>CM038215.1:267244305-270080795 GCA_021442155.1 Cymbidium sinense
CAAGTTCTAACTTACCCAAATTGATTGAACCAAGCCCATCAAAAAACCTCCCATCATGATTGTTGATCACCCTAGGTTAATTAATTGTCACAAATTGAGTCAAACTAAGTCAACTTGGTCATTTGACAATGTCAACCCCTCAACCCATATGAACTCAAACTAGCCAAATTGCCACCTCAGCCAAATCCCTTGAAACCAATGATTCATACCAAATCAAAATCAATATTTGAATATGACTTGACCTTCAATTGAGTCAAACCAAACCCATTTGTCCCTCTTGACCCAAGTTGACCCAAATTGACCTAAAAGACCAAATTGTATCAAATCAAAATATAAACCAAATTGATTGCAACCAATGACTCAAGTTCATTCCAAATTGATTATTGAACTTGACCAAAGCCATGATTGGACCCAATTGAACCCAATTGACCTACATAGCCCAAATTGACCTAAAGGTTCAAGTTGGCCAAAATCAAAACCAAATCCAAATTAATTGAAACCAAAGCCTACAATCATCTTCAATTGGTCAACTAAACCCAAGCTAATACCCAACCCTAGCTAATTTGGCCAATTTGATCAAATTGGTCAACTTAACCCATTTGACCAAAATGAATTCAGATGAGCCAAAATCAAATCTAAGCCAAACTAAACCAAAACAATTGAACCAATACATCCCAAATAATCATATGAACTTTGCCCAACCCTTGGTTTGACCCAATTTGACTAATTTGTCAACTTGACCAACCTAACCCAATTTGACCTAAATGAGTCAAATTGAGGCAAACCTAACCAAATCAACTCCAATTGACTTGAAATTTGGCTAACCCACTTTTGGCTCATTTCAAATCAACCCAAATCAAATCCAATGCCAAATGATCCTTCTACCCTTTAGGTCAAGGGTATCACATGAGAGAAATCACCCATGTAAGTGGTCATTTCCGTTCCTTGGCCACTTGGTACTCTTCCAATGGTCCAACCTGACCCAAGGGGTGGTAGGTTTCACCATGACCCATAGGAGGTGAAATCACCTAGCCCTACCTATTGGAGCATTTCAAACCCATAGGACACCCATGATTCCTCTTTGGAAGCCACCTCCACACCTTCAACGAACCAAGCTGAGCCAACACACCTCCTCCCTGCCACCTATGACACCCTGAGATGGCTGGATGGCCATTAGAAGCCAAACATGATCCCACCATCCGATCAAGATGAAGGGAGTATATAGCCCCTCATTTCCACTCAAACACGCACACAA
Source organism: Cymbidium sinense (assembly GCA_021442155.1). Lineage (NCBI taxonomy): Eukaryota > Viridiplantae > Streptophyta > Magnoliopsida > Asparagales > Orchidaceae > Cymbidium > Cymbidium sinense. Next base: position 267,245,561 of record CM038215.1, read on the forward strand.
ATAATTCCTCAGCCCTAGCTACCCAAGACGAGTAGACCCATTCCCTAAGTTCCCAAGCTCATTCTCAATCAAAAAATTTCATTCCCATCCATTTCAAAATAGATGCCCATTTTGACCTAACTTCTCTATTTCTCCATCAAACTCTAATTAACTTTGAACACACCTTCCCTATGCCTCATTGAGCAAGAATGAATCATCTCCCAAGCTTCTCGAGCATCAGAGGGGGACTTCGATCAAAGTTGAGCTCCAAATCATCAGTTCATGGCCTTTCAAGTGAACGTCAAGGAATTGATCCAATTGCTACACAACAGGGCTTCATCTCAACTAGATGAAGCTTCCTCAATCATTCCAGCCGCCGGTCTTGAGCTCCGATGAGGTATGCTTCCAAAATTGATCCTTAGGCAAAAAATGGGTTGGAGCTTTTTGAAGAAAACTTTCATCTCATGTGATCTTGACCATTGGAACCCCTCCGATCGATGTCATGAAGATGTGGGATCCTTTTGGAGTTGATCCGAGCTTGGGTAAGCTTAGATCAAGTGAGTAATGGTGGACAAACTCCTCTCTCCCTCACTCATGTGATGTTAGATCGCACACTATCCGTTCCACGTGATCAAAATAGACGGTTGTGATTAGATTTGCTAGATTAATCTTATTTAATCTTATTAAGTTGTGGGATTGATCATAGCCATCCGATCTTAGATCAGATGACAAACAAGAAAGTGCATCTGCCGCCACCAATGTAAGTGCGAGTTGGATAAGTTTAAGAGCCACCCCATGGATTATTTTAATCATTGATAAAACTTCTAAAAAATCATAAACATCATAGATAAATAAAAAATGCAAATAAATACTAATTTTAATGGTATTTCAAAGAGAATTAATTAAAATGATCTTAACTAATTTTGACTAGTAATTAAAGTTTAATTAAAATTAATTAGCTTAATTACTCCTTAATTACTGCAATTAATCCCAAATTTTGTGGGTTAATTTAATGGGATGACCTCTACCACCCATAATTTTTTGGGATTTATTGCTCAATTAGTAAAATTGACAAATTAAACCATAACTACTCTTTAAGTTAATTAATGATTAATTAATCCCATGAATAGTAACAAATTGGTTAATTAAGTTTATTAATCATTGTTCAATAGTAAGTGAACAAAGGAATAGGTTGGGACCCTTTCCATAAGTTCATTTCACCCTTTTAAAAATGAAATTAATTAAGATTTAACTAATTAATTAAATCACTTAATCAAATTGAAATCATAATCACATCAAACCTTAATTAATTAAATCATGGGGTAGATCTTTAGGTGTTTAATAACCTAAAGGAGTTTAATGAAATTATGGTTAGTCCACATGTGTGGAAAACCATAAGAGTAATTAATTAAGTCCCTTAACCTAATTAACTATTAATCATGAGCAAATTGCATTAGGCCCCTTTTATTTCCTAGATCATTGCAAGTTTTATTTTCCATGCATATCATGTTGGCTCATAATTATTTAGTTAATTACTTTAAGGTGACATAAGTAAGGGTAATTAATTCTTTCAATTAAGAGTTCAACTTAATTAACCCATAAAATCAACTTAATTTCATTTCCATAAATTAAATCAAATAACTAATATGGGAATGGGTTTAAAACAAGAAATGATGATTTCTCTTCTCCTTTTTAAATCAAAACAAATCCAAAACTTAATTAATAAAGAAGCTTTGGTTTGCTTTAAATAATCTTATTTGATTTGATTGTCCTTAAAACTAGTTTGGTTGAATCAATCACATGCTTATATTTGATTGTCCTCTTCCAATCATGTTAAATTTGGTTTGTCATTTTAATTCATGCATCCATCTTTTCAAAATCAAGTAAAATAAAATGGATTTCCTTTATGTAAGCTTGCATGTGTTGATATAATTTAATATATGCATGGCTATTATCACTATTAAATCCAAATGTATTTTTCAAAAGCTTATAAATGAATAATAATATGTGTTATGATGTTAGTTATAAATACATAAGAAATGCATGTGCTTATAGCTTAAGTGTATGAATGTTGAGTTCTCTTTCCTCTATTCATGTGTTGATGTATATAAGATTGAACGATAATGGGTATATAGTTTGGACATCCCGGGAACACGAAGCCTTAGCTAGCCCAACGAGGTCATTTGATTCACTTCCCTGGTTTGTTACTTGGTTGATGAAATCAAAAAGAAGAAATTTTGAATATGAATTTATTCTCTATTAAAAAAAACCAAAATAAACCCTAAACTAAACCCGAACCTAAACCTATAACCTAAACCCTAAACCCTAAACCCAAACCCTAAACCCTAAACCCTAAACCTAAACCCTAAACCCTAAAACCTAAAAACTAAATAAAGCAAAAAAATAAAATAAATAAAACCTAAACCTATAAAATAAAAAAATAAATAAAATAAAATAAAATAAAACCTAAACCTAAACCTAAACCTAAAAATAAAATAAAATACAAAATAAAATAAAATAAATAAAAACCCAAACCAAACTAAAAAAATAAAATAAACCTAAAAATAAAAACTAAATGTAAAATAAAAATAAAGTAAACCAAAATATAAAATAAAATAAAAACTAAATAAAACCTAAACCTCAAAAAAAAAAAAACCTAAACCTAAACTAAAAAAAAAACCTAAACCTAAAATAAACAAAATAATATAAACATAAACCTAAAAAAAATAAATAAACCTAAACTAAACCTAATAAACTAAACTAAACCCTAAACTAAATAAAATAAAAATACACTTAAACCTAAACTAAAAATAGAAAACTTAAAATAAACCTAAAATAAAAACCTAAAACCTAAACCTACAAAAATAAAATAAAAATCTAAACCTAAACCTAAAAATACCAAAAAAACTAAACTTAAAAAAAAATAAAAATAAAACTAAACTAAAAAAATAAACATAAACGAAAAACTAAACCTAAAAAAAAACAAAAATAAAAAACCTAAACTAAAATAAATAAATAAAACTAAATTAAAATAAAAAATAAACTTAAATAAAGATAAAAAATAAAATAAACTAAAATAAATAAAAAGTAATCAAAATAAACTAAATAAACATAAACCTAGATTTACTAATTTAAAAAAAAATCCTAAACCTAAACCCTAAACCTAAACCCAAAATCATAAACCCTAAACCCTAAACAACCTAAACTCTAAAACCTAAACTTACAACCTCAACCCAAAACCTAAACACTAAACTAAACTCTAAATCAGAAACCCTAAACCCTAAACCTAAACCCTAAATCTAACCCTAAACCCCAAACTATAAACCTAAAACCCTAAACCCTAAAGCTAAATCTAAAAAACCTAAACTAAATAACCCTAAACCCTGTTAACCTGAACCCTGAACCTAAACTAAACTGAACTAAACCCTAAAAACCTTAAAGCCTAAGCACTAAACCCTAAACCCTAAACCCTAAACCCTAACCCTAAACCCTAAACACTAAAACCCTAAACCCTAAACCTTAAACCCTAAATCCTAAACCCTAAACCCTAAACCCTAAACCCTTAAAACTTAAAACCTAAACTAAACTAAAATAAAAAACCTAAACCTAAATAAAATAAAAAAAAATAAAAAAACCTAAACTAAAACCTAAACCTAAAAAATAAACTAAAAAATAAAAAAAACAAAAAATAAATAAAAAAACCTAAACTAAACTAAAAAAAAATAAAATAAACAAAGAATAAACATCCTAAATAAAATAAAAATTAAACAAAAAATAAAAAATAAAATAAACCCAAAATAAAAAATAAAAAACTAAATAAAAACCTAAACCTAAAAAATAAACCTTAAAATAAAATGTAAAAATAAATAAATAATAAAACCTAATCCTAAACTAAAAAAAAACCTAAACCTAAAATAAATAAAATAAAATAAACCTAAACCTAAACTAAAATAAACTAAACTAAAATAAATAAAACATACACCTAAACTTAAACATAAAGTAAAAATAAATAAAATAACCTAAAAATAAACCTAAACCTAAACTAAAAAATAAAACCTAAAAATAAACCTAAAATAAAACTTGAAACCTAAACCTAAAAAAAATAAAAATAAAACCTAAACCTAAAAATAAAATAAAATAAACTTAAAAAAATAAACCTAAACCTAAACCAAAACCTAAAAATAAACTAAAATAAAATAAACTAAAATAAATAAATAAATAAATAAAGTAAACTAAAAAAAAATAAAAAAAATAAATAAAATAAAAAATAAACTAAATAAACATAAACATAAGTTTACTTAATTTTATTTTATTTTAAAAATTTAAACCCTAAACCCTAAAACTAACCCTAAAACCTAAACCTACAACTCTAAACCCTGCACCCTAAACCCTTAAACCTAAAAAACCCTAAACCTAAACCCTAAACCCTAAACCTAAACTTAAACCCTAAAAGCATATAGCCTAAAACTTTAAACTCTAAACCCTAAGCCTAAACTAAAACCCTAAACTAAACTATACCCCAAACCTAAACCAACCTAAAGTAACAAAATAAATTAAAAAATAAATCTAAACTCTAAAACCTAATAAACCTAAACCTAAACCTTAAGAATAGGAAGAACCTTGATGACAGAACATCACCCCAAAGTGCTCATTCTAGATCGGTGGAGGTAAAAGGGGCTATCGAATGGTGGTGGATCTGGAGGTGTGGATATGGAGGTGGTGGTCGAAAGGTGGTGGTGAAAAGAGATCCGGGATATGATGGTGGATCCCGCTAATCGAGAGGCTGGTGGTTCTGGGAACAAAAAATAAAACGCCGATCCAACTATTTATGGAACTGTGTCTTTAGTAGAGAGATTCTAAGGTTTTCATTTTTTATATGTGTTCATTTTTTATTTATGTCATTGCAGTGTCTTAGAAAACTGTGTTACTTGCATGATGAAATCAAAAGAAGAAATATTGAATCAATTTTTCTCTAAATAAACTTAAACCCTAGACCTAAAACCTAAACCCTAAACCCTAAAAACCCTAAACCCTAAACCCTAAACCCTAAACCCCCTAAAATCCTAAAACCCTAAACCCTAAACCCTAAAACCTAAACCTTAAAACCCTAAACCCGAAACCATAAAGCCAAACCCTAAAACCCAAACCTAAAACCCTAATCCCTAAACTCCTAACCCTAAACCCTAAACCCTAAAAGCTAAACTAAACCTAAACTAAATAAAACCAAAATAAATAAAAAAAAAATAAAATAAACTAAAATAAATAAATAAAATAATATAAAACCTAAATTAAAACCTAAACTTAAAACTAAACTTAAAAATAAAATAAAAATAAAAATAAAAACTAAACTAAAATAAAATAAATAAAAACCTAAACTAAACTAAAAATAAAATAAATATTATAAAAACTAAAACTAAAATAAAAATAAAATAAACCTAAAATAAAATAAAATAAAAATACATAAAAACCTTAACATAAAAAAAACCTAAGAATAAATAAAGAATAAAACTTAAACCCTAAACTAAAAAAAACCTAAACCTAAAATAAAAATTAAATTAACTTAAACCTAACAATAAACTAAACTAAAATAAGTAAATCCTAAAATAAACTAAACCTAAACCTAAACCTAAACCTAAACCCTAAATAAAATAAAATAAACCAAAAATAAACCTAAAACTAAAAAAATAAAACCTAAAAATAAACCTAAAATAAAACCTAAACCTAAACCTAAAATAATAAAATAAAACCTAAACCTAAAAATAAAAAAAAATAAAATAAACCAAAAAAAAAAATAAAACTAAAATGAAAACTAAACTTAAACCTAAACCTAAAAAAATAAACTAAAATAAAATAACTAAGCTAAATAAACTAAATAAACCTTAACCTAAGTTTACTTTTATTAAAAAATAATAAAATCAAATAAAATTAAATTAAAAAAACCCTAACCTTAAACCCTAAACCCTGTACTCTAAACCTATAACCCTAAACCCTAAATCCAAAAAAAATTAAAACCCTAAACCCTAAATAATAAACTAACTCTAAACCCTAAGCTAACCCTAAACCTAAAACCTACAACCCTAAACCTAACACCCTAAACCCCAAACCCTAAACACTAAACCTTAAACCCTAAAAACTTAAAAACCTAAACCTGAACTAAATAAAACCTAAAAATACTAAAAACCTAAACCTAAATAAATTAAAAAAATAAAAAAATAAAACCCAAACAAAAACCTAAACATAAACCTAAACCTAAGCCTAAACCTAAATGTAAAAATAAAATAAAATAAAAATAAAACTAAACTAAAATAAAATAAATAAAAGGCTAAATTAAATTAAAAAATAAAATAAACCAAAAAAGAGAAAACCTAAATAAATAAAAAAACTAAACAAATAAAAAATAAAATAAACCTAAAATAAAATAAAATAAAGACCTAAACTTAATAAATAAATAATAAATATAAAACCTAAAAAAATAAAAAATAAAATCTAAACCCTAAAATAAAAAAAAGCATAAACCTAAAATAACAAAATAAAATAAACCTAAATCTAAACTAAAATAACCTAAACTAAAATAAATAAAACAAAACCTAAATCTTAAACTAAATAAAATAAAATAAACTAAAAATAAACCTAAACCTAAACTAAAAATAAACATAAAATAAAAACCTAAACCTAAACATAAAAAAATAAAATCTAAACCTAAGCTTAAAAAAGAAAATAAAATCCAAACTTAAAAAATAAAGCAAAAAAATAAAACTAAACTAAGAAATAAACATAAACATAAACCTAAACCTAAAGAAATAAGCTAAAATAAAAAACCTAAACTAAAATAAATAAACCTAAAATAAATAAACTAAGCTAAATAAAAATAAAAAATAAACCTAAAAAAAGAAATATAATATAATAAAATAAAATAAATAATAAATAAACTAAATAAACACCTACCAGTTTACTTAATTTTGTTTTTAAAAAAAAACCTGAACTCTAAACCCTAAACACTAATCCTTAAATCCTAAACCTAAAGCTACAACCCTAAACCCTCAACCTATAACCCTAAACCTACAGCCCTAAACCCTAAACCATAAACCTTAAACCCTAGACCCTAAACCCTAAAAAAGCATAAACTTTAACCCTAAACCCTAAAACCTAAACCTTAAACCCTAACCCTAATCCCTAAAACCTAAACCCAAAAAACCCTAAACCCTAAACTTAAACTCTAAACCTAAACTAAACCATCAAACCTAAACTCTAAACCTCACTAAACTAAACCCCATTAAACCCTAACCCACCCTAAACCCTCTAACCATAAACCCTAAGTTCTAATCCCTAAAACCCAAAAACCTAAAAACCTAAAGCTAAACTAAATAAAACTTTAAAATAAAATAAATTAACATAAACCTAAATAAAATAAAATAAAATAAAAACCTAAACTAAAACATAAAACTAAAAATAATATAAAATAAAATAAAAAATAAAAATAAACTAAAATAAATAAATGAAAGCCTAAACTAAACTAAAAAATAAAATAAACCTAAGAATAAAAAACCTAAATAAAATAGAAACTAAAAATAAATGAAACCTAAAATAAAATAAAATAAAAACTAAATAAAAACCTAAACCTAAATAAGTAAACTTAAAATTAAAACCATAAAATAAATAAAAAATAAACCAAAACCTAAACTAAATTAAACTAACTTAAAATAAATTAAATTTAAACTAAAACCTAAAATAAACTAAACCTAAACCTAAACCTATACTAAATAAAATAAAATAAACTAAAATAAACCTAAACCTAAACTAGAAATTAAAACCAAAAAATAAACCTAAAATCTAAACCAAAAATAAAATAAAATAAAAACCTAAACCATAACATAAAAATATAAAATAAAACCTAAACCTGAAAAATAAAATAAAAATAAAAATAAAACTCAACTAAAAAATAAACCTAAACCTAAAAAATAAAACAAAATAAAAAACCTAAACTAAATAAAAAATAAACCAAAATAAACCTAAATAAAAACAAAATAAACTAAAATAAATAAAAATAAATGACTAAACCTAAATCTACTAGTTCACTTAGTTTTAAAAACAAAACTCTAATCCCTAAACCCTAAACCCTAAAACTAACCCTAAACCTACAACCGTAAACCCTATACCCAAAACCCTAGACTCTAAACCCAAAAAACCTTCAACTAACCCTAAACACTAAACCTTAAACCCTAAACCCTAACCCTTAAACCCTAAACCAAAAACCTTAACCCTAACCCTAAACCCTAAAACCTAAACCCTAAAAACTTAAACCCTAAACCCTCAACTAACCATAAACCCTAAACCCTTAAAACCCTAAACCTTAAAGCCCAAACCCTAAACCTAAACTCACTAAAACCTAAACATAAACATAAACTCAAAACCCTAAACTAAACCTAAACCTAAACTTAAACCCTAACCCTAAACCTAAACCAAACTAAACCCTAAAACCCTAAACCATAAATCTTAAACCCTAAACCCTAAAACATAAACCTTAAAAATCTAAAAGCCTAAACCTAAACTAAATAAAACCTAAAAATAAAAAAATAAATAAACCTAAACATAAAAAAAATAAAATAAAATAAAAATCTAACTAAAACCTAAACCTAAACCTAAACCTAAAAATAAAAAAATAAAAAATAAAAACCTAAACTAAACTAAAAAAATATATAAACCTAAGAATAAAAAACCTAAAAAAATGTAAAACTAAAAATAAAATAAACCTAATATAAGATAAAATAAAAACTAAATAAAAACCTAAACCTAAAAAACAAACCAAAATATAAAAACTAAAAAGAAATAAAAATAAAAACTAAATCCTAATCTAAAAAAAAACTAAACCCAAAATAAACATAAAATAAATTAAATGAGATAAACCTATACAAAAATTAAAATAAAAAAATTAAAATAAATAAATCCTAAACCTAAACATAAAATATATTAAACCTAAACCGAAAATTTAGCTAAATAAAATAAACTAAAAATAAACCTAAACCTAAACTAAAAAAGAAAACCTAAAATAAAAACTTCATGCCTAAACCTAAAAAAATAAAATAAAAAGCTAACCTAAACCTAAAAATAAATAATAAAACATAAACAAAAAATAAAATAAAATAAAACTCAATTAAAAAATAATCTTAAACTTGAAAAAAACTTAAATAAAAAACCTAAACTAAAATAAATAAACATAAATAAATAAACTAAAGTAAATAAAAATAAAAAATAAACCTAAAGATAAATAAAAAATAAAAAATAAAGTAAATAAACCTAAACCTACAGATTTATTTAATTTAAAAAAAACTCGAGAACCTTAAACCCTAAACCCTAAAACTACAACCCTAAACCTTCAACCCAAAACCCTAAACCTTAAACCCTAAAACTCTAAACTCTAAAATCTAAACCCTAAACCCTAAACCCTAAGTCCTAAACCCTAAACCCTAAAACCTACAACACTAAACCATAAACCCTAACCCTAAATCCTAAACCCTTAACCCTAAACTAACCCTAAACCCTAACCCTATTCCCTAAACCCTAAAACTTGAATAAATATGTCATTAAGAGTAGATCTATAGAATGACCTAATCCTAACATGGTTATGGAAGCTGAAGAAAATGTCTTCAAGAGACTTTCCTTGACTATTAGAGATTTGAATACCCTAAACCCTAACCCTAAGTCATTTTATAATACCATATATTATAGTATAATGTAGCATCATATATTTGGGCATGTAGTGATGTGTTTTTACATATTATAAGATGTTTTGAAATGTTTTAGTATATTATGGTATTGTGCTATACTATATTAATATAAATCATAAAAAATATTGATTTAATAAATTATGATGAAATTTATTAAATTTGAAGTGGGAATTAAGTTGTAGTACCAAAGGTGTGCTATTGTAGTCTAAAAAAAGTAAGATTTTATGTTCAAAATAAATATTATATGTTGTATAGTATATCATATATATCATAATATCATACATTGTTCATGCATTTTAAATTCATTTAGTATTTTACAATCATGCAAATGAGCCTACACTAGCATTATTTATAAAAATGTTGATTTAGACTTTAAAATGGTGGAATTTGGCCAAATTCATAAAGTGAGTATGGCATCATAATGTATTATTTCAATTTAAAATATGTAAGTGATATAATTAAAATATATAATTTTTTATTGGACAAATTTTATGATTTTTTTATCTTAAGCAAACCTCTAATGTGATATGCAATATAATATAATATAATATAATATGTTATAGTGTATTATAATATAGATGTCATAACATAGTGTAGCATCATGCATTATAACATACTATTGTGTATTACTACTTATTGTTTAGCATATTTTAGTTTGTTATAGTATGATGTAGTAGAGTTTGTACTTGTATAATTCATAAAAATAGATTTATTGGTCGAGATGATGGGATTTGGAAAAATTTAAGGTAAGCTTTAGAGAACATCATTGGGGTGTGCTATGTGTCATTTAATCAAAAGAATGAATTTTGCATCCAAAATAAATGTTCATTTTCAACCAAATTTTATAAATTTTTTCTTAAAGTGATTTATTTTAAGGTGTAATGTAAGATAATATATTATATGAAAGTATATTAAAATATAATGTACATAACAATATAACTTCATATATATATGAATGTGGTGGTGTGTTACTAAATGTTATTGTACATTTTAGTATGTTTTACTTTGTTATAATATTGGGTCAAAACTCATAAAAATGTTAATTTGAAGGTTGAGATGGAAGAATTTGGCCAAATTCAACACACCAAGAAGAAACACCAAAATTATGCTATTTTGTACCATTTCTAATAAAATAACAATTTTACATCCAAAATGAACATTATTCATATTTTGAAAAATTTCATTATTTGTTCCATTTAAGTTATTCTAATGAGGTGTAATGTTAGACAATATATTATATTATAGCAAATTATAATATAACATCATATATTATAATATAATATAGTGTGTTAATTCACACTATAATATGTTTAGCATGATATTATATAGTTAGTTTGAGCTTCAATCACAAATCAAAAAATGTTATTACAATGTTAAGATGATGTAATTTGAATGAATACATTGTTAGGTTGAAGTATTAAAGGTGTGCATAAGAGAAGAAATAAGATTTGATGAGAATTCCATGTCAAGGACATGGAGGGAGATCCACAGGGGATCACACATGCATTGGACATGACATGTGAGGGTCTATATCGATGAAAAGAAGAATCAGGGATAAGGTTTGAATTTGATTTGATTATATGATTTGTGGAAAGAAGTTTCACGGGGATAAGAATCTATAATCCAGGGATTAGATCAAATCAACTTTAATTTATTTTATTTTAATTGATGTGAGGCATATCTAGTAGATATGCTCGAGTCCCTACAGTATATGAACCTTCCACTTGGGAAAGTTCAGCTCTTAGGGATTGAGATTTGAGTTTGATTTCATAGATTTGGGGGGGATGTATCCAGAATAAAAGTTTGGTTGGATTTCTTTGATTTAGACTCTATGGGAGAGTTGGTTTAATTTAGCTCCATTGGGGAGGTTGGTTTTGAATTTGATTTTTTTTTCTTGACTTGTTTATATATGATTTGGGGCTCCAGGGAGAAGGGTGTGATTTAACTCCAGGGAAAATCAAATTGGGTTTAATTTAACTGAGTTAATGTATGGACCTGCTGGACCCATTAAGAAGGGGCTATATCGCCTTAAACCTCTCGGTTTACAAATCCAAAGGGATACCATATCATGAGTAGAGCTAGCCAACCTAAGGGTTGCAAAACATGCAAAAAAGAAGGCATAGTAGACTTACATCTTCCAAAGCAAGGAACAATGACTGTTGGATGCACAACAAATGACCTAACCATTGAGTGAATTCAGGGACTTATGTCAACTCAAATCAAGATTAATTTTATCTTAATTTCATGTGATTTGATATGGTTTTTGTTTGGTTTGATTTGAATTGAGGGCACATGGGACAAGCTCATCAAATTTGATAGATTTACCAAACAATGAACCCACAGAAGGCTATATCGACTTGTCCTATCTCATTTAATCCAAAGGGAAATGTGGGTATAGCTAGCTAACCTAAGGGGTTGCCTTTTGGTGTACAACAATTGTGCTAGGAAGAAGGCATAACAAACTTACATCTTCTAAAGGAAGGAATAACCGCTGAGGTGACTTGTTGGTAGCACAAAAAATCAAACCCAACTTAGGGGTGACTACTGAGTGAATGTTGTTGGGGACTTATATCAGCTAAAGAGTAGTCACGCAATTCCTAAAGGGAGTTTTGCTAACAATGCCCTAAAGATGGATGTCTGCTTGGGAAAAGGTATCGTTAAGGGTGTCCTCCTAATCCACAAGTGAATATATTTTGTTTATATATTTGCATGGACCCTATTGGTGTGTGAGGGACCACACTGAGAAGAGGCTATGTCGGCCTTGACCGATCTCAAATTTTTTGGATCAAGGGAGAATTTACACATCCACATAATAGGTTTTCTAACCACAGGGATGATTACAAGGAAAGGGGAACTATCCAATCTAATAGTAACCCAGGTAGTGTCTAAATAGCATCATAAAGGATGTGATCCAAATATAGTGCCCATGGGGGAGGTGCTGCTAAGGGCATTATCTGGAGGCCTGAAAAAGAAAGTTTATTGGTGTATGATGGACAACTCAAGGAGAAAGTATAGCAAGACCGCCATGAGTGGTGTATCCTAAGGTGAGAACCAACCAACCTAAGGTGTATCCATTATCATGAGTAGTCATAAGAGTGAGAACCAACCAACCTAAGGTGCGGTGCAACAATCAATCGGAAAGAAAACATGTAGGCATACAACTTTCTAAGTGGAACATCATCGAGATTATCTACGGTAGATGCTATCACCCTAGAGGACTACTAAGTGGGCCCGAGGAAGAATTGACCTAGACTTGAAGCCAAGAGGGAAGGAGCTACTAGGGACTTATCCAAAACCTCAAATATACTCAACCCGCATGAAGGCTAATCTAAGAAGAAAGCATAGTGCACTCACATCCTCTTAAATGAAGCCAACATGAGGTAGCTTACCGGCAACACAGTAAGGCCTACCAAACAAACAAGGTGCTCATGGCAAGGCAAGTAAGGAAGGAAAGTATAGACTTACATCCTTCAAAGCAAGAAGACCACTGTGACACACTAGCAGCCGCCTACTAGAGCATGAGTGAGTGTCGTTGGGGCTTTATCTCAACTCGAGTAGAGATAAAAGATATGTATTTATTTTATATGTTTGTGTGTAGTTTGTGTTTGATGTCGATAAAGGATAGGATGCGCCGGGTTCCTTACACCTACCCTAAACACAATGGAATTCACAAATAATAATCATTCAACTTGGAAGAGATTGAATTTGAAATGGAATTTTCATTAATGATCATTATTTTCAAACATGATTTATAATATTTTTTTAAGTAGAGCCCATTGATTGGAAGCATGCTCTTTTATGATTAATAAGGATAAGATCCTCCTTAGCCTTCTATAGCAAAAGGCCCTTCCCAAGTGGGTTCAAACTTGCCTCCCATCTTACATGGAGTAGCAATCTCCTTAGAACTAAAATAAGCTTTCCTACTTGAAAAGCTCTAGGATGGACCAACTTATGAGCTTGAATCATTTTAGCTTTGTACAACTCAAGGTTTGGCATGCCCACGTGCATTTCTCCTCCAAACTGAGCTCTTCTAACTACAACTTGGCATTCTACTTTGTTGTGATCTTGCTACCCACAACTATCCTTAGATGGGAGTTGAACTTCTAATAGAACAGGACACCCATACACTAAGAGAAAAAGTAGATTGAATTGAGTTCTATATGTTGTGCAGAGCACAAAGCTTAAAACTATACTCATGCCACTATCGCTATTGTTGTTGAGTGTCTTTAGTATTTGGATGAGAGTTTTGTTGAAGGCTTCTACTAAGCCATTTTCCTCAAGTAGTTGATGGTAGAATATCTCCAAATCTATGTTCTCTAACAAAGTTGATCTCTTGATAATGCAATACCATTATTAGATATAATTCATCGAGGCACTCTGAACCTATATACGATAGGGTTTTTATAAAATTGGAGCACTTGTTGAGCCATGATCTCTTTGAGTGGAATCGCCTTCACCCATTTTAAAAAGTAGTCAGTAGTAGCTAAGATGAATTGATGGCCCTTGGAAGAATGAGGATCAATTGGACCCATTATGTCAGTATCCCAACACTCGAATGGCAATCAAGCCAATGCAGGATGTAGAATGTTGGGTGGTTGGTGTAAGACCATGACATGTATTTGACATTGGTGGAATTTCCTAGTCGTATCCATGTAATCTTTGATCATTGACATCCAGTAGTATCCTAGTCTCTTGATCTTAGCTTTCATCTTTAGATCAAATTTGTTGGCTACACATAATTTTGAATGTACCTCGGTCACAATCTTATGAGTTTCATGCTTGTCTAAATAACATAACCACATATGATTGAAAGACTACCGGTACAAGACACCATCCATAAGAGAGTACTTTTTGATGAGTTCATTATCAATAAGAGATAAGACATGTCTATTTTGGACCATTATTGATATGGACTCATCTTTTGGACTTACCAACTCCTTAGCAATATTGGATAAAGCATACGCTACTGTGTTCTCTTCTTAAGGAATCTTATAAATGGTAACCTCTGGGATTTGGGCCAACAAATCTATAGTGTACTTGTGGTAGTGATGGAGCTGTTATATAACCTTATAGGACCCAATGAATTGGGATAACTAGTTGAAGAATCCTCAAGATGTTGATGTTGGATGCTTAAAGTAATATAACTCAGACTAGCAATCAGAGCCTCATATTTGGCTTCATTGTTGGTGCAAGGATTAGACAGATGATATGAGAATCTCATCACATTTTGATCTAGAGTTAAGAGAACTATTCCTACCCCTGCCTTTCCTAGAATAATAGATTATGGTTCTTCTCCCCTTTGGGAGGAAGCGACAAAATCAAAGTACATCTCCCAGCGGTGAATTCTAGTATCCCATAAGTTCATGATTTGTTCATCGGGGAGATCATCACTAAGTGGAGAGTCTACAGAAAGGTGGGTGTACTGCTA
The DNA here is from genome assembly GCA_021442155.1 of Cymbidium sinense. Taxonomy (NCBI): domain Eukaryota; kingdom Viridiplantae; phylum Streptophyta; class Magnoliopsida; order Asparagales; family Orchidaceae; genus Cymbidium; species Cymbidium sinense. The sequence continues at coordinate 267,260,693 of CM038215.1, forward strand.
AGAAATCTACTAGCGCTTATCCTTTCACCGCATGGAGGGGTATGAAGGTAATGTTAAACTGCGAGAGGATTATGGACCATTGTACCAACCATCTTGATAGCGTCAGTTGTGCCATGAGATACTATATTAGATTAATCTTAGAGATTAAGTTCACCTTATAAGGAAGCATGTTGTGTTGTAGCTTTTGGGATGCAAAGATTAGCTAAAATGCTTTTCAATGGGTGGATAATTAACAGGGATTAGATGATGGCCGAGGTAGTAGAGTGTTTTCCTTCCCTCCATCATTTTTTGGCCAACAAAGCACCAAGGAGTGTCTAACCAAAGAGTGTAAAGTTTGAGCTTCGAGATAGGGCTATGCACAACATCAAGTAATGCTTGATGTCTTTGAAGGCATGCTCACACTTGTCATTCCACCTAAACTTGCCATCCTTTTTGATAAGTGTTGAGAATGGTAACATATTCTCAATAAGTTGGATATAAAGAATCTTAGATCCCAATCGCCCTTGGAATGATCTGAGTTGAGTTAAAATTTAATGGGATGGAATTTCTAATATCGCCTTAATCATCTCCAAATTGATTTCAATTCCCTAATGTCGTACAACAAACCCAAGGAATTTCCCTGAAGCTACTCTCAATGTACACTTCAGAGGGTTCATTTTGAGGTTTGATTGTCTTACCCATTCAAAAATTACTCTCAAGTCAAAAAGATGGTCTTTCTTTTTTCTTCTTTTTACCATGAGATAATTGACATAGCACTCGACTTGATTATGAATGAGTTCATTGAAGATTTGAGTTATAGCTCATTAGTATGTAACACTGTCATTTTTAATTCTAAAAGGCATGACCTTATAATAATAGATTCTGATCAGAGTTCTAAAAGCAATGTTTCTTTCATCTTCAAGGGCCATCTTTATTTGGTTATATCTAGATGAGCCATCCATGAAAGAGAAGAACACATCAGATCAGGAAATGTCCACCATCAGCTCCAGGAAATTCATCTTTTGGACATGCCTTATTTAAATCCCTAAAATCGATGCATATGTGAATTTGGACATTCTTTTTCTTAACTAGATGACCTAACTAGGGTATTTTTCTTCGATGAAGCCAACATTGATCAATTTTGACTTCATAAATGGCCTGTTGTTCTATGTCTAATCATATGCATCTAGGAGCTTGCTAGTTTTCTATTATTAGTTTATGGACTGCTATGTCAGGAGCCAATCTAGGCATCTCTTTATAACTCTATGCAAAGCAATCCTTAAACTCAGTCAATAGCCAAACTAAGTCATTGGTTTTAATTTCATTCAACAAAGAACTGATGTATGTCGGGCGTGGATCTTATTCAGTTCCTAAGTTGATTTCCTTAAGCTTGTCTATGGTTGACTTGATCTCTTTTTCGAACTCTGGTAGTGCATCTTTGACTTTAAAATCATCTAGAACATCTGATATTTCTAAGCACAACTCCTCCTATGGTTTAATGTGATTTGAAAAGAACCTATCAAATTCCAAATGATTTGTAATCATAAAGCAGTAATCATCAACATTGATTGGACCCAATGTATTGAATCCTAGTTCCAGTCTTGATTGAGGGCTTTTACATTTGTTCTTCCATATTCTCTCGAAGTAGTCTGATCTGCGCTTTGATCAAGTATGTGTGATTAACCCTTTCTTTGCTAAATTATGAACACAAGACAAGTACCAATTGAAAGATAATTCTATTAAATCTTTATATGAATCATCCTCAAGTTCTACATCAACTTCTGACTGAGGATGATGCTCAAAGAACCTCTAAGTCTTCACACTGGATGACTTAGGGTTTTTAACTACCAAACCCTTAACTTTTGAGAGGAGGGTTAGAGCTAAGGTTCCCAACCGATGCCTAACTTCACATATAGACTTGGGTACACTTATGCTTTGCTTTGGATCTTCATCACTATCTAGCTCAAGTGTCACCGGGAATCTACTATGAGAAGAGTCACTGAGCTAACCATATAAGACTCATCTTATGAACTAGATTCTAAGTCTATATTGATAGCAGTACTACCTAGTTGGGACATATCTTCTATTGGGTGGCCAAAAGAGGTTTTCCACCCCCTGGACTACCTCTAATCTGGCCTCTTCCTCTGCCTTATGGAGGTCAGGTCGTCCTACCCATATGTTCAAATGGAATAATAAACTGTGGGTAGAATCTAATGTCAGGCTCCACTTCCTCCTCCAAGTATATTTCCACTCCCTTTTATTTTCATTTTCATTTTCTATTTTCTTTTCTTTTTTATTTTTCTCTTTCATTTTCCTTTTCTTTTTATATTTCTATTATTTTTAAACTTTAACCAAGTTCATGAGAATAGATTTGTTGATTTTGAGGGAGGTAGTGTCCATCCTCACATATGCGACCTCAGAACTAAATTTTGAGATCTCCTTTGACATAGACGATCCCACCTCTCACAAACTTCATACACCGATGTAGATAGGATGGAACTATGTGTTTCTCATGTTCCATGGTCTCCCAAGCAAAGCGTGAAATATGTATCAAAGTCTAAATGCTTTGGTCTACCAATCATCTATCTCCAAAACACTATGGAGCCTATGACCTTGACCTCACTTTGGAGTGTGAATTCAATCTTCCCATCTAGACTTAGGAGTCTTCTAGACACTAAGACTTCTCTACCATAAGACACTTCTAAAATTAGGTAAATATTTAACCTAGATAAAGACTTAGAATGGTTAACCATAGATTAGTTATGCCTTGTGGGATTAGGATAATCCACCCACCCTACAACCCAAATCCAATCCATCTTCACCTTCTCAAACCAAACCTCAAGTTCAATTCAAACATCAAATTCAAATCCAAATCCAAACACAAATTCTAAAACCAAATGATTAAAGCCCATGATCAAATCTAAACTTGAAACCCTTCCTAAGACATATGACCTATCCTATGGAGTTAGCCAAATCTTAATCCAAATAAATCTAAAATCAATTGATTTTCTCATAATCAATTTATATCTTCAATCATCTTCCTAAATATAAACCAAATCTACATTCAAATGATCAAACCTAAATCAAATTAATTCAAAACCCTTCCTAAGCCATATGACTTATCCCATGGACTTAGCCAAATCTTAATCCAAATCAAGTCAAACTCAATTGATTTTCATAAATCAATAATATTTTCAATCATCTTCATAAATTTAAATGAAATATGAATTTAATTCATCAAAACTAAATCAAATCAAATCAAAATCTAAACCTAAACACATGACCAACTCCATGGACATATAAATGTTTTCATTCCAAAACCCAAATTCAATTGATTTTCTCATGAATCAATCATACCTTCAATCATATAAATATAAATGAAATATACAATCATCAGCCAAACCAATTAACCCAAGTCAAACTCTTAACCTTTTGACTTGAAATGTTCAAATGAACCAAAACCCATTTGAACCCAAAAATTGCAATTGAATTTATATATCAATCCAAAATACATATAAACTCAACTAAATCAAACTCAACCAAAAATCAAACCATAATTGGTCCACTTGACCAAAACTCACCAATTTGACTTATTTGGGCCAAGTTCTAATCCTACCCAAATTAGATTGAACCAAGCAACAAAAAACCTCCCATCATGATTTGATCACCCGGTTGATCAATTATCACAAATGGGTCAAACCAAGTCAACTTGGTCATTTGACAAGTCAACCCTTAACCCATATGAACCAAACTAGCCAAATTGCAACCCAAGCCAAATCCCTTGAAACCAATGATTCATACCAAATTAAAATCAATATTTGAATATGACATGACCTAATGAGTCAAACCAAATTGAATTGATCTTGACCCAAGTTGACCAAATTGACTTAAAAGACTAAATTGAGTCAAATCAAAAAATAAACCAAATTGATTTCAACTAATGGTTCAAATTTATTCAAAATTGATTGTTGAACTTGACCGAACATGATTGGACCCAATTGAACTCAATTGACCTACTTAAAGTTCAAGTTAGCCTAAATCAAAACCAAATCCAAATTTATTAAAACCAAAGCCTACAATCATCTTCAATGGGTCAACTAACCCCAAACCAAGCCAATTTTTCTAATTTGGCCAAATTAGTCAACTTAACATATTTGACCCAAATGAATTCAAATGAGCCAAAATTAATTATAAGCCAAACTAACCAAACCATAAAACCAAGACATCCCAAATAATCATATAAACTTGCCCAACCCTTGGTTTGACAAATTTGACCAATTGATCAACTTTACCCAACCTAACCCATTTGACCTAAATGAGTCAAATTGAGCCAAACCTAACCAAATCAACTCAATTGACTTAAAATTTGCTAACCCAATTTTTTCAATTCCCAAATCAAATCAATGCTAAATGATCATTCTACCCTTGGGTCAAGGGCATCACATGAGACAAATCACCCATATAAATGGTCATTTCCATTCCTTGGTCACTTGGTACTCTCCTAGTGGTCCACCTAAGCACCTAAGACACTGCCCAACCTGACCCAAGGGGTGGTTCGATTGACCATGACCCATGGGAGGTGAAATCACCTCACTTTCCCCATTGGAGCATTTGGAATCCATAGGACACCCACGATTCCTCCTTGGCAGCCAGCTTAACACCTTCAACCAACCAAGCCGAGTTAGCTCACCTTCTCTTTGCCACCCAAGACTCCATGAGATGGTTGGACGACCACTAGAAGCTCAATACCCCCTCATTTCCATTCAAACACACAGAAAAATCATTCCTCACATCCCTAGTTACCCAACACAAGCTGCTAGAGCCATGCCCTAGGCTCCCAAGCTTGTTCCTCGATCAAAAAATGCCATTCTGTCATCAAAATAGACACTCCCATTTCTAACCTAACTTACCCATTTCTCTTTCAAACTCAAATTAAATTTGCACACACCTTCCCTGGGCCTCATCGAGCAAGAATGAATTATCTCCCAAGCTTCTCGAGCACCCAAGGTGGGACTTCGATCAAAGTCAAGCTCCAAATCATCGGTTCATGGCCTTTTGAGTGAATGTTGAGGAATTGATCAAATTACTGCTCAACAAGACTTCATCTCCACTAGATGGAGCTTCCTCAATTATTTGAACCATCAGTCTTGAGCTCCTATGAGGTATGCTTCCAAAACTGATCCTTAGGCAAAAATAGGTTGGAGATTTTTGAAGAAAACTTGCATCTGATGTGATCTTGACCATTGGATCCCACTTGATTGATGTCGTGAAGGTGTGGGATCTTTTTGGAGTTGATCTGAGCTCAGGTAAGCTCGAATCAAGTGAGCAATGGAGGACAGAATCCATTCTCCATCACTCATGTGATGTTAGATCACCCACCCCTTCCGCATGATCAAAACAGATGATCGTGATTAGATCCACTAGATTGATCTAATTTAATCCTATTAAGCTATGGAATTAATCGTAGTCGTCCGATCTTAGATCAAATGGTGGATGAGAAAGCACGTCCGCCTCTGCCACATAAGCACTAAGTCAAATAAGTTTAAGTAATCGCTGACACCACATGGAAAGCACAATATAAACCAGTGGAAAGCATGTCGATCAACGCCACACAAGATAAGATTACTTTAATTAGGCTTAATTAATCATTTTAAATGGCTAAAACTTCTAAAAATTATAAAAAATCATAGAGAAATAAAAAATGAAAATAAATACTCATTTTAAAGGTATTTAATAAAAGAATTAATTAAAAAATGATCTTAACTAATTTTAAATAGTAATTAAGTTTGATTACAAATTAATTTGCTTAATTACTTTAATTACTTGAGCAATTTATCTTAAATTTTGTGGGTTAATTTAATGGGATGACCTCTACCTCCCATGATTATCTTGGGATTTATTGCTTACTTAATTAGGAAAATTGATTAATTAAATCTTAATTACTCTTTTAAATTAATTGATGAATTAATCTCATGAACAAGTAATAAATTAGTTATTAAGTTTATTAATCATTGTTCAATAGTAAGTGAACTAAGGAATAGGTTGGACCCCTTTCCTAAGTTCATTTCACCCTTTTAAAATAAATTTAATTAAGATTTAACTAATAATTAAATCATTTAATCAAATTGAAATCATAATCACATCAAGCTTAATTAAATAAACCATGGGGTAAATCTTTAGTGTTTAATAACCTAAAGGAGTTTAATGAAATTATGGTTAGTCTATATGTATGGGAAAATTAAAAGAGTAATTAATTAAGTCATTTAATCAAGTTAACTATTAATCATGAGCTAATTACATTAGGCCCCTTTTATTTCTTTGGATCATTGCAAGTTTATTTTCCATGCATATCATGTTGTCTCATAATTATTTAGTTAATTACTTTAATGTGACATAGGTAATGGTAATTAATTCATCTATTTAAAGTTTCAACTTAATTAACTCATAAAATCAACTTAATTACATTTCCTTAAATTAAATTAAATTACTAATGTATGGGTTTAAAATAACAAGTGATGATTTCTCTTCTCATCTTAAATCAAATCAAATACAAAACTTAATTAATAAAAAAAGCTTTGGTTTGCTTTAAATAATCTTATTTGATTTGATTGTCCTTAAGAACTAGTTGATTGAATGAATCACATGCTTATATTTGATTGTCCTATTTCCAATCATGTTAAATTTGGTATGTCATTTGAATTCATGCATTCATCTTTCAAAATAAAGTAAAACATAATGGATTTCCTTTTGTAAGCTTGCATGTGTTGATTTAATCTAATATATGTGTGGCTATTATAACTATTAAATCCAAAATGTACAAAAGCTTATAAATGAATAACAATATGTGTTATGATGCTAGTTATAAATACATAAGAAATCCATGTGCTTATAGCTTAAGTGTATGAATGTTGAGTTCTCTTTCCTCTATTCATGTGTTAATCTATATAAGATTGAATGATAATGGGTATATATTCTAGACATCCTAACAAACTTTAGCTAGCCCCAAGGAGGTCATTTGATTACCTCATGGTTTAATAATGGCACATACCCATTTGATTTCACTCTTATGTATTTCAACTTAGAATTTGGATGAGCTTTAATTCATATATATAAATGATTCAATAAAAAAAATATACAATATTTATGATTTTCTTTCCCTCATTTATGTACATCCATGTGTCTAAGAAAAGCAAGTATATAGTCACATCTAGAATACGATTTTAGTTAACCTCAAGGAGGTCATTTGATTACCTCACTTCCTAATTTAAGAACAAAACTTGCCTATATGTTTGTACATGTATATGTATATGTGATTAGTGAATGAAAATCCCATTTTACATTAAAATTGCATTCATAATTGAACTAAGTGGTTGAATTAATTAGCCATATGATTTGGAGCTTACTTCCTATGTTCATGTATATGATTTACATATGTTTGAATGCAAATGGATATATAATCTGGACATCCCAAGAATATGAGGCTTTAGCTCCAAGGAGGTCATTTGACTACCTCACCTGTTTAACAATACACATGTATTTAATTTCATTCTTACCCTTTTGTTTAAGAATTTGAAAAAGTTTTAAATTAATATGTTTAAATAATTCAATCAAATAAATATAAATTAAACATACACATACATTCATCATTTAAGTGTGCTAAAATATATTGCATGTATAGATACACTTAGATTAAATCATATGCAAATGTGATGGAAAAATGATTTAATATATGTCATGTGGTAGTAATTGAATTAAATTAATCTTAAGATGCCTTTCATTTTGAATAGGATTATTTAAAGTGAACCTAAATGTAGGATTAATTAAATCATTTAATAAGCTATTCACTAAAGAGAACTAAATCAAATTAATATACTTTAGTAAGTGACTTAAGGTAGGGATGAAAGATGACAATCGCTCTTTCCTCTCTATAACACTTTGTTAAAAATCAAATGAAATAAAGACAACATAAATTAAAATTCTCAAATCAATTTAACTACTAAGTGAAATCAACCTTTCATGTGTTGAATCCTTCAAAATTTAAAAATACAACACTAATGCCTAACAAGACTTACCACATAATACACACATTAGAATTAAGTCATCACTTCTAAGATGGTGTATGATGATGTGCATGTTTTGTTTTATGATGTATTATTTTAGATTATGTTAGGATGTATGCTTAAGACTACATGATATGCCAATATTACTTAATCATATTTTTTTGTAGAAGATTATGCTTAAGGGATGCTTAAAAAAATGTGAATGCTCTTTTCTCAAGTTGCTTAAATCTTAAAGCATAATCCAAGTTAGGACAGGTGGGCTTGTTACCTATGTGTAGGGTGCTATGTCCAAATTGTAAATACAAATGCTTAGGATTATATGTATATTTAGCAAACCTATATTTTGTAGGTGTTGTTAGATTTAATTTTTCCACATAAATGTAATTTATGCAATAGGAATTAGGACTAGTGCTATGGGGGATTAGGATGAGCAGTGGCAAGAAGGCTTTGTCCTAGGGTGCGTTGTGATGCCTTTGACGCAACCACCATCCAAATTGAAGAAGGAACCAAATCAGAAATGGAGATATGAAGAAAGAAGTCCTCCATAGAATTTAATACAATTATAATTATTCTTTCATATTCCAGATTATATAAGGGTAGACCTCGGCAACCAATCTTTTCTCTCTTCGAGTTTTTTTTCTTTTATGATAGTTTATATAATTGTTTGATGTTATGTTTACATTATGCATTAAGATGGCATGCTTTTATAGTTTCTTAAATGATTGATGCTTTAATGTGTGACTTGGATATGATTGGATCTTAGGATAAAAACTTATAATTAAATTTTAAACAATTCATAACCTCATCATTATGCCTAAGACATAAATAAGATAATTATAAGATTTAGTAGCCCCTTAGATGTATGGTTGTATATTTCACATCATGCATGCATGTCATTTTTCTCTTGAACATGAAGGATCTCCATCCTTGCATGATAAAGGAATGCTTGACCTGTGAGGGCATTCCTTGTGGTGGAGAACAGCTTCTTCTAGCTGATTTGACACACAACCTATTTCATCATGCATTTAGGCCCTCTCATCTTGTTCATTGAATCCTCTCAACATCATCCTTTCTTTTTGGAGTTTGGAGATGTTGATCCTCAAGTAGGCAATGGTTCTTAGATTCATAATTAATTTACACTGACAACGGAACTCTAGATAGCTCAGATCTGCAACATTCACGAGAATATAAAGAGCCAGTTGTGCTCAGTCGTCCCTAGGAGTAAGTCTTCATCGCTGAATGTAAGAAAATAAAAACCTAAACCTAAACAATAAACAAAAAATAAAACTTAAAAGTAAATAATAAATAAAACATAAACCCTAAACTAAAAAATAATTGCAACCTAAAATAAACAAAATAAAATAAACCTAAACCTAAACTAAAATAAATAAAACCTAAACCTAAACCTAAAATAAACTAAACCTAAATCCTAAAATAAATAAAATAAAATTTACCAAAAATAAACCTGAACCTAAACTAAAAAATAAAACCTAAAAATAAACCTAAAATAAAAACGTAAAAGCTAAACCTAAAAAAAAAACTTAAACCTAAACCTAAAAATAAAACATAAAACCTAAACTTAAAAAATAAAATAAAAATAAAACTAAACTAAAAATAAACCTAAACCTAAAACATAAAGTAAAAGAAAAAACCTAAACTAAAATAAATAAACCTAAAATAAATAAACTAAAATAAATAAAAATAAAAAATAAACCAAAAAAAGCTAAAATAAATAATAAATAAATAAAATAAATCTAAACCTACTAGTTTACTTAATTTAAAAATAAAAAATAAAGATATATAAAAATATATATAAAACAAACCCTAAACCTAAACCCTAAACCCTAAACCCTAAACCCTGAAATGCTAAACCCTAAACAAACACTAAACCCAAAACCCCAAACTATAAAAACCCTAAACACTAAGCTTAGACTTTAAACTTAAACCCTAAACCCTAAACTAACCCTAAACCCTAAGCTAACCCTAAACCCTAATCCCAATACCATAAAAACCCTAAACCCTAAAGCTTAAACACTAAACCCTAAACCTTAAACTCTATACCCAAAAAAAACCCTAAATCCTAAAAAGCTAAAAACCTAAACCTAAACTAAATAAATCTAAAAATTCAATAAATAAAATATCTAAACCAAAATAAAATAAAATAAAAAATAAAATAAAAACATAAATTAATACCTAAACCTAAACCTAAACCCAAAAAGAAAATAAAATAAAACTAAACTCTAAAATAAAATAAATAAAACTAAACTAAACTAAAATAAAACCTAAATAAATAAAAAAGTAAACCTAAAATAAAATAAATTAAAAATAAATAAATACCTAAACCTAAACAATAAACCTAAAAAAAACCTAAAAATAATAAAAAAAAAATAAAACTTAAACTCTAAACTAAAAAAAACTAAACCTAAAATAAATATAAAATAAACCTAAACTTAAACTAAAATAAATAAAAACTAAACTTAAACCTAAACAAAATAAAATAAAATAAACTAAAAATAAACCTAAACCTTAACTAAAAAACAAAACCTAAAGATAGACTTAAAATAAAAACCTAAAACCTAAACCTAAAAAAAATAAAAAATAAATAAATCTAAACTAAAAAAATAAACCTAAACCTAAACGTGAACCTAAATAATAAATAAAAATAAAAATAAACCTAAAATAAATAAACTAAACTAAATAAAAAAATAAACCTAAATAAAAATAAAAACAACATAAACTAAAAAATAAATAAATAAATACACTAAACCCTACTTCTAATTTTTTAAAACCATAAATTCTAAATCCTAAACCCTAAACCCTAAACCTAATCCAAAACCCTAAACCCTAAACCTAAATAAACTAAAACCTAACCCTAAAGCCTAAAACCATAAGCATAAAACCATAAAACCTAAACCAACCTAAATCCTAAACCCTAAACCCTAAATCCTAAACCCTAAACCTTAAACCATAACCTAAACCTAACTAAAGTAACTAAATAAATTAAAAAACTTAAACCCTAAAACCTAGTAAACCTAAGCCTAAACCTAAACCAAAAATGGGCTAACTTTGAAAATAACATCAAACCAAATAGATCAGAGGAGAAGGCGACGGCTTACAAGGGGAAATCTAGATATGGAGGTAGTCAAAGCAATGGTGGTTAAGATGGGAGGAAGAGGTAACGGTGTGTGAGGGAGAGATGGGATATGATGAACCCCAAAACTCAAAGGTGGTTCTTGATGGCAACTGGACAAATTGAAGAACGTCCGATCTGATTTGCTGCTTTTGGAACTATTTTTTTACAATAGAGACGATTCTAGTTAACTAGGGTTTTTGATTTATTCTATGCGTGATCATTTTTTATCTATGTTGTCGCCTAAAACTTTGTACTTGGTTGATAAAATCAAGAAATGTTGAATATGAATTTGTTCTCTATTAAAAAAATTAAAACCTAAACTAAACCTAAACCAAACCTAAAACCTAAACCTAAACCCTAACCTAACCTAAAACCTAAACCCTAAAACCTAAACCCTAAACTCTAAACTCTAAACTAAATCAAAAAAAAAAACCTAAACCCAACCTAACCCTAAACCCTAAACCCTAAACCCTAAACCTAAACCCTAAACCCTAAAAAATATACTAAAAAAAAATCTAAATTAAAATAAATAAACTAAAATATAAAATAAAATAAAATAAAAACTAAAATAAATAATAATAACCAAATATATGAAAACTACTAATTTACTTAAAAAAAAAAACCTAAACTAAACCCTAAAGCTAAAACACAAACCCTAAATCCTAAACCCTAAACCCTAACCCTAAACCTAAAACCTAAACCCCAAACCCCAAACCTAAACCCTAAACAAACCTCTGTTTTAGATTTTATTACTTTTTTATTTTAGTTTATATTATTATTTAGTTTAGGTTTGCTAAATTTAGGTTTAAGTTTTATTTTATTTTAAAGCTTTAGGTTTCTTTTATACTTTAAATTAGATTTTTTAGTTTAGGTTTCATTTTTTTAATTTATTTTATGTTTTACTTAGGTTTAAGTTTAGGTTTTATGTAGTTTTATTTAGGTTTATTTTTAGTTTAATTTATTTTATTTAGTTTAAGTTTAGGTTTTATTTATTTTAGTTTAGTTTATTTTAGTTTAAGTTTAGGTTTATTATTTTGTTTATTTTAATTATTTTTTTAGTTTAGTTTTATTTTTTATTTATTTTAAGTTTTATTAAATTTTTTTATGTTTGATTTTATATAGTTTTTATTCTATTTATTTTATCTTAATTTTATGTTTAATTTTATTAGATTTAGGTTTCTAATTCTTAGATTTATTTGTTTTAGTTTAGTTTTTTATTTATTTTATTTTAATTTTTTATTAATTTATTTATATTATTTTATGGTTTAGGTTTAGTTTTAGTTTAGGTTTTAATTTAATTTATTTATTTAGGTTTTAATATATAAATAAAACCTAAAACCTAAAACTAAAACCTAAAACCTAAAATAAAATAAAAACCTAAACCTAAACCTAAAATAAAAAATAAATAAAACCTAAACCTAAAAAATAAATTAAAAATAAAACTCAACTAAAATAATAAACTTAAACCTAAACCTAAAAATAAATTAAAATAAAAGAACCTAAATAAAATAAATAAACCTAAACTAAACTCAATATAAATAAAAAATAAAATGAACAAAAATAAATAAAAAATATACTAAATAAACTAAATATGCATAAACCTATCAGTTTACTTAATTTTTTTTAAAAAAAAGAAGAAAACCAGAACCCCTAGATCCTAAACCCTAAACCCCAAAACCTAAGCCCTAAACCCTAAACCTTTTCCTAAACCCTAAACCTTAAAAAACCCTGAACCCTAAACCCTAAACCCTAACTTTAAACCCTAAACCTAAACCTAAAGTAACAAAATAAATTAAAAAATAAACCTAAACCCTTAAAGCTAATAAACTTAAACCTAAATATAAACCCTAAGAACAGGTAGAACCTTAATGATAGAACATCACCATCAACTGCTCCCTTTATCTAAGAGAGGCAAAAGCGAGTGATTATCCTAATGGTGGTGGGGGATCTATAGGTGCTAGTGGATATGGAGATGGTGGTCTAAGCAGTGGTGGTTATGGAGGCAAAAGGAGTGATGGAGGTTATATCCGTGGTGGTTGTGAAGGGAGAGATCAGGGATATGATGATGGATCCCACTACTCGAGAGGACGGGGTGGTTCTGATGGGAACTGGAGAAACTAAAGAACAGTCGATCTGATATGCTGCTTATGAAACTATGCCTTTACAGTAGAGACATTTCTTGTTATCTAGGGTCTTTGATTTTCTTATGAAACTATGTCTAAGAAAACTTGGTGTGTTACTTGGTTGATGAAATCGAGAAGAAGTATTATTGAATCTGAATTTGTTCTCTATTAAAATAAATAAATCAACATCCTAAACCCTAAACCATAAAACCCTAAAACCAAAACCTTAAACCCTAAACCCTAAACATCAAACCCAAAACCCTAAACCCCAAACCCTATACCCTATACCCTAAACTAACCCTAAACCCAAAAAAGCTAAAAACCTAAACCTAAACTAAATAAAACCTAAATATAAAATAAATAAAAAAACTTAAACCAACATAAAAAAATAAAATAAAATAAAAACAAAAATGAAAACCTAAACCTTAAAAAAAATAAAATAAAAATAAAAACTAAACTAAAATAAAATAAATAAAAACCTAAACTAAACTATAAAAAAAATAAATAAAAACTAAACCTAAAATAAAAATAAAATAAACCTAAAATAAAATTAAAAATTAAAAATAAACCTAAATGGAAATAAAAAATAAAAAATAAATAAAATAATTAATTAATAAACTAAATAAACCTAAACCTATCAATTTATTTAATTTTAAAAAATAAAAATATATATATAAATATAAAAAAAACTCTAACCCTAAACCCATAAAGCTTAACCTTAAACCCTAAACCCTAAAACATATAACCATATTCCCTAAACCCTAAACCTTAAATGCTAAACCTTAAACCCTAAACCATATAACCATAAACCCTAAACACTAAACCCTAAACCCTAAAACCTAAACCCTAAAGCCTAAACCCTAAACCTTAAACCCTAAAAACCTAAAAACCTAAAAGCCTAAACATAAACTAAATAAAACATAAAAATAAAATAAATTAGAAAACTTAAACCTAAATATAATAAAATAAAAACCTAAATTAAAACCTAAACCTAAACCTAAACATAAAAATAAAATAAAATAAAAGAAAACCCAAACTAAAATAAAATAAATAAAAACCTAAACTAAACTAAAAAAAAATAAAATAAACTTAAAATATAAAACCTAAATAAAATAAAACTCAAACTTAAAATAAAAATAAAATAAACCTAAAATAAAATTAAATAAAAATTAAATAAATACTTAAACCTAAAAAATAAACCTAAAAATAAATAAAAATTAAAACATAAACCCTAAACTAAAAAAAAACCTAAAGATAAAATAAACAAAATAAAATAAAGTGAAACCTAAAATAAAATAAATAAAACCTAAACCTAAGCCTAAACCTAAATCCTAAAATAAATAAAATAAAATCAACCAAAAATAAACATAAATCTAAACAAAAAAAATAAACCTAAATAATAAAATGTAAAACTAAACCTAAAAAAATTTAAATAAAAAACCTAAACCTAAAATAAAAATAAACCTAAACTTAAAAAATTAAATAAAAATAAAACTAAACTAAAAAAATAAACTTAAATCTAAACTTATACCTACAAAATAAACTAAAGTAAATAAACCTAAAATAAACAAACTAAACTGAATAAAAATAAAAAATAAGCCTAAATAAAAAAATAAAATAAACTAAAATAAATAAAAATAATCTAACTTTTACTTAATTTAAAAAATAAACCCTAAACTAACCTTAAAACCTAAACGCTAAGCCTAAATAAACTAACCCTAAACTAAACTAAATAAAATAAAAAATAAAAACCATAAACTAAATTTAAAACCCTAAACCCTAAACCTAAACAAACTATAAAACCTAAACTAAACCTAAACCCTAAACTAAATCCTAAACCCTCTAAACCTAAACTAAACTATAAACCTAAAACCTAAACTAAACTAAACCTAAACCCTAAACTAAACCTAAACTCTAAAACCCTAAACTAAACCTAAATCCTAAACTTAAAAAAACTTAAAACCTTAACCCTAAATCCTAAATCCTAAATCCTAAGCCCTAAACCCTAAAACCTATAACCCTAAACCCTAAACACTAACCCCAAACCCTAAACAAGAAACCCTAAACCCGAAACCCTAAACCATAAACCGTAAACCCTAAATCCTAAAAACCTAAACCTAAACCCAATAAAACCTAAAAATAGAATAAATAAAAAAAACTTTAACTGAAATAAAATAAAATAAAATAAAATAAGATAAAAACATAAACTGAAAACTAAACCTAAACCAAAACCTAAAAATAAAATAAAATAAAAAATAAAAACTAAACTCAATTAAAATAAATATAGACCTAAGCTAAACTAAATAAAAAACCTAAAAATAATAAATCTAAATAAAATAAAAACTAAACGTAAAATAAAAATAAAATAAAAACTAAATAGAAACATAAACCTAAAAAATAATGTTAAAAATAAATAATAAAAAAAACCTAAACCCTAAACTAAAAATATCCTAAACCTCAAATAAACAAAATGAAATGAACTTAAACCAAAACTAAAAAAAACTGAACTAAAATAAATAAAATCTAAACCTAAACCTAAAATAAACTAGACATAAACCCTAAACTAATTAAAATAAAATAAACTAAAAATAAACCTATACTTAAACTAAAAGATAAAACCTAAAAATGAACCTAAAATTAAAACTTAAAACCTAAAAAAACCTAAACCTAAAAATATAAAATAAAACCTAAACCTAAAAAATAAAATAAAAATAAAACTAAACTACATAATAAACATAAACCTAAACCTAAAAAAAACTAAACTAAAATAAAAAGACTTAACTAAAATAAATAAACATAAAATAAATAAACTAAAATAAATAAAAAAAATATTCATAAATTAAAATAAATAATAAATAAACTAAATAATCATAAACTTACCGATTTACTTACTTTTTATAAAAAAAATCCTAAACCTTAAATCCTAAACCCTAAACCCTAAACCCAAAACCCTAACTAACCTTAAACCCTGAACCCTAAACCCTAAACCTACAACACTAAACCTACAACCCTAAACCTTAAACCCTAAATCCTAAATGCTAAACCCTAAACCCTAAACACTAAACCTTAAACACTAAACCTTAAACCTTAAAAGCATAAACCTTAAAACCTTAAATCCTAAACCTAAACCCTAAGCCCAAACACTAAACCTAAACCTAAAGTAACTAAATAAATTAAAAAATAAACCTAAACCCTAAATCCTAATAAACCTAAACCTAAACCCTAAAGCCTAATAAACCTAAACCTAAACCCTAAGAGAGGGCAAAACCTTGATGGCATGAACATCACCGTCAACTAGGCTTAGTCTACATCTGGCGGTGGAGGCGAAGATGAATGTGGAGGATATCACAGTGGTGGTGGGGGATCTAGAGGTACTGGTGGATATGGAGGTGGTGGTCAGAGCAGTGGTGGTTATGGTGGTGGGAGGGGCGACGGAGGTTACAGCCATGGTGGTGGCGGAGGGAGAAATCATGGATATGACTGTGGATCTCGCTACTCGAGAAGCCAAGGTGGTTCTGATGGGAACTAAGGAAAGTAAAGAATGATCAATCCGATCTGCTGCTTATGGAACCATGTCTTTGAAATAGAGACGGTTCTAGTTATCTAAGGTTTTTGATTTGCTCTAAACCTTAAAACACTAAACACTAATCCCTAAACCCTAAACCCAAAAACCCAAAAACCATGAACCCTAAACCCTAAAACCTACACCCCTAAATCCTAAACCCCAAACTCTAAACCCTAAACTCACTCTAAACCCTAAGAATGGACATAACCTTGATGTCAGGAACATCACCATTAACTAGGCTCAATCTGGATCTAGCGGTGGAGGTGAAGGTAGAGGAGATGATTATCACAATGATGGTGGGGGATTTGGAGGTGCTTATAGATATAGAGGTGGTGGCCACAGTAGTGGTGGTTATTGAGGTGGGAGGAGTGACTGAGGTTACAACTTTGGTGGTGGTGGAGGGAGAGATCCGGGATATGATGGCAGATCCTGCTACTCAAGAGGTAGGGATGATTTTGATGGGAACTAGAGAAACTAAAGAATGGTCAATCTCATCCACTACTTATGGAACTATCTTTACAGTAGAGACAGTTCTACTTATCTAGGGTTTTTGATTTGCTCTAAGGGTGCTCATTTTTTATCTATGTAGTCACTTGTGTCTTAGAAAACTTGGGGTGCTACTTGGTTAATTAAATCAAAAAGAAGAAATAGTGAATCTAAATATATTCTTTGTTAAAAAAACTTTAAACCCTAAACCCTAAACCTTAAACCTTAAACCCTAAAAACCCTAAACCCTAAACACTAAATCCTAAACCCTAAACCCTAAACCCTAAACCCTAAACCCTAAACACTAAACCCTAAACCCTAAACCCTAAAACCATAAACTCTAAACTCTAAACCCTAAACACTAAACCCTAAAACCATAAACCCTAAATAATAAAACCTACAACCATAAACCCTAAATCTTAAATGCCAAAACCTAAACCCTAAAACCTAAACTAACCCTAAACCCTAACCCTAAACCCTTAACCCTCAACCTTTATTAAAGATGTCATTAAGAGTAGATCTAAAGAATGACCTAATCCTAAAATAGTTATGTTAGATAAAGAGAATGTCTTCAAGAGACTTTCCCTTGACTATTAGAGAGTTGAATACCCTAACCCTAAATTTTATTATTATGTCATATATTATAGTATAATGTAGCATCATATATTTTAGCATGTAGTAATGTGTTTTTGGATGTTGTAAGATGTTTTGAAATATTTTAGTTTATTATGGTATTGTTCCCTATAGTCTATATTAATATAAATCATAAAAATATTAATTTAATAAATCATATGATGAAATTTGTTAAATTTGAAAGTTTTGTAGTACCAAAGGTGTGCTACACCACTTTTAGTCTAAAAAGTAAAATTTTATGATCAAAATAAATATTATATGTTGTAGCATAGTATAGCATCATATATCATAATATATTATTCTACGCATTTTAAATACTTTTAGTATTTTACAATCATGTAGTCAAGCCTACACTAGGATTGTTTATAAAAATGTTGATTTAAACTTTAAAATGATGAAATTTGGCCAAATTCATAATAGGTACAACATGACATCATAATATATTATTTCAATTTAAAATATGTAAGTGATACGACTAAAATATATAATTTTTTATTGTTTAGACTAATTTTATGATTTTTTATTTTAAGTAATTCGTTCTGATTTGATATGCAATATAATATAATATAATATGTTATATTTTATTATAAAATAGGATGCCATAACATAGTGTAGCATCATGCATTATAACATGCTATTGTGTATTAATACTTGTTATTTAGCATATTTTAGTTGTTTATATTATGATGCAGTAGATTTTTTGCTAGTATAATTCATAAAAATGCTGATTTATAGCCTGAGATGATGGGATTTGGCCAAATTTATGGTAAGCTTTAGGGAACGGCATTGGGGTTTGCTATGGTGTGTCATTTAATCAAAAGAATGGAATTTTGCAACCAAAATAAATATTCATTTTTCAACCAAATTTTATAAATTTTTTTCTTAAAGTGATTCATTTTAAGGTGTAATGTAAGATAATATATTATATGAAAGCATATTAAAATATAATGTACATAACAACATAACTTGACATATATATGAATATAGTGGTGTGTTACTAAATGTTATTGTACATTTTAGTATGTTTTACTTTTGTTGTAATACATTCAAAACTCACAAAAAATTTAAAAAGGATGGATGAATTTAACCAAATTCACAGCACACACCAAGAAGTAACACCAAAATTATGCTATTTTCTACCATTTCTAATAGAGAAAAAAACAATTTTACATCCAAAATGAACATTATTCATATTTTGAGAAAATTATGGTTTTTGTTCTTTTTAAGTGATTCTAATGAGGTCTAATGTTAGGCATTATATTATATTATAGAAAATTATAATATAACATCATATATTATAATATAATATAGTGTGTTAATTCACACTATAATATGTTTAGCATGATATTATATAGTTAGTTTGAGCTTGCACCATCATAATTCATAAAATATTGATTATAATGTTAAGATGATGTAATTCGAATGAATAAATTTATAGGCTTTTGGTTGAAGTATTAAAGGTGTGCATAAGAGAATAAATAAGATTTGATGAGAATTCCATGTCAAGGATCTAGAGACAGATCTGCTATGGGATCACACATGCATTGGACACGACATGTGAGGGGTCTAGGTCGAGGGCATAGAAGAAGAAAATCTGTTGGTGATAAGGTGTAAATTTGTTTTGATTATATGAATTGTGGAAAAAAGATTTGCTGGGGATAATATTCTATAATCCACCAAAGATTAAGATCGAATAAACTCTAATTTGGTTTGTTTTAGTTAATGTGGAGGCATATTTGCTAGAGATATGGGCTCGAGTACGTTGGGGATTGGGTATATGAACCTTATACTAGAGAAGCAGGTTTGGGCTATCCACTGAGAATTGGGATTTGAGTTTGATTTTATAATTTTGTTTGGGGCAGTATCCACTGGGAATAAGAGTTTGGTTGGATTTCTTTGATTTAGACTCTACTGGGAGAGTTGGTTTAATTTGGCTCCACTAGAGAGGTTGGTTTTGAATTTGATTTATTTTCTTAACTTATTTATATATAACTTGGGGCTCCACTGGGGAGAAGGGTGTGATTTAACTCCACTAAGGAAAATCGGGTTTAATTTAATTTGAGTTAATGGGGACCTCCGCGGTGCAATGGACCCACTAAGAAGGGGCTACACGCCTTGACCTACCTTAGGTTTACAAATTCGAAGGGATAGTCTACTGGCTATGGTAGAGCTAGCCAACCTAAGGGGTTGCCTTTCAGTGTGCAATGACTATGGTAGGAAGAAGGCATAGAAGACTTACATATTTCAAAGCTAGGACCAACTGCTAGGGTGACCTATTGGATGCACAATAAATCGAACCTGGCCAATTGCAACTACTAAGTGAATGTTATTGGAGACTTACGTCAACTCAAAAGTAGTCAGGATTAATTTTATATTAATTTCATGTGATTTAATATTGTTTATTTGGTTTAGATTGATTTAGAAAAGGCATATCTACTAGGGATGTGAGCTCAAAATTTGATAGATTTATTTGGACCGTAGGTGTGTGATGAACTGCTTGAGAAGGGGCTATGTCGGACTTGTCACATCTTAATTTACAAATCCAAAAGATAGTCTAGTGTGGGGTAGGAGCTAACCAAGGGTTACCTTTGATTGTTGTGTCTTGGGAAGAAGGCGTGGCAGACTTACATCTTCTAAGAGTAGAACAAGGTAGGGTTGCTGTAACCTACAAAGACTTATACTTAGGTGACTCACAGTGAATGTCATTATGTATACTTTGGGAAAGGTAATGGCTAGGGGTGTCCTCTAATCCAGTGAATATATATTTTGTTTATATGTTTGTGGACCACTGTTGTGTCAGGACCACACTAAGAAGGCTATGTCACCTTGACCAATCTCATTCTTGGACAAGGGAGAATTTGCACATCCATAGGATGGATTCTCCAATAGGGGTGTCTTGGAAATGAGGTCTGATAACCCAGTGGCTAAATGGGGTTAAGGATGTGATCCCAATATAGTGCTCCACAGGAGGAGGTGCTCTAGGGGCATTATCTTGCCCTTGAAAGAAAACATAGGTGTAGGTGGCCAACTCGAGAAAGCATGCAGACTTACATCATGAGTGGTGTGTATCTAAGGTGTGAACGAACCAACCTATGGTGTATCCATGCATGAGTGGTGTATCCATCAACATAGTGAGAACAACCAACAGGTGCCGTCGGCATGTGATCAATCACGGAAAGAAAAATGTTGGCTTACAACTTTCTAAGTGAAACTGATCATCAGGATAGTCTGTTGTCAGGGAGAGATGTTATTTGACCTAGAGCGACTATTAAGAAGGGAGCCCTAAGGAAGGACTAGACTCAGACTTGAAGCAGTCAAGAGGGAAGGAGCCACTAGGAGACTTATCCTAAACCTTAAATATACTTGACCGAGTTAGTGCAGAGGCTAATCAAGAAGAAAGCATAGACTCACATCCTCTTAAAGGAAGCCAACATGTAGCCTGCAGGCCATGCAATAAGGCCTACCTAATTAACAAGGCTCATCGTTGTGTGGCCAAATAAGGAAGGAAAGCATAGCGGACTTACATCCTCCAAAGCAAGAAGACCATTGGGGTGACACTAGGGGTATGCGTAGCGACCTAGGTAGTCTTGAGTGAGGCCACTAGGGGCGTTATCTCAACTCACAGTAGACCGAGACAAAAGATGTGTTTATTTTATATATTTTTGTGTAGTTTGTGTTTGTGTTGTGTTGATGAAATATAGGATGTCATGTGGGTTCCTTACACCTAACCTAAACACATCGTGGTGGATTCACAAACAAGAATACATTCAACATGGAAGAGATTGAATTCAAAATGGAATTTTTTTATGATAATAATTTTCAAACCTAATTTATAATATTTCTTTAAGTAGAGCCCATTGTTTGGAAGCATTGGGCGCTCCCCCTTATGATTAATAAGCTGATAAGATCCTCATTGGTAGGACTTCTCTATGTCAAAAGGGCCTTCCCAAATGGGTACAAACTTGCCTCCCATATTATGATGGGAAAAAATTAGTCTCCTTAGAATTAAAATAAGCTCTCCTACTTGAAAAGCTCTAGGATAGACCAACTTGTTGTAAGCTTGTAGCTACAACTCATGGTTTTGGCATGCCCCACAGTCATCTCTCCTCTAAACCTTTCTTCTTGGCGTTACGCTTTATTGTGATCTTGCTACCCACTATCTTTAGTGATAGAGTTGGACTTCTAATGCTAGAATGACTTTGGTCCCATACACTAAGGAGAAAGGAGTAGTTGGAGTTCTATATATGGTCGATGGCATCAACTCTAACCTTTGCCACTATAAACTGTTGTTGTCAGTGTCTTCATTAGAATTTGGATGATCATTTTATAGAAGGCTTTTCTAAGCTATTTGCATTGTAGTTGATGGTAGAATAACTCCAATCTATGATGTGTCTCTAAGAAAAATTGTTGATCTCGATGCTCTTGAATGGTACCATTATCATATAATTTCGGTACTCCGAACTATATATGACATGGTTCTTAAAAATTGGAGCACACATGAGTTGTGACCTCTCGATTAAAATTTCCTTGCCCTTTTGGAAGTAGTAGTCGGCTAAGATGAACCAATGACCCTTGAAGAAAGAAGTTCAATTAGACCCACTATGTCGGTACCTTAACACTTGAATCCATGAGGCCAATGTAAGATGTAGGATGTAGAATGTTGGGTGGTTAGTGAGGACCACAGTGTATTTGACATTGGTGGCATCCAATTGTATCCATGAAATCTTTGATCATTGATGGCGATAGTATCCAGTCTCTTGATCTTTTCACCCCAGATTGGTTGGCTCCACATAATCCTGAGTGTACCTCGATCACAATCTTATGGGCTTCATGCTTGTCTAAATAATGTGACCACATATGATAGAAACTTCATCGGTACAAGACACAATCCACAAGAGCATAGGAAAGTGCTCTATGCTTCATCTAATGGGCTTATGACTTCTCTTGATGTAGTTTACCTTTATTAAGGTAATCCATGAATGATTTCCTCCAATCTAACTCCTCATCCTTCTTGGCAATGGCAACCTCCCCTTAAGTAGAGTACTTTTTGATGAGTTCAATATTAATAAGAGATAAGACTTGTCAATTTTGGACCTTTATTGATATGGACTCATCCCTCATGTCCAACTCTGCAGCTAGCTATATATCATTCTCTCCTTAAGGAATTATAAAGGTAACCTCAGGATTTGGGCCAACAACTCAATGGTGTACTTGTGGTAGTGATGGAGCTTGGGCTTTATAACCTTATAGGACCCAACGATTTGGTTGATAATTAGCTGAGAATCCCCAAAGATGTTAATGTTCTCAATGCTTAGAGTAATGGCTAACTCTAGATTGGCAATCAAAGCCTCATATTTAGCTTCTTTGTTGGTGCAAGAATTGGACAGATGATATGAGAATCCCATCACATCATGATCCCGAGTTAAGAAAACAATTCCTACCCTTGCCTTTCCTGAAATTGTAGATAGTGGTTCTTCTCCTCTATGAGAGGAAGTCGCACCATCAAAGTATATCTCCTAGAAATGAATGCTAGCATCCCCTAAGTTCATGATTTGTTCATCGGGAGATCACTAAGCAAGAAATTCGGAAGAAGTGGGTGTCTTTCTAATAAATTTACTAGCATTTGTCTTTTCACTGCCCGGAGGGGTACGAAGGTAATGTTAAACTATGAGAGGATCATGGACCATCATTCCAATCATCCAGACAGCACCGACCATGTCATGAGATACTGTAGTGGATTGATTCTAGAGATTAAGTTTACCTTATGAGGAAGCATGTAGTGCTGTAGCTTTTGGTATGCAAAGATTAAAGCTAAGCAATGCTTCTCAATGGGTGGATAATTAGCCTCATCAGGGATTAGACAATGGTTGAGATAGTAGAGTGCATTTTCCTTCCCTTTGTCATTGGTTTGGCCAACAAAGCACCAAGGGAGTCGTCTAACATAGTAGTGTAAAGTATGTGCCGCTTACCCTAGATAGGGGCTCCTAGAACTGACAATATCATCAGGTAATGCTTGATATCCTTGAAGGCATGATCACACTTGTCATCCCACATGAACTGGGCATCCTTTTTGACAAGTGTTGAGAATGGTTGACATCTTTTTGATTAGTTAGAAATAAAGAATCTTAGATATGCCAATCACCCTTGAAATGATCTAAGTTGAGTTAAAATTTTATGGGGTGGCATTTCTAATATCACCTTGATCTTCTCTGGATCAATTTTGATTCCTTGGTGTCGGACAATAAACCCAAGGAATTTTCTTAAATCTACTCTAAATTTATATTTCAGGAGGTTCATTTTGAGGATAAATTATCTTAAATATTCAAAAACTACACTCAAGTCAAAGAGATTGTCTTCCGTTTCTCTACTTTTAACCATGATATCATCGATATAGCACTCGACTTGATGATGAATGAGTTTTTCGAAGATTCAAGCCATAGTCCACTGGTATGTAGCACCGACATTTTAAGGATGGAAGGCATGACCTTATAGCAATAGATTCTGATCGGGGTTCTAAAAGTAGTGTTTCTTTCATATTCAGGGGCCATCTTTATTTGGTTATATCCAGATGAGCTATCCATGAAAGAGAAGACTGCATTTGATGAGGCAATCTTCACCATCAACTCTGGGATTGGCAGTGGAAATTCATCTTTTGGACATGCCTTATTTATATTCATAAAATTGATACATATGTGAATTTGACCATTCTTTTTCTTAACTAAGATGACGCTGGCTAACTAGGTAGGGTATTTTTCATCCCAGATGAAGCCAACATCGATCAGTTTCTTAACTTCATAAATGACCTGTTATTCTATGTCTAATTGCATGCATCTAGGAGCTTGCTTGATAGGGTTAGCAATAGGCACTATTGCTAATTTATGGACCGCTATGTTAGGAGCCAATCTAGGAATCTCTTCATAGCTCCATGCAAAGTAGTCCCTAAACTCGATAAATAGCCTACTAAGTAATTGATTTTAATTTCATTCAATAAAGAACTGATGTATGTCGGCGTGGATCTTCTTTAGTTCCTAACTTGATTTCTTAGAGCTCATTGATGGTTGACTTGATCTCTTCTTCAAACTCTGGCGGCACATCTTTGACTTCAAAATCATATGGATCATCTAAAGTTTCTAAGCACAGCTCTTTATATGATTTAATATGATTTGAAAAGAACCTATCAGATTTTAAATGATTGGTGATGACTAAGAAATAATCATCATCGTCAACTGGACCACTGTACTAAATCCTAGTCTCAGTCTTGATTAAGAGCTTTTTCATTTGTTCTTCCATATTCTTTCAAAATAGTCTGACCTATACTTTAACCAAGTATCAGGGATTAACCCTTTCTTTGCTAAATTATGAACACATGATAACTACTAATCAAAAGGTAATTATATTAAATCTTCATATGAATCAACCTCAAGTTCTACATCACCTTCTTAACTTGATGATGATGCTCCCAGAAAGAACCTCAGAGTCTTCATACCTATGGATGATTTAGAGGCTTCCTTAACTACCAAACCCTCAACTTTTTGAGAGGAAAGTTGGGTTAGAGCTAAGGTTCGCAACTGATGCTTAACTGTTTTACATATATATTTCAATACACTTATGCTTTGCTTTGGAGCTCGGTCTTCATCACTATCTGGCTCAAGTGTCACCTCCAAGAGAATCTACTATTGAGAAGAGCTAGCTAATGTGCAAACCATATAAGACTCATCCTAAGAACTAGATTTCAAGTCTTTATAGAAAGCAGGTGTACTTCTAGTAGCTAGGACATATCTTCTATTAGGAGGCCAATAAAGAGGTTTTCCACCAATGGGGCCCTTGCCTCTTCCACTACCTGGTGGAGGTCAAACGTCCTACCCATATGTTCAAATGGAGTAATGAACTGTGGGTTGAATCTAATGTCAGGCTCCACTTCCTCCTCCAAGTCTATTCTCATTCCCTTTTATTTTCTTCTTTATTTTCTCTTTTCTTTTCTTTTTCTTTTTCTTTTTCTTTTTTTTTTTCTTTTATTTTTAAACTTTGGCCAAGTTCGGGAGAGTAGACTTGCAAATTTTGAGAGAGGTAGTAAGCTGCATCCTCATATATGCCAACCTCCTGAACTGTAAAAGGCTTGAGATCTCCTTCGACACAATAGACGATCCCACCTCTCACAAACTTCATACAATGATGTAGAGAGGATGGAACTATATTGTTCTCATGTATCCAAGGTCTCCCAAGCAAAGCATTGAAAGATATATCTTAGTATATAATATGAAACTTGGCTTCAGTCTTCCAATCATCTATCTCCAAAGGCAACACTATGGAGCCTAAGACCTGTTGACCTCACTTTTGGAATGTGGATTCAATCTTCCCATCTTAGACTTAAGAGTCTTCTAGACACTAAGACTTCCTTAGTCATAAGACACTTCTAACAATTAGGTAAACACTTAACCTGAGCCTAAAGACTTAGAAAGGATAACCATATGATTAGGTTATGCCTTTTAGGATTAGGATAATCAACCTACCTTACAACCAAAATCCAATCCATGTTCACCTTCTCAAGCCAAACCTCAAGTTCAATTCAAACATCAAATTCAAATCAAATCCAAACCCAAATTCCAAAACCAAATGATTGAATCCCATGATCAAATCCAAACTTGAAACCCTTTCTAAGCCATAATATCTATCCCATGGACTTAGCCAAATCTTAATCCAAATCAATCCAAAATCTATTGATTTTCTCAGAATCAATTTATATCCTTAATCATCTTCTTAAATATAAAATGAAATCTACATTTAAATGATCAAATCAAATCAAAACCCTTCCTAAGCCATATGACCTATCCCATGGACTTAGCTAAATCTTAATCCAAATCAAGTCAAACTCAATTGATTTTCTCACAAATAAATCTTATCATCTTCTCAAATTTAAATGAAATATACATTTAAATCATCAAAACTAAATCAAACCAAATCAAAATTCGAACCTAAGCCACTTGACCCATCTCCATGGACTTAGCTAAATTCCTTCATTCCAAAACCCAAATTCAATTGATTTTTTTCATGAATCAATCATACCATTAATCATATTCACAAATATAAATGAAATCTAGAATCATCAAGCCAAACAAAGATCAACCCAAGTCAACTTAACCTTGACTTGAAATGAACTAAAATCCATTTGAACCTAGGCCAATTGCAATTGAATTTATATATCAATCCAAAATCCATATGTAAACTCAACAAAATCAAACTAAATCCAAAATTAAGCTAACAAAACCCAATTGGTGCGCTTGACCCAAAGTGGCTAATTTGACCTATTTGAGCCAAGTTCTAATCCTACCGAAATTAGATTGAACCAAGCCGATCAAAACCTCTCATCATGATTGTTGATCATCCTAGGTTGATCAATTATCCCAAATTAGGTCAAACCAAGTCAACTTGGTCATTTGACCAAGTAAACCCCTTAATCCATATGAACCTAAACTAGCCAAATTTTAACCTAAGCCAAATCCCTTGAAACTAATGATTCATACCAAATCAAAATCAATATTTGTATATGACTTGACCTTCAATGGAGTCAAACCAAACCCAATTAGCCCTCTTGACCCAAGTTGATCCAAATTGACCTAAAAGACCAAATTGGGTCAAATCAAAATATAAACCAAATTGATTTCAACCAATGGATCAAGTTAATTCTAAATTGATTGTTGAACTTTACCAAAGTCATGATTGGACACAATTGAACCCAATTGACCTTCTTAGCCCAAATTGACCAAAAGGTTCAAGTTAGCCTAAATCAAAATCAAATACAAATTAATTGAAACTAAAGCCTATAATCATCTTCAATTGGTCAACTAAACCCAAACTAACACGCTAATTTAATTCCAAGTCAAATTGGTCAACTTAACCCATTTGACCCAAATGAATTTAAATGAGCCAAAATCAAATCTAAGACAAAATAAACCAAACCAATTGAACCAAAACATCCCAAATGATCATATGAACTTGATCCAACCCTTGGTTTGACCCAATTTGACCAATTGGTCAACTTTACCCAACCTAACCTAATTTGACCTAAATGAGTCAAATTGAGCCAAACATAATCAAATCGACTCCAATTGACTTTAAATTTAGTCTAATCCACATTTGGCTCATTTAAAATATGTACAAATCAAATCCAATGTCAAATGATCATTCTACCTTTAGGTCAAGGGCATAATATGAGACAAATCACCCATTTAAGTGGTCATTTACATTCCTTTGCCACTTTATACTCTCCAAATGGTCTACCTAGGACTCATGGGAGGTGAAATCACCTCACTCTCTCAATTGGAGCATTTGAAACACATAAGGCACCCATGATTCCTCCTTGGCAGCCACCTCCACACCTTCAACCAACCAAGCAGAGCCAACTCAACTCTTCCCTACCACCCATGACTCCCTGAGATGCTCGGACAGCCACTAGAAACCAAACCCGATCCCATCATTTGATCAAGATGAAAAGGGGTATACAACCCCTCGTTTCCACTCAAGCATGCACAAAAATAATTCCTTAGAGCCCTAGCTACCCAAGACGAGTCATTAAAGCAATTCCCTAAGCTCCCATGCTCATTCCTCAATCGAAAAATGTCATTCCCATCCATCTCAAAAAAAGACACTCTCATTTTCTACCTAGCTTCCACATTTCTCCATCAAACTCAAATTATCATTGCACGCACCTTCCAAGAATCATCAAGCTTCTGAGCACTGAGGTGGACTTGATCAAAGCCGAGCTTCAAATCATCGATTCATCACTTTTCAAGCGACTGTCAAAGAATTGATCCAATTCCTGCTCAATAGGGCTTCATCTCCATTACATGAAGCTTCCTCTATTATTCAAGCTGCTAATCTTGAGCTCCAGTGAGGTATGCTTCCAAAATTGATCCTTAGGCAAAAATGGGTTGGATCTTTTTGAAGAAAACTTTCATCTCATGTGATCTTGACTGTTGGATCCCCTCTGATCGATGTTTTGAAGGTGTGAGATCCATTTGGAGTTGATCCAAGCTCAAGTAAGCTCTAATCAAGTGAGCAATGGAAAATAAACTACATTCTACCTCACTCGCATGATGTTAGATCACGCACCATCCGTTCTGCATGATCAGAATGGATGGTCATGATTAGATCCACTAGATTGATCTCATTTAATACTACTAAGCTGTGGGATTAATCGTAGTCATCTGATCTTAGATAGGACAGAAAATGAGAAAGTACATCTATCACTGCCATGTAGGCTCTAAGTTAGATAAGTTTTAAAAGCCGTGCCGTGACATCAAATGTGTCATGGCTCCAATAGGGCATTAATTAGCTTAATTAATCATTTTAATGCCTAAAACTTAAAAAAATCATAAATAATTATAAAAAAATAAACAAAATGCAAATAAATACTTATTTTAAAGGTATTTCAGAGAGAATTAATTAAAAATGATCTTAACTAATTTTATAGCAGTTTAATTATAAAATTAATTATCTTAATTACTCCTTAATTACTTGAGCAATTAATTCCAACTTTTTGGGTTAATATAATGGGATGACCTCTACCTCCCATGATTTTCTTGGGATTTATTATTCACTTAATTAGGAAAATTGACTAATTAAACCTTAACTCCTCTTTTAAGTTAATTAATGATTAATTAGTCCCATGAAAAATAATAAATTGGTTAATTAAGTTTATTAATCATTGTTGAATAGTAAATGAACTAAGGAATAGGGTTGAGACCCCTTTCCCTAAGTTCATTTCACCCTTTTTTAAGATGAAATTAATTAAATTTAGACTAATTAATTAAATCACTTTATCAAATTGAAATCATAATCACATCAGACCTTAATTAATTAAATCATTGGGTAGATCTTTAGGTATTTAATAAACTAGAAGAGTTTAATGAAATTATGGTTAGTCAACATGTGTGTGAAAACCATACAAGTAATTAATTAAGTCCCTTAATCTAAGTAGCTATTAATCATGTGCCAATTCCATTAGGCCCCTTTTATTTTCTAGGATCATTGCAAGTTTATTTTCTATGCATATCATGTCGGCTCATAATTATTTAGTTAATTACTTTAAGGTGACATAGGTAAGGGTAATTAATTCATCTAATTAAGGGTTCACTTAATTAATCCATTAACTTAATTACATTTCCTTAAATTAAATCACTAATGTGAGAATGGGTTTATCAAGTGAAGATTTCTCTACTCCTCTTTAAATCAAATCAATCCAAAACTTAATTAACAAAAGCTTTGGTTTACTTGAAATAATCTTATTTGATTTTATTATCCTTAAGAACTAGTTTGCTTGAATGAATCACATGCTTATATTTGATTGTCCTCTTTCCAATCATGTTAAATTTCATATATCATTTAAATTCATGCATCAATCATTTCAAAATAAAATAAAATAAAATTGATTTCCTTTATGTAAGTTTGCATGTTTTTATTTAATTTAATATATGTGTGACTATTATCAGTATTAAACCCAAATGTATTTTTCAAAAGCTTATAAGTCAATAATAATATGTGTTATTATGCTAGTTATAAATGCATAAGAAATGCATGGGCTTAAAGCTTAAGTGTATGAATGTTGAGTTCACTTTCCTCAATTCATGTGTTGATTTATATAAGATTGAATGGTAATCGGTATGTAGTCTAGACATCCTGGGAACACGAGACTTTAGCTAGCCCCAAGGACGTCATTTGATTATATCACTTCCCTAGTTTAACAATGGCACGTACCCATTTGATTTCATTCTTATGTATTTCAACATTAGAATTTGGATAGAGCTTTAATTCATATATACAAATGATTCAATAAAAAAAATATAATCTGTGCATGATTTTCTTTCCCTCATTTATGTATACATCCATGTATGTCCAATAAAAGCAAGTTTATAGTCTGGACATCCCAGGAATACAAGGCTTTAGTTAGCCCCAAGGAGGTCATTTGATTACCTTACTTCTGGTTTAATGGAAATGTACTTGCCTATATCTTTGTACATGTATATTCATATGTGATTAGTTAATGAAAATCCCCTTTTACATTAAAATTGCATGCATTCATAATTGACTAAGTGGATGAATTAACTATTCATATGATCTGGAGCTTACTTCCTATGTTCATGTGTATGAATTTACATATGTTTGAATGCAAATGGGTATATAGACTTGACATCCTGAGAATACGAGGCTTTAGCTATCTCTAAGGAGGTCATTTGATTGCCCCACCTCCCTATTTTAACAACAACACATGTCTATTTAATTTCATTCTTATGTCCTTTTTGTATAAGAATTTGGGTAAAGTTTTAAATTAATATGTTTAAATAATTCAATCAAATAAAATATAAATTCTAAACATACACATACATACATCATTTAAGTGTTCTAAAATATGTTGCATGTAAAGATACACTTAGGATTAAATCATATGCATGTTACATGTTATGGAAAGGAATGATTTAATATATGTCATGTGGTAGTAATTGAATTATATTAATCTTAAGATGCCTTTCATTTTGAATAGGATTATTTAAAGCAAACCTAAACTTAGGATTAATTAAATCATTTAATAATCCATTCACTAAAGAGAACTAAATCAAATTAATATACTTTAGAAAGTGACTAAAGGAAGGGATGAAAGAGGGCAATCCTCTTTTCCACTCTTTATAACACTTAGTTGCTAAGTGTAATCAAATGAAAAAAAAATACAAATTAAAATTCTTAAATCAATTATAATACTTCAAGTGAAATCAACTTTTCATGTTAAATTGAATCCTTCTACACTTAGAAAATACAACACTAATGCCTAACAAGACTTACCACACAAGCCTTAATACATACAATAGAATTAAGTGACCACTTCTAGCTCTAAGTTAAGACGGTGTATGATGTGATGTATGTTTTGTTTTATGATGTATTATTTTAGATTGGATATTAGGGTGTATGCTTCATAGACTAGATTGTAGGCCAATATTAACCTAATCATGTTTTCTACAGGGGATTATGCTTAAGGGATGCTTAAAAATAAATGTGAATGCTCTTTTTGCAGGTTGCTTAAATCCTTAAGCATAATCCAAGTTAGGATAGGTTGGCTTAGTTACCCATGTGTAAGGTACTAAGTATAAATTATAAATACAACTTCTTGGGTTTATATGTATATTTAGCTAACCTCTATTTTTCAAGTGTAGTTCGATTTACGTTTCCTACAAAAATGTAATTTTTGTAATAGGAATTATTATTAGTGTTATGGGGGATTAGGATGAGCAGTGGCCAAAAGGCGTTGTCCTATGGCAACCTGTGATACCTTTAACGCAAGCACCATCCATATCAAAGAAGGAACCAATCAGAAATGGAGATATAAAAAAAGAAGACTCCCATAGCATTTAATACAATTATAATTATTCTTTCATATTCCAGGTTGTATAAGGGTAGAGCTTGACTACCCATCTTTTCTCTCTTCGAGTTGTATGGAGGCACCCGACTAAAACAACCTTTTATTCTTTTATGATAGTTTATATAATTGTTTGATGTTATGTTTACATTATGCATTAGGATGTCATGCTTTTCATAGTTTCTAAAATGATTGATGCTTTAATATGTGGCTTAGATATGATTAGGCTCTTAGGATAAAAATAACTTTTCTACCAAACTAATCACTTATAACTAAATTTTAAACAACTAATAACCTCATCATAAATCCTAATACATAAATAATATAATTAAAAGATTTAGCAGCCCCTTAGTTATATTGTTGTATGTTTCACATCATGCATGCATATTCTTTCTCTCTTAAACATGAAGAATCTCCATCAATGTACAATAAAAGAATGCTTGACCTGTGAGGGCATCCATTGTGGCATAGAACACCTTCTTCTAGCTGATTTGACCCATAACCTATTTCATCATGTATTTAGGCATGAGAAATCCTAAAGCCTCTGTCAAAATGATGTGTATAAAATGAAATAAAATTTGAAACAATTTTGCATCTATTGATTAAGTCATATGCTCATACCACTCATGCTTTAGTCTCTTAGGGAGTGTGTTTAGGACTTTAGTCTCTTTCTAATTAATTAACTACCCTAGCTATCTTGCAATTCATAAGACCAGACAACATGGTTTTAAAGTTATATGAGGAGTTAGCTGGCAGCCATTCCAGGAAGTTATAAGTCTAGAAGTTGGACAATTTATTCTCTCTTTTGGAGGTAAACCCTTATGTCCACCTATCGCTTAGATTTAGGTCGTGCTTTAGCTTATACTAAAGCTCCCTAGATTTAGGATCTTAGGTAGCTACTTCCTTCAGGCTACGAGCATAAATTTTTACCTCTTAGGCAATCCCATAATCTTGTGTTGGTGGATTATAAGCCCTAGTAATCTAATTAAATTTCAACTCAAAACATATAAATCTCCTCAGCTTCAAAATTATAAATCCCAACCATAACATAAATTGGAATTCTCACTAGGCTTCCTAGTATCATGAGCATTTCCTACATATTTTATTTGTATTCCAAAAATAAGTCTTCTCTTCGAACTATCCAGATTGATTTTCCAAATACAACCAATCCTTTGATAGTCTAACCTTAAAATCTTAGGAGATGATAATTGTCTACTTTAATTGAGAGTATTCTTAGGAAATTAAATTTCCTAAGATGTGGCTAACTATGGAGGCTTCCCTCCATAGGGAACTTAAGAACCTAGTTTAATATAAACCCTACTTTATTCATCCATATAAAGTAGGGGAAAATCTTTGGTATATTCGAAGACCCATCATGCCTTAGGAGTCATTATTAAATGATTAGGTCCATTTTAGGGTGATGCCTATATCTTTTGAGATACTACATCATAGCTCAATGTTGTACCTGATCACCTCAAAAAGTACCCCCCTACATCTGAAAATAAATACCACAAGGCTCTCTCTCCTTATTCATTGAATCCTCTCAACATCATCCTGAATTTTTGGAGTTTGGAGATGTCAATCCTCAAGTAAGAAAGGGTTCTAAACTCATAATGTTTATTGATACACCTAGGTCAACCAAAACTCTAGATAGCCTATATCTGCCAACATCCACTATAATGTAAAGAGGCGGTTCTGCCCTGTCATCCCTAGGAGTAAGTCATCATCACACAATGTAACTTCTAAGATGTCCTTTGCATGGCATTTCTCCTCTTTAGTAGTGGTTAGCTGAGCTAAGCATATCTCTAGATCAAGTAAGGCCTTGAATAGAGATTCCCTTATCTTTTTTGATAAGATAACGTCATCATATATGCTTAACTTAACTGGAAACTTTCTTAGGTGAGCTAGGACATTGTAATCAACTCTGGCTTGTTCCTCCATAAGCATATCCATGGGTGGAGCATCCAATGGAGGGTCTATCTCCTCATTGGAACTAATGACTTACTTACCCTTATCCTAAAGTGCTACCCTAGGAGGTAGAACTTTTTCACTATGTAGATTGACTTCAGTGACTTCTTGGAGTAGAACTAAGGAGTAGGGTTGGGACCCCTTTCCCTAAGTTCATTCACCCTTTTTTAAAATGAAATTAATTAAGATTTAATTTATTAATTAAATCACTTAATCAAATTAAAATCATAATCACTTCAGACCTTAATTAATTGAATCATGGGGTAGATCTTTAAGTGTTTAATAACCTAAAGGAGTTTAATGAAATTATGTTTAGTCCATATTTGTGGGAAAACTATAAGAGTAATTAATTAAGTTCCTTAATCTAAATAACTATTAATCATGATCCAATTGCATTAGGCCCCTTTTATTTCCTAGGATCATTGCAAGTTTATTTTCCATGCATATCATATTTTCTCATAATTATTTAGTTAATTACTTTAAGGTGACATAGGTGAGGGTAAATAATTCTTCTAATTAAGGGTTCAACTTAATTAACCCATAAAATCAACTTAATTATATTTTCTTAAATTAAATCAAATCACTAATGTGGGAATGGGTTTAAAACATCAAGAGATGATTTCTCTTTGCCTCTTTAGGTCAAATCAAATCCAAAACTTAATTAATAAAGAAGCTTTGGTTTGCTTTATATAATCTTATTTGATTTGATTTTCCTTAAGAACTAGTTTAGTTGAATGAATCACATGCTTATATTTGATTATCCTCTTTCCAATCATATTAAATTTGGTATGTCATTTGAATTCATGCATCCATCTTTTCAAAATCAAGTAAAATAAATTGGATTTCGTTTATGTAAGCTTGCATGTGTTGATTTAATTTAATATATGTGTGGCTATTATCACTATTAAATCCAAGTGTATTTTTTAAAAGCTTATAAATGAATAAGAATATGTGTTATGATGCCAGTTATAAATACATAAGAAATGCATGTGCTTATAGCTTAAGTGTATGAATGTTGAGTTCTCTTTCCTCTATTGAGGTGTTGATTTATATAATATTAAATTATAATGGGTATATAGTCTAGAAATCCCGAGAACATGAGGCTTTAGCTTGTCCCAACGAGGCCTTTGATTACCTCACTTCCCTGCTTTAACAATGACACGTGCGCATTTGATTTCATTCTTATGTATTTCAAAATTAGAGTTTGGATAGAGCTTTAATTCATATATATAAATGATTAAATCAAAATAATATATAATCATTGCATGGTTTTCTTTCCTTCATTTATGTATACATCCATGCGTGTCCAAGAAAAGCAAGTATATAGTCTAAACATCCCAGGAATGTGAGGCTTTAGTTAGCCCCAAGGAGGTCATTTGATTACCTCACTTCCCTAGTTTAACAATGACATGTACTTGCCTATATCGTTCTACATGTATATGCATATGTGATTAGTTAATGAAAATCCAATTTTACATTAAATTGCATGCATTCATAATTAACTAAGTGGTTAAATTAATTAGCCATATGATTTGGTTCTTACTTCTTATGTTCATGTATACGAATTTACATATGTTTGAATGCAAATGAGTATATAGTTTGGACATCACGAAAATACGAGGTTTTAGCTAGCTCCAAGGAGGTCATTTGATTACCTCATATCCCTGGTTAACAACGACACATGCCTATTTAATTTCATTCTTATGTCCTTTTTGTTTAATAATTTGGATAAAATTTTAAATTAATATGTTTAAATAATTCAATCAAATAAAATATAACTTCTAAACATACACAAACATTCATCATTTAAGTGTAAAAATATGTTGAATGTAAAAAATATTAAGATTAAATCATATGATGGAAAAGGAATAATTTAATATATGTCATGTGGTAGTAATTGAATTAAATTTATCTTAAGATGCCTTTCATTTTGAATAGGATTACTTAAAGTGAACCTAAACTTAGGATTAATTAAATCATTTAATAATCCATTCACTAAAGAGAACTAAATCAAATTAATATGCTTTAGAAAGTGACTAAAGGTAGAGATGAAAGAGGGCAATCCTCTTTTCCTCTCTTTATAACACTTAGTTGCAAGCATAATCAAATGAAATAAAAGAAAACACAAATTAAATTTCTCAATTCAATTAAACTACTTCAAGTGAAATCAACCTTCCATGTAAAATTGAATCCTTCTACACTTAGAAAATATAAGACTAATGCCTAACAAGACATACCACACAAGCCTTAATACACACATTAGAATTAAATCACCACTTCTAGCTCTAAGTTGGGATGGTGTGTGATGTGTTGTAAATGATGTATTATTTTAGATTAGATGTTAGGGTGTATGCTTCATAGACTGGATGATAGGCCAATATTAGCCTAATCATGGTTTCAACAGGGTATTATGCTTAAAGGATGCTTAAAAATAAATGTGAATGCTCTTTTTGCAGGTTGCTTATATCCTTACACATAATTCAAGTTAGGATAGGTGGGCTTAGTTACCCATGTGTAGGGTGCTAAGTCCAAATTATAAATAAAATTTCTAGGGATTATATGTATATTTAGCTAACCTCTATTTTGTAGGTGTAGTTATATTTACTTTTCCCACATAAATATATATTTTGTAATAGCAATTAGGATTAGTGCTATAGGGGATTAGGATGAGCAGTGACTAGAAGGCTTTATCATGGGGTCAATCAGAACTCTAGATAGCTTGTATCTGCCAACATTCACTTTAATGTAAAGAGGCGATTGTGCTTAGTCATCTCTAGGAGTAAGTCTTCATTGCTGAATGTAACTCCTAAGATATCCTTCGAGTGGCATGCCTCCTCTTTAATAGTGGTCAGCTGAGCTAAGCATATCTCTAGATCAGGTAAGGCCTTAATTAGAGATTCCCTCATATTTTTGGATAAGATAAGGGCGTCGTATATGCTTAACTTAGCTGGATACTTTTTAAGGTAAGCCAGGACATTACAATCAACTTTGGCTTGGTCCTCAAGCATATCCATGGGTGGAGCATCCATGGAGAGGCTATCTACTCACTAGAACCAATGACTTGCTTACCATTATCCCGGGTGGTAAGAGGTAGAACTTTGCCACTGCATAGGTTGACTTCAGTGACTTCTTGGAATGATGAGCTTGTGGAAAGTTCTACCTTCTCATCAGGCATACCTATAGCTTCTCCTATAGGATCCCTAGAGTAAGTTGACTCCAAGTCAATCTCAAGAGGTGAACCCGATTGATTCAGAGAAAGTTAGTTCGACTCTGAATCAGAAAGGAAAGGATCGTAACTACTAGAGCTATTATTTTAATCAAGACTCAGAGAGCTTTCAATAAGAATAAAATCAAAACCATCAGAAGTAGACAATATATAAGTAGAATCAAATTTCTGCATTAATTTCATTTTGGGTGGAGGTACATGATAAAAATTAAGCATAGTAAGGGATTTAATGTCCTTATCAGCAGATATAATGCTCATGGTGGTAGAAGAAGAGCTAGCAGAAGTGATGGTAGCTCCAACAGTGGAGTGAGTACTAGTAGGGGTGCAAATGAACCAAGCATTCGGCAAGCTACTTGTGGCTCGGCTTGATTAACGCTCGTTCATGTTCGTTTGATTAACTAATCAAACGAGCACAACTTTTAAATACATTGCTAAATGAACAAGCTTGAACAACTTGCTTTGGTTCATTTATGTTCATGAACATTATCATTTAACGCCAGGAACAAGCTCGAAAAAAGCTCAAATTAATATTTTTTTAGGCTTAATAAGCTTTATTTGATACAACCCATGTACATTTCTCAACAAGTTGCTCGCGAACAAGCACGATTAAGGCTTGATTAAAGCTCGTTTATTTTATTAAATGGATTGCTCATTAATAAGCTCGATAATCCAATTTTGAACCGAGCTCATCAACAAACTCAAATCGAGCTCGAGCTTGATAATGATAAACAAGCTTAAGCTTGAACACAATTCTTAAAAGCTTGAATCAAGCTCGAACTCGATAATATTAAATAAGCTCAAGCTTGAACACATACATGCTCGGCTCTGTTTATGTACTGAGACTCTAATACGCTTATTGGATTAGCTAAAAGTATGTTGAGTTTGCACCCTCCTCGTGTTGTCCTTGAACGGAAAACCTTCCTTGGTTGCAACAACTCTAAAGTGTGCAATGTTATGTGGGTTCCACTTCCCTCAAAGATCTTGAAGGATGGTGGCAGAAAACATTAAATAAAATAAAAACTAAATAAAAACCTAAACCTAAAAATAAACCTAAAAATAAATAAAAAATAAAAACTAAACCATAAACTAAAAAAAACCAAAACCTAAAATAAACTAAAAATAAACCTAAACCTAAACTAACAAGAAAACCTAAAAATAAACCTAAAATGAAAACCTAAAACCT
This sequence comes from Cymbidium sinense, assembly GCA_021442155.1. Taxonomy (NCBI): domain Eukaryota; kingdom Viridiplantae; phylum Streptophyta; class Magnoliopsida; order Asparagales; family Orchidaceae; genus Cymbidium; species Cymbidium sinense. The sequence goes on from CM038215.1 coordinate 267,299,453, forward strand.
AAACCAAAAAAGATAAAATAAGAAAGTAAACATAAACTTAAAAATAAAAAATAAAACCTAAACCTAAAAAATAAAATAAAAATAAAACTAAACAAAAAATAAACATAAACCTAAACTTAAACCTAAAAAATAAACTAAAACAAAAAACTTAAACTAAAATAAATAAACTAAAATAAATAAACTAAACTAAATAAAATTAAAATTAACCTAAATAAAAAATAAAATAAATAAAAATAAACTAAAACCTAAAACTGAAAATTAAAAAAACTATACCAGATATCTGTTAATTAAACTTAAACCATAAATTAACCTAAACGCAACCTATATATAAACCCTAAATCATAAATCCTAAACTCTAAACCCTATTCTAACCTTAAACCCAAAACCCTAAACCCTAAACCCTAAACCCTAAACAATAAACCCTAAACACTAAACCCTAACCCTAAACTAACCCTAAATCTTAAACCCTAAACTAACCCTAAACTCTAAACCCTAAACCCTAAACCCTAAAAACCATAAACCCTAAAACCTAAACCATAAACCCTAAACCCCAAAAACCCTTAAACCTAAAGCCTAAACACTAAACCCAAAACCCTAGAACCTAAACCCTAACCCTAAACCCTAAACCCTAAAACCATAAACCCTGAAACTCTAAACCCTAAACCCTAAACTTTAAACCCTAAACCATAAAAACCTAAAAACCTAAACCTAAATTAAATAAAACCTAATAATGAAATAAATAAAAAAACCTAAACCTAAATAAAAAATAATAATAAAATAAAATAAAAACCTAAACTAAAACCTAAACCTAAACCTAAAAATAAAGCAAAATAAACTAAAATAAAATAAATAAAAACCTAAACTAAACTAAAAAAATAAATCTAGGAATAAAAAACCAAAATAAAATAAAAACTATATGTATAAAAAAAACTTAAAATAAAATAAAATAAAAACTAAATAAAAACCTATACCTAAAAAACAAACCTTAAAATAAAGCCTAAAAATAAATAAATAATAAAACCTAAACTCTAAACTAGAAGAAAAACCTAAACATAAATAAAAAAATAAACAAAATAAAATAAACCTAAACCTAAACTACAACTAATGAAACAAAAATAAATAAAACTTAAATCTAATCCTTAAATAAACTAAACCTAAACGTAAACCTAAATTAAATAAAATAAAATAAACTAAAAATAATGCTAAAGCTAAACTAAAAAATAAAACCTAAAAATAAACCTAAAATAAAAACATAAAACCTAAACCTAAAAAAAATAAAATAAAATCCTAAACATAAACCTAAAAAAAAAAACATAAACCTAAAAAATAAAATAAAAATAAAACAAAACAAATAAATCAACATAAACATAAACCTAAACCTAAAAAATAAACTAAATTAAGAAACCTAAACTAAAATAAATAAACCTAAAATAAATAATTAAACTAAACAAAAATAATAATTTAACATAAATAAAAATAAAAAATAAAATAAACTATAATAAATACAAAATAAACTAAATAGACCTAAACCTACTAGTTTACTTAATTTTAAAAAAAAATCCTAAACACTGAACCTATACCCTAAATCCTAAACCTTAAACCCAAAACCATAAAACTAACCCTAAACCCTAATCCCTAAACCCTAAACCTAAAACCCTAAACCCTAACCCTAAAGCCTAAACCCAACACCCTAAACCCTAAAACCTAAAAACCCTAAACCTTAAACCCTAAAACTCTAAACCCTATAGCCTAAACACTAAACCCTAATCCCTAAATCCTAAACCCTAAACCCTAAACCCTAACCCTAAATCCTAAACCCAAAAACCATAAACCCTAAAACCCTAAACCTTAAACCCTAAACTCTAAACCCTAGACCCTAAAAGCCTAAAAACCTAAACCTAAACTAAATAAAACCCAAATATAAAAAAAAAAAAAAACCTAAATATAATAAATTAATACAATAAAATTAAAACCTAAATATAAAATAAAATAAAATAAACTAATAATAATAAACTAAAATAAAATAAATAAAAACCTAAACTAAACTATAAAATAAAATAAACTTAAGAATAAAAAACCTAAATCAAATAAAAATTAAACATAAAATAAATCTAAAATCAAATCAAATAAAAACTAAATAAAAACCTAAACTTAAAAAATAAACCTTAAAATAAAACCTAAAAATAAATAAAAAATAAAACCTAACCCTAAACTTAAAATAACCTAAACATAAACTAAAAAATAAACAAAATAAAATAAACTTAAAGCTAAACTGCAATAAACTAAACTAAAATAAATAAATCCTCAACCTAATCCTAAAATAAACTAAACATATGCTTAAACCTAAAAAAAATAAAATAAAATAATCTAAAAATAAAGCTAAAGCTAAACTAAAAAATAAAACTTAAAAATCAACCTAAAATAAAATCCTAAAACTTAAACCTAAAAAAATAAAATAAAAAACTAAACTTAAACCTAAAAATAAAAAATAAAACCTAAACCTAAAAAATAAAATAAAAAAAGGATTAAACCAGAAAAATAAACTTAAACCTAAACCTAAACCTAAGAAATAAACTAAATTAAAAAAACCCTAAACTAAAATAAATCAACCTAAAATAAATAAACTAAATTAATTAAAAATAAAAAATAAACATAAATAAGAATAAAAAATAAAATAAATTAAAATAAATAAAAATTAAACTAATTAAAATAAACAAATAAAAGAAGAAATCTTGAATCTGAATTTGTTCTCTATAAAAAAAATTAAAAAAAAATAAAAAAAAAAACCAAAAACCCTAAACCCTAAACCCTAAGCCCTAAACCCTAAATCCTAAACACTAAACCCTAAAACCCTAAATCCTAAACCCTAAACGCTAAAACCTAAACCATAAACCTTAAACCCAAAACCTAAAACCTAAACCTTAAACCCAAAAAAAAACCCTAAACTAACCCTAAACCCAAAAAGCTAAAAAACTTAATCCTAAACTAAATAATACCTAAAAATAAAATAAATAAATGTTAATGTATCTATTTTCCATTATATGGTTATGGCTGTGTTCTTTCTCTTTTCCTTTTTCTAGAAATCTATTCTAGGGCTCATGACTTTGCTGTATCAAGGTTTAATTGCAATATTTTTGTATAGCTTCATGAAAGACCCTAATTTATCTATTTTTTTCTCCCTTTATTATGGATGTGGCCCCTCTTATGCTCCCTAACCTCACGTCCACAACATGAGAGAAAACCGCAATACCCTTGCTACTATAACTTCTTCTTGCGGATTGGAATTACTTCTTGATTTCCTTCCATCCTATTTTATCGATGTTTAATAGTGCTTTTGTGTGTCTTGAAGGATTTCAAAGATGGCTTTCCTTTGAACCACTTTTGACTCTATGCTATTCCACTAATTTTTATTGGTTTATCTTATGGTGGGTGCAATAAATGATTTGATGTCTAAATTGTTAGCTGTTGGATTTTTGGGTCTTATGTCCAGTAGGCTGCTTTTGGGGCTATTTTTCTGAATGCTTTTGCTAACCTCACCTTACCAACATTTAAGGAGAGAAACTTCCATACCCTTATTATTATTACTGTCTCTTTGCTGGATTGGACTTACTTAATGATTTCCTTTTAGTCTACTTTTACTGAGGATGGTAGTTTAGCTGCAAGCCTGCTCTCCTTTGTCTTGAAGGATTTCAATGATGGCTCCCTTTTGAACCCCTTTTATGTCTATGTTGTACCACTATTTTTTATTGTCTTATCTTATGGTGGGTGCAATATTTGTATTGTTGTTTTAATTGTTGGTTGTTGGAATTTTGGATCTTATGTCCAGTAGGCTTCCTCTGAGGTTGTTGGTTATTTGTTGGCTTTTGTTTTTATACTTGATTTTGTTGTTTGCATCCGAGCTGCAGCTGATCACCACATGTTTGTGGTATATCTAAACTACTGCTATTTTTTCCACTTTGGTTCAGTTAGACTTGTCCAGATCATTGTGATTATTCTATTACTTACTTGGAAATTAACTTATGCACTGTCTATTCTGAATGGGTGGTTTTATGGCTAGCTTGCTGTTATTTGTTGTCTTGGTTATTGGTTGAACTGGATTATTTATGCCCAGCAAGCTGCTATTGGGGTTGTCTATCATGTCCAGCAGGCTGATTTTGGGGTTATTTTTTTGATTGCTTCTACTATCCTCACCTTCCCATCATGTTAGGAGAGAAACTGCAATACCCTTGTTATTATTTTTATCTCTTTGTAGGATTGGACTTACTTAATGATTTCTTTCCAGTCTGCTTTTATTGAGGATGTTTGTTTAGCTGCAACATTGCTCTTCTTTGTTTTGAAGGATTTCAATGATGGCTCTCTTTTGAACCCCTTTTGTATCTATTTTGTATATTTGTTTTTCACTAGCTTATCTTATGGTGGGTGCAATCATTGTATTGCTATTTTAATTGTTGGTTGTTGGATTTTTAGGTCCTTTGTCCAGCAGGCTGCCTTTGTGGTTGTTGGTTGTTTGTTGCCTATTGCTTTTATGATTGTTTTCGATGTTTGCAACTGGGCTGCAGCTGATCGCCTGATGTTTGAGGTCTATTTAATCTATTGCAATTTTTTCCATCTTCATTCAGTTAGAATTGTGCAGATCACTACGCTTATGCTATTGCCTACTTGGATGTTACCTTATGTGATGTCTATTCTGAATGGGTGGTTTTATGGCCAGCTTGCTATTTTTTGCTGTCTTGGTTGTTGGCTGAACTGGATTATCGGGTTTTATGCCCAACAAGCTACTTCTAGGGTTGTCTCTCTGATTGTCTTAATTTGGAGTTGTTTGTGGTGGGGAACAGTTTATTATCTATGCCTTCTGGTCCACCTACTCGGCTGTTGCATTCCCATCTTATCTTTGTAAAACTTCTGCATTTCCTATTATAATTTGAGTTTGGGTCATGCTATTCTGCTATACACTTGCTGGTTATTAACTTCATATATGTCCTATATGTTTGGGTTGGAGTTATTTACATGCATGTTTATTTGTCTTGCTGGATTTCAGCAGGATTTTCAACTAGTGGTGTATTGCTTCTTTCTTCTGCCTGACCCTTTCTATTGTTTTCTTGTGGTGGGTTTTCATGCTGGTCTAATTAAACCCTTGCCTCTAGTTAAAAATAAGGTGGATCTGGAAGTTCATTTTCATATGTGTAGGGTTTCTCATGCCACGGTGACTATATTGATGATATTTATTCTGCATGTGATCCCCTTAGCCATTCTGTTCTTTGCTGTATCCTTTTCTATATTGTATATGGCTTTGCTTAGGATTGCAGGTACTAAGGCTCAAAAGACTTTCAACAAATGGTTGCTATCTTCCCACAGGTTTGTTGGCTATGATGGTTGATGATTTCACTCCTTTTTGGTTTGGTAGTAGCTCTTGTGTTGTAACCCTTCCGATGAAGTTTGGATGCTCATATTAGAATCTGCCCCAATTTGATGTGACTGAGCTTGAGCCTTCTCTATCACACTACTTTATAATCTTTCTACGCTTTCAATTTTCATTTTGTCTCAGATTACTTTAAGCTCTAATTTCTATCTTTCTACAATTTTAAGTGCACTTCTCTTGTTCTCTTGTAGGTTTTCTCCTTGTCATGCATTCTCTCATCTCAAGAGCTTTGGCCCTAATCTATCCATTGGCTTATCTATGTTAATCAATTTGTATCTTTTGCTTTCCTTTACTCTTTTATTTTGCTTTTGGTTGTACTTGATAGGGATTTACTCTCTGTCGATTGTAGCTCTTAAGCAAGTGGAGTTTATCCCCTTTAAGGATATTGTAACCCTCTTTTTGTGGCAATATCATTCACCCTATATGGGGTTTTCAAAAAAATAAATAAAAATAAATAAATAAATAAATTTAAACCAAAATAAAATAAGATAATAAAATATACTAAAAACATAAACTAAAACCTAAATCTAAACCTAAACCTAAAAAGAAAATAAAATAAAAATTAAAAATTAATCCAAAATAAAATAAATAAAAACCTAAACTAAATTGACAAATAAAAAACCTAAATAAAATAAAAGCTAAGCCTAAAATAAAAATAAAATAAACCTAAAATAAAATAAGATAAAAATTAAATAAAAACTTAAACATAAATAATAAACTTAAAAAAACCTAAAAATAAATAAAAATTAAAACCTAAACCCTAAACTAAAAAAAAACCGTAAACCAAAAATAAACAAAAAATAAACCTAAACCTAAACTAAAATAAACTAAACTAAAATAAATAAAACCTAAACCTAAACCGTAAAAAAAACAAAACCTAAACCCTAAACTAAATAAAATAAAATAAACTAAAAATAAACCTAAACCTAAACTAAAAAATAAAACCTAAAAATAAACCTCAAATAAAAACCTATAACCTAAACAAAAAAATATAATATAAAAGCCTAAACCTAAAAAATAAAATAAAAATAAAACTCAACTACGAAATAAACCTAAACCTAAACCTAAACCTAAACTTAAAAAATAAACTAAAATAAAAAACCAAAACTAAAATAAATAAACTTAAAATAAAGAATCTAAACTAAATAAAAATAAAAAATAAACTTAAATAAAAATAAAAAAAATAAAAGAAACTAAAATAAATAAAAAATAAATTAAATAAAGAAAAGAAGAAATGTTGAATGTGAATTTGTTCTCTATTTAAAAAAAAAAACCAAAAATAATAAATTTTAAACTCAAACCTGAACCATAAACCTAAAACCTAAACCCTAAACCCTGAACCTTAAACCTTAAAAACCCTAAACCCTAAACCCTAAACCATAAACCGTAAATCGTAAACCCTAAAACCCAAAACCCTAAACCATAAACCCAAAAAAAAACTTTAAACCCTTAACCCTAAAACCCAAATCCTAAACCCTAAAGTCTAAACCATAGAAAGCTAAAAACCTAAACTTAAACCAAATAAAACTTAAAATAAATAAATCAAAACCAAAATAAAACAAAAAAATAAAATAAAATACTTAAACTAATAGCTAAACCGTTTTATTAAAGTAAAATGTTCAATGAATAAAAAAACTAAATAAGAAAATAAAAAATAAAAAAGAAAATAAAAAAATAAAAATGAAACTAAAATAAAATAAATAAAACCTAAACTAAATGAAAAAAATTAAAAACCTAAATAAAATAAAAAAGTAAACTTATAATGAAATTAAAATAAACATAAAATAAAATAAAATAAAAATTAAATAAAAACCTAACCTAAATAACAAATCTGAAAATAAATAAAAATTAAAAAATATTAAAAAAAACCTAAAATAAACCTAAAATAAACTAAATCGAAACCTAAACCTAAACTAAATAAAATAGAATAAACTAAAAATAGACTTAAACCTAACCTAAAAATAAACCTAAAAGAAAAACCTAAAACTTAAACCTAAAAAAACAAAATGAAAATATAAACCTGAACCTAAAAAAAACTCAAAATCTTTAAAAAAAATAAAATTGAGCTAAATAATAAACCTAAACCTAAACCTAAACATAAAAAATAAACTAAAAGGAAAAACATAAACTAAAATAAATAAAATAAACTAAATAAAAATATAAATAAACCTAAATCAAAATAGAAAATAGAAAAACTATAATAAAAAATAAACTAAATAAAATTAAACCTATTAGTTTACTTAATTTAAAAAAAATTAAAAATTAAAAATTGAAAAAAACCCTAACCCTAAAACTAATCCTAAACCCTAGACTTTAAACCCTAAACCCTAAAACCCTAAACCCTAAACCTTAAACCCTAAACCTTAAACTGTAAACACTAAAACTCCAAACCCTAAACCCTAAACCACAAACACTAAACCCTAAAACCTACAACACTAAACCTTAAACCCTCAACCCAAACCCAGAAAAACCCCCTCGGCTGCGGCGCTCTCAGAAGATTCCATGTTCCCTTTCATTTTCCTTGCGGCTTGATCGATCTTCGATCCTTCTCGATCATATTTTTTGATTATTTGTCTCTGATTAGCCGCTAATGTGAGTTTCCCTTTACTCTTTCAATGGCGGAGGAGCCGCTCAAAAGAGCTTTTGAACTTGGAGGAGGGCTTAATTTACAAGGTATTATGGATCCGACATCATCCGTTACTATGCCTGTTGTTAAGTCCTTCAAGGATGCATTATCTGGTAAGAACTCTTCCCCTAATGCTACGACCAATTTGATCTCAACCTCTTTTTATGGGATGCCTGTTGTTATGTGCTCAGATCTTGACGGGGAAAAGTTGGCGAAGCCTTTTGAATTCTCTTTAGTTGGTAAATTTTCCTCAACCAACTCGATAACATCCGATCATTTTTTCATAGCCTAAAGCTCTGCATTTTCAGCTTTGATTGTTCCTAGGCATATTCTTATTCAGCTCTCTAATGACTTAGATTACTTAAGAGTTTTTGCTCGTCGCTCTTACTTTGTGTATAATTATCAAATGAGGTTTCTGAAATGGTCTCCTCCTTTTGATGTAAAAGCAGAATCTCCAATTGTTCCTTTATGGCTAGCTCTTCCTAATATGAGAATACACTATGTTACACATCAAGTTCTTTGTTGGTGCTCTTTTCTTCAAATTGATCGCCACCTCAAGATCACGCCTTCATTGCTCATATTTTGGTTGAGATTGATATTACCAAAAAGTATTCTAAAGAAGTATGGATCGATTTTGAAAAATTTGGTTATAATCAAAAAGTGGAATTTGAAAATTTTCTTATTTTTTGAACACATTGTAAGATTCATGGTCATGATCATTCTGAATGCTTTGTATTGCATCCTCATCTTAAAAAGAATAAATTGTCGGATCCTAATCCCTCTCTAGCAAATAAAAAAATCAATAAATTAGCTTATGTGCGTAAAGTCACTCAAAATGGAACTCATCCCCCTACACCTACTCTTTTATTATCTATTGATTTGCCTATTGAAGTGCAATCTGACCATGTTAAAAATAATGCTTCTGAGGTTCATGAGGAGGCTAATGATAACTTACTTAACATTGCTTCTAATTGTAATAATTTGGCTCCTCAAGACAATACCTTCACTCATTCTAACCTACCTCTTTTGGCTAGTGAACCCAAATAGACAAATTCTGAAATTGATCCTTTGATGAAAGAACAAATCTGAAAATCGTTGATCCTTTGATGATGGAACAAAATCTAAAAAGTAATTCTAAAATTGATCTTGAAATCTGTGTTATTAATGGCATCACAACCTCTCTTTCTACTACCCTTCAGAGTGATACACATGCTAACCCTCTTTCGCCTTAATTGACACCAAGAAGGGAAAATTACCATTAGAATGCTTTGATACAGTCCTATTCTAAATATCAAAATCAATCTTTCTGGATGGGGATACTTTGGACAAAGAAAGACCTTTTCAAACTATTTTAAAGAAAATCCCTTTAAAGCTAGAATGTTCACTAATAGCTCTAGAACTACTAGATCTTCTAACTTCCCTCAAATAACTGCCTCTTCTTTTCTTTTCTTCTTGCTTTTTATTTCTTTATTTATCTCTTTTCCTTTCCCTCCTTTTTATTATGATAAATTTACTTATTTGGAATGTTAGGGGTATTGGGACTCTTATTGTCCACAACCATATTAGAAGTCTTTACCGTACTCATAACATAGCCTTACTTGTTGTTATTGAACCATTCATACACTCTTCTAAGATCAACCATGTTGCTAGAATGCTTGGCTTTCAAAATTTCTTTTATAATATTAGCAATAAAATTTGGTGTTTTTGGAATAATTTAGTCAACATCTCTATCCTTGATGATCTTCAACAATTGGTTAATGTCCACATCTCATTGGGTGAATTTTCTTGGTTCCTTTATTTATGCTTCTTGTAATAGAGTAGAAACATCCTTTGGGATAACTTAAGAACCTTTGCCTCCTCGGTCAACAAACCCTGGTTGGTTTGGGGTGATTTCAACACTATTCTATCTTCCTTGGAAAGAAGGGGAGGTTGCTCTCCTAACATTCATTCCATGGAAGAATTTTCTAATATGATTCTTGATTGCAATCTAGTTGATATTTAATTTCTGCTCCATATGCGGCATAACTCTAGACTCAAAGATCTTGATAAGACTCTTTTTAATTCTCTTTGGATCAATCAATGGCCCATTACTTCTATTGAACATTTGAGCAAAACTTTGTCTGATCATGCTCCGCTTTTGATTTTTGTCCAAAACCCCTCCAGTAGATTATCCTCCCCCACTTCCTTTAGATTCCAAAATATGTGGATCCAACACATTGATTTCATAAATGTTGTATCCATTAATTGATGGCCCTCTTCATCCGATAATCTAGGAATGATTCCTCGCTTAAGCTTAAAAGGCTTAAACAAAACCTAAATTGGTGGAACAAGCATCATTTTAAAAAAAAATTTTTCAATCTCAAAAATATGAAACAATTAGTTTGTTCTCTTGTAGATGTTGTTTTGACTGACTCTACTAAACATGAGGAGTTGAATGTAGCTAAAGATAACTTGGTTAAATATCAGAATATGGAAGAAACCTACTTACGGCAAAAGGCTGCTAGTAAACATATTTCTGATGGGGAAAGAAATACCAGGTACTTCCATGCACTTTTCAAAAAAAAAGAAAGCCTTAAACTCTATTAAAAAATTAAAAGGATAACGACAAATGGATCATCGATAATAATGATATTAAAGATTCTGTCATACATCATTTTAAAAATTTATTAAACAACAACCCTTCCTTAGAAGCTCTTTCCAACTCACACCTGATTCCTTCAACGATTACTAATGATGATAACCACTTGCTTAGTTTGCATCCTATAGAAGCTGAGATTGGTAATATTCTCAATAGCTTGAACACTGATTCTTTTGCTGGTCCTGAAGGCTGCATGACTCAATTTTTTTGGTATTGTTGGCCTATTATTAAGTCTGACCTTGTTGATGCTGTCATTAATTTTTTTGATGGCAATCCTTTACCTAGATACTTTTTTAGTACTTCCATTGTTCTCATTCCCAAAATAAATAATCCTAAATCTTGGGGTGATTTCAGACCTATCAGCCTTTGCACCTTCTTTCATAAGCTCATTGCTAAATTAATTCCCAATAGAATTAGTCCGCTGCTGCCTAAAATTATTTTACCCAACCAAACTGGCTTCGTTAAAGGTAGAGCTATATCTGACAACATTCTTCTTGCCCAAGAGCTAATTAATGACATTGATGCTTCTACCAGAGGCGGTAACATCCTTTTCAAACTGGACATCTCTAAGCTTTTGACAACCTCTCTTGGAATTTCGTCTTCCAAATTCTTCATTTGTTTGTTTTTCTAACTATTTTATCTGCCTCATTAAACATTGTATTACCAATGTTTGCTTCTCCATTATCATGAATGGTGAGTCCCTTAGTTTTTTCCCTTCGATGCATGGTTTGAGACAAGGAGATCCCTTATCACCCTCTCTTTTTATTATTGTTATTGAATATCTCTCGAGGAGCCTTAATGATCTTTTCAACAATAATCCCAGCATGTTTTTTAGAACTCAAGGTGGTTTTCCTATCTCGCATCTTAGTTTTGTTGATGACTTCATAATCTTTTGCAATGCCCCTATTCATCACATTAAAACTATTAAGAATCTTTTAAATAAATTTGGTAACAAAAGTGGTCTTTTTCTTAACGAAGGTAAAAGTTGTTTCATTCCTACCTCTAAAATCCCTAGTAATATGATAAACCAAATCTTGAAAATTACTAACTTTCAGCAACAACAACTTCCTATTAAATATCTTGGTGCTCTGCTTTTTAAAGGTCAGAAAAGATCACATCTCTTTGATGAGCTAATCCAAAAAATCTCTAATAAAATTTCTATTTGGGAATTTCATTTACTCTCTTTTGGCAGGCTCACTTTGATTAAGAGCACCCTTAACTCCATGCCTCTATATCTCATTCAAACCATTGTGTCGACCAATTCTACCATTAACAGAATTGAGTGCCTCCTTAACAAATTCTTTTGGGGTTCTAACAATTCTTCTAAAAGAATGCATTGAACCTCTTGGTATAAAAGCTGTGGCACTCTTATTGAAGGAGGTCTTGGATGTAATCCAATCAAGGAAGCTATCACTGCTTTTCCTATAAACTTTGGTGGAATTTTAGGAGCAATAATAGTCTTTGGGCTAATTTCATGACTGCCAAATACTGCTAGGGTAAGCACCCTCTCATTTTCCCCTATAGAGTGAGACTCTCCTTTGGAAAAGACTTTGTTCTATCAAATGGGAAGTCAATAATATCTTGGGGATTAACTCTAGTACCTCTTTTGGCAAGATAACTGAGAGGTGGGTCCATTGATGACTTACTTTCTACCCATTCCACTGTTGCTATTAAAGTGAACTCTTTCTGGCAGAATAATATGTGGAACAATAGTAAACTTACTGATTATATTCCTTTCTCTCTTTTAAATAAGCTTACTACTATTCCTATCATTCCTAGCAATCATGATCAGATCCTTTTTAAGCTTTCTCAAAATATGACTTCAACTTTAAATATTTGGATTCATATTAAAGATGCTCATGACTTTCCAATGTGTTTTTCAAAATTTGGAATAACACTAATTTTATTCTATTCTTACTTGGTGTATCCTAAAAAAACTTCATCCCTATTGACTGATGAGGTAAAGGTTTTACTTACCTTCAAAATGCTATCACGCTTCCACATTGAGAATGTGAATCATGTTTTTAATAGCCATTGCTTCCAAACTTTGGATTTGGTATGATGATCTCTTTAACATTGACAAATTCAATGACTCCTTAACTTTATACCAACTTCTTGAAGTTTATTTTGAAAACACTATTAAAGGCCACATTAAAGTCATAACTGCTATCACTCTTATTTGGTCCAAATGGATGGACAAAAATGATGCAAAACATCATGGGACTCCTATGAACCACATGAGGATAATTGTTAGAATTAAAAATAAAATCTGTGACTTATTTAATATCAATTTAATTAACTACAATCAATTCAAAGGTTGTAAATTTGTGACCAATAAACTGGGTTTTAATAAGCTGGATCCACCCAACAGTAAGGATGACAAGATTGTTTATTGGGTAAAACCTCATGCTAATACTATTAAAATTAATACTGATGGCTCTCTTTCTCAAAATGCTTCTGGATGTGGTGGCATTTTCAGAAACCTTAATGGTAAAGTCTTATGAGCTTTTGCTTACCCCCTTAATACTTGCTATGTTTCTTTTGCTGAGCTAATGGAAGTTTACAAAACTATTGAGATTTGCCTTCAAAATGGTTGGCTCAATATTTGGATTGAGGTGGATGCCATGTTGCTGATTGATCTTTTGACTTCCACCAAAATGGGCAATACATAATTGCATTACCTTCTAAATAAGACTAGAGCTCTCCTCTCTCAACTCTATTTTAAAAATGTATGAGGTGAAGGTAATGCATGTCACACCTTAACTGCTAGATTGGATGGCATAAAATTCTTTGATCAACTTACACTTCCTAAACATTTGCATGGTTTGGTTAATTTGGACAATACTGGCCTCCCTTACCTCAAAAATTAATCCATCCTATTGGTTTGGACTGTTATATTACCTGTTTAACTGCATGATCAACTTCTATTTAGTTTTGATGTTTATCTGGATTTTTCTTATGCTAATTCCTATTACCCCTTTTTGGTTAGTTGCTGATCTCTATGGCATCTGCTGTTGGATTACTTAGCCTAATCTTATTTGGGGTTTTACTACTACTGCTATTTTCACTGAAACCACTACTTTTGGTAAGGTTTCTCTTGTCTGCTGGAGGGAGATGGATTTTTTTATGCTTTTCTTTCTGCTTTATAGGGACAAACTTCTTGCTATCATTATTCTATTTATGGGTCCTATTGTAATTTTCCATTATAAGATTAAGGTTGTGTTTTTTCTCTTTTCCTTAATCTAGAAATTTGTTCATGGCCTCATGACTTTGCCATCTCATTATGTAATTGCTTTAATTTTGTACAGCTTCATGGCATGCTCAAATTTATCTTCCTTTTCTCTCTTTAATAGGGTTGTGCCCCCTCCTATGCTTTCTAACCTCACCTCCATTACCTGTATGGAGAGCATCTGTAATAACCTTGTTATTATTATTGTTTTCTTGCAAGATGGGATTTTATTCCTGATTTCATTTCAGCCTTTTTTACTGGTGATATTGGCTTACCTGCTGGTCTATTTTTATTTGTCTTCAAGGATTTCAATGATGGTGTTTTCTTGAACCCCTTTCAAGTCTATGTTGTCTCCATGTTCCTTACTGATTTATCTTATGGTGGGTGCAACAATCATTTTGCTGTTTTAATTGTTGGTTGTTGGATTATCGGGTCTTTAGTCCAGCAGACTGATTATGGGGTTGTTTCTCTGATTTTCTTTGTTGTTTGCAATTGGGCTACAACTTATCATCTGATATTTGTCGACTACTTAATCTGTTGTTATTTATTCCATCCTGGTTCTATTAGGCTTGTGCAGATCTCTGTGTTATCTTATGTACTGTCTATTCTGAATGGGTGGTTCTTTGGTCAGCTAGCTATTATTTGTTGTCTTAGCTATTTGTTATCTTGGTTATTTGATGTCTTGGTTTTTTTGATTGTTCTTGCTAATCTCATCTCCCCAACCTGTATGGAGAGACACTGTAATACCTTTGTTATTATTATTATTTTTTCCTTCCAGGATTGGACTTTCTTTTTGTCTTCTTTCCAGTCTGCTTTTACTAATGTTGTTGGCTTAACTGCTGCTCTATTTTTCTTTATCTTGATGGATTCCAATGTTGGCTCTCCTTTGAACCCCTTCTGTGCCTATGTTGTATCACTACTTTATTTGGTTTATCTTATGGTGAGTGCAATAATGGCTTTGTTATTTTATTTGTTGTTGTGATTATGCTACTACCTACTTGGTTATTAACTAATGCAATGTCTATTCTGAATGGTTGGCTTTATGGCCAGCTACTGTTATTTGTTGTCTTGGTTGTTTGTTGTCTTGGTTATCTGCTCTCTTCATTTTTTAGGATTCCAATGTTTGCTCTTCTTTGAACCCCCTAAGTGTCTATGCTATTTCCCTATTTTATATTGGATTCCAATGTTTTGTTGTAAGGTCCTATGTCCAGCAAACTGCTTATGGGGTTGGCTTACTGATTGCTTTTGTTGTTTATGTCTGGGCTGCTGCTTATTACCTGATATCTGTGGACTACTTAATTTGCTACTATTTTTTCCATCTTGGTTCAGTTAGACTTGTGCAGATCCTGTGGTTATGCTTCTGTTTATTTGGTTATTATCTCATGCACTACTATTCTCGAATGGTGGTTCTATGGACTGTCTTGTTTTTTCGCTTGGTTGTTTGTCGATTTGGATTATCGGGTTTTATGCCCAAAGATGTCTATCCCTATCTTTCTTACTGTCTTTATTTGGTGTTGTTTACAGTGGGATGCAGCCTATTTCCTATGCTTACTGGTACAACTAATCTATTGTTGCATTCTAACCTTGGTCCTTTTAGACTTCTGCATCCCTTGTTGTATTTGGGTTTGGGTTCGACTGCCTTGCTTTACATTTGCTTTTTATTAACTTCTGCAATGATTATTAATAAGGGGGTTATTAACATCTGCATTGCTTATTATGATTGGGTTTCTTTTCTGGATTATACTCTAGGGCTATACTCCTGGCCTGAAAGTTTCATATATGTATCATATGTTTGGCTCATTGATTTGCTTAGCAGGGTTTTAGCAGGTTGCTTTTTCTGCTATTCTCTTGTGGTGGGTTTTTATGTTGGCCTAATTATACTCTTGGCTATAGTTTTAAAAGGGATTTTGGCAAAGATGGCTCATTCTCATATGTATAGGGATTCTCATACTATGGTGACTATATTGATGATAATTTTCCTGCATGGGACCCCTTATCATTCTGCTCTTTGCTATCTCCTTTCCATATTATATATGGCTTTATTTAGGTTTGCATGTATTAAGGCCCATAAGACTTTCAACAAATGGCTGCTTTCTTCTCACAGGTTTGTAGGCTATGATGGCTGTGATGATTTCACTCCTTCTTGGTTTGGTAGTAGCTCTTGTGATGTAACCCTTCCACTGAAGTTTGGATACTCATATTTGCATCTACCCCAATTTGGTGTGATTGAGCCTCAGCCTTCTTTCACACACTTCTCTATAATTTTCCTCAGTTTATGATATTATCACTTTTCACTTTCTCTGTACTACTTTAACTTTTCTAATTTCTATCTTTCTTCATTTTTGCAGATGCCTTCTCTTTTTCTCTTCCAGGTGCATTTCTCTTATTCTATTGAAGGTTTGCTCCCTAGTGCCATGCATTCTCTCATCCTGAAGAACTTTGGCCCAAATCTATTCATTGGCTTATCTATGTTAATCAATTTGTATCTTTTGCTTTACTCTTTTATTTTGCTTTTGGTTGTACTTAGATGGGATTTACTCTAGTCGATTGTAGCTCTTTGAGCAGTAGTTGTGGAGTTTATCTTCTGCTAAGGACCTTGTAACCCTCTTTTTGTGGCAATAAAATTCCCCTTATGTGGGGTTTCCCCAAAAAAAAAAAACTCAAACCCTAAACTGTAAACCCTAAACCCTAAAGACCTAAAAACATATAAACCTAAACCTAAACTAAATAAAACTTGAAAATAAAATAAATAAATAAACCTAAACCAAAATAAAATAAAATAAATACAATAAAATAAAAACCTAAACTTAAACATAAACCAAAAAATAAAATAATATAAAAAATAAAAAATAAGCTAAAAATAAATAAATAAAAACCAAAACTAAACTAAAAAATAAAATAAACCTAAAAATAAAAAACCTAAGGAAATTAATAACTAAACATAAAATAAAAATAAAATGTACCTAAAATAAAATAAAATAAAATCTAATTAAAAACCAAACCTAAAAAAATAAACCTAAAAAAAAAATAATAATTAAAACATAAACCCTAACCTAAAAAAAAACCTAAACCTAAAATAAACAAAATAAAAGAAACCTAAACCTAAAATAAACTAAACCAAAACCTTAAACTAAATAAAATAAATAAACTAAAAACAAACCTAAAGTAAAAAAATAAAACCTAAAATAATACTTAAAATATACACCTAAAAGCTAAACCTAAGAAAATAAAATAAAAACCTGAACCTAAACTTAAAAATAAAAAATAAAACCTAAACTTAGAAATAAAAATAAAAATAAAAATAAAATTAAACTAAAAAAATAAACATAAACCTAAACCTAAACCTAAAAAATAAATTAAAACCAAAAACCTAAACTAAAATAAATAAACTAAAAATACATAAACAAAACAAAATAAAAATAAAAAATTAACTTAAATAAACATAAAAAATAAAATAAACTAAAATAAATAATAAATAAACTAATTAAACGTAAACCTATTGGTTTACTTAATTAAAAAATCTCCTAAACCCTAAACCCAAAAACTAACCATAAACCTATAACCATAAACCCTAAACCCGAAAAAACTCTAAACCGAAAATCGAAAACCCTAAGTTAACACTAAACCCTAAACCTTAAACCCTAAACCCTAAAGCCTTTAAAAACTAAACCCTAAACCCTAAAGCTTTTAAAAACTAAACCTTAAACCCTTAACCCTAAACGCTAAAACTTTAAACCCTAAAACCCTAATCCCTAAACCCTAAACCCTAAACCCTAAACCCTAAACCCCAAAAACCTAAAAACTTAAACCTAAATCAAGTAAAACTAAATAATAAAATAAATTAAAAAACCTAAACCCTAAATAAAATAAACTAATAAAAATAAACTAAAATAAAATAAATAATAACCTAAACTAAACTAAATAAAATAAAATAAACTTAACAATAAAAAAACCTAAATAAAATAAAAACTAAATGCAAAATAAAAATAAAATAAACCTAAAATAAAATAAAATAAAAACTAAATAAAAACCAAAACCTAAAACTAACCCTAAACCTACAACACTAAACTTACAACCCTAAACTAACCTAAACCCTAAACCCTAAACCTAGAAAACCCTAAACCCTAAACCTAAACTAAATAAACCCTAAACCTAAACCTAAATCTAAACCCTAAACCCTAAATATACTAAAAAAAATACCTATGGTAACTAATATTGAAATATTTTAATACTTCCTAAATATGTTAGTGCTTAAAATTACAAGCCCTAAACCCTAAACCCTAAACCCTAAAAACACTAAACCCTAAAGCCTAAACACTAAACACTAAACCCTAAACCCTAAACCCTAAAAACCCTAAACCTTAAACCCTAAAAACCCTAAACCCTAAAGCCAAAACACTAAACCCTAAACCATAAACCCTAAACCTTGACCTTAAACCCTAAACCCTAAAACCCTAAACCCAAAACCATAAACCCTAAACCCTAAACCCTAAAATCCAAAAAACTTAAACCTGAACTAAGTAAAACCTAAAAATAAAATAAATAAAAAAACCTAAACCTAAATAAAATGAAATAAAAAATAAAATAAAAATGTAAACTAAAACATCAACCTAAACCTAAAAATAAAATAAAATAAACTAATAGAAATAAACTAAATTAAAATTAATAATAACCTAAACTAAACAAATAAAATAAAATAAACCTAAGAACAAAATACCTAAATATAATAAAAAATGTAAAATAAAAATAAAATTAAATAAAAATAAAAAAACTAACCCTAAACTTACAACACTAAACCTATAGCCCAAAACACTAAACCCAAAAAAATCCTAAACCCTAAAGCCTAAACTAAAACCTGAACACTAAACCTAAAAGCTAAACCTACAACCCTATAGTTTAAAAAAAACACATTGGACAGAATCAATTATCAATTATATTTAAATCATTCAATACTTCCTAAATAAGTAAGTGCTTCAAATTATAAACCCTAAACCCTAAAAGCCCTATACCATAAAACTTAAACACTAAACGCTAAACCCTAAACCATAATCCTAAATTGTAAACACTAAATCCATGAACTCTAAAACCCTAAACCCAAACCCTAAAAACCTAAAAAATTAACTAGAAATAAAACTCAACTAAAAATTAAACCTAAACCTAAAAATAAACTAAAATAAAAAACTTAAACTAAAATAAATAAACCTAAAATAATTAAACTAAACTAAGTAAGAAAAATAAACCTAAATAAAAAAATAATGTAAACTAAAATAAATAAAAATTAAAATAAATAAACTAAATAATCTTAAACCTACCAGTTTACTTAAATTTAAGAAAAACCCCTGAATCCTTAACCGTAAATCCTAAACACTAAACCCTAAACCCTAAAACCCTAAACCCTAAACCCTAAAAATAAAACCAAAAAATAAATAAAAAATAAAACCTAAACCCTAAAGTACTTAAAAAAACCTAAAATTAAAATAAACAAAATAAAATAAACCTCAACCTAAACTAAAAGAAACTAAACTAAAATAATTAAAACCTAAACCTAAAATAAACTAAACCTAAACCCAAAATATATAAATAAAATAAATTAAAATAAACCTAAACTAACAAAAAAAATAAAACCTAATAATAAACCAAAAATAAAAACCTAAAACCTAAACCTGAAAAAATAAAATAAAATCCTAAACATAAATCTAGATTTTAAAAAATAAATCCTAAACCTAAGAAATAAAATAAAAATAAAACTCAACCAAAAAATAAACCTAAACCTAAAATAAATAAACTAACCAAATAAAAAAAATAAACATAAATAAAAATAAAAAATAAAATAAACTAAAATAAATAAAAAATAAACTAAATAAACAAAAGAAGAAATGTTAAACTAATTTGTTCTAAAACCAAAACCAAAACCCTAAACTAAAACCTAAACCCTAAACATAAAACCTAAATCCTAAAACCTAAACTCTAACCCTAAACCTAAACCATAAAAACTCTAAACTCTAAAGGCTAAACCCAAAATGCTAAACCCTAAAGCCTTAAACACTAAACCTAAAACCTTAAACCCTAAATAGTAAAATCGAAACCCTAAACCCAAAAAAACAAAACCTATACCCTAAACCCTAAAAAGCTAAAAACATAAACCTAAACTAAATAAAACCTAAAAATAAAATAAAAAAAATCTAAACAAAAATAAAATAAATTAAATTAAATTAAATAAAAGTATAAACTAAAACTTAAAGCTAAACCAAAACCTAAAAAGAAAATAAAATAAAAAATAAAACTAAACTAAAATAATATAAATAAAAATCTGCACTAAACTAAAAAATTAAAAACCTAAATAAAATAAAAAGCAAACCTAAAATAAAATTAAATAAACTTAAATTAAAAAAAAATTAAATTAAAATATAAACCTAAAAATAAATAAAAAATAAAACCTAAACCCTAAACTAAAAAAAAAAACTAAACTTAAAATAAAAATAAAATAAATCTAAACCTAAAGTAAAATAAACTAAACTAAAATAAATAAAACCTAAACCTAAACTAAATAAATTAAAATAAATTTAAAATAAACCTAAACATAAACTAAAAAATAAAACCTATAAATAAACCTAAAAGAAAATTTAAAACATAAACCTATGAAATAATATAAAAACTTAAACCTAAACCTAAAAAATAAAATAAATAAAAAAACCTAAAAGCCAATATAAATTTAAATTAATTAAAAATAAATGTAAACCTAAAAAAAAAGCTAAAATAAAAAACATAAACTAAAATAAATAAACATAAAATAAATAAACTAAATTAAATAAAAATAAAAATAAACATAAATCAAAATAAAAAACAAAAAATAATTATAATAAAAAAATAAACTAGATAAACCTAAACCTACTAGTTTAATTAATTATAAGAAAATAAAAAATACCTAACCTTAAACCATAAACCTTAAAACTAACCCTAAACCCTAAACACTAAACTCAAAACCTACAACTCTAAACCCTAATCCTTAAACCCTAAACCCTAAACCCTAAAGCCTAAACCGTAAAACCCTAAACCCTAAACACTAAACCCTAAAACTTACAACACCAAACCTAAACCCTAACCCCAAAACCCTAAACCCTAAACCCAATGCTCTATACCCTAAATTCTTAAAACCTAAAAACCTAAATCTAAACTAAATAAGTCCTAAAAATAAAATAAATAAAAACACCTAAACCTAAATAAAATTAAATAAAAACCAAATCCAAAACCTAAACCTAAACCTAAACTGAAATTGAAACCTAAAAATAAAATAAAAACTAAACTAAAATAAACTAAATAAAAACTTAAACTAAAATAAACTAAATAAAAACCTAAACTAAAATAAAAATAAACCTAAAAATAAAACTAAATAAAATAAAATTAAATTTAAAAAAAATAAAATAAACCCAAAAAAATAAAATAAAATAAAAGTAATTAAAACCTAAACCTAAAAAAATAAACCTAAAAAATAAAACTAAAATAAATTAAAAAACATAATCCTAAACCTAAAACAAAAATAAAAATAAACCTAAACCTAAACTAAAATAAACTAAACTAAATAAAATAGAACCTAAACCTAAACCTAAACCCGAAACTAAATAAAATAAAATAAACTCAAAATAAACTTCAATTAAAAAATAAAATCTAACATAAAAACTTAAAACCTAAACCTTAAAAAATAAACTCAAAATAAACTTCCATTAAAAAATAAAATCTAACATAAAAACTTAAAACCTAAACCTTAAAAAATAAAATAAAAACCTAAATCAATACCTAAAAATAAAAAATTAAACCTAAAATTAAAAAATAAAAAATAAAAATAAAACTAAACTAAATAAATAAATATAAACTTAAACCTAAACCTAAAAAATAAACTAAAATAAAAAACCTAAACTAAAATAAATAAACCTAAAATAAATAAACTAAATAAAGTAAAAATAAAAAATAAAATAAACTAAAATAAATAAAAAATAAACTAAAAAAACCTAAACCTACCAGTTTACTTATTTAAAAAAAAAACTAACCCCTAAACTCTAAATCCTAAATAAACCCTAAAACTAACCCTAAACCCTAAAAACCCCTAAACCATAAACCCTAAACCCTAAGCAAACCCTAAACCCTACGCCCCAAAAATGCTAAACCCAAAATCCTAAACACTAAACCCTAAACCCTAAATTAAATAAATAAAATAAACTAAAAATAAACCTAAAATATAAACCTAAAAAGAATAAAATAAAATCATAAACCTAAATCTAAAAATAATAAATAAAATCAAAACCTAAAAAATAAAACAAAGTTAAAAGTAAGACCCTAACCCTAAACACTAAACACTAAAACTAACCCTAAACCCTAAACTCTAAACCCTAAACCTACAACTCTAAACTCTAAACCCTAAACCTTAAACTATAAACTCTAAACTCTAAACCATAAAATCCTAAACCCTAAACAGTAAACCCTAAAATGTAAAACACTAAACCCTAAATCCTAAACCCTAAACCCTAAAAACCTAAAAACCTAAACTTAAACTAAATAAAATCTAAAAATAAAATAAATAAAAAACCTAAACCTAAATAAAATAAAATAAAATAAAATCCCAAACTAAAACCTAAACCTAAACCTAAAAATGAAATAAAATAAAAAAATAAAAACTAAACTAAACTAAAAAAAATAAAATAAACCTAAAAATAGAAAACCTAAGGAAAATTAATACTAACTATAAAATAAAAATAAAATATAACTAAAATGAAATAAAATAAAAACTAAATAACCTAAACTAAGAAAAAAAACCTAAACCTAAAATAAAAAAAATAAAAGAAACCTAAACTTAAACTAAAATAACCTAAACTAAAATAAATAGAATCTAAATCTAAACCTAAAATAAACTAACCCTAAACCCTAAACTAAATAAAATAAATAAACCAAAAATAAACCTAAACTAAAAAATAAAACCTAAAAATAAATGTAAGATAAAAACCTAAAACCTAAACCTAAAAAAATAACATAAAAACCTAAACCTAAAAAAAAAAATCTAAACCTAAAAATTAAAATAAAAATAATACTAAACTAAAAAAATGAACTAAACCTAAACCTAAACCTAAAAAAAAATTAATATAAATATAAATAAAAAATAAATAAACTAAAATAAGTAAAAAAATAAACTAAATAAACCTAAACTTATGGATTTACTTAATTAAAAAAAACCATAAACCCTAAACCCTAAATCCTAAACCCTAAAAACCATAAAACCTAAAGCCTAAACCTAAACCCTAAACCCTAAACCCTAACCCTAAACCCTAAACTGTAACCTTAAACCCTAAACTCTAAAACCCTAAACCCTAAAACCCTAAACCTTAGACCCTAAAGCCTAAACCATAAACCCTAAAAATATAAAAACATACACCTAAACAAATTAAAACCTAAAAATAACATAAATAAAAAACCTAAACCTAAATAAAAAAATGTAAACAAAAACCTAAACCTAAACCTAGAAATAAAATAAAATAAATTAACAAAATAAAACTAAAATAAAATAAATAATAACCTAAACTAAACTAAAAAAATTAAAATAAATCTAAGAATAAACAAACCTAAATGAAATAAAAACTAAACATAAAATAAAAATAAAATAAACCTAAAATAAAATAAAATAAAAACTAAATAAAAACCTAAACCTAAAACTAACCCTAAACCTACAATACTAAACCTATAACCCTAAACCCCAAACCCTAAAAGGTCATAAACCCTAAACCCCAAACTAAAACCTAAACCCTAAACCTAAAACTTAAACCCTAAACTCTAAACCCTAAATTCTAAACCCTAAACCCTAAACCCTAAACCCTAAACCATAAACCCTAAGCGCTAAACCCTAACCCTACAACACTATACTTAAAAAATAAAAATACATTGGACAATATTAATTATCAATTATATTGAAATCATATAATACTTCCAAAATAGTTAAGTGCTTCAAACCCTAAGCCCTAAATCCTAAACCCTAACAACCCTAAACCTTAAAGCCTAAACACTAAATCTTAAACCATAAACCCTAACCCTAAACCCAAAAACCCTAAACCCTAAACTCTAAACCCTAAAAACCTAAAAACTTACACCTAAATTAAGTAAAACTTAAAAATAAAATAAATAAGAAAACCTAAACATAAATAAAATAAAATAAAAATAAAATAAAAATGTAAACTAAAACCTAAATGAACCTAAAAGAAACATAAAATAAACAAATAAAAATAATCTAAAATAAAAAAAACTAAATAAACCCAAAAAAATAAAATAAACCTAAGAATAAAAAACCTAAATAAAATAAAAACTAAACATTAAATAAAAATTAAATAAACCTAAAATAAAATAAAATAATATAAACATTAAATAAAAACCTAAACCTAAAATTAACCCTAAACCTACAACCCTAAACCCTAAACCCAACAAAACCTTAAACCCTAAACCCTAAAGTAAAACCTGAACCCTAAACCTAAAACATAAACCCTAAACCCTAAACCCAAAACCATAAGCCCCAATCCCTAAACCCTAAACCATAAGCCCCAATCCCTAAACCCTAAACCTACAACCCTATACTTAAAAAGAAGTACATTGGAAGGTATCAATTATCAATTATATTGAAATCATTCAATCCTTCCTACATAGGTAAGTGCTTCAAATTATAAACCCTAAACTCTAAACCCTAAACACAAACCCTAAATCCTAAATGTTAAACCCTAAACCCTGAAACTAACCCTGAACCCTAAACCTACGACCATAAACCCTAAATCCTAAGCTAACCCTAAACACTAAACCCTAAAAACCCTAATTCCTAAAGCCTAAACACTAAACCCTAAACACTTAACCCTAAATCGTAACTCGAAACCCTAAACCCTAAAACCCCAAGCCCTAAGATCCTAAACCTTAAACCCTAAACTCGGAACCATAAAAACATAAAAACTTAAACCTAAGCTAAGTAAAACCTTAAAATAAAATAAACAAAAAATTTAAAACCTAAATGACATAATAAAATAAAATAAAATAAAAACTTAAACTAAAACATAAACCTAAACCTAAAAGTAAAGAAAAATAAACTAATAAAAATAAACTAAAATAAAATAAATGATAACCTAAACTAAACTAATAAAATAAAATAAACCAAATATTAAAAAACTTAAATAAAATAAAAACTAAACATAAATAAAAAAATTAAACCAACCTAAAATAAAATAAAATAAAAACTAAATAAAAGCCTAAATGTAAAACAAACCTAAACCTACAACACTAAACCTACAACCCTAAACTTATAACCCTAAACCCTAAACCCTAAATGAAAACCTGAACCCTAAACCCTAAACCTTAAAAAACCCTAAACCCTAAGGTAACCCTAAATCCTGAACCTTAAACTCTAAATCATGAAAAATAAAAACCCTAAACCCTAAAGCATAAACACTAAACCATAAACCCTAAACCTTAAATCATAACTCGAAACCCTAAACCCTAAACCCAAAACCCCAAACCCTAAAACCATAAACCCTACCCTAAACCCTGAACTTGGAACCCTAAAAACTTAAGAACATAAACCTAAACTAAGTAAAACCTCAAAATAAAATAAATAAAAGAACCTAAACCTAAATAAAATACAAAATCAAATAAAATAAAAATGTAAACTAAAACCTAAACCTAAACCTAAAAATAAAAAAAAAAGTAAACTAATAAAAATAAATTAAAGTAAAATAAATAATAACTTGAACTAAACTAAAAAGATAAAATAATCCTAAGACTAAAAAACCTAAATAAAATAAAAGCTAAACATAAAATAAAAAGAAAATAAACCTAAAATAATATAAAATAAAAACTAAATAAAAACCTAAACCTAAAATTAGCCCTAAACCTACAACACTAAACCTATAACCCTAAACCTACAACCCTAAACCCTAAACCTTAAACCCTAAAACCCTAAACCCTAAACCCTAAACTAAAACTTGAACCCTAAACCTAAAACCTAAACCCTAAACCCTAAACCCTAAACCTTAAACCCTAAACCTACAACCCTATACTAAAAAAAATACATTGGATAGTATCAATTATAAATTATATTAAAATCATTCAATACTTCTTAAATAAGTTAGTGCTTCAAATTATAAACCCTAAACCCTAAACCTTAAAAACCCTAAACCCTAAAGCCTAAACACTAAACCCTAAACCCTAAACCCTAAACCCTAAAAACCTAAAAAATAAAATAAAAATAAAACTTAACTAAAAAATAAACCTAAACCTAAAAAATAAACTAAAATAAAAAACATAAATTAAATTAAATAAACCTAAAATAATTAAACTAAACTAAATAAAAATAAGAAATAACTAAAATAAAAATAAAATATAAAATTATTAAAAAATCAACAAAGTAAAAGTAAACTAAATCAACCTACACCTATCGGTTTACTTAATTTTTTTTAAAAAAACCTTAAACCCTAACACCCAAACCATAAACCCTAAAACTAACCCTAAACTTAAAACCCACAACACTAAACCTACAACCCTAAACCCTAAACCCTAAACCTTAAAAAACCCTAAACCCTAATCCCTAAACCCTAAATCATTAAACTCTAAACATAAACCCTAAACCCTAAACCCTAAACACTAAACCTAAAAATCTAAAAACATAAACCTAAAAAATAAAATAAAAATAAAACTCAACACTAAAATATACTTAAACTAAAATAAATAAACAAAACAAAACAAAAATAAAAAATAAACCTAAATAAATGCTAAAATAAAAAAAAACCTACACCTACTAGTTTACTTAATTTTAAAAGTAAACTAAATAAACCTAAACATATTGGTTTACTTAATTTATAAAAAAAAACTTAAGCCTTAAACCCTAAACCTTAAACCACAAATCCTAAATCGTAAACCCTAAAACTAACCCTAAACCCTAAACCCTCAACCTACAACCCTAAACCCTAAATCGTAAACCCTAAAACTTAAAAAATCCTAAACCCTAAGAAACCCTAAACCCTAAACCCTAAACCCTAAAGGCTAAACCCTAAACCCTAAAAACTTAAAAACCTAAACTTAAAATATAAAATAAAAATTAAAAATTAATATGAACTAAATAAAAAGCCTAAACTAAAAAAATAAGAAAAACTAAATAAAAATAAAAAATAAACCTAAATAAAAATAAAAAACAAAATAAACAAAATAAATAAATAAAATATCTGAGTAAACTAAATAAACTTAAACCTACTAGTTGACTTAATTTAAAAAAAAATCCTAAACCCTAAATTCTAAACCCTAAACCCTAAACCCTAAATCCTAAAACTAACCCTAAACCTACAACACTAAACCTATAACCCTAAACCTTAAACCCTAAACCCAAAACCCTGACCCTATCCCTAAACCCTAAACCCTAAAAGCATAAACCCTAAAACCCAAAACCCTAAATCCTAAACCCTAAACCCTAAAACCTACAACCCTACACCCTAAACACTAAATCCCAAACCCTAAACCCTAAACCCTAAAACTTAAAAACCTAAAAACCTAAACCTATACTAAATAAAACTTAAAAATAAAATAAATAAAAAACCTAAACTTAAATAAACTAGAATAATATAATAAAATAAAATAAAACCTAACACTAAACCCTAAACCCTAAAACCAAACCTAAACCCTAACCCTATAACCTTAAACCCTAAACCCTAAACTCAAAAACCCGAAACACTAAACCCTAAACCCTAAACCCTAAACCTTAAAATCTAAACCCTAAACCCTTAATCCTAAACCCTAAACCATAAACCCTAAACCCTAAAAGCCGAAAAACCTAAAAACCTAAAAACATAAACCTAAACTAAATAAAACCTAAAAATAAAATAAATAAAAAACCTAAACATAAATAAAATAAAAAACAAAAAAAGTAAAAAACTAAACCTAAAAATATAAAAAAATATAACATAAAAACTATACTAAAATAAAATAATTAAATAGCTAAACTAAAATAAAAAAATAAAATAAACCTAAAAATAAAAATATTAAATAAAATAAAAACTAAACGAAAAACAAAAATAAAATAAACCAAAAATAAAATAAAATAAAAACCTAAACCTAAAATAATAAATAAAAAATAAAGCCTAAACCTTAAACTAAAAAAATTAAACCTAAACCTAAAATAAACAAAATAAAACAAACCTAAATCTAAACTAAAATAAATAAAACTTAAACCTAAACCTAAAATAAACTTAACATGAACCCTAAACTAAATAAAATAAAATAAACTAAAAATAAACTTAAATCTAAACTAACAAAAAAAACCTAAAAATTAACCTAAAATATAAACCTAAAACCAAAACCTAAAAACTAAAATAAAATCCTAAACCTAAACCAAGAAATAAAAAATAAAACCTAAACCTAAAAAATAAAGAAAAAATAAAACTAAACTAAAAAATAAACATAGACCTAAACCTAAACCTAAAATGTAAACTAAAATAGAAAACCTAAACAAAAATAAATAAACCAAAAATAAACTAAATAAAAATAAAAAATAAATATAAATATATATAAAAGATAAAATAAACTAAAATAAATAAAAAATAAACTAAAAAAACTAAAGAAAACCTAAACCTACTAGTTTACCTAATTTTAAAAGACTCAAAACCTTAAACCGTAAACCCTAAGCCCTAAATCCTAAGCAATAAACACTAAGCCCTAAACCCTAAAATTAACTCTAAATCTTGAACCCTAAACATACAACCCTAAACCTACAACCCTAAACCTATAACACTAAACCCTACACCCTAAACCCTAAACCCTAAACTAACCCTAAACCCTAAACCCTAAAAACCTTAAACCTTAAAGCCTATAAACTAAACCCCAAACCCTAAAAACCCAAAACCCAAAACCCTAAACATTAAACTAAAATATGAAACCTATACCTAAAACCTAAATCCTAAACCCTAAACCCTAAAAACCCTAAACCATAAACCTAAATAAAGTTTAAACTTAAACTATAAACCTTAAACTTAAAACCTAAATCAGAACCCTAAACCCTAAACCTAAACTAAATAATCTATACCTAAACTAAATTCTAAACCTAAAATCTAAACCCTAAATTGTAAAACCCTAAAACTCCTAAACCTAAACTTAAACACTAAACCTTAAACTAAACCTAAAACTTTAAACCTAAACCTATAACCTAAACTAAACCTAAACCCTAAACTAACTAACCCTAAACTTAAACCCTAAACCTTAAACCTAAAACCTAAAACCTAAACCCTAACCCTAAACTTAAACTTTGAACCTACACCTAAAACTAATCCTAAACCTAAACTTAAAACTAAAACCTAAACTAAACCTAAAGCTCAAACCTTAAACCCTAAAACCTTAAACCTTAAAACCTAAATTGTAAACCCTAAACCCTAAACTAAAATCTGAACCTTATACCTAAAACTTAAGCCCTAAACCGTAAAAACCCTAAACCCTAAATTATAAACCATAAAACCCTAAACCTTAAACCCTAAACACTAACACCTAAACCCTAACCTTAAACCCTAAACCCTAAAATTATAAGCTCTAAAACACTAAACCCTAAAAACCCTAAGCCCTAAACCCTAAATAATATTCCTTAGCTCATTTAACATTGGCCAATGATTAATAAATTTAATTAACTACTTTATTACTAATCATGGGATTAATTAGTCAATAATTAACTTAAAAGAGTAATTAGATTTCATTTAGTCAATTTTCCTAATTAAGTGAGCAATAAATCTCAAGAAAATCATGCGAGGTAGAGGTCATCCCATTAAATAAACTTAAAAAATTTGGAATTAATTGCTCTCTTAATCTGAACCCTAAACTAAAACCTAAATCCCAGACCTAAAACCTAAACCCTAAACTAAAACCTAGACCCTCGACCTAAAACCTAAACCCTATACCCTAAACCATAAACCCTAACAGCCCTAAAGCCTAAACCTTAAACCATAAACCCTAAACCCTAAACCCTAAAACCTAAACCAAAAACCCTTAATCCTAAACCCTAAACCAAAAACCTAAACCATAAATTAAAAATTGAATCCTATACTTATAAATTCAAACCTTAAACCCTAAACCCTAAAAACCATAAACCCTAAACCCTAAACCCTAAATATCTAAACACTAAACCCTAAACCTAAACCCTAAACCCTAACCTTAATCCCTAAACCCAAAACCTTGAACCTTAAACCCTAAACCCTATACCCTAAACCATAAACCATAACCCTAACTCTAAACCATAAACCATAAATCTAAACCTAAAGTAACTAAATAAAATAAAAAATAAAATTAAACCTTAAACCCAAAACCCAAAACTCTAACCCTAAATCCTAAGCCCTAAATCCCTAACTTTAAACCTAATTTTAAAGTAACTAAATAAATTAAAAAAATAAACATAAACCCTAAAACCTAATAAACCTAAACCTAAACCTAAATCTAAGAATTTACAGAACCTTGATGACTAGAACATTACCATCTACTAGCAGCCTACAGTGGAGGCTAAGGTGACAAGTGGGTGGGGATCTGGAGGTGTTGGTGGATATGGAGGTGGTGGTCAGAGTAGTGGTGGTTTTGAAGGTGGGAGGAGCGAAGGAGGTTACAGTCATGGTGGTGATGGAGGGAGAGATCGGGGTTATGATGGTGGATCCTGACACGCGAGAGGTTGAGGTGGTTCTGATGGAAACTGGAGAAATTGAAGAACGATTGATCCGATCTACTACTTATAAAAGGGTGTCATTACGAGAGAACGCTCTATCTAAAGTCATTTTGAAATGCCCGCTTGTGTCTTAGAAAACTTAGTGTGTTACTACCTGGTTGATGAAATCGAAAAGAACAAATGTTGAATCTGAATTTGTTCTTTGTTAAAAAAAATTAAAAACCCAAAGCTTTAAACTAAAACCAGAACCTTGAACCTAAAACCTAAATCCTAAACTATAAACCCAAAACCCTAAACCCTAAAAATAAAATTTAAAAACCCTAAACCCTAAAACTAAACCTAAACACTAAACCTTAAATCTACAACCCTAAACCCGAAACCCTAAAACCTTAAACCCTAAACCCTAAACCCTAAAACCTAAACCCTAAGCCCTAAAACCCTAAACCCTAAATCTTAAACCCTAAAATAAGCCTAAACCCTATGATAACCTTAAACCCTAAACCCTAAATTGTAAACCCTAAAACCCTAAACCCTAAACCCTAAACCCTAAACTAAATAAACCTAAACTAACTTAAACCCTAAAATAACCTTAAACCTAAACCCTAAACCCTAAACCTTAAACCCTAAACCTTAAACTAAATTGAACCCTTGACCTAAACCTAACTTAAACTTAAACCCTAAACCTAAACTAAAAACCCTAAACCTTAAAGCCTAAACCTTAAACCCTAAAACCTTAAACCCTAAAACCTAAATCATAAACCCTAAACCCTAAACCCTAAACTCTAAACTAAAACCTAAACCCTATACCTAAAACTTAAGCCCTAAACCCTAAAAACCCTAAACCCTAAATTGTAAACCCTAAACCCTAAACCCCAAACCCTAAACCCTAAATACTAACCCCTAAACCCTAAACCATAAACCCTAACCTTAAACCCTAAACCCTAAAATTATAAACTCTAAAACACTAAACCCTAAACACCCTAAGCCTTAAACTCTAAACCATATTCCTTAGCTCATTTACTATTGAGTAATGATTAATAAACTTAATAAACTATTTTATTACTATTCATGGGATTAATTAGTCAATATTTAACTTAAAAGAGTAATTATAGTTCATTTAGTCAATTTTCCTAATTAAGTGAGCAATAAATCTCAAGAAAATCATGGAAGGTAGAGGTCATCCCATTAAATAAACTCATAAAATTTCAGATTAATTGCTCTCTTAATCTGAACCCTAAACTAAAACCTGAATCCCAGACCTAAAACCTAAACCCTAAACTAAAACCTGAACCCTCGACCTAAAACCTAATCCCTATACCCTAAACCATAAACACTAATAGCCCTAAACCCTAAACCTTAAACTCTAAACCCTAAACCCTAAATCCTAAAACCTAAACCAAAAACCCTTAATCCTAAACCCTTTTGATACCATTGTTAGCTTTTGGATTTTAGGGTCCTTTGTCCAGCTGGTGGTCTTTGTGGTTATTAGTTGTTCCCTATTTTTTTATTTTCTGACTATTTTTGCTATTAACAATACTCTCTTCTCCCGCTTCTATTTTATCCCACTTGGTTCTTTAACATTGTAAATCCCTATGATTTTCCATCGATTATTTGGATCTTTACATATGCTTTTGGTGGACTCTGGCCGCCTTGTTGGTATTAACCTTGGTTGTTGGCAAACGGATTAATACTCTACATGTCTCGGGGTTTTGGTTTGTTTTGTTCAAGTCTCTAAAGTTGTTGATTGCTTGGTGGAATTTGCTTTGAACCCCCTTATTAGTTTATTATATGCATATCATCTGAATTCATTGGTATACTTTATCTGCTGCTATTTTCTCCATCTTCTTTCAGTTAAACTTGTATCTCTTGCACTATTTATCCTAGATGGGTGGCTTTATGGTAAGCTAGCTAATTTTTGTTGTCTTGGTTGTTTCTTATCTTGGATATTTGCTGTCTGGGTTTTCAGGACTCCTATGTTGGCTCCATCTTTGTTGGCTGTAGGACTTCAGGTTCCTATGCTCAGCAGGCTGTTTTTGACATTATTGTTCTGATGGTTTTTGGTGATTGTTGTCTGGGTTGCTTTCTTCCAGATACCTATTTTTATGCTCTATCAATTTGGTTATTAACTATTGCAAAGTCTACTCTGATTGAGAGGTTTTATGGCCAACTTGCTGTCCCTTCCTGTCTTGGATATTGTTATCCTAACTGTTGTTATCTCGGCTGGTTTTGGCCTTGCTTATCTACTGTCTTGCTTTTTCTGGATTCTAATGTTGATACTCATTTGAATCCACATTTTGATTTTTCTTCAGGTGGGTTCAAATGTTGCATTAACTATTTTGTTGTTGGTGTTGGCTTTTTGAATACCCATTCTATTTATGTCTGGGCTGTTGTTCATCTCCTGATTGTTATGATCTACATTATCTGCTGTTGTCTCTATTCCCATCTTGGCTCAGTTAGGTTTGTGCATTCGTATACACTATCTATTCGAAATGTTGCTGCCTTTTGTTGTCCTGCCCTCTTGGTTGTTTGTTGATCTGGCTTATCCGATTTTTGGTCCTAATGTCGCTACATCGGAGCTATAAATCGCCTTTACTTGGTGCTATTTTTGGTAGGTTGTTGTCTATTTCGTGTTGGGCTACCCTTCCTTTACAATTTCTTATTCCCACCATGATATGGATATTAAGGGGTTCTTTCTGATTCATATATATTATATGTTTGGGATGGTGTTAATTATAGGCTCATTGATTAGGATTTGAAGTTGCCTCCTCTGCTATTTTCTTGTGGAGGGATTATATGTTGGCTTTTTTCTCTTCTTGGATATGACTTTTCATGAGGTTCTGGCAAATATGTTTCATTCTCATATGTTTATGTATTCTCATGTCAGGGTGACTAAATTGATGATACTTTTCTTGAATTGGTCACTTTGTCCTTCAGCTCTTTGCAATTTCCTCTCTATATTAGATATGGTTTTATTTTGGTTTGCAAGTAATAAAGCTCACAAGACTTTCAACAACTGGCTGTTATCTCCTCATAGGTTTGTTGGCTATGATGGCTATGATGATCTCACTCCCTTTTGGTTTGGTAGTACTCTTGTGATGTAACCCTTCTAAGTTTGGATGCTCATATTTGCATCCGCCTCAACCAACTGAAAGCCTTCTATCACAATTCCTTACATCATTCTCAGCTTATGTTATTTTCATTTATCCTTTGGTTTGTATTACCTTAACTATTCTAATCTCTTTCTTATTACATTTTTGCAGGTGATTCTCTCTTATCCTCTTACAGGTTTGCTCCATATTGTCATGCATTCTCACGTCCTCCAGAGGATTGGCCCTAATCTTCCTTTTGCTTATTATGTTAATCAACTTGTATCTTTTGATAACTTTAATGTTTTTTTATGATGTACTTAGATAGGGATTCACTTAGCGATAGTAGAGTTCTGAGTTTATCCCCTTTAAGGACCTTGTATCCCTCTTTTTGTGACAATAAAATACCCCTACATGGGGTTTCCCAAAAAAAAAAAACCCTTAATCCTAAACCCTAAACCAGAAACCTAAACAATAAATTAAAAATTGAACCCTAGACTTATAACCTAAACCCTAAACCCAAAACCCTAAACCCTAAATACCATAAACCCTAAACCCTAAACCTTAAAACCCTAAACCCTAAACCCTAAACCCTAACCTTAAACCCTAAACTCAAAACCTTGAACCCTAAACCCTAAACCCTATACCCTAAACCATAAACCCCAACCCTAACTCAGCCTAAAAACTGAAAATATCTCTCCTCTTGGTCACGGCTCTCACATTGGTGTTCCTTTCATTTTTCTTGTGGTTGCCGCCCTCACCTCGATCATATTTTCTAGTTTATTGCTCTCGGTTTGGCCATTTATGTGATTTTTCCTTGATCTTACAATGGCGGAAGCACCTCTTTCTGTGCAACTGAGCTCGGCGAACTTGGAGGCGTCGGCTAAGCCTTCCAATCTACAAGGTAATTTGGATCCGAGTTCATCCGTTACTGCACCTACTGTTAAGTCCTTCAAGGATGCATTATCTGGTAAGAACACTTGCTCTAATGCTTCAATTAACTTAATCTCAACTTCCTTCTGTGGAATGTTGGCTATAATGTGCTCAGATCTTGATGTGGAAAAATTGGCAAAGCCCTTTGAATTTTCATTAGCTGGAAAATTTTCCTTACATCGCCCAACTCTTGACAATATCCAATCCTTCTTTCATAGCCTAAAGCTTTCGGGAGTTTTCACTATCGGGTTGATCGATCCTAGGCATATCCTTATTCAGTAATCGAATGATTTAGACTACTCAAGAGTCTTTGCTCGTCGCTCCTACTTTGTGTACAATTGTCAAATGAGACTCTTAAAATGGTCATCTCTTTTTGATGTCAAAGGGGAATCCCCTATTGTTCCTTTATGGCTAGCCTTTCCAAACATGAGGATACATTATGTTACCCATCAAGTCTTATTTGCGGTTGGGGCTCTCTTTGGTAAAGCCTCCTTCACTGATCGCCACCACCATGCAGATCCTCGCCACCATCGCTTGTCGTATTTTGGTTGAGATTGACATTACCAAAAAAATTCTAAAGAAGTTTGATCTTACTCAAAAAAATTTGGGTATAAAAAGTGGAATTTGAAAATTTCCTATTTTGCACAATTAAGATCCATGGTCATGATCACTCTTAATGCTTTGTGTTACACCCTAATATTAAAAAGAATAAATTGTTGGATCCTAATCCCACTCTAGGAAATGAAAAAACCAATAAGTTTGCTTATGTGCCTAAAGATACTCAAAATGGAACTTACCCTCCTACCCCTACTCCTTTATTATCTACTGATTTGCCTATTGGAGAACAATCTGAGCCTGGTAAAAATAATGATATTGAGGTTTGTGAGGAAACTAATGATAACTTAATTAACATTACTCCTACTTGTAATAATTTGGCATCACAAGACAATCCCTTGACTCATATGAATCAATGGTGATTTGAATGGGAATCTCAAGTTGGATCAAAATCTCAAAACTAATTCGGAATTGTTCAAAAAAATGTTGATACTTTGGTGACAACCAAAATATGAATAATCACCATGGAAATGAGAATGAAATTTGTGCTATTAATGGTGTCACAACCTCCTTCTATTACCCTAGTGATATCCATGCTAATCCAATTTCAACCTAACTTTGATACCAAAGAAGGAGAAATCACCAGAATGAATGCTTTGATGACCGCTCCTATTCTCAATATCACCAACCACTCCTCGATGGAGATACATTGGATACCTTTTCAATCTATTAAAAAAAATCCTTAAAGCTAGAATGTTCACTAATAGCTCCACTAGAACCACTCGATCTTCTCTAACTTCCCATAAATAATTGCTTCATGCTCTCTTTTCTTCTCCTTCAATTTTTCTCATATCTCTTTTCTTTTCCTTCCACCTTATTATGATCAATTTTCTTATTTGGAATGTTCGGGTATTGGGACTCACCGTCAGTAATAGAGCCTTTATCGCACTCATAACATAATCTTACTTGTTGTTATTGAGCCATTCATTCACTCTTCTAAGATCACCCATGTTGCTAACGCTTTTCAAAATTTCTTTTATAATATTAGTAATAAAATTTGGTGTTTTTGGAATAATTTAACAACATTTCTATCCTTGATGATCTCGAACAATTGGTTAATGTTCAAATCTCATTGGGTGAATTTTCTGCTCTTAGTTCCTTTATCTATGCTTCTTGTAATAGTGCTGGTAGGAACATCCTTTGGGATCACTTAAGAATCTTCGCCTCCTCGGTTAACAAACCCTCGTTGGTTGGGGGTGATTTCAATGCTATTATTGCTTCCTCAGAAAGGAGGGAAGGTTGCTCTCCTAACATCCATTTCATGGAAGATTTCTCTAATATGATCCTCAATTGCAACCTGATTAATATTGGTTTTTTTGGCTCTGACTACATGTGGCATAACTCTAGACTTTGGCAGCAGCTTGATAGGACCCTCTTTAATTCCCTTTGGATCAATCAATGTCCCCTCACTTCTATTGAGCATTTGAGCAGAACTTTGTCTGACCATGCTCCACTTTTGATCTCTATCAAAACTTCTTCCAGTAATCTTTTCTCCCCTACTCCTTTTAGATTACAAAATATGTGGACCCAACATCGTGATATCATTAATGTTGTTTC
The DNA here is from genome assembly GCA_021442155.1 of Cymbidium sinense. Classification (NCBI taxonomy): domain Eukaryota; kingdom Viridiplantae; phylum Streptophyta; class Magnoliopsida; order Asparagales; family Orchidaceae; genus Cymbidium; species Cymbidium sinense. Next base: position 267,336,249 of record CM038215.1, read on the forward strand.
CATTAATTGGATGGCCCCTATTCACTCGGACAATTCCATTAAAGGCATGATCCGGCTTTGGCTTAAGCTCAAAAGACTTAAACAAAACCTAAATTTGTGGAACAAGCATCATTTTAAAATCTTTTTTCCAATCTCAAAATTACAGAACAATTAGTTTGCTCCCTTGAAGATGATGTCTTAACTGATCCTAGTAAGCTTGATGAGTTGAACACTGCTAAAGATAACTTGATAAATTATCAGAATATGGAGGAAACCTACTGGCGCCAAAAGGTCGCTAGCAAACATATTGCTGATGGTGATAGAAATATAAGGTATTTCCATGTTCTTTTCAGAAAAAGGAAAGCCTTAAACTCTATTAAAAAAATCAAAAATATTAACGATAGTTGGATCACTCATAATAAAGAAATTAAAGATTCTATCATACAACATTTTCAAAATTTATTAAACATCAACCCTCCCTTAGAAGCCCTCTCCAACACACACCTGATCCCTTCTATGATTACTAATGATAAAAATCATTTACTCACTTTGCGTCCTATGGAAGTTGAGATTAGTAGTACTCTCAATAGCATGAACACTCTATTGCCCCGATGGCTAACACACCCATTTCTTTCAGCATTGTTGGCCTTTTATTAAGTCTGACCTTGTTGATGTTGTTGTTGATTTCTTTGATGGAAGCTCTTTGCCTAGATACTTTTCTAGCACTTCAATTATCGTCATTCCCAAAACTAATAATCCGATTCTTGGGAGATTTTAATTTAGCCTTTGCACCTTCTTTCAAAAACTCATTGTTAAATTAATTAATAATAGGATAAGTCCGCTGCTCCCTAAAATTATTTCTCCTAACCAAACTGCCTTAGTTAAAAATAGAGCTATATCCGATAATATCCTTCTAGCCCAAGAGTTGGTCCATGACATTGATGTTCCTTCTAGAGGTGGCAACATCCTCCTCAAACTGGACATCTTTAAAGCTTTTGATAACCACTCGTGGGATTTCCTCTTTCAAATATTACATTTGTTTGGGTTTTTTGATAATTTCATCCGCCTCATCAAAAAATGTATTACTAATGTTTGGTTCTCTGTTATTATGAATGTTGAGTCCCTAGGTTTCTTTACTTCAAGGCATTGCTTGAGACAAGGAGACCCCCTTTCACCCTCTCTTTTTATTATTGCTGTTGAATATCTTTTGAGGAGCCTAAATGATCTTTTCAATAAAAATCCTACCATGTTTTTTAAAACTCATGGTGGTCTCCTGCTTTCATCTCGCTTTAATGATTTTATAATCTTTTGCAATGTCTCTATTCAAGACATTAAAACTATTAAGAACCTTTTAAATGAATTTGGCAAAGAAAGTGGTCTCTTTCTCAATGAAGGAAAATGTTGTTTCATTCCTTCCACTAAAATCCCTACCAATAGGCTCAACCAAATCTCCAGAATTACTAATTTTCAACAACATCAACTTCCTATTAATTATCTCGGGGCTCCACTTTTTAAAGGTCAAAAAAGATCTCATCTTTTTTATGATCTTATCCAGAAAATCTCTAATAAAATTTTTGTTTGGGAATTTCATTTACTCTCATTCGGTGGTAGGTTCACCTTGATTAAGAGCACTCTTAATTCCATGCCTTTATATCTCATCCAAACCATTGTGCCGACCATTTCCATCATTAACAGAGTTGAGCATCTCCTTAACAAATTTTTCTTGGGCTCTAATAACTCCTCTAAAAGAATGCACTGCACCTCTTGGTTTAAAAGTTATGGCACTCTCACTGAAGGTGGTCTTGGATGTAAGCCAATCAAAGAAGCTATCACTTTTCCTATAAACTCGGTGGAATTTTAGAGTAACAATAGTCTTTGGGCTAATTTCATGATCTAAATATTATCGTGGTAAGCACCCCTCATTTGTCCCTATAAAGTGGGAGACTCTCCTATTTGGAAAAGACTTTGTTCCATCAAATGGGATGCGTAATCCTTAATTTTGGGATTAACTCGCTCCTCCTTCTTTGGCAAGATAACCGAGTGGATGTGGGTCCATTGATGACTTATTCTCTACCCATTCCACTGCCGTTATTAAAGTAAAATCTTTCTGGCAGAATAATATGTGGAACAATAGTAAGCTTACTGATTATATTCTTTCTTTTCTCATGAACAAACTTACTACTATTTCTATCATTCCTACCAATCAAGATCAGATCCTTTTTAAGCTCTCACAGAATAGTGATTTCAACTTTAAAAATGTTTGGCTTCACATTAAAGAAACTCTTGATTCTTCCAATGTGTTTCTCAAACTTTGGAATAACACTATCCCTACTTCTTATTCTGTTCTTACTTATCGTATTTTAAAAAACTTCATCTCTGTTGACTCCTTGTTGTGGGGTAAAGGTTTTCAATTACCTTCAAAATGTCAATGTTGCTTTCACATTGATAATATGAATCATGTCTTTGTTAAAGGGGCCATTACTTCTAAACTTTGGATTTGGTATGATGATCTCTTTAACATTGTCATTTTTAATGGCTCCCTAACTTTATATCAACTTCTTGAAGTTTATTTTGACAACACTATTAAAGGTCACATTAAAGTCATAACCGCTATCACTCTTATTTGGTTCATATGGTTGGTCAGAAATGATGTAAAACATCATGAGATCCCCATGAACCACATGAGGATAATTGCTAGAATTAAAAACAAAATTCATGACTTATTTAATGCCAATCTCATTCACTACAAACAATTCAAAGGTTGCAAATTTGTGGCCAATAAACTAGGTCTTAACTTACCGGATCAACCCTACTGTAGAAATGACAAGATTATTTATTTGGTAAAACCTCATGATCCTATTAAAATTAACACCGATGGCTCTTTCTCATAAAGGTTCAGGTTGTGGTGGCATTTTCAAAAATCTTAATTGTAAAGTCCTACGTGCTTTTGCTTACCCCCTTAATTCTTTCTCTATTCCTTTTGCTGAGCTTATGGTAGTGTACAAAGCTCTTGAGATTTTCCTTCAAAATGGTTGGATCAATATTTGGATTGAGGTGGATGCCCTTCTCGATTGATCTTTGACTTCCACCAAAATGAGCAACACGAATTGTACTACCTTCTCAAGCAAACATGCTCTTCTTACCCAATTTAATTTTAACATCACTCATGTATGGCATGAGGGAAATGCATGTGCCGATTACCTTGCCAACTGGGAGCTGATTGGATGGTATAATCTTCTTTGATCAACTCACCCTACCCAAACATTTGCGTGGCTTGGTTAATTTGGACAATACTAGGCTCCCTTATCTCAGAAATTAATCTAACCTGTGAGATTGATCTTGTTCAATATTTGTTTAACTGAATGCCCATTTTATATTAAGTGTTGTTGTTCTCTTGGTTTTTGCTGATGTTTCACCCGGATACTACTTGCTATTTTGATTTCTGTGACATGTGTTGTTGGTTTAATTGCATTTCCTTTAATTGGGGGCTCCCTGCTTTTGTTACTTACACTGATAAAGTGTTGATGTACCTTTGAATTTGCTGATGCATCATCCTAATACTCCCACTTGGTCAATTACTGAGATGTGCAACATCTACTGTTGGTTTACTATCCCCAATCTTGATTGGGGTCTTACTCTCTATGCTGTCTCCATTGTTAATGATAAAGGGTTTACTCATTACTGGAGGGAGATATACTACTTAATGCTCTATTTGTTGATGCTATATCTTTTTATCAATAGGGACATATTTCTTTCCTTTTTCTGGAATTATAATCTGGGATCCTTGCATCAATGCTTAACAGATATCCCTCTGTTCAACTTTATAGTTGATCCTAACTTATCTGATATTCTTCTCCTCATTATGGTTGGAATTACCTCCAGATTTTCAATTTTAGTGATGTTGTGGGATTAGTTGCTGGCATTAAATTTTGTGTCTTGCTGGTTATCAAAGATGAAACTGCTTGGAACCACTTAGTAACCTATGTTGTATCAATGTTACTTCCTAGTGTTTATTATGTAGGATGCAATATTTATTCTGATGTGTTAATGTTTGGTTGTTGGATTTTTGGGCCTTTTGTCATGCAAACTACTCTTAAGGTTGGTTTGCTGAGGGTAATTCTTAATCCCCTCTTCCCATCTTGTATGGGCAGAATCAACACTTCCTTTGTTGTAATTAATATTTATTTGTAGGCTAACCTTATGGTTTTTGGCTGTTTATTGCCTATTTTTATCTTGACTAACTTTACTTCTTGCTTCTGGGCTGCAGCTGATCACCTAATCTATTGTCTTCTCCCCTTTAGCTCTGTTAAAATTGTGCACGGCACTGTGATTACCCAACTACATAATTGGATTTTAGCTTATGCTTCTGGGATTTTGGATTGTGATCACCGGACCTTTTGAGGTTATTGAATGGTTCTGGGTTTTGCTTTATTTCTTATCTCTTTATTAGCTTTTGTCGCTAATCATCTCGCCTAGCTTTGGTCTGATCCTTTCCCTATCCTCCTAGGACTATACTTTTGTTTTGTATATTTGCATTGGGGTTTTTTGGCCAATTTGTCGTTAATTTTCATCTTGTTGTTGGTCGATCCGATCCTTCCACTGCTCGTTGTTTTGGGTTGTCCTTCTTGTCCAGCAGGGTGCCTTTCGAGTTGTTTTGTTGATTGCTTTGGGTATCCTCTTTCTTCCAACCTGCCAGGAGAGTGTTTGTTATCTCTTGTTTATCCTTATCCCCTTGCAGGTTTGGACTTTCTTAATGGTTTTTTAGTTTGATTTCTATCAGGGTTTTTATGTTGGATCTTTTTGGGTTTTTTCTAAGGCATTGTCTATTTGTATTAGGTGGTTCTTTGGCCAACTTGTTGTTCTTTATTATCTTGTTTGTTGGCTTCTCTGGATCTTTGATTCCTTTGTTCAGCTAGCTGCTTCTAGGGTTGTCTTTCTTGTTCAGCATGGTGTTGTTGTTTTGCTGATTTCTTTGGCTAATTTATTTTCCCCTTTCTCCTAGGAATGTATTTTCCTATTTATTCTTATCTCCTGAATCTTTTTCTTCATGGCTTCCCTACCCCTGGGTTGTGGGTTTAGCAAGCCTATTTTCCCATTTCTAAAGGATTAGGGCTGATTTCACTTGCCGATTTTCTACTCGCCTTTCCTTGTTCCTCCCTCTATTTGGAAAGCATCTTCCATTTTGATGGGGTTGGTTGTTGGACAACTTGCTGTTCTATGGTGGTTGGTTGTTATGGATCATTGAATCTTATGTTCAGCCTCCTACTACTGTGGTTGTCTATCCTATTTTGCAAACTGATTTTGATGTTATTTTACTTAAATTTGGTGGGGGTAATAATTGCATTATTGCTTACACTGATGGCCTTTGGATTTTGGGTCCTTTATCAAGCAGATGTCTTTATGGTTCTACTGTTGTCTACCCATTCGTTATTTTTGCTATTATCATATCCCTTTACCTTCTTCTTATCCGTTGTCCTCCCATTTCTATGGTCATTTGGGCTTGGGGTATGTTATTTTCCCTTATCAGGAGGTTGTTTTTTGTGGTTGTTGGTTGTTTCTGCAATTTGATTATTGGCTTTTGGGTTTTTTTCTTAGCATTTGACGGTGACTTCATATGCTCCTATTTTTCCCTCTAGCTTATGCTACATTTGTGCGAATCATTGTGACTATACTTTTGCCTCTCTTGTTTTAATCTTTGCATTGTTTAATCTCATTGGGTGGATTTATGGCCACCTTGCTGGCTATTACTCTTAGGATTGTTGGCTGAACTGGATTAATGAGTTTGATCATAAGGAAACTATTTATGTGGTGTTATCTCTAATTGTCTCTTACGGGATTTTTCTATGGTGGGGGGGCAGCCCTTTACCTGTTTCTTCTTATCTGTTGTTGTACTTCCATTTCCTGTGGTAATTTGGGCTTAGGGTATGTTGTTTCCCTTTATAATTGTTGTTCTCAATTTTTTGAAACAATGAGGTTGTTAAAAGCTGCATTAATTACATTCTTTGCTTATCTTTTGATGGGAAATAACCCTACAGAATTATTAATGGAATATTTTAATGTCAATTTCAAAATTTGTTGGTTATCCTTTAGATCTAGATAAGATGGCATGATGGCTCTGGATGGCTCTCTTTCATTTGAGTTGGGATTATCATGCCATGGAGCCTAATATGATGACATATATTTGGCATGGGATCCCCTTATCCACTTTGCTCTATGCTGCTCTTTCCACTTCTGTGTATACGACTTTGCCTATTCTTGTAGGTATTTTGGCTCAAAAGATCTTCATCAAATGGTCGCTCTGAGTTTGTTGGCTATGATGGCTGTGATGCTTTCACTCCATTTTGGTTTGGTAGTAGCTCTTGTGATGTAACCCTTATGTTGAAGTTTGGATGCTCATATTTGCATTTGCCCCAACTTGGTGTGACTGAGCCTGAGCCTCCTCTATCCCACTTCTTTATTATTACCATTTTAAGATTTTACTGCTCTCACTTATCATTTTCTCTGTACTACTTTAACTGCTCTAACTTCTTCTTGTTTACAATCTTGCAGGTGCATTTCTCTTTTTCTCTTGCAGGTTTCTCCATAGTGTCATGCATTCTCACATCCTGCAAAACATTGGCCCTCATCCTTCATTTCCTTACTTTTGTTAATCACTTTTTATCTTTTGCTTGCTTTACTCATTTCTTTTGCTTCTGGATGTACTTAGATAGGTGATTTACTCCCTAGGCTGATTGTAGCTCTTTGAGCAGTAATTCTGGAGTTTATCCCATTTAAGGACCTTGTAACTCCTTTTTTGTGGCAATAAAATTCCCCCTATACGGGGTTTCCAAAAAAAAAACCCTAACCCTAACTCTAATACATAAACCCTAAATCAAAACCTAAACTAAATAAAATAAAAAATAAACTTAAACCCTAAACCCAAAACCCAAAACTCTAACCCTAAATCCTAAGCCTTAAACCCCGAACTATAAACCTAATTTTAAAGTAACTAAATAAATTAAAAAAAATAAACCTAAACCCTAAAACCTAATAAACCTAAACCTAAACCTAAACTCTTGGAATTGACAGAACCTTGACGAGTCGAACATTACCATCTACTAGGCTCAGCCTAGATCTATAGGTGGAGGCGAAGGCGATGATTATTGTAGTGGTGGTGGGGGATCTGGTGGTGTTGGTGGATATGGAGGTGGTGGTCGGAGTTGTGGAGGTTTTGAAGGTGGGAGGAGCGACGGAGGTTACAGTCTTGGTGGTGATCGAGGGAGAGATCGGGGTTATGATGGTGGATCCTGACACTCGAGAGGCTGAGGTGGTTCTGATGGAAACTGGAGAAACTGAAGAACGATCGATCCAATCTATTGCTTATAGAAGTGTTTCTTTACAGAAGAGAATGTTCTAGTTATCTAAAGTTTTTGATTTTCTCGATGTGTGGTCATTTTTTATCTATGTCGTCGCTTGTGTTTTAGAAAACTTGGTGTGTTACTACCTGGTTGATGAAATCGAAAAGAACAAATATTGAATATGAATTTGTTCTTTGTTAAAAAAAAAATTAAAACCCTAAACTTTAAACTAAAACCAGAACCTAGAACCTAAAACATAAATCCTAAACTATAAACCCAAAACCCTAAACCCTAAAAAAAAATATAAAAATAAAATTTAAAAACCCTAAACCCTAAAACTAAACCTAAACACTAAACCTTAAATCTACAACCCTAAACCCTAAACCCTTAAACCTTAAACCCTAAACCCTAAACCCTAAAACCTAAACCCTAAACCCTTAAACCCTAAACCCTAAATCCTAAAGCCTAAAACCTAAACCTTAAACCCTAAACCCTAAAATAACCCTAAGCTAACGTTAAACCCTAAACCCTAAAACTAAACCTAAAACAAACTTAAACTAAATTAAAAACCTCCTAAAACTTAAACTCCTAAACTTAAACCTAAACCTAAAAAGCCTAAATCCTAAACCCTAAACCCCAAACCCTATACCTTAAACCCTAAAACCTTAAACACTAAATCCTAAAACCCAAACCCTAAACCCTATACTCTAAAAAGCATAAACCCTAAACCCTAAACCCAAATCCTTAATCCCTAAAACTCTAAACCCTAAATGCTAAACCCTAAACCCTAACCATAAATCCTAACCCTAAACCCGAAACCCTAAACCATAAACCCTAAATCCTAAACCTTGTTCCTTAGTTCATTTACTATTGAGCAATGACTAAGAAAATTAAATAACTAATATTTTACTATTTATGTGATTAATTAATCATTAATTAACTTAAAAGAGTAATTAGGATTCAATTAGTCAATTTTATTAATTAAGTGACCAATAAATTCTAAGAAAATCATGGAAGATAGAGGTCATCCCATTAAATTAACCTATAAAATTTAGGATTAATTGCTCACTTAATCTTCACCCAAAACTAAAACCTCAACCCTAGACATAAAACCTAAACATAAACCCTAAACTAAAACCTAAATTCTTGACCTAAAACCAAAACCCTAGACACTAAACCCTAAAAATCCTAAACCCTAAACCCTAAACCCTAAATCCTAAAACCCTAAAGCCCAAAACCCTAAACCCTAAACCCTAAACCCTAAACCCTAAACTAAAACTTGAACCCTAGACATAAAATATAAACCCTAAACCCTAAACCCAAAATTGTAAAACCCTAAACCCTAAACCCTAAATCATAAACCCTAAACCTTAAACCCTAAACCATAAACCCTAAGCTTAAACCCTAATCCCTAAAAGCATAAACTCTAAAACCCTAAACCCTAAACCTTAAACCCTAAACCTTAAGCCCTAAACCCTAACCCTAACCCTTAACCCTAAAACCTAATCCTAAAATCTTAAAACTAAACCAAAAGTAACTAAATAAATTAAAAAATAAACCTAAACCCTAAATCGTAAACCCTAACCCTAAAACCTAAACCCTAAACCATAAACCCCAAATCCTAATCCTAATCTTAAAGTAACTAAATAAATTAAAAAATAAACCTAAACCATAAAACCTAATAAACCTAAACCTAAACCAAAACTCAAAGAATGGATAGAACCTGGAACATCAGAACTTGTAAACTACCCGGGTGGAGGTGAAGGCTAAAAGGATTGTAGTGGTTGTGGGGATCTGGTGAGGTGGATATGGAGGTGGTGATCATAGTAGTGGTGGTTATGGAGGAGGGAGGACCGATGGAGGTTATAACCGTGGAGGTGACAGAGGGAGATATCGGGGTTATGATGGTGGATCCAGCTATTCGAGAGGCCAGGGTGGTTGTGATGGGAACAAGAGAAATTGATGATCGACCGATCTGATCTGTTGCTTATAGAACTGTGTCTTTATAGTAGAAATGGTTCTAGTTATCTAGGGTTTTTTATTTGCTCTAGGCGTCCTCATTTTTGATCTATCTCATCGCTTGTGTCTTAGGAAACTTAGTGTGTTACTACTTGGTTAATGAAATTGAAAAGAAGAAATGTTGAATATGAATTTATTCTCTATTAAAAAAGAAACAAAAATCCTAAACCATAAACCCTAAATAGAAAACCCTAACCCTAAAAATAAAAAAAATAAAAAAATTAAAACCCTAACCATGAACCCTAAACCCTAAAACTAACCCTAAACCCTAAACCATAAACCCTAAATCTACAACCCTAAATCATAAACCCTAAACCAAAAATCCTAAAACCCAAAACCTTAAACCCTAAATCTTAAACCCTAAAACCTAAACCCTAAATCCTAAAATACTAAAACCTTAAACCCTGAACCCTTAACCGTAAACCCTAAACCCTAAAACTTACAACCCTAAATCGCAAACCCTAAACCCTAATCCCCAAACTTTAAAAACCTAAAAATATAAACTTAAACTAAATAAAACCTATAATAAACTAAATAAAAATACCTAAACCTAAATAAAATAAAAACCTAACTAAAACTTAAACCTAAACCTAAACCTAAACCTAAAAATAAAATAAAATAAAATAAAATATAAAAATTAAACTAAAATAAAATGTTTAAAAACTTAAACAAAACTAAAAAATAAAATAAACCTAAAAATAAAAATCCTAAATAAAATAAAAACTAAACTAAAATAAACTTAAAATAAAATAAAATAAAAACTAAATAAAAACCTAAACCTAAAAAATAAACTTACAAATAAATAAAAATAATATAAACCAAAAATAAAATAAAATAAAACCTAAACTGAAAAAATAAACCTAAAATAAATAAAAAATAAAATCTAAACATTAAACTAAAAAAAACATAAACCTAAAATAAAAGAATAAAACAAAACTAAATCTAAACTATAATAAACTAAACTAAAATAAATAAAACCTAAACCTAAACCTAAATAAATTTATCCTAAACCCTAAACTAAATCAAATAAAATAAACTTAAAATAAACGTAAACTTAAACTAAAAAAAAAACCTAAAAATAAACCTAAAATTAAAACCTAAAACCTAAACCTAATAAAATAAAATAAAATCCTAAACCAAAACCAAAAAATAAAAACTAAAACCTAAAGTTAAAAAAATAAAAATAAAATGAAACTAAAAAATAAACATAAACCTCGACCTAAACCTAAAAAAAGAAACTAAAATAAAAAACTTAAACTAAAATAAAAAAACATAAAATAAACAAAAATAAAAATAAAAAATAAACATAAATAAAAATAAAAAATAAACATAAATAAAAATAAAAAATTAAAATAAAATAAAATACATAAAAAATAATCTAAATAACTAAAAAAACCTAAACCTACTAGTTTACTTAATTTAAAAAAAAAACCCTAAACCTTTAACTCTAAACCCAAAACTTGAAATCTTAAACCCTAAACCCTAACCCTAAACCCTAAACCCTAAACCCTAAACCCTAAACCCTAAACCCTAAACCCTAAAAACCCTAAACCCTAAACCCTAAACCCTAAACCCTAAACCCTAAACCCTAAACCCTAAAACTAACCATAAACCCTAAGCTAACCCTAAACCCTAAACCCTAAAAGCCCTAAACCCTAATGCCTAAACACTATACCCTAAACCCTAAATCTTAAACCCTAAAACCTAAACCCTAAACCCAAAACCCTAAACCCTAAAAGCAAAACAAAAACTTTATCCTAATTAAAACCTTAAAAAACATAAAAAAAACATAAACTTGAATAAAATAAAAAAAGTAATATAATAAAAACTTAAACTAAAACCTAAACCTAAACCTAAATATAACATAAAATTAAAATTAAAATACACTAAAATAAAATAAATAAAAACCTAAACTAAACTAAAAAATAAAATAAACCTAAGAATAAAATACCTAAATAAAATAAAAAGTAAACATAGAAGAAAAATAAAATAAACCTAAAATAAAATAAAATAAAAACTAAATAAAAACTTAAACCAAAAAAATAAACCTAAAAATAAATAAAAAATAAAACTAAAAATAAACCTAAACTTAAACTAAAAAATAAAACCTAAAAATAAACCAAAAATAAAAAGCTAAACCTAGAAAAATAAAATTAAAATCTAAAGCTAAACAAAAAAATAAAAAATAAAACCTAAACCAAAAAAATAAAATAAAAATAAAACTCAACTAAAAAATAAACCTAAACCTAAACCTAAAAATATACTAAAATAAATAAACCATAAATAAACTAAACTAAACTAAATAAAAATAAAAATTAAAAATAAAATAAACAAAAATAAATAAAAAACTAAATAAACCTAAACCTTACCATTTCACTTAATTTTAAAAAAATAAAAAAATAAAAATAAAAAAACCTTAAACCCTAAACCCTAAACCATAAACCATAACCCTAACCTTAAACCCTAAACCCTAAACCCTAAATCCTAAATCCTAAATCATAAACTATAACCCTAACCTTAAACTCTAAACCCTAAACCCTAAACCCTAAAACCCTAAACCCGAAAACCCTAAACCCTAAATCCTAAACTAAACCATAAACCCTAAACTAATAAACCTGTTAACCAAGCTAAACTAATAATAAACCCTAAGCTAACCCTAAACCCTAGAAACCCTAAACCCAAAAGCTTAAACCATAAACCCTAAACCCTAAACCTTAAACCCTAAAACCTAAACCCTAAACCCTAAACCCAAAAAAAACTTAAACCTAAATAAAACCTAAACAAAACATAAAAAATAAACCTAAATAAAATAAAAGCCTAAACTAAAACCTAACCCTAAACCTAAAAAAAAAAATACACTAAAATAAAATAAATCAAAACCTAAACTAAACTGGAAAATAAAATAAACCTAAGAGCAAAAAACCTAAATAAAATAAAAAAGTAAACTTAAAATAATAATAAAATAAACCTGAAATAAAATAAAATAAAAACTAAATAAAAACCTCAAACTAAAAAATAAAACTAAAAATAAATAAAAAATAAAACATAAACCCTAAACTAAAATAAACTAAACTGAAGTAAATAAAACCTAAACCTAAACCTAAAATAAACTAAACTTAAATCTGAACCCAAACTAAATATAATAAAATAAATTGAAAATAAACCTAAACCTAAACTAAAAAATAAAACCTAAAAATAAACTTAAAATAAAAACTTAAAAGCTAAACCTAAAAAAATAAAATAAAAACCTAAAGCTAAACCTAAAAATAAAAAATAAAAACTAAACCAAAAAATTAAAATTAAAATAAAACTAAAATAAATAAACCTCAAACAAATAAATTAAACTAAATAAAAATAAAAATAAAAAATAAACTAAATAAACCTAAACCCTATTAAAAAATAAAAAACCCTAAACCTTAAGCTATAAACCCTAAAACCCTAAAACCTAAACCCTAAATCATAAACTAAACCAAACCTAAACCTAAACCAAAAACTAAAAAAACTTAAACCTAAACTAAATGAAACCTAAAAATAAAATAAATAAATAAACATAAAGCAAAGTAAAAAAAAAATAAAATAAAATAAAAACCTAAACTAAAACCTTAACCTAAAAAAAACCTAAACCTGAACCTAAATGTAAAAATAAAAGAAAATAAAAGAAAATAAAAAAAAAACTATACTAAAATAAAATAACTAAAAACCTAACAAAACTAAAAAAATAAATGAACCTAAAAATAAAACCTAAATATAATAAACTAAATGTAAAATAAAATAAAATAAACCTAAAATAAAATAAAATGAAAACTAAACAAAAAACCTAAACCTAAAATAAATCCTAAAATAAACCTAAAAAATAAATAAAAAAAAACCTAAAACCTAAACTAAAAAAAAAACCTAAACTAAAAATAAACAAAATAAAACAAACCTAAAACTAAACTAAAATAAACTAAACTAAAATAAATAAAACCTAAACCTAAACATAAAATAAACAAAACCTAAACCTTAAACTAAATAAAATAAAATAAACTAAAAATAAAATTATACCTAAACTAAAAAAATAAAATCCTAAAAATAAACCTAAAATAAAAACCTAAAACCTAAACCTAAAAAAACAAAATAAAAACCTAAACCTAAACCTAAAAATAAAAAAATAAAACCTAAACCTAAAAAATATAATAAAAATAAAACTAAACTAAAAAATAAACATAAACCTAAACCTAAACCTAAAAAATAAATTAAAAAAAAACCTAAACTAAAAGAAATAGACTAAACTAAATAAAAATAAAAATAAACCTAAATAAAAATAAAAAAAAATTAAAATTTTAAAAATAAACTATAGAAACTAAATAAACCTAAACCTATTAGTTTACTTAATTTAATAAAAACCCTTAAACCCTAAACCCTAAACCCTAAACCCTAAACCCTAAATCTTAATTCTTAAACCCTATAATTAACCCTAAACACTAAACCCTAAACTAACCCTAATCCTTATACCCTATACCCTATACCCTCAAAACTCTAAACCTTACACCCTAAACCCCAACCCTAAAACCCTAAACTCACACCACCCTTCCTAAAACCCTAAACCCTAAACCTTAAACTCTAAACTCATAACCCTAAACCCTAAACCATAATCCTAAACATCAAACCCTAAAGTTAAACCTAAAGTAACAAAACAAATTAAAAAAAAAAACCTAAAACCTATTAAACCTAAACCCTAAGAATGGAGGAGAAGGCGAAGGTCGCAGTTATCGTAGTGGTGGTGGGGTATCTAGTGGTGCTGGTGGATATGGAGATGGTGGTCGGAGTAGTGGTGGTTATGGAGGCTAAAGGAGAGATAAAGATTATAGCTGTGGTGGTGGCGGAGGGAGAGAGCTAGGATATAATGGTGGATCTCGCCACTCGAGAGGCCGGGGTGGTTCTTATGGGAACTAGAGAAACTGAAGAATAGCTAATATGATCTGTTACATACGAAAATGTATCTTTACAGTAGAAATAATTCTAATTATCTAGGGTTTTTTATTTGCTCTAAACATGCTCATTGTTTATCTATGTCATCGCTTTTGTCTTAGAAAACTTGGTGTGTTATTTGGTTGATGAAATTAAAAAGAAGAAATGTTGAATCTGAATTTATTCTTTATTAATAAAAAAACTTAAAACACTAAACCCTAGACCTAAAGCCCAAATCTTAAACCCTAAACCCTAAAACCTAAATAATAAACCCTAAACCATAAACCATAAACCATAAATCCTAAACCCCAAACCCTAAACCCTTAGCCCTAAACCCTAAACCCTAAAAGCTAAAAACCTTAACCTAAACTATATAAAACCTAAAAGTAAAATAAATAAAAAACCCTAAACCAAAATAAAATAAAATAAAAACTTAAACCTAAACTTAAAAAGAAAATAAAATGAAAATAAAAACTAAACTAAAATAAAATACATAAAAACCTAAACTAAACTAAAAAATAATAAATAAAATAAAAACCTAAAACCTAAACCCAAATAAAATAAAATAAAAACCAAAACCTAAACTTAAAAATATAAAATAAAACCTAAACCTAAAACTAAAATAAAAATAAAACTTAATAAAACCTAAACCCTAAACCCTAAACCTTATAACCCTAAACCCTAAACCCTAAATCCTAAACCCTAAAACCCTAAAACCAAAACCCTAAACCCTAAAACTTACAACCCTAAACCCTAAAGCCTAAACCCTAAACCCTAAGCCATCAAAACCTAAAAACTTAAACCTAAACTAAATAAAACCTAAAAAAAATAAATCATAAAAACCTAAACCTAAATAAAATAATAAAATAAAATAAAAACCTCAACTAAAACCTAAACAGAAACCTAAAAATAAAAATAAAATAAAATAAGAAATAATAAATAAAAACCTAAACTAAACTAAAAAATAAAATAAACCTAAAATAAAATACCTAAATAAATAAAAACTAAACATAAAATAAAAATAAAATAAACCTAAAATAAACTAAAATAAAAACTAAATAAAATCCTAAAACTAAAAAAATAAACTGAAAAATAAATAGAAAATAAAACCTAAACCCTAATCTAAAAAAAATTAAACCTAACATAAACAAAATAAAATAAACCTAAACCTAAACTAAAATAAATAAAACCTAATCTGAAACCTAAAATAAACTAAACCAAAATCCTAAACTAAATAAAATAAAATAAACTAAAAATAAACCTATACCTAAACTAGAAATAAAACCTAACAATAAAACTAAAATAAAAACCTAAACCTAAATCTGAAAATAAACAATAAAAATGAAATCTAAAAAATAAAATAAAAATAAAACTAAACTAAAAAATAAGCATAAACCTAAACCTAAACTTAAGAAAATAAACTAAAATAAAAAATCTAAACTAAAATAAATAAACATAAAATAAACCAAATAAAAATAAAAAATAAATCCAAATAAAAATAAAAATCTAATAAACTAAAATAAAAAAATACATTAAATTAACCTTAACCTACTGGTTTACTTAATTTAAAAAAAAAACCTATAAAAAATCTCCTACCCTAAACCCTAAGCTCTAAACCCCCTAAACCCTAAACCTTAAACCCTAACCCACCCTAAACTTAAACCTAAACCTAAACCCTAATAACCCTAAACTCCACCCACCTTAAACCTAAACTCCTAAAGCTAAACACTAAACCCTAAACCCTAAACCCTAAACTTAAACCATAAACCCTATATATTAAACCCAAAAAAAAATCTAAATTAAAAAAATAACTAAAAAAAACATAAATAAAAAAACATAAACCTAAATAAAATAAAAAAAGAAAATAAAATAAAAACTTAAACTAAAACCTCAACCTAAACCTAAAAATAAAATAAAATAAATAAAATAAAAATACACTAAAATAAAATAAATAAAACCTTAAACTAAACTCAAAATTAAAATAAACCTAAGAATAAAAAACCTAAAGAAAATAAAAACTAACATAAAATAAAAATAAAATAAACCTGAAATTAAATTAAATAAAAATTAAATAAAAACATAAACCTAAAAAGAAAAAAAATAAAAACCAAAATCTTAAACTAAAAATAAAAACATAACCTAAAATAAAAAAATAAATAAACATAATCCTAAACCTAAAAAATAAAATAAAATAAACTAAAAATAAAGCTAAACCTAAACTAAAAAAATAAAACCGAAAAATAAAAGTAAAATAAAATCTTAAAACCTTTACCTAAAAAATAAAAAAATAAAATAAAACCTAAACCTAAAAAATAAAATAAAAATAAAGCTCAACTAAAAAATAAATCTAAACCTAAATATAAATCTAAAACATAAACTAAAATAAATAAATCTCAAATAAATAAATTAAACTAAATAAAAATAAAAAAATAAAAATAAACTAAAATAAATAAAGAATACAATAAATAAACTAAATAAACCTAAACTACTAGTTTTCTAAATTTAAAAAATAATAATAAAATTATAATAAAAATAAATTGAAAAAACCCTAAACTTTAAACCCTTAACCCTAAACCCAAAACCATAAAACCATAAAACTTAAACCCTAAATCCTAAACCATAAACCATAAAACCCTAAACCCTAAAACCTATAACCTTAAACCCTAAACCCTAAACCCGAAACACTAAACCTTAAACCCTAAATCCTAAAAACCTAAAAACCTAAACCTAAACTAAATAAAACCTTAAAATAAAATAAATAAATAAACCTAAACCTAAATAAAATAAAAAATAAAACTAAATAAAAACCTAAACTAAAACCATAACCAAAACCTAAACATAAACCTAAACTTAAAAATAAAATAAACTAAAAAATAAAATGTAAACTAAAGTAAAACAAATAAAAACGTAAACTAAACTAAAAAAATAGACCTAAAAATAAAAAACCTAAATAAAATAAAAATAAAATAAAAATAAAACTAAATAAAACCTAAACCAAAAAAGTATACCTAAAAATAATACTTAAAAATAAATATAAAATAAAACCTAAAACATAAACTAAAAAAAAAACCTAAACCTAAAATAAAGAAAATAAATTAAACCTAAACCTAAACTAAAATAAATAAAATCTAAACCTAAACCTTAAATAAACTAAATGTAAGCCTTAAAATAAAATAAAATAAATTAAATTAAAAATAAACCTAAATTTAAACTAAAAGAATAAAACCTAAAAATAAACTTAAAATAAAAACCTAAAACCGAAACCTAAAAAAATAGAATAAAAACCTAAATCTAAACCTAAAAATAAAAAATAAAACCAAAACCTAAAAAATAAAATAAAACTAAAACTAAACTATATAATAAGCATAAACCAAAACCTAAACCTAAAAAATAAATTAAATTTAAAACCTAAACTAAAATAAATAAACCTAAAATAAATAAATTAAACTAAATAAAAATAAATATAAGTAAATAAATAAATAAACAATATAAACTAAACAAACCTAAACCTACTGATTTACTTAATTTACAAAAAAAAAGTCTAAACCCTAAATCCTAAACCCTAAGCCCTAAAGCCTAAATCCTAAACCCTAAACCCTAAACCCTAAACCCAAAACCATAAACTAACCCTAAACCCTAATCCATATACCCTCAAAACCCTAAACCCTAAAGCCTAAACACTACAACATACCCTAAACCATAAACCCTAAACCTTAGTCCCTAAAAGCATAAACCCTAAAAACCTAAACCCTAAACCCTAAAATCTAAACCTTAAACCCTAAACCCTAAACCCTAACCCTAAACCCCAAACCATAAACCTAAATCTAAAGTAACTAAATAAATTAAAAAATAAACCTAAACCCTAAAACCTAATAAATATAAACCCTACTTGACAGAACCTTAACGAACATCTCACAACCAAGCTCGGTAGATGGATGCGGAGTGATGGGGTGTGGCTATTTTATTGGTGGTGGGGATCTGAGGTGGTGGATATGGAGGTGGTGGTCCGGTGGTTATGGGCGGGAGGAGAAGATTACGTGGTGGTGGCAGAGGGAGAGATCTAGGATACAATGGTGGATCCTGCTACTCGAGAGGCTTGGGTGGTTCTAATTGGAATTAGAGATAATGAAGAATGGCTAATTTGATCTACTACTTATGAAACTATGTCTTTATAATAGAGATAGTTCTAGTTATCTAGGGTTTTTGATTTGCTTTAAGCGTGCTCATTTTTTATCTATGTCATCACTATGTCATGATAAACTTGGTGTTATGGTTGATGAAATAGAAAAGAAGAAATGTTGAATTTGAATTTCTTCTCTATTAAAAAAAAACTAGAAACCCTAAACTCTAAACTAAATCCTGAACACTAGATCTACAACCTAAACCTTAAACCCTAAAAACTCTAAACCCTAAACCCTAAAACCTAAACCCTAAAAACTTAAACTCTAAACCCTAAAACCAAAACCATAAACCTTAACCCCTAACCTTAAATCCTAAAACCCTAAACCCTAAAACCAAAACCATAAACCTTAACCCCTAACCTTAAATCCTAAAACTCTAAACCCTAAAACCAAAACCATAAACCTTAACCCCTAACCTTAAACCTAAACCCTAAACCCTAAAATAAATCATAAACTAAACTAAACAAAACCTAAATAAAATAAATAAAACTTAAACCAAAATAAAATAAATAAAACTTAAACTAAAACCTAAACCTAAACCTACAAAGAAAATAAAGAAAAATAAAAAGTAAATGAAAATAAAATACCTAAACTAAACTAAAACAATAAAATGTAAAATAAACTAAAATAAAACCTAAAAGCTTAAAAGAATAAAATTAAAACATAAACCTAAAGCAAAATAAAAAATAAAACTTAAACCAAAAAAATAAACTAAACTAAAAAATATAACTAAACCTAAACCTAGAAAATAAACTAAAATAAAATACCTAACAAAAATAAATAAACCCAAAATAATTAAACTAAACTAAATAAAAAAATAAACCTAAATAAAAATTAAAATAAAATAAGCTAAAATAAATAAAAAAATAAACTAAATAAACATAAACCTATGATTTTACTTAATTTTTTTTAAAAACCTAAACCTTAAAACTAAACCTAAACCCTAAACTCTGAACCCTAAACCTACAACCTTAAACCCTAGACCTTAAAACCCTAAACCCTAAACCCTAAACCCTAAACCATAAATCCTAAATCCTAAAACCCAAAACATAAAACCCAAAACCCAAAACCCTAAAACCTACAACCTCAAACCATAAACCCTAAACCCCAAACCCTAAATCCTAAACCTTAAACCCTAAAAAGCAAAACCTAAACTAAATAAAACCTAAAAATAAAATAAATCATAAAAATGTAAACCTAAACAAAATAAAATAAAATAAAATAAAATAAAAACCTAAACTAAAACTTAAACCTAAACCTAAACTTAAACCTAAACATAAAAATAAAATATATTAAAAACCTAAACTTAACTAGAAAATAAAACAAACATTAAAATAAGAAACTTAAATAAAAAACTAAATGCAAAATAAAAATAAAATAAACTTAAAATAAAATAAAATAAAATAAAATAAAATAAAAAGATAAACCTAAAAATTAAAAATAAAACATATACCTCAAAAATAAAATAAAAATAAAACTAAACTAAAAAATAAACATAAATCTAAACCTAAACATAAAAAAAATATACTTAAATAAAAAGCCTAAATTAAAATAAATAAACTAAATTAAATAAAAATAAAAAATTAACCTAAATTAAAATAAAAATGTAATACACTAAAAAAACCTAAACCTACTAGTTTACTTAATTTAAAAAAAATAAAATAAAAATAAAATGAAAAATAAAATAAAATAAAAAAAAATAAAATAAACCTAAACCTAAACCCAAAAATAAACTAAAATAAAAACCTAAACTAAAATAAGAAAATTAAATAAAAAATAAAAAAAAAATAATAATAAAATAAAATCGATAAACTAAAATAAATATAAAATAAATTAAATAAACCCTAAACATAGCTTTTTTTTTTTTAAAAATGTTAAACCCTAATCCCTCCTAAATCTTAAACCCTAAACTCTCTAAACCTAACTCTAACCTAAACTCCTCTAACCTAAACCCTAAACCCTAAACTCAAACCATACCCTAACCTAACACTAAACCCCACCCAACCTCTCAACTAAAACAAAACTAAACCCTCCTAAACCCAACCCTAAACTCCTAAACCCTAAACCCTAAATCTACACTAAATCTAAACTAAATCCTAAACCTCCCACTAAACCACTCCCTCTACCCTACCACAAAAACCTAAATATAAACTAAGTAAAACCTAAAATAAAATAAATAAAACCCACCTAAATAAAATAAAATAAAATAACATAAACAAAACCTAAACCTAAACCTAAACTTAAAACTAAACTTAAATGTAATATAATAAAATAAAAAAAACTAAAATAAAATAAATAAAACCTAAATTAAAATCAAAATAAAATAAACCTAAATAAAATAAATTAAAGAAAAAAATAAAATAAACCTAAAAGAAAATCGAATAAAAACTAAATAAATACTTATACCCAAAAAATAAACTAAAATTAAAACCTAAAAAGAAATAAAAAAAACCTAAACCCAAAACTTAAAAAAAAACTAAACATAAAATAAATAAAATAAAATAAACTAAAACCTAAACTAAAATAAACTAAACTAAAATAAATAAAACCTAAACCTAAACCTAAATCCTAAACTAAATAAAATAAAATTAAATTAAATTAAACCTAAACCTAAATTGAAAAATAAAACCTAAAAATAAACCTAAAATAAAAACCTAAAACCTAAACCTAAAAAAATAAAATAAAAACTTAAACCTAAACCTAAAAATAAAAATTAAAACCAAAACCTGAAAAATAAACCAAAAATAAAAATAAACTAAAAAATAAACATAGACCTAAACATAAACCTACAAAATAAACTAAAATAAAAAATCTAAATTAAAATAAATAAACCTAAAATAAAAAAAAACTAAACTCAATGAAAATAAAAAATAAACCTAAATAAAAATAAAGTAAAATAAATAATAAATATACTAAATAAACCTAAACCTACCTATTTACTTAATTTAAAAAAAACCCTAAAACTAACCTTAAACCCTTAACCAAAATCTTACAACTAACCTAAAGACCCTAAATCCTAAAACCTAAACTCCCAAACATAACCCTAAACCCTAAGCCTAAACTCTAAACCCTAACCCCAAACTAAACTAAATCATAAACCCTAACCTCAACCAAAACCATAAACCACCCACCTCCTAAAACACACTACCCCCTAACCCTCTCGATTGGCTCCTCTGGCGTTTGAGTTCCCCTCGGTGGATTGGTCATTCTGGGAGTGGCGCTTCTCTCGCTTCTGGTGCATTTGGCTCCCCATATGTGACGCCCTTGGATTAGAGCAATGGCTCGTCTCTCGCGAATCCACGCCCATCACCTCTTGACATGCCTTGCACAGCGCTTCGACTCTATAGGTTTTGGATTGATTGCACTTGTGCACTTTGTTAAATCATTCAAAGATGCTTTATCGGTAAGATCCTAGCTCGAATGCTTTGATTAATCTCATTTCAACATCTTATCATGGATTCGGCATGTGTTCGATCAAGATGTTGAGAAACTTGCTAAGCCCTTCGAGTTAGCTTTGGTGGGTAAATTCTCCCTTAGACGCCCGACTCTTGATAATATTCGCTCTTTCTTTCATAGTTTAAAATTATCGGGCACTTTCTCTACCGGGCTGATCGATCCCCGTCACATTCTTATTCAACTCTCAAATGATTTAGATTATTTGCGGGTTTTGCTCGTCGTTCTTATTTTGTGCATAATTGTCATATGCGGCTATTGAAATGGTCGCCCCTCTTTGATGTCAAAGAGGAATCTCCCATTGTCCCTCTTTGGCTTGCTTTTCCTAACATGCGCATAAATTATGTCACTCATCAAGTTTTGTTTGCTGTTGGCGGCCTTTTTGGTAGGCCTCTTCAAATAGGCCAAGCAACGGCCACTAGATCTAGGCCATCCGTCACTCATATTCTCGTTGAGATAGACATCACTAAAAAATATCCCAAAGAGGTTTGGATTGGCTCCAAAAAATTTGGATATAGTCAAAAAGTCAATTTTGAAAATTTTCCTGTCTTTTGCACTCACTGCAAGATTCACGGGCATGATCACTCAGAATGCTTTGTGCTTCATCCTAATCTCAAAAAAAATTTACCATAGAATATGAATACCATTAATGGAACTGGGAAAACCACTACTCTAGCATATGTGCCTAAAGATACTCAAAAAGAACCTCTCCTCCTTACACCTCATACTGATCTATCTAGTGGAAAACACTCTGACCTTGGTACTAAAATAGCCATTGAGGGGTGTGATGATACCAATAGCAATTTACCTAACCTCACCCCTGCTTGTAATAATCTGGTTTCCCATGATAGCTCTTTACTTCATTTAAATCCTACTGAAAATCTGAATGGTAGCCTTATATTGGACACCCAATTAAACAATTTGAATGGGAATCATATAATGGACCAAAACAATGATGACCCTATGGCTTCAAAACATATTGAGAAAGATATTTGTATTACGAATGGTGCTAGAACTTCTCCATCTATTTCCCTTCAGAGTGATAATCAATTGAACCCAATTTCTCACACTCTATCCGATATGGAAGAAGGTGAAATCCCCTCTTCTAAAACATTGATAGATTCTTCTACTATTCGGAACCCAAAAATCAATCCCTTTCTGATGGAGATAATTTGGATTCTGATAGACCCTTTCAAATTGTTAAAAACAAAAAACCCTACAAAGCAAAATTTTCTAATAATAATTTCACTAGAACCACTCATTCTTCTTCCACCCCACACAAGTAATGTGTCATCATTTCTCTCCTCTCTTTCCTTTCTTTTTTCTTTTTCCCTTTTGGTTGTCCCCTTATGATTAATTTTCTTATTTGGAATATCCAGGGTTGTGGGTCTCTTCCTGTCCGCAATCATGTTAGGAGTCTTTGTCGTGTTCATAATATCAAGTTACTTGTTCTTATTGAACCTTTCATTAATTCTTCTAAGATTGCTTTTGTCGCTAGATCCCTTGGTTTTCATAATTTCTTCTTCAATCTTAATAATAAAATTTGGTGCTTTTTGCACAACTCCATCACCATTTCCATCATTGATGATCTTGACCAATTGGTTAATGTCAAAATCTCCTTAGGTGACTTATCGACTTTTGGCTCTTTTATCTATGCTTCTTGTAATAGATGTAGGAACATCCTTTGGAATCACTTATGCACCTTCACTAACCTTCCACGGTTGGTTGGAGGTGATTTCAATACTATCATAGCTAGTTGGAAAGAAGGGGAGGATGTTCTCCTAACCTTCATTCCATGGAGGACTTCTCAAATATGATCCTTGATTACAATCGATTGACATTGGTTTCACGGGTCTAACTTCAGTGGCACAACTCTAGACTTTGGCGTCTTGATAGGACCCTCTTTAATTCTCTTTGGATCAATCGGTGACTACCATTGAGCATTTGAGCGAGAACTTTGTTTGACCATGCTCCTCTTTTGATTTTCTTCAAAATCCCCCCTAAC
The DNA here is from genome assembly GCA_021442155.1 of Cymbidium sinense. Lineage (NCBI taxonomy): Eukaryota > Viridiplantae > Streptophyta > Magnoliopsida > Asparagales > Orchidaceae > Cymbidium > Cymbidium sinense. Next base: position 267,360,173 of record CM038215.1, read on the forward strand.
CCGTCTACTCCCTCTCCTCCTTTGATTTCAAAATATGTGGACCCAACATAGTGACTTCACCAATGTCGCTCTCACTAATTGGATGGCCCCTATTTTCCCGGATAATTCTGTTAAAGGTATGACTCGTCTTTGGCTTAAGCTCAAAAGACTTAAACAAAATCTCAATTGGTGGAACAAACACATTTTTAAAACCTTTTCACAAATCTTAAAGCTATGGAACAAGAGGTTTGTTCTCTTGAAGAGGTCTCATCCCGATCTTGAGGAGTTGAACATTGCCAAGAATAACTTGGTTAATTATCAAAACATGGAAGAAACCTATTGGCTTCAAAAGCGCAAGCAAGCATATTGCGATGGTGGCGAAACACCGGGTATTTTAATGCCATTTGTAATAAACGGAGAGCCTTAAACTCGATTAAGAAAATTAAGAACTCTAATGGTGAATTGATAACCGATAACCATGATATTAAGGATTCTGTCATACATCATTTTCAAACTTTATTAAATTCTAATCCGTTGTTGGGAACTTTATCAAACACTCATCTTATCCCTTCTATGATTAACAGTGAGGGTAATCATTTACTCACTATGTGTCCTTCCGAAGAGGAGATTAGTAATACTCTTAAGAACATGAACATTGACTCTGTTGCTGGCCCTGACGGCTATACGACCCACTTCTTTCAGCATTGTTGGCCATTTATTAAAACCGACTTAGTTGATCTTTGTTATTGATTTCTTTGATGGAAATCCTATTCCCAAATACTTTTCTAGCACTTCTATTGTCCTTATTTCCAAAACAAACACGAATCTTGGGATTTTAGACCGATTAGTCTTTTTGCACCTTTTTCAAAACTCATTGCTAAATTAATAAATAATAGACTTAGCCCTTTGCTTCCTAAAATCATCTCCCCAAATCAAAGCTGGTTTTGTTAAACACGAGCAATATCGGATAATATTCTTCTTGCTCAAGAGCTAGTTCATGACATTGATGTCCCTTCTAGAAGAGGCAACATCTTATTCAAATTGGACATCACTAAAGCCTTTGACAAACTCTCATGGGATTTTCTCTTTCAAATCCTGAATTTGTTTAGTTTTTCTGATAGTTTTATCCAGATTATAAAAAGGTGTATCTCGAATGTCTGGTTTTCGGTTATCTTGAATGGTGAGTCCATAGGTTTCTTTCCTTCTAGCCATGGTTTGAGGTAAGGTGACCCAATATCACCTTCTCTTTTTATCATCGCTATTGAATACACAAGGAGCCTTAACGATCTTTTCGCTAATAATCCTAATATGTCTTTTAAAACTCATGGAGGTTTCCTATTTCTCATCTTAGCTTTGCGGATGATTTCATTATCTTCGCAGCGGCTCCCTTCAACATGTCAAAACCATTAAGAACCTTCTAAATGATTTTGGTAAAGTTAGTGGCCTTTTCTTAATGAAGGAAAATGCGGTTTATTCCTTCAACTAAGATTCCTCCTAATAGACTTTACCAAATATCATTACTAATTTCAATCAACTCCCTCTTACTTACCTTGGGGCTCCGCTTTTAAAGGCCAAAAAGATCACACCTTTTTTGATCTAATTGAAAATTTCAAACAAAATTTTGGTTTGGGAATTTCATTTACTCTCTCTTTAGGTGGTAGGCTTACCTTGATCAAGAGCACTCTAAATTCTATGCCTATATACCTTCTTCAAACCATTGTGCCTACCAACTCTACCATCAATAGAATTGAGCGTCTTAAACAAATTCTTAGGGGAACCAATACCTCCTCTAAAAGAATGCAGTCATCTTGGTCTAAAAGTTGTGGTACTCTTGAAGAGGTGGGATGTAAATCCATCAAAGAAGTTATCAATGCCTTCTCCTACAAACTTTGGTGGAATTTTGAGCAAAATAGTCTTTGGGCGAATTTCATGACTTCTAAATATTTCCAGGGTAAACATCCTCTCATTTGTCCCTTTAAATCGGGTGACTCTCCTGTGTGGAGAAGACTTTGTTCTGTCAAATGGGATGCATAATCCTTAATTTTTTGGGGCATAAACTCTGGCAATTCCTTCTTTTGGCAAGACAACTGGAATGGTTGTGGATCCATTGATGACTTACTCTACACTCACTCCACTTCCGCTATTAGAGTTAATTCATTCAAAACCACAAGTGGAACACTAGTAAGATTCGATTCTATTCCTTCCACTTTCTTAAATATGATTACTAATATTCCTATCCTCCTAACAATCATGATCAGTTATCTTTAAGCTATCTCATAATGGGGATTTCAACCATAAAAATGTGTGGCTTCACACTAAAGACACTCAGGATTCTTCTATTGTGTTCTCCAAAATTTAGAATAATAATATCCCCTCTTCTTACTTTGTTCTAACTTGGCGTATCCTTAAAAACTTTATTCCTATTGACTCTTTGTTGTGGGGTAAAGGGTTTTACTTACCCTCTAAATGTCAATGTTGTTCACATATTGAGAATGTTAACCATGTTTTTGTTAATGGGGCTATTGCCTCTAAAATTTGGATTTGGTATGACGATCTATTCAACACTGTCAATTTTAATTGTTCTTTTACTTTATATCAACTTCTTGAAGTTTACTTTGACAATGCAATTAAAGGTCATATTAAAATCATAATCGCCATTACTCTTATTTGGTTCATATGGATGGACCGAAATGAAGCTAAACATCGTGGGATTCATATGAATCACATGAGGATTATTGCTAGAACTAAAAACAAAATTTGTGACTTGTTTAAAGCCAATTTAATTCATCACAAATATTTTAAAGGTTGTAAATCTATAGCCAATAAATTGGGCCTCAACCTTCCAGACCAGCCTTACTATCAAAATGATAGAATGGTTTTTTGGAAAAAACCTCTTGATCATATTATTAAAATTAATACTGATGGCTTTGTCTCTCATAATGGCTCTGGTTGTGGAGGCATTTTCAAGGATTCTAAGGGTATAGTCCAATGTGCATTTTCTTATCTCCTTATTTCCAGCAATGTCTCTTATACTGAGCTTATGGTAGTCCACAAAGCTCTAGAAATTTGTCTTCAAAATGGCTGGATCAATATTTGGATAGAGGTGGACGCTCTTCTACTGATTGATCTTTTGACTTCTACCAATATGAGCAAGCTTGTTTGTACTACCTCCTGAAGCAAACTAGGGCTCTTCTCTCTCAACTGAATTTTACCATCACTCATATTTGGCGTGAAGGTAACGCCTGTGCTGATTACCTTGCAAATCTGGGTATGAGATTAGACAATATCATCTTCTTTGATCAATTTTCATTACCCAAATACTTGTGGTGCAGTTAACTTGGACAATTCGGGCTTCCTTACCTCGAATCTAATTCTCCTTTTGCCTCCCTTTTTTGATTTCTATTTCCTTGTGTTCTTTATGGATACTTCTCATAGATCATTCTTTGTCTTGTGCTCTTTACCATGACTTCTTTGCCTTTACCCCTTCTCCTTTAGTTGGAAGATTTCTATTTTTGGCATTTACAATATTATGGGGCAGATGTTGAACTATTTGCACAACAATCTCTTGAAATGGAACCCAGTTGAGCCTTGTGTTACCTGTGATTGGTTTTATAACTGCAATCCCACTTGGGACTTTAATTTCATTAATACAATTATTTCTAAACCTAAGAGAATTAACCATTGCTGGAGAAAGTTATCTGTTTTGATGGGCTTAAATTTTAGTACTAACTTCTTTAACCAGTTTTTTCTCACGGACAATATGGCTTGGAGCATTGCTACTACCTATGTTGCTTCTAGGCAATGGATTAGTGTGCATTATGCTAGTTGCAGTTTTTATTTTGATGATTATAGTAATTTTTTGGCTGATGCTTACATTCCTTGGGACTCTTTCCTCCTTAAAGCTTAATTCATAAAGGTTTCAACACTTATGCTGAAAGGATTTTGGTTGGTGCTTGGGACTTTCATGCAGTAGGTTGTCCTTGCTTATATAATGCCTAACCTCAGCATGCTTTCTTGCAAGGGAAGAAATTGTAATACCCTGGTCTCTTTTAATGGTTATTTTGTCGAAATCCTTATCTTGGAATGGATTGGGTTTAATTACTTTTTGGGTTTTGGAGGTTTGCTGCCATGGTTGTTTGTTGATTGTTTATTGATTTGGTTTTTTAATCCCTTTGGGTTGCTGCGATTTTTTTCCTGCTTCTCTAATTTTCTCCCTATTTTTTCCATCTTGCCTGGTACTGTCTTAGAAAGTCCTGGTTTTGGACCTTTATTATCTTAAAATTCCTGCTTGGTAATGATGTCTCTTCTTGGATTCATCTTCTTATTTTATATACTAGTGGCTTACAATGTTGCATTAGTTGCTCTGATGGGAGTGACTTTCGATTGCATTTACATTTGGGTTCTGCTCATTTCGGGGTGGCTGTGAATCATATTTACAGTCATTGTTTATATTGTAATCCTGCATCTATTGGGTTTGTGCTATTACCTTCTTGGATTGGAGTGTCATTTCTATTTGAGAGGTACCATAGTCTGATGTTACCTATTGTTGTTTTAAGACTTTGGATGTTTGTGGATTTGGTTTATCTGATTAGTTGTCTCTGGGCTACTCTCTTAACCTGTTATAGTATCCCTTTTAGTGCTGCTAGTATTATGCAGATCACTATACCTAATCAAGCTACTTGATCTTAACCTATGTTTGTATACTCTCAATGATTGTTATTATGGCAAGACTTGGGGTATTTCTCCAAAGGCGTGGGCTGAATTGGGATATTATTCTTTGTTATGAAGCGTTCCTTATGTGGTAGCTTTTTTGATTTTCAGTCGGTTGTCTCTGTTGGGGTGCTGACATTATCTTTTATCTCTTAATCTGCTTTGTACTTGCACTATAATTTACGTAACTTAAGGCTGGGACTTTCTTTTACCTTTCAGCAGGCGATTTCTTAATCACAATGCATGAGGTTGCTTTGTTTGGCTTGGTTCCAGCAGAAGTTTTATGGCCAATTTGTTGTATCTTCCTATCTTGGATGTTGCCATCTTAACTGTTGCTATTTTCTGGATTTTAATGTTAAGACTCATTTCAATTCACTTGTTGATTTTTTTATGGAAGGTTCCAATGTTTTATTAGTTGTTTGGCTGTTGGGGTTGGCTTTCTGATTGCCCGTGCAATTTATCTCCTATTTTTTTCGATCTGCATCACCTGCTACCTCATTTTTGGGGTTGGTGCGATCTTATGAGTTTCGAAAGAATGGTATTATGGCTAGTTTACTCCCTTCCTATCTTGGATGTTGTTGCCTTTTGCTGTCTTGTTCTATGGATTGATTGTTGATCTGGATTATCGAATGGGGCCCTAAATCTTTGCTATTGGGTACTTCTTTTTTTTAAGGTGCTAATTTTTGGTTGGTTGCAGTTCATTCCCTGTGTTGAGCTATGCTGTCTTCCTTTACTATTGTTTTTCTCCAAGACATTAATATGGGGAATGTTTCTTGGGTTATTTTCTGCACTGAAAGATTCATTTACATATCATGTGATTGGGATGGTGTTAATTATAGGCTCATTGACTTATTTAATAGGTTTTCAGCAAGTTGTCTCCTCTGTAATTTTCTTATGGAGGGATTATATCTTGAAATAATTTTTTCCGAATATGGCTATTCATGAGATTACGGCTAAGATGGCTCACTCACTTTTGTTTATGTATTCTCATGTCAAGATGACTATATTGATGATATTTTTCTTGAATGAGACTCCTTATCCTTCAGCTCTTAGCAATTACCTATATATTTTAGATATGATTTTGATTAGGTTTGCAGGTAATAAAGCTCACAAGAATATCAACAACTGGGTGCTACCTTCTCACAGGTTTGTTGGCTATGATGGCTGTGATGATCTAACTCCCTATTGGTTCGGTAGTAGCTCATGTGATGTAACCCTTATGCTGAAGTTTGGATGCTCATACTTGCATCTGCCCCAACAGGATGTGATTGAGCCTGAGCCTTCTCTATCACAATTCCTTACTAACATACTCATATTACGTTGTTTTCCTCTAACCTTTTGTCCGTATTACCTTAACTGTTCTAACCTCCCTCTTATTATAACTTTGCAGGTGATTCTCTCTCCTTTTGCAGGTCTGCTCTAGATTATCATGCATTCCCACATCCTCAAGAGCATTTGCTTTAATCTTACATTAGCTTATTATGTTAATCATCTTGTATCTTTTGATTATTTTTATGCTTTCTTTTACTCTTGGATGTACTTAGATAGGGTTACTCCTTGGCTAATTGTAGCTCTTTGAGCGAGTTAAGTTTACCCCTTTTAAGGACCTTGTAACCCTCTTTTTGTGGCAATAAAATACCCCTACATGGGGCTTCCCCTAAAAAAAAAAAAAAAAAAAAAAAACCCTAAACTAACCCTAAACCATAAGCCTTAAAAACCCTAAACCTTAAATTAACCCTAAACACTAAGTTATCCCTATACCTTAAACCCTAAACCCTAAATGCTCAAAAGTCTAAACCCTAAGGCATAAACCCTAAACCCTAAACCCTAACACCTTAAACCCTAAAACCCTAAACCCTAAAAATCTAAAAACCAAGACCTAAACTAAATAAAACCAAAAAATAAAATAAATAAAAAAACCTAAACTTAAACAAATAAAATAAAATAAAATAAAATAAAATCCTAAACTAAAACCTAAACCTAAACCTAAACTTAAACCTAAACTTAAATGTAAAAATATAATAAAATGAAAAAGAAAAACAAAACTAAAATAAAATAAATAAAAACCTAAATTAAAATCAAAAATAAAATAAACATAAATAAAATAAAATTAAACATAAAATAAAAAATAAATAAACCTAAAAAATAAAACTAAATAAATACCTATGCCAAAAATAAACTAAACTAAACTAAAGAAATAAAAAAAACCTAAACCCAAAACTTAAAAAAAACTAAACATAAAATAAATAAAATAAAATAAACTCAAACCTAAACTAAAATAAATAAAACCTAAACCTAAACCTAAATCCTAAACTAAATATAATAAAATAAACTAAAATTAAACCTAAACCTAAATTAAAAAATAAAACCTAAAAATAAACCTAAAATAAAACCTAAACCTAAAAAAAATAAAATAAACTTAAACTAAACCTAAATAAAAAATTAAAATCAAAACCGAAAATAAAATAAAAAATAAACTAAAAATAAACATAAACCTAAACCTAACCTAAAATAAACTAAAATAAAGTCTAAATTAAAATAAATAAACAAAACAAGAAAAAAACTAAACTCATGAAAATAAAAATAAACCTGAAATAAAGATAAAATTAAAAGATATGTAATACTAAAATAAGCTAAACCTGCCTGTTTGCTTAATTTAAAAAAAAACCCTAAGAAAACTTGCCAGATCTGACCCAAGGCCTGCAACTCTAAACCCAGACCCAGGCCCAAAACTTGACCCTGAGCGTTTACCTGAGCCCAGGCCCAGCCAGGCTCTAGGCCTGACCTCCCTAGGCTCTCCATGAAAACTGACCCTCAACCAACCCTGAGCCTTAAAACCACTGCAGCCACTAAATGACCACTGAGCCATGGCCAAAACCCAGGCCTTATTGACCTGGGCACTGGGTTGTCCATGCCCCCTGGGCACTCACTCTAGGCCACTGGGGCTAACCCTGCCCTACCCTAACCCTACCTCCATGAGCCACTGACACCTTCCACAAACTGAGCCTGGCTACCCCAAACCTAAAATCTAACCAGACCTAAACTAAATAAAACCTAAAATAAAATAAATTAAACCTGACTTCAAATAAAATAATATAATATAAAATAAAATCTTAAACTAAACCTAAACATAAACCTAAAATTAAAATCATTCAAAATAAATAAAATATAAATAAACTAAACTAAAAAACAATATAAACCTAAGAATAAAATAGCTAAATAAAATAAAAACTAAAAATAAGATAAACCTAAACTAAAATAAAATAAAACTAAATAAAACCTAAACCAAAAAAATAAAAGTAAAAATAAAATTGAAAAATAAATAAAAAATAAAACCTAAACCCTAAGCTAAAAAAAAAACTAAAACCTAAACTTATTCCTAAAATAAGCTAAACTAAAATAAATAAAACCTAATCCTAAACCTAAATAAACTAAACATGAACCTAAACCTAAACTAAATAAAATAAAATAAACTAAAAATAAACCTAACCCTAAAATAAAAAATAAAACCTAAAAATAAACCTAAAACTTAAACCAAAAAAAATAAAATAAAAAACTAATTCCACAAAATAAAAAAATAATCAAAATGAAAAAATAAAATAAAAAATATACTAAAAAATAAGCATAAACCTAAACATAAACCCAAAAAATAAACTAAAATAAAAAACATAAACTAAAATAAGTAAACTAAATTAAATAAAAATAAAAAATAAACCTAAATAAAAAAAATAAAATCTAATAAACTAAAATAAATATCAAAATAAACTAAACCTAAACTGCTCGTTTTAAAGATGTTAAACCTGATCACCCTAAATCTTCCCACCATAAACTCTATAACAAATGACATGACCTAACCTGGGCCCCAACAAAAGGCCAACCCTTTAACACTGACTCCCAGGCCCTACCACAGGCCCTGGGCCCACCCAAGACCACTGGGCTCAAACCCTTGACCTGGGCACAACCTGAGGCCAAACTTATACTACTGACCCACCCACTGACCTGGGCTAAGGCCATGAGCCCTTCAACCCTGGGCCTAAATCCTGAGGATCTTAAACTGATCCCTGGGCTGAGCCCACCACAGGCTAAACTGACTCAAACTGAGCCTAAAACATATAAACTAAATAAAACCTAAAATAAAATAAAAAACTAAACCTAAATAAAATATAAAAATAAAATATAATAAAAACATAAACTAAAACCTAAACCTAAACCTAAAAACCTAAACTTAAATGTAAACATATAATAAAATAAAAAGAAAAACAAAACTAAAATAAAATAAATCAAAACCTAAATTAAAATCAAAAATAAAATAAACCTAAAAATAAAACCTAAATAAAATAAAAACTAAACCTAAAATAAAAATAAAATAAACATAAAAGAAAATCAAATAAAAACTAAATAAATACCTAAATCCAAAAAATAAACCTAAAACTAAAACCTAAGAAGAAATAAACAAAAATCTAAACCCAAAACTAAAAAAAACCTAAACATAAAATAAATAAAATAAAATAAACTCAAACCTAAACTAAAATAAACTAAACTAAAATAAATAAAACCTAAACCTAAACCTAAATCTAAACTAAAATAAAATAAAATAAGAAATTAAACTCATAAATTGACAAATAAATCCTAAATAAAACCAAAAAATAAAAAAAAAAAATAAAACATAAATTTAAACTAAAATAAAATAAACCTAAAAATAAACTAAAAATAAAACTAAACTAAAAAAACATAAACCTAAAACCTAAAAATAAACTAAAGTAATAAATAAATAAATAAAATAAATAATAAAATAAATAAATAAATACCTGCCTGTTTGCTTTTTAAACTTAAAACAACCCTACCCTGGTTTGCACCTGACCCTGGGCCTCCAGGCTAACCCTGAGGCCAACCCTAAACTGACCTAAACTGACCCTAACTATATCCTGGGCCTGACCATGGGCTCAGATCATGACCCTGAACACCAAGCCACAACTCCTGGGCCCACCAACCACAGGCCACCAAACCACTGAAACTGGCCAGCCAACCCCAGGCAATTGTTAAAAAAAGGTTGATCCGCACCTAGCCCTCAAAACTCTAGGCATTAAAGGCATAAACACAGGCCCTGAGCCCTAAACTAAACCCTAACCACCATAAACCCTAACAGACCCTAAAACCCTAAAATAAAACTTAACTGAGCCCTAAAAACTGAGCCTAAAAGTAAAACTAAAATAAAATAAAATAAAACTTAAACCTAAAAGATAAAAAAATAAAATAAAGTAAAATTCTAAAATAAACCTAAAATAAAGATAAAATAAATATCAAACTAAGATAAAATAAAATAAATTAAAACCTAAACTAAACTAAAAAATAATATAAACCTAAGAATAAAACACCTAAATACAATAAAAACTAAAAATAAAATAAACCTAAAATAAAATAAAATAAAAACTAAATAAAACATAAACCAAAAAAATAAACCTAAAATAAAATTGAAAATAAATAAAAAATAAAACCTAAACCTTAAGAAAATTGAAACCTAAAATAAAATAAAATAAACCTAAACCTAAACTAAATAAATAAACTAAAATAAATAAAACCTAAACCTAAACCTTAATAAACTATGCAAGACATATCTTAAATAAAATAAAATAAACTAGAAATAAGCTATCAAAAAAATAAACCTAAAATAAAACCAAAAACCTAAACCTAAAAAATAAAATAAAACCTAAACCTAAACCTAAAATAAAAATAAAACATCAACCTAAAAATAAAATAAAAGTAAAACTCAACTAAAAAATAAACCTAAACTTAAAAAATGAACTAAGATAAAAAAAAAATCTAAACTAAAATAAATAAACCTAAAATAAATAAACTAAACTAAATAAAAATAAAAAATAAACTTAAATAATAAATAAAATAAAATAAACTCAAATAAATAAAAAATAAACTTAATAAACTAAATAAAGTGAGTAAACTTAAACTTATCGGTTTACATAATTTAAATAAAATAACCCTAAACCTTAAATCCTAAACCCTAAACCCTAAACCTACAACCCTAAACCTTAAACCCTGTACCCTAAAGCCCTAAACTCTAAACCCTAAATTCTTAACCATAAACTTTAAGCCCTATATCTAAACCTTAAACCCCTAAACCTTAAAACCCTAAACCTTAAAACCTATATCGTAAATCCTAAACCCTAAACCCTAAAACCAACAATGCTATACCCTAAACCCCAAATAGTGAACCCTAAACCCCACAAACCCATGAATGGAGAAGCTTGATGGCAGAACATCCAGTCACTAGGCTCAATCTGGATCTGGTGGTGGAGGTGAAGGCCGAGGTAGCGGTTATCATAGTGGTGGTGGGAGATCTAGAGGTGCTGGTGGATATGGAGGTGGTGCTCAAAATAGTGGTGGTTATGGATGTGGGAGGAGCAATGGAAGTTATAGCTGTGTTTGTGTTAGAGGGAGAGATCAGGGATAAGATGGCAGATCCCGCTACTCGAGAAGCAGGGGTGGTTTTGTGGGCACTAGAGAAATTGAAGAATAGTCGATCCGATCTGCTGCTTACAAAATCGTGTCTTTATAGTAGAGATAGTTCTACTTATCTAGGGTTTTTATTTTCTCTATGGGTGCTCATTTTTTATCTATGTCTTTGCTTGTGTCTTAGAAAACTTGTACTGCTACTTGGTTGACGAAATAAAAATGAAAAAATGTTGAATCTAAATTTGTTCTCTGTTAAAAATTTGAAAAAAAACCATAAACCCTAAACCCAAAATCCTAAACCATAAACTAAATCTTAAACCCTATACCTAAAACCTAAAACCTAAACCCTAAACCTTAAAAACCCTATACCTTAAACATTAAACCCTAAACCCCTAAACCCTAAACCTAAACCCTAAACCTTAAAACCTAAACCCTAAAACCCTAAACCCTAATCCCTAAAACCTACAACCCTAAACCCTAAATCTAAAACCCTAAACTAGCCCTAAACCCTAAACCCTAAACTAACCCTAAACCCTAAACCCTAAGCCTTGAATAAAGATGTCATTAGGAGTAGATCTAAAGAATGACCTAATTCTAATTTAGTTATGGTAGCTAAATAAAATATCTTGAAGAGACTTTCCCTTGACTATTAGAGATTTGAATACCCTAAACCCTAACCTTAAATAATATTATAATACCATATATTATACTATAATGTAGCATCATGTATTTGAGCATGTAGTGATGTGTTTTTGAATGTTATAAGATGTTTTAAAATGTTTTAGTATGTTATGGTATTGTGCCCTATAGTCTATTTTATTATAAATAATAAAAATATTGATTTGATAAATAAGATAATGAAATTTATTAAATTTGAAGTGGAAATTAGGTTGTAGTACCAAAGGTGTGCTATGCCACTTATAGTCTAAAAAGTAAGATTTTATGTTCATAATTAATATTATATATTGTAACATTGTATTGCATCATATATCATAATATATTGTTCTATGCATTTTAAATTCTTTTAGTATTTTACAATCATGTAGTCGAGCCTACTAGCATTATTTATAAAATGTTGATTTAGACTTTAAATGATGGAATTTGACCAAATTCATAATTGGTAGATCATGACATCATAATATATTATTTCAATTTAAAATATGTAAGTGATATGACTAAAATATATAGTTTTTTATTCTTTAAACTAATTTTATGATTTTTTTTATTTTAAGCAATCCCTTGTGATGTGATATGCAATATAATATAATATAATATGTTATAGTGTATTACAATATAGAATGCAATAATATAGTGTAGCATCATGCATTAGTTTAACATATTTTAGTTTGTTATAGTATGATGTAGTAGAGTTTGTACTAGTACAATTCATAAAAATATTGATTTATAGGCTGAGATGATGGGATTTGGCCAAATTTAAGGTAAGATTTAGGGAACATCATTGGGGGTGTGCTATGGTGTGTCATTTAATAAAAAAAAAATAGAATTTTGCATCCAAAATAAATGTTCATTTTTCAACCAAATTTTATAATTTTTTTGCATAAAGTGATTCATTTTAAGGTGTAATGTAAGATAATATATTATATGAAAGCATATTAAAATATAATGTACTTAACAATATAACTTCACATATATATGAATGTGGTGGTGAGTTACTAAAAGTTATTATACATTTTAGTATGTTTACTTTTGTTATAATACATTGGTTCAAAACTCACAAAAATGTTAATTTGAAGGTTGGGATGGAAGACTTTGGCCAAATTCATGGAACACACTAAGAAGCAACATCAAAATTATGTTATTTTGTACCATTTCTAATAGAAAAACCACAATTTTACATCCAAAATGAATATTATTCATATTTTGAGAAAATTTTGTTATTTGTTCATTTTAAGTGATTCTAATGAGGTGTAATGTTAGACAATATATTATATTAATACAAATTACAATATAACATCATATATTTTAATATAATATAGTGTGTTAATTCACACTATAACATGTTTAGCATACTATCGTATAGTTAGTTTGAGCTTGCACCATCATAAATCATAAAATCTTGATTACAATGTTAAGATGATGTAATTTGAACAAACAAATTATTAGGCTTTTGGTTGAAGTATTAAATGTGTGCATAAGAGAAGAAATAAGATTTTATGAGAATTCCATGTGATGGACATGAAGGGAGATCCGCTAGGGGATCGTACATGCATTGGACATGACATGTGAGGGGTCTTTGTCGAGGCCATACAAGAAGAAAATATGCTGGGGATAAGGTTTGAATTTGATTTGATTATATGATTTGTGGAAAGAAGATCCGCTAGGGATAAGAACCTATAATCCATTGAGGATTAAGATTGAATCGACTTTAGTTTGTTTTATTTTTATTGATGTGGAGGCATATCTACTAGAGATATGAGCTCGAGTCTGCTGGGGATCGGGTATATGAACCTTCCACTAAGAAAGTAGGTTTCGGCTATATGTTGGGGATTGGGATTTGAGTTTGATTTCATAGATTTATTTGTGGATGTATCTGCTTGGGATAAGAGTTTGGTTGGATTTCTTTGATTTAGACTCTACTGGGAGAGTTTCTTTAATTTGGTTCCACTAGAGAGGTTGGTTTTGAATTTGATTTATTTGCTTGACTTGTTTATATATTATTTGGGGATCCATTAGGGAGAAGGGTGTAATTTAACTCCATTAGGGAAAATCAGATTGGGTTTAATTTAATCTGAGTTAATGTATGGACCCTATCAGTGTGTGATGGACCCACTGAGAAGGGGTTATATCAACCTTGACCTACCTTAAGTTTACAAATCCAAACGGATAGTCTGCGGGGTAGAGCTAGCCAACCTAAGTGGTTGCCAGCAACACACAGAAAGGAAAGTAGACTTACATATTCTAAAGCGAGGAATAACTGCTGGGGTGACATGTTGGATGTACAACAAATCAAACCTAACATACAACGACTACTGAGTGAATGTCACTGGGGCTTATGTTAACACAAAAGTAGTTAGGATTAATTTTATCTTAATTTCACATGATTTGATATTATTTGTTTGGTTTAGTTTGATTTTGAATTGAGGGCATATCCACTGGGGATTTGAGCTCGATCAAATTTAATAGATTTAATTTATGGACCATGCTTGTGTGTGATAGACCCACTGAGAAGGGGCTATATTGGACTTGTCCTATCTCAGATTAACAAATCCAAAGGGACGGTCTACTAGTCGTGGGGTAGAGCTAGCCAACATAAGGGGTTTCCTTTCGGTGTGCAACGGATATGCTAGGAAAAAGGCATAGCAGACTTACATCTTCTAAAGTAGGGAACAATCATTGGGGTGACCTGTTGGTAGCACAACAAATCGAACCCAACTTAGAGGTGACTACTGAGTGAATGCCGCTAGGGACTTATATCAACTCAATAGTAGTCAAACAATTCCTATAGGGAGTTTTGCTGACACTGCCCTAAAGATAGGATACCTGCTTGGGAAAAGGTGCCGCTAAGGTGGAGGGGTCCTCCTAATCCTGAAGTGAATATATATTTTTTTATATGTTTGCATGGACCTTGTTGGTGTGCTTGGGACCATACTGAGAAGGGGTTATGTCAGCCTTTACCAATCTCAGTTTAAGTGGACCAAGGGAGAATATGCAAATCCATAGGATGGACTCTCCAACCACAGGGGTGGTTGCTAGGAATGGGGATCTATCCAATCCGATAGTAACCAGGGTAGTGTCTAAATGGGCTCGCAAAGGACATGATCCAAATATAGTGTCCACAGGCGAGGTACTGCTAGGGGCCTTATCCTGAGCCATGGAAAAGAAAGCTTATAAGTGTACGATGGCCAACTCAAGGAGAAAGCGTAGCAGACTTACATCTACCATGAGTGGTGTATCTTAAGGTGCAAGAACCAACCAACCTAAGGTGTATCCATCAGCATAAGTGGTGTATCAGTCAGCATAGTGACAACCAACCAACCTAAGGTTCCCATCGGTCTGCAATGATTAATCTAGAAAGAAAGAATGTAGGCTTACAACTTTTCAAGCAGAACTGATCATCAGGATAGTCTATCATTGGTAGGTTAGATGCTATCTAATCTAGAGCGACTACTAAGTGGGAGCCCCAAGGAAGGACTGGACCCAGACTTGAAGCAGTCAAGAGGGAAGGAGCCGCTAGGGGACTTATCCCAAACCTCAAATATACTCGACCCAGCCAGTGCATAAAGGCTAATCCAAGATGAAAGCGCTGCAGACTCACATCCTCTTAAATGAAGCCAACATGAGGTACCTTTTCGGCCATGTAGTAAGGCCTACCAATTGAACAATGAGCTCATCGATGTGCAGTGGCCAGGTAAGGAAGGAAACTATAGTAGACTTACATCCTCCAAAGCAAGAAGACCACTAGAGTCACACACTAGCAGGGTAGCACGTCAGCCTGACCTAGAGTAGCTACTGAGTGAGTGCCACTAGGAGCGTTATCTCAACTAAGAGTAGCCCAAGATAAAAAAATATGTTTTTGTTTTATATGTTTGTATTATGTCAATAAAGGATAGGATGTCTCTTGGGTTCTTTACACCTACCCTAAACACATCATGGAGGATTTGCAAATAAGAATACCTTCAACGTGGAAGATATTGAATTTGAAATTAAATTTTCATTGATAATGATTATTTTTAAACATGACTTATAATATTTCTTTAGGTAGAGCTCATTGATTGGAAGCATTGTGCGCTCTCCCTTATGATTAATAAGCTGACAAAATCCTTCTTGGTAGGCCTTCCCTATGGCAAAACCTCAAGTTGTAGAAAGCTAAAATGATTCAACCTCAACTTTAGGTTTTGGTATGCCTCTGCTAACAACTTGGCGTTACGCTATTATGATCTTGCTACCCATAACTATCTTTAGTGATGGGAGTTGGACTTCTAATGGAAGAATGACTTCAGACCCATACACTATGGAGAAAGAAGTAGACTGAGTTGGAATTCTATATGTGGTGCGGTAGGCCCATAAGGCTTCAACTAACTACTCATGCCACTATCGGTTGTCGTTATCGAGTGTCTAATTTAGTATTTGGATGAGAGATTTGTTGAAGGCTTCTGCTAAGTCATTTTCCATCTGGTAGTTGTTGATAGAATATCTCTAATCTATGTTGTGTCTCCGAGAAAATTTGTTGATCTCTGTGCTCTTGAATGTAATACCATTATCAGATATAGTTTTTTGAGGCACTATGAACCTATGTATGATATGGTTCCTAAAAAAATATAGCACATGCAAAGTTGTGACCTCTCTAAGCAGAATCTCCTTCACCCATTTGGAAAAATAACCAATAGCAACTATGATGAACTGATGAACCTTGAAAGAAAGAGGATCAATCAGAGCCACTATGTTGGTACCCCCAACACTCCAATGGTCATAAGGCCAATATAGGATGTAGAATGTTAGGTGGTTGGAGGAGGACCATACCATGTATTTGACATTAGTGGCATCGCCTAGCCATATCCATGCAATCTTTGATCATCGATAGCCAATAGTATTATAGTCTCTTGATCTTGGCTTTCATCTTCGGACAAGATTGGTTAGCTCCACATAATCCTCAGTGTACCTTGGTCACCATCTTACGGGTTTCATGCTTGTCTAAACAACATAACCACATATGATCGAAAGATTTCCAATACAAGACAACATTCACAAGAGTGTAGGATAGTGCTCTCTGGCTCATCTCATAGGCTTGGGACTTCTCTTGAGGTAGTTTACCTTTATTTATGTAATACATGAATGGTTGCCTCCAATCTAACTCCTCGTCCTTCTTGGTAATGGAAACCTCCCCTTCAAGAGTGTACTTTTTGATGAGTTCAATTTAAATAAGGGATAAGACTTATCTATTTTGGACCTTTATTGATATGTACTCATCCTCCGGGCATGCTAACTCCTTGGCAAGCTTGTTTAAAGAATACGCTACAGTATTCTCTCCTTGTGGAATCTTATAAATGGTAACCTCTAGGATTTGGGCCAACAACTCTATGGTGTATTTGTGGTAGTGATGCAGCTTGGGCTTTAAAACCTTATAGGACCCAATGATTTGGTTGATAACTAACTAAGAATCCCTGAAGATATTGATGTTCTAGATGCTTAGAGTAATGGTTAACTCCAGATTGATAATCAGAGCATCATATTCAGCTTCATTATTGGTGCAAGAATTGGATAGATGATATGAGAATCACATCACATCGCAGTTTAGAGTTAAGAGAATTATTCCTACCCCTATCTTTCCTGGAGTAGTAGATTATGGTTCTTCTCCTCTTTGAGGGGAAGTTGTACCATCAAAGTATATCTCCTAGTGTTGAATGCTAGTATCCTCTAAATTCATGATTTATTCATCAGGGAGATAATCATTAAGCGGAGAGTCAATAGGAAGTATGTGTGCTGCTAAGAAATCTACTAGCGATTATCCTTTCATGCATAGAGGGGTATGAAGGTATTATCAAACTACAAGAGGTTCATGGACCATCATGCCAATTGTTCAGATTGTGCCGGTCAGGTCATGAGATACTATAGTGGATTGATCCTAGATAATAAGTTCACCTTATGAGGAAGCATGTAGTGCTATAGCTTTTGGGATGTAAAGATTAAAGCTAGGCTATGCCTCTCAATGGGTAAATAATTAGCCTCAGTAGGGATTAGATGATGGCTAAGACAGTAGACTGCATTTTTCTTCCCATTATCATTGTCTTGGGCCAACAAAGCACCAAGGGAGTTATCTAATGCAGTAGTGTAAAGTATGAGCGGTATGACCGTGATAAGGACTACTAGAAATGGTGGGGTCATCAGGTAATGCTTGATGTCTTCAAAGGCATGCTCACACTTATCATCCCACTTGAACTTTGCATCCTTTTTGACAAGTGCTTAGAATGCCCGACATCTTCCTGATATGTTGGATATAATGCATCTTAGATACTCCAACTGCCCTTGGAATGATCAAAGTTGAGTTAAGCATTTAGGGGGTGGCACTTTGAATATCGCCTTGATCTTCTCCAGATCGATTTTGCTTCCCTGGTCTTGGACAACAAACCCAAGGAATTTCCCTGAAGCTACTCTGAATGCACACATTATGAGGTTCATTTTGAGGTTAAATTATCTTAATTATTTGAAAACTACTCTCAAGTCAAAGAGATGATCTTCCTTTTCTCTACTTTTGACCATGAGATCATCGACATAGCACTCAACTTGATGATGAATAAGTTTGTCGAAGATTCGAGTCATAGCTCACTGTTATGTAGCACTGACATTTTTAAGGCAGAAAGACATGACCTTATAGCAATAGATTTCGATCGAGGTTCCAAAAGTAGTATTTCTTTCATCTTTAGGGGACATCTTTATTTGGTTCTATCCAGATGAGCCATCCAAGAAGAGAAGGCGCATGAGATGAGGCAATGTCCACCATCAACTCCAGGATTGGTAGTGGAAATTCATCTTTTGGACATGCCTTATTTAAATCCCTAAAATTGATGCATATGTGAATTTGTTCATTTTTTTATTAATTGGGACAACATTGGCTTACCAGATAGGGTATTTTGCTTCCCATATGAAGCTAGCATCGATCAATTTCTTGACTTCAGAAATGACATGTTGTTCTATGTCTACTCACATGCGTCTAGGAGCTTGCTTGATAGGATTAGAAGTAGGCTCTATTATTATTTTATAGATGGCTATGTCAGGAGCCAATCCAAGAATCTCTTCATAACTCGATGCAAAGAAGTCCTTAAGCTCAATCAATAACCTAACTAAGTCATTGGTTTCAATTTCATTCATCAAAGAACTGATGTATGTTGGGTGTGGATCTTCTTTACTTCATTAGTTGATTTCCTTGAGCTCATCGATGGTTGACTTGATCTCTTCTTCAAACTCTAGCAGTGCATCTTTAACTTCAAAATCATATGGATCATCTAAAGTTTATAGGCACAGCTCTTTATATGAGTTAATGTGATTTGAAAAGAACCTATCAGATTCCAAATGATTGGTGATGACTAAGCAATAATCATCATCATCGACTGGACCCACTGTACCGAATCCTAGTTCTGATTTTGATTGAGAGATTTTACATTTATTCTTCCATATTATTTCAAAGTAGTCTTAACCTGTGCTTTGATCTAGTATGTGGGATTTACCCTTTCTTTGCTAAATTATGAACAGAAGGCAAGTACCAATCAAAAGGTAATTATATTAAATCTTTATATGAATCATCCTCAAGTTCTACATCAACTTCTTGACTTGAGGATGATGCCCCCAGAAAGAACCTTTCAGACTTTACACCTATGGTTGACTTAAGGGCTTCCTTAACTAAGTGGTTGAATTAATTAGCCATATGATTTAGAGCTTACTTCCTATGTTCATGTATATGAATTTACATATGTTTGAATGCAAATGGGTATATAGTCTAGACATCTCGAGAATATGAGGCTTTAGCTAGCTCCAAGGAGGTCATTTGATTACCTCACTTCCCTACTTTAATAATGACGCATGCCGATTTAATTTCATACTTATGTCTTTGGTATAAGAATTTGGATAAAGTTTTAAATTAATATGTTTAAATAATTCAATCAAATAAAATATAAATTCTAAACATACACATACATTCATCATTTAAGTGTACTAAAATATGTTACATACTTAGGATTAAATCATATGCATGTTACATGTGATGGAAAGGAATGATTTAATATATGTCATGTGGTAGTCATTCAATTAAATTAATCTTAAGATGTCTTTCATTTTGAATAGGATTATTTAAGGTGAATCTAAACTTATGATTAATTAAATCATTTAATAAGCCATTCACTAAAGAGAACTAAATCAAATTAATATACTTTAGAAAGTGACTTAAGGTAAGGATGAAAGATGGAAATCCTCTTTTCCACTCTTTATAACACTTAGTTGCTAAGTGTAATCAAATGAAACAAAAGAAAATACAAATTATAATTCTCAAATCAATTAAACTACTTCAAGTGAAATCAACCTTTCATGTTAGATTGAATCCTTCTACACTTAGAAAATACAACACTAATGCCTAACAAGACTTACCACACAAGCCTTAATACATACATTAAAATTAAGTCACCACTTGCTCTAAGTTAGGGGCGTGTATGTTGTGATGTATATTTTATTTTATGATGTAATATTTTAGATTGGATGTTGGGGTGTATGCTTCATAGATTGGATGATAGACCAATATTATCTAATCATGTTTTTTTTGCAGGAATTATGCTTAAGGGATGCTTAAAATAAATCAATGCTCTTTTTACATGTTGCTTAAATCTTTAAGCATAATCCAAGATAGGTGGGCTTAGTTACCCATGTATGTGCTAAGTCTAAATTATAAATACAATTGCTTGGGATTATATGTATATTTAGCTAACCTCTATTTTTTTAGGTGTAGTTAGATTTACTTTTCCCACAAAAAAAGTAATTTTTTGCAATAGGAATTAGGATTAGTTAGTTCTATGAGGGATTAGGATAGCGGTGGCGAAGGCTTGGTCACAGGGTGCCCTGTGATGCCTTTGAAGCAAGCACAATCTAAATCAAAGAAGGAACCAAATCAAAAATAGAGATATGAATATAGAAGACCCCCATCGCATTTAATACAATTATAATTATTCTTTCATATTCCAAATTGTATAAGGGTAGAGCTCGGCTACCTATCTTTTTTCTCTTCAGGTTGTATGGCGGTAACCGACTGCATCAGCCTTTTATTTTTTTTTGATAGTTTATATAATTGTTTGATGTTATGTTTACATTGTGCATTACGATGGCATGCTTTTCATAGTTTTTAAAATGATTGATGCATTAATGTGTGGCTTGGATACGATTAGGCTCTTAGGATAAAAATAACTTTCTACCCTACTAATCACTCATAACTAAATTTTAAACAACTCATAACCTCATCATAAAGCCTAAGACAAATAAGATAATTAAAAGATTTAGCAACCCCTTAGTACTATGGTTGTATGTTTCACATCATACATGCATATTCTTTCTCTTCAACATGAAGGATCTCCATCCTTGTAGGATAAAGGAATGCTTGACCTATGAGGGCATCCCATATGGTGTAGAACACTTTCTTCTAACTGATTTGACCCATAACCTATTTCATAATGCATTTAGGCATAAGAAATCCTAAAGCCTCTATCAAAATCATGTGTCTAAAATGAAATAAAATTTGAAAAGATTTTGCATCTATTAATTAAATCATATGCTCATACCACTCATACTCTAGTCTCTTAGGGAGTGTGTTTAGGACTTTAGTCTCTTTCTAATTAAATAACTGCCCTAACTATCTTGTAATTTAAAATACCAGACTACATGGTTTTAAAATCATAGGAGGAGTTAGCTGGCGGTCACTCCAGGCAATTATAAGCCTAGAAGTCAAACAATTTATTCTCTCTTGTGGAGGTAAACCCTTATGTCCAACTATCACTTAGATTTAGGTCATGCTTTAGCTCATACTAAAGATCCCTAGATTTAGGATCCAAGGTAGCTATTTCTTTCAGGCCATAATGATAAATCATCACCTCTTAAGCATTCCCACAACTTTGTGTTGGTGGATAATAAGTTATAATAAGCTCATTAAATTTTAACTCAAAACATATAAATAGATTGTAATGCTCACTAGGCTTCCTAGTATCTTGAGAATTTCTAACTTATTTCATTTGGATTCCAAGAATAAGTCTTCTCCTTGAACTTTCCCAATTGAGTTTCCAAATAAAACCAATCCTTTAATAGTCTAACCTTGAAATCTTTGAAGATGATAATTGTCTACTTTAATTGAGTGTATTCTTAGAACATTTCATTTCCTAAGATGTAATGAACTATGAAGGCTTGTCTCTATAGGGAACTTAAGAACCTGGTTTAATATAAACCCTACTTTATTTATCCATGTAAAGTAACGAAAAAATCTCTGGTACTTTCGAAGACCTATCATGCCTTAAGAGTCCTTATTACGTGATTAGGTCTAATTTAGGGTGATGCCTCTATCTTTCGAGATAGTACATCATACCTCAATGTTGTACCCGATCACCTCAAAAAGTACCCCCTACAATATATGTGGTGTCCACTCCCCCAACATATATTTAAAAATAAACACCATAATTTCCTCTCGCCTTATTCGTTGAATCCTCTCAACATCATCCTTTCTTTTTGGAGTTTTGAGATGTCGATCCTCAAGTAGGCAAGGGTTCTTAGACTCATAATGTTGACTAGTACACAGGTCTAGAATGATACAGTCTCACCTATGTAAAAAGAGGTGGTTGTGCTCGGTCATACCTAGGAGTAAGTCTTAATCACTGAATGTAATTTCTAAGATGTCCTTCGAGTTGCATGCCTCCTCTTTAGTAGCAGTAAGCTGTGCTAAGCATATCCCTAGATCAAGTAAGGCTTTGAGTAGAGATTCCCTCATCTCTTTGGATAAGACAAGGGCGTCATATATGCTTATCTTAGTTGGAAACTTTCTAAGGGGAGCTAGGACATTATAATCAACTCTAGCTTGGTCTTCCACAAGCATATTCATGGGTGGAGCATCCTATGGAGGGGCTATCTGCTCACTGGAATCAATGACTTGCTTACCCTTATCTTGTGGTGCTACCTTAGAAGGTAAAACTTTGCCACTACATAGGTTGACTTCAGTGATTTCTTGGAATGATGAGCTTGTTCAAAATTCTACCTTCTCATAGGGCATACCTATAGCTTCTCCTATGGGATCCTCAGAGTCAGTTGACTCCATGTCAATATCAAGAGGTGAACCTGATTGATTCAGAGAAGGATAGTCTGACTCTGAATTAGAAAAGAAAGCATCAAAACTACTAAAGGTTTTAATTTTATTTAGACACGAAGAGCTTTCAATAGAAATAAAATCAAGAGCATCAGAAGTAGAAATATATAAGTAGAATCAGCTTCATTAATTTTTTTTTTTGGTGGAGGTACATGATAGAAATAAAGTAAAGTAAGTGGAGTATGGGATTTAGTGCCCTTACCCACATATACAATGCTTTTGCCGATAGAAGAGGATCTAGCAAAAGAAGGGGTAGCTGCAATGGTGGAGGGAGTATTGGACTCAAACGGTGGCTGCATTATTGAGCTATCTCGGGCTAGTATGATGAGCTGATGCTGCTGTTGGGCTGTCACCCTCCCCGAGTTATCCTTTGCAACTAGCAAAGCTTCCTTGGTATTGGAAGTTTGAGCTACTTCAGACACCTGCAAGGAAAGCTTCCTGATCTTAGAAATAACCTTCTCAGAGATTCGAGATAGGGAGATATCCTAACCTTCTTTGGTCTTAAGAGGATCGCAAGTATCCCCAAGGATTACTCTAATAGAACTGGAAGGTTATTCTAATAAGTATTCCTTAGGGATAACTATGGCTCCCAACTTGTAGCTGTGCTCAAGCTAGTCCATAAAAGTGATACAATCCTCTAAGACAGCCTTGCTTTAACAGGCTTTGTGTAAATGGGACGAAGAGAGATTCTTAAGCCAATGGCTTACTCTCTTGGTAGATTAGGTGGAAAGTGGCTACTAGTGGCGGATATGAATACCACTGAGTAGGTTCTTTGAGGTGGTGGAAATGGTCATTTTGATGATGTGGTGGCGATATGATGGGCGAGGTGGTGGAAGAGGAGGTGGCAAGGAGGCTGCGAGCTTGTAGTCTCTCATCTTGAACTCGACTAGGCTTCCTCATCCAATGACCTGTTGTCACGGATTCTCCTCAAACACCTTATGTGGCTTGGGCCTAGATGATTAGTAGGGAAAGGGCAACTGTTTGGCTTCCTCTTTTAGGCTAGCTTCCTTGTTGATCAATTTCTTGAATGTTTTGATGGTAAAGCCCTTAAGCATGAAGGCGACCGAGCCATGGATATTCTTGAGAAGAATCTTAATGGCATGCTATTCAGACAGCTGTGGAACTCATTTCATCCTCAAGTTGTGCCACCTGAGAATGTAATCAATAAGCAACTCGTTGAGTTTCTGTTTCTTTATAATGAGGTCGCCTACAGTCACCCTCCACTGAGCTCCAACAAACCTCTTGATGAAGAGGTGCTCTAACTCAACAAAAGTCTCACCAATCCATTGGTCAGTTCGACATACCAATCAAATGCAACACCTGACAGACTACTAACAAAAAGGCAGAAGAGGACTGCGTTGCTGCCACCGGTGTTGCAACAACCAGCTCTAAAGTATGCAATGTGTTATTGCAAATTATCACTGCCATCAAAGATCTTGAAAGATGGTGGCACAAAACCCTAAATAAAGTAAAAACTAAATAAAAATTTAAACCTAAAAATAAATAAAAAAAAAAACCTAAACCCTAAACTAAAAAAAAACCTAAACCTAAAATAAATAAACTAAACATAAACTTAAACCAAAACTAAAATAAATAAAACCTAATATTAAACCTAAAATAAATTAAACTTAAACCTTAAACTAAATAAAATAAAATTAACTAAAATTAAACCTAAACCTAAACTAAAAAAAACTTAAAAATAAACCTAAAATAAAAACCTAAAATCTAAACATAAAGAAATATAATAAAAACCTAAACCTAAACCAAAAAATAAAAAATTAAACCTAAATCTAAAAAATAAAATAAAATGAAAACTAAACTAAAAAGATAAACATAAACCTAAACATAAACCTAAAAAATTAATTAGAATAAAAAAACCTAAACTAAAATAAATAAAAATAAAAAATAAACCTAAATGAAAATAAAATAAAATAAACTAAAATAAAGAAAAAATAAACTAAATAAACCTAAACGTACAGGTTTACTTAATTTAAAAAAAAATCCTAAACCCTAAACCCTAAACAATAAAACTAACCCTAAACCCTCAACCCTAAACTAACCCTAAACCCCTAACACCAAACACTAAACCTTAACTTAAAGTAACTAAATAAATTAAAAAATAAGCAAAATCCCTAAAACCTAATTAACCTAAAACTAAACCTAAACCCTAAGAATGGGCAGAACCTTAATGGCAGGAACATCACCATCAAACAGGCATAGTCTAGATCTAGTGGTGGAGGCGAAGGCGGAGGCGGTGGTTATCGCAGTGGTGGTGGGGGATATAGAGGTGCTGGTGGATATGGAGGTGGTGGTCGGAGCAGTGATGGTTATGGAGGCTGGAGGTGTGATAGAGGTTACAGCCGTGGGAGTGGGGAGGGAGAGATCGGGGATATGATTAAGGATCTCGCTACTCGAGAGGCCTAGGTGGTTCTAATGTGAATTGGGAAAACTGAAGAACGGCCGATCTGATCTACTGCTTATGAAACTGTGTCCTTACAGTAGAGGCAGTTCTAATTATCTAGGGTTTTAGATTTTCTCTATGCATGCTCATTTTTTATCTATGTTGTCACTTGTGTCTTAGAAAACTTGGTGTTACTTGGTTGATAAAATCGAATGAAGAAAGGTTGGATATGAATTTGTTTCCTGTTAAAAAAAATGAAAAAACCCTAAACCATAAATTAAAACTTGAACCCTAAACCTAAAACTTAAACCCTAAACCCTAAACCTTAAACCCTAAAAACCATAAACGTTAAAACCTAAAAATCATAAACCCTAAACCTCAAACCCTAGACCCTAAACCCTAAACCATAAACCCTAAACTCTAAAAAGCGAAAAACCTAAACCTAAACTAAATAAAACCTAAAAATAAGATAAAAAAATCTAAACCAAGATAAAATATAATAAAAATATAAACTAAAACCTAAATGACTTAAAATAAAAAAAGTAAAAACTAAACTAAAATAAAATAACTAAAAAAACCTAAACTAAACTAAAAAAAAATAAAACCTAAATAAAATAAAAACTAAACCAAAAATAAAAATAAAATGAACCAAAAATAAAATAAAATAAAAACCTAAACCTAAACAATAGACCTAAAAAATAAAACCTAAAAATAAATAAAAAATAAAACCTAAACCCTAAACTAAAAAAAACTAAACCTAAAATGAAAAGAAAATAAACCCAAACCTAAACTAAAATAAATAAAACCCAAGCCCAAACATAAAATAGGCAAAACCTAAACTAAATAAAATAAAATAAAAGAAACTAAAAATAAATCTAAACCTAAACTAAAAACTTAAAACCTAACCCTAAAAAAATTAAATAAAAACTTAAACTTAAACCTAAAAATAAAAAATAAAACCTAAACCTAAAAAATAAAATAAAAATAAAACTAAACTAAAAATTAAACCTAAACCTATACATAAACCTAAAAAATAAACTAAAATAAAAACCCTAAACTAAAATAAATAAACCTAAAATAAATAAACTAAAATAAATAAAATAAAAAATCAACCTAAATCAAAATAAAAAATAAAAAAACTAAAATAAATAAAAAATAAACCTAAACCTACTAGTTTACTTAATTTAAAAAAATAAAAAATAAAAATCCTAACCTTAAAACTAATCCTAAACCCGAAACTCTAAACCCTAAATCCACAACCCTAAACCATAAACCCTTAACCCTAAAACCTAAACCCTAAATCCTAAACCCTAAACCCTAAATCCTAAACCATAAAACCTGAAACCCTAAACTCGAAACCCTAAACCCTAAACCCTAAAACCTAAAAAAGCTTAAACCCTAAACCCACCTTAAACCCTAAACCCTAAACCCTAAACCCTAACCTTAACCCTAAACCATAAACCCTAAACCCTAAACCCTAAAAACTCTAAACCCTAAAGCCTAAACCTTAAACCTTAAACTTTAGACCCTAAACTAACCCTAAACCCTAAGCGAACCCTAAACCATAAAAACCCTAAATGCTAAAGCCTAAACACTAAACACTAAACCCTAAACCCTAAACCCTAACCATAAACCCTAAACCCTAAAACCCTAAACCTTAAAACCCTAAACACTAAACCCTAAATCATAAACCCTAAACCCTAAAAACCTAAATACATAAACCTAAACTAAATCAAACTTAATAATAAAATAAATGAAAAACCCTAAACCTAAATAAAATAAAAACCTAAACTTAAACCTAAACCAAAACCTAAAAATAAAATAAAATAAGCTGATAAAAATAAACTAAAATAAAATATATAAAAACTTAAACTAAACTAAAAAATTAGATAAGCCTAAGAATAAAACATAAATAAAATAAAAACTAAATGTAAAATAAAAGAAAAAATAAATCAAAATAAAATAAATTAAAATTAAATAAAACCTAAACTTGAAAGATAAACCCAAAAATAAAAGCTAAAAATAAATAAAAAATAAAAACTAAACCATAAACTAAAAAAACCCTAAACCTAAAATAAATTTAAATAAATAAAACAAAATAATCCCAAACCTAATGCAAAATAAACTGAAAAATAAATAAATAAAACCTAAAATAAACTAAACTTAAACCGTAAACTAAATAAAATAAAATTAAAAATAAATCTAAAATAAAAGCCCAAAACCTAAACCTAAAAAATAAAATAAAAAACTAAGCCTAAACTTTAAAAAAAAAACCTAAAACTACAAAATAAAATAAAAATAAAACTCAACTAAAAAATAAACCTAAACTTAAAAAATAAACTAAAATAAAAACCTAAACTAAAATAAGTAAATCTAAAATAAATAAACTAAAATAAAAAAATCAAAAATAAACCTTAATGAAATTAAAAAATAAAATAAACTCAAATAAATAAAATATAAACTAAATAAGCCTAAACCTACTGATTTACTTAATTTAAAAAAGCTAAGCCCTTTAACCTAAACCCTAAACCCTAAACCTAAAACCCTAAATCCTAAACCATAAAACCTTAAACCCTAAACCCTAAATCCTAAACCCTAAACCCTAAACCTACAACTTACAATCTTAAGCCCTAAACCCTAAACCCTAAGCTAAGCCTAAATCCTAAATCCTAAAAACCCTAAGCCCTACAGCCTATGCACTCAACCCTAACCCTAAACACTAAACCCTAAACCATAAATCTTAAAGCCCTAAACCCTAAACCCTATACCCTAAACTCTAAACCTTAAACCCCAAAAACTTAAAAACCTAAAACTAAATAAAATAAATCTAAAAAATAAAATAAATAAATAAAGTAAATCTAAAACAAATCATAAAATACTATAAAATAAAAACCTATACTAAAACCTAAACCTAAACCTAAAAATAAAATAAAATTAATTAATAAAAATAAAATAAAATAAAATAATTAATAACCTAAACTAAACTAAAAAAATCAAATAAACCTAAGAATAAAAAACATAAAAAAATAAAAACTAAATGTAAAATAAAGTTAAAATAACCCTAAAATAAACCTAAAATAAAATAAAATAAAAACAAAATAAAAACTTAAACCTAAAAATAAGTAAAAAAATTAAACCTAAACCCAAAACTAAAAAAAAAATATAAACCTAAAATATAAATAAATTAAATAAAATAGAATAAACTAAAACATAACACAAAATAAACAAAACTAAAATAAATAAAACCTAAGCTTAAACCTAAAATAAATTAATCCTAAACCTAAACCTAAACTAAATAAAATAAAATAAACTAAAAATAACCCCAAACCTAAACTAAAAAATAAAACCTAAAAATAAACCTAAAATAAAATCCTAAAACATAAACCTAAAAAAATAAAATAAAAAGCTAAACCTAATCCTAAAAATAAAAAATAAAACATATAACTAAAAAATAACATAAAAATAAAACTAAACTAAAAGATAAACTTAAACCTAAACCTAAACCTAAAAAATAAACTAAAATAAAAAATCTAACCTAAAATAAATAAACCTAAAATAAATAAAATAAACTAAATAAAAAAATAAACATAAATAAAAATAAAGAATAAAATAAACAAAAATAAATAAAAATTAAACTAAATTAACTAAATAAACCTAAACTTATCGATTTACTTAATTTTTTTAAAAAAAAATTAAACCATAAGCTAACCCTAAACCCTAAAAATAAACTAAAAAAAACCTAAACCTTCTAGTTTATTTAATTTAAACATAAACCTAAACTAAAGCGTGAACCCTAAACTCTAAACCCTAGAAATAACCTTAAAACTTAAACCCTAAAACCTTAAACCCAAACCCTAAACCCTAAACCCTAAACCCCTAAAACCTAAACCCTAAACCCTAAACCTTAAAGCATGAACCCTAAACCCTAAAAGCCCTAAATCCTAAAGCCTAAACAGTAAACTCTAAACCCTAAACCCTAAACCTGAAGCCCTAAACCCTAAACCCTAAACCCTTTTGAAATGGTCTCCTCTTTTTGATATAAAAGAGGAATCCCCAATTATTCCAATATGGCTAGCTCTTCCTATTATGAGAATACATTAAGTTACACATCAAGTTTTCTTTGCTTTTGCCTCTTCAAATTGATCAGCCATCAAGATCACGACCTTTTGTTGCTCGTATTTTGGTTGAGATTGATATTACTAAAAGCATCCTAAAGAAGTTTGGATCGGCTCTAAGAAATTTGGTTATAATCAAAAAGTGGAATTTGAGAATTTCCCTATTTTTTGCACACATTATAAGATACATGACCATGATCAATCTGAATGTTTTGTGTTGCATCCTCATCTTAAAAAAATAAATTGATGGATTCTAATCCTACTCTATCAAATGAAAAAATCAATAAATTTGCTTATGTGCCTAGAGTCACTCAAAATGGGAATCATCCCCCTACCCCTACTCCTTTTTTATCCACTGATTTGGCTATTGGAGAGCAATCTGAGCATGTTACAAATAATGCTTCTGAGGTTCATGAGGAGGCTAATGATAACTTACTTAACATTGCTTCTAATTGTAAAATTTGGCTCCTCAAGACAATACCTTGACTCATTCTAACCTACCCCTTTTGGCTAGTGAACCCGAGGAGACAAATTCTGAAATTGATCCTTTGATGAAAGAGCAAAATCTGAAAATTGTTGATCCTTTGATGATGGAACAAAATCTGAAAAGTAATTCTAAAAATGAGCATGAAATCTGTGCTATTAATGGCATCACAACCTCTCCTTCTACTGCCCTTCAGAGTGATACACATGCTAACCCTCTTTCTCAGCTTAATTCAGACACTGAAAATGGAGAAATTACCATTAGGAATGCTTTCATTGATACAGGTTCTATTCTGAATATCACAAATCACTCTCTCTCAGATGAGGATACTTTGGACAAAGATAGACCTTTTCAAACTATTTTTAAAAAAATCCCTTAAAGCTAGAATGTTCACTAATAGCTCCACTAGAACTACTAGATCTTCTCTAACTTCCCTTGAATAACTGCATCTACTTTTCAGACCTATCAGCCTTTGCACCTTCTTTCATAAACTCATTGCTAAATTAATTGCCAATAGAATTAGTCTGCTGTTGCCTAAAATTATTTCACCCAACCAAACTGGCTTCGTTAAAGGTAGAGCTATATCTGACAACATTCTTCTTGCCCAAGAGCTGATTCATGACATTGATGTTTCAACCATAGGTGGTAACATCCTTTTCAAACTGGACATCTCTAAAGATTTTGACAACCTCTCTTGGAATTTCCTCTTCCAAATTCTTCATTTGTTTGGTTTTTCTAACTATTTTATCTGCCTCATTAAAATTTGTATTACCAATATTTGGTTCTCCGTTATCATGAATGGTGAGTCCCTTGGTTTTTTTCCTTCTATGCATGGTTTGAGATAAGGAGATCCCTTATCACCCTCTCTTTTTATTCTTGTTGTTGAATATCTTTCGAGGAGCCTTAATGATCTTTTCAACAATAATCACAGCATATTTTTTAGAACTCAAGGTGGTCTTCCTGTCTCTCATCTTAGTTTTGCTGATGACTTCATAATCTTTTACAATGCCTCTATTCATCATATTATAACTATTAAGAATATTTTAAATAAATTTGTTAATGAAAGTGGTCTTTTTCTTAATGAAGGTAAAAGTTGTTTCATTCCATCCTTTAAAACCCCTAGTAATAGGATCAACCAAATCTTGAAAATTACTAACTTTCAGCAATAAAAACTTCCTATTAAATATCTTGGTGCTCTTCTTTTTAAAAGTCAGAAAAGATCACATCTCTTTGATGAGTTAATCCAAAAAATCTCTCATAAAATTTCTATTTGGGATTTTCATTTACTCTCATTTGGTGGTAGGCTCACTTTGACTAAGAGTGCCCTTAACTCCATGCCTTTATATCTCATTCAAACCATTATGCTGACCAATTCTACCATTAACAGAATTGAGTGCCTCCTTAATAAATTCTTCTGCAGTTCTAATAATAATTCTAAAAGAATGCATTAGACCTCTTGGTATAAAAGCTGTGGCACTCTTGTTGAAGGTGGACTTGGATGTAAGCCAATCAAGGAAGCTATCACTGCCTTTTCCTATAAACTTTGGGAGAATTTTAGGAGCAACAATAGTCTTTGGGCTAATTTCATGACTGCCAAATACTACCAGGGTAAGCACCCTCTCATTTGCCCCTATAGAGCAGAAGACTGGTTTATCTTATGGTGGGTGCAATAATGGCTTTGTTGTTTTATTTGTTGCCTGTGATTATGCTACTACCTACTTGGTTACTAACTAATGCACTGTATATTCTGAATGGGTGGCTTTATGGCCAGCTAGCTCTTATTTGTTGTCTTGGTTGTTTCTTGTCTTGGTTATCTGTTGTTTGGTTTTTCAGGATTCCAATGTTTTCTCTCCTTTGAACCCCCTAAGTGTCTATGATGTTTCTCTATTTTCTTATTGGATTATCTTATGGTGAGTGCAATAATTGTTTTACTATTTTATCTGTTGACTATGGGACTTTAGGGTCATATGTACAACAAGCTGCTTATGGGGTTGGCTTACTGATTGTCTTTGCTGTTTGTGTCTGGGCTACTGCTTATCACCTGATATCTATGGACTACTTAATCTACTATTGTTTTTCCATCTTTGTTAGACTTGTGCATCCCCGTGATTATGCTTCTATCTACTTGGTTAATATCTTATACCTATTCCGAATGGGTGGTTCTATGGATAGTTGTATTTATCTTGCTATCTTGGTTGTTTGTCGATCTCGACATCGGGTTTTATGCCCAAAGATGATGTTAGTCTTTCGATTGTCTTTATTTGGTGTTGTTTACAGTGGGATGCAATCTATTTCCTGTGGTTGCTGGTACAACTAATCTGTTGCTACATTCTCACCTTGGTCCTGTTAGACTTTTGCATCACTTGTTGTATTTGGGTTTGGGTTCTGCTGCCTTGCTTTACATTTATTTTTGTTAACTTCTGCAATGGTTATTAATAAAGGGGTTGTTAACATTTGCATTGCTTATTATGATTGGGTTTCTTTTCTGGACTATACTCTGGGGTTGTACTCCTAGCCTGAAAGTTTTATATATGTCTCATATGTTTGGCTCATTGATTTGCTTAGCGTGATTTCAGAGTTGCTTTTTTCTGCTCTCTTGTGGTGGGTTTTATCCCTAATTATACTCTTGGCTATGGTTTTAAAAGGGATTCTAGCAAAGATGGCTCATTCTCATATGTATAGGGATTCTCATGCTATGGTGACCATATTGATGATAATTTTCCTGCATGGGACACCTTATCTTTCTGCTCTTTGCTATCTCCTTTCTATATTATATATGGCTTTGTTTAGGTTTGCAGGTACTAAGGCCCATAAGACTTTCAACAAATGGCTGCTTTCTTCTCACCGGTTTGTAAGCTATGATTGTTGTAATGATTTCACTCCTTCTTGGTTTGGTAGTAGCTCTTGTGATGTAACCCTTCCGCTGAAGTTTGGATGCTCATATTTGCATCTGACCCATTTTGTGTGACTGAGCTTGAGCTTTCTTTCACACACTTCTCTATAATTTTTCTCAATTTATGCTGCTCTCATTTTTCACTTTCGCTATACTACTTTAACTGTTCTAATTTCTATCTTTCTCATTTTTTGCAGATGCACTTCTCTTTTTCTCTTGCAGGTTTTCTCTCTACTAGCATGCATTTTGTTATCCTGAAGAGCTTTGGCCCTGATCTATCCATTGATTTATCTATGTTAATAACTTTGTATCTTTTTCTTTACTTTTCTCTTTTATTTTTCTTTTGGTTGTACTTAGATAGGAGATTTACTCTCTAGGCTGATTGTAGCTCTTTGAGTAGTAGTTTTGGAGTTTATCTCCTCTTAAGGATCTTGTAACCCTCATTTTGTGGCAATAAAATTCCCCCTATATGGGGTTTCCCAAAAAAACAATCCTAAACCCTAAACCCTAAAACCCTGAACCATAAAACCCTAAACCCTAAACCCTAAATGATAATCCCTAAACCCAAAAAACCTAAAAACCTAAACTTAATAAATAAATAAAAATAAAACTTAACTAAAAAATAAACCTAAATCAAAACCTAAAAAATAAACTAAAATAAAAAACCTAAACTAAAATAAATAAACTAAACTAAATAAAAATAAAAAATAAACCCAAATAAAAATAAAACATAAAATAAACTAAAATAAATAAAACAAACTAAGTAAACTAAATAAACCTAAACCTACGAGTTTACTTAATTTAAAAAAATTCCTAAACCCTAAATCCTAAACCTACAATGGTATACCTACACCCCTAAACCTTAAACCCTGAACCCTAAAAACCCTAAACCTTAAACCCTAAACCCTAGACCCTAAACCCCTAACCCTAACCCCTAAACCCTAAACTCTAAAAGCATAAACCCTAAAACTTTAAACCCTAAACCCTAAACACTAAACCCTAAACCCTAACCTTAAACTCTAAACCCCAAACCCTAAACCTAAATATAAATTAACTAAATAAATTAAAAAATAAACCTAAACCCTAAGATATAATAAACCTAAACCTAAATCTAAACGCTAAGAATGGATAGAACCCTGACTACAGGAACATCACCGTCAACCATGTTTAGTCTAGATCTAGCGGTGGAGGCGAAGGTGGAGGTGGTGGTTATCGTAGTGGTGGTGGGAGATCTGGAGGTGTTGGTGGATATGGAGGTGGTGGTTGGAGTAGTGGTGGTTCTAGAGACGAGAGGAGCGACTAAGGTTACAGTCATGGTTGTGGCGACGGGAGAGATCGGGGAAATGATGGTGGATCCCGCTACTCGAGTGGTCGGGGTGGTTCTGATGGGAACTAAACAAATTGAAGAACAACCAATCAGATCTGCTGCTTATTAACTATGTCTTTACAATAGAGATCGTTCTAGTTTTCTAGGGTTTTTGATTTGCTCTATACATGCTAATTTTTTAGCTATGTTGTTGCTTATTTCTTAGAAAACTAGGTGTGCTACTTGGTAAATGAAATAAAAAAAAGAAATACTGAATATGAATTTGTTCTTTGTTAATAAAACCCAAAAATCCTAAACCCTAAACCCTAAAAACCCTAAACCTTAAACCCTAAAACCCTAAATGCTAAACCCTAAACCCTAAAACCATAAACACAAAACACTAAACCTACAACCCTAAACCTTAAATCCTAAATCATAAAAAACCCTAAACCCTAAAACCTAAACCCTAACCCCTAACCTTAACTCTAAACGCTATACCTTAAACCCTAAACCCTAAAATCGTAAACCCTAAACCCTAAACCTTAAAAACCCTAAACCTTGAAGCTTAAACGGCAAACCTTAAACCATAAACCATAAACTAACCTTAAACCATAAGCTAACCATATGCCCTAATCCTTAAACCCTAAACCCTAAACCCTAAAACTAAACCTCAAGCAAATATACCTTAAAGCCTAAACCCTAAACCCTAACCCTAAACTCTAAACCCTGAAATCCTAAACCCTAAACCCTAAACCTTAAAAACCTGAAAACCTAAACCTAAACTAAAAAATAATAATAATAAAATAAAACAAATAAAAACATAAACTTAAATAAAATAAAAACATAAACTAAAACCTAAACCTAAACCTAAAAATAAAATATAATAATCTAATTAAAATAAACTAAAATAAAATAAATAATAACTTAACCTAAACTAAAAAATAAAATAAACTTAAGAATAAAAAGTTAAATAAAATAAAAAGTAAACATAAAATAAAAATAAAATAAACCTAAAATAAAATAAAGTAAAAAACTAAATCAAAAAATGAATCAAAAAATTAAACCCAAAAAGAAAACCTAAAAATATATAAAAAATAAAACTTAAATCCTAAACTAAAAAAAATTAAACCTAAAAAAAATAAACCTAAACCTAAAATTAAGTAAACTAAACTACAATAAATAAAACTTAAACCTAAACTTAAACCTAAACCTAAACTAAATAAAATAAACTAAACTAAAAATAAACCTAAACCTAAACTAAAAAATAAAACTAAAAAATAAACTTAAAATAAAAACCTAAAACCTAAACCTAAAAAAATAAAATAAAAACCTAAACCTAATCTTAAAAATAAAAAAATAAAACCTAAACCTAAAAAATAAAATAAAAATAAAACTCAATTAAAAATAAACCTAAACCCTAAAAACCCTAAACCATAAAGCTAAAGCCTAAAGCCTAAACTAACCTTAAACCCTAAACCCTTAAAACCTTAAACCCTAAAGCCTAAACACTAAATCCTAAACCTTAAACCCTAACCCTAAACCCAAAACCTTAAAACCCTAAACCCTAAAGCCCTAAACCCTAAACCCTAACCCTATACCCTAAATCCTAAAAGTACAAACCCTAAAACCCAATACCCTAAACCCTAAACCCTAAACCCTAAACCATAAACCATAACCCTAAACTCCAAACCCTAAACATAAACCTAAAGTAACTAAATATATAAAAAAATAAAATTAAATCCTAAAACCTAATAAACTTAAACCCTAAGAATGGGAAGAACCTTGATCGCAGGAACATCACCATCAACCAGCTTAATCCATATGGGAAAGGCGAGCAATTATCTGGTGGTGGGATTCTAGAGGTGCTACTGGATATGGTGGTGGTGGTCAGAGTAGTGGTGGTTATGGTGGTGGAGGAGCGACAAAAGTTATAGCCATGGTGGTGATAGAGGGAGAGATTGGGGATATGATGGTGGATCCCGCTAGTCGAGAGGCCAAGGTGGTTCTGATGGGAACTAGAGAAACTGAATAATGGTTGATCCGATCAGCTGCATATGGAATTATGTCACTACTGGAGAAACAGTTCTAGTAATCTAGGGTTTTTATTTTTCTTTATGCATTATCATTTTATCATCCACTTAT
Organism: Cymbidium sinense; assembly: GCA_021442155.1. Lineage (NCBI taxonomy): Eukaryota > Viridiplantae > Streptophyta > Magnoliopsida > Asparagales > Orchidaceae > Cymbidium > Cymbidium sinense. Next base: position 267,396,510 of record CM038215.1, read on the forward strand.
GTCTTAGAAAACTGGTGTGTTACTTGGTTGATGAAATCAAAAAAAAAGAAATGTTGAATCAATTTGTTCTCCATTAAAAAAAAAACTAAACCCTAAACCCTATAGCCTAAAAACCCTAAACCCTAAAACCCTATTCCCTAAACCATAAACCCTAAAACCCTAAACCCTAAACCCTAAACCCTAAACCTAAAACCCTAAACCCTAAGTCCTAAACCCTAAAAAATTGTAAACACTATACCTTAAACCTTAAACCCTAAACCCTAAACCCTAACCCTAACCCTAAACCCTAAATCATAAACCCTAAAATCCTAAATGATAAACCCTAAACTAACCCTAAACCCTAAAGCCTAAACCCAAAACCTTAAACTTTAAAGCCTAAACTAACCCTAAACCCTAAGCTAACCCTAAACCCTAAACCCTACCTTAAAAACCCTAAACCTTAAAGCATAAAGACTAAACCTTAAATCCTAAACATTAAAACCCTAAATCGAAAAACCCTAACCGCTAAACCCTAAACACTAAACTCTAAACCCTAAACCCAAAAAACCTGAAAACCTAAACCTAAACTTAAACTAAATAAAACCTAAAAATAAAATAAAATAAACCTATACCAAAATAAAATAAAATAATTAAAATAAAATAAAAACATAAACTAAAACATAAACCTAAACCTAAAAATAAAATAAAATAAACTAATAAAAATAAACTAAAATAAAATAAATAATAACCTAAACTAAACTAAAAAAAATAAGCCTAAGAATGAATAAATAAATAAAATTAAAATAAACATAAAATTAAAATAAAATTAACCTAAAACAAAAAAATAATAATAACTAAATAAAAACCTAAACCTAAAAAATAAACCTAAAAGTAAAACCAAAAATAAATAAAAAATAAAACCTAAACCCTAAATTAAAAAAAAAACCTTAACCTAAAATAAAAAATAAATAAACCTAATCCTAAACTAAAATAAATAAAACCTAAACAAAACTAAATAAAATAAATAAACTAAAAAAAAACCTAAACCTAAACTAAAAATGAATCTTCAAAATAAACCTAAAATAAAACCTAAAACCTAAACTAAATACAATTAAATAAAACCTAAACTTAAATCTAAAAAATAAAAATAAAACCTAAACTTAAAAATAAACTAAAATAAAACACCTATACTAAACTAAATAAACCTAAAATATATAAACTAAACTAAATAAAAAAAATAAACATATGTAAAAATAAAAAATAAAATAAACTAAAATAAATAATAAAAGAACTAAATAAACCTAAACCTAATGGTTAACTTAACTTTAAAAAAATTCTAAGCTAACCATAAACCCTAAATCCTAAACCTTAAAAATTGTAAACTCTAAAGTCTAAACACTAAACCCTAAACCTTAAACCCTAAACCATAACCCTAAACCCTAAACCCTAAAACCCTAAACCCTAAAACCTTAAATCCTAGTCCCTAAACCCTAAACCCTAAGAACCTAAAAACCTAAACCTAAACTAAATAAAATCTAAAAATAAATTATATAAAAAAACATTAACCTAAATATAATAAAAAAATCAAAATAAATTAAAAACTAAACTAAAACCTAATCCTAAAGACAAAAATAAAATAAAATAAAATAAAATAATAAAAATAAACTAAAATAAAATAAATAAAAATCTAAACAAAACTAAAAAATAAAATAAACCTAAGAATAAAAAATCTAACTAAAATAAAGACAAAACATAAAATAAAAATAAAATAAACCTAAAATAAAATAAAATAAAAACTAAATAAAAACCTAAACCTAAAAAAACTTAAAATTAAAACCTAAAAATAAATAAACAAATAAAACTTAAACACTAAACTAAAAAAAACCTAAACCTAAAATAAAATTAAAATAAATAAATAAAATAAACCTAAACTGAAACTAAAATAAACTAAACTAAAATAAATAAAACCTAAACCTAAATGTAAAATAAACTATACCTAAACTAAATAAAATAAAATAAACTAAAAATAAACCTAACCTAAAAAATAAAATCAAAAAATAAGCTAAAAATAAAAACCTAAAAACTAAACCTACAAAAATAAAATAAAAACCCAAACCTAAACCTAAAAATAAAAAATAAAACCTAAACCTAAAAAAAATTTAAAAAAAAAACTAAACTAAAAAATAAACCTAAACTTAAAAAATAAATTAAAATAAAAAACCTAAACTAAAATAAATAAAAAATAAAAAATAAAAAATAATCATAAATAAAAATAAAAAATGAAATAAACTAAAATAAATAAAAAATAAACTAAATAAACTAAATAAACCTAAACCTACTAGTTTACTTAATTAAAAAAAACCCAAAACCCAAAATCCTAAACCCTAAACCCTAAACCCTAAATTCTAAACACTAAACCCTAAACATTAAACCCTAAAACTAACCCTAAACCCAAAACCCAAAACCTACAACCCTAAACCCTAAAAAGCTCTAAACCTTAAATCCTAAACTAACCCTAAACCTTAAACTCTAAACCCTAAACCTTAAACCCTATAAACCTAACCCATACCTTAAACCTTAAACCCTAACTGTTAAAACCCTAAATCCTAAACCCTAAACCCTAACCATTAAAACTTTAAACCCTAAACTAACCCTAAACACTAAACCCTAAAAACCTTGAACCGTAAAGCCTAAACCCTAAACCTAAACCTTAAGCTAACCCTAAACCCTAATACCCTAAACCTTATGATGGTGGATCCCGCTACTTGAGTAGCCAGGGTGGTTCTAATGGGAATTAGAGAAACTGAAGAATGGCCAATCGATCTGTTGCTTATGGAACTATGTCTTTACAGTAGAAATAGTTCTAGTTATCTAGGGTTTTTGATTTGTTCTATGCGTGCTCATCTATGATCTATGTCATCACTTGTGTCTTAGAAAACTTGGTGTGTTACTTGGTTGATGAAATCAAAAAGAAGAAAAATTTGAATTCTCTTCATAACAAAAAAAACTAAAATCCTAAACCCTAAACTAAAACATAAATCCAAAACCCTAAACCCTAAAAATAGTGAAAACTAAACCCTAAACCCTAAATCATAAATCCTAAACCCTAAGACCCAAAACCCTAATCCCTAAACCTTAAATCCTAAACCTACAACCCTAAACCCTAAACCCTAAACCCTCAAAAATCTTAAACCCTAAACCCTAAACCAAAACCTAAACCTTAAACCCTAAATCTTAAATGCGGAACCATAAAACCCTAAACCTAAACACTAAACCTTAAACCCTAAACCTTAAAAACCCTAAACCCTGAAGCTTAAACCCTAAACCTTAAACCCTATAAATAAAACCAAAACTTGCTAACATAAAAAATCACTAAACCTTAAACTCTAAACCCTAAAACCTAAAAACCCTAAATCATAAAGCCTAAATACTGAAGCCAAAAGCCTAAACCCTAAACCCCCTAAACCCTAAACCCTGAAAACCTAAAATCCTAAACTTAAACAATAAAAACCTTAAAATAAAATAAATAAATAAACCTAAACCTAAATAAAATAATAAATTAAAATAAACTAAAAACATAAACTAAAACCTTAACCTAAACCTAAAAAATAAAATAAACTTAAGAATAAAAAACAAAATAAAATAAAAAGTAAATGTAAAATAAAAATAAAATAAACCAAAAAATAAAATAAAATAAAAACTAAATAAAAAGCATGAACTAGAAATATATTAAAAAATATATAAAAAAATAAAACTTAAACCCTAAACTAGGAAAAACCTAACCCTAAAATAAAAATAAAATAAACAAAATAAAATAAACCTAAACCTAAACTAAAATAAACAAATCCTAAACCTAAACTTAAAATAAACTAAACTTGAACCATAAACTAAATAAAATAAAATAAACTAGAAATAAACCTAAACCTAAACTAAAAAATAAAACCTAAAAATTAACCTAAAATAAAAACCTAGAACCTAAACCTAAAAACATAAAATAAAACCTAAAACTAAATCTAAAAATATAAAATAAGACCTAAACCTAAAAAATAAAACTAAACTAAAAAATAAGCATAAACTTAAACCTAAAATATAAACTAAAATAAAAACCTAAACTAAAACAAATTAACCTAAAATAAATACACTAAACTAAATAAAAATAAAAATAAAACATAAATAAAAAAATCAAATAAGCTAAAAAAAATAAAATAAATAAACCTAAACCTATCAGCTCACTTAATTTAAAAAAAAAAACCTAAACCCTAAACCCTAAATCCTAAATCCCAAACCATAAACCCTAAACCCTAAACCCTAAAACTAACCCTAAACCCTAAAACCTAAAAACCAAAAACTAAACTAAATAAAACTAAAAAAATAAAATAAATAAAAAACCTAAACCTAAATAAAATAAAAACCTAAACTAAAACCTAAACCTAAACCTAAACCTAAACCTAAATGTAAAAATAAAATAAATAAAAATAAAAACTAAACTAAAATAAAATAAATAAAAACCTAAACTAAACTAAATAAAATATACCTAAAATAAAATAAAATAAATACAAAATAAAAACCTAATCCTAAAAAATAAATCTAAAAATAAAACCTAAAAACAAATAAAAAAATAAATCCTAAACCCTAAATTTAAAAAAAAAACCTAAACCTAAATTAAATAAAATAAAATAAACTTAAACCTAAACAAAAATAAACTAAACTAAAATAAATAAAACTTAAACCTAAACCTAAAATAAACTAAACCTAAACCTTAAACTAAATAAGATAAAATAAACTAAAAATAAACCTAAACCTAACTTAAAAAATAAAACTTAAAAATAAACCTAAAATAAAAACCTAAAACCTAAACCTAAAAAAATAAATTGAAAACCTAAACCTAAACCAAAAAATAGAAAATTAAACCTACACCTAAAAAACAAAATAAAAATAATACTAAACTAAAATAAAAAATAAAACTAAACCTAAACCTAAACCAAAAAAAGAAACCAAAATAGAAAACCTAAACTAAAAAAAAACAAACCTAAATTAAATAAACTAAACTAAATAAAAATAAAAATAAACATAAATAAAAATAAAAAATAAAATAAACTAAAATAAATAAAAAATGAACTAAATAAATTAAATAAATCGACACCAATGAGTCTACTTAATTAAAAGAAAGAACCTTAACCTAAACCCCAAACCCTAAAACTAACCATAAACCCTAAATGTTGAACCCTAAACCCTAAACCCCAAACCCTAAATCCTAAACCTTAAAACCATAAACCCTAAACCCAAAACCCTAAACTTATATCCCTAAAACCTATAACCTTAAACCCTAAATCTTAAACCATAAACCCAAAAAACCTAAAAACCTTAAAACCTAAACCTAAATAAAAGAAAAACTAAAAATCAAAATAAATAAACAAATCTAAACCTAAATAAAATAGGAAAAATAAAATAATAAAAACTTTAACTAAAATCTAAACCTAAACCTAAACATAAACATAAAAATAAGTTAAAATAAAAAAAAATTAACACCTAAACTATACTAAAAAAATAAAATAAACCTAAGAATAAAATCCCTAAATAAGGTAAAAACTAAACATAAAATAAAAATAAAATAAACCTAAAATAAAATAAAATAAAAACTAAATTAAAACCTAAACCTAAAAAACAAACCTAATAACAAAACCTAAAAATAAATAAAAAATAAAATATAAACCCTAAACAAAAAAATTTAACCCTAAAATAAATAAAACTTAAACCTAAACCAAAAATAAACTAAACTGAAACCCTAAAATAAAATAAAATAAACTAAAAATAAACCTATACCTAAACTAAAAAATTAAACCTAATAATAATCATAAAATAAAAATCTAAAATCGAAACCTATAAAAATAAAATAAAAACTTCAACCTAAACCTAAACATAAAAAATAAAATGTAAACCTAAAAAATAAAATAAAAATAAAACTAAACTAAAAAATAAGCATAAACCTAAACTTAACAAATAAACTAAAATAAAAACCTTGACTAAAATAAAAAACCTAAAATAAATAAAATAAACTAAATAAAAATAATAAATAAACAAAAATAAATAAAATAACCTAAAATAAAATAAATAAAAATAAACTAAACTAACCTAAACCTATCAGTATACTTAATTTTTTTAAAAAAACACACTAAACCCTAAACCCTAAACCCTAAACCCTAAACCTTAAAACTAACCCCAAACCCTAAACTCTAAACCTACAACCCTAAACCCTAAACCCTATACCCTAAACCTTAAAAAACCCCAAACTCTCAACCCTAAACACCCAAAACCCAAAAACCAAAACCCTAAACCCTAAAACCTACAACCCTAAAGCCTAAATGCTAAACCCAAATCCTAAACCCTAAAACCTAAACCATAAACCATAAATCCTAAACCCTAAAACCCTAAACCCTAAACCCTAAACCCTAAACATACAACCTAAAACCTAGAACCCTAAACCCTAAACCTTAAACACTAAAACATAAACCTTAAACCCTAAACCCTAAAACTTAAACACTAAAAACTAAAAAACCTAAACCTAAGCTAAATAAAACCAAAAATAAAATAAATAGAAATGCCTAAACCTAAATATAAAATAAATACCTAAACTTAAACCAAAATTGAAATGTAATAAGAAAATAAAATAAAAAATAAAAATTAAACTAATATAAAATAAATAAAAACCTAAACTAAACTAAAAAATAAAATTAACCTAAAAATAAAAAACTAAAAAAATAAAAACTAAACATAAAATAAAAATAAAATTAACCTAAAATAAAATAAAATAAATACTTAATAAAAACCTAAACTTAAAAAATAAACATAAAAATGAGACCTAAAAATAAATAAAAAATAAAACCTAAACCCTAAACTCAAAAAAACACTTAAACCTAAAATAAAAATAAAATAAACCTAAACCTAAACTAAAATAACTAAACTAAAAAAAATAAAACCTAAATCTATACCTAAAATATAATAAACCTAAACATAAACCTAAACCCTAAATAAAATGAAATAAACTAGAAATAAATATAAACATAAAAAAATAAAATAAAATTTAAACCTAAACCTAAAAATAAAAAAAATAAAACTCAAACTTAAAAGATAAATAAAAATAAAACTACACTAAAAAATAAACATAAACTTAAACCTAAACCTAAAAAATAAACTAAAATAAAAACCAAAACTAAAATAAATAAACTAAACTAAATAAAAATTAAAAATAAACCTAAATAAAAATACAAAATAAAATAAACTAAATAAACCTAAACCTGACGATTTACTTAATTTGAAAAAAACCTAAACCCTAAACCTTAAAACCCTAAATCCTAAACCCTAAACCCTAATCCTTAAACCCTAAACCCTATACCCTAAACCCTAAACCTTAAACCCTAAACCCTAAACCCTAAACCCTAAACACTAAACCCTAAACCCTAAACTCTAACCTAACCTTAAACCCTAAACCCTAATCCCTAAACCCTAAACCCTAAAACCCTAAACCCTAAACTAACCCTAAACATTAAACCCTAAAAACCCTAAACCCTAAAGACTAAACCTTAAACCCTAAACTAACCCTAAACCCTAAACTAACCCTAAACCTTAAAATAAAATAAATAAATAAACCTAAACCTAAATAAAATAAAATAAAAACCTAAACTAAAACCTAAACCTAAACCTAAACTTAAAAATAAGTTAAAATAAAAAAATGAAAACTAAACTATAATAAAATAAATAAAAACCTAAACTATACTAAATAAAATAAAATAAACCTAAAAAGAAAAAACCTAAATAAAATAAAAACTAAACGTAAAATAAAAATAAAATAAACCTAAAACTAAATAAAAACATAAACTTATCAAACAAACCTAAAAAGAAAACCTAACAAAAATAAAAAATAAAACCTAAACCATAAACAAAAAATCTGAACCTAAAATAAACAAAATAAAATATATTAAACTAAAATAAATAAAACTTAAACCTAAACCAAAGATAAACTAAACCTAAACACTAAACTAAAATAAAATAAACTAAAAATAAACCTATACCTAAACTAAAAAATTAAACTTAATAATAATCCTAAAATAAAAATCTTAAAATGAAAACTAAAAAAAATAAAATAAAAACTTCATCCTAAACATAAACATAAAAAATAAAATTTAAACCTAAAAAATAACATAAAAATAAAACTAAACTAAAAAATAAGCATAAACCTAAACCTAACAAATAAACTAAAATAAAATACCTAAACTAAAATAAAAAACCTAAAATAAATAAACTAAAGTAAATAAAATTAATAAATAAACATAAATAAAAAAAATAAAATGAACTAAAATTAATAAAATAAATAAATTAAATAAGTCTAAAGCTATAAGTTTACTAAATTTTTTTGAAAAAAAAAACCCTAAACCCTAAACCCTAAATCTTAAACCCTAAACCCTAAACCCAAAACTCTGAACCTACAACCCTAAACCCTCAACCCTATACCCTAAACCATAAAAAACCCCAAACCTTCAACCCTGCACCCTAAACCCAAAACCCTAAACTCTAAACCCTAAAACCTACAAACCTAAACCTGAAACGCTAAACCCAAAACCCTAAACCCTAAACCCTATACCCTAAACCCTAAACCTTAAAACCTGAACCCTAGAACCCTAAACCCTAAACATACAACTTAAAACCTAGAACCCTAAACCCTAAACCTTAAACCTTAAGACCTAAACCCTAAACCCTAAACCCTAAACCTTAAACCCTAAAAATTGAAAAACCTAAACCTTAACTAAATAAAATGAAAAAATAAAATAAATAGAATAGCCTAAACCAAAATAAAATAAAATAAATAAAAACCTAAACTAATACCAAAATTAAAATGTAATAAGAAATTAAAATTAAAAATTAAAAATTAAACTAAAATAAAATAAATAAAAACCTAAACTAAACTAAAAAAATAAAATTAACCTAAAAATAAAAGACCTAAACAAAATAAAAACTAAACATAAAATAAAAATAAAATTGACCTAAAATAAAATAAAATAAATACTTAAAAAAAACCTAAACCTAAACAATAAACTTAAAAATGAAACCTCAAAATACGTAATAAATAAAACTTAAACCCTAAACTCAAAAAGAAAACTTAAACCTAAAATAAAAATAAAATAAACCTAAACTTAAACTAAAATAACTAAACTAAAAAAAATAAAACCTAAACCTATTCCTAAAATAAACTAAACCTAAACCTAAACCTAAACCCTAAATAAAATGAAATAAACTAAAATTAAACCTAAACTTAAAAAAATAAAATAAAAACCTAAACCTAAACCTAAAAAATAAAAAAATAAAACTTAAACTTAAAAAATAAATAAAAATAAAACTACACTAAAAAATAAATATTAACATAAACCTAAGCCTAAGAAATAAACTAAAATAAAAAACCAAAACTAAAATAAATAAACCTTAAATAAATAAACTAAACTAAATAAAAATTAAAAATAAACCTAAATAAAAATAAAAATAAAATAAACTAAAATAAATAAAAATAAACTAGATAAACTGAATAAACCTAAACCTATCAATTTACTTAATTTTTAAAAAGAACCTTAAACTGAAAACCTAAACCCTAAACCCTAAACCATAAACCTTAAACCCTAAAACTAACCCTAAACCTACAACCCTTAGCCCTAAATTCTAAACCCTAAACCCCATACTTTAAACCATAAAAAACCCTAAACCCTAAATCTTAAACCCTAAACACTAAACCGTAAACCCTAAACCCTAACCCTATCCCTAAATCCTAAACCTAAGAAATGAAAACCTAAACTAAACTAAAAAAATAAAATAAACCTAAGAATAAAAACCTAAATAAAATAAAAACTAAATGTAAAATAAAAATAAAATAAAATAAAACTAAATAAAAACCTAAACCTGAAAAAAAATAAAAAATAAAACCTAATCCCTAAACTAAAAAAACCTAAACCTAAAATAAAAATAAAAAAACAAAATAAAATAAACCTAAACCTAAACTAAAATAAACTAAACTAAAATAAATAAAACTTAAACATAAACCTAAAGTTAAACTAAATAAAATAAAATAAACTAAAATAAACCTAAACATAAACTAAAAAATAAAACCTAAAAGTAAATCTAAAATAAAAACATAAAACCTAAACCTAAAGAAATAAATAAAAATTAATACTTAAACCTAAAAATAAAAACTAAAACCTAAAACTAAAAGATAAAATAAAAATAAAAATAAACTAAAAAGTTTGCATAAACCTAAACCCAAACCTAAAAATAAACTAAAATAAAAAAACCAAAATTAAAATAAATAAGCTAAAAAAAATAAACCTAAATAAAATTTAAAAAAATAAAATAAACTAAAATAAATAAAAATACTAGATAAATTAAATAGACATAAAAAATACTGGTTTATTTAATTTAAAAAAAATCCCTAAACCTTAAACCTTAAACACTAAATCCTAAACCGTAAACCCTAAACCCTAAAACTAACCCTAAACTTACAACCCTAAACCCTAAACACTAGAGCCTAAACCCTAAGCCCTAAACCTTAAACCCTAACCCTAAACCTAAACCCTAAACTCTAATTTCTAAAGCCAAAACCCTTAAACCCTAAACCCTAAGCTAACCCTAAACCGTAAACCCTAAACAATAAACCCTAAACACTATACCCTAAGCAATAAAAACCTAAAAACCTAAACTAAATAAAACCTAATAATAAAATAAATAAATAAACCTAAACCTAAATAAAATAAAATAAAAACCTAAACTAAAACCTAAACCTAAACCTAAAAAAAATAAAATAAAAAATAAAAATTTACTAAAATAAAGTAAATAAAAATGTAAACTAAACTAAAAAAATAAAATAAACCTAAGAATAAAAACCTAAATTAAATTAAAACTAAACGTAAAATAAAAATAAAATAAATGTAAAATAAAAGAAAATAAAAACTAAATAAAAATCTAAACCTAAAAAATAAACCTAAAAAAATTAAAAATAATACCTAATCCCTAAACTAAAGAAAAACTTAAACCTAAAATAAAATAAAATAAACAAAATAAAATAAAGCTAAACCTAAACTAAAATAAACTAAACTAAAATAAATAAAACCTAATACTAAACCTAAAATAAACTAAACCTAAACCCAAACCTAAACTAAGTAGAACAACAACAACAACAACAACAACAACAAGCCTTAATCCCACTAGGTGGGGTCGGCTACAAGAATCCTTCGTCTCCATTGTGTCCTATTATGTGTCAAATTCTCATTTAAATCAAGTATACTAAGATCATTTTTTATACATCTTAACCAAGTCTTTTTAGGTCTACCTCTACCTTTCTTAACATAAGGCAAATCTAATGCATCTACTCTCCTAATCGGGTCATCAGACGGTCGACGCTTTATGTGGACAAACCATCTAAGGCGACTCTCCCTAATCTTATCTACCACTGGAGCTACTCCAACTTTTTCCCGAATATACTCATTTTGCATTCAATCTCTAAGAGTAAAGCCACACATCCATCTAAGCATCCTCATCTCTGTAACACTTAACTTAGCCTTATGCTTCTCTTTTATTGGCCAACCTTCTGCACCATAAGTCATTGCAAGTCTTACCACCATCTTATAAAATTTTCCCTTAAGTTTAAGTGGAACTTTTCTATCACATAATAGGCTAGATGCATTCCTCCACTTTAACCATCCAACTTGAATTCTACTAATAACATCTCCATCTATTTCACCATCATTTTGAACAATAGAGCCTAAATATCAAACGCTCCTCTTATTAATGACTTGTTCACCTAATGTCACAACACTATCACTATAACTTCTACAACTAAAATTACACTCCATATATTCAGTTTTAGATCTACTTAAATGAAAACCTTTAGACTCTAGAGTTGACCTCCATAATTCATGTTTCTATTGGACTCCCTCTCTAGTATTATCAACAAGAGGAATGTCATCAGCAAAAAACAAACACCAAGGAACATCTTCTTGTAAATGCCTAGTAAGAACATCCATAACTAAAGTAAAAAAGGTAAGGGCTTAAAGTTGATCCTTGACATAATCCAACTGAAATAGGAAAATATTTTATCAATCCTCCTTGTGTTTGGACACAAGTAATAGCTCTAGTATACATATCCTTAATGACTTGAATATAACCAATATTAATTCCTTTCTATTCTAGAACTCTCCAAAGAACATCTCTTGAAACTTTATCATAAGCTTTCTCTAAATCAATAAATATCATATGTATATCCTCCTTACTTTCTCTATGCTTCTACATCAAGCCCCTTAACAAATGTATAGCAACCATAATAGATCTACCTGGCATGAAACCAAACTGATTGTGAGAAACTTCTGTATCACATTGTAACCAATGCTCAATTACTCTCTCCCATAATTTTAATGTCCCACGTTAACTTAATTCTTCTATAATTTGCACTCTCTTGTGCATCACATTTATTCTTAAATATTGGAACCAACAAACTCTTTCTCCACTCAACTGGCATCTTTTTAGTCTTTAAAATGACATTAAAAAGATTTGTATGCCAAGAAATTCCTTGATCTCCTAAACATTTCAACACTTCTATTGGAATATTATCCAGTCCTACTACTTTTCCACATTTCATTTTCTTTAAAGCTTCACTAACTTCAGATTTACTAATGCGATGATAAAAATGAAATTCTCTATTTTGTTTAGGGTATTAAGGTTGCTAAAATCAATCGTACTTTCAGATCCTTCATTGAAAAGTTTATCAAAATACCTCATCCACCTATTTTCAATATCATTTTCTAAAAAAAGCATTTTATTATTTTCATCCTTAATACACCTCACTTGAACTATGTCTTTACTTCTCCTATCTCTTTGGTTGGCTAACTTATACATACATCTTTCGCCTTCTTTGGTATCTAATCTATTGTATAAATCACTAAAAGCTAAATTTTTTTGCATCATATACAACTTTCTTAGAATCTCTACAGGCCACTTTATATCTTTCCCAATTCTCTGAGTTTTTACATCTAAACCAAGTTTTATAACAATACTTCTTATTTTTTATCTTTTCTTGCACACTCTGACTCCACCACCAACTATTCTTATTAAAGGAAGCTTTTCCTTTTGATTCTCCAATCACATCTTTAGTAACTTGCTTAATTTCACTTACTATTTTTTCACACATAGTGTTAGCTTCCTCATGAACATTCCAAATTCTAATCTCTTGTAGCTTGCTCTTAAAATATTTTTATTTGGAATCTTTAAGTGTCCCCATCTAATTCTAGGACAATAATTTGGTTTATTTTTTCTATTACAACCTTTCATCTTAAAAACTAGAACTAACAATCGATGTTGGGTACTTAGATTTTCACTTGGAATGACCTTACAATCTTTACAATCTAAACGATCTATTTTTCTTATCAGAAAATAATCAATCTATATTTTACTAGATCCATTTTTATAAGTAATAATATGTTCATCTCTTTTCTTAAATAAAGTGTTAGCAAATACAAAATCATAAGCTAAAGCAAAATCTAATATAGTCCTACCTTCTTCATTAGTCACTCCAAATCCATAACCACCATGAATACTTTGAAAATATTCTACCACTCTACCAACATGTCCATTTAAATCTCCTCCAATAAATACTTTTTCTTCAAGAGATATCTTTTGTATTAATCCCTCTAATTCATTCCAAAAATTTTCTTTTGCGCTTACCTCCAAACCTATTTGAGGAGCAAAGACACTTCTAATATTGATAATCTTACTATCAACAATAATCTTTAAAGCTATAGTTCTATCTCCACATCTATTAATATTTATAACATTATCCTTCAAACTTTTATCTATAATCACACCTACACCATTTCTAGTTTGACTTTTACCTGAATACCAAAGTTTAAAACCTAAACTATCAATCTCCTTGGTCTTCTCCCCAACCCATTTAGTTTCTTAAACACATAAAATATTTATCTTTCTATGAACCATAATATCTATTAATTCCATTAATTTACCTGTAAGAGTACCTATATTCCAAGATCCTAACCTAATTCTAGTTTCATGGACTAACTTCTTTGCCCACATCCGTCCATAATGTGGGAACCCTTGCTTATTTAACACTACACCCGGGCACCGATGCAGCGGCTCTAGCACATTTTTCACTGTATCAAAGCCATACAGCATGTCGCTTCTAGGGGATGCCTTAGAATTAACACAATGATTTAAATGATTCATGTCATGATTATTTCGATAAGTTTTATGATGGCTTTCGACTACCTAACGCAACCCTCCAGTTTTCACATCCGGACTTGGGACCAGCAATGATAGTGTTAAAATAAAATAAAATTAACTAAAATAAACCTAAAAGGAAACCTAAAATAAAAATAGAAAGCCTAAACCTAAAAAAACCAAAACTTAAACCTAAAAATAAAAACTAAAACCTAAAACTAAAAAATAAAATAAAAATAAAACTAAACTAAAAAGTTTGCATAAACCTAAACCCAAACCTAAAAAATAAACTAAAATAAATAACATAAACTAAAATAAATAAACTAAATTAAATATAAATAAAAAATAAACCTAAATAAAAATAAAAAATCAAATAAACTAAAATAAATAAAAATAAACTACATAAACTAAATAAACCTAAACCTATCGATTTACTTAATTTTTAAAAATACCCTTAAACCCTAAATCCTAAACCCTAAATCCTAAACCATAAACCTTAAACCCTAAAACTAACCCTAAACCTACAACCCTTAGCCCCAAACCCTGAACCCTAAACCCTATACCTTAAACCTTAAAAAACCCTAAACCCTAAACCCTAAACCTTAAACCCTAAACACTAAACCCTAAACCCTAAACCCTAACCCTATCCCTAAATCCTAAACCCTAATCCTTAAACCCTAAACCTTAAAATCCTAAACTCTAAAGACTAAACCCTAAACCCTAAACTAACCCTAAACACTAAGCTAACCCTAAACCCTAAACCTTAAACCCTAAACCTTAAACCCTAAGTCCTAAAAACTTAAAAACATAAAATCCTAAACTAAATAAAACCTAATAATAAAATAAAAAAAACCTAAACCTAGATAAAATAAAATAAAAACCTAAACTAAAACCTAAACCCAAACCTTAAAGTAAAATAAAATAAAAAATTAAAATAAAATAAATGAAAACTTAAACTAAACTAAAAAAATAAAATAAAACTAAGAATAAAAACCTAAATAAAATAAAAACTAAACATAAAATAAAAATAAAATAAAATAAAAACTAAATAAAAACCTAAACCTAAAAAATAGACCTGAAAAAAAATAAAAAATAAAACCTAATCCCAAAACTAGAAAAAACCTAAACCTAAAATAAAAATAAAATAAACAAAATAAAATAAACCTAAACCTAAACTAAAATAAATTAAACTAAAATAAATAAAACCTAAACATAAACCAAAAGTTAAACTAAATAAAATAAAATAAACTAAACTAAACCTAAACGTAAATTAAAAAATAAAACCTAAAAGTAAATCTAAAATAAAAACATAAAACCTAAACCTAAAAAAATAAATAAAAATTAATACTTAAACCTAAAAATAAAAACTAAAACCTAAAACTAAAATATAAAATAAAAAAAACTAAACTAAAAAGTTTGCACAAACCTAAACCCAAACCTAAATAATAAACTAAAATTAAAAACCAAAATTAAAATAAATAAACTAAAAAAATTAAAAATTAAAAAATAAACCTAAATAAAATTAAAAATATAAAATAAATTAAAATAAATAAAAATACTAGATAAATTAAATAGACCTAAAACTATCGATTTACTTAATTTAAAAAAAACCCTAAACCTTAAACCTTAAACCGTAAATCCTAAATTGTAAATCCTAAACCCTAAACCCTAAAACTAACCCTAAACTTATAACCATAAACCCTATAACCTAAACTTTAAAAAACCCTAAACCCTAAACACTAGAGCCTAAACCCTAAGCCCTAAACCCTAAACCCTAACCCTAACCCTAAACACTAAACCCTAATTTCTAAACCCTAAACCCTAAGCTAATCCTAAACCATAAACCCTAAACCCTAAACCCTAAACACTATACCCTAAGCCCTAAAAACCTAAAAACCTAAACTAAATAAAACCTAATAATAAAATAAATAAATAAACCTAAAGCTAAATAAAATAAAATAAAAACCTAAACTAAAACCTAAACCTAAAAATAAAATAAAATAAAAAAATAAAAATTTACTAAAATAAAGTAAATAAAAATGTAAACTAAACTAAAAAAATAAAATAAACCTAAGAATAAAAACCTATATTAAATAAAAACTAAACGTAAAATAAAAATAAAATAAACCTAAAATAAAATAAAATAAAAACTAAATAAAAATCTAAACCTAAAAAATAAACCTAAAAAAAAATAAAAATAATACCTAATCCCTAAACTAAAGAAAAACTTAAACCTAAAATAAAAATAAAATAAACAAAATAAAATAAAGCTAAACCTAAACTAAAATAAACTAAACTAAAATAAATAAAACCTAATCCTAAACCTAAAATAAACTAAACCTAAAGCTAAACCTATACCTAAACTAAATAGAATAACAACAACAACAACAACAACAACAACAACAACAACAAGCCTTAATCCCACTGTAATACATGAATCCTTCGTCTCCATTGTGTCATATTATGTGTCAAATTCTCATTTAAATCAAGTATACTAAGATCATTTTTATACATCTTAACCAAGTCTTTTTAGGTCTACCTCTACCATTCTTAACATAAAGAAAATCTAATGCATCTACTCTCCTAATCGGGTCATCGGATGGCCGACGCTTTATGTGGACAAACCATCTAAGGCGACTCTCCCTAATCTTATCTACCACTGGAGCTACTCCAACTTTTTCTTGAATATACTCATTTTCCATTCTATCTCTAAGAGTAAAGCCACGCATCTATCTAAGCATCCTCATCTCTGTAACACTTAACTTAGTCTTATGCTTCTCTTTTATTGGCCAACCTTCTGCACCATAAATCATTGTAGGTCTTACCACCATCTTATAAAATTTTCCCTTAAGTTTAAGTGGAATTTCCTATCACATAATAGGCCAGATGCATTCCTCCACTTCAACCATCCAACTTGAATTCTACTAATAACATCTCCATCTATTTCACCATCATTTTGAACAATTGAGCCTAAATATCTGAAACGCTCCCTCTTATTAATGACTTGTTCACCTAATGTCACAACACTATCACTATAACTTCTACAACTAAAATTACACTCCATATATTCAGTTTTAGATCTACTTAAATGAAAACCTTTAGACTCTAGAGTTGACCTCCATAATTCATGTTTCTATTGGACTCCCTCTCTAGTATTATCAACAAGAGGAATGTCATCAGCAAAAAGCATACACCAAGGAACATCTTCTTGTAAATGCCTAGTAAGAACATCCATAATTAAAGTAAAAAATATAAGGACTTAAAGCTGATCCTTGATGTAATCCAACTGATATAGCAAAATATTTTATCAATCCTCCTTATGTTTGGACACAAGTAACAGCTCTAGTATACATATCCTTAATGACTTGAATATAACCAATATTAACTCCTTTCTGTTCTAAAACTCTCCAAAGAACATCTCTTGAAACTTTATCATAAGCTTTCTCTAAATCAATAAATATCATATGTATATCCTCTTTACTTTCTCTATGCTTCTACATCAAGCCCCTTAACAAATGTATAGCATCCATAGTAGATCTACCTGGCATGAAACCAAACTGATTGTGAGAAACTTCTGTATCACATTGTAACCTATGCTCAATTACTCTCTCCCATAATTTTAATGTGTGGCACATTAACTTAATTCTTCTATAATTTGCACACTCTTGTGCAACACCTTTATTCTTAAATATTGGAACCAACAAACTCCTTCTCCACTCATCTGGCATCTTTTTAGTCTTTAAAATGACATTAAAAAGATTTGTAAGCCAAGAAATTCCTTGATCTCCTAAACATTTCAACACTTCTATTGGAATATTATCTGGTCCTATTACTTTTCCACATTTCAATTTCTTTAAAGCTTCACTAACTTCAGATATACTAATACGATGATAAAAATGAAATTCTCTATTTTTGTTTAGGGTATTAAGGTTGCTAAAATCAATCGTACTTTTAGATCTTTCATTGAAAAGTTTATCAAAATACCTCATCCAACTATTTTCAATATCATTTTCTAAAAAAAAAACATTTTATTATTTTCATCCTTAACACACCTCACTTGAACTATGTCTTTACTTCTCCTATCTCTTTGGTTGGCTAACTTATACATACATATTTTACCTTCTTTGGTATCTAATCTATTATATAAATCACTAAAAGCTAAATTTTTTGCATCATATATAGCTTTCTTAGAATCTCTACAAGCCACTTTATATCTTTCCCAATTCTTCGAGTTTTTACATCTAAACCAAGTTTCATAACAATACTTCTTATTTTTTATCTTGTCTTGCACACTCTGACTCCACCACTAACTATTCTTATTAAAGGAAGCTTTTTCTTTAGATTCTCCAATCACATCTTTAGTAACTTGCTTAATTTCACTTACTATTTTTCCACACATAATGTTAGCTTCCTCATGAACATCCCAAATTCTAATCTCTTGTAGCTCGCTCTTAAATATATTTTTATTTGGAATCTTTAAGTGTCCCCATCTAATTCTATTACAATAATTTGATTTATTTTTTCTATTACAACCTTTCATCTTAAAAACTAAAACGAACAATCGATGTTGGGTACATAGATTTTCACTTGGAATGACCTTACAATCTTTACAATCTAAACAATCTATTTTTCTTATCAGAAAATAATCAATCTATGTTTTACTAGATCCATTTTTATAAGTAATAATATGTTCATCTCTTTTTTTAAATAAAGTGTTAGAAAATACAAAATCTTAAGCTAAAGCAAAATCTAATATAGTCCTACCTTCTTCATTAGTCACTCAAAATCCATAACCACCATGAATACTTTGAAAATATTCTACCACTCTACCAACATGTCCATTTAAATCTCCTCCAATAAATACTTTTTCTTCAAGAGGTGTCTTTTGTATTAATCTCTCTAATTCATTCCAAAAAATTTCTTTTGCACTTACCTCCAAACCTACTTGAGGAGCATAAACACTTATAACATTGATAATCTTAGTATCAATAATAATCTTTAAAGCTATAATTCTATCTCCACATCTATTAATATTTATAACATTATCCTTCAAACTTTTATCTATACTCACACCTACAATTTCGGTTTGACTTTCGAATACCAAGGTTTAAAACCTAAACTATCAATCTCCTTGGCCTTCTCTCCAACCCATTTAGTTTCTTGAACACATAAAATATTTATCTTTCTATGAACCATAATATCTATTAATTCCATTAATTTACCTGTAAGAGTACCTATATTCCAAGATCCTAACCTAATTCTAGTTTCATGGACTAACTTCTTTGCCCGCATCTATCCATAATGTGGGAACCCTTGCTTATTTAACACTGCACCCGGGCGCCGATGCAGCGGCTCTAGCACATTTTTCATTGTATCAAAGCCATACAGTGCATCACTTCCACGGGATGCCCTAGCATTAACACAATGATTTAAAGGATTCATTTCATGATTATTACGATAAGCTTTACACTGGCTGTCGACTACCTAACGCAACCCTCCACTTTTCACATCCGGACTTCGGACCGGCAATGATACTGTTGAAATAAAATAAAATAAACTAAAATAAACCTGAAAGGAAACCTAAAATAAAAACAGAAAGCCTAAACCTAAAAAAACCAAAACTTAAACCTAAAAATTAAAACTAAAACCTAAAACTAAAAAATAAAATAAAATAAAACTAAACTAAAAGTTTGCATAAACCTAAACCCAAACCTAAAAAATAAACTAAAATAAATAACTAAACTAAAATAAATAAACTAAATTAAATATAAATAAAAAATAAACCTAAATAAAAGTAAAAATTAAAATAAACTAAAATAAATAAAAAATAAACTTAATAAATTAAATAAACCTAAACCTACTGATTTACTTAATTTTAGAAAAAAAACCTAAACCCTAAACCCTAAACCCTAAACACTAAACCCTAAACCCTAAACTAACCATAAACCCCATACCCTAAACCCTAAACCCTAACCCAAATCTTAAACCCTAAACCCTAAACTAACCCTAAACCCTAAACCCTAAAAACCCTACACCCTATAGCCTAAAGCCTAAAGCCTAAACTAATCCTAAACCCTAAACCCTCAAAACCCTAAACCCTAAATCCTAAATCCTATACCCCAAATCATAACCCTAAACTCTAAACCTTAAAACCCTAAACCCTAAAACCCTAAACCCTAAACCCTAAACCCTAACCCTAAACCCTAAACCTAAACCTAAACCTAAACTAAATTAAATAAACTAAACTAAACCTAAATAAAGAAAATAAAATAAATTAAATCAAAACTTAAACCTAAACCTAAACCCGATACCTATACCCGAAAACCCCTCCTCAGCCGTGACGCTCTCTGGAGATTGCGTTTTCCCCTTTCTCTGATTTTGATTACCTTGTGGTTTGGCCGATTTCTGATCACTCTCGATCGATTTATTTGATTGTTTGTCTCTGATTGGCCTCTCATGTGAGTTTCCCTCTGCTCACTCGATGGTGGAGGAACCGCTTTTCGTGCAGCCGAGCTTCTCCATCTTGGAGGCATTGGCTAGGGCATCAGAATTACATGGAATTGTGGATCCGAAAACATCCACTACTCTGCCTGCAGTTAAGTCCTTTAAGGATGCATTATCTGGTAAGAAACTTTTCTCTAATGCTTGAGTAAATTTGATATCGACCTCATTTCGTGGCATGATAGCAATTATGTGTTCAAATCTAGATGTGGAAAAGTTGGCAAAGCCTTATGAATTCTCTTTAGATGGTAAATTTTCCTTACGATGGCCAACTCTCAATAACATCCGATCTTTTTTTCATAGCTTTAACTTATAGGTGCTTTCACTATCAGATTGATTGATCCAAGGCATATTTTAATTCAGCTCTCTAATGACTTAGATTATTCAAGAGTTTTTGCTCATCGCTCTTACTTTGTCTTTAATTATCAAATGCAACTTTTAAAATGGTCTCCTCTTTTTGATATAAAAGAGGAATCCCCAATTGTTCCTATATGGTTAGCTCTTCCTAATATGAGAATACACTATGTTACACATCAAGTTCTCTTTGCAATTGGGGCTCTCTTTGGTCGGCCTCTTCAAACTGATCAGGCCACCGTTGTGAGATCATGACCTTCTGTTGCTCATATTTTTTTTGAAATTGATATTTCTAAAAAGTATCCTAAAGAAGTTTGGATTGGCTTTGAGAAGTTCAGTTATAATCAAAAAGTTGAATTTAAGAATTTTCCTATTTTTTGCACACACTATAAAATTCATGGCCACGATCACTCTGAATGTTTTGTGTTGCATCCTCAACTTAAAAAAAAATTGCTTGATCCTAATCCTACTCTATCAAATGATAAATCCAATAAATTTACTTATGTGGCTAAGGTCACTCAAAATGGGAATCCTACCCCTACCCCTACTCCTTCTGTATCCACTGCTTTGTTTATTTGAGAGAAATCTGAGCGAGTTAAAGACACTGCTAATTAGTTTTGTGAGGAGGCAAATGATTGCTTGATTATCAGTCCTTCTAATTGTAATAATTTGGCTCCTCAAGAAAATACCTTGATTCAGTCTAACCTACCCCTCTTGGCTAGTGAACCCAAGGATACTCATATGAACCTTAGCGGTGATTTCAATGGAAATTTTAGGTTGGAACAAAATCTGAAAACAAATTATGGAGCTGATGCTTTGATGAGGGAACAAAATCTAAAAATTGTTGGTCCTTTGATGATGGAACAAAATCTAAAAACTAATTCTGGAATTGATCCTAAAATCTGTGTTATTAATGGCTTCACAACCTCTCCTTTTCCTACTCTTGAGAGTGATACGCATGCTAACCCACTCTCTCAGCTTAATTCTGACATTGAGGAAGGGGAAATTACCATTAAAAATGTTTTGACTGATATAGGTCCTATTTTGAATATCAAAAATCAGTCTCTCTCAGATGGTGATTCTTTGGACAATGATATACCTTTTCAAACTATTTTAAAAAAAATTACTTAAAGCAAGAATGTTCACTAATAGCTCCACTAGAGCTACTAGATCTTCCCTAACTTCCCATAAATAACTATTTCTATTTCCCTTTTCTTCTTGCTTTATTATATCTTTGTTATCTCTTTTCCTTTCTTTTCTTATTTTACTATGATCAATTTACTAATTTGGCATGTTCGTGGTATTGAGACTCTCATTGTCTGCAACTGTATTAGAAGTCTTTGATGTATTCATAACATAGCCTTACTTGTTGTTATTGAACCTTTCATACACTCTTCTAAGATCAACCATGTTGCTAGAACACTTGGCTTTCACAACTTCTTTTCTAATATTAGTAATAAAATTTGGTGTTTCTCGAATAACTTATTCAATATATCTATCCTTGATGATCTTCAACAATTGGTTAATGTCCACATCTCATTGGGTGATTTCTCTATTCTTGGTTCCTTTATTTATGCTTCTTATAATTGAGCATGTAGAAACATCCTTTGGGATAATTTAAGAACCTTTGCCTCCTCGGTCAACAAACCCTGGTTGGTAGGGGTGATTTTAACACTATTCTCTCTTCCTCGGAAAAAAGGGGAGGTTGCTTTCCTAACATTCATTCCATGGAAGACTTTTTTAATATGATTCTTGATTACAATCTGATTGATATTGGCTTTTCGGGATCGGATTATACATGGCATAACTCTAGACTCTAACAGCGGCTTGATAGGACTCATTTTAATTCTCTTTGGATCAATCAATGGTCCATTACTTCTCTTGAACATTAGACCAGAACATTGTCTGATCATGCTCCTCTTTTGATTTCTGTCCAAAATCCCTCTAATAGATTATCCTCCCCTACCTCTTTCGAATTCCAAAATATGTGGATCCAACACATTGATTTCATAAATGTTGTTTCCACTAATTGGATGGCTCCTCTTCATCCAGATAATTTGGTTAAGGGCATGATTCGCCTCTGGCTTAAGCTTAAAAGGCTTAAATAAAACCTTATTTGGTGGAACAAGCATCATTTTAAAAATATTTTGCCAATATCAAAACATGGAACAATTGGTTTGTTCTCTTGAAGATGTTGTTTTGACTGATTCTACTAAACTTGAGGATTTTAATGAAGTTAAAGATAACTTGGTAATCTATCAGAATATGGAGGAAACCTACTGGCAGCAAAAGGCTACTAGCAAACATATTGCTGATGGTGATAGAAATACCAGATATTTCCATGCTCTTTTCCAAAAAAAAGAGAGCCTTAAACTCTATTAAAAAAATTTAAAATGATAACGACAATTGGATCATTGACAATAATGATCTTAAAGATTCTGTCACAGATCACCTTTTATTAGAAGCTATTTCCAACTCTCACTTGATTCCCTCAACAATTACTAATGATGAGAACCATTTGCTAAATATGAGTCCTACGAAAACTGAGATTGGTAGTATCTTAATAGCATGAACGTTGATTCTGTTGCTGGCCCTGAAGGCTACATGACTCAATTTTTTCCAGCATTATTGTCATATTATTAAGTCTGACCTAGTCGATGATGTCATAGATTTCTTCATTGGCAATCCTTTACCTAGATATATTTCTAGCACTTCCATTGTTCTCATTCCCAAAATTAATAATCTTGAATCTTGGGGCGATTTCAGACATATCAACCTTTGCACCTTCTTTCATAAAATCATTGCTAAATTGATTGCCAATAGAATTAGTCCGTTTCTTCCTAAAATTATTTCACCCAACCAAATTGGATTTGTTAAAGGTAGAGCTATATCTGACAACATTCTTCTAGCCCAAGAGTTGATTCATGATCTTGATGCTTCTACCAGAGGTGGTAATATTCATTTCAAATTGGACATCTCTAAAGCTTTTGACAACCTCTCTTGGAATTTCCTCTTCCAAATTCTCCATTTGTTTGGTTTTTTTTATTATTATATCCGTCTCATTAAAAATTATATTACCAATGTTTGGTTCTCTGTTATCATGAATGGTGAGGCCTTAGGTTTTTTCCCTTCTATGCATGGCTTAAGACAAGGTGATCCCTTATCTCCCTCTCTTTTTATTATTGTTATTGAATATCTTTCGAGGAGTCTTAATGATCTTTTCAACAATAATCCTTGCATGTTTTTTTAGAACTCATGGTGGTCTTCCTATCTCTCATCTTAGTTTTGCTGATGACTTCATTATCCTTTGCAATGCCTTTATTCATCACATTAAAAATATTAAGAATCTTTTAAATAAATTTGGTAATGATAGTGGTCTCTTTCTTAATGAAGGTAAAAGTTGTTTCATTCCTTCCTCTAAAATCTCTAGTAATAAGCTCAACCAAATCTTCAGAATTACTAATTTTCAACAACAACAACTTCCTATTAAATATCTTGGTGCTCTTCTTTTTAAAGGTCAGAAAAGATCACATCTTTTTGATGAATTAATCCAAAAAATCTCTAATAAAATTTCTATTTGGGAATTCCATTTACTCTCATTTGGTGGTAGACTCACTTTGCTTAAAAGTACCCTTAACTTAATGCCTTTATATCTTATTCAAACCATTGTGCCGACTAATTCAACCATTGACAGAATTGAGCGCCTCCTTAATAAATTCTTCTGGGGCTCAAAAAATTCTACTAAAAGAATGCATTGGACCTCTTGGTATAAAAGCTGTGGTACTCTAGCTGAAGGTGGGCTTGGTTGTAAGCCAATCAGGGAAGCTATCACTGCTTTCTCCTATAAACTCTGGTGGAATTTTAGGAGCAACAATAGTCTTTGGGCTAATTTCATGACTATCAAATACTGCCAGGGTAAGCACCCTCTCATTTGCCCTTACAAAGTGGGAGATTCGCTTGTATGGAAAAGACTTTATTCCATCAAATGGGAGGCAAAATCCTTAATTTCTTGGGGAATTAACTCTGGAACCTCTTTCTTTTGGCAATATAATTGGACTGGAGATGGGTCCATTGATGATTTACTTTCTACCAGCTCCACTGCTGCTATTAAAGTGAACTCTTTCTGGTAAAATAATAAGTGGAACAATAGTAAGCTTACTGGTTATATTCCTTACTCTCTTTTAGATAAGCTTACTATCATTCCTAACAATCATGATCAGATCCTTTTTAAGCTTTCCCAAAATGGTGATTTCACCCTTAAAAATGTCTAGATTCATATTAGAGAAGCTCATGATTTCTCCAATGTGTTTTTATAAACTTTGGAATAACACTATACCTATTTCTTATTCTATTCTAACTTGGCAAATTTTGAAAAACCTCATCCCTGTTGATTCCTTGACGTGGGGTAAAGGTTTTTACTTACCTCCAAAATGCTACTGTTGTTTTCACATTGAGAATGTGAATCATGTATTTGTTAACGGAGCCATTGCTTCCAAACTTTGGGTTTGGTATGATGATATTTTTAATATTGTCAAATTCAATGGCTCCTTAACTCTATATCAACTCCTTTAAGTTTATTTTGAAAACACTATTAAAGGCCACATTAAAGTGATACCTGCTATCACTCTTATTTGGTTCATATGGATGGACAAAAAATGATGCAAAACATCATGGGATTCCTATGAACCATAAGAGGATAATTGCTAGAATTAAAGATAAAATTTGTGCTTTATTTAATGCCAGTTTAATTAACTACAATCAATTTAAAGGCTGTAATGATGATAAGCTTGTTTATTTGTGGCCAATAAATTGGGTTTCAACCTGTCAGACCATCCCAACTATAAAGATGATAAGCTTGCTTATTGGAAAAAAACCTCATGAAAATATTATTAAAATTAATACTGATGGCTCAGTTTCTCAAAATGCTTCTGGCTGTGGTGCCATTTTTAGAAACCTCAATGGTAAAGTTTTATGTGCCTTTGCTTATCCTCTTAATACATGTTTTGTTCTCTTTGCGGAGCTAATGGTTGTTAACAAAGCTATTGAGATTTGCCTACAAAAAGGTTGGAATATTTGGATTGAGGTGGATGCCCTGCTACTGATTGATCTGTTGACTTCGACTAAAGTGGGAAATTCAGAATTGTACTACCTCCTAAAGCATACTAGAGCTCTCCTATCTCAACTCTATTTTAAAATCACTCATGTTTGGCATGAAGGTAATGCGTGTACTGATTACCTTGCTAATCTTGGTGCTAGATTAGATGGAATAAAATTCTTTGATCAGCTTACACTTCCTAAACATTTATGTGGATTGGTTAATTTGGACAATACTAGACTTCCTTATCTCAGAAACTAATTTCATCCTTTGTTTTGGCCTGATTACAACTTGTATTACTTTGTTTTATCTGTATGGCCATCTTTTGTTTATCTTTTGTTTATTATTGTTGCTCCTCTTCATTTGCTGATGCAATTCCCTGATAATCTTTTTTGGTTCTATTGTGATCTCTGTAGCATCTGCTGCTGGTTTTCTGTTAATTATTCAATCTTTTTTTGGGGTCTTACTGTATCTGTTGTTTCCCTTGCTAATGGAAATGTGCTTCATGTTTCCCTAATCTGCTGGATGGAGATGTCTTATTTTCGATCTGAGAGGACCGCTTGCCATCAATACTATTTTTTGGGACTTACTGTATTTTACTTTTCTTTTCACAATTGAGACTATTTCTTGTCTCTTTTTCCTGTTGCCTATCTCAAACTAATTCTTTATTCTAGCTATCTGTATTGGAGGCTCACGTCTTTGTTGTTATAGTTGTTGGTTTGCTATGATTTGCACAGCTTCATGGTGGGCCCTACTTTATTTGTATTTTCCCTTTTAAATAGGGTTGTGGCTCCTATCTTGCTAAGCAACCCCCTTCCTCAACCTATAAGGGAAGAATGTTTAATTTACCTATTATTACTACTATTTCTTTGCATGATTGGATTTGCTTCTTGCTTTCCTTGCATCCTGATTTTACTGATGATGTTGGATTAGATGCTGGTCTGCTTTTCCTTGTCTTGAAGGATCTTAATGATGGTTTTCTTCTAATCCCTATTTTGGGTCTATGTAATACTACTATTACTGACTGGATTACCCTTTATTGTGTGCAATATTTGGTTTGCTGTCTTGGTTTGCTGTCTTGGTTATTAGCTGAATGGATTATCGAGTTTTATGCCCAGTCGCTCGGGTTGTTCTCGATTGTATTTTTGTGTTGCTTATGCGGTGGGTGCGACTTATCACGTGGCATGTGAGGTATGGGTCTATCTGCCTTTTCATTCCTCTCTTGGATCATGTAGACTTATGTATTTATTGTTGTGATCATGTTTTTATCAAGGTGATTATTAACATCTGTTTGGGTGACCAGGATTGGGGTTTTGCTTATAAACTAATTAGTTTTTTGGACATCTATTTGGGTGTCCACCAGGCTGATTATTGCTTATGGAATTATTGTTTTTTGATGAATTATCTTGTATCATCTCTATGGTTATCCTATATTAGAGGGTCTTGCCTTGGTTTTCCCAGCTGTTGGTTAACTGTTTGTAGTCTTGTTTCATGCTGGGTTCTTTTTAAGCTGCTCTTTAGGTTTGTGTCACTTGATTTGCTAACCTGTTGGGTTGTGCTACCCCTAAGAGTAAGAATGTTTTTATTGCTTTCCATCACTATTGCTTCCTTGAACTATTGGGTTTGTTTACTAACTTCCTCTCCTGCTATCATTTCTGGTGCTGTTTGCTTAGCTGATGGTCAGTTTTTCCTGGAATTGCAGGATTGTACTGCTATTATTTTTTCAATTTTCATTTTGGTTCTTTGCAATATTGGTACTGCCTACAATATCCTATGTTGGGTTCAGTATTTGTGTTGCCATTTGGTTATTGCCAGCAGGGACTTTCGGGCTCTTATGCTCTGCAGTCGTGCTTTTGTGGCTAGTTTTGTGGCTATTTTCTTGTTCTGTTATTTGCTAATTGGATTACCATATTATCGGGGCCTTTGTAGTATGGGTCTAGCTGCTGTTTCATTTCTCCCTTGGACTTCTAAACTTGTGAAGTTCTGTTGTGATCATGATATTATTAAGGTGATCATTAACATCTATTTTGCTAATACTGAATGGCTTCCCTCTTTTCGGGCTATTTACCTGGACATGAGCTCTCATCTGGGTAGGGATGGTCCTGCATTTATGCTGAAGGGTTTTACTTTGTTCAGGTGAATCCGCTTTGGTTTCCTACCTGGCTTTCTCTTTGATGATTGTCGTGTACTTCTCCCCATTATCTATGGCTTGCTACTTTGGAGTTGCCTACTGGTTGTGTTTACTCATGCTTCAACTTGACATTCATATTTATTGTTGTGGTCATATTAATATTATGGTGGATGTGGCCAAGATTTTAATCTGGATTGGAATGTTGTTGACTCTACATTCTCATGCTTTATTGACATCAGTTGGTGGTACTTATCTTATAAGGGATTGGTGGCATCCCTTTATCATTCAGATCTATGTTGTTTTCATTTCTATGTGTATGTGGCTATATTTTTGGCATGCAGGTACTAAAGACCATATGAATTCCTCCCAAGGGTAGCTTTTCCATATCAGATGCTTGCAGAATCTATGATGTTTTCTTGTTGGCTTCTTTTCTAATGGAGGCATAGGCTACTCTCATCCTCAAGAGCTTATGATGAAGATGTTCCAAAGGCTTTTCTTTTTTATCAATTTATATCTGTTACTTTCTCCCTTTTGCTTTATTTTGATTGTACTTAGACAGGGGATTTACTCTCTAGGCTATTTTTGTAGTTCTTTGAGCAGTAGTTCTTGAGTTTATCCCCTCTTAAGGACCATGTAACCTCTTTTTTATGGCAATAAAATTCCCCTATATGGGGTTCCAAAAAAAAATAAATAAATAAATAAAACCCTAAACTTTAAACCCTAACCCTAAACCCTAAACCCAAAATGTAAACCTAAAGTAACTAAAGTAATATGATGGTGGATCCTGCTACTCGAGAGGTTGGGGTGGTTCTAATGGGAACTGGAGAAATTAAAGGATGGCTTATCTAATCTGATACTTATGGAACTATGTCTTTATAGTAGAGATGAATCTAGTTTTCTCGGGTTTTTGATTTACTCTATGCCTGCTTATTTTTTATCTATTTTGTTACTTGTGTCTTAGAAAACTTGGTTTGTTACTTGGTTGATGAAATCAAAAAGAAGAAATGTTGAATATGAATTTTTTTCTCTATTAAAAAAGTACCAAAACCTTAAAACCTAAACTAAAACTTGAATCCTAGACCTAAAACATAAACCCTAAACCCTAAACCCTAAACCGTAAACCTTAAACCCTAAACCCTAAAACCCTAAACCCTAAACCCTAAACCCTAAAACCTAAACCCTAAACACTAAACCCTAATCCTTAAACCCTAAACCCTAAAACGTAAACCCCAAACCCTAAACCCTAAACCCTAAACCCTGAACTAACCCTAAATCGTAAACCCCAAACCCTAAAATGCTAAAAACCTAATCTTAAACTAAATAAAACCTAAAAAAATAAAATAAATAAAAAAAACCAAAACCAAAATAAAATAAAAACCTAAACTAAAACCTAACCTAAACTTAAACCTAAAAAGAAAATAAAGCAAAAATTAAAAACTCTACTAAAATAATACAAAAAAAAATGTAAAGCAAACTTACAAAATAAAAAATCTAAATAAAATAAAAAAACTAAAACTAAAATAAAAATAAAACAAACCTAAAATAATATAAAATAAAAAATGAAACCTAAAAAATAAACATGAAAATAAAATCTAAAAATAATTAAAAAATAAAACCTAAACCCTCAACAAAAAAAACCTAAACCTAAAATAAAATAAAATAAACCTAAACTTAAAGTAAAATAAACTAAACTAAAATAAATAAAACCTAAACTTAAACCTAAAATAAACTAAATCTAAACCTAAACCTAAACCCTAAATAAAATAAAATAAACTTAAACAAGCCTAAACTTAAAATAAAAAAAAAAACCTAAAAATAAACCTAAAAAAAAACCTAAAACCTAAACCTAAGAAAATAAAGCCTAAACATAAACCTAAAAATAAAAAATAAAACTTAAACAAAAAAAATAAAGTAAAAATAACACTAAACTAAAAACTAAACCTAAACATAAACTTAAATCTAAAAAATAAATAAATAAAGTAATTTAAAATAAATAAACATAAAATAAATAAACTAAACTAAATAAAAATTAAAATTAAAATAATGTAAAAAAATAAACAATAAACTAAATAAAGCTAAACATACGAGCTTACTTAATTTATAAAATTATTAACAAAAAAACCATAACTCTAAACCCTAAGCCCTAAACCTAAACCCTAAACCCTAAACCCTAAACCCTAAACCCTAAACCCTAAACCCTAATCACTAAACCCTAAACCCTAAGCCATAAAACCTACAAACTTAAACCCTAAACCCAAAACCCCAAACCCCAAACCCTATACCCTAAACCCTAAAAACCTAAAAACCTAAACCTAAACTAAATAAAACCTAAAAATAAAATAAATAAAAAACTTAAAC
Organism: Cymbidium sinense; assembly: GCA_021442155.1. Classification (NCBI taxonomy): domain Eukaryota; kingdom Viridiplantae; phylum Streptophyta; class Magnoliopsida; order Asparagales; family Orchidaceae; genus Cymbidium; species Cymbidium sinense. Next base: position 267,427,190 of record CM038215.1, read on the forward strand.
CTAAATAAAATAAAATAATAAAATTAAGTAAAAACCTAAACCTAATCCTACACAAAAAATTAAAATATAATAAAAAATAAAAACTAAACTAAAATAAAATAAATAAAATCCTAAACTAAATAAAAATATAATTAACCTAAAAATAAAAAACCTAAATAAAATAAAAACTAAATAATAACCTAAACCTAAAAATAAATTAAAACTAAAACCTAACCCTAAACCTAAAATAAACAAAATAAAATAAGCCTAAACCTAAACTAAAGTAAACTAAACTAAAATAAATAAAACTTAAACCTAAACCTAAAATAAACTAAACCAAAACCTTAAACTAAATAAAATAAAATAAACTACTAAAAACCTTACCCTAAACTAAAAAATTAAATCTAAAATTAAACCTAGAATAAAAACCAAAAACCAAAACCTAAAAAAATGAAATAAAAATCATAAACATAAACCTAAAAATAAAAAAAATTAAACATAAACCTAAAAAATAAAATAAAAATAAAATGAAAGTAAAAATAAGCATAAACTTAAACCTATACTTAAAAAATAAACTAAAATAAAAAAAAAACCTAAACTAAAATGAATAAACTAAACTAAATAAAAATAAAAAATAAACCTGAATAAAAATAAAAAAAAATTAAATTAAAATAAATAAAAAAATAAAGTAAATAAACCTAAACCCTCCCATTTACTTAATTTTTTAAAAAAACATAAACCCTAAACCCTAAACCCTATTCCCTAAACCCTAAAACTAACCCTGAACCCTAAACCTACAACCCTAAACCCTAAACCCTAAACCCTAAAAACCCTAAACCCTAAACCCTAAATCTTAAACTAACCCTAAAACCTAAACACTTAAAACCATAATCCCTAAAGCCTAAACCCTAAACCCTAAAAACCATAATCCCTAAAGCCTAAACCCTAAACCCTAAACTAAACATAAGCCCTAAGCTAACCCTAAACTATAAACCCTAAACCATTAACCCTAATCCTAAACCTTAAACCCTAAAACCATAAACCTTAAACACTATGCCCTAAAAACCTAAAAACTTAAACATAAACTAAATAAAACTAAATAATAAAATAAATAAATAAACCTAAACCTAAATAAAATAAAATATAGTAAAAACCTAAACTAAAACCTAAACCTAAACCAAAGAATAAAATAAAATAAAAAATAAAAATAAACTAAAATAAAATAAATAAAAACTTAAACTAAACTAAAAAATAAAATAAACCTAAGAATAAAAACCTAAATAAAATAGAAACTAAATGTAAAATAAAAATAAATAAAAGAAAATAAACCTAAGTTTGAGGTTTTGTTGGCAATTTGGATTTGAATTGAATTTAAGAAGGTGTACATGGATTGGATTTAGGCTACATTATAGGTTATTTTCCTAGGTCCCTAAGGCATGCCCTAATCCTATGATTAACCCTTCTAAGTCTCTAGGCTTAGGTTAAGTATTCACCTAATAACTAAAAGTGTCTTATGAATAGGGAAGTCTTAGTGTCTAGATGACTCCTAAACTAAAATAAATAAAACTGAAACCTAAACCTAAACTTAATCCTAAAATAAATAAAATAAAATAAATTAAAAATAAGCCTACACCTAAACTACAAAAAATAAAACCTAAAATAGAACCTAAAATAAAAACCTAAAATCTAAACCTAAAATAAAAATAATAAAAACTTAAAACTAAACCTTAAAATAAAAAATAAAACCTAAACATAAAAACTAAAATAAAAATAAAACTCAACTAAAAAATAAACCTAAACCAAAACCTAAACCAAAAAAAGAAATTAAAATAAAAAACCAAAACTAAAATTAATAAACCTAAAATAAATTAATTAAACTAAATAAAAATAAAAATAAAAAAATAAAATAAACTAAAATAAATAAATGAGACTAAATAAACTAAATAAACCTAAACCTGTTAGTTTACTTAATTTTAAAAAAAACCCTAAAACTTAAACCCTAAATCTTAAACCCTAATCCTAACCCTTAAATCCAAAACTCTAAACCCTAAAACTAACCCTACAACCCTAAATCCTAAATCTTAAACCCTAAACCCTAACCCTAACCCTGATCCCTAAACTCTAAACCTTAAACTCTTAAACCCTAAACAAATCATAAACACTAAACCCTAAAAACCTTAAACACTTAAGCCTAAACCCTAAACTAACCATAAACCCTAAGTTAACCCAAAACCTTAAACCCTAAATTCTAAACTCTAAACCCTCAAAATCTTAAACTCTAAAGCCTAAACACTAAATCCTAAACCCTAAACCCTAAACCCTAAAACCCTAAACCCTAAATTCATAAATCCTAAACCCTAAACCCTAAACAAAAAAACCCTAAACCCTAAACCATAAACTCTAAACTTTAGAAACCTAAAAACCTAAACCTAAACTAAATAAAACCTAATAATAAAATAAAAAACCTACACGTAAATAAATAAAATAAAATTAAAACCTAAACTAAAACCTAAACCAAAACTTAAAAATAAAATAAAATAAAAAATAAAAATAAACTATTATAAAATAAATAAAAACCTAAACTAAAAAAATAAAATAAAATAAACCTATGAATAAAAAACCTAAATAAAATAAAAACTAAATTTAAAATAAAATAAACTAAAAACTAAATAAAAATCTAAACCTATAATATAAACATAAAAATAAAACCTAAAAAATAATAATAAAACCTAAACCCCTAAATAAAAAAACTTAAACCTAAAATAAAAATAAAATAAACCTAAACCAAAACTAAAATAAAATAAACTAAAATAAATAAAATCTAAAACTAAACCTAAACCTAAACCTAAGCCTAAAAGAAAAAATAAAACCTAAAAAAAAACCTAAAATAAAAACCTAAAACATAAACCAAAAATAAAATAAAATAAAATAAAAACCTAAACCAAAACTTAAAAATAAAAAATAAAACCTAAACCTTAAAAAAAATAAAAATAAAACTCAACTAAAAAATAAACATAAACCTAAAAAAACTAAAATAAAAAACCTAAACTAAAATAAATAAACTTAAAATAAATAAACTAAACTAGATAAAAATAAAAAAAATAAACCTAAATACAATAATAAAATAAACTAAATTAAATAAAATAAACTAAATTAACTAAGTAAACCTAAAGCTACCGATAATCATTAATTTATAAAAAACCCTAAACCCTAAAACTAACCCTAATCCCTAAACCTTAAACCCTAAAACTCTAAACCCTAAACCCTAAACCCTAAACCCTAAACCCTAAAACCTTATAACCCTAAACCCTAAGCCCTAAACCCTAAATCCCTAAACCTTGAATGGTAAAACCTAACCCTTAACCCTAAAACCTACAACACTAAACCCTAAACTCCAAACCCTAAACACTAAACCATAAACCCTAAACTAACCCTAAACCCTAAAACCTACAACATTAAACCCTAAACCCTAAACTAACCCAAAACCCTAAACCCTAAACTAACCATAAACCCTAAACCCTAAACTAGCTCTAAACCCTAAGAATGGGCTGAACCTTGACCACAGGAATATCACCATAAACTAGGCTCAGTCTAGATCTAGTGGTGATTATCGTAGTGATGGTGGGGGATCTAGAGGTGCTGGTGGATATGGAGGCAATGGTCAGAGCAGTGGTGGTCATGGAGGCGGGAGGAGTGATGGAGGCTAAAACCATGGTGGTGGCGGAGGGAGAGATCAGAGATATGATGGCGTATCCTGCTACTCAAGAAGCAGGGGTGGTTCTGATGGGAACTGGAGAAACTAAAAAATGTTAGATCCAATCTACTGCTTATGGAACTATGTCTTTATAGTAGAGATGGTTCAACTTATCTAGGGTTTTTGATTTGCTCTATGGGTGCTCATATTTTATCTTTATCATCACGTGTGACTTAGAAAATTTAGGGTGCTACTTGGTTGATGAAATCAAAAAAAATGTTGAATTTGAATTTATTCTCTCTTAAAAAATAAAACTATAACCCTAAACCCTAATCCCTAAACTAAAACTTAAACCCTAAACCTAAAACTTAAACCCTAAACCCTAAACCCTAAAGCTAAATGCTAAATTCCATCGAGCCACCAATTGGAAGCAACAGTTGGATTTGCCACAAAAAAACCCGAAATGGGATGCACCTCCGCAAGGGAAACGAAATTTGCTAGAGCACCAAAATAGTAGAGGAGAGAGAAGATGCTCGAATGAATAGGTTTTTGCTAAAAGATTGAGTATCTTGCTCCCTACAATTATATCCCCCAATCAAATTAGTTTTGTTAAAGGGAGATCTATTACTGATAATGTTCTATTAGCCCAAGAGATGATTCATGATTTGAATGCCAAAGTTCAAGGTGGTAACCTACTTTTTAAGCTTGACATTTCAAAAGCCTATGATAATATTGGTTGGGTTTTCCTTTATAAAATTCTAGCTTTATCTGGGTTTTCTAATCAAGTTATTACTTTAATTAAGATTGAGATTGAGAACTCTTAGTTTTCTATTCTTTTTAATGGTGAAGTGAATGGATTTTTCTCCTCCTCTCATGGGTTAAGGCAAGGTGACCTTCTTTCTCCTACTCTTTTCTTTATTATTGTGGAATATCTCTCTAGATGTCTTGAGCATATGCTTAGTAGAATGCCTCACATGTTCTATAGAACCACTGATGGGTTTTCCATTTCTCATCTTAGTTTTACAGATGATTTTTTTTTATTTTATAATGCCTCGACTCATTACATTAAAAAATTCTGTAAGTTCTTAAATCACTTTGGTAGGGAGAGTGGCTTGAATATTAATCATGATAAAAGTTGTCTTATTATGAGCTCTTCTATCTCCTTATCTAAGATCAATGTTATCAGGAATATTATGGGCTTCTCTCATCAAAATCCCCTTATCAAATACCTGGGGACTCCCTTATATAGAGGCATGAAAAGATCTTCTTTATTTGATGAAGTTATTTAAAAAATTAATAAGAAAATATCTTCTTGGGAATTTCATTTACTCTCCTTTGGTGTTACAGTTATCCTGATCAAATGTACCCTTTGCTCTTTGCCTATGTATCTCTTGTCTGCTATTGTACATACTCGTTATATTATTTAAAAGATTAATAGACTTTTTAACAAATTTTTTTGGTGGTCTAATAGATCTGCCAAAATATTACATTAGGCTAGCTAGCATAACTATTGTGGTACTAATAATTAAGGTGTTTCGGGTTGCAAAACCTTAGAGGATTCTATTAATTATTTTTCCTATAAAATGTGGTGGAACTTTAGAAATAAAGATAGCTATTATTCAAAGTTTATGCATGCTAAATATTGTCAAGGCAAACACCTCCATCATTTGTGTTTTTAAATTTGGGGACTCTTCCGCCTGGAGAAAGATCTATAGCATTAAATGGAGTGCTGAGAATTTAATTTCCTGGGGTATCAATTATGGTTTCTCCTTTTTTTGGTAAGGCAACTGGCTTGGTCAAGGCTCTATTGATTCCCTTCTTAATACTCATTCTATTAGGGTGCTTAAGGTTCATCAGTTACTTATTAATAATAATTGGGATGTGACTCAATTGAATAACCGTGTCCCAAATATGATCATTGAAAAATTTCTCAAAATTTGCTCTCACCCTAATGAACCCGACCAAATTCTTTTCAAAATTTATTCTTTTGGAGATTTTATTTCTAAGGATGTTTGGAAATTTATCAAACTTAAATATCAAGATTCCTTAGTTTTTACCAAAATCTCAAATAATAGTGTCCCGAGTTCATTTTCGGTCTTAACTTGATGCATTTTTAAGCATTGTATCCCAATGGATGCTATTCTTTTAAAAAAAGGATTCCACCTCCCCTCTAAATGTCACTGTTGTTATCACATTGAAACTATGGATCATGTTTTTGTGAATGGCCCTATTACTGCTAGATTGTGAAACTAGTATGATAATGTTTTTAATACCTTCCATTTTAACGGCTCACTTTCTATTATGCAACTTCTTGAAGCATGTTTCTCTCATACTTCTAAGGGTCATGTTAAAATTGTCTTAGCTGTTACTATTCTTTGGTATATTCTGTTGGATAAAAATGATTCAAAACACTGTAATATTCTTATGAATTATAATTGTATCATTGTTAGATCCGAATATAAAATTTTGTCTCTTTTTAAAGCCAATCTTTTTACTTACTCCAATTTTAAAGGCTACTAGTCTGAGGCTTTGAAATTTGGGATTAACCTTCATACTTGTAATGTTTCTTCCAACCAAAAACTTATCCATTGGATTAAACCTAATCATAATTGCATGCTTAACACGATGGCTTGATCTCTAATGGTTCTTATGGTTATGGTGGGATTTTGAGAGATCATGGTGGCAAGGTAATTTCTTCTTTTCGCCTTTAGATCCTTGTTCGTTTTATTTTCGAACTTAAAGGCATTCATCTTTCCATTTCCATTTATTTACAAAGAGGTTTTCTAAGTTCCGGTTGAAGTTGATGCTCTCCTTCTTTTAGATTTACTTAAGTCTGACTTCCATGGCAATGCTGAAGTGTTTTATTTGCTTAATCATACTAGGAGTCTTCTTACTAATCTAGATTTTTAAATTTCTTGTATCTATAGATAAGGCAATTCTTGTGCGAATTATCTTGCCAACTTAGGGGCCAATTCTTCTAATTTGTAAATGTTTTCTAATGAAGATCTTCCTTTTTATTAAGGGTCTTATTAATCTAGATAAAACTGGGTTGCCTTATCTTAGAAGCTTTTAGCTCTTCCTTCCTTCTATGTGGTTTTCGATTACTCTGTGTGGATGGTTTTTTTTTGTTTTGGATATTTCCTCTATTGGTTTGGATTTGAGTTTTCTCTTCACCTAAACCTAATTTCGTTCTCTAGTATGAGTTCTTCCTATTTTTTGGATTGATTGGGGTTATTTTTCATTCCTTTGGTTTTTTGCTATAGTTTTTTGTTTTTAGTTTATTTTGTCTCCATTCCTAGTGGAAGTCAGGTCTGCAGTAGGTGGAGGTTGTTTACGTGTCTTCTGCTTGTTGTGGTTCTATGTTCCTGTTTGCTCCTTATTATGGTGGAATTATGTTATTTTGGTGATGGGCAGGGTTTTCTCCTTGGCTTTATTGTTCTCTTGTGTGGTTTTTTCTGCCTTTGGTTATTTAATGGTTGGGTTTTTCTATAGCCTAATTTGTTTGGTTTGGGTTTGCGAGTTGATAGGTCGCTGGTGAAATTTGGATGTGGGTAATATCCCTACTTGGGTTGTGTTGTTCTTTCTGGATTTGTTATCTACCTTTGGTTCTGGTTCTCTTTTTTTGTGGTTATTTTATTAGGTTTTTCTAGGGTGGTTGCTTTGTGGCTGGATGGCCCGTTGCCTACTTATTTCTTACTATTTAGGGTGGTTCTTCCAAGTGCTTTTGGCTACCCCTTTTCTCATGAGTTGATCCCTTCCCCTTGCTTCTGTTATTTGGGGTGTGGGATTCTTGGGTGGGGATTGCTCATCGGATAGTGGTTTTTGGTATAAGTATTTTTATGGCTACTGCTTCTACTGTTATGATGGGTTGGATGACTTTGTAAGCTATTCCCTCCTTTGCAGTAGCTTGGAGAACTATTTTTGCAGCTCTTTTCTCTTACTTTGTTTCTTCTTTGGTTGGTTTTGAGGATGGATGTCTCTGGTTTATTGTATCCTCTAGTTATGGGTTGGTCCTCCTCCTATATTATTGAGGTTTTGGTTGTGTGTTTTGTTCTAAAGTGGCTGGATAATGACTCCTGGTTGGCTATTATTTGTCCTTAGGTGATGGTGGTCATGTTGGGTCACTATTATACTGCTATTTTTGTTAGTTGGCTTGTTTTTTTGTACTGGGCTTCTTATTATTCTGTCATTGGATGTTGTCTCTAGCTTTATAGATTGGATTTTCCTTGCCTTTGATCGAGATTAGCGGCTACTGTCTATTTCTATCTCCCTAAGTATCTTCATTGTTTGTGGCTTGATGACTATTGTTGGACTTTATATTGATGGTTCTAGGGTTGATGATTTGGATATTTTACTATTATGGTGGTTTGCTGAGGCTTTCTTGGCTGGCTGTTTGGATTGGCTATTCTGGCTGGCTGGGCTACTTGATGGAGTGTTTAATTTGGCAAAATTTTCTTACTCCTTTGGTGACTGTGTTGGGAAACCATTACTTATCTTTCTATGACTCTCTTCTTCTGGTTTCCTCCTTGGCAGCCTTGCTGCCCACTCCTCTTGCTATTAAAATTATTGTTAGACTAGGTTTTATTTTTATTGGCTCTTTGCTTGTCCTTTTGATGGAGGATCCTACCACTTATGTGTTTTAGTTTTTCCTTTGGATTTTCTCTGTTTAGTGCTTTTTCTCATATTATGAGCTTTGCTCCTATTGATTTTGTTAACCATCCTTGGTGGTGGCTTTGGTGGTGCTCCTTTAGGTTTGTTGCTATCCTGGTGGACTACCTTTGTATCTATCATATTGAGCTTGATATCTCTAATTGCTGGAGTTTGGAGGATATTTTTTCTTTTTGGAGGATTTTACAGGCTAGCGTAATGATTTTCCTTGGAAATAGTGCTACAAGAGGTATGCTGGCAATAATGGTTTTGATGTTTTCCACTCTTTCTTCTTTTGGCTGGTAGTGCTATATGTAATTGTAACCCTTCACCTGAAGTTTGGATGCTTAGATATTGTGTTGCTCCTTGAAATGATTGTAATTGAGCCTAAGCCTTTTCTTTATCTTATTCATTTTATTTGCTCTCACTCTTTATGCTTGATTAATTACTTGATTAATTGTACTCATCCTTTTAAAAGCATTTTGTAGATCTCTTTTACAGGTTTGGAGACTACTCATGGTGGATCGTGTTAGTATCAAAAGGATCAGATGGAGTTTGTTGCTTCTTACATGGATTTTCATTATTGATTACTATTTTTGATTTCTTTTGCTTTCTTTCCTTAACTATTGTAATAGTTAGGGGGCTTATCATTTTAGGACCTTTTGTAGCTCTTTGAGCATTAGCTTAGAGATTTGCCCCCTCTAAGGACTTTGTAGCTTTTCATTGTAGTAATAAAATTTCCCTTATTTCCATAAAAAAAACAATAAACTAACCCTAAACCCTAAGAATGTGTAGAACCTTAATGGCAAGAACATCACCGTCAACTAGGCACAGTCTAGATCTGGTGGTGGAGGCGAAGGCTGAGGTGGCAGTTAATGCAGTGGTGGTGGGGAATCTGGAGGTGCTAGTGGATATGGAGGTGGTGGTCAAAGAAGTGGGGTTATGAAGGCAGGATGAGCGACAGAGGTTACAGCCGTGGTGGTAGAGGATGGAGAGATCGGGGATATGATGAAGGATCCTGCTACTCGAGAGGCTGGGGTGGTTCTGATGGGAACAAGAGAAATCAAGAATGGTCGACTGATCTACCGCTATGTGTCTTTAGAGAGATAGTTCAACTTATCTAGGTTTTTGATTTACTCTATGGGTGCTCATTTTTTATCTATGTCGTCGCTTGTGTCATAGAAAACTTGGGGTGCTACTTGGTTGATGAAATCAAACAGAATAAATGTTGAATTTAAATTTGTTCTCTCTTCAAAAAAATTTAAAACCCTAAACCCTAAAATAAAACTTAAACCCTAAACCTAAAACCTAAAACCTAAATCCTAAATCCAAAACCCTAAACCCCAAATCCTAAAGCCTAAACCCTAAACCCTAAACCCTAAACTATCTTTAAACCATAAACCCTAAACCCTAAACCCTAAAAAGCTAAAAACCTAAACCTAAACTAAATAAAACCTAAAAATAAAATAAATAAAAAAACCTAAAACAAAATAAAATAATAAAATAAAAACATAAACTAAAACCTAAACCTAAACCTAAACCACAACTAAAGATAAAATAAAATAAAAAATAAAAACTAAATTAAAATAAAACAAATAAAAACCTAAACTAAACTAAAAAATAAAAAACCTAAATAAAATAAAAATAAAACCTAAAATAAAAATAAAATAAACCTAAAATAAAATAAAATAAAAACTAAACAAAAACCTAAACCTAGAATATAAACCTAAAAATAAATTATAAATAAAACCTAAACCCTAAACTAAAATAAACCTAAACCTAAAAATAAAATAAACCTAAACCTAAAAAATAAAGCCTAAACCTAAACCTAAAATAAACTAAACCTAAACCAAAACTAAATAAAATAAAATAAACTAAACTAAACCTAAACCTTAACTAAAAATAAAACCTAAAAATAAACTTAAACTAAAAACCTAAAATGTGAACCTAAAACAAAATAAAACCTAAACCTAAACCTAAAAAATAAAAATAAAACCTAAACCTAAAAATAAACTAAAACTCAACTTAAAATAACCCTAAACCTAAAAAATAAACTAAAATAAATAAACTAAACTAAATAAAAATAAAAAATAAACCTAAATAAAAATTAAAATTAAAAAAAACTCAAATAAATAAAAAATAAACTAAAACCTAACATTTTGCTTAATTTTTTTTAAAAAAAAACTTTAAACCCTGAATCCTAAACCTTAAACCCTAAATCCTAAAACTAACCCTAAACCTACAACCCCAAACCCTAAAACCCTAAACCCTAAATCAAAAACCCTAAACCATAAACCCTAAACCCTAAATCCTAAACCCTAAAATCTTAAACCCTAAACCCTAAACTTTAAACCCTAAACCTTAAATGCTAAAATCTATAACCCTAAACCCTAAACCCCAAACCTTAAACATTAAACTAACCCTAAACCCTAAACCTTAAACCCTAAACTAACCTTAAACCCTAAACTAACCCTAAACCCTAAGAATGTGCAGAACCTTGATGGCAGGAACATCACCGTCAACTAGTCTCAGTCTAGATCTGGTAGTGGAGGCGAAGGCAGAGGTGGCGGTTATCGTAGTGGTGGTGGGTGGATCTGGAGGTGATGGTCAGAGTAGTGGTGGTTATGGAGGAGGGAGGAGCAATGAAGGTTATAGATGTTGTGGTGGTGGAGGGAGAGATCAGGGATATAATAGGTATCCACTACTCGAGAGGCGGGGATGGTTCTAATGGGAACTAGAGAGACTGAAGAATGGCTGATCCAATCTACTGCTTATGGAATTCTGTCTTTACAGTAAAGAAGGTTCTACTTATCTAGGGTTTTTGATTTGCTCTGTGGGTGCTCATTTTTGATCTATTTCATCTTGTGTTAGAAAACTTGAGGTGTTACTTGGTTGATGAATCAAAAAAGAAGAAATGTTGAATCTAAATTTTTTCTCTATTAAAAAAAACCATAAACCTTAAACCCTAAATCCTAAACTAAAACTTAAACCTTAAACCTAAAATGTAAACCCTAAACCCTAAAACCTAAACCCAAAATCCTAAAAACCATAACCCTAAACACTAAACCCTAAACCCAAAACCCTAAACCCTAAACCCTAAACCCTTAACCTAAACCCTAAACCCTAAATCCTAAAACCCTAAACCCTAAACCCTAAAACCCTAAACCCTAAACCCTAAACCCTAAAACCATAAACCTAAAACTACAAACTAAACCTAAACCCTAAACCTACCCAAAACCCTAAACCATAAACTAAACTATCCTTAACCTAACCCTAAACCCTAAACCCTAAACCTTGAATAAAGATGTCATTAGGAGTAGATCTAAATAATGACCTAATCCTAATATAATTATGGTAGCTAAAGAAAATGTCTTCAAGAGACTTTCCCTTGACTATTAGAGATTTGAATACCCTAAACCTTATCCCTAAATAGAGTTATATTACCATTTATTATAGCATAATGTAGCATCATATATTTGAGCATGTAGTGATGTGCTTTTGATTATTATAAGATGTTTTGAAATGTTTTCATCTATTATGGTATTGTGCCTTATAGTCTATATTAATATAAATCATAAAAATATTGATTTAATAAATCAAATGATAAAATTTGATAAATTTGAAGTGGGAATTAGGCTGTAGCACCAAAGGTGTGCTACTCCACTTGTGGTCTAAAAAGTAAGAATTTATGTTCAAAATAAATATTATATGTCATAGCATAGTATAGCTTCATATATCATAATATATTATTCTATGTATTTTAAATTATTTTAGTATTTTGCAATCATGCAGTCGGGCCTACACTAGCATTATTTATAAAAATGTTAATTTAGACTTTAAATTGGTGGAATTTGGCAAAATTCATAATAGTTAGAGCATGGCATCATAATATATTATTTAAATTTAAAGTATATAAGTGAGACAACTAAAATATATAGTTTTTTGTTGTTTAGACTAATTTTATGATTTTTTATCTTAAGCAATCCCTTGTGATGTGATATGCAATATAATATAATATAATATGTAATAGTGTATTATAATATAGGTTGCCATACCTTAGTGTAGCATCATGCATTATAGCATACTATTATGTATTATAGTATACTATCATGCATTATAGCAGATTTTAATTTGTTATAGTATGATGTAGTAGAGTTTCTACTAGTATAATTCACAAAAATATTGATTTATAAGCTGAGATGATGGGATTTGGCTAAATTTAAGGTAATCTTTAAGGAACATCATTGGGGGTGTGCTATGGTGTGTCATTTAATTAAAATAATGGAATTTTGCATCCAAAATAAATGTTCATTTTTCAACCAAATTTTATAAATAAAATGATTCATTTTAAGGTGTAATGTAAGATAATATATTATATGAAAGCATATTAAAATATAATGTACATAGCAATATAACTTCATATGTATATATGAATGTGGTGGTGTGTTACTAAATATTATTATACATTTTAGTATGTTTTACTTTTGTTATAATACATTGGGTCAAAACTCACAAAAATATTAAATTGAAGGTTGAGATGGAAGAATTTGGCCAAATTCATGGCACACACCAAGAAGCAACACCAAAATTAGACTATTTTGTACGATTTCTAATAGAAAAATAATAATTTTACATCCAAAATAAACATTATTCATATTTTGAGAAAATTTTGTTATTTGTTCCTTTTAAGTGATTCTAATGAGGTGTAATGTTAGACAATATATTATATTATAGCAAATTATAATAGAACATCACATGTTATAATAAAATATATTGTGTTAATTCACACTATAATATGTTTAGCATGATATTGTATAGTTAGTTTAACCATCACATATCATAAAATATTGATTACAATGTTAAGATGATGTAATTTGAATGAATAAATAGTTAGGCTTTTGGTTGAAATATTAAAGGTGTGCATAAGAGAAGAAATAAGATTTGATGAGAATTCCATGTCAAGGACATGGAGGGAGATCCGCTAGGGGATTACACATACATTGGACATGACATGTGAGGGGTCTATGTCGAGGGGATAGAACTAGGGATAAGGTTTGAATTTGATTTGATTATATGATTTGTGGAAAGAAGATCCACTAGGGATAAGAATCTATAATCCACCAGGGATAAAGATTGAATTAACATTAATTTGATTTGTTTTAATTGATGTGGAGGCATATTTATGAGAGATATGGGCTCGAGTTTACTGGGGATCAGGTATTTGAACATTCCATTAGGGAAGCATGTTTAGGCTATCTGCCGGGGATTGGCATTTGAGTTTGATTTCATAGATTTGTTTGGGGATGTATTCGAATAAGAGTTTGATTGGATTTCTTTGATTTAGACTCTACTAGGAGAGTTGGTTTAATTTTGCTATCAGGCGTTGGTTTTGAATTTGATTTATTTGCTTGACTTATATATGATTTGGGGCTTCACTAGGGAGAAGGGTGTGATTTAACTCCACTAGGGAAAATTAGATTGGATTTAATTTAATCTGATTTAATGTAAGGACCTTGTCGGTGTGCGATGGACCCACTGAGAAAGGGCAATATCAGCCTTAACTTAACTCAGGTTTACAAATCCAAATGGATACTCTACTAGCTGTAGGGTAGAGCTAGCCAACCTAAGGGGTTGCCTTTTAATGTGCAATGGCTATGCTAGGAAGAAAGCATAACAGACTTACATCTTCGAAAGTGAGGAACAACGGCTGGAGTGACTTGTTGGATGCACAATAAATCAAACCTGACCTAGGGAAACTACTAAGTGAATGCTGTTTGGGACTTATGTTAACTCAAAAGTAATCAGGATTAATTTTATCTTAATTTCATATGATTTGATTTGGTTTATTTGGCTTAGTTTGATTTCGAATTAAGGGCATATTTGCTGGGGATGTGAGCTCGGCCAAAGTTGATAGATTTAATTTATAGACCATATCGGTGTGCGATGGACCCACTGAGAAGGGGATATAGCAAACTTATCCTATCTCAAATTTACAAATCCAAAGGGATAGTCTACTAGTCGTGAGGTAGAGCTAGCTAACTTAAGGGGTTGCCTATTGGTGTGCAATGGTTGTGCTAGAAAGAAGGCATAGCAGACTTACATCTTTTAAAGCAGGGAACAACCGCTGGGGTGACCTATTGGTAGCACATATATAAATGAAATATAAATTCAAACAACCAAAACCAACTCCAAAAATCAAATGAAAATTCAATCAAAATTCAACATAAGCCTTTCAAGTCAAACTCTTGAACTTGGCCAAATCAATTTCAAATCAAGCCAAACTCTTGATTTTTCTTCATGATTCAATCAATCCTTCAATCATGAATCCAAATATAAATACAAACATCAATCACTTAACCAAAACTCAATTCAAAAATCAAACTCATGTTCACCCTTTGAACTTGAAATTGTCAAATGAATCAAAACCCATTTTACTTCAAATCTCTTACAAATGGAATTATATTTCAATCATAAGTCCATATCTAAGTTCAATGAAACTCAAATCAAGCTTTGACCAAGCCATTTGACCCACTTAGACTCACTTGACCCAAAGTGATCTAAAGTACCCCTTATGAGCCAAATTCTAATCCTAACCAAATTGGATTGAACTAAGCCCATCTAAGCCTCTCATCATGATCAACAATCATCATGAGATGATCAATCACTCAAATTGGGTCAAACCAAGTCAAACCTAGGGTTGACCAAGTCAACACTTGGCTAAAATGAAACTCAACATAGACAAAAATCCACTAAAGGCCAAATTGATTGAAACCATTGATCAAAACTTATTCATGATCAATGTTTGAACTTGACCAAGTCAACATTTGAGCCTAACCTAGCCCAATTGGCCACTTGACCCAAGTTGACCCACCTTGACCTAAAAGTCAAAATGTGTCAAAACATGATCTAAGCCAAATTGATTGAAACTAATGGGTCAAGTTCATTCCAAATCACTTGTTGAACTTGACCAAAGCCTCAATTGGCTAACTAAACCTAACCTAGCTTAATACCATGAACCCAACTTGACCTAAAAGGTTAAATTGGGCCAAACTCAAATATAAACCAAATTGATTGGAAACAAAGATATCAATCCATTTCATATGACCAATGAAACATGAACCAACCCATGATATAGCCCAAATAAGTCAAATGGGCAAATTGGTCAACTTGACCCATTTGACCTAAATGAACTAAATTGAACCAAATTCAAACCTAAACCAAATTAAATCAAACCAAAGCCACCAAAAAATTTCAAGTGGTCATATAAACTTGACCCAACCCTTGGTTTGACCCAATTTGACCAATTTGGTCAACTTAAGTTGACCCAATTTAACCTAAATGGGTCAACATGAGCCAAATCACATCAAGCCAACTCCAAATTCAATGAAACTTGGCCTAACTCATTTTTCAAACATACCAAACATATTCAAATTAAAATAAAGGTCAAATGACCTTTTTACTCCTAGGTCAAAGGGTAAATTTTGGCCAAATCCACTTAGAATTTGGTCAAATCCTTTCCATAACCACTTGGCACCCTCTTAGTGGATCAAGTGAACATTAGGGAGTGTGGTGCACCCAATTCAATGGGTTTGGTTCAGCCCAACCTAGCCTAAGGCTAAAACTGACCACTTGCATGAAATTAAGCACATGGAATCCCTCCTCCACTTGATTTAAGCACATGCAAGCTCCACTACTCCACTCCTCTGGCCAAACTGATTATAAGGACACCCTAAATGGCCTAACAAACCCACTCAAGGTTGTCAATTGGATCAAAATGGAAAGGAGAAGCATGACCATTTGATTTCTCAAGGATGAGGTATACTTCCCCTAATTTCAATTCATTCCATGAGTCCCTAATTCGATTAAGCAAGAGGAAGCCAAAAAATTCATTTCCCAGCCTCCCCAAGCACTCTCAAGAAATTCCCATTTTTCATTTTCTCAATTTTCATAGATTGAAAATAGGGGAGCTCCACTCAAAATCAAACTTACTCCACACTTCAAATCAACCCACCCTCTTACAAGCTTCAGTGACCCCAATCAAACTTTCCTAAGCCATAATCCAATTGCTACCTTGATCCAAGATGAGCTCAAGTGAAGGTGTAGTTGGCCTCTAGAAGGATCTACCCAATAATAAGACCTTAAAATCTCAACATAGCTTCATCTCCACTACACGAAGCTTCTCTAAGGGAATTGAGCACTGGTGATCACCTTCGATGAGATTAACCATTAAACCAGGAACAATTTCAATATTATTTGGAGCTTTGTGAAGTGGATTTTCATCCCATGAAATTCTGGCCACTGGATGTGTTTGCTTTTATGCTTATATGGTGTGGGTAAGTTTTGGGATCAATCCGAGCTCAATCGAGCTCGGATCATCACCTAGAATATGGATGGATGTCCTCTCCCATAGGGAAATATAGTGAAGGATCATAGGCCATCCATCCATGCATTTTGGATGGATGGTCGTGATTAAGATGCGTAGGACCCCACGTTTCATTCTTTAGAACCGTGACTTGAACCTCAACAATCTTATCCTTGATCGAATGGGGGAGGAGAAAGTGCATAGAGCCACCACTGATGTGGTGCTATGATGTGACAACTTTAAAATTGAATCCATGCCATGGAAAGCGCATGCCTCATCATGTCCACATGGTGTGGAGATTAAACATTTAATTAGGCTATTAAATCACCTAATTAATCATGGAAACTTCTAAATTCATATATAAATAGAAAAACAAATATGAAATAAATTGCATTAGATAGATAATTGAACATAGAATATTCTAAAATAATTTCAATGAATTTTTGAAATAGTGCTTTTCTCTAGATTTGGGTTTTATTGGGAATGTTATTTTACTAATTACCCTCTAATTACTCTTGATTAATCTCAAACTTCTTGTAATTAGTGGGATGACCTCTGCCTCCTGTAATTTTCTTGGGATTTATTGGTAGTTTAATTAAATGAATTACTAGTTCATTCCTAAATCACTCTCTTAATGTAATTAAGATTAATTATAGCTAGAATGAGTGGTTTAACCTCTGATTGAGTCAATTAAGTTCTAATTAAGTTAATATGATGTTTAGAGAATAATTTTGGGATACTTTCCATAAGATATTCCTTAAACCCCTTTCTTCCATCAACCTTAATTGGGTTAATTCACTAATTACCCCTTAATTAATCTCATAAAATTTTAAAACTTTCTAGAACTTAACTAATCTATCTTGGGTAGATGCTTGGGTGTTCAAGAGACTAAGTACATATTAGAATGATCAATCCCTCATCATGTGTGAGAGGGTTATGAAAGTATAGAATTAGCTTAGTTTAATTAATCATTAATTAGGAGACAATTGCATTTACCTTTCTTTCCTTGGACTAATTTAAATTCCTATTGGTTTTATCAATCATTGGCTCACAATTATTTGATTAAGTATCTAATTAGATGATAAAGATAATTCACACTTAATTTCATACCTTCCTAAAACATATAAAATCATCTAATAATCCTAAGAACAAACTAAATTCAAAACATATCAAATGGGTTAAAAACAAACTCTCACATTTCTCAAATTAAATCAAACTCAAAAAAAAATCAAACCTTCTTTGAAATAACTTGATTCAAACTTTCTTATTTCATAAGATTGTCAGGAATTAATATCAAATGTATTTTACATTCTTGCATCACTTTAGTTCTTTCAACATAAAAATCATATGAGCATTCATTTTCAAATCAAATTAAAAATGAGATGTTTTCTTTATATCAACTTGCATGTTTTCAAAATAAAAATATGAATGGATCAATTATCACTACTAAATCCAAAACTATTTTTCAAATCTATAAATCAAACTCAAAACTGAAAGTGTATTATAATTATTTATAAGCATGTGGATAAAATATGAAGATGTGCAAGTATTTTCCTTCTCTTTTCAGCATAGTTTGAATAGGATTTGGCAAATTTGATCATTGAGAAAATAACACTTGCATAACTCCATTCTGATCATGCTATTACTTAAGGACATCCATGTTACCATATAATCATAAACAAATCAAACAAATACAAACTTTGCATCCCACTCATTCTTTTTGCAAATGCTTGATTTAAGAAAGTTGATATTAGTCTGACAACCATTGCAAGGATTTAAATAACCTAACTAGGTCTTATAATTTACCCTTTGACCTAAAATGGCATTGAAACTTATGCCTTTCAACATAATGTACATGTGAAAAAATGGATAAGGGAAAATCTCTTTTATACTAAAATCATGCTTCAAAAGCATTCAAATTTTCTTGTAACTCACTTAGCATTCATCATTAGTGACTAAACATTTCAAATGATAGATATGCAATTCATTCCTTGACTTATTCATGTTGGAAAAGAAATGAAGTGATGTGTGATATTAACCTTTACTAATCTTAAAATGCCTTTTCAAATAGGTCAAATGTTTAAGTTGATCTAAACTTAAGTTAATAAAAACCAAAACATTACCAATAAAATCAAACATGAATCACCAAATGGTCAAAGGAAAGAACTTCTCCCTTTTTCCCTCTCTTTATAACCTTGAGTAATTGTATTTTATCTAAACCAAACAAAATCATCAAATAAAAAATCAATTCAAATCAACTAAACACTTGAAAACCTATCTAAGTTGAACATCTTTACACTTCAAAAACAAACCTTAAACCCTAGTAACATACCACACAAACCTTTTAGATTTCACCAAAGATTTAGGTTAGGGTGGTGCATGGTTGATGTTTGCTTTTTATTTATGATGTTGGTTTTAGACATGTTAGGGTTAATGTGTGTAGAATTAATGGTAGGATGATTTAGTTCAAATATTTTCACTCATGTGCAAGCTTGTAATAAAAATATAACTTCTCATGTAGGTGATACCTAAGCATAATCATAGGCCAATGGACTTGTTATTTATGTGTGGGGTGCCTCAATATACATGCTTCAATTTGTATGGTTTATTTAGATAATCTAGGGAGTGTTAGTTAGATTTACTTCCATTTCATTAATTTTTTCAATTAAGATTTTGGAATGATTGAATGGGAATTGATGAGCATTGGTCTTAGATCTTCTTTGTACCATGTGCGAAACACCACATTCTAGTTCTAAGAACCAAAGAAGAAAGAAGGAAGGACCCAAAAGAAGAAGAAGAAGAAGAAAGAAGAAAGAAGGAGTGAAGAATGAAGATCCCCCATAACATCAAATTCAACTTGAAAATTAATTCATTTGTAATCTAGGTTGTATGGGATTAAACCGATCAATTTGTTTTTTTAGGTTTTGTGAGGTGCACCCCATCAATTTTTATTTTTGTTAGCTTTATTGTTTGATGTTTGTTTTGTTGTGCATTAAGATGGCATATTTTCTAGTTTCTTCTTACTTGATGTATGGCCTAGATGATGATTAGGCTCTTGGGATAAATCTTCTACCATTCATCATTTTAAAATAAACAACTCATAATCTCATTTACTAAGTTAAAATCAAGATAGATTTTCACATGGATGAGATTTTTTTATAACATCATGCATAAAGCATGTGTGTCATCTTGATTGGACCACCACGAATTGGCTTGACGATTGAGCCATGGTGAAAACACCTCTCTATAATTTGTAATTCACTTCTCTTAATTAGGCATATGAATCCTATAATTTAGAAATGATTGTAAAATAAAATATAATATAATATGATTTGCATTAATCTAGGTTTTTCAATTCATGATAGTTTTAATGAGTTTATTATTCTTTCTAAATAAATAAAAGCTATCTTAATAAAATATGACTTTACATGAATTTAAAATTTTTTGAAGTTATTTTAAAATTTAAGAAAATTATTTACCTCTCTTATTAAACCATACTCATTTCATAGATTTAGATCATGTTTTTGGTGATAAGATCCTAGATTTAGGTTAGAGGTTTATTTTTTTGGGAAGGATAAATCCTCACCTCCCTTTTCCATAACCTTGTATTATGGAATTATAAATAATTTAATAAAATATCCTCAAATAAATTAATTCAATTTCAAAATAAAGCCCAATAATAAGATAGTTTGGTAGGTTTTTAGCATCATGAGCATTCCCTATCTTTCTTTAGCTCTTAAACTCTCTCTCTCTTTATCAATCTCATTTGATTTAAAATAACTAATCAATTAAGTCAACTATAGAAATCTTTGGAGTAATGATCATTTATCTTAATAGTATTCTAAATCCCTTCTTAGGATGTAATTAATTATAACTTTAATAACATGTAAAGTAAAGAATTCATATAATTATTCTTAAACCTTATTATGATTAATCATTGTGGGTGGTAATTATCTTTAAATACACCTCTCTCAATTCATACTTGATCATAATAAGAAATCTACAATCTCACCTTTTCCAAATTAAAAAATAAGTATATTTATTTTATTATATCTATAGATAGAAGATAATATATCTTTATTTGAAAATATTTATTTTGCTATTGGAGATGGTTTCTCTATCTTTGGTAAATGATCATTGTTTAAGTATCATATTTGTACTTTCATATGAATCAAATTGTTCTTTCATTGGCATAGCTTATTTCATTTAAAATGAAATCTTTATTTATTTATTTCAATTTTTGGTCATAAAATATTGGAATTTCAATGGTTGAAAATATAATCAAATAAAAAAAAACTAAAGACTCTTGATTATGGTGAGTTTCATGTGATAAATAATGCTTATCCTTAGCTTTCTTTTCTTTCTTATAGTTTTGAATAGATGTTAGTAAGATGTGTCATTTGAAAAGAACTTTCCAAATCACCTTCATTAATAATCTTCATGATTGTTATATGTAGAATCATCATTACAAAATAAATTCATAAATCACTTATGCAAATGAATTCTTCTATTTCATTTTTTTTATATTTTCAAAATATTTCACAATCATGTTTTAGTACTTTGAAGATGGGTTTATCCTTCAATACATTCAAATGTGTTAATGGATGTATTCTTATTCACTTTCAAAAAATTTTATAAGGAAAACCCTTTCTACTTAAGAAAAATCATGCATATTCAACTTCTAAATTTTCTTAAATGGATTACTTAGCATGCATCATAAAGTGTGTTAAATACTCTCATTTGCATGTATAGATATGCTTAGGGTCCATCCATGTGCATGTTATATATGTTGGGAAAGAAATGAAGTAATGTATGTGTGTTATGTGAATTTTGATTCATTTTATTTAATCTTAAAATGCCTTTCTTTTGAATAGGTTTGTTTAGAGTTTTTCTAAACTTAGGATTAATTAAATATTTAATCAAAATATTCACCTAAATGAAACTAAAATGTGAATCTACTTTAAAAATTACCTAGGTTAGGGAAGGAAAGAGAAGTTCTCTTCTCTTTCCCTCTCTTCATAACTTAGTAATTAATTATAGGATCCACTTAAATCAAATCAAAACATGAAATAAAATCAACCCAAAATAACTAAACAACTTAAATGAAACCCTCCTCTAAGTTGAACATGTTCTTCACACTTAGAAAATTTAAACCTAAAGCCATAGCTAAGCACACCACACAAGCCTTCAAAGCACACACATTAGCTTAAGTCACTACTTTTAGCCTTAGGTTAGGTTAGTGCATGGTTTGATGTTTGTTTTATTTTGTGATATATGTTTTAGACTGGATGTTAGGATGTATGCTCGAAGAATGAATGGTAGGACGTTCTTAGTCTAACTATTCTTTTTTCTGATTTATGCTTAAGGGTGTTATCATAAATAAAAATATAAATGCTTTTCCTGCAGTGCTTTATACCCTAAGCATAATCCATAGGCCAGGTGGACCATGTGTGGGGTGAGAAGTCCAATATACATGCTTGGGATTTGTGTGGTGTGTTTTAGCTAACCTTTATTTTGCATGTGTTAGTTAGATTTCCACTTTTCCTTTTCATGTAAATTTGTATAATTAGGATTTTGGAATGATTGTTATGGGGATTAGGATGAGCATTAGTCATAAGATCCTATCTTATGCACCATGTGATGCCTTGGAGCATCCACTTTCCATCAAAAGAAGGAACCAAAGAAGAAAGAAGAAAGAAGAAGAAAGAAGAAAAGAAGAAATAAGAAATAAAGCTTGAAGACCCCCATAACAATGAATTCTTTGCTTAATTGTAATTTAATTCATTTATGTCGGTTGTATAAGAGTAGCTCTACCTACATTTGATATTTTTGGGTTTGTGCGTGGTGCTTTACCACAATGGCCTATTAATCTTTTTTCGATTAGCTTTATAAATTGATTGATGATTTGTTTAGCTTTTTGCATTAACTGACATGATTTTCCTAGTTTCTTCCTTATTTTATGTATGGCCTGGATGTGGATTAGGCTCTCTAGGAAAAAAATAAATCTTTTACCCAACTTAACAACTCAAATAAAATTAAACAACTCATAACCTCACCTAAAGCTTAGGTTTAAAATCAAGATCAAAAGAATTAGCAACCCCTTAGTTGGATGAGCATTTCTTTTTATAATATCATGAACAAATGCATCTTATTTCACTTTGATTGGAGGGCTTCCACCTTTGCAGAAAGAAACTTGACCTTTGAGAGCCGTGGTGGAAACTCACCTCTTACCTTCTCATTGATTTTGGCCAATAACCTTCTTTCTGATGCATTAATCATATGAATCCTATGAGCCTGAGTCAAAATAATTTCCCAAAATGAAAATAAAATGAAATTTGAAATTGTAGATTTAATTTGAAGCATGTCCCTTACATGATATAGTCTCTTTAGGGAGTGAGTTTAAGGACTTAGTCTCTTTCTAATAAATAACAACCTAGCTATCTTGCATAAGCATAAAGACTTGCCTACATGTATTTAAAATCATAAGAGGAGTTAGTTGGCAGCCACCCCAGGCGGTTGTAAGTCCAAGCTGTCACGTGGTTAGTCCTCTCTTATGGAGGCAAACCAATTACCCATTTTTTGCCTTAGATTTAGGTTGTGCTTCCGGCCCTCGAAGCTCCCTAGATTTAGGTTCTAAGATTGCTTCTCCCTTTGTGGGCCATCACCATAATTCCTCACCTCTTAGGAATTTTCTTAATCTTGTGTTAACAAATCCTAAAATTCTAATGAAAATGTAACTCAAATAAACTAAATCAATTTAAAAAATGTAAAGCTCAACTATAGAATAGTTTGAGGTGCTAGGTTTCCCATGGCATCTCCTACTTATCTCCCATTTCAGCTTTGATAATAACTTCCTCTTTTGATCAATCCCATTTGATCTTCAAACACAAACCAATCGATTGATAGTCCTTTCCTATTGAAATCTTTAAAGACAATGATCATTTACCTTAATCGAGAGTTTTCCTAAAGGATCTTATCCGTTAGGATGTAATTAACTATGGGGCTTGCCCAGGGAAACTTAACAAACCAGTTTAAAATAAACCTACTTTACTTTTCCATGTAAAGTAGGGAAGAATCTCTACATATGTAGACTCCTTAGAGTCCTTATTGAGGTGATTAGGTCCATTTAAGGGTAGTGACTTCTATCTTTTTGAGATAGTACACTATTCCTTGATGCTTGATCACGAATAAGTACATCTGGATCTGTGTGGCATCCTAAAAGAATTTCTATAAGGGTCTTGTCCTCTTTCATTTCATATATTTGAAAAGGCGACTCGATTCCTTCATAGGAATTTTTCTCCAGATTTTTCTGCGACTCCTGGATGGTTCCTCTCTCCATCTTTGGTAAATGATCATTATCTTTGAGTATCGATAGTGGGTTTGTACTTTGGTATGAATCCAAGACTATCTTTCTTTCTGTTGGCACTTAGTTCATTTCATTCTTGAGTTGAGTTAGCCAACATCTTTAGGTTTTAGGACATTCCTCATTGGTCTTAAAACCCCGTTGGTTCTCAATGGGTTTAAAATGAAAAGATCTAAATAAAAAATAGAAAACATCTTAAAGACTTCCTCCTTATCTTTTTTTTATAAGGAAAGGTTCATCCTAAAATAATAAATCTTCCATAAAGAACTTTGCTTTTCAAAAGCACCTTTTTCAAAAATGCACTTAATAAAATATTTTTCACAAATTTTGTCACCTTCATTTAACAATTCCCATAATTATTACATGTAGGGATTTTCAAAAATAAAATTAATAATATGTTCCAAAAGCAAAAATGAACATATTCTTTCAATTCACTTTGATGAAGATTTCATTTTCAAAATAAAATGAATAGTCATCTTTTCCAAAATCACAATCATATTCATAAAGTTTTCAAAATGCACACATGAATTTTTCTATTCAATACACTCACACTTATTGAATGGAAAGTTCATTTGTAAATAAAATTAAACTTTCCAAAAGCACACAAACACCTTCATTTAATATACTCAAATTTATTAAATGAAGATTTCATTCCCAACTAAAAATAAAATATCTTTTAGGAAATCCCACTTAAACATACCTCACATATGTTTTAAGTTGGAATTCCTCCCTTTCAAAAAGAAATAATCACACACAAAAATTTTATATTTCAAAAATAAGATTGATCTCCATTCTACATACTTAAATTTGTTGAATGAAAGTCCTCTTTTCAAAACATTAAAACTTCAACAATCATATTTCAAAAATGTTTCAAACATACATTTGGAACTTCATTTAGCATAATCAAATTTGCTAAGTGAAGTTTCCAAATCCAAAATCAAAATCAACAATCATATTTCAAAATTTTCTAAACACCTTTGGAACCTCACTTAACATACCCAAATTTGTTAAGTGAAGTCTCCAAATCCCAAAATTCAAAATTTTTCAAAACACATTTTGGAATTTCATTTAGCATAATCAAATTTTCTAAGTGAAGTTTCCAAATCCAAAATCAAAATCAACAATCATATTTCAAAATTTTCAAACAATATTTGGAACTTCATTTAACATACCCAAATTTGTTAAGTAAAGTTTCCAAATCCAAAATTCAAAATTTTCAAAACACAATTTTTGGAACCTCCCTTAACATACCTAAATTTGTTAAGTGAAGTCTCCAAATTCAAAAAAATCAAAATTTTCAAACACTTTTTGGAACTTCTTCCCTTAGCATACCAAATTTACTAAGGAGAAGTTTCCATTTTCAAAATCAAAATGAAATCAAAATTTTAAACACAACATTTGGAATTTCATTTAGCATACTCAAATTTGCTAGGTGAAGTTTCCATTTTCACAAAACCAAGTGGGACTTCATCTTTAGCATATCAAATTTGCTAAAGTTGAATCTCCACTTTCAAATCACCTCAAAAACAAAAGAAAACACTTAGGATTCCCTTAGCATACCAAATTTGCTAAGGATCCTACCCTTTTCAAAAATCAAAACATTCCAAACAAATGAAACACTTAGTATTTTCTTTTCATACTTAAATTTGCTAAGAAACCTATTTCCAAAATTAAACAAAACACACTTGGATTCTTCACTAAGCATACCTAAATTTGCTAAGTAAGAAGTCCAAATTTTTCAAAATAAAAAAAAAATTCACAAAAAAGAAACAATCAATTTCAAACACTTTGCTTAGCATACCTAAATTTGTTAAGTGAGATTCCAAAACAATCAAACAAACAAAGTCATTTGGCCCTTACTTTAACATACCTAAATTTGTTAAAGGAAAGGGTCCTCAAAATCACAAATTCAAATTCAAAATAAAAATTCAAATGAACTTATGGAAGCATCCTATCAAAAATTTTGAAACCATATTTCAACATACCTAAATCTGTTGGAGTTGGATTCATATTCAAATTCCTCTTTCAATCAATCTTATTAAATCTATTTGAACCTCACTTAACACTTTCAAGTTATTTGATGTGAGTTCAAATTTTCAATTTTCAAAATTCAAAAATCTACAGGAGACCGAAATCGATACAAGTTCATTTCTCATTATTCTTTAAAGTCGAGCTGATTAGTTTCAATCTACTAGTTTTTTTGAAATGGTTTCTCAAAATCTATCTTCACCTTCCCCATGGTATGGATCTAGCTTTAGATCAGGTTGACTTCCCCCGTTTGGACCATACTCACCTGATTCACTTTGGTTGGCGATTTGAGGGAGCCAGAATCACTTATGAGGGTGTTCCCTTCACCACAGTCAGCAAGATGAAGGTGATCGGGAAGAAGCCAGTCATCAAGATAAACTTACCTTCTGATTCTGAGGTCTCCTCACTATAGAGGAGAGCTATGGTAGTACCAGACTTCTATTCTAGTGCGGCGACAATTCCATCTCAGTTGTTCATCCGAGTTTCCCATGTTGCTGGGCTACATACCCTCCAAGGGTAAGGCTCCCCTAGTTTCTGGGCTTGCCTCCCCCACATTTGAGTATGGGTCTAACACTCCTCCCATCCTACCCGTACCTATCATAGGAATAAGAATCGTATGACCAAATGGTTCCATACTCGAATAGCTAGGGAGCTGGGTGACTATCGCCATGGATGAGTCTTCCATTATCACTTCACCACTGGTTACAGAAAACCAATTCCATCCTCTCTTATGATCAGATATAGAGGATGCCAGGAGGATCTGTTCATCACCTCCTCCACTGGTGCACTTGTAGCCAAAAATTTCTAGGTGTAGGATGTCATACATCGGCCTCCACTCTGTCCTACACTAGGTAGGCAGAGCATGAAGACGCTCAAAGTTCGGTACTCACTTTGATCTTTGATCTGTTATCCCTTGCAGTATAGGGAGGCAAATTCATCAGGAGAGGGCCCATGAGGCCCATACATCACATGTTACTAACAGAGTGAGGAGGTTAGCGTTCGGTGTACTTCTTCTTTGATAGATTTTCCATCGGTGCACTCTGGGAGGCGTTCTGTGCATAGAGTGTCTCCACCCCACTCTACCCTCGTTCACCTTCTCTGTGTAGGTTACAATCTCATTCCATCTAAGGCCATGAAGGTCGCATCAGGAAAAGCGCAGCCCATTGGTGATCCAGCTATGACCAAGGGATCCTACCCCTCCTACACCACCGATTATGGTAGGGCCGAGCTCTTCTGCTTGACCTTCTACTACAGTGGTGGTACGGAAGGAGTGGCGACCCCAAAGCATCGTGGTCATTCCTTCACCAACTCCGCCCATACAGATGTGGAGATGGTGTTATCAGATATTCCATGATAATTGATTCTGAGTGGTAGAGGAACATCTAATTGTTACCCTCTCTGACGGTGGTAGTCGAGTATCATTCATCTAGTAAGTACAAAGCGGATTGACTCCCCAATGATAGGAGGTCTGCCTCTCGATGCATGATATCACATAAACTATTTATTTGTGAGTTAGATCTTTCCTTAGATGAGATAGTTGCACACTATTTTATGGAGAAGAAGGAAATCTTGGGGTATGCTTGGTCGAGAGAAGTCGACTTGATCCCAATGAAGATGACTTGATGGAGATTGGGTATGCATGGTCGATACTAGAGGATCTCTTCTTAGGGAATAGCGCCATGAAGGTGATGAGGTTGATCAAGAGGATACCATCTTACCTCAACCTGTTGAGGTGAAAGGATGGCGGTGATATTAGGACATCAATTCTGGGGCTTGTGTATGCTTTAGAAATAAGCCCCAGTTCATCCTATTATAATCGATGTGTCACTGAGTTAGTGTATGTCTTGGACCCAAGACTATACCTCCCGTAGAGCAAGGTAGCACTAGCCTATATAGGAAGGTAGTGGAAAGTACCTCCATACAAGAAAAAGATCTAAAATCCATGGTTGAGCAATAGGTGAAGGAAGCTTTGGCTCAAGCCCAGGGTGGATCATCGGTTCCAAAGGGTAGACCCTACTCTGAGGAATTTGATGTTATCCAATATCCCAAGGGTTTTGTGCCTCCTTCCTTCAAAAGCTTTGATGGCAGTGAGAATCCAAGGCAGCACATAGTTCACTTCAAGGCCAGCTATTGCCATGCGGGTGGTAGCAACGCTTTACTCTTTAGACACTTTTTTAATAGCCTAGTGGGTATTGCTTTTGATCGGTATGTTGAGGCCCAATAGTTGAGACATTCTTTGAGTTAGAGTAACTCTTCATCAAGAGATAGAGCTTCAGGGTTACTATAGGTGATCTAGTTGTAGCACAACAACACCCTGATGAGTCACTTGTTGATTATATTCTCATGGCATAACCTGAGTATGAAGTGTGAACCACAGTTGTCTGAATAGCATGCCATTGAGATTCTCTTGAAGAATATCCATGACCCGGTCACCTTCATACTTAAGGGATTCACTATCAAGACATTTGAGAAGCTAATCAACAAGGCTGTTAGTCTATAAGGAGAGGCCAATCAGTTGCCTTTTCAAGATCAATTGCCCAAGTAGAAATCCCAAAAGGTCTATGAAAAGAAACCTAGAGCAGTAGTAGTGGTTGACAAAGGGAAGTAGCCAGCTATAGACCAATCTGAGAGACCACGACCTCAGCAGCCTCCACCTCCTTTGCCACCACCGAGGCAACCCTACCGACCTCCACCATAGCCTCCATGGCCAGCATAACCACCTCACATACCACCACAGCATGCATATCAGCATGCATAGGTCTATGGTCCACCTACTCTTTTAGATAAGTTAAACAAACCTTATTCTTTTAAGAGGGAGGTATTTAAGAAGATCTTTAAGAATCTCTTAAAGAAACTTGATTTTAGCTACCAGCCTAGAGAGGAAGTAGGCAAAGTCATGATCCAAACTTTTGCCCACCACCATATAGGCCACATTTTGGAGGATTGCTTCACATTCAAGGACCAGCTTGAACACACTTTCAAGACCGATGATGTAGTTATCCCAAAGGAATACCTTATGGAACAACCTTCTAGTTCCATTAGGGTAATCTTGGGATACAATCTACTAAAACCAAAGAAGGTTGGGACATTTCTTTGTCTAAACCCTAAGAAAATAATTGAAGATCAAGAAGCTTTCTTTGTGTGCAGTGCTCAAACCTCCAACACCAAGGAAGGTTTACAAGTTTCTGCCAACTCTAGAAAGTGAAGCTCGAGTGCTGACATATGTCGCCCATAGCCCTTTAGACCAGACCATGTCCGACCTCAAACTATTGGCTTCCACCGGACTTCTTCCATTTCATAGCTCTTCTATTTTCTACTAGTAGAACTCTTGTATGTATTAGATAAGGGCATCAAATCCCTTACTCACTCACTTGACTTCTACATTGTACCCCAAAATAATTCCAAGAAATTGAAGAATAAAGCTACATTGAATTACATCTGTGTCTCTTCTGATGAGTTATCTTCTTTTATTCCTAATGATAACTCTTCAACTCTAATTAATTATAATAATTTCAATTTTTCTCTTTCTAATTCAAAGTTGGACTTTCCAACTCTGAATACTATGGCTTCACCGCTTAAGATAGACTTGAAATCATATGATTTCGAGAGTCCCATAGGAGAAGTTGTAGGTGAGCATAAAGTGCAGGTAGAACCTTCCACCACCTTGCCTCTAGAGATTACTGAAGTCAACCTCTGTAGTAGCAAGGTTCTATCTCCTAGGGTAGCACCTTATGATAGAGGGAAATAAGTTATTGGTACTGAAGATCGAAGCCCTTCCACAGGATGCTCCACCCTTGGATATGCTTGTGGAAGATCAGCCGAAGGTGGACTACAACATCCTTTCTCATCTAAGAAAGTTGCCATCTAAGCTAAGCATATACGATGCCCTTGTCTTATCTAATGAGATGAGGGAATCAATAATCAAGGCCCTCCTTGATCTTGAAATATGCTTAGCTCAGCTAACCACTATAGCTGAGGAAGCACATTATGCAAAAGAAGCCCAATGGATCACCTTCACAGATGAAGACCTCCTTCTAGGGGACTTGGAGCACAACTATACATCACATCGACATGGGCGGGTTTTAAACTCAAGGTTCTCATGGATTCAAGTGCATCGGTGAATATTATGAGTCTAAAGACCCTTTCTTATTTGAATATCATCATCTCTACACTTCGAGGAGATAGGATGATATTGAGATGATTCGATGATCAAGGTGGCGAGGTTCTATAGTGTTACCTTTGGAGATATGTGGAAGAGGCTGAAGCTAAGTTCTACATCATTGATTTGAATACTTCAATCTACTTTGCTTGGTAGGCCTTGGATACATGGAACAAGATTGTTCTCATTGCATCAAGTTTAAAAGATGGAATTGATGTTAATGGGGATGAAAAGCCATTTTAGTTAGAGAGGTTGAGATTTATGAGGATGCGCTACTATATTCCTCAAAACACCCTTTCTGTGAACTTGGACAAAATTCAAATGCAAATACAAAAGCAAAAGAAAATGAAGTAAAAGGAAAGATAAAAGAAAATGAAAAGAAAAATAAAAGTGCACAAGAAAAGGGAATTGAAGAAGAAATAGATCAGCATATCACATTCCACCCACAGTTCATTCCATCATATAGACATGTGGGTAGAATGGCTCAACCTCCACAGGCGAGGTAGAAAGCAGAGGTAGTTCGAGGTGGGAGACCCCTAGTTGGCCTTGAAAGAGGTGTCCCAATTCATAGGAGTACCCCACTATTCACATCAGACTTGGAATCCAGCTCGAGGATGAGTCTAATGTGATTAGTATACCAACCCCTCTTGGGTTCCATTGGAGGTGACTTTTGATCCAAATAGAGGGCGAAGATCAAGCAAAGCAAAGTATTCGAATCAGGTTTATGTGAAACTATTAGGCAGCACCTAGGAATCTTAGCTCTAACCTCACTTACATCTTAGAAAGTTGAATGTTTAGTAGTTAAGGAAATCCCTAAGTCTTCCACTGATATGAAGCAGAAGAAGTTCTTTTGGGTTCATCATCCTCAAGTCAGCTTGATGTAGGACTTGAGGAAGATACTTTAAAGAATTAATGGAATTACCTTTTGACTTTTACTTGCCTTGTGTTCAAAATCTTATACAAAAGGTTTAGTTCCTCACACATGGTCAAGCACAGGTCATACTTCAAAAGCTATGGAACAATATAGCAGGAAGCACAATCAAGGAGTGGGATTGATATAGTGGGTTTAATGAAGATTATTGCCTTTGTTACTAACCATTTAGAGTCCGATAGTTTCTTCTCACATATCCCCAACTCTTATAAAAATGTGTGTTTAGAAGCTTTAGATGATCCAGATGATCTCCAGTCAAAGAGCGCGAGTTTGAAGAAGAGATTCATTCAATAATAGACAAGCTTAAAGAAATCAACCTTGATAGAAGAAAATCCTCGACATATATCGGCATTATTGAATGAAGAAGAAACCAATGACTTAGTTAGGCTATTGAGTTTAAAGACTACTTCATGGAGTTATGAAGAAATGAGATTATCTCGATGTAGTCCACAAAAGCAATAATATTACCATTAAGCAAGCTCCTAGGCGATTATAGAAATTGAATAATGGGTCATTTCTAAAGTCAAGAAAGCGATCATGGTTTCATCGGGAAGAAAAATATCCTGCTTGGTTAGCTAGTGTCATCCTAGTTAAGAAGAAGAATGGACAAATTTGCATTTGCATCAATTTTAGGGACTTAAAGGCATGTCCAAGATGAGTTTCCTCCAAAATTAATGGTGGACATTGCCTCATCTCATGTCTTCTCTTTCATGGATGGGTCATCAGCCATAACCAAATCAAGATGTCTCACGATGAAATGAAAAACTTTTTTGAACCTCGATCATCTTCTATTATAGGGTCATGCCTTTTCGCCTTAAAATGCTAATGCTTGAGCCATGACTCGATCTTCAATGAACTCATCATCATCGGGTTGAGTGCTACATTGATGATCTAAGTCAAAGGCTTAGAAAAGGAAGACCATCTCTTTGACTTGAGAGTAGTTTTTCAATTAAGATAATATAACCTCAAAATGAATCCCACAGTGTGCATTTTGTCACTTGGGAAATTCCTTGGTTTGTTGACATCAATGAATAGAAATAGATCTTGAAAAGATTAAAGCTATCTTGAAATGCCACCTCTTAAGAGTTTTAACTTCAGATCCTTTCAAGGATGGGCATATCTAAGATTTTATCTCAAACCTATCGGAGATGGAAACCATTCTCAACACTTGTCAAAAGGATGCCAAGTTTAAGTGGGATGACAAGTGACATGCTTTCAAGATATCAAGAGTACTTGGTGAAAACCACAGTTCTAGCCCCCATCAGGCCCATTGATCCTTTACTTGCTTTGGATGACTCTCTCAGCACTCTGTTGGGCCAAGACAACAATGAAGGAAGGAGAGTGCTCTCTACTACCTCAGCCATCATCTGATCTGTGCTAAAGCAAACTATCCACCTATTAAGAAATATTTCCTAGATTTGATCTTTGCATCTCAAAAGCTATGACACTATATGCTTTCTCCTAAGGTGAACTTGATCTCGAACAATCCACTTACCTGACAGCCAACACTTTTGATGTTTGGCTCATTGGTCCATGATTCTCTCATAGTTTGATATCACTTTTACCTCTCCGTGATAAAGGATGACTAGGTTTCTTCTTCACACCCACTTCCTGTTGATCCTCTACTTAGTGATGATCTCCCTGATGAAAAAATCATGAACTTAGGGGAGACTAACAACCACCAATGGGAGATGTACTTTGATGGCGCTGCTTCTTTTCTTAAGGGATAAACACCAAGATCTATTTTCCCAGGAAAGGCAGCAGTAAGAATAGTTTTTCTAACTCCAAACTGCGATATTATGAGATTCTCATACTATCGTTCCAACCCCTGCACCAATAACGAAGCTGAGTATGAGGCTTTGATTGCTAGTTTAGAGTCATCCATCACTATTAGTGTCAAGAGCATCAACATCTTTGGGGATTCTCAGTTGGTCATCAACTAGATTGTCGGGTCCTACAGTCCTCAAGCTTAGCATTACTATGAGTATACCATGGTGGCCATTCTTGAAGTCACCATCTACAAGGTTCACGGAGAACAAAGTAGTGATGCTTTTGGCCAAACTTGCCAAAGATGTCAAAAGATGAGTCCATTTCAATAAGGGTCCAAAAAAGGGTCTATCCCTTATTGATGTTGAACTCATTGAGAGACTTTCTCTTGAAGGGGAGGTTTCATTGCCAAAATGGACAAGGAGCTAGATTGAGGTAGTCATTCATAGATTACTTGAACACAAAACTATCTCAAGAGAAATCACAAGCCCATCAGGTGAAACAGAGAGTTGTCTCCTACTCTCTTATTGATGGAACCTTTTTCTGACGGTCCTTTGATTAAATGTGATTACATTGTTTATACAAATATGAAGCCCATGACATTATAACTAAGGTACACTTAGGTCTTTGTGGAGCTCATCAATCTAGTTCGAAGATGAAGATGAAGATCAAAAGACTTTGCTACTACCTTCTATGATCACATATTGCATGGACATAGCTAGGAGATGCCATCGTGTAATGCTGGTGTGGCCTCCACCAACCACCCAACAATCTACACCCACATTGGCTTCATTTGAGTGTATGGTGTACATTGAAGGCCGATCCTCCTTCTTCCAAGGGCATCGTTCATCTTAGTGACTACTTTTCCAAGTGGGAGAAGCCATCCCACTCGAGAAGTCACCATGTGCTTTAATTTTTTTAGGAACCATATCGTATATAGGTTGAGGTGCCTCGATGAATTATATTGATAATGTGCATTCAAAAGTATGAAGATCAACATCTTTGCTAGAAGACAACGGTATAGATTGGAGATACTCCACCATCTACTACCCTAGAGCTAATGGCTTAGCGGTAGCATTCAACAAAACTCTCATCCAGATATTGAAGAAGACTCTTGATGACAACAAAGATAGTGGAATGAGCTTGGTTGAAGCTTTGTATGCACATATCAAACTCAACTCTCTATCCCATTTTCCTTAGTGTATGGGTCAAGCCATTTTTCCCTTAGAAGTTTAACTCCTATCACTAAGGATAGCATTGGGTAGCAAGATTACTATAGAGCAGAATGCAAAGTTGCAGTTAGAAGAGCTCGAAGGTTTAGAGGAGAGTCACCTACAAGCATGCTAGAACCTCGAGTTGTACAAGGACAAATGATTCAAGCTCAAAACAAGTTGGTTCGCCCTAGGTCTTTCAGAGTACGAGAACTTCTGTTAGTTCTAAGGAGACCAATTGTTGCCAGTCAAAAAATGGGAAGCAAATTTGAACCCACTTGGGAAGGCCCCTATGTCATAGAGAAGGCCTATCAAGGAGGATCTTATCAGCTTATTGATTGTAAAGGGAACACGATGCTTCCAATTAATGGGCTCTATCTAAGAAATATTACCCATGAAAAATCATGTTTGAAAATAATTATTAATAAAAAGAACATAAATCCAATTCCATTCATCAAATCTTCTCTTCCTTTCGAAGTGTTGTTTGCTTATCATGTGAATCCACCATGACGTGTCTTGGGTAGGTGTAATAGTCCCCCAGTGGCATCCAATCCCTCTTTCACAACACAAACACCATCTCTCGATGCTATTAGAATAGGTGTAAAGAGAGAGCATCTATTTGATCATACAAGATAGGTGTGAGAGAACCTAAGCGACATCCTTTCTTGGGGAATCTTTTGCCATCCATGGCACCTTTTCATCAATTCCCCAATGTGTTTTAAGGTAGGTGTAAGAGTCCCGGAGGCATCCTATTCCTTTTCAACACATGCACATTCAAATCTTTTTTTCGAGCTATTTTGATGTGGAGCAAGCCCCATAACTCACTCATTAGGCTCTAGGTCGGTCTACATGCTACCTAGCTAGTATGTCAATGGTCACTTATTGGAAGATGTGAGTCCCGTGCTTTCTTCCCTAACTTGATCATTGCAAAATAAAGAGTCTTGTATGGTAGGCTTCCCCAGTAAGCTACCTCATGTTGACTTCATTTAAGAAGATGTGAGTCCCTGAGTTTTCTTCTTGAACTAGCCATCTTGCTCTAATTAGGTTGAGTATATTTGAGGTTTAGGGTAAGTCCCCCAGAGGCTCCTTTCCTCTTGACTACTTGTGGTGAGTCCTGGTGGCATTCACTCATAGTCACCCTAGGTCGGATAACGTCAAGTCGAAGATAGACTATCCTGATTAGTTCGCTATAGGAGGATGTGAGTCCGAGCTTTCTTCTAGGCTGATTATTGCAAATTGATGCTTGATGTTGCTATGATGATGCGACTCACGGTGAGTACACCGGTGGCGGATATGAGTCCCCATGCTTTCTCCTTGAGTTGGACACCAATACCTATTGGATATATGACTAGCCATGTCATCTTCTCGGTGTTGGATTAAGCTAGCAGCCCCATCCACACTGGTTACTTTTGGATTGGAGTTCCCCTTTTCGTAATTTGGAGGTTCAATGGATGCACAATTCTCCCTTGGTTTAAATCGAGATAGGTCTAGGATATAAGCTCCTTCAGTTTGATCCCTCATAAACTAACAAGGTCCATGATAAAACAAACTAAAATAAAACAAAATTAATTCTCTTGTATTAGAATTCAAGCCCCAAAGGGCCCCTTTTCCCAAGCAGGCATCCTATCTTTAGGGCAGTGTCAGTAGAACTCCCTATAGGAATTGCCTGACTACTTGAGTTGAGATAAATCCTCAAGTCGGTACTCACTCTATAGTCACCCTTAGGTCAGGTTCAATCTATTTTTTGTGAGCAGGTTACCCTGGCAGTCATTCTGCTTTGAAAGATGTAAGACTATGACACATTCTTTCTAGCATGATTTATCAAACCTGAGCCCTAGGGACAGTTGATTTGTTTCCAAAGAAATCACCCAGTGATCTTTTCTTGTGGAAGATATGAGTTCCCAAGATTTCTTCCCTTAAATTGATCATTGAAAATTGAAAGGCACTCCTTTGGTCCGATAGTTCTCCCATCGGCCGGGAAGTTACTCCCTTTGGTTTATTAAATTTGAGATAGGTCTAGGCTTCTACACGCTCTTTCTTAGGTTGATCCATCGCAAACTAATGGAATCCATCAAAATAAAAAAAAATTAAAATGAAATCAATCTTGACTATTCTTGAGCTTATTTAAGTCCCCTAGTGGCATTCACTCAATAGTAACTAGTCGTTTGATGGTTGCCTTGCCAACTATCACCCAGGCCTCTTATTTTGGAAGATGTGAGTCCTTGCTTTCTTCCTAACTTGGTCATTGTATAACAAAAGGCATCCCTTTGGTTGGCTAGTCCTACTGTGTTTAGTAGTCTCCCTTTGGATTGGTAAATTTGAGTTAGGTCTTGTCTTTCATGGCTCCTTCTTGGCAATCTATTGCAAACCAATAGGTCCATCTTAAAATTCAAACCTAACAAAATTTGAAACAAATTCAACCCTCTTCTCTAGTGGAACAAATCAAATCTTTTTCTCTTGAGAATCAAATCAAACCTTTCATCCCATGGATGACTTGAACTGCTTCCCAGTGGAAGGTTCACACATCCCTTAGTGGATTTTTCCCTCTCTTATATCTTGGACATAAGTAGAGCCACATTGCACTAAGCTCTGGATTCTTTCTTTCCTTGGGATAAGGATAGATTATTTATTAGTGCTTGAGATCTCTGGTGTTGTTGATCATTTGTCAACACCAATATGCATGTTCCTTGTCACACACACCTAGGCACCCTTTGTTGACCTCATTTTAGAATGAGCTCTCAACCCTCCATCTTAGCTTAGGACTTCTCTTAGACTTTAAGAGTTCCTTAGTCTTAAGACACATCTAGTGATTAGGTGGACACTCATAGCCCTAGAAGACTTAGAAGAGTTAGCCAGGAATAGGTCATACCTTAGGGTGTTAGGAAAACTTCACCTTATAAACCATTCCTCACTTTCCTTCCTTCAAGTCAAACTCCAAATCAATTCTATTTGATTTTCTCCAAACTCAAATCAATTCCAATTGAAATCCTTGATTGAAATCAATGATTGAAACCCATGATCAAAATCCATCAAAATTTCCTAAGTCCTTAATCCTTCCTTAAGGACTTAACTAAAATAATCAAAACCTATTCCAAAATCAAACTCAAATCAATCCAAAATCTAATCTAAGCCTTTCAAGTCAAAATCTTGAACTTAGCCAAATCAATTTCAAATCAAGCCAAACTCTTAATTTCTCTTCATGATTCAATCAATCGTACAATCATGAGCTCTATATAAATCAAACTTCAATCAAATAATCAAAACCTAGTTCAAAAAATAAACCTAAACCCTTTCATATCCTTCCTTTGAATATGAAATCTTCAAATGGATCAAAATCCATTTGACTTCAAACCACTTGTAAATGGATTTATATTTCAATCATAAGTTCATATACAAGATCAACTTCAAATCAAGCTTTGACCAAGCCATTTGACCCACTTAGGCTCACTTGACCCAAAGTGACCTAAAAGTACCCTTATGAGCCAAATTTTGATCCTAACCAAATTGGATTGAACCAAACTCATATAACCCTCTCATCATGATCAACAATCATCATGGGATGATCAGTCATTCAAATTGGGTCAAAGTTAAACTGGGTTGACCAAGTCAACACTTAGCCCAAATGAAACCTAACATAGCCAAATACCACCATAGGCCAAATTGATTGAAACCATTGATCTAAGTTCACTCATGACTTATGTTTGAACTTGAAAGCCAACATTTGAGCTAACCTAGCCAAATTGGTCACTTGACCCGTTGACCCATTTTGACCTAAAGGGTCAAAATGTGTCAAAAGTTGATCTAAGCCAAATTGATTGAAACCAATGGGTCAAGTCCATTCCAAATCACTTGTGGAACTTGACCAAAGCCTCAATTGGTAGACCCAACTTAATTGACCTTGACCAACATGACTAAAGGGGTCATGTTGAGAAAAAATTGAACTTAACCCAAATTGATTGGAAAAAAAGATACCAATCCACTCCATATGACTAACCAAACATAAACCTACCCTTGACCTCCTTAAAATAGGTCAAATGGGTCAAATAGGTCAGCTTGACCCATTTGACCTAAATTAAATATATACCAAAATGAATCAAACCAAAGCCACAAAAACATTTCAAATGGCCATATGAACTTGACCCAACCCTTGGTTTGACCCAATTTGACCTATTGGTCAACTTGACCCAAGTTGACCCATTTTGACCTAAATGGGTCAACATGACCCTACCAATTCCAAATCTCTTGAAACTTGGCCAAACCTAGTTTATCCACATACCTGGCATATCCAAAGTGGAAAAATAGCAAAATAACCATCCTACCCCTAGGCCATAGAACAAATTTTGGCTTAACCCATGGGTAATTTGGTCATACCCTCTTCACATTCACTTGAGGCTTTCCTAAAAGCTCAAGGGGACCTAAGGGAGAGTGGTGCACCAAACCAAATGGGTTTGGGTTAGCCCATTTGGTCCCTAGACCAACCCCGACCCTATGGTCAAAAATTAAAATATTAAACTCCCTCTCAAGCTCAAATTCATGCATATGGGAGGTTGGCAATCCACTCCTTGGCTCAAGACCATGTGCACACTCTAAGTCAAACAACTCTCCTATGATCAATGGATCAAAACATTTTCATTATCGTGATCCTTCAAGGGGAGATATACTCCCCAAATAAACTCAAATGCATAATTCCATAATTGAGAGCTAGTGAGACCTAGGAGCCATCAGTGATATAGCATCCCTCATTCCATTCTTCCATTTCTCGATTTTCAAATAGTGAAAAGCCAATTGAATTGCCAACTTCTTCCACACTTCATTTCCTTCTAATTCCTTTTGCAAGCACACTTAGGTGACCAAGTCAAGCTCACCTAAGTTGATTCCCAAGTTCTAAAGGCAAGGGAGGATTGAATTGGATCAAAGCGGCTCAAGCATAGGAGGACCCATAGAAGGATCCACTCAACCTCAAGTGCTCAAAACTTCGAGCTTTATCTCAATGAAGCTTCTAAGGATTGAGTGCTGATCACCTCCGATGAGGTATGAGATTTTGCGACCATTACTCAATGTGGTGTGGAGCTTCGAGAAAGAAATTTTCACCCCATCAATTTTTGATTGTTGGATTTGCCCCTCTCTATCTTTAGATGGTGTGGGTTGAGTTTGATTGGAATCCATGCAAGATCTAGCTTGGATCTTCCCCTTAATCATGGACAGTCTTTGTTGATCAAGGGGAAGAACTTGGATGATCTCAACTATCCATCCGCACATTTTAGATGGACAGCTAAGATAATTCAGCACATTTATATTTCGTATTACTCATTTTAAAATATGGGGATATCCTTGGTCGTCCGGTCTTTGATCGGATGATAGAGGATTGAAATGCATGCTCCACCACCGTTGTTTATGATGTGATGTTTAAGTGACCCCCTCATGGCATGATGTGTAAAGTCGCCACGTCCTTGAGCAGGGATTAGTTAGGGATTAATAAAATGCTTTAATTAATTCTTAATTCACTTAAGGATCTTCTAAAATTCATAACTCCTTTTAAAAAATTTAGAAAATATGAAATAAAATCCTATAGATAGATAATTAAACCTAAAACATTTTAAAATTAATTTTGATGAGTTTTGAATTATGTTTTCTCTAA
Organism: Cymbidium sinense; assembly: GCA_021442155.1. Lineage (NCBI taxonomy): Eukaryota > Viridiplantae > Streptophyta > Magnoliopsida > Asparagales > Orchidaceae > Cymbidium > Cymbidium sinense. The sequence goes on from CM038215.1 coordinate 267,466,969, forward strand.
ATTTGGGTTTTATTGGAAAGTTTATTTTGTTAATTACTTTTGATTAAGCCTCTAATTAATCCCAAATTTCTTGGGTATGTTTTAGGGGATGACTCTCTAATTTTCTTGGGATTTATTGAAGGCTTCATTAGAGAATTGCATATGGTTTTCTTAATTACCCTCCTTATGTAATTAAGCATAATTAGGAATGATTAGTGATTTTAACCTATGATTACTGTTGATTAATGTTAGATCCATTGAGTAGGAGGTTTATGGAATATTTTTGGGGCATTTCCCTCTAAGCTATTCCCTAAACCCCCTTCTTCTCCTCAATCTCCTTAATTAAGGTTATTTCATTATTATCCCTTAATTAAATTCTAAAATTCTAAAAGTTTCATAACTTAATTAATCTACCTTGGGTAGATGCTTAGGTGTTTAATAGCCTAAGTTTAAGGAAATCAAAACCCCATTCATAAGTATGAAAGGGTGTTTTGAAATTACTTAAGGTAACCCCTTAGCTTAATTAACTTTTAATTATGAGCCAAATTGTATTAGGCCTTTCATTATTAGGTGCATTGCAAATTTAAATTCCTTGCAGGTTTTATGTCATTTCATTGGCTCATAATTATTTAGTTAATTCTTCTAAGGTGGTGTAGGTAAGGGTTAATTAAGTTACTTAATTCATACCTTAACCTAATCAACACATAAAATTGATCTAATTATTTAAAAATAAATAAAATATTAAACACATGTGGGAATGGGTTAGAAACAACAAACTCATCTCACCTTTTCAAAATTAAATCAAACTTTAAACTAAACAAAAAGAACTTTGAATTCACTTTGATTTATTCTAAATTTTCTTATTCTATGAGAATGTCTTTAGGATTTAAGTGAAGTGAGTTTTTTACATGCTTTAATTGCTTTGGATCTTTCCCCAACATGTTAAGTTGTATGTCATGTGATGTCATGCATTCATAATTTTGAAATTCAAATTTTAAAATGAAATTGTTTACTTTTATGTCAAATTTGTGTTGGCTAAAGTTGAAATAAAATGAATGGCTATTATCACTAAATCAAATTATTTTTCTAAGCACATAAATAAAATACCAAATTTGAAAGTAGGCTACTTGATAATGAGTTTGCATGTGATAGATTACAAAGGTATGCATAGCATAGGTATCTTTTCTTTCTTATGTTAGTATAGTTTTGAATAAGGTAAGATGTAGGGTTCATTTGAAAAGAACCCAACTTACTTAATTCCATACCATATTCATCCCTATGCTATCACTAATAAGGTTTTACTTGCTATAAACATAAACAAAATGAACTCATTAAACAACTTTGCATTCTCCTTTCTATTTCATTTCTTTTATACATATGTTTTATTTAAGGAAAGTGGTATATTAGTCTGGACAGAGGTTGTGAGCTTTAAGTAGCCTAAGTAGTATTACCTTACCCTCTCGGTTAACAATGGTTGTACTCACTTATGCCTTTCTTACTTTCATGTATGTATGTGAAATTTTGGATAAGGAAAATCTCTTCTACTTAAGAAAAATCATACATCTTCAACTTCTAAATTTTCTTAAATGAATTACTTGCATGCATCATAAAGTGTGTTAAACACTCTCATTTGCATGTATAGAGATGCTTAGGGTCCATCCATTTGCATGTTATATATGTTGGGAAATAAATGAAGTAATGTGTGTTATGTGAATTTTGATTCATTTTATCTTAATCTTTCTTTTTTGAATAGGTTTGTTTAGAGTTTATCTAAACTTAGGATTAATTAAAATATTTAATCAAAACATTCACCTAAATGAAACTAAAATGTGAATCTACTTTAGAATTTACTTAGGGAAGGAAGAGAAGTTCTCTCCCTCTCTTCATAACTTAGTAATTAATTGTAGGATCCACTTAAACCAAATCAAAACATGAAATAAAATAAACCCAAAACAACTAAACAACTTAAATGAAACCCTCCTCTAAGTTGAACATGTTCTTCACACTTAGAAAATTTAAACCTAAAGCCATAGCTAAGCATACCACACAAGCCTTCAAAGCACACACATTAGCTTAAGTCACTACTTCTAGCCTTATGTTAGGTCAGTGCATGGTTTGATGTTTATTTTGTTTTGTGATATATGTTTTAGACTGGATGTTAGGGAGTATGCTCGTAGAATGAATGGTAGGACATTCTTAGTCTAACTATTCTTTTTCTATAAGGGATTGTGCTTAAGGGGTACTATCATAAATAAAAATATAAATGCTTTTGCTTGTAGGTGCTTTATACCCCTAAGAATAATCCATAGGCCAGGTGGACTTAGTCACCCATGGGTGGGGTAAGAAGTCCAATATACATGCTTGGGATTTGTGTGCTGTGTTTTAGCTAAATTTTATTTTGCAGGTGTTAGTTAGATTTTCACTTTTTCATGTAAATTTGTATAATTAGGATTTTGGAATGATTATTATGGGGATTAGGATGAGCATTAGTCATAAGATCCTATCTTATGCACCATGTGATGCCTTGGAGCATCCACTTTCCAACCATCCAAAAGAAGCAACCAAAAAGAAGAAAGAAAGAAAAGAAGAAAGAAGAATAAAGCTTGAAGACCCTCATAATAATGAATTCTTTGCTTAATTGTAATTTAATTCATTTATAATGGGTTGTATAAGGGAAGAGCTACCCACATTTGATATTTTTTGTTTGTGGTGGTGCTGCGACCTATTATTATTTTTGATTAGCTTTATAAATTTATTGATGATTTGTTTAGCTTTTGCATTAAGTGGCATGATTTTCCTAGTTTCTTCCTTATTTTATGTATGACCTGGATGTGGATTAGGCTCTCTAGGGATAAAAAAATAAATCTTTTACCCATCTTAACAACTCAAATAAAAATTAAACAACTCATAACCTCACCTAAAGCTTAGTTTTAAAATCAAGATAAAAGAATTACCAACCCCTTAGCTGGTTGAGCATTTTTGTGTAATATTATGCACAAATGCATCTTATTTCACTCATGATTGGAGGGCTTCCACCGTTTCCAGAGAAACTCGGCTTAACCTTTGAGAGCCATGATGGAAACTCACCTCCCTTCACTGATTTTGGCCAATAACCTTCTTTCTCATGCATTAGTCATATGAATCCTATGAGCGAGTCAAAATAATTGCCCAAAATGAAAATAAAATGAAATTTGAAATTCATTAGATTTAGGTCATTTGAAGCATGTCCCTTTACATGACCTAGTGTCTTTAGGAGTGAGTTTAAGGACTTAGTCTCTTTCTAATAAATAATACCTAGCTATCTTGCATAAGCATAAAGACTTGCATGTATTTAAAATTATAGGAGTTAGTTGGCCACCCAGTGGTTGTAAGTCCAAGCTATCGGGTGGTTTGTCCTCTCTTGTGGAGGCAAACAAATTACCCATTTTTGCCTTAGATTTAGGTTGTGCTTTCGGCCTTTGCCAGAAGCTCCATAGATTTAGGTTCTGAGGTTGCTTCTCCCCTTTGTGGGCCATAAGCATAATTCCTCACCTCTTAGGCATTTCCTTAATCTTATGTTAAGGAATCTTAAGTCCTAAAATTCTAATGAAAAATGCAACTCAAACAAACTAAATCAATTTCAAAAATGTAAAGCCCAACTATAAAATAGTTTGAGATGCTAGGTTTCCTAGCATCATGGGCATCTCCTACTTATCTCCCATTTTGGCTTCGATAATAACTCCCTCTTTTTAATCTCCCATTTGATCTTCAAACACAAACCAATCGATTGATAGTCCTTTCCTATTGAAATCTTCAAAGACAATGATTATTTACCTAATCAGAGTTTTCTAAAGGATCCCATCCCTTAGATGTTTAACTATGGGGCTTGCCCTTGTAGGAACTTTACAAACCCATTTAAAATAAACCTTATTTACTTTTCCATATAAAGTAGGGAAGAATCTCGGTACATATGACCCATCATCCTTAGGAGTCCTTATTGAGGTGATTAGGTCCATTAAAGGGTCTGACTTCTATCTTTCGAGATAGTACCCTATTCCTTGATGACTCGATCACGAATAAGTACATCAGGATCTGTGTGGCATCCTAAAAAGATGAATTTCTATAAGGGTCTTGTCCTCTTTCATTTCTTACCAATAGATTTGAAAGCGACTCGATTCCTTCATAGGAATTTTTCTCCAGTACATTAGGAAATCAAAATCCCACTCACATGTGTGAGAGGGGTTATGAAAGTACTTAAATTAAACCCCTTAGTTTAATTAATCATTAATCATGAGCCAATTGCATTAGGTAACTTTCTTTCCTAGGTGCATTCTTTAAATTCCTTGTGTGGTTTTATGTCATATCATTGGCTCATAATTATTTGATTAAGTATGCTAGGTGGTATAGGTAAAGATAATTAACACACTTAATTCATACCTTAACCTAAAACATATAAAAAATCATCTAATAATCCTCAGAACAAATTAAATCAACAAACATATGTGGGAATGGGTTAGGAGCAGCAAACTCACCTCACATTTCTCAAATTAAATCAAACTCAAAATAAAATCAAACCTTCCTTAAAAATAACTTGATTTGCTTTAAACTTTTTTATTTCATAAGGTTGTCTTTAGGAATTAATTAGGGTGAATGTGTTTACATGCTTTCATCACTTTAGTTCTTTCTAACATGCTAAATGTGTATGTCATATGAATTTCATGCATTCATGTTTTTCTAAAATCAAATTAAAATGAGATGTTTTATTTATGTCAAATTGCATGTTTTTAAAGTAAAAATATGAATGGCTATTATCACTACTAAATCCAAAACTACTTTCAAAATCTATAAATCAAACATCCAAAACTAAAAGTGTGCTACTTATAATTATTTCAAGCTTGCATGTGGATAAAAATATGAAGATGTGCATAGTGTACTTTTCTTTCTCTTTTCTTTTAGCATAGTTTTGACTGGAATTTGGCAAAGTGTCTATTTCAATAGAAAATAACATAACACTTGCCTAACTCCAATCCTATTCATTCCTATGCTATTAGTTACAGAAGGACATCCATACTTACACATATAAATTGCATAAACAAATCAAACAAAATAAATACAAACTTTGCATTCTTTTCCATTCATTTGTACATATGCTTGTATTTAAGGAAAGTGGTATATTAGTCTGGAAAAGGGTTGTGAGGCTTTAAGTAGCCCTAAGTAGGTCTTGTACCTTACACCCTGGTGCTTGTGGCATCATACTCACTTATGCCTTTCATACCTACATGTGTGCATGTGAAAAATGGATAAGAAAGCCTTTTTTCTACTTAAAAAATTCATGCATCATAATGCATTCAAATTTTCTTAACTAACTCACTTAGCATTCATCATAAAGTGTGCTAAACATTTTCATTTTTTATGTACAGATATAGGATTCATTCATATGCATGTTATAAATGTTGGGAAAGAAATGAAGTAATGTGTGTTTTGTGATATTATTTCACTTTACTTAATCTTAAGATATCTTTCTTTTTTAATAGGTTTGTTTAGAGTTAATCTAAACTTAGGATTAATTAAAACACATAATAAAACATTCACTAAATAAAATCAAACATGAATCTACTTTAGAAGTTACTATGGGTTGTGAAGGAAAGAGAAGTTCACTTCTCTTTTCCCTCTCTTTACAACCTTTAGTAATTGAGTAGGTTCATCTAAACCAAACAAAATCATCAAATAAAAATCAATCCAAATCAACTAAACACTTAAATGAAACCACCCATCTAAGTGGAACATCTTCACACTTAAAAAATCCAAACCTTAAAGCCATAGCTAAGCATACCACACAAACCTTCTAAAGCACACACATTAGACTAAGTCACCACTTCTAGCTTTAGGTTAGGGCATTGCATGGTTTGATGTTTGCTTTTTTGTGATGTTTTGTTTTAGTTTTAGATGTTAGGGTGAATGTGTAGAATGAATGGTAGGATGATTTAGTCTAATCATTATTTTTCTAGGGATTGTGCTTAAGCGTTGTAATAAAATATAATTTTTTTTATGCAGTGCTTATACCCCTAAGCATAATCCAATAGGATAGGTGGACTTGGTTACCCATGTGTGGGTGCTAAGTCCAATATACATGCTTGGGATTTGTATGGTTTGTTTAGCTAATCTCTATTTTGCAGGTGTTAGTTAGATTTACTTTTCCTTTTCATGTATTTTTTTACAATTATGATTTTGGAATGATTGTTATCGGGGACTAGGATGAGCATTGGTCTTAAGATCTCATCTTATGTACCATGTGAATCCGTTGGAACATCCACATTCCAACCATCCAAAGGAAGGAACCAAGAAGAAGAAGAAGAAAGAAGGAACCAAAAGAAGAAAGAAGAAAGAAGAAATGAAGAATGAAGACCCCATAACATGAATTCCTTACTTGATTGTAAATTAATTCATTTATAATCTAGGTTGTATAAAAGAGCTCTACCCAATTTGTTTTTTTTTGGGTTTGTGTGGTGCCCAACCAATGTGGCCTTTATTCTTTTTAGTTTTATATAATGTTTGATGTTTTGTTTAGCTTGTGCATTAAGATGGCATTTTTTCCTAGTTTCTTCCTTGCTTGATGTATGGCTTGGATGATGATTAGACTCTTAGAGAAAAATAAATCTTCTACCAAATTAAACAACTCATAGCTTCACCTAAAGCCTAAGTTAAAAATCAAGATAAAAGAATTAGCAACCCCTTAGCTGGATGAGTATTTCTTTTATAACATCATGCATAAAAGTATATTATTTCACTCTTGATTGGAGGGCTTCCACCTTTGCAGAACTTGTTGACCAGAGAGCCATGGTGGAAACACACCTCCCCTTCTCTGATTTTGGCCCATAATCTCACTTCATGCATTAGGCATATGAATCCTATAAGCTGAGTCAAATGATTGTCCAAAAATAAAAATAAAATGTAATATGATTTGCATTAGATCTAGGTCATTTTCATGCCCTTACATGATCTAGTCTCTTAGGAGTGAGTTTAAGGACTTAGTCTATTTCTAAATAAATAGCAATCTAGCTATCGTGCATAAAGCATATGACTTGCCTACATGAATTTAAAATCATAGGAGGAGTTAGTTGGCAGCTACCCCTAGGCGGTTGTAAGTCCAAGCAACCGAGTGGTTTACCCTCTATTGTGGAGGTAGACCAAATACCCATTTTTGCCTTAGATTTAGGTTGTGCTTGTGGCCCTCAACAAAGCTCCCTAGATTTAGGTTCAGAGGTTGCTACTTCCCTTTAGACAAGCATAAACCTCCTCTTAGGCATTTCCATAACCTTGTATTGGAATTATAAATTCTAATAAAATATTAACTCAAACAAATTAATTCAATTTCAAAATGTAAAGCCCAATAATAGGATAATTTTAGATGCTAGGTTTCCTAGCATGGTGCATCTCCTACTTATCTTCCTTTGGCTTGATAATAACTCTCTCTCTTTGATCAATCCCATTTGATCTTCTAAAATAAACTAATCGATTGATAGTCCTACCTATTGAAATCTTTGGAGAGATCATTTACCTTAATGAGTATTCCTAAGAATCCCTTCCTTAGGATGTAATTAACTATGGGGGCTTTTTAATGAACTTAATGAACGATTTAAAATAAACCCTTTATTTTTCCATGTAAAGTAGGGAAGAATCCAGTACATATGCACTCATTGTCCTTAGTCTTATTCAGTGATTAGGTCCATTGTAGGGTGGTGACTTCTATCTTTCAAGATAGTACACCTCTCCTCAATGTTGTACCCAATCACCCTAATAAGAACATCTGTGGATCTACGTGGTGTCCAAATGCAAAAAGAAGTATATTTCTATCTTCATTTTATTCACATAGATTGAAGATGGAAGTATACCTCTTAGAAATGAAAATATTTCACCACAGGTTTTTTTGGCGACTCCACTAGGGATGGTTTCTCTCTCCATCTTTGGTAAATGATCGTCGTCTCCAAGTATCGATAGTGGGTTTGTACTTTGTATGAATCCATAACTATCTTTACTTTTCATTGGCACTTATCTTATTTCATCCTTAAGTTAAGCTAGCCAACATCTTTAGGTTTTAGGACCTCACCCCGTGTTGGTCTTAAAACCCCGTTGAGTTCTCCAATGGGTGAAAATAAAAATCTAATAAAAAGAAAATATTTAAAGACTTCCTCCTTACCATTTTTATGGTAAGGAAAGGTTCATTCTAAAATAATAAAGACAAAATAAATCCTTCATAAAAATCTTTCTTTTCAAAAAGCACTCTTTCAAAAATGCACATAATAAAATGTTTTGCACAAAAATTTTCCTAAATAATCTTCATTTAACAATCTTCATGATTGTTATATGTAGGATCATCATTACAAAAATAAGATTCCAACAATCACATTATCAAAATGCACAAATGATCATCTTCACTCAATTCAGTTTGGTAAATACTCATTTTCAAAAATAAAATTTCAACAATCATGTTTCCAAAAGAACAAAATTTGAAGATGGGTTTATCCATTTAATACATTCAAATGTGCTCAATGGATGTTACATCTTCAAAAAAAAAATTTATTGCAACTTTGAAATGCCATTCAACTCATTCCACATGTTTAAGTTGGAATTTTCACCTTTCCAAACAAAATCAAAAATAAAAATTTCAAAAGCACATATAACCTCTCCATTCAATATACCCTCATTTATTGAATATGTTTTTTATTTTCAAGCAAAATCAAAAATAAATTTTCCAAAAGCACATCTGAACCCCTCCATTCAATATACCCACATTTACTGAATGGATGTTTCATTTTCAAACAAAATCAAAAATAAATTTTCCAAAAGCACATATGAACATCTCCATTCAATACAAATAAAATGACATTATTTTGAAATCCCACTTAACATATTCCCTATATGATTAAGTTGAGATTTCCTCTTTCAAAAATCGATTTCCATCTCACATACCCAAATTTGTTAAATGGAAATCTCTCTTTTCAAAATCAATAAAACAAAAATTTTGCAAAACACATTTGGAACTTCATTCTAGCATACCATATTTGCTAAAGTGAAGTCTCCCATTTTCAAAACAAAAATTTGAAAATCACCTTTGGAATTTCATTTAGCATACTCAAATTTGCTAAGTGAAATCTCCATTTCACAAAATTTTCAAAACACATTTGGAACTTCATTTTGGTATACCATATTTACTAAAGTGAAGTCTCCCTTTTTCAAAATCAAAAATCTCCAAAAAGAAATACATTTGGATTTTCTTAGCATACCTAAATTTGCTAAGAATCCTATTTTCCAAATCAAAAATCAAAGGAAACACATTAGGTTTTCGTTGGCATACCCAAGTTTGCTAAGGATCCTACCTTTCAAATTAAAATCAAAAGAAACACATTAGAACTTTCCTTAGCATACCTAAATTTGCTAAAGATCCTTTTTCTTAAATCAAATCAAAATCAAAAGAAACACATTAGGATTCCCTTAGCATACTCAAATTTGCTAAGAATCCTATTTTCAAAAATCAAATCAAAATCAAAAGAAACACATTAGGATTTTCTTAGCATACTCAAATTTTGCGATCCTATTTTCAAAAATTTCAAAATTTTAAACAAAATACACTTGGATCCTTCTTTTTTAGCATACCCAAATTTCTAAATAAGGATTCCATTTTTCAAATCACAAAATGATTCACAAAAACAAACAAACAAAGAAAGAAAAGAAATAATTATTTTCAAACACCTCTTAGCTTACTTATTTCAGTGAACAAATTCAAAATCACAAATCCAAAATAAAGCAAATTGACCATTTACTTTAACATACTGAATTTGTTAAATGAAGGGTCACCAAATCAAAAAAATCAAAATTCAAATATGAACCTATGGAAGCATCTCTTCAAAATATTTGAAGCCATTCTCAATTTGTTGAAAATGGATTCTACATCCTAAATTCCTCTTTCCAATCAAACTTCAAAATCTATTCTAAATCCATTTGAACCCAACTTAACACTTTCAAGATGTTGAGTATGGGTTCAAATTCTAAAATTTAAATTCAAAATCAATAGGAATCTAATTCAAGTTTATTTTCAACATTGGACTCGTTCGCAGTTTTTCAATTTTTTAGTTGGCGAAATGGTGCAGTATGTGTTTACCTTTCCCCATAGATGGACTTTTGGATCAAGCCTTCACTCTCGATTACACCCACCTCATTCATTTTGGATGAGGTTTTGAGGGAGAGGATTACCGTGAGGGCTCCCCTCATAGCAAGAGCACGGATGGCGAAGCGATCATTGATTGATATGCCCTCACTCAATATTCCTCACTAAAGAGGAAGGCGGTGGTAGTTCCTATTGCGACATCGTACATGTCATGATAGCACCGGTGCTTGTTTCCCATGTACCTAGTGAGGGCTAGCACCCACTCATTAGCACTCAAAGGGTAAGGCTCCCGATCAGGATTGTCTCCCGCTTTTAAGTTGGGTCTCTCTTACTCCACTCACCCTAGACTCAAAGGAGGAACAAAACCCCATGATAAAGCGATACCACATCAAGGAGATGTAGGAAGCTACACGATCAGTTGTTGAGGAATTGCCCACTTTGATTTCCCTGCTAGTTATAGTTAACCCATTTCATCCTCTCTCTAGGTTTGATAAAGAGGATGCCAGGAGGATCCCTACTTCACCTCCACCAATGGTTCAATTTTATCCCCCAGTCAATTAAGGTAAGATGTCATATGCTGGCCTCCATTCAGTTCTACACCAGGTTGGCAGAGCTTATGAATGATCTAAGTTTGAGGCTTAATTTAACTTGAGATCTATTGTTCCTCGCAGCATGGGAAGCATCTTCAGTAAGAGAGGGCTAGGGAGGCTTGAAGTTCAGTTCAGATCACTAGCCGGGAGAGGTGGAGGTTTAGTCGGCAATCATTGGCCTCTCCACTCATAGATTTTCCTGATTGGCATGCTATCCATGTCGATCATATAGATAATATTCTGCTTATGGGGACTACCCATCACAGGAGGAGGGCCCTGTTAGAGAGTCGTGGTGTCTCACCACCGCTCTATCCCCATCCACCATCGCCCATTCATGTTTAGCATCTCCTTCCACCAAAGGCCATGAAGGCCACATCGAGAAGAGGACCCCGCGGTGATCCGTATGGCCAAAGGATCCCATTTCATCTACACCACCTATTGTGGTGAGGCTGAGCTCTCTTGCTTGACCTTCTGCCATAGTTGTGGTGCGGAAGGAATGGCAACCCTAAAGCATAGTGATCATCCCTTCACCAACACCACCTTTATAGTAGGACATAGAGATGGTTACAGCAGTTACAGGGGGGAGGAGATGATAGTTACACCCATGATAGTACAGTCTCCTAGGAGTGTCACCCATTAGAGTTAGTGTGAGTGCATTTCTTCCAGTGAGTGAGTCCTCATGGGTTGATTCTCGTAGGGAGGTTGGTGCCTCTTTACATGATAATGATCATACCATTTAGCTAAAGTCATTTATGCCTATTTAGATTGATCATTCTCTAGAGTACATAGTAGCACATTATCTTATGAAAAAAATAAGAAATCTTAGGATATGACTGGTCTGATGATTAGAATATCAGCTTTGATCCCAATGAAGATGATTTATTGATTGACTCAGTAGGGGTTTGCATGGTAGATACCAGGGGATCCCTCCTCAGACAGGCTATGGAAGGTGTTGAGGCAGGAAGACACAACCCACTCGACCCAACACCTCCTACAAATAAAGCAAGATGAAAAAGATAGATAGATGGAAAGAGGCTTGAAGATTTGTTAGCTATCTTAGCATTGCAAATCAAAATCAAGTTCAATCTACCATAGTTGAGACTAGTCAACTAGAGTTGGTGCTTGTCTTGGACTCAGCTAGGACCTTACCTCTAGTAGAGCAAGGTAGCACCAAAATGTATAGGAAGGTAGTGGATAGTAACTCCATACAAGAAAAAGATATCAAGTCCATGGTTAAACAGTAGGTGAAGAAAGTGTTGGCTCACGCCCGAGGAGGATCATCAATTCCAAAGGTTAGACCCTACCTAGAGGAATTTGTTGCAATCCAATACCCTAAGGGCTTCGTACCACCTTCCTTCAAGAGTTTTGATGGCAGTGAAAACCCGAGGCAGCACATCGCACATTTCAGAGCTAGTTGTTGCAATGTTGGTGGCAGTGATGCTTTACTATTCCATCTTTTTATTAGTAGCTTAGTGGGTATAGCATTTATATGTATGAACTTCCCAATATTTAGTGACATTTTTGAGTTGGAGCAACTCTTTATCAAGATTTCTTTGGAGCTCAAAAGTGTCATTGCGATCTCACATAGCAATAACACCTAGGTGAGTCCCTTGTTGACTACATTCTCAGATGGAATAACTTGAGTATGAAATGCCAGTTACCACTATTTAAATAACATGCCATTGAGATTCTTCTAAAGAATATCCATGGCTGCTTCATGCAGAGCTTCACCATCAAAACTTTTGAGAAGTTAATCAATAAGGTGACTAGTCTACAAGGAGAGGCCAAATAGTTGTGTTTTCAAGACCAGTTGCCCAAGTCAATGCCACAAAAGGTATATGAGAAGAAGCCAGAAACAATGATAGATAAGGGGAAGCAACTAGCTAGAGATCAGTCCGAGAGATCATGACCTCAACCGCCTTCACTTCCACCTCCTCTACCACCATTAAGGTAGCCCTACCAGCTTCCACAGTAGCCTCCATGGCCTACACAATCTCCTCCTTAGCCACATGATCAGCAGCAATGGTACACATACCCTCGACCATGTAGCTATGGTCCACCTACTCTTTTGGCTAAACTTAACAAGCCTTATTCATTTAAGAGGGAGGTAATCAGAAAGATCTTTAAGAATCTCTTAAAGACACCTGATTTTCAATTACCCAAAACTAGAAGACTCGAGGAAGTGGGAAAAAGCCATGATCCTAAACCCTTTATGCTAGGTCATGTTTTGGAAGATTGCTTCACCTTCAAGGTCTAGCTTGAACATAGCTTCAAGACCGGTGCTATAGTTATCCCAGAAGAAATACCTTATGGAACAACCATCTAGTTCCATTAGGTACTTGCGATCCTTCCAAAACCAAAGAAGGTTGGGATATCTCCTTATCCAAAACCTCTAAAAAGATTGTTAAGAAAATTAAGAAACTTTCCTTGCAGGTGCTTGAGTCAGCTCAAACCTCCAACATCAAGGAAGGTTTGCAAGTTGCCAGTGCCAACTCAAGGAAGGTGGGAGCTCAATAGCAATAGTAGCAAGAGTAGCATGTGCCAGCTCGGGATAGCCTAATAGCACAACCATTGGTGAGTCCTCCGTTCACCACACTACATGTGACTTCTTCTACTTTAGCTAGCTCTTCTTCTTATACTAATTAAACTCTTGTATCAGCAGATAAGGGCATCAAATCCCTTACCCCACTTACTTTACTTGATTCTTACTTTATATCTCCTATCAAATCCAAGAAATTGAAGAATAAAGCTAGCTTGAATTACATATGTGTTACTTCTAATGGATTGTTTGCTTCTATTCTTAATGATAACTCTTCAAGTCAAAATAACTATAATAATTCTGATCTTCCTCTTTTTCGATTGAGTTTTTACTACCAATACTGGTTCACCTCTTGAGATGGACTTGGAATCATCCAATTTTGAGGGTCCCATAGAGAAGCTATAAGTGAGCGGCGTGAGTAGAACCTTCCATTACCGCCAAGATATCACCAAAGTCAACCTCCTAGTGGCAAGGTTTTACCTCTAGGAAGCACCTCAAGATAGAGGAAATAAGCCATTGGTTTAGAGGATGAGAAGCCCTCCATAGAATATTCCACCCTTGGATATATGCTTGTGGAGGATCACCCAAGGTGGACTACAATGTCCTCTCTCTTATAAGAAAGTTGTCATCTAAGCTAAGCATATCTGATGTCTAATCCAAAGAGATGAGGGAATCATTAATCAAGGCTCTCCTTGATCCTGAGATATGCTTAGCTTAGCTGATCGCTATTGGTGAGGAGGAACATTACACAAAAGAAGCCCAGGGGATCACTTTCATAGATGAAGACCTTCTTTTGGGGGATATGGAGCACAACCGTCCCCTCTACATCACAATCGACATGGGCTGATTTAGACTTGCCAGAGTTCTCATCAATCTAGATACATCGATGAACATTATGAGTCTAAAGGCCCTTGCCTATTTGAGGATCGACATCTCCACACTCAGGAGATGGGATGATGTTGAGAGGATTCAATGAACAAAGCAAGCTTTAGGTTCCATAGTACCAATGGAGATAGGTGAAAAGATTGAAGCAAGTTTTACATAATTGATTTGAATACTTCATTCATTGCTTTTGCTCAGTAGGCCTTGGATACATCAGAATAAGATGATTCCATCCTCCCTCCATTAGTGCATCAAGTTCAGAAAGGATGGGATTGAATATTATGTCAAAGGTGACAAAAAGCCATTTTCAATTAGAGAGGTTGAGATTTATCAGGATGCAACCTACTATCTTCCTCAAAACACCCTTTCTTGCAAACTTGGACCAAATTCAAATTCAAAAGAAAAAATAAAGAAAAAGAAAGAGCAAAAGAAAAATAAAAGAAAATTGAAAATCCAAGTGAACAAGAAAGGGGAATTGAAGAAGAAATAGAGCCACATATCACATTCCACCCACATTCCATTCCATCATATGGACATGTGGGTAGGATGACTCAACCTCCACCAAGTAGAGGTAGAGGCAGAAAGAGAGCCAGTTCAGAGGTGGAAGACCCCCTAGTTGGCCATCAGCCAACAGGGGTTATGTTCAGTTGGCAGGAGTACCCCTACTATTCATATAGACTTTGAATCTAGCTCAAAGGATGAGTATAATGTGATTAGCATACCACCAACCTCTCTGGGTTCCATTGGAGGTGACTTTTGATCCACATGATGAAGACCAAGCCTCCAAACAAAGAAAAGTATTCAAATCAGGATTATGTGAGACTATTAGGTAGTAGTTGGGAACCTTAGCTCTAACCTCACTTTCATCTCAAAAAGTTAAAGGTTTAATAGTTAAGGAAGCCCTTAAGTCTTCCATGGATACGAAGCTAAATAGATTCTTTTTGGTATTATCATCCTCAATTCTTGAAGTTGATGTAGAACTTAAGGAGGATTCATTTAAAGAATTAATGGAATTACTATTTGACTTTTACTTGCCTTGTGTTCATAATCTTATACAAAAGGTTTGGTTCCTCATACATGGTCTAGGCACATGTTAGAGTATTTTGAGAAGCTATGGAATAATATAGGCAGGGAAGCACAATCAAGAGCAGGACTAGGATTTCATGGGTCCAATCGATGATGATTATAGTTATTACCAATCATTTGGAGCCTGATAGGTTCTTTTCACACAACAGTAACTCTTATGAGGATGTGTCTTTAGAAATCTTAGATGATCCAAATGATCTTCAAATCAAAGATGTACCTCCAGGATTTAAAGAAGGAATCCATTCAACAATAGAAAAGCTTAAAGAAATCAATCCCATGATAGAAGAAAATTCACGCCCAATGTACAAGAGTTCGTTGTTGAATGAAGAAGAAACCAATGATTAGTTAGGCTATTGACTGAGTTTAAGGACTGCTTTGCATGGAGTTATGAAGAAATGCATGGATTATCTCCCATAGTAATTCAATAGATCCTACATTAACCACATCAACAAGCTCCTAGATGCATGTGATTAGAAATCGAACAACAGGTCATTTCTGAAGTCAAGAAACTGATCGATACTGGTTTCATTAGGAAAGAAAAGTATCCTACATGTAGCTAGTCTCAAACCAGTTAAGAAAAAGAATGACCAAATTTGCATATGCCTTGATTTCAAGGACTTAAATAAGGCATGTCCTAAGGATGAGTTTTCCTCTTCCTATACTAGAATTAATGGTGGACATTGCCTCATCTCATGCAGTGTTCTCTTTTATGGATGGGTCATCTAGCTATAACCAAATCAAGATGTCTCCTGAAGATGAAAGAAAGATCATAACCTTTTGTTATAAGGTCATGCCTTTCGGCCTTAAAAATGCTTGTGCTACATACCAATGAGGCATGACTTAGATCTTCAATGAACTCATCCATCATCATGTTGAGTGCTATGTTGATGATCTAGTAGTCAAGAGTAGAGAAAAGGAAGACCATCTCTTTAACTTGAGAGTAGTTTTTGAATGATTAAGATAATATAACCTCAAGATGAATCACCTGAAGTGTGCATTCGGAGTAACTTCAAGGAAATTCCTTAGGTTTTTTCTACAACACCAGGGAATAGAGATAGATCCTAAAAAGATCAAAGCTATCTTAGAAATGCCACCTCCTAAGAATTTAACTCAACTCAGATCATTCCAAGGATGGTTGGCATATTTGAGATGCTTTATCTCACCAACTCGGAGATGCAAGCCATTTTTACTTGTCAAAAGGATGCTAAGTTCAAGTGGGATGATAAGTGCTATGTCTTTGAAGATATCAAGCGTATTTGGTGAAGTGAAGTTCTCTAGCCCCCATCAGTGCCACTCATCCTCTACACTGCTACATTGGATGACTCTCTCAGTGCTTTGTTGGTCTAAGCCAATGATGAAGGGAAGGAGAGTGCTCTCTACTACCTCAGCCATCATCTGATTCCTATTGAAGCGAACTACCCACATATTGATAAACATTGCCTGGATTTGATCTTTCCTTCCCAAAAGCTACGCTACTGTATGCTTTCTCATAAAGTGAACTTAATTTCGAGAACCAATCCACTACAGTATCTCATGACACAGCCAACACTATATAGACATTTGGCACGATGGTCCATGATCCTCTCGCAGTTTGATATCACATTTGTACCCCCCATTGAGGTAAAGGACAAGCACTAGCGATTTCTTAGTAGCACACCCACTTCTGATTCTCTTAGTGATGATCTCCGATGAACAAATCATGAACTTAGGGGAGGTTGACCGATGGGAGATGTATTTTGATGGTGCCTTCTTTTCATAAAGGGGAAGCACCATCTACTCTTCCGAAAAGCAAGGGTTGGGATAGTCCTCTCCTAACTCGGACTATGATGTGAGATTCTCATACTATCTTTTCCAACCCCACCAATAATGAGAAGCGAGTATGAGGCTTTGATTGTTTGGTGGAGTTAGCCATCACCGAGTGTCAAGAGCATCAACATCTTTGGGGATTCTATATTAGTTATCAATCAGATTGTCATCTACAAGGTTCTCAAACCTAAGCTTCATCATTACCATGAGTATACCATGAAGCTGTTGGCCCAAATCTTTGAAGTCACCATCTACAAGGTTCCCCGAGTAGAGAACACAATAGTAGATGCTTTGGCAAAACTTGCTAAAGAATTGGCATGTCCAGAAGATGAGTCCATTCTAATTATGGTCCAAAATAGACACGTTCTATCCCTTATTGATGATGAACTCATCGAGAGACTTTTTCTTGAATGGGAGGTTGTCATTGCCAAAAAGGATGAGGAGCTGGATTGGAGGCAACCATCATAGACTATTTGAACAGCAAACTACCTCGAAGTCACAAGCCCATCGGTGAAACAGAGCTCTCTCTTATGCTCTTGTTGATGGCACCTCGACGGTCCTTTGACCAAATGTGGTTACATTGTTTAGACAAACATGAAGCATGGTATTATGAGGTACATTAGTTCTATAGTGCATCAATTTGTTGAAGATGAAGATGAAGATCAAGAGACTAGGATAATACGGCCTTCAATGATTATATCGCATGGATGTAGCTAGGAGATGTCATCGATGTACATTTTTCACCAACCCAACATTCTACACCCTTTGGCTTCATGGCCATTGAGTGTTGGGTACCGACATTGTAGGTCTATCGATCCTCCTTCTTCCAAGGGGCATCAGTTCATCTTAGGACTACTTTTCAAGTGGGCGGAGGGAATCCCACTCAAAGAGGTCACAACTCAGTATGTGCTTCAATTTTTCAAGAACCATATCATATATAGGTTTGGGGTGCCTCAATGAATTATATCTGATAATGACACTGCACTCAAAAGCACCAAGATCAGCTTTCCCAAAGACACGGTATAGATTGGAGATACTCCACCATCTACTACCCGAGAGAAAATGGTTTAGTAAAAGCATTTAACAAAACTCTCATCCAAATACTAAAGAAGACTTTAGATGAAAACAAGCAGCAGTGGAATGAGTAGTTGGTTGAAGCCTTGTGGGCCTACCGCACCACATACCGGACTCCAACTCAATCTACCCCATTTTCTTTAGTGTATGGGTCTGAAGTCGATCTACCTTTAGAAGTTCAACTACCATCACTAAGGATAACATTGTGTAACAAGATCACTACAGAGTAGAATGCAAAATTGCGGTTATAAGAGCTCAAAAGTTTAAAGGAGTGTTGCTATGGCGCAGAACCTCGAGGTTACAAGGCCAAAATGATTCAAGATCACAATAAGTTGGTCATAGGTCTTTAGAACAGAGAGAGACCAATTGTTTCCCATCAAATGATGGGAGGCAAGTTTGAACCCACTTGGGAAGGCCCCTATGTCATAGAGAAGGCCTATCAAGGAGGATCTTGTTAGCTTATTGATTGTAAGGTGGAACACCCGATGCTTCCAATTAATGTGCTCTATAATATTACTCTTAAAAATCATGTTTTGAAAATAATTTTATCAATCAATGAAAATCTGATTCCATTTCATCAAAATCTTCTCGTCTTTAGAAGTGTTGTTTGCTTGTCATGTGAATCTGCCATGACCTGTTTAGGGTAGGTGTAAGAGTCTCCCAACGGCATCCTATCCTTCTTTCATAATATAAACATAACACAAACACAATCAAACATATTTCTCGATGCTATTAGAATAGATGTGAGAAAACCCAAGAGGCATCCTATTTCGATAAGCACAGCTAAGTTAGTTGGGAACCCAAGTGACATCCTTTATTAGTAGTAATTCTCGATTGCCATCTGTGGCACCATTTCATCAAAATCCCCATTATGTTTAGGTAGGTGTGAGAGAACCTGAGAGGCATCCTTTTTCTTTTAACACTTGCACAAAAATAAACACATATCTTTTGTCTCGTGCTATTTTTATGTGGGAGTGAGCCCTTGTGGCACTCACTCATTAGTTGCTCTAGGTCGGGTCTACATTCTACCTCACTAGTATGTCACTCTAGTGGTCACTTATTTGGAGGATGTGAGTCTCTGCACTTTTTTCCTAACATGACCATTGCAAACCAACGAGCACCATCTTAGTATGGTAGGCTTCACTGGACAATCTGTAAGCTATCTCATGCTAACTTTGTTTAAGAAGATGTGACTCCCATGCTTTCTTCTTGAACTTTCCATCATGCACTAACTAGGTCGAGTATATTTGAGGTTTATG
Source organism: Cymbidium sinense (assembly GCA_021442155.1). Lineage (NCBI taxonomy): Eukaryota > Viridiplantae > Streptophyta > Magnoliopsida > Asparagales > Orchidaceae > Cymbidium > Cymbidium sinense. The sequence continues at coordinate 267,486,328 of CM038215.1, forward strand.
ATAAGTCCCCTAGAGGCTCCTTTCCTCTTGACTATGTTTGAGTTGATATAAGTCCTCCAATGGCATTCACTCAGTAGTCGCCCTAGCTTAGATGGCACCTATCGAGCCAAAGATAGACTATTATAGTAATTAGTTTCACTATAGGAAGATGTGAGTCCCCAAGCTTTCTTCCTAGACTGATTGTTGTAAACTGATGGACACCTTAGGTTGGTTGATGTTCGTTATGCTGACAGTGACTCACTCAGTGAGTACACCACTCTTGGCAGATGTGAATCCCAGAGCTTTCTCCTTGAGTTGGACACCGAGTACCTATTTGATATATGACTAGCCATGTCATTTTCTCTAAGGTTTTGGATTAAGCCCTTAGCGACCCCTCTCCCTATGGGCACTATATTTGGATGACTTCTATTGCAACCCCATTTAGACATTACCCGGGTTACTCTTGGATTGGACAGTCCCCCTTTTCTAGTAGCCACCCTTGTGATTGGAGAATTTGTTCAGCGGATGTGCAGATTCTCCCTTGGTTCAATAAATCTAAGTTAGGTCTAGGCTGATATAAGCTCCTTCTTAGTTTGATCCCTCGCAAACCAACCGGGTCCACGTTAAAACAAACTAAACTAACAAACAAATTTAATTTGCTTATGGATTAGGAATTCAAGCTCCTAAAGGGCCCCTTTTCCTAAGTAGGCATCCTATCATTAGGGTAGTATCAGTACAACTCCCAATACAAATTGCCTGACTACCTGAGTTGAGATGAGTCCCCAGATCAGCACTCACTCTATAGTCGCCCTTAGATTGGGTTCAATCTATTTTTCCACAGCAAATTACCCCGTCCTTCATTCTGCATTGTAACATGTATGACTATGATGCATTCTTCCTAGCATGACTATTGCAAACTGACAGGCATCCCTATGTTGGATTCAATTTGTTGCCAAAAGCAACCGATCACCCTAGTGGTCTTTTGTAGTGGAAGATGTGAGTCCCTGAGATTTTTTCCCTTGAATTGATCATTGCAAATCAAAAGGCACTCCTTTGCTCGGATAGCTCTCCAATCGTCCAGGAAGCTATTCCCTTTGGTTCAGTAAGTCTGAGATAGGCCTAGGCTAATATAAGCTCCTTCTCAGTATGATCCATCAGAAACCAATGGAATCAATCAAAATAAATCTAAAAATGAAATCAATCTTGACTATCTTGATCTAAGTCCCAAGCATTCACTCAAAAAAGCCTAGGTCGGTTGATTTGTTGTCCAAGGCAAACAATCACCCAAATGGTTCCTTATTTTGAAAAATGTGAGTCCCGCATTTTCTTTCTAACTTGACCATTGCACACCAAATGGAACCCCCTTGGTTGGATAGTCCTACCTTATGGTTAGTAGACTACTCCCTTTGGATTGGTAAATCTGAGTTAGGCCTAGACCTCCCACTCGGTGTCCATCAAATGGGACCCATCAAAATAAACTAAAAAATGAAATTAATCTTGACTATCTTTGAGTCGATCTAAGTCCCCAATGACATTCACTCAATAGTCTAGGTTGTGTTCGATCATTGCTGGTAGATTATCCCGATGCTTGGTCCCTACTTTTGAGGATGTAAGTCTACTATACTTTCTTCCTAGTACATTTGCTGTATATAGAAAGGCATCCCATTGGTTGGCTAGTCCTACTATGTGTTTAGTAGACATCCCCTTTGGATTGGTAAATCTGAGTTAGGCTTAAGCCACCTTGGCACAATGTGATCCATCATGAAAACGGGTCCATCTCAAAATCCAAAATCTAAAAATCAAATGAAATAAACAAAATAAAATAATCATTCAATCCAAATCAAATCTTTTTCTCCTCCTTAGTGAAGTGATAATCTTTCTAATCCCTCAGTGGATTTCACAACCTTTCCTCCCTTATGGATGACTTGAACTTGCCTCCCTACTGGAGAGTTCACATTTCCATCCCTGGTGGAGTCAAAACAAACACAATTAAATAAACAATAAATTGAAACAAATTCAACCCTTTTCCCAGAAACTTAATTAAACAAATCAAATTTCTCTCCCAGTGAGACTCAAATCAAATCAAACCTCTCATCCCTTATGGATGACTTGAACTACTTCTAGTGGAAGGTTCACATAGTATCCCTAGTGGATTCCTCCTTTCTCTCTTATGTCTTTGACATGAGTAGAGTCACATTACAGTAAGCTCTAGATTCTTTCTACACCTTGGGCTAAGAGTAGATCATCTCTGTTAGTTCTTGTGATCGTTCGGTGTTGTTGATCATTTCGGTCAACACCAATACATGCGGTGTTTTTTGTCAGTCACACCACACCTATTGGGTGCCCTTTGTTGACCTCATTTTTAGAATGAGCTCTCAACCCCTCCATCTTAGACATAGGACTTCTCTTAAGAGGAAATTCATGCCTTAGGGTGTTAGGAAAATTTATTTTACCACATAGCTTGAACCACATTCCTCACTTCCTTCCTTTAAGTCAAACTTAAATCAATTCCAGCTTAAGTGATTTTCTCCAATCCTAAATCAATTCTAACTCGATTTCTTTTTTCCAAATGATTGAAATCCATGATCAATTCTAAATGATTAAAGCCCGGGATTGAAATTCTAAAAATATTTCTTAAGTCCTTTGATTCCTCTTAAGGACATAGCCCAAATCAAATCCAAATCACTTCAAATTCATGAAATTTTCTCACAACCCATTTATATTCTCATTTATATTCACATATATAAATGAAATATAAATTCAAATCAATCAACTTAAGTTCCAAAATCAAATCCAAATTCTAAAAATCTTTCCCAAGTCCCTTTGATTCCCTATTAAGGACTTAGCCCAAATCAAGTTCAAATCACTTCAAATTCATGAAATTTTCTCATAACCCATTTATATTCTCATTTATATTCACATATACAAATGAAATAAAAATTCAAATAACCAAAACCAACTCCAAAAGTCAAACTCAAATTCAATCAAAATTCAACCTAAGCCTTTCAAATCAAACTCTTGAACATAGCCAAATTAAATTCAAATCAAGCCAAACTCTTAATTTTTCTTCATGATTCAATCAATCCTTCAATCATGATTCCAAATATAAATACAAACCTTAATCACTTAACCATAACTCAATTCAAAAATCAAACCCAAATCAAACTCATGTTCACCCTTTGAACTTGAAATTATCAAATGAATCAAAACCCATTTCACTTCAAATCTCTTGCAAATGGATTTATATTTCAATCATACGTCCATATGTTAGTTCAATCAAACTCAAATCAAGCTTTGACCAAGCCATTTGACCCACTTAGGCTCACTTAAGCCAAAGTGACCTAAGTACCCTTATGAGCCAAATTCTAATCCTAATTGGATTGAACTAAGCCCATCTAAGCCTCTCATCATGATCAACAATCATCATGAGATGATCAATCACTCAAATTGGGTCAAACCAAGTCAAACCTAATGGTTGACCAAGTCAACACTTAGCCAAAATGAAAACCAACATAGCCAAAATCCACTATAGGCCAAATTTATTCAAACTATTGATCAAAACTCATTCATGATCAATGTTTGAACTTGACCAAGTCAACATTTGAGCCTAACCTATCCCAATTGGCCACTTGACCCAAGTTGACCCAACTTGACCTAAAAAGTCAAAATGTATCAAAACTTGATCTAAGCTAAATTGATTGAAACCAATGGGTCAAGTTCATTCCAAATCACTTGTTGAACTTGGCCAAAGCCTCAATTGGCCAACTGGACCTAACCTAGCCCAATTTACCATGAACCCAACTTGACCTAAAAGGAAATTTGGGCTAAACTCAAATATAAACCAAATTGATTGGAAACAAAGATACTAATCCATTTCATATGACCAATGAAGCACAAACCAATCCATGACCTCGCCCAAATAGGTCAAATCGGACAAATTGGTCAACTTGACCCATTTGACCTAAATGAACTAAATTGAACCAAATTCAAACCTAAACCAAATTGAATCAAACCAAAGCCACAAAACATTTCAAATGGTCATATAAACTTGACCCAACCCTTGGTTTGACCCAATTTGACCAATTGGTCAACTTGACCCAAGTTGACCCATTTTGACCTAAATGAGTCAACATGAGCCAAATCACATCAAACCAACTCCAAATTCAATGAAACTTGGCCTAACCCATTTTTAAACATACCAAATATATTCAAATTGAAATCAAGGTCAAATGACCTTTTTAACCCTAGGTCAAGGGTTTCCACTGGTCAAATCCTCATAACCACTTGGCACCTCTTAGTGGATCAAGTGAACACTAGGGAGTGTGGTGCACCCAACCCAATGGGTTTGGGTCAGCAACCTAACTAGGCTAAAATAAACCACTTGCATGAAATTAAGCACATGGAATCCATCCTCCACTTGATTTAAGCACATGCAAGCTCCACTACTCCACTCCTCTGGACAAATCGATTGTAAGGACACCCTAAACGGCCTAACAAACCCACTCAAGGTGGTCAATTGGATCAAAATGGAAGGGAGAAGCTCAGTCATTCGATTGCTCAAGGGATAGATATACTCCATCTAATTTGAATTCATTCCATGAGTCTCTAATTTGATTGAGCAAGAGGAAGCCAGAGAAGTCATTTCCTAGCCTCCCCAAGCTCTCTAAAGCAATTCCCATTTTCCATTTTCTCGATTTTCATAGATTGAAAATAGGGGTGCTCCACTCAAAATCAAACTTACTCCACACTTCAAATCAACCCAATTCCCCTCACAAGCTTCATTAGGGACCCCAATCAAACTTACCCAAGCCTTAATCCAAGCTCCAAAGGCAAAGGAGGTGCTACCTTGATCAAGATCGAGCTCAAGTCAAGGTGGAGTTGGCCTTTAGAAGGATCTACCCAATCTCAAGACCTCAAACTCTCAAAAAAGCTGTCTCCACTAGATGAAGCTTCTCCAAGGGAATTGAGTTTCAGTGAATTCCTCCGACGAGGTTAGCCATTAAACTAAGCATAATTTCAATATTGTTTGGAGCTTTATGAAGTGGATTTTCATCCCATGAAATTCTAGCTGTTGGATGTGTTTACCTTTATGCCTAGATGGTGTGGGTAAGTTTTGGGATCAATCCGAGCTCAATCGAGCTCGGATCATCCCATAGAAGATGAACGGATGTCCTCTTCCACAGGGAAATATAGGGAAGGATCATAGGCTGTCCATCCGCATATTTTGGATGGACGACCATGATTAAGATGTGTAAGATCCCACATTTCATCCATTAGAACCGTAGCTTTAACCTCAGCCTCAGATCCGAGGTGAGAAAATCGTGTCTTGCCCACAGCACTATGATGTGACAACTTTAATATCAAATCCCACCGCACCACATGGAAAGTGCATGCCACGTCAGCAGTCCACGTGGTGCCTACGGGATTAAACATTTAATTAGGCTATTAAATCACCTAACTAATCATGGAAACTTTCTAAACTCATATCTAAGCCTAAAAAAAAATCAGAAAAATATGAAATAACTTGCATTGGATAGATAATTGGACATAGAATATTCTAAAATGATTTCAATAGATTTGGAATAATGCTTTTCTTTGGATTTGGGTTTTATTGGTAATGTTATTTTGCTAAATACCCTCTAATTACTCCATTGATTAATCTCAAACTTCTTGTGCATAATAAGTGGGAGGACCTCTACCTCCCCTAATTTTCTTGGGATTTATTGGTGGTTTAATTAGAGGAATTTCTTGTTCATTCCTTAATCACTCCCTTAATGTAATTAAGCTTAATTAAAGGTATAACTAGTGGTTTAATGCTATGATTGAGTCAATTAAGTTTTGATTAAGTGAATATGAGGTTTAAAGAATAATTTTAGGATACATTACTTAAGATATTCCTTAAACCCCCTTTCTTCCTTAATCCAACCTTTGTTAAGGGTTAATTCACTAATTACCCCCTTAATTAATCACATAAAATTTTAAAACTTTGTAGAACTTAACTAATCTATCTTTGGTATATGCTTAGGTGTTCAAGAGCCTAAGTACATTAAGGAAATCAAAGTCCTACTCACATGTGTGAGAGGGGTTATGAAAGTACTTAAATTAAACCCCTTAGTTTAATTAATCATTAATCATGAGCCAATTCCATTAGGTACATTTCTTTCCTAGGTGCATTGCTAATTTAAATTTTTTATGTGGTTTTATGTCATATCATTGGCTCATAATTATTTTATTAAGTATGCTAAGGTGGTATAGGCAAGGGATAATTAACACACTTAATTCATACCTTAACCTAAGCAACATATAAAAAATCATCTAATAATCCTAAGAACAAACTAAATCAACAAACATATGTGGGAATGGGTTAGGAGAAGCAAACTCACCTCACATTTCTCAAATTAAATCAAACTCAAAACAAAATCAAACCTTCCTTAAAATAACTTGATTTTCTTTAAACTTTCTTATTTCATAAGATTGTCTTTAGGAATTAATTAGGGTGAATGTGTTTACATGATTTCATCACTTTAGTTCTTTCTTAAGATTTTCATATGAATTTCATGCATTCATTCTTTTCTAAAATCAAATTAAAAATGAGATATTTTCTTTATGTCGAATTGCATGTTTTGGCTAAAGAAAATATGAAAGCTATTATCACTACTAAATCCAAAACTATTTTCAAAATCTATAAATCAAACATCTAAAACTGAAAGTGTGCTACTTATAATTATTTATAAGCTTGCATGTGGATATAAATATGAAGATGTGCATAGTGTACTTTTCCTTCTCTTTTCATTTAGCATAATTTTGAATAGGATTTGGCAAAGTGTATAGTTCACTTGAAAAGAACATAACACTAACTCCATTCCTATTCATTCCTATGCTATTACTTAAACAAGGACCATCCACACTTACACATATAAATTGCATAAACAAATCAAACAAACAAATATAAACTTTTTCATCTTTCTTTTTCATTCATTTCTTTTGCATATATGCTTGTATTTAAGGAAAGTGGTATATTAGTCTGAAAACCTCGGGGTTGTGAGGCTTTAAGTAGCCCAATGTAGGTCTTGTACCTTACACCCCTGGTGCCAACAATGGTGTTGTACTCACTTATGCCTTTCATACATACATGTGTGCATGTGAAAGATGGATAAGAAAACCTCTTTTCTACTTAATGAAAATCATGCATCATAAAGCATTCAAATTTTCTTAAGTAACTCACTTAGCATTAATCATAAAGTGTGCTAAACATTTTCATTTGTATGTATAGATATGCTTAGGATTCATTCCTATGCATGTTGTACATGTTGGGAAAGAAATGAAGTGATGTGTGTTTTGTGATATTAATTTGCTTTAATTAATATTAAATTACCTTTCTATTTGAATAGGTTTGTTTAGAGTTGATCTAAACTTAGGATTAATTAAAACACATAATATAATAATCGCTAAACAAAATTAAACATGAATCTACTTTAGAAGTTACTTAGGGTGGTAAGGAACGAGAAGTTCTCTTCTCTTTTCCCTCTCTTTACAACCTTTAGTAATTAAGTAGGTTCATCTAAACCAAACAAAAATCATAAAATAAAAATCAGTTCAAATCAACTAAAAACTTAAATGAAACCACCCATCTATGTTAAACATCTTCGCACTTAAAAAATCCAAACCTTAAAGCCATAGCTAAGCATACACACAAACCTTCTAAAGCACACACATTAGACTAAGTCACCACTTCTAGCTTTAGGTTAGAGTAGTGCATGGTTTGATGTTTTCTTTTATTTTATGATATTTTGTTTTAGTCTGGATGTTAGGGTGAATGTGCATAGAATGAATGGTAGGATGATTTAGTCTAATTATTATTTTCTGTAGGGGATTGTGCTTAAGGGCTAATAAAAATATAACTTTTCTTTGTGTGCTTATACGCCTAAGCATAATCCAATAGGCCAGGTGGACTTGGTTACCCATGTGTGGGGTGCTAAGTCCAATATACATGCTTGGGATTTCTATGATTTGTTTAGCTAATCTCTATTTTACAGATGTTAGTTAGATTTACTTTTCCTTTTCATGTAATTTTTTGCAATTAGGATTTTGGAATGATTGTTATGTGGGATTAGGATGAGCATTGGTCATAAGATCTCATCTTATGTACCATGTGTAGCCATTGGAACATCCACATTCCAACCATCCAAAGGAAGGAACCAAAGAAGTAAGAAGAAAGAAGAAAGAAGAAATAAGAAATGAAGAATGGAGACCCCCATAACATGAACTCCTTACTTGATTGTAAATTAATTCAATTGTAATCTAAGTTCTATAAGGGCAGAGATCGACTACCCATTTTATTCTTTTTGGGTTTGTACGGTGGTGTCCGACCACAAATGGTCTTTTATTCTTTTGTTTTAGCTTTATAAAATGTTTGATGTTTTGTTTAGCTTATGCATTAAGATGGCATGTTTTCTAGTTTCTTCCTTGCTTGATGTATGGCCTAGATGATGATTAGGCTCTTAGGGAAAAAAATAAATCTTCTACCAAATTAAATAACTCAAAATTTAAAATAAAAAACTCATAACCTCACCTAAAGCCTAAGTTAAAAATCAAGATTAAAGAATTAGCAACACCTTATCTTGATGAGTATTTCTTTTATAACATCATGCATAAAAGCATATTATTTCACTCTTTATTAGAGGACTTCCACCTTTGCCAGAGAACTTGGCTTGACCTGTGAGAGCCATGGTGGAAACACTCCTCCCCATGGTAGAAACACACCTCCCCCTTCTCGTTGATTTTGACCCATAATCTCACTTCTCATGCATTAGGCATATGAATCCTATAAGCTAAGTCGATGATTGTCCAAAAATAAAAATAAAATGTAATATGATTTGCATTAGATCTAGGTCATTTTCATGCCCTTACATGATCTAGTCTCTTAGGTGAGTTTAAGGACTTAGTCTCATTCTAAATAAATAATAGCCTAGCTATCTTGCATAAAGCATATGACTTGCCTACATGAATTTAAAATCATAGGAGAAGTTAGTTGGCGGCCACCCTAGGTGGTTGTAAGTCCAAGCTTGGGTGATTTTATCTCTTTATGAGGTAAACCAAATACCCATTTTTCTTTAGATTTAGGTCATGCTTTTGGCCCTCTCCAAAGCTCCCTAGATTTAGGTTCAGAGGTTGCTACTTCCCTTTGCGGGCCACGAGTATAAAGCCTCACCTCTTAGGAATTTCCATAACCTTGTATTGTGGAATTATAAGCCCTAAAATTTTAATAAATTAATTCAATTTCAAAAATGTAAAGGCCAACCATAGGATAGTTTGAGATGCTTGCTAGGTTTCCTAGCATCGTGAGCATCTCCTACCTATCTTCCTTCAGCTTTGATAATAACTCTCTCTCTTTGATAAATCCCATTTGATCTTTTAAAATAAACTAATCAATTGATAGTCCTACCTATTGAAATTTTTGGAGACAATGTTCATTTACCTTAATCAAGAGTATTCCTAAAAAATCCCCTTCCTTAGGATGTAATTAACTATGGGGGCTTTCCCTTGTAGGGAACTTAATGAACCCGGTTTAAAATAAACCCTACTTTACTTTTCCATGTAAAGTAGGGGAAGAATCTCCGGTACATATGCAGACCCATTGTCCTTAGGAGTCCTTATTCAGGTGATTAGGTCCATTGTGGCATGGTAACTTCTATCTTTCAAGATAGTACACCTCTCTTCAATATCATACCCGATCACCCTAGTAAGAACATCTGTGGATCTATGCAGCATCTAAATGAAAAAATAAGTATGTTTCTATCTTCCTTTTATCCACATAGATTGAAGATGGAAGTATACCTCTTAGAAATAAAAATATTTCACAATAGATTTTTCTGGCGACTCCATTGGGGATGGTTCCTCTCCCCATCTTTGGTAAATGATCATTGTCTCCAAGTATTGATAGTGGGTTTGTACTTTTGTATGAATCCAAGACTATCTTTCTTCCCATTGGCACTTAGCTTATTTCTTCCTTAAGTAAAGCTAGCCAACATCTTTAGGTTTTTTGACCCACCCAGTGTTGGTCTTAAAACAACCGTTGGGTTCTCCAATGGGTGAAAATAAAAATCTAATAAAAAGAAAATATTTAAAGACTTCCTCCTTACCATTTTTATGGTAAAGAAAGGTTCATTCTAAAATAATAAAGACAAAATAAATACTTCATAAAAAGCTTGCTTCTTCAAAAAGTACTCTTTCAAAAATGCACATAATAAAATGTTTTGCACAAAAAATTTTCTAAATCACCTTCATTTAACAATCTTCATGATTGTTATATGTAGGGTCATCATTACAAAAAATAAGATTCCAACAATCACATTTTTCTAAAAGCACAAATGATCTTCTTCACTAAATTCATTTTGGTAAAGACCTCATTTTCAAAAATAAAATTTCAACAATCATGTTTTCAAAAGCACAAAATTTAAATATGGGTTTATCCCTTCAATACATTCAAATTTGTTGAATGGATGTTACATCTTCAAAAAAAAAAAATTATTACACCTTTGAAATGCCATTCAACACATTCCACAAGTGTTAAGTTAGAATTTTCACCTTTCCAAACAAAATCAAAATAAATTTTCAAGCATATGAAACCTCTCCATTCAATATACCCACATTTATTGAATGGATGTTTCATTTCCAAAAAAAATCAAAAATCTATTTTCCAAAAGAACATATGAACCTCGGAATTCAATATACCCACATTTATTGAATGGATGTTTCATTTTCAAACAAAATCAAAAATAAATTTTTTGAAAAGCACATATGAACATCTCCATTCAATATACCCAAATTTATTGAATGAAGATTTCATTTCTAAATAAAATGACATTATTTCAAATCCCGCTTAACATATTCCATCTATGATTAATTTAAGATTTCTTCTTTCAAAAATTGATTTCCATCTCACATACCCAAATTTGTTAAATGGAGATCTCACTTTTCAAAATCAATAAAAATAAATTTTTTGCAAAATACATTTGGAACTTCGTTCTAGCATACCATATTTGCTAAAGAGAAGTCTCCCTTTTTCAAAACAAAATTTGAAATGCACCTTTGAATTTCATTTAGCATTCTCAAATTTGCTAAGTGAAATCTCCATTTCACAAAAATTTTCAAAACACTTTTGGAACTTCATTTTGGTATACCATATTTACTTAAGTGAAGTATCCCTTTTTCAAAATCAAAATCTTCAAAAAGAAACACATTAGGATTTTCTTAGCATACCTAAATTTGCTAAGAATCCTATTTTCCAAATCAAAAATCAAAAGAAACACATTAGGTTTTCCTTAGCATACCAAAGTTTGCTAAGGATCCTTCCTTTCAAATTAAAACCAAAAGAAACACATTAGGACTTTCTTTAGCATACCTAAATCTGCTAAGGATTCTTTTTTTAAAATAAAATAAAAATCAAAAGAAACACATTAGGATTCCCTTAGCATATTAAAATTTGCTAAGAATCTTATTTTCATAAATCAAATCAAAATCAAAAGAAACACATTAGGATTTTCTTAGCATACTCAAATTTGCTAAGAATCCTATTTTCAAAAAAATTTCAAAACAAAATACACTTGGATCCTTATTTTTTTAGCATACCTAAATTTGCTAAATAAGGATTCCATTTTTTAAATCATAAAATGATTCACAAACCAAATCAAATAAAGAAAGAAAAAAGAAATAATTATTTTCAAACACCTTACTTAGCATACTCAAATTTGCTAAGTGAACAAATTACAAAAATCACAAATCCAAGAAAAAAAGTAAATTGACCCTTTAGTTTAACATACTCAAATTTGTTAAATGAAGGGTCTCCAAATCCAAAAAAAATTGAAATTCAAATATGAACCTATGGAAGCATCTCTTCAAAAATATTTGAAGCCATTCTCAGCATACCCAAACTTATTAAAAATGGGTTATACATCCTAAATTCCTCTTTCTAATCAAACTTCAATATCTATTCTAAATCCATTTGAGCCCGACATAATACTTTGAAGATGTTGAGTGTGGGTTCAATGTCTAAAATTTGAATTCAAAATCAAAATAAATCTAATTCAAGTTTATTTTCAACATTGCAGACTCTCATTTAGCGATAATTTTTGTTTTAGTGCAGTTTCAATTTTTAGTTGATAGAAATGGCAGCACCCAAGTATATTTTTACCTTTCCCCATGGGATAGACTTGGCCCTGGTTCAGGCCAGCCTTCCCTGCTCTAATTATGCCCACCTCATTCATTTTGGATGAGGTCTTGATGGGGCAAGGATTACCTGTGAGGGCACTCCCCTCATCACTGTTAGTAGGAGCACAGTGACCAGGAAGAAGCCAATCATTCAGATTGATATGCCCTCAAACTTTGATTTTCCCTGAAGAGAAAGGTGGTGGTTCCTGATTCTAGAATCGGTACGGTGTGTGGCCTTATTTTCTGGTTATTTCCCGCTACCCAAGGATAGCACTCATTAGCACCCTAAAGGGTAAGGCTCCCCTGATCCCAGGGATTATCTCCCTAGCTTTTGAGATTGGGTCTAGCTTTTACTCCACTCACCCTACCAGGACTCAGAGAGGAGGAACAAAAATCGCATGATAAAGCACTACCATACCCGTATTACTAAGGAGGTGGAGGCAGCTACACGATCAGTTGTTGAGGAGTTAACTTTGATTTCCTTGCTGGTTACAGCAAACCCATTCCATCCTCTCTCTAGGTCTGATAGAGAGGATTCCAGGAGGATCCTTGCTTCACCTCCACCAACAGTTTGATTTCATCCCCTAGTCAATCAGGGTAGGAGGTCATTTGCTGGCCTCCATTCAATTCAATGCTAGGTTGGCCGAGCCTACGGACATTTTGTGTTTGGGGCTCAATTTTACATCAAATATGTTATTCCCCATAGCGTGGGGAAGCATCTTCAATAGGAGACGGCCAGGGAGGCCACACTTTAGTTCAAATCACTAGTTGGGAGAGGCGGTGGTTTAGTCGATAGTTAGCGGCCTCTGCACTCATTGATTTTTTTTTATCAACATGCTACCAGTGTCGATCATATAGATAATATTTTGCTTATGAGGACTACCCATCATAGGAAGAGGGCCCTGTTTCAAGAGAGTCAGTGGTATCTCCACCACACCACTCTACCCCCCATCTACCATCTCTATTTGATGTTTCAACATCTCCATTTCTACCAAAGGCCATGAAGGCCACATCTGGGGAGAAGAGGACACCGTTAGTGATCTGGTTATGGCCGAAGGATCCCATTCCATCTACACTACCTACAGTGGCGAGGCTAAGCTCTCCTACTTGACCTTCTGCCCCAGTTGTGGTGCGGAAGGAATGGCGACCCCGAAGCATAGTGGTCATCCTTTCACCAACATCGCTAGTACAGCAGGACATAGAGATGATTATAGTAGTTTTAGAGGGAGAAGATAACAGTCAAGTTGCACCCATGATGGTTGAGCCTTTTAGGATTGTCACCCCTTACAGAGTCAGTGATAGTTAGGAGTGCATTTTTTCTAGTGAGTACAGTCCTCATAAGGTTGATTCTCCACCAGTATGGGAGGTCTAGTGCCTCTCAGTACATGATAGTGATCACATTGATCAGCCAAAGTCATTTGTGCCTATTCAGATTGATCATTCTCTAGAGGACATAGTAGCATATTATCTCATGAAAAAGAAAGAAATCTTAGGATATGACTGGTCTGATGAGGAGAAGATCAGCTTTAATCCCAATGAAGATAATTTATTGGGAGACTCAGCAGGGGTTTGCATGGTAGATACCAGAGGATCCATCCTTAGAGAGCAAAAGGCTATAGAAGGTGCTGAGGCCGAGCAGGAAGACATAACCCACTCGACCCAACACCTCCTAGCGCAAATAAACCAGAAGAATGAAAAGATAGATAGGATGGAAAGGAGGCTCAAAGATCTATTAGAAGTTATCTTAGCATTATAGAATCAAGCCCCGATAGTTCATCCTACCATAGTTAAGACTAGTTAGCTAGAGTTGGTGCATGTCTTGGACCCAGCCAGGACCTTACCTCTAGTAGAGCAAGGTAGCACCAACATGTATAGGAAGGTAGTGGATAGTACCTCCATACAAGAAAAAGATATCAATTCCATGGTTAAGCAGTAGGTGAAGGAAGCATTGGCATAAGCCCGAGGAGGATCAACAGTTCCAAAGGGTAGACCCTACCCAGAGGAATTTGATGCAATCCAATATCCTAAGGGTTTTGTACCACCTTCCTTCAAGAGTTTTGATGGCAGTGGAAACCCAAGACAACACATCACACATTTTAGAGCTACTTGTTGTAATGCTGGTGGCAGTAACACTTTACTATTCCGTCTTTTTATCAGTAGCTTAGCAGGTATAACATTTAACTGGTACGTTGAACTTCCCAAAAGTTTAGTGAAGATATTTGCTGAGATGGAGCAACTCTTTATCAAGAGGTTTGCTGGAGCTCGACAAAGATTCATTTTTGGCAATCTCGTTGTAGCACAACAACACATAGGTGAGTCCCTTATTGACTACATTCTCAGATGGCATAAGCTGAGTATGAAATGTGTGCCACAGCTGTCTGAACAATATGCCCTTGAGATTCTTCTAAAGAATATCCATGGCCTAGTCGCCTTCATGCTTAAGGGCTTCACCATCAAACATTTTGAGAAGTTAATCAACAAGGTGGCTTAGTCTACAAGGAGAGGCCAAACAATTGCCTTTTCAAGACCAGTTGCCTAAGTCAAAGCTACAAAAGTTATATGAGAAGAAGCTGGGAACAGTGACAGCGGTAGACAAGGGGAAGAAACTAGCTAGAGATCAGTCTGAGAGACCACGACCTCAGCAGCCTTCGCTTCCACATTCTCTACTATCATCGAGGTATCCCTATCGGATGCCACATCAGCCTCCATGGCCTATATCACCTCCTCCTCAGCCACATCATTAGCAGCAGTGGTACACATGACCACTGCTAAGTAGCTATGATTCACCTACTCCTTTGGATAAACTTAACAAGCCTTATTCATTTAAGAGGGAAGTAATCAGAAAGATCTTTAAAAATCTCTTAAAAAATCCTGATTTTTAGCTACCTAAACCTAAGAGACCAGAGGAAGTGGGAAAAAGCCATGATCCTAACTTTTTCCCTTACCACCATATACTTGGTCATGTTTTGGAAGATTGCTTCACATTCAAGGACTGGCTTGAACATAGCTTCAAGACTGGTGCTATTATTATCCCAAAGGAATACCTAATAGAACAACATCAGGTTCATTAGGGTAATCCTTGGGGATACTATCCTTCAAAACCAAAGAAAGTTGGGATATCTCCTTATCCAAAATCTCTAAAAGATTATTCCAAAAAAATAAAACTTTCCTTGTAGGTGCTTGTCAGCTCAAACCTCCAACATCAAGGAAGGTTTGTAAGTTGCCAGTGCCAACTCAAGGAAGGCGGGAGCTCAGCAGCAGCAGAAGTAGCATGTGCCAACCCGGGATAGCCCAGTAACGCAACCACCGACTAAGTCTAGCGTCTAGTCTACCATTGCAACTACCACATCAGCGACTTCCTCTACTTCAGGTAGCTCTTCTTCTTCTACTAGTAGAACTCTTGTATAGGTAGATAAGGGCATCAAATCCCTTAGCCCACTTACTTTACATAATTTTCACTTTGTACCTCTTATAAAATCCAATAAATTGAAGAATAAAGCTAGCTTGAATTACATCTGTGTCACTTCTGATGGATTGTCTACTTCTATTCCTAATGATAACTCTTTAATTCAAAATAAGTATAATAATTCTGATTTTCCTCTTTTAGATTTAGAGTCAGATCTTCCTCTTTTTGATTTAGAATCAAAGGTGATGAAAAGCCATTTTTAGTTTGAGAGGTTGAGATTTATGAGGATGCGATCTACTAACTTCCTCAAAACACCATTTCTTGTGAACTTGGACAAAATTGAAATTCAAAAGAAAAAAAATGAAGAAAAAGAAAGAGCAAAATAAAAATAAAAGAAAATTAAAAATCCAAGTGAACAAGAAAGGAGAATTGAAGAAGAAATAGAGCTACATATCACATTCCAACCATAGTCCATTCCATCATATGGACATGTGGGTAGGATGACTCAACCTCCACTAGGTAGAGGTAGAGGTAGAAATAGAGGCAATTACAGAGGTGAAATACCCCCGGGTTGGCCATCAACCAATAGGGGTTATGTTCCAGCTCACAGGAGTACCCCTACTATTCACATAGATTTGGAATCTAGCTCAGAGGAAGAGTTTAATATGATTAACATACCAACCAACCCCTCTCAGTGAGTTCCAATGGAGGTGACTTTCGATCCAGAAAATGACGAAGACCAAGCCTCCAGATAAAGCAAAGTATTCAAATCAGGCTTACATGAGACTATTAGGCAGTAACTTGGAACCTTAGCTCTAACCTCACTTTCATCTCAAAAAGTTAAAGGTTAAGTAGTTAAGGTAGCCCTTAAGTCTTCCATGGATGCGAAGCCGAGGAGTTTCTACTTGGGATCATCATTCTCAAGTCTTAAAGTTGATGTAGAACTTGAGGATGATTCTTTTAAAGAATTAATGGCATTATCATTTGACTTTTACTCGCCTTGTGTTCATAATCTTATATAGAAAGGTTTGGTTCCTCATACATGGTTTAGCCATAGGTCAGTGTATTTTAAGAAGCTATGGAATAATACAGGCAGGGAAGCACAATCAAGAGTAGGACCAGAATTTGGTACGGTGGGTCTACTCGATGACGATGATTACTTCTTAGATGTTACCAATCATTTGGAGTCTGATAAGATCTTTCACATAACACCAACTCTTATGAGGATGTGTGTTTAGAAATCTCAAATTATCTAGATGATCTTCAAATCAAGGATGCACCTCCAGAATTTGAAGAAGAAATCCATTAAACAATAGACAAGCTTAAAAAAATCAACCTCGGGATAGAAAAAATTCCACACCCAATGTACATCAGTTCATTGATGAATGAAGAAGAAACCAATAAATTAGTTAGGCTATTGACTGAGTTTAAGGATTATTTTGTATGGAGTTATGAAGAAATGCCTGGATTATCTCCTGATGTAGCAGTACACAAACTAGTAAAAGATCCTAGCTCTAACCCTTTCAAGCAAGCTCTTAGATTCATGTGATTCGAAATTGAACAACATTTCATTTCTTAAGTCAAGAAATTGATCGATGCTAGTTTCATCAGGGAAGAAAAATATCCTACCTGGTTAGCCAATGTCGTACCAATTAAGAAGAAGAATGGCCAAATTTGTATATGCATTGATTTTAGGGACTTAAATAAGGCATGTCCTAAGAATGAGTTTCCTCTTTCTATAGTAGAATTAATGGTGGACATTGCCTCATCTTATACAGTGTTCTCTCTCATGGATCGGTCATCTAGCTACAACGAAATCAAGATGTCTCCTGAAGATAAAAGAAATACCACTTTTTTAACCTCGATCAAAATCTTTTGTTATAAAGTCATGCCTTTTGGCCTTACAAATGCTAGTGCTACATACCAACAGGCCATGACTCAGATCTTCATTGAACTCATCCATCATTAGGTTGAGTGCAAGCCACTCATCCTCTATACTGCTGCACTGGATAACTCTCTCGATGCTTTGTTGGCCCAAGACAATAAAGAAGGAAAGGAGAGTGCTCTCTACTACCTCAGCTTTCATCTGATTCTTGCTGAAGTGAACTACCCACCTATTGAGAAACATTTCCTATCTTTGATCTTCGCTTCCCAAAAGCTACGACACTATATGCTTTCTCATACAGTGAACTTGATTTCTAGAACCAATCCACTACAGTATCTCATGACATGGCCAATGCTATCTAGACGTTTGGTATGATGGTTCATGATCCTCTCGCAATTTGATATCACATTCGTGGGGTAAAAGGACAAGCACTAGCTGATTTCTTAGCGGCACACCCACTTCTGGATTCTTGGCAGTGATAATCTCACGATGAACAAATCATGAACTTAGGGAGGTTGACAAGCTGGCGATGAGAGATTTATTTTGATGTTCATTTCATAAAGGGGAAGCACCATGATCTACTCTTCCAGGAAAGGCAGGGGTAGGGATAGTCCTCCTAACTCCATACTATGATGTGATGAGATTCTCATACTATCTTTCCAACCCCTACACCAACAATGAAGATGAGTATGAGGCTTTGATTTCCATTCTAGAGTTAGCCATCACAGTCAGTGTCATGAGCATCAATATCTTTGGGGATTCTCAGTTGGTTATCAATCAGATTGCTGGGTCCTACAAGGTTCCTACAAGGTTCTCAAACCCAACCTTCATCATTACCACGAGTATATCATGAAGCTGTTGGCCCAAATCCTCAAAGTCACCATCTACAAGGTTCCCCGAGAGGAGAATGTAATAGTAGATGCTTTGGCCAAACTTGCCAAAGAATTGGCATGTCTGGAAGATGAGTCCATTCCAATAAGGGTCCAAAATAGATAAGTCCTATCCTTTATTGATGTTGAACTCATTGAGAGACTTTCTCTTGAAGGGGAGGTTGTCATTTCCAAAAAGGAAGAGGAGCTAGATTGTAGGCAACCATTCATAGACTATTTGGACACTGCCAAACTACCTCAAGAGAAGTCACAAGCTCATCAGGTGAAATAGAGAGCTCTCTGCTATGCTCTCGTTGATGGTACCCTATACTGATGGTCCTTTGACCAAATGTTCTTATGTTGTTTAGACAAACATGAAGCCCATGGGATTATGATTGAAGTACATTCAGGTCTATGCTGAGCACATCAATCTGGTCCAAAGATGAAGACGAAGATCAAGAGACTAGGATACTACTGGCCTTCGATGATTACATATTGCATGGATGTAGTTAAGAGATGCCATCAGTGTTAGGTACATGGTCTGGTCCTTCACCAACCACCCAGTATTCTACACCTTACCTTGGCTTCATGGCCATTTGAGTGTTGGGGTACCGACATTGTAGGTTCTATCGATCCTCCTTCTTCTAAGGGGCATATATTCATCATAGCTGTCAATGACTAATTTTCCAAGTGGGTGGAGGCAATCCCACTCAGAGAGGTCATAAGTCAGCATGTGCTTCAGTTTTTAGGAACCATGTCATATATTAGTTAGGGGTGCCTCGATGAATTATATCTGATAATGGTACTGCATTTAAAAGCACCAAGATCAACATCTTTTCCAGATGACACGGTATAGATTGGAGGTACTCCACCATCTACTAACCCAGATTAAATGGTTTAGCATAAGCATTCTACAAAACTCTTATCCAAATACTAAAGAAGACTCTTGATGATAACAAGCGGTAATGGAATGAGTAGTTGGTTGAAGCTTTGTGGGCCTACCGCACCACATACCGGATTCCAACTCAATCTACCCCGTTTTCCTTAGTGTATGGGTCCGAAGCCCTCCTACCTTTAGAAGTTCAACTCCCATCACTAAGGATAGCATTGGGTAACAAGATCACTACAGAGTAGAATGCAAAGTTGAAGTTAGAATAGCTCGAAGGTTTAGAGGAGTGTCACCTACGGGCATGTTAGAACCTTGAGTTGTACAAGGATAAAATGATTCAAGCTCACAACAAGCTAGTCCGCCCTAGGTCTTTTTGAGTAGGAAAACTTGTTTTAGTCCTAAGGAGACTAATTATTGCCCATCAAAAGATGGGAGGTAAGTTTGAACCCACTTGGGAAGGCCCCTAAGTCATGTGGAAGGCCTACCAAGAAGGATCTTATCATCTTATTGATTGTAAAGGGGAACACCCGATGCTTCTAATTAATGGGCTCTATTTGAAGAAATATTATCCATAAATAAACCTAAAAAAAATAACTAAATAAAAACCTAAACCTAAAAAATAAACCTAAAAGTAAAACCAAAAATAAATAAAAAATAAAACCTAAACCCTAAATTAAAAAAAAACCTTAACCTAAAATAAAAAATAAATAAACCTAATCCTAAACTAAAATAAATAAAACCTAAACCTAAACTAAATAAAAATAAATAAACTAAAAATAAACCTAAACCTAAACTAAAAAATGAATCCTCAAAATAAACCTAAAATAAAAACCTAAAACCTAAACTAAATACAATTAAATAAAAACCTAAACTTAAATCTAAAAATAAAAAATAAAACCTAAACTTAAAAAATAAACTAAAATAAAACACCTATACTAAACAAAATAAACCAAAAATATATAAACTAAACTAAATAAAAATAAAAAAAATAATCATATGTAAAAATAAAAAAAAAATAAACTAAAATAAATAATAAACGAACTAAATAAACCTAAACCTTTTGGTTAACTTAATTTTAAAAAAAATCCCAAGCTAATCCTAAACCCTAAAAATTGTAAACACTAAAGTCTAAACACTAAACCCTAAACCTTAAACTCTAAACCATAACCCTAAACCCTAAACCACAAAAAGGCAACCCTAAAAAGCCACAAACTACAACCACTAAACCCTAAGAACCAAAACTTAAACCTAAATAAATAAATATAAAAATAAATTATATAAAAAAAACATAAACCTAAATATAATAAAAATCAAAATAAAATAAAAGCTAAACTAAAACCTAAAACCTAAACATAAAAATAAAATAAAATAATAAAATAAACTAAAATAAAATAAATAAAATCTAAAACAAAACTAAAAATAAAATAAACCTAAGAATAAAAATCTAACTAAAATAAAGACTAAACGCAAAATAAAAATAAAATAAACCTAAAATAAAATAAAATAAAAACTAAATAAAAACCTAAACCTAAAAAAAACTTATATTAAAACCTAAAAATAAATAAAAAATAGAACTTAAACACTAAACTAAAAAAAAAAACCTAAACCTAAAATAAAAATAAAATAAATAATATAAAATAAACCTAAACTGAAACTAAAATAAACAAAACTAAAATAAATAAAACCTAAACCTAAATGTAAAATAAATTAAACCTAAACTAAATAAAATAAAATAAACTAAACATAAACCTAAACTAAAAAATAAAATAAGAAATTAAGCTAAAAATAAAAACCTAAGAACTAAACTTACAAAAATAAAATAAAAACCTAAACCTAAACCTAAAAATAAAAAATAAAACCTAAAACTTAAAAAAAAAATTAAAAAAAACTCAACTAAAAAATAAACTAAAATAAAAAACCTAAACTAAAATATATAATAAATAAAAAATAATCCTAAATAAAAATAAAAAATATAATAAACTAAAATAAATTAAAAATAAACTAAATAAAGTAAATAAATCTAAACCCACTGGTTTACTTAATTAAAAAAACCCAAAATCAAAATAAACCTAAACCTTAACTAAATTCTAAACCTTAAACCCTAAACATTACCATAAACCTACTAACCCAAAACTACAAATACAAAACTCTAAAACCTTAAATCTCTAACCTAAACTGACCTTAAACCAACTAACCCATAAACCCTAAACCTAACTATTAAAACAATCCTAAACCACAAACCCTGAACCATTAAAACCTACTACAAACCACCAAACACCCACAAATCACTGCAGGCTAAACCTAAAGCAAGTAACTAAACACTAAACCTAAACCCTAAACCAAAAACAAACCCTAAACCCTAAACCCTAATACCCTAAACTCTATGATGGTGGATCCTGCTACTCGAGAATGAGAACTAGAGAAACTGAAGAATGGCCAATCCGATCCGTTGCTTATGGAACTATATCTTTACAGTAGAAACAATTCAAGTTGTCTGGGGTTTTTGATTTGCTCCATGCGTGCTTATTTATGTTCTATGTCATCGTTGTGTCTTAGAAAACTTGGTATGTTAGTTGGTTGATGAAATCAAAAAGAAGAAATATTGAATCTGAATTTGTTCTCTGTTAACAAAAAAACCAAAAATCCTCAACCCTAAATTAAAACATAAATACAAAACCCTAAACCCCACCACACCCTAAATCCTAAATCCACCTCCTCCCTCACACTAAAACCCTAAACATTAAACCTTCCACTAAACCCACCTAAACTACTAACCCAAATTACCTAAATTCTAAACCCAAACCCTATGACTGAGACAAGAATCACTAAAGCGTGACCACTCCACCCTAAACCCCCTTTAGCCATCTGAAGCTAAACCTAAACTAAAACAAAATAAATAAACCTAAACCTGACTAAAATAAATAAATCTGGATAAATAATCTAGAATAAACTAAAACTAAAATAAAAAAAATACCTAAATAAACCTGGGCCTAAACATAAAACATATAAATTAAATCTAAATAAAATAAAACCTAAAAAATAAAACTAACTAAAAATAAGCATAAACTAAAAAAATAAACTAAAATAAAACCTAAACTAAAAATAAACCTAAACTAAATAAACTAAACTAAATAAAATAAAAGAAAACATAAATAAAATCAAATAGTTAAAATAAAATAAATAAAAACCATTGGTTCACTTAATTTTTTTAAAACCCTAAACCAAATCCTAAATCCCAGACCATAAACCCTACTAAACACTAAAACAACCAAACTCAAACCACACCTAAAATAAAAAAAAAACCAAAACCAAAATTAAAATTAAAAAAATTGGATAAATAAAAAAGCTAAACCTAAATAAAATAAAACCTAAAAAACCTAAACTAAACTAAACTAAACTTAAAATGTAAAAATAAAATAAATAAAAAAATAAACTAAAATAAAATAAAATAAATAAAACCTAAACTAAACTAAATAAAATATACAAAAATAAAATATAAAATAAAATAAAACTAAACCTAAAAAATAAATCTAAAAATAAAACCTAAAAATAAATAAAAAAATAAATTCTAAACCTTAAATTTAAAAAAAAAAAAAACCAAAACCTAAATTAAATAAAATAAAATAAACCTAAACCTAAACAAAAATAAACTAAACTAAAAATAAATAAAACTTAAACCTAAACCTAAAATAAACTAAACCTAAACCTTACACTAAGTAAGGTAAAATAAAAAAATAAACTAAACCTAAATAAACTTAAAATAAACCTAAAATAAGAACTTAAAACCTAAACCTAAATAAATAAGTTGAAAATCTAAACCTAAAACCTAAAAATGAAATTAAACCTACACAAAAACAAAATAAAATAATACTAAACTAAAATAAAAATAAAACTAAACTACCTAAACCTAAAAATCAAAATAAATCTAAACTAAAAACAAATAAATTAAATAAACTAAATAAAATAAAATAAAATAAAAAAATAAAATAAAATAAAACTAAATAAATTAAATAAATGAGTCTACTTAATTAAAAAGAACCTAACCCTAAACCACAAACTAACCATAAACCACTAAACCTAACTAAATCCTAAACCTTAAACCAAACCCACAAACCCTGAGCCCTAAACCTAAACCTGTATCCTAAAACTATAACCCTAAACCCTAAACCCTAAATCATAAACCAAAACCCTAAAACCTAAACTGAACCTAAACTAAAGAAAACTAAAAAAATAAATTAATAGATCTAAAATAAAATGGGAAAATATAATAAAATAAAACCTTCTAAAATCTAAACTAAACTACCTAAAAATAAGTTAAAAATTTTAAAACTAAACTATAATAAAATAAATAAAAACCTAAGCTATTCTAAAAAAAAACCTAAAATAAACATTCTAAATAAAATAAAAACTAAACGTAAAATAAAATAAAATAAACCTAAAATAAAATAAAATAAAACTAAATAAAACCTAAACCTAAAACAAACCTAATAACAAAACCTAAAATAAATAAAATACATAAACCCTAAACAAAAAAACACTAAAATAAACAAAATAAATAAACTAAAATAAATAAATAAACTTAAACCTAAACTAAATTACTAAACCCTAAACTAAAATAACATAAACTAAAAAATAAACTTATATCTAAACTAAAAAAAACCTAATGATTGGTAAAATAAAAATCTAAAATTGAAACCTAAAAAATAAAATAAAACTTCAACCTAAACCTATAAAATAAAATAAAATAAAACTAAACTAAAAATAAGCATAAACCTTCAAATAAACTAAAATAAAACCTGACTAAAATAAAACCCTAAAATAAACTAAAATAAAATAAATAAAATAAACTAAACAAACTAACCGTCGGGTTTGTAACTTTTTTTAAAATAAATAAACCCTAAACCCTACCCTAAATGCTACCCCAGACCCTGAGCCCTAAACTACAAACCCTGAGCTCTAGGCAACCTAAACCTCACCTGTGCCTACCCTAAAAACCCCAGGCCTCTCTCTGAGCCCACCAAACCCAAAATACAACCCACAACTTTGCAAACTGGCTAAACCAGATCCTGAGCCCTAAACTAAACCTCCTTCCATGAGCCCTAAACTTAGGCCTAAAACTGACCTACACTAAATAAACCAAAAAAAGATAAATGAATAGTAAAACTAAAATAAAATGGATAAAATGCCAAACTAAAAATTGAGATGTGTAATAAATAAAGAAAGAAAAAAAAAGTAAACTAAAATAAAATAAATAAAACCTAAACTAAAAAATAAAAAATTAACCTAAAATTTAAAAATAATAAAATAAAAAAATTAACCTAATAAAATAAAATAAATACTTAATAAAACCTAAACTTAAAAATAAAAAAAATAAACCTAAAAATAAATAAAAATAAAATAAACCCTAAACTCAAAAAAAAAACTTAAACCTAAAATAAAAATAAAATAACCTAAACCTGAGCTAATAAAAAGATAAACCAAAAAACCTAGGCCAAACCTAAACCCTACCCTGAACTGAACCCCAGGCCCTGATCCCTGACCAAACCCTAACCACTAAACCCTAAGTGACCTAAACATTAAACCAAAACCTAAATTAGGCCAAACTAACTAAACACTAACTAAACTACCCTAAACCACAAACCCTAAAATAATAAATTAAAACCTGACCTAAATAAAAAAAAAAGATAAAAAAATAAACCTAAACTAAACTTAAAATGGTTAAGATAAAAGAATAAAACTAAACTATAATAAAATAAATAAAACCTAAACTATACTAAAACTAAAATAAACCTAAAAATAAAAAACGGATAAAATAAAAAACTAATGTAAAATAAAAAATAATAAACCTAAAATAAAATAAAATAAAACTAAATAAAATCTAAACCTATAAACAAACCTAAAAGAAAACCTAAAAAAAAATAAAAAAATAAAACCTATACTAAACAAAACTAAACCTAAAATAAACAAAATAAAATAAACTAAACTAAAGAAATAAAAACTAAACCAAAGATAAACTAAACTTAAACACTAAAACTATAAAAATAAACTAAAATAAAAATACCTAAACTAAAAAAATTAAACTTAATAATAATCCTAAAATAAAATCTAAAAAGAACCTAAAAAAATAAAATAAAACTTCAACCTAAAATAAACATAAAAATAAAATGTATCTAAAATAACATAAAATAAAACTAAACTAGAAAGAAGCATAAACCTAAACCTAACAAATAAACTAAATAAAAAACCTAAACTAAAATAAAAACCTAAAATAAATAAACTAAAGTAAATAAATTAATAAATAAACATAAAAAAAATAAAATGGAACTAAAATTAATAAAGTAAATAAATTAAATAGCTAAGCTATGGGTTTGCAAAAAAATTTTAAAAAAGATCAGCAAAATCTAAATCAAATCCTAGGCCACAAACTGAGCCTAAACCCAGGCCTAACCACTCTAACCTGACCCTAACCCCATGCCCCTAACCAAAACCCCAGGCCCTCAGCCACCCCAGAGTCCAACTGAGCTCTAAACCCTAAACACTTACCCTGGCCTAAACTGAGCTGAAACCACCAGGCCACCTACTGCCCTAAACACTAAACCTTAAAACTTGAAACCCTGACCCTGACCCTAAACCCTACATGCTTAAACCTAAACCAAACCCTAACCACCCAACTAAACCCCTAAACCCAGGCCTAAAATTAAAAAAAACCAACTAAATAAAACCAAAAATAATAAATAAAACTAAACTAAATATAAAATAAATAAATAAAATAAAACCTAAAATAAAACCAAATAAAAATATAAAATAAAATTAAAATTAAATTAAATAAAATAAAATAAATAAAAACCTAAACTAAACTTAAAAATATAATTAACCTGAAAATAAAAAACCTAAACAAATTAAAAACTAAACATAAAATAAAAATAAAATTGACCTAAAATAAAATAAAATAAAATAAATACTTAATAAAAACCTAAACCAAAATAATAAACTTAAAATGAAACATACATAATAAATAAACCTAAACCCTAAACTCAAAGAAAACTTAAACTAAAATAAAAATAAAATAAACTTAAACCTAAATTAAAATAACTAAACTAAAAAATAAAACCTAAACCTATATAAAAATAAACTAAACTAAACCTAAACCCAAATTAAATGAAATAAACTAAAAATAAACCTAAACTTAAAAAAAATAAAATAAAAATCTAAACCTAAGCCTAAACCTAATATTAAAATAAAAAAACCTAAACCTAGATAAAATAAAATAAAAACCTAAACTAAAACCTAAACTTAAACCTTAAAATAAAATAAAATAAAAAATAAAAATAAATTAAAATAAAATAAATGAAAACCTAAACTAAACTAAAAAAATTAAAATAAACCTAAGAATAAAAACCTAAATAAAATAAAAACTAAATGTATAATAAGAATAAAATAAAATAAAAACTAAATAAAGACCTAAACCTAAAAAATAAACCTAAAAAAAAATAAAAAATAAAACCTAATCCCTAAACTAAAAAAAACCTAAACCTAAAATAAAAATAAAATAAACTTAAACCTAAACTAAAATAAACTAAACTAAAATAAATAAAACCTAAATATAAACCTAAACTTAAACTAAATAAAATAAAATAAACTAAAATAAACCTAAACCTAAACTAAAATAAAACATAAAAGTAAATCTAAAATAAAACATAAAACCTAAACCCAAAAAAATAAATAAAAATTAATACTTAAACCTAAAAAATAAAAACTTAAACCTAAAACTAAAATATAAAATAGAAATAAAACTAAACTAAAAAGTTTGCATAAACCTAAACCCAAACCTAAAAAATAAACTAAAATAAAAAACCAAAATTAAAATAAAAAAACTAAAAAAAATAAAAAATAAAAAATAAAACTAAATAAAATTAAAAAAATAAAATAAACTAAAATAAATAAAAATACTAGATAAATTAAATAGACCTAAAACTACCGGTTTACTTGATTTAAAAATCCTAAACCTTTAAACCCTAAATCCTAACAGAACCCTAAACTCCCTAAACTTAAAACCAACCACAACTTACAAACCTAAACCTAACCAACTTAAAACTTAACTCAGGCCCTAAACCCTAAAACCAAAACCTGACCCTAGCCACTGAGCCACTAACCCTACCACAACCCTAAACCCTAATTCCTAAACCAACCAACCCAGGCTACCTTGTAGTAAACTGATCCAAATCCTAAACCCTAAACACTGAGCCCTAAAACCTAAAACCTAAAACTAAATAAACCTAATAATAAAAATAAAACCTAAAGCTAAATAAAATAAAATTAAAACCTATATTTAAACCTAAACCTAAACCTAAAAATAAAATAAAATAAAAAATAAAAATTTACCAAAATAAAGTAAATACAAACATAAACTAAACAAAATAAAATAAAATAAACCTAAGAATAAAAACCTAAATTAAATAAAAATTGAACGTAAAATAAATAAAAAATAAACCTAAAATAAAATAAAATAAAAAATAAATAAAAATCTAAACCTAAAAATAAACCAAAAATATTAAAAAATAATACCTAATCCCTAAGCTAAAGAAAAACTTAAACCTAAAATAAAAATAAAATAAACAAAATAAAATAAAGATAAACCTAAACTAAAATAAACTAAACTAAAATAAATAAAACCTAATCCTAAACCTAAAATAAACTAAACCTAAACCTAAACCTAAACCTAAACTAAATAGAATAATAACAACAACAACAAGCCTTAATCCCACTAGGTGTTGTCGGCTACATGAATCCTTCATCTCCATTGTGTCCTATTATTTGTCAAATTCTCATTTAAATCAAGTATATTAAGATCGCTTTTTATACATCTTAACCAAGTCTTTTTAGGTCTATCTCTACCTTTCTTAACATAAGGAAAATCTAATGCATCTACTCTCCTAATCGGGTCATCGGATGGCCATGCTTTATGTGGACAAACCATCTAAGGAGACTCTCCCTAATCTTATCACAGCTACTCAACTTTTTCCCAAATATACTCATTTTGCATTCTATCTCTAGAGTAAAGCCACACATCCATCTAAGCATCCTCATCTCTATAACACTTAACTTAGTCTTATGCTTCTCTTTTATTATTATTACACCATAAGTCATTGCGGACTTACCACCATCTTAAAAATTTTCCTTTAAGTTTAAGTGGAACTTTTCTATCACATAATAGGCCAGATGCATTCCTCCACTTCAACCATCCAACTTGAATTCTACTAATAACATCTCCATCTATTTCACCATCATTTTGAACAATAGAGCCTAAATATCTTAAACACTCCCTCTTATTAATGACTTGTTCACCTAATGTCACTATCACTAGAACTTCAACTAAAATTACACTCCATATATTCAGTTTTAGATCTACTTAAATGAAAACCTTTAGACTCTAGATTTGACCTCCATAATTCAAGTTTCTATTGGACTCCCTCTCTAGTCTTATCAACAAGAAGAATGACATCAACAAAAAGCATACAGCAAGGAACATCTTCTTGTAAATTCCTAGTAAGAACATCCATAACTAAAGTAAAAAAAGATAAGGGCTTAAAGCTGATCTTTGATGTAATCCAACTAAAATAGGAAAATATTTTGTCAATCCTCCTTGTGTTTGGACACAAGTAATAGCTCTAGTATACATATCCTTGACTTGAATATAAATATTAACTCCTTTCTATTCTAGAACTCTCCAAAGAACATCTCTTGAAACTTTATCATAAGCTTTCTCTGTAATAAATATCATATGTATATCCTCCTTACTTTCTCTATGCTTCTACAGCCCTTAACAAATGTATAGCATCCATAGTAGATCTACGGCATGAATTGATTGCGAAACTTTTGTATCACATCATAACTATATTACTCTCTCCCATAATTTTAATGTATGGCACATTAACTTAAATCCTCTATAACTTTCACACTCTTGTGCATCACCTTTATTCTTAAATATAGGAACCAACAAACTCTTTCTCCACTCATCTGGCATCTTTTTAGTCTTTAAAATGTTATTAAAAAAATTTTTAAGCCAAGAAATTCCTTGATCTCCTAAACATTTCCACACTTCTATTGGAATATTATCCGATCCAACTGCTTTTCCACATTTCATTTTCTTTAAAGCTTCACTAATTTACTAATACAATGATAAAATGAAATTCTCTATTTTGTTTAGGTATTAAGGTTGCTAAAATCAATCATACTTTCAGATCCTTCATTGAAAAGTTTATCAAAATACCTCATCCACCTATTTTCAATGTCATTTTCTAAAAAAAACATTTTATTATTTTCATCCTTAATACACCTCACTTGAACTATGTCTTTACTTCTCCTATCTCTTTGGTTGGGTAACTTATACATACATCTTTCACCTTCTTTGGTATCTAATCTATTGTATAAATCACTAAAAGCTAAATTTTTTGCATCATATACAGCTTTCTTAGAATCTCTATAGGCCACTTTATATATTTCACAATTCTCTGAGGTTTTACATCTAAACCAAGATTTATAACAGTACTTCTTATTTTTTATCTTTTCTTGCACACTCTGACTCCACCACCAACTATTCTTATTAAAGGAAGCTTTTCCTTTTGATTCTGCAAGCACATCTTTAGTAACTTGGTTAATTTCACTTATTATTTTTTCCCACATAATGTTAGCTTCCTCATGAACATCCCAAATTCTAATCTCTTGTAGCTTGCTCTTAAAAATATTTTTATTTGTGTTCTTTAAGTGTCCCCATGTAATTCTAGGACAATAATTTGGTTTATTTTCTCTCTCACAACCTTTCATCTTAAAATCTAAAACTAGCAATCGATGTTGGGTTCTTAGATTTTCACTTGGAATGACCTTACAATCTAAACAATCTATTTTTCTTATCAGAAAATAATCAATCTATTTTTTACTAGATCCATTTTTATAAGTAATAATATGTTCATCTCTTTTCTTAAATAAAGTGTTAGCAAATACAAAATCATAAGCTAAAGAAAAATCTAATATAGTCCTACCTTCTCCATTAGTCACTCCAAATCCATAACCACCATGAATACTTTTAAAATCTTCTACCACTCTACCAACATGCCCATTTAAATCTCCTCCAATAAATACTTTTTCTTCAAGAGGTATCTTTTGTATTAATCCCTCTAATTCATTCGAAAATTTTTATTTTGCGCTTACCTCCAAATCTACTTGAGGAGCATAGACACTTATAACATTGATAATCTTAGTATCAACAATAATCTTTAAAGCTACAATTCTATCTCCACATCTATTAATATTTATAACATTATCCTTCAAACTTTTATCTATAATCACACCTACCCCATTTCTTGTTTGACTTTTACCTGAATACCAAAGTTTAAAATCTAAACTATCAATCTCCTTGGCCTTCTCCCCAACCCATTTAGTTTCTTGAACACATAAAATATTTATCTTTCAATGAACCATATTATCTATTAATTCCATTAATTTACAGAGTACTATATTCCAAGATCCTAACCTAATTCTAGTTTCATGGACTAACTTCTTTTCCCATCCATCCATAATGTTGGAACCCTTGCTTATTTAATTTGCCGCACCGATCACTGACACTTTTCACGTATCAAAGCCACCGTCGCGTGACTTCAGTGCATAGCATTAACACAATGATTTAAAGGATTCATGTCATGATTATTTTGACAAGTTTTACGCTGGCTGTCGACTACCTAACGTAACCCTCCACTTTTCACATCCGAACTTGGGACCGGCAATGGTAGTGTTGAAATAAAATGAAATAAACTAAAATAAACCTAAAAGGAAACCTAAAATAAAAATAGAAAGCCTAAACCTAAAAAAAAACCAAAACTTAAACCTAAAACTAAAAACTAAACCTAAAACTAAAAACTAAACCTAAAACTAAAAAAATAAATTAAAAATAAAACTAAACTAAAAAGTTTGCATAAACCTAAACCCAAACCTAAAAAATAAACTAAAATAAATAACCTAAACTAAAATAAATATAAATAAAAGATAAACCTAAATAAAAGTAAAAAATAAAATAAACTAAATTAAATAAAAGTTAATAAATTAAATAAACCTAAACTCTTGGGTTTACTTAATTTTAGAAAAAAAACCTAAACCTCTAAACCTAAACCCTAAAACCCCATACCCTACCACAACCTAAATCTTAAACCATCTCTATAACCTCATTCCCTACACACATGGCTAAAAGCCTAAAAATCAAAGCTGTGCCCTCAACCCTAAACTAAACACTAAATAAATCCAAAACTAAATCATAACCTAAGGCCAAACCTAAACCTGTAAAAACCTAAACCTAACCTAAATAAACCTAAACTAAACTAAACTAAATAAATAAACTAAACTAAACCTATGCACGAAAACCCTCCTGGTGTGGCTCTCTGTGATTGCATTTTCCCCTTTCTCCTATTTCGATTACCTTACGGCTTGGCCTATCTTTGATCACTCTCGATCAATTTCTTTGATCGTTTATCTCTAATTAGCCTCTCATGTGAGTTTCCCTTTGCTCACTCGATGGTGAGGAGCTCCGCGGTCGAGCTTCTCCATCTTGGCGTTGGTAAAACATCAATTACATGGAATTGTGGATCCAAAACATCACTACTACTGCAGTTAAGTCCTTTAAGGATGCATTATCTGGTAAGAATCTTTCCCCTAATGCTTCGGTGAATTTGATCTCGACCTCATTTCGTAGCATGCCAACAATTATGTGTTCGGATCTAGATGTGGAAAAGTTGGCGAAGCCTTATGAATTCTCTTTAGTTGGTAAATTTTCCTTACGGCGGCCAACTCTTGATAACATCCGATCTTTTTTTCATAGCCTTAAGCTTACAGGTGCTTTCACTATCGGATTGATTGATCCAAGACATATTTTAATTCAGCTCTGTAATGAATTAGATTATTCAAGAGTTTTTGCTCGTCGCTCGTACTTTGTCTTTAATTATCAATGCGACTTCTAAAATGGTCTCCTCTTTTTGATATAAAAGAGGAATCCCCAATTGTTCCTATATGGTTATCTCTTCCTAATATGATAATACACTATGTTACACATCAAGTTCTCTTTGCAGTTGGGGCTCTCTTTGGTCGGCCTCTTCAAATTGATCAGGCCACCGCTGCGAGATCACAACCTTCTGTTGCTTGTATTTTGGTTGAAATTGATATTTCTAAATAGCATCCTAAAGAAGTTTGGATTGGCTCTAAGAAGTTCGATTATAATCAAAAAGTTGAATTTGAGAATTTTCCTATTTTTTGCACACACTATAAAATTCATGCCCACGATCACTCTGAATTTTTTGTGTTGCATCCTCAACTAAAATAAAACATTTGCCTGATCCTAATTCTACTCTATCAAATGATAAAGCCAGTAAATTTACTTATGTGCCTAAGGTCACTCAAAATGGGAATCCTACCCCTACCCCTACTCCTTTTGTATCCACTGCTTTATTTATTTATTTGAGAGCAATCTGAGTAAGTTAAAGACACTGCTAATGAGGTTAGTGAGGAGGAAAATGATAGCTTGATTATCAGCCCTTCTAATTGTAATAATTTGGCTCCTCAAGATAATACCTTGATTCAGTCTAACCTACCCCTCTTGGCTAGTGAACCCGAGGATACTCATATGAACCTTAGTGGTGATTTGAATGGAAATTTTAGGTTGGATCAAAATCTGAAAACAAATTCTGGAGCTGATGCTTTGATGAGGGAACAAAATTTAAAAACTGCTGGTCATTTGATGATGGAACAAAATCTGAAAACTAATTCTGGAATTGATCTTGAAATATGTGCTATTAATGGCTTCACAACCTCTCCTTCTCCTACTCGAGTGATGCATGCTAACCCACTCTCTAATTCGACATTGAGGAAGGGGAAATTACCATTAAAAATGCTTTGACTGATACAGGTCCTATTTTGAATATCACAAATCAGGCTCTCTCGGATGGTGATTCTTTGGACAATGATAGACCTTTTCAAACTATTTTTAAAAAAATCACTTAAAGCAAGAATGTTGACTAATAGCTCCACTAGAACTACTAGATCTTCCCTAACTTCCCATAAATAACTAGTTCTATTTCTCTTTTCTTCTTGCTTTATTATATCTTTATTATCTCTTTTCCTTTCTTTTATTATTTTACTATGATCAATTTACTAATTTGGAATGTTCATGGTATTGGGGCTCTCATTATCTACAACCATATTAGAAGACTTTATCGTATTCAAAATATAGCCTTACTTATTGTTATTGAACCTTTCATACACTCTTCTAAGATCAACCATGTTGCTAGAATGCTTGGCTTTCACAACTTATTTTCTAATATTAGCAATAAAATTTGGTGTTTCTGGAATAACTTTGTCAATATATCTATCCTTGATGATCTTCAACAATTGGTTAATGTCCACATCTCATTGGGTGATTTCTTTACTCTTGGTTCCTTTATTTATGCTTCTTGTAATATAACAGGTAGACACATCCTTTGGGATAATTTAAGAACCTTTGCCTCCTCGGTCAACAAACCCTAGTTGGTAGGGGTGATTTTAACACTATTCTCTCTTCCTCAGAAAGAAGGGGAGGTTGCTCTCCTAACATTCATTCCATGGAAGACTTTTCTAATATGATTTTTGATTCCAATCTGATTGATATTGGCTTTTCGGGATCGGATTATACATGGCATAACTCTAGATTCTAGCAGCGGCTTGATAGGACTCTTTTTAATTCTCTTTGGATCAATCAATGGTCCCTTACTTATGTTGAACATTTGAGCAGAACTTTGTCTGATCATGCTCCTCTTTTTATTTCTGTCCAAAATCCCTCTAATAGGTTATCCTCCCCTACCTATTTCAGATTCCAAAATATGTGGATCCAACACATTTATTTCATAAATGTTGTTTCCACTAACTAGATGGCTCCTCTTCATCCGGATAATTTGGTTAAGGGCATGATTCACCTCTAGCTTAAGCTTAAAAGGCTTAAACAAAACCTTATTTGGTGGAACAAGAATCATTTTAAAAATATTATTTCCAATATCTAAACATGGAACAATTGGTTTGTTCTATTGAAGATGTTGTTTGGACTGATTCTACTAAACTTGAGGATTTGAATGAAGCTAAAGATAACTTGGAAATCTATCAGAATATGGAGGAAACCTACTGACGGCAAAAGGCTGCTAGCAAATATATTGCTGATGGTGACA
Organism: Cymbidium sinense; assembly: GCA_021442155.1. Taxonomy (NCBI): domain Eukaryota; kingdom Viridiplantae; phylum Streptophyta; class Magnoliopsida; order Asparagales; family Orchidaceae; genus Cymbidium; species Cymbidium sinense. Next base: position 267,520,799 of record CM038215.1, read on the forward strand.
GAAATACCAGATACTTTCATGCTCTTTTCCAAAAAAAAGAGAGCCTTAAACTCTATTAAAAAAATTAAAAATGATAACGACAACTGGATCACTCACAATAACGATATTAAAGATTTTGTCACACATCATTTTAAAAACTTATTAAACAAGAACCTTTCATTAGAAGCTATTTCCAACTCTCACTTGATTCCCTCAATAATTACTATTGATGACAACCATTTGCTAAATATGAGTCCCACAGAAGCTGAGATTGGCAGTATTCTTAATAGCATGAATGATGATTCTGTTGCTGGCCTTGAAGGCTACACGACTCAATTTTTTCAGCATTATTGGCCTATTATTAAGTCTGACCTAGTCGATGTTGTCGTTGATTTCTTCATTGGAAATCCTTTACCTAGCTATTTTTCTAGCACTTCCATTATTCTCATTCCCAAAATTAATAATCCTGAATCTTGGGGTGATTTCAGACATATCAGTCTTTGCACCTTCTTTCATAAACTCATTGCTAAATTGATTGCCAATAGAATTAGTCCGTTGCTTCCTAAAATTATTTCACCCAACCAAACTGGATTCATTAAAGTTAGAGCTATATCTGACAACATTCTTCTAGCCCAAAAGCTGATTCATGATCTTGATGCTTCTACCAGAGGTGGCAACATCCTTTTCAAATTGGACATCTCTAAAGCTTTTGACAACCTCTCTTGGAATTTCCTCTTCCAAATTCTCCATTTGTTTAGTTTTTCTAATTATTTTATATGTCTCATTAAAAATCGTATTACCAATGTTTAGTTCTCTGTTATCATGAATGGTGAGGCCTTAGGTTTTTTCCCTTCTATGAATGGCTTGAGACAAGGGGATCCCTTATCTCCCTCTCTTTTTATTATTGCTGTTGAATATCTTTCGAGGAGTCTTAATGATCTTTTCAACAATAATCCTAGCAAGTTTTTTAGAACTCATGGTGGTCTTTCCGTCTCTCATCTTAGTTTTGCTGATGACTTCATTATCTTTTCCAATGTCTCTATTCATCACATTAAAAATATTGAGAATCTTTTAAATAAATCTGGTAATGAAATTGGTCTCTTTCTTCATGAAGGTAAAAGTTGTTTCATTCCTTCCTCTAAAATCTCTAGTAATAAGCTCAACCAAATCTTGAGAATTACTAATTTTCAGCAACAACAACTTCCTATTAAATATCTTGGTGCTCCACTTTTTAAAGGTCAGAAAAGATCACATCTTTTTGTTGGATTAATCCAAAAAATCTCTAATAAAATTTCTATTTGGGAATTCTATTTACTCTCATTTGGTGGTAGACACACTTTGCTTAAAAGTACCCTTAACTCCATGCCTTTATATCTTATTCAAACCATTGTGCCGACTAATTCAACCATTAATGAGAATTGCCTCCTAATAAATTCTTCTAGGGAAAAAATTCTACTAAAAGAATGCATTGGACCTCTTGGTATAAAAGCTATGGTACTCTAGCTGAAGGTGGGCTTGGCTGTAAGCCAATCAGGGAAGCTATCACTGCTTTCTCCTATAAACTATGGTGAAATTTTAGGAGAAACAATAGTCTTTGGGCTAATTTCATGACTGCCAAATACTGCCAGGGTAAGCACCCTCTCATTTTCCCTTACAAAGTGGGAGAGTCTCTTCTATGGAAAAGACTTTGTTCCATCAAATGGGAGGCGGAATCCTTAATTTCTTTGGGGATTAACTCTGGAACCTCTTTCTTTTAGCAAGATAATTGGACTGGAGATGGGTCCATTGATGATTTACTTTCTACCCACTCCACTATTGCTATTAAAGTGAACTCTTTCTGGCAGAATAATAAGTGGAACAATAGTAAGCTTACTGACTATATTCCTTACTCTCTTTTAGATAAGTTTACTATCATTCCTGTCATTCCTAACAATCATGATCAGATACTTTTTAAGCTTTCCCAAAATGGTGATTTCAACCTTAAAATGCCTGGATTCATATTAGAGAAGCTCATGATTTCTTCAATTTGTTTTTTAAACTTTGGAATAACACTATCCCTATTTCTTATTATGTTCTAACTTGGCAAAGTTTGAAAAACTTCATCCCTATTGATTCCTTGATGTGGGGTAAAGGTTTTTACTTACCTTTAAAATGCCATTGTTGTTTTCACATTGAGAATGTGAATCATGTATTTATTAACGGAGCCATTGCTTCCAAACTTTGGGTTTGGTATGATGATCTTTTTAATATTGTCAAATTCAATGGCTCCTTAACTTTATATCAACTCCTTGAAGTTTATTTTGAAAACACTATTAAGGCCACATTAAAGTGATAATTGCTATCACTCTTATTTGGTTCATATGGATGGACAGAAATGATGCAAAACATCGTGGGATTCCTATGAACCATAAGAGGATAATTGCTAGAATTAAAGATAAAATTTGTGCTTTATTTAATGCCAGTTTAATTAACTACAATCAATTTAAAGGCTGTAGATTTGTGGCCAATAAAATGGGTTTCAACCTACCGGACCATCCCAACTGTAAAGATGATAAGCTTGTTTATTGGAAAAAACCTCATGATAATATTATTAAAATTAATACTGATGGATCTGTTTCTCAAAATGCTTCTGGCTGTGGTGCCATTTTCAAAAACCTTAATGGTAAAGTTTTATGTGCCTTTGCTTATCCTCTTAATACATGCTCTGTTCTCTTTGCGGAGCTAATGGCTGTTAACAAAGCTATTGAGATTTGCCTATAAAAAGGTTGGCTCAATATTTGGATTGAGGTGGATGCCCTGTTGCTGATTGATCTATTGACTTCCACTAAAGTAGGAAATTCAGAATTGTACTACCTCCTAAAGCATACTAGAGCTCTCCTATCTTAACTCTATTTTAAAATCACTCATGTTTGGTGTGAAGGTAATGCGTGTGCCGATTACCTTGCTAATCTGGGTGCTAGATTAGATGGAATAAAATTCTTTGATCAGCTTACACTTCCTAAACATTTGTGTGGATTGGTTAATTTGGACAATCGGACTTCCATATCTCGGATACTAATTTCATCCTATGTTTTGGCCGATTACAACTTGTATTACTTTGTTTTATCTATGGCCATCTTTTGTTTATCTTTTGTTTATTGTTGTTGCTCCTCTTCATTTCTTGATGCATTTCCGATATTCTTTTGGTTCTTGATCTCTGTAGCATTTTGTGGTTTTCTGTTAATTATCAAATCTTTTTTGGGGTCTTCAGTATCTTTGTTTCCCATGGAAATTTGCTTCCTTTTTCCCTAATCTGCTGGATGGAGATGTCTTATTTTCTGATCTGCAGGGATGGACTACTTGCCATCAATAATATTTTTTGGGACTTACTGCATTTTGCTTTTCTTTTCACAATTGAGACTGCTTCTTGTCTCTTTTTCCTATTGCCTATTCTCAAACTGATTCTTTATTTTGGCTACCTATATTGGAGGCTCACGTCTTTGTTGCTGTAGTTGTTGGTTTGCTATGATTTGCACAGCTTCATGGTGGGCCCTACTTTATTTGTATTTTCCCTTTTAAATAGGGTTGTGGCTCCTGTCTTGCTAACCAACCACCCTTCCTCAACCTGTAAGGGAAGAATGTTTAATTTACCTGTTATTACTAATGTTTCTTTGCATGATTGGATTTGCTTCTTGCCTTCCTTGCATCCTGATTTTTCTGATGATGTTGGATTAGATGCTGATCTACTTTTCCTTGTCTTGAAGGATCTTAATGATGGTTTTCTTTTGATCCCCATTTTGGGTCTATGTAATACTACTGTTACTGACTGGATTACCCTCTGTTGGGTGCAATATTTGGTTTGCTGTCTTGGTCGTTGGCTAAATGGATTATCAGGTTTTATGCCCAACAACCTGTTGCTGGGGTTGTTTCTCTGATTGTATTTTTGTGTTGCTTGCGGTGGGGTGCAGCTTATCACCTATGCCATGTGAGGTATGGGTCTATCTGCCTTTTCATTTCTCTCTTGGATCATGTAGACTTGTGTATTTACTGTTGTGATCATGCTTTTATCAAGGTGATTATTAACATCTGTTTGGGTGACCAGGATTGGGGTTTTGCTTATAAACTGATTGGTTTTTTGGACATCTATTTGAGTGTCCACCAGGCTAATTATTGCTTATGGAATTATTGTTTTTTGATGCATTACCCTGTATCATCTCTATGGTTATCTTGTATCGGAGGGTCTTGCCTTGGTTTTCCCAACTGTTGGTTAACTATTTATAGTCATGTTTCCTGTTGGGTTCTTTTAAGCTGCTCTTTAGGTTTGTGTCTCCTAATTTGCTAACCTGCTGGGTTGTGCTGCCCCTAAGAGTAAGAATGTTTTTATTGATTTCCATCACTATTGCTTCCTTGAACTATTTGGTTTGTTTCCTGATTCCCTCTCCTGCTATCGTTTCTAGTATTTGCTTAGCTGATGGTCGGTTTTTCCTGGAATTGCAGGATTATACTACTGTTATTTTTTCGATTTTCATTTTGGTTCTTTGCAATATTGGTACTGCCTACAATATCCCATGTTGGGTTCAGTATTTGTGTTTCCATTTGGTTATTGCCAACGGGTCTTTCGGGCACTTATGTTCTGCTGCCGTGCTTTTGCGGCTGGTTTTGTGGCTATTTTCTTGTTTTATTTTTTGCTAATTGAATTACCATATTATCGTGGCCTTTGCAGTATGGGTCAAGTTGCTATTTTATTTCTCCCTTGGACTTCTAAACTTGTGCAGTTCTATTGTGATCATGCTATTATTAAGGTGATTGTTAACATCTTTTTTTTTCTAATACTGAATGGCTTCCCTCTTTTTGGGCTATTTACCTGGACATGAGCTCTCATCTCGGTAGGGATGGTCCTGCATTTATGTTGAAGGGTTTTACATTGTTCAGCAGGCTGAATATTGCTTTGGTTTCCTACCTGGCTTTCTCTTTGATGATTGTCGTGTACTTCTCCCAATTATCTATGGCTTGCTGTTTTGGAGTTGCCTACTGGTTGTGTTTACTCATGCTTCTTCTTGACATTCATATTTATTATTGTGGTCATATTAATATTATGGTGGATGTGCCAAGATTTTAATGATTGTAATGTTGTTGACTCTACATGCTTTGTTGACATCATTGGTGGTACTTATCTTATATATGGGATTGGTGGCATCCCTTTATCATTCAGATCTATGTTGTTTTCTTTTTCTATGTGTATGGCTATATTTTGGGCATGCGGTACTAAAGACCATATGAATTCCTCCCAAGCGGCTTTTTCCATATGCTTGAGAATCATATTTTCTTGTTGGCTTCTTTTCCAATGGAGGCTACTCTCATCCTCAAGAGCTTATGATGAAGATGGTCCAAAGGCTTTTCTTTTTTTATCAATTTATATCTGTTACTTTCTCCCTTTTGCTTTATTTTGATTGTACTTAGATAGGGGATTTACTCTCTAGGCTATTTTTGTAGCTCTTTGAGCAGTAGTTCTTGAGTTTATCACCTCTTAAGGACCATGTAACCTCTTTTTTTATGGAAATATCCCCTATATTGGGTTCTAAAAAAAACCCTAAACCCCAAACCCTGAAAGCATAAACCCTAAAACTCTAAACCATAAAGCCTAAAGCCTAAAGCCTAAACCCTAACCCAAAACCCTAAACCCAAAATGTAAACCTAAAGTAACTAAATAAATTATAAAATAAACTTAAACCCTAAAACCTAATGAATGTAAACCCTAAGAATGGGCAGAACCTTAATGGCAGGAACATCACCATCATTCAGGCTCAGTCTAGATCTAAAAGTGGAGGCGTAGGCGGAGACGGCGGTTATCGCATTGGTGGTGGGGGATCTAGAGGTGCTGCTGGATATGGAGGAGGTGGTCGAAGTAGTGGAGGTTATGGAGGCAGGAGGAGCGACAAAGGTTACAAATGTGGTGATGGCGGAGGGAGAGATTTGTGATATGATGGTGGATCCCGCTACTCGAGAGGCTGGGGTGGTTTTAATGGGAACTGGAGAAATTAAATGATGGCTTATCTAATCTGATACTTATGGAACTATGTCTTTATAAGAGACGATCTAGGTTTTGATTTACTCTATGCGTGCTTATTTTTTATCTATTTTGTCACTTGTATCTTAGAAAACTTGGTTTGTTACTTGGTTGATGAAATCGAAAAGAAGAAATGTTGAATATGAATTTTTTTCTCTATTAAAAAAACACCAAACACTTAAAACCTAAACTAAAACCTGAACCCTAGACCTAAAACCTAAACCTTAAATCCTATACCCTAAACCCTAAAAACCATAAACCGTAATCCTTAAACCCTAAACCCTAAAACCCTAAACCCTAAACCATAAACCCTAAAACCTAAACCTTAAATACTAAACCCTAAACCTTAAAACCTAAACCCTAAACCCATAACCCCAAACCCTAAACCATGAACTAACCCTAAACCCTAAATTGTAAACCCCAAACCCTAAAAAGCTAAAAACCTAATCTTCAACTAAATAAAACCTAAAAAATAAAATAAATAAAAAAACCTAAACCAAAATAAAATAAAAACTTAAACTTAAACCTAACCTAAACCTAAACCTAAAAAAGAAAATAAAGTAAAAACTAAAAACTCTACTAAAATAATATAAAAAAAACTTAAAGTAAACTTAAAAAATAAAAAACCTAAATAAAATAAAAACTAAAACTAAAAATAAAAATAAAATAAACTTAAAATAAAATAAAATAAAAAATGAAACATAAAAAATAAACATAAAAATAAAATCTAAAAAGAAATAAAAAATAAAACCTAAACCCTAAATAAAAAAAAAAAAACTAAACCTAAAATAAAAATAAAATAAACCTAAACTTAAACTAAAATAAACTAAACTAAAATAAATAAAACCTAAACTTAAACCTAAAATAAACTAAATCTAAACCTAAACCTAAACCCTAAATAAAATAAAATAAACTTGAATAAGCCTAAACTTAAAATAAAAAATAAAACCTAAAAATAAACCTAAAAAAAACCTAAAACCTAAACCTAAGAAAATAAAGGCTAAACATAAACCTAAAAATAAAAAATAAAACTTAAACGTAAAAAATAAAGTAAAAATAACACTAAAATAAAAAATAAACCTAAACATAACCTTAAATCTAAAAAATAAATAAAAAAGTAATTTAAAATAAATAAACCTAAAATAAATAAACTAAACTAAATAAAAATTAAAATTAAAATAATGTAAAAAAATAAACAATAAACTAAATAAACCTAAACGTACGAGCTTACTTAATTTATAAAATAATTAACAAAAAAACCCTAACTCTAAACCCTAAGACCTAAAACCTAAACCTACAACCCTAAACCCTAAACCCTAAACCTTAAAACCCTAAACCCTAAACCCTAAACCCTAAACACTAAACCCTAAACCCTAAGCCCAAAAACCTACAAACTTAAACCCTAAACCCAAAACCCCAAACCCCAAACCCCAACCCTATACCCTAAATTAAACCTAAAACCTAAAACCTAAAAAAACCTAAACCTAAACCTAAACTAATAAAATAAAAATAAAATAAAAAACCTAAACCTAAATAAAATAAAATAATAAAATTAAATAAAAACCTAAACAAAAAAAATTAAAATATAATAAAAAATAAAAACTAAACAAAAATAAAATAAATAATATCCTAAACTAAATAAAAAATATAATTAACCTAAAAATAAAAAACCTAAATAAAATAAAAACTAAATAATAACCTAAACTTAAAAATAAATTAAAATTAAAACCTAAACCCTAAACCTAAAATAAATAAATTAAAATAAGCCTAAACCTTAAAAAAAATAAACTAAACTAAAATAAATAAAACTTAAACCTAAACCTAAAATAAACTAAACCAAAACCTTAAACTAAATAAAATAAACTAAACTAAAAAAAACCTTACCCTAAACTAAAAAATTAAACCTAAAATTAAACCTAGAATAAAAACCTAAAACAAAAACCTAAAAATATAAAATAAAAATCATAAACATAAACCTAAAAATAAAAAAAAATTAAACATAAACCTAAAAAAATAAAATAAAAATAAAATGAAAGTAAAAATAAGTATAAACTTAAACCTATACCTAAAAAATAAACTAGAATAAAAAAAACTAAACTAATATCAATAAAGTAAACTAAATAAAAATAAAAAATATACCTAAATAAAAATAAAAATAAAATAAACTAAAATAAATAAAAAATAAAGTAAATAAACCTAAGCCCACCCATTTAGTTAATTTTTTTTTAAAAAAACATAAACCCTAAACCCTAAACCTTATTCCCTAAATCCTAAAACTAACCCTAAACCCTAAACCTACAACCCTAAACCCTAAACACTAAACCCTAAAAAACCCTAAACCCTAAACCCTAAACCCTAAATCTTAAACTAACCCTAAACCCTAAACCCTTAACCCTAAAAACCATAATTCCTAAAGCCTAAACCCTAAACCCTAAACCCTAAAAATCATAATCCCTAAAGCCTAAACCCTAAACCCTAAACTAAACATAAGCCCTAAGTTAACCCTAAATCGTAAACCCTAATCCTAAACCTTATACCCTAAAACCATAAACCTTAAACACTATGCCCTAAAAACCTAAAAACTTAAACATAAACTAAATAAAACTAAATAATAAAATAAATAAAAAACCTAAACCTAAATAAAATAAAATATAGTAAAAACCTAAATTAAAACCTAAACCTAAACCAAAAAATAAAATAAAATAAAATAATAAAAATAAACTAAAATAAAATAAATAAAAACCTAAACTAAACTAAAAAATAAAATAAACCTAAGAATAAAAACCAAAATAAAATAGAAACTAAATGTAAAATAAAAATAAATAAAATAAAATAAACCTAAGTTTGAAGTTTTGTTGGAAATTTGGATTTGAATTGAATTTAAGAAGGTGTACATGGATTGGATTTAGGCTACATTATAGGTTATTTTCCTAAGTCCCTAAGGCATGCCCTAATCCTATGATTAACCCTTCTAAGTCTCTAGGCTTAGGTTAAGTATTCACCTAATAACTAAAAGTGTCTTATGACTAGGGAAGTCTTACTGTCTAGATGACTCTTAAACTAAAATAAACTAAAATAAAATAAATAAAACTGAAACCTAAACTGAAACTTAATCCAAAACTAAATAAAATAAAATAAATTAAAAATAAACTTACACCTAAACTACAAAAAATAAAACCTAAAAAAAACCTAAAATAAAAACCTAAAATCTAAACCTAAAATAAATATAATAAAAACTTAAAACCTAAACCTTAAAATAAAAAATATAACTTAAACATAAAAACTAAAATAAAAATAAAACTCAATTAAAAAATAAACTAAAACAAAACCTAAACCTAAAAAATAAATTAAAATAAAAAACCAAAACTAAAATAAATAAACCTAAAATAAATAAATTAAACTAAATAAAAATAAAAATAAAAAAATAAAATAAACTAAAATAAATAAATGAGACTAAATAAACTAAATAAACCTAAACCTAACAGTTTACTTAATTTTAAAACAAAACCCTAAAACTAAATCCTAAATCCTAAACCCTAATCCTAAACCTTAAATCCTAAACCCTAAACCACCCTAAAACTAACCTTAAACCCTAAACTAACCCTACAACCCTAAATCCTAAATCTTAAACCCTAAACCCTACCCTAACCCTAACCCTAAACTCTAAACCCTAAACTCTTAAACCCTAAACCAAAATAAACAAATCATAAACCCTAAACCCTAAAAACCTTAAACCCTTAAGCTTAAACCCTAAACTAACCCTAAACCCTAAGCTAACCCTAAACCTTAAACCCTAAACTCTAAACTCTAAACTCTCAAAATCTTAAACCCTAAAGCCTATACACTAAATCCTAAACCCTAAGCCCTAACCCCTAACCCTAAACCTTAAACCCTAAAACCCTAAACCTTAAATTCATAAATCTTAAACCCTAAAACCTAAATAAAAAAACCCTAAACCCTAAACCATAAACCCTAAACTTTAGAAACCTAAAAACCTAAACCTAAACTAAATAAAACCTAATAATAAAATAAAAAACCTACACCTAAATAAATAAAATCAAATCAAATCAAATCAAAACCTAAACTAAAACCTAAACATAAACCTAAAAATAAAATAAAATAAAAAATGATAATAAACTAAAATAAAATAAATAAAAACCTAAACTAAAAAAAAATAAAATAAAATAAACCTATGAATAAAAAACCTAAATAAAATAAAAACTAAACTTAAAATAAAAATATAAAAAACCAAAAATAAAATAAACTATAAACTAAATAAAAAATCTAAACCTATAATATAAATATAAAAATAGAACCTAAAAAAATAATAATAATAAAACTGAACTAAAAAAAACTTAAACCTAAAATAAAAATAAAATAAACCTAAACCAAAACTAAAATAAACTAAACTAAAATAAATAAAATCTAAAACTAAACCTAAAATAAATGAAACCTAAACCAAAACCTAAGCCTAAATGAAAAAATAAAACCTAAAACTAAACCTAAAATAAAAACCTAAAACCTAAACCAAAAATAAAATAAAATAAAAACCTAAACCAAAACTTAAAAATAAAAAATAAATCCTAAACCTTTAAAAAAATAAAAATAAAACTCAACTAAAAAATAAGCCTAAACCTAAAAAAATAAACTAAAATAAAAAACCTAAACTAAAATAAATAAACTAAACTAGATAAAAATAAAAAAAATAAACCTAAATACAATAATAAAATAAATTAAATTAAAAAAAATTAACTAAATTAAGTAAGTAAACCTAAAGCTACCGATAATCATTAATTTATAAAAAAAACCCCTAAACCATAAACCTTAAAGCCTAAAAATCTATACCCTAAACCCTAAACCCTAAACCCTAAACCCTAAACACTATGCCCTAAATCCTAAATCCCTAAACCCTAAATGGTAAACCCTAAACCCTTAACCCTAAAACCAACAACACTAAACCCTAAACCCCAAACCCTAAACACTAAACCATAAACCCTAAACTAACCCTAAACCCTAAAACCTATAACATTAAACCCTAAACACTAAACTAACCCAAAACCCTAAACCCTAAACTAACCATAAACCTTAAACCCTAAACTAGCTCTAAACCCTAAGAATGGGCTGAACCTTGACCACAGGAACATCACCATAAACTAGTTCTAGATCCAAGGCTACCGTAGTGGTGGTGGGGATCTGGAGGCCGGGTGGATAGGAGGTGGTGTGAGGTGGTGGTTGTGGAGGCGGGAGGAGCGATGGAGGCTACAACCATGGTGGTGGTGGAGGGAGAGATCAGAGATATGATGGTGAATCCCGCTACTCAAGAGGCAGGGGTGGTTCTGATGGGAACTAGAGAAACTAAAAAATGGTTGATCTGATCTTCTTCTTATGGAACTATGCCTTTATAGTAGAGATGGTTCAACTTATCTAGGGTTTTTTATTTGCTCTATGGGTGCTCATTTTTGATCTATATCATCACGTGTGTCTTAGAAAATTTAGGGTGCTACTTGGTTGATGAAATTAAAAAACAATGTTGAATTTGAATTTTCTCTCTCTTAAAAAATAAACTAAAACCCTAAACCCTAATCCCTAAACTAAAAGTTAAACCCTAAACCTAAAACTTAAATCCTAAACCCTAAACCCTAAAGCTAAATGCTAAATGCCATCGAGCCCGCCTAATTGGAAGCAACAATTAGATTTTCCACAAAAAAACCCCTAAGGGGATGTACCTCCGCAAGGGAAATGAAATTCGCTAGAGCACCAAAATAGTAGAGGAGAGAGAAGATGCTCGAATGAATAGATTTTTTTTAAAATATTGAGTATCTTTCTCCCTACAATTATATCCCCCAATAAAATTGGTTTTGTTAAAGGGAGATCTATTACTGATAATGTTCTATTATCCCAAGAGATGATTCATGATTTGAATGCCAAAGTTCAAGGTGGTAACCTGATTTTTAAGCTTGACATTTCAAAAGCCTATGATAATATTGGTTGGGTTTTCCTTTCTAAAATTCTTGCCTTATTCAGGTTTTCTAATCAAGTTATTACTTTAATTAAGATTGAGATTGAGAACTCTTAGTTTTCTATTCTTTTTAATGGTGAAGTGAATGGATTTTTCTCATTCTCTCATGGGTTAAGGCAAGGTGACCTTCTTTCTCCTACTCTTTTCTTTATTATTGTGGAATATCTCTCTAGATGTCTTGAGCATATGTTTAGTAGAATGCCTCACATGTTTTACAGAACCACTGATGGGTTTTCCATTTCTCATCTTAGTTTTGATGATGATTTTATTTTATTTTATAATGCCTCGACTCATTACATTAAAAAATTATGTAAGTTCTTAAATCACTTTGGTAGGGAGAGTGGCTTGAATATTAATCATGATAAAAGTTGTCTTATTATGAGCTCTTCTATCTCCTTATCTAAGATCAATGTTATCAGGAATATTATGGGCTTCTCTCATCAAAATCTCCTTATCAAATACCTGGGGACTCTCTTATATAGAGGCATGAAAACTTATTCTTTATTTGATGAAGTTATTCAAAAAATTAATAAGAAAATCTCTTCTTGGGAATTTCATTTACTCTCCTTTGGTGTTAGAGTTATCCTGATCAAAAGTACCCTTTGCTCTTTGCCTATGTATCTCTTGTCTACTATTGTACATACTCATTATATTATTTAAAAGATTAATAGACTTTTTAACAATTTTTTTGGGGGTCTAATAGATCTATCAAATAATTACATTGGGCTAGCTAGCATAACTATTGTGGTACTAATAATGAAGGTGTTTTGGGTTACAAAACCTTAGAGGATTCTATTAATTATTTTTCCTATAAAATGTGATGGAACTTTAGAAATAAAAATAGCTATTAGTCGAAGTTTATGCATGCTAAATATTGTCAGGGCAAACACCTCCCTCATTTGTGTTTTTAAATTTGGGGATTCTTCTACCTAGAGAAAGATCTATAACATTAAATGGAGTGCTAAGAATTTAATTTCCCAGGGTATCAATTATGGTTTCTCTTTTTTTTTGGCAAGGCAAATGGCTTGGTCAAGGTTCTACTGATTCCCTTCTTAATACTCATTCTATTAGGGTGCTTAAGGTTCATTAGTTACTTATTAATAATAATTGGGATGCGACCTAATTGAATAACCTTGTCCCAAATGTGATCATTGAAAAATTTCTCAAAATTTGCTCTCACCCTAATGAACCCGACCAAATTATTTTCAAAATTTATTCTTTTGGAGATTTTATTTCTAAAGATGTTTGGAAATTTATCAAACTTAAATATCAAGATTCCTTAGTTTTTACCAAAATCTCGAATAATAGTGTCCCAGTTCATTTTCAGTCTTAACTTGATGCATTTTTAAGCATTATATCTCTATGGATGCTACTCTTTTAAAAAAAGGATTCCACCTCCCCTCTAAATGTCACTGTTGTTATCACATTGAAAGTGTGGATCATGTTTTTGTGAATGACCCTCTTATAGCTAGATTGTGGAAATGGTATAATAATGTTTTTAATACCTTCCATTTTAATGGCTCACTTTCTATTATGCAACTTCTTGAAGCATGTTTCTCTCATACTTCTAAGGGTCATGTTAAAACTGTCTTAGCTATTACTATTGTTTGGCATATTTTGATGGATAAAAATGATTCAAAGCACTGTAAAAATCTTATGAATTATAATTGTATCATTGCTAGATCCGAATATAAAATTTTGTCTCTTTTTAAAGCCAATCTTCTTACTTACTCCAATTTTAAAGGCTACTAGTCTGAGGATTTGAAATTTGGGATTAACCTTCATACTTGTAATGTTTCTTCCAACCAAAAAGTTATCCATTGGATTAAACCTAATCATAATTGCATCAAGCTTAACACTGATGGCTTGATCTTTAATAGTTGTTGTGGTTATGGTGGGATTTTGAGAGATCATGGTGGCAAGGTAATTTCTTCTTTTGCTGCCCCTTTAGATCCTTGTTCAGTTTTATTTGCCGAACTTAAAGGCATTCATCATTCCATTTCCATTTATTTACAAAAGGGTTTATTTTAAGTTCTAGGTTGAAGTTGATGCTCTCCTTCTTTCAGATTTACTTAAGTCTGACTTCCATGGCAATGCTGAAGTGTTTTATTTGCTTAATCATACTAGGAGTCTTCTTATTAATCTAGATTTTTAAATTTCTTGTATCTATAGAGAAGGCAATTCTTGTGCTAATTTTCTTGCCAACTTAGGGGCCAATTCTTCTAATTTGCAAATGTTTTCTAATGAAGATCTTCCTTTTTATTAAGGGGTCTTATTAATCTAGAAAAAATTGGGTTGCCTTATCTTAGAAGCTTTTAGCTCTTCCTTCCTTCTATGTGGCTTTCGATTACTCTATGTGGATGGTTTTTTTTAGTTTTGGATATTTCCTCTACTAGTTTGGATTTAAGTTTTCTCTTCACCTAAACCTAATTTTGTTCTCTAGTATGAATTCTTCTTATTTTTTGGATTGGTTGGGGTTATTTTTCATTCCTTTGGTTTTTTGCTATAGTTTTTGGTTTCTAGTTTATTTTGTCTCCATTCCTGGTGAAAGTCTTTGCGCAGTGGAGGTCTTTTAATGTCTTCCGCTTGTTGTGGTTCTCTGTTCTGTTGCTCCTTGTTATGGTGGAATTATGTTATTTTGGTGATGGGCGTGGTTTTCCTTTTTATTGTTCTCTTGTGTGGTTTTTTCTGGCTTTGGTTATTTAATGGTTGGGTTTTTCTACAGCCTAATTTGTTTGGTTTGGGTTTGAGAGTTGACAGGTTGCTGATGAAATCTGGATGTAGTTATTATCCCTACTTGGGTTGTGTTGTTCTTTCTAGATTTGTTATCTACCTTTTGGTTATGGTTCTCTTTTTTGGTGGTTGTTTTATTAGGTTTTTCTAGGGTGGTTTCTTTGTGGTTGGATGGCCCGTCGCCAACTTATTTCTTACTATTTAGGGTGGTTCTTCCAAGTGCTTTTGGCTACCCCTTTTCTCATGAGTTGATCACTTCCCCCCTGCTTCTGTTATTTGGGGTATGGGATTCTTGGGTGGGGATTGCTCATCGGATAGTGGTTTTTGGTAGAAGTGTTTTTATGGCTACTGCTTCTACTGTCATGATGGGTTGGATGACTTTGTGAGCTATTCCCTCCTTTGCAGTAGCTTGGAGAACTATTTTTTGCAGCTCTTTTCCCTTACTTTGTTTCTTCTTTGGTTGGTTTTGAGGATGGATGTCTCTGGTTTATTGTATCCTCTGGTTATGAGTTGGTCCTCCTCCTGTATTATTGATGTTTTGGTTGTGGGTTTTGTTCTTAAGTGGCTAGCTAATGACTCCTGGTTGGCTATTATTTGTCCTTGGGTAATGGTGGTTGTGTTGGGTCACCATTATACTCCTATTTTTGTTAATTGGCTTATTTTTTGTACTGGGCTTCTTATTATTCTTTCATTGATTGCTATCTCTAGCTTTATGGATTGGATTTTCCTTGCCTTTGATTAGGATTAGCGGCTACTGTCTATTTCTATCTCCCTAAGTATCTTCATTTTTTGTGGCTTGATGACTATTATTGGACTTTATATTGATGGTTCTAGGGTTGATGATTTGGATATTTTACTATTAAGGTGATTTATTGAGGCTTTCTTGGTTGGCTATTTGGATTGGCTATTCTAGCGAGCTGGGCTAGTTGATGGAGTGTTTAATTTGGCAAAATTTTCTTACTCCTTTGGTGACTGTGCTGGGAAACCGTTGCTTATCTTTATGCGACTCTCTTCTTCAGGTTTCCTCCTTGGCAGCCTTGCTGCCCACTCCTCTTGCTATTAGACTTATTGTTAGACTAGGTTTTATTGTTATTGGCTCTTTGCTTGTCCTTTTGATGGAGGATCCTACCACTTATGTGTTTTCTTTTTTCTTTTGGATTGTCTCTGTTTAGTTATTTTTCTCATATTATGAGGTTTGCTCCTATTGATTTTGTTATCCATTCTTGGTGGTGTCTTTGGTGGTGCTCCTTTAGGTTTGCTGCTATCCTTTTGATGGAGGATCCTACCACTTATGTGTTTTCTTTTTTCTTTGTATTGTCTCTATTTAGTGCTTTTTCTCATATTATGAGGTTTGCTCCTATTGATTTTGTTATCCATTCTTGGTGGTGTCTTTGGTGGTGCACCTTTAGGTTTGCTGCTATCCTGGTGGACTACCTTTGTATCTATCATATTGAGCTTGATATCTCTAATTGTTGGCCATTTGGAGGATATTTTTGATTTTTGGAGGATTTTATAGGCTGGCGTAATGATTGTCCTTGGAAAAAGTGCTACAAGAGGTATGTTGCAATGATGGCTTTGATGTTTTCCACTCTTTCTTCTTTTGGCTGGTAGCGCTATATGTAATTGTAACCCTTTACCTGAAGTTTGGATGCTTAGATATTGTGTTGCTCCTTGAAATGATTGTATTTGAGCATAAGCCTTTTCTTTATCTTATTCATTTTATCTTCTCTCACTCTTTATGCTTGATTAATTACTTGATTAATGGTACTCATCCTTTTAAAAGCATTTTGCATATCTCTTTTATAGGTTTGGAGACTACTCATGGTGGATCGTGTTGGTTTCAAAAGGATCAGATGGAGTTTGTTGCTGCTTACATGGATTTTCATTATGGATTACTATTTTTGATTTCCTTTGCTTGCTTTCCTTAACTATTGTAATAGTTAGGGGGCTTATCATTTTAGGACCTTTTGTAGCTCTTTGAGCATTAGCTTAGAGATTTGCCCCCTCTAAGGACTTTGTACCTTTTCTTTGTGGTAATAAAATTTCCCTTATTTCCCTAAAAAAACCATAAACTAACCCTAAACCCTAAGAATGTGTACAACCTTGATGGCAAGAACATTACTATCAACTAGGCTCAGTCTAGATCTAGTGGTGGAGGCGAAGGCTGAGGTGGCAGTTAACGCAGTGGTGGTGGGGAATCTGGAGGTGCTAGTGGATATGGAGGTGATGGTCAGAGAAGTGGTGGTTATGAAGGCGATGATGAGACAAACATGGTGGTGAGATGGAGAGATCGGGATATGATGAAGGATCCACTGAGAGTGGGTGGTTCGATGGGAACTAGGGAAACCAAGAATGGTCGATCGACTGCTTATGGATCTGTGTCTTTATAGTAGAGACAGTTCAACTTATCTATGGGTGCTCATTTTTGATCTATGTCGTCACTTATGTCATAGAAAACTTGGGGTGCTACTTGGTTGATAAAATTAAACAGAATAAGTGTTGAATTTAAATTTGTTCTCTCTTCAAAAAAATCTAAAACCCTAAACCCTAAAATAAAACTTAAACCTTAAACCTAAAACCTAAATCCTAAATCCAAAACCCTAAACCCTAAACTAGCTTTAAACCATAAACCATAAACCCTAAACCCTAAAAAGCTAAAAATCTAAACCTAAACCAAAATAAAATAATAAAATAAAAACATAAACTAAAACCTAAACCTAAACCTAAACATCAACTAAAAATAAAAAAAAATTAAAAATAAAAACTAAACTAAAATAAAATAAATAAAAACCTAAACTAAACTAAAAAATAAAAAACCTAAATAAAATAAAAACAAAACCTAAAATAAAAATAAAATAAAATAAAAACTAAACAAAAACCTAAACCTAGAATATAAACTTAAAAATAAATAATAAATAAAACCTAAACCCTAAACTAAAATAAAAACCTAAACCTAAAAGAAAAATAAAATAAACCTAAACCTAAACTAAAATAAATAAAGCCTAAACCTAAACCTAAAATAAACAGAACATAAACCAAAACTAAATTAAATAAAATAAACTAAAACTAAACCTAAACCTTAACTAAAAAATAAAACCTAAATATAAACTTAAGCTAAAAACCTAAAATGTGAACCTTAAAAAATAAACTAAAAACCTAAACCTAAACCTAAAAATAAAAAATAAAACCTAAACCTAAAAAATAAAAATAAAACTCAACTAAAAATAACCCCAAACCTAAAAAATAAACTAAACTAAATAAAAAAAATAAACCTAAATAAAAATTAAAATTCAAATAAACTCAAATAAATAAAAAATAAACTAAATAAACTAAAACCTACCATTTTGCTTAATTTTTTTTAAAAAAATCTTTAAACCCTAAATCCTAAACCTTAAACCCTAAACCCTAAAACTAACCCTAAACCTACAACCCCAAACCCTAAAACCCTAAACCCTAAACCCTAAACCCTAAATCGTAAACCTAAACCATAAACCTTAAACCTTAAACCCTAAACCCTAAAATCTTAAACCCTAAACCTTAAACCTTAAATGCTAAAATCTACAACCCTAAACCCTAAACCACAAACCTTAAACATTAAACTAACCCTAAACACTAAACTAACCTTAAACCCTAAACTAACCTTAAACCCTAAACCCTAAACTAATCCTAAACCCTAAGAATTTGCAGAACCTTGATGGCAGGAACATCACCGTCAACTAGTCTCAGTCTAGATATGGTAGTGGAGGCGAGGGAGAGGCTGTATCAGTGGTGGTGGGTGGATCTGGAGGTGATGGTCAGAGTAGTGGTGGTTATGGAGGCAAGAGGAGCAATGAAGGTTATAGATGTTGTGGTGGTGGAGGGAGAGATCGGGGATATAATAGCATATCCCACTACTCGAGAGGCGAGGGTGGTTCTAATGGGAACTAGAGAGACTTAAGAATGGCTGATCCAATCTGCTACTTATGGAATTATGTCTTTATAGTAAAGATGGTTCTACTTATCTAAGGTTTTTGATTTGCTCTTTGGGTGCTCATTTTTGATCTATGTCATCTCTTGTGTCTTAGAAAACTTGAGGTGCTACTTGGTTGAAGAAATCGAAAAGAAGAAATGTTGAATCTAAATTTTTTCTCTATTAAAAAAACCATAAACCCTAAACCCTAAATCCTAAACTAAAACTTAAACCTTAAACTTAAAATATAAACCCTAAACCCTAAATCCGAAACCCTAAACCCAAAATCTTAAAAACCATAAACCCTAAACACTAAACCCTAAACCATAAACCCTAAACCCTAGACCCTAAACCCTTAACCCTAAACCCTAAAACCCTAAACCCTAAACCCTAAAATCGTAAAGCTTAAACCCTAAATCCTAAAACCATAAACCCTAAACCCTAAAACCTACAACCCTAAACCCTAAACCCTAATCCCCAAATCCTAAACCCTAAACTCTAAACCCTAAACTCTAAACTATCCTTAAACCCTAACCCTAAACCCTAAACCCTAAACCTTGAATAAAGATGTCATTAGGAGTAGATCTAAAGAATGACCTAATCCTAATATAGTTATGGTAGCTAAAGAAAATGTCTTCAAGAGACTTTCCCTTGACTTTTAGAGATTTGAATACCCTAAACCTTATCCCTAAATAGAGTTATATTACCATTTATTATAGTATAATGTAGCATCATATATTTGAGCATGTAGTGATGTGCTTTTAATTGTTATAAGATGTTTTGAAATGTTTTCGTCTATTATGGTATTGTGCCTTATAGTCTATATTAATATAAATCATAAAAATATTAATTTAATAAATCAAATGATGAAATTTGCTAAATTTGAAGTGGGAATTAGGTTGTAGCACCAAAGGTGCGCTACACCACTTGTAGTCTAAAAAGTAAGAATTTATGTTCAAAATAAATATTATATGTTGTAGCATAGTATAACTTCATATATAATAATATATTATTCTATATATTTTAAATTATTTTAGTATTTTGCAATCATGCAGTCGGGCCTACACTAGCATTATTTATAAAAATGTTAATTTAGACTTTAAATTGGTGGAATTTGGCCAAATTCATAATAGGTAGCATCATCAATATATTAAATAAATTTAAAGTATGTTGATACTAAAATATATAGTTTTTGTTGTTTAGACTAATTTTATGATTTTTTATCTTAAGCAATCCCTTGTGATGTGATATGCAATATAATATAATATAATATGTTATTGTGTATTATAATATAGTTTTCCATAACTTAGTGTAGCATCATGCATTATAGCATACTATTATGTATTACAATATACTATCATGCATTATAGAAGATTTTAATTTGTTATAGTATGATGTAGTAGAGTTTGTACTGGTATAATTCATAAAAATATTGATTTATAGGCTGAGATGTTGGGATTTGGCTAAATTTAAGGTAATCTTTAGGGAACATCATTGGGGGTGTGCTATGGTGTGTCATTTAATTAAAATAATGAAATTTTGCATCCAAAATAAATTTCATTTTTCAACCAAATTTTATAATTTTTTTTCTTAAAATGATTCATTTTAAGGTGTAATTTAAGATAATATATTATATGAAAGCATTTAAAATATAATGTACATAGCAATATAACTTCATATATATATATATATATATGAATGTGGTGGTGTGTTACTAAATGTTATTATACATTTTAGTATGTTTTACTTTTGTTATAATACATTGGGTCAAAACTCACAAAAAATTTTAATTTGAAGGTTGAGATGGAAGAATTTGGCCAAATTCATGGCACACACCAAGAAGCAACACCAAAATTATACTATTTTGTACGATTTCTAATAGAAAAATAATAATTTTACATCCAAAATGAACATTATTCATATTTTGAGAAAATTTTGTTATTTGTTCCTTTTAAGTGATTCTAATGAGGTGTAATGTTAGACAATATATTATATTATAGCAAATTATAATAGAACATCACATGTTATAACAAAATATATTGTGTTAATTCACACTATAATATGTTTAGCATGATATTGTATAGTTAGTTTGAGCTTGCACCTTCACATATCATAAAATATTGATTATAATGTTAAGATGATGTAATTTGAACTAATAACTAGTTAGGCTTTTGGTTGAAATATTAAAGGTCTTCATAAGAGAAGAAATAAGATTTGATGAGAATTTCATGTCAAGAAAATGGAGGGAGATCCGCTAGGGGATTACACATACATTGGACATGACATGCGAGGGGTCTATGTCGAGGGAATAGAAGAAAAAAATCTACTAGGGATAAGGTTTAAATTTGATTTGATTATATGATTTGTTGAAAGAAGATCCACTAGGGATAAGAATCTATAATCCGCCAGGGATAAAGATTGAATTGACATTAATTTGATTTGTTTTAATTGATGTGGAGGCATATTTACGAGAGATATGGGCTCGAGTTTACTGGGGATCGAGTATTTGAACATTCCATTAGGGAAGCAGGTTTAGGCTATCTGCTAGGGATTGGCATTTGAGTTTGATTTTATAGATTTGTTTGGGGATGTATTCATTAGAAATAAGAATTTGATTGGATTTATTTGATTTAGACTCTACTAGGGGAGTTGGTTTAATTTTTCTTCATTGGGGCAGTTGGTTTTGAATTTGATTTATTTGCTTGACTTATTTATATATGATTTGGGGCTTCACTAGGGAGAAGGGTGTGATTTAACTCCACTAGGAAAAATTAGATTGGATTTAATTTAATCTGATTTAATGTAAGGACCTTGTCGGTGTGCGATGGACCCACTGAGAAGGGGCTATATCACTGACTTAACTGTTTACAAATCCAAAGGGATAGTCTACTAGGCTAGCCAACCTAAGGGGTTGCCTTTTAGTGCAATGGCTAGGAAGAAAGCAGACTTACATCTTCAAAAGATAGGAACAACGGCTGGAGTGACTTGTTGGATGCACAATAAATCAAACCTGACCTAGGGAAACTATTAAGTAAATGCTGCTGGGGACTTATGTCAACTCAAAAGTAATCAGGATTAATTTTATCTTAATTTCATATGATTTGATTTGGTTTGTTTTGCTTAGTTTGATTTCAAATTAAGGGCATATCTGCTGGGGATGTCAGCTCAGTCAAAGTTGATAGATTTAATTTATGGACCATGTCAGTGTGCGATGGACCCATTGACAAGGGGATATATCAAACTTGTCCTATCTCAAATTTACAAATCTGAAGGGATAGTCTACTAGTCGTGGGGTAGAGCTAGCTAACCTAAGGGGTTGCCTATCGGTGTTCAATGGCTGTGCTAGGAAGAAGGCATAGCAGACTTACATCTTTTAAAGCAGGGAACAACCGTTAGGGTGACCTATTGGTAGCACAGCAAATTGAACTCGACTTAGGGGTGACTATAGATTGAATGCCACGATGGACTTATATCAACTCGAGAGTAGTCAGGTGATTCCAATAGAAAGTTTTGCTGACACTGCCCTAAAGATAGGATGCTTGCTTGGGAAAACATACCTCTATGGGTGTCCTCATAATCCACAAGTGATTATATATTTTATTTATATGTTTACATGGACCCTATTAGTGTGAGAGGGACCACACTGAGATGGGGCTATGCTGGCCTTGACCTATCTCAGATTTACTAGACCAAGGGATAATCTGCACATCCACGGGATAGATTATCCAACCACAGGGGTGGTTATTAGGAAAGGAAAACTATCCAATCTGATAGTAACCAGTGTAGTGTCTAAATGGGGTCACAAAGGATGTGATCCAAATATAGTGCCACAGGGGAGGTGCTGTTAGGGGCGTTATCTTGAGTCCTAGAAAAGTAAATCTATAGAAGTATGGTGGCCAATTCAAGGAGAAAGCATAGCAGACTTACATCTTCCATGAGTGGTGCATCCTAAGGTGTGAGAACCAACCAACCTAAGGTGTATCCATCAGTATGAGTGGCATATCCATTAGCATAGTAAGAATGAACAAACCTAAGGTACCCGTCGGTGTGCAATGATCAATCTAGAAGGAAAGCATGTAAGCTTACAACTTTCAAAGTAGAACTGATTATCGGGATATTCTATCATTGGTAGAATAGATGCTATCTGACCTAGAGCGACTACTAAGCAGGTAGCCCCGAGGAAGGACTGGACCCAGACTTGAAGCAGTCGGGAGGGAAGGAGCCACTAGAGGACTTATCCTAAACTTCAAATATACTCGACCCAGTCAGTGCGTAAAGGCTAATACAAGAAGAAAGCGAGTAGACTCACATCTTCTTAAACAAAGCCAACATAAAGTAGCTTACCGGCCATGCATTAAGGCCTACCAAACTAACAAGGTTCTTGTCAGTGTGTAGTGGCCAAGTAAGAAAGCAAAGCGTAGCAAACTTACATCCTGCAAAGCAGAAAGACCATTGGGGTGACACACTACTGACCTCATTTTTAGAATGAGCTCTCAACCCCTCCATCTTAGACATAGGACTTCTCTTAGACTTTAGGAGTTCCTTAGTCTTAAAACACATCTAGTGATTAGGTGGACACTCAACCTAGCCCTAGAGACTTAGAAGAGTTAGCCATAAGAATAGGTCATGCCTTTGGGGTGTAGAAAAATTTGGCTACCCTATAGTTTGAACCACATTCCTCACTTCCTTCCTTCAAGTCAAACTCAAATCAATTCCAGCTTAATTGATTTTCTCCATACCTAAATCAATTCCAACTTGGTTGATTTCCTCCTAACTAAAATCAATTCCAAATGATTTAAATCCATGATCAATTCCAAATGATTGAAGTCCATGATTGAAATTCTATAAATATTTTCTAAGTCCTATAATTCCCTCTTAAGTACTTAGCCCAAATCAAATCCAAAACACTTCAAATTCATAAAATTTTCTCACAACACATTTATATGCTCATTTATATTCACATATATAAAAGAAATATAAATTCAAATAAATCAAACTAAACTCTAATATCAAATCAAAATTCTAAAAATCTTTCCCAAGTCCCTTTGATTCCTCTTAAAGACTTAGCCCAAATCAAGTACAAATCAGTTCAAATTCATGAAATTTTCTAATAACCCATTTATATTTTCATTTATATTCACATATATAAATGAAATATAAATTCAAAAAACCAAAACCAACTCCAAAAATCAAATGCAAATTCAATCAAAATTCAACATAATCCTTTCAAGTCAAACTCTTGAACTAAGCCAAATCAATTTCAAATCAAGCCAAACTCTTAATTTTTCTTCATGATTCAATCAACCCTTCAATCATGAATCCAAATATAAATACAAACTTCAATCACTTAACCAAAACTCAATTCAAAAATCAAACTCAAATCAAACTCATGTTCCCCCTTTGAACTTGAAATTGTCAAATGAATCAAAACCCATTTGACTTCAAATCTCTTACAAATGGAATTATATTTCAATCATAAGTCCATATGTGAGTTCAATCAAACTCAAATCAAGCTTTGACCAAGCCATTTGAACCACTTAGGCTCACTTGACCTAAAGTGATCTAAAGTATAGCTTATGAGGCAAATTAGATTGAACTAAGCCCATCTAAGCCTCTCATCATGATCAACAATCATCATGAGATGATAAACTCAAATCGGGTCAAACCAAGTCAAACATTGGGTTGACCAAGTCAACACTTAGCTAAAATGAAATTCATCATAGCCAAAAATCCACTAAAGGCCAAATTGATTGAAACCATTGATCCAAACTTATTCATGATCAGTGTTTGAACTTGACCAAGTCAATATTTAAGCCTAACCTAGCCCAATTGGCCACTTGACCCAAGTTGACCCAACTTGAAAAAAAATGTGTCAAAACATGATCTAAGCCAAATTGATTGAAACCAATGGGTCAAGTTCATTCCAAATCACTTGTTGAACTTGACCAAAGCCTCAATTGGCTAACTAAACCTAAACTAGCCCAATTAACCATGAACCCAACTTGACCTAAAAGGTTAAATTAGGCCAAACTCAAATATAAACCAAATTGATTGGAAACAAAGATATAAATTCATTTCATATGACCAATGAAACATAAAATAACCCATGATATAGCCCAAATAAGTCAAATGGGTCAAATTGGTCAACTTAACCCATTTGACCTAAATGAACTAAATTAAACCAAACTCAAAACTAAACCAAATTAAATCAAACCAAAGTAACCAAAAAATTTCAAATGGTCATATAAACTTGACCCAACCCTTGGTTTGACCCAATTTGACCAATTGGTTAACTTGGCCCAAGTTGACCCAATTTGACCTAAATGGGTCAACATGAGCCAGATCACATCAAACCAACTCCAAATTCAATGAAACTTAGCCTAACCCATTTTTTAAACATACCAAACATATTCAAACTAAAATAAAGGTCAAATGACCTTTTTATTCCTAGGTCAAATGGTAAATTTTGGCCAAATCCACTTAGAATTTGGTCAAATCCTCTCCATAACCACTTGGCACCCTCTTAGTAGATCAAGTAACATTAGGGAGTGTGGTGCACCCAATCCAATGGGTTTGGTTCAGCCCAACCTAGCCTAAGGCTAAAACTGACCACTTGCATGAAATTAAGCACATGGAATCCCTCCTCCACTTGATTTAAGCACATGCCAGCTCCACTACTCCACTCCTCTGGCCAAACTAATTATAAGGACACCCTAAATGGCCTAACAAACCCTCTCAATGTGGTCAATTGGATCAAAATGGAAAGGAGAAGCATGACTATATGATTTCTCAAGGAGGAGGTATACTCCCCATAATTTGAATTCATTCCATGAGTCCCTAATTCAATTGAGCAAGAGGAAGCCAGATAATTCATTTCCCAGCCTCCCCAAGCTCTCTTAAGAAATTCCCATTTTTCATTTTCTCAGTTTTCATAGATTGAAAATAGGGGAGCTCCACTCAAAATCAAACTTACTCCATGTTGGTTTTCTTTTTCTCTCTGAATAGAATAGGGAAAAGAAATGACACCACATAGAGTTTAGGAATATTTTATTTAGATGACCAAATACAACATTAAGGAATACTCATGATCATTCAAAGATTCTCTTTCAATCCTTACGCTTTGATCTCACTAGAGAACAAGATTTGTAAGGAAATGACCAAGGTTGAAAGCTCTTAAGAAAAAGGGGGGATCATTAATGGCGTACCTTGATTTAGGGGATCTCAAAGGCTGGAATCAATTGAAATAGTTTCGATTCTTCAAGGGAAAGCACTTCTCCAAAGGAATTGAGAGAATTCCTTGTGGTTTGATCACTAGCCCAAGCTTTGGATCCAAATTTTGGTTTTGATGGTTCCACTGATTGAGAACACTAAGAGGGAAGGGGGGATTTCATTTGGCTTCGGTTTTTGATGTGGGATGGTGTGTGAGAGCTTTTCTTTCCTTGAGAGAGTGTGTATATCCTTGTTTCCTCATGGCCGAAACTTTTATGTTCTCTCATTTTTTTTATCTTCTCTCCTTGGTTAGCTTTTCTTTGCTTGATTGCCTGCCTTCACTTGAAGGCAGCCATCTTTGATTAGAAGGTAGTATGGGATGAGGATAGGAATAAGTGGAAGAAGGAAATTGGCATTTTTTTTTCCTTCCCATTTTCCATTTTTTTAACTCTTTTTTTATTTATTTTTCTTTTACTATTTCCATGCAATATGACATTATCATCTTAGTTTGAATTAAAGTATGATATGCTCAAATTAATCTCAAAATAGATTTAAGATTAGATTTAATTGCATTTGAGTTTTCTTGAGGATTTGAGATTAACTTTTTCCTTTTGAATTTGTTTAGTTTTTTTTAATACCATAATGTAATTTAATGATCAATTGCATTATGATTTAATTAAGCCATTTAATTTGATTTTAAATTTAATTTCATTTTAACTCATTTAGCTTAAAGTGGGTTAGGTATGATTTCAAATGTGTTCAAGTGATCAATTTAAATTCAAATGAAATGGGTTTTCTTTTATTCATTTTAATTTTATTTATTTGAGTTAATCCAAATTGAAAATTTGGATTGATTCTACCTATATCAAATAAAGAATAAACTCAAAAGATTTTCTAGGACACTAGATGAGGTGTCCTAAACATTGAATTAAGAAAATCCTATTTGAGATTAGGATCTCTCAAATGCCAAATTAACCTCATCCAAAAATGAGGTCAACAAATGGACCCCAATATAGTGGATTAACTAGAATACACGCACATATTGGGACCAAAGTTGATCAACATACAAGTGACTTTGATTTTTGATTTGAATTTTATTTTGATTTTGATTGTAAAAGATAGGTATATGTATACCTATCTTTTCTTGGGAGTGTGATTCAGTCTTAGAAACTTAACTTTTCATTAAGTTTTAGGATGAAGAAGAATGCTATTAGAAATACGCCCAAAGATTGGTCTAGTCCTAATGCAATCATTATGCTCAAGGAAAATGCCTTTAGGGGACTTACTTTTTCTTGAGAATAGTGGTGATTCATGTGATTAGCTAATAATATGGGGCCGTTAAGGGTGTGATCCATCCTAGTTAGCTGAAGAGAGGAGAGGGGCCTTTAAAGATTGATCCAATCCTCAAAAGCTATGCTGGGGAAAAGAGACTTGAAATGCTTGATCCTAATCCACGGCACTTTGACTACTAAACAGGGGTCACATGGACTTGATCCTATTTAGATAGTTCAAAGAAACGGGGCCTTTGATGGCCTGATTTCATTCTTTACAAGTTTAAATAGGATGCCAATTGGGGACTTATTCCTATATGATTAGAAAGAACGCCCACCAAGGGGCTTATATCTTTCTGGCTATTAGAAAGTGGTCATAAAGACTTAATCCAATCTAAATCGCCTGTGTAGCATGAAAGGGGCCTTGATGACATATTCCAATCATGTACACTAAGGTAGGATACCAACTGGGGACTTACTCCTGATGATTAGAAAGAAGGCCGACTGGGGACTAATATCTTTCTGGCTATTAGAAAGGGGTCATAAAGACATAATCTAATCTAACTCACCTGTGTAGCATGAAAGGGGCCTTGATGGCTTGTTCCAATCATGTACACGAAGGTAGGATGTCGACTAGGGACTTACTCCTGATGATTAGAAAGAAGGCCGACTGAGGACTTATATCTTTCTGGCTATTAGAAAGGGGTCGTAAAGACTTAATATAATCTAACTTGCCTGTGTAGCATGAAATGGGCCTTGATGGCTTGTTCCAATCATGTACACGAAGGTAGGATGCCGACTAGGGACTTACTGCTGATGATTAGAAAGAAGGCCGACTAGGGACTTATATCTTTCTGGCTATTAGAAAGGGGTCATAAAGACATAATCCAATCTAACTCACCTGTGTAGCATGAAAGGGGCCTTGATGGCTTGTTTCAATCATGTACACAAAGGTAAGATGCCGACTGAGGACTTACTCTTGATGATTAGAAAGAAGGCCGACTGGGGACTTATATCTTTCTGGCTTTTAGAAAGGGGTCATAAAGACTTAATCCAATCTAACTCGCCTGTGTAGCATGAAAGGGGCCTTGATGGCTTATTCCAATCACGTACATGATGGTAGGATGCCGACTAGGGACTTACTCCTGATGATTAGAAAGAAGACCGACTAGGGACTTATATCTTTTTGGCTATTAGAAAGGGGTCGTAAAGACTTAATCTAATCTAACTCCCCTGTGTAGCGTGAAAGGGGCCTTGATGGCTTGTTCCAATCATGTACATGAAGGTAGGATGCCGACTGGGGACTTACTCCTGATGATTAGAAAGAAGGCCAACTAGGGACTTATATCTTTCTGGCTATTAGAAAGGGGTCATAAAGACTTAATCCAATCTAACTCGCTTGTGTAGCATGAAAGGGGCCTTGATGGCTTGTTCCAATCATGTACACGAAGGTAGGATGCCGACTAGGGACTTACTCCTGATGATTAGAAAGAAGGCCGACTGGGGACTTATATCTTTCTGGCTATTAGAAAGGGTTCATAAAGACTTAATCTAATCTAACTCACCTGTGTAGCATGAAAGGGGCCTTGATGTCTTATTCCAATCATGTAGGCGAAGGTAGGATGCCGACTAGGGACTTACTCCTGATGATTAGAAAGAAGGCCGACAGGGGACTTATATCTTTCTGGCTATTAGAAAGGGGTTGTAAAGACTTAATCCAATCTAACTCACCTGTGTAGGATGAAAGGGGCCTTGATGGCTTGTTCCAATCATGTACACTAAGGTAGAATGCCAACTGGGGACTTACTCCTGATGATTAGAAAGAAGGCGACTTATATCTTTCTCAAGAAGGGGTCGTAAAGACTTAATCCAATCTAACTCTCCAGTGTAGTATGAAAGGGGCCTTGATGGCTTGTTCCAATCATGTAAATTAAGGTAGGATGCGGACTGGGCACTTACTCCTGATTATTAGAAAGAAGGCCGACTTGGGACTTTATCTTTCTGGCTATTAGAAAGGGGTCATATAGACTTAATCCCATCTAACTCGCCAGTGTAGCATGAAAGGGGCCTTGATGGCTTGTTCCAATCATCCACACGAAGGTAGGATGCTGACTGAGGACTTACTCCAAACCCAGGAGGACATGAGAAAGGTGCCACAGAGGGCTTGCTCCCATCTCAAGTCATGTATAGGAAAGGTTCCACGAAGGGGTTGCTCCCAACCTATACAAGTAGTATGGATGAGTAAAAGGGGTCAAAGTGACTTATTCCTAATCCTCAATAGTTATGACTAATAAGCAAGAGTCTCATGGACTTAATTCTCCCTTCGTTAGTCTAACTTGATGAAGAGGTGATGGAAGGTTTGCTTCCATTTCTTGATTTCACTAATACTCCTCACACATGAAGAAGTTTAGTTAAGGAGGTTTCAAAGAGTTGGAATTTATTTTGAGGGAAGACATGGGTATATTTTGGACCCAATGCTTTATTATGCCATGAGCATAAAATTCATCATTTTTCTTTTATATCTCAAAGTTACAATGAACCATGCTAGATGTCTAATTCATTGAAGGAAAGACATCATAGGGTAATAACATGAGAATTCTACCTCTTTGAGCTTGCATGTGACTATGTAGTTCTTTAGGCAGTAAGAACCAAAGTCAACCAGTGCTTCTCAAATGAAATTTCATTTTCTTTTTGTTTGAACATGCATTTTATTTTTACTTTGTTGACATGAATCAACAGCTTATAAGACATTCTCTTAGATTCAATGAAGATCAAGAGATTCCTTTAAAGTTTTCTAAAGTGAATGAGAATCAAGATAATCTTTTGGATTCTCATAGAGACACAAAATTCTTATCCCTAATCAATAAGGGAATTAAAAGGATTAACTTATTAGAGAAATTTAGATTCTCTTGATAAGTTTGAAATTTAATTTCTTCAGTTGATTTATTATTATAGAAAATGAAATCTCATAATTTTCTTTGATTAATTTCTTATTTTTGCATTTTTGATCCTTCTACATTTTACTACAAGGTCTTTGAAATTACTTCAAAAGTAAATTTCAAGACTCTAAATATAGTAACAGGATTGTTCTTCACATCATATTGAAGTTTCTTTTATTTTCTTTTTTTTTTACAAGATTTTCAATATAACCCTCTACCAAATTGAAAGTGGGATTATAAGAAATCTTGATCATGACATTTTTTTGCTAAATTGCCCCAATATGTTGATACTGAATGATATGACTATATAATAGAACATCCTTATAAGGATTCTGAATGTCATATCATATGCTTTCAATTTTTCTTTTCTAGAATTGTCTTGATTTGATAATTTTTAGATAAGTTATCCATAAGAAGGATAATCTTATGCATGAAAATAGGGACAATTTTTAGATAAGTTATCCAAGTGAGCTCACCCAATCATGGCAAAGGCCAAAATGACAAAGTATGAGATATCTGCTTATTTTTGTTCAACTAGGGATAATTTTTGACTTCTAACCCTACCACTTCATTTTGATGTGGAGAAGTTTGAAGTTAAAATATCCATTTACATTGGGTGTCTTTTGCTTCATTTGAAATCATAATACACTCAATAGAATCTTTGCCATTGAAAAGATATGGTCTCCTGGAAAAGAAGATCCACTATCTTTTTATTTAATTTGCCAAGTGAGCTCACCCAATCATGGCAAAGGCTAAAATGACAACATGAGATATCTAATTATTTTTATTTAGCTTAAGGAATTTTTGACTTCTAACCTTACTACTTCATTTTGATGTGGAGGAGTTTAAAGTCAAAAATGTCTACATGCTTAAAAATTTTAGACTTCATCCTTTTGCTCTTGGATATAGTCCTTCCATTCCTTTTCTTTTCTTTCTTTCTTTCTTTTAGTAATATTTTGATTTCGTTTTTTTTAATGAAAGATTACATTTGGTAATTTTCCTAGTTACAAGATTCACTAAGAAGATAAATGTATTTGACTCATTTCCATAACATTTCATTCTTTATGAAATGACTCCACTAAATGATTTGCAAGGAAATTTTGATGTATTTGACCTTTTTTTTTTAAATACATCATTTGATAGACTTTTTGATATGATATAAGTCTTTGCTTGATTGATCATTTATTATGATCCAATATTTTTATTTATTTTTCATCTTTTCATTGAACAACAAATATAGCAAATCCATTTAATATTGATAGAAATGACTTTCTAAAGATGTTACACTTGTTGAATTCAAAATTATTTAGTGGAGTGAGTCATTCAAGATTGGCATAATGACTTCCTTGAAAACTTAACACTTTTGAAATCAAAATTTTTCTATTGGAATCAATTATTTAGTGAGGTCATTTAGGAGTAGTTGAATGATATTCTTAAGGACTCAACACTTTATGATGGATATGAACATCCTTCAATAATCAATATGTTTCTTCTTTTTTTTCTTTTCATTTGATTCCTTTTTATTCTATTTTTTTTATTTTTTTTTATTTGGGCTGGATAGGACCATCCAAAGCATTTAAAGATGTTTCATGAATTCCTAAGTTGCTCTTTTTCATGTTTTAATTTTGGCTTCAACCAACAATGTGATTGAAATCAAGTTCTTTTTCTAAGTTGAGATTTTAAGACTAAATTTTCATGAAGTTGAAAACTACTTTCTTTATTTGATTGAATTTATATGGCATCAACTTATCAAAGCTTGATTAGAATTGAGGCTATATAAATTCATTCTTATGTTTATATTTGATGTTGACTAATGCACCCGGATCAACATATATTTTGGAGATTTTCTTCTTTTAAATTTTTTACATCGACTGAGATGTTAATAAGTTTGTAATAGTCTATCTTCACCATAGAAGATAACCCTAGAACTTCTTTACATTGGAATGCCACATCAGGAAGTAGTTTATAGTTAAGTAAGACAAATTACATGATTATGTAATGTGTTGCTTTACTTTTGCTTCTTTCTTCATCATTTTTTATTATTTCATATTTCATTTTATTTTATAACAGAGTATTATGATTCTTGATTTTGCAAGCAACTTCTCTAAGATAGGCAAAATATCATATTTTGAAGATGATTTATTTTTCATTTCTTTTCAATGTCATTTGAGGTGGTATGACTCTACCATTTTGAATTTTAATTCAAGAATTTCCCTTTCTATATGAAGGGAAGGTAGGTCTAACTCTATCCTCAATAGATCAAAAGACCTCATGATCTATTCATTTAGAGGATCATCATTTAAAAGAGGACCCTCTAGGTTATATGATGTGCTATCAGAAAGTCAAATTTTGACTTGCATTCTTTTATAGCACATATAAGATTAAAGGTAATCTCAG
This sequence comes from Cymbidium sinense, assembly GCA_021442155.1. Taxonomy (NCBI): domain Eukaryota; kingdom Viridiplantae; phylum Streptophyta; class Magnoliopsida; order Asparagales; family Orchidaceae; genus Cymbidium; species Cymbidium sinense. The sequence goes on from CM038215.1 coordinate 267,553,341, forward strand.
CTTGCAATGGACTCTGTGACCACCATACTTAACATTAAAACAATGTCAAATAGGTCATAAGATATTGCAAAGGATTCTCATTAGATTCATTTTGTATTGAAAGTATATAATACCTTAGTCTTGAAAATTATGGCATTTTTCATTCATTTGGACTCACAAAGTCCTAAGTGATTTATCTATCAACTTTCCAGAGATAGGGATTTCATACTTTCACTCTAAGCAATAGATATATCACCCTTAGGACCCAATCCTAAGGTCATGATTTCTTTAGAAGGATTAACTTCTTCATTTATTTTCTTTTCTTGATTTAACCTTAAAATTAATTAAAGCCAATCATGGAATATCATTTCATTCAATGGGAGAAAACTCCCATTAAGAAAGTTGATTTAAATTTCATTCATTTCAACTTTATCAAGAGAATCATAATTCTCTTTTGCTACCATCTCTTTTCTTCTATTGATTTGAAGCAAAAGTGAATCTTTTCACTTTATTTTTTTGTTTATATCATGTCATCTTCCTCTTTTGACTCTCTCTTAAACTCTTAAGCATTTAAGATTTTGGAAAGGTCTAAAAGAAGGTTAACTCCAATTCACTCCTTAGAATTGGCCAATCAACTTGAGTAGTTGGTTTTCCAATATTCTAGTGGACTTGTAGAATTTAAGATTAAAGCTGATTTGCATTCATGTATAATTTTCTTCTATAAGAATAGAAGATTTTCATTGAGTTCCTTAATCAACCTCTGCCTAAGGTCAATAAGGAATTCTCTTTTTCTGATGATTTTTTTTATTCTTCTTTTATAAATGCAATTCAAACTTCAATCATGGTGGGAGAAGAAGCAGGGAGAAGAAGCAATAGGTACAACTATGCCTCCTTTTGATTTAAGTTTCCTCAGGGTTTTAAGGAACTCCTTTATCTCAATATTTATATGCTTAGGTGTTTTGACACCTTTTGAATGTAGTAGAATAAAGGGAGTTCATTCAAGGACCCTGTCCTGAGTCTCTTTAGCTTTAGTACAAAGCCAAAGTAAGATCAAGGATAAGTTTAATTCTGAAACTTTATTTTTGGAGATTTTCTTTTCAAATCTTGAAGTACTTTTCATACTTTTTAAAATTTAATATCTCTTTTCCATATTGGAATGGTTTCAAATCCATCTTGACCAGATTTAGGTCATAACAGAGATGACTTGATTTTTATTTATTTCTATCATCTCTCATTTTATTTTGGGATTTGTTTATAGGACACAATCGTTTAACTATGACAAACAAAGAGTTCTAGAACCTCTATTCAAGATGTTGGATAGGCTCAACCAAGAATGAAATGGAGAGGTATCCAACGGAAAGAAAAGTAGTCTTGACCAGTGAGTGGCACTAGTACACTGCCGATATATAGAAATAACCACCTATTACTAAAGATGGAGAGAGGAACCATTCCTCAGTGGAGTCGCCAAAAAATATGTTGGTTTTCTTTTTCTCTCTGAATAGAATAGAGAAAAGAAATGACACCACATAGAGTTTAGGAATATTTTATTTAGATGACCAAATACAACATTCAGGAATACTCATATTATCTCAAAAGATAAACATGCTTTCCTATAATGGATTCAATCATTTCAATAAAAGACTCCTAAGGCTAATGGGTCTTTCATGTACCAAAGTATTTTCCCCTGAACTACATAGAAAAGTAGAACAGGGTCAATTTTATCCTGGGATCCTGGTTCCCTATAAAGGAAAGCCTCTATAGTTAATTACATCTTAGGAAGGGTCTCTTCCAAAGAATACTCTCGATTAAAGAAATAAGTGGTTATTCCTAAAGACTACTAAGGTAGCTTTCAAATAATTGATATTTGGAAATTCAATTGGGAGAGGTCCAAATTGGAGAGAGTTATTTTTAAGAGTCAAATGGAAAAGAGTAGGAAATATCTATTGATACTGGGATGCCCAGTAGACATTTCATCTATCTTATGATTAGGCTTAAATTTAGGATTTAATTTAAAATTTTAAGTTGTCATTTTCTTAGAAATCTAGGACTTAGATTCTAGCAACACAAGACTACAGAAATGCTTAGGGTTGAAGACTTATTCCTAAAAGGATGCTTCAGAACCTAATCTACAGGTGCTTCTGACACATGTCAGATGCTCTACCTAGTTCTATTCTTTGGAATCATTGGTCATTCTCTCCACTTGAAGGAAATAACCTATCCCTGACTCTTCTGGGCTTACAACCTGCCTAGAGAAGGCTGTCAGCTAACACCACCTAATCGCATTTTAAAATCATGAGGCTAAGTCATATGAATGAAAGATAGCTGGGCTGTTGCAATTTTAGGAAAGAAATCTATGAACCTAGACTTACTCCCTAACCCCTAAGATTATGTAGGGTATGAAGATGTACTTAAATAATGAATATTTTTCAAATTTTATAATTTTGACTCAAGGTTCATTTTAGGCATAGGAATGCAATCTATGCCTAATGCATGTAATTCAAAAAAGATTATGGGCCAAATCAGAATAGAAGAAGGTGTACTTCCATCATAAGCTCTCAAAGGTCAAGCCTAGGTAAAGATAGAATTCCTTCATTAATCAAGAGTGAAACAATATGATTATGCATGACATCCAGCTAAGGGGTTGCAACATATTTTATCTTGTTTTAATACCTAGGATTTTATGTGAATATTATGAGTTGTATTTATTTTTATGTTTCAGTTGATTTAGTTGGGCAGAAAATTTAGTTTATCCTATGAGCCTATGTCCAGGCATACATCACAGCACAAACATAGCATAGAAAGAAACCTAAGAAAAGCATGTTGTTTCAATTGCGCACCCAAAATAAATCAAGCCAAATTAAATTATATAAGAAAAAGGCCAATGCATGGGTAATCTCAGACACCCGTGAAGAAAGAAAAATGGGCTGAGTTCGCCCTTATACAACCCGGCCTAAAACTACAAGTTTAGATATATGGGTATTCTTTCCAGGAAAGTCTCCTTCTTCAGGGACATCCATCGCTCCCACAGGGGACCAGCACCATCTCTGTTGGGTCTCCTCGCTAATCCTAGACCCCATAAATCCTAACCTAATTCTAAGCTCAAATTTTCATTTAAAATTCAAAGAAAATCCTAAGCCCCAAAAAGCAGATGTTAGGAAATACACAAAGATACAAAGCTTTATATTTCACAAACATATGGGCTTAGCATTAGTGTTTAAAGCCCACCGCCCTATGGACTATGTTAAGGATTTTAGCAAGCAAATGATAATTTTATGGTTTATTTATTACAGTGATCCCTTTAACACATTCCCATGCACAAAATAATGTTAAATCTAGAAAGAACACCCTAACATCCAGTCTAACAAACAAATAAGCTTAGCATCTAGTCTAAAGCAATACACCACATAGACATGTGAAGCACATCACAACATATCACAGGAGATTAAAAGAAAATCACAGAATGATCTAATCTAGATCTAGGGTCCGTGACCTAAATAATCTAGTGTGTGTGGGGTTTGTGTGGTAAGTCTTTGCTAGGCCTTTAAGTTTAAGTTTTGAAGTTTGAAATTTGAATTATTTTAATTTTTTACCATTGGTTGGTTTCAATTCAAATGATTTAATGATTTAATTCATATTTTTATGTTCATTCTATTTGGTTAAAGTTGTATAGGTTTTCAAGAATGTGAAATAGAATGAATTTCATTTTTAGGTGAAACTCACTTTATTCTGCATCCTAAATCCTAATGAGGTTTCCAAAGTCTAACTAAAATCCTTAATTATTTTAATTAATCCTTTTGATTTTATTTATGTTTGGGTTTGATTTATGTTATTTCATTTATTTGAATTGCTTTGTTTGATTTAATTTATTTTATTTATTTCATTTTAAATTATGTTATATAGATTTCATTTAATTTATCTTATGTTATTTTAAGGAGTTTGATTTAAGTTTGATTTCAAATCATGGAGTTATAAGCTTAAGTTTTAAGTCCATTGATATAAATTAATATCTTAGGGTTATGCATGGATTATTCTCAACCTAAAGTACTTAAGTTAATTCCTTGATCTGATTTGATTAATCTAGATTTTAAGTCCATTATTTAAATTCATTAAGTATTTCATTAAACTTAACTTAAGTTGTTTTAATTATATTTGATTTTCATTAAGTATTGATTTTCTTAAAATTTGATATTTGATTAAATTCTCTGACTTAGAAAGTTTTAATGAATTACCCTAAGTTTTTTTGATGTTTGTTTGATTGGTTCAATTTATTTGATTTAATGAATTAATTATTATTTAGTTCATATTGACCTAGAGATTTGGAAATTCAAGAATTCCAAATTTATAAAACAATTTGGTTTTAGATAATTATGACAAGTGAGGTTTCATGCCAATTTTATGTTCCTAAAGTTTCAATTTAATTAGAGATGTAATTAGGGTGTATTTAAGGTTTTAATTAGTTTATTAAAACCTATATTAAGCTTAATTTATTAAGATTCAATAAGAGATTTTATTTTTTATTTATTCTTCACTGAAATACCTTTCCAATGAGGGTTTATTCATAATTTTTGATTAACTGATTGATTTATTATGATTTAATTAATTTCAAGTTATTTAATTGAATTATTTTATTCTTTTAATTACCTAATTGAGTTAATTAATGATATGTTAGGTTTATATAGGTTTTATTAGGTTTAATTAGTATTCTGATGTTAATTAAATTGATTTAAGATTATTAGATTAAAGTTTTCTAATTAATTTATTAAAGGGTAATTAATTTAATTTTTAAAGGTTAATACACATAAAATTTCAATTTCATTTGGATTCAGAGAATTAAATTCCCAAAATTTTATCTAAGGTGTGTTTTAAGATTAATATCACTTCCCCAAAGTTTCAAATTAATTGGATTATTAATTTAAGATTAATTAAGGTTTAATTTGTTTTCATTAAACATAAATTAAGGAAAAATAACCCAATATAAATTGGGGATTTTAATTTCATGGATTTCCCTCATCAAGTTGAATCCATATAGCTTTTATTTATATTTTTCTGAATTTGCTTTGATTTTATATGAATTTTTGAAGTTTTTTGAATTTATTTAAATTATTAATCTATTTTTAATGGTTTTCGACTATTTTTAAGTGACAAGTCCCGCACGCTTTAGCTAAATCAAGCGGGATTGGTTTTGGACCGTCCGATTGGAGATCGGACGGTCCCTGGTGATCCCGCAGTTCCGCAGGATCAAGACGCGTGTCGCGCGTGGGTTGATCCCGTGGATCGGAGGGTCAAGATCATTCCCACGATTCTTAAAAGGGATTTAATAAAATGAATAGCCTAGATCTGGACCCTCTGTTTCTTTTAAAAGAAACGAACGGTCTGGATTTCATCTCCCTCAAACCTTGCGGGAGCCGTGGGCTGTCCATGGTTTTTGGTTAATATCTTTTGATATACTTAACGAAATTGGATGATTTGAAGTGCTACATGATCGTTCAAAGATCCTATTTAAATCCTTACGGTTTGATCTCATTAGGGAACAAGATTTGTAAGGAAACGACCAAGCTCAAGAAAAGGGGATCATTAATGCACCTTGATTTAGGGGATCTCAAAGGCTGGAATCAATAGCTTCGATTCTTGGGAAAGCGCTTCCAAAGGAATTGAGAGAATTCCTTGTGGTTTGATCACTAGCCCAAGCTTTGGATCCAAATTTTGGTTTTGATGGTTCCACTGATTGAGAACACTTAGAGGGAAGGGGGGATTTCGGTTGGCTTCAATTTTTGATGTGGATGGTGTGTGAGAGCTTTTCTTGCCTTGAGAGAGTGTGTATATCCTTGTTTCCTCATGGCCGAAAATTTTATGTTCTCTCATTTTTTTTATCTTCTCTCCTTGGTTACCTTTTCTATTTGACGCCTTCACTTGAAACCATCTTGATAAGAAGGTAGTATGGGATGAAGATAGGAAAAAGTGGAAGAAGGAAATTGGCATTTTTCTTTCTTCCCATTTTCCATTTTTTTAATTCTTTTTTGTATTTATTTCTCTTTTATTATTTCCGTGCAATATGACATTATCATCTTAGTTTGAATTAAAGTATGATATGCTCAAATTAATCTCAAAATAGATTTGAGATTAGATTTAATTGCATTTGAGTTTTCTTGGGGATTTGAGATTGAATTTTTCCTTTTGAATTTGTTTAGTTTGTTTTAATACCATAATGTAATTTAATGATCAATTGCATTATGATTTAATTAAGCCATTTAATTTGATTTTAAATTTAATTTCATTTTAACTCATTTAGCTTAAAGTGGGTTAGGTATGATTTCAAATGAGTTCAAGTGATCAATTTAAATTCAAATGAAATGGGTTTTCTTTTATTCATTTTAATTTGATTTATTTGAGTTAATCCAAATTGAAAATTTGGATTGATTCTACCTATATCAAATAGGTTAGAATAAACTCAAAAAGATTTTCTAAGACACTAGATGAGGCGTCCTAAACATTGAATTAAGAAAATCCTATTTGAGATTAGGATCTCTTAAATGCTAAATTAACCTCATCAAAAATTGAGGTCAACACTCCACACTTCAAATCAACCCAATTCCTCTTACAAGCTTCATCAGGGACCCCAATCAAACTTGCCCAAGCCATAATCCAAGCTCCAAAGGTAAGGGAGGTGCTACCTTGATCAAGACTAAGCTCAAGTGAAGGTGTAGTTGGCCTCTAGAAGGATCTACCCAATCACAAGACCTTAAACTCTCAACAAAGCATCATCTCCACTAAATGAAGCTTCTCCTAGGGAATTGAGCTCTAGTGATCACCTCCGATGAGGTTAGCCATTAAACCAAGCATAATTTCAATATTATTTGGAGCTTTGTGAAGTGGATTTTCATCCCATAAAATTCTAGCCATTGGATGTGTTTGCCTTTACGCTTATATGGTGTGGGTAAGTTTTCGGATCAATCCGAGATCAATCGAGCTTGGATCATCCCCTAGAATATGAACGGATGTCCTCTCCCACCGAGAAATATAGGTGTTGACCTCATTTTTTGATGAGATTAATTTAACATGCTTAGGACACTATGCCTAGTGACCTAGAGAATTCACCTTGGGTTGGATCTAACCTAGTCATCTTAGGTAGGATCAACTCAAGCATGAAAATTCAAAATCATCTTAACCAATGAATGTGCATAGGAGATTAATCATCTTAAACACCATTAATAAGTTAATATTAATTTCCTTAATTAATAAATCAAATAACAAAATGACAAAACAAAAAAAAGATTAAAAAATAGATAAAGAGAGAAAAAATTCCTTTTGCCCTCATCACCTCTTCACCTCTTCACCTAAGGACAGATGGAATGCAAAGAGAAGTGAGCTAACATACTTCCAAGCATCTTCCATCATCCAAACTGATCAAGAGGAATTAAAAAAAAAGCCATAAGAGATTTCGGCCATGCATGAAAAAAGGATACACACTCTCTCAAAAAAAATACTGAGCTCTCATACACCATCTGAGCCCAAAACTGAAGCCAAACGAAATCCCCCCTTCCCTCCAACTGTTCTCAACCAGTGGAACCACCAAAATTGAAATTTGGATCCAAAGCTTGGGCTAGTGATCAAACCATAAGGAATTCTCTCAATTCCTTTGGAGAAGTGCTTTCCCTTGAAGAATCGAAGCTATTTCAATTGATTCCAGCCTTTGAGATCCCTTAAATCAAGGTACGCCATTAATGATCCCCCCTTTTCTTTAAAGATTTCGGCCTTGATCATTTCCATACAAGGGTTACTCTTTAGTGAAATCAAGCCATATGGATTGAAAGAGGATCTTTCAACGATCATGTAGCACTTTAAATCATCTAATTTGGTTGCGTAAATCAAAAGTTATTAGCAAAACAAGTTGGATGGTCCTCGGCTCCCGCAGAGATCAGGAGAGACGAAATTAGGACCATCCGCTTCTTTTAAAAAGAGACGGATGGTCTAGATCTAGGCTATTAATTCTAATTAAATCCCTTTAGGAATCAGAATAGGGGACCATCGATCTGATCAACGAATTGTCGAGATCAACCCCGACATGCTCTTGATCAAACTGCGATCATCGTGATCCAAAGCTAATCCCGCTCATTTTAGTTAAAACGTGTGGGACCTGTAACTTAAAAATCGTTAAAAATCATTAAGCAATGATTTAATTAAAAAAAAATTCAAAAAACTTCAAAACATCATAACAAATCAAAGAAAAATCAGAAAAATATAAATAAAAGCTCTATGGATTCGTCTGGATGAGAAAAATCCATAGAAATTAAAATCTCCAAATTTTATTTGGTGATTTTTCCTTAATTTAGGTTTAATTAAAAGAAACATTAAACCTTAATTACTCTTAAATTAATAATTCAATTAATTTGAAACTTTGGGAAAATGAAATTAAGCTTAAAACACACCTTAGGTAAAATTTTGGGAATTTAATTCTATGAATTCAAATGGAATTGAAATTTTATGTGAGTTAACCCTTAAATTAAATAAATTAATTACTCTTTAATAAAATAATTATAAAATTTTAATTTAATAATCTTAAATCAAAATAATGAACATCGAATAATAATTGAACTTAAACTAATATAAACCTAATATGAACTTAATTAACTTAATTTGATAATTAAAAGAATTAAAAAATTCAATTAAATCACTTGAATTTAAATCATAAAATTAATGAACCAAAATTATGAATAAACCCTCATTGGAAAGATATTTTAGTGAATAATAAAAAAAATCTCTTCTTAATCTTAATAAATTAATCTTAATGTGAAATTAATTAAAACCTTTACCCTAATTCTAAATTAAATTGAAACTTTAAAAAAATTGGCATGAAACCCCACTTATAATTATGAAACCAAATTGGTCTATAAATTTGGAATTCTTGAATTTCCAAATCTCTAGGTCAATATGAACTAAATAATAATTAAGAATAATCATTAATTCATTAAATCAACAAATAAATTGAACCAATCAAATAAACATCGAACAACTTAGGGTAATTCATTAAAACTTTCTAAGTCAGAGAATTTAATCAAATATCAAAATTATAAGAAAATCAATACTTAATGAAATTCAAACATAATTGAAATCAAAAGGATTGATTAAAATACTTAAGGATTTTAGTTAGACTTTTGGAAACCTCATTAGATTTAGGATGTGAAATGAGTTTCACCTAAAAAATGAAATTCATTCTATTTCTCATTCTTGAAAACTTAAATATAACCTTAACCAAATAAAATGAACATAAAAAATAAGAATTAAATCATTAAATCATTTGAATTGAAACCAACCAATGGTAAAATTAAACTAATTCAAATTTCAAACTTCAAAACTTAAACTTAAAGGCCTAGCAAAGACTTACCACATAAACCCCACTACTACACACACTAGATTATTTAGGTCACGGACCCTAGATCTAGGTTAGATCGTTCTGTGATATGTTGTGATGTGCTTCACATGTTTGTGTGATGTATTGCTTTAGACTGGATGCCTAGACTTGTTTGTTCGCTAGACTGGATGGTAGGGCATTCTTTCTATATTTGACACTATTTTCTACAGGGGACTGTGTTAAAGGGATCGTTGTAATAAATAAATCATAAAATTGATATTTGCTTGCAAGTGCTAAAAATCCCTTAACATAGTCCATAGGACAGGTGGGCTTGGCAAGCAACTAATGTTCAGCCCGTATGTTTGTGAAATATAAAATGCTTTGTATGCTATGTGTATTTTCTAACATCTGTTTTGCAGGGCTTAAGATTTTCTTTGAATTTTAAATGTGAATTTGAGCTTAGAATTAGGTTAGGAGCTATGGGGTCTAGGATTAGCGAGTCGACAACCAGAGATGGTGTGGTCTCTGGAGCCCAATGGATGTCCCCGAAGAAGGAGACTTTCTGGAAAGAAGACCCATAGATCTAAACTTGTAGTTCTAGGTTGTATAAGAGAACTCGCTCAATTTTCTTCCGGGTGTAGCAATACTGCATTGGCCTTTTTCTTATATAATTTGATTTGGCTTGATTTATTTTGGGTGCACAATAGAAACATCATGCTTTTCTTAGGTTTCTTTCTGTGCTATGTTTGTGCTGTGATGTATGCCTGGATGTAGGCTCATAGGATAAACTAAATTTTCTACCTAACTAAATCAACTGAAACATAAAAATTCATAATATTCACATAAAATCCTAGGTATTAAAATGAGATAAAATATGTAGCAACCCCTTAGCTGGATGTCATGCATAATTATATTATTTCACTCTTGATTAATGAAGGAATTCCATCTTTACATAGGCTTGACCTTTGAGAGCCTATGATGGAAGTACATCTTCTTCTATTTTGATTTGGCCCATGATCTTTTTCTAATTGCATGCATTAGGCATAAATTGCATCCTTATGGCCTAAATGAATCGTGAGTCAAAAATTATTAAAATTTGAAAAATGTGCATTAGTTATATGCATCTTCATACCCTACATGATCTTAGAGGTTAGGGAGTAAGTCTAGGTTCATAGATTTCTTTCTTAAAATTGTAATAGCCCAGCCATCTTGCATTCATATGACTTAGCCTCATGATTTTAAAATGCGATTAGGTGGTGTTATGCCTCCAAGGGTTGTAAGCCCGAAGAGTCGTGGATAGGTTAGTTCCTTCAAGTGAAGAGAATGACCAATGATTCCCAAGAATAGAACTAGGTCGAGCCGACATGTGTAAGCACAGACTAGGTTCAAGCATCCTTTTAGGAATAAGTCTTCAACCCAGGCATTTCACAATCTTGTCGCTAGAATCTAAGTCCTAGATTTCTAAGAAAATGACAACTTGAAATTTAAAATTAAATCCCAAATTTAAGCCTAATCATAGATAGATGAAATGTCTGGGCATCTCGATCAATAGACATTTCCTACTCTTTCCATTTGACTCTTAAAAATAACTCTCCAATTTGGACCTCTCCAATTGAATTTCCAAAAATCATCATCCTTTGAAAGCTAACCTAGTAGTCTTTAGAATAAGCACTTATTTCTTTAATCGAGTATTCTTAGGAAGAGACCCTTCTTAAGATGTAATAACTATGAGGCTTGCCTTTATGAACCAGGATCAGGATAAAATTGATGTTTCTTTCCATGTAGGGAAAATACTGGGTAAATAAAAGACCCATTAGCCTTAGGAGTCTCTTATTGAAATGATTGAATCCATTACAGGAAAGCATGCATATCTTTCGAGATAATATGCTTACTCCTTAATGCCATATTTGATCATCTAAATAAAATATTCCTAAACTCTATGTGGTGTCATTTCTTATCTCTATTCCATTCAGATAGAAAAAGAAAACCAACAACAGGGAAGGATCATAGGCCATCCATCCATGCATTTTGGATGGATGGTCGTGATTAAAATAAATAAGATCCCATGTTTCATTCATTAGAACCATGACTTTAACCTCAGCCATCCGATCCTTGATTAAAAGGGTGAGGAGAAAGCATGTAGCATGATCGCTGATGTGGCGCTATGATGTGACAACTTTAATATTGAATCCTTCCATGCCACATGGAAATCGCATGCCTCATCATCGGTCCACATGGTGCCGACGAGATTAAACATTTAATTAGGCTATTAAATCACCTAGTTAATCATGAAAACTTCCTAAATTCATATATAAGCCTAGAAAAATCAAACAAATATGAAATAAATTGCATTAGATAGATAATTGAATATAGAATATTCTAAAAATAATTTTAATGGATTTTGAACATTGCTTTTCTCTAGATTTGGGTTTTATTGGGAATATTATTTTACTAATTACCCTCTAATTACTCCACTGATTAATCTCAAACTTCTTGTACATAATTAGTGGGATGACGTCTGCCTCACCTAATTTTCTTGGGATTTATTGGTGGTTTAACTAAAGGAATTTCTAATTCATTCCTTAATCACTCCCTTAATATAATTAAGCATAATTAAGGGTATAATTAGTGGTCTAACCCTCTGATTGAGTCAATTAAGTTTTTATTGAGTGAATATGAGATTTAGAAAATAATTTTGGGATACTTTCTTTAAAATATTCCTTAAACCCTCTTCATTCCTTAATCCAACCTTAATTAAGGGTTAATTCACTAATTACCCCCTTAATTAATCTCATAAAATTTTAAAACTTTCTAGAACTTAACTAATCTATCTTTGTTAGATGCTTAGGTGTTCAAGAGCCTAAGTACATTAAGGAAATCAAAATCCCACTCACATGTGTGAGAGGGGTTATGAAAGTACTTAAATTAAACCCCTTAGTTTAATTAATCATTAATCGAGAGCCAATTGCATTAGGTACCTTTCTTTTCTTGGTGCACTGCTGATTTAAATTCCTTATATGGTTTTATGTCATATCATTGGCTCATAATTATTTGATTAAGTATGCTAAGGTGGATAGGTAAGAGATAATTAACACACTTAATTCATACCTTAACCTAAGCAACATATAAAAAATCATCTAATAATCTTAAGAACAAACTAAATCAGCAAACATATGTGGGAATGGGTTAAGAGCAACAAACTCACCTCACATTTCTCAAATTAAATCAAACTCAAAATAAAATCAAACCTTCTTTAAAAATAACTTGATTTGCTTTAAACTTTCTTATTTCATAAGATTTTCTTTAGGAATTAATTAGAGTGAATGTATTTACATGCTTGCATTACTTTAGTTCTTTCCTAACATGCTAAATTTGTATTTCATATGAATTTCATGCATACATGTTTTTCTAAAATCAAATTAAAAATGAAATGTTTTCTTTATGTCAACTTGCATGTTTTGGCTAAAGTAAAAAATATGAATGGGTATTATCACTACTAAATCCAAAACTATTTTCAAAATCTATAAATCAAACATCCAAAATTGAAAGTGTGCTCCTTATAATTATTTATAAGCTATGTGGATATAAATATGAAGATGCATAGTGTACATTTCCTTCTCTTTCTTTTAACATAGAATAGGATTTGTAAAAGTGTGTCACTTGAAAAGAATATAACACTTGCATAACTCCATTCTTATTCATTCTTATGCTATTACTTAAAGAAGTACGTCCATACTTAAACATTTAAATTGCATAAAAAAATCAAACAAATAAATAAAAACTTTTGCATCTTTCTTTTCCACTCATTTCTTTTGCATATATGCTTGTTTAATTAGTGGTTTAACCCTCTGATTGAGTCAATTAAGTTCTAACTAAGTGAATATGAGGTTTAGAAAATAATTTTGGGATACTTTCTATAAGATATTCCTTAAAACCCCATTTCTTCCTTAATCCAACCTTAATTAAGGGTTAATTCACTAATTACCCCATTAATTAATTTCATAAAGTTTTAAAACTTTCCAGAACTTAACAAATCTATCTTGGATAGATGCTTAGGTTTTCAAGAGACTAAGTACAAGTTGACCTCATTTTTAGAATGAGCTCTTAATCCCTCCATCTTAGGCTTAGGACTTCTCTTATACTTTAAGAATTCCTTAGTCTTAAGACACATCTAGTGAGTGGATGCTCAACCTAGCCTAGAAGACTTAAAAGAGTTAGACATAGGAATAGGTCATGCCTTAGGGGTGTTAGGAAAACTTCCTACCCTTAGCTTAAGCCATTCCTCACTTTCCTTCCTTCAAACCAAACTCCAAATCAATTCTATTTGATTTTCTCCAAACTCATATATATTCCATGACTGAAATCCATGATTGAAATCTATGATTGAAACCCATGATCAAAATCCATCAAAATTTTCTAAGTACATAATCCTTCCTTAAGGACTTAACCTAAAATAATCAAAACCTATTTCAAAAATCAAACCCTAAACCCTTTCATATCCTTCCTTTGAATATGAAATCTTCAAATGGATCAAAATCCATTTGACTTCAAACCACTTGTAAATAGATTTATATTTCAATCATAAGTCCATATACAAGATCAACCAACTTCAAATCAAGCTTTGACCAAGTCATTTGACCCACTTAGGCTCACTTGACCCAAAGTGACCTAAAGTACCCTTATGAGCCAAATTTTGATCCTAACCAAATTTGATTGAACCAAACTCATATATCCCTCTCATCATGATCAACAATCACCATGGGATGATCAATTAATCAAATTGGGTCAAACCAAGTCAAACCTAAGGGTTGACCAAGTCAACACTTAGCCCAAAATGAAACCTAACATAGCCAAATTCTACCATAGGCCAAATTGATTGAAACCATTGATCTAAGTTCACTCATGAATTATGTTTGAACTTGACCAATCCAACAATTGAGCCTAACTCATTGGCCACTTAATTGACCACTTTGACCTAAAGGGTCAAAATATGTCAAAACTTGATCTAAGCTAAATTGATTGAAACCAATGGGTCAAGTCAATTCCAAATCACTTGTGGAACTTGGCCAAAGCCTCAATTGGCCAACTAAAACTGGCCCAATTGACCTTAGAACCCTGACTAAAGGGGTCATGTTGAGCCAAATTGAACTTAACCCAAATTGATTGGAAACAAAGATACCAATCCACTCCATATGACTAACCAAACCTAAACCTACCCTTGACCTACCTTCAAATAGGTCAAATGGGTCAAATAGGTCAACTTGACCCATTTGAAATAAATGAAGTCATATGAGCCAAAACCAAATATATACCAAATTGAATCAAACCAAGACACCAAAATATTTCAAATGGTCATATGAACTTGACCCTTGGTTTGACCCAATTTAACCTATTGGTCAACTTGACCCAAGTTGACCCATTTTGACCTAAATGGTCAACATGAGCCAAACCCTACCAAATGAATTCCAAATCTCTCTTGGCCAAACCTAGTTTCTCCATATACCAAACATATCCAAAGTGGAAAAAATAGCAAAATGAGCATCTTACCCATAGGCCATAGAACAAATTTTGGCTTAACCCATGGGTAATTTGGTCATACCCTCTTCACATTCACTTGAGGCTTTACTAAAAGCTCAAGGGGACCTAGGGGAGAGTGGTGCACCCAACCCAATGGGTTTGGGTCAGCCCATTTGGTCCCTAGACCAAACCCGACCTTATGGTCAAAAATTAAAATTTCAAACTCCCTCTCAAGCTCAAATTCATGCACATGGGAGGTTGGCAATCCACTCCTTGGCTCAAACCGACCATGTGCACACTCCTAACTAATCAAACATCCCTCAGCCTATGATCAATTGGATCAAAATGGCATGTCCATTGTCGGCCATCATCCTTCAAGGGGGAGATATACTCCCCCTAAACAAACTCAAATGCATAATTCCCTAATTGGATTGAGTGCTAGTGAGACCTAGGATACATCAAAGAGTGATAGCATCATAGAGCTCATTCTATTCTTCCATTTCTTGGTTTTCAAACAGTGAAAATAGGAGAAGCCAATTGAATTACCAACTTCTTCCACACTTCATTTCCTTCCAACTCCTTTTGTAAGCACACTTAGGTGACCAAGTCGAGCTCACCTAAGTTGATTTCCAAGTTCTAAAGGCAAGGGAGGATTAAATTGGATCAAAGCGCTCAAGCATGGTGACACATAGAAGGATCCACTCAACCTCAAGTGCTCAAAACTTCTGCAATGCTTCATCTCAACCAGACGAAGCTTCTCCAAGGAAATCAAGTGCTGGTGATCACCTCTAACGAGGTATGGGATTTTTGGACCATTAAACTCAATGTGTTGTGGAGCTTTGTGAAGGAAATTTTCACCCCATCGATTTTTGACCATTGGATTTGCTGCTTCTATCTTTAGATGGTGTGGGTTGAGTTTGATTGGAATACATTCTAGATCTAGCTTGGATCTTCCCCTTGATCATGGACGGTCTCTGTTGATCAAGGGGAAGAACTTGGATGATCTCAGCCATCCATCCATGCATTTTAGATGGATGGCTGAGATAATTCAGCACATTTAGATTTCCTATTACTCATTTTAAAATGCAGGGAGATCCTTGGCCATCCAATCTTTGATCAAATGACACAGGATTAAAGTGAGTGCACCACCACCGCCATTTAGGATGTGATGTTTAAGTGACCCCCTTATGGTGTGATGCGTGTAAAGGTGCCCCGCTGCACCTGCGTGAGGATTAGTTAGTGATTAATAAAATGATTTAATTAATTCTTAATTTTAGGATCTTCTAAAATTCATAACTCCTTATATAAAATTTAGAAAAATATGAAATAAAATCTATGGATAGATAATTAAACCTAGAACATTTTAAAATTAATTTTGATGAGTTTTGAATTATGCTTTTCTCAATTTGGGTTTTAAAAAATTTATTTTATTACTTTTAATTATTAATCCCAAATTTCTTGGGTATATTTTAGGGGATGACTTCTACCTTCTATAATTTTCTTGGAATTTATTAAAATGCTTGATTAGAAGAATTGCATATGGTTTTCTTAATTACCCTCCTAATGTAATTAAGCATAATGAGGGTATGATTAGGGATTTCAACCTATGATTAGGGTTGATTAAGGTCAGATCCAGTGAGTAGGAGGTTTATGGAATATTTTTGGGGCATTTCCCATAAGCTATTCCCTAAACCCCTTTTCTCTCCTTAATCTCCTCTTAATTAAGGGTTAATTCATTAATTATCCCTTAATTAAGTTCTAAAAATTCTAAAAAGTTCCAAAACTTAATTAATCTACCTTGGGTAGATGCTTAGGTGTTTAATAGCCTAAGTTCAATTAAGGAAACTAAAAACCCATTCATAAGTATGAAAGGGTGTTTTGAAATTACTTAAGCTAAACCCCTTAGCTTAGTTAACTTTTAATTGATTGCATTAGGCCTTTCATTATTAGGTGCCTTGCAAATTTAAATTCCTTGTGGGATTTATGTCATCTCATTAGCTCATAATTATTTAGTTAATTCTTTAAAGTGGTGTAGGTAAGGGTTAATTAAGTTACTTAATTCATACCTTAACCTAATCAACACATAAAAATGGATCTAACTATTTAAAATTAAACAAAAATATCAAACACATGTGGGAATGGGTTAGAAACAACAAACTCATCTCACCTTTTCAAAATTAAATTAAACTTCAAACTAAAAAAAATCACTTTGAATTCACTTTGATTTATTCTAAATTTTCTTATTCTATGAGAATGTCTTTAGGATTTAAGAGAAGTGAGTTTGTTTACATGCTTTCATTGCTTTGGACCTTTTCCCAACATATTAAGTTGTATGTCATGTGATTTCATGCATTCATAATTTTGAAATTCCAATTTTAAAATGAAATTTACTTTATGTCAAATTTGCATGTGTTGGCTAAAGTAGAAATATGAATGGATATTATCACTACTAAATCAAATTATTTTCAAACACATAAATCAAATACCAAATCTGAGTAGGCTACTTGATTATGAGTTTGCATGTGATAAATTAAAGGTATGCTTAGCATAGGTTTCTTTTCTTTCTTATGTTGGTATAGTTTTGAATAGGAGTTAGTAAGATGTAGGGTTCATTTGAAAAGAACCCAACACTTATTTAATTCCATCTATTCATCCCTATGCTATCACCTAAGAAGGGTTGCTATACTTGCATACATAAATTGCATAAACAAAAAAAATGAATTCATTAAACATAAGCAGCTTTTGCATATTCCTTTTCTTTTCATTTACATGTATGTTTGTATTTTAAGGAAAGTGGTATATTAGTCTGACAACCCGAGGTTGTGAGGCTTTAAGTAGCCCTAAGTAGGTCTTGTACCTTACACCTCAGTTAACAATGTGTACTCACTTATGCCTTTCTTACTTTCATGTGTGTATGTGAAAATTTGGATAAGGAAAACCCTTTCTACTTAAGAAAAATCATGCATATTCAACTTCTAAATTTTCTTAAATGGATTACTTAGCATGCATCATAAAGTGTGTTAAATACTCTCATTTGCATGTATAGATATGCTTAGGTCCATCCATATGCATGTTATATATGTTGGGAAAGAAATGAAGTAATGTATGTGTGTTATGTGAATTTTGATTCATTTTATTTAATCTTAAAATGCCTTTCTTTTGAATAGGTTTGTTTTTGAGTTTATCTAAACTTAGGATTAATTAAAGATTTAATCAAAACATTCACCTAAATGAAACTAAAATGTGAATCTACTTTAGAAATTACTTAGGTTAGGGAAGGAAAGAGAAGTTCTCTTCTCTTTCCCTCTCTTCATAACTTAGTAATTAATTATAGGATCCACTTAAACCAAATCAAAACATGAAATAAAATCAACCCAAAATAATTAAACAACTTAAATGAAACCCCTCTAAGTTGAACATGTTCTTCACACTTAGAAAATTTAAACCTAAAGCCATAGCTAAGCATACCACACAAACCTTCAAAGCACACACATTAGCCTAAGTCACCACTTCTAGCCTTAGGTTAGGTTGATGCATGGTTTGATGTTTGTTTTGTTTTGTGATATATGTTTTAGACTAAATGTTAGGGTGTATGCTCATAGAATGAATGGTATAATGTTCTTAGTCTAACTATTCTTTTTTGTAGGGGATTGTGCTTAAGGGGTGTTATCATAAATAAAAATATAAATGCTTTTACTTGCAGGTGCTTTATACCCCTAAGCATAATCCATAGGCCAGGTGGACTTAGTCACCCATGTGTGGGGTGATAAGTCAATATACATGCTTGGGATTTGTGTGGTTTGTTTTAGCTAACCTTTATTTTGCATGTGTTAGTTAGATTTTCACTTTTCCTTTTCATGTAAATTTGTATAATTAGGATTTTGGAATGATTGTTATGGGGATTAGGATGAGCATTGGTCATAAGATCCTATCTTATGTACCATGTGAAGCCTTGGAGCATCCACCTTCCAACCATCCAAAAGAAAGAACCAAGAAGAAGAAGAAGAAAAGAAGAAAAGAAAAATAAAGCTTGAAGACCCCATAACAATGAATTCCTTTAATTGTAATTTAATTCATTGTAATGTCGGGTTGTATAAGGGTAGAGCTTACCTGATATTTTGGGTTTGTGTGGTGGTGCTTGACCACAGGCATTATTCTTTTTGATTAGCTTTATAAATTGATTGATGATTTGTTTAGCTTTTTCATTGCATATTTTCTAGTTTCTTCCTTGTTTATGTATGGCTGGATGAGGATTAGGCTCTTTAGAAAAAAATAAATCTTTTACCCAACTTAACTCAAAATTAAAAATAAACAACTTATAACCTCACCTAAAGCTTAGGTTTAAAATCAAAATAAAAGAATTAGCAACCCAGGCGGAGCATTTCTTTTGTAATATCATGCACAAATGCATCTTATTTCACTCTTGATTGGAGGCTTCCACCTTTGCAGAAACTTGGCTTGACCTTTGAGAGCCATGGTGGAAACTCACCTCCCTTCTTTGATTTTGGCCAATAACCTTTTTTCTCATGCATTAGTCATAAAAATCCTATTAGCTGGAGTCAAAATAATTGTCCAAAATGAATATAAAATGAAATTTGAATTGCATTAGATTTAGATCAATTGAGGCATGCCCCTTTAGATGATCTAGTCTCTTTAGGGAGTGAGTTTAAGGACTTAGTCTCTTTCTAATAAGCAGCAGCCTAGCTATCTTGCATAAGCATAACGACTTGCCTACATGTATTTAAAATCATAGAGGAGTTAGTTGGTGACCACCCAGATTGTAAGTCCAAGTCGGTGGTTTGTCCTCTCTTGAGGCAAACCAATTACCCATTTTTCTTAGATTTAGGTTGTGCTTTTGCCCTCGCTCCCTAGATTTAGGTTCTAAGATTGCTTCTCTCCCCTTTGTGGGCCATAAGCATAATTCCTCACCTCTTAGGCATTTTCTTAATCTTGTGTTAAGGAATCTTAAGTCCTAAATTCTAATGAAAATGCAACTCAAATAAACTAAATCAATTTAAAAATGTAAAGCCTAGATAGTTTGAGATGCTCGCTAGGTTTCCTAGCACCATGGGCATCTCCTACTTATCTCCCATTTTGGCTTGATAATAACTCCCTCTTTTGATCAATCCCATTTGATCTTCAAATAAACCAATCGATTGATAGTCCTTTCCTATTGAAATCTTTAAAGACAATGATCATTTACCTTAATCGAGAGTTTTCTAAAGGATCCATTCCTTGGGATGTAATTAACTATGGGGGCTTGCCATAGAAACAATGAACCCGGTTTAAAATAAACCTACTTTACTTTTCCATGTAAAGTGGGGAAGAATCTGGTACATATGACCCATCACTTAGGAGTCCTTATTGAGGTGATTAGGTCCATTTAAGGGTAGTGACTTCTATCTTTCAAGATAGTACACTATTCCTTGATGACGTACTCGATCACCTGAATAAGTACATCTGTGGATCTGCGTGGCATCCTAAAAAGATTAATTTCTATAGTCTTGTCCTCTGTCATTTCTCCCCACAGATTTGAAAGGTATTCCTTCATGAATTTTTTCCACGATTTTCTGGCGACTCTGGGGATGGTTCCTCTCTCCATCTTTGGTAAATGATCATTGTCTTTGAGTATCGATAGTGGGTTTGTACTTTGGTATGAATCCAAGACTATCCTTCTTTTCGTTGGCACTTAGCTCATTTCATTCTTGAGTTGAGTTAGCCAACATCTTTAGGTTTTAGGACTGCATTCCTCATTGGTCTTAAAACCCCGTTGGGTTCTCCAATGGGTAAAATGAAAAGATCTAAATAAAAAAAGAAACATCTTAAGACTTCCTCCTTATCATTTTCATGATAAGGAAAGGTTCATCTTAAAATAAATAAAATCTTCCATAAAGAACTTTACTTTTCAAAAGCACCTTCTAAAAAATGCACTTATATTTTCTACAAATTTTTGTCACCTTCCTTTAACAATTCCCATAATTTTTATATGTAGGGATCTTCAAAAAAAAGTCAATAAAATTTTCCAAAAGCACAAATGAACATCTTCTTTCAATTCACTTTGATGAAGATTTCATTTTCAAAATAAAATGAACAGTCATCTTTTACAAATGCACACATGAATTTTTATATTCAATACACTCACACTTATTGAATGTAAAGTTCATTTGTAAATAAAATTAAACTTTCCAAAAAGCACACACAAACACCTTCATTTAATATACTTAAATTTATTAAATGAAGATTTCATTCCCAACTAAAAAATAAAAATATCTTTTAGGAAATCCCACTTAAACATATCTCACATATGTTTTAAGTTGGAATTCCTCTCTTTCAAAAAAGCAATAATCACACAAAAATTTTATATTTCAAAAAATAAGATTGATCTCCATTCTACATACTTAAATTTGTTGAATGAAAGTCCTCTTTTCAAAACATTAAAAATTCAACAATCATATTTCAAAATGTTTCAAACATACATTTGGAACTTCATTTTATAATTAAATTTGCTAAGTGAAGTTTCCAAATCAAAATCAAAATCAACAATCATATTTCAAATTTTCTAAACACATTTGGAACCTCATTTAACATACCCAAATTTGTTAAGTGAAGTCTCCAAATCAAAATTCAAAATTTTTCAAAACACATTTTGGAATTTCATTTAGCATAATCAAATTTTCTAAGTGAAGTTTCCAAATCCAAAATCAAAATCAACAATCATATTTCAAAATTTTCAAACAATATTTGGAACTTCATTTAACATACCCAAATTTGTTAAGTAAAGTTTCCAAATCAAAATCAAAATTTTTAAACACATTTTTGGAACCTTCATACCAAATTTGTTAAGTGAAGTCTCCAAATTCAAAAAAAATCAAAATTTTCAAACACTTTTGGAACTTCCCTTAGCATACCAAATTACTAAGGAGAAGTTTCCATTTTCAAAATCAAAAAATCAAAATTTTAAACACAACATTTGGAATTTCATTTAGCATACTCAAATTTGCTAGTGAAGTTTCCATTTTCACAAAACCAAGTGGGACTTCATCTTTAGCATATCAAATTTGCTAAAGTTGAATCTCCACTTTCAAATCCTCAAAAAAAAGAAAACACTTAGGATTCCCTTAGCATACCAAATTTGCTAAGGATCCTATTTCAAAATCAAAATATTTCAAACAAATGAAACACTTAGGATTTTCTTAGCATACCTAAATTTGCTAAGAATCCTATTTCAAAAATTAAACAAAACACACTTGGATTCTTCACTAGCATACCTAAATTTGCTAAGTAAGAAGTCCAAATTTTTCAAAATCAAAACAAAATTTCAAAAAAAGAAACAATCATTTTCAAACACTTTGCATACCTAAATTTGCTAAGTGAGATTCCAAAATAATCAAATAAACAATCATTTGACCCTTACTTTAACATACCAAATTTGTTAAAGGAAAGGGTCCTCAAAATCACAAAAAATTCAAAAAAAAATTTAAATGAACCTATGGAAGCATCCTATCAAAAATTTTGAATCCATATTTCAACATACCTAAATTTATTGAAGTTGGATTCATATTCGAATTTCCTCTTTCAATCAAATTCTTAAATCTATTTGAACCCCACTTAACACTTTCAAGTTGTTGGATGTGGGTTCAAATTTTCAAATTCAAAATTCAAAATCTACAAGACCAAAATCGATACAAGTTCATTTCTCATTCTGATTCTTATCAATATAATACATGCGGTTTTTTAGTCTTATAGTTTTGAAATGGTGTTCTCAAATCTATCTTCACCTTCCCCATGGTATGGATCTAGCTTTAGATCAGTGACTTCCCCATTTGGACCATACTCGATTCACTTTGGTGGGATTTGAGGAGCAAATCACTTGTGAGGCTTTGTTCACAGTAGGTGAAGGTGGGGTGAAAGCCGGTCATTGATAAACTTACCTTCGATTGATGTCTCCTCACTAAAGAGGAAGATGGTAGTACCAGACTTTATTCTGATTGCCATGCTGCAATTCCGACTCGGTTCTGCAATTTATCCCGAGTTTCCCATGTTTCCAATGGCTGGTACCACAACATTGTCCTCTCAAGGGTAAGGCTCCCCTAGTTTTGGGGCCTCCCACATTTTAGTATGGGTCTAGCTCACACTCCTCCCATCCTACCCGTACCTATCATAGGAATAAGAATTGTATGACCAAATGGTTCCACACTCGGATAGCTAGGAGTAGAGCCTCGATCTACCATGGATGAGTCTCCCATTATCACTTCACAACTGGTTACAGAAAACCAATTCCATCCTCTCTCTCTAGATAGATAGAGGATGTGGGAGGATCGTTCATCACCTCCTCCTGTGGTGCACTTTCACATAGTTTAGAGTAGGAGGTCATACGCCTCCTCATCTATGCGTAGGTGGAGCATCTGCACTCAAAGTTGGACTCACTTTGATCTATTTTTCCTCGCAGCATAGGGAGGTAGATTCATCAAGAGAGGGCCCGCGAGGCCCATACATCACATGTTACTAAGAGGTGAGAGGTTCGGTCGTTAGTGGCCACTTCTTCTTGATAAATTTTCCATTCGGTGCACTATAGGCGGTTCACTGCAGAGAGTGTGGTGTCTCCACCCCATTCTACCCTCCCACCTTCGCCGGTGTAGGTTACAACATCTCATTCCATCTAGGCCATGAAGGGCATCAGGGGAAAAGCGCACCCATTGGTGATCCTATGACAAGGGATCTACCCCTACTACGTGTGGTAGGGCGAGCTCTCCACTTCGACCTTCTACTGTGGGTGCGAAGGAGTGGAGACCTAAGCATCGTGGTCATCCTTCACCAACTCACCATACAGGATGTGGAGATGGTGACACTTATAGATATTCAAATGACAATTGGTTGCGGTAGTGGTGGAACATCCTGATTGTTACCCTCTTACAGCGTCAGAGTATCATTCATCTAGTAAGTACAATTTGCACTGGATTGACTCCAATGATGGTGAGGTCGGTGCCTCTGCATGATAGCGATCACCGTCAACACAAACTATTTATACTTGGTGAGTTAGATCATTCCTTAGATGAGATAGTTGCACATTATTTTTATGGAGAAGAAGGAAATCTTGGGGTATGCTTGTGAAGAGAGTCAGCTTGATCCCAATGAAGATGACTTGATGGGGATTCATTGGGTATGCATGGTGATACTAGAGGATCTCTTCTTAGAACAACAGCCATGGAAGGTGATGAGGTTGATCAGAGGATACCAGAATCAGACTCGACATCAATTGAGGTGAAAGATGAGTAGATTGATAGGATGGCACATCGATTCTAGGACTTGTTAGTAGCATGTTGCTTGAAATAAAAGTTCATCCTATTACATTCGATGTCGGTCGGCACGAGTTGGTGTATGTCTTGGACCAAAGACTATACCTCCGTGAGGCAGAGTAGCACAGTATAGGAAGGTAGTGGAAAGTACCTCCATACAAGAAAAGATCTAAAATCCATGGTTGAGCAATAGGTGAAGGAAGCTTTGGCTCAAGCCGGGGAGGATCATCGGTTCCAAAGGGTAGACCCTACGAGGAATTTGATGTTATCCAATATCCCAAGGGTTTTGCCTCCTTCCTTCAAAAGCTTTGATGGCGGTGAAATCGGCACATAGCACACAGGGGCATTGTTGCAACACGTGTAGCGATGCTTTACTCTTTGACTCTTTATGTAGCCTAGCGGGTATTGCTTTTGATTGGTATGTTGAACATGTTGAAGACATTTCTGAGTTAGAGCAACTCTTCATCAAGAGATTTTGTAGAGCTCGAAAGGGTTACTATAGGTGATCTAGTTAGCACAACAACAACAGATGAGTCACTTATTGATTATATTCTTGATGGTGTAACGAGTATGAAGTGTGAATTTGTATCGAACAACATGCCATTGAGATTCTCTTAAAGAATATCCATGACCCAGTCGCCTTCATACTTAAGGGATTCATTATGAAGACATTTGAGAAGCTAATCAAGAAGGTTATTAGTCTATAAGGAGAGGCCAAACAATTTCCTTTTCAAGATCAATTGCCCAAGTAGAAATCCCAAAAGGTCTATGAAAAGAAACCTAGAGCAGTAGTAGTGGTTGACAAGGGGAAGCAGCTAGCTAGAGATCAATCTGAGATACCACAACCTCAGCAGCCTCCACCTCCTTTGCCACCATCGAGGCAACCCTACCGGCCTCCACCATAGCCTCCATGGCCAGCACAACCACCGCCTCAGCCATACCACAGGGTGGCATGCATACCCCCGGTAGCTATGGTCCACCTACTCTTTTAGATAAGTTAAACAAACCTTATTCTTTTAAGAGGTAATTTAAAAGATCTTTAAGAATCTCTTAAAGAAACCAAATTTTCATCTACCACAGCCTGGGAGGCGGAGGAAGTAGGCAAAGTCATGATCCAAACTTTTTCCCTTACCACCATATGCTAAGCCACATTTTAGAGGATTGCTTCACATTCAAGGACCATCTTGAACACACTTTCAAGACTGGTGATGTAGTTATCTCAAAGGAATACCTTGTGGTACAACCTTTTAGTTCCATTAGGGTAATCTTTGGCGATAC
This sequence comes from Cymbidium sinense, assembly GCA_021442155.1. NCBI lineage: Eukaryota > Viridiplantae > Streptophyta > Magnoliopsida > Asparagales > Orchidaceae > Cymbidium > Cymbidium sinense. The sequence continues at coordinate 267,578,760 of CM038215.1, forward strand.
AAGTGATCCTACTAAAACCAATGAAGGTTGGGACATTTCTTTATCTAAAACCTCTCAGAAAATATTTCAGAAGATCAAGAAGCTTTCCTTCTAGGTGCTTGAGTTAGCTCAAACCTCCAACACCAAGGAAGGTTTGCAAGTTGAGTGTAACTCTAGGAAAGTAGCTTTGAAGCAACAACATATATGTAGGATAGCCCTTTAGCTCGACCCGACCTTGTTCACCACAGAAGACTTCTTCCATTTCAACTAGCTCTTCTATTTTTCTACTAGTAGAACTCTTGTATAGCGATAAGGGCATCAAATCCCTTACTCCACTCACTCTACTTGACTTCTACATTGTACCCCCAACTAATTCTAAGAATTTGAAGAATAAAGCTACTTTGAATTACATATGTGTCTCTTCAGATGAGTTATCTTCTTTTATTCCTAATGATAACTCTTCAAGTCTAATTAACTATAATAATTTCAAATTTTCTCTTTCTAATTCAAAGTTAGACTTTCCAACTCTGAATACTATGGGTTCACCTCTTGAAGATAGACTTGGAATCATCATGATTGAGGTCCCATAGGAGAAGTTGTAGGTGAGCATGAAGTGCGAGTAGAACCTTCCACCACCTTGCCTCAGAGATTCAGAAGTCAACCTCCGTAGTGGCAAGGTTCTACCTCTAGAGGCACCTCAAGATAGAGGGAAACAAGTCATTGGTACTGAAGATCGAGAAGCCCTTCCACAGAATGCTCCACCCTTGGATATGCTTATGGAAGATCAGCTGAAGGTGGACTACAACATCCTTTCTCATCTAAGAAAGTTGCCATCTAAGCTAAGCATATATGATGTCCTTGTCTTATCTAAGATATGAGGGAATCAATAATCAAGGCCCTCCTTGATCTTGAAATATGCAGCTTCAGCTATAGGTGAGGAAGCACATTATGCAAAGAAGCCCAATGGATCACCTTCACGGATGAAGACCTTCTTAGGGGACTTGGAGCACGTCCTCTATACATCACATGACATGGAGTTGGACTTAGTTCTCATGGATTCAAGTGCATCGTGAATATTATGAGTCTAAAGACCCTTCTATTTGAAGATCATCATCTCTACACTTGAGGAGATAGGATGATGTTGAGAGGATTCAATGATCAAGGTGGCGCTTTAGGTTTATAATGTTACCTTTGGAGATATGGAAGGCTGAAGCAAGTTCTACATCATTGATTCGAATACTTCAATCACTACTTTGCTAGGTAGGCTTTGGATACAGCAGAACAAGATTGTTTTCATCAGTGCATCAAGTTCAGAAAAGATGAAATTGAGTGCCGTGTTAATGGGGATGAAAAGCCATTTTTAGTTAGAGAGGTTGAGATTTATGAAGATGGGACCTACTATCTTCCTCAAAACACCCTTTCTCGTGAACTTGGACAAAATTCAAATGCAAATACAAAAGAAAAGAAAATGAAGTAAAAGAAAGATAAAAGAAAATGAAAAGAAAATAAAAGTCCAAGTGAACAAGAAAGGGGAATTGAAGAAGAAAAAGATCAGTATAGCACATTCCACCCACATTTCATTCCATCATATGGACATGTGGGTAGAATGGTTCAACCTCCACCCGGGAGGCGAGGTAGAAAGCGGGTTCAGAGGTGGGACCCCTTGGCCTTCATCCAATAGAGGTCGTGTTCAGTTCATAGGAGTACCCCTATTCACATAGACTTGGAATCAGCTTGAGGATGAGTCTAATGTGATTATATATGCCAACCCCTCTCGGGTTCCATTGGAGGTGACTTTTGATCCAAATAGAGATGAAGATCAAGCCTCCAAGCAAAGCAAAGTATTTGAATCAAGTTTATGTGAAACTATTAGGCAGCAGTTAGGAACCTTAGCTCTAACCTCACTTACATCTTAGAAAGTTGAAGGTTTAGTAGTTAAGGAAGTCCTAAGTCTTCCAATGACATGCGAAGAAGTTCTTTTTTGGGTTCATCATCCTCAAGTCTAGAGTTGATGTAGGACTTGAGCAAGATACTTTTAAAGAATTAATGGAATTACCTTTTGACTTTTACTTGCCTTGTGTTCAAAATCTTATTCCAAAAGGTTTAGTTCCTCACACATGGTCTAAGCACATGTCAGAATACTTCAAAAAGCTATGGAACAATACAGGCAGGGAAACACAATCTAGAGCATGGCTAAGATTCGGTATAGTGGGTATAGTCGATGATGAAGATTATTGCCTAGTTATTACTAACCATTTAGAGTCTGATAGTTTCTTATCACATATCCCCAACTCTTATAAAAATGTGTTTTTAGAAAGCTTTAGATGATCCAGATGATCTCCAAGTCAAGAGGCCGCAAATTTGAAGAAGAGATTCATTCAATAATAGACAAGCTTAAAGAAATCAACCTGGATGGAAGAAAATCCTGCTGACATATATGGTTCATTTGTGAATGAAGAAGAAACCAATGACTCAGTTAGGCTAATGAGTAAGTTTAAAGACTACTTCACATGGAGTTATGAAGAAATGCTTAGATTATATCTTGACGTAGCAGTCCACAAGCTATCAATAGACCCTAATGTTACCCCTATTAAGAAAGCTCCTAGACGCATGCAATTAGAAATTGAATAATGGGTCATTTCTGAAGTCAAGAAACTGATCGATGATGGTTTCATTAGGGAAGAAAAATATCCTACTTGGTTAGCTAGTGTCATCCTAGTTAAGAAGAAGAATGGACAAATTTGCATTTGCATCGATTTTAGGGACTTAAACAAGGCATGTACTAAAGATGAGTTTCCTATTTTAATGGTGGACATTGCCTCATCTTATGTAGTCTTCTCTTTCATGGATGGGTCATCTGGCCATAACCAAATCAAGATGTCTCCTGAAGATGAAAGAAACACTACTTTCTAAACCTCAATCAAAATTTTTTATTATAGGTTCATGCCTTTCAGCCTTAAAAATGTTGGTGCTACATACCAATGGGCCATGACTCATATCTTCAATGAACTCATATATCATTAGGTTGAGTTCTACATTGATGATCTAGTAGTCAAAGGCTTAGAAAAGAAAGACCATCTTTTTGACTTGAGAGTAATTTTTGAATGATTAAGATAATATAACCTAAAAATGAATCCCCAAGTGTGCATTCGGAGTCACTTGGAAATTCTTGGGTTTATTGTTTGACATCATGGAATAGAAATACATCTTGAAAAGATTAAAGCTATCTTAGAAATGCCACCTCTAAGAGTTTAACTCAACTCAGATCCTTTCAAGGATGGGCATATCTAAGATGCTTTATCTCAAACCTATCGGAGATGCAAAACCATTCTCGACTTGTCAAAAGGATGCCAAGTTTAAGTGGTATGATAAGTGTCAGCACGCTTTCAAATATATCAAAGAGTACTTGATGAAACCACCGATTCTAGCAACCCCTATCCCGGGCAGACCGTTGATCCTTTACACTGCTGCTTTGGATGACTCTCTCGATGCTCTATTGGCCCAAGACAATGATGAAGGAAGGAGAGCACTCTCTACTACCGCAGCCATCATCTAATCCATGTTGAAGCAAACTATCCACCTATTGAGAAATATTGCCTAGATTTGATCTTTGCATCTCAAAATCTATGACACTGTATGCTTTCTCCTAAGGTGAACTTGATCTCCCAAACTAATCCACTATAGTACCTCATGACATGGCCAACAGTTTTTGGACCTTTGGGTCATTGGTCCATGATTCTCTCACAGTTTGATATCACTTGTCCTCCATGTGATAAAGGATACTAGATTTCTTAGCGACACACCCACTTCTCTTGATTCTCCTTAGTGTGATCTCCGATGAACAAATCATGAACTTAGGGGAGGCAACCACCATGGGAGATGTATTTTGATGGTGTTGCTTCTTTTCTTAAGGGAAGCACCATGATCTATTCTCCCAGGAAAGGCAGGGGTAGGAATAGTTTTTCTAACTCCAAACTATGATATGATGTGATTCTCATACTATCGTTCCAACCCCTGTACCAATAACAAAGCTGAGTATGAGGCTTTGATTGCCAGTTTAGAGTCATCCATCACTATCAGTGTCAAGAGCATCAACATCTTTGGGGATTCTCAGTTGGTCATCAAGATTTGGGTCTACCAGTCCTCAAAGCCCAAGCTTCATCATTACTATGAGTATACCATGAAGTGTTGGCCCAAATTCTGAAGTCACCATCTACAAGGTTCCAGCAGAGAACACATTAGCGATGCTTTGGCCAAACTTGCCAATAATTGGCATGTCAGATGAGTCCATTTCAATAAGGGTCCAAAAAATACAGGTCCTATCCCTTATTGATGATGAACACATTGAGAGACTTTCTCTTGAAGGGGAGGTTGTCATTGCTAAAATGGACAAGGAGCTAGATTGGAGGTAGATGTTCATAGATTACTTGAACATCGGCAAACTATCTCAAGAGAAATCACAAGCCCATCAAGTGAAACAGAGAGCTGTCTCCTATGCACTTGTTGATGGCACCTTTTTTTGCCAGTCCTTTGATCAAATGTGATTACGTTGTTTAGACAAATATGAATCCCATGACATTATAACCGAGGTACACTTAGGTCTTTATGGAGCTCATCAATCTAGTTCGAAGATGAAGACTAAGATCAAAAGACTTGGGTACTACTAGCCTTCTATGATCACATAATGCATGGACATAGCTAGGAAACTCTCATCCAGATACTAAAGAAGACTCTTAATGAAAATAAAGTATAGTGGAATGAGCAGTTAGTTGAAGCTTTATTGGTCCTCTTTCATATCAAACTCTTCTATCCTTATCATCTTAGTTCACATTTTTCCCTTAGAAGTTTAACTCCATCACTAAGGATAGCATTGGGTAGCAAGATCCCTCGAAGCCAATGTAAGTTAGGTTAGAAGAGCTTGAAGGTTTAGAGTCTCAAGCATCTTGGATCTCAGTTGTATAGGACAAAATGATTCAGCTCAAAACAAGTTACCCCTAGGTCTTTTGGGTATGAGAACTTCATTAGTCTAAGAAGTCTTTGCTATCAAAGATGGGAAGAAAATTTGAACCCACTTGGGAAGGCTATGTCATAGAGCTCTTAAGGAGGATCTTATCTTATTGATTGTAAGGGAATACACATGCTTCCAATTAATGGGCTCTATCTAAAAAATATTAACCATGTAAAATCATGTTTGAAAACAATCATTAATGAAAAGAACAAAAATTCCATTCAAATCTTCTCTTCTTTCAAAGTGTTGTTTGCTTATCTTGTGAATCCATTGTGACATGTTTAGGGTAGGTGTAATAGTCCCCTAGTGGCATCCTATCCCTCTTTCACAACACAAACACAATCTCCCAATGCAATTAGAATAAGTGTAAGAGAACCCGAGAGACATCCTATTTTGATCATAACTAAAATAGGTGTGAGAGAACCTAAGTGGCATCCTTTCATGGCAGGAATCTTTTTGCCATCCATGGTACCTTTTCATCTATTCCCCAACATGTTTTAAGGTAGGTGTAAGAGTCCCCCGGAGGCATCCTATTCCTTTTCAACACATGCACATTCAAACACAAATCTTTTGTCTCGAGCTATTTTGATGTGGGAGTAAGCCCCCTATGGCATCACTCATTAGTTTTAGGTGGTCTACACATGCTACCTGTTTATGTCACCCAGTCACTTATTGGAAGATGTGAGTCCCGCTTTCTTCCCAACTTGATCATTGCAAAATAAGTTATTAGTATGGTAGGCTTCACTTTCCCATTAGGTACCTCATGTTGACTCATTTAAGAAGATGTGAGTCCTTGAGTTTTTTTCTTGAATTAGCCATCTTGCTCTAAGGTTGAGTATATTTGAGGTTTAGGGTAAGTCCCCCAGGCTCCTTTCCTCTTGACTACTTGAGTAATATAAGTCCCCAGTGGCATTCTCATTAGTGCCCTAGGTTGATAACACTGAAGTCAAAATGACTATCCCAGTTAGTTCATTTGGGAGGATGTGAGTCCGAGCTTTCTTCTAGGCTAATTATTGCAAACGATGGGCACTTAGGTTGGTTGATATCTTCTGATGACTCACCGGTGAGTACACCACTCTTAGATATGAGTCCCATGCTTTCTCCTTGAGTTGGACACGAATACCTATTGATATATGACTAGCCATGTCATCTTCTCCGAGGTGTTGGATTAAGCCCTTATTATTTATCCCACTGCTCGGGTTACTTTTGGATAGTTCCCCTTTCCTAGTAGCCACCCCTATAGTTAGAGAATTTGTTCAGCGGATGTATAGATTCTCTCTTGGTTTAGTAAATATGAGATAGGTCTAGGATGATATATGCTCCTTCTCAGTTTTATTTCTCGCAAACTAAAAAGGTCCATGATAAAATAAACTAAAATTAAGAAACAAAATTAATTCTCTTGTGGATTAGGAGTTCAAACCCCCAAAGGGCCCCTTTTCCCAAGCAAGCATCCTATCTTTAGGGCAGTGTCAGCAGAACTCCCTATAGGAATTGCCTGACTACTTGAGTTGAGATAAATCCTCAAGTCAGTGCTCACTCTATAGTTGCAATTAGGTCGGGTTCAATCTATCTTTCTGTGAGCAGGTTACCTCGACAATCATTTTGCTTTGAAAGATGTAAGACTATGAAACATTCTTTCTAGCATGATTATCGCAAACTGATGGGTAGCCCTAGAGCAGGTTCATTTTGTTTCCCAAAGAAACCGATCACCCATTGATCTTTTCTTATGGAAGATATGAGTTCCTAAGCTTTCCTCTCTTAAATTGATCATTGCAAACTGAAAGGCACTCCATTGGTCGAATAGTTCTCCCATCGATCGGGAAGCTACTCCCTTTGGTTTAGTAAATTTGAGATAGGTCTAGGCTTCTACAAGCTCCTTCTTAGTTTGATCCATCGCAAACTAATGGAATCCATCAAAATAAACAAAATTAAAAATGAAATCAATCTTGACTATTCTTGAGCTGATTTAAGTCCCCCAGTGGCATTCACTCAATAGTCAGCCCAAGGTCGGGTTTGATCGGTTGCCTTGCCAAATGATCACCCCAGTGGCCTCTTATTTTGGAAGATGTGAGTCCCCCTGCTTTCTTCCTAACTTGGTCACTGTATAACAAAAGGCATCTCTTTGGTTGGCTAGTCCTACTACTTGTTTAGTAGTCTACCCTTTTGGATTGGTAAATTTGAGTTAGGTCTTGTCTTTCATGGCTCCTTCTTAGTGCAATCTATTGCAAACCAATAGGGTCCATCTTAAAATTCAAACCTAACAAAATGTGAAACAAATTCAACCCTCTTCTCTAGTGGAACAAATCAAATCTTTTTCTCCTCAGTGAGAATTAAATCAAACCTTTCATCCCCATACGGATGACTTGAACCTACTTCACTAGTGGAAGGTTCATACTCTATCCCTTAGTGGATTTTTCCCCTCTCTCTTATATCTTGAACATAAGTAGAGCCGCATTGCACTAAGCTCTAGATTCTTTCTTTCCCTTGGGATAAGGATAGATTATTTATGTTAGTGCTTGTGATCTCTCAGTGTTGTTGATCATTTTAGTCAACACCAATATGTGCGGTGTTCCTTATCAGTCACACCACACCTATTAGGCACCCTTTGTTGACCTCATTTTTAGAATGAGCTCTCAACCCCTCCATCTTAGGCTTAGGACTTCTCTTAGACTTTAAGAGTTCCTTAGTCTTAAGACACATCTAGTGATTAGGTGGACACTCAACCTAGCCTTAGAAGACTTAGAAGAGTTAGCCATAGGATAGGTCATACCTTAGGTAAACTTCCTACCCCAACATAAACCATTCCTTACTTTCCTTCCTTCAAGTCAAACTCCAAATCAATTCTATTTGATTTTCTCCAAACTCAAATCAATTCCATGATTCAAATCCTTGATTGAAATGAATGATTGAAACTCCATCAAAATCATCTTTCTAAGTCCTTAATCCTTCTAAGGACTTAACCTAAAACAATCAAAACCTATTCCAAAAATCAAACTCAAATCAATCCAAAATATAATCTAAGCCTTTCAAGTCAAAATCTTCAACTTAGCCAAATTAATTTCAAATCAAGCCAAACTCTTAATTTCTCTTCATGATTCAATCAGTTTTACAATCATGAGCTCATATATAAATCCAAACTTCAATCAAATAATCAAAATCTAGTTCAAAAATATAACCAAAACCCTTTCATATCCTTCCTTTGAATGTGAAATCTTCAAATGGATCAAAATCTATTTGACTTCAAACCACTTGTAAATGGATTTATATTTCAATCATAAGTTCATATAAAAGATCAACCAACTTCAAATCAAGCTTTGACCAAGCCATTTGACCCACTTATGCTCACTTGACCCAAAGTGACCTAAAGTACCCTTATATGCCAAATTTTGATCCTAACCAAATTGGATTGAACCAAACTCATATATCCCTCTCATCATGATCAACAATCATCATGGGATGATCAATCATTCAAATTAGGTCAAACCAAGTTAAACCTAAGGGTTGACCAAGTCAACACTTAGCCCAAAATGAAATCTAACATGCCAAATACCACCATAGGCCAAATTGATTGAAACCATTGATCTAAGTTCACTCATGACTTATGTTTGAACTTGACCAAGCCAACATTTGAACCTTAGCCAAATTGGTCACTTGACTCAAGTTGACCCATTTTGACCTAAAGGGTCAAAATGTTTCAAAAGTTGATCTAAGCCAAATTGATTGAAACCAATGGGTCAAGTCCATTCTAAATCACTTGTGGAACTTGACCAAAGCCTCAATTGGCCAACTAGACCCAACCTAGCCCAATTGACCTTAGACCCAACATGACCTAAAGGGGGTCATGTTGGGAAAAAATTGAACTTAACCCAAATTGATTGGGAAAAAACATACAAATCCACTCCATATGACTAACCAAACATAAACCTACCCTTGACCTGCTTCAAATAGGTCAAATGGGTCAAATAGGTGAACTTGACCCATTTGACCTAAATGTAGTCATATGAGCCAAAATTAAATATATACCAAATTGAATCAAACCAAAGCCACAAAAATATTTCAAATGGTCATATGAACTTGACCCAACCCTTGGTTTGACCCAAATTGACCTATTGGTCAACTTGACCCAAGTTGACCCATTTTGACCTAAATGGGTCAACATGAGCCGAACCCTACCAATTGAATTCCAAATCTTTTGAAACTTGGCCAAACCTAGTTTCTCCACATACCCAACATATCCAAAGTAGAAAAAAATATCAAAATAACCATCCTACCCCAAGGCCATCGAACAAATTTTGGCTTAACCCATGGGTAATTTGGTCATACCCTCTTCACATTCACTTGAGGCTTTCCTAAAAGCTCAAGGGGACCTAGGGGAGAGTGGTGCACCCAAGCCAATGGGTTTGGGTTAGGCCATTTGGTCCCTAGACCAAACCCAACCCTATGGTCAAAAATTAAAAATTTAAACTCCCTCTCAAGCTCAAATTCATGCAAATAGGAGGTTGGCAATCCACTCCTTGGCTCAAACAGACCATGTGCACACTAACTCATCAAACAACTCATGATCAATTGGATCAAAACAACATTTTCATTATCATCCGATCCTTCAAGGGGGAGATATACTCCCCCTAAATAAACTCAAATGCATAATTCCTAAATCGACTGAGAGCTAGTGAGACCTAGGAGCCATCAGAGAGTGATAGCAAGCATCCAAGAGCTCATTCCATTCTTCCATTTCTCGATTTTGAAAATAGGGGAATCCAATTGAATTGCCAACTTCTTCCACACTTCATTTCATTCTAATTCCTTTTGCAAGTAGACTTAGGTGACCAAGTTAAGCTCACCTAGGTTGATTCCCAAGTTCTAAAGGCAAAGGAGGATTGAATTGGATCAAAGTCGAAGCTTAAGCATAGGAGGAGATGACCCATAGAAGGATCCACTCAACCTCAAGTGCTCAAAACTTTAGCAAGGCTTTATCTCAACCAGGCGAAGCTTCTCTAAGGGATTCGAGTGCCAGTGATCATCTCCGGTGAGGTATGGGATTTTTTGACCATTACTCAATGTGGTGTGGAGCTTCAAGAAAGAAATTTTACCCCATGATTTTATCATTGTTTTTCATCTCTTTAGATGGTGTGGGTTGAGTTTGATTGGAATCCATGCTAGATCTAGCTTGGATCTTCCCCTTGATCATGGATAGTATTTGTTGATCAAGGGGAAGAACTTGGATGATCTCAACTATCCATCCACACATTTTAGATGGACAACAGATAATTGACGCTTTAGATTTCTATTACTCATTTTAAAATGCAGGATATGGTCTTCCTCCTTTGATCAATGATAGATTAAAATGCATGCTCACCATTGTTTATGATGTGATGTTTAAGTGACCTCATATGCGATGTGTAAAGTCTGACGATTGCCACGCATGCGAGCCGTGATTAGTTAGGGGATTAATAAAATGCTTTAACTAATTTAATTCACTTAAGGATCTTCTAAAATTCATAACTCCTTTCAAAAATTTATAAAAATATGAAATAAAATCTATAGATAGATAATTTAACCTAAAACATTTTAAAATTAATTTTGATGAGTTTTGAATTATGCTTTTCTAAATTTGGGTTTTATTAGAAAGTTTATTTTATTAATTACTTTTGATTAAGCCTCAATTAATCCCAAATTTCTTGGTATGTTTTTTGGGGATGACTTCTACCTAATTTTCTTGGGATTTATTGAAGGCTTCATTAAGAATTGTATATGGTTTCTTTACCCTCCTTATGTAATTAAGCATAATTAGGTGATTAGTGATTTTAAGCTATGATTAGTGTTGATTAATGTTAGATCCAATGAGTAGGAGTTTATGGAATATTTTGGGGAATTTCCCTGCTATTCCCTAAACCCCTTTCTCTCCTTAATCTCCTATTAATTAAGGGTTATTTCATTAATTATCCCAATTAAATTATAAAAATTCTAAAAAGTTTCATAACTTAATTAATCTACCTTGGGTAGATGCTTAGGTGTTTTATAGCCTAAGTTTGAATAAACAAATCAAAACCCCATTCATAAGAATGAAAGGGTGTTTTGAAATTACTTAAGCTAAACCCCTTAGCTTAATTGACTTTTAATTGTGAGCCAAATTATATTAGGCCTTTTCATTATTAGGTGCATTGAAGATTTAAATTCCCTGTGGGTTTTATTTCATCTCATTGGCTCATAATTATTTAGTTAATTCTTCTAAAGTGGTGTAGGTAAGGGTTAATTAAGTTACTTAATTCATATCTTAACCTAATCAACACATAAAAATTGATCTATTTATTTAAAAAATAAATAAAAATATTAAACACATGTGGGAATGGGTTAGAAACAACAAACTCATCTCACATTTTCAAAATTAAATCAAACTTCAAACTAAACAAAAAGCACTTTGAATTCACTTTGATTTATTCTAAATTTTCTTATTCTATGAGAATGTCTTTAGGATTTAAGAGAAGTGAGTTTTTTTACATGCTTTCATTGCTTTGGATCTTTTCCCAACATGTTAAGTTGTATCTCATGTGATTTCATGCATTCATAATTTTGAAATTCAAATTTTAAAATGAAATTGTTTACTTTATGTCAAATTTGCATGTGTTAAAAGTTGAAATATGAATGGCTATTATCACTACTAAATCCAAAATATTTTCTAAACACATAAATAAATACCAAATCTGAAAGTATTTGATTATGAGTTTGCATGTAATAGATTACAAAAGGTATGCATAAGGTTTCTTTTCTTTCTTATGTTAGTAATTTTGAATAGAGTTGGTAAGATGTAGGGTTCATTTGAAAAGAACCCAACACACTTAATTCCATACCCTATTCATCCCTATGCTATCAGCTAATAAGGTTTGCCTATACTTGCATACATATTTTGCATAAACAAAAATGAACTCATTAAACAACTTTGCATTCTCCTTTTCTATTTCATTTCTTTTATACATATGTTTATATTTAAGGAAAGTGGCATATTAGTCTGGACAAAGGTTTCTTTTAAGTACTAAGTAGGTCTTGTACCTTACCTCTTAACAATGGCTTGTACTCACTTATGCCTTTCTTACTTTCATGTGTGTATGTGAAAATTTGGATAAGGAAAACCCTTTCTACTTAAGAAAGTCCATGCATATTCAACTTCTAAATTTTCTTAAATGGATTACATAGCATGCATCATAAAGTGTGTTAAATACTCTCATTTGCATGTATAGATATGCTTAGGGTCCATCCATGTGCATGTTATATATGTTGGGAAATAAATGAAGTAATGTGTGTTATGTGAATTTTGATTCATTTTATTTAATCTTAAAATGCCTTTCTTTTTGAATAGGTTTGTTTAGAGTTTATCTAAAATTAGGATTAATTAAAATATTTAATCAAAAAATTTACCTAAATGAAATTATAATGTGAATCTACTTTAGAATTTACTTAGGTTAGGGAAGGAAAGAGAAGTTCTCTTCTCTTTCCCTCTCTTCATAACTTAGTAATTAATTGTAGGATCCACTTAAACTAAATCAAAACATGAAATAAAATAAACCCAAAACAACTACACAAGTTAAATGAAACCCTCCTCTAAGTTGAACATGTTCTTCACACTTAGAAATTTTAAACCTAAAGTCATAGCTAAGAATACCACACAAGCCTTCAAAGCACACACATTAGCCTAAGTCACCACTTCTAGCCTTAGGTTAGGTCAGTGCATGGTTTGATGTTTATTTTGTATTGTGATATATATTTTAGACTGGATGTTAGGGAGTATGCTCGTAGAATGAATGGTAGGATGTTCTTAGTCTAACTATTCTTATTCTACAGGGGATTGTGCTTAAGGGGTACTATCATAAATAAAAATATAAATGCTTTTTCTTACAGGTGCTATATACCCCTAAGAATAATCTATAGGCCAGGTGGACTTAGTCACCCATGGGTGGGGTGAGAAGTCCAATATACATGCTTGGGATTTGTGTTGTGTGTTTTAGCTAATCTTTATTTTGCAGGTGTTAGTTAGATTTCCATTTTTCCTTTTCATGTAAATTTATATAATTAGGATTTTAGAATGATTATTATGGGGATTAGGATGAGCATTGGTCATAAGATCCTATCTTATGCAACATGTGATACCTTGGAGCATCCACTTTCCAACCATCCAAAAGATGCAACCAAAGAAGAAGAAAGAAGAAAAGAAGAAAGAAGAATAAAGCTTGAAGACCCTCATAATAATGAATTATTTGCTTAATTGTAATTTAATTCATTTGTAATCTGGGTTGTATAAGGGAAGAGCTCGGCTACCCACATTTGATATTTTTGGGTTTGTGCAGTGGTGCCTGACCACAACGGCCTATTATTATTTTTGCTATTAGATTTATAAATTGATTGATGATTTGTTTAGCTTTTTGCATTAACTGGCATGATTTTCCTAGTTTCTTCCTTGCTTTATGTATGGCCTGGATGTGGATTAGGCTCTCTAGGGAAAAAATAAATCTTTTACCCATCTTAATAACTCAAACAAAAATTAAACAACTCATAACCTCACCTAAAGCTTCATTTTAACAACAACAACAACAACAAAAATAAGCCTTAATCCCACTTTGTTTTAAAATCAAGATAAAAGAATTACCAACCCCTTAGTTGGATGAGCATTTTTTTTGTAATATTATGCACAAATGCATCTTATTTCACTCATAATTGGAGGGCTTCCACATTTGCCAGAGAAACTCGGCTTATACTTTGAGAGCCGTGATGGAAACTCACCTCCTACCTTCTCGCTGATTTTGGCCAATAACCTTCTTTCTCATGCATTAGTCATATGAATCCTATGAGCTAGAGTCAAAATAATTACCCAAAATGAAAATGAAATGAAATTTCAAATTGTATTAGATTTAGGTCATTTGAAGCATGTCCCTTTACATGACCTAGTGCCTTTAGGGAGTGAGTTTAAGGACTTAGTCTCTTTCTAATAAATAATAATCTAGCTATCTTGCATAACCATAAAGACTTGCCTATATATACTTAAAATCATAGGAGGAGTTAGTTGGCAGCCACCCCCATGCGGTTGTAATTCCAAGCTATAAAGTGGTTTGTCCTCTCTTGTGGAGGCAAACAAATTACCCATTTTTCACCTTAGATTTAGGTTGTGCTTCCGGCCCTCGTCGAAGCTTCATAGATTTACGTTCTAAGGTTGCTTCTCCCCTTTGTGGGCCATAAGAATAATTCCTCACCTGTTAGCCATTTCCTTAATCTTATGTTAAGGAATCATAAATCCTAAAATTCTAATGAAAAATGCAACTCAAACAAACTAAATCAATTTCAAAAATGTAAAGCCCAACTATAGAATAGTTTGAGATGCTCACTAGGTTTCCTAGCATCATGGGCATCTCCTACTATCTCTCATTTTGGCTTCGATAATAACTCCCTCTTTTGATCAATCCCATTTGATCTTCAAACACAAACCTATCGATAGTCCTTTCCTATTAAAATCTTCAAAGATAATGATCATTTACCTAATCGAGAGTTTCTAAGGATCCCATCCCTTAGGATGTAATTAACTATGGGGATTGCCCTTGTAGAACTTTACAAACCCTTTAAAATAAACCGCTTTACTTTTCCATAAAGTAGGGAAGAAACTCTAGTACATATGCACCCATGCCCTGGAGTCCTTATTGAGGTGATTAGGTCCATTGGGTGTGACTTCTATCTTTGAGATAGTACTATTCCTTGATGACATTTCGATCACATGAATAAGTTCATCTGTGGATCTATGTGGCATCCTAAAAGATGAATTTATAAGGTCTTGTCCTCTTTCATTTCTCACCAGATTTGAGGCAACTATTCTTTCATAGGAATTTTTCTCCACGACATTATGAAATCAAAATCCCACTCACATGTGAGGTAAGTACTTAAATTAAATCCTTTAGTTTAATTAATCATTAATCATGAGCCAATTGCATTAGTAACTTTCTTTCTAGCATTAATTTGATTTAAATTCTTTGTGTGGTTTTATGCCATATCATTGGCTCATAATTATTTGATTATATGCTAAGGAGGTATAAAGAGATAATAACACACTTAATTCATACCTTAACCTAAGCAACATATAAAAATCATCAAATAATCTTGAACAAATTAAATCAACAAATATATGTAATTTAGAGCAGAAACTCACCTCACATTTCTCAAATTAAATCAAACTCAAAACAAAATCAAACCTTCCTAAAATAACTTGATTTGTTTTAAATTTTTTTTATTTCATAAGGTTGTCTTTAGGAATTAATTAGGGTGAATGTGTTTACATGCTTTCATCACTTTCTTTTCCTAACATGCTAAATATGTATGTCATATGAATTTCATGCATTCATGTTTTCTAAAATCAAATTAAAAATGAGATGTTTATTTATGTCAAATTTAATGTTTTCAAAGTAAAAATATGAATGGCTATTATCACTACTAAATTTAAAACTACTTTTAAAATCTATAAATCAAACATACAAATAGAAAGTACTTATAATTATTTTAAGCTTGCATGTGGATATAAATATGTGCATAGTACTTTTCTTTTCTTTTAGCATAATTTTGAATAGATTTGGAAAAGTGTATAGTTCATTGAAAAGAACATAACACTTGCCTAACTCCATTCTTATTCATTCTATGCTATTAATTAAAGAAGGACATCCATTACACATATAAATTCATAAACAAATCAAACAAACAAATACAAACTATGCATCTTTCTTTCCATTCATTTCTTTTTGTACATATGCTTATATTTAAGGAAAGTGGTATATTAGTCAAAACCTATATTTTAAGTAGCAAGTGGTCTTGTACACATTTATAACAATGGCATCAAAACTTATGTCTTTCATACTATGTGTGCATGTGAAAATGGATAAGAAAACCTTTTTTCTACTTAAAAAAATCATGCATCATAAAGCATTCAAATATTCTTAAGTATCCCACAGCATCATAAATGCTAAACATTTTCATTTTATGTACATATATGCATAAAATTCATATAATAAAATGTTAAAGAAATGAAGTGATTTTTGTGATATTAATTCACTTTACTTAATCTTAATATGTCTTTCTTTTTTAATAGGTTTGTTTAGAGTTGATCTAAACTTAGGATTAATTAAAACACATAATAAAACATTCATTAAATAAATTTTCATTTTCAAGTAAAATCAAAAATCTCCAAAATCAAAAATAAATTTTCCGAAAGCACATATGAACCACTCCATTCAATATACCCAATTTACTGAATGGATGTTTCATTTTCAAACAAAATCAAAATTAAATTTTCCAAAAGCACATATGAACCCCTCCATTCAATATACCAACATTTATTGAATGGATTTTTCATTTTCAAACAAAATCAAAAATAAATTTTCCAAAGCACATATGAACATCTCCATTCAATATACCCAAATTTAGTGAATGAAGATTTGATTTCCAAATAAAATGACATTATTTGAAATCTCGCTTAACATATTCCATATATGTTTAAGTCAAATTTCCTCTCAAAATTGATTTTCATCTCACATAGCCAAATTTGTTAAATGGACATCTCTGTTTTCAAAATCAATAAAAACAAAAATTTTGCAAAACACATTTGGAACTTCATTCTAGCATACCATATTTGCTAAAGTGATGTTTCCCATTTTCAAAACAAAAATTTGAAAATCACCTTTGGAATTTCATTTAGCATACTCAAATTTGCTAACTAAAATCTCTATTTCACAAAAATTTTCAAAACACATTTGGAACTTCATTTTGGTATACCATAATTACTAAAGTGAAGTCTCCCTTTTTCAAAATCAAAAATCTCCAAAAAGAAACACATTTGGATTTTCTTAGCATACATTAGGTTTTCGTTAGCATACCCAAGTTTGCTAAGGATCTTACCTTTCAAATTAAAATCAAAAGAAACACATTATGACTTTCCTTAGCATACCTAAATTTGCTAAAGATCCTTTTTTTTAAATCAAATTAAAATCAAAAGAAACACATTAGGATTCCCTTAGCATACTCAAATTTGCTAAGAATCCTATTTTCAAAAATCAAATCAAAATCAAAAGAAACACATTAAGATTTTCTTAGCATACTCAAATTTGCTAACGATCCTATTTTCAAAAAAATTTCAAAACAAAATACACTTGGATCCTTCTTTTTTTAGCATACCCAAATTTTCTAAATAAGGATTCCATTTTTCAAATCACAAAATGATTCACAAAACAAAGCAAATAAAGAAAGAAAAAGAAATAATTATTTTCAAACACCTCACTTAGCTTACTCAAATTTGCTGAGTGAACAAATTCCAAAAATGACAAATCCAAAATAAAAGCAAATTGACCATTTACTTTAACATACTTGAATTTGTTAAATGAAGGGTCACCAAATCAAAACAAAATCAAAATTCAAATATGAACCTATGGTAGCATCTCTTTAAAAATATTTAAAGCCATTCTCAACATTCCCAAATTTGTTTAAAATGGATTCTACATTCAAATTCCTCTTTCCAATCAAACTTCAAAATCTATTAAATCCATTTGAGTCACTTAACACTTTCAAGAAGTTGAGTGGGTTCACTAAAATTTAAATTCAAAATCAATAGAAATCTAATTCAAGTTTATTTTCAACATTGCGTGCTCTCAAATAGTTTCCTCAATGTTTAAGTAAAATGGCGACCCAAGTATGTGTTTACCTTTCCCCATGAGATGGACTCTTGATCAAGCCGCCTTCCCCTCTCGATACCACCCATCATTCATTTTGGATGAGGTTTGAGAGGGAGAGACACTGTGAGGGAACTCCCTCACCACTATTGTAAGAGACAGACGGTAGAAGATCATTCAGATTGATATGCCCTCAGACTCTGATATTCCCTCACTAAAGAGGAAGGCAATGGTAATTCCTACAAGTGACATCAAGACAGTGTCCAGTTCGGTCATGTTGCTTTGGTGAGGGCTAGCACCCACTCATTAGTACCCTCAAAGGGTAAGGCTCCCCTGATCCCAGGGATTGTCTCCTTAGCTTTTATGGTTGGGTCTAGCTCTTACTCCACTCACCCTATGAGGACTCAAAGGAGGAACAAAAATCCCATGATAAAGTCGCACACATCGCCAAGGAGATGGGTGACATGGTTGTGAGGATTTGCCCACTTTAATTTCCTCACTAGTTATAGTGAACCCATTTCATCTTCTCTCTATGTCTAACAAAGAGGATGCCAGGAGGATCCCTTCTTCTCCGCCACCCACGGTTTGATTTTAGCCTACCAATTAGGGTAAGAGTCATATCGGCCATTCCCTCTACTGAAGTGAGCCTATGAATGATCTAAGTTTGAGGCTTAATTTAACTTGAGATATGTTATTCCCCTCTGCATGGGGAAGCATCTAAGAAGAGAGGGCTGGGAGGCTTGAAGTCACTCATCACTAGTGGGAGGCGGAGGTTTAGGGCAATCGGGCCTCTCCACTCATATTTTCACCATGCTATCCATGTCGATCATATATAGTATTCTCTGGGACTACCCATCACAGAGGAGGGCCTTTGAGAGAGGCGTGGTGTCTCCACCATCCGCTCTACCCCCATCCACCATCTGCTCATGTTTAGATCTCCCCCACCAAAGGTCATGAAGGCCACATCTTGGGAGAAGAGGACCCCCTTGGTGATCCGACTGTAGCCAAGGGATCCCATTCCATCTACCACCCCACGTGGTGAGCCGAGCCTTGTAGGGGGTGAAGGAATGGCGACCCTAAAGCATAGTGGTCATCCCTTCACCAACACCACCTTTATAATATAATATAGAGATGGTTACATTAGTTATAGAGGGAGAAGATGACAACCCAGTTGCACCCATGATGGTAGAGTCTCCCAAGAGTGTCACCCCGTATAGAGTTAGTGATAGTTAGGAGTGAATTTCTTCCAGTGAGTACAGTCCTCATAGGGTTGATTCTCCAGCAGTAGGGGAGGTCCGGTGCATCTCAATACATGATAGTGATCATACCGTTCAGCTAAAGTCATTTGTGTCTATTCATATTGATCATTCTCTAGAATACATAGTAGCACGTTATCTTATGAAAAAAATAAGAAATCTTAGGATATGACGTCTGCGATGAATCTTTGATCCCAACAAAGATGATTTATTGGGAGACTTCGGCGGGTTTGCATGATGATGGGATCCTCCTAGAGTAGGCTATGGATGGTGTTGAGGCAGAGTAGGAAGACACAACCCACTCGACCCAACATCTCCTAGCACAAATAAAATAGATGGATGAAAAGATAGATATTATGGAAAAGAGACTTGAAGATCTGTTAACAGCTATCTTAGCATTACAAAATCAAGCTCCCAATCCACATAGTCAGAGAGAGTTGGTGCTTGTCTTGGACTCATCCAGGACCTTACCTCTAGTAGAGCAAGGTAGCACCAACATGTATAAGAAGGTAGTGGACAGTAACTCCATATAAGAAAAAGATATCAAGTCCATGGTTGAACAGTAGGTGAAGGAAGTGTTGTCTCATGCCTGAGGAGGATCATCAATTCCAAAGGGTAGACCCTACCCAGAGGAATTTGATGCAATCCAATATCCTAAGGGTTTCCACCTTCCTTCAAGAGTTTTGATGGTTGGAAACTGAGAAACATCACGCATTTTAGCTAGTTTTTGCAATGTTGGTGGCAGTGATGCTTTACTATTCCATCTTTTTATCAATAGCTTAGCGGGTATAATATTTGACTAGTATGCTGAACTTCCCAAAAATTTAGTGACATTTCCTGAGTTGGAGCAACTCTTTATCAAGAGGTTTGTTGGTCACTATGATCTCAGAGTAACAACAACACTGGTGAGTCCTTGTTGACTACATTCTCAGATGGAATAACTTGAGTATGAAATGCGAGTAACAACTGTTTAAATAACATGCCATTGAGATTCTTCTAAAGAATATCCATGGCTCGGTCGCCTTCATGCATATAAGCCACACCATCAAAACTTTTGAGAAGCTAATCAACAAGGTGACTAGTCTACAAGGAGGGGCCAAACAGTTGCATTTTCAAGACTAGTTGCCCAAGTCAAAGCCACAAAAGGTATATGAGAAGATGCCAGGAACTGTGACAGCAATAGACAAGGGGAAGCAACCAGCTAGAGATCAGTCCAAGAGACCACGACCTCAACCACCTTTGCTTCCACCTCCTCTACCACCATGAGATAACTACCACCCAGAGCCTCCATGGCTACACAACCTCCCTCATTAGCCACATGATGATAACATGTACCTCCGGCGGTATGGTCCACCTAGTCTTTTAGAAACTTAATAATCCTTATTCATTTAAGAGGGAGGTAATTTGGAAGATCTTTAAGAATCTCTTAAAGAAGCCTTTTTTCACCACCAACCTAAGACTAGAGGAAAAGCAACATGATCATAACATTTGCCCCTACCAATCGATGCATATTTTGGAAGGTTGCCATTCAAGGTCTAGCTTGAACATAGCTTCAAGAGGAAGATAGTTATCCCGAAATATCTTATGGAACAACCATCCAGTAATTTGTGATCCTTCCAAAACCAAAGAAGGTTGAGATATTCCTCATTTAAAACCTCTAAAATATTAAGAAAAATCAAGAAATTTTCTTAAATGAGTCAACTCAAACCTCCAACATCAAGGAAGCTGTGCAAGTTGCCGCCAACCTCAAGGATTTCAGCAAAGAAAAGAAAGATGTCACGATTAAACCAAAGAGCAACCACTGACCAGCTAGCCTCCAATTACAATGCTACCACACATCAAGACTCTTTACTTTGCTAGCTCTTTTCTTACTACTAAACTTGTATCGGATGATTAAGGGCATAAAAATCCTCTACCCACTTACTTTACTTGATTTCTACTTTGTACCTCCTATCAAATCTAAGAAATTGAAGAATAAAGCTAGCTTGAATTACATATGTCACCGATGGATTGTTTGCTTCTATTCTTAATGATAACTCTTCAAGTCAAAATAACTATAACAATTCTGATCTTCCTCTTTCTGATTCAGAGTTAGATTTTCATACACTTAATACTACGGTTCACCTCTTGAGATGGACTTAGAATCATCCAATTTTGAGGGACCCATAGGAGAAGCTAGGTGAGCTGATGCGTAGAACCTTCCATTACCCTGCCACAAGAGATCACCGTCAACCTCCGTAGTGGCAAGGTTCTACCTCCTAGGGAAGCACCTCAAGATAGAGGGAAATAAGTCATTAGTTTAGAGGATCGAGAAGCCCCTCCATAGAATATTCCACCCTTGGATATGCTTGTGGAGGATCAGCCCAAGGTGGACTACAATGTCCTCTCTCTTATAAGAAAGTTGTCATCTAAGCTAAGCATATACAATGCCTTTGTCTAATCCAAAGAGATAAGGGAATCATTAATCAAGGCTCTCCTTGATCCTGAGATATGCTTAGCTCAGCTGACCGCTATTGGTGAGGAGGAACATTACATAAAAGAAGACCAGGGATTCACTTTCATAAATGAAGACCTTCTTTTGGGGGATATGGAGCACAACCCCTCTACATCACAATCGATGGGTGATTGACTTGCGAGTTCTCATCATGCATCGATGAACATTATGACTTTAAAGACCCTTGCCTATTTGAGGATCAACATCTCCACACTCTGAGGAGATGGGATGATGTTGAGTGGATTTAATGGACAAAGCAAGCGGGCTTTAAGTTCCATAGTTACTTGGAGATAGGTGACTAAAGATCAAGCAAGTTTTACATAATTGATTTGAATACTTCATTCGCTTTGCTCAGTAGGCCTTGGATACATCAGAATAAGATGATTTCATCCTCCCTCCATTAGTGCATCAAGTTTAGAAAGGATGGGATTGAATACTATGTCAAAGGTGACAAAAAGCCATTTTCAATTAGAGAGGTTGAGATTTATGAGGATGCGACCTACTATCTTCCTCAAAACACCCTTTATTACAAACTTGGACTAAATTCAAATTCAAAAGAAAAAAAATGAAGAAAAGAGAAAAGAAAAAAAAGAAAATAAAAATCCAAGTGAACAAGAAAGGGGAATTGAAGAAGAAATGAGCCACATATCACATTCCACCCACACCATTCCATCATATGGACATGTGGGTAGATGACTCAACCTCCACCAAGAGAGGCAGAGGAAAAGAGAGCAGCCAGAGAGGTGGAAGACCCCTGGCCATCACCAACGGGGTTATGGTCTAGTTGGCAAGAGTACCCCTACTATTCATATAGACTTTGAATCTAGATCGGAGGATGATTATAATGTGATTAGCATACCACCCAACCCCTCTCAATGGGTTCCATTGGAGGTGAGTTTTGATCCAAACAATGATGAAGACCAAGCCTCCAAACAAAGCAAAGTATTCAAATCAGGATTATGTGAGACTATTAGGCAGTAGTTGGGAACCTTAGCTCTAACCTCACTTTCATCTCAAAAAGTTAAAGGTTTAGTAGTTAAGGAAGCCCCTAAGTCTTCCATGGATGCGAAGTTGAATAGATTTTTTTTGGTATTATCATCTTCAAGTCCTGAAGTTGAAGTAGAACTTAAGGGGGATTCATTTAAAGAATTAATGGAATACTATTTGACTTTTATTGCCATGTTCATAATCTTATACTGAAAGGTTTGGTTCCTCATACATGGTCTAGGCACAAGAGTATTTTGAGAAGCTAATAATATAGGCAGGAAGCACAATCAAGAATTACTAGATTCAGATAGTGAGTCCAATCGATGATGACGATTATAGCTTAGTTGTTGCCAATCATTTGGAGCCTGATAGGTTCCTTTCACACAACACCAACTCTTATGACAATGTGTGTTTAGAAATCTCAGATGATCCAGATGATCTTCAAATCAAGGATGCACCTCCATAATTTGAAGAAGAAATCCATTCAACAATAGAAAAGCTTAAAGAAATCAACCTCGTGACGAAGAAAATCCATGTACATTGTTGAATGAAGAAGAAACCAATGACTTAGTTAGGCTATTGACTGAGTTTAAGGACTGCTTTGCATGGAGTTATGAAGAAATTCCTGGATTATCTCCTAGCATAGCAATCCACAAATTAGCAATAGATCCTAGCACCAACCCTATCAAGCAAGCTCCTAGATGCATGTGATTAGAAATCAACAATGTCATTTCTAAAGTCAAAGATCGATGTTGGTTTAGGAAAGAAAATATCCTACCGTTAGCTAGTCTCAAACCAAGAAGAATGGCCAAATTTGCATATGCCTTGATTTCAATCACTTAAATAAGGCATGTCCTAAGGATGAGTTTTCTTCTTCCTATACTAGAATTAATGGTGGACATTGCCTCATCTCATGTAGTGTTCCCTTTTATGGATGGGTCATCTGGCTACAACCAAATCAAGATGTCTCCTGAAGATGCAAGAAACACCGCTTTTCGAACCCTGATCATAACCTTTTATTATAAGGTCATGCCTTTCGGCCTTAAAAATGCTTGTGCTACATACCAATGAGGCATGACTTAGATCTTCAATGAACTCATCCATCATCATGTTGAGTGCTATGTTGATGACCTAGTAATCAAGTGTAGAGAAAAGGAAGACCATCTTTTTAACTTGAGAGTAGTTTTTGAATGATTAAGATATATAACCTCAAGATGAATCACTTGAAGTGTGCATTCGGAGTAACTTAAAAGAAATTCCTTAGGTTTTTTCTATGACACTAGAGAATAGAGATAGATCCTAAAAAGATCAAAGCTATCTTAAAAATGCCACCTCTTAAGAATTTAACTCAACTCGTGTCCAAGGATGGTATATTTGAGATGCTTTATCAACCTATCGGAGATGCAAGCCATTTCAATACTTATCAAAAAAGGATGCTAAGTTTAAGGGATGATAAGTGCCGATGTCTTTGAAGATATCAAGATTTGAAGCGCCATTCTAACAGCCCCTATACAGGGTAGGCCACTCATCCTCTACACTACTGCATTGGATGACTCTCTCAGTGCTTTGTTGGTCTAAGCCAACGATGAAGGGAAGGAGAGTGCTCTCTACTACCTCAGCCATCGTCTGATTCTTGCTAAAGTGAACTACCCACATATTGAGAAACATTGCTTGGCTTTGATCTTTGCTTCCCAAAAGCTATGCCACTATATGCTTTCTCATAAGGTGAACTTAATTTCCAAAACCAATCCACTGCAGTATCTCATGACACAGCCAATGCTATCTTGACATTTGGCATGATGGTCCATGATCCTCTTGTAATTTGATATCACATTTGTACCCCTTCATGCGGTAAAAGGACAAGCACTAGCAAATTTCTTAGCAAAGACACCCCGATTCTCGATAGTGATGATCTCCCTGATGAACAAATCATGAACTTAGGGGAGGTTGACAACTACCAATGGGAGATGTATTTTGATGGTGCAACTTTTTTTCATAAAGGGGAAGCACCACAATCTACTCTTCCAGGAAAAGCAAGGGTTGGGATAGTCCTCCTAACTCCATACTATGATGTGATGAGATTCTCATACTATCTTTTCAACCCTTGCACCAATATTGAAACCGAGTATGAGGCTTTGATTGCTGGTCTAGAGTTAGCCATCACAGTCAGTGTCAAGAGCATCAACATCTTTGGGGATTCTATATTAGTTATCAATCAAATTGTGGGGTCCTACAAGGTTCTCAAACCCAAGCTTCATCATTATCACGAGTATACCATGAAGTTATTGGCCCAAATTCCTGAAGTCACCATATACAAGGTTCCCCGAGTAGAGAACACAATAGTAGATGCTTTGGCAAAACTTGCCAAAGAATATGTCAGAAGATGAGTCCATTCTAATTATGGTCCAAAATAGACAAGTCTATCCCTTATTGATGTGAACTCATCGAGAGACTTTTTCTTGAATGGGAGGTTGTCATTGCCAAAAAGGATGAGGAGCTGGATTGGAGGCAACCATCATAGACTATTTGAACACTGGAAAACTACCTCAAGAGAAGTCACAAGCCCATCAGGTGAAACAAAGAGCTCTCACTTATGCTTTCGTTGATGGCACCCTGTATCAACTATCCTTTGCCAAATGTGGTTACATTATTTAGACAAATATGAAGCATGTGGTATTATGACTGAGGTACATTCAGGTCTATGCGAAGTGCATCAATCTGGTCTGAAGATGAAGATGAATATCAAGAGACTAGGATAATACCAGCCTTCGATGATTATAGACTACATGGATGTAGCTAGGAGATGTCATCAGTGTTAGGTACACGGTGTGGTCCTTCACCAACCACCCAACATTCTACACCCTACCTTGGCTTCATGGCCAGAGTGGGTACCATTGTAGGTCCTATCGATCCTCCTTCTTCCAAGGGGCATCGTTTATCTCAGCCACCACTACTTTTCAAGTGGGAATCCCACTCAAAGAGGTCATAACCGATGTGTGCTTTAATTTTTCAGGAACCATATCATATATAGGTTTGGGGTGCCTCAACAAATTATATTTGATAATGGTACTACACTCAAAAGCACCAAGATCAATAGCTTCACCAGAAGACACGGTATAGATTAGAGATACTCCACCATCTACTACCCCAGAGCAAATGGTTTAGTAGAAGCATTTAATAAAACTCTCATCCAAATACTAAAGAAGACTCTTGATGACAACAAGAAGCAGTGGAATGAGTAGTTGGTTGAAGCCTTATGGGCCTATCGCACCACATACCGGACTCCAACTCAATCTACCCCATTTTCTTTAGTGTATGGGTCTCAAGTCGTTCTACCTTTAGGAGTTCAACTCTCATCACTAAGGATAACATTGTGTAACAAGATCACTACAGAGTAGAATGCAAAGTTGTAGTTAGAAGAGCTCAAAAGTTTGAAGGAGTGTCGCCTATGGGCATGCTAGAATCTTGAGTTGTACAAGGCCAAAATGATTCAAGATCAAAATAAGTTGGTCCGCCCTAGGTCTTTCCAAGTAAGAGAACTTGTGTTAGTCCTAAGGAGACCAATTGTTGCCCGTCAAATGATGGGAGGCAAGTTTGAACCCACTTGGGAAGGCCCCTATGTCATAGAGAAGGCCTATCAAGGAGGATCTTGTCACCTTATTGATTGTAAGGTGGAACACCCGATGCTTCCAATTAATGGGCTCTATATGAAGAAATATTACTCATAAAAATCATGTTTTGAAAATAATTCTATCAATCAACAAAAATCTAATTCCATTTCATCAAAATCTTCTCATCTTTAGAAGTGTTGTTTGCTTATCTTGCGAATCTGCCATTACATGTTTAGGGTAGGTGTAAGAGTTCCCCAACGGCATCCTATCCTTCTTTCACAACACAAACATAACACAAACACAATCAAACACATTTCTCAATGCTATTAGAATAGGTGTGAGAAAACACAAGAGCCATCCTATTTCGATAAGCATAGCTAAGTTAGTTGGGTACCTGAGTGACATCCTTTATTAGTAGTAATTCCTGATCGCCATCCGTGGCACCATTTCATCAAAATCCCCAATGTGTTTAGGTAGGTGTGAGAGAACCCGAGAGACATCCTATTCCTTTTAACACTTGCACAAAAATAAACACATATCTTTTGTCTCGTGCTATTTTTATGTGGGAGCAAGCCCTTGTGGCACTCACTCATTAGTTGCTCTAGGTCGGGTCTACATGCTACCTCGCTAGTATGTCACCCTAGTGGTCACTTGTTTGGAGTATGTGAGTCCTCACACTTTTTTCCTAACATGACCATTGCAAACCAACGAGCACCTTCTTAGTATGGTAGGCTTCACTGCCCAATCAGTAAGCTATCTCATGCTAACTTTGTTTAAGAAGATGTGAGTCCCATGCTTTCTTCTTGAACTAGCCATCATGCACTAACTAGTCGAGTATATTTGAGATTTATGGTAAGTCCCCTAGAGGCTCCTTTCCTCTTGTCTATGTTTGAGTTGATATAAGTCCTCCAATGGCATTTGCTCAGTAGTCGCCCTAGCTCGGATGGCACCTGTCGAGCCGAAGATAGATTATCATAGCATTAGTTTCACTATAGGAAGATGTGAGTCCCTGAGCTTTCTTCCTAGGCTAATTGTTGCAAACTGACAGGCACCTTAGGTTGGTTGATGTTAGTTATGCTGATAGTGACTCACCCAGTGAGTACACCACTCTTGGCAGATGTGAATCCTAGAGCTTTCTCCTTAAGTTGGACACTGAGTACCTATTTTATATATGACTAGCCATGTCATTTTCTCCAAGGTTTTGGATTAAGCCCTTAGCGAGCCCTCTCCCTGTGCGCACTATAGTTGGATGACCTCTTTTGCAACCCCATTTAGACATTACTCAAGTTACTCTTGGATTGGACAGTCCCTCTTTCCTAGTAGTCACCCTTGTGGTTGGAGAATTTGTTCAGCGGATGTGCAAATTCTCCCTTGGTTCAATAAAGATGTGTTAGTTCTAGGCTGATATAAGCTCCTTCTCAATTTGATCCCTCGCAAACCAACCGGGTCCATGTTAAAACAAATAAAACTAACAAACAAATTTAATTTACTTGTGGATTAGGAATTCAAGCCCCCAAAGGGCCCCTTATCCTAAGTAGGCATCCTATCATTAGGGTAGTGTCAGTAGAACTCCCAATAAGAATTGCCTGACTACCTGAGTTGAGATGAGTCCTCAGGTCAGCACTCACTCCGTAGTCACCCTTAGGTCAGGTTCAATCTATTTTTCCACAATAAAGTTACCCCATCCTTCATTCTACCTTAGAACATGTATGACTATGATGCATTCTTCCTAGCATGACTGTTGCAAACTGACGGGCAGCCCTAGGTCAGGTTCAATTTGTTGCCAAAAGTAACCGATCACCCTAGTGGTCTTTTGTAGTGGAAGATGTGAGTCCCTGAGATTTCTTCCCTTGAATTAATCATTTGCAAATCAAAAGGCACTCCTTTGCTTGGATGGTTCTCCGATCTTCCGGGAAGCTATTCCTTTTAGTTCAGTAAGTTTGAGATAGGCCTAGGCTGATATAATCTCCTTCTTAGTGTGATCCATCACAAACCAATAGAATCCATCAAAACAAATCTAAAAATGAAATCAATCTTGACTATTTTCGAGCTAATCTAAGTCCCCCAGCAACATTCACTCAAAAGTCAGCCTTAGGTTGGGTTGATTTGTTTTCCAAGGAAAACAATCACCCAAATGGTTCCTTATTTTAAAAAATATGAGTCCCCGCGCTTTCTTTCTAACTTGACCATTGCACACCGAAAGACACCCCCTTGGTTGGACAGTCCTACCTTATGGTTAGTAGACTACTCCCTTTGGATTGGTAAATTTGAGTTAGGCCCAGACCTCCATGGCCCCTACTCAGTGCAATCCATCGTAAACTGATGGGACCCATCAAAATAAACTAAAAAATGAAATTAATCTTGACTATCTTTGAGTCAATCAAAGTCTCCCAATGACACTCACTCAATAGTCAGCCCTAGGTTGTGTTCGATCTATTGCCTTGCTAGTAGATTATCCCAGTAACTGGTCCCTACTTTGGAGGATGTAAGTCTACTATGCTTTCTTCCTAGTACATTTGCTGCATACATAAAGGCATCCCATTGGTTGGCTAGGCCTATTATGTGTATAGTAGGCTTCCCCTTTGGATTGGTAAATCTGAGTTAGGCTTCAGCCACCTTGGCACCAACTCAGTGCGATCCATCACAAACTAATAGGATCCATCTCAAAATCCAATATCTAAAAATCAAATGAAATAATCAAAACAAAATAATCAATCAATCCAAATCAAATCTTTTTCTCCTCCTTAGTGAAATGATAATCTTTATAATCCCTCATTTGATTTCACAACCTTTCCTCCCTTATGGATGACTTGAACTTGCCTCCCTAGTGGAGAGTTCACATTTCCATCCCTGGTGGAGTAAAAAAAACACAATTAAACAAACAATAAATTGAAACAAATTCAACCCTTTTCCTGAGACAAACTTAATTAAACAAATCAAATTTCTCTCCCCAGTGAGACTCAAATCAACTCAAACCTTTATTCCCTTATGGATGACTTGAACCTGCTTCTCTAGTGGAAGGTTCAAAGACTCTATCCCTAGAGGATTCCTCCTATCTCTCTTATTTCTTTGACATGAGTAGAGTCACATTACAGTAAGCTCTAGATTCTTTCTACACCTTGGTTTAAGAGCAGATCATCTCTTTTAGTGTTTGTGATCGTTCGGTGTTGTTGATCATTTCGGTCAACACCAATACATGGTGTTTTTGTCACCACACACACCTATTGGGTGCCCTTTGTTGACCTCATTTTTAGAATGAGCTCTCAAGCCCTCCATCTTAGACATAGGACTTCTCTTAGACTTTAAGAGTTCCTTGGTCTTAAGACATATCTAGTGATTAGGTGGACAGTCAACCAAGCCCTAGAGAATTAGAAGAGTTAGCCATAGGAATAGGTCATGCCTTAGGGGTGTTAGGAAAATTTGCCTACCCTATAGCTTGAACCACATTCCTCACTTCCTTCCTTCAAGTCAAACTTAAATCAATTCCAGCTTAATTGATTTTCTCCAATCCTATATCAATTCCAACTTGATTACTTTTTTTCAAATGATTGAAATCCATGATCAATTCTAAATGATTGAAGCCCGGGATTGAAATTCTAAAAATATTTCTTAAGTCGTTTGATTCCCTCTTAAGGACTTAGCCCAAATCAAATCCAAATCACTTCAAATTCATGAAATTTTCTTACAACCCATTTATATTCTCATTTATATTCACATATATAAATGAAATATAAATTCAAATCAATCAACCTAAGTTCCAAAATCAAATCCAAATTCTAAAAATCTTTCCCAAGTCCCTTTGATTCCCTCTTAAGGACTTAGCCCAAATCAAGTTCAAATCACTTCAAATTCATGAAATTTTCTCATAACCCATTTATATTCCCATTTATATTCACATATACAAAAGAAATAAAAATTCAAATAACCAAAACCAACTCCAAAAGTCAAAATCAAATTCAATTAAAATTCAACCTAAGCCTTTCAAATCAAACTCTTGAACATAGCCAAATTAATTTCAAATCAAGCCAAACTCTTACTTTTTCTTCATGATTCAATAAATCCTTCAATCACGATTCCAAATATAAATACAAACCTCAATCACTTAACCATAACTCAATTCAAAAGTCAAACCCAAATCAAACTCATGTACACCCTTTGAACTTGAAATTATCAAATGAATCAAAACTCATTTCACTTCAAATCTCTTGCAAATGGATTTATATTTCAATCATTTATCCATATGTTAGTTCAATCAAACTAACTCAAGCTTTGACCATGCCATTTGACCCACTTAGGCTCACTTAAGCCAAAGTGACCTAAAGTACCCCTTATGAGCCAAATTCTAATCCTAACCAAATTCGATTGAACTAAGCTCATCTAAGCCTCTCATCATGATCAACAATCATGATGAGATGATCAATCACTCAAATTGGGTCAAACCAAGTCAAACCTAATGGTTGACCAAGTCAACACTTAGCCAAAATGAAACCCAGCATAGCCAAAATCCACTATAGGCCACATTGATTGAAACTATTGATCAAAACTCATTCATGATCAATGTTTGAACTTGACCAAGTCAACATTTGAGCATAACCTAGCCCAATTGGCCACTTGACCCAAGTTGACCCAACTTGACCTAAAAAGTCAAAATGTATCAAAACTTGATCTAAGCCAAATTGATTGAAACCAATGGGTCAAGTTCATTCCAAATCACTTGTTGAACAATTGGCCAACTAGACCTAACCTAGCCCAATTGACCATGAACCCAACTTGACCTAAAGGGCAATTTGGGTCAAACTCAAATATAAACCAAATTGATTGGAAACAAAGATACTAATCCATTTCATATAACCAATGAAACACGAACCAACCCATGACCTCGCCCAAATAGGTCAAATCGATCAAATTGGTCAACTTGACCCATTTGACCTAAATGAACTAAATTGAACCAAATTCAAACCTAAACCAAATTGAATCAAACCAAAGCCACAAAACATTTCAAATGGTCATATAAACTTGACCCAATCCTTGGTTTGACCCAATTTGACCAATTGGTTAACTTGACCCAAGTTAACCCATTTTGACCTAAATGAGTCAACATGAGCCAAATCACATCAGACCAACTCCAAATTCAATGAAACTTGGCCTAACCCATTTTTTTAAACATACCAAATATATTCAAATTAAAATCAAGGTCAAATGACCTTTTTAACCCTAGGTTAAAGGGTAAATTTTGGTCAAATCCTCTCCATAACCACTTGGCACCATCTTAGTGGATCAAGTGATCACTAGGGAGTGTGGTGCACCCAACCCAATGGGTTTGGATCAGCCCAACCTAGCGTAAGGCTAAAACTGACCACTTGCATGAAATTAAGCACATGGAATCCATCCTCCACTTGATTTAAGCACATGCAAGCTCCATTACTCCACTCCTCTGGACAAATCGATTATAAGGACACCCTAAACGGCCTAACAAACCCACTCAAGGTGGTCAATTGGATCAAAATGGAAGGGAGAAGCTCAGTCATCTAATTTCTCAAGGGATAGATATACTCCATCTAATTTGAATTCATTCCATGAGTCTCTAATTCGATTGAGCAAGAGGAAGCCAGAGAAGTCATTTCCCAGCCTCCCCAAGCTCTCTCAAGCAATTCCCATTTTCCATTTTCTCAATTTTCATAGATTGAAAATAGGGGTGCTCCACTCAAAATCAAACGTACTCCATACTTCAAATCAACCCAATTCCCCTCACAAGCTTCATTAGGGACCCCAATCGAACTTACCCAAGCCTTAATCCATGCTCCAAAGGCAAAGGAGGTGCTACCTTGATCAAGATCAAGCTGAAGTTAAGGTGGAGTTGGCCACTAGAAGGATCTACCCAATCTCAAGACCTCAAACACTCAACAAAGCTTTGTCTCCACTAGACGAAGCTTCTCCAAGGGAATTGAGTGTCGATGATTACCTCCGGCGAGGTTAGCCATTAAACTGAGCATAATTTCAAAATTGTTTGAAGCTTTATGAAGTGGATTTTCATCCCATGAAATTCTTGCTATTGGATGTGTTTACCTTTGTGCCTAGATGGTGTGGGTAAGTTTTGGGATCAATCCAAGCTCAATCGAGCTCAAATCATCCCATAGAATATGAACAGATGTCCTCTTCCACAGGGAAATATAGGGAAGGATCATAGGCTATCCATCCGCATATTTTGGATGGACAGTCATGACTAAAATGCGTAGGATCCCACATTTCATCCATTAGAACCGCAGCTTTAACCTGAGCCGTTCGATCCTTGATCGGACGGGTGAGGAGAAAGTGCGTAGTGCCGTCGCTGACATAGCACTATGATGTGACAACTTTAATATCGAATCCCACAGCACCACATGGAAAGTGCATGCCATCCACGGTGCCTACGGATTAAACATTTAATTAGTCTAAATCATCTAACTAATCATGGAAACTTTCTAAACTCATATCTAAGCCTAAAAAATCAAAAAAATATGAAATAACTTGCATTGGATAGATAATTGAACATAGAATATTCTAAAATGATTTCAATGGATTTGGAATAGTGCTTTTCTCTGGATTTAGATTTTATTGGGAATGTTATTTTGCTAATTACCCTCTAATTACTCCACTGATTAATCTCAAACTTCTTATGCATAATAAGTGGGAGAGCCTCTGCCTCCCCTAATTTTCTTGGGATTTATTAGTGATTTAATTAGAGGAATTTCTTGTTCATTCCTTAATCACTCCCTTAATGTAATTAAGCTTAATTAAGTGTATAAGTAGTGGTTAAGCCACATGATTGAGTCAATTAAGTTTTTATTAAGTGAATATGGGGTTTAAAGAATAATTTTGGGATACATTACTTAAGATATTCCTTAAACCCCCTTTCTTCCTTAATCTAACCTTTATTAAGGGTTAATTCACTAATTACCCCCTTAATTAATCTCATAAATTTTAAAACTTTGTAGAACTTAACTAATCTATCTTTGGTAGATGCTTAGGTGTTCAAGATCCTAAGTACATTAAGGAAATCAAAATCCTACTCACATGTGTGAGAGGGGTTATGAAAGTACTTAAATTAAACCCCTTAGTTTAATTAATCATTAATCATTAGCCAATTCCATTAGGTACATTTCTTTCCTAGGTGCATTGCTAATTTAAATTCCTTGTGTGGTTTTATGTCATATCATTGGCTCATAATTATTTGATTAAGTATGCTAAGGTGGTATAAAAGGGTAATTAACACACTTAATTCATACCTTAACCTAAACAACATATAAAAATCATCTAATAATCCTAAGAACAAACTAAATCAACAAACATATGTGGGAATGGGTTAGGAGAAGCAAACTCACCTCACATTTTTCAAATTAAATCAAACTCAAAACAAAATCAAACCTTCCTTAAAAACAACTTGATTTGCTTTAAACTTTCTTATTTCATAAGATTGTCTTTAGGAATTAATCAAGGATAATGTGTTTATATGATTTCATCACTTTAGTTCTTTCCTAAGATTGTCATATGAATTTCATTCATTCATTCTTTTCTAAAATCAAATTAAAAATGAGATATTTTCTTTATGTCGAATTGCATGTTTTGGCTAAAGTAAAAATATGAAGGGCTATTATCACTAATAAATCCAAAACTATTTTCAAAATCTATAAATCAAATATCTAAAACTAAATGTGTGCTACTTATAATTATTTATAAGCTTGCATGTGAATATAAATATGAAGATGTGCATAGTGTACTTTTCCTTCTCTTTTCGTTTAGCATAATTTTGAATAGGATTTGGCAAAATGTATAGTTCACTTGAAAAGAACATTAAACTTACCTAACTCCATTCCTATTCATTCCTATGCTATTACTTAAGGAAGTACATCCATACTTACACATATAAATTTCATAAACAAATCAATCAAACAAATATAAACTTTTTCATCTTTCTTTTCCATTCATTTCTTTTGCACATATGCTTGTATTTAAGGAAAGTGGTATATTAGTCTGAAAACCCTAGGGTTGTGAGACTTTAAGTAGCCCTATGTAGGTCTTGTATCTTGCACCCATTATGCCAACAATGGTATCGTACTCACTTATTCTTTTCATACATACATGTGTGCATGTGAAAGATGGATAAGAAAACCTCTTTTCTACTTAATGAAAATCATGCATCATAAAGCATTCAAATTTTCTTAAGTAACTCACTTAGCATTCATCATAAAGTGTGCTAAACATTTTCATTTGTATGTATAGATATGCTTCAGATTCATTCCTATGCATGTTATACATGTGGAGAAAGAAATGAAGTGATGTGTGTTTTGTGATATTAATTCACTTTACTTAATCTTAAAATGCCTTTCTATTTGAATAGGTTTGTTTAGAGTTAATCTAAACTTAGGATTAATTAAAACACACAGTAAAACATTCACTAAACAAAATTAAACATGAATCTACTTTAGAAGTTACTTATGGTAGGTAAGGAACGAGAAGTTCTCTTCTCTTTTCCCTCTCTTTACAACCTTTAGTAATTAAGTAGGTTCATCTAAACTAAACAAAAATCATAAAATAAAAATCAATTCAAATCAACTAAAAACTTAAATGAAACCACCCATCTTTGTTAAACATCTTCGCCCTTAAAAAATCCAAACTTTAAAGCCATAGCTAAGCAACAAAAATCTGATTCCATTTCATCAAAATTTGCTCTTCTTTAGAAGCATTGTTTGCTTGTCTTGTGAATCTGCCATGACGTGTTTAGGGTAGGTGTAAATGTCCCACAGCGGCATCCTATTCCTCTTTCAAAACACAAATACAATCAAATACATTTTCTCACGCTCTTAGAATAGGTGTGAGAGAACCCAAGAGGTATCCTACTTTAATAAGGACAACTAAGTTAGGTGTAAGAGAACTCGAGCGACATCCTTTCTTAGTGGGAATTCCTGATTTCCATACATTGCACCATTTCATCAAAATCCCCAACATGTTTAAGTAGGTGTGGGAGAACTAGTGAGGCATCCTATTTGTTTTAACACATGCACAAAAATAAACATATATCTTTGGTCTCAGGATATTTTGATGTGGGATCAAGCCACTGTGGCACTCACTCATTAGCTGCTCTAGGTCAGATCTACATGCTACCTCGCTAGTATGTCACCCTAGTGGTCACTTGTTTGAAGAATGTGAGTCCCCATGCTTTCATCCTAACTTGGCCATTATAAACCAATGAGTGCCTTGATAATATGGTAGGCTTCATTTCCCAATCAGTAAGCTACCTCATGCTGACTTTATTTAAGAAGATCTGAGTCCCCATGCTTTCTTCTTGAACTAGCCATCATGCACTGACTAGGTCGAGTATATTTGAGGTTTAGAGTAAGTGCCCCAAAGGCTCCTTTCCTCTTGGCTATGTTTGAGTTGATATAAGTCCTCCAATGGTATTCACTCAATAGTCACCCTAGGTCGGATGACATCTATCAAGATGAAGATAGACTGTCCCAGCAATCAATTCTACTATAAGAAGATGTGAGTCCCCTAGCTTTCTTCCTAGGGTGATTGTTACAAATTAATGGGCACCTTAGGTTGGTTGGCGCTATCACAAGGACTCACAAGTACACCACTCTTAGCAGATGTGAGTCCCTAAGCTTTCTCCTTGAGTTGGACATCGAATACCTATTTGATATATGAATAGCCATGTCATCTGCTCTAGGGTTTTGCATTAAGCTCTTAGTAGCCCCTCTCCCTATGGGCACTCTATTTAGATCACATCCATTGCGACCCCATTTAGATACTAGCCAGATTGCTCTTGGATTGGATAGTCCCCCTTTCCTAGTAGCCACCCTTGTGGTTAGAGAATTTGTTCAACGGATGTGCAGATTCTCCCTTGGTTCAATAAATTTGAGTTTGGTCTAGGCTGATATAAGCTCCTTCTCAGTTTCATCCCTCATAAAACAACATGGTCCATGTTAAAATAAACTAAACAAACAAACAAAATTAATTCATTTGTGGATTAGGAATTCAAGCCCCCAAAGGGCCCCTTTTTTGAAGCAGGAATCCTATCTTTAGGCCAGTGTTGGCAGAACTCCTTATAGGAATTGCATGACTACCTGAGTTGAGATGAGTCCCTGGGTTGACACTCACTCTGTAGTTTCCCTTAATTCAGGTTCAATCTATTTTTAGACAAATAGGTTACCCCGATAATCATTCTGCTTTGGAAGATGTAAGACTATGACATATTCTTCCTAGCATGCTTGTTGGAAATCGCACCTATTCGGGTTGATTTGTTGCTCAGCAATCACCACCCTGGTCTTTTGTAGTGGAATATGTAAGTCCTCGAGCTTTCTTCCTTTCAATTGATCATTGCAAACTGAAAGGCACTCCTTTGGTCAGATAGCTCTCCCATCGGTCGGGAAGCTATTCCCTTTGGTTTAGTAAGTCTGAGATAGGCCTAGGTTGATATAAGCTCCTTCTTAGTGTGATCCATCACAAAATCAATAGAATCCATCAAAACAAATATAAAAATGAAATTAATTTTGAATATCTTCGAGCTGATCTAGGTCTCTTAGTGGCATTCACTCAATAGTTAGCCCTAGGTCAGGTTTGATTTGTTGCCCAAGGCAACTGATCACCCCAGTGGTTCTTTATTTTGGAAGATGTGAGTCTCCATGCTTTCTTACTAACTAGACCATTACACACCAAAAGGAACCCCCTTGGTTGGATAGTCCTACCTTGTGGTTGGTAGACTACTCCCTTTGGATTAGTAAATTTGAGTTAGGACTAGACCTCCATGGCCCCTACTCAGGGAAGTCCATCGCAAATTGATGGGACCCATTGAAACAAACTAAAAAATAAAATTATTCTTGACTTTCTTTGAGTCAATCTAAGTCCCCCAGCGATATTCACTCAATATGGAAAGGTTGAATTGCCAATAGATTACCCCTGCAAGTGGTCCCTACTTTGGAGTATGTAAGTTTACTATGCTTTCTTCCTAGTACAATTACTGCATACCGAAAGACATCCCTTTGGTTGGCTAGTCCTACTATATGTTTAGTAGACTACCCCTTTGGATTGGTAAATCTGAGTTTGGCTTAAGCCACCTTGGTTCCTACTCAATGCAATCCATCGTAAATGAACAGGGTCCATCTCAAAATCAAAAATCTAAAATCAAATGAAATAAACAAAATAAAAAAATCAATTAATCCAAATCAAATCTTTTACTCCTCCTTAGTGAGATGCAAATCTTTCTAGTTCCCCCGGTGGACTCAGAATTCTAATCCCTTAGCAGATTTCACATCCTTTCCTCCCTTGTGGAAGACTTAAACTTGCCTCCCTAGTGGAGAGCTCACTTTTCCATCCCCCAGTGGAGTCAAAAACAAATTAAATTAAATAAACAACAAATTCAACCCTCTTCCCCAGCAAAACTTAATTAAACAAATTTAATTTCTTTCCCCAGTGAGACTCAAATCAAATCAAACCTCTCATTCCCTTGTGGATGATTGCTTCCCTAGTGGAAGGTTCACATACTCTATCCCTAGTGGATTCCTCCTTTCTCTCTTATGTCTTTGACATGAGTAGAGCCCCATTGAACTAAGCTTTGGATTCTTTCTACACCTTGGGCTAAGAGTATATTGTCTCTGTTAGTGCTTGTGATTGTTCAGTGTTATTGATCATTTTGGTCAACACCAATGCGGTTCCTTGTGCCACACCACTTATTGGGCCCTTTGTTGACCTAATTTTAGAATGAGCTCTCAACCCCTCCATCTTTAACATAGGACTCTCTTAGACTTTAAGAGTTCCTTAGTCTTAAGACACATCAAGTAATTAGGTGGACACTCAACCTAGCCATAGAGACTTAGAAGAGTTAGCCATTGAATAAGTCATGCCATGGGGTGTTAGCAAAATTTGCCTACTCTAGCTTGAACCACATTCCTCACTTCCTTCCTTCAAGTCAAACTCAAATCAATTCCAACTTAATTGATTTTCTTTAAACCTAAATCAATTCCAACTTGATTGAATTCCTCCAAACTAAAATCAATTCCAAATGATTGAAATCCATGATCAACTCCAAATGATTGAAGCCCATGATAGAAATTCTAAAAATATTTCCTAAGTCCTTTGATTCCCTCTTAAGAAGTTAGCCCAAATCAAATCCAAATCTCTTCAAATTCATGAAATTTTCTCACAACCCATTTATATTCTTATTTATATTCACATATATAAATGAAATATAAATTTAAATCAATCAAACTAAATTCCAAAATCAAATTCAAATTCTAAAAACCTTTCCCAAGGCCCTTTGATTCCCTCTTAAGGACTTAGCCCAAATCAAGTTCAAATCACTTCAAATTCATGAAATTTTCTCATAACCATTTATATTCTCATTTATATTCACAAATATAAATGAAATATAAATTCAAACAACCAAAACCAACTCCAAAAATCAAACTCAAATTCAATGAAAATTCAACCTAAGCCTTTCAAGTCAAACTCTTGAACTTAGCCAAATCAATTTCAAAGCAAGCCAAACTCTTGATTTTTCTTCATGATTCAATCAATCCTTCATCATGAATCCAAATATAAATAAAAACTTCAATCACTTAACCATAACTCAATTCAAAATTCAAACCCAAATCAAACTCATCTTCTCCCTTTGAACTTGAAATTATCAAATGAATTAAAACCCATTTGACTTCAAATCTCTTATAAATGGATTTATATTTCAATCATAAGTCCATATGTGAGTTCAATCATACTCAAATCAAGCTTTGACAAAGCCATTTGACACACTTAGGCTCACTTGACCCAAAATGACCTAAAGTACCCCTTATGAGCCAAATTCTAATCCTAACCAAATCGGATTGAACTAAGCCTATCTAAGCCACTTATCATGATCAACAATCATCATGAGATGATTAATCAGTCAAATTGGGTCAAACTAAGTCAAACCTATGGGTTGACCAAGTCAACACTTAGCTAAAATGATACCCAACATAGCCAAAATCCACTGTAGGCCAAATTGATTAAAACCATTGATCAAAACTCATTCATGATCAATGTTTAAACTTGACCAAGTCAACATTTGAGCCTAACCTAGCCCAATTGGCCACTTGACCCAAGTTGACCCAACTTGAACTAAAAAGTCAAAATGTGTCAAACTTGATCTAAGCTAATTTGATTGAAACCAATGGGTCAAGTTCATTCCAAATCACTTGTTGAACTTGACCAAAGCCACAATTGACCAACTAGACCAACTATTTGTCAATTTGCACTTTGAACCTATACACGATATAGTTCCTAAAAAATTAGAACATATGCTAAGCCATGACTTCTCTGAGTAGAATCTCCTTCGCCCATTTGGAAAAGCAGTTAGTAGAAACTAAGATGAATCGATGACCCTTGAAAGATGGAGGATCAATCATACCCACTATGTCAGTACCCCAACACTCGAATGACCATGAGGCCAATGTAGGATGTAGATTGTTGGGTGGTTGGTGTAGGACCACACCATGTATTTGACATTGGTAGAATCACCTAGCTATATCCATGCAATCTTTGATCATCGAGGCCGAGTATCCTAGTCTCTTGATCTTGGCTTTCATCTTCAGATCAGATTGGTTGGCTCCACATAATCTTGAGTGTACCTCAGTAATGATCTTATGGGATTCATGCTTGTCTAAACAACATAACCACAAATGATCGAAAGACTAGTGGTATAAGACACCATCCATAACAACATAGGAAAGTGCTCTATGCTTCATCTGATGGGCTTGTGACTTCTCTTGAGGTAGTTTGCCTTTATTTAAGTAATCCATGAATGGTTGCCTCTAATCTTACTCCTTGTCCTTCTTGGTAAGGGAAACCTCCCCTTTAAGAGAGTAATTTTTGATGAGTTCAATATCAATAAGGGATAAGACTTATAAACTCATCGTTCGAACATGCAAAATCCTTGGCAAGCTTGGATAAAGCATACACTATGATGTTCTCTCGTTGAGGAATCATATAAATGGTAACCTCTTAGATTTGGTCCAACAACTCCATGGTGTACTTGTGGTAGTGATGGAGCTTGGGCTTTATAACCTTATAGAACCTAGCGATTTAGTTGATGACTAGTTAAGAATCCTCAAAGATGTTGATGTTCTGGATGCTTAGAGTAACAACTAACTCTAGACTGCCAATTAGAGCCTCATATTCAGCTTCATTGTTGGTGCAAGGATTGGACATATGACATGAGAATTTCATCACATCATGGTCTAGAGTTACGTGAACTATTCCAACCCCTTATTTTCCTTGAATAGTAGATTATGGCTCTTCTCCTCTTTGAGAGGAAGCTGCACCATTAAAGTACATCTCCCAGCGGCGAATGCTAGTATCCCCTATGTTGATGATTTGTTCATTAGGGAGATCATCACTAAGAGAAGTTTCAGTAAGAAGTGGGTGTGCTGCTATAAAATCTGCTAGTGCTTGTCCTTTCACCACACGGAGTGGTACGAAGGTAATGTTAAACTACGAGAGGATCATGGACCATCATGCTAACCATCTAGATAGAATCAATCATATCATGAGATACTATAGTGAATTGATCCTAGAGATTAAGTTCACTTTATGAGGAAGCTTGTAGTGCTATAGCTTCTGGAATGCATAGATTAAAACTAGGCAATGCTTCTCAATAGGTGGATAATTAGGCTCAGAAGGGATTAGACTATGGCTGAGGTAGTAGAGTGCATTTTCCTTCCTTTCGTCATTAGCTTGGGCCAACAAAGCACCAAGAGAGTCATCTAATATAGCAGTGTAAAGTATGAACAACTTGCCTAAGATAAGGGATTCTAGAATTGATGACATCATTAGGTAATGCTTGATGTCTTCAAAGGCATGCTCACACTTGTCATCCCACTTAAACTTGGCCTCAATTTTGACAAGTGCTGAGAATGGCTGGCATCTTCCCAATAAGTTAGATATAAAGCATCTTAGATACGCAAACAATCCATGGAATGATCTAATTTGAGTTAAACTTTTAGGGGGTGGCATTTCTAATATCTCCTTGATCTTCTCTAAATCAATTTCGATTCCCCAGTGTCAAAGAACAAACCCAAGGAATTTCTTTGAAGCTACTCCAAATGCACACTTCAAGGGGTTCCTTTTGAGGTTAAATTATCTTAACTATTCAAAAACTATGCTCAAGTCAAAGAGATGGTCTTCCTTTTCTATACTTTTAACCATGAGATCATCAATATAGAACTCAACTTGATGATGAATGAGTTTGTCGAAGATTTGAGTCATAGCCTGCTGGAATGTAGCACCAACATTTTTAAGGCTAAAAGGCATGACCTTATAGCAATAGATTTTGATCAGGGTTTTAAAAGCAGAGTTTCTTTCATCTTTAGGGGCCATATTTATTTGGTTATACCCAGATGAGCCATCCATGAAAGAGAAGATTGCATGAGATGAGGCAATGTCCACCATCAGCTTTGGGATTGGCAGTGGAAATTTGTCTTTTGGACATGCCTTATTTAAATCCATAAAATTGATGCATATGTGAATTTAGCCATTATTTTTCTTAACTGGATGATCTTTGGCTAACGGTATGGTATTTTTTCTTCAGGATGAAAGCTCGATCAGTTCTTGACTTCATAAATTACTTGTTGTTCTATATCTAATCGCATGTGTCTAGGAGCTTGCATGATAGGGTTAGCATTAGGTTCTATTGCTTGTTTATGGACCGTTACATCGGGAGCCAATCTAGGCATCTCTTTATAACTCCATGCAAAGCAATCTTTAAACTTAATCAATAGCCTAGCTAAGTCATTAGTTTCAATTTCATTCAGTAAAGAACTGATGTATGTCAGGTGTGGATCTTCATCAGTTCCTAAGTTGATTTCATAAGCTCATCGATGGTTTACTTGATCTCTTCTTTAAACTTTGGTAGTGCATCTTTGTCTTCAAAATCATCTAGATCATCTGAAGTTTGTAAGCACAGCTCCTCATATGAGTTAATTTGATTTGAAAAAAACCTATCAGATTCCAAATGATTGGTGATGACTAAGCAATAATCAACATCATCGACTGGACCCATTATACCAAATCCAAGTCTTGATCTTGATTGAGAGCTTTTGCATTTGTTCTTCTATATTCCTTCGAAGTAGCTTGACTTGTGCTTTGACCAAGTATGTGGTATTAACCCTTTTTTTGTTAAATTATGAACATAAGGCAAGTACCAATCAAAAGGTAATTCTATTAAATCTTTATATGAATCATCCTCAAGTTCTACATCAACTTCTTGATTTGAGGATGATGCTCCCATAAAGAACCTCTGAGTCTTCGCACCTGTGGATGATTAAGGGGCTTCCTTTACTATTAAACCCTCAACTTTTTGAGAGGAAAGTCAGGTTATAGCTAAGGTTCCCAACTGATGCCTAATTATTTCATATATATACTTGGATACATTTATGCTTTTCTTTGAGCACGGTATTCATCATTCTCGGCTCAAGTATCACCTCAAGGGAATCTACTGAGAAAAGGGTGGTGTGCTAACCATATAAGACTTATTCTATGAACTAGTTTCTAAGTTTATATGGATAGTAGGTGTACTCCTGGTAGCTGAGACATATCTTCTGTTGGTGGCCAATAAGGAGGTTTTCCACCCACAGGACTACCTCACAGTGGCTTCTTCCTACACGGTGAAGGTGGGGTCATCTACCCATGTTGAATGGAGTAATGAACTGTGGGTGGAATCTAATGTTAGGCTCCACTTCCTCCTCCTATTCTATTTTCGCTCCCTTTCATTTTCTTTTTCATTTTGTCTTTCCTTTTCTTTCTCTTTTTCTCTTTCTTTTTATTTTTCTTTTATTTTTCTTTTATTTTTAAACTTTGGCCTAGTTTGCGAGAATAGACTTGTTGATTTTATGGTAGGTAGTTAGCCGCATCATCATCTATGCCGACCTCATGAATTATAAATGGCTTGAGATCTCCTTTGACACAGTAGACGATCCCACCTCTCATGAACTTCATACACTGAAGTAGAGAGGATGGGACTATGTTGTTCTCATGTATCCATGGTCTCCCTACCAAACATTGAAAGATGTTTCCGAGTCTATAATATGAAACTTGGCT
This sequence comes from Cymbidium sinense, assembly GCA_021442155.1. Classification (NCBI taxonomy): domain Eukaryota; kingdom Viridiplantae; phylum Streptophyta; class Magnoliopsida; order Asparagales; family Orchidaceae; genus Cymbidium; species Cymbidium sinense. The sequence continues at coordinate 267,621,884 of CM038215.1, forward strand.
TTGGTCTTCCAATAATCTATCTCTGAGAGAAACACTATGGAACTTAAGGCATGTTGATTGCACTTTTGGAGTGCGGATTCAATCATCCCATCTTGGACTTAAGAGTCTTCTATACACTTAGACTTTCCTAGTCATAAGACACTTCTAACAATTAGGTAAACACTTAACCTAAGCCTAAGGACTTAGAAGGGTTAACCATAGGATTAGGTTATGCCTTGGGGATTAGGATAATCCACTACCTACAACCCAAATCCAATCCATGTTCACCTTCTCAAACCAAACCTCAAGTTCAATTCAAACATCAAATTCAAATCCAAATCCAAACCAAATTCCAAAACCAAATGATTGAAGCCCATGATCAAATCCAAACTTGAAACCTTCCAAGCCATATGATCTATCCCATGGACTTAGCCAAATATTAATCCAAATCTATCTAAAATCAATTGATTTTCTCATAATCAATTATACTTTCAATCATCTTCCTTAATATAAATCAAATCTACATTCAAATGATCAAAACTAAATCAAACTAAATCAAATTAAATCAAAACCTTTCCTAAGACATATGACCTATCCCATGGACTTAGCCAAATCTTGATCCAAATCAATCCAAAATCAATTGATTTTCTCATAATCAATTTATACTTTCAATCATCTTCCTTAATATAGATCAAATCTACATTCAAATGATCAAAACTAAATCAAATTAAATCAAATTAAATCAAAACCTTTCTAAGCCATATGACTCCCAAGGACTTAGCTTAATCCAAATCAAGTCAAACTCAATTAATTTTCTCACAAATAAATCATATTTTTTAATTATCATCACAAATTTAAATGAAATATACATTTAAATCATCAAAACTAAATCAAACCAAATCAAAATCAAACTAAGCCACATGACTCAACTCAATGGACTTGAAAATTCCTTCATTCCAAAACCCAAATTCAATTAATTTTCTCATGAATCAATCATACCTTCAATCATATTCACAAATATAAATGAAATCTACAATCACCAAGCCAAACCAAAATCAACCCAAGTCAAACCCAACTTAACCCTTTGACTTGAATTGTTCACATTAACCAAAACCCATTTGAACCCAAGCCAATTGCAATTAAATTTATATATAAATCCCAAATCCATATATAAACTCAACTAAATCAAACTGAATCTAAAATCAAGCCAACTAAACCCTATTGGTCCACTTGACCCAAAGTGGCCAATTTGACCTATTTGAGCCAAGTTCTAATCCTATCCAAATTGGATTGAACCAAGTACATCAAAACCTCCCATCATGATTATTGATCACCCTAGGTTGATCAATTATCAAACATTGAGTCAAACTAAGTCAACTTGGTCATTTGACCAAGTCAACCCCTTAACCCATATGAACCCAAACTAGCCAAATTATAACCTAAGCCAAATCCCTTGAACCAATGATTCATACCAAATTAAAATCAATATTTGAATATGACTTGATGATCAATTGAGTTAAACCAGACCCAGTTGGCCCTCTTCACCTAAGTTGACCCAAATTGACCTAAAAGATCAAATTGGGTCAAATCAAAATATAAATCAAATTGATTGCAACCAATGGCTCAAGTTCATTCCAAATTGATTGTTGAACTTGACCAAAATAATGATTGGACCCAATTGAACCCGATTAACCTACTTAGCCCAAATTGACCTAAATGTTCAAGTTGGCCTAAATCAAAATCAAATCTAAATTAATTGAAACCAAAGCCTACATCATCATTTAATTGGTCAACCCAAACCAACACCCAACCAAAGCCAATTTGGTCAAATTGGTCAACTTAACCTATTTGACCCGAATGAATTCAAATGAGTCAAAAATAAAATCTAAGCCAAACTTAACCAAACCAATTGAACCAAAACATCCCAAATGATCATATGAACTTGACCCAACCCTTGGTTTAACCCAATTTGACCAATAGGTCAACTTGACCCAACATAACGCAATTTGACCTAAATGAGTCAAATTGAGCCAAACCTAACCAAATCAACTCCAATTGACTTGAAATTTGGGCTAACCCACTTTTGGCTCATTTCAAATCTATCCAAATCAAATATAATGCCAAATGATTATTCTACCCTTAGGTCAAGGGCATCACAAGAGACAAATCACCCATGAAAGTGGTCATTTCCATTCCTTGGCCACTTGGTACTCTCCCAATGGTCCACTTAGGCACCTAAGACACTGCCCAACCTAACCCATGGGGAGGATGGGTCAACCATGACCCATGGGAGGTGAAATCAGTTCACCCTCCCCATTGGAGAATTTGAAACCAATAGGACACCCAGGATTCCTTCTTGGCAGCCACCTCCACACCTTCAATCAACCAAGCTGAGCAAACTCACCTCCTCCCTGCCACCCACGACTCCCTGAGATGGTAAGATAGCCATTAGAAGCCAAACGATATCCCATTGTATGATTAGGATGAAAGGGGGTATACACCCCCTCATTTTCACTCAAACACACATAAAAATCATTCCTCAAAGCCCTAGCTACCCAAGATGAGCCACTATAGCCATTCCCTAGGCTCTCAGGCTCGTTCCTCAATCGAAAAATGCCCTTCCGTCTATCCTAAAATAGGACTCTCCCATTTCTAACCTAACTTCACCATTTCTCCATAAAACTTAGATTAAATTTGCACGCACCTCCCCTAGGCCTCATCGAGCAAGAATAAATCCTCTCCCATGCTTATCGAACACCAGATGTGGGACTTCAATCAAAGTCGAGCTCCAAATTATTAGTTCTTGGCCTTCTGAGCGAACATCAAGGAATTAATCCAATTGCTACTCACATGGTTTCACCTCCATTAGATGAAGCTTTCTCAATCATTCGAGCCACTGGTCTTGAGCTCGGTGAGGTATGCTTCCAAAACTGATCCTTAGGCAAAAATGTGTTGGAGCTTTTTAAAGAAAACTTGCATCTCGTGTGATCTTGACCATTAGATCCCCACCGATTGATGTCATGAAGGTCTGGGATCTTTTTAGAGTTGTTCCAAGCTCGAGTAAGCTCGGATCAAGTGAGTAATGGTGGACAGACTCCATTCTCCCTCACTTGTGTGATGATAGATCACACACCATCTATTCTACATGATCGAAATGGACGGGCGTGATTAGATCCACTGGATTGATCTGATTTAATCTTATTAAGCTATGAGATTATTCATAGCCATTTGATCTAAATAGCAGACGAGAAAGCGCATCCACCGCCCGCACGTATGTGCTAAGTTGGATAAGTTTTAAGTAGCCAATCCCACGGTGCCATGTGGAAGGCATGCTGCATCAGCGCTCCACGTGGTGCTAATAGGATTGGGCTTTAATTAAGCTTAAATAATCATTTTTAATGGGTGAAACTTCTAAAAATCATAGAGAAATAAAGAATGCAAATAAATACTCATTTTAAAGGTATTTTTGAAGAGAATTAATTAAAAATGATCTTAACTATATTTGAATAGTAATTAAGGTTTAATTGAAACATTAATTAGCTTAATTACTCATTAATTACTTGAGCAATTAATCCTAAATTTTGTGGGTTAATTTAATGGGATGACCTCTGCCTCCCATGATTTTCTTGGGATTTAATGCTGACTTAATTAGGAAAATTGACTAATTAAATCTTAACTACTCTTTTAAGTTAATTAATGATTAATTAATCTAATGAATAGTAATAAGTTGGTTAATTAAGTTTATTAATCATTGTTCAATAGTAAGTGAACTAATGGGACCCCTTTCCTTAAATTCATTTCACACTTTTTTTAAAATGAAATTAATTAAGATTTAACTAATTAATTAAATCACTTAATCAAATTGAAATCATAATCATATCAGACCTTAATTAATTAAATAAAGGGTTTAAAACAACAAGTAATGATTTCTCTTCTCCTATTTAAATCAAATCAAATTCAAAACTTAATTAATAAAGAAGCTTTGGTTTACTTTAAATAATCTTATTTGATTTGATTGTCCCTAAGAACTAGTTTAGTTCAATGAATCACATGCTTATATTTGATTGTCCTCTTTCCAATCATGTTAAATTTGGATGTCATTTGAATTCATGAATCCATCTTTTCAAAATCAAGTAAAATAAAATGGATTTCCTTTATGTAAGCTTGCATGTGTTGATTTAATTTAATATATGCATGGCTATTAGCATTATTAATTCCAAACGTATTTTTGAAAAGCTTATAAATGAATAATAATATGTGTTATTATGCTAGTTATAAAAACATAAGAAATGCATGTGTCTATAACTTAAGTGTATGAATGTTGAGTTCTCTTTCCTCTATTAATGTGTTGATTGCATGTGCTTATAGCTTAAGAGGTCATTTGATTACCTCACTTCCCTAGTTTAACAACGATACATACCCATTTTATTTCATTCTTATGTATTTCGACATTAGAATTTTGATAGAGCTTTAATTCATATATATAAATAATTCAATAAAAAAATATACAATCCTGAGAATATGATTTGGCACTTACTTCCTATGTTCATGTATATGAATTTTAATATGTTTGAATGCAAATGAGTATATAGTCTATACATCCCGAGAATACAAGGCTTTAGCTAGCTCCAAGGAGGTCATTTTCTTACCTCACATCCCTGGTTTAACAATGGTACATTCCTATTTAATTTCATTCTTATGCCCTTTTTGTATAAAAATTTGGATAAAGTTTTAAATCAATATGTTTAAATAATTAAGTCAAATAAAATATAAATTCTAAACATACACATACATTCATCATTTAAGCATGCTAAAATATGTTGCATGTATAGATACACTTAGGAATAAATCATATGGATGTTACATGTAATGGAAAGGAATGATTTAATATATGTCATGTGGTAGTAATTCAATTAAATTAATCTTAAGATGCCTTTCATTTTGAATAGGATTATTTAAAGTGAACCTAAACTTAGGATTAATTAAATCATTTAATAAAGCCATTTTAAAGAAAACTAAATCAAATTAAAATACTTTAGAAAGTGACTTAAGGTAGGTATGAAAGAGGGAAATCCTCCTTTCTTCTTTTTATAACACTTAGTTGCTAAGTGTAATAAAATAAAATAAAAGAAAAATACAAATTAAATTTCTCAAATAAATTAAACTACTTCAAGTTAAATCAACCTTTCATGTTAAATTGAATCCTTTTACACTTAGAAAATACAACACTAATGCCTAACAAGACTTACCACATAAACCTTAATACACACATTAGAATTAAGTACCCACTTCTAGCTTTAAGTTAGGATGGTGTATGATATGATGTATGTTTATTTTATGATGTATTATTTTAGATTGGATGTTAGGGTGTATGCATGTAGGCGGATGATAGGCCAATATGAGTCTAATCATATTTTCTATAGGGGATTATGCTTAGAGATGCTTAAAATAAATATGAATGCTCTTTTTTGTAGGTTGCTTAAATCCTTAAGCATAATCCAAGTTAGGACGTGGGCTTAGTTACCCATGTGTAGGGTGCTAAGTCCAAATTATAAATCTAGCTTGGGATTATATGTATATTTAGCTAACCTCTATTTTACTGGTGAAGTTAGATTTACTTTTCCAATAAAAATGAAATTTTTGTTATAGGAATTAAGATTAGCACTATGGGGGATTAGGATGAGTAGTGGCCAGAAGGTTTTGTCCTGGGGTGCCTTGTGATTCCTTTGAAGCAAGTACCATCCAAATCAAAGAAGGAACCAAATCAAAAATGGAGATATGAAGAAAGAAGATGCCCATAGCATTTAATACAATTATAAATATTCTTTCATATTCTAGGTTGTATAAGGGTAGAGCTCGACTACCCATCTTTTCTCTCTTCAGTTTATACGGAGGTACCTTACTGCACTGACCTTTTATTATTTTATGATAGTATATATAATAGTTTGATGTTATGTTTACATTATGCATTAGGACGACTTTCTTTCCATAGTTTCTTAAATGATTCATGCCTATTCTTTTTCTCTTTAACATGAAGGATCTCCATCATTGCACGATAAAGGAATGCTTGACCTGTGAGGTTCGTGGGATTAATAGATTAGTTGGAATTAAAGTTGTATCGATATGTGACCGATGTGATCCAGTGTTTAATAAGATAGTAATACATTTTTCAGGAGAGATATAATATCCTTGTATTAATAATTGTTTATTAACGAATTGTATTTTACATGTATCGATGGATCGTCGTGGTTGAATAATTAATTATTTGTTTGTTTCATTAAAACTTCAGTATTTTTGTGACTGTTTAAAAGTTTTATTTAATAAACTACTTTCTCCAAAGTCTAATGAGAGGGTGTCAGGTGGTGGAGTTAAAGTCGTATAATCTACTTCATTAGGTTGAATTGTTTGTCCTATTTAAGAGAATAGTGGATCTAAATGAATTGGTTCATTTTTGGTTTAAATATTACGGTGTTGTGGTTATTCTATATGCATTATGCGGTTTGATAGGTAATACTATAAACAACACTTATTAATAGTTGTATGCGATCAAGCTTATGTTTTTAGGTGAGAGTACGGTCAAGATGTCTATTGTTAATGTTGATAGTATAGTTAGGATGTAGATTGAATAATAAAGATTGATAGCATAAATTTCCTTGAATAACTCCTAATAAGGTGTCAGTTTTTGAGTGTATAATTCTATCATTGAAGACCCATAAGGTAATAGGGCTATCAATTCCTTTTCTAAAATATGCTTTTATTAAAATCTGAATTCCTAAAAAAACATGTACGTATTTTTTAGGGATGTGGTATTTTTGTAGATCCGATTTCTCATGCTTAAATTATATAAAGGAATTTTTTGTACTACCTTGTGCTTGATTATTTCTATTGGGTATTCTCCTTGGCATATCATTATAATATACATTTCTCTTCCATGTTAAGATTGGCATGTCGAAACAATCTTTGGTTCCTAAAGATAATTTTCTTTTTTTGATTTTTTGGTATTCGATTTCCGATAGAGTTAAGTGTCGATTATATTCTAACTGGTCATCTATAATTGTGTCTGTTTTCGAAACTTGTTCTATGTTTGACATGAATTAATCAGAATATAAATATTCATTTTGATCAGAATCATCATAACAGGCTGAGTTTATAAAATTTTCTTTTGTATCAGTTAACTCATAGAGTTCATCTTCTGTATCGAGTTCAAATATATCAAATATAGGTTCTAAATCATTTTCTTCAATAATTTGGACAGATTTAAGATTAGCTATTTTTTGTCGTTTAGGGCATTCATTTGCATAATGACCCTCATCCTTACATAACCAGCATTTACATATTTTTGGTTTAGTAAATTTTCTTTTTGTAAATTGTCTCTTTCTAAAAGTCCATTTTGTATTATTAAAATTTTTCTTATTAGTTTTTCTAAATAATTTTTTTTCTTTTGTAACAATTTGGTCCTTTACAGGATGTTGTTTTATTTATGTTTGTACAGCCCCATTGATGTATCATATCTGATTTATTACAGCATAATGATTGCTTATATTTTTTGTTTTGTTTATGTAGGTCGATTTGTTGACAAGCTTCGGTCAGTTTTTCTTCTACAAATTGTATTCTACTTCCAAGAGTAATGTCATCTGGATATGTTTGTGTAAATTGTTGACTCCAGATAGTATTATATGGTTTGGGTAATTTGTAAAAATACATGTTGAGGAATAATAGTCATTCATTACTTAAAATATTATAAAAATGTTTTTGATATTCACAACTGTATTCTTGTAAGTAGCAGATATTACAAATGCTTAAATAAGTAAGTTTTTGTTTTGCTAATTCAGACTATTTCTTTATTTTTTCTTCATCTACAGAATGACACATAGTATATCCTAAAAATTCACTTTTGATATAATCGGCATATATGGTTGGCCATTTTTTGGGGGTATTTATAGAGTTGTCGGATCGCATGTGGATGGATAGTAATTGAGGTTGTAAACCTAAAAACCATTTTTTATAAATTCCTGTGAGTGTATTTTCTATAAATGCAAAGACATCATCACCTTGTAAATTATAATTATATATGGCCAAGCTATTTTTGATAGTCCATTTATCAATAGTTTCATAAATATTTTTACAACAAACAATATTTAAATATATTCCATGTCCGCTTGTTGGTTCTACAGAACAAGAGGTTATTTTAGAGTATTGATAGTTTTGATAATTTCTAGGAGTGGGTATGTATTTATGGGTAGTTGGTGTTCTTTGTGTATTACTACTTGTGCTTGCTTGTGTTTCTACCGTAGTTAGTGCAGATTGGTTCATAGGTGTATCTAAGGTTGGACTTTGGGGTGTGTTCATAAACTGATGTTGTGTAAGAATAGTTATTAAGTCTTCTATTTCCCGAGATGGTTCTTGAATATCAACTATTTCATTAATCCTAACTGCTCCGTGAATATGTGGGAATCTATTTCTAGTTTGTCCTGTTTTATAATGTTGCTTTAAATTCATATATGTAAGGACTATCCATTCATTTAGATTACCAAGAGGTGCTTTAATGTGAAATAGTTGTTCTTCTGGAAATACTTCTAACTGATTATTCATAATATTTAGTTTTAAGTTTTCCTGTATACGTTAAAATTCTTTTTCTAAGAATTCGTTGGTGAGCTTAGTCATGAAAAAAGTCGGCTTCTAATTCTTCTAAGAATGATCTTTTCTTTAATTTTTGTTCTTCTTTTATTTCTGTTTCATAAGAAGGAAAATTAGATTCATAAGTGTATGTTGGTGTATAATAATATGAACAGTGCCCAGTGTACTGTTGATCTTTATCAGGCTCTGATACCATTTTTTTAGGCTCTAGCTGTTTTAACTGTTTGTCAGTAGAGTTTAATTTATCTATCTTTTTTATGATTATTTGGTGCAGCTGTTCTGTTGATTTCTCTAATTGTTTTTCTAATTGTTTTATTTTTTCCTTTGTTGATGTCATAATGATAAAAAACTTCTCTTTGACTATATATGTAAGTTCTATCTTATGGGTCCAGTACGCTTCCGTAAGTATTTTATTTTCTTGTGTAATATACATTATCCTAGTATGAGTATTTTCAGAGATTTAACCCTGTTTATCCCAGTTCATATCGTAGTCTTCTAAAACTCGTGGATTTCTAAGGAAGATATGGACGCAACACTTAAGACCCCAACCCTCTACGATTACTTTTGAATAGCAGAGCACAGCCGATGTTCGTTTCCTACTCATGGCGTAATCCAAAAATACACATAAGAACATAACATATATTATTGCAAGAAGATAAAACAACCTTACAAAAGCATATGAAAACATAAGGAAAAAACTTTCTGAACATAGTCGAGAGAAATTATTTAAGCTATAATACATGTAACTTCTCCCTGTAGTAGCTAGGAGACTCACAAGAGGACTCTCAGGGGAACATAAGAGAGGAACTAAGCAAGCTCTAATTTTTTCTCCCTGCCTTCATATTTGATCTTCCTTCTTATTTATAGACTTGCGTCTGTTAGTTTTCCTTTCATCAATAAGTGGGGCTGCGTGCGTAGAATAATTTTTATAGAGTACATCTTTTTGACTAAGTGGCGCTGAGTGCGTTGCATAATTGTCCTTTTGATTGCTTTTTTCTGAGTGCTGTTGCTTTTTATAGTGGAGTTGATAATTGTTCTGCCTTTTTGTAGAGGAGTTGATAATTGTTCTGCCTTTATGTAGTGGAGCTGATAATGGTTCTACCTTTCTATCAATTTCTTCTTTATTCTCCTTAGTGCTGCATTCTGTTAATTATTTTGTCTTTGTTCCAAATTTTCTCAAAAATTTTGTAGTGTTTGCTTCTTTTTGCAATAATTACATTGATGTAGTTTGTCTATTTGTAACTTTGCATAGAATTTTTCTTTTACTTGAAGACTGGCTTTGATCATATTTTTGTGGAGCATATTTACCCATTATTGATATAATACTTCGTGTATTTACGGAGTTGGTGTTTTACTATAATTATAGATAAATAAGGTATCACTGCAATGGTATACCCAAATATTTGAGGCGTCTATTTTTCTGGTTTCCATCAAGATCTGAAATAAGTCTTCATCCTTTTGTCTCTGATAAAATGTTTTCTCCGTCACATACTTTGGATAGAAGGGTTCTTTACTGACGCCAATTTGTACATAAGATATATGTCCTTCTGGAATTTCTGGATAAGTTTGGAATAATTATATATATAAATTCCAATGTTTAACAACAGCTTGAAATGTTTCGATAGCTTCATAAAGAACTTTTGGTATTTGTTTAAGAGGAGATAAATCCTCTAGGTAAATCATTTGAATTAATCATGTGTCATATAATTCTTTTATAAGGTTGGCATCAGTGATACCATAAATATATGCAACATGATATTTTTCTGTTGTATGAAAATATATTTGTGGGTTAATTTGCTCTTGATATAAAGAGTATCTCTGCCAATCATTGGCTATTTCTTCTATTGATTTTTCTTTTACTTTTTCTTTTTTAAGAATTTGGGCAAAAGTTGCTGATAAGTTGACTTCTGATATTAGAAAAATCAACAGAACAGCTGTGCCAAATAATCATAAAAAAGATAGATAAATTAAACTCTACTGACAAACAGTTAAAACAACCAGAAATAGATTCCCACATATTCACAGAGCTGTTAGGATTAATGAAATAGTTGATATTCAAGAACCATCTCAGGAAATAGAAGACTTAATAACTGTTCTTACACAACATCAGTTTATGAACACACCCCAAAGTCCAACCTTAGATATGAACCAATGCACACTTCGATAGAAACACAAGCAAGCACAAGTAGTAATACACAAAGAACACCAACTACCCATAAATACATACCCACTTTACAAGGTGGTGATGTCTTTACATTTATAGAAAATACACTCACAGGAATTTGTAAAAAATGGTTTTTAGGTTTACAACCTGAACAAAAAGCTACTATCCGATCCACATGCGGATCCGACAACTCTAGAAATACTCCCAAAAAATGGCTAACCATATATGCCAATTATATTTAAATATTGACTATTGATAAATGGCTCTAGCTGTTTTAACTGTTTGTCAGTAGAGTTTAATTTATCTATCTTTTTTATGATTATTTGGCATGATTATGATTTTCTAATATCAAAAACTTATCGGACTTTTGCCCAAATTCTTAAAAAAGAAAAAAGCAAAAGAAAAATCAATAGAAGAAATAGCCAATGATTGGTAGAGATACTCTTTATATCAAGAGGGAATTAACCCACAAATATATTTTCATACAATAGGAAAATATCATGTTGCATATACTTATGGTATCACTGATGCCAAGCTTATAAAAGAATTATATGACGCAAGATTAATTCGAATGATTTATCTAAAGGATTTATCTCCTCTTAAACAAATACCAAAAGTTCTTTATGAAGCTATCGAAACATTTCAAGCTGTTGTTAAATATTGGAATTTATATATAAAATTATTCCAAACCTATCCAGAAATTCCAGAAGGACATATATCTTTAGTACAAATCGGCATCAATAAAGAACCCTTCTATCATGAATTTAGGCATAAGAAATCCAAAAGCCTCTATTAAAATGATGTGTCTAAAATGAAATAAAATTTGAAAAGATTTTGCATCTATAGATTAAGTCATATGCTAATACGACTCATGGTCTAGTCTCTTAGGGAGTGTGTTTAGCACTTTAGTCTCTTTCTAATTAAATAGCTACCCTAACTATCTTATAATTCATAAGAACGGACTACATGGTTTTAAAATCATAGGAGGAGTTAGCTGGAGGCCACTCCAGATGATTATAAGTCTAGAAGTTAGACAATTTATTCTCTTATGGAGGTAAACCCTTACGTCCACCTATCACTTAGATTTAGGCCGTGCTTTAGCTCATACTAAAGCTCCGTAAATTTAAGATTCGAGGTAGCCATTTCCTTATGGTGACCAACATAAATCCTCACCTCTTAGGCATTCCCATAACCTTAGGTTGGTGGATTATAAGCCCTAGTAATCTAATTAAATTTTAACTTAAAACATATAAATCTCCTCAACTTCAAAATCATAAAGACCAACCATAGGATAGATTGGAATGCTCACTAGGCTTCCTAGTATCATGAGCATTTCCTAGTTATTTCATTTGGATTTAAAAATTTGTCTTCTCCTTGAACTTTAAAGTTGATTTTCCAAATACAACCAATCTTTTGATAGTCTAACATTGAAATCTTTGGAGATGATAATTGTTTACTTTAATCAGAGTATTCTTAAAAATTTTATTTCTAAGATGTAATTAACTATGGAGGCTTTCCTCCATAGGAACTTAAGAACTGGTTTAATATAAACTCTATTTTATTCATTCATGTAAAGTAAGAGAGACATATCTACATTCGAAGACCCTTCATGCCTAAGGAGTCCTTATTATGTGATTAGGTCAATGCCTATATCTTTTGAGATAGTACATCATACCTCAATGTTATACCCGATCACCTCAAAAAGTACACCCCCTATGATCTGCATGGTGTCCCTCATACATCCAAAAGTAAACACTACAAGGTCATCTCATCTTGTTCATTGAATTCTTTCAACATCATCCTTTCTTTTTGGAGTTTGGAGATGTTGATCCTCAAGTAGGATAGGGTTCTTAGACTAAAAATGTTGACTGATACACCCGGGTCAACCAAAACTTCGAATAGCTTGTATTTGCCAACATCCACTATAATAAAAAGAGGCGGTTGTGCTCGGTCATCCCAAGGAGTAAGTCTTCATCATTGAATGTAACTCCTAAGATATCCTTCAAGTGGCATGCCTCCTCTTTAGTAACAGTCAGCTGAGCTAAGCATATCTCTAGGTAAAATAAGGCCTTGATAAGAGATTCCCTCATCTCATAAGAGTGTCCTTAGTTGGAAACTTTCTAAGGTGAGCGACATTGTAATCAACTTGGTCCTCCACAAGCATATCCATGGGTGGAGCATCCTATAGAGGGGCTTTCTACTCACTGGAACCAATGACTTGCTTACCCCTTAGGTGCTACCTAGGAGGTAAAACTTTGCCACTATGTAGATTGACTTCAGTGACATCTTGGAAAGATGAGCTTGTGGAAAGTTCTACCTTTTCATCAAGCATACCTATAGCTTCTCTTATAGGATCCTCAGAGTCCGTTGACTCCAAGTCAATCTCAAGAGGTAAACCTGATTGATTTAGAGAAGGATAGTCTCACTCTAAATCAGAAAGGAAAGGATCAAAACTACTAGAGCTATTATTTTTATTTAGACTCGGAGAGCTTTCAATAGGAATAAAATCAAGAGCATCAAAAGTAGACAATATATAAGTAGAATCAACTTTCTTCATTAATTTCTTTTTGGGTGGAGGTACATGATAGAAATCAAGTAAAGTAAGCATGGTAAGGGATTTAGTGCCCTTATCCATAGATACAATGCTCATATCAGTAGAAGAGGTGGTAGCTGCAATGGTGGAGGGAGTATTGGACTCGGACTGGCTATCTTCTTGCAAGGCAAGTATGGTGAGCTACTGCTGCTATGTCACCCTCCCTGAGTTGTCCTTTGCAACTAGCAAACCTTCCTTGGTGTTGGAGGGTTGAGCTACTTCATGCACCTACAAGGAAAGCTTCTTGATCTTAGAAATGATCTTCTTAGAGGTTGGGATAGAGATATCTAACCTTCTTTGGTCTTAAGATATCAAGTATCCCTAAGGATTACTCGCGGATGGTTATTCTAATAAGTATTCCTTAGGGATAACTATGGCTCTCAACTTGTAGTTGCGCTCAAGCTAGTCTTTAAAAGTGATACAATCCTCTAAGACATGGCCTAACATGCGATGGTATAGGCAATAGCTAGGATCATCGCTCTTGCCCACTTCCTCTAGCCTCTTAGGCTCACAGTAGCTGAAAGTCAAGTTTCTTTAAGAGATTATTAAAGATTTTCCTAACTACCTCCCTCTTGAATGAATATGGCTTATTCAATCTATTGGCAAGAGTATGTGGAAAGTAGCGATGGATATGAATCTTTGCTAGGTAGGGTGAGGTGGTGAAAATGGTCATTGTGGCATGCGGTGGGTATGATGGTAGGTGGTGGAAAGAGGGTGGAGGAGGCTCTTGAGCTCATAGTCTCTCATCTTGAACTCGGTTGATTTCTTTCCTCCATTGACAATTGTCACGACTTCTTCTCAAACACCTTCTTGGCGGCTAGCTAGATGATTGGTCCAGAAAGGGCAACTGTTTGGCTTCCTCTTCTAGGATAGCTGCCTTGTTGATTAATTTCTCGAATGTTTTGATGGTAAAGCCCTTAAGCATGAAGGAGACTAGGCCATGGATATTTTTGAGAAGAATCTCAATGCCATGTTGTTCGGATAGCTGTGGTTCGCAATTCATGCACAGGTTGCGCTACCTGAGAATGTAATCAATAAGGGACTCGTTGAGTTTCTATTTCTCTACAATGAGGTCACCTACAATCACCCTCTGCTGAGCTCCAACAAACCTCTTGATGAAGAGGTGCTCCAACTCAGCAAAAGTCTTCATCGAACTGTTGGGTAGTTCAGCATACCAATCAAATGCAACATCGACACTAGCAGCGAAGAGGAGTGTTGTTGCCACCGTGTTGCAATACAACTCTAAAGTGTGCAATTTGTTATCATGGGTTCCCACTACCATCAAAGATCTTGAAGGATGGTGGCACAAAATCCTAAATAAAATAAAAACTAAATAAAAACCTAAACCTAAAAAATAAACTTAAAAATAAATAATAAAAAACATAAATCCTAAACTAAAAAAAGAACCTAATCATAAAATAAACAAAATAAAATAAACATAAACCTAAAATAAAATAAATAAAACCCAAATCTAAACCTAAAATAAAATAAATTAAACACTAAACTAAAATAAATTAAAAAAATAAACTAAAAAATAAACTAAAATAAAAAAACCAAAGTAAAAAAAACCTAAAATAAAACTAAAACTAAATCTAAAAAAATAAAATAAAACCTAAACATAAACCTAAAAATAAAAATAAAATAGACCTAAAATAAAAAAAAATAAAAAAAACTAAACTAAAAACCTAAAAAAATAAACTAAAATAAAAAAAAACCTAAACTAAAATAAATAAAAAAACTAAATAAATAAGTATTAAATATAAAATATAAAATAAACTAAATAAACTAAACCTCTTGGTTTATTTAATTTTAAAAAAAAAACCTAAACCACCATATAAACCAACCCTAAACCATAAACCTAAGCTAAACCCTAAACTCTAGCCACACCCCAACCCTGCCTGAGCCAAAACAAACACTAAAACACTGCAAACCACTGACCACAAACTAAACCTAAATCCACTAAACCAAGAAACCAAAAAACTTAAATAAATAAATAAAACCTAAAATAAAAATAAAAAAAACTGACTCAAACCTAAACTGAAGCTTAAACTTAAAGCTACCTTAAAAGAAAAAAATAAAATAAAAATAAAACTAAAATAAAATAAAATATAAATAAACTTAAACTACTAAAATAAAATAACCCTCAAAAGTAAAAACATAAATAAAATTAAAACTAAATAAAATAAAAATAAAATAAACTAAAATTAAAATAAAATAAAAAGTAAATAAAACCTAAACCAAAATATAAACCTCAAAATAAAACATAAAATAAATAAATAAAACCTAACCATTAAACTAAAACCTAAACTTAAAATAAAACAAGATAAAAAAAAATAAAACTAAATAAATAAAAGCTAAAATAAAATAAAACCTAAACCTAAATAAAATAAAATAAAATAAAATAAACCTAAACTAAACTAAAATAAAACCTAAAATAAACCTAAAAAAAAAAAACCTAAAACTAAAAAAAAATAAATTAAAACCTAAACACCTAAAAGGAAAAAGAAAACCTAAACCTAAAATAAAATAAAAACTAAACTAAACTAAAAATAAACATAAATCTAAACCTAAACCTAAAAATAATAAAATAAAAATAAAACTAAAATAAATAAACCTAAAATAAATAAAATAAATGAAATAAAATAAAAAATAAACTAAATTAAAAATAAAAAATGAGATAAACTAAAATAAATAAAATTTAAACTAAATAAACTAAAACCTAATCATCGGTTTACTATTTAAAAAAAAACCCTAAACCTAAGCTAAACCCTAAATCTTAAATCAAAACCACAAACCAGGATCCTAAACCTCACCCTAAACCTAAGCTAAAATCAACCCAAACCCTAAACCCTAGCCCTAGCAGACCTGCTACTAAAATAAACCTGAGCCACTAAACCTAAACCCCAAACCACAAACCCTAAGGCACAACTCTAAGGCACATCCACCCTGACTAAACTCCCCAAATCCTAATGACCCTAAACCCTAAAATCCCTAAACCCTAAAGCTGGCTAGGCAATAAAAAACACTAAACTTAAAACCTTAAAACCTAAACCTAAAGTAAATAAAACTTAAACTAAAATAAAATAAATAAACTAAAAAAAATAAAATAAAATAAAGAAACCTAAAGATAAAATAAAATAAAAATAAAATAAACTAAAATAAAATAAAACCTAAACTAAACAAAAAATAATAATATAAACCTGGAATAAAACCTAAATATAAAAAAAAAAAACTAAAACATAAAATAAAATAAAATAAACTTAAAATAAAATAAAATAAAAAACTAAATAAAAAATTAAACTAAAAATAGATCTAAAATAAATAAAAAATAAACCCAAACCCTAAACTAAAATAAAAAACTAAACCTAAAATAAAATAAATAAATAAAGAAAATAAATAAACCTAAACTAAAATAAACTAAACTAAAATAAATAAAACCTAAACCAAAACTTAAAATAAACTAAACCTAAACCCTAAACTAAATCAAATAAAATAAATTAAAACATAAATCTAAACTAAAAATAAAACCTAAAATAAACCTAAAACCTAAAACTCTAAACCCTAAAAAAAGAAAAAAAAAAAAAAAAAAAAAAAAAAAAAAAAAAAATAAAAAAAACTAAAAAAATAAAAAAAAAAAATAAAATAAAATAAAAAAAAACTAAAAAAATAAAATAAAAATAAAATAAAATAAATAAAAAAACTAAAAAAATAAATAAAATAAAAATAAAAACTAAACTAAATAAAAAATAAAAAATAAAATAAAAATAAAACCTAAAAATAAAAAAAAAAATAAAAATAAACCTAAATAAAATAAATAAAAAACTAAATAAAATAAATAAAATAAAAAACATAAACTAAAAATAAATAAAAATAAAACCTAAAATACTAAACCAAAAATAAACTTAAAATAAAATAAAATAAATAAACTAAAATACCTAAAATAATAATAAACCTAAACCTAAAACTAAAAATAAAACTAAATAAACCTAAATAAAATAATAAAAATAAAAACCTACTAAAATAAATAAATAAATAAAATAAAAAAATAAACTAAAAATAAAATAAAATACTAAACTAAAAATAAAAATAAACCTAAACTAAAAATATAAATAAATAAAATAAAAAACCTAAATAAAATAAAATAAAATAAACTAAATTAAATAAATAAATAAACCTACCTAACCACTAAACTAAAACTGACCACTATGACCTAAAAAAAAACCACTACCCTAACCACTAAAACTATGATCCTAAACCTCCACTGACCTACCCTAAAAACCCTAACTACTAATACTAAATAATTAAATAAAACTAAACTAATAAATAAATAAATAAACCTAAAAAAACCTAAAAAGATAAAAATAAAATAAAAATAAAATAACTAAATAAAATAAAATAAAAATAAAAAATAAAATAAAAAAAAATAAACTAAAAAAAAAAAATAAATATAAAATAAATAATAAATATAAAATAAATAAATAAAATAAAATAAAATAAACCTAAACATAAATAAAATAAAAAAATAAAATAAACTAAATAAATAAAACCTAAATAAAAATAAAAAAATAAGATAAACTTAAAAAAAATAAATAAAATAAAACTAACTAAAATAAAAATAAAATAAACTAAATAAAATAAAATAAAACTAAATAAAACCTAAACCTAAAATAAATAAAAATAAAACTAAACCTAAAATAAAAAAAACTTAAACCTAAAATAAACAAAATAAAATAAAAGCTATAAAAGAAACTAAACTAAAATAAATAAATCCTAAATAAAACAAAATAAAATAAAATAAACTAAAAAAATAAACCTAAACTAAACTAAAAAAATAAAACCTAAAAATAAACTTAAAATAAAACCTAACTAAACCTAAAAAAATAAAATAAAAACCTAAACTAAAATAAAATTACAAAATAAAACTTAAACCTAAAAAAAATAAAATAAAATAAAACTAAACTAAAATAAAACCTAAACCTAAACTAAAAAATAAAATAAAAAAAACTAAACTAAAATAAATAAACCTAAAATAAATAATAAAACTAAATAAAATAAAAATAAATCAAAATAAAATGAAAATAAACTAAAATAAATAAAATTAAACTAAACTAATAAAAACCATTGCTTTAAATCCTAAACCCTAAATCAAATTGGCCCCTAAATCTAAATCCTACCCTAAACCTATTAAACTACCAAAAAAAAATAAATCCTCCTAAACTGAGCCCAGGCCACTAAGCCACTGACCTAAACTCTACCACACTAAACCCTCCAAAGGCCTGACCCCACCAACACTACCCCACACTATACTGACCTAAACCAATAAACCTAAAAGCAAAATGAACCTAAAACTGACCATACCCTTGCCTAAAATCCTAAACCCTAAAATATATCAAAACCTAAAACCCTAAAACTAAAAGACTAAACTAAATAAAATAAAACCAAAAATAAAATAAATAAATAAACATAAACCTAAATAAAATATAAAATTAATAAAATAAAACCTAAACTAAACATAAACCTAAACCTAAAAAAATAAAATAAAATAAAATACATTAAATAAAATAAAAAGAAAACCTAAACTAAAATAAAATAAAAAAATAAGAATAAAAACTTAATAAATAAAATAAAACTAAAATAAAAATAAAATAAAACCTAAAATAAAATAAAATAAAACTAAAAAACCTAAACCTAAATAAAATAAATAAAATAAAATAAAAACTATACTAAAACCTAAAATAAAATAAAATAAAATAAAAAATAAAAAAAATGAAAATAAAATAATTAAAACTAAACTAAACTAAAATAAAATAAACCTAAAAACTTAAATAAAATAAAACTAAAAAAAATAAAAATAAAATAAACCTAAAATAAAATAACATAAAAATAAATAAAACCTAAACTAAAATAAATAAAAAAACCTAAATAGAAATAAAATAAAATAAAATAAAATAAATAAAAATAAAATAAATAAACATAAACTACTTGGTTTACATAATTTAAAAAAAACCTAACCCTAACCTAAAACTAAAATAACCCTAAACCAAACCAAAACACTAAAACCCTAAACCCCAGACACACTACTAACAAACCACAAAACCATAAACCCTAAAACCACAAAACTGAAACAAACCCTAAAACACTGACCCCAAACTTAGCCCTAAACTCTAAACCTAAACCCTGGCCTAAAACCCTAAAACTTAAGCTAAACTAAATAAAACCTAAAATAAAATAAATAAAACCTAAAACATAAATAAAATAAAATAAAATAAAATAGAAACCTTAACTTAAACTAAACTAAAACTAAACTTAAAAATAAAATAAAATAAAAAATAAAATCTAAACTAAACTAAAAGAAATAAAAACCTAAACTGAACTAAAAAATAAATAAAATTAAAAAAAAATCAAACCTAAATGTAAAATAAAAATAAAATAAAACTAAGATAAAACTTAAACCTAAAAAATAAACTTTAAAATAAAACTTTAAAAAAAACCTAAACCCTAAACTAAAAAAAAAGCTTAAACCTAAAATAAATAAAATAAAATAAACCTAAACTTAGACTAAAATAAAGTGAAAATAAGTAAAAAAACCTAATCCTAAACTAATATAAACTAAACCTAAACCCTAAATTAAATTAAATTAAATAAACTAAAAATAAACCTAAAAATATAAAATAAAAACCTAAACTCAAACCTAAATAAAATATAGACCCTAAACCTAATAATAAAAAATAAAGCCTAAACCTGAAAAATAAAATAAAAATAAGACTAAATTAAAAACTAAACATAAACCTAAACTTGAACCTAAAAAGTAAACTAAAATAAAAGCCTAAACTAAAATAAATAAACATAAAATAAAATAAACTAAACTAAATAAAAAAAAATAAACTAAATAAAATATAAAATAAACTAAATAACTAAACTACTGGTTTAATTAATTTTAAAAAAAAAAACTAAAACTGACACTAAATCCTAAACCCTAAAATAACACAACTGACCCTAAACTCCTAAACCCCTGACCCCAACCTAAAACTGAGCCACAAACTGACCCTAAAACCCAAACCTAAAAAAAACAAAACCCAGGCCCCAAACCTGAGCCATAATAACCCAAAAATAAACCTGACTAACTATAAAACAAAATAAATAATAATATAAATAATTAATAAAAAATATATAATTAACACTAAACAATAAATATCTAATACTAATAAATAATAAAAAATAAATAATAAAAATTGTTATTAATAATAATAATAACTAATAACTAATAAATAAAATAAAAAATATAAATAAAATAAAATAATAATAATAATAATAACTAATAATAATAAAAAAATAATAATAAAATAAAAATAATAACTAAACTAAAACTAATAAAACTAAACTAAAACCAAATAAAATAAAATAAAAATAAAAAACAATAACTTCTTAACTAATGTAATAAAATAAATAAAACTATTAAAACTAACTAAAATACCTAAACTAATAAATAAATAATAAACTAAAACCTAAGTAAAACTAACTAAATAACTAATAAAAATAAAAAAACTAAACTAAAAACTAAAATAAACTAAAACTAAAATAAACACTAAAATAAACCCCAAAATAAATAAAAAATAATAATAATATAATAAATAATAATAATAATAATAATAATAAATTAAATAAATATAAACCTAAATGGACTAATGACTATAAAATAAACAATATTATAACTATAATAATAATAACTAATAAACTAAAAATAAAACCCTAAATCCTTTTGGTTAAAAAAAAACTACCAACACTAAAACCCTAAACCCTACTGACCCTACTGACCCAAACCTCAAACCTACTAACCACACCACTCTAAACCCTAAAAAAAAAACCTAAATAAAATATTAAACCTAAAAATAAAATAATAATAAATAAAATAAATAAAAACCAACTAAACAAAACCTAAACCTAATAATAAATAAAATAATAACATAAAATAAAAAAATAAACCTAAAAGAAAACTAGATAAAAAAACCTAAATAAACTTAAAATAAATAAAAATAAACTAAACTAAAAAATGTTAACATAAAATAAAATAAAATAAAAAATAAATCTAAACCTAAACTATAATCACTAAAATAAAACCTAAACTCCTAAATAAAGACTTTAAATAAAATAAATAAAAATAAACCTAAACCTAAACTAAAAATAAACATAAAAATCTAAAATAATAACCTAAAACCTACACCTAAAATAAAATAAACCTTCTGGACCTAAAATAAAAAATAAAACCTAAACCTAAAATAAAATAAAAAATAAACTCAGTTAAAAATAAACCTACTAAACCTAAACCTAAAAAAAATAACCAAAAATCATAACTAAAATAATAAACTAATCTAAAATAAAATAAAATATACTACATAAAAAAATAAAAGTAAACTAAAATAAATAAATAAATAAAAATCTAAATAAACTAAACTTATGTACATATTTTTTAAAAATTAATCTAGGCCAAACCTAAAACCCCAGATAAACCAGAGCCCTAAACCTAAACCCTATAAACCTAAACTAAAACCCTAAACTAAACCAAAAAAATGAACTAATAAAAAAAAACTCTATAATAAAATATATTCTACTAACCATAAAATAAATGTTAGATTTAAAATAAACTCTGGACCTAAAATAAATAGCCAAACCCTACCCCAGAAACTAAACTGACAAACCACTAAAAACCCTAACCTAAAACCACAACCCAAACCCAGACCCTCCATGACCCTGGGCCCAAAACCCTAAAATACTAAATAAAATAAAACCTGACATGAGCCACAAAACTAACCTAAAACCTAAACTAAACACCTAAACACTAAACTGATAACCTAAGCCCAAACCTAAACCTAAACCCAACCCTGACATACCTGACCCCCCCAACTGACAAAACTCAAACCCTACCACAAACCCACAAAACATAAAATTTAAACTAAACTAAAATAAAATAAAAATATAAATAAATAAAAACTTAAAATAAATAAAATAAGATAAAACCTAAACTAAAATCTAAACCTAAACCTAAAAAATAAAATAAAATAAAACTAAACTAAAATAAACTAAAATAAAATAAATATAAAATAAACATAAAATGAAACTAATTAAAATAAAACCCAAACATAATTAAAAAAAAACAAATAAATTAAAACTAAACTAAATAAAAAACTAAATAAAACTAAAAAATAAAACCTAAACCTAAAATAAACCTAAAATAAATTAAAAATAAAACCTAAACCCTAAACTTAAAAAAAAAATAAAAAAACAAAAAAATAAAATAAATAAAAACTAAAATAAATAAAACCTAAACCAACTAAAAAAATAAATAAAATTAAAAGTAAACCTAAACCTAAACTAAAAAAAAAACCTAAAATTAACCTAAAATAATCAAAACATAAACATAAAAATAAAATAAAACCTAAACCTAACCTAAAATAAAAAATAAAACCTAAACCTAAATATAATATAAAAAAATAAAAAATAAAACCTAAACTAAAACCTAAATACTTAAAATCAAATAAAATAAAAATAAAATAAACTAAAATAAAATAAATAAAATAAACCAAACTAAAAAAAATAAAATAAACCTAAAATAAAATAAAATAAAAATAAAACTTAAACTAAAATAAACTTAAAAATAAAACCTAAAATAAATTAAAATAAAACATAAACCCTAAACTAAAAACACTTAAACCTAAAATAAAAAAAATAAATAAAATAAACTAAAACTAAACTAAAATAAAATAAACTAAAAAAAAAACAACTAAACCTAAACTAAATAAAATAAAATATCTAGATAAACTAAACCTAAACTAATAAAACCTAAAATAAACCTAAAATAATAACCTAAAACCTAAACCTAAAAATAAAATAAAACCTAAACTTAAAAATAAAAAATAAAACTTAAACCTAAAAAATAAAATAAAAATAAAACTCAACTAAAAAATAAACCTAAACCTAAAAAAAAAACTAAAATTAAAAACCTAAAGTAAAATAAATAAACCTAACATTAATAAACTGAACTAAATAAAAATAAAAAAAATAAAATAAACTCAAATAAATAAAAAATAAAGTAAATAAACCTAAACCTATCGATTTACTTTTTTTTTTAAAAAAAAATCACTAAACCCAAAATCCTAAACCCTACACCCTAAAATAAACCTTAAACCCTAAACCTATAACCCAAAACCCTGAACCCTAAACCCTAAAATCCTAAACCATAAAATGTAAACCCTAAAACCTACAACCCTGAACCCTAAACCTTAAACTAACCCTAAACCTTAAACTCTAAGAATGGGCATAACCCTGACGACAGGAACATCACCATCAACTAAGCTCAATCTAGATCTAGTAGTGTAGGCGAAGGTGGAGGCGATGGTTATCACAGTGGTGGTGGGGGATCTGGAGGTGCTGGTGGATATGGAGGTGGTGGTCGAAGTAGTGGTGGTTGTGGATGCAGGAGGAGCGATGGGGGTTACAGCTGTGGTGGTGGTGGAGGGAGAGATTGGGGATATGATGGCAAATCCCACTACTCGAGATGGAGTGGTTACATGAAGCTGGAGAAACTAAGAATGACCAATCGATCTGCTACTTATAGAACAATGCTTTCACAGTAGAGACAGTTCTACTTTTTTAGGGTTTTTATTTGCTCTATGGGTGCTTTTTGATCTAAGTCATCACTTGTGTTTTAGAAAACTTGAGGTGCTACTTGGTTAATGAAATCAAAAAGAAGAAATGTTGAATCTAAATTTGTTCTCTGTTCAAAAAAACCATAAACCTAAACCTAAACTAAACTAAACTAAACCTAAAACCTAAATCCTAAACCTAAATCCTAAAACCATAAACCTAAAACTTAAACCTAAACCCTAAACCCTAAACCCTAAACTATAAACCCTAAACCCTAAACCCTAAACCTTAAACCATAAAATCTTAAACCCTACACCCTAAACTGTAAACCCTAAACCCTAAACCCCAAAACCCTAAACCCTAAACTTTAAAACCTACAACCCTAAACCCTAAAACCTAAACCCCAAACCATAAACCTTAAAATAACCCTAAACATTAAACTCTAAACTAACACTAAACCCTAAACCCTTAACAAACCCTAAACCCTAATCCTAAATCCTAAACCTTGAATAAAGATGTCATTAAGAGTAGATCTAAAGAATGACCTAATCCTAACATAGTTATGGTAGCTAAAGAAAATGTATTCAAGAGACTTTCCCTTGACTATTATAGATTTGAAACCCTAAACCCTAATCCTAAATCATATTATAAAATAATATATTATAGTATAATGTAGCATCATATATTTGAGCATGTAGTGATGTGTTTTTGGATGTTATAAGATGTTTTGAAATATTTTAGTATATTTTGGTTTTGTGCCCTATAGTCTATATTAATATAAATCATAAAAATATTGATTTAATAAATCAGATGATGAAATTGTTAGATTTGAAGTGGGAATTAGGTTGTAGTGCCAAAGGTGTGTATCTTGTAGTCTAAAAGTAAGATTTTATGTTCAAAATAAATATTATATATTGTAGCATAGTATAACATCATATATCATAATATATTGTTCTACACATTTTAAATTCTTTTAGTATTTTATAATCATGCATCAAGATTATTTATAAAAATGTTGATTTAGACTTTAAAATGGTGGAATTTGGGCAAATTCATAATAGGTAGAGCATCATAATGTATTATTTCAATTTAAAATAAGTGTATGACTAAATTATATGTTTTTTATTATTTAGATTAATTTTATGATTTTTATTTTAAGCAATCTCTTATGATGTGGGCAATATAATATAATATAATATGTTATAGTGTATTATAATATAGGATGCCATAACATAGTGTAGTATCGTGCATTACAGCATACTATTGTGTATTACTACTAGTTATTTAACATATTTTAATTTGTTATAGTATGATGTAGTAGAGTTTGTACTGGTATACTTTATAAAAATATTGATTTATAGGCTGAGATAATGGGATTTGGCCAAATTTAAGGTATGCTTTAGGGAACATCATTGGGGGTGTGCTATGGTGTGTCATTAATCTAAAGAATTTTGCATTCAAAATAAATTTTCATTTTCAACCAAATTTTATAAATTTTTTGCTTAAAGTGATTCATTTTAAGGTGTAATGTAAGATAATATATTTTATGAAAGTCTATTAAAATATAATGTACATAACAATATAACTTCACATATATATGAATGTGGTGGTGTGGTACTAAATGCTATTGTACATTTTAGCATATTTTACTTTTGCTATAATACATTGGGTCAAAACTCACAAAAACGATAATTTAAAGGTTGAACAAATACATGCTTTTGGTTGAAGTATTAAAGGAGTGCATAAGAGCAAAAATATGATTTGAAGAGAATTCCATGTCAAGGACATTGAGGGAGATCCGCTAGGTGATCACACATGCATTAGACATGACATGTGAGGGGTTTATGTAGAGGGCATAGAAGAAAACAATTTGCTAGGGATAAGGTTTGAATTTGATTTGATTATATGATTTGTGGAAAAAGATCCATTGGGGATAAGAATCTATAATCCACTAGAGATTAAGATCGAATAGACTTTAATTTATTTTGTTTTAATTGATGTGGAGGCATATCTGCTAGAGATATGGGCTTGAGTCTGCTATGGATCCGGTATATGAACCTTCCACTAGGGAAGCAGGTTCAAGCTATCTATTGGGGATTGATATTTGAGTTTGATTTCATAGATTTATTTTGGGATGTATCTGCTGGGAATAAGAGTTTGGTTGGATTTCTTTGATTTAGACTCTACTAAGAGAGTTTGTTTAATTTGGCACCACTAGGGAGGTTGGTTTTGAATTTGATATATTTGCTTGACATGTTTATATATGATTTGGGGCTCCACTATAGAGAAGGGTGTGATTTAACTCCAATAAAAAAATTATATTGGATTTAAATTATTCTAAGTTAATGTATGGACCCTATCGGTGTGCGATGGACCCACTAGGAAGGGGCTATATCAGCCTTGACCTACCTTAAGTTTACAAAACTATAGGGATAGTCTACAGGTGGTAAACCAAAGGGTTTCCTTTGGTGCAATGACTGTGCTAGGAAGAAAGTATAACAGACTTACAACTACCAAAGTAAGGAACAACGATTGGGGTGACATGTTTGATGCATAACAAATCAAACCTGACCTAGGGAGACTTCTAAGTGAATCTCACTGGGAACTTATGTCAACTCAAAAGTAGTTAGGATTAATTTTATCTTAATTTCATGTGATTTGATATGGTTTGTTTGATATCAAATTGAGGGCATATCTGTTGGGGATGTGAGATCGATTAAATTTGATAGATTTAATTTATGGACCATATTGGTGTGTGATGGACCCACTAAGAATGGGCTATATTAGAATTGTCCTATCTGAGATTTACAAATCCAAAGAGATAGATCTCAAATTTATTGGTCGTGGGGTAGAGCTATCCAATCTAAGGGGTTGCCTTTTGGTGTGCAACAGCTGTGCTAGGAAGAAGGTGTAGTAGACCTACATCTTCTAAAGTAGGGAACAACTGTGACTGTTGGTAAAATAAATTGAACTTGAGACGAGTGAATGTGGTTGGGGACTTATATCAACTCAAGAGTAGTTAGGTGATTCCTATTGGGAGTTTTGCTAACACTGACCTATGGGTGTCCTCCTAATCTACAAGGGGCTATGTCAGTCTTGACCTATCTCAGATTTATTAGACCAAGGGAGAATCTACACATCCATAAGACAGATTCTCCAACCACATGGGTAGTTACTTGGAAAAGGGAACTATCTAATCTGATAGTAACCCATGTAGTGTCTAAATGGGGTTGCAAAGGATGTGATCCAAATATAGTGCCCATGAGGGAGGTGTTGCTAGGGGTGTTATCCTAAGCCCTAGAAAAGAAAGCTTATAGGTGTACGGTAGCCAACTCAAGGAGAAAGTGTAGTAGACTTATCATGAGTGGTGTATCCTAAGGTGCGTGAACTAACCAACCTAAGTTGTATCTGTCAATATGAGTGGTGTATCCATTAACATAGTGAGAACCAACCAACCTATGGTGCCCGTCGATGCGCAATGATCAATCTAGAAAGAAAGCATGTAGGCTTACAACTTTCCAAGTATAACTAATCACTGGGATAGTCTATCATTGGCAGGATAAATGCTATATGACCTAGAGAGACTACTAAGCGGGTAGCCCTAAGGAAGGACTAGACCTAGGCTTGAAGCAGTCAGGAAGGAAGTAGCCACTAGGGACTTATCCTAAACCTCAAATATACTTAACTCAGTCAGTGCACGAAGGCTAATCTAAGAAGAAAATGTAGCAGACTCACATCCTCTTAAATGAAAGCAAAATGAGGTAGCTTATCGGCCACACAATAAGACCTACCAAACTAATAAAGTGCTCATCAGTGTGTAGTGGCCAATTAAGGAAGGAAAGCAGAAGACTTACATCCTCTAAAAGTAAGAAGACCACTGGGTGCCACACTAGAGGTAGCACATCGGCCTAGGCACTACTCAGTGAGTGTCTCTAGGGGCGTTATCTAAACTTAGAGTAGCCCGAGATAAAATATATGTATTTTTTATATGTTTGTGTGTAGTTTGTGTTTTTGTTGTGTCAAAGAAGGATAGGATGTTTTCCTTTCTTACCTAAACACATCATGGCGATTCATAAACAAGAATACTTTCAACATGGAAGAGATTGAATTCAAAATGGAATTTTCATTGATGATAATTATTTTCAAACATGATTTATAATATTTCTTTAAGTAGAGCTTGTTGATTGGAAGTATTAGGCACTCTCCCTTATGATTAATAAGCTGATAAGATCCTCCTTGGTAGGCCTTCTCTATGGCAAAAATGCCTTCCCAAGTGGGTTCAAACTTGCCTCCCATCTAATAAGCAATAATCGATCTCCTTAGAACTAAAATAAGCTCTCCTACTTGAAAAGCTCTAGGACGGACCAACTTTTTGTGAGCTTGAATCATTTTAGCTATGTACAACTCGAGATTTTGGAATGCTAGTAGATGTCACTTCTCCAAACCTTCGAGCTCTTCTACCTGCAACTTGGCATTATGCTCTATTGTGATCTTGCTACCTACAAGTATCGTTAGTGATGGGAGTTAAACTTCTAATGGTAGAATAGCTTCAAATCCATACACTATGGAGAAAGGAGTAGACTAAGTTGGAGTTCTATATATGGTGCAGTAAGCCTGTAAGGCTTCAACTAATTGCTCATTCCACTATTACTTGTTATTGTCAAGTGTCTTCTTCAGTATTTGGATGAGAGTTTTGTTGAAGGCTTCTGCTAAGCCGTTTGGCCTCGAGTAGTTGATGGTAGAATATCCCCAATCAATGTTGTGTTTCTAGGCAAAGTTTTTGATCTCGGTGCCATTGAATGCAGTACCATTATCATATATAATTCATCGAGGCACTCCGAACCTATATATGATAAGGTTTCTAAAAAATTGGAGCACATGCTGAGCTGTGACCTCTCTGAGTAGAATTGCTTTCGCCCATTTATAAAAGTAGTCAGTAGCAACTAAGATGAATTGATGACCCTTGGAATAATAATGATTACCCGAACCCACTATGTTGGTATCCCAACACTCAAATGGCCATGAGGCCAATGTAGGATGTAAAATGTTGGGTGGTTGGTGTAGGATCACACCTTGTATTTTACATTGATGGCATGCTACATATCCATGCAATATTTGATCATCGATAGCGGTATCCTAGTCTCTTGATCTTAGCTTTCATCTTGGATAAGATTGGTTGGCTCCACATAATCAGTGTACCGGTCACAATCTTAAGGGCTTCATGTTTGTCTAAACAAAACCACATATGATCGAAAGGCTAGAAACCATCCACAAGAGTGTAGGAAAGTGCTCTCTATTTCATCTGATGGGCTTAGGAATTCTTTTGAGGTAGTTTACCTTTATTTATGTAATCCATGAATGGTTTCCTCCAATCTAACTCCTTGTCCTTCTTGAAAATGGCAACCTCCCCTTCAAGAGAGTACTTTTTAATGAGTTCAATATCATTAAGGGATATGACTTGTCTATTTTGAACTTTTATTAATATGGACTCATCCTGGGGTGCCCTCAACTCATCTTGAACAAGTAAATGGTGTACTTGTGGTAATGATAGAGCTTGGGCTTTATAACCTTATAGGACCTAGTGATTTGGTTGATAACTAGCTGAGAATACTTGAAGATATTGATGTTCTAGATTCTTAGAGTAATGACTAACTCCAGACCGACAATTTGAGCCTCATATTCAGCTTCATTGTTGGTGTAAGGATTAGACAGATGATATGAGAATCTCATCACATCACAGTCTAGAGTTAAGAGAACTATTCTTACCTCTGCCTTTTTTGGATAATAGATTGTGGTTCATATTCTCTTTGAGAGGAAGCTGCGTCATCAAAGTACATCTCCCAGTGGTGAATGCTAGTATCCCCTAAGTTCATGATTTGTTCATTGGGGAGATCATCACTAAGTGGAGAGTCAACAGGAAGTGAGTATGCTGCTAAAAAATCTGCTAGCTCTTATCCTTTCACTGCACATATGGGTATGCAGGTAATGTCAAACTGTGAGAGGATCATGGATCATTTTAGCAACCGTCCGGATAACATCGGTCGTGTCATAAGATACTATAGTGGATTGATCTTAGAGATTAAGTTCACATTATGAGGAATCATGCAGTGTTGTAGCTTTTAGGATGCAAAGATTAAAGCTAAGCAATGCTTCTCAATGGGTGGATAATTAGCCTCAGTAGGGACTAGATGATGGTTGAGGTAGTAGAGTGTGTTTTCCTTCCCTTCTTCATTGGCTTGGGCCAACAAAGCACCCAGGGAGTCATCAAACATAACAGTTTAAAGTATGAGCGGCTTGCCTAGGATAGGGGTTGCTAGAACTGGCAGTGTCACCAGGTAATGCTTGATGTCTTCTAAGGTATGCTCACACTTGTAATCCCACTTGAACTTGGAGTCCTTTTTGAAAAGTACTGAGAATGGTTGCCATCTTCCTGATAAGTTGGATATAATGCAGCTTAGAGATGCCGACCACCTTGGATTGATTTGAGTTGAGTTAAACTTTATTGGGTGGCATTTCTAATATCTCCTCGATCTTCTCTAGATCAATTTTAATTCTGTGGTGTCGAACAACAAACCCAAAGAATTTCCCTGAAGCTACTCCAAATGCACACTTCAGGGGGTTCATTTTGAGGTTGAATTATCTTAATTGTTCGAAAACTACTTTTAAGTCAAAGAGATGGTCTTCCTTTTCTCTACTTTTGACCACAAGATCATCGACATAGCACTCAACTTGATGATGAATGAGTTATTGAATATTCGAGTCATAGACCATTGGTATGTAGCATTGTCATTTTTAAGGCCGAAAGGGATGACCATATAGCAATAGATTCTGATTGGGATTTTAAAAGCACTATTTCTTTCATCTTCAGGATTATCTTTATTTGATTATATCCAGATGAGCCATCCATGAAAGAGAAGACTACATGAGATGAGAAAATGTCCACCATCAGCTCCGGGATTGGTAGTTGAAATTCATCTTTTTGACATGCCTAATTTAAATCCCTAAACTTGACGCATATGTGAATTTGGCCATTCTTTTTCTTAACTAGGACGACCGTGGCTAACTAGGTAGGGTATTTTTCATCCTAGATGAAGCTACCATCGATCGGTTTCTTGACTTCATTAATGACCTATTATTCTATGTCTAATTGCATGCGTCTAGGAGCTTTCTTGATAGAGTTTGCAGTAGGCTTTATTGCTAATTTATGGACCACTATGTCAAGAGCCAATCCAGGCATCTCTTCATAACTACATGCAAAGCAGTCCTTAAACTCATTCAATAGCTTGACTAAGTCATTGGTTTCAATTTCTTTCAACAAAGAACTGATGTACGTCGGGCGTGGATCTTCTTTAGTTCCTAAGTTGATTTACTTAAGCTGGTCAATGTTTGACTTGATCTCTTCTTTGAACTATGGCGGTGAATCTTTGACTTCAAAATCCTCTAGATCATCTGAAGTTTCTAAGCATAGATCCTCATATTGAGTTAATGTGATTTGAAAAGAAATTATCAGTTTCCAAATGATTTGTAATGACTAGCAAGAATCATCATCGATACCCACTATCAATCCTACTACCAATCGTGATTGAGAGCTTTTGCATTTTTCTTCCATATTCTTCCAAGTAGTCTATGCTTTGACCAAGTATGTGAGATTAACCCTTTCTTTGCTAAATTATGAACAAAAGATAAGTACCAATCAAAAGGTAATTCTATTAAATCTTTATATGAATTATTCTCAAGTTCTACATCAACTTCTTGACTTGAGGATGATGCTCCCATATAGAACCTCTGAGTCTTCACACCTATGGATAACTTAGGGGTTCCTTAACTACCAAACCCTTAACTTTTTGCAAGAAAAGTGGGGTTAAAACTAAGGTTCCCAACTGATGCCTAACTATTTCAGATATATACTTGAATACACTTATGCTTTGCTTTGGAGCCCGATCTTCATCACTATCTAGCTCAAGTGTCACCTCCAAGGGAATCTACTACTGAGAAGAGTCGTGCTAACCATATAAGACTCATCCTATGAACTAGATTTTAAGTCTATATGGATAGTGTGTACTCTGGTAGTTGGGACATATCTTTTATTGGGTGGCCAATAAGGAGGTTTTCCACCCCAGGACTTCCTCTAACTTGCCTCTTCTTCCCGGTGGAGGTCAGTCGCCTTACCCATATGATCGAATGGAGTAATGAACTATGGGTGGAATCTAATGTCAAGCCACTTCCTCCTCCAAGTCTATTTTCGGTCCCTTTTATTTTTATTTTCATTTTCTCTTTTCTTTTCTTTTTCTTTTTCTCTTTCTTTTCCTTTTTAATTTTCTTTTTCTTTTATTTTTAAACTTTGGCCAAGTTCACAAGAATATACTTATTGATTTTGAGGGAGGTAGTAAGTTGCATCCTCATATATGCTGACCTCGTGAACTGTAAATAGATTGATATCTCCTTTGATATAATAGACGATCCCACCTCTCATGAACTTCATACATAGATGTAGAGAGGATGGAACTATATTGTTCTCATGTATCCATGGTCTCCC
This sequence comes from Cymbidium sinense, assembly GCA_021442155.1. Taxonomy (NCBI): domain Eukaryota; kingdom Viridiplantae; phylum Streptophyta; class Magnoliopsida; order Asparagales; family Orchidaceae; genus Cymbidium; species Cymbidium sinense. The sequence goes on from CM038215.1 coordinate 267,654,434, forward strand.
AAGCAAAGCATTGAAAGATATATCTCAGTCTATAATGTGAAACTTGGCCTCAGCCTTCCAATCATCTCCAAGGCAACACTATGGAGCTGTTGACCTCACTTTTGGAGTGCGGATTCAATCTTCCCATCTTAGACTTAGAGTCTTCTATATACTAAGACTTCCCTAGTCATAAGACACTTCTAACAATTAGGTAAACACTTAACCTAAGCCTAAAGACTTAGAAGGGTTAACCATGGGATTAGGTTATGCCTTGGGATTAGATAATCCACCTACCACAACTCAAATCCAATCTATGTTTAACTTCTCACCAAACCTCAAGTTTAATTCAAACATTAAATTCAAATCCAAATCCAAACTCCCAAAACCAAATGATTGAAGCCCATGATCAAATCCAAACTTGAAACCCCTTCTAAGCCATATGACCATCCCATGGACTTAGCCAAATCTTAATCCAAATCAATCCAAAATCAATTGATTTTCTCATAATCAATTTATATCTTCAATCATCTTCCTAAATATAAATCAAATCTACATTCAAAGAATCAAAACTCAGTCAAACTAAATTAAATTAAATTAAATCAAAACCCTTCCTAAGCCATATGACCTATCCCATGGACTTGGTCAAACCTAAATCCAAATCAAGTCAAATACAATTGATTTTCTCACAAATCAATCATATTTTTAATCATCTTCATAAATTTAAATGAATTTTACATTTAAATCATCAAAACTAAATCAAACCAAATCAAAATCCAAACCTAAGTCACATGACCCAACCTAATGGACTTAGCCAAATTCTTCATTAAAAAATTCCAATTGATTTTCTCATGAATCAATTATACCTTCAATCATATTCATAAATATAAATGAAATATACACTCATCGAGATAAACAAAAATCAACTCAAGTCAAACCCAACTCTTTGGCACATCCACCTAGGGTGACATAAATGCCATGGACTTGTATTGACTCAAACGTAGTTAAGAGGAAAGGAGCCTCTGGGGGAGTTACCCTAAACCTCAAATATACTCAACCTAGTTAGTGCATGATGGCTAGTTCAAGAAAAAAGCACATGGACTCACATATTCTTAAGCAAAGTCAACATGAGGTAGCTCACTAGCTAGGAAGTGAAGCTTGCCATACTAACAAAGTGCACGTTGGTTTGCAATGACAAGAAAGCCACTCAAATATTCCAACAAATGATCACGGGTGACACACTAGCAGGTTTTTGACTTGAAATGTTCAAATGAACCAAACCCCATTTGAACCCAAGCCAATTGCAATTGAATTTATATATCAATACCAAATCCATATATAAACTTAACTAAATCAATCTCAACTCAAAATCAAGCCAACTAAACTCAATTTGTCCACATGACCCAAAGTGGCCAATTTATCCTATTTGAGCCAAGTTCTAATCCTACCCAAATTGGATTGAACCAAGCCGATCAAAATCTACCATCATGATTGTTGATCACCCTAGGTTGATTAATTATCACAAATTAGGTCAAACCAAGTCAACTTGGTCATTTGACCAATTCAACCCCTTAACCCAAAGGAACTTAAACTAGCCAAATTGCAACCTAAGCCATATTCTTTGAAACCAATGATTCATACCAAATTAAAATCAATATTTGAATATGACTTGACCTTCAATTGAGTCGAACCAAACCCAATTGGCCCTCTTGTTAAGTTGACCCAAATTGACCTAAAGACCAAATTGGGTCAAATAAAAAATATAAACCAAATTGATTAAACCAATGGCTCAAGTTCATTCCAAATTGATTGTTGAACTTGAGCAAAGCCATGATTGGACCCAATTGAACCCAATTAACCTACTTAGCCCAAATTGAACTAAAGGTTCAAGTTGGCCTAAATCAAAACCAAATTAATTGAAACCAAAGCCTACAATCATCTTCAATTGGTCAACTAAACCCAAACCAATACTCAACCCAAGATAATTTGGCCAATTTGGTCAAATTGGTCAACTTAACTCATTTATTACCTAAATGAATTAAAATGAGCCAAAATCAAATTTAAACCAAACTAATTGATCCAAAAAATCCCATATGATCATATGAACTTGACCTAACCCTTGGTTTGACCCAATTTGATCAATTGATCAACTTGATACAACCTAACCCAATTTAAAATAAATGATTCAAATTAAGCCAAACCTAACCAAATCAACTCCAATTGACTTGAAATTTAGGCTAACCCACTTTTGGCTCATTTCAAATCTGACCAAATCAAATCCAATGCCAAGTAATCATTCTACCATTGGGTCAAGGGCATCACATTAGAAAAATCACCCATGTAAGTGGTCATTTCCATTCCTTGGCCACTTAGTACTCTCCCAATGGTCCACCTAGGTACCTAGGATACTTCCCAACCTGACCCAAGTGGTAGTTAGGTCGGCCATGACCCATAGGAGGTGAAATCTCCTTTTCTTCCCCATTTGAGCATTTGAAACCCATAGGAAACCCATGATTCTTTCTTGGCAACCACCTCCACACCTTCAACCAACTAAGCCGAGCCAACTCACCACCTCCTTACCACCCACGACTCCTTGAGATGGTCGGATGGCCACTAGAAGCCAAACTCGATCCCACCATCCAATCTAGATGAAGGGAGATGTAAACCCTCTCATTTCCACTCAAACATGCACAAAAATCATTCCTCAGAGACCTAGCTACCCAATATGAGCTGCTAGAACCATTCCCTAAGCTCCCAAGCTCATTCCTTGATCAAAAAATGTCATTCCCATCCATCCTGAAATAAGACACTGCCATTTCCAACCTAACTTACCCATTTCTCCATCAAACTCAAATTAACTTTGCATGCACCTTCCTTAGGCCTCGTTGAGCAAAAACAAATCATCTACCAAGCTTCTCGACACTGAAGGTGGGACTTCGATCAAAGTTGAGCTCTAAATCATCAATTTGTGGCCTTCTAAGAGAACGTCAAGGAATTGATCCAATTGTTGCTCAACAGAGTTTCACCTCCACAAGTTGAAACTTCCTCAATCATTCAAGCTATCAGTTTTGAGCTCCGGTGAGGTATGCTTCCAAAAGCTGATCCTTAGGGAAAAATAGGTTGGAGCTTTTTGACGAAAACTTGCATCTCGTGTGATCTTCATCGTTGGATCCTCTCTGATTGTTGTCGTGAAGGTGTGGGATTTTTTTTGGAGTTGATCCGAGCTTGGGTAAGCTCGAATCAAATGAGCAATGGGGGATGGACTCCATTCTCCCTCACTCACATGACGCTAGATCATGCATCATCCATTCCATGTGATCTATATGGATGGTCATGATTAGATCTGTTAGATCGATCTGATTTAATCCTATTAAGCTATGTGATTAATCCTAGACCAATGGGTGAAGAGAAAAGTGTGCCACATAGCAAGTTGGATAAGTTTTAAGTATCCAATCCTACTATGCCAGGTGAAAAGCATGCCGCATTAGTGCGCTACATGGCGCCAACAGGATTAGGCTTTAATTAGACTTAATTAATCCTTTTTAATGGCTGAAACTTCTAAAAATCATAAAAAATTATAAATAAATACACAAAATGCAAATAAATACTCATTTTAAATGTATTTCAGAGGAGAATTAATTAAAAATGATCTTAACTAAATTTTAAGAGTAATTAAGGTTTAATTATAGAATTAATTAGCTTAATTACTCCTTAATTACTTGAGCAATTAATCTTAAATTTTGTGGATTAATTTAATTGGATGACCTCTACCTCCTATGATTTTCTTGGAATTTATTACTCAATTAATTAAGAAAATTAACTAACTAAACCTTAACTACTCTTTTAAGTTAATTAATGGTTAATTAATTCCATGAATAATAATAAATTGGTTAATTAAGTTTATTAATCATTGTTCAATAGTAAGTGAACTAAGGAATAGGGTTGGGACCCCTTTCCCTAAGTTCATTTCACCCTTTTTTAAAATGAAATTAATTAAGATTTAACTAATTAATTAAATCACTTAATCAAATTGAAATCATAATCACATTAGATCTTAATTAAATAGATCATGGGGTAGATCTGTAGGTGTTTAATAACTTTAATGAAATTATGGTTAGTCACATGTGTGGAAAACCATAAGAGTAATTAATTAAGTCCCTTAATCTAATTAACTTATTAATTATGAGCCAATTGCATTAGGCCTTTTATTTTCTAGGATCATTGTAAGTTTATTTTCCTTGCATATCATGTTGGCTCATAATTATTTAGTTAATTACTTAAGGTGACATAGGTAAGGGTAATTAATTCATCTAATTAAGGGTTCAACTTAATTAACCCATAAAATCAACTTAATTACATTTCCTTAAATTAAATCAAATCACTAATGTGGGAATGGGTTTAAAATAATAAGTGATGATTTCTCTTATTATATTTAAATAAAATCAAATCCAAAACTTAATTAATAAAGAAGCTTTGGTTTTTCTTTAAATAATCTTATTTGATTTGATTGTCCTCAAGAACTAGTTTGGTTGAATGAATCACATGCTTATATTTGATTGTCCACTTTCCAATCATGTTAAATTTGGTATGTCATTTGAATTCATGCATCCATCTTTTCAAAATCAAGTAAAATAAAATAGATTTCCTTTATGTAAGCTTGCATGTGTTGATTAGATTTAATATATGCATGGCTATTATCATTATTAATTCCAAATGTATTTTTCAAAAGCTTATAAATGAATAATAATATGTGTTATGATGTTAGTTATAAATACATAAGAAATTCATGTGCTTATAGCTTAAGTGTATGAATGTTGAGTTCTCTTTCCTCTATTCATGTGTTGATTTATATAAAATTGAATGGTAATGGGTATATAGTATGGACATCCTGAGAACACGAGGCTTTAGCTAGCCCTAAGGACGTCATTTGATTACCTCCCTGCTTTAACAATGGTACGTACCCATTTGATTTCATTTTTATGTATTTCAACATTAGAATTTTGATAGAGCTTTAATTCATATATTTAAATGATTTGATAAAAAAATGCAATATTTGAATGGTTTTTTTCATCATTTATGTATACATCCATGTGTGTCCAAGAAAAGAATGTATATAGTCTGGACATCCCGGGAATATGATGCACTAGTTAGCCCCAAGGAGGTCATCGAATTAAATCACTTCCCTGGTTTAACAATGACATGTGCTTACCTATATCTTTGTACATGTATATGTATATGTAATTAGTGAATGAAAATCCCATTTTACATTAAAATTGCATGCATTCATAATTGACTGGTAATTAATTAATTAGCCATATGATTTGGAGCTTACTTCTTATGTTCATGTATATAAATTTACATATGTTTGAATGCAAATGGGTATATAGTCTCGACATCCCGAGAATACGAGGCTTTAGCTAGCTCCAAGCAGGTCATTTGATTACCTCACTTCCTTGATTTAACAATGGAACATGCTTATTTAATTTCATTCATATGTCCTTTTTGTATAAGAATTTGGATAAAGTTTTAAATTAATATATATACATAATTCAATCAAATAAAATATAAATTCTAAACATACACATACATTCATCATTTAAGTGTGCTAAAATATGTTGCATTTATAGATACACTTAGGATTAAATCATATGCATGTTACATGTGATGGAAAGGAATTATTTAATTTATTTCATGTGGTAGTAATTGAATTAAAATAATCTTAAGATGCCTTTCATTTTGAATTGGATTATTTAAAGTGAACCAAAACATAGAATTATTTTAATCATTTAATAAGCCATTCACTAAAGAGAACTAAATCAAATTAATATACTTTAAAAAGTGACTTAAGGTAGGGATGAAAGAGGGCATTCATCTTTTCCTCTCTTTATAACACTTCGTTGCTAAGTGTAATAAAATGAAATAAAAGAAAAAACAAATTAAAATTCTCAAATCAAGTGAAATCAACCTTTCATGTTAAATTGAATCCTTCTACACTTAGAAAATACAACACTAATGCTTAACAAGACTTACCACAAGCCTTAATACACATATTAAGTCATCACTTTCTAAGTTAGGATGGTGTATGATGTGATGTACATTTTGTTTTATTTTGTATTATTTTAGATTGGATGTCAGGGTGCATGCTTCGAGACTAGATGATAGGCCAATTTTAGCATAATCATGTTTTCTGTAGGGGATTATGCTTAATCATGTTTTAGATTGGATATTGTTTAAATCTTTAAGCATAATCCAAGTTAGAATAGGTGGACTTAGTTACTCATGTGTAGGGAGCTAAGTCCAAATTATAAATACAATAGCTTGGGATAATATGTATATTTAGCTAACCTCTATTTTGTAGGTGTAGTTAGATTTACTTTTCCCACATAAATGTAATTTTTGCAATAGGAATTAGGATTAGTGTTATGGGGGATTAGGATGAGCAGTGCCCAGAAGGCTTTATCCTGGGGTGCCTTATGATGCCTTTGGAGCAAGCACCATATAGATCAAAGAAGGAACCAAATCAGAAATGGAGATATGAAGAAAGAAGACCCCCATAGAATTTAATACAATTATAATTATTCTTTCATATTCCAGGTTGTATAAGGGTAGAGCTCGACTACCCATCTTTTCTCTCTTCGAGTTGTACGACAATACTCGACCGTACCAGTCTTTTATTCTTTTAAGATAGTTTATATAATTTTTTGATGTTATGTTTACATTATGCATTAGGACGACATGATTTTCATAGTTTCTTAAATGATTGATGCTTTAATATGTGGCTTGAATACAATTAGGCTCTTAGGATAAAATAACTTTTCTACCCAACTAATCACTGATAACTTAATTTTAAGCAACTCATAGCCTCATCATAAAGCCTAAGACATAAATATGATAATTAAATGATTTAGCAACCCCTTAGTTGTATGGTTGTATGTTTCACATCATGCAAGCATATTCTTTCTCTCTCGAACATGAAGATTCTCCATCATTGTACGATAAAGGAATGCTTGACCTGTGAGGGCATCCCTTATGGTGGAGAACACCTACTTCTAACTGATTTGACCCATAACATATTTCATCAGGCATTTAGGCATAAGAAATCCTAAAGCCTCTGTCAAAATAATTTGTATAAAATGAAATAAAATTTGAAAGGATTTTGCATCTGTAGATTAAGTCATATGCTCATACCACTCATGCTCTAGTCTCCTAGGGAGTGTGTTTAGGACTTTAGTCTCTTTCTAATTAAATAACTAGCTATCTTACCATTCATAATCTGACTACATAGTTTTAAATCTTAGGAGGAGTTAGCATTGTGCATTTATAAAAGACATTGGACAATTTATTCTCTCTTGTGGAGGTAAACCCTTATGTCCACATGTCACTTAGATTTAGGTCGCACTTTAGCTCATACTAAAGCTCCCTAGATTTAGGATCCTAGGTAGCTATTTGCTTCGGGCTACGAGCATAAATCCTCACCTCTTATGCATTCTCAATATCTTGTGTTGATAGATTATAAGCCCTAGTAATCTAATTAAATTTTAACTCAAAACATATAAATCTCCTCAACTTCAAAATTATAAAGCCCAACCATAGGATATATTATAATGCTCACTAGACTTCCTAGTATCATGATGATTCCCTACTTAGTTCATTCAGATTCCAAAAATAAGTCATCTACTTGAACTTTCCTAATTAATTTTCCAAATACAACCAATCCTTTGATAGTATAACCTTGAAATCTTTGGAGATGATAATTGTCTACTCTAATCAAAAGAATTCTGAAATTTCATTTCAAGATGTAATTAACTATGGAGGCTTACCTCCTTAGAGAGAACTTAAGAACTGGTTTAATATAAACCCAACTTTATTCATCCATGTAAAGTAGGGAAAAATCTATGTTGCATTTGAAGACCCATCATTCCTTAGAGTCCTTATGTGATTAGGTCCATTGTAGGGTGATGCCTCTATCTTCTACTACATCATACCTCAATGTTGCAGCTCATCACCTTAAAAAGTACCCCTCCTACTATTTGCGTGGTGTCCCCCCTACATCTAAAAACAAACACCACAAGACCCTCTCACCTTGTTTATTGAATCCTCTCGACGTCATCCTTTTTTTGAGTTTGGAGATATCTATCCTCAAGTAGGAAAGGGTTCTTAGAATCATAATATTAAATGATACACATGGGTCAACCAGAACTCTGGATAGCCTGTATATGCCAACATCCATTCTAATGTAAAGAGTGGGTTGTGCACAATTTTCTCTAGGAGTAAGTCTTCATCGTTGAATGTAACTAAATAAAAATCTAACCCTAAACAATAAACCTAAAAAAAATGCTAAAAATAAATAATAAATAAAACCTAAACCCTAAACTAAAAAAAAACCTAAACCTAAAATAAAAAATTAGATAAACCTAAACCTACACTAAAATAAACTAAACTAAAATAAAAAAACCAAAACATAATTAAAAATAAACTAAATGTAAACATGAACCTAAATTAAATAAAATAAAATAAACTAAAAAATAAACCTAAACCTAAACTAAAAAAGTAAAACCTAAAAAATAGACCTAAAATAAAAAACCTAAAACCTAAACCAATATATATATATATATATATATATATATATATATATAAACCTAAACCTAAACCTAAAAAATAAACTAAAATAAAAACTAAACTAAAATAAATAAACATAAAATAAACAAAAAAAATAAAATAAAAAATAAACCAAAAATAAAAAAATAAAAATAAACTAAAAAATAAATAAAAAATAAACTAAAATAAAACCTAAACCAACAATATTACTTAATTTAAAAAATATATAAAATAGAAAACTAAAACCCTAACCTAAAACTCTAAACCCTAAAACTAACCATAAATCCTAAACTCTAAACCCTAAACCTACAACCCTAAATTCTAAACTCTAAACCCTAAACCCTAAACCCCAAAACACTAAACCCTAAACCCTAAAACCTAAACCCCAAACCCTAAAACCCTAAACCCTAAACCCTAAAACCCTAAACCCTAAACCCTAAACCCTAAACACTAAACCCTAAACTATAAATCTTAAACCCTAACCCTAACACTTAAAACCCTAAAACCCTAAACCATAAACCTAAACTAACCCTAAACCCTAAACCTTAAACCCTAAAAACCCTAAATTCTAAAGCCTAAACCTTAAACCTTAAACCCTAAACCCTAAACTAATCCTAAACTTTAAGCTAACCCTAAACCCTAAACCCTAAAAACCCTAAACCCAAAAGCCTAAACCCTAAACCCTAAACCCTAAACCCTAAACTCTAAACCTAAACCCTAAACCCTAAACCCTAAAATCCTAAACCCTAAACTTTAAACCGTAAAAACCTTAAAACCTAAACCTAAACTAAATAAAACCTAAAAAATAAAATAAGTAAAAAAACCTAAACCAAAATAAAATAAAAAATAAAAAAAATAAAAACCTAAACTAAAACTTAAATCTAAACCTAAAAATAAAATAAAATAAACTAATAAAAATAAAATAAAATAAAATAAATAAAAATCAAATCAAAAGTAAAAAAATAAAATAATCCTAAGAATAAAAAACCTAAATAAAATAAAAACTAATAAAAATAAAATAAACCTAAAATAAAATTAAATAATAACTAAAAAAATACCTTAACCTTAAAAATAAACTTAAAAATAAAACATATAAATAAATAAAAAACAAAACCTAAACCCTATACTAAAATAAAAAAATAAACCTAAAATAAGAAGAAACAAAATTAAATAAACCTAAACCTAAACTAAAATAAACTATACTAAAATAAATAAAACTTAAACCTAAACCTAAAATAAACTAAACCTAAACCCTAAACTAAATAAAAATAAAATAAACTAAAAATAAGCCTAAAATGAAAAGAAAAAAACCTAAACCTAAAAAAATAAAATAAAAAACTAAACCTAAACCTAATAATAAAAAATAAAACCTAAACATAAAAAATAAAATAAAAATGAAACTCAACTAAAAAATAAACCTAAACTAAAAAAATAAACTAAAATAAAAAAACCTAAACTAAAATAAATAAACTAAACTATATAAAAATAAAAAATAAACCTAAATAAAAATAAAAAATAAAATAAATTACAAAAAATAAAAAATAAACTAAATAAACCTATACCTACGAGTTTTCTTACTTAAAAAAAAAACAATAAACTCTAAATCCTAAATCTTAAACCTTAAACCCTGAACCTACAACCCTAAACCCTAAACCCTAAACCCTAAAAAACCATAAACTCTAAACCCTAAACCCTAACCTTAAACCCTAAACCCTAAACCCTAACCCTAAACTCTAAACCCTAAAATCATAAACTATAAATCCTAAACCATAAACCCTAACCCTAAACCTTAAACCCTAAACCCAAAACCCAAAACCTAAACCTAAACATAAAGTTACCAAATAAATTAAAAAACCTAGTAACCCTGAACTTAACCATAAGAATGGGCAGAACCATGATGACAAAAACATCACTGTCAACCAGGCTTAGTCTAGATGTGGTGGTGGAGGCGAAGGCGGAGGTGACGGTTATCACAGTGGTGGTGGGGGATCTGGAGGTTCTGGTGGAGATGGAGGTGGTGGTCGGAGTAGTGGTGGTTATGGAGGAGGGAGGAGGGATGGAGGTTATAGCTGTGGTGGTGGTGGAGGGAGAGATCGGGGATATGATGGTGGATCCTGCTACTCGAGGGGCCAGGGTGGTTCTGATGGGAACTGGAGAAACCAATAACTGACCGATCTACTATGGAATTGTTCTTTATTGTGAGAGATTCTGCTTCGTTCGGTTGCATTGTTGCTTCCTAAAACTTATCTTTATCATGTGTCTTAGAAACTTAGTATGTTACTTGGTTGATAAAATTGAAAGAAGAAATGTTGAATCTGAAGTTATTCTCTATTAAAATAAAAAAAACAAAAGACCCTAAACCTAAAACTAAAACATGAACCCTAAACCCTAAAAAGCATAAACCATAAACCTTAACCTAAAAACCTAACCTAAAAGCCTAAACCTAAACCACAAACCCTAAAAACTAATCCTAAAACCAACCCTCAAATCAAAACCCTAAACTATCTAAACCAAACCAAAACCATAAACCCACTGACCTAAACCTAAACTACCAAACTAAAACCCTAATAAATCCTCAACCTAAACCCTAAAACTAACCCTAAAACCTAAATAAAACCATAAAGCTAAACCTAAAATAACCTATTAAACCATGAAAACTACCTAAACTGCAAATAATAATCCTAAAGCCTAAAATAAAAACCTAAAACATAAAACCTAAAATATAAACCTAAATAAAATAAAATAAAAACCTAAACCTAAATAAATTAAAAAAATAAAATAAAACATAAACATAAACTTAAACCTAAACCTAAAGCTAAAAATAAAATAAATTAAAATAATAAAATGAAACTAAAATAAAAATAATTATAACCTAAAAATAAAATAAACTTAAGAATAAAATACTAAATAAAATAAAAACTAAAAACTAAATGTAAAATAAAAATAAAATAAACCTAAAATAAAATAAAATAAAAACTAAATAAAAAAATAAATCTAAAAAATAAACCTTAAAATAAAATCAAAATAAATAAAAATAAAACTTAAACCCTAAACTAAAAAACCTAAACCTAAAATTAAAATAAAATAAACAAATAAAATAAACCAAATCCTAAACTAAAATAAACTAAACTAAAATAAATAAACCTAAACCTAAATAAACTAAACCTAAACTAAATAAATAAATGAAATAAAATGAAATAAAACATAAACTAAAAATAAAACCTAAAATAAACCAAAAAAACCTAAACCTAAATTTTAAAAATAAAATGAAAAACCTAAACATAAAACTAAAATAAAACCTAAGCCCAAAACATAAAAAATAAAATAAAATAAACTCAACTAAAACTAAACCTAAACCTAAAAATAAACTAAAATAAAACCTAAACTCAAATAAATAAATAAAATAAATAAACTAAACTACATAAAATAAAAATTAACCTAAATAAAATTAAAAATAAACTAAAAAAATAAAATAAATAAATAAACCTAAACCTCTGGGGTTTGTAATTAGAAAAAATGAAAACTAAAATCACACCACCTAAACCTAAAAAGCATAAACCCTAAACCCTAAACCCTAAACCCTAACCCTTAATCCTAAACCCTAAACGCCAAACCCTGAACCTAAACCTAAAGTAACTAAATAAATTAAAAAAAACTTAAATCTTAAAACATAATAAACCTATACCTAAACCTAAACATAAATCCTAAGAATGGGCATAACCATGACATCAACAACATCACTGTCAACCAGGATCAGTCTAGATTTAGTGGTGGAAGTGAAGGTGGAGGCGACGGTTATCGCGGTGGTGGTGGGGGATCTAGAGGCGCTGTTGGATATGGAGGTGGTGGTGGGCGATGGTGGTTATGGAGCGGAGGCGGCGAGGTTATAGTCATGGTGGTGGAGGAGAGAAATCAGGATATGATGGTGGATCCTATTACCGAGAGGTCGGTGGTTCGATGGGAACTGGAAAGCGAAGAATGATCGATCGATGCTATGGAATGTGTATTTATTATAGAAGATTCTAGTTATCTAGGGTTTTGATCACTTTATCGTGCTCATTTTATCAATGTAAATTAAACTTGTGTAGAAAGCTTGGTGTGTTACTTTGTTGATGAAATTGAAAAGAAGAAATGTTGAATCTAAATTTTTTCTCTGTTAAAATAAAAAAAAAACTAAAACCCTAAACCCTAAACTAAAATTTGAACCCTAAACCTAAAACCAAAACCTTAAACCATAAACCATTGACCCTAAACCCTAAACCCTAAAGCCCTAAATCCTAAACCCTAAACCCTAATCCCTAAAACTTAAAACCTAAACCCTAAACTCTAATCCCTAAACCCTAAACCCTAAAACCCAAAAAAAACTAAAAAGCTAAAAACCTAAACCTAAAGTAAATAAATACTAAAAATAAAATAAATAAATAAACCTAAACAAAAATAAAATAAAAAAATAAATTAAAATAAAAACATAAACTAGAACCTAAACCAAAACCTAAACCTAAAAAGAAAATAAAATAAAAAATCAAAACTAAACTAAAATAATATAAACAAAAACATAAACTAAAATAAAAAAAATAAAAAACCTAAATAAAATAAAAACAAAACCTAAAATAAAAATGAAATAAACTTAAAAATTGTATAAATATAAACTATAAAACCTAAACCTAAAAATAAACCTAAAATAAAACTTAAAATAAATAATAAAAAAACCTAAACTAAACTAAAACATAACCTAAAATAAAATAAAATAAATGTAAACCTAAACTAAAATAAAATAAACTTAAAAACCTAAACCTAAACAAAATAAACTAAACCTAAACTTAATTAAATAAAGAAAATAAACTAAAAAAAACCTAAACCTGCACTAGAAATAAACCTAAAACTAAACATAAAATACAAATCTAAAACCTAAACCTAAAAATAAAATAAAAAAACCTAAACCTAAAGCTAAAAAATAAAATAAACCCTAAAAGAAAATAAAATAAAATAAAACTAAACTAAAATATAAACATAAACATAAACCTAAACCTCAAAAATAAATAGAAATAAAAAACCTAAACTAAAATAAATAAACTAAACTAAATAAAAATAAAAATAAACCTAAATAAAAAAATAAATAAACTAAAATAAAATAAAAATATAGTAAATCTACTAAATAAACTTAAACCAACCGGTTTAGTTAATTTTCTAAAACCCCCTGCCTACCCTAAACCCTACCCTACTCCCTAAATAACCCTATATATGCACCCTACTCACTTACCTCTCTCCTACTATCACAGAACCTTACCTTAGGCCCTGGGCCCTCTAATCCTCTAAACTCAAACCCAAGATCCTCTAACTCTGGGCCATCCTAAACCTACTCCTAACCTAACCCTGCGCCTATCCTAAATCCTAAACCCTTGTAAACCTAAACTGTTCCTAAATCATAGCTGGGCCATAAAAACACTAAACTTAACCAAAGCTTAAAATACTAAACCACAGCCTAATAAACCCTAAACCTTAAACTCTAAAACCCTAAACCCTAAACCCTAACCTTAAACACTAAACCCTAAAAGAAGAAACCCTAACACCTTATTCCTTTAACCCCAAACTCTAAACTTTAAACCTTAAACCTTAACTCTAAACCTAAACCTAAAGTAAATAAATTAATTAAAAAATAAACCTAATAAACCTAAACCCTGAGAATTGGCAGAACCTTCACGGCACGAACATCACGGTTAACCAAGATCATTCTATATCTAGAAGTGGAGGTGAAGGCGGAGGTGGAGATTATCACTATGGTGGTGGGGGATCTGGAGGTGCTGGTGGAAATGGAGGTGGTGGTCGGAGCAGTGGTGATTATGGAGGTGGAAGGAGCGACGGAGGTTATAGCCGTGGTAGTGGCTGAGAGAGAAATCAGGGATATGATGGTGGATCCCGCTACTTGAGAGGCTGGGGTGGTTCTGATGGGAATTGGAGAAACTGAACAATGGTTGATCCAATCTGGTGCTTATGGAACTTTGTCTTTCCAATATAGATGGTTTTAGTTATCTAGGGTTTTTGATTTGCTCTATGCATCCTCATATTTTATCTATGTAGTCGCTTGTGTCTTAGAAACTTGGTGTGTTACTTGATTGATGAAATCAAAAAGAAGAAATGTTGAATCTAAATTTGTTATCTATTAAAAAAAACCAAAAATGCTAAACTCTAAACTAAAACTGGAACCCTAGACTTAAACCCTAAACCTTAAACCCTAAATAAACCCTAAAACCATAAACCCTAAACCTTAAAACCTAAACCCTAAACCCTAAACCATGAATTCTAAACCATAAACCCTAAACCCTAAACCAAAACCTAAACCCAAACTAAAAATAAAAACCCCTCTCGACCGCGGCGCCCTTTGGCGATCTCGTGTTCCCTTGCATTTTCCTTGTGGCTTGGCCGAGTTTTGATTCTTCTCGATCGTAATTTCTAGATTTTTGGTCTCTGTTTGACCACTAATGTGAGTGTCCCTTGCTCTTTCAATGGTGGAGGCACCGCTTTCCACACAGCCGAGCTCTTCAAACTTGGAGGCGTCGACTAGGGCTTCTGATTTACAAGGTATTATGGATCCGACTCCATCCGTTACTCTACTTGTTAAGTCCTTCAAGGATGCATTATCTGGTAAGAACACTTCCTCTAATGCTTTGATCAATTTGATCTCAACATCTTTTTGTGGAATGCCTGCTGTAATGTGCTCGGATCTTGACATGGAAAAGTTGGCGAAGCCTTTTGAATTCTCTATAGTTGGTAAATTTTCCATACATCTCCCAACTCTTGATAACATCTGATCCTTTTTTCATAGCCTAAAGCTCTTTGGCATTTTCACTATCTGATTGATTGATCCTAAGCATATCCTTATTCAGCTATTTAATGACTTAGAGTACTCAAGAGTTTTTGCTCGTCGCTCCTACTTTGTGTATAATTGTCAAATGAGACTTTTAAAATGGTCTCCTCTTTTTGATGTCAAAGAGGAATCCCCAATTGTTCATTTATGGCTAGCTTTTCTAAACATGAGAATACATTACGTTACCCATCAAGTTCTCTTTGCGGTTGGGGCTCTCTTTGGTCGGCCCCTTCAAATTGATCAGGCCACCGCTGCGAGATCATGGCCATCAGTTGCTTGTATTTTGGTTGATATTGATATTACCAAAAAGTATCCTAAAGAAGTTTGGATCGGCTCTGAGAAATTTGGGTATAATCAAAAAGTAAAATTTGAAAATTTCCCTATTTTTTGCACACATTGTAAGATCCATGGTCATGATCACTCTGAATGCTTTGTTTTGCATCCTCATCTTAAAAAGAATAAATTGTCGGATCCTAATCCCTCTCTACCAAATGAAAAAACTAATAAATTCACTTATGTTCCTAAAGTCACTCAAAATGGAACTCACCCTCTTACCCCCACTCTTTTATTATCTACAGATTTGCCTATTAGAGAGCCATCTGAGCTTGGTAAAAATAATGATTATGAGGTTTGTGAGGAGGCTAATGATAACTTACTTAACATTGCCTCTAATTGTAATAATTTGGCCTCTCAAGACAATACCTTGATTCAAATCCTAATGGTGATTTGAATGGGAATTTTAAGTTGGATCAAAATCTCAAAACTAATTCTGGAATTGTTCTAAAAAATGTTGATACTTTGGTGATGGACCAAAATCTGAAGAGTAATCCTGAAAATGAACAAGAAATTTGTGCTATTAATGGTGTCACAACCTCTCCTTCTATTACCCTTGAGTGATACACACTAACCCAATTTCTCAACCAAATTCGACACTAGAAGGAAATCACCATTAGGAATGCTTTGATAGATACTGGTCCTACTCTGAATACCACAAACCACTCTCTTTCGGATGGAGATACTTTAGACATAGATAAACCTTTTCAAACTGTTATTAAAAAAATCCTTTAAAGCTAGAATATTCACTAATAGCTCCACTCAAATCACTAGATCTTCTCTAACTTCCCATAAATAATTGTTTCATGTTTTCTCTTCTCCTTGCTTTTTATTTTTTCAGTTAACCTTTTTTCTTCCCTTCTAATTTATTATGATCAATTTTCTTATTTGGAATGTTCAGGGTAT
The DNA here is from genome assembly GCA_021442155.1 of Cymbidium sinense. NCBI lineage: Eukaryota > Viridiplantae > Streptophyta > Magnoliopsida > Asparagales > Orchidaceae > Cymbidium > Cymbidium sinense. The sequence continues at coordinate 267,671,112 of CM038215.1, forward strand.
TGGGACTCTCATTGTCCGCAACCATATTAGAAGCCTTTGTCGTACTCATAACATAGCCTTACGTGTTATTATTGAACCATTCATTCACTCTTCTAAGATTATCCTTGTTGCTAGAATGCTGGGCTTTCAAAATTTCTTTCATAATATTAGTAATAAAATTTGGTGTTTTTGAAATAATTTAATCAACATCTCTATCCTTGATGATCTCCAACAATTGGTTAATGTTCAAATCTCATTGGATGAATTTTTTGGTTTGGTTCCTTTATCTATGCATCTTGTAATAGAGCTGGTAGGAACATCCTTTGGGATAACTTAAGAACCTTTGCCTCCTCTGTCAACCAACCCTGGTTGGTTGGGGGTGACTTCAACACTATTCTCACTTCCTTGAAAAGAAGGGGAGGTTGCTCTCCTAACATCCACTCTATGGAAGACTTTTCTAATATGATTCTTGTTTGCAATCTGATTGCTATTGGTTTTTCAGACTCCGATTATATGTGGCATAACTCTAGACTCTAGTAGTGGCTTGATGGGACCCTCTTTAATTCCCTTTGGATCAATCAATGGTCCCTCACCGCTATTGAGCATTTGAGCGAAACTTTTTTTGACCATGCTCCGCTTTTAATTTTTGTCAAAACTCCTTCCAGTACAATATCCTCCCCCACCACTTTTAAAATCCAAAATATGTGGATCCAACATAGTGATTTCATTAATGTTGTTTCCATTAATTGGATGGCCCCTATTCATCTAGAAAATTTCATTAAAGGCATGATTCAACTTTGGCTAAAGCTTAAAATACTTAAACAAAACCTAAACTGGTGGAACAAGCATCATTTTAAAAATCTTTTTACCAATCTCAAAAATATGGAACAATTAGTTTGCTCCCTTGAAGATGTTGTGTTAATTGACTCTAATAAGCTTGATGATTTGAAGGAAACTAAAGATAACTTGATTAATTATCATAATATGGAGGAAACCTACTGGCGGCAAAAGGCCGCTAGCAAACATATTGCTGATGGTGATAGAAATACAAGGTATTTCCATGCTCTTTTCAAAAAAAGGAAAGCCTTAAACTCTATTAAAAAATCAAAATGTTACTTGTTGGATCATTGATAATAATGAAATTAAAGATTCTATCATACAACACTTTAAAAACTTATTAAACAACAACCCTTCCTTAGAAGCCCTCTCCAACACACACCCCTCCTCAATTACTAATGATGACAACCACTTGCTCACATTGCATCCTAGGAAGATGAGATTGGTAGTATTCTCAATAGCATGAACGATTACATTGCTACGATGGCTACATGACTCAATTCTTTCAGCATTGTTGGCCTATTATTAAGTTTGACCTTGTTGATGCTGTTGTTGATTTTTTTGATGGCAACCCTTTACCTAGATATTTTTCTAGCACTTCCATTATTCTCATTCTCAATTCTAATAATCCTGATTCTTGGGGTGATTTTAGACCTATCAGTCTTTGCACCTTCTTTCATAAACTCATTGCTAAATTAATTGCTGATAGGATTAGTCCGCTGCTGCCTAAAATCATTTCCCCTAACCAAACTAGCTTCGTTAAAGGCAGAGCTATATCTGATAACAAACTTCTTGCCCAAGAGCTAATTCATGACATTGATGTTCCTACCAGAGGTGGCAACATCCTCTTCAAACTGAACATCTCTAAAGCATTTGACAACCTCTCTTGGGATTTCCTCTTTCAAATTCTTCATTTGCTTAGGTTTTTAGCTATTTTCATCCTCCTCATCAAAAATTGTATTACCAATGTTTGGTTCTCTGTTATCATGAATGGTGAGTCCTTAGGTTTCTTTACTTTGATGCATGGCTTGAGACAAGGAGATCCCCTTTCACCCTCTCTTTTTACTATTGCTATTAAATACCTTTCGAGGAGCCTAAATGATCTTTTCAACAAAAATCCTAACATTTTTTTAGAACTCAAGGCGGTCTTCCTATTTCTCATGTTAGTTTTGCTGATGGCTTTATAATCTTTAGCAATGCCTCTATTCTGCACATTAAAACTATTAAGAACCTTTTAACTAAATTTGACAATGAAAGCGGCCTCTTTCTAAATGAAGGAAAATGTTGTTTCATTCCTTCCTCTAAAATCCTAGTAATAGGATCAACCAAATCTTGAGAATTACTAATTTTTTAGCAACAACAACTTCCTATTAATTATCTTGGTGCTCCTCTTTTAAAGGTCAAAAGATCTCATCTTTTGATGATCTAATCAGAAAATTTCTAATAAAATTTTTGTTTGGGAATTCCATTTACTCTCTTTCTGTGGTAGGCTCACTTTGATTAAGAGCACCCTTAACTCCATGCCTTTATACCTCATTCAAACCATTGTGTCGACCAATTCTATCATTAACAGAATTGAGCGCCTCCTTAACAAATTTTTCTGGGGCTCTAATAACTCCTTTAAAAGAATGCACTAGACCTCTTGGTATAAAACTTGTGGCACTCTAGCTGAAGGGGGTCTTGGTTGTAAGCCAATCAAAGAAGCTATCACTACCTTTTCCTATAAACTTTGGTGGAATTTTAGGAGTAACAATAGTCTTTGGGCTAATTTTATGACTGCTAATTATTGCCAGGGTAAGCACCCTCTCATTTTCCCCTATAAAGTGGGAGACTCTTCTATTTGGAAAAGACTTTGTTCCATCAAATCGGATGTTGAATCATTAATTTCCTGGGGGATTAACTCTAGCTCCTCTTTCTTTTGGCAAGATAACTGGATAGGAGGTGGGTCCATGGACGACTTACTTTCTACCCACTCCACTGCTACTATTAAAGTGAACTCCTTCAGGCAAAATAATATGTGGAACAATAGTAACCTTACTGATTATATTCCTTCCTTTCTTTTAAACAAGCTTACTACTATTCTTATCATTCCTAGCAATCAATATCAGATCCTTTTTAAGCTTTCACATAATGGTGATTTCAACTTTAAAAATATTTGGACTCACATTAAAGAAGCTCATGATTTTTCCAATGTGTATTTAAAACTTTGGAATAACACTATCCCTACTTCTTATTCTATTCTTACTTGGTGTATTTTGAAAAACTTCATCCCCATTGACTCCTTGTTATGGGGTAAAGGTTTTCAATTACCTTCAAAATGCCAATGCTGCTTTCACATTGAGAATGTGAATCATGTTTTTTATTAACGGGGCCATTGCTTCTAAACTTTGGATTTGGTATGATGACCTATTTAACATTATCATTTACAATGGATCCTTAACTTTATATCAGCTTCTTGAAGTTTATTTTGACAACACTATTAAAGGTCACATTAAAGTCATAACTGCTATCACTCTTATTTGGTTCAAATGGATGGACCGAAATGATGCAAAACATCGTGGGATCCCTATGAACCACATGTGGATAATTGCTAGAATTAAAAAAAAAATTTGTGACTTGTTCAATGCCAATCTCATTAACTACAAATAATTCAAAGGTTGTAAATTTGTGGCCAATAAACGGGTTTTAACTTTTGGATCAACCACCTAAGATGACAAGATTGTCTATTGGGTAAAACCTCATGCTAATACTATTAAAATTAACACTGATGGCTCTGTCTCTCATAAAGGTTCAGGCTGTGGTGGAATTTTCAAAAATCTTAATGGTAAAGTCCTATATGCTTTTGCTTACCACCTTAATTCTTGCTCTATTCCCTTTGCTGAGCTCATGGCAGTGTACAAAGCTTTTGAGATTTGCCTTCAAAAAGGTTGGCTCAATATTTGGATTGAGGTGGATGCCCTTCTGCTGATTGATCTTTTGACTTCCTCCAAAATGGGCAATACAGAATTGAACTATCTTCTCAAGCAAACTAGAGCTCTCCTTACCCAACTTGATTTTAAAATCACTCATGTATGGCGTGAGGGTAATGCATGTGCTGATTACCTGGCCAATCTGGGTGCTAGATTGGATGGAATAAATTTCTTTGATCAACTAACACTCCCTAAACATTTACGTGGCTTGGTTAATCTAGACAATATTGGGCTCCTGTATCTCAAAAATTAATCTAACCTATTGGATTGACTTGGTTCAATACCTGTTTAACTACATGATCACTTTCTACTTAGTGTTGGTGTTTCTTTGGTATTTACTGATGCATCATCCTGATATCCATTGCTGCTTATTTGTTGATCTCTATGGCATGTGCTGTTGTTTTAATTGCCATAACTTTAATTGGGAGCTTACTGCTTCTGCTGCTTTTACTATTAATGTGTTGTTGTTCCTTTGGAATTTGTTGATGCATCATCCTATTACTCCTTGCTGGTCCTTTGATGAGCTATGTGACATCTACTGTTGGTTTAATTATCCCAACCTTCTTTGGGGTCTTACTATTACTGGTAAGATGTTTCCTGTTTGCTGGAGGGAGATGTATTACTTAATGCTCAATTTTCTGCTGTATTTTTTGATCAATAGGGACAGATTTCTCTCCTTTTTCTGGAATTATATTTTAGGACCGTTGTCTCAGTGTCTAACTACTATACTTTTGTATAACTTTATGGCTGACCCTAATTTATCTGATATTCTTCCCCTTATTATGGTTGTAGCCTCTCCTATGCTCCATAATCTTACCTCCACAACCTGTAAGGAGAGATCTTGTAATTTCCTTGCGATTATAACTTCTTCTCTGCAGAATTGGAATTATATCTTGAATTCCAATATTATTGATGTTGTCGGATTAGCTACTAGCCTCATATTATGTGTCTTGAGGGATCTCAAAGATGACATTTCTTTGAACCACTTAATAAACTATGTTGTACCATTGCTCTTTACTAGTTTATCTTATATAGGGTGCAATATCTGTGGTGATGTTTTAATTGTTGGCTATTGGATTTTTGGGCCTTTTGTCCTGCAGGCCTCTATTGAGGTTGTTGACTGCATGGTGATTTTTGCTTTTCTGATTATTTTTTTTGTTAGCAATAGGGCTTTTGCTGATCTTTACATGTTTATGGTATTTCTAAATTGCTGCTATTTTTTACATCTTGGTTCAGCTAGCCTTGGCCAGACCACTTCCCTATCTATCTGGGATTTATCTTATGCATTGTCTATTTTGAATGGGTGGTTTTATGGCCAACTTTCATTATTTTCTATCTTGGTTGTTGGCTAATCTAGATCATTGAATCTTATGTCAAGCATGCTACTACTGAGGTTGTCCATCATGTTCAGGTGCTTTTGAGTTTTTCTTTGTTTGCTTTGGCTAACCTCATATACCCATCCTGCCAGGAGAGAATATGCAATTTCTTGTTTATTTTTTTTATCTCATTGCAGGATTGGACTTACTTATTGGTTTTTCATTTTGTCTTTACTGAGGATGTGGGCTTAGTTGCAAGCCTAATCATCCTTATCTGGAAGGCTATTTATGTTGTCTTTGTGGTTGTTGGCTGTTTCTTGCCTTTCAATTTTATTACTGTTTGTGCTGTTAACATCTGGGCTGCTGCTGACTTCACCTGCTGCTATTTTTTCCATCCTCGTTTAGCTAGTCTTGGCCATTCTATCTGGGAATTAACTTATGCATTATATATTTTGAATGGGTGGTTTTATGGCCAACTTGCTGTTATTTTCTTTCTTGGTTGTTATTGTCACGGTTCATTGAGTCTTATGTCCAACAAACATTCTTGGTTTCTTATCATGTTCTGAGGTATTTTGGAGTTGTTTTGCTGATTGTTTTAGCTAACCTCATATACCCAACTTGCTAGGAGAGAAATTGCAATTTCCTATTCAATTTTATTATTTCATTGCAGGTTTGGACTTACTAAATGGCTTATCAGTTTGTCTTTACTGAGGATGTGGGTTTAGCTTCTAGCCAGATCATCTTTATCTAGAAGGATTTTTCTGTTGATTATCTTTTGAACCCATTTTGTTTTTACTTTACATCTATGATTTTTAATGGAGTTTTATATGGTGGGTGTATTAATTGTATTTTTGTTTCTACTGTTGGCTTTTGGATTTTTGGGTCCTTTGTCCAGCATGTTGTCTTTGTGGTTGTTAGCTGTTTCTTGCCTTTTGATTTTCTGATTGTTTTTTCTATTAACATTTGGGCTGTAGCTGATCTCTCCTGCTATTGTTTTATCCCTCTTGGTTCTGTTAGAATTGTGCAGATCATTGTGATTTTGCTTTTGCTTTACTTGATTTTAACCTATATATTGTTTACTCTACATGGATGGACTTATGGCCGCCTATGGCTAAAAGCGGACTATTGAGTTCTTTGCTAAGCAAGCTACTTCTGGGGTGTTATCTCTGATTTTCTTTTATTGGAATTATTTGTGGTGGGGAGTAGCCCTTTACCTATTTCTTCTAATCTACTATTATATTCCCATCTCTTCCCTGATAGACTTCTGTAATTCCTGTGGTAATTTGGGCTGGGGGTATGTTATCTTCCTTTACACTTGTTGGTTTCTAACTTTTGCAACAAGGAGGTTGTTAACATCTGCATTACTTACATTTATTGGATTTCCTTTTTTGGGAAATATCCCTGGGTTGTTTACTGGACTATTTACCAAGACTGTATATTTATTATTATCATATATGTTTGGAATGGAGTTAATACCATGCTTTTGTATTTGCCTGGTTGGTTTTCAGTAGGTATTACATCTGATCCTTTATTGCTTTTTACCTTTGCCTGACCTTTTCTAATGTTTCCCTATGGTGGGTCTTCTTGCTGGTCTCATTAAACCCTTAGATCTGGTTGAAAATATGGTTGATCTGAAAATGATGGCTTTCTTTCATTTGTGTTGGGATTATAATGACATGGGGCCTAATATGATGACATATATTTTGCATGGGATCCTCTTATCCATTCTGCTCTTTGCTGCTTTTTCTTTTACTCTGTATACAACTTTGCTTATGTTTACGGGTAATAAGGCTCAAAAGATCTTCTTCAAATGGCTGCAATACGGGTTTGTTCGCTATGATGGTTGTGATGATTTCACTCCCCTTTGGTTTGGTAGTAGCTCTTGTGATATAACCCTTTTGCTGAAGTTTGGATGCTCATATTTGCATCTGCCATAACTTGGTGTGATTGAGCCTGAGCCTTCTCTATCACACTTCTTTACTATCATTTTCAGATTATGCTATTTTCAGTTATCATTTTGTCTGTATTACCTTAACTGCTCTAACTTCTTTCTATCTACAATTTTGCAAGTGCTTCTCTCTTGTCCTCTTGCAGGTTTGCTCCATAGTGTCATGCATTCTCACATCCTACAGAGCATTGGCCCTAATCTTCCATTGGCTTCTTATGTTAATCAATTTGTATTTTTTTCCTTTGCTTTTGGCTATACTTAGATAGGTGATTTACTCCCTAGGCTGATTGTAGCTCTTTGAGCAGTAGTTCTGGAGTTTATCCCCTTTAAGGACCTTATAACCCTCTTTTTGTGGCAATAAAATTCTCCTATATGGGGTTTAAAAAAAAACCCCTAAACCCTAAACCCCAAACCCTAAACCTTAAACCATAAACCCTCAACTAACCCTAAACCCTAAACCCTAAAAAGCTAAAATCCAAAACCTAAACTAAATAATATATAAAAATAAAATAAATAAAAAAACTTAAACCAAAATAAAATTAATAAAATTAATAAAATAAAATAAAAACCTAAAAATAAAGCTAAAGCTAAACTTAAACCTAAAAAGAAAATAAAATAAAAAATAAAAACTAAAATAAAATAAAATAAATAAAAACCTAACCTAAATTAACAAATAAAAAACATACAACAACAACAATAATAAAAACAAGCTTTTATGCCACTATGTAGGGTCAGCTACATGAATCCTTCGTCTCCATTGTGCCCTACTATGTGTCAAATTCTCATTTAGTATACTAATGCCATTTTTTATACATATTAACCATGTCTTTTTAGGTCTATCTCTACCTTTCTTAACATAAGGCAAATCTAATGCATCTACTCTCCTAACCGGGTCATTGGACGGTCAACGCTTTATGTGGCCAAACCATCTAAGGCAACTCTCTCTAATCTTACCTGCCAGTGGAGCTACTCCAACTTTTTCTCGAACATACTCATTTAACATTTTATCTCTAAGAGTAAAGCCACTCATCCACCTGAGCATCATCATCTCTGCAACACTTAACTTAGTCTCTTGCTTTTCTTTTATTGGCCAACATTCTGCACCATAAATCATTGTAGGTCTTACCACCATCTTATAAAATTTTTTCTTAAGTTTAAGCGGTACTTTTCTATAACACAACAGGCCAGATGCATTCCTCCACTTCAACCATCCAACATGAATTCTACTAATAAAATCGCCATCTATTTCACCATTTTTTTGAACAATAGAGCCTAAATATCTGAATCGCTCACTCTTTTTAATGACTTGTAAACTTAATGTCATAACACTACCACTATAACTTCTACAACTAAAATTACACTGCATATATTCAATTTTGGATTTACTTAAACAAAAACCTTTAGACTCTAAGGTTGACCTCCATAATTCAAGTTATTCTTGGACTCCCTCTCTAGTCTTATCAACAATAAGAATGTCATCAACAAAAATCATACACCAAGGTACATCTTCTTGTAAATTCCTAGTAAGAACATCCATAACTAAAGCAAAAAAGTTAATGGCTTAAAGCTGATTCTTGATGTAATCTAACTGAAATAGGAAAATATTTTATCAATCCTCCTTATGCTTGGACATAAATGCTCTAATATACATATCCTTAATGACTTGAATATAACCAATATTAACTCATTTATTTTCTAGAACTCTCCAAAGAACATCTCTTGAAACTTTATCATAAGCTTTCTCTAAATCAATAAATATCATATATAGATCCTCCTTGCTTTTTATCCATCAAACCTCTTAACAAATGTATAGCATCAATAGTAGATCTACCGGCATGAAACCGAACTAATTGTGAGAAACTTTTGTATCACATCATAACTTATGCTCAATTACTCTCTCCCATAATTTTAATGTGTGACCGCATTTAATTCCTCTATAATTTTCACACTCTTGTGCATCACCTTTATTCTTAAATATAAAAATCAACAAATTCTTTCTCCACTCATCCGATTTTTTTTAGTCTTTAAAATAACATTAAAAAGATTTGTAAGCCAAGAAATTCCTTGATCTCCTAAACATTTCCACACTTTTATTGGAATATCATCAGGTCCTACTATTTTACCACATTTCATTTTCTTTAAAGCTTCTCTAACTTTAGATTTACTAATACGATGATAAAAAAATTCTCTTTTTTGTTTAAGGTATTAAGGTTGCCAATATCAATCATATTTTCAGATCGTTCATTGAAAAGTTTATCAAAATACCTCATCCACCTATATTCATTATCCTTTTACAAGAAAAGCACTATGATTTTTATCTTTAATACACCTCAGTTGAGCTAGATCTTTACTTCTCCTATCTCTTTGGTTAGCTAACTTATACATACATCTTTCACTTTCGATTGGTATCTAATATATTATATAAATCACTAAAAGCTAAATTTTTTGCATCATATATTACTTTCTTAGAACCTCTACATGTCACTTTATATTTTTTCCAATTCTCTGAGGTTTTTACATCTAAATAATGTATTAGCAACTACAAAATCATAGACTAAAGAAAAATCTAATATAGTCCTACCTTCTTCATTAGGAACTCCAAATCTATAACCACCATGACTACTTTTAAAATCTTCTACTACTACCAACATGTCCATTTAAATCTCCTCCAATAAATACTTTTTCTTCAAGAGGTATCTTTTGTATTAATCCCTCTAATTCATTCCAAAAAATTTCTTTTCAACCTACATCCAAACCTACTTGAGGGGCATAAACACTTATAACATTGATAATCTTAGTATCAATAATATTGTTTAAAGCTATAATTCTATCTCCATATCTATTAATATTTATAACATTATGCTTCAAACTTTTATCTATAATCACACCTACACCATTTCTAATTTTACTTCTACCTAAATACCAATGTTTAAAACCTAAACTATCAATCTCCTTGACTTTCTCCCCAACCCATTTAGTTTCTTGAACACATAAAATATTTATCTTCCTATGAACCATAATATCTTTTAATTCCATTTGTTTACCTATAAGTGTACCATTATACCAAGTTCCTAACCTAATTCTGGTTTCATGGACTAACTTCTTTGCTCGCATACATCCATAATGTGGGAACCCTTGCTTATTTAACACTGCATTGATCGTGACCCTTGCACATTTTCACTATATTAGCCATATAAGCAAACTTCTGGGGGCCTTCTAGCATTAATAGAGTGTTTTAAAGGATTCATGTCATGATTAATTCGACAAGTTTTACATAAATAAAATAAAAACTAAACCAAAAATAAAAATAAAATAAACCTATATAAAAATAAAATTAAAACTAAATAAAAACCAAAACTTAAAAAATAGACCTAAAAATAAATAATAAATAAAACCTAAACCTTAAACCTAAAATAAATAAAATAAAATAAACCTAAACCTAAACTAAACTAAATAAAATAAAATAAACTAAAAATAATGTTAAACCTAAACTAAAAAATAAATTCTAAAATAAAAACTTAAAACCTAAACCTAAACATAAAAATATAAAATAAAACCTAAACCTAAGAAACAAAATAAAAATAAAACTAAACTAGAAAAATAAGCATAAACCTAAACCTAAATAATAAACTAAAATAAAAATCTAAACTAAAATAAATAAACCTAAAATAAATAAACTAAACTAAATAAAAAAAAAAAATAACATAAATAAAATTAAAAATAAAATGACTAAAATATATAAAAAATAAACTAAATAAACCTAAAACCTACCATTTTGCTTAAGTTTAAAAAAAACCTAACCATTAAACTAAACCCTAAACACTAAATCATAAACCTAAACTTTAAACCTAAACCTTAAACTAACTAAACCTAAACCTGCAAAACCATAAACCTTATGCCTAAATAAAATAAGATAAATAAATAAATAAAATGACCCTGACCTAAACCTAAACCCTGGGCCTAAACTCTAAACACTAACTCTGGCCTCCCTGGCCTAAACCTGGACTGAGCCCAGGCCACTGAGCCTTCTGGGCCTGATCACTAGACTCAGGCCTGCCTAAACCCTAAATGACCTAAATCCTGGTAACCTGACCCTGCCTTAAACTAAACCTCCACAGGCTGACCTCCATCCTGACCCTAACCTCCCTCTCCCTCCAATCATGACACTACACTGACCACCCAGGCAGTGACCCTGTGCCTAAACACTAAAATCTAAAACTGACCTAAATTAAATAAAGCCTAATAATAACATAAATAAAAAAAACCTAAATTGAAATAAAATAAAATAAAATACAACAACAACAACAACAACAACAATTAATCCCACTGGGGTTGAGAACATGAATCCTTCTCCATTGTGTCTATTATGTCAAATTCTCATTTAATTCAAGTATACTAAGATCATTTTTTATACATCTTAACCAAGTCTTTTTAGGTCTACTCTACCTTTCTTAACATAAGGCAAATCTAATGCATCTACTCTCCTAATAAGTCATGATGACCGAGATTTATGTGTAAACCATCTAAGGTGACTCTCCTTAATCTTATCTACCACTGGAGCTACTCCAACTTTTTCCTGAACATACTCATTTTGCATTCTATCTCAGGGTAAAACCACTCATCCACGAGCATCCTCATCTCGTAACACTTAACTTAGTCTTATGTTTCTCTTTTATTGGCCAATATTCTCCATAAGTCATTCGGTCTTACCACCATCTTATAAAATTTTCCTTTAAGTTTAAGTGGAACTTTTCTATCACATAATAGGCGGATATTCCTCCACTTCAACCATCCAACTTGAATTCTACTAATAACATCTCCATCTATTTCACCATCATTTTGAACAATAGAGCCTAAATATCAATCACTCCATTAATGACTTGATCACCTAAAGTCACAACTACCACTAAAACTTCTAATAAAATTACCTCCATATATTCAGTTTTAGATCTACTTAAATGAAAACCTTTAGACTCTTAAGTTGACCTCCATAATTCAAGTTTCTGTTGCACTCCCTCTCTAGTCTTATCAACAAGAAGAATGTCATTAGAAAAAAGCATACACCAAGGTACATCTTCTTGTAAATGCCTCGTAAGAACATCCATAACTAAAGTAAAAAAGATAAGGGATTAATATTGATCCTTGATGTAATCCAACTGAAATAGGAAAATATTTTGTCAATCCTCCTTGTGTTTGGACACAAGTAATAACTCTAGTATACATATCCTTAATGACTTGAATATAACCAATATTAACTTCTTTATATTCTAGAACTCTCCAAAGAACATCTCTTGAGACTTTATCATAAGCTTTCTCTAAATCAATAAATATCATATGTAGATCCTTCTTATTTTCTCTATGCTTCTCCATCAAACCTCTTAACAAATGTATAGCATCCATAGTAGATCTACGGCATGAAACCAAATTGTGAGAAACTTCAGATCACATTAACCTATGCTCATTACTCTCTCCCATAATTTTAATGCGTGGCACATTAACTTAATTCCTCTATAATTTGCACACTCTTGTGCATCACCTTTATTCTTAAATATAGGAACCAACAAACTCTTTCTCCACTCATCTGACATCTTTTTAGTATTTAAAATAAAATTAAAAAGATTTGTAAGCCAAGAAATTTCTTGATCTCCTAAACATTTCCACACTTCTATTGGAATATTATCCAGGTCCTCTTGCTTTTCCACATTTCATTTTCTTTAAAGCTTCACTAACTTAGTTACTAATACAACGATAAAAATGAAATTATTTATTTTTGTTTAGGGTATTAAGGTTGCTAAAATCAATCGTACTTTCAGATCCTTCATTGAAAAGTTTATTAAAAGACCTCATCCACCTATTTTTAATATCTTTTTCTAAGAAAAGCACTTTATTATTTTCATCCTTAATACCCCTCACTTGAACTATGTATTTACTTCTCCTATCTCTTTGGTTGGCTAACTTATACATATATCTTTCACCTTCTTTGGTATCTAATCTATTGTATTATCACTAAAAGCTAAATTTTTTGCATCATATATTGCTTTCTTAGAATCTCTAGCCATTTTATATCTTTCCCAATTCTGAGTTTTACATCTAAACCAAGTTTTATAGCAATGTATTTCTTATCTTTTCTTGCACTCGACTCCACCAACTATTCTTATTAAGAAGCTTTTCCTTTGATTAAGCCAAGCACATCTTTAGCAACTTGCTCAATTTCACTTGATATTTTTTCCCACATAACGTTAGCTTCCTTATGAACATCCCAAACTCTAATTTCTTGTAGCTTGATCTTAAAAATATTTTTATTTGTGTTCTTTAAGTATCCCCATCTAATCTTAGGACAATAATTTAGTTTATTTTTTCTCTTACAACCTTTCATCTTAAAATCTAAAACTAATAGTCAATGTTGGGTACTTAAAATTTCACTTAGAATGACCTTACAATCTTTACAATCTAAACGATCTATTTTTCTTATCAAAAAATAATCAATCTATGTTTTACTAGATCCATTTTTATAAGTAATAATATGTTCATCTGGGGGTGGAGGCGAAGACGGAGGTAGTGGTTATCATAGTGGTGATGGGGGATCTGGAGGTGCTGGTGGATATGGAGGTGGTGGTCAGAGCAGTGGTTATGGAGGCGAGGAGAGGAGCAGATCATCGTGGTGGTGGCGAAGGGAGAGATCGGGGATATGATGATGGATCATGCTACTCGAGAGACCGAGGTGGTTCTGATGGGAACTGGAGAAATTGAACAACAGCTGATTCGATCTACTATTTATGGAACTGTGTCTTTATAATAAAGACAATTCTAGTTATATAGGGTTTTTTATTTGCTCTATTCATGCTCATTTTTTATCTATGTCATCGCTTGTGTCTTGGAGAACTTGGTGTCTTACTTGGTTGATGAAATAAAAAAAAAAGAAATGTTGTATATGAATTTGTTCTATGTTAAAAAAAAATCAAAAACTCTAAACACTAAATTAAAATCTGAACTCTAGACCTAAAACATAAACCCTAAACCCAAAAACTTTAAAAACCCTATACCCTAAAACCTGAAACCCTAAACCTAAATCGTAAACCCTATCCTAAACCCTAAACCCTAAAAACCTAAAAACATAAACCTAAACTAAATTAAACCTAAAAATATAATAAATAGAAAACCTAAACCAAAATAAAATAAAAATAAAATCAAATAAAAACCTAAACCTAAACCTAAAAAAAATAAAATAAAAATAAAACTAAACTAAAATAAAATAAATAAAAACCTAAACTAAACTAGAAAAGAAAAAAAACTAAATAAAATAAAACTAAACCTAAAATAAAAATAAAATAAACCTAAAATAAAATAAAATAAAATTAAAAAATAAACCTAAAACCTAAAAAATAAAAAAAACCTAAACTTATACTAAAAAAAAAAAAACTAAAATAAGCAAAACTTGAACCTAAACCTAAAATAAACTAAACCTAAACCTAAACCTAAAGCCTAAATAAAATAAAATAAACTAAAATAAACCTAAACCAAAACTAAAAAATAAAACCTAAAAATAAACCTAAAATAAAAACATAAAAGCTAAACCTAAATAAAATAAAATAAAAACCTAAACCTAAATGTAAAAAAAAACCTATACCTAAAAAAATAAAATAAAAATAAAATTGAACTAAAAAATAAACATAAACCAAAACCTTAAAAAATAAAATAAATAAACTAAACTAAATAAAAATAAAAATAAGCCTAATAAAAAATAAAAAATAAAATAAACTATAATAAATAAAAAATAAACTAAATAAATTAAGTAAACCTAAACCTACAAGTTTACTTTAAAAAAATAATTAAAAAAGAACCCTAACCCTAAACCTTAAACCCTAAAACTAACCCTAAACCCTAAACCAACACTAAACCTACAACCCTAAACCCTAAACCCTAAACCCCAAACCCTAAACCCTAAACCCTAAATCCTAAAAACCTAAAAAAAACCTAAACCTAAACTAAATAAAACCTAAAAATAAAATAAATAAAAAACTTAAACCTAAATAAAATATAAAAATAAAATAAAATAAAATAAAATCCTAAACTAAAACCTAAACCTAAACCTAAACCTAAACTTAAATGTAAAGATAAAATAAAATAAAAAATAAAAACTAAACTAAAATAAAAAATAAAATAAACCTAAAAAAACTAAATAAAATAAAAACAAAGCATAAAATAAAAATAAAATAAACCTAATATAATAAAAAATAAAAACCTAAACATAAAAACTAAACTTAAATCGTAAACCCTGAACCCTACACTTACAGCTCTAAACCCTAAACCCTAAACCTTAAAACCCTAAATCATAAACCCTAAACCATAAACCCTAAAACCAACAACCATAAACCCTAAATTCTAAAGCCCAAACCCTAAACACTAAACCCTAAACCCTAAAACCTAAAAACCTAAACTTAAACTAAATAAAACTTAAAAATAAAATAAATAAATAAAACCTAAATGTGAATAAAGTAAAAAAATAAAATAAAATAAAAACTTTATCTAATACATAATCCTAATCCCAAATCTAAATGAAAAAATAAAATAAAATAAAAAATAAAAACTAAACTAAAATAAAATAAATAAAAACCTAAACTAAAATAAAAAATTAAATAAACCTAAAAATAAAAAACCTAAAAAAAATAAAAATAAAATAAACCTAAAAATAAATAAAAAATAAAATCTAAACCCTAAACTAAAGAAAAAATAAACCTAAAAAAATAAAATAAACATAAACATAAACCTAAACTAAAATAAATAAAACCTAAACACTAAATTAAATTAAATAAAATGAAATAAAAATAAACTTAAACCTAAACTAAAAAATAAAACCTAAAAATAAAGAACCTAAACCTAAAAAAATAAAATATAAATATAAATCTAAGCCTAAATAATAAAATAAAAATAAAACTAAACTAAAAAATAATCATAAACCTAGACCTATACCTAAAAAAAACTAAAATAAAAATCCTAGACTAAAATAAATAAATTTAAAATAAATAAACAAACTAAATAAAAATAAAAAATAAACTTACATAAAATTAAAAATAAAATTAATGAAAATGAATAAAAATAAACTAAATTAACCTAAACCTAGCTGAATTTTTTTAAAAAAAATACCTAAACCCTAAATCCTATACCCTAAACCATAACCCCTAAAACTAACCCTAAACCTACAACCCTAAACATACAACACAAAAACCAAAGACCCTAAACCCTATATCCTAAACCCTCAAAAGCCCTAAACCCTAAACTAACCCTAAATCGTAAACCCTACACCCTAAACTATACACCCTAAACCCTAACCCTAACCCTAAACCCTAAAAACCCTAAACCCTAAAGCCTAAACCCTAAAGCCAACCCTAAGCTAACCCTAAACCCTAAACCATAAACCTAACTCAAACTAAACCCTAAACCTAAACACTAAACCTAAACCCTAAACCCAAACCCTAAACCCTAAACACTAAACCCTAAAATAAGCCTTAAAACCTAAACCTAAACTAACTAAAAAAATAATAATAAAATAAATAAAAACCTAAACCTAAATAAAGTAAAAAAAAAAAATAAAATAAATAAAACCTAAACCTAAACCTAAAATAAAATAAAATAAAAATAAAAATAAACTAAAATAAAATAAATAAAAGCTAAACTAAACTAAAAATAAACAAAACCTAAATAAACTAAAAAAAAACTAAACCTAAACAAAACCTAAAAATAAAAAAAAAAACTTAAACACATAAAAATAAAATAAAATAAAAGTAAACTAAAAATAAGCATAAACCTAAACCTAAACCTAAAAAATAAACTAAAATAAAACCTAAACTAAAATAAATAAACCTAAAATAAATAAACTAAACTAAATAAAATAAAAATAAACCCAAATAAAAAATATAAAATAAATAAAAATTAAAATAAATAAACCCAAACATATTGATTTACTTAATTTTTTTTAGAAAAAAATTTTAAACCCTAAACCCTAAACCTTATACCTACAACCCCAAACACTAAACTCTAAACCCTAAAAAACACTAAACCCTTAAACCTAAACTAACCCTAAACCCTAAACCTTAAATCCTAAACCCTAAACCCTAAACCATAAACCCTAACCCTATCCCTAAACCATAAACCCTAAGACTTAAACCCTAAACCCTTAAACCCTAAACCCAAAACCCTAAATTAACACTAAACCCTAAACCCTAAACCTAAAAACCTGAAGCCCTAAAGCCTAAACCCTAATCCCTAAACCATCCCTAAACCTTAAGCTAACCCTAAACCCTAAACCCTAAACTATAAACCCTTAAAACCCTAAACCCTAAAGTCTAAACACTAAACCCTAAACCCTAAACCCTAAACCCTAATCCTAAACCCTAAACACTAAAATCCTAAACCCTAAAACCTTAAACCCTAAATCCAAAACCCTAAACCCTAAAATCCTTTAAAACCTAAATCAAAACTAAATAAAACCTAATAATAAAATTAAAAAAAACCTAAACCTAAATAAAATAAATTAATAAAATAAAATAAAATCCAAAATTAAAACCTATACCTAAACCTAAAAAATATAAAATATAAAATAAAAACATAAACTAATCTAAAAAAATATAATAAACTTAAAAATGAAAAAACCTAAATAAAATAAAAACAAATGTAAAATAAAATTAAAATAAAAACTAAATAAAAAACTAAACCTAAAAAATAAACTTAAAAATAAAACCTAAAAAATAAATAATAAAACTAAACCCTAAACTAGAAGAAAAACCTATGCTTAAAACAAAAATAAAATAAACTAAATAAAATAAACTAAACTAAAATAAATAAAACCTAAAAATAAACCTAAAATAAACTAAATAAAATAAAATAAACTAAAAGTAAACCTAAAGCTAAACTAAAAAATAAAACCTAAAAATAAACCTAAAATAAAAACCTAAAACCTAAACCTAAAAAAATAAAATTAAAAACTAAACTTAAAAAATAAATTGAAATAAATAAACTAAATTAAGTAAAATTAAAAAATAAACTTAAATAAAAATAAAAATTTAAATAAACTAAAATAAATAAAAAATAAACTAAATAAACCTAATCCTACCAGTTTACTTAAGTTTTTTTAAAAAAACACTAAAGCCTAAATCCTAAACCCTTAACCCTGAAACCTAAAACTAATCCAATACCCTAAAACCTAAACCTACAACCCTAAACCTATAACCTTAAACCCACCCTAAACCTTAAACCCTAAAATCCTGAACCCTTAGCCCTAAACCCTAAAATCTTAAATCCTAAACCCTAAACCCTAAAACCTAAAACCTACAACCCTAAACCCTAAACCCCAACCTAAACCCTAAACCCTAAACTAATCCTAAACCCTAAACCCTAAACTAACCATAAACCCTAAACCTTAAACTAACCATAAACCCTAAGAATGGGCAGAACCTTGATGGTAGGAACATCAACCAGCCAATCTAGATCTCATGGCAGAGGTGGTGGTTATCATAGTGTGGTGGGGATCTGAGGTCTGGTGGATATAGAGGTGGTGGTTGGAATAGTGGTGGTTTTGGAGGAGGGAGGAGCAAGGGAGGTTACATCCATGGTGGTGGCCGAGGGTGAGATTGGGGATACGATGGCGGATCCCGCTACTTGAGAGTTGGGGGTGGTTCTAATGGGAACTTGAGAAATAGAAGAACAGTCAATCCGATCTGCTGCTTATGGAACTATGTCTTTACAGTAGAGATGGTTTAACTTATTTAGGATTTTTGATTAACTCTATGGGTGCTCATTTTTTACCAATGTCATCACTTATGTTTTAGAAAACTTGGGGTGCTACTTGGTTGATGAAATAAATATTGAATCTGAATTTGTTCTCTATTAAAAAATACCTTAAACCCTAAGCACTAAACCCTAAACCTTAAACTCTAAACTAAAACCTATCCCTTAAACCTAAAACCTAAACCCTAAACCCTAAACCCCAAACCCTAAACCCTAAACCTTAAACCCTAAACTAACCCTAAACCCTTGCAAACCAAACCATAAACAAAACTGAAACTGAGTAAATAAAACTTAAATAAAATAAATAAAAACCTAAACCAAAATAAAATAAAATATAAAGATGAAACATAAACTAAAACTAAACTAAACAGAGAGAAAATAAAATAAAATAATAAAAACTAAACTAAAATAAAATATATAAAATCTTAAACTAAATTAAAAAATTTAAAACTAAAATAACATAAACACTAAAAACAAAAATAAAAATAAAATAATCTTAAAATAAAATTAAAACATAAAACTAAACCTAAAAAAATTTAAATCAAAACCAAAACCTAAAAAAAAACCTAAACTTTAAAATAAAATAAAAATAAAACTCAACTAAAATAAACCTAAACTTAAAAATAAAACTAAAATAAAAACCTAAACTAAAATAAATAAACTAAAATAAATAAAAACTAAATAAAAATAAAAAATAAACCTAAATAAAAAAATAAACCTTAATAAAAATAAAAAATAAACTTGAATAAATATAAAAAATAAAATGAACTCAAACAAATAAAAAATAAACTAAATAAAATAAATAAATTGAAAACCTATCGATTTACTTAATTTAAAAATAAACCCTAAACTCTAAATACTAAATCCTAAACCCCAAACCCTAAACCCTAAACCCTAAACATATCCCTAAACCTATACCCTAAACCTATAACCCTAAACCTACAACCCAAAACCATAAACCATAAACCCTAAACCCAACAACCCTAAACCCTAAACCCTAAGCCCTAAAACCTAAAACCTAAAACCCTAAACACTAAACCCCAAACCCTAAACCCTAAACCCTAAACTAACCCTAAACCTCCCAACCTAAAAACAAATCCTAAACCCAGAATGGGAACCTTGATGGCAAGAACATCACCATCAACTAGGCCTGTCTAGATCAGCGAGGAGGGAATGAAGGTGGAGGTGGCGGTTATCGCAGTGGTGGTGGGGGATCTAGAGGTGCTGGTGGATATAGAGGTGGTGGTCAGAGCAGTGGTGGTTATGAAGGCGAGAGGAGCGGTGGAGGTTATTATCGTGGTGGTGGCAGAGGGAGAGATCGGCGATATGATGGAGGATACCACTACTTGAGTGACGAGGGTGGTTCTGATGAGAATTGGAGAAACTAAAGAATGATCAATCTGATCTGCTCCTTATGAAGTTATGTCTTTATAGTAGAGATGGTTCTACTTATCTAAGGTTTTTGATTTTCTCTATGGTGCTCACTTTTCATCTATGTCATGGATTATGTCTTAGAAAACTTGGGGTGCTACTTGGTTGATGAAATCAAAAAGAAGAAATGTTGAATCTGAATTTGTTCTCTATTAAAAAAAAATTAAACTCTAAACCCTAAATCCTAAACTAAAATTGAAACCCTAAACCTAAAACTTATACCCTAAATTCTAAACCCAAAATTCGAAACACTAAGTGCTAAACCCTAAAAACCCTAAACTCTAAACACTAAGCTCTAAACCCTAAACCTTAAACCCTAAATCATAAATCCAAATCCAAACCCTAAACCCTAAAACCATAAACCCTATGCCCAAAACCATAAACCCAAATCCACAAACCATAAACCCTACTAAAACCTACAATCTAAACACAAACCTTAAACCCTGACCCTAAACCCTAAACCCAAAACTAATCTAAACCTAAACCTCAAAACTCTAAACCTTGAATAAGCATGTCATTAGGAGTAGATCTAAAGAATGACCTAATCCTAACATAATTATGGTAGCTAAAGAAAATATCTTCAAAAGACTTTCCCTTGACTATTAGAGAGTTGAATACCCTAAACCCTAACCCTAAATCATATTATATTATCATATTTTGGTGTTTATTTTTAGTTCATGTGTTTGTGTGTGTGTATAAGGGGGACACCGCATAGATCTGACGATATACTTATTGAGATGATCAAGTACGACATCAAGGAATAGTGTACTATCTTGAAAGATAAAAATCACAACCCTGCGATGGACCTAATCACCTAATAAGGACTTATAAGGCATGATGGTCTTTGAATGTACTCTAGATTTTCCCCTACTTTATATGGATGAATAAAGTAGGGCTTATTTAAATTGGGTTCTAAAGTTTCCTATGTGGGCAAGCCCCCATATTTCATTACATCATAAGGAAGGTGAATTCCTTAGGAATACTCTTGACTAAAGTAGGCAATTGTTGTCTCCAAAGAAATCAAAGATAGGACAATCAATAAATTGGTTATATTTGGAAGAATAAATGGGATAGATTAAAAGGAAAAGCTTATTATTAAAGCCAAAGAGAGATGAGTAGGGGATGCTCATGATACTAGGAAACTTAGTGACCATCCCAAACTATCCTATGGTTGGGCTTTATATGTTTTAGATTAAGGGAAATTACATGTTTGAGTTGAAATTTTATTAGAAATCTAGGACTTATAATTTCACAATACAAGATTGTGAAAATGCCTGAGAGGTGAGGATTTATTATTGTAGCCCCAAAGGAAAATAGTAACCTTAGATCCTAAGTCCGGGGAGCTTTAGCGAGGGCCAAAGCACATCCTAAATCTAAGGTGAAAGTGAGTATGTTGTTTACCTCCACAAGAGAGAGTAAATCACCCAACTGCTGGACTTATAATTGTCAGGGGTGGCAACTAGCTAACTCCTCCTACGATTTAAAACCATGTGGTCAAGCAATATGTTTTTGCAAAATGGCTACGTTGTTATTATTTAAGAAAAAACTAAAGTCCTTAAACCCACTCTCTAAGAGACTAAAGCATGAGTGGTATGAATAATTACTTAGTCTAATGCAAATTTTATCAAATTTTACTTGATTTTGACTCTTTATTTTTGACATGCCATAGGATTTTATGTTCCTAAATGCATGGTGAAGTTGATTATGGGCTAAATCAAAAGAAAGAGGTGTCTTTCCATTATAGGCTCTCAAAGGTTAAGCCTTTTTACTATCTAGCAAAGATGGAAACTCTCTCTTAGGAAGAGTGAAATAAAATGATATGCATGATATTATGCATTCAACATCCAGCTATGGGGTTGCTAAATATTTTATTATCTTGATTTAATGCCTAAGCTTTATGTGAGGTTATGAGTTATTTTAAAAGTTTAGTTATGAGTTGTAGTTGGGTAAAAAATTTATTTTTATTCTAAGAGCCTAATCACATCCAGGTCATACAACAATCATAAATCATAAATAAACTATGAAGAGACATGCTTTTTCTAGTGAACAAGCTAAAGAAAACATCAAACAATTTTATAAAGCTAATGCAAAATAATAAGAGGCCAGTCTGATCGGTACCATGCAACCTAGAAATGGCAAAATGACCCCACCTTATATATCCCGACATATAAAAGAATAACTATAAGTTACAAAATGATAAGTGTTATGGGGATCTTCAAGTCTTCATGCTCACTCTTTTTCTTCATTTGATTTGCTTCATTTGATTTGGTAGTTTCTTCTAGGCATCACATGGCACCCCGTGATTAAACCTGGCTAATGTTCATTTTAGCCCCATAACACTTAACCAAATTCCTAATGCACAATTACATTAAAAGAATGAAAAGTAAATCTAACTACACCGCAAAACAAGTGTTAGCTAATCACACTATACAATAAGAGAATACACATGGGTAACCAAGTCCACCTATCCTAATGTAGATTATGCTTAAGCAACCCATAAAAGAGAGCATTTATATTTATTTTAAGCATAAGCATAATCTCCTAAAAAAATATGATTAGCTAACCACACCCTAACATCTTCTAAAACACATACACCTAACATCATCATATAGTACATCACAAAATAAGCATACATCACCCTAACATAGAAGTGGTGACTTAATCTAATGTGTATGTGTTAAGGCTTGTGTGGTATGTCCTAGCTAGGCTTTAGAGTTATGATTTTCTAAGTGTGAAAGACATTTAATTAGAAAGGGTGGTTTCACTTTAAATGATTTAATTAATTTTGAATTTTACTTAATACTTTCTTTTGTTTCATTTGACCTACACAAAATAACTAAGTGTTATGAAGAGAAAGAAAGAGAGGATCACTCTCTTTTATCCCTACCTTAAGTCACATCTAAATCAAATTAATTAATCAATTCCCTTTAGTGAATGGTTTATTATATGTTTTGATTAGTCCTAAGTTTAGGTTCATTTTAAATAAACTCATTCAATAAGAAAGGCATCTTAAGGTTAGTTGGAATGAATTACTATCACATAACACATGTTTGTTCATTTCTTTCCATCATGTATATCATGCATATGATTAAATCATAAGCATAGCTATACATGAAATTTGTATCTTAGCACACTTGAATGATGAATTTGAGTAAATATATTTGGAATTAATAATTCATTTGGTTGAATGATTTTGTCATATTGATTCAAAGCTCTAAGTTCTTATGCAAAAGCATAAGGAAAGAAAAATCACATGACTAATCAACTCAACCAAATAAAAGTATGAATGCATATCTTTTAATAGAAAATTAGGGTTTTCATTCATTAGCTACACATCCACATGTATAAAAGTTTTAAGCAATACATCTCCATTGTTCTACACCAAGGGAATAAGGTAGGAACCTCCATAGCTACTTAAAGTCGCATCCCTAGAATGTCCAGACTAATATACCGCTATCCTTAGATACATGTGGATGTATAAATAACTACAAGAATAAAAAGCCATGTAAAAATTGTATTTTGATTGATTGATTTATTTTGTGTAAATGAATTAAAGCTCAATCTAGATTCTAATGTCCAAATGCATAAGAATAAAATCAAGGTGCACGCCACCATTGTTCTGCACCAAGGGAACAAGGTAGGAACCTCCTTCGGGCTACTTAAAGCCATGCATCCCTAGAATGTCTAGACTAATATACCCGCTAACATTCTTACTTATACAAATCAACACATGAATGTAAGGAAGAGACTTTATTTCACACACTAAATTAATATTCACTTGCATTTCCTATGTATATATAACTAAATTTATAATATATATGTATATTCAATCATTAGTAAACTTTTGAAAATATATTTGAGATTTAATAATGATATTAGCCAATACATATTTTAATTTAAATCAACACATGCAAATTGACATAAAGAAAATTATTTTTATTTGATTAATTTGAAAGACATGAATGCATGAGTACAAGTGGCATACAATATTTAGCATGATTGGAAAGAAATAAAACAACACAAGCATGTGATCTCATTCAATCCAACTAAGTCCTAAGGACAATCAAACTAAATAAGATTATTTAAAACAAACCAAAGTTCTTTAATGTCATTTCATTTTTATGTTTGATTTGATTTAAGGAAATGTGAAAGAGATTTGCTAACCCTAATCCCATCCCCATGTATGAGTTAATTTAGTTTAATGCAGAATAATTATGTTGATTTTATATCTTAATTAGGTTAGGTTATGAATTAAGTCAATTAACTTACGCATCACCTTAAGTTAATTAACCAATTAATAATGAGCCAATATGATATGCAACCGCATGAAAAGTAAATTAGCAATGCTCCTAAGAAATGAAAGGGGCCTAATGCAATTGGCTCATACTAATAATTAATTAGCTTAAGGGATCTCACTTAACTAGTTTTATGGTTTTCTCACACTTGAGCTATCCATAATTTCATTAGCTCTTAGGTTATTGAACACCCAAAGAGCTACCTAAGTTTGATTAAAGGTGATTAGATGTGAATAGATTGAAGTTAATTAAGCTCATTAATCCATTTGATTATGCATTAAGAATGTTCAAATAATGAAATGAAATTAACTTAAAGAAAGAGATCAAGAAAGAGGCCTTAATCTCAATCCCAAAGTTCCAAATTTGGTCACTTAAGCTCTATTTTATCTTGAGATTAATTAATTAAGCAATTAATTACTTTAACAATCAATTAATTTGATTCCAAAAAAGTAAAGAAAACTTAGAAATGAAAAAAAAAATATCCCAATCACATTCCCTAAGCTCCCTTACTATTCAACAGAAGTAATTAGGCTTAAATAATTAATTAAGCCAATGTTCATTCACTAATTATCAATTAAATTTTAAGAAAGTGATTAAGGCTTTAATCATTTAATTTTCCTAATTAAGCAACCAATAAAATTCCAAAAAAAAAATAGGGAGGTCAGGTAAAACATCCATGGAAAGTTTGAGATTAATTGAGTGTAATTAAGGAGTAATTAAGCTACTTAAATTTTTATTTAATCCTTAATTAAGCAAAAAATCTCTATTAAAAATTTAGCAATAATAATTTTAATGAATTCAACTTTGTAATATCTTCAAAATGAGCCATAATTTGCATTTTTTGGATTTTTCTAGGATTGCTTATGATTTTTAGAAGTTCCAGCCTTTAAAATATATTACTTAAGCCTAATTAAAGCCTTAATTCCCATTACTAATGCGCACCACCATAGCAATGGGATTGGCTATTTAAGTTGTCACATCTACTGTTAACTCAGATTATAGTGGTGCGCTAACTCCATGGGTTGTCTAATCTAAGATCGGATGGCCGTGATTCGATCAGTAGTTTAGGAAAGGAATCAAGGGATCTAATGTGGCATTGGATCAAGACCGTACATTCTGATCATATGGAATGGATGGTCCATGATCCATCCCATTCGTGAGAGGTGAAAGACGGATGTCGTCCATCTTTCCATGTTCAATCTGAGCTCACCTCAGCTCAGATTGCCTCTAAATTGATTTCACACCTTTAGGGAGGGGAGGCGCACACATCCAATAGATGAAAATACATGACATTCAAACTTTCTTCATAAAATACCAAATCATTTTTCATACAAGGCTCAGTTTTGCAAAATTACCTCACTGGAGATAATTTTTGGTGGTGGGATCGATAAAGGTAGCTTCATCTAATTGAGATGAGGCCCTATTGAGAAGCTTGGGCTTTGATTTGGTGTAGAGCTCCCACCGACCAATCCACATGCATAAAGGCTGTAGCTCTAATCAAACTTTGATCTTCAATGGTCCAGAAGGCTCGAGGTTGGTTCTTCAAGTATGAGGATGGGTGCAAGGAATTAAGTTTGATTAAGTAGAGGAATATTACTAAGGAGGTTGTCCTATTTCAACTTTGAGTAGGAGGAATGCCAATCGAGGAAGCTTGGATTGCTCTTGGGAAGTCTTTGGGATTTTGAAAATTCCTTAGGACTCACACAAAAATTGGTATCATTTGTCACTGAATTGAGGGGTATACCCCAATTACACTGATGATGGATGGATGGGATAGCTTCTAGAATGAATCTGGCACCGATTCACACATCCTAGTTGGAGGAAGTGGTGGTGGAGTCTCAAGGCTTAATATGGGGAGTGATCTTTGCCTTGCCCATGTGGTTTGGCCATGAGAGGGAGTGGCTTTGTTTGTTTCCTTGGTCCATAGCAAGAGCTAGGATGGCTTTGGGTGGGTGGGTGGCCTGAGTTCCTCATTAGGAAGCTTGATGGCCATGGAAGAGGCAAAGTGAACTTTGCCTCTTACGGAAAGAATCCAATGCAAATGAGCTTGTCCAATGGTCAATTCCCTTCCCCATGGACTGTGGGCTAGTTATGAGCTGACCTAGGTCCATTTGGGTCATTAGGTCAGCCACCAAGGTTCCATAAGTGGCTTTGGGTGATTTGGCTTCATATGGTCAAAATAGGCTCATTTATGTTAGGTTGGGTTGGGTTGACATTGGTCAAATTGGGTCAAACCAAAATTGGATTAGGTTCATTTGATTATTTGAGATATTTTGGCTCAGTTGGTTTTGATCAATTTGGCTTAGGTTTGATTTTGGTTCTTTGGATTCAAATACGTCAAATGGGCTAAGTTGACCAATTTGACCAAAATGGTTTGGGTTAGGTGTAGAGTCAAGTTTAATTGGTTGATTTAAATTAATTGTAGGCTTTGGTTTGGTTTAATTTAGATTTAATTTGGATTTTGGCCAATTTGACCCTTTAGGTCAATTTGGGCTAGGTTGAGTCAAGTTGACCAATTGGTCAAATTGAGCTCAATCACGACTTGTTCAAGTTCAATAAGTGATTTGGAATGAACTTGAGCCATTAGTTGCAATCAATTTAGATTAAATCATGATTTGGCATATTTTGGCTTTTTAGGCCAATTTAGGTCAGCTTAGGTCAAATGGCCAGTCAGGCTTGGTTTGGCTTAAGTGAGGGTTTGTCATGTTCAATCGTTGATTCTATGTTAATTTGAATCAATGGTTTCAATCAATTTGGTATATGGTGGGTTTTGGCTAGTTTCATTTGGGCTAAATGATCAAAGGGTCAGGTTGACTTGGTTTGACCCAATTCAAGATAATTGATTAACCTAGGATGATTGTTGATCATGTTATGAGATTTGGATGGGCTTAGTTCAATCCAATTTGGGTTGAATTAGAACTTGGCTCAAAAAGGTCTTTTATGTCACTTTGGGTCAAGTGGACCTAAATGGATCGATTGGATTGATCATGGATTGATTCAAGTTGAATTGAACCCACATGAACTTAAGATGGAAATATAAATCCAATTGCAAGTAGTTTGAAGCCCTATGGATTTTGGTTCATATGATAATTTCAAGTCAAAAGGGCTAACTTACGACTTGGGTTGACTTAGATTTGGTTTGATAATTATATTTATGTTTATATTTGGAACAATTGAAGGAGTGATTGAATTATGAAGAAATCCATGGGTTTTGAGTTGATTTGGATATCATTTACCAAGTACAAGAAATTAAAAGGGCTAAAATTGGGACTTTGATTTGATTTTGGTTTTGGCCATTTGATTTATATTTCATTTATATTTGCAAATATAAATGAAGATATAAATGATTCATGAGAAATCACTTGAGTTTGGAGTGATTTGGAAGAAAATTTGATCAAATTGAGGATGTGGGTCAAAAGGGCTTAAGTAGGGAATTGATTTTGTTTGGTTTAGTTTGATTTGATTTTAATGGTTTGAATTTAGAATTCATTTATATTTCTGAATATAAATGAAGAAATGATTGATTTATATAAAATATCAATTGTGTTTGGGTAGATTTGAATTTTGTTAAGGCTAAGCCCATAAGAAAAATCAAAGGGCTTAGGAAAGGATTTGGATTTTTAATTTAATCATGGGTTTTATTCATTTGGGAAGGGATTGGATTTATGATCTTGGATTTGAATTTGAGGTTTGGTTTGGAACAAGGAATTAAGGATTGGGTTTAAGGCTATAACCCTAAATCCCAATGACTATCTCTTCTAAGTCTCTAGGGTTAGGTTAAGTGTTCACCTAATCAGTTGAAGTATCTTAAGACTAAGAAACTCTTAGTGTCTCCAGAGTCCTAGATCTATGATGAGAAAGTTGATAGATCACTTCAAAAGTGAGGTCAACACATATATTATAAGATTTTTGAGCATGTAGTGATGTTTTTTTTGATGTTATAAGATGTATTGAAATAGTATATAATATATAATATCTATAAAAATATTGATTTAATAAATATTGATTTTAAATTTAAATAAATGAAGGGTAGAATCATTAGTTTTTATGATAAATATTAAATAGCATTTAAATCATGCAAATGGAGCCTACACTAGCATTATTTATAAAAATGTTGATTTAGACTTTAAATGGTGGAATTTGGCCAAATTCATAATAGGTATAGCATGGCATCATAATATATTGTTTCAATTTAAAATATGTAAGTGATACAAAAAAATATAGTTTTGATTGTTTAGATAATTTTATGATTATTTTTATCTTAAGCAATCCCTTGTGATGTGCAATATAATATAATATAATATGTTATAGTGTATTATAATATAGGATGCCATAACATAGTGTAGCATCATGCATTATAGCATATTATTGTGTCTTACTACTCGTTGTTTAACCTATTTTAGTTTGTTATAGTATGATGTAGTGGAGTTTGTACTGGTATAATTTATAAAAATATTAATTTATAGGTTGAGATGATGGGATTTGGCCAAGTTTAAAATAAGCTTTAGGGAACATCATTGGGTGCTATGTGTCATTTAATCAAAAGAATTGAATTTTGCATCCAAAATAAATTTTCATTTTTCAACCAAACTTTATAAATTTTTTGCTTAAAGTGATTCATTTTAAGGTGTAATGTATAACAATATATTATATGAAAGCATATTAAAATATAATGTACATAACAATATAACTTCACATATATATGAATGTGTTAGTGTGTTAGTGTGTTACTAAATGTTATTGTACATTTTAGTATTTTTACTTTTGTTATAATTCATTGGGTCAAAACTCACAAAAATATTAATTTGAAGGTTGAGATGGAAGAATTTTGCAAATTCATGGCACACACCAAGAAGCAACACCAAAATTATGCTATTTTGTACCATTTCTAATAGGAAAATAACAATTTTATATCCAAAATGAACATTATTCATATTTTGAGAAAACTTTGTTATTTGTTCCTTTTAAGTGATTCTAATGAGGTGTATTATTAGAAAATATATTATATAATACCAAATTATAATATAACATCATATATTATAATATAACATTGTGTGTTAATTCACATATAATATGTTTAGTATGATATTGGTATAGTTTGAGTTTGCACCATCACAAATCATAAAATGTTGATTACAATGTTAAGATGATGTAATTTGAACAACTACATTGTTAGGGTTTTGGTTGAAGTATTAAAGGTGTGCATAAGAGAAGAAATAAGATTTGATGAGAATTCATGTCAAGGACATGGAGGAGATCTACTAGGAACACACATTGGACATGACATGTGAAGGGTCTATGTCGAGGCATAGAAGAAGAAAATCTACAGGGATAAGGTTTGAATTTTATTTGATTATATGATTAATGAAGATCCCTGGGGATAGGAATCTATAATCCACGGGATTAAGATCAAATCAACTTTAATTTGTTTGTTTAATTGATGTGGCATATCACTAGATATATGGGCTCAGTCTCAGGGATGGGTATATAATCCTTCCACTTGGGAAGCGTTCGCTATTTGTTGGGATATTTGAGTTTGAATTCATAGATTTTTTGGGGATGTATCCAGAATAAGAGTTTGGTTGGATTTCTTTGAATTAGATTCTATTTGGGAGTTGTTTTAATTTTTTCTCCACTAGGAGGTTGGTTCAATTTGATTTGTTTGACTTTATATATGATTTGGGGCTCCACTAGGGAGAAGGGTGTGATTTAACTCCACAAGAAAATTAGATTGGGTTTAATTTGAGTTAATGTATGGACCTCGTGTGGACCCACCGAGAAAAGCTTTATCAACCTGACCTACCTCGGTTTACAAATCCAATGGATAGTCTACCCACTGGGTAGAGCTAGCCAACCTAAGGGGTTGCCTTATAAAGCTAGGAAAAGGCATAGCATACTTACACCTTCCAAAGTGAGGAACAACTCGGGGTGACCTATTGGATGCACAACAAATTGAACCTAACCTAGGGCGAATACTAAGTGAATGCTACTGGGGACTTATGTCAACTCAAAAGTAGTCAAGAATATTTTTATCTAAATTTCATGTGATTTAATATTGTTTGTTTGGTTTAGTTTGATTTTAAATTAAGGGAATATCCACTGGGGATGTGAGTTTGGTCAAATTTGATAGATTTAATTTATGGACCATGTCAATGAACGATGGACCAACTGAGAAGGGGATATATCAAACTTGACCTATCTCAGATTTACAAATACAAAGGGATAGTCTACTAGTCGTGAGGTAGAAGAAGGTGTAACTTTCATCTAGAAACAATTGACATCTAAAAGCATAACACTTAGGACTATTGAGTGAATGTCATTGGGGAATTATATCAACTCAAGAGTAGTCAGGCGATTCCTATAGGGAGTTTAACTGACTCTGCTCTAAAGATAGGATGTCTACTTAGGAAAAGGTACCACTAGGGGGTGTCCTCCTAATCCACAAGTGAATATATTTTTTATTTATATGTTTGAGTGGACCCTATTGATGTGCGAGGGACCACACTACAAAAGGGCTATGTAGGCATTGACCTATCTCAGATTTATTGGGCTAAGGTAGAATCTGCATATTCACAGGACGGAATCTCCAACCACTGGGGTGGTTACTAGGAAAGAGAAACTGTCTAATCCGATAGTAACCCAGGTAGTGTCTAAATGGGGTCGCAAAAGACATGATCCAAATATAGTGCCCATAGGGGAGGTGCTACTAGGGGCGTTATCTCGAGCCTTAGAAAAGAAAGCCTATAGGTGTACGGTGGCCAACTCAAGGAGAAAGCATAGCAGACTTACATCTACCATGAGTGGTGTATACTAAGGTGCAAGAACCAACCAACTTAAGGTGTATCCATCAGCATGAGTGGTGTTTCTATCAGCATAGTTAGAACCGACTAACCTGAGGTGCCCTTCGATGTCCAACAATCAATATGGAAAGAAAGTGTGTAGGCTTACAACTTTCCAAGTGGAATTGATCATCGAGAAATTCTGTCATCGATGGGACAAATGTTAACTAACCTATAGCAACTACTAAGCAGGGAGCCCTGAGGAAGGATTGGACCCAGACTTGAAGCAGTCAGGGGGGACAAAGCCACTAGGGGACTTATCCTAAACCTCAAATATATTTGACCTAATCAGTGTACGAAGGCTAATTCAAGAAGAGAACATAGCAGATTCACATTCTCTTAAATGAAGCCAACATGAGGTAGCTTACCTGCCATGCATTAAGGCCTATCAAACTAACAAGGTGCTCGTCGGTGTGAAATAACCAAGTAAGGAAGGAAAGTGTAGTAGACTTACATCCTCCAAAGCAAGAACACCACTGGGGTGACAAACTAACAGGGTAGCATGTCAGCCTGACTTAGAGCAGCTACTAAGTGAGTGCCACTGAGGGAATTAACTTAACTCAGAGTTACTTGAGACAAAAGATTTGTGTTTAATTTATATTTTTGTGTGTATTATGTGTTTGTGTTATGTTGATGAAGGTTAAGATGCCACTCGGGTTCCTTACACCTACCCTAAATACATCATGGCAGATTTACAAACAAGACATGGAAGATTAAATTCCATGATAATTATTTTCAAATGATTAAAATATTTCTATGAATAATGATAAAGATCCTCCTTGATTAATTTCCTTGGTTCAAACTTTCCTCACGGGCAATCAAAATAAGCTATACTTGTGAACAAACTTATTGTGAGCTTGAATCAATTTTTTGTACAACTCAAGGTTTTGCACCTGGGCTTCTCTCCATTTCCTCTTCTAACCACAACTTGGCATTCTCGCTCCATTGTGATCTTACTACCCACAATCCTTAGTGATGGGAGTTGGACTTCTATTGGTAAAATGACTTCGAACTCATAAACTAAGGAGAAAAGAGTGAGAGTTGGAGTTCTTTTGTGGCAGTAGGCCCACATGACTTCAACTAACACATGCCACCGCTTGTTGTCAAGTGTCTTCTTTGTATTTAGATGAGAGTTTTGTTGAAGGCTTATGCTAAGCCATTTTCCCTTGCGTAGTTGATGGTAGAATAACCCCGATCTATGTTATATCTCTGGGAAAAGTTGTTGACCTTATTGTTAAGCTCTATCCTATGCTCTTGTTGATGGCACCCTGTACCACCGATCCTTTGACCAAATGTGGTTACATTATTTAGACAAACATGAAGCCCGTGGCATTATAATTGAGGTACACTCAGGTCTATGTGAAGCACATCAATCCGATCTGAAGATAAATATGAAGATCAAGTGACTTTGATACTATTGGCCTTCAATGATTACAGACTGAATGGATGTAGCTAGGAGATGCCATCAGTGTTAGGTACACGGTGTGGTCTTCCACCAACCTCCCAACATTTTATACCCAACATTGGCCTCTTAGCCATTTAAGTGTTGGGGTACCGACATTATGGGTCTGATTGATCCTCCGTCTTCTAAGGGGCATCGATTCATCTTAGCTGCCACTGACTACTTTTTCAAGTGGGCAAAATCCATCCCAATCAGAGGGGTCGCAACTCAATATGTACTTTAGTTATTTAAAAACCATATCGTATATAGGTTTGGGATGCCTTGATGAATTATATCCGATAATGGTACTGCATTCAAAAGCACGAAGATCAATAGCTTCGCCAGAAGACACAGTATAGATCAGAGATACTCCACCATCTACTATCCTAAAGCAAATGGCTTAGTGGAAGCATTCAACAAAACTCTCATCCAAATATTGAAGAAGACTCTTGATGACAACAAACAATAGTGGAACTAGGTTGATTGAAGCCTTGTCTCGCACCATATACCAACTCCAACTCGTATCCCATTTTCCAATGGGTTTGAAGTTGTTCTGCGTTTAGAAGTTCAACTCTCATCACTAAGGATATCATTGGGTAGCAAGATCACTACAGACCAGAATGCAAAGTTAAGGTTAGAAGAGCTTGAAGGTTTGGAGGAGAGTCGCCTACAGGCATGCCAAAACCTCGAGTTGTACAAAGCCAAAATGGTTTAAGCTCATAATAAGCTGGTCCTCCCTAGGTCTTTCCGAGTAGGAGAACTTGTGTTAGTCCTAAGGAGACCAATTATTGCCCATTGAAAGATGGGAGGAAAGTTTGAACCCACTTGGGAAGGCCCTTATGTCATAGATAAGGCCTACTAAAGAGGATCTTATCATCTTATTGATTGTAAAGGGGAACACCTGATGCTTCCAATTAATGGGCTCTATTTAAAGAATAATTACCCATGAACCAAATCATGTTTGAAAATAATTATTAATAAAAAAGAACAAAATTTGTTTCCATTCATCAAAGTGTTGTTTGCATATCTTGTGAATCCGTCGTGACATGTCTAGGGTAGGTGTAAGAGTCTCCCAATGGCATCTTATCCCTCTTTCACAACACAAACTCAATTTCTCGACACTATTAGAATAGGTGTAAGAGAACCTGAGAGGCATCTTATTTTGATTAGCATAACTAAGATAGGTGTGAGAGAACCCAAGCAGCATTCTTTCTTTGTGGGAATTCTTTTTGCCATCTGTGGCACCATTTCATCAATCTCCTAACATGTTTAAGGTAGGTGTATGAGTCCCCCATAGCCGTCCTATTCCTTTTGACACATGCAGAAAAACAAACACAAATCTTTTATCTTTAGCTATTTTGATGTGGGAGCAAGCCCCCTATGGCACTCACTCATTAGTCGCTTCACTACACCACTAGTATGTCACCCTAGTGATCATTTATTTGGAAGATGTGAGTCCCCACGCTTTCTCTCTAACTTGACCATTTCAAACCAACGAGTGCCTTGTTAGTATCATAAGCTTCACTGCCCAGCCAGTAAGCTACCTCATGTTTACTTTGTTTAAGAAGATGTGAGCCCCCGTTCTTTCTTCTTGAACTAATCATCATGATCTAATTAGGTTGAGTATGTTTGAGGTTTAGGAAAAGTCCCCCAGAGGCGCCTTTGCTCTTGACTATGTTTGAGTCGATATAAGTTCCCAAGTGGCAATCACCCAGTAGTCACCCAAGGTCGAATAACACCTATCGAGCCGAAGATAAACTATCCCAAAGAATCATACATAGGAGGATGTGAGTCCCGAGCTTTCTTCTATGTTGCAAATTGATGCACCTTAGGTTGGTTGATGTTCACTATCGACGACTCACCCAAGTAGATACACCACTTTTGCCAGATATGAGTCCCTATACTTTCTCCTTGAGTTGAACACTAAATACCAATTGAATATATGACTAGCTAGGTCATCTTCTTCAGGGTTTTGGATTAATCCCTTAGCAGCCTCATCCCCTATGGGCACTCTATTTGGATCACGTCCTTTGCGACCCCATTTATACACTACCTGGGTTACTTTTGTATTGGACAGTCCCCCTTTCCTAGTAACCACCCCTGTGATTGGAGAATTTGATCAGCAGATGCACAAATTCTCCCTTATTTCAATAAATTTGAGATAAGTCTAGGCTGATATAAGCTCCTTCTCAATTTTATCCCTCGCAAACTAACAGAGTCCATGATGAAATAAACTAAATAAAACAAACAAAAATATTTACTTGTGGATTAGGAATTCGAGCCCCCAAAGGGCCCCCTCTTCCCAAGCAGGCATTTTATCTTTAAGGTAGTGTCAGCAGAACTCCCTATAGGAATTGCCTGACTACCTGAGTTGAGATAAGTCCCTGGGTTGACACTCACTTCGTAGTCTCCCTTAGGTTAGGTTCAATCTATTTTGCCATAAGCAGGTTACCCCGACAATCATTCTGCTTTGAATAGTGTAAGACTATGATGCATTCTTTCTAGCATGATAAAATCGATGGAAGCCTTAGGTTTGATTTATTGCCCAAAGAAACCAATCACCCCAGTGGTCTTTTTGTAGTGGAAGGTGTGAGTCCCCAAGCTTTCTTCCCTTTAATTGATCATTGCAAATCGAGAGGCACTCCTTTGGTCGGATAGTTCTCCCATCGGTCGGGAAGCTACTCCCTTTGGTTTAATAAATCTGAGATAGGTCCAAGCTGATATGAGCCCCTTCTTAGTGTGATCCATCGCAAACCAATGGAATCCATCAAAATGAACAAATATAAAAATGAAATTAATCTTAACTATATTTGAGCTGATCTAAGTCCCCTAGAGGCATTCACTCAGTAGTCAGTCCTAGGTTGGGTTCAATCTACTATCTTGCCAATAGATTACTCCAGCAACTGGTCTCTACTTTGGAGGATGTAAGTCTAAATGGCTTTCTTCCTAGTATAGTTACTACATACCAAAAGGCATCCCTTTGGTTGGCTAGTCCTACTATATGTTTCATAGACTGCTCCTTTAGATTGGTAAGGTTAGTCCTCCATGGTTCTACTCATGGATCCATCAAACCAGCAAGATCCATCTCAAAATCCAAACCAACAAAATTGAAACAAATTTAACCCTCTTCCCGGTGAAAATTTCTCCTCAGTGAGACATAAACCAAATCAAATCTCTCATCCCTTGTGGATGACTTGAACGCTTCCCTAGTGAAGGTTCACATCCCTTAGTGGATTTCCCTCTCTCTTATGTCCCTGGACATAAGAAGAGCCACATTGCACTAAGCTCTGGATTCCTTCTACATGTTGGGTTAGGGATAGATTATTTCTATTAGTGCTTGTGCTCTTTCTGTGTTGTTGATCAATTCGGTCAACACTAATACATGCGGTGTTCCTTATTAGTCACACCACACCTATTGGATGCCCTATCTTGACCTCATTTTTATAATGAGCTCTCAACTCCTCCATCTTAGACATAGGACTTCTCTTAAACTTTAAGAGTTCCTTAGCCTTAAGATGCATCTAGTGATTAGGTGGACACTCTTCCTAGCCCTAGAGAGTTAGAATAGTTAGCCATAGGAATAGGTCATGCTTTAGGGGTGTTAGGAAAATTTTCCTATCCTTAGCTTGAACCATTCCTCACCTTCCTTCCTTCAAGTCAAACCCCAAATCAATCTTATTTGATTTTCTCCAAACTCAAATCAATGCCACATAATTGAAATCCATGATTGAAATCTATGATTAAAACCCATGAATGAAATTCCTCAGTCCAAATCTTTCTTAACTCATTAATCTTCTTTTAAAAACTTAGTCTAAATCATGATCAAACCAATTCAAACTCATGAGATTTTTTCATAACTCATTTATATTCTCATTTATATTTACATATAAAAATGAAATATAAATATAAATCAATCAAATCAAATCAAAAAATTAAATTCCAAATTTAAAATCCTTCTTAATTCCTTAATTTCTCTCTTAAGGACTTAGCCTAAACCACGATCAAATCAATTTAAACTCATGGGATTTTCTCATAACTTATTTATATTATCATATATATTCACATATATAAATGAAATATAAATATAAATCAATCAAATCAAATCCAAAAATTAAATTCCAAATTTAAAATCCTCCTTAATTTTCCTCTTAAGGACTTAGCTAAAAGCATGATCAAACCAATTCAATTTCATGGGATTTTCTCATAACTCATTTATATTCTCATTTATATTCACATATATAAATGAAATATAAATATAAATCAATCAAATAAAATTCAAAATTCAAGCTCCAAACTCCAAAATTTCCTAAGTCCTTTAAATTCCCTCTTTAAAGACTTAGCTTGGATAATGATCAAATCACTTAAAATCCTTGAAATTTTCACATGACCCATTTATATTATCATTTATATTCACATATATAAATGAAATATAATTCAAACAATCAAAACCACTTCCAAAAATCAAACTCAAATACATTCAAAATCCAACCTAAGCCTCTCAAGTTAAAATCTTGAACTTAGCCAAATCAACTTCTAATCAAGCCAAACTTTTGATTTTTCTTCATGATTCAATAAACCCTACAATCATGAATCTAAATATAAATACAAAATTCAATCACCAAATATAAACTCAATTCAAAAATCAAACCCAAAATCCATTCATTTTCTTCTTTTGAATATGAAATTGTCAAATGAATCAAAGACCATTTGAGTTCAAACCACTTGCAAATGGATTTATATTTCAATCATAATCCATATACAAGTTCAATCAAACTCAAATAAAGTTTTGACCAAGCCATTTGACCCACTTAGGCTCACTTGACCCAAAGTGACCTAAAGTACCCTCATGAGCCTAATTCTAACCAAATTGGATTGAATCAAACTCACATATGCCTCTCATCATGATCAATAATCATCATGAGATGATCAATCACCCAAATTAGGTCAAACCAAGTCAAGCCTAAGGGTTGACCAAGTCAACACTTAGCCAAAATGAAACCCAAGATAGCCAAAATCCACCATAGGTCAAATTGATTGAAACCATTGATCTAAGTTCATTCATGAACTATGTTTGAACTTGACCAAGTCAATAGTTAAGCCTAACCTAGCCCAATTGGCCACTTGACCCAAGTTAACCCAATTGGACCTAAAAAGTCAAAATGTGTCAAAACTTGATCTAAGACAAATTGATTAAAACCAATGAGCCAAGTTCATTCCAAATCACTTGTTGAACTTGACCAAAGCCTCAATTTGCCAACTAGACCTAACCTGGTCCAATTGACCTTGAACCTAACTTGACCTAAAGGGTCATGTTGAGACAAATTCAAACTTAACCAAAATTGATTGGAAATAAAGATACCAATCAACTTCATATGACTAACAAAACCTAAACCCACCCATGACCTAGCTCAAATAGGTCAAATGGGTCAAATTGGTTAACTTGACCCATTTGACCTAAATGATGTCATATGAGCCAAACTCAAAACTAAACCAAATTGAATCAAACCAAAGCCACCAAAACATTTCAAATGATCATATGAACTTGACCCAACCCTTAGTTTGACCCAATTTGACCAATTGGTCAACTTGACCCAAGTTGACCCATTTTGACCTGAATGGGTCAACATGAGCCAAACCATACCAAATAAACTATAAATCCAATGAAAATTGGAGAAACCTACTTTCTCAACATACCCAACCTATTTTCTCAATATTTCAAAGTTTAATGGCATGAGATTTTCACTATTAGATAGGCTTGCCATTATGGTTAGATGGTGTGTGCAAGTTTTCATTCCAATCCTAGCTTGATCAAGCTCAGATCTTCCCTTTGAAAGTGGACGATCTCCATTACTCCTCAGGAAAGAATAGGGATGATCTCAACCATCCATCCACACATTTTTGATGGACGACCGAGATTAAATGCACATTTAAAATCCTATTTTACCTTTTAAAATTGCGGGTTAATTCTTGGCCGTTCGATCCTTGATTGAACGGCGGATATAAAATCATGTAATGCAACTACCATGCATGTTGTGACATTATGTTTAAGTGGTTGCTCATTGGGTGACGCATGCAAAGCACACTTGACTCAGTCACCGCACATCACTCCATTAGATCAAGGGATTAATTAGGTTTTAAATAAATTTAATTAATCCTCTAAACTTCAAAAATTCATATCTCTCTAAAGAATATTTAGAGAAATATGAGGTAAATTGCCACTAAAAGATAATTCAATGTAGAATAATCTAGAATTGGTTTTAATGGATTTTGAATTGTATCTTTCTCTAATTTTACCTTTTATTGGAAATATTTTTTTGCTAATTACTCCTAATTAATGATTAATCTCAAACTTCTTGGGTATATTTTGGGGATGACTTACGCCTCCCAATTTTCTTGGGATTTATTGATGGCTTAATTGGATAATTGCTATTTCATTTCCTAATTACCCCTTTATGTAATTAAGGATTATTAAGAGGTTGATTAGTGTTTTAATCTCTTATTGAAGTTGATAGGAGGTTTAGGGAATAATTATGGAGCATTTCCCCTAAGCTATTCCCTAAACCCCCTTTCCTTCCTAATACTATTTTAAATAAGGGCTAATTCATTAGTTACCCTCTTAATTAATTTCATAAAATTTCTAAAATTTTCCAGAACTTAATTAATCTACTTTGGGTAGATGCTTAGGTGTTCAAGAGCCTAAGTTCAATTAAGGAAATCAAAACTCAACTCATATGTTTGAGGGTTGTTTTAAAATTACTTAAATTAAACCTCTTAGCTTAATTAACCATTAATCATGAGCCAAATTACATTAGGCCATTTTTTTCTAGGTGCATTGCAAATTTAAATTGCTTGTGAGGTTTTATGTCATCTCATTGGCTCATAATTACTTCGTTGACTATGCTAAGGTGGTGTAGGTAATAGTTAATTAACTTGTTTAATTCATAGCTTAACCTAATCATAATCTAAAATGAATCTAATCATCTAAAAATTAAACGAAAATGCCAAACACAGGTGGGAATGGGTTAGGAATAGAAAACTCAACTCACATTTTCAAAATTAAATCAAACTCAAAATCAAACAAAAATCATACTAAATAAACTTTGATTTACTTTAAACTTTCTTATTTCATAAGATTGTCTTTAGGATTTAATTAAAGTGAATGTGTTTACATGGTTTCATTGGATTAATTCTTTTCCAACTTGCTAAATATGTATGTCATGTGGTTTCATGCATCCATGCTTTTCAAAAATCAAATTTAAAATGAAAATATTTACTTTATGTCAAATTGCATGTGTTGGCTAAAGTAAGAATATGTGTAGCTATTATCACTATTAAATTCAAATTATTTTTAAAACATATGAATCAATTATAAAAATTGAAAGTGAGTTACTTATATCTTAATTATAAGCTTGCATGTGAATAAAATATAAGGATGTGCTTAGTGTAGGTTCTCCTTCTCTTCTCTTTTAGTTTAGTTTTGAATAGGATCTGACAAGGTGTATTATTCATTTGAAAAGAACCTAACACTTGCCTAATTTCATATCCTATTCATTCATATACTATCACTTAAGAAGGATACCTATGCTTGCACATATAAATTGCATAAACAAAAATAAATCAACTAATACAAAATTTTGCATTCTTTCTTTTCAATTCATTTCTTTTATACACATGTTTGTATTTAAGGAAAGTGATATATTAGTGGGGACAACCCTGAGGTTGCGAGGCTTTAAGTAGCCCTTACCTTACACCTCTTGTTAACAATGGCGCTATACTCACTTATGCCTTTCTTACCTTAATGTGTGCATGTGAAAATTGGAGAAGAAACCCCTTTTCTACTTAATGAAAATCATGCATCAAAAACTTTTAAATTTCCTTAAATGAATTACTTAGCATGCATCATAAAGTGTGTTAAATATTATCATTTGTGTGTATAGATCTCCTATTTTTCTTGGGATTGGATAGTTAGTTAGCGAAATCAATGGATTTATAATTAAGCAAATGAATAGTGGATTAACTAATTAATTTAGCTTACTTTCCTTTGTTAATAGTGAGAAGTCTTAAGGAAGTAGTTGGATTCATTCCTTATGACCATTTCATTAAGCCTCTTCATTTTTTTTAAAATTAATTAAAGCTTAAATAATTAATTAGCCACTTAATTAATAAATTAAGAAAAGAAAGGATAACTAATTATTTCAAATCCCAATTGATTATTTGAAATGACTTAGGCATTGGGATTGAGGTCTCTTCCTTGATCTCTTTCCCTAAGTTAATTTTATCATCCTAATTAAAAGATATAATCAAAGGAATTAATTGACCAAATAAGGGCTGAATTAATTTAAAATCCATTCATTCATAACCTTCCTTAATTAACCCTTGGGTAGTTCTTTGGGTGTTCAATAA
Organism: Cymbidium sinense; assembly: GCA_021442155.1. NCBI lineage: Eukaryota > Viridiplantae > Streptophyta > Magnoliopsida > Asparagales > Orchidaceae > Cymbidium > Cymbidium sinense. The sequence continues at coordinate 267,712,354 of CM038215.1, forward strand.
CTTAAAGAGAGAGTTAATGAAATTATGGTTAGCTGGCGTATGTGATAAAACCATAAAAGTAATTAAGTGAGTCCCTTAAGCTTAATTAATAATTAATTATGAGCTAATTGCATTAGGCCCCTTTCATTTCTTAGAAGCATTGCTAATTTACTTTTCATGTGGTTGCATCTCATGTTGGCTTATCATTGATTAATAAATTAACTTAAGGTAATATAAGTACGGGTTAATTAATTGATTTAATTCATACCTTAACCTAATTAAGACATAAAATCAACCTAATTGCTTTTCATTAAACCAAATTAACTCACACATGGGGAACTAGATTAGAATTAGAAAACGTCTTTCACATGTCTTAAGTCAATCAAACATAAATTCAAAAATGGCTTTTAAGAAACTTTGGTGTATTTAAAATGAGCTTGTTTAATATGATTGTCCTTAGGACTTAGTTGGATTGAATGAAATTACATGCTTGTGTTTCTTTATTTATTTCCAATCATGTTAAATGTTGTATGCCACTTGTAGTCATGCATTCATTTCTTTCAAATTAATTAAATAAATATGATTTGCTTTATGTCAATTTGCATGTGTTGACTTAATTAGAAATATGGGTGGATATTATCACCATTAAATCTCAAATCTGTTTTCAAATGCTTATTAATGAACATTTATATATATATATATATATATATATATATATATATATATATATATATATATATATATATATATATATATATATATATATTGACTTTACTACATATATACATAGGAGATGCATGTGAATATAAGCTTAGTGTATGAAGAAAAGTCTCTCTCTTTCATTCATGTGTTGACTTGCATAAGTTTGAATTTTAATGGGTATATTAGTCTGGACATTCCGTGGTTGGATTTTTGAATGTATTTGAGTTTGATTTTTGGAAGTGGTTTTAATTGTTTGAATTAATATTTCATTTATATATGTGAATATAAATGATAATATAAATGGGTCATGAGAAAATTCCAAGGATTTGAATGATTTGATCATGATCCAAGCTAAGTCTTTAAAGAGGAAATTTAAAGGACTTAGGAAATTTTGGAGTTTGGAGCTTGAATTTTGAATTTTATTTGATTGATTTATATTTATATTTCATTTATATGTCTGAATATAAATGAGAATATAAATGAGTTATGAGAAAATCCCATGAATTTGAATTGGTTTGATCATGCTTTTGGCTAAGTCCTTAAGAGGAAAATTAATGGCTTAAGGAGGCTTTTAAATTTGGAATTTAATTTTTGGATTTGATTTGATTGATTTGTATTTATATTTAATTTATATGTGTGAATATAAATGATAATATAAATAAGTTATATGAAAATCCCATGAGTTTGAATTGATTTGATTATGGTTTATGCTAAGTCCTTAAGAGAGAAATTAAGGACTTAAGAAGGATTTTAAATTTGGAATTTAATTTTTGGATTTGATTTAATTGATTTATATTTATATTTAATTTATATCTGTGAATATAAATGAGAATATAAATGAGTTATGAGAAAATCTCATGAATTTGAATTGGTTTGATCAAGATTTAAACTAAATCTTTAAAAGAAGATTAAGGACTTAAGAAAGATTTAGGCTTTTCTTAGGTTTGCAGATACTAAGGCTCAAAAGACTTTAAACAAATGGTTGCTATCTTTCCACAGGTTTGTTGGCTATGATGGCTGTGATGATTTCACTCCATTTTGGTTTGGTAGAAGCTCTTGTGTTGTAACCCTTCCGCTGAAGTTTGGATGCTCATATTTGCATGCCCAATTTGATGTGGCCGAGCTGAGCCTTCTATCACACTACTTTATAATCTTTCTCAGTTTATGCTGCTTTCAATTTTCATTTTGTTTGTATTACTTTAACTTTAACTGCTCTAATTTATATCTTTCTATAATTTTGCAGGTGCACTTCTCTTATTCTCTTGCAGGTTTGCTCCCTAGTGTCATGCATTCTCTCATCCTGAAGAGCTTTGGCCCTAATCTATCCATTGGCTTATCTATGTTAATCAATTTGTATCTTTTGCTTTCCTTTACTCTTTTATTTTTCTTTTGGTTGTACTTAGATAGGGGATTTACTCTCTAGGATGATTGTAGCTCTTTGAGCAGTAGTTGCGGAGTTTATCCCCTTTAAGGATCTTGTAACCCTTTTTTTGTGGCAATAAAATTCCCCTAATATGGGGTTTTCAAAAAAAAAAAAAAAACCTAAAACATACAACCTAAACCCTAAACCTTAAACCCTAAAAACCTAAAAACCTAAAAACCTAAACCTAACTTAAATAAAACGTAAAAATAAAAAAACCTAAACCTTAATTAAATAAGTAATTAAAATATAATCAAAACTTAAAATAAAACCTAAGCCAAAACCTAAACCTAAACCTAAACCTAAACCTAAACTTAAAAATAAATATATATATATATAAACTAAATAAAAAATAAATTAAATAAAAACCTAAACTAAACTAATAAAGAAAATAAACCTAAAAATAAAAAACATAAATAAAAAAAAACTAAACATAAAATAAAAAAACATAAAATAAAATAAAATAAAAATTAAATAAAAAACCAAGCCTTGAAAATAAACCTAAAAACACCTTAAAAATAAAAAATAAAACCTAAACCATATAAAAAAAATCGTAAACCTAAAATAAATAACATAAAAAAACTTAAACCTAAACCCTAAACTAAATAAAATATAATAAACTAAAAATAAACCTAAACCTAAACTAAAAAATAATACCAAAATAAACCTAAAATAAAAGAACCTAAACTTAAAAAAATAAAATAAAACCTACAGAACCTAAAATAAAATAAATAAAAAAATAAAATAAAATAAAACTAAACTTAGAAATAAACATGAACCTAAACCTAAAAATAAACTAAAATAAAAAGCCTAAACTAAAATAAATATCCTAAAATAAATAAACTAAACAAAATAAAATAAAAAATAAACCTAAATTAAAATATAAAATAAATTAAATTAAAATAAATAAACGATAAACTAAATAAACCTGAACATATTGGTTTACTTAATTTTAAAAAAAATACCTTAAACACTATAACCTTAAACCCTAAACCCAAATCCTAAACCCTAAACCCTAAACCTTAAACCATAAACTACCTCCACACCCTAAATCATAAACTCTAAAACTAACCTAAACCTTAATCCTGACCACTAAGCCCTACATGAACCCAAAAATAAAAATAAAACCTAAACCTAAACAAAATAATAAAATGAAATAAAGTAAAAAACCTAAACTAAAACCTAAACCTAAACCTTAAAATGAAAGAAAATAAAAAACTTAAAATTAAAACAAATTAAATAAAAACCTAAATTAAACTAAAAAATAAAATAAACCTTAGAATAAAAACCAAAATAAAATTAAAATTAAATGTAAAATAAAAAATAAAATAAAATAGAACTAAATAAAAAGCTAAACCTATAAAATAAACCTAAAAATAAATAAAAAATAAAACCCTAAACTAGAAAAAACCTAAACTAAAATAAATATAAAATAAACAAAATAAACTAAACTAAAACCTAAACTAAAATAAACTAAACTAAAATAAATAAAACATAAACCTAAACCTAAAGAAAGACCTAAACCTAAACCTAAACTAAATAAAATAAAATAAACTAAAAATAAACCTAAACCTAAACTAAAAATTAAAACTTAAAAATAAACCTATTTTAAAACCTAAAACCTAAACCTTAAAAAAATAAAATAAAACGAAACCTAAACCAAAATAAAAATAAAACCTAAACCTAAAAAATAAAATAAAATAAAACTCAACTAAAAAAATAAACCTAAAACTAAAATATACTAAAATTAAAACCTAAAATAAATAAACTAAACTAAATAAAAAAATAAAAGTAAACTAAATATAAATAAAAATAAACTTAATATACTAAATAAACCTAAGCGTCTTGGTTTAATTATTTTTTTTTAAAACCTTAAACCCTAAATCCTAATCCCTAAACCTAAACCCTAAACCATAAACCCTAAACCACAGCCTAAACTCCTAAACCCAACCCCAACCTAAACCTAAACCCTTAACCCAAAATCTTAAACCTAAACCAAAAGTAACAAAATAAATTAAAAAATAAACCTAAACCTTAAAACCTAGTAAACCTAGACCTAAACCTTAACCCTAAGAATGGGCAGAACCTTCATTGTAGGAACATCAGTGTCAACCAGGTTTAGTCTAGATCTAGCGATGGAGAGGCGGTGGTCACCACAGTGGTGGTGGGGGATCTGGAGGTGCTAGTGGATATGGAGGTGGTGGTCAGTGCAATGTTGGTTATGGAGGCGGGAAGAATGACGGAGGTTACAACCATGGTGGTGGCGGAGGGAGAGATCGTGGATATGATGGTGGATCTCTCTACTCAAGAGGCTGGGGTTGTTTTGATGGGAACTAGACAAACTGAAGAATGGTCGATCCGATCTACTGTTTATGGAACTATGTCTTTATAGTAGAGACGGTTCTAATTATTTAGGAGTTTTTATTTTCTCTATGCATGCTCCTTTTTTATCCATGTCATCACTTGTGTCTTAGAAAACTTATTGGGTTACTTGGTTGATGAAATCAAAAAAAGAAATGTTAAATCTAAATTTGTTCTCTGTTAAAAAAAAGCCCTAGGCCCTAAACCCTAAAAACTCCAAACCCTAAACCCTAAACCCTAAACCCTAAACACTAAACCCTAACACCCTAAATGCTAAAACCTAAACCCTAAACCCCAAACCAAAATCCTAAACTCTAAACCCTAAATCCTAAACCCTAAACCCCAAACCCTAAACCCTAAAAAGCTAAAAACCTAAACCAAAACTAAACAAAACCTAAAAATAAAATAAAAAAAACCTAAACCAAAATAAAAAAATTAAATTAATTTAAATTAAAACATAAACTAAAACCTACACCTAAACTTAAACCTAAAAAGAAAATAAAATATAAAATAAAAACTAAAATAAAATAAAATAAAAAAAGCCTAAATTAAAGTATAAAAACCAAAATAAAATAAAAACTAAACTTAAAAAAAAAAAAATAAATAAAATAAAATAAAAAAAAAACATAAAACATAAAACAAATATAGACACGAAAATAAATAAAAGTAAAACTAAAACTAAAATAAATAAAAAATAATAATAAAACCTAAAATAAAATAAAACTAAAAAATAAATAAACAACCTAAAACTAAATTAACTAAAAACCTAAACCTAAACTAATAACAAACCACAAAATAAACTTAAAATAAAACCAAAACCTAAAAAAAATAAAATCTAAACCTAAACTAAAATATAAAATAAAACCTAAATAAATAAAATATAAATAAAACTAAAACTAAAATAAGCGTAAACTAAACCTAAAAAAAAAAAATAAAATAAAGCTAAAATAAATAAACTAAAATAAATAAAACTAAATAAATAAAATAAAAATAAACCTAAATAAAATAAAATAAAATAAATAAAATAAATAAAAAAATAAATTGGATAGACTAAACCTAACTAACGGGTTTACTAATTTAAAAAAAAAGCTCTAACCTCACCCTACTAAAACCCAACCAAACCTAAATCTGCACAAACCCTAAAAAGCAGTGATCCACAACCCTGAGCCTCACAAACTAAGCAGTAGGCAGTATCTTTCCCTGACCCCTAAACCCTAAACCTAGCCATAAACCTAGGCCACAAGCCCTAAACCCTAAACCATAAAAACCTAAAAACCTAAACCTAAACTAAATAAAACCAAAACCTAAACCTAAAATATACTAAACCCAAACTTAAAATATACTAAACCTAAGCCCTAAACTAAATAAAATAAATTAAACAAACAATAAACCTAAACCTAAACTAAAAAATAAAACCTAAAAATAAACCTAATATAAAAACCTAAAACTTGAACCTAAAAAAATAAAATAAAAACCTAAATCGAAACCTAAAAATAAAAAATAAAACCAAAACCTAAAAAATATAATAAAAATAAAACAAAACTAAAAAGTAAGCATAAACTACTCCTAAACCTAAAAAATAAACTAAAATAAAAAACTTAAGCAAAAATAAATAAACTTAAAATAAATAATCTAAACGAACTAAAAAAAACTTAAATAAAAATAAGAAATAAAATAAATGAAAATAAATAAAAAATAAACTAAAGAAACTATATAAACCTGAACCTAACAATTTACTTAATTTAAAAAAAAAACCTAAAACCCAAAACACTAAACCCTAAACCCTAAATCCTAACCTTGAAACTAACGTAAAACCCTAAACCCTAATCCTTGAAACTAATCCTAAACCCTAAACCCTAAACTTACAACCCTAAATCCTAAATTATAAACCCTAAACCATAAATAGAAATAAAATAAAAATAAATAAATAACACCATAACCCTAAACCTACAACCCTAAACCCTAAACTGTAAACCCTAAACCACAAATAGAAATAAAATAAAAATAAATAAATAACACCATATCCCTAAACCCTAAACCATAAAACTAACCCTAAACCCTAAACCATAAACCATAGACCTACAACCCTAAACCCTAAACCGTAAACCCTAAATCATAAAACCCTAAACCCTAAACCCTAAAACCTACAACCCTAAACCCTAAACTAAAAACCCAAAACCCAAAACCCTGAACCCTAAATCCAAAAAACCTAGAAACCTAAACTTAAACTAAATAAAACCTAAAAATAAAATAAATACAAGAACTATAGCTAAATAAAATAAAATAAAATCAAAACTTAAACTAAAACCTAAACCTAAACCTAAACCTAAAAATAAAATAAAATAAAAAATAAAAACAAAAATAAAAGAAAATAAATAAAAACCTAGATTAAACTAAAAAAATATAATAAATCTAAAAAAATAAAATCCAAACGAAAAATAAAATTAAAATAAACCAAAAATAAAATAAAATAAAGACTAAATAGATACCTAAACCTAAAAAATAACCTAAAAATAAAACCTATAATTAAATAAAAAATAAAACCTATGCATTAAACTAAATAAAATAATCCTAAACCTAAACTAAAATAATTAAAACCTAACCCTAAACTTAAAAGAAACTAAACCTGAACCCTAAACTAAATAAAATAAAATAAACTAAAAGTAATCCTATACCTAAACTAAAAAATAAACCCAAAAAATAAACCTTAAATAAAAACCTAAAATCTAAACCCAAAAAAATAAAATAAAAACCTAAACCTAAACCTAAAAAAATAAAATAAAATAAAAAACTTAGACTCAAATAGATAAACTAAACTATATAACAACAACAACAACAACAACAAGCCTTAATCCCACTAGGTGGGGTCGGCTACATGAATCCTTCGTCTCCATTGTGTCCTATTATCAAATTCTCATCTAATTCAAGTATACTAAGATCATTTTATACATCTTAACCAAGTCTTTTAGGTCTACCTACCTTTCTTAACATAAGGCAAATCTAATGCATCTATTCTCCTAATCGGTCATCTGACGGCCGACGCTTTATGTTTAAAACCATCTAAGGCACCCTCCCTAATCTTGTCTACCACCTGAGCTACTCCAACTTTTCCAACATACTCATTTTGCATTCTATCTCAGTAAAGCCACTCATCCACCTAAGCATCCTCATCTCTGAACACTTAACTTAGTCTTATGCTTTTATTGGCCAACATTACCTATAAGTCATTGCAGTGTCTTACCACCATCTTATAAAATTTTCCCTTAAGTTTAAGTGGAACTTTTCTATCACATAATAAAGCGATGCATTCCTCCACTTCAACCATCCAACTTGAATTCTACTAATAACATCTCCATCTATTTCACCATCATTTTGAACAATAGAGCCTAAATATCAATCGCCACTCTTATTAATGACTTGATCACCTAAAGTCACAACACTATCACTAAAACTTCTACAACTAAAATTACACTCCATATATTCAATTTTAGATCTACTTAAACGAAAACCTTTAGACTCTAAAGTTGACCTCCATAATTCAAGTTTATGTTGGACTCCCTCTCTAGTCTTATCAACAAGAAGAATGTCATAAGAAAAGCATACACCAAGGTACATCTTCTTGTAAATGCCTCATAAGAACATCCATAACTAAAGTAAAAGATAAGGGCTTAATGTTGATCCTTGATGTAATCCAACAAATAGGAAAATATTTTGTCAATCCTCCTTGTGTTTGGACACAAGTAACTCTAGTATACATATCCTTAATGACTTTAATATAACCAATATTAACTCCTTTCTGTCTAGAACTCTCCAAAGAACATCTTGAGACTTTATCATAAGCTTTCTAAATCAATAAATATCATATGTAGATCCTTCTTACTTTCTCTATGCTTCTATTAAACCTCTTAACAAATGTATAGCATCCATAGATCTACTGCATGAAACCAAACTAAAGAAACTAGATCACATTGTAACCTATGCTCACTATTTCTCCCATAATTTTAATGTATGGCATTAACTTCCTCTATAATTTGCACACTTGTGCATCACCTTTATTCTTAAATATAGAACCAATAGACTCTTTCTCCACTCATCTGCATCTTTTAGTTTTAAAATAACATTAAAAGATTTGTAAGCCAAGAAATTCCTTGATCTCCTAAACATTTCCACACTCTATTGGAATATTATCCGTCCTATCGCTTCCACATTTCATTTTCTTTAAAGCTTCACTAACTATTTACTATAATGATAGAAATGAAATTCTCTATTTGTTTAGGGTATTAAGGTTGCTAAAATCAATCGTACTTTCAGATCCTTCATTGAAAAGTTTATAAAAATATCTCATCCACCTATTTTCAATATCTTTCTAAGAAAAGCACTTTATTATTTTCATCCTAATACCCTCACTTGAACTATGTCTTTACTTCTCCTATCTCTTTGCTTAACTTATACATACATCTTTCACCTTCTTTGGTATCTAATCTATTGTATAAATTACTAAAAGCTAAATTTTGCATCATATATTGCTTTCTTAGAATCTCTACAGGCCACTTTATATCTTTCCCAATTCTCCGAATTTTTACATCTAAACCAAGTTTTATAACAATGCTTCTTATTTCTTATCTTTTCTTGCACACTCTGACTCTACCACCAACTATTCTTATTAAAAGAAGCTTTTCCTTTTGATTCTCCAAGCACATCTTTAGCAACTTGCTTAATTTCACTTGATATTTTTTCCCACATAACGTTAGCTTCTTTATGAACACCCCAAATTCTAATATCTTGTAGCTTGCTCTTAAAAATATTTTTATTTGTGTTCTTTAAGTGTCCCCATCTAATCCTAGGATAATAATTTAGTTTATTTTTTCTCTTACAATCTTTCATCTTAAAATCTAAAACTAATAGTCAATGTTGGGTACTTAAAATTTCACTAGTATGACCTTACAATCTTTACAATTTAAACGATCTATTTTTCTTATCAAAAAATAATCAATCATTTTACTAGATCCATTTTATAAGTAATAATATGTTCATCTCTTTTCTTAAAAAAATTATTAGCAACTACAAAATCATAAGCTAAAGCAAAATCTAATATAGTCTTACCTTCTTCATTAGTCACTCCAAATCCATAACCACCATGAATACTTTTAAAATCTCTTACTACTCTACCAACATGTCCATTTAAATCTCCTCCAATAAATACTTTTTCTTCAAGAGGTATCTTGTAATCCTCTAATTCATTCCAAAATTTCTTTCGCTTACTTCAAAACCTACTTGAGGAGCATAGACACTTATAACATTGATAATCTTAGTCCACAATCTTTAAAGCTATAATTCTATCTCCACATCTATTAATACTTATAACATTATCCTTCAAACTTTTATCTATAATCACAACACCATTTCTAGTTCACTTTTACCAATATCAAAGTTTAAAACCTAAACTATCAATCTCCTTGGCCTTCACCAACCCATTTAATTTAACACATAAAATATTTATCTTTCTATGAACCATAATATCTATTAATTCCATTAATTTACCTGTAAAAGTACCTATATTCCAAGATCCTAACCTAATTAAACTAAACTAAATAAATAATACACAAGATAACCTAAATAAACCTAAACCTATCGGTTTACTTAATGTTTTTTAAAAAATCCCTAAACCCTAAACCCTAAACCATAAACCCTAAATCCTAAAAAACCTAAAACTATATATCAAACCTAAACTATACTCTAAACCTAAACCTAAACCTAAACCTAAACCTTAAAATAACCTAAACCTAAACACTAAAACCTAAACTAAACCTTAAACTTAAACTTAAACCCTAAAAGTTTAAACCCTAAACTCTAAACTAACTTAAACCTTAAAACTTAAAACCCTAAAGTAAGCTCTAAACCCTAAACCAACCTAAACCATAAGTTAACTAAACTAAACCCTAAACCCTAAACTAAAACCCTAAACCTAAAGCCTAAACACTAAACACTAAACCCTAAACCCTAAAATGCTAAACCCTAAATTTAAACTCTAACCTAAACCTAAAAGCATAAAACCTTAAAACCCTAAACTCTAGACCCTAAACCCTAAACTCTAACCCTAAACCTTAAAGCCTAAATCCCAAACCCTAAACTTAAACCCTAAACCCTGAAATTGTAAACTGTAAACTCTAAACTAACCCTAAACCATAAACCCTAAACCCTAAAATTGTAAACTCTAAACTCTAAACTAACCCTAAAACTAAACACTTAAAAACACTAAACCTTAAAGCCTAAAGGGTAAACCCTAAACCCTCAAATAAATACTAAACTTTAAACCCTAAAACCCTAAACCATAAATCCTAAACCTTAAAACCTAAAAACCTAAAAACCTAAACCTAAACTAAATAAAACCTAAGAATAAAATACCTAAACTTAAATCAAATAATATAATAAAATAAATAAAAAACCTAAAATATAAACAAAACAATAAAATAAATAAAAATAAAAACCTAAACTAAAACCTAAATCTAAACCTAAAAATAAAATAAAATCAAAAGTAAAAATAAAATAAAATAAAATAAAATAAGTAAAAACCTAAACTAAACTAAAAAAATAAAATAAACCTAAGAATAAAAACCTAAATAAAATAAAAATAAAATAAAAATAAAATAAAATAAAATAAAAATAAAATAAAAGAAAATAAAAACTAAATAAAAACCTAAACCTAAAAAATAAACTTAAAAAAATAATAAAACCTAAACCCTAAACTAAAAAAATACCTAAACTTAAAATAAAAATAAAATAAACCTAAACCTAAACTAAAATTAACTAAACTAAAAGAAATAAAACATAAACTTAAACCTCAAATTAAACCTAAAATAAATATAATAAAATAAACTAAAAATAAACCTAAACCTAAACTAAAAACTAAACCTAAACCTAGACTAAAAAATGAAACCTAAAATAACCTTAAAAAAACCTAAAACCTAAACCTAAAAAAGTGAAATAAAAACATAAACCTAAACCTAAAAATAAGAAATAAAACCTAAACCTAAAAAATAGAATAAAAATAAAACTCAACTAAAAAGACAAACTAAAAATAAATAAATCTAAAAAAAATAAACTAAACTAAAGAAAATTAAAAAGTAAATCGCAATAAAAATAGAAAATAAAATAAACTAAAATAAATAACAAATAAACTAGATAAACTTAATAAACATAAGCCTATGGGTTTACTTAATTAAAAATATAAAAACATTAAACCCTAAATCCTAAACATTAAACCTACAACCCTAAATGTTAAACCTAAACCCTAAAATACTCTAAACTTTAAACCCTAAACCCTAAACCCTAACCCTAAACCCTAAAGCCTAAAAACATAAACCCTAAAACCTTAAACCCTAAACACTAAACCCTACACCCTAAACCATAAATCCTAAACTCCAAACCCTAACCCCTAAACCTTAAACCGTAACCCTAAATCATAAAAGCATAAACCCTAAAACCCTAAACCCTAAACCCTAACCCCTAACCCATAAACTCTTACCCTAAACCATAAATCCTAAACCCCAAACCCTAAACCTAAACCCTAAACCTAAACCCTAAACCCTAAACCCTAAACCCTAAACCCTAAACCGTAAACCCTAACCCAAACCCTAAACCTTAAACCTTAAAATTGTAAAATTTAAACTTTAAACTAACCCTAAACCCTAAACCCTTTCTTTTTCTTTTTCTTTTTATTTTTCTTTTATTTTTAAACTTTGGCCAAGTTCACGATAATAGACTTGTTGATTTTCAGGGAAGTAGTAAGATGCATCCTCATATATGCTGACCTTGTTAATTGTAAATGGCTTGAGATCTCCTCTGACACAGTAGATGATCCCATCTCTCACAAAATTCATACACTGATGTAGAGAGGATGGAACTATATTATTTTTATGTATCCATGGTCTCCCAAGCAAAGCGTTGAAAGATATATTTGAGTCTATAATGAGAAACTTGGCTTCGGTCTTCCTATCATCTATCTCCAAGGGCAACACTATAGAGCCTAAGGAATGTTGACTTCACATTTAGAGTGCAGATTCAATCTTCCCATCTTAGACTTAGGAGTCTTCTAGACACTAAGAATTCCCTAATCATAAGATAATTCTAACAATTAGGTAAACACTTAACCTAAGCCTGATGACTTAGATGGGTTAACAATAGGTTTAGGTTATGCCTCAGAGATTAGGATAATCCACCAACCCTACAACCCAAATCCAATCCATGTTCACCTTCTAAATCCAAACCTCAAGTTCAATTCAAACATCAAATTAATATCTAAATCCAAACCCAAATTCAAAAACTAAATGATTGAAGCCCATGATCAAATCTAAACTTGAAACCCTTCCTAAGCCATATGACCTATCCCGTGGACTTAGCCAAATCTTAATCCAAATCAATCCAAAATCATTTGATTTTCTCATAATAAATTTATATCTTCAATCATCTTCCAAAATATAAATCAAATCTACATTCAAATGATCAAAACTAAATCAATCTAAATCAAATTAAATCAAAACCCTTCTTAAGCCATATGACCTATCTCATGGACTTAACCAAATATTAACCCAAATCATGTCAAACTTAATTATTCTTATCACAAATCAATCATATTTTCAATCATATTCACAAATTTAAATGAAATATACATTAAATCATCAAAACTAAACCAAACCAAATAAAAATCAAAACATAAGCCACATGACCCAACTCCATGGACTTAGCCAAATTCCTTCATTCCAAAATCCAAATTCAATTTATTTTCTCATGAATCAATCATACCTTCAATCATATTCATAAATGTAAATGAAATCTACAATCATCAAGTCAAACAAAAATCAACCCAAGTCAAACCCAACTTAACCCTTTTGACTTGAAATGCTCAAATGAACCAAAACCCATTTGAACCCAAGCCAATTGCAATTGAATTTATATATCAATCCCAAATCCATATATAAACTCAACTAAATCAAACTCAACCAAAAATTAAGCTAACTAAACCAAATTGGTCCACTTGACCTAAAGTAGCAAATTTAACCTATTTGAGCCAAGTTCTAATCCTACATAAATTGGATTGAATCAAGCTGATCAAAACATCCCATTATGATTGTTGTTCACCTTAGGTTGATCAATTATCATAAATTGGGTCAAACCAAGTCAACTTGGCCATTTGACCAAGTCAACCCCTTAACCCATATGATCCCAAACTAGCCAAATTGTAACCTAAGACAAATCCCTTAAAACCAAAGGTTCATACCAAATCAAAATTAATATTTGAATATGACTTGACCTTCAATTGAGTCAAACAAAACCCAATTATCCCTCTTGACCCAAGTTGACCCAAATTGGCCTGAAAGAACAAATTATGTCAAATCAAAATATAAAAAAAATTGATTGCAACCAATGGCTCAAGTTCATTCTAAATTGATTATTGAACTTCACGAAAACCATGGTTGGACCTAATTGAACCCAATTAACCTACTTAGCCTAAATTGACCTAAAGGTTCAAGTTAACCTAAATCAAAATCAAATCTAAATTAATTGAAACCAAAGCTTACAATCATCTTCAATTGGTCAATCAAACCCAAACCAACACCCAACCCAAGAAATTTGGCCAATTTTGTCAAATTTGTCAACTTAACCCATTTGACTCAAATGAATTCAAATGAGCCAAAATCAAATCTAAGTTAAACCAAACCAAAACATCTTGAATAATCATATGAACTTGGTCAATTCCTTGGTTTGACCTAATTTGACCAATTGGTCAACTTGACCCAACCTAACCTAATTTGACCTAAATGAATCAAATTGAGCCAAACCTAACCAAATCAACTCCAATTGACTTGAAATTTGGGCTAACCCACTTTTGGCTCATTTCAAATCTGTCCAAATCAAATCCAATGCCAAATGATCATTCTACCCTTGGCTCAAGGGCATCACATGAGACAAATCACCCATGTAAGTGGTCATTTCCATTCCTTGGCCACTTGGTACTCTCCCAATGGTCCACCTAGGCACCTAGGACACTGCTCAACTTGACCCAAGGGATTGTTGTGTTCATGACCCATTGGAGGTGAAATCACCTCACCCTCCCCATTGGAGCATTTGAAACCCATAGGACAACCATGATTCTTTCCTGGCAGCCACCTCCACACCTTCAATCAACCAAGCTGAGCAAACTCACCTCCTACCTGCCACCCACGACTCCCAGAGATGGTCGAAGAACAACTAGAAGCCAAACCTAATCCCACTATCTGATCAAGATGAAGGGGGGTATACACCCCCTCGTTTCCAGTCAAGCACACATAAAAATCATTCTTCAGAGCCCTAGCTACCCAAGATAAGCTGCTAGAGCCCATTCCCTAAGCTACCAAGCTCGTTCCTCGATCAGAAAATGCCATTCTCATCTATCCCAAAATAGGACACTTCATTTTTGACCTAACTTTCCCATTTCTTCATAAAACTCAAATTAACTTTGCATGCACCTTCCCTAGGCCTCGTTGTACAAAAAATCATCCCAAGCTTCGAGCACGTGGTGGGACTTAAGTCAAAGTCTTGCTCCAAATCATTGATTCATGTACTTTCGAGTGAAAGTCAAGGAATTGATCCAATTGTTGCTCAATAGGGCTTCATCTCCACTAGATGGAGCATCCTCAATCATTTGAGCCACTGGTCTTGAGCTCTGACAAGGTATGCTTCCAAAACTTGTATCTCGTGTGAACTTGACCATTGGATCCCCTTCGATCGATATCATAAAGGTGTGGGATCCTTTTGGAGTTGATCCTAGCTCGGGTAAGCTCGGATCAAGTGAGCAATGTCTGACAGACTCCATTCTCCCTTACTTTCTTAATGTTAGATCACACACCATCCATTCTATGCGATCGGAATGGACAACCATGATTAGATTCACTAGATCAATCTGATTTAATCCTATTAAGGCTGGGATTAATCATCCATCGATCTCGGATCGAATGAGATGAGAAGCGCGTTGCCATGCCATGTAGGCCACTGAGTAAGTTTTAAGTAGCCAATCCCACGCTATGTGAAAGTGTGTCCGCGTCGTCACATGGTGCCAATAGGATTAGGCTTTAATTAGGCTTAATTAATCATTTATAATGGCTAAAACTTCTAAAATCATAAAAATCATAGAAAATCAAAAATGCAAATAAATACTAATTTTAATGGTATTTCATAGGAGAATTATTAAAATTTATCTTAACTAATTTTGAATAGTAATTAAGGTTTAATTACAAAATTAATTAGCTTAATTACTCATTAATTACTGAGCAATTAATCCCAAAAATGGGCTAATTTAAAGGGATGACCTATGCCTCCCATGATTTTCTTGGGATTTATTGCTCACTTAATTAGGAAAATTGACTAATTAAACCTTAACTACTCTTTTAAGTTAATTAATGATTAATTAATCCCATTAATAATAAAGAATTAGTTAATTAAGTTTACTAATCATTGTTCAACAATAAGTGAACTAAGGAATTAGGTTGGGCCCCCTTTCCCTAAGTTCATTTCACACTTTTTAAAATGAAATTAATTAAATCACTTAATCAAATTGAAATCGTAATCACATCAGACCTTAATTAATTAAATCATGGGGGTAGATCTTTATGTGTATTATAACCTAAAAGAGTTTAATGAAATTATGGTTAGTCCACATGTGTGGGAAAACCATAAGAGTAATTAATTAAGTCCCTTAATCTAATTTACTATTAATCATGAGTCAATTGCATTAGACCCCTTTTATTTCCTAGGATCATTACAAGTTTATTTTCCATGCATATCATGTTGGCTCATACTTACTTAGTTAATTACTTTAAGGTGACATAGGTAAGGGTAATTAATTCATCTAATTAAAGTTCAACTTAATTAACCCATAAAATCAACTTAATTACATTTCCTTAAATTAAATCAAATAATATAATGTGGGAATGGGTTTAAAATAGTAAGTGATGATTTCTCTTCTCCTTTAAATCAAATCAAATCCAAAACTTAATTAATAAAGAATCTTTGGTTTGCTTTAAATAATCTTATTTGATTTGATCATCCTTAACCCTAAAACAAACCTAAAATAAACCCTAAACCCTAAAACATACAACCTAAACTAAATCTAAACTTAAACCCAAAAACCTAAAACCTAAAACTAAACCTAAATTAAATAAAATGTAAAATAAAATAAATAAAAAACTTAAACCTTAATTAAATAAATAAATAAAATAAAATAAAACTTAAACTAAAAAGCTAAGCTAAACCTAAACCAAAACCTAAACTAAACTTAAACTTAGAAATAAAATAAAGAAAAAAATAAAAACTAAAATAAAATAAATTAAATAAAACCTAAACTAAACTAACAAGAAAATAAACCTAAAATAAAAAAACCTAAATAAAATAAAATGTAAAATAAAATAAAAATTAAAATAAAAATTAAATAAAATTAAATAAAATACTAAACTTTAAAATAAAGCTAAAACACCTAAAATAAATAAAAATAAAACCAAACCCTATCTAAAAAAACAAACCTAAAATAAACAAAAAAACTTAGACCTAAACTAAAATAAACTAAACAAAATAAATAAAACCTAAAGAAACCTAAACCCTAAATAAATAAAATAAAATAAACTAAAATAAACCAAAACCTAAACTAAAATAATGCGAAAATAAACTTAAAATAAAGCCTAAAACCTAAACTTAAAATAAAATAAAACCTACACTAAACATAAAATAAAATAAAACCTAATCTAAAATGTAAAATAAAATAAAACTAAACTAAGAATAAACATAAACTTAAACCTAAAGAAACTAAAATAAAAGCTGAAACTAAGATAAATAACTTAAAATAAAATAAACTAAATAAGATAAAATAAAATAAATGTGATTAAAGATATAATAAAATAAACTAAGATAAATAAAAATACAAATAAACCTACATCTGGTTTGCTTGATTAAAAAACCACCTAGGCCTAAACTAGACTTCAGATCTAGGCCCCACCATAACTGAGGCTAAGATCTACTGACCACCACTGACCACAGGCCATGGGCTCTAAATGACCTGACCCTGGCTACTGACCTTACTGGCCACAAACCCTAGGCCAAACTGGGCCTGATACTGACCCAGGCTGGGCCTGGGCCACTGGGGCATGGGCCAGGCATGTGACCACTGAGCCACCAACTGGGCCACTGAGGCTGGGACCCTGAGCCCTGGGCTAGATCCTGAGCCCACTGGGCTTAAGCTGACCCTGAGCCAAAAAGGCCCTAGGCCCTGAGGCTCTGAGAGCTGAACTGGCTGCAACTGAGCCACTGACAAATGGGCCCCCTGGGCCCTGATCTCCTGACCCTCCTGAGACAGAAACCTGGGCTAGGCTAAATAAAACCTAAAGATGATTAAATTGAAACCTAAATAAATAATAATGAATGAGGTAAAACTAAACCTAAACCATGAAGATAAAATGAATAAATTAAAACCTAAACTAAAATAAAATCTTTAGATAAAAATAAATAAAATAAAACTAGTGTAAAATAAAATAAAATAAACTTAAAATAAAATAAAAGAACTAAATAAAATTTGAAACTATTAAAATAAAATCTAAACCTTAAACCCTAAAACTAAAATAAATATAAAATACAAAATAAACCTAAACTAAATAAAATAAACTAAACTAAAATAAATAAAACCTAAACCTAAACCTAAACTAAATAAAATAAAATAAACTAAAAATAAACCTAAACTAAACTAAAAATTAAAACTTAAAATAAACCTATAAACCAAAACCTAAACCTTAAAAAAAAATAAAATCAAAACATAAACCTAAAATAAAAATCATAAACCTAAAAATAAAATAAAAATAAAACTCAACTAAAAATAAACCTAAACCTAAAAATATACTAAAATAAAACCTAAATAAATAAACTAAACTAAAATAAAAGTAAACCTAAATATAAATAAAAATAAAGTAAACTAACATAAAAAACTTAATATACTAAATAAACTAAACCTTGGTTTACTTAAGTTTAAAAAAACTTAAACCCTAAATCCTAAACCCTAAACCATAAACCCTAAACCCTAAACCCTAAACCATAAATGCTAAACCAACAACCTAAACCTTAAATCGTAAACCTTAACCCTAAACCCTAAACCCTAAACACCAAATACTAAACCTAAACCTAAAGTAATAAAATAAATTAATAAATAAACCTAAACCTTAAAACAAAATAAACCTAAACCTAAACCTAAACCCTAAGAATGGGAAAAACCTTGATGGCAGGAACACCACCATCAACCAGCCTCAATCTAGATCTAGCGGTGGAGGTGAAGGCGGAGGTGGTGGTCACTGCAGTGGTGGTGGGGGATCTGGAGGTGCTAGTGGATATGGAGGTGGTGGTCAGAGCAGTGGTGGTTATGGAGGAAGCGATGGAGGTTTACAGCAGTGATGGTGGCGGAGGGAGAGATTGGGGTTATGATGGTGGATCTCTCTACTTGAGAGGTTGGGGGTTTTGATGGGAACTGGAGAAACTGAAGAATGTCCGATGTGATCTACTGCTTATGGAACTATGTCTTTACATTAGAGATGATTCTAATTTTTTTTGGGTTTTTTTTGCTATATGCATGCTCATTTTTGATCCATGTCATCACTTTTGTCTTAGAAAACTTGGTGGGTTACTTGGTTGATGAAATCGAAAAAAAATAAATCAATTTGTTCTCTTAAAAAAACCCTAGGCCCTAAACCTATAAACTCTAAACCTAAACCCTAAACCCTAAACCTTAACCTAAAACTAATCAAAATCCTAAACCTAAACCCCAAACCAAACACTAAATGCTAAACCTAAACCCTAAACCCCTAAACCCTAAACCTAAACCCCCAAACCTAAACCTTAAAAAACCCTAAATAAACCTATAAAGCTAAAATAAACCTAAAATAAAATAAAAAAAACTAATTTTCTTTTATTGAAAACTCTATAAACTCTAGAAAGAGTATCTAAGAAAATACCATCATCTAATTTGTATTCAAACATACCTAAATGCTCTTTTCCATTATTCAAAATAAAACATTTACATCAAAATACATGAAAGTGTTTAATCTTAGCGTTCTTTCCAAAAAATAATTCATAGGGTGTCTTCTTCAAAATTGGTCTAAAATAGATCCTATTCATCACATAACATGTAGTATTTATTGCTTCTGCCCAAAAATTTTTTTTGCAATTTATACTCATCAAGCATAGATCTACTTAATTCAATTAATATTCTATTTTTTTCTCTCTACTACTCCATTTTTTGGGGAGTTCTAAGTGCAAAACAATTATGTCTAATCCCATGTTCATCACAATAATCTTCAAATAATTTATTTTCAAATTTTTCACCATGATCGGTTTGAACCCTATAATCAAAAAGGCCTTGTTCTCTTTGAATATATTTAGAAAACTTTTAAACTCAACAAAAGCATCATCTTGCAAGTTACAAACAAAACCCAAGTATATCTAGAGAAATCATCAATAATCACAAAACCATAATTTTTCCACTAAGCTAGTGGTAATTGGACCAAATAAATCCATGTGCAACAATTCTAGAGGTCTAGAAGTAGAAACAATATTTTTACCTGTAAATGAGCTTCTAGAATGCTTACCATGAATACATGCATCACAAACATAGTTTGAATGAAAATTTAATTTAGGCAATCCAACTACTAAATCAAGTTTAGCAATTTTATTGAGTGTGTGCATGTTAATATGACATAGTCTCCTATGCCATAACCATATATCATCATGAGTGCTTTTAAAATAAAGAAAATTCAAATTCACATAATGAAAGCTATCTAAATCAATGACATAAATATTTTTATGTCTTTGTCCTACTAACAAAACATTTTCAATATTTTTTATAATACAATATATGATGCATGAAATACTACATTCAAACCTTTATCACATAATTGACTAATAGAAATTAAATTATGTTTTAATCCTTCTACTAGAAAAACTTTATCAAAAGTGATAGAATTCTTACAAATATAACCAATGACAATGATATTTCCTTTTTCATTATCTCCATATGTAACAAATCCTTTATCTTTATCTCCCGTCATATGTCTTGAACATCCACTGTCCAAGTACCACATGCCTTCTTTGATTTTTCTTTGAAGGCATTCTACAAAAGAAAATCACATGTTAACTTTTGGAACCCAAACATGTTTGGGTCCACATTCTAAATTCAAAGCAAGATATCTTGCATGTGTGGTTTGTGTAGTGCTTGTACCTTTTGGTACTGATACATAAGATGATTGCTTAGTGTTTTCTAATTTATGTGCATAGCAATCAAATGAAATATGCCCTTTTCTATCATAATAGTTGCAACAAACATTAGTGTTTGCATATGGCTTAGCATAATAATTATAAGATATATGAGTGGGATGTGTATGATGCAAATAATTTTTATTAGATGCTCTACTTGATGAAGCATTATAATGAATTTCAAACATAATTCTAATCTTTCTTTTAATAAGATATTCTCTCTTTCAAGTTTACATATAAGGAACAAATATTTTTACTTTTTTAAATTATCACATACATTTTTAAATCACAAAATGCATATCTAAATTTTTATGTTCTTTTCTAAGGTTTTGTATTTTTTAATTATTTTTATTAAATAATTAAATTATTAAAAGCATTATCTAAATCATCATAAGATATATCATTACATACCTCTTGAGAATCTAAGTCAGATTCTCCATTTTCCATAAGACATATGTTGACCTCTTCATCGGATGAGCAAGTACTTGATTCATTTGAATCTGGATTGGCCAATAAAGCCTTCTTCTTCTTCTTGTGGTACTTTTTCTCCTTCATATTTTTTCTTCTATCCACATCAATCTCTTTCTTCTTTGATTCAAGAAGTTTTGGACAATCACCTCTTATGTGTCTAGGCTTTTTACAATGGTAGCAAATGATCCCTTCACCTACAAGAAATTTCTTAGTTTGAAATTTATAGTTTTTAGATTTTTTATACCTTTGATTCTTCTTCCTTAGCAAGTTCCCAAGCCTTTTGGATAGAATGACCACCTCATCACTATCACCATCCGAGCTTAAGGTGTTATGTTCATCACTATCATCAACTTGTAATGTAATGGCTTTTCCTTTCTCCTTCTCCCTTTTGGCTGAGTTATCCATCTTATCCCTTTGAGCAATAACCTATTCATGTGTTATCAAAGAACCCAAAAGCGATCAAGTGGATAAGTAGATAAATCTTTGCTTCACTAATAGATGTTACTTTAGCTTCCCATTCTTTTGGAAGACATCTAAGAATCTTATAGACTAAGTCTTGATTCTAAATGTTTTCCAAAAGAATGCAATGTGTTAATTATTTTCATGAATCTAGTATACATATCAGAAATAGATTCAGAAGGAGACATATGAAATAACTCATATTCATGAACAAGTCTATTTATGTGAGCATCTCTAACTTCACTAGTTCCTTCATAAGTTATATTGAGTTTATCCCATATTTCTTTTGTTGTACTTAACATAGAAATTTTCATGTAATCATTAGGTAATAAATTACAATGTAAAGTATTACAAGCCATAGCATTTAATTCTTCAAGTTCTCTTTTACTACATTCCATTCCTCAAAGTTTATTTTTCTACTTTAATGTCATTTACTTCTTGTGGGTGTATGATATTGATGTGTCAACATATACCACATGCCTGCATCTTGACCTCTTAAAAATGTACTAATTCTAATTTACCAATAATCAAATGGTACACTATCTATAAGTGGAGGTCTATGAGTGGATTGTCCCTCTGGTAGTGAACCCTTTTGGAAACCTTATGCCATAGTGAAAAGATCTACTCTTGGATGTTAAGCTAATAAAAGAGCCTAGGCTCTAATACCAATTGTGAGTCACTATAGCACGCAAGAGGGAGGGGTGTGAATTGGGCGATATTAAAAATTTTAAAAGTTAAATCTTAAATTTTAAGTTTTAGTAGAAAATTAATTTTTGATTTTATAATGACAAGATACAATTCTTAATGCGGCAAAAATAAAAGTACAGTAAAGTAAAGAGAGACAATCGACACATAATTTTTACATGGTTCGGCCAAACCCCAAAACTAGCCTACATCCACACCTAGCCACCCCTGGCTAGGAATCCACAAAATGCAAAATAGCTTACAAATAGTACTCTCCTACAATGGGGTGAGTATAACCCCTACAACAATATGTACTCTTTTACAAAGGGGCAAGTTCAACCACAATATAAATTTATAGCATGAAAAGAAAATTACAAAATAATAAATTTTGATAAAATATATCCCTCATAAATATATCACGCCATCCAATTCAAAAAGTGATCTCACAACTTATTAATGATCACTTTACAACTTAAAATTTGGCAAGATAAAATGCTCACTTAATATTGATAAAAAATAATAAAATAAATATCTTAAAGTGATCTTACTAAGATGTTTATGTTATTACAATTGTAGACTAATATAAAATGATTTCAAAATAAATTCACAAATATTTTGCACAATAAAATAAATTTCAGCAAAGAATAATTTATTTTATTTTAACCAAAAAGATGCTTTCAATTAATGAAAATGATCACAAAATACTTAAATAAAATTAGTATATGATAGATCTAAGTAGACTAGTAAGCTTCTAATTAAAAAGAGAGATCCAACAAGTATGAAAATAATTTCAGCACAATAAATTAATTTAAAATGCTTAAAATAAACTTCTAAAATAGATTTAAGAATAAATGATCTTTTTAATAAGACTAATGAAGAAAATTTTTAAGAAACCAAAAGAAATTTGTATGAAGCTAAAAATTTCAACAAGTTGAAATAAATTCTACAAACTAACACAAGAGTTTTTCACAAAAAAAAATGATTGAAGAAACTTTGATGTGAAAAACTTTGACTTTGATGTCCAAAGACTAATCCACCAAAAAGTATAAATTGGAAAGAATAAATACATGGTGAAAATAGTATGAACAACCAATAAAAAATTAAGATCAAGAAAACAAACTCAAGTAATTTGAGAAAGCTTGCTTAGTTGAAGATGTTGAAGCTTCCAAACCAAGGATTTTTTGTAATATTTGGAGAACACTTGGAAGGAAAATATAATTTTCTCTCTTAGATTTCGGAGGGATTTTGAATTTGAATGAGGAATGCTTTCTTGAAGAGAATGAGGGCTATTTATAAGCAAGAAGATCATTTTGAATTATTTCAAAAAATTTATTATTTAACATCAATTTATCATATAATAATTTAATATTCAATAAAAAATTAATTTATTTTAAATAAATATTAAATTTAAACAACCAAAATTTGGCTATTCACATGGGCAAGTCAAAAATAATCAAATATGGCTCTTAGTATATTCAAAGCATATAGAATGCAATCATTATTAAAATCATCTAATGTTTGAAAAGTCATATTAAATTCAATTTTAATCAAACGTGGGTCATGTAACCTATCAAATTAAAGAAAAAAAATCCAAGGAATCCGTTGGAGATGAAATCAGATATAAATTCCTTGATTATAAAATGACTTTGGCTAAAATACCAAATTTCACATATCTTTATTAATTTTGAAATATGACATTTAAATATTATGATATAATTTATATATAATCATACATATGTTAGTTATCATATAACCTTAAATTTAAATTTAAATTTTTAATTATATTACATATATAAATTAATTTCTCTTAATAGTCATAATTTATTATCATTTATTATTTTGACAATTCAAATGCTATGTATGAAACATATAATTTAATGTTAATTAGATAGAGATTTATATAAATTAACCTCATTATCATTATTTAAAATAAAAAAGAATAATATGTTAAGTTATGAGCAAATTGATTCATGTCAATGAACTCATATGAATTTTTAAGATAGTTATAAATGCATATAACCTAAAATATTATTATCTTGAGCTTCACATTATCCTTTTTGATCAATCTTTCATTCTTCTAATCTTACAATTTCCTCAAACATATTATGAGACGTATTGGACATGTAATTAGAAATTAATATATCTAAAACACATAAAACATACATTAGAATATCCAAGCATTTGTTTGTTATCATCAAAATTGATCGGATTAAACATGAGGCTCATTAAGGCAACAAGAGGTGGCGGTTATCAGAGTGGCGGTGGGGGATCTGGAGGTACTAGTTGTGGTCGGAGCAGTGGTGGTTATGGAGGTGGGAGAAGCGATAAAGGTTACATCTGTTGCTGTGGCAGAGGGAGAGATCGGGGATATGATGGTGGATCACGCTACTCGAGAGGCAGGGGTAGTTTTGATTGGAACTGGAGAAATTGAAGAACGGTCAATCCAATATGCTACTTATGGAATTGTATCTTTACAGTGGAGACAGTTCTAGTTATCTAGGGTTTTTTATTTGCTCTATGCATGCTCATTTTTCATCTATGTCATCACGTGTGTCTTAGAAAACTTAATGTGCTACTTGGTTGATGAAATAGAAAAGAAGAAATATTGAATCTTAATTTGTTCTCTGTTAGAAAAAAAACTAAATAAAATAAAAACCTAAACCTAAAATAAACCTAAAATAAATAAAAAAAAAAAATAAAACTAAAAAAAAAAACTAAACTAAAATAAACAAAATAAAATAAACATAAACATAAATTAAAATAAACTAAACAAAAATAAATAAAACCTAAATCTAAACCCTAAACTAAATAAAATAAAATAAACTAAAATAAACTAAACTTAAAAAGAAACTAAAATAAAACCTAAAACCTAAACCTAAAAAATAAAATAAAAACCTAAACATATACCTAAAAATAAAAATAAAACCTTAACCTAAAGAATAAAATAAAAATAAAACTAAACTAAAAACTAAACATAAACCAAAACCTAAACCCAAAAAATAAACTAAAATAAAAAAAACCTAAACAAAAAAAAATAAACCTAAAATAAATAAACTAAATTAAATAAAAATATAAAATAAAAAATAAAATAAATAAAAAATAAACTAAATAAACTAAACCTAGGTTTACTTAATTTAGAGAAAACCCTTAAACTAAACCACAACGTAAACTTTACCTAAACCCTAAACCATAAACCCTAAACCCTACTGGGTTTGCTTAATTTAAAAAAAAATAAAATAAAAAAATAACGAAACCCTAAAATAAACCCTAAACCATAAACCCTAAACCCAAAACCAAACCCAAAACCAAAATGCTAAAAACCTAAACTAAAATAAATAAGCCTAAAATAAAATAAATAAATAAAACATAAACCAAAATAAAATAATAAAAATAAATAAAATAAAAACCTAAACTAAAACCTAAACCTAAAAAGAAAAAAAATGAAAACTAAACTAAAATAAAATAAATAAAACCCTAAAATAGACTAAAAAAATAAAATAAATAAAAAATAGAAAACCTAAATAAAATAAAAACTAAATGTAAAATAAAAATAAAATTAACATAAAATAAAATAATAACTAAATAAAAACCTAAACCTAAAAATTAATAAAAAATACAAAATAAACCCTAAAATAAAAAAAGCATAAACCTAAAATAAAAAAATAAAATAAACAAAAACCTAAACTAAAATAAACTAAACTAAAATAAATAAAACCCAAACCTAAACCAAAAATAAACAAAACCTAAACCCTAAACTAAATAAAATAAACAACTAAAAAAAATAAGCCTACTATAAAAACCTTAAAATAAATCTAAAATAAAAACCTAAAACCTAGAAAATAAATTAAAACCTAAACCAAAACCTAAATAAAAATAAACCTAAACTTAAAAAAAATAAAATATAAATAAAACTAACAAAATAAACACAATCTAAACCTAAAAAATAAACTAAGATGAAAACCTAAATTAAAATAAATAAACATAAATATAAATAAAATATAAATAAACTAAGACCCAGTCCCAAGGCCTAGCCACTGAACTAACCTGGGCCCTAAACTGACTGATCCTACACCTGGGCCAGATACACTAGGCCGAGCCCTCAGGCTGACTGAGCCAGGCTGGGCCCAGGCCACTGATCCTGAGGAAGGCCACCTGGGTGGGCCTGAAAACCCAGACTGCTGCCCCAGGCCCAAACCTGGGCTATACTGAGTCTAGATCTGACTGAGCAGGCCTAGGCCAGACCAGGCCCTGAGTCCAGGCCTGGGCCTGAGAGGCCTGGGCCTGACTGACACTGAGCCACAGGCCTAGGCCCTGGTGGGACTGGGCCCCAAGACTAAAGGCCTAAACTGCCCTGATCTTGGCCCAGAGCCAAACTGGACTGGAAAGGAGCCTGAAACCCACAGGCCAAAAGACCACTGGGCCTGGGCCTGGGCCCAGGCTTTGACCTAGGCTGAGCCCTAACACCTAGAGGCTAGGCCACCAGCCCTGGGCTACCCAACTGAGCCAAGGCCTGAGCCTACCAAAACTAATGAGATCTAAGATAAAATAAATAAAACTGACCTAAAATGTAAGATTAGATAAAGATAAACCTGATCTAAACCTTAATAAAATACAATAATAATAAAATAACTAAGATAAAATACATAAACCTAAAACTAATAAAATAAACCTATGAAATAAATAAAATAAAAAAACTTAAAGTAAAAAAATAAAATAAACTTAAAATAAAATAAATTAAAAACTAAATAAAAACCTAAACCTAAAAAAGAAACCTTAAAATAAAACCAAAAAATAAATAAAAAGTAGAACCTAAACTGTGAACTAAAAAAAACCTAAATCTAAAATAAAAATAAAATAAACCTAAACCGAAACTAAAATAAACTAAACAAAAAATAAATAAAACCTAAACCTAAACATAAACCTAAACTAAATAAAATAAAATAAAATAAAATAAAAAATAAACTAAATAAACCTAAACCTACCAGTTTACTTAATTTAAATAAATAAATAAAACCCTAAACCCTAAAACTAACACTAAACCCTAAACCTAGATAAACCCTAAAACCCTAAACCCAAAACCCTCAAAATGCTAAAATCCTAAACCTAAACTAAATGAAACCTAAAAGAAAAAAAATGTAAAGAAAACCTAAACCTAAACCTAAACCAAAACATAAAAAGAAAATAAAATAAAAAACAAAAACTAAAATAAAATAAAATAAATAAAACCCTAAACTAAACTAAAAAAAATAGAAAACCTAAATAAAATAAAAGCTAAACATAAAATAAAAATAAAATAAACCTAAAATAAAAATAATAATAAGAACTAAATGAAAACCTAAAGCCAAAAAATAAACCTAAAAATATAACCTAAAAAATAAATAAATAAATAAAACTTAAACACTAAACTAAAAAAAAACATTAACCTAAAATAAACAAAATAAAATAAACCTATGCCTAAACTAAAATAAACTAAACAAAAATAAACTAAATAAAATAAAATAAACTAAAAATAAACCTAAACCTAAACTAAAAAATAAAACCTAAAAATAAACCTAAAATAAAAACCTAAAACCTAAATTTAAAAAAATAAAATAAAAAACTAAACCTAAACCAAAAAATAAAAATTAAACCTAAACCTAAAAAATATAATAAAAATAAAACTAAACTAAGAAAATAAGCAAAAACCTACTACACATAAACCTAAAAAATAAGCCAAAATAAAAAACCTAAACTAAAATAAATAAACTAAACTAAATAAAAAATAAACCTACATAAAAATAAAAAATAAAATAAACTAAACTAAATAACAAAAATAAACTAAATAAACCAAAATCTATCGGTTTACATATTTTAAAAAAAACCCTAAACCCTAAACTCTAAACTCTAAATCCTATTCCCTAAACATTAAACCTTAAGCCGTAAAACTAACCCTAAACCCTAAATCATAAACCTACAACCATACACCCTAAACTAAAAGCTCTAAATAAACCCTAAACTAAACTAAACCCTAACTATAACCCTAAACCTAAACCCTAAACCCTAAACCTAAAACTAAACCTAAAACTAAACCTAAACTCTAAAATAACCTAACCCTAAGAAACTATAAACCTAAACTAAAACTATAAACCCTAAACCTAAACCTAAACCTAAAACCTAAACCTCTAAACACTAAACCCTAAACCCTAAAACCCTGAACCCTAAACCCTAAAAACATAAAAACCTAAACTAAATGAAACTTAAAAATAAATAAATTAACATAAACCCAAATAAAATAATAAAATAAAATAAAATAAAAACCTAAACTAAAACAAAAACCTAAACCTAAAAATAAAATAAATAAAAAAGTAAAAATAAATTAAAATAATGTAAATAAAAACCTAAATTAAACTAAACAATAAAATAAACCTAAGAATAAAAAACCTAAATGAAATAAAAACTAAACATAAAATAAAAATAAAATAAAATAGAATAAATAAAAAATAAACCTAAAAATAAATAAAAATATTAAACTTAAACCCTAAACTAAAAAAACCTAAATCTAAAATAAAAATAAAATAAGCAAAATAAAATAAACTTAAAGATAAACTAAAATATACTAAACTAAAATAAATAAAACCTAAACTTAAAATAAACTAAACCTAAACCTAAACCTAAACTAAATAAAATAAAATAAACTAAAAATTGACCTAAACAAAATCTAAAAAATAAAACCTAAAAAAAAACATAAAATAAAAACCTAAAACTTAAACCCAAAAAACTAAAATAAAAACCTAAACCTAAACCTAAAATTAAAAAATAAAACCTAAACCTAAAAAATAAAATAAAATAAAAACTAAACTAAACAAAAAATAAATTTAAACCTAAAAAATAAACTAAAATAAAAAACCTAAACTAAAATAAATAAACCTAAAATAAAATAAAAAATAAAACCTAAACCCTAAACTAAAAAAAACTAAACCTAAAATAAACAAAATAAAATAAACATTAACCTAAACTAAAATAAATTAAACTAAAATAGATAAAACCTTAAACCCTAAACCCAAACCCTAAACCATAAACCCTAAACCCCAAGCCTTAAACCTAAACCTAAAGTAACTAAATAAAATGTAAATTAAACCTAAACCCTAAAACCTAATAAACCTAAACCAAAACCTAAATCCTAAGAATGGATAGAACCTTGATAGTTGGAACATCACCATCAACCAGGCTCTGTCTAGATCTGGCGATGGAGGTGAAGTCGGAGGCAACGATTATCAAATTTATGGTGGGGGATCTGGAGGTGCCGGTGGATATGGAGGTGGTGGTCAGAGCAGTGGTTGTTATGGTAGAGGGAAGAGCGATGGAGGTTACAGTCGTGGTGGTGGCGGAGGGAGAGATCAGGGATATGATGTGGATCCTACTGAAGTCGAGGTGGTGAATGGGAACTAGTGAAATTGAAGAACATCTGATCGGATCTGCTACTTATAGAACTATCTCTTTACAATAGAGATGGTTTTAGTTATCTATGGTTTTAGGTTTTCTCTATGCATGCTCATTTATTAACTATGTTGTCACTTATGTCTTAAAAACTTGGTGTGTTACTTGGTTGATGAAATTGAAAAGAAGAAATGTTGAATCTAAATTTGTTTTCTGTTAAAAAAAAAACCAAAAACCCTAAACCCTAAAATAAAACTTGAACCCAAAACCTAAAACCTAAACCATAAACCCTAAACCCTAAAAAATCCTAAACCTTAAACACTAAACCCTAAACCCTAAAACTCTAAACCCTAAACCCTAAATCCTAAAACCTAAACCCTAAATCATAAACCCTAAACCTTAAACCCTATGCCATAAATAAAATAAATAAATTAAAAATATTAAATAAACCTAAACCTATCAGTTTAGTTAATTTAATAAAAAAAACCTTAAACCCTAAATTGTAACCTTTAAACCCTAAGCCCTAAACCCTAAACCCTAAAGTTACAACCCTAAAACCTAAATCGTACACCCTAAAAAACCTTAAACCCTAAACCCTAAACCTTAAACCCTAAAAGCATAAACCCTAAAGGCTTAAACCATAAAACCTAAACCCCAAACCCTAAACCCTAAACCCTAAACCATAACCTTAAATTATAAACCCTAAACACCAAACCCTAAACCTTAACCTAAAGTAACTAAATAAATTAAAAAAATAAACCTAAATTTTAAAACCTAATAACCCTAAACCTAAACCTAAACCCTATGGATGGCAGAACATTAACGGTAAGAACATCACCGTCAACCAGGCTCAATCTAGATCCGGTGGTGGAGGCATATCGCAAAGGGTGGATCTGAGGTGGTGAATATGGAGGTTGAGTAGTGGTGGTTATGGAGGCGGGAAGAGCGACGGAGGCTATAGCCATGGTGGTGGCGAAGGGAGAGATCAAGGATATGATGGTTGATCCTGAAACTCAAGAGACCGAGGTGGTTCTAATGGGAACTGGAGAAACTGAAGAACTACCGATCCGATCTGCTGCTTAGGGAACTATGTTTTTATAATAGGGATGGTTCTAGTTATAGGCTTTGATTTGTCAGATGCATGATCATTTTTATCTATGTCATCACTTGTGTCTTAGAAAACTTGGTGTGTTACTTGGTTGATGAAATCAAAAAAAAGAAATGTTGAATCTAAATTTGTTATATGTTAAAGAAAAAACTAAAAAACTCTAAACCCTAAACTAAAACCTGAGACCTAAACCTAAAACCTAAACCCTAAACCCCAAACCCTAAATCTTAAAAACCCTAAACCTTAAACCCTAAAACCTAAACCCTAAACCCTAAACCCTAAATCCTACACCCTAAATGCTAAACTAACCCTACACTCTAAAAAGCTAAAAACCTAAACCCAAACTAAATAAAACCTAAAAATAAAATAAATAAAAAACCTAAACCAAAATAAAATAAAATAAAACATAAAATAAAACCTAAACCTAAACCTAAACCCAAAAGAGAATTAAATAAAAAAAACTAAATTAAAATAAAATAAATAAACTAAACTAAAAATATAAAAAACCTAAATAAAATAAAACTAAACCTAAAATAAAAATAAAATAAACCAAAAATAAAATAAAATAAAATAAAAAACTAAAAAAAACTAAACCTAAAAAATAAACCAATAAATAAAACATAAAAATAATAAATAAAAACCTACACCCTAAACTAAAAAAAAACATAACATAAATAAAAATAAAATAAACCTAGACTTAAACTAAAATAAACTAAACTAAAATAAATAAAACCTAACCCTAAACCTAAAATAAATTAAACCTAAACCTAATATTAAACTAAATAAATTAAAATAAACTAAAAATAAGCTTAAACATAAACTAAAAAATAAAACCTAGAAATAAACCTAAAATAAAAACCTAAAACCTAAACTTAAACCTAAAAATAAAAAATAAAACCTAAACCTAAAAAATAAAATAAAAATAAAACTAAACTAAAAAAAAGCCTAAACCTAAAAAATAAACTAAAATTAAAAACCTAAACTAAAATAAATAAACCTAAAATAAATAAATTATAATAAATTAAAATAAAAATAATTCTAAATAAAAATAAAAAATAAATTAAATTAAAATAAATAAGAAAATAAACTAAATATACTAAATAAACATAAACCTACAAGTATACTTAAATTTAAAAAAATAAATAAATAAAATAGATAAATAAATAAATAAATAACCCATAACCCTAAACCCTAAACCCTAAACCCCAAAACTAACCCTAAACCCCCTAAATCTACAACCTGAAACCCTAAACCATAAACCCTAAAACCTGAAACCCTAAACCTTTAACCCTAAACCTAAACCCTAAACCATAAAACCCTAAACCCAAAAACCCTAAAATCAACAACCCTAAACCCTAAACACTAAACCCCAAACCCTAAACCCTAAACCCTAAACCCAAAACCCAAACCTAAACCAATAAACCCTAAAAATCTAAAAACTTAAAAACTTAAACCTAAACTACATAAAACCTAAAAGTAAAATAAATAAATAAACCTAAACCTAAACCTAAAAAATTAAATATAATAAAACTAAACTAAACTAAAAAGTAAATAAACCTAAAAATAAAAAACCTAAATAAAATAAAAACTAAATTGAAAATAAAAATAAAATCAAATCAAATCAATTATAAACAAAATAAAAACCTAAACCTAAAAAATAAACCTAAAAAAGAATGTAAAAATAAATAAAAAAATAAAACCAAAACCCTAAACTAAAAATAAACAAAATAAAATAAACCTAAACCAAAACTAAAATAAAATAAAGTAAAATAAATAAAACCTAAACCTAAACCTAAAATATAGTATACCTAAACCCTAAATAAATAAAATAAACTAAAATAACCTAATAAGATAAAAAAATTAAACCTAAAATAAAGTTAAAATAAAAACCTAAAACCTAATCCTAAAAAAATAAAATGAAAACCTAAACCTAAACCTAAAAGTAAAAAGTAAAACCAAAACCTAAAAAATAAAATAAAAATAAAACTAAACTAAAAAATGAACATAAACTTAAACCTAAATCTAGAAAAGCAAACTAAAATTAAAAAAACCTAAACTAAAATAAATAAACCTAGAATAAATAAACTAAACTATATAAAAAAATAAGCCTAAATAAAAAAATAATAAAATAAATTAAAATAAATAAAAATAAATTAAAATAAACTAAATAAACCTAAACCTAACTACTTAATTAAAAAGAAAACCTAAACCTTAACTAAACCTAAACCTAAATCCTAAACTCTAAACCTAAACACAACAACTAACCCTAAACCTAAACCTAAACCCAACTAAACCCTAAACCTAAAACCTACCCTAACCCTAAACTAAAACCCTAACCTAAAACTAAACCCTAAACTAACTAACCTAACCCTAACTTAAAACCTAAACCCTAATGCTAAACCCTAAACCTCCTAATCCTAAACCTCTAACCTAAAACTCTAAAAACCCTAAACTAAAGCCTAAACACTAAACCCTAGACCCTAAACCTAAACCCTAATCCTTAACCCTAAACCCTAAACCATAAATTCTAAAAGCTTAAATCCTAAAACCATAAACCCTAAAAAACCCTAAACCCTAAACCCTAACCCCTAACCTAAACCCTAAATAATAAACCAAAAATACTTAAAAATAAATAAAAAATAAAACTTAAACACTAAACTAAAAAAAAACCTAAGCTTAAAATAAAAATAAAATTAACCTAAACCTACACTAAAATAAACTAAACTAAAATGAATAAAACCTAAACTTAAACCTAACTTAAATTAAACCTAATCCCTAAACTAAATAAAATAAAATAAACTAAAAATAAACTTAAACCTAAACTAAAAAAAATAAAACCTAAAAATAATCCTAAAATAAAAACCAAACACCTAAATAAAAAAAAATAAAAAATAATACTTAAACCTAAAAAATATAAAACTAAACTAAAAAATAAACATAAACCTAAACCTAAACATAAAAAATAAACAAAAAAATCTAAATTATAATAAATAAACCTAAAGTAGATAAACCAAACTAAATAAAAATAAAAAATAAAATAAACTAAAATAAATAAAAAATATGTTAAATAACTTAAATAAACCTAAACCTACCGATTTACTTAATTTTTTTTAAAAAAACCCTAAACCCTAAACTAACCCTAAACCCTAAACTATAAACCCTAAACCTAAACCCTAAACCTTAAACCCTAAACCCTATCCCAAACCATAAACCATAAACCCTAAACCCTAAAACCCTAAACCCTAAACTTTAAACTAACGCTAAACCCTAAACCTTAAACCCTTAAGTCTAAAGCCTAAACTCTAAACTAACTTTAAACCCTAAGCTAACCCTAAACCCTAAAGCCTAAACACTAAACCCTAAACCCTAAACTCTAAACCTAAAAAAACCTTGAACCCTAAAACTTAATCCTTAACCCTAAACCCTATACCGTAAAAGCACAAACCCTAAAACACTAAATCCTAAATGTTAAACCCTAAACCCTAAATCATAAACTCCAAACCCTAAACCTAATCCTAAAGTTACTAAATAAATTTAAAAAATCTAAACCCCAAAACCTAATAAACCTAAACACTAAGAATGGCTACCGATAACATCAAACTAAATCTTGGAGGCAGTGAGGCTATGGTCATCAGGGTGGTGGGGATCTAGAGGTGTTGTGGATATGGAGGTGGTGCTAAAAAAGGAGGAGGAGCGATGGAGGTTACAAACATGGATGGAGGAGAGATCATATGATGGTGGATCCTACTACTCGAGAGGAAGGCGTGGTTCTGATGGGAACTAAAGAAATTAAACAATGGCCGATCTGATCTGCTATTTATTGAACTTTCTTTACACTAGAGACAATTCTAGTTATATATGGTTTTTAATTTGCTCTATGCTTCATTTTACATTTATATGTCTTAGAATACTTTGTGTGTTACTTCGTTGATGAAATTGAAAAGAAGAAATATTGAATCTTAATTTGTTCTCTATTAAAATAAAAAACCAATAACAAAAAACCCTAGACTAAAACTTGAACCCTAAACCTAAAACTTAAATCATAAACCTAACCTAAAAAACTCTAAACCTAAACCTAAACCTAAACCCTAAACCCTAAACCCTAAATTCTTAAACCCTAAATCTTAAACCCTAAAACCTAAACCCTAAACCCAAAAACCTACACCTAAAGAAAATAAAATAAACCTAAACCTAAACTAAAGTAAGCTAAACTAAAATAAATAAAACCTAAACCTAAAGCTAAAATATATTAAACCTAACCCTAAACTAAAAAAATAAAACCTAAAAAATTAACCTAAAAATAAAAAACCTAATACCTAAACATAAACAAATAATAAAAATCTAAACATAAACCTAAAGAAAAAAAAAACAATATAAACCTAAAAATAAAATAAAAATAAACTAAACTAAAAATGAACAAAACCTAAACCTAAACCTAAAAAATAAACTAAATAAAATAAAACTAAAATAAATAAACCTAAAATAAATAAACTAAACTAAAAATAATAAAGAGTAAAATAATAAATAAACAAAAACCTATCAATTTACTTAATTTTAAAAAAACCATAAACCCTAAATTCTAAACCCTAAACCCTAAACCCTAAAACTAACCCTAAACCCTAAATGTTAAACCCTAAAACTAACCCTAAATATTAAATCCTAAAACTAACCCTAAACCCTAAATAATGAAAAAAATTAAAATAAACCTAAAAAAACCCTAAATGCTAAACTTTAAACCCTAAACCTAAAACCCTAAACGTTAAACCTAAACTAAAACCTAAAACCTAAACTTAAACCCTTAACCTAAATCTAAACTAAATTAAATAAAATAAAACCTAAACCTAAGCCTAAACTAATAAATAAACTAAAACTAAATAAAATAAAATTAAATAAATAAATAAACTAAATAAAATAAATTAAACTAAATAAACTTAAACCTAAACTAAACTAAAATAAACTAAATTAAACTAAACTAAACCTAAACCTAATCCTAAACCTAAACCTAAACCTAAACCTAAATCTAAACTAAATAAATTAAATAAATAAACCTAAACTAAAAATAAACTAAATAAATAAACTAAGCTAAACTAAACTAATCTAAACTAAAATAAACCTAAACCTAAAATAAATAAACCTAAACCTAAATAAATAAAATTAACTAAAATAAAATAAATTAAACCTAAACCAAAACTAAAAATAAATAAATGAAACTAAACAAATAAACCTTAACTTAATAAACTAAATAAATAAATAAATCTAAACCTAAACCTAAATTAAACTAAATAAATAAACCTAAACTAAAATAAAAAATAAACCTAAACCTAAACCAAAATAAAAATGTAAAACTAAACCTAAACATAAAAACCTAAATAAAAAAACCTAAACCTAAACCTAAACAAACCTAATAAACCTAAACTAAAATAAACATAAACTAAAACTAAATAAAATAAAATAAAATAAACTAAAATAAATAAACCTAAACCTAAATAAAATAAACCTAAACTAAATAAACCAAAACTTAAATAAAACAAAAACATAAATTAAATCTAAACCTAAACCTAAACTTAAACCTAAATAAGTAAACCTAAACTTAAATAAAACCTAAACCTAAACCTAAACTATATAGACCTAAACCTAAACTAAAAATAAACCTAAACTAAATAAAATTAAACTAAATAAAACCTAAACCTAAACCTAAACTAAATAAAAAAAACTAAATAAATAAATAAAATAAACCTAAACCTAAATAAACTAAACTAAACTAAACAAAAAAAATACTAAACTAAATAAATAAACTAAATAAAACATAAAACCAAAACTAAAATAAATAAAATAAATAAACTAAACTAAACTAAACCTAAACCTAAACCTAAACCTAAACCTAAACCTAAAAATAAACTAAACTAAACTACACTAAACTAAATAAAGCAAAAACCTAAACAAAATTAATAAACTAAATAAAATAAACTAGCTAAACTAAATTAAATAAATAAACCTAAACATAAATAAATAAACCTAAATAAAAATAAAATAAAACATAAACCTAAACCTAAACCTAAACCTAAACCTAAACATAAATTTAAACCTAAACTAAACTAAAATAAATTAAAATAAAGTAAACTAAAAATAAACTAAATAAACTAAACTAAATAAATAAAGCTAAACGAAAACTAAGCTAAAAATAAACTAAAATAAAATTAAACTAAATAAATAAATAAATAAATAAACCTAAACTATTCTAAACTAAACAAACTTAAACTTAAACCTAAACCTAAACAAAATAAACTAATAAAAAATAAACTAAATAAAAAACCTAAACCTAAACTAATAAATAAATAAAATAAAATAAAATAAAATAAACTAAATAAACCTAAACATAAACCAAGTAAATAATCTAAATAAACTAAATAAAATTAAACTAAAATAAACCTAAACTAAATAAACCTAAAACTTAAACCTAAACTAAACTAACCTAAACTAAAATAAATAAAATAAATCTAAACTAAAGTAAACTAAACTAAATAAAAAACCTAAAAAAATAATAAACCTAAACCTAAAACGTAAACTAAAATAAACCTAAACCTAAAGCTAAACCTAAAAAAACTAAAACCTAAACCTAAACCTAAACTTAAACTAAACCTAAACCTAAGCTTAAACTAAAATAAACTAAACTAAACTAAAATAAACCTAAACCTAAACCTAAAATAAATAAATAAATAATCATAAACCTAAACCTAAACCTAAACCTAAACTAAATAAACCTAAACCTAAGATAAAGCTAAACCTAAAAAATAAACCTAAACCTAAACTAAACTAAACCTTAAAAAAATAAACTAAATAAAATAAACTAAATAAACTAAACTAAACCTAAACCTAATCCTAAACCTTAAATAAATAAAAAATAAACTAAATAAGTAAATAATCTAAATAAATTTAATCCTAAATAAACTTAAATTAAACTAAATAAGTATAAATAAATAAATATACCTAAACTAAACTAAATAAACTAAACTAAAAACCTAACTTAAAATAATCTGAATGAAACCTAAACCTAAATATTTAAAATAAACTAAACTAAATAAATAAGCCTAAACAAAATAAAATAAATAAACCTAAAAAATAAACCTAAACCTACTAAAGACTAAATGAAACCCTAAAATAAACTAAACTAAAATAAAATGAAATAAACTAAATAAAATTAAATAAAGGCACTTAAAAATAAAATAAACCCTAAACTAACTAAATAAATTGAATAACTATACTAAATAAACATAAATAAATAAAATAAAATAAATTAAACTAAATAAAAAATAAAATAAAATAAAATAAAAATCGAAACCTAAACCAAACTGTAAACCTAAAATAAAAACCTAAACATGAACCTAAGCTAAAAATAAAAATAAAAATAAACTAAAATAAAATAAATAAAATAAAATAAATAAAATATAAACTAAATATAAAATAAACCTAAATAAATAAAGTAAGTAAAAAATATAATAAATAAATAAATAAATATAAACAAAAAATAAACCTAAACTAAATAAACTTACGCCAAAACCTTAACCTAAACCCTAAACCCTAAATAAAATAAAATAAAAAATCCAAACTAAATAAAACCTAATCCTAAACCTAAATAAATAAATAAACTAAATAAATAAACTTAAACCTAAACCTAAATAAATAAATAAACAAAATAAATAAACCTAAACCTAAACTAAACTAAATAAGCTAAAAGTTAAATAAATAAATAAACCTAAACCTAAACTAAATAAAACTAAAAACTAAGTAAACCTAAAAAATAAAAATAAACTAAACTAAACTAAAATAAATAAACCTCAACCTAAATTAAAAATAAACCTAAAAAATAAACCTTATTAAATAAACTAAATAAATTAAACTAATAAAATAAAATTAGAATAAAATAAATATAAATAAACCTTAACCTAAAACAAAAAACCTAAACTAAATAAATCTAAATAAACCTAATCCTAAACCTAAACCTAAATAAACTAAACTACAAATAAAAATAAATCTTAACCTAAATAAAAATATAATAAACCTAAACTAAACCTAAACATAAAATAAAAACTAAATAAAACAAACTAAATAAAACCTAAACCTAAATGTAAACCTAAATAAAAATAAAACATAAACTAAATAAACCTAAATAAAAATAAAATATAAAATAAAAAAAACTAAATAAACCCTAAACTTAAATAAAACTTAAACCTAAACTTAAATAAAACCTAAGCCCTAAACCTAGACTAAACTAAATAAACCAAAAAAATAAACCTAAACCTAAACTAAATAAACTAAAAACTAAATAAAATAAACTAAACTAAAAAACATAAAATAAATAAACTAAATCAAAAGTAAATAAAACCTAAACCCAAAATAAACCTAAATCTAAAAACCTAAACATAAATAAAGTTAAACTAAACTAATATAAAACCTTAAATAAATAAAAAATAAACTAAATAAACTTAAACCTAAATAAACCTAAACTAAACTAAATAAATAAAAATAAAAATAAAAATAAATTAAATAAACCTAAACTAAACTAAATAAACTAAACTAAAAACCTAAATTAAAATAAACTAAATGAAACTTAAACCTAAATATTTAAAATAAACTAAACTAAATAAATAAACCTAAACAAAATTAAATAAACTAAACCTAAAAAAACTTAAACCTAAACCTAAACTAAAACTAAATAAACCTAAACCCTAAACATAAACCTAAAAATAAACTAAAACTAAACCTAAATAAAATTAAATAAAACCTAAACAAAAAATTAAATAAAGCCTAAACTAAATAAATAAATTGAATAAATATAATAAATAAACCTAAATAAATAAAATAAAATAAAAATAAAATAAAAACAAACTAAAGTAAATAAAATAATAAACTAAAATAAAATATATAAAAAATAAACTAAATATAATATTAAACCAAAATAAATAAAGTAAGTAAAAAATAAAATAAATAAATAAATAAATATAAACCAAAACTAAACCTAAACCTAAACCCTAAACCCTAAATAAAATAAAACAAAATAAACCAAACTAAATAAAACCTAATTAAATAAATAATCTAAATAAATAAACTTAAACCTAAACCTAAATAAATAAATAAACAAAATAAATAAATCTAAACTTAAACATAAACCTAAACTAAACTAAATAAAACTAAAAACTAAGTAAACCTAAAAATAAAAATAAACTAAACTAAACTAAAATAAATAAACCTAAACCTAAACCTAAACTAAAAATAAACCTAAAAAATAAACCTTATTAAATAAACTAAATAAACTAAACTAATAAAATAAAATTAGAATAAAATAAAAATAAATAATTCTAAACCTAAAAATAAAAAACCTAAACTAAATAAACCTAAATAGACTTAAACCAAAACAAAAACTAAAATAAACTAAAAGCCAAACCTAAACCTAAACCTAAACCTAAATAAACTAAACTACAAATAAAAATAAACCTTAACCTAAATAAAAATATAATAGACCTAAACTATACATAAACCTAAAAGAAAAACTAAATAAAAAAAACTAAATTAAACCTAAACCTAAATGTAAACCTAAATAAAAATAAAACATAAACTAAATAAACCTAAATAAAAATAAAATAAAATAAAAATAAATAATAAATAAATAAACTAAATAAACCCAAAACTTAAATATAACCTAAACCTAAACTTAAATAAAACTTAAGCCCTAAACCTAAACCAAACTAAATAAACCAAAAAAATAAACCTAAACCTAAACTAAATAAACTAAAAACTAAATAAAAAAACTAAACTAAACTAAAAGTAAAATAAATAAACTAAATAAAGAAAATAAAACCTTAACCCAAAATAAACCTAAATCTAAAAGCCTAAACCTAAATAAACTTAAACTAAACTAAAATAAAACCTAAAAAAAACTAAATTATAAAAAAACTAAAATTAAAAAGAAAACCTAAACCCAAACATAAATCTAAACTATTAATAAATACAATAAATAAAGAAATAATGAAATAAACCTAAATAAACCTAAACCTAAACTAAACTAAAAATTAAAACCTAAAAATTAAATAAACCTAAACTAAAATAAACTAAAATAAACTAAACTAAAATTAAATAAACCTAAACCTAAACCTAAACCTAAACTAAATGAAAACATAAAAAACATAAACTAACTAAACCCTACCCCCCCAGACCCACTAAACCCTAAACCATGTTATCTGAGCCACTCCCAAAACCTAAACCATCCTTAAACCCTAAACCACTAGCCACAAACCTAAACCTAAAAACCTAAAAACCTAAGCCTAAACTAAATAAAACCTAAAAATAAAATAATGAAAAAAACCTAAACTAAAACTTAAAACAAAATAAAAACCAAAACCAAAATAAAATAATAAAATAAAATAAAATAAAATAAAATCCTAAATTAAAACCTAAACCTGAACAGGAACCTAAACCTAAATATAAACCTAAAATAATAAAATTAAAAATTAAAACTAAGCTAAAATAAAATAAATAAAACCTAAAACTTAAAAAAAACCTAAAATAAAATCTTATATAAAATAAAACCAATATAAAATAAAAAATAAACCAAATAAAATAAAATAAAACTAAATAAAAAACCTAAAAAAAAATAAACCTAAAAATAAAACTTAAAAACAAAAAAACAAAAAAAAAACCTAACCCTAAACTAAAAAAAATAAACCTAAAATAAACAAAATAAAATAAACCTAAACCTAAACTAAAATAAACAAAACTAAAATAAATAAAACATAAACCTAAACCTAAAATAAACTAAACCTAAACCCTAATCTAAATAAAATAAAATAAACTAAAAATAAACCTAAACCTAAACTAAAAAATAAAATTTTGAAATAAACCTAAAATAAAACCTGACCTAAAAAAAAAATAAAATGAAACAAAACGTGAACCTAAAAAATAAAATAAAGCCTAAACCTAAAAATAAAATGAAAATAAAATAAACTAAAAAATAAAGATAAACCTAAACCTAAACCTAAAAAATAAACAAAAATAAATAAACAAAACTAAATAAAAATAAAAAAAATAAACCTAAAAAAATAAAATAATAAAATAAACTAAAATAAATAAAAATAATCTAAATAAACCTATTCCTAACAATTTACTTAATTTCAAAAGAAAAACCCTAAACCCTATTAATCGAGGCCTTAATCCTTGTGACAACCCTAAATCCTAAACCCCAGCCTGGCCCCAACCCAAATCCACAGGCCCTAGGCCAACCTAACCTGACCCTAGGCCCTAGGCCCTGAGTCCTAAGCCCTGAAGCCCAGGCTCTAATCACTGAGCCACAGGGTAACAGGCTCTAAACAGCCAGGCCTGAACCTGGGCCACCAAAAACCCTAAACCTGACCCTAAACTAGGCCCTGAGGCTGAGCACTGGGCCCTGGGCCATGGGCCAGGCCCTGGGCCCCCAGACCTATCCTCCACTGGGCCACAGGCCACTGATCCCAGAGGCAACCATCATAGCCACTGGGCCTACTGGGCTAAACAGGCTGATGAACTGGGCCACAACCATGACCCTGGGCCCTAAACCCTGGGCTTGGGCCCCCACCCTAAACCTAAATCCTTCCTAAACCTGATTGTCCCAGATAAAACCTAAAAATAAGAAATAAAACCTAAACATAAATCAAATAAATAAATAAATAAAACCTAAACCTAAACATAAACCTAAACCTAAAAATAAAATAAAATATAAAAAAACTAAACTAAAACAAAATAAATAAAAACCTAAACTAAATTATAAAATAAGATAAACCTAAATCTAAAAAACCTAAAAATATTTTAAAAAAAATGTAAAAAAAATAAAATAAACCTAAAATAAAATATAATAAAAACTAAATAAAAAGTTAAGCCTAAAAAATAAACCTAAAAAGAAAACCTAAAAATAAATAAAAAATAAAACCTAAACCCTAAGCATAAAAAAACCTAAACCTCAAATAAACAAAATAAAATAAACTGAAACCTAAAGTAAAATAAGCTAAACTAGAATAAAAAAAACCTAAACTTAAACCTAAATTAATGTAAACTTAAACCCTAAACTAAATAAAATAAAATAAACTAAAAATAAACCTAAACCTAAACTAAAAAATAAAAACTAAGAATAAGCCTAAACTAAAAACCTAAAATCTAAACTTAAACCTAAAACTAAAAAATAAAACCTAAACCAAAAAAACAAAATAAAAAATAAAACTAAATTAAAAAAATAAACATAAACCTAAACTTAAACCTAAAACACAAACTAAAAAGAAACCTAAACTAAAATTAATAAACCTAGAGTAAATAAACTAAAATAAATAAAAATAAAAAATTTGAAATAAAAAATAAAAAATAAAATAAACTAAAATAAATAAAAAATAAGCTAAGTAACTAAATAAACTTAATCCTACTTGGTTTGCTTAATTTTTATAAAACCCTAAACCCTACCTAAACCCAAATAATCCACCTCCCAAACCTGATCCAAGAGCCACAAATCTGCCTGCACCAGCCATAAACCACTACTGAAGGCCCTGATCCCTGAGCCCAGGCCACAGGCCCTGGACCCTAGGCCTGGCTGACCACAGGCACTAGCCTAAATTAAAATCATGAAACCCAAAGACCAACCATGGGCCTGAGCTGACCAGGCCAAATAACCCTAACCCTGGGCCACTGACCCTAAACCTTAAACCCTAAACCTAATGGTAGCCTGATCACCCAAAACCACAAAATCATAAATCCTGATCCTAAATCTTACCTACCCAGTGCTAAAACCTAAACTAAATATAACCTAAAAATAAAATAAATAAAATGCTACCTAAAGTAAAATAAATAAATAAAATAAAATAAAACCTAAACTAAACCTAAACCTAACCTAAATATAATAAGATAAAAAAATAAAAAAATAAACTAAAATAAAGATAAATAAAGCATAAACAAAACTAAATAAAATAAAATAAACCTGAATAAATAACCTAAATATAATAAAACTAAATATAAAATAAAAAATAAAATAAACCTAAAATAAACTAAAATAAAAACTAAATAAAACCTAAACCTAAAAAAAAAACCTAAAATAAATAAAAAAAAATAACCTAAACCCTAAACTAAAATAAAATAAATAAAATGATAATAAAGAAACCTAAACCTAAAATTAAAATAAATAAAACCTAACCATAAACCTAAAATAAACTAAACCTAAACCTAATAAAATAAAATAAAATAAACTAAAATAAACCTAAACCTAAACTAAAAAATAAACCTAAAATAAACCTAAAATGAAATCTAAAAACCTAAACCTAAAAAATAAAATAAAACCTAATCCTAAACCTAAAATAATAAATAAAACCTAAGCAAAATAAAATAAAATAAACTGACTAAAATAAACCTAAACCTAAACTAAAAATAAAACCTAAAAATAAACCTAAAATTAAAACCTAAAACTTAAATCTAAAAAAATAAAATAAAAAACTAAACTTAAACCTAAAAATTTAAAATATAGCCTAAACCAAAAAAATATAATAAAAATAAAACTCAACTAAAAATAAACCTAAACCTATACCTAAAAACTAACCTAAAATAAAAAACCTATGTTGAAATAAATAAACCTAAAATAAATAAACTAAACTAAATAAAAATAAAAAATAAACCTAAATAAAAATAAA
Organism: Cymbidium sinense; assembly: GCA_021442155.1. Lineage (NCBI taxonomy): Eukaryota > Viridiplantae > Streptophyta > Magnoliopsida > Asparagales > Orchidaceae > Cymbidium > Cymbidium sinense. The sequence goes on from CM038215.1 coordinate 267,756,962, forward strand.
AAAAAGATAAACTAGAAATAAATAATAAATTAACTAAATTAACTAAATAAACCTAAACCTATTAGTTTACGTAATTTTTTAAAAAAAAAACCCTAAACCCTATATCCTAAACCTAAAACCCTAAAAAAAACCCTAAATTGAAACTAAACTGTGGCACTAAATCTACAACCACAACCCTAAATGATAAACCCAAAAATCCTAAACCAAACCATAATCTCTAAACCCTAAACCCTAATGCTAACCTTGGCCTAAAACCTAAACCCTAAAGCATAATCACTAAAACCCCAAACTCAATCAAGCCTAAACCCTAAAACTAAACCCAAACCCTAACCCCACAGCCACAAAAGCATAATCCTTAAAACCCTAAACTATAAACTTTTAGCCCTAAACCCACAAATGCTAAACCTAAACCCTAAACCATAACCTAAATCTAAACTTTAAACCCTAAACCCTAAACCCCAAATCATAAAGCTAAACTAAAAAAAATAAATTAAAAAAAACCTAAACCACAAACTAACCAGCAACACAAACCTAAGGCAAGGTACCTTCACCGCAGGAACATCATAATCAACCAGACTCAGTCTAGATATGACAATGGAGGCGAACAATGAGGCGGTGGTTATTGCAATGGTGGTGTGGGATCTAGAGGTGTTGGTGGATAAGGAGGTGGTGGTCAGAGTAGTGGTGGTTATGGAGGTAGGAGGAGCGACGGAGTTTACACTCTTGGTGGTGGTTGAGGGAGGGATCAGGGATATGATGATGGTTTTGATGGGAACTGGAGAAACTAAAGAATGGCCAATCTGATCTGTTGCTAATGGAACTGTGTCTTTATAGCAGAGATGGTTATAATTATCTAGGGTTTTTGATTTGCTCTATGTGTGCTCATTTTTTATCTATGTCATCGCTTGTGTCTTAGAGAACTTGGTGTGTTACTTGGCTAATGAAATAAAAAAAAGAAATGTTGAATTTGAATTTGTTCTCTATTAAAAATAAACCAAAAACCTTAAACCCTAAACTAAAACGTGAACCCTAAACCTAAAGCCTAAACCCTAAACCCTAAACCCTAAGCCCAAAAATAAAAATAACATAAGAAATAAACCCTAATCCTAAATGATAAACCCTAAAACTAACCCTAAACACTAAACCCTAATCCCTGAACCTACAACCCTAAACCCTAAACCCTAAAACCCTAAATCCCAAACCCTAAACCTTAAACCATAAAATAAAAACCCTAATAAGAAACTAATAAAACACTAAACTATACTAACTAAAACTAAAACTAATAAGTAATAAACTAAAATTAATAAATAATAAACAAAAACTAATAAACTAATAATAAACTAAAGAAAAACTAATAAAACTAACTAAAACTAACTAAATAATAACTAAAAACTAATAAATAAATAATAACAAAACTAATTAAACTAATAAAATAAACTAATTACTAAATTAAACATAAACAAAAAAAACCCAACTAGTAAATTAACTAAAAATAAACTAAACTAATAAAATTAATAAAAACTAAAGTAAACCTAAACTAATAACTATAACTTAGCTAATAAATAACTAAACTAGACCTTAATAAATAACTAACTAATAATAATAACTAACTAAAAAATCTAAACCCTAAACATAACTAACATAATAAATAACTAACCTATAATAAAACTAAACCCAATAACTAAACTAATAATAACTAAACTAACTAAATTAAAACTAATAACTAATAAACTAACTAAATAACTAATAAAAGTAATTAACTAATAACTAAAACTAATAACTAAACTAAATTAATAAACTAATAAACAAACTTAATAATAATAACTAAAACTAAAAAAACTAATAAATTAAAACTAAATCACGAATAACAACTAACGCTAAATTAATAAATTAATAATAAACTAAACTAATAATAATAATAATAATAAACTAAATTAATAATAAACTAAATAATAAATAAACTAAACCTAATAATAAACAAACCTAATAAACTAACTAATAATAATAAACTAATAAAACTAACTAAACTAACAAATTAATAACTAATAATAATAAAAAATAAACTAAATGAAAAACTAATAATCACTAAAAAACACTAAATAATAAAACCTAATAACATAAAATTAACTAAACACTAAACTAACTAAACTAATGAATAATAATAAACTAAATAAAACTATATAATAAAACTAATAATAATTAGCTAATAATAATAATAAGAACTAAAACTAACATAAAACTAATAACTAAAACTAACTAAAAAATAAATAAATAATAATAATAATAACTAAAACTAATAATAATAATAATAATAATAATATCTAATTAAAACTAAACACTAAACCCCTAAACCTAAATTAATAAAACTAATAATAAACTAATAATAGAACTAAACTACTAAAATAATAACTATAATAAAACTAATAATAATAACTAAATAATAACTAAAACTAATAAACTAATAATAAAACTAAACTAAAACTAACTAATAACTAACTAATAAAACCTAATAAACTAATAAATAATAAAAAGAACTTAATAATATAACAAAACTATAAACTAATAATAAACTAAATAAAACTAATAATAAATAACTAATAACCTTAAACTAATAACTAATAAACTAATAAACTAATAAAACTAACTAATAAAACTAACTAATAAAACTAAACTAATTAATAAATATACCTAAAATTAATAAAATAATAAACTACTAATTAATAAAAATAATAATAACTAATAATAAATAACTAAATAACTAACTAAAAAAAAACCCTAAACCTAAACTAATAAACCATAAAAACTAACTAATAAATAAACATAATAATAAACCTAATAAACTAATAACTAATAATAAACTAATAAAACACCTAATTAAAATTAATAATAACTAACTAAAAATAAACTAATAAACTAATAACAAAATAAAACAAAACTAACTAAATAATTAAACTAAATAACAAAACTAATAAACCTAATAAATAAACTAATAATAATAATAATAAAACTAACTATCAACTAAACTATGAAAAACTAATAATAATAATTATAACTAATAACTAATAACTAACTAACTAAACTAATAAACTAATAATAATAATAATAATACTAATAATAAACGAACTAATAAATAACTAAATAACTAAACTCTAAACCCTAACTAAATAGATAAACTAGATAATAATAATATATCTAATAATTATGAAAAATTAAAGAAAAAACTAAACTAAAATAGAACTAATAATAAAATAACTAATTAAACCATAAAGTAAACTATAATAATAATAAACTAATAAACCAAACCCATAACTAAAGTGATAAAACTAATAAACTAATAAATAAAGTAACAAAATTAAATTAATGAACTAAACCACTAACTAAACTAACTAAAACCTAAATAATAATAAAACCATAAACTAATCATAATAACTAACTAATCTAGATGAATAACTAACTAACTAATGACTAAAATAAACTAAAATAAACTAAACCCCTAAACAAACTAACTAAATAAACTAACTAAATAAAGTAAAAACAAAACCTAAACCCCCCCCCTAAAACTAGCAAAATAATAATACTTAAAACTAAAACTAATAAAACTAAACTAACTAAATAAACACTAATTAATAATAAACTAATAATAACCTAAAATTAAAAAAACCTAATAATAACTAATAAACACTTAACCTAAAACCTAAATCCTAAAACTAAACTAAACCCTATTATTAGGCGATTTTGGGATCCCTCGCATTCTTGGTGAGTTTTTGAGCACTTTCTCTCTTGGATTCCCTATATATTGTTGGCCTTGGGTTGATATCAACTTATTCTTGTCATGGCACTGTGACTCATGGCATCGCCTTCTTTAAATCCATGGGGTAAATCCCATGTCCTAATGGATCCTGCTACGGCATCAAATTTTTTGGGTAATCCTACCTCAAAATTACCTATTATTACTAAATCTTTCAAAGAGGCTTTTGTTGGTAAGAATTCCTCCACTAAGACTCCTTTGAATTTGCTTCATATGACTTTTAAAGGTACTCCGACAATTATGATTTCAGATGAGGATATTGAAAGATTAGCTGAGTCTTTTGATTTTCCTTTGATTGGAAAGTTTTCATTTAAATGGCCAAAGATGGAAGATATTCATTCTTTTTTCATAGCTTAAATTTATCTGGTTCCTTTTCTATTGGGTTCATTAATGTAAGGCATGTTCTGATTAAGCTTTCTAATGACCTTAATTATGGAAGAATTTTTTCTAGGCATTCTATTTTTAATTATCAAATGTGTATTCCGCAGTGGACGTCTATGTTTGATGTTAATGAAGTTCCCATTATGAGTTCTTTACCTAACTTACGGATTCATCTATTTAATCATCATATTTTTTATGCTATTGGGTAAATTTTTGGTTGGCCTTTGCAAGTTGATCAAGCAACAACTGCTTCTTCTAGACCTTATGTTGCTAGAACTCTTGTAGAGATTGATATTACTAAAAAATATCCGAAAGAAATTTTGTTGGGTTTGAAGAAATGTGGTTATTTTAAAAAAGTTGTATTTAAGAACTTTTTCATTATTTGTAATCATTGTAAGATTCATGGGCATGAAATTTATGAATGCTTTATTGCTCATCCCTCTCTTACGAAGAAAATCACCAGTAAGAATTCAATTGTTGAAAAAATTGATGATTCTCTCAAGTTGGATAAAGGAAAAATCTAGTTTTCAAAATTTTAATGTTTTGCAAAGCTATATTTCTTAATCTTCTAAAAAAGTTTTAACTATTAATGATTTGTCTAATGCAAAATTTAATTTTGATGTTTTTGAAAAAGTTTTAACTAATAATCATGCTCTAAGTGTTTCTTTTGATGATTTTATTAAAGGGAATACTTTAGAGGCTGTGGTTAATGATTCTAATGGTTTGGATGTTATGAATAAGTCCATTCATGTTGATGGTTCGAATATTGTTGATGATAACACCATTTCTTCTAATCAGTTAGATGTTATTTCTCTTTTTCCTATGTCTACTTTAGATCATGGGGAAGAGACTATTTCTTTGCCTTCTTTGATTCAGAATGGTGGTGAAAAGAATTTTCTTATTTCTAATATTTTAACTTCTTATCTTGATAAACTTGTTAATATTGGTGATCCTTCTTTTAAAAAAATAAGATTTACATACCTGTGATAATTCTCTCATTGTGAATAGTTCTATTTCAGTTCAAAATGATGGTTTTCTATATGGTAATAATGTTCGAATTTTGGTAATATGCTATGTGTTTCTAAGGGATTTGAATCTTATTTTAATCCCTTACATGAAGATTGTACTAAAAATCTTGATTCTGCTTGACTTTCTTCTTTTATGAATGAAGACATGGAGGATACTCTTCAGATTTTGTTGGAAGGTGAAAATATTAATAATTGTCTTCTTAATAAAGTTATTTCTGTTCCTTTCACTTTTGATTCTAAAATGCATACTATTTCTAATTTTTCTTTCTATAATGTTGTGGATGATTCTGAATGCTCATCTTTGGAATTGATAGCTTCTTCTGATCCCCATGCCTTTGATAACAATACTGATTCATTTTCAAATGGAGCTTTTTTTGGAGAAACTGCATGGTTATAAACCTGTTTACAAGAAGAAAAAGAAAAAAATAGTGTTTAGATATGTGCCCCTCCTCACTTGATGAGGGTTACTCATTCCAAAGCTTCTTGGAAATAATCTCTCCTGTCTTTAGGAGGTTTTAGCTTTGGCTAGTTTTTCTCTATTGGTTGAACTTTTTCTTGTGTGTTTTTTGGCTAGGCGTATTGGCTTCTTGCCTAATTTTCCTCTTTCTAGCTTCTTATTTGCTAGGTTTGTTTTTGGTGGCCTTTGGTTGGTTTTGTCGATGGCCGTTCTATTGGCTTGCCTTTCTTTGGTTGGTGCTTCTGCTCTCTTTGTTGGTGGTAGGTTGGGCTTTTTGTCCTTGGTGTGTGGTTTGTCCATTGGTTGGCTATTTGTTTAGCTATTTATTTTAGCTTTTGGTGGCTTTCTTCTTTGTTTTGTTGGTTGGTTTGGTTCTCTTGCTCTTTCTTAGGCTATTTTTCTTGGGTGCTCTATTGTGTGGCTGCTTTGTTGGCTGTTTCCTTTCCTTTGGTTGATGCCTTGGTGGCTTTTGATTGGTGTTGTTGTGGGCTCTATTGGCTTTATCTTTTAGGCTCTTTTCTTCTTTTTGGGCCGTGAGCTTCTTTTATCCATCTTTTTAAGAGGTGTTTATATTTGGTTTTGTTGGGATTTCCTTATGTTAATTTTATACGTTGCTCTCCTCTCTCTTTCTTTCCTTAGCTTCACTTTTCTTTGGTTGGGTGGCTATTATGATAGGTTTGTATTTTTCTTTGGTTGGGATGGCTATGATGATATGATGGATTTTTTCCTTGATATTTTTGTGGTTGGTGGCTTTTCCTTTTTGTAACCCTTCTTTGAAGCTGGATACACTTAGGATTTGATGCACCTAATTACTGGGATTATCCTTCTTTCTTCATATCTAAGCCTGAGTTTTTTTCTCTTTATGTTTTTTGATCTCCTTCTGGTTGAGATTTCTTGTAAGTTGCAGGTTCTATTTTTTAGTTGGTCTCTTCTTCTTCTTCTTGGAGGGAGCTGGAGTCTTAACGATGGTCTCATTTTTCTTAGGTGGTTGGAGTTGTCTTCAGTTGCAGGTTATAGGTTTCCTTTTCTTATGGATCTTCATCTATTTGGAGGTTCTTTTGGAGCTCCATGGATTCTTCCCCTTTGTTGTGTTTTGCTTGGCTTTTTTAGTTTTGTCTTTATTTTTTTTCTGTATTATTCTTTGATGTATTAGCTTAGGGACTAAACTCTTTAGGATTCTCCTATAGCTCATTTGAGCAGTAGTTTTTTTTTTCTTTTCTTTTTGAGTTTAGTCTCTAATATGGTCTTATTGCACATATTTTTTTCTGAGCAATAAATTCTATTTAGTTAAAAAAATCCTAAGCACTAAACCCTAAACCCTAAACCCTAAAAACTCTAAACCCTAAAGCCTAAACACTAAACCCTAAACCCTAAACATTAACCCTAAACATAAACCCTAAAACTTAAAACCCTAAACCCTAAACCCTAAGCCTAAACTTTTTAAAACCTAAAACCTAAACTAAAACTAAATAAAACCTAAAAATAAAATAAAAAATAAACTTAAACCTAAATAAAATAAAATAAAAAATATAATATAATATAAAATAAAATAAAAACCTAAACTTAAAAATAAAATTAAATAAAAAATAAAAAAAATTAAAATAAAATAAATAAAAACCTAAACTAAGCTAAAAATATAAAATAAACCTAAGAATTAAAAACCTAAAGAAAATAAAAACTAAATGCAAAATAAAAATAAAATAAACCTAAAATATAATAAAATAAAAACTTAAATCTAACAAATAAACCTAAACATAAATAAAAAAGAAAACATATACCCTAAACTAAAAAAAAACTAAACCCAAAATAAAAATAAAATAAAATAAACTTAAACCTTGATTAAAATAAACTAAATTAAAATAAATAAAACCTAAACATAAACCTAAAATAAACTAAACCTAAATCGAAACCAAAACTAAATAAAATAAAATAAATTAAAAATAAAACTAAACATAAAATATAAAATAAAACCTCAAAATAAACCAAAAATAAAAACCTAAAACCTAAACCTAAAAAAAATAAAATAAAAATCTAAACCTAAACCTAAAAATAAAAAATAAAATCTAAATCTAAAAAATAAAATAAAAATAAAACTCAACTGAAAAATAAACCTAAACCTAAAAAATACACTAAAGTAAAAAACCTAAACCTAAAAAATACACTAAAATAAAAAACCTACATTAAAATAAATAAACCTAAAATAAATAAACTAAATTAAATATAAAGAAAAAGTAAACCTAAATAAAAGTAATAAAATAAAATAAATTAAAATAAATAAACTAAATAAACCTAAACCTACTGGTTTACTTAATTTTAAAAAAAAAACCCCAAACCCTAAATCCTAAACTCTCAACTCTAAAGACTAAACCCTAAAATCAACCCAAAACCCTATACCTACAACACTAAACCTACAACCCTAAACCCTAAACCTTAAAGCCTAAAAAAACCTAAACCCTAAACCCCAAACCCTAAACCCAAAACCCTAAACCCTAACCCCAAAACCCAAAACCCAAAAGCACAAATCCTAAAACCCAAAACCCTAAACCCTAGTTGAGCTGATTTTTATGAAAGGTGATCTTAAAGAAGTCAGCGAAGGGGTTGTGATATACGAAGTTAGTGCTCCTGCTCATGTTAATCTTATTGTACCTATTGATGTTGGGGTTCTTCTAGACAACACTGATCTATATCCTTCACAGACTTCTTTCTTCCAGGTTCTAAATATCCCAACTAAGATCAGAAAGGGTACTATTGAAATTATCACCCTAGTTGAGCTGATTAAAAAAAGCGATAAAGTGGGATCCTGAGAGGCTTCTCTACTCGTTAAGTTAGGGATTAGGCCATTCTCTTATGGCCTTGTCATCCACTCTGTTTATGATGATGGTTCGGTGTTCAGTCCTAAGGTCCTTGACCTCACTGAAGATGATCTCATCGAGAAGTTTTTCATAGGGCTTTCAATGATCACTTCTCTCTCACTGGCCCTCTCTTATCCCACCCTTGTTGAAGCACCCCACATGTTCATCAACTCTTACAAGAATGTCCTCATCATTGTGATTTCCATTGATTACACATTCCAGCAGGTTGTGAAGGTTAAGGAGTATTTGAAGGATCCTACTAAATTTATTATGACTACTGCACCTGATGCTTCAACTATTCCTGCTGCTGCTCCAGCTGCTGTAGTGGAAGAGAAGAAGGATGAGCCTGCTAAGGAATCAGATGATGTTATAGGCTTCATCTTGTTCGACTAAGATTTGTTGGCCTTCTATAAAATCAAATTTTATGGTCTCTGGGAGTAAAATCATTTTGTGAAATATTATTTTTGTGAATTTTTGAATTGCATTTTATTTTATCTTATTTTATTAGTTATTAGAGGATAATGTCTTGCTTGATTAGGTAATTTCTTGTTTATTATAAAATCATTTGAGTTAAAACAAAACTTTAAACCCTAAACCCTAACCCTAAGCCCAAAACCCTAAACCCCAAACCCTAAACCTAAACATAAACTAACTAAATAATTTAATAGATAAACCTAAATCCAAAAATCTAATAAACCTAAACCCTAAAGGATGGGCAGAACCTTAATGGCAGGAACATCACCGTCAACCAGGCTTAGTCAAGATCTGGTGGTGGAGGCAAAGGCGAAGGTGGAGGTTATCATAGTGGTGGTGGGGGATCTGGAGGTGCAGGTGGATATGAAGGTGGTGTTCCGAGCACTGGTGGTTATGGAGGTGGGAGGAGGGATGGAGGTTACAGCCATGGTGGTGGATATGGAGGTGGTGTTCGGATTAGTGGTGGTTATGGAGGCGGGAGGAGCGACGGAGGTTACAGCCATGGTGGTGGAGGAGGGAGAGATCAGGGATATGATGGTGGATCCTTCTACTCAGTAGGCTTAGGTGGTTCTGATGGGAACTGGAGAAACTGAAGATTGGCCGATCCGATCTAGTGCTTATGCTGTGTGTCTTCTGAGAAGCAGTTCTAGTTATCTAAGGTTTTTGATTTTCTTTATGTGTGCCTATTTTTGATATATGTCGCCGCTTGTGTCTTAAAGAACTTGGTGTGTTACTTGTTTGATGAAATCAAAAAGAAGAAATGTTGAATCTGAATTTATTCTCTATTGAAAAAACAAAAAACCCTAAACCCTAAAGTAAAACCTAAATCCTAAGCATAGACCATAAACCCTAAACCCTAATAATAAAAAGAAATAAAAAAACCCCAAACCCTAAATGCTAAACCCTAAAACTAACCCTAAACCTAAACCTGCCCAAACCTAAACCTTCCCAAACCCAAACTAAACCCCCAAACCCTAAACCCTTCCCTAAACCCTAAACCTTCCTCCCACCTAAACCTAAACCTAACCATAACCCTTAAATCTTAAACTCTAAACCTAAAGCATTAAACCTAAACCTTAAGCCTAAACCCTAAACCCTAAAAATCTGAAAACCTAAACCTAAACTAAATAAAATCTAAAAATAAAATTAATAAAAAAAACCTAAACCAAAATAAAATAATAAAATAAAATAAACATTATATGTTGTAGCATCATATGCGAGACTTTAAAATGGTGGAATTTGGCCAAATTCATAATAGGTAGAGCATGGAAACATAATATATTATTTCAACTTAAAATATGTAAGTGATATAATTAAAATCTATTGTTTTTTATTGTTTAGACTAATTTTATGATTTTTTATATTAAGCAATCCATTGTGATGTGATATGCAATATAATATAATATAATATTTCATAATGTATTATAATATAGAATGACATAACATAGTGTAGCATCATGCATTATAGCATACTATTGTGCATTACTACTTATTATTTAGCATATTTTAGTTTGTTATAATATGATGTAGTAGAGTTTGTATTGGTATACTTCATAAAAGTACTGATTAATAGGCTGACATGATGGGATTTGGCCAAATTTAAGGTAAGCTTTAGGGAACATCATTGGGGTGTGACCGTGTGTCATTTAATCAAAAGAATTTAATTTTGCATCCAAAATAAATGTTCACCTTTCAACCAAATTTTATAAATTTTTTGCTTAAAGTGATTCATTTTAAGGTGTAATGTAAGATAATTTTATTATATGAAAGCATATTAAATATAATGTACATAAAAATATAACTTCATATGTATAAGAATGTGGTGTTGTGTTACTAAGTGTTATTGTACATTTTAGCATGTTTTTCTTTTATTATAATACATTGGGTCAAAACTCACAAAAATATTAATTTGAAGGTTGAGATGGAATAATTTGGCCAAATTCACGGCTCACACCAAGAAGCAACACTAAAATTATGCTATTTTGTATCATTTCTAATAGAAAAATAACAATTTTACATTTAAAATGAACTTTATTCATATTTTGAGAAAACATTGTTATTTGTTACAATTAAGTGATTCTAATGAGGGGTAATGTTAGACAATATATTATATTATAGCAAACTATAATATAACATCATATATTATATTATAATATAGTGTGTTAATTTACACTATAATATCTTTAGCATGATATTGTATAGTTAGTTTGAGCTTGCACCATCACAAATCATAAAATGTCAGTTATAATGTTAAGATGATGTAATTTGAATGAATACATTGTTAGGATTTTAGTTGAAGTATTAAAGGTGTGCATAAGAAAAGAAATAGAATTTCATGAGAATTCCTTGCTAAGGACATGGAGGGAGATCCACAAGGGGATCACACATGCATTAGACATGACATGTGAGTGGTGTATGTCGAGGGCAAAGAAGAAGAAAATTTGTTGGGGATAAGGTTTGATTTTGATTTGATTATATGATTTGTGGGAAGAAAATCGGTTAGGGATAAGAATCTATAATCCACCGATGATTAAGATCGAATTGTCTTTAATTTGTTCTATTTTAATTGATGTGGAGGCATATCTGCTAGAGATATGGGCTTGAGTCTGCTAGGGATCCGGTATATGAACCTTCAACTAGAGAAGCAGGTTTGGGCTATCAGTTGGGGATTGGGATTTGAGTTTGATTTCATAAATTTATTTGGGGATGTATCCATTGGGGATAAGAGTTTGGTTGGACTTCTTTGATTTAGACTCTATTGGGAGAGTTGGTTTAATTTGGATCGACTAGGGAGGTTGGTGTTGAATTTGATTTATTTTCTTGACTTATTTATATATGATTTAGGGATCCACTGGTGAGAAGGTTATGATTTAACTCCACTGGGGAAAATCAAAAAGGGTTTAATTTAATCTGAGTTAATGTATAGTCCCTATCGATGTGCGATGAAAAACGAGAATTATATGCCTACCTTAGGTTACAAATCCAAAGGATAGTCCACTAGCTACGGGTAGAGCTAGCCAACCTAATGGGATGCCTTTCGATGTGCAATGATTGTGCTAGGCAGAAGGCATAGCAAACCTACATCTTTCAAAGTGAGGAACAACTGCTGGGGTGACCTCTTGGTAGCAGAACAAATCGAACCCGACTTAGGGGTGAATACTGAGTGAATGCTACTAGAGACTTGTATCAACTCAAGAGTAGTTAGGCGATTCTTATAGAGAGTTTTGCTGACACTTCCCTAAAGAGAGGATACCTGCTTAGGAAATGGTACTATTAGGGGTATCCTCGTAATTTATGAGTGAATATATATTTGGTTTATATGTTTGTGTGGACACTATTTGTGTGGAAGAGACCACACTGAGAAGGGGCTATGTCAGCCTTGACCTATCTTAGATTTACTAACTAAGGGTAAATCTGCACATCCACAGGACGGATTCTCCAACCATAGGAGTGGTTACTCAAAAAGGGGAACTGTCAAATCAGATAGTAACCCGAGCAGTGTCTAAATGGTGTCACAAAAGATGTGATCCAAACACAGTGCCCACATTAGAGGTGCTGCTAGGGGCATTATCTAAAGCCTTGGAAAAGATAGCCTATAGGTGCATAGTGGCCAGCTCAAGGAGAAAGCATAACAGACTTGCATATGCCTTGAGTGGTGTATTCTAAGGTGCGATAACTAACCAACCTAAGGTGTATCCGTCAGCATGAGTGGTGTATCCATCAGCATAGTGAGAACCAACAAACCTAAGGTGCCCATCGGTGTGCAATGATCAACCTGGAAAGAAAGCTTGTAGGCTTACAACTTTCCAAGCAGAATTGATCATCTAGATAGTCTATCATCAACAGGACATATGTTTTCTGACCTTGAGAAACTACTAAGAGGGGAGCCCTGAGGAAGGACTGAACCTAGACTTGAAGTAGTTAGGAGGGAAGGAGCCACTAGGGGACTTATCCTAAACCTCAAATATACTTGACCTAGTCAGTGCACAAAGGCTAATCCAAGAAGAAAGCATAGCAGACTCACATTCTCTAAATGAAGCCATAATATGGTAGCTTATCAGCCATGCAGTAAGGCCTACCAAAACTAATAAGGCGCTTGTCAGTGTGCAGTGGCCAAGTAAGGAAGGTCAGCATATCAGACTTACATCTTCCAAACCAAGAAGACCACTGAGGTGACACACTAGCAGGGTAGCACGTCAGCCCAACCTAGAGCAGCTACTGAGTGAGTGTTGCTGGGGGTGTTATCTCAACTCAGAGGAGCACGAAATAAAATATATGTGTTTGTTTTATATGTTTTTGTATAGTTTGTGTTTGTGTTGTGTCGATGAAGGTTAGGATGTTGCTCGGGTTCCTTACACCTACCCTAAACACATCGTGGCGGCTTCGCTAACAAGAATACTTTCAACATGGAAGATGTTAAATTTTATATGGAATTTTAATTAATGATAATTACTTTCAAACATGATTAATAATATTTCTTTAAGTAGAGCCCATTGATTGGAAGCATTTGGTGCTCTCCCTTATGATTAATAAGTTGATAAGATCGTCCTTGGTAGGCCTTTCTTATGGCAAAAGGGCCTTCCCAAGTGGGTTCAAACTTGCCTCCCATCTTACGACAAGCAATAATCAGTCTCCTTAGAACTAAAATAATCTCTTCTACTTGAAAGGATCTAGGACAGACCAACTTGTTGTGAGCTTGAATCATTTTATCTTTGTACAACTCGTGTTTTAGCATGCGTAGAGTCTCTCCTCCAAACCTTTATTCATAATTGGCAATATTCTTTGTTATGATCTTGCTACCCACAACTATCCTTAGTAATAGGAATTGGATTTTTAATGGTAGAACAACTTCAGACCAATAAACTAAGGAGAAATAGAGTAGACTGAGTTGGAGTTCTATATGTGGTGCGGTAGGCCCACAAGGCTTCATCTAGCAGCTCATGCCACTATTGCTTGTTATTTTTGAGTGTATTCTTTAGTATTTGGATGAGAGTTTTATTGAAGGCTTCTACTAAGCCATTTTCCCTTGGGTAGTTGATTGTAGAATATCTTCAATCTATGTTGTGTCTCTAGGCAAAGTTATTGATCTCAATGCTCTTGAATGCAGTACCATTATCAGATATAAATCATCAAGACACTTTGAAAATATATACAATTTGGTTCCTAAAACATTGGAGCACATGATAAGCTATGACCTCTCTGAGCAGAAATCACCTTCGCCCATTTGGAAAAGTAGTTAATAGCAGTTAAGATGAACTGATGACCCTTGGAAGAAGGAGGATCAATCGGACAATGTTGGTATCCCAACACTCGAATGGTCATAAGGCCAATGTACGATGTAGATTGTTGGGTGGTTGGTGTAGGACCCCACTAAGTATTTAACATTGGTGGCCTCGCCTAGCAGTATCCATACAATCTTTGATCATCGATGGACAATAGTATCCTAGTCTCTTGATCTTGGCTTTCATCTTTAGACCAGATTTGTTGGCTCCACATAATCTTGAGTGTACTTGGGTCACAATTTTACGGGCTTCATGCTTGTATAAACAACATAAACACATATGATCGAAATACCGTCGGTATAAGACACCATCCACTAGAGCATAGGAAAGTGCTATCTGCTTCATCTGATAGGCTTGGTACTTCTCTTGAGGTAGTTTGCCTTTATTTAAGTAATCCATGAATGGTTACCTCCAATCTAACTCCTCGTCCATCTTGGCAATGGAAATCTCCCATTCAATTTGTACTTTTTGATGAGTTCAATATCAAAAAGAGATAAGAATTATCTATTTTGGACCTTTATTGATATGGACTCATCCTCTAGACATGCCAACTCCTTGGCAAGCTTAGCTCAAGATACGCTATGATGTTCTCTCCTCGAGGAATATTATAAATGGTAACCTATAGGATTTGGGCTAATAACTCAATGGTGTACTTATGGTAGCGATAGGGCATGGGCTTTATAACCTTATAGGACCCAGTGATTTGGTTGATAACTAGCTGAGAATCTCTGAAGATGTTGATACTCTTGATGTTTAGAGTAACCTCTAACTCTAGATCGATAATCAAAATGTCATATCTGGCTTTGATGTTGGTGCAAGGATTAGATAGATGATATGAGAATCTCATCACATCGCGGTCCGGAGTGAAGAGAACTATTCCTACCCTTGCCTTTCCTAGAATAGTATATTATGGTTTTTCTCTTCTTTGAGAGGAAGCCGCACCATCAAAGTACATCTTCTAGCAGCAAATTCTTGTATCCCCTAAGTTCATGATTTATTCATCGGGGAGATCATCAGTAAGTGGAAAGTCAGTAGGAAGTGGGTGTGCTATTAAGAAATCCACTAGTGTTGGTCGTGTCATAAGATATTATAGTGGATTGATCTTAGAAATTAAGTTCACCTTATGAGGAAGCATGTAGTGTCATAGCTTTTAGGATGCAAAGATTAAAGCTAGGCAATGCTTTTCAATGGGTGTATAAATAGCCTTAGTAGGGATTAGATGATGTCTGAGATAGTAGAGTGCATTTTTCTTCCCTTCATCATTGGATTGGGCCAACAAAGCACCAAAGGAGTCATCTAGCACAGCAATGTAAAGTATGAGAGGCTTGCCTGGGATAAGGGCTAGTAGAATCGGTGGTGTCATCAGGTAATGCTTGATTCCTTCGAAGGCATGCTCACACTTATCATCCCACTTGAACTTGGCATCCTTTTTTATAAGAGCTGAGAATGGCTGACATCTTCTCGATAGGTTGGATATAAAGCATCTTAGATACCCCAACTGCCCTTGGAATGATCTGAGTTGAGTTAAACTTTTACGGGGTGGCATTTCTAATATCGCCTTGATCTTATCCGGATCAATTTCGATACCCTGGTGTCGGCAAACAAACCCAAGGAATTTCCTTGAAGCTACTCCAAATGCATACTTCAGGGCGTTCATTTTGAGGTTAAATTGTCTTAACTGTTTGAAAAATACTCTCAAGTCAAAGGGATGGTCTTCCTTTTCTCTACTTTTAAGCACGAGATCAGCAACATAGCACTCGACTTGATGATGAATGAATTCGTCGAAGATTCCTGTATAAAATAAAATAAAAACCTAAAGTAAAACCTAAACCTAAACCTAAAAATAAAATAAAATAAGCTAATAAAAATAAACTAAAATAAAATAACTAAAAACCTAAACTAAACTAAAAAAATAAAATAAATCGAAGAATAAAAAATTAAATAAAATAAATAATAAATAAATAATAAAAATAAAATAAACCTAAAATAAAATAAAAACTAAATAAAAACCTAAACTTAAAATAAAAAGAAAATAAACCTAAACCTAAACTAAAATAAACTAAATTAAAATAAATAAAACCTAAACCTAAACCTTAACTAAATAAAATAAAATAAACTAAAAATAAATTTAAACCTAAACTAAAAAATAAAACCTAAAAATAAACCTGAAATAAAAAACTAAAACCAAAACCCTGAACTTTAAAAAAATAAAATAAAAACCTAAACCTAAACCCAAAAAATAAAAAATAAAACTTAAACCTAAAAAATAAAATAAAAATAAAACTCAACTAAAAAATAAACCTAAACCTAAACCTTAACCTAAAAATTAAACAAAAATAATAAACCTAAACTAAAATAGATATAGCTAAAATAAATAAACTAAACTAAATAAAAATTAAAAATAAACCTGAATAAAAATAAAAAATAAAATAAACAGATATAAATCTTAATTATTTTTTACTAAACCTAAATCCTAAATCCTAAACCCTAAACCTTAAACCTTAAACCATAAACTAAATCCTAAATCCTAAACCCTAAACCCTAAACCTTAAACCATAAACTAAATAAACCTAATCCTATGGTTTAATTTAAACAAAAGTCATAAACCCTAAATCCTAAAACTAACCCTAAACCTAAACTACAAACAAACCCTAAAAAAAACCATAAACCTTAAACCCTAAAAAAACCCAACCTAATCCTTAACCTTAAATCCTAAAAGCATAAATCCAAATCCTAAACCCTAAATACTAAACCACACACCCAGGGTGAACCCCAAACCCTAACCCCAACCTAAACCATAAACCCTAAACCCTAAACCCTAAACCCCAAACCCTAAACCTAAACCTAAAGTAGCTAAATAAATTAAAAAATAAATTTAATATCTAAAACCTAATTAGCCAAAACCTAAACCTAAACCCTAAGAATGGATAGAACCTTGATGGTAGGAACATCACCGTCAACCAGGCTTAGTCTAGATCTAGCGGTGGAGGCGAAGGCGGAGGCAGCTATTATCATAGTGGTGGTGGGGTATCTAGAGGTGTTGCTGGATATGGAGATGGTGGTCGGAGCAGTGGTGGTTATGGAGGTGGGAGGAGCGACGAAGGTTACAGCCGTGGTGGTGACAGAGTGAGAGATTAAGGAGATGATGGGGCATCTCACTACTCGAGGGGCAAGAGTGGTTCTAATGGGAACTAGAGAAATTGAAGAACGGTTGATCTGATCTACTACATATGGAACTATCTTTACAATAGAGATAGTTCTAGTTATCTAGTGTTTTAGATTTGCTCTATTGCTAATTTTTTATCTATGTTGTCACTTATGTCTTAGAAAACTTGGTGTGTTACTTGGTTGATGAAATCCAAAAGAAAAAATGTTGAATCTGAATTTGTTCTCTATTAAAAAAATAAAAATTCTAAACACTAAACTAAAACCTGAACCCTTGACCTTAAACCTAAACCTTAAACCCTGAAAACCCTTAACCCAAAATCTTAAACCATAAACCCTAAACCCTATAAACTCTAAACCCTAAACACTAAACCCTAAAACCCTAAACCCTAATCCATAAACCCTAAAACCAAAACCATAAACCCTTAACCCTAAAACACAAATCCTAAACCTTAAACCCTAAACCCTCAACTAACCCTAAACCCTAATCCCTAATCCCTAAACCCCAAAAAGCTAAAAACCTAAACCTAAACTAAAAAAAAAACATAAAAATAAAATAAACAAAAAAAACCTAAACCAACTAAAATAAAAATATAAAATAAAATAAAAACCTAAACTAAAACCTAAACCTAAACCTAAACCTGCTAAAGATAAAAAAAAAAAAAAAACTAAAATAAAATAAAATAAATAAAAACCTAAACTAAACTAAAATTAAAACCTAAATAAAATAAAACTAAACCTAAAATATAAATAAAATAAACCTAAAAAATGAAATAACAACTAAATGAAAATCTAGACCTAAAGAATAAACCTAAAAATAAAATCTAAAAATAAATAATTAAATAAACCTAAACCTTAAACTAAAAAAAAAACCTAAACCTAAAATAAAAATAAAATAAACCTAAACTAAAATAAATAAAACCTAAACCTAAAATAAACTAAACATAAACCTAAACCTAAACTAAATAAACCTTAACCTACTGGTTTACTTAATTTAAATAAAAAAAACCCTAAACTATAAACCCTAAACCTTAAACCCTAAATCCTAAATCATAAATCTGAAACCTTAAACCTTAAACCCTAAACCCTAAAACTAAGATTAAACCCTAAACCCTAAACCTAAACCCTAAAAAACCCTAAACCATAAATCTTAAACTCCTAAACTCCATAAACTAACCTAAAACCCCAATGCTAAACATACCCTACCAACCCTAAATTACAGTAAACCCTCCCTCTATAACCCTAAACTCCTAAACCCTAAATCCTAAACACATCATGTGCCCTAAACCCTAAACTAACCCTAAACCCTAAATCCTAAACCCTAAACCTAAATAATACCACCCACCCTGACTACCCCACCACCCTCCTAACCCAACCCTATACCCACCAAACCCTAAACCATAAACCCTAAAAACCTAAAAACATAAACCTAAACTAAATATAGCCTAATAATAAAATAAATAAATAAACATAAACATAAATTTAATAAAATAAAAAATAAATTAAAATAAAAACCTAAACCAAAACCTAAACCTAAACCTAAAAGTAAAATAAAAAAATAAAAAAACCTAAAATAAAATAAAAAGCTAAACTAAACTAAAAAATAAAATAAACCTAAGAATAAAAAACCTAAATAAAATAAAACTACACATAAAATAAAATAAAATAAACATAAAATAAAATAAAATAAATTAAAACTAAATAAAAGCCTAAACCTAAAATATGAACCTAAAAATAAAACATAAAAATAAATAAAAATAAAACCTAAACTCTAAAATAAATAAAAACTAAACCTAAAATTAAAATCAAATAAACAAAAAAACCAAAACTAAACTAAAATAAATAAAACCTAAACCTAACATAAACTAAACTTAAACCTAAGCTAAATAAAATAAAATAAACTAAAAAGAAACCAAAATCTAAACAAAAAATAAAACCTAAAAATACACCTAAAATAAAAACCTAAAACCTAAACCTAAAAAATAAAACCAAAACTAAAACCTAAACCTAAAAATAGAAAATAAAACCTAAACTTAAAAAAAACTAAAATAAAACTCAATTAAAAAATAAACCTAAACCTAAAAAATAATCTAAAATAAAAAACCTAAACCAAAATAAATAAACTTAAGAAAAGCTAAACTAAATAAAAATTAAAATTAAAATTAAGTCAAATAAATAAAAAAATAAACTAAATAAATCTAAACCTACCAATTTACTTAAATTTATACAAAAAAACCCAAACCCTAAACACTAAAGCTTAAACTCTAAGACTAACCTTAAACCCTAAACCCTTAACCTACAACCGTAAACCTATAGCCCTAAACTCTAAACCCTAAAACCCTAAACCCTAAACCCTAAACTTAAAACCCTAAACCCTAAACCCTAAACCCTAAACCCTGAACCCTATGTCCTAAACCCTAAAATCTTAAAACTTGAATCCTAAACCTTAAACCCTAAAACCTATAACCCAAAACCCAAAACCCAAAACCCTAAACTAACCCTAAACCCTAAGAATGGGTAGAACGTTGACGGTAGGAACATCACTGTCAACTAGGCTTAATCAAGATCTAGTGGTGGAGGTGAAGGTGGAGGCAGCAATTATTGCAGTGGTGGTGGGGGACCTGGAGGTGTTGGGGGATATGGAGGTGGTGGTCGGTGGTTATGGAGGCAGGAGGAGTGATGAAAGTTACAACCCTGGTGGCGGCGGAGGGAGAGATTAGGGATACGATGGCAAATCCTACTACTCGAGAGGCGGGGTTGGTTCTGATGGGAACTAGAGAAATTGAAGAGCAGCCAATCTAATCTGCTGCTTATGGAATTGTGTCTTTATAGTAGAGATAGTTATACTTATCTAGGGTTTTTTATTTGCTCTATGGGTGCTCATTTTTTATCTATGTCGTCGCTTGTGTCTTAGAAAAAATGTTGAATATGAATTTGTTCTCTGTTAAAAAAAACCTTAAACCCTAAACCCTAAACCCTAAACTAAAATTGAAACCCTAAACCCTAAACCATAAACCTTAAAAACCATAAATGCTAAACTCTAAACCCTAAACCCTAAACCCTAAAACTATAAACCCTAAACCCTAAAACTGATAATCCTAAACCCTAAACCTAAACCCCAAACCCTAAACCCTAAACCATAAACCCTAAACTAACCTTAAATCCTAAACCTTAAACTAACACTAAACCCTAAACCCTAAACCTTGAATAAAGATGTCATTAAGAGTAAATCTAAAGAATGACATAATCCAAAATAAAATAAAAATAAAATAAACATAAAATAAAATAAAATAAAAACTAAATAAAAGCCTAAACCTAAAATATGAACCTAAAAATAAAACATAAAAATAAATAAAAAATAAAACCTAAACTCTAAAATAAATAAAAAACTAAACCTAAAATTAAAAATCAAATAAACAAAAAAATAAACCAAAAACTAAACTAAAATAAATAAAACCTAAACCTAAACCTAACATAAACTAAACTTAAACCTAAGCTAAATAAAATAAAAACTATTAGCAACTATCTAGCTAGGGCGTGGTGCGAACATCTACTTAGCCAATGTCGTCATCAACATAGGAGATGTTGGAGCTACCATTCAAATTGGTAGCTTGAATTTTAGAGCTATTATAGTTATAACTCCTGAAGTACCCACCCATGGTACACTCGTTCGAGGCCATGCTGGAATGCATCAAGTTACTAAAGCTCATACTATTCATGTTCGCCAATCAGTTCAGTAGCCAACCGCTGTTAAGGAGTTCTCCCAATAGAGAACTTCAATTTTTAAATGGCTAGGTCAATCTGAAGCCCCCGTGATGAAAAGAATCGCCAGTGGGAAAATTGTGTCTTTAAAGTCTCATGGTATAATTGCTTCGTCGATTGAACCTTTTGTACTTGGAAAGTATGATCATGAAGCTTCCTCATTAGAAAGAACATTAACCAGAAGACAGAGAAGAATAAAAAAATGCTGTGTTGAGGGCTCAGTAGATCCCCTTTAAACGGCCTAGTGAATAAGCAATACTGCCACCAGAAGCGAGTATTCTTACCCATAAAAACTTTGACAATCTAAAGTGTGTAAAAAGGAATAGCCCTCTTGGGTGAGGGTGCAGTCTTTCTGGACTTAACAACATCAAGCTCTACCACCGCAGAAGAGATAACCTGAAACACTGTCTACTAGAATACACAACAATCTTAAAGTAGCTAAGGACAGAGGCTTAATGAAAAGATAATTTCAAAGGCCTGTAGTGATTGAAAATACTCAAGCTCCACCAAGGAGGTTGCCATCTCTTATAGTAACTAGAAATTAAGCCAAGTATGCTTCACGCGGTGAGCATCAGAGCGTGACACTCGGACCACGTGTCCAAGAATCCACTACCGAAAGGTCCCGGCAAAAAGATAAGTAGGTATAGAGGCTAAGGCCCCGTAATGAAACTCTGAAGAAAGAAATAAGTGTGACATCTGATCAAAAGTGGATACATAAAAGAAGGGATATTATTGATGAAAGACATGATGATCGACACCCTAGAGAATCCTCTAGGGGATCTCATCATCGATCAGATTCACCCCCACAAGAGAAGGTTAACTTTCATTGCAGTCCTTTAATGGAAGAAGTGTTTATTCCGTACACTGAACTAGAGATCCACTGGAAATATCGATCATAAATTCATGTGTAAAAAGAAGGTGATGAAGAGGATACTATAAAAGTGGAAGTCGCCTATATGGTCGTGGATATATATGAACTTTCTACTAAGACTATCAAGAGCAACATAGATCCGTGGGAACCGAACTCAATTCAACATTTATGAAGAAGAGTCTTTACATAAGCAAGTAGAAGATGAATCTTCAATCTCTACTGAAGAGGAAGAAGAAGAAGATCAAAATGATGAAGAGATCATGGGTGTTGAAGCTATTTATATGGTTGAATCAAGAAATGATTAGCCTGGTACACGCTTTTATAATCAACGTCATCGCTCAGCCTAAAACCGCCTACAAATGCACAAGGAGAAAGATAGTCAAGCTCTTCCCCTGAAGATGAGTAGAGAGTAGAATAATAATAAGAAATAGAGGAAGAAGAAGAGCCTGTACTTATTGACGATCTTGCGCTAGCTAGAGAGCAAAGAGAAATGCAACGTCAAATGGAAGTCAAAGATAAGGAAATAGCATAGCTTGGTACCAAGATGAATAATATGATGGTACAAATTAATATCATGATGGATATATTACAGAAGAATATCACATCAAATGTAGCACCTGTCTTGTCTACTAATCAACAGACAGCTAATAAAATAACTTCTATACCACTAATGCCTAGTACCTCGTGTTCAGAATACATGCTACACCGAGAGAGGAATGAAGTTAACCAACTATCTCTTTAGCCAATAATCTAAAATCGCTAACACACCGACAATAGTAATAGCTGCTTAGCTAGCTAGAAATAATAATCAATGAAAAGATAAAGGCAGTTATAGCTTTAGAGCAAGATGAAAAGTTGGTGAGTAAGGGTCGCACTTACCCAGCTGAATATGATCAAGTGTCATACCTGAAAGGTTACTCAGTGCTAAAATTTAATACTTTAAGTGGGCTTGGTAACCCAAAGCAACATCTAGCCCAATTTAAGGCTACTTGTGATAACACATGAGGGAATGATGCGCTACTTTTCTGTCAGATCATCAACAGCCTGACCTCAGCTACTTTCGAGTGGTATGCAAAATTTCTGAATGATTTGATTAAAACTTTTACTGAGTTAGAGATAATATGCATGAAGAGGTTCACAAGTGCAACCAAGAAAATAACAATCGTTGACCTTGCCTCGCTGAAAAGGAGAAAATATGAGTTAGTGATAAAATTCATAAATTATTGTCATAACCTAAGTATGAAATATGAGCAACAATTGGAAGAAGATCATGCAATACAATTGCTAATGGGCAATATGGATGATAAAATGGTACCATTTTTACATATGGTGTCAATTACAACTGTTGGGAAATTATTTCTATCTTCATCTATCTTTTGAGAGATAAATGAAAACAAAAATAATACCTTGTTGGGACTCCATGTCGATCCGCAGATATTCTTATTAGGGTGATCATGTACGACATTGAGGAATGATGTACTATCTCGAGAGATAGAAGTCACCATCCTACAATGGACCTAATTACCTTAATAAGGACTGGACTATGGGTTCATATAAATTTAGTTTCCCTACTTTACATGAAAAGTAAAGTGGTTTATTTTAAATCGTTCATTAAGTTCCTATGGAGAAAACCCCATAGTTAATTACATCCCAAGGAATAAGATTCCTGGAGTACTCGATTAAGGTAAATGATCATTCTAAATATTTCAAAGATAGACTATCAATCAATTGGTTTATTTTTAGAAGATCAAGTAGGATTGATCAAGAGGAGGAGCTATTATCGAAACCAAAGGATGATAAGTAGAGGATGCTTATGATACTAGGAAGCCTAATAAGTATCCCAAACTATCTTATGGTTGGGCTTTATATTTTTAAAATTGAAGTGATTTATTTGTTTGAGTTGAATTTTTATTAGAAATCTAGGGTTAATAATTTCATGACACAAGATCATGGAAATGCCTAAGAGGTGAAGATTTATGCTTATAGCCCGTAAAGGGAAGCAACAACCTCTGAACCTAAATTTAGGGAGCTTTGGTGAGGGCCAAAGCATGACCTAAATCTAAGGTGAAAATGGGCATATGGTTTACCTCCATAAGAGAGGATAAACCTCCTAACTGTTGGACTTACAACCACCTATGGATGGCCGCCAACTAACTCCTCCTATGATTTTAAAAATATATAGGCAAGTCATATACTTTTGTAAAATAGCTAAGTTGTTGTTTATTTTAGAAAGAGACTAAGTCCTTAAACACACTCCCTATGAGACTAGATCATGTAGGGCATGATTTAATGACTTAAATCTAATGCAAATTTTATTATGTTTAAGTTTCATTTTTGGACAATTGATTTGACACAGGCTATGGGATTCACATGCCTAATGCATGAGAAATTGGATTATGAGGCAAAATCAATAAAAATGTGGTGTGTTTTCACCATGGCTCTCAAACGTCAAGCCAAGTTCCTTGACAAAGGTGGAATCCCTCCATAAGCAAGAGAGTGAAGCAAGCTTTTTATGCATGATATGAAACATACAACATCTAGTGAAGAGGTTGCTAAATCTTTTATCTTGATTTACGCCTAGTTTTGTGAGGTTATGAGTTGTATATTTTTGATTTTAACTTGATTAATTCGATAGAAAAGTTATTTTTCTTAAGAGCCTAATCGCATCTAGGCCATTCATCAAAGCAAGAAAAAACTAGGAAAAAGATTCCATCTTAATGCACAAGTAAAACAAATATCAAACAATTTATAAAGCTAGCGCAAAAGAATAAGACGTCTTTTGTGGTCTACCCCACAAACTCAGAAATAAAACAAGCTCTACCCTTATACAACCAGGATTACAAATGAATTAATTAGAATAAAAAAATAATTCATGTTATGGGGATCTTCATTCTTCATTTCTTTTTTCTTCATTTCTTCCTTTCTTTCTTCTTCTTCTTCTTCTTTCTTCTCTCTTCTTTGGTTTGGTTGAAGGTGGTTTCAAAGGCTTTACATGGTACATAAAATTTAGTCTTATGACCAATGTTCATCCTAATCCCCATAACATTCATTCTAAATCCTAATTATAAAATTACATGAAAATGGGAAAAGTAAATCTAATTAAAACCGCAAAATAGAGATTAGCTAAACAAACCACAATCCCAAGCATGTATATGAATAAATTTGACTTGGCACCCCACACATGGGTAATAAAGTCCACCAATATATTTTGGATTATGCTTAGTTAACCCATAACAAAAATATTTATATTTTATTACAGACTCCTAAGCACAATTTATGAGATAATGGTTAAACTAAGATCTCCCTACTATTTAGTCTACGCACATACACCCTAACATCTGACTAAACTATCACATCACAAAATAAAATCAAACATCAAATCATATATTGCCCTAACATCGAGCTAAAAATGGTGACTTAGCCTAATGGGTGTGCCATTTAAGGCTTGTGTGGTGTGTCTTAGCTAGGCTTTAAGGTTAAGATTTTCTAAATGTGAAAGGATTCAACTTAGAGGGTGATTTCATTTAAGTGATTTAGTTGATTTTTGTAAATTTTATTTGATGATTTGATTTGGTTTGAATGAACCTACACTAAAGTACTAAATGTTGTAAAGAGATGAAAATAGAAGAAAACTTCTCTTTCCTCCCTATTTTAAGTAATTTCTATGGTAGATTCATTAGCAATTTTTATTTTGTGAATGTTTTATTATGTATTTTAATTAATCCTAAATTTAGATTTTCTATAAATAAATCTATTCAATAATAAAGGTATTTTAAGATTAATTAAAGTGAATTACTATCACAAAACACTCAACCCTTTATTTCTTTTTAACATGTGTAACATGCATATGGATGAATCCTAAGCATATATATACATGAAAATGGAAGTGTTAGCACACCTTGATGATAAAATGCTAAGAGATGTTGTTTAGAAAAAATTGGAATGTTTCATGTATCTTTTTGTTAAGTAGAGAGGGATTCTTTTATCCATTAATCAAATGCACATTTGCATGTATGAAAGACATAAGAGTATGACTATTATTTTCTACAGGGGATGTAAGTACAAGACCTACTTGGGACTACTTAAAGCTAAACCTTGATGTCCGACTAAGATACCACTTTTCTTTAATACATGTGCATGTACAAAAAGGAATAAATGGAAAAAGAGTCATGCAAAATATTTCTTTTTATATTTGATTTGGTTATGTAATTTACATGTGTAAATGTAAAGATCCTTCTTAAAGGTTAACATAGGAATGAATATGAATGGATTTAAGCAAGTGTTGTGTTCTTTTCAAATGAACTATACACTTTACAAATCCTATTCAAAATTATGTTAAAAGAGAAGAGAAGAAAAATTCACATAATGCACATCTTATGTTGTACTCACATGAAAGCTTATAAATAGTTATAAGTAGCATATCTTTCATTTTTCACCTTTGATTTATAGTTTTTAAAAATAATTTTGGATTTAATAGTGATAATAGCCATTCATATTCGTACTTTAGCCAAAATATGCAATTTGACATAAAGGAAACATTTCATTTTAATTTATTTTTCAAAAATCATGAATGCATGATTTCATATGACATACACCATTTAATGCTAGAAAGAAAAAAGTGATGCAAGCATGTAACGCCATTCACCCTTAATTCTAAAGACAATCTTATGGAATAAGATCATTTAAAGTGAATCAAAGTTGTTTAAAGAAATTTTTGTTTTAATTTTGAGTTTAATTTGATTTTAGAAATGTGAAAGGTTTTAGTCCTAAACCATCTCCTGCATATATATGTTGTTTTATTTTAGTTTTAGAACCATTAGATTGATTTTATATTTTCTTAGGTTAAGTGTGAATCAAGTTCATTAATTACCCTTACCTACACCTCAACATAACCAACCAATAATTATGAGCCAACATATGATATGCAACCATATTAAATTTAAATCAGCAATACACCCTAAGAAAGAAAGGGTCTAATGCAATTGGCTCACAATTATTGATTAATTAAGCTAAAGGGTTTAATTAAATACTCATAACCTTCCCACATGTGGGTTGGAAATAATTTCTTAAGCTTACTAGGTTATTAAACACCTAAGTATCTTCCTAGCAAAGGATTGATTAAGTTAAGATTGATTTTGAAAATTTGATTAGGTTAATTAAGAAGATTATTAGTGGATTAATCCTTAATTAAGTTTGGATTAAGGAAGAAAGGGGGTTTAGGAATAAAAGAAAATATCCAAAAATTATTCTATAAACCTTCTAATCACTTAAATATTGTTTAATTATCTTAATAAGTGAAAACCATTATTCACATGGTTAATTATCCTTAATTACATTAAGAGTGATTAGAGATTCATTAATTGATTTTCCTAATTAACTCATCAATAAATTCCAAGAAAATTAGGGGAGACAGAAGTCATCCCCCTAAATATGCCTGGGAAGTTTGGAATTAACTAATGAAATGATTAGGGAGTAATTAGGGTTATTAAGATTTCAAATAACCCAAATTAAGGAAAATTTACTATTCAAAATCAATTGAAAATAATTTATATTATTCCTCAATTATCTTTAAAATGAGCCCTCATTCATATTTTTTTATTTATATATATTTAATTATGAATATTTGAAGTTTCAATGATTAATAAAGTCAATAACTCTAATTATATAATTCTCATTTGACATAAGGACAAATTACATGGCATGTGATTTATTATTTAAGTTGTCAAATAGCATGAGATGCTACATTTTGCTCTCATCAAAGATGATGGTTGATAAAACTCATGGATCTAAAGGGATTAAAATGAAGGATCTAATCGGATTAATCAAGACCGCCCATTCAAAACATGGATGAACATGATTCATCCCTACCCTGTGGAGATGTTGACCATCCATCCTATTTCTTAATCCAAGCTCACATGAGCTGATTGAGTTATTGAACACACACCATCTAAGAGGAGGAAGACATCCAATGGTCAATTTCAATTGGGATGATACTTTCCTTAAATGGCCAAATAAATCTATACCTAAGCTCAAAGCATACCTTACTAGAGACATCAATGCTCCCAAACCATCGAGGTAGATCTGCCTAGATGAAGCCTTGTTGAAGGTTTGAAGGCTTGAGGTGAAGTGGATCTTCCTATTGGCCAAAGCTTCCTTCAAAGGCTTCTTTGGTCTATCTCACTTTGGCTTAGATGCTTGGAATTTGACTTGGGTGAGCTCAGGGTCCTCCATGGTGCTTGCAAGAGGAATTAGCTTGGTGAGTGATGAATGAGTTGTAATTTCTTCATACCTCCCCATTTTGGCTTAAGGAAACCCAGAATGGAGAATTAGAAGAGCTTGGGATTGCTTCAAAGTGCTTGGAGAGCTTGCCTTAGGTCTCTCCAATCATTATAAGTGATCTCAATTGAATGAAATTAGGGAGTATATCCCCTACTTAGGATATTGAGATATCCTTCCATTTTGATCAAAATCACATGGAATGGGTTTGAGCTATTATGGATGCCATGTGACATTGGCAAAAGAAGGAGTTTTCCATGTGTTAAATGAGGGAGGTGATTTCATGCTCATTTTCCATTGGGTGGTCAATTTTGGCCTTGGGTTGGGTTTTGCTCACCCAAACCCATTTGGTCATATGCATACTTATTAATGTCCATTTAGTCCACTAAGAGGGTGTCATGGCCATGAAAAGGATATGACCAAATTCTAAGTGGAATTGGCCATGTTACCCTTGACCTAAAATGGTCATTTGGCTTTGATTTTTAATTTAGTTAGATTTGGAATAAATTTGAAATTATTGGACAAATTTCAAAGAATTTGGAGTTGATTTGATATCATTTGGTTCATGTTAACCCATTTAGTCAAAATAGGTCAACTTAGGTCAAGTTGACCATCAAATTAGGTCAAACCGGGAGGGTCAAGTCACATGACCATTTGAAATATTTTGGTATCATGGTTTGGTTCAATTTGGTTTATATTGATTCATTTTATTTAGGTCAAATGGGTGTTGACCAATTTGACTCATTTGACCCAATCAGTCATGGTTGTTTAGATTGGTTGGTCATTTGAAATATTTAAGTGTCGCCAATCAATTTTAGTTTGATTTGATTTTAGCTTGATTTGACTTAGTCAAGTTGGGCTCATGGTAAATTGGCTAAAGTTGGATCTAGTTTACCTTTGGTCAAGTTCAAGTGATTTAGAATGAACTTGACCCATTGGTTGTAATTGATTTGGCTTAGATCAAGATTTGACCATTTTGACTTTTAGTCAAGTTGGGTTAAGGTCAAGTAGCCAATCAAAGGTTATAAAATGATGACGATCAAGTTTAAACATTGATCGAATTGGTTTAGATCAATGGTTTTAATCAACTTAGCATGGATTTGGCTAGTTTAGGTTTTATTTAGGTTAAGTGTTAACTGGTTTGACCCAATTAAGTGATTGATCATCCTATGATGATGCCACAATGAGGCTTATAGTCAATCCAATTTGGGAAGGATTAGAATTTGGCTCAAAGGTACTTTAGGTCACCTTGGTTGACTAAAAGTGGGTCACCATTGAATATTAGTGATTTGAGTCAAATGGATTTGATTCATTTGACCTCAAGTTCTAATGAACATGGGTTTGATTTTGCTTTGAGTTTTGAATTTGGTTTTGGTTTGATGATTGAAGTTTATATTTGGATTCAGGATTGATTGAATCATGAAGAAAATTGGTTTGATTGATTTGAGTTTGATTCCAAGGTCAAGAATTTGATCAAGAAGTGGGTTTTAAAGATTTGGGTTTGAGTTTTGAATTTGGTTTTATTTGAAGTTGATTTGAATTTATATTTCATTTATATTAATATAAATGAGAATATAAATGGTCATGAAACTCAATTTGAAGTGATTTGAATTTGATCAAGGAGTTCAAGGATGAAAGAGTTTAGGTTGATTTAATTAGATTTGAGAGTTTTGAATTTATTTGGTTTGAATTTATATTTTATTTATATTGAATATTAATGAATAATAAATGAATTCAGAAAATCTCTTGAATTTGAAGTGATTTGAATTTGATTTGAGCAAGTCCATAATTGATGAATTCCAATTTTAAATCATTTTTGGAATTTCATTTTTCATGATTTGAGAAAATACTGGGTTAGAATTGGTTCAAGATTTGATGGGATTGATTTGAGTTTGAAGTTGGTTTGGATTTAGAGTTTGAATAGGAGGAAGTAAGGATTTTCTGCTATGGGTAGGCAAGTTTTCCTAACACCTAAGGCATGACCTATTTATGGCTAACTCTTCTAAGTCTCGGTTAGGTTAAGTGTTCACCTAATCACTTGTCTTAAGATAAGGAACTCTTAGTCAAGAGGAATCATGTCAAGATGGAGAAGTTGTGAGCTCTTTCAAAATGAGGTCAATAACAATATTCCAAGACTTGTTTGATAGGGTGGCCAAATTTAAAAATTAATCACCTAAGTCTAAAATCTATATGATAAAGCAAAAAAGAAATAACCTGACTCAAGAAATGAAATGCATGTTCCTATAGCTCAAGTGGTGAAAATGAGTAATCTATAATGTGGATAAAGGAAAATGACCAATTTGTAATGATGATAGAAGCTTATTCTAATCCACAACCAAAATTGGTACTAGAGACAATGATAATCCTTGCTTTTAAGTGGTGGAGATCAAAACAAGCAATAAGAGATGATGAAAAATGCCATCTCTTAAGGGAAATATATGAATAAAAGATTATTCCTTTAGAAGTGACAATGTTAAATTATTTTAAAGCACTTAAAGTTGGTCTATAATTTGGAAATTAAGATCATCAAGTCAAGTAATCCAAATTACTTATCATGATGATCAACCATCCTATAAGATTGTTGTCTTCAAAGATTGGCTAGAAAGAAAGTATCATTGGGTGAATTTACATTAATTTATGTTCTAGTGAAAGAGAGTCTACAAAGATGATTACGCCTCTTTAAATTGACAACAATAAAGAATCAATGAAAAGAATGGGAAATGATAGTCTCTAAGAAGATCATGAAAATGTTGATTGAAGTGTCCCTAGTTTTGAAACCACTACATATATTAGACTTAAAGAGATACATAAACCAAGTATTTGAGATTCTCGATTTTAATAAGGTTACTTCATCACATAAAATACTAAATGCGATAAATCAAAGAAGTCGGACCTCATTTTAGGGATGAGCTCAATCCATTTTTTTAGATCTCTTAGATTTTAAGGGATCTTTTGGAAGCACATCGAAGTGATTAGGACACTCAACCCAACCTGAGGATTAAAGAAGCCAAGGGAATAGGTCATGCCTTAGGGTGTTAGGAAAATTTGACCCTATAGCTTGAACCACATTCCTCACTTCCTTCCTTCAAGTCAAACTAAATCAAACCAACATCAAAATCATAAATTGATTTTCTCCAAATTCAAATCAATGCCACATGATTGAAATCCAATATTCAAATTCCAAATCCCAAATTTTAAATCCTTATTCTAAAGACTTAACCTAAATGTCTTCAAATTAATTCAAATTCATTAAATTTTATAACTCATTTATATTCTCATTTATATTCACATATATAAATGAAATATAAATTCAATCAATCTAAATCACAATTCAAATTCCAAATCTTGCCCAAGTCCTTTGATTTCCATTCATGGACTTAGCCTAAATCAAATCTAAATCAATTTAAATTCATGAAATTTTCTCATAACTCATTTATATTCTCATTTATATTCACATATATAAATGAAATATAAATTATCAATCAAACTAAACCCAAAAGTTAAATCCAAATTCACAAATCTTTCCTAAGTCACTTTGATTCAAGGACTTACCTAAATCATATTCAAATCACTTCAAACTCATGAAAATTTCTCATAACCCATCTATATTCTCATTTATATTCACATATATAAATAAAATATAAATTCAAACAACCAAAATCAACTCAAAACTCAAACTCAAATCAAAATTAACCTAAGCCTTTCAAGTCAAATTCTTGAACTTATCCAAATCAATTTCAAATCAAGCCAAACTTGATTTTCTTCATGATTCAATCAATCCTTCAATCATGAATCTATATAAATACAAACTTTAATCACTTAACCAAAGCTCAATTCAAAAAATTAAGCCAAAATCCATTTCATGTTCATTTTGAACTTGAAATTATCAAATGAATCAAAAGTCATTTGATTTCAAACCATGCAAATGGAATTATATTTCAATCTAAGTCCATATGTGAGTTCAATCAAATCAAGCTTGATGAAGATTTGACCCACTTAGCTCACTTGACCCAAAGTGACCTAAAGTGTTATGAGCCAAATTAATCCCAACCAAATTGGATTGAACTAAGCACCTAAACCTCTCATCATGATCAACAATCATCATGAGATGATCAATCACTCAAATTGGGTCAAACCAAGTCAAACCTGGGTTGACCAAGTCAACACTTAGCCAAAATGAAACTCTAGCCAAAATCCACCATAGAAATTGACAAAACCAATGATCTGAAGTTCACTCATGATCAATGTTTGAACTTGACCAAGCCAACATTTGAGCCTAAAGCCCAATACATTGACCCAAGTTGTCCCAACTTGACCTAAAAAGTCAAAATGTGTCAAAACTTGATCTAAGCCATTAATTGAAACCAATGGGTCAAGTTTAGTCCAAAATGATTGTTGAACTTGACCAAAGCCCCAAATTGCCTAACTAGACCCAACCTAGCCTAATTGACCATGAATCCAACTTGACCTAAAGGGTCAAATTGAGCCAAATTCAAACTTAACCAAAATTGATTGGAAACAAAGATACCAATCCCTTTCATATAACCAACCAAACCTAAACCTACCCATGACTAGCTCAAATAGGTAAAATGGGTTAATTGGTCAACTTGGCCCACTTGACCTAAATTAAATCAAATGAACCAATTCAATCCTAAACCAAATTGAATCAAACCAAAGCCACCAAAAATATTTCAAATGGTCATATGAACTTGACCCAACCCTTGGTTTGACCACTTTGACCAACAAAAGTTGACCCATTTTGACCTAAATGGGTCAACATGAGCCAAATCACATCAAACCAACTCCAAATCCAATGAAACTTGGCCAAACTTATTTTCTCATCATATCAAACATACCCAAACTAAACTCAAGATCAAATGACCATTTTACCCTAGGGGTAAATTTTGGCCAATTCCACTTGGAATTTGGTCAAATCCTCTTCATAACCACTTGGCACTCTCTTAGTGGATCAAGTGAACACTAGAGAGTGTGGTGCACCCAACCCAATGGGTTTGGGTCAGCCCAACTTAGCCCAATGGCCAAACCACCACCCCCATTGAAATGGCCACCTGGAAATCCTCCTTACACTCAATTCAAGCACATGGCCACCTCACCCACTCCTTCTCTGGCCAAAACTAAACCACATGCAATTCAAAATAGCCTAACTAACTCATTGCATGAGGTGTATTGATCAAAAATGGCACAATCCATCCATCCATTGTTTAAGGGAAGATATACTCCCCTAATTCAATTGAATCTACACACTCTCTCAAGCATAGAACTCAAAGCAAGCCTGAGAGGCTTCCCAAGCTTCCTAGAGAGGATTTGAAATCTCTATTCTCAATTTTCATCACTTGAAAATAGGGGAGCTTGAGTGAAATTTGAATTTACTCCACACTCAACATCAACCCAATTCCTTCTTCAAGTTCCATCAGAGGACTAAGCTGAACTTTCCCAAGCTCTTTCCCAAGCTCCAAAGGCAAGGGAGGATCCAATTCGATCAAGGCTGAGCTCAAGGCAAGGAGGAGTTGACTCATAGAGGCATCTACCAATTTCAAGAGCTCAAACTTTTAGCAAAGCTTCATTACATCAAGATGAAGCTTCTCCAAGGGATTCGAGCACCGACGATCACCTCCGGCAAGGTATGCCATTTTTTGAGCTTAAGTTCAATGTATGATGGTCCTTTATGAAGTGAATTTCAATCCTAGGTTTATCTAGCCATTAGATGCGCTTGTACTCATGCTTAGATGGTGTGGGTTAATTTTCATTCTAATTTGAGCTCAATCGAGCTCGGATCATGGCTGCAAAGATGGACGGATCTCCTTGCTCATAGAGAGCGGAAAGGATGAATCTATGGCTATCCATCCACATATTTGGATGGATGCGGATTAAAATGCACCCATAATTTCCTCGTGATCCATTTAATGACTCCGTCCATCCTTGATCGACAACAGGAGAAAGCGTAATGCCTCCACCATGCCACGATGTGATGGGTTAAGTACCCAATCCCATCATGCCATGTGTAAAGTGCATGCCGCGTCAGCAGCACACGTGGAGCCGACGAGATTAATAATATAATTAGTGATTATTTAATTTCTAATCAATCACCAAATCTTCTAAAATTTATATCTAAGTTGTAGAAAAATTAAAAAAATATGAAATAAATTGCATATGAAAGATAATTGAACATCAAATATTCTAAAATTAATTTCAATAGATTTTGTATTTTCTCAATTTGGTTTTATTGAGAATGTTATTTTCTAATTACCTTTAATTACTCCTCTGATTAATCCCAAACTTTTTGCTTAATTAGTGGGATGACTCCTGCCTCTCCTAATTTTCTTGGGATTTATTGGCACCTTAATTGGGGAATTACTAGTTCCTTAATCACTTAATATAATTTAAGCTTAATAAATTAGTGGTTTAACCCTCCATTGAGTCAATTAACTTTTGATTAAGTGAATGTGAGATTTAGGGAATAATTTTGGGATACTTTCCTTGAGATGTTCCCTAAACCCCTTTTCTTAATCCATCATTAATTAAGGTTAATTCATAATTACCCCTAATTAATTTCATAAAATTCAAAAAATCTTCCAAAACTTAATTAATCTATCTTGATAGATGCTTAGGTGTTTAAGAGCCTAAGTACATTAAGGAAATCAAAATCTAACTCACATGTGTGATTATGAAATTACTAAGTTAAACCCCTTAGTTTAATTAATCACTAATCATGAGCCAAATTACATTAAACCTTTTCTTCCTAGGTGCATTGCAAATTTAAATTCCTTGTGAGGTTTATGTCATCTCATTGGCTCATGATTACTTGATTAAATATGCTAAGTGGTATTGTAATTAATACACTTAATTCATACCATAACCTATTCAAAATATAAAATGGATTTAATCATCTAAAAATTGAACTTAAAATATCATACACATTTGAAATGGGTTAAGAATAGCAAACTCACCTCACATTTCTTAAATTAAATCAAACTCAAACCAAAACCTAACATTCTTGAAAAATAATTTGATTTGCTTTAAGCTTTCTTATTTCATAAGATTATCTTTAGGAATTAATTAGGGTGAATGTTTTTACATGCTTTAATCATTTTAGTTCCTTCCCAACATGCTAAATTTATATGTCATATGAATTTCATGCATTCTTTTCAAAAATCAAAATGAAAGTGAATTATTTCTTTCATGTCAAATTGCATATTTGGCTAAAATAAGAATATGAGTATTATCACTATTAAATCCAAATTATTTCCAAAATATATGAATCATTTACCAAAACTAAAATTGTGTTACTTATATTTTATTTATAAGCTTTCATGTGAGTAAAATATAAGGATGTGCTTAGTGCAATTTTCTTCTCCCTCTTTTAGTATAGTTTTGAGTAAGATTTGGTAAAGTGTTTAGTTCATTTGAAAAGAACCTAACACTTGCCTAATTCCATTCTATTCATTCCTATGCTTTTATTTAAGAAGGATATCTATAGCTCTATGTATAAATTGCAAAACAAACCAAACAATCAAGTACAAACTTTTGCATTTTTCTTTTCCATTCATTTCTGTTGTACATATGCTTGTATTTAAGGAAAGTGGTATATTAGTCTGGACAACTCTGGGATTACAAGGCTTTAAGTAGCCCTAACTAGGTCTTCTACCCTTAACAATGGTGTCACTCACTTATGCCTTTCATACATTCATGTGTGCATGTAAAAATTGGATAAGAAGCCCCTTTTATACTTAATGAAAATCATGCATCATAAGCATTCAAATTTTCTTAAGTAAACTACTTAGCATTCATTATAAAGTGCTAAACATTCTCATTTGTATGTAGATATGCTTATGATTCATTCATATGCATGTTATACATGTTGGGAAAGAATGAAGTGATGTATGCTTGTGAATTTATTTCACCTTACTAAATCTTAAAATGCCTTTCTTTTGAATAAGTTTATTTAGAATTGATCTAAACTTATGATTAATTAAAATACATAATAAAACATTTACTAAATGAAACCAAACATGAATCTACTTTAGAAATTACCTAGGTAGGAAGGAAAGAGAAGTTCTCTTTTTCCCCTTTAAAACTTAGTAATTATAGGTTCATCCAAACCAAATCAAATCAAATAAAATCAACTCAAATCAACTAAACACTTTAATGAAACCACCCATCTAAGTTGAACACCTTCACACTTAGAAAATTCAAACCTTAAAACCATAGCTAAGCACACCACATGAACCTTCTAAAGCACACATAGATTAAGTCACCACTTCTAGCTTTAGTTAGTGGTGCATGGTTTGATGTTTGATTTTTATTTTGTGATATATGTTTTAGTCTAGATGTTAGGTGAATAAGTTTAGAATGAATGGTAGGATGATTTAGTTTAATCATTATTTTCTAGAGAATTGTGCTGGGGGCCGTAAAAAAATATAACTTCTTTTGATGTGCTGGTGCTCATACCACTACGAATAACCCAATAGGTCAGGTGGACTTGGTTACCCATGTGTGGGGTACTAAGTCCATACATGCTTGATTTGTGGTTTATTTAGCTAATCTTTTGTAGTTAGCTAGATTTACTTTTTCTTTTTATGTATTGCAATTAGAATTTTGGAATGTTTGTTATGAGGGATTAAGATGAGCATTGGTCATAATACCTCATCTTATGCACCATGTGAAGCCTTTGGAACAACCACCTTCCAACTATCCAAAGAAGGAACCAAAGAACAAAAGAAGAAAAGAAGAAGAAAGAAGAAAAGAAGAAGAAGAAATGAAGTTTGAAGACCCCATAATAATGAATTTCTGCTTAATTGTACTTAATTTATTTGTAACTGGTTGTATAAGGGTAGAGCTACCCAATTTGTTTTCAAGTTTGTAAGGTGGTGCACCATAAATGGCCTCTTATTCTTTATGCATTTTATAAATTGAGTGATGATTTATTTAGCTTGTCATTAAGATGACATCCTTTTCTTGTTTCTTCTTTGCTTGAATGTATGGCCGATGTGGATTAGGCTCTTAGGAAAAAATAAATCTTCTACCAAATTAATCAATTCAAAACTAAAATAAAGAATTCGTAACCACATCTAAAGCTTATGCTAAAAATTAAAATAAAAGAATTAAGAACCCCTATGGATGAGTATTTCTTTACAACATCATGCACAAATGCATTATTTTTCACTTGATTGGAAGGCTTCCACCTTGCCGTAGAAACTTGTCTTGACCTTGAGAGCCATGGTGGAAACACACCTCCTCCCTTCGCCATTTTGGAAATAATCTTACTTCTCATGCATTAGCATATGAATCCTATAAGCCTAGTCAAATGATTGTCAAAAATTAAATAATATGTAATATGATTTGCATTAGATTTAGGTCATTTGAAGCATGCCTACATGATCTAGTCTTTTAGAGAGTGAGTTTAAGGACTTAGTCTCTTTCTCAATAAATAATAGCCTAGCTATCTTGCATAAAAGTATATGACTTTCCTACATGAATTTAAAATAGAGGAGTTAGGTGGACACCCCTATTAAGTAAGTCCAAGTCGTGTGATTTATCCTCTGTGGAGACAAACCAAATACTTATTACCTTAGATTTAGGTCATGCCAGTCATCAAAGCTCCTAGATTTAAGTTCAGATTACTTCTCCTTTTATGGGCCATAAGCATAAATCCTCATCTCTGTGCATTTTCATAATCTTGTATTATGGAAATTATCTAAACTTCTAATAAAAAAGTCAACTCAAATGAATAATTTATTTCAAAATGTAAAGCCCAACCAGATAGTGGGATGTTTAAAGCATTGTGATACTTATCTTTGGCTTGATAATAACTCCTCTGATCAATCCCATTTGATCTTCCAAAATCCAATGATGGTCCTACTTGAAGAGATAATGATCATTTTTAATCAAGAGTATTCAGGATCCATCTTGTGAGATGCCCAAACCTAAACTTTTTCCATGTAAAGTAGGAGAAGAATCTTTGGTACACATACCATAGTCCTGAGTCCTTGTTGAGGTGATTAGTCCATTGTAGGGTGATTTATCTTCAAGATAGTACACCTCTCCTCAATGTCATGATCACTCTCAATAAGAATATTTCATCTACGTGATGTCAAAATTGCATAAAAAAGAGTATATTTCTATCTTCATTTTATTTGTAAGATGGAAGTATACATCTTAGAAATTTATATAAAATTTTACCACACTGGCTAAGAAAAAGAAGATCATGAAAAGAACTACAACTCTAAAGATTATTAACAATTTTTAGGAGTATCACCAGCCGGCAAGATAACTATTTAGGATTACAGACTTTATGCTTAAATTTTGTATTATTTAATCAGATGAAGAAAATAATGGTGAATCTGGTCTAGTAGAGACATACCGAATCATTTACATGATGTTAGATGTTCTTCAAGATTAGTTACTCCAAAATGATAAGGGTAGTCAGACAAACTCGACCAATCCATCAAAATTCTTATAAGAAAAGCAACAAGAGCCTCAGGAGTTAACATCTAAATTTTGTTTAATGACTCAAGATAACAAATGATGAAGATTTATGTGGGAGAAGAATCGACTCATCGATATCATCATGTATGAAATGTATAAAGTTGAAAAATGAGTCTAGCCCTTCTGGTCAATCCTCCAGAATAAGAAGGAATTTGAAGAAACTACATCTTCAAAAGAATCTGAACAAGACAAGGTGATTCAAGTTTAGTTGAGAAGTGGTAAAGTCTTACCACCTTCATCAAAGAAAGGAAGTGTAAATAAAGACAAAGACAAATAAATTGAAGTGAATGAAGATATCATTCCCAAAAATCCTAGAATAAAGCTTAAATCAAGAAAAAAGATAAATTATAACATTCTATCACATCTGAGAAAGATCCCTGCATAACTGAGTGGGTAAGAGGCTCTCTTGATATCAAAAGATCTTTGAGAAACTTTGATATAGGCTCTCAAAGATCTAGAGATTTATGAAGCTTACTTAGCTAAAAAATGCATGATTGAATCATTGTAAACTCAAGATCTCTCGATAATCACATTTTTTGAAGAAGATCTTATGTTGGGAATAGCAGATCACAACCGTCCTCTATATGTTATCATAGAGAGTGATGGCATCCTAATCAATCGAATATTGATTGATCCAGGTTCTTCTATCAATATTATGAGTCTAAAGGTATTAAGAGGATTATCACTTGATATCCAACATCTTGGGAGGATAAGTTGATGATTCATGGTTTTAATGAGAAAGGGCAGAAAACCATGGGTTCTTTTATTCTCCCGCTCAAGTTTCAGGATTTATATAAAGAAGCCAAGTTTCATGTAATCAATGCTAATACATCATTTAGAGTCTCTTGGGTTGGTCATGGCTGCATGAGTATGGCATGGTCCCATCAACTATGCATTAGTGTATGAAGTACTTAAAAGAGGGGGAAGAGTTCAGAATTCCTGGTAACCTACAACCATTCTCCATCCACGAAGCAAAGATTTATGAAAATGCAAAATATTTCATCCCTAAAGAGCCTAAGCCAATTGTGGTGAATTTTTATCTTCACTCTTTATCTATCTTTCTTTTTGAGGAAAAATAAATGGAAGAACAAAGATAACACTTCTTGTGTTGGACACTAAGTAGATCAGCCGATATTCTTATTAGGATGATGGTAAGATTGGGAATGATGACCATTGAGAGAAGTTGACATCCTATATGGACCCAATCACCTTAATAAGGACTACATGTCATGTATATAGAGATTCTTCCTATGCAACCAAAGTAGGTTTATTTTAAACTAGGTTTGTTAAGTTCCTATGAAAGCCCATAGTTAATTACATCTATGAATGATTAGAATAATACTCGACAAGGTAAATTATCATTGTCTCCAAATATTTCAATGATAGGACTATCAATCAATTAAATTTTTTTAGAAGATCAAGTGGGATTGATCAAAAGGAGGGAATTATTATCGAAACCACAAGGAGATAAGTAGAGGATGCATACTAGAAGTCACAAAGCATCCCAAAATATCCTATGGTTGGGCTTTACATTTTTGAAGATGAGGGAAATTATTTATTTGAGTTGAATTTTTATTAAAAATTTAGGGTTTACTATTCCATAAAACAAGATCATGGATATGCCTAAGAGGTGAGGATTTATGCTATGAGTGGAAGTAGCAACCTTAAGAAATCTAGGGAGTTTTAGGTCAAAGCATGACCTAAATCTAAGGAATAAATGAGCATATGATTTACCCATAAGAGAGGATAAACCACCCAATTGGACTTAATCAAGGTGGCCAAACTCCTACGATTTTAAATACATATAGGCAAGTCATATGTTTTTACAAGATAGCTAAGCTGTTGTTTATTTTAAAAAGAGACTAAGTCCTTAAACATATTCCTTAAGAGACTAGATTATGTTGTGCATGATTTAATGACTTAAATCTAATGCAAATTTTGTTATGTTTTATTTTTATTTTTGGATAATTGATTTGACACGGGCTATGGGATTCATATGCCTAATGCATGAGAAATTGGTTATAGGCCAAAATCAATCAGAATGAGGTGTGTTTTCACCATAGCTCTCAAAGGTCAAGCCAAGTTTCCTGGCATAGGTGGAAGCCCTCTATAAGCAAGAGTGAAGCAAGATGCTTTTTTATGCATGATGTGAAAACATACAACATCCAGCTAAGTGGTTGTTAAATCTTTTATCTTATTTTATAACCTAGGCTTTTGGTGAGGTTATGAGTTATTAATTTTTTTTAGTTTTGAGTTGATTAATTGAATAGCAAATTTATTTTTCTAAAAGCCTAAATCGCATTGAGGCCATTCATCAAAGCAAGGAAGAAACTAGGAAAAAGATGGCATCTTAATGCACAAGCTAAACAAACATCAAACAATTATAAAGCTAGTGCAAAAAAATAAAAGGCCTATTATGGTCGGGCTCCACCACACAAACTCAAAAAGAAATGGGTAGCCAAGCTCTACCCTTATACAACCCAGATTATAAATGAATAATTACAACTTAGAAGGAATTTATGTTATGGGGGTCTTCATTCTTCATTTCTTCATTTCTTCTTTCCTTTATTTCTTTCTTTCTTCATTTCTTTTCTTCTTTTGGTTGGTTGGGGTATGGTTTCTCCAAGGCTTCACATGGTGCATAAGACTTAGTCTTATGACCAATGTTCATCCTAATCCCCAATAACATTCATTCCAAATCCTAATTATAAAATTACATGAAAAATGAGAAAAGTAAATCTAACTAAAACCTGCAAAATAGAGATTAGCTAAACAAACCAAACAATCCCAACCATGTATATGAAAAAAATTATACTTAGCACTTTAGGCATGGGTAATCAAGTTTTCCTGACCTATTTTAGATTATGCTTAATGGTATAAGCAACCCGCATAGCAAAAGCATTTATATTTTTATTACAGTGCCCCTTAAGCATAATCATCTGTAGAAGATAATGGTTAGACTAAGATCTCCCTACCATTCAGTCTACACGCATATACCCTAACATCCAGACTAAAATATTACATCACAAAATAAAATCAGACATCAAATCATGCACCACCCTAACATAAGACTAGAAATGGTAACTTAGCCTAATGTGTGTGCCATTTAAGGTTTGTGTGGTATGTCTTAGCTAGGCTTTAAGGTTAAGATTTTCTAAGTATGAAGGATTCAACTTAGAGGGTGATTTCATTTAAGTGAAATTATTGATTTATTAATTTTATTTTATGATTTTATTTGATTTTTGAATGAACTACTAAGTGTTAAAAGAGATAGAGGAGAACTTCTCTTTCCTCCCCACCTTAAGTAATTTCTAAGATAGATTCATTAGTGATTTTCATTTAGTGAATATTTCATTATGTGTTTTAATTAATCCTAAGTTTAGATTTTCTCTAAATAAACCTATTCAAATAAGAAAGGCATTTTTGGATTAATTAAAGTGAATTACTATCACAAAACACACAACACTTTATTTCTTTCCAACATGTGTATCATGCATATGAATATATATCCATAGCATACATACATCTTAAGTCTTAGTCTTAATGATGAATGCTAAAAGATGTGATTTAAGAAAATTTGGATATTTCATGAATGCATAATTTTGTTAAGTATAAAAGAGAGGGTTATCCATTAATCAAATCTACATTTACATGTATGAAAGTCATAAGTGAGTATGATGCCATTGTTTTCTACACTAGGAGTGTAAGGTACAAGACCTACTTGGGGATACTTAAAGCCTCGCAACCCTGGGATGTCTAGACTAATATACAAGTGCATGTACAAAAAGAAATGAATGGAAAAGAATCATGCAAAAGATTTATGTTTGTTTTATTTGTTGATTGTTCAATTTATATGTGTAATATGAATATCCTTCTTAATTCATGACATGGGAGTGCATAGAAATAAATTTAAGCAAGTGCTATGTTCTTTTCAAAGGAACAATACACTTTGTAAATCCTATACAAACCATGTTAAGAAAAGAGAAGAAAGCCACATGACACATTTTAAGCTATATTCACCAAGCTTATAAATACTTATAAGTAGCATACATTCATTTATAGTATTTGATTTATAAGTTTTAAAAAATAATTTTGGATTTAATAGTGATAATAGCCATTTATATTCTCACTTTAGCCAAAGCATGCAATTTGACATAAATGAAATATTTCATTTTAATTTGATTTTTCAAAAGGTATGAATGCATGAGTTCATATAACATACACCATTTAGCATGCTTGGAAAGAAATAAGGTGATGTAAGCTTGTAACTTCATGCACCATAATTAATTCCTAAAGACAATCCTATGGAATAAGATCAATTAAAGAGAATCAATATTTCCTAATGAGATTTTTATTCTTGTTTTTAGTTTGATTTAGGAAATATGAAAAGGGTGTTTTCTGGTCCTAACCCATCTCCCACATATGTTAATCAATTTAGTTTAATCTTAGAACTATTAGATTGATTTAATTTTTTATTTAGGTTAAGGTGTAAGTTAGATTCATTAATTACCCTTTACCTACACCACTTTAACATAATTAAACAACTAATTATGAGCCAACATATGATATGCAACCACATGAAATTTAAATTAGCAATGCACCCTAAGAAAGAAAGGACCTAACGCAATTGGCTCACAATTATTGATTAATTAAGTTAAAGGGTTTAATTAAGTACTTTCATAATCTTCCCCCACATTGGAAATGATTTTCTTAAGCTTACTTAGGTTATTGGATACCTAAGTATCTACTCAAGAAATAAAATTATTGAGTTCTGGAATGATTTCATTTTAAATTTTAATTAATTGAATTTATTAATGAAGTGATTAGGCCATTAGATACAACTTGATTAAATGTTTTTGAAATGGAGTGAACTTTGAGAGAAGAGATTGGAAAAGGAATCCTAATCTCATTCCCTAAGTCCCTTCAATATTTCATAGTGATTAGCAAGCCCCGTTAGTAGATTCACCGCCATTTAATAGATTAATTAATCACTTAATTAATTAAGGGAGTGATTAGAAATGAATCAAGTAATTATCCTAATTAAACTATTAATAAATTCCAAGAAAATTAGGTGAGGTAGAAGTCATCCCACTAAATATATCTGAGAAGTTTGGAATTAATTAATGAAATAATTAGGGAGTAATTAATATAATTACATTCCTAATAAAACTCAAATTGAGTGAAATATATTACTCAAAATTAATCAAAATTCATTTTATATTATCCCCCCTTTAATTATCTTTAAAATGAAGTTAAGTTTGCATGTTTTGGATTTTTCTACATTTAGATATGAATA
This sequence comes from Cymbidium sinense, assembly GCA_021442155.1. Lineage (NCBI taxonomy): Eukaryota > Viridiplantae > Streptophyta > Magnoliopsida > Asparagales > Orchidaceae > Cymbidium > Cymbidium sinense. The sequence continues at coordinate 267,801,120 of CM038215.1, forward strand.
TTTAAAGTTTTTGTGATTAATAGCTCATTAAATCCCTTAATTATATAACTAATCCCATCAACGCCACATGGACTGCTGATGCAACATGCGCTTTCCATGTGGCGTGATAAGATTGGTTAATTAAGTTGTCACATCCTATCGATTATGCGGGCGCTTTCCTTGGACCATTCGATCAAAGAACGGACGATTGAGATCAAGCCCGCAGTTTCTAAAGGATTAATCATCAGATCTAATCGGATTAATCAGGACTGTCCATCCAAAACATGCGAGTTGGACGGTCCATGATTCATCCCTGCCCTCGCTTGCAAGAAATGGAGGTCATCCATCCTCCATGGCTTGATCCGAGCTCACTTAAGCTCAGATTGAGCTAGGATTCAACCCACACCATCAAGAGTTGTGGGGAAGAACATCCTACAGTCAATTTTGATTGGGATGACACTTCCCTTCACAAAGGACCAAAGAAAATTCTCTTTAAGCTCAATTTTGAAGCATACATCATTGTAGGATATCACCGACTATCCCAAACATTGAGGTAGCTTTGTCTAGTCGAAACGAAGCTCTGTTGAAGGTTTGAAGGCTTGAGGTGAAGTGGATCTTCCTATTGGCCAAAGCTCCCTTCAATGGCTTGCAGCTTTGGTCTAGATCCTCCTTCCCGTGGCTTGGTTGCTTGGAAAACACCTTGGGTGAGCTCGATTTGCTTCCCTAATGGTGCATGCAAGAGGAATTGGACTATGGTGAAGTGTTGAACAAAGTAGAATTCTCACTCACCTCCCCTATTTTTGGCTTAGGAAAATGGAGGAATTAGAACTTGGGAGGCTTGTGACAATGCTTCCTCTAAGTTTCAATCGATTCAAGTCATATAAATTGGAATTAAAGGGGACTATATCTCCCCTACATGTCGTGAGCTCCTTTGCCATTTTGATCAAATTGATCATATTGAATGGGTTTGTTAGGCTGTGAGGAGCTTCACATGGTTCAGTTTTGGTAGGGGAGTGTAGTGGAGGAGTTGCCTATGTGCTAAAATGAAATGAGTGTGGGAGTGATTCCATATGGAGAATTTTCCATTGGGTGGTCGATTTTGGCCTTGGGTTGGGTTTGGTTGACCCAAACCCATTGGGTCATGTGCACCACTCTCATTAGTGTCCATTTGCTCCATTAAGACGATGTCAAGTGGCCATTAAAAGGATTTGATCACATTCTAAGTGGAATTGGCCATAGGTTACCCTTTGACCTAAAGGTAAAATGATCATTTGGCTTTGATTTTGATTTAGGAAGATTTAAAATAATTGGAAAATGGGTTGTGCCAACTTTCAATGAATTTGGAGTTTATTTGATATGATTTGGCTCATGTTGACCCATTTAGGACAAAATGGGTCAACTTGGGTCAAGTTGACCAATTGGTCAAATTAGGTCAAACCATATGTTGGGTAAAGTTCATATGACCATTTGAAATATTTTGGTATCATTGGTTTGGTTCAATTTGGCTTATATTTTGTTTTGGTTCATTTGATTTCACTTAGGTCAAATGGGTCAAGTTGACCAATTTGACCCATTTGACCCAATTAGGTTAGGTCATGGGTTGGTTTAGGTTTGGTTTGTCATTTGAAATATTTTGCAAGCTTTGGTTTCAATCAATTTTGGTTTAGTTTGATTTTAGCTTAATTTGACCTTTTAGGTCAAGTTGTTCATGGTCAATTTGATTGGGTCTAGTTGGCCAATTGAGGCTTTGATTCAACAAGTGGGTTATAATGAATTTGACCCTTTGGTTGCAATCAATTTAGCTTAGATCAGGATTTGACCTATTTTGACTTTTTAGGTCAAGTTGGGTCAACTTGGATCAAGTGGCCAATTGGGCTAGGTTTAGTTCAAATGATGATTTGGTCATGTTCAATCGTTGATCATAAACTGGTTTAGATCAATGGTTTCATTCAATTTGGCCTATGATGATTTTTGGCTAGTTTGGGTTTCATTTAGGTCAAATGTTGACTTAGTCAAAGGCTAAGTTTGACTTGGTTTGACCTAATTTGAGTGATTGATCATCTTATGATGATTGTTTCTCACAATGTGAGGCTTAGGTGGGATTAGTTCAATCTAATTTGGGTAAGATTAGAATTTGGCTCAAAACGGTGCTTTAGGTTACTTTGGATCAAGTGAGCCTAAGTGGGTCAATTGACTTGATCAAGGCTTGATTCAAGTTTGGTTGAACTCACATATGGACTTATGATTGAAATATAAATCCATTTGCAAGTGATTTGGAGTCAAATGGGTTTTGATTCATTTGACAATTTCAAGTTCAAAGGTGGAGCATATGTTTGATTTGGGTTTGAGTTTTGAATTTAGTTTTGGTTTGATGATTGAGGTTTATGTTTATATTTAGATTCATCATTGAAGGGTTAATTGAATCATGAAGAAAATCTAAGGGTTTGGATTGGTTTGAGTTTGATTTGGCTAAGTTCAAGAATTTGACTTGAAGAAGCATAGGTTGGGTTTTGGTTGGATTTTGGATTTGAGTTTTGGATTGGTTTTGGTTATTTGAAATTATATTTCATATATACTTGTGAATATAAATGGAAATATAAAATGGGTTATGAGAAAATCTCTTGAATTTGAAGTGATTTGAATTTGATTTGAGCTAAGTTCATATGATGAAATCAAAGGGGTTTAGGAAAGATTTTGGATTTGGAATTCAATCATGGATTTCAATCATTTGGAATTGATTCATGGTTTGAGAAAATCCATTGGGTTAGAATTGGTTTAAGATTTGATGGGATTGATTTGAGTTTGAAGTTGATTTAATTTTGAAGTTGATTTAAATTTGAGGTTGATTTGGATTTGAGAAAAAAATCAATTAAGTTGGAATTGATTTAAGATTTGATTTGGAAATGATTTGAGAAAATCAATTAAGTTGAAATTGATTTGAGTTTGAAGTTAGTTTGGATTTGGAGTTTGACTTAAAAGAAGGAATTAAGGATTTGGTTCAAGTTATAGGGTAGGTAAATTTTCTTAACACCCCTAAGGCATGACCTATTCCTATGGCTACCTCTTCTAAGTCTCTAGGGTTAGGTTAAGTGTTCACCTAATCATTAGAAGTGTCTTAAGACTATAGAACTCTTAGTGTATAAGAGGAATCATATGTCTAAAATAGAGAGATTGAGAGCTCATTCTAAAAATGAGGTCAACACCACGAGAACTTCATCCAGGAATTAAAAAGCAACTTCATAAGGTGAAGGAGCAAAAGCAAAGAGGAAGAAAGAAGGAAATGTTGACTCTCCCTAAAGCACTTGACTTTATACCTAAGGCAAGAAGATCACTTCATCATTTGGGAAGTGACACACAAGAAGAAGAAGATACTCCTATCAAACCAAAGAAAACTTATAAGCTTTTAAGAAAGGCAAAGTATGAAATAAGTGATTCTGATTCAGATTATGACATGTTCTCATTCATGGATGGATCATCGGGATATAATCTAATCAAGATGGCATTTAAAAATGAAAGATACGCATCATTCATAACACCTATTGGCATCTATTGCTACACAGTCATGCCTTTTGGATTAAAAAATGCTAGAGCTACATACCAAAGAGCCATGACGCGTATTTTTGATGATTTAATTTACTAGAAGGTGAAATGTTATGTTGATGATTTGGTGGTGAAGAGTTTAAATCAAGAAAATCACTTTGAAGACTTGAGAATTGTATCGAGAGAATAACAAAAATATGATCTCAAGATGAATCCTCCAAAGTGTGCATTCGGGGTATCCTCCAAAAAATTTCTTGGGTACATTGTACGTCGCAGAGGAATTGAAATTGATCCTACTAAAATCAAGGCAATTATGGAGATGCCTCCACCAAAGAGTTTACATCAGCTCTGCTCTTATCAATGACAACTTACATTCATCTATCGATTTATGTCAAACCTATCAGGATACTATCAACCATTTACAAAGTTGATGAAGAAGGATGCTCCATTCAAATAGGACAAGGAGTGCCAAGAAGCCTTCAATAGCATTAAAAACTACTTGTTAAATCCACCATCCTGACTCACGGAAGCCCCTCATTACACTATGCATTAGAAGAGTCCCAGCTTTATTACAACAAATGAAGAAAGCAAAAGAATGCTCTTCTTTACTATATCGTTAGAGGTTAATAGGAGAAATAAGATACTCTTCTTGATTATTTTGGTGTTGATCTTTGCAGTCCAAAAGCTCCATCACTATATGTTATCTCACAAGATAACCCTCATCTCAAAGATCGACTCGTTGAAGTACTTGATGACAAGATCAGCATTGATAGGTCGCTTGGCAAGATGGGCAGTATTTCTTTTACAATTTGATATCACATACATTCCACAGAAAGCAATGAAGGGATAAGTCTTAGTAGATTTTCTTGCTACACATCCCATCCTTGCAGACTCTTCTCTTAATGATGATATCTCCAATGAGTAAATTATGCTCATTCATGAAAGAGAAAAATCATAAATTTGGGATGTACTTTGATGGAGCCTCATCGATCAAATAAATCCAACCTCCAAATCTCCCAAGGGCAAGAGCAGGAATCGACATCGTCTTCATAACACTAGAAGGAGGGATAATTAGATGATCAAATCGGTTGACCAAGCCAAGAACTAATAATGAACTCGAGTATGAAGCATTAGTGGCGGGTCTTGAAGAAGTTATTTTCATAGGCATTCAAAACCTGCATATTTTTTGTGATTCTCAGCTTATTATAAATCAAATACTTAGCATCTATAAAATCAACAAACTTGAGTTAGCTTTCTACCACAAGTGAGTTCTCAAGCTTATGAAGCAAATACCACATATCACACTAACTTGAGTCTCTCGATCCGAGAATAGCAAAGCCGATTGCTTAGCAAAATTAGCTAAAAAATGGCAAGTATGAATGGTGATTATGTCATGATCGGCATATTTACTCGATGAGTTCTAGAGCCAGCAAAGTATCAGTCCCCACAGGTAGAGGGGTTACTAAATTCAACACAGAAGGATGTGACTCAGGTTGATCCTCATACTCCCCAAAATCAACAAGAAGTTATAATAAGAAGAGCTAAGAATGATATTACCTCAGAAAAGTAGTGTGAAGCTTTTATTGTAGAAGAGCCACATGATTGGAGGCAACTCTTCGTCGACTACTTTAAAGAAGGCAAATTACCAAATAATAAATAACTGACAGCTCAAATCGAGAAGAGAATGTTACATTACGCTTTCATCAACAATACTCTATATCGTAGATTCTTTGAACAAATGTGCCTAAATGCCTAAATACAGATGAAGCTAGTAAAGTGATGGTTGAAATTTATGAAGGACTCTATGATGCACATCAGTTAGGCCCCAATATGGCAGTAAAGATCAAAAGGATGGGCTATTAACATTTTATGATGAGAGACTATATCAATCATGCTAAGAGATGCCATGAATGTCAAGTACATGGAAATATAATCCATCAACCTTCAAATCCACTACACCCAACAATAACATCTTAGACATTCGAATGCTAGGTACAGATGTAATTGGGCCAATTGATCCCGCATTGGTGGACCTTTGCTCCCAAAGTGACTAATTATTTTTTTAAGTGGGCTAAAGCTACCCCCATTTAAAGAAGTTACTGCTGATTGAGTGATCAACTTCTTCATGCATAATGTGATTTATAGATTTGAAGTGTCACGCTGAATAATTTTGATAATAGCATAACTTTTAAAAGTACAAAGATTTATAGATTCATTGATCGACACAAAATTGATTGACAATATTCTTCAATATATAATCCGAGAGCAAATGGTTTGGCGGAGGCCTTCAACAAGACATTAGTCAAGCTACTCAAGAAAATCATTACTAAAAATAAGAGAGAATGGCATACTAAACTAATAGAGGCACTATGGGTATATTGAACCACCTACAAGATGCCTATACTCTATATATTCATTGGTATTTGGAAGCAGCGTTCTTTTTTTGAAGTTGAATTCTTCTAGTAGCCATCAATATAACTAAAGATCAAAATGCTCATTTGAGAATGGAGGAACTCGATGCACTTGATAAAATTAGATTGTAAGCTCATCAAAATCTAGAGGTTTATTGCGCAAAGATGTCCAGGGCTTTTGACCATGTGGTATGGCCTTGAACATTCCAAGAACGGGAATTAGTTTTGGTGCTGAGAAGACCAATTATTCCTAATTAAAAATTTGGTGGCAAATTTGAGCCTGATTGGGAGGGCCCTATTGCCATTGAAAAAGTGTACCAAGGAGAGGCATACCAACTAATTGACTTAAAGGGTGAAAGACCAATGCCACCAATTAATGGTCATTACCTAAAAAAGTATTATACATGATAAATACATTCTAGAGGTACAATAGAAATTCTCCTGCAAGACAGGGGCATTTTTTTAGTATATCTATTTAGGTCGACATCGTGCTTCAAATCGAGATCCCTAAATAAATATACTCACTCAAGATAAAAAAAACTTTTCCGTGAAAATTCTCCTGTTACATAGGGAACATTTTTAGAGTTATATACATAGATGAAATCAATGTTATATGTTAAAACTCTCTTAAGAGAATATCAATTCAAATATTGATGTATTTGCATAATTCCATCTTAAAAGTTCTTATAAATGTGCTTTGGAATTCCCCCTACAAAACAGGAGCATTTTTATTTTATGCTAAGTTTATTTGAGTTAGCATCATACTATAAGACGAGATCTTCAAATATATTCTAACTCAGGTTAACATCAAGCTTTAAGCCGAAATCTCTAAATTTATCTATAACTATTATTGCTAAAGTTGCAGGCTTCTGTAAGGAACAAAAATAATTGATTTCTATGCATGAAAAGACAACCCTAAATGTCAAAAATTTCTCCCCAAGATTCATCAAATGTCGAAGATCAAGTTAGAAGAACTCTAAATCTTGGAAGCTTCAATCAACTGAGTTAGAAAAATATTAACCTCTACATCCTAAAGTCTAGGACATGGATGGGTTCTAAAGGTTGAACTCAACAAGCCTAAAAATTATCGAGTTACTGTCCTCACTCAACGAGCCATAAGAAAAGGCTACAATGAAAGAGCCCCCGTTCATTAGCCCTATGACCAAATAACTAACCCATCACGGCTTAAGTTGAAGACTCGAGTAGGTTCTAAAGGTTGAACTCAATATGTCCAAATGTGGTCGAGTTGCTGAATGCTATCCTCACTCAACAAGCCATAAGAAAAGGCTGTGGTGAAAGAGTCCCTGCTCATCAGTCCAATGATGACAGCTGTTCAATCTTAAACCAAATCGACTACAAACTAGAATAGATCTAAAGCTTGATCTCCAAGATAATCTGAGAAAATTCTCAATTCAAAGCTACCTCAAGTCAATCTCTATATTGCTTGCAGTGTGATATTTCAATCTATTCTCAAATGATCTGATCAAGCACAAATCACAGATCAAAGCTAATCTCCTCATCAAGTCCATCAAAGTAGAAAGCACAGGACCGATGAAATAATTCCATAGTTCATACAAAGCCGATAGACAAATTAAAGGAATTTTATGATTATTCAGTTTGTTAAAGCACACATTGCTAGACTGATAACTCAACATTGACCCTATATGGAAGGTGTCATATGTACCCTTCAACTAGTCACACACAAGACTTAGGTGTACATACACTTTACATACACTTATGGACAAATCGGTTAATCCTTCATCAAGTTCATGAAGCTTAAAGCTAGGACAGAAGGAATTTTAAATCTCAAAATAAGCAGACAAATTCCTCCATCAAACCTGACAAAGCATAAAGCTAGGGTTGAAAGAAATTCAAATCTATAATGACATAAAAGAAAGAGATCTTTAACAAAGCCATTGAAGTAGAGAGTGGATGGTGTAAGAATTCTTATTTATCTAACAAGTCAATTCTAACAAAATGGTCAATCCCATCACTTAGCATGTCCAAAATAAGGAATCATACTAATGACAAATTCTATCAAAGATCCGTAGTTATTATTTAAATGATCCAGTTACGTGGCGGTCAAAGGGTCAATTTTCAACAAATGTGACTAGCTCTATAAGTGAATCATATTTGTTGGGGGCCATTTGTTGACCTCTATATGTGTGCCATAAGTTGAGTCAAGCCCATAACTCAAATTTGACAGACTTCGAATGCAATAGTGTGTAAATTGGGGCTCAAAATGCACTGAATGTCACCAAAATCAGTCCAATGACCTCTGATCGATGAATAGACTTCACCATCGCATTCAGAATATCAAAATTGGCCAAAATATAAATATTGCATTATCTAAAGATCAAAGCCGCGACGATGCATTATCAATGAGTTGAATATGCGTGACGATGCACAAATGACCTCCATTTATGAAATTGATTATGTCATTAGCTTTTTGACATGACCAAATGAAAATCCGTGCTCAATTCGATGAGTGATTATGAATGATTGAAACGATTAAGGATGAAATACACTAATACCAAACTCGGTCAAAATGACCTTTAATGGATGAATGGACTTTGTCATTGATATCAAAAGCTAAATATAAATACACAATCGATCATCAAGTGATCGGGTCATCATGCCTACATATCGAGATCAGGAGGTGCCAACGTAAACCAAATGACCTCCGTTCATAAAATTGATTGCACTGTTAGCTTCAAAATATAAAAATCTAACAAGTAAGATTATGCACACTAAATTCAGATGAGTTTGCATGAAAATCGAGTGGTCAGAAATGATAACGCACATTTTTGAACTAAAATTGACCTAATTTGACATCGGCTTGAAGCAAATGGCCTTCGATCATGAAACGGATGGCAAATATTAGAAAACCTAAGATTGATATATATATATATATATATATATATATATATATATATATATATATATATATATATATATATATATATATATATATATATATATATATATATATATATATATAATATATAAGTAAAATATATATAATGTAATTCTTCATTTATCTCATTTTTTCTCTCATTACAATTAAAACTCCCTTAATAAAAATCTTCCTCCTTTTCTCACCTGGATGATTCTTCATAAGCTTTCTCCTCCTCTTCTTCTCTTTTCTCCTCAAATGAAATCACTCTTCTTTCCCTCTTTTTTCTTCTTTTTTTCCCTAACGAAATCAATTCCTTCTCTCTTTTTCCTCTTCTTCCTTCTTCTCTCAACCAAATCATTCTTCTTATTTTTCCTTCATTTCTCTTTCTTGAATTCTTTTTTTCTTTGTTTCTTATCAATTTTCTCCTTCATTTTCCTTTATTTCAAAATCGAAAATCCTTCCATTCCTCATTTCTTCAATTCAAATCCTTCTCCATTTTCCTCAATTCCTTTTATTTTCCTTTCCTTTCCTTTCCTTTGCCAAATCCACTCTTAGCCTACCTCCTTTCTTTTCAAGGGTTGAGACACTCATCATGGGTTCCTCTGATTATTCCTCGCTTCCTCTCATCATGCCTTTCATCTTCCTTCCACCAGAAGAGGAACACGATCATCATGCAGGTTCTTCTCCAGGTTTCCGACACGTCCCTCTCCATCTCCTCCCGACCTTTTCTTTTGCCACAATCGGAGAGGAACAACAACATCAGGCGGGTTCTTCTCTTAGTTTTCCGCATCTCCCTCTTCGTCTCCTTGCCGATCATTACAGGCGTGCAAAAAAATAAGTCTAAACATGTGTGATGTGAATGTGAAAGTATATATATGTGCTTATGTTTCTTTGCAAGTTTGAAGGCCTCATCATGCTCATCAGGGTGTGACAAGAAGAAAATCAGACGAGGTGTTGCAAAACACCGACCGTCATGCTCATCAGGGCGTGACGAGAAGGCCTCCAAAATTGTTAGATGTCGCTCCCCTAGCCGAAATGCTACCAAAATTTCATCAAATCTTTGGACTTAGAAAAAAAATGGAGGAATCAAAAAAAGAAACTAGCTTAAGAGCACTAAACAAAGAAATCTAAAGCTAAATTCAAATTAAAAGAATCAAATAAGAAAAAAAGAGGTGACGAAAATGAACATACAATGAATACAAAAGTACAACATTAAATCAAAAAGAAAAGTGGTAAAAAGCACTTACAAAATTTATCTAAGCGGAGTTTAAAGCCCACTAAAAAAAATTAACCCTTCTTTTTCAAGCACTCCAACTCCTCAAACAAGTGGAATGAAATAGAACCCCCTCTTAGCCTTATTTATAGAGATTGGAGAGTAATGAAGGACCCATTCTTACAAAAAAATATAAGTAACTCCTTAATAAAGTGAGTATGTGTTCTCACAAATTCCAAAAAGAAAAGGGAGGGAGAACTAAACAAGTTTTAACTGAGATATGGGGAGTTAAATGTTAAATTCATAAAGGAATTGTAATAAAACTTGAAGTCCAGTTGTTCCTTAAATCTGAAGCCTAATGTGGAGTTAGGGATATTGGAGTTGATGTTTGTTTATGTGAATAGAGCCTTTATTGAATACTCAAAGTATTAAATTCGTAGACAAGTGTCATAAAACTAATTGAATAATTGGAAATTAAACGATATCGAAAGAAATAGGAATCTTGATTGAACATCAGTTCAAAGCCTAAGAGATCCTCTTGGAATTAAGATACACTCTTCAAACATATTCAAATAAATTGAAGAAAATTAAAGAATCAGAGATTTTTCATGAGATTGTATGATTGCTAATAAGCATAAGCGATGAATCCTTGGGAAATGTTTGAAGTATATTCATCGCCTTATCAAATACTCGAATTAGATCAAGAAGAAATTGAGTATAGTTGGTGATGAATTTGAGAATTGTCATAAGTGAAAGTTTATTAAATATTAAAAAAAAACTTAGAATTAATTAAATGTTAATCTCTAATAAGACATTAGATCAATTTAAAATGCCTACTACCGCCATGGATTCACATTATGATAAGTGAAGGCATTAAGGCATTCTTAAATACACTCGCATGGGCCTCGACACTATGCTGAATGCTTAAACTTAGTATTTGAGGATGCTGCATGGGTTGCTTCCTGGTTTAGTCTTAGGACTAGGTCCAGGTTAACAAAGCCTAAAAATCTATTATAAGATTTTTAACTTAATAAAATATCTGAGAAGCTAATTCTATCAAGTGATTTTAGATCTGATCCTTTATTATGAGCTAAACAGAGTTAACAAGATCTAAAGTTCTCAAATATATTTGATTCAATCAATTAACTACCCCAATGATGGCTATGTGGAATGGTGATTTCAACCGGAGGGGATACTTCCATCAAAATGTGATTCTAATTTCAAATCAAATTAACTCAAATTGAGTATCAATCTAAAAATTGCTTAAATGTTCAATCATTAAAAGCTTAAAGCAAAATTGATTCAATACACCTTTCACAATAGGTTGTTGAAGGTGACAAATTAAGAAACCTCTAGCTCACAAAGGAGCCAATGTCAAATAAAGTATTTTCCTATGTTCACTCTCAATCAATCTCATGCCAGTAAGTACATGGCATGTGTCCTCTGACTGCATGGCTTGGCTGATAGGCCCAATAGATGATACAATTATGACCGGTCCTCACGTGGTTTGGCCTAAGGCTCCATTATATTACAATCACGATCGGAGCCCGTATGCTCCCCAATGGCTCTACCCTTTGAGTTGTGAATCATAGGGTATACTTGATAGGAAAAAAGCCCTCTATTAGCTAAGGTAGACTTAAGATTGTCTCCTTAGACAAACACCACCCCAAGTCTACAAGGATTTCTTGGACGGTGTAACCCATGTGATGCTGATAAGGATCCTTCGGTCAGGTTAGGTCAACTACCTCCTCTTACTAAGTAGACTAGGAACCACGAGAGCCCGGGATGACGGAACCATGGGATCTAGATCAAGCACATCATTGTTTCCCCAACCATCCGCTTTAAATTAAAAGGATGAATTTTATAATCTTAAATTTTAAACTCTACATGCTGCTACTATATGCTACGCATTAAGCGATCTAACGACTAGCCTTAATCAAAAGTTTTCTCTCAGTTATTAGAAAGGGTAATTAAATATAGGTGCTTGCGCTTATAGAAAACCTAGAACCAGATCTAAACTTTTCACCAAATGAAAGCAAAATCTCTGGGTAGCATCTTACAATTCCATCTACCTTCTAAAAATTATACCAACATCTTAAAATCATACTCTCTTCATCATATTGTCGAGAGGTCGGTGGCGAATTTTTGGAGCCCACATTCGTACAAGCAGACAACAGGTGACACTAAATTAAATTCTGCATGAATAAAGGAGCTTCCTTCAATCCAAAAATTAGAAAAATTCTCATTCTAACTATGATTTTCAAAATTAATGATTTTATTGATTTAATGAAATTATCTAAGCTAAAAAAAATACTTGCATGTGCTCAGACATAGAGATTTAAATTGTAAATTTTAATATCTGAAAAGGTTGAGTGGGCTAAGTTATAATTAAATAAATATAAAAATAATCTCATAATTTAGAAACAAAATTACCTAAATTACTAAACACCCACATTGGCACTGACACAACGTTGAATGCCTAAACTTAGTGTCTGAGGATGCTGTGCGAGTTGGTTCCCAATTTGGTCTTAGGATCGGGTCCGGGTTAACAAAATCTAAAAATCTAATTTCTATAAAAATTTTAACTTATTAAAATATCTAAAAGTTAATTTTGTCATATAATAGTAGATCTGATCCTCTATTATTAAACTAATAAAGTTGACATGATCTGAAATAATAAATTAAATGATCAAACAATACATCTACCCAATAATAACTATGTTGAATGGTGATTTCAATCGGAGGGGATACTTCCATCAAAATGTGATTCTAATTTCAAATAAAATTAACTCAAATTAAGTATCAATTTAAAAATGCTTAAATGAAATTCAAACTCTAAAAACTTAAAGTTAAAATCCAATCCACCTTCTGCAATAATTTCTTGAAGGTGACAAATTAAGAAAACTCTAGTTTACAAAGGAGCCAAAGTCAAATCAAGTGTTCTACTATGTTCACTCTTAATCAATATCATGCCAGTAAAGATGTAGCCCATGTCCTATGACTGTGTGGCTTGGCCAGTAGGCTCCACATATGATGCAGTTATGACTAGAGTCCTCTGATCGGCTGGTTGCCACCAAATGGATCCATTAAATTTTGATGATGACTGTAGCCCATATGCTCCCCAATGGCTCTACTCTTTGAGTTATGAATCATAGGGTACACCTGATAAGGCAAAAAGACCTATGTCAGCTAAGATAGACTTAAGCATGTCTCCTTAGATAAACACCACCCTAGGTCTACAAGGATTTCTTGAATGACATAACTCATGTATTGCTAATGAGGATCCTTCGGTCAAGCTGGGTCGACTACCTCCTTTGACTAAAGACCGTGACAGTCTAAGATGGAGGAACCATGGGATCTAGATCAAGCACGTCATCATTTCCCCAACCATTCTCTTTAAGGTTAGAAGATGATAAATTTCATAAATCTAAACTCTAAATTACAAAACTCCAATGTTGCTACTATATGCTATGCATTTAGTGACCTAACGACTAGCCTTAATTGAAAGTTCTCTCTTAGCATTGAGAGGGTAATTAACTATAGGTGCTTGTTCCTATAGGAAACCTTGAACCACATCTAAAGTCCTTGCAAAATTAGGGTGAAATATCTGGGTAGTGTCTTATCTATTATTCCATCTGCCTTCTAAAAATTTCTCCAACATAATAAACCATACTCTCTTCAATTACGAGAGGACGGTGGCAAATTTTTGGAGCCCATAGATTTTTGGCGACTCTGTTGGGGACAGGATTCTCTTTCCATCTTTAGCTAGTCATATACATGCTAAAGTAACAACAAAATATTTGAAATTCAAAATAAAAATAGTGATTTAAATGTGTAATAAATTCAAATTACTAATGTATGAGACTCTATGTTGAATGAATTATTATCTTTATTACACTATTATTTTGTGTTATACATTTTAAAAGTATGGGGTGAAATAATAATTACTAATTATTAATCCCCATCTTTTACTTATGCAAAATTGATTTATAGAGCACTCCTTTCATAATTTAGTTAGGGCATGGTGCAAACATCTACTTAGCTAACGTCGTCATCAACATAGGAGATGTTGGGGCTACCATTCAATTTTGTAGCGTAAATTTCCCAGCTATCATAACTACAACTCTTGAAGTACCCACCCATGGTGCACTCATCTGAAGTCATGTCGAAAGGCCTCAGTTTACTGAAACTCATACTTACTAACCAATTTAGCAACCAACTGCTATTAAGGAGTTTTCTCGATAGAGAACTTTAGTTTTTGAAAGACTGGGTCAATTTGAAGTCCTCGTGATGAAAAGAATCGTCATTAGGCATCTCTTTGATGCCTAATAAACAACACCTTTTGTACACGGGAGATGACTTTGAGGCTTCCTTATCAGGAAGTAAATTAACTAGAAGGTAATAAAGAAGAAGAAGAAATGTTGAGCTGAGGGCTCAACAAATCTTACCTGAATGACCCAATGAACAAATAATATTACCTCCATAAGCAAGTATTTTTACCCATAACAACTTTCATAATCTAAAATGGGTAAAAAGGAATAGCTCTACTAGAGGGGTGAAGCAATCTTTCTGGACTCAACAATGTTAAGCTCCACCACCACAGAGGAGACAGCCTGAAACATTGTCCTCTAGAATATATAAAGTTCTTAAAGTAGCCAAGGAAAGAGGCTCAATGAAAAGAAAGTTTCAAAGGCCTGTGATGATTGAAAGCACTGAAGCCATACCAAGGAGGTTACCATCTCTTATAGTAACTAGTCATCGAGCCAAGTATGCTTCATGCGGTGAGTCGATGACATTTATCAAAAGGTGATGAAGGGTAACTGATATTATGAGGCCAAGTAAAATTCTTAAAAAAAAAGAGGCGTGACATCTGAAGCGCATATTCAGAAATCAACCTCAAAAATAACTAATCAGGAGTGGATGCTTAAAAGAAGGGATATCACTGATAAAAGACATGATGGTCGACACCCTGGAGAATCCTCTAGGGGATCCCATCATCGATCAGATTCACCCCCACAAAAGAAGGTTGACTTTGATCGCATTCCCTTAATGGAAGAAGTGTTTGTTTTGCACACTGAACCAGAGATCCACTGGAAGCGTCGATCAAAAATTCATGTGGAAGAAGATGATGATGAACAAGACACTATAGAAGTAGAAGTCATTTATATGATGACACATATAGATGAACTTTCTGCTCAACACCATCAGCAATAATATGAATCGATGGAACCTAAACTTGAATTCAATGTTTATGAAGGAGAGTCATCATAAAATAGATTATAAGATGGATCTTTAATCTCTACTGAAGAGGAAGAAGAAGAAGATCAAAATGAAAAGGAGGTCTTGGGAATTGAAGCTCTTTATATGGCAGAACCTGGAAATGATCAACCTAGTACATGATTTTACAATCAACGCCATAATAATCATCCCTATGTATCGCACAAGGAGAAGGAAGTCCCCCACGAATATGAGCAAGGATAAAAAAAAATAGAGAAAGAAGAAGAGCCTATACTTGTTGACGCCGTGACACTTGCTTGAGAGCAAAAATAAATGCGATCAATGGTAGCTAAACATAAGAAAATTTCACAGTTTGGTACCAAGATGAATGGCATGATGGTACAAATGAATATCATGATGGATGTATTGTAGAAAAATATCACATCAAATGTAGCACCTATTTCATCTACTAATTAATAAGTAGTTAATAATACAACCTTTATACCACCAGTCACTCTGATACCTCAAGCTCCTACAGTACACACTATACTTGAAGGGAGGAGTGAAGTCAATCAACTAGCTCTTGAACTTGTAATTTAGAATGTGGCTAGTGCACTAGGAACAGTAACAACTGCTCAACTAGAAATAATAATTAATGAAAAGATAAAGGCAGTTATAGCTTCAGAGCAGGCTTAAAAGTTGGTGAGTAAAGGTCTCCCTTACAAAACTGAATTTGATCAAGTTTCATACCCGAAAGGCTACTCAATAACCAAATTTAATATTTTTAGTGGGTATGTTAATCCAAAGCAACATCTATTCCAATTCAAGGCTACTTGTGGTAACACTTAAGGAAATGATGCACTGCTTTTATGCCAGTTCGTCAGTAGCCTGACCTTAACTGCTTTCAAGGGGTATGCAGAACTGCCAAATGATTCGGTCAAGACCTTCATTGAGCTAGAGACAATGTTCACGAAAAGGTTCGCTAGTGCAACCGAGAAGATAATGATCACTGACCTTGCCTTATTAAAAAAGAGAAAAGATGGGTCAGTGACAAAATTCGTAACTCGTTGGCGTAACCAAAGCATGAAATGTGAACAACAATTGGAGGAAGAACATGCGATCCAATTGCTAATGGACAATATGGATGATAAGAAGGCACCATTTTTATGTATGACATCAATTACAACATTCCAAGACTTGCTTGATAGGGTGGCCAAATTTGAAAAGTTAAATCACCCTATGTCTGAAATCTATACAGATAAATCAAAGAGAAATAAACTTTTAGATTCAAGAAGAAATGAAACTCATGCCGCTTCCTATAGCTCAAGTGGTGAAAAATGAATAATATATAATGTAGATAAAGGAAAATAACTAATGTACAATGGTGATAAGGGAAAGAAGCTTGTTCATCTAATCCACAGCCAAAATTGGTATTGAGAGGCAATGATAAGCCTCAAACTTTTTCAAGTGGTGGAGAGCATCCGAAACAAGCAACAAGAGATGATGAGTGAATGCAAGCATCTCTTAAGGAAAACATGAACAAAGAATATTCTTTTAGAAGGGACAATGTAAATAAATTATTTTGACAAGTAATCAAAGCTGGTCTACAATTACTAGAAAGTAAAAGGCCTAAATAAGCTGATCAAGTTAATAATCCAAATTACTATCTCTATCATCGAGTGATCAACCATCCTATTGAAGATTATTATGTCTTCAAAGATTGGCTAGAAAGGAAGTATTGACGAGGTGAATTTACCTTATCCGATAGTGTTCTAATCAACCTGAAAAGAGAGTCTACAAGGATGATTATGTTCTCTTCTGTATCATCCATTAATGACAAAATAAATCAATTTAGATTGAAGAATGGGAAATAGTAGTCTCTAAGAAGACCGTGAAAATGTTGAAGCAGCTAAAAGGTGTCCTTAGTGTTAAGTGGAAATCACCACTTGAACCTATATTGGACTTAAATGAAATGCCAAAACCAAGCATTTTGGCTTCTCAGCAGAATTTTGATAAGGCTACTTCATCACAACATGAGGAACAATCTACTAAACATCGGTCTCAGTCGAAGAAGCTGGCTAAGAAAAAGAAGAGCAAGAAGAAAACTATAACTCAAAAGATTATTAACAATTTAGAAGAGTATCACCAGCCGACAAGATAACCATTTAGGCTTACAGACTTTATGCCTAAACTTTGTATTGTTGAATTGGATGAAGAAGATAATGGCAAATTTTGTCCAGTAGAGACATGCCAAATTATTTATGTGATATCAAATGTTCTTCAGTATCAGTTACTCCAAAATGATAAAGGTGGTCAGATAGACCTGACCAACCCATCAAAATTCTTATCATGAAAGCAAGAAGAGCCTAAGGAGTTAACATTTGAATTTTTTCTAATGACTCAACAAAAGATAACAATTTAGATGAAGATTTATGTTTTCCTAATAGAAAAGAGTCAGACTCATCGATATCATCACATATGAAATTTATGAAGTTGAAAAGTGAGTCTAGCCCTTTTGGTAAATCCTCCAGAATAAAAAGCGAATTTGAATATATTACTTCTTCAAAAGAATTTGAGCATGACAAGGTAATTCAAGTTCAGTTGAGAAGTGATAAAGTCTTACCACCATTATTAAATAAAGGGAATTCAAATAAAGACAAAGGTAAATAAATTGAAGTCAATGTGGATATCATTCCCAAAAATCCTAGAATAAAGCCTAAATCAAGAGAAAAGATTAATTATAATATTATATCATATCTAAGAAAGATTCCTACACAATTAAGTGTGTATGAGGCTCTCTTAATGTCAAAAGACCTCTGAGAAACTTTGATACAAGCTCTCAAAGATCCAGAGAGTTATAAAGCTTACTTTGCCGAAAAATGTATGACTGAATTATTACAAACTCAATATTTTCCAGTAATCACATTTTTTGAAGAAGATCTTTTGTTGAGAATAGAGGATCACAACCATCTTTTATATGTTACCACAGAGAGTGATGTCATCTTGATCAATCAAATACTGATTGATTCAGGTTCTTCTATCAATCTTATGAGTCTAAAAGAATTAAGAGGATTATCACTTGACATCCAACATCTTAGGAGGGATAAGTTGATGGTTCATGATTTCAATGAGAAAGGGCAGAAAACCATAGGTTCTTTTATTCTCCCACTCAAGTTTAAGGATTTATATACAGAAGCCAAGTTTCATGTAATTAACTCTAATACATCATTTAGAGCTCTCTTGGGTTGTCATGGTTGCAAGTATGGCATAGTCCCATCAACTATACATCAATGTATGAAGTACCTAAAAGTGGAGAAGAGTTCAGAATTACTGGGAACCTACAACCATTCTCCATCCATGAAGCAAAGATTTATGAAGATACAAAATATTTCATCCCTAAAGAGGCTAAGCCAATAGAGCCTCTTGAGGAGGTAGTATCCACTTCAGGAACTAAAAAGTAACTTCATAAGGTGAAAGAGCAGAAGCAAAAAAGAAAGAAAGAAGGCAATGTTGATTCTCCCCAAAGCACTTGATTATACACCTAAATCAAGAAGATCAATTCCTCATTTGGGAAGTGACATACAACAAGAAGAAAATATTTATATCAAACTTAAGAGAACTTATAAGCTTTCTAGAAAGGCAAGATATAAAATAAGTAATTTTGATTCAAACTATAACTTTGAATCTACTTATGAAAATAGGATTCAGAGCATCGTATCAAGAAGGATAGCTCATTTAGCAGTGTCAAATGACTCCTTCAAAATTTATACCCATCCCTTAGCAGTACTTCAAAGAAATCTCTGCATTGGAGATTCATACATTGAAGAATTGATAACATTCTATATGCCACCATTGAGTGAGAGTGACAGAACAAGAATTCTATTTTACAAATTTGAAGAGTCTTAGCCTCACAATTTTGATCAGCCTACTCAACATAAAAATTCTAATGAGATAGTGCTAATAAGAATACCAATATAAGCATGGAATTCAAATTAGAACTACTAAACATAGAACTCAAATCTTTAACAAGATGTGGAGCCAAAGAAGTTCTCAAGTATCACAAAGAAGTGATAAGTTTATCACTAAAGGTCTTAGGTTCATCCATAAATCTCATCAAAATAAAGTTTGTTATAATATAATAGAAGCTGAGATCGAAACTAATAGTGATGAAGAAGATGATTTCCATGAAATTCTTCTAACAAATGATGAAGAAGTAGAAGTCAAGCCTGCACCTGAAGAACTCAAAGAGGGTGGACAAATAGCTACTATGGATGAACTCAAAGAAATCAACTTAGGAGCTAAGGATGATCCCCATCCAATTTTCATCAGTGCCCTTCTACCTGATGAGAAAGTTGAAGAGCTAAAATGCTACTTTATGAATTCTGAGATTACTTTGCCTGGATATATTCTGAAATTCCAGGCTTATCCTCTGATGTAGCAGTTCATAAAATTACCATTAAACTAGATGCAACGCCTATTAAGCAAGCTCATAGATGAATGAGATTGAAGATTGAAGAGCGGGTAATTGTAGAAACTAAGAAGCTGATCGAAGCAGGCTTTATCTGGGAGGAGAAGTATGCAGATTGGATAGCCAACATTATCCCAGTTAGAAAGAAGAATGGGAAAATCCATGTATGTATTGACTTTACCTAAATAAAGATGACTTTTCCAATATCAAAACTACTAGTGGACAATACTTCCAACTACGACATGTTCTCATTCATGTATGGATCATCAAGATACAATCAAATCAAGATGGCTCCTCAAGATGAAAATCACATATCATTTAGGATGCTAATTAGTACATACTACTACACATTCATGCCCTTCGGATTGAAGAATGCTGGAGCTACATCCCAAAGAGCCATGACGCAAATTTTTGATGAGTTGATTCACCTGAAGATGGAATGTTATGTTGATGATTTGGTGGTGAAGAACTTAAATCATGAAAATCACTTTGAAGATTTAAGATTGTGTTGAAGAGAATAAAAAAATATGGTCTCAAGATGAATCCTCTAAAATGTGCATTTGGGGTATCCTCCAAAAAATTCCTTGGGAATATTGTAGGTCACAAAGGAATTGAAATTGATTCTGCTAAAATTAAGGCAATTATGGAGATGCCACCGCCGAAGAGTTTGTGTCAGCTCCGTTCTTTACAAGGACAACTTACATTCATTTAACGATTTATATCAAACTTATCTGGATGCTGTTGACCATTTGCAAAGTTGATGAAGAAGGATGCTCCATTCAAATGAGACAAGGAGTGCCAAGAAGCCTTCAATAGCATTAAAAGCTACATGTTAAATCCACCAATCCTTTTATACTCATGGAAGCCCTCATTCTATACACATTAGAAGAGTCCTTGGAGCATTATTGGCACAATACAATAAATAAAGCAAAGAGATATATTTCTTATATCAATAGGTTGATAGGAGCAAAATGAGATACTCTCGATTGTTTGGCATTGATCTTTGGTCAAAAGCATATGTTTTCTCACAAGATCACCCTCATCTCAAGGATTGACCCGCTAAAGTGCTTGATGACAAGACCAACATTGACAGGTCGCTTGGCAAGATGGGCAATATTTCTTTTACTGAAAATTTCACTGACACATTAAATCATACTCTATTCAATTGTGAGAGGATGGTGGTGAATTTTTGGAGCCCAAAATAATAATAATAATAATAATAATAATAATAATAATAATAATAATAATAATAATAATAATAATAATAATAATAATAATAATAATAATAATAAATAATAAATAATAATAATAATAATATAATATAATATAATTTTTTATTTTGAGCTAAATCGAGCCGAACATGATTAAACAAAGGATTGTTCATGTTCGGCTCGTTTATAAATCGAGCTTTAAATATTTGTTCGTGTTTGGCTCATTTAGTTAACGAATGAGCTGAACACGAGCAACTTAATAAGTCAAACACGAGATGTTCATAAACAATTAGCTTTTTTGACAACCTTAATAACTATGAAAGAGTTTTTAGAAATACTATAAAATGATTACATGAACGTTTATGAAGCAGAAAAAGAAAAGCTGAAGGCATGTCTTAAAAGCATACCTATTGTATCATTAACATCTGATTGTTGGACTTCCAATCAAATAGTGTGGTACATGTGCTTAACATTTCATTATATTAATGAGTCTTGGAAATTACACAAGTGAATCATCAGTTTCTTTGAGCTTGAACCACCTCACACAGGTACTTTTATTTATGATGCTATATGTGAATGCTTGTTGGAGTGGAATCAGGATAAAGTTTCTACAATTATATTGGATAATGCTAGTAACAATGATATTGCCACTAATGCTCTCAAATCTAATTTTTAGTCAAGAGGTAAGTTACATTTTGTGTTGAATAAGTTGGATTATGGGTTTTTTAAGAATTTAAGCAGCCATCAAGCTATGATAGCCTCATTGAATTAGATATAAAACTAAAGCCCATTTAATAATTAAAGTAGCCATCAATGTTAGTGAGCTTGTTTTACTGCTTAATACTTTTTTTTTGTTATTATTTTGAGAAATCAAATTCTCCATGATACAACCTAATGATTACTTGCAATTATTTTAAGATATGACTACTTGTTATTCTCTCTAGATTCTTCATTCAGGAGGACCATTTGACACTATTTATATAGCTACTGGGCTACACCATTATGACTACATTAAGGTATATCTTTCTGTATAAATTTATTTTTAAGTTTATCTTACATGACTAATGTAGTTCTGGTTGTATATATTTTATTTTTGAATGATGCAACTTTCATTTTATTTGTTGTTTTATTATATCTTGGTCCTTGGTTTATCAATACTACACTTGGTTTTATGTTGGATTGCTTAGATTTATGGTTTCTAAAGGGCTATGATGTTAAACCATTTTTAATATGAGATGAGAACATGATAAAATGGTTTAGTTTATCAATCAATACTCTTTACTTCAAAAATACTACACTTAATTTTGTGCTAAATAAGTTGGATTTATGGGTTTTTTGAGAATTTAAATAGCCATCAAGCTATGATGGCCTTATTGATTAGCTGATATAAAATTTCAAACTTAGCCCATTTAATATTTAAAGCAGCCATCAATGTTAGTTAGCTTATTTTACTGCTTAATACTTTTTTTGCTATCTTTATTGTTATTTTGAGAAATCAAATTCTCCATGATATACTTGCAATTATTTTGTGATGATAAACCTTTAATATGAGATGAAAACTGATAGCTTTGCTTTGCTTATATATCTTAGTTTTTTTGGATGGTTTTTTTATTTTATTTGATTTTTTTATTGTATTTTGGTATTTACTTCAACAATACTACACTTGGTTTAGTGTTGAATAAGTTGTATTTATGGGCTTTTAAAATTTAAAAGTATCAAACATTGACATCGATATAAAATTTCAAACTTAGCCCATTTAAGAATTAAAGTAGCCATTAATATTAGTTAGCTTATTTTAGTACTAATTTCTTAATACTTTTTTGATGACTTTGCTATTATTTTGAGAACAATCAATTTGCTATTTTCTCCTATTTTTTTAGCCGCGAGGGAGAATTTCAACATGGAATATATACACACCATGCCTTCAAATTTTAGTCACTTTATAAATTGGCAGGTTATTGCTTCATTAGAAAGAAATCAAATTCTCCATGATACATCATATTAACTACTTATAGTTATTTTGGGATATGGCTACATGCTGTTCTCTCCATATTCTTCAGTCATGAGGACTATTCGACACTATTTATATAGCAACTGGGCTATACTTTTATGATAACATAAAGGTATATTAAATTCAACATTAAAGTATATTTCATTTTTGATTGATGAAGCTTTCATTTTATTTGTTATTTTATTATATTTTGATCATTTGTTTATCAATAATATACTTGGTTTTATGCTGAATTACTTAGATTTATGGTTTTTAAAGAGTTATGATGTTAAACCTTTTTTAATATGAGATGCAACTTAGCTTGATAAAATGACTGCTTTTATATCTTGTTTAGTTGGGTATGCTTCAATTATTTTTAAATGATGCAGGTTTCATTTTATTTGTTATTTTATTATGTTTTGCTCCTTAGTTTATTAATACTACATTTGATTTCATGCTAGATTGCTTAGATTTATGATTTTTAAAGGGTTGTGATGTTAAACTTTTTTCATATGAGATGCAACTTAGCTTGATAAAATTGATGCTTATATATCTTGTTTAGTTGGGTCCACTTCAATTTTTTTAATGCAATTTTCATTTTATTGGTTGTTTTATTATATTTTGGTCTTTAATTTATCAATACTATGCCTGGTTTTGTGCTGAATAAGTTGGATTTATGGGTTTTTTGAATTTAAGCGCAAGCTATGATGACATCATTGATTAGGATATAAAATTTCAAAATTAAGCCCATTTAATAATTGTATAACATAAATTTTTTTTAGTTTTGTTTATATAGTGTAACAAGAAGTAGAAGATCTTATATGTCAAATTGATGATTTCTGAAGAGTGAATAATCAAGCCAAGTCTTCCAAGATTATTTTGAGTATTGAAAGATGTTAAAGTTTCATTTTATTTTGTATAAATGTATAATTAGATTATACTTATTTGTTAATTTATTTATAATTTTGTAATTTTTGTGTACTAAATCATATTTGTAGTTATGTAAATTTTATAGTTAATAAATTATGTTACTAAATCATATTCAAATGTAATTTTGTATTATGTAATTTTTGGTTGCAATAAAATTTATTTTTAAAAGATCATTTTTATTGTTAGTCCACACTCCACAATTTATAAATAACTGCAAAGTTATACATTTGCAGTAAATTTTCTTATTAAATTTAATATTTTTTAAAAATTAATAAAACAATAAAAATTTCTTAATGAGCCAATTCAAACCGAAGCTTTTTTTAACATGAATAAATTCTCAGTTGAACATGAATATTAATGAGCGTTAAACAACAGCGATATTGAGTAAAAAAAATTCTTAACATGATTGGTAGCTTCAAAACGACGGCTTATTTAGACCCCTAGTAGTTATGATTTAAACCCTTCAACAAAATATTGAAACATGTATGCTCAACCATCATAAAAGGTACAATTATCATTTTTCTATTATTTCTCTAACGAAGATGATCATAATTCTTTGGATTAGTAAAATAAAAATCTCAATTCTAACTAGCATATGCAAATTTAATGCCTTTAATCTAAACTTCACAACTTGTTTATTTTAGATCTTATGATCTCCCACTAACATGTTTGAGAAATTGTGAAGTAGTGCCAGTCTTGGATTTATAAAATTTTGTATTATGACATATGCATTGTAAATAAGATGCATTGATGCCTTTCAAAGTTGAAATAGTTTCAATAAAGTACTCCCAAATGGTAGACTTTTTTTCCTAGTCTTCTTAGGAGGGATTCCTCCAATATTAGTATCAAATGTAAGTGCTTTTGAACAACTAGGTTGTGAAGAAATATTAGGATTATCATTACTACTTCCCAATCTCGTTACCAAATGATGCAATTTGAGATAGATCAAAATTTGACATGGTAGTAGACTATATTGAAAAACAAAATATGTGTCAAAACTAAAGATACAATCCATATGCTTGAAATAAGAACATTAAGACAATTTATTGACATAATCCATATAGAATTAGAGCATTAGTAAATTTGACATTTTAAGCATAAAAAGTCAACTTAAACATAAAACATGAAGCTTGTCCTTCTTGATTCCAGCAAAGCAAAATAGAATTAGATGTTGAGAGATTTAGAAAATAACCTAGATTGCTACCAACAATGGTATTCATAGTTGACACCTTATTAATATAAAATAGAGAAGACATGAGAAATTGAATTAAAGGCTGAGAAGACATGAGAGTTTTAATGCAATTTTTATTTTGTTTGTTGTTTTATTATATTTTGGCCTTTACTTTATCAAGACAATACTTGGTTTTTATTGACCTCACTTTTGGAGTAAGTTCTCCACTTCCTCATCATAAATTTGTGAGTCTTATAGGCACTAAGAGTTCCTTAGACACACTAGTGATTAGGTGAATACTTAACCTATGCCTAGAGACTTAGAAGGGTTAGCCATGGGTACAAGTTATGCCTTGGGGACTTAGAAAAACTTGCCTACCCTATAGCCTAAACCCAATCCATGCTTTCCTTCCCAAACCAAACCTCAAATTCATACCAAACTAAAATTTGAAGACTTATAATCAATCACATGATCAAATTCAAGCTCAAGATTTCTCCATAAAACCCATGATTAAATTCAAAACCCTTCATAAGCCTATTGATTTCATCCTATGAACTTAGCCTTAACCAAATTAAAATCAATACTAATTCCATTGATTTTCTCAAAGATCAATTCAATCCCTAAATCATTTACCAAATCCAAATCCAAATCCCAAACCAAATAAATCAATCTCAAATCAATTCCAAAATTCTAAATTTCCATCTCAATCCTTATGGCTCACTCTCATAAGCTTAATCAAATCTCAATCCAAATTATCCCAAACTTGATTGATTTATTTATAAATCAATTATTCCTTCATTTATATTCATTATATAAATGAAATCCAAACTCAAATAGCTAAATCCAAATCAAACTAAATCAAATCCTTTCTTAAGCCTATGGACCTACCTCATAGGCAATCAAATCTTAAACCAAATCAAACCAAAATCAATTGGTTTATTTATAAATCAATTATTCATTCATCTATATTAACAAATATAAATGAAACCCACACTCTAATGACCAAAAATAAATCAAACTTAACAAATTCTCTACTTAAGCCCTTTTGACCTAAATCCTTAAGCTTGGTCAAAATTGCTTCCAAATCACTCCAAACTTAAGTGATTTTCTCATGAATCATTTATATCTTCATTTATATTTTCAAATATAAATTAAATATAAATCCAAATAGCCAAAACCAAATCCAAAATTAAACCAAAATCCAATTTAAGCCTTTTTAGCCAATTTCTTGAACTTGGCTAAATCCTATCCAAATAAAGTCAAAGCCAATGGATTTTCTCTTAAATCAATCCTTCAATTACTCATCCAAATATAAACATAAACTATAATTATCAAATCAAACTCAAATCAGCCCAAGTTAGCCTTTTTGACCTAAAAACTTCAAATAAGCCAAAATCCATTAGACTCCAAATTGATTGCAGTTGGATTCATATTTCAATCCTAGGATTATATATGAATTCAACTAAACTTGAATCAAGCCAAAATCAAACCAATTGACCCATTTAAGTCCACTTGACCCAAAGTGACCTAAAAGACCTTTTTGAACTAAGTTTTAATCTAACCCAAATTGGATTGAACTAAGCCCATCCTTACCTTAAACCATGATCAACAATCATCCTATGGTGATCAACTATCTTGAATTGGGTCAAACTAAGTCAACTTGGTCCTTTGACCAAGTGTTGACCTCACTTTTTGGAGTGAGCTCTCAATTTTCTCATCATAGATCTAGGACTCTTGTAGACACTAAGATTCTCTTAGTCTTAAGACACTTCTAGTGAGTAGGTGAACACTTAACCTAAGCCTAGAGACTTAGAAGAGTTAGCCATAAGAATAGGTTATGCCTTAGGGATTTAAGAAGACTTGCCTACCCTATAGCCTTAAACCCATTCCTTGCTTCATTCTTCCAAACAAAACCTTGAATTCAAATCCAAGATCATACATCAAATCCTAAATCAAATGATTGAAACCCATGATTAAATTCAAATTCCAAATCCCTTCCTAAGCCCTTTGATTTTATCTTATGGACTTAGCCTTAATCAAATTCAAATCAATCCAACTCAATTGATTTTCTCAACTATCAAATCCATTCTCAAATCAAATCCCAACCCAAATTCCAAATCAATTCCAACTCCAAATGATTGAAACCCATGATTGAATTCAAACTCCAAAACCCCTTTTTAAGCCATATGAACCATCTTCATATGCTTAGCCAAAAATTCCTTCAAACTAAATCAAATTTGGTTGATTTCTTTATAAATCAATCATTCCTTCATTTATATTCACAAATATAAATGAAATCTAAATTTAAACCATTCAAATAAAATCAAACTAAACCAAACCAAATCAATTCCCTACTTAAGCCCTTTTGACCTACATCCTTTAATTTGGTCAAGCTGGCTTCCAAATCACTCCAAGCTCAAATGATTTTCTTATGAGCCATTTATATCTTCATTTAGATTCACAAATATAAATGAAATGTAAATCCAAATGGCTAAAACCAAACCCAAATCAAATAAAATTCCCAATTTTAACCCTTTTAGCCAATCTCTTGAACTTGGTTAAATGATATCCAAATCAACTCAAAACCCATGGATTTCTTTATGGTTTAATCACTTCTTCAATCATTGTTCCAAATATAAATACAAACTATAATTATCAATCCAAACCCAAGTCAACCTAAGTCAAGCTCATGTTGACCCCTTTTGACTTTAAATTATCAAATGAACCAAAATTCATTTGACTCCAAACCACTTGTAATTGGATTTATATTTCCATCCTAAGTCCATATGTGAGTTCAATTAAACTTGAATCAAGCCATGATCAAGCCAATTGACCCATTTAGGTCCACTTGACCCAAAGTGACCTAAAGACCCTTTTTGAGCCAAGTTCCAATTCAACCCAAATTGGATTGAACTAAGCCCATCAAAACCCCATATCATGATCAATAATCATCTAGGTTAATCAATTATCTTGAATTGGGTCAAACCAAGTCAACCTAGCCCTTTGACCAATTCAACACAACCCAAATGAAACTCAAACTAGCTAAAATCCACTATATACCAAATTGATTAAAACCATAGACTCAAACCCACTCATAACTAATGACTGAATATCACCAAGCCATCAATTGAGCCAAATCAAGTCCAATTGGCCATTTGACCTAAGTTGACCCAAATTGGCCTAAAAAGTCAAAATGAGTCAAATCATGATTTGATCCAAATTGATTGCAACCAATGGCTCAAGTTCATTCCAAATCACTTATCAAACTTGACCAAAGCCATGATTGAACCCAATTTGACCAATTGGTCAACTTGACCCAACCTAGCCCAAATTCACTTAAAGGGTCAAATTTGCCAAAATCTAAATTAAATCTAAATTAAACCAAACCAAAGCCTACAATTACTTTCAATCAACCAATTGAACTTGACTCAACACCTAACCCAACCCAAATTGGTCAAATTGGTCAAATTGGTCAAATTGGTCAAATTGGTCAAATTGGTCAACTTGACTCATTTGACCCTTTTGAATCAAATGAGTCAAATTCAAACCTAAGCCAAATTAATCAAAACCAATTGAACCAAAACATCCCAAATCATCATATGAACGTAACCCAAGTCTTGGTTTGATTCAATTTGACCAATTGGTCAACCCAACCCAACCAATCCAAAAGAGCCTATTTTGAACATATGAAGCCAAATCACCCAAAACCACTTTTTGGAACTTTGGTGGCTGACATAACCTGACCCAAATGAACCCTAGGTCAGCCCCAAGATAGTCCAAATCCATGTGGGACCCATCCCAAGGGGATTAACTAGTGGGCACCCTCTTTGCATTGGATTCTTGCCATAAGTGGCAAAGTCCACTTTGCCTCCTCCATGACAACCCTCCACTTTCCAAATGAGGCAAGCCTAAGCTTTCTAGCCCAAGCTAAACCATCCTAGCATCTGTCAGGGACCAAGGGAAACAATCCAAGCCATCCCCCTCATGGCTGAACCCAATGGATGCAAGGAAGATCAATCCCACACAACCTCTCATATTAAGCTTTAAGACTCCTGCCACCACTTCGTCCACTCATGGCGTTCACGTGGAGTTGAGGGTGACCCCTCCGACGAATCGACAGTAGCCAATCGATAGATTTTTTGGGATCAATCTCGTTCATCTATCATGTGAAATTGAGGGGTATACCCCCAATTAGAGTGGGATTTGATATGAATTGCTTTGTGTGAGTCCCTATGAGGCCATTTTGAAATCCTCAAAGCTTCCTAGAGCATCCCAAGCCTTCCACAATCGACATTCCTTATCCCGAGCAAAGCCAAAATAATACACCACTCTTCCGAGCAATACTCCCCCTCCATTAAATCAAACTTCAATTCCTTACACCCACACCATCCTCGTACCTCGTCGAAGCCAACTGAACCATCTCCAAGCCTTCTCAAGCACCGGCGATTGGAGTTCAATCGGAGTCAAAGCTTCATGCATATGGATTGGTTGACCAAGCACTCTACCCCAAATGAAGCTCAAAGCATCTCAACAAGGTCTCGCCTCAACTAAGTGAAGCTACCTCCGTCGATCTACCACAGATTAGCTCCGGTGAGATAATTTTACAAGCTAAGCCTTGTATGAACAAATTGCTTGGTATTTTGTGAAACGAATTTGAATGTCATGTATTTTTAGCCGTTGGATGTGTGTGCCCCCCTCTTTGAAGGTGTGGGATGAATTTGGAGGTAATCTGAGCTCGGGTGAGCTCAAATCAAACTGGGAAAGACGGACGGCATCCATCTCTCATCGCTCACAAATGGGCTAGATCATGAGCCGTCTGTTCCATGTGATTGGAACGAACAGCTTTGATTAAATCCCACGTTAGATCCCTTGATTCTCTTCCTAAATTGTGCATCTAATCTATCGATTTTAGATTGGACGGTCTACTGGAAAGTGCATCCGCCACCATCCGAGTTAGCCTTTGGATATGACAACTTAAATAGCCAATCCCATCATGCCACGTGGAAAGCACGCAGCGTCAGCTGACATGTGGTCCGATGGGATTAAGGCTTTAATTAGGCCTAATTAATCCATTTTTAAGCCTGAAACTTTCTAAAATCATAACTAATCCTAGAAAAATTTAAAAAATACAAACATAGACTCATTTTGAAGATATTTCAGAGTATAATCTAAGAAAATTATTAATAATTAATTTTAAATAGTGATTTTAGCTTAATTAAGTTTTAATTATAAATCTAATTAGCTTAATTACTCATTAATTAATTACCCATTTAATCTCAATTTTTCTATGGATGTTTAGGGGATGACCTCTACCACCCCAAGTTTTTTAGAATTTTATTAGTTGCCTAATTAAGGAAATCAATTGATTAAGACTTAATCATTCTCTTAATTTAATTAGTGGCTTAATTATTTATTTAAGCTTAATTACCTCTATTAAATAGTAAGGAGTTTAGGGAATGTGATTGGGATATTTTACCTAATTCATTTCCTATGTTTTCTTTACTTCTGAATCAAATTAATTAATGATTAATGAGGTACTTGATTAATTAATTAATCCTCAAGATAAAATTAGAGCCTAAATAATCAAATATGGGACTTAAGGATTGAGTTTAAGGCCTCTTTCTTGATCTCTTTCCTTAAGATAATTCCATTTCATTAATTGATAATGCTTAATGCTTAGCCAAATGGGTTAATGAGCTTAATTAACTCAATCTAAAATTCACCTCAAATCTAATCATCTTTAATCAACCTTGGGTAGCTCTTTGGGTGTTCAATAACCTAAAAAGAGAGCTTATGAAATTATGGTTAACTCACTTGTATGAGAAAACCTTAAAAGTAGTTAAGTGAGATATCTTAAACCTAACTATTATTAATCATGAGCCAATTGCATTAGGTCCCTTTCATTTCTTAGGAGAATTGTAAATTTACTTTCATATGGTTGCATATCATATTGGCTCATTATTAATTAGTTAATTAACTTAAGGTGATGTAAGGGTTATTTAATTGACTTAATTCATACCCTAACATAATTAAAATATAAAATCAACCTAATTATTCTTCATTAAATAAAATTGCCTCACACATGGGGAATGGGATTAGGATTAGCAAACCTTATTCACTTTTCTTAAATCAAATCAAACATGAAAATGAAATGACATTTTAGTTGGATTGAATGAAATCACATGCTTGTGTTGTTTTATTTCCTCTCAATCATGCTAAATGTTATGTGACATATGATTCATGAATCCATCTCTTTTAAAATTAATTAAATAAAATGATTTCCTTTATGTCAAATTGCATGTGTTGATTTAAATTAAAAATATGCGTGGTTAGTATCATTATTAAATCTCAAATATATTTTAAATAGTTTACTAATGATTGAATATACATGTATATTATAAATTTAGTTATATATACATAGGAAATGCAAATGAATATAAATCTAGTGTATGAAATGAAGTCTGTTCCTTACATTCATGTGTTGATTTGCATAAGTAAGAATGTTAGCGGCATATTAGTCTGGACATCCCAGGGATGCATGGTTTTAAGTAGCTCTAAGGAGGTTCCTACCTCATTCCCTTGGTGTAGAACAATGGTGATGTACCTGCTTGATTTCATTCTTATGCATTTAAACATTAGAATTTAGTTAGAGCTTTAATTCATTTACACAAAATAAATTAATCAAATCAAAATATATTTTTTGCATGATTTTCTATTCATGTAGTTGTTCATACATCCATATGTATCTAAGAATAGCAGTATATTAGTATGAGTAATTATTTTTATGTTGTGTGTGTTTGTGTGAGGGGACACCATGCAGATCTGTATATATACTTATTAGGGTGATCGGGTTAGACATTAAGAAATAGTGTATTATCTTGAGAGATAGAAGTCACTACCCCATAATGGACCTAATCAACTAATAAGGACCCTAAGGCATGATGGGTCTTCGAATATACCAGAGATTTTTCTCTTATTTTATATGGAAAAGTAAAGTAGGGTTTATTTAAATTTGGTTCATTAAGTTGCCTATGGAGGCAATCCTCCATAGTTAATTACATCTTAAGAAAAATAAATCCCTTAAGAATACTCTCAATTAAAGTAGGCGATTGTTGTCTCCAAAGAATTCAAAGATAGGACTATCAAAGGATTTTATATTTTTGAAAATCAAGTGGGAGAGATCAAAAGGCAGGAGTTATTATCGAAACCAAGGGAGATGAGTAAGGAGTGCTCATGATACTAGGAAGTCTAGTGAGCACTCTAATCTATCCTATGGTTGTGCTTTATATATTTGAATTTGAGAAGATTTATTATTTTGAGTTGAATCTTTATTAAAAATCTAGGACTTATAATTTCAAAATACAAGATTGTGAAAATGCCTAAGAGGTGAGGATTTATGCTTGTAGCCGCAAAGAAAATAATGACCTCAAATCCTAAACCTAGGGAGCTTTGGTGAAGACCAAAACATGACCTAAATCAAAGTGCAAATGTGTATATGGTTTACCTCCATAAGGGAGGATAAATGACCCGACTGCTGAGCTTACTACCACCTGGAATGGTAGCCAGCTAACTCTTCCTATGCTTTAAATCCGTGTAAGAAAGTCATATGCTTTGCAAGATGGTTAGGCTATTATTTACTTAGAAAAGAAACAATGTCCTTAAACTCACTCTCTAGGAGACTAGATCATGAAGGGCATGAGTAATGACTTAAATCTAATGCAAATTTTGTCAAGTTTTATTTGATTTTTAGACTTCTTGCTTTTACAGGCTATAGGTTTTTGTATACCTACATGCATGAGAAATTGGTTGTGAGCTAAATCAGAAGAGAAAGAGGTGTCTTTCCATCAAAGGCTCTTATAGGTCAAACCTTTATTCTCTGGCACAGATGGAAGCCCTCTCTTAGCAAGAGTGGAAGAATATAACATGCATGATGTTATACATACAATCACCCAGCTAAGGGGTTGCTAAATATTTTATTATATTGATTTAATTCTTAGGATTTTATGTGAGGTTATGAATTATTTTAAAATTTTAGTTATGAGTTGTTAGTGGGATAGAAAATTTATTTTTATTCTAGGAGCCTAATCACATCTAGGCTACATAGAAATCATCAATCATAAAGAAACTATGAAAAGGAATGTTATTTCTAATGCACAAGCTAAACAAAATATCACATAATTTTATAAAGCTATCACAAAAGAATAAGAGGTTGATGTGGTCGGGTACCATCGTACAACCCAAAAAGAAAAGTGGGTAGCCAAGCTCTGCCCTTATACATCCCAGTATAATGAAAGAATAATTACAATTGTAAAATGATAAGTGTTATGGGGGTCTTCGTTCTTCGTCCATTCTTCACTCTTCATCCTTCATTCTTTCATCTTGATTTTCTTCATTTCTTTCTTTCTTTTGGCTTTGATTGGGATGTAACTTTCTTCAAAGGTATCAAATGGTATATAAGACATTGATCTAATAACCAATGTTCAACCTTAATCCCCATAACACTTATCCTAATCATAATGCAAAATTACATTACAGAGAAGGAAAGTAAATCTAGTTTCACTTGCAAAATAAATGTTAGCAAAAACATACCATACAACCCAAGCAGTTATATGAATAATTTATACTTAGCACCACACACATGGGTACCCAAGCCCATGTGTACTAACTTGGGTTATGCTTAGGGGTATAAGCAACCTGCACAGTAAAAAGTATTTAATATTTTTATTACGAGCACCCCTTAAGCACAACCCTCTACAGAAAACATGATTGGGGTAATATCAGCCTAACATCCAGACTATGCATATACACCCTAACATCCAGTCTAAAACAATACATCACAAAACCAAACATTCATCAAACCATGCACAACCCTAACATAAAGCCAGAAATGGTGACTTGATCTAATATGCATGTGTTAATGTTTGTGTGGTATGTCTTGACTAGGATTTTAGAGTTATGATTTGCTAAATGTGAGGGATTTAATTTACAAAGTGTTGATTTCTCTTTAAGTGATTTAATTGATTTGAAATTTTTATTTAGTGTTTTCTTTTATTTCATATGACCTACACTTAGCAATTAAGTGTTATAAAGAGAAGAAAGAGAGGATCTCTCTTTTATCCTTACCTTAAGTCATTTCTAAGGTAAATTAATTAATGGATTATCTTTAATAATGGTTTATTATGTGTTTTAATTAACCCTAAGTTTAGATTCACCCTAAATATCCCTATTCAATAAGAAAGGCATTTTAAGATTAATTGAAATGGATTACTATCACATAACACACATCCATTTATTTATTTTCACCATGTATATCATGCATATGAATAAATCTAAGGATACATGCAATGTAAATCTTAGCACACTTTGATGATGAATGCAAAGAAATGTATTTGGATTTTAGATGTTCCATTTTTGATTGAATTATGAATGCATATTTTTGTTATGTAGAAAAGAGGGATTTTTCATCTATTAGCTAAACACACATTTACATGTATAAAAGTTTTAAGTGAGTATGACACCATTATTTTCTACACCAGGGGCATAAGGTACAAGACCTACTTAGGGCTACTTAAAGCCTCATGACCCGGGATGTCCGTAATACCACTTTTCTACCACTTTTCTTAGATATATGTAATGAAAGGATAAAAATCCATGCAAAAGGTGATATTTGATTTATGATTCTTTATTCATTAGCCACATCATACATGCATATGTATAAGAGTTTTAGTGAGTACAACGCCACTATTTTCTACACCAAAGGAGTAAAGTATAAGACTTACTTAGGCTACTTAAAGCCTCGCAGCCCTGGGATGTCCAGACTAATATACCAATTTTCTCATATACATATGAATGTATAAAAAGAAATATATGAATAGGGAATCATGTGAGAAATTATGTTTGATTTGGTTATATGATTTACATGTGTAATATGAAATTCCTCCTAAGACTTAACATAGAAATGCATAGGAATAGATTCAAGCATGTGTTATGTTCTTTTCAAATGAAACCATACACTTATAAATTCTATGTGAATCCATATTAAAGTAGGGAAGGAGAACCTCATATTACACATCTTATACTATCATCACATGCAAGCTTATAGATATTTATGATTAGCATCACTTCATTTTTAATAATTGATTTATAGCTTTTAAAAATAGTTTTTAATTTAATAGTGATAATAGCCACTCATATTTAATTTAAGCTAACACATGCAATTTGACATAAAGAAAATATTTCATTTAATTAATTTAAAAGGAATGAATGCATGATTTCATATGGCAAGCAATATTTAGCATGATTAGAAAGAAATAAAGGAATGTAAGCATGTGATTTTATTCATCCCAATTAATTCCTAAGGACAATCAAACTAAATAAGGATATTTAACATGAATCAAATTTCTTTAAAGATATTTTTAAATTTGAGATTAATTTGATTTAAGGAATGTGAAAGAGGTTTGCTAATCCTAGCCCAATTCCCCATGTGAATTAATTTGGTTTAATGAAGAATATTTAAGTTGATTTTATGTTTTGATTAGGTTAAGGTATGAATTAAATGAGTTAATTATCCCTTACCTACATCACCTTAAGTTAATTAACTAATTAATAATAAGCCAATATGATATGCAACCACATGAAAGGTAAATTTGCAATGCTCTTAAGAAATGAAAGGCCTAATACAATTGTCTTATGATTAATAGTTAATTAAGCTTAAGGGATCTCACTAAATTACTTTTATGATTTTCTCATAGATATGAGCTAATCATAATTTCATTATCTCTCACTTTGGGTTATTGAACACAAAATGCCACCCAAAAAGTTAATTAGGGTTATTTAGATGTGAAGGAAATTTTAATTAGGTAATTAGGTTCATTAATCCATTTTTTTATTAAGCATAAGCATCTCCAATTAAGGAAATGAAATGGGCTAAAGAAAAGAGATCAAGAAAGAGGCCTTGATCTCAATCCCTAAGCCCTACACTTAATAACTTAGGCTCTGATCTTTATATTTAAGCTTAATTAATTAAATAAGCTACTTATTACCTCATTAATCCTTAATTAGATTAATTCCAAAAGTGAAGAGAACTTAGAAAGTGAATTAAAAAATATCTCAATCACATTCCCTAAGTTGCCTTACTGTTCAACAGAGGTAATTAAGCTTAAATAATTAATTAAAGCATTTTTCATTTACTAATCATCACTAATTAAATTATAAGACTCATTAAGGCTTAATCAAGTGATTTCTCTAATTAAGCCACCAATAAAATCTCAAAAAATTAGGGGAGGCAGAGATCATCTCCCTAAATACCCACAAAAGTTTGAGATCAATTGTGTTATTAATTAAGGAGTAATTAAGCAAATTAAGTTTTTAATAAAATCTTAATTAAGCCAAGATCACTGTCAAATTTAATTAATAATAATTTTTCTAGATTCTACTTTGAAATACCTTCAAAATGAGCCTAAGTTTGCATTTTTTTTTGAATTTTTCTATATTAGTTATGATTTCAGGAAGTTTCAGTATTAAAAATTGATTAAATAACCCTAATTAAACTATTAATCCCATCAGACAACATGGCTGCTGATGTGACGCACTGACGCGGTGCACTTTCTATGTGGCACGGTGGGATTGGTTTTTTAAGTTGTCACACCCACGGGCTGACTCAGTGGTGGATGACGTACTTTATCTACGAGCCGTCCGATCTAAGATCGGATGGTCGAGATTCAACCTATAGTTTAGGCTAGGAATTATAGCAGATCTAGCATGATCTAATCACAGCCATCCATTCCAATCACATGGAATGTATGGTGCATGATCCTTCTCATTCGTGAGTGATAAAAGGCGAACATCATTTGACTTTCTCGATTCAATCCAAGCTCACCCGAGCTTGGATTGGGATAAAAATGATCCCACACCTTCGGAAGGAGGGGGGATGCATATCCAACAGTCAAAATTGCATGAGATGATAATTCCCTTCAAAAAATACTAACTAAAAATCGCCTATAGCTATGATTTTGACCAATTACCTCGCTAGAGGCTATCACACTTCAATGATAGAGGTAGCTTCGTCTAGTAGAGACGAAGCCGTGTTGAAGAAATCTGGTCTTGATTTGAAGTGAGTTTCTCGATCGATAAAGCTCCTCTTCGATGGGGATCAGTCTTGATTGAAGTTGCACTTCCTGTAGATTGGAGGCTTGGGAAATGATTCGATTGAGCTTGATAAGGTGTGGTGAGGGTGTGGGTAAAATGAATTTGGGTTTGGTAAAGTGAGGAGGGAGTATTGCTCAAAATGGGAGTGCCTTATTTTGCACATAGAGGAGAAATGTCGATCGAGGGAGCTCAGGGAGGCCTTGGGGAGCTCTACTGGTCAAATCAAACAGTCCTTCTAGACCCGACAACATCAGGTTCCAACTTCTCCAGTAAGAAAACTTGAAACTATATATGTAAGAGTACATCGGGTCCTCAAAGTTACAAAGGAGAAAGGACTGATAAAAAGAAAATACAAAGGTCTTATCCTTAGGGAGACTAGAGTTGCTCCTCCAAAGAGACCTTCTCTTACAGCCCTGGAAAAATGTCTACTAATTCAAGTCCTGTGTGGTGAGCATTCATGCGTGACACTTGGACCATATGTCCAAGAATCCATCGTCGAAAGGTCCCGATGAAAAGATAAGCAAATTTGGAGGCTAGAGACTTCAAGTGAAGCTGCCTTAAAGAAAAGCAATGACATGACATCTGGACTAACCTCCCATAAAATCCACTCATTATGCCAAAGTATTTGGAGCTGAAGTAGTCTTCCACTTGAAGTTGAACTACATTCACTTTGAGTAGCTGTTCAACATAATCTCACTCAACATTAGAATGTCTGTCTATGGATGGAAGTGCTTAATGTGCTTGACGAGGTCGCCAAGCTCATTTAGAATTCTAGCCAGATGTCCAAAGCATTCGCATACCATGTGGCCTCAACATTCAAAAGGAGAATTGGTCCTAGTGCTGAGAAGGTCAATTATTCCTAATCAAAAATTTGGTGGAAAATTTGAGCCTAACTGGGAAGGCCCTTTTGTCATTGAGAAAGTATACCAAGGAGGGGCATACCAACTTATCAACTTAAATGGTGAAAGACCAATGCCACCAATTAATGGTCAATACTTAAAAAAGTACTATACTTGATGACCACATTCTCAAGGTACAATAGAAATCCTCCTGCAAGATAGGGGCATTTTTTTGTAGTATATCTATTTAGGTTGATATCGTACTTCATACCGAGATCTCTAAATAAACATACTCCAGATGAAGAAATTTTTCATGAAAATTCCCCTTTTACACAGGGAGCATTTTTAGAATTTTATATACAGATGAAATCAATGTTGTATGTTAAAATCTCTTTTAGAGTACATCAATTCAAATATGGATGTATTTGTATATTTTATCTTGAAAATTCTCCTAAATGTACTTTAGAATTCCCCCTGCAAGACATGGGACATTTTTTTAGTTATATTAAGTTTATTTGAGTTGACATCGTGTCATAAGATGAGATCCTCAAATATATTCTGATTCAGGTTGACATCGAACATTACATCAAAATCCTTGAATATATCTATAATTATCATTGTTAAGTTGCATGTTCTTGTAGAAACAAAAAGAATCTATTTCTACACATGAAAAGACAACCCTAAATATCAAGAAATTTATCTCCCCGATTTGCCAAAATTCTGAAGATCAAGTCAGAAGAATTCCTGATTTTGGAAGCTTCAATTAACTGAGTTGGAGAAACATCAACTCTACATCCTAAAGTCTAGGACACAGATGGGTTCTAAAGGTCAAACTCAACAAATCCACAAATGGTCGAGTTGCTGACACTCCCCTCACTCAACAAGACGCAAGAAAAGGCTGCAATGAAAGAGCCCCCTTTTGTCAGTCTGATTGAAAAAACCACCAACCACTACAGCTCAAGTTGAAGACTCGAGTAAGTTCTAAAGGTCGAACTCAACAAGTCCAAATATGGCCGAGTTGTTGACGCTCTCCTCACTCAACAAGCCGTAAGAAAAGGCCGCAGTGAAAGAGTCATTGCTCGTCAGTTCAATGACGATAATTGTTCAATCTCAAACCAGATCCATCTTAGTGATTGCAAGCAATCAGGATCAAGAAGATCTCTCTACTTGATCAATAGATCAAGGTAATCTGAGGAAATGCTAAATTCAGAGCTGCCTCAAATCAATCTTTATATTACCTGCAATATGATATTTCAATCTATTCTCAAATGATCTGATCAAGCTCAATGCATATCTCCTCATCAAGTCCATCAAAGAAGAAAGCATAGGATCGAGGAAACAATTCCATAGTTCATACAAAGTCGATGGCTGAACTAAAGGAACTTT
This sequence comes from Cymbidium sinense, assembly GCA_021442155.1. Classification (NCBI taxonomy): domain Eukaryota; kingdom Viridiplantae; phylum Streptophyta; class Magnoliopsida; order Asparagales; family Orchidaceae; genus Cymbidium; species Cymbidium sinense. Next base: position 267,840,521 of record CM038215.1, read on the forward strand.
GTGGTTATTCAATATGTTAAAGCACAGGTTGCTAGACTAATAACTCAACATTGACCCTATATAAGCCGGAAGGCTCGGTCATCTGTATGTACCCTCCAACGAATCCATCAAAGCAGTAAGCACGGGGTTCATGGAGTGCGAGCACTTCTTGACAAGTCAATAGGGATAATCGTCGGCCTTCATCAAGTCACAAACTCAAAGCTGTGAGAAGAATTTCAAATCAAACCAAGCACGGATAAACCGATTCTCCAGCGGAATCATTCATTAAAATAAATAAACAAATTCCTCCATCAAACCCAACCAAGCACGAAGCCATGGTTAGATGAAACTCAAATCTACAAAGACATAAAAGAAACAGATCTTCAACAAAGCCATTGAAGCAGATAGTATATGGCATAAGAACTCTTATCAATCCGACAAGTCGATTCTGATAAATCGATCAAGCCCGTCATTTAGCATATCCTAAATAAGGCATCGTACTCCTATCAAAACTTCGTAAGCTATCATAATCGAAGTCGAAAGGATCCAAGTTCTGTTGCTAGTCCAAAAGGTCAACCAGTTTGTAACAAACATGACTCACTCCATGCGTGAATCATATTTGTTTGGATGCATTTATTGACCTCCATATGTGTTCCATAAGTCAAAGTCAAGTCTATAAATCGAATTTGACGGACTTGGTGACGAAGGAAAGGCTCAAAATGATTGAAAAATGGTCGAAATGACCTCCGATCGACTAACGGACTTCACCGTCGTGTTTAGAACATCAAAATTGATCGAAATATAAATATTGAAAAATTTAACAAGCAATTGATTAAGCGCACGAGCTATCAAAGTGTCGGCGAGAATATCAGAGTCGAGAAGCTACGATGATATCCGAACGACCTCCGTTCATGAAATTGATCATGCTATTAGCTTTAAAATATCAAAATCTATCAAATGAATTTCACAATTGGACAAGTTCGAAGAAGTGACGGCGCAAATTGTGGTTAATGCACAAGACGCCACCGAAATCAACTCAAATGACAGATGAATGACTACTTAATCGTATAGCTTAATGGTCGAAATCGGTCAATATAAATATCAACATTGACTAATTAATTCCATCGTCCGAAAATCAACACGTCAAGACGCGATATCAAGATCACGAGACGAATTTATGATTAAATGACCTTCGCTTACAAAATTCATCGGCTTCAAAATGTCAAAATCTATCAAGTAAGATCGTCGCGACTCAATCGCACGAACCGCATCAAAATCCAGAGTTCGAAAGAGACAACGCACATTTTGAAATAAACGGACTCAACTCGCACTCGAACCAAACCTTCGACGAAAAGGACGACGCCATCTGAACAACGTGAATTACCTTAAATTGATATATATATATATATATATATATATATATATATATATATATATATATATATAATACACATATGTATATACATACATATATATATACATACATATATATATATATACATATATATATATATATATTATATATATATATATATATACATATATATATATATATTATACATATATATATATATACATACATATATATATATACATACATATATATATATATATATACATATATATATATACATACATATATATATATGTATATATATATATTTAGTTATTTATTTATTTATTTATATTATTTATGTGTATTTATCGGCATTAAAACTGCTTAATGAATTAAAAGCTTATTTAAAAAATCTCTAAATTACCCCCCCCCCCCCCCCCCCCCCCCCCCCATTTTTTATTTTTCAGTTTTTTCCTGTGGAAAATGGCTCCAAAAAAGAGAAAAACTGAAGACTCCTGCATTTTTTTTCCTCCCACGATTTTATCCTCTCTCCTCCTGCACCGTCTCTCTCGTCGGAAACAAAAAGAAAATACATGTAATTTCCTCTCCGCTCTCGGTTTCCTCCCGCCGGCATACGCACATCCCGCATTTCCAATCTCCCCGGCCAGCAAACGATGATGCCGCCGCCGGCAAAACTGCGCAAACCTGCGCGCCATCCGTCCGTCGGAAACCTGCCGGCCCCAACCCCGGCGTTCCACGCGCCGCAGCTGCGCAACCGCATCGCCGGCCCCGCCTTCTACGCGATCCCAAGTTCCACGCGCAGCCGATGCGCCTAACCCGCACCCGCCGCTGCTCCCGCAACCGGACCCGCTGCCGGCGTAAAACTGCCCGTCGTACCGCAATCCACCGCCGGTCCCGCCGTTCCGCAATGCACCGTCGGCTATCTCCCGCAAAACGGCCTCACGACCCGTTACCAGCCCGCGCACGCTTCAAACCGCCCGGCCCGCGCGCGCTGTCCGCCCCGTCTCTATCGTCAGCCCGCTCCGCAAAACGCGCCGGCCCGGCATGCACCATCCGCCATTCCACAGTCCGTTGAACACGGCCCGCTGACTCCGTTCTTTCAAACATGCTGCGCACGGCCTGCAAGCCAAACCGTCGGCCCGTTTCACCTTTGCACCCGCACCATCCTACAGCTCGCATCCGCTGTCCGACCCGCTGCGTGCGTCCCATTAGCCTGCTGTCCGTAGCCTGCAACCTCCTCATTTTAATATTCCTATTTTTGCTTCGTCATAATCAAGAGAATAACATCAGCAAATTTTCTTTTCGATTTATCGACCTCTCGCTTTAGCCGTCCAATTTTTGCTTCGCCGCAATTGGGAGAAGAACATCATCAATAGGCGAATTCTTCTTTCGATTTTCGACCCGCTTAAATTTAGCCTTCCGCTTTTGCCAGAAGAAGAATATCATCAACAGACGAATTCTTCTTTCGATTTCCGGCATGACATTCCTCACTTTATCCTTCCTAAACATAATCGAAATCGAATATCATCAATATGCTAATTCTTCTTCGATTTCCGGTCACACTCATATTAATCAGTATACCTAACCCCGCTCATTTGTCGAGCATTGCAGGTCAAAATGAGTCAAAATATGAATGGATATATATACATATATGCTTGATTTCTTTGCGTTTGAAGACCTCGCCGGCTCAACAGACGACGAGATGAAAAAAGCAAGAAGACACTGCCACGCCGCAATGCGGGCGTAGAAAACACTTGTTAGATGTCGCTCCCCCTAAACGAAATGCTACCGAAATTTTATCTAATTTCTAGACTTAAAAGGGGAGGAGGAGGGAATGAATGTATATTTCATTTATCTTTTCGTTTAAAGGCCTCATCATGCTTAACAGAGCACGAGATGAAAACCTAGTCAGAAGACACCACCGCGCTCAATGTGTAATCCAGTAAGCTAAAACACCTGACGACCACACGGGGATGACACCGGGATGCTGCCAAAATTGTATCAAATATTTGAACTTAGAAAAAAAGAGGGGGAAAGTAAAATGACATACAACAAACATAAAAGTAAAACAAAATAGAAAAGAATGGTGAAAATCACTTACAAAATTTATTTGAGCATAATTGAAAGCCCACTAAAATTTATAATCGCTCCCTTTCAAATGTCCTAACTCCAACCCTTCAAACAAATGGAATAGAATATGAGACTCCCTCTTGGCCTTATTTATAAAAATTAGAAGAGGTAGTGAGTGGAAAAATTTGAATAAAAGAGGGGAGACAAGTTCGAATAAAATAGGGGGGAAAACAAGTTCGAATAAAAAGAGGGAAAAATAAGAATTACTTCGAGGAGTAAATCTTCTTCTTAAAATAGCAAATTAAATTATCCTTTGAACCTATAAATCAAAATGTCTTCTTCGCTCTGATGCAACTCTTCAGACAATTAAATTAAAATCATAAAAATCATATTTCCTTCGATCAAAAATTAAGAAATTTTATTATAATTATAATTTTATTAATTAGATAAAATTAGCTAAACTGTAAATACATGCATGTGCTCGAACATAGAGATTTCAAGTGCAAATTTTAATGTCTGAAAAGACTGCACAGGTTAAGTTGGAATCAAATGAAAATATAAAATCAATCTCATAATTCAGAAATAAATACTACATAAAGTCTTAAAATATGCATGGGCCCCAACACTATTGAATGCTTAAAATCACGTATGAGAATGTGCGTTGCTTCTCGCTTTTACTGGTTAACAAAATCTAAAAACATATAATAAGAGTTTTAAATCATTGAAATATCTGAGAAACTGATTCTGTGACAAGATCGATCCTCTATTAGAATTAAATAGGATCTAAAGCTCTTAAATATATTCCAATTAATTAATTTTTCAAATCAAATTTCAAATATCAATAAATTGCTTAAATAAAACTCTAACACTAAAAACTTAAACTAAACTCAATCTATCCACCTTCAAGAACCGCTTTGTGGGATGACAATTAAGAAAACTCTAGCTCACAAACTGTCAAATCAAGTGTTCTTATGTTCACTCTCAATCAATCTCATGTAAGGATGGATGTGTTCCTCTGGCTTGGCCAAGAGCTCCACAAATGAAGCTACCACCGTGAGTCCTGACTTGGTCGGGCTCCATTATATTATGATCACGACCGTAGCTCGTATGCTCCCCAATGGCTCCACCCTTTGAGTTGTGAATCATAAGGTATACTTGATGGTGCAATCAACCCTCTCCGCCTAAGGGTAGACTTAAGCTTCCTTAGACAAACACTACCTGTGTTTACAAAAAATTTCTTGGAGTAACCCATGTGTTGTTGATGAGGATCCTTACGTCCACTACCTCTAACTAAGTAGACATCGCCACCCGGGATGACTAAAACCATGGGATCTAGATCGGGTATGTCATCATTCTCCCAACCATCCGGTTTAAGCTAAAATGATGAATTTCATATCTTAAATTATAAAACTCTACATGCTGCTACTATACGCTATGCATTTAACGATCTAACGACTAGCCTTAATCGAAAATTCTCTCTCACTTATTGAGAGGGGTAATTAACTATAGGGGTTTGTACTTATAGGAAACCCGGAACTAGATCTAAAGTCCTCATAAAATGAGGACGAAATCTCTGGGTAGTGTCTTATCTACTATTCTAGCTGCCTTTTAAAAATTACACTGACACACTTTAAATCAAACTCTCTTCAAACTCAAAAAAATTATCGAGAGGTCGGTGGCGAATTTTCGGAGCCCACGTTGACTTTGACATAATCTACTTATTATATTCAATAGGCCAAATCAAAACTATATTAGTAGTGCCATGAGTTTGCCTACCACAAATCTATTTAAAGCCATTTAAAAGTCTTCAAACATCATTCATCAAGATGAACTTTGGAGTTTATGATTTGACCAAAAATAATAATAATAATAATTGAAATAATATTCTTGTATATATAAATTATTTTAAAAGTTCCTAAGTTCTTTGATGTTGAAACCCATAAATCCTACCTAATAATCTTTGTCATAATGAATATTATATGAATATAAAAAATTGATAATTTGTGTAAAAAGATCTTTAGTTCTGTAAGAAAACAATTTTAATAACATTGGATCTCCATCTCTAAAAATTGGTCAATCGAAGCTAATTGCACTATACTTATTAAGTTTTCGTCCATAATAACAAAATAAATGATGTAATATTTTTTTTATTAAGGAATATAATTGTAATGCAGCATTCTTAGTGGCTCATCAAAGACATGCACTTGTTGGTCTCAAATTTGAAGACTTGCATGATTAGCTTATTTAGCCATGAAAATAGAATATAAGGTGTCTGCACAAGAATTAATTGATCTTTGATTTATTTTAGGTTCACTTGAATTCACATAATCATTTAAATCTATCTAGCTAATATCAAGTCTAATAAAATGGGGTTTTAGTTATTAGAGTAGTTTTGCTCAAAGAAATTTTTTTTTTACTTTTATTTAATAAAAACACTCAATTGTTTTGTTATTATTATAGCATCGGCTTTGTTTAGAGTTTTAATCTAGTTTTCTACACTATTAAGAATAAATTATAAATTTTATATGAGAAAAAAAATTTTGACTTTTACTAATTTCTCAGGCATTGATCTGACCTCTTGTGTGTTATCAAAATAATATTTCTATCAATAGAAAATTTGATTTATTATTAATCAAAACTAATGAACGTATAAAAAAAAATTAATTTATTTAAAATTATAAAAAATTTATTTTGAGCACAACAAGGACAAATACATCTTATTTTGATAGTTCACCTATGCAATAGATCATATGCATAAGAAGGAATTAACACTCCTTATTAATTTGCATGCCTACTAAAAATTTACCTTTGATGCAGTATCATAGCGTGAAACTCTATGCCATAATTCACACAACTCGAAACATTTTTTTTCTAGTATAATTAATATTATTTCATGAACTTTTTTCTTCAAGTATAATCATTAATTTAATAAAAATAATTATCTTATTATGAATACCTAAGATCTAATACTTTCATTTTTTTTTCAACCTATTAGTGCTTTTAGATAGTGTATTCATAAAAGACATCAATCAATAATTTCATTAATATGTCAAAAGTTTTTATCCAAATATCTTTAATATTTCAAATAAAATTTGTGAAATATAAAAGATAACTTGAAGATTTACTTACACTGACATATAATTCTATGGTATCTTTTAACAAATAAAAAAAGATGTTATTATTAATTGATAGAATTTTTATAGTATAATTATATATTTTGTGACATAGATCTGCATGATTATCCGCCAAATTCATAGTGATATTAATTGAATCAAATATATCACTCAATAATCATTTCATGTTAATTGCATTTGGTTTTTCAATTGAATTAATAGCTCTTCCACTTGATGTGTAGTACAACTTATTTCATTTCTTATATTTTTTTACCATGAGACATTATCTTACATTCTCTTAGGCTATTATCTTCCTTCTATATCTATTATATACTACATATCTAAGAAACCATTCCTTTGAGATTAAGTAATTCTTAGAATTTTTATTCAACAAAATATTTGCATTAATTAATACACAATTTATATTGACGTAAGAAAATTTTTCTAATAAATATTTACTCTGATTTACCAACATCAAAATGGTAGCTTCTTTTATATAATCATGACTCCTTCAAAATTTGATCATTCACCTCATTTTTATGTTAAAAACATATTCATTATATCTTATATAAATGAAATTATTAAAATTTATTTAGATATAATCAAACTATATTATTTGGTTGATAGCAAAGAGCTTTTGCTCTGAAGCATGATAAAATAAGGATTAGATTGTTGCCATTGAATTGGCTTCTGAAATCTAATTTTAAAGTGGTTTTATATCATGTCATATAAACACACTGAACATTCTCAAATTTACCTTTTCCTTAGTACTATCGTGAGGTATCGTTGTATATTTTTATAAGAAAATATGCAATTCAATATTTATAATATTTCTATTTATTTAATATATTTGATAATAACGTTTGATAAAAATATTATTTATTTATATGTGTTCATACATATACATCATGCATGCATACATATATATATATATATATATATATATATATATATATATATATATATATATATATATATATATATATATATATATATATATATATATATATATATATATATATTTTAAGTTTAAGCTGATTCACTCGATTTAACTTCTATACTTTAAATATAATGCGACGTCGGGATCATATAAGATATGACCACCTTTACTGGATAAATCTTGATGCTAAAAGTAAGCGATCAGAAGTTGAAGCGGTGAGATCGCTCTTAAAATATCGCTTGAAAACTTTGGGATATCGGTTAAATCCCTAAATAGCTCTCAAATATGAAGTGTTTATAGTCAAATCGGCGTCTCGAGGCTTCCAACAAGCCAAAGATCTTACAATTTCATCATTTGAGCATTCAAATACACAAAATACCTCATATGATCGGAATCATCAAGCCGTCCAGATGGAGGAGTGGTTGGGTTTTGTATTCTACGAGATTTCTCCGTCATAAATTGCCTCATTCCATGAGGGGAGGCCAATGAAGAAGGAGAAGGGAAAACAAGAGAGGAGAGCAAAGATCCTCCAAAAACAATCGTCGTGCTGCATACCGTCGTGCCGGTAGGTCGCTCCGCGATTCTCGCCGTTGTCAATCATCATATCATAAGCACTATCGTCATCATCATTAACATCATATCGTATTCATTACTTGTCTTCTGTTCTTTGATATATCGTAATCCGATCTCGGAAGATCTTGTACTCAAACAGATACATAGTGGAAGCTTTCTTTGGGTGATTTTCCCTCTTTTGAGGTTTTCCATAAAATTCGGAGTTTTATTGTTCACTCTTTAAATACATGTATTGTCTTAGACTCTAAAGAAGTAAAAACTTTATTCTAAAATTTCAGAACAATAAAATTTCCGACAATAAAAGTTATTTTATCACTACAGAAATACTTGCCTGACCTACTAATTCAAAGAAAATATTTTTCTTAAAGGCAAAATTTTTAAAATAGACACATTTTTAACTTTAATTTAAAAATTTAAATATTAAATTTTTTTTTATAAAAATAGGCCTAGTCGTCAATAAGTTTTTTTTTTTTGCTTTTGGTAGCAGATAGAGAGAGAGCGTTGCAGGGAGAGAAGAGAGATATATTAAAGATAGATAGATAGATAGAAAAAAAAATATATATATATATATATATATATATACATATAATTAATTAATTAATTTTTTTTATTTATGTGTTTTTTATATGCATTAATAATTAAATAAATAAATAACTAAATAATTTTTAATAAATAAATAATTATGTATATATATATATAATAATAATAATAATAATTTTTAATACATATATATTTTACGTGATTAAAGATGAATTATTATTTATTTTTTTAATATTTTTTTGTTATTATTATTATTTTATATTTTTTATACTTTTATATTCTATATTATTTTTTTTATTTTTTATATTATTTTTATATTTTTTTTTTTTTTTTTATATTTTTTATATTTTTTTATTTTATATTTTTGTTATTATTATTATTTATTTTATATTTTTTTTATATTTTATTTTATATTTTATATATTTTTATATTTTTTATATTATTATTTTTAATTCATAAATACAATATATTTTTTTTATATTTTACATTTTTAATGCATTTATATTTCACGTGATTAATTATTATTTATTTTACTTATTTCTTTTTTTTCTTTTTTAATTTATAAATCTTCATAATTTTTAATAACTTTTATATATTATTTTCTTAATTTCAAAGTTATTAAAAATTATAAGATAAAAAAAAATCTAAAATTATAATAATAACAAAAAATATAAAAAACATAAATATATAAAAAAATAAATAATAATTCATCTTTAGTAATGTGAAATATATATGTATTAAATATATATATATACTTAATTATTTATTTATTAAAAATTATTTATTTATTTATTTATTTATTTAATTATTAATGTATATAAAAAAATAATAAAAAAATTTATTTATTTTATTTTTATTTATTTAATTATTTAAATTATATATAATTATTATATATGTATATATATGTATATATATATATATATATATATATATATATATATATATATATATATATATATATATATATATATATATATAATCTCTCTCTCTCTCCGTGATGCTCTCTCTCTCTGCAAAAGCAAAAATAAAAAAAAAAAAAAATAGTCATTAGCAATATTTATTTTCATAAAAAAAAAATTAATGCATAAATTACTAATTAAAATTAAGAATGTGTCTATTTTAAAAATTTTGCCTTTCTTAAATTTGATATATATATATATATATATATATATATATATATATAACGTAGTTGAAATGGCTTTCTATCACGTGAACCTTTGATCTTTTATTTTTTTATTTTTTGGGAAAACTTTTGAAACTTTCAAGGAATGAACTTTTTTCATCCCCGTATTTCTATTTTTATAAATTTAATTTAATAAAAATTCTAAAAGTTTTGATGATCTATAAGATATCTTGTAATAATGGTTGATAAAACTTTTCAATAAGTCTTAATTAATTTATATATACATTATTTGAGTTTATGATTAAATTGATAAAAAAATATGCGTTTTGACTCAATATCATTAATTATAATAGCTTGAAACGGTCGACTTTTCACCCTAATTTAATATTATAACCAATATTGACATAGTGCAAGCTCTTCTTGATGCAACAATCTAATCGTAAAGTAAAACGTTAGAGACAAAACAAGGTCTATAAGAATACAATCTGGAAAAGACTTAAGCTTCCAGCATCCAGGCCAATGCCAATAGCAAAAGTTAGAGATGACATGCTGCCATTTGTCATCAAGAAAAATATATTTTTCTATGCTTTGTTCTCTTTACGGCTGTTGCATGCAATAATGAAATAGAGCACAAATAAAATTATTTTTGTTCTAATTTTTTTAAATATTTCTAATAATTAAGAATTAGGAACTATAGACATGGCTTACCTATTTATAAAAATAGTTGTATAATTATATAAAAAATATATTTTCTTAAATAGGTTTTATTTTTATAATAATAGGCCTGAATCACCATACTTTTCTACATTCTCCTCGAAAATGCTCTCACAAAATGGAAGAGCTAGAAAAAAAGTTTAAGAAAAAAATTTTAAGGGGGGTATAATTTCTCATTTTAAGAATTTAGATTAGAATTGTCAATTTAAAAAAAAAATAGTTAAAATATATTTATAAGAAAAAAGATAAAAATAAATATGAATAAAAAGCTTATAATTGATGATGTCTATTATTTATATTTTGAAAATGTTGAATAATCATATTATTTTAGATTTTTTTTATATCTTACTCAATGTAAGTGATTAAAAAGATCATTCATTCATTGATTTCTAATTTTATTTTATTGTCGATTTTTCATAATATTTATAGTAAAAAAAGTTTTACCAAGAGATGATATAGCAATTGTAAAATCAATGTTACTTCTAATAATTTAAAAATAAAAGGATATAAATTATATTTTTTTTGATAAATTTTTCTTTCATGCATTCTAATATCTTCTAAGAAAAAAAGTATTCATTAAGCCAAATATTCAGATCATAAGTTTCCAATTGATTATACATGCATTAAATCTACTAATATAAAATAATTTGGCTTCCAATTTTTTTTCATTGAATGTAGTCACCCACTTTTTATCAATTCCTTAAAGGCATTAGCTCCATCACTAGAAAAAATAATGTGTATCATATGCTGAATCTTATGAGCCTAACTCAAAAATCCTATCTTTCCTCTTCTCTCCTACCACTTCTGACTCCACATATCAAATTATTACAGTTGGGAAGATCTACCTAAAGAGCCCTCCCTTATCAATTACTTAATGGTATTGGCTCCATCACCATAGTTATCTTTATATATATCACCATCATATTTTGTTTTGATTACTTGTATCTTGGTGTTTTAATAAATAACTTTATATGCATGTATATAGTTGCAAAGTAATAAAATTGAACTTATAATCATTTTGCTCAAAATAGGTTAATATTTTAAATTAACACCATTCACATATAATTGTGTATCTAAATGATACATTTGATTAATATAATAATTAATGGATTTTATATATTGATTTATTTGATACACTATATTTTTATAATTGCATATTCTATGCTTACATTCAAAATTAATTTAAATGGATTTAAATTGGAAAGTTTTTTAAAACAAAATTTTACTTGTTACTTCACACCAACCTAATATAACTTTTCATACTTTTATCATCAAAATCAAATGAAGCATATAATGCATGTAGTCCTTTAAGACTAAGTGGTATGCACAGCCTTAATTTGATTTGGGCAAAGAAGTTTTGCAATGAGAAGGGTACTTTTTCACCTTTACCTATTATCTTATCAAATTGGCTATCCTTATAAAGATCATCTACTTACTCTTTAAATAAATATAAAAATATTAATAGTCTTGGGTTAATTACTCACAAAATCCTTAGATTTGAGTGCCTTCTTCTCTCTTACAATCTTTAGATTTGAAATTTATCTTAGCTTTATTCTTCATAACACAAAGGAGTCAATAATGTAAAAAATCACTCATCTTTTATCATAACTCTTAGAGGTAGGGGCTTCAATCGTCTCTCTTATATTTATACCTCTAATATACTCAAGTTTAGCTTCTTTCCTCACTATGATATTATAATTCTATTACATATATTGGGTTGCCATCAAATTCATCTCTATTATTTTAGATTTAGAGCACTCTTCTTTATTATTATTCATGAATAATATTTAACTTCAATCTCTCTTTTGCATCAGGGTGAGCTTGCTTTGATACCGTAATAATATGATGAATGTGTTGGTAACTCCATTCCACCTTTCTCTTATTGATAAATTTTTGATGAAATGATAACATTACTTTCAATTAGAAATTACTTGAAGGTTCATTGCTCTTATGATAGAATTTTAATTTCATTTCTAAATTTCAATTATGTATTATAAAAATTTAATAGGTTGAAAGATATTATGCATTTAAGTTTAAGAAAATGCCTTGAATAAATATAAGATTTTCTATGAGACTAAAAAAATGATCTTTAAACTTTGATCTCTTTAATGAGTGCTAAGTTACCTTGATTTGGACTCAATTTTTCTACCTCAAATTCATCTAGGTTATCAAACTACATTTTATACTCTAGCTTCATTATTTGAGAAACCAGCATGTGCATATGCCTGTATCTATTCTCTATCTAAACCTTCTATTACTAAAATTCTTATTGAAATAGATGTCTTTCATCAATCTTTTAATTCAGTTTAGATTAGAACTAAGGATTGTTATTAAAATGATTCATAAGTTAAATGTGCAATGTAACCTATTTAAGCCTGAGATTTTCGTATGTGGATGAGTTAATAGTCAACTTAATAATAGCCAATGATTCAAAATTTCCTCTTTAACAAATTCTCATTTTTTCTCTTATGTAGTTTTATTAACTATTGTCATTTTAGTGCCTTCTCCTTCTTTATCACAAATTCAATTTCCTCTTTAAGCGATAAAATCTTTAATTCAACATAATCAATGTGATATAAGAGTGAGTGTTGGCAAGAAAATATCAAATATACTTTGTTGCCAACTCATGTGATGGCCAATATTTTAATTAATCCAATGACATTCTCTCTTTGGAAGTTATTGTACACTATATACTTCTCATTAATCTAGCTCACAACATATTTCTTGTACATATTGTTTATCTCCTCCAAGTAATCCCCTTTATATCAATGCATTAAGAGAACAAAAAGATCAATGCCATATTTATTATCAAATTCAAGATAACATCCCTATATTAAGCTTTGTTCATGGAACCATCATTAAAATGGCATGGTAGAGACAATAGAAAGCACAATGAGAAGAATCGTCATTTCACTAAGGCTTCTTTTAGGTTCTTGGATAGTAGTGATCCTTCTGAATAAGTAACAATGGAAAGAACTCAGAGAGAGAGAGAGAGAGAGAGAGTATTGTTATAATTATATCTCAAAAAAAGTCCAAAAAAACCCTCTATCCTGTGGGTGGCTACTCTTATTCATGGGTTTGGGATGATTTGATTGGTTCATAAGAAATACGTTATGAGAGTTACAATGGTGCAGCTAAATATATTGTGTAGTTAGTTGCACAATACTGTTCAATTATGGCATGAGTTGTGTAGTTTGTTTACTTACCAAATATTCTTGGAATATTCTGCTTAAGTTTATCCCATGCCTTGAACTCAATCCAAGGATGTGACCCATATCTTGAACCCAATCTAAGGATGTTGACCAATGTCTTGAGCTAGATCTAAGAGTGATTTGGCTATACACTTGGTTTTGTGGCTAAGGATTTTACAATACTTTTTGTTTAATATCTTCTCTCAATCATGTAGTGAAAATCTTTTATGATTTAACTTAAAAATAGTAATTTCTTTTAATTTTCATGTAAAATTAAATGATTCAGACAAATCCTCACTCTCTCTACTCGGTTAAAGAAAAAATAACATATATGAATTCATGAATGGAAGATCATGACTATATATCTTATAAGATCGGATGAAGAGAGAAATTAGAATAATAATTTGAAGCCACCTACAGAGAAAAATAATATATCAGCGATTCAGAAGAAGCGAAAATAAATGAATACAGTTGTTGGTGTTAATTCATTTTTTTTCATGCAAATCTAAGAGATTAAAAAATAATTAGCAAAGGGACAAATTAATATTGGTGAGTTTCTTACCCCATGCAGTACAAGTGAGATTTATTGAGCTGCTTGTGTAGTGTGTAGCCATTAAAAAATGGCAATTTTTTTTAAACTAAGTATTAGTAGAAGCTTAATTAGGTAATTAAGTATTATTAAAAAAAATTTAAGATCACCCAATTAATTGTTGGCTCGACTCGGCATTGTGGCTACGTTAAGTCTGAAACATCGCTAATTTAATTTTTTTTTAGGTGTGATTTGTGTGAGATGAGTAACAACGTCACGGTTTAGGGCTATGAAGAGAACCAGGATTTTCACGTATACATAGAGTTCCATACTCATCAAACAAATCTTAATCCTTCAATTTTTATTCTTCTAAAAAGTAGAGAGTAATAAACCTATTTTAAAAACAAAAAAAGTGCAGTTTAAACTTGAAATGGTTTGTGACCGCATCAAGTTGGTAATAGTTTAATGGATGACAATCATATGAAGTTAACAAATTCATTTCAGAAATGGACAAATAATAAGAAGTTCATTATGTCAACCAAATTTAATGTACATGACTCTCAAGTTTGTAATGAAACAGATAAATAAAATGTAGTACAGACATAAAAGTAAACTGTCTTAAACATCTAATGCCTCCGGCGTCTGCGTGGAATCGCACCACTCCCAAGTGTGTACTGGTCAGGTGCATGGGATGGACAATCACGCAGCTGATGGTGGCCCTCTACTGCAAGATCCTCGGCAGTGTGTGTCATATCATTTTGTGATTGGAAGATAGGTATGCGACTTTATATGTAGTATGTAGAAGGACCTGGATCAACATAGAAGGACTTGATCGGCCAGTAGATGGCCTATCGTCATGGTGCCACACCCTCAGCAGCAAATAATATGTGTCACCAATATGTACATGCTCATCCAGTCATATACCTATCAACACATCCACAGAGGGTGATCATCCACAGCGCCGAAGTATGGCTGAAAGATGTCCCGAGTCACCGTGATATGCTCCGCCTACACGAAAAATAGTATGTAAACTTAACACTTACATAAATATTGAATTCAGATGAATACTTATATCAGGACTTACATAAATATGCTCCATTGGTGCTCTGGCGTAGTAAGTGGTCGAGGATGTCAGGTGATAAATACAAAAGCCCATCAACCGGCACATGCTTGGTGATAGTGTCTTCTATCCACATCCTCATCTAAGCCTTCGACGAGGCAATCCCTTCACCTTTCCCAAGCAGCAATGTGTGACTGGTGGTAATCAACCTAGTCGACTTTCGGTTTACCCTGACCATCTACCCTTTTGAAACTAGAGTCAACTGGGGCTACATCTACTCTAGGAATAAGGCCAAACTGGAACAGCACTCTATCTGGTAAATGCCACTCAACTCTCTTCCAGCTGATAAGAGGGACTCGTCTTGGCTCGATATGTGAGCCTGCACTGATGTGATCATAGATGCATATAGTAAAAATTATGTTAAAACATAATCTGCATTATATATATTTGAACTAAAGTGTTATCTATAGATCCAACTTATGTTTGCCGTAAGCAATCTAGCTCATTTCTGTACACTGCAACATTCGCCATTGGTTACTGGCGAACATGCTTTTCATTCCATCTGCACATAGAAAATAGTTTAAACATATATATAAGCTACATAATTTGAAAGTACAATTAACAACACATATCTTAAACCCAGACCAAGTCGCAGATATGTATGTAGAGTCGCTGCCATGAATATGCTCCCAAGCCCAAATCTGAAGGAGGTGTAGGCAACCAGCCATGTTGGCCCTGTTGGGCCTAGTCGACTCGTGGAGCTCCCTATATAGATGAGCTAGAACTGCTCCACCCATAGACATCATGCTAAAGGAATCAAGGTCATCCAGGAGTGGTAAATACTGCAGTGGACCTCAACAGTATCAGCGGTAGAAGCGACCAATCGAAATAAAATATAAGCACGCAAGTGATGGAAGAACTCCTCCGTGCTCGGTGTATGACTCCCTGTAGAAAGTCCACCTGAGCCACCTGGTGGCATGTTCTGTGCGTGTGCAATCCTCGTCGAACTAGCGGTGATGGGATCATGATACATCACGTCTGGTAAGGAGTGTCATCCCAACAAATCATCACAACAATCAGGCCAAGTGTGTCATCTCTTCCCATCGCCAATCATAATCGGGCATATGATAGGTGACCCATCAACCCGTAGTCGGGATCGCTACATCACAGTGTGTCATCATCTCACCTACGAAGGTGGAAGGTGCGGAGACCATCTCTCAACCAAGCGGCAAAGAATGATGATATGGACGGATGAACCGTACACTAACGGTCAAGCCCACACTCTAGCCCGCGGGTGAATCATTTTGCGTGATGGGTCCTCACATAAGCAAGTGTGATGTGGCCTCAAGTACGGTGCTCTAAAAAAAATAATGTCACTAACCAAAATAAAAGGTAAGCAGGGGTAATGCAAAAATAAAAAATAAAAATCACTTACAGATGTCGGTGGCGGCGATGCACGCAGGAGGCAATGCTAGGATGAACTCGGCAGTTTAGGCTCCAATGGTGGGGTGGCCTCCCCAAGATGGCTACGTCACCGGCAGGCGGCGTGCTCCTCGCCATTGTACTGTCGAGCCGTAAATATAGTGTCAATATTATAAAATCTGTAAGCGATAATAGAATAGAAAGATAAGCATTATCCTATGTAAAATCTAACTATAAGTAAAAGGGAAAATGTATCGTCGACTGTTAATATTATGAGTGCACGATGACCTGTAGTGACCAGCTGTTTTGTATATGCTACAAGTTCTGCTACTGCTACCTACATTTTCATCCATTATATTTTTGAATCTATTCGTACGATGTCGGCCTGACCTTCTGAGATAGTTAGGTGGATGCAACGTGACTAATCCATGCTCTACACTGAGAGATGGTCAATCAGAACGATCTGGTAGAGTATGAAATTCATTTATGTATGTCAACTTATACAGCTGTAGAGTGTAGTACTGTGACACACACATGAGATGGTTCAACCGTCAAAATCTCAATGCAGCAATCACATGTGGGCATGGACAATGATATATGATCGTTCTGCCACAATTACAATGACAGAGACCATTATCTAGCAAATCAACTCTGAATGATCGGCTAGACCTGTCAAAAACCTGCATCTCATGTGGGTTGATATTTACAGGTTCAGGGAAATTCCTAGCCTCCCTTTCAGTATGTTGTAATAGTGTGGATATCCTTTGAGTATAAATAGACAAGCTGACTTCCTCTTGCTGAGTAGCAGTGGATAGCCGTTTCATGAACAAGACTGCTAAGTTGTAATAGATAGTAGTGATTAAAACTTGAATCGGTAAACCACGTGCCCGTTTCAGGACACCATTAAAACACTCAGATGCATTCGTCATCATTGTCCCATAACGCATACCACAATCGTGCAGAAGGGACCATTTAAGTCTCTGTCAAATACGCTTCTTCTTTAACATTTTTAATATCTAACATTAAACAGTTGAACTGACGAATATCATCAGTATTACCTGCCATATATTTTTTGGCATAGAAACTCAATATCACCAATCACCAAACTCATCATTAAAATTTTCACGTAAATGACGCAAACAATGCCTGTGAGCTGCCCATGGAAAAATCTCTTTGCATCCATGTAACAGGCCAGCATGTTTATCAGATATTATGCACAAATCACGTTTAGCAGACACGACAGGCAACACATCATGCAAGCACAGCAAGAATCACAACCATGAATCAACATTCTCGGACTCACAATAGCAAAAGCTAGAGGAAACAAACCATTATTGCCGTCGATTCCTTACGGTTAATGTACCGCTTGAAAAAAGTACCGTCTAAGCTCAACACGGCACTACTCCATCCCATTATTGAAGGTCCAAAGGCCCAAAAAAGTCTCTGGAATGCTGTGTAGTGGTAGATTGAATTCTGTAGACTGTACCAGGTAAAGTACTATAAACTGATTCCATATAAGGACTGAGAGTCCTATAGACTCTTCCCAACTACCGAATATTGCTTTTATTGCCTTACGCCTTGCATCCCAAGCTTTCATATACGAAACTTTAACATTGAATTTTGACTTCATTCTACCTATAATCTCTAGCTTGGATCAATCGGTGCGATCACATGTATGATGAAGTATGAATTTTGAACTACACTGCCGATGACCGGATGCACTTACTGCATTGACACATTTATGATTTTCGCCAACTCTTGATATTCTCCAAGCACCCCCTAAGCGCCTGCTGCTACTACAATGCAAGCGCCACTTACAGGGTCTTGTAGGATTATCGTGCTATACACATACAACCGTGTAGTTCTTCTGGTTAGAGATAACTGTTTGGAATTGAACATTATTTATCATGCACCACCCAACAAGAAATTACTGACTTTGAAACACATACCTTCAACAAGGTCATTTGGAATTTCAATTTCATCTGTTAGGGCAGTTTCGTTGGATGGGCCATCAAAGTAAATATCGTTGTCTCACTCTCTCGTAGTTTGACACATCCGGACATACTCATTTCTGGACAACATATGACTCACTGTCAATATTGCGAAATGAGTGATTTTTTAGCAGATTATGATTGTCTA
The DNA here is from genome assembly GCA_021442155.1 of Cymbidium sinense. Lineage (NCBI taxonomy): Eukaryota > Viridiplantae > Streptophyta > Magnoliopsida > Asparagales > Orchidaceae > Cymbidium > Cymbidium sinense. The sequence goes on from CM038215.1 coordinate 267,859,271, forward strand.
TATTCTCAAGCACAATAGCTTCTAACTTGACTAAATAGTCATCATCACTAATATCCGCCGCTCACTACTTGAGCCACCACTCATAGTCTCATAATCATCTTTTGCGGCATTCGAGGCACATACGGTTCATCCGATAAGCATCGCCGCCCACATAACTTATAAGTTGAGCAATAAATTATCATATTAATTATTACAAGTATAATCAGATAAATGTTGACCATATACTACCTGGGAATCAACTCATCAAAGCTGCATTGTATCCTCGGAGGTGCTTGTGCGATGAAATCATGTGTATGCGTTAGCGGTATATCTACTGACCTTACTACCGAATCAACTGATGTGGATGCAATATTAACATCTTCCACTTCGATATATAACACCAACATCTGACGGGAAGCTTAGTCAAGTGTAACCAACGCCGTCATTGAGATATTACGCTATAAATCGCCACCCCACTGGATAATAACTTGTTAGAGTGACTGTGCGCCGCTATGGATCAATGTGCAAGATTCTAATAATTCGTTGCTTCAATTCCAGTAAGGTGCTGCGATGCAAAACCTTTGCTGGACGATTTCGACCTCCCACATAACTTGGACTGAACTGCTCATCAATACTTAGTTCGCCTCCATAGAAAAGGATCAACGAAAAAAATTCTCTATTCATTCTTGCCAAACAAACTATATTGCTACTTAACACCTGAATCGCAACGCCTACGAAAACATACAACTCAAATCCCAAACAAAAGTCTAAAAATATTAGTCAAATTCCTACCATACATACTCTATTACTTTATAAATTGATAGAAATAGGGATTTACCGTGAGTTTACAAATAATGACGGGGATGCGCGCAAAAACAAGTTGAATCAACAGAAACTTCCAACAAAATGGAGCCAAATCATCGGGCTAATGTTGGCTTCCAAACCCTGATATATGAGAGAGGAAAGTGTCAAACACCGTAAACGCGGTTGTCGGCAAGCAAAACAAGTTTATTTCAAATACCCGAGGGAGACGACACAATGCAAGGGTTGGAGATACGACGGTGCCGGAACTCGATGTTGCGAGAGCGCGGTCACGGGGATGCCTCGAGCTCGAGAGTGCGGAGGAATTGGAGATCGTCGAAACAAACCGAGGTATTCGATCGGGTCCCGATATAATAGTCGCCCAATTAGTGGCGACTTAACTTAAAAGCCATGAAATCGAGTCAACGTGACGGCGCGTATGCGACTATATCTATTATTAATTTTTTTATTGATACTTAATTAACTAATTAATATACTAACCATACTTAATTTTAAAAAAAATCCATACTGTATCAGCATAAGTGCAAGGATCTTTATTTTCTTCTAAATTGCATGTCACTATTGCAAGTCATTAAATTGTTTTCTAGCATCATATAAATATTATAAACGGGTTAAAATGATTATCAATATACGGACATAATAAATTAATTATCTACAAAACTTGCCACTGAACTTCCCTATAAATAAGAGGTCATCGAATTGCATTTTTCAATGAACATCTGGCCTTTGCTTTCTGCATCTTCAACTCGGTTGTTGCTGCTCTAGTCGAATCGCATTTAAAGGTAAGAATTCAGTCAATATTTAAGCCGCGCAGAATAAATTTTCTGTATTTTTATTATTTTTTCTTCTTCTCATTTTTCTCTTTACATAAAGGTGATTTATTTTTAGATTATAGGCATCGAATGAATTACTACATGACGATAGGGCCTTGGAGAAAACTTATTTTAAGAAAATTGTGACCCAATTTTAATTATAATTAGTTTTATTTTTATTAAATGTTTGTTGAAATAAGAGAATTATGCAACTGATTAATCAAAATTTATATTGCTTTTATTTCAAAATAATTTTAATAAGTCTAAATTTATTTCAATGAAATCCGTTATATATATATATCATAACATGATCTGTCAAAATAATATGATCTGTCGGCTCTTTATATTAATAACATTAATTATCTGTATTTTATGTTAAATTTTGGTTTATAACAAGTTAACAAATGTGTCAGGAGTTAACAGCTTTCCTTTTCCAACGTCAAATTAACTGTTTAATTGCAAATTAAATGTGTAACTAAGGTCTTGAACTCAGCTTCAAAATATTGAGTTGGAAGTGCTCACCTAATTAAAAGAAAGGCTTTTACATACCATCATCTATTCTTATTTATTTATAAATTAATCATATTTAACATAAAAAATTTAAATTGACGGTCCAATATTGAAAACTCATAATAAAAACTCAATTTATATTTTTTATCTTACATTTTGGTTCTTTTGATCCTAATACTATTTAAGCCATCAAAGGTCTTTATTAAAAAAATAAAGTTGGTTGTGCAGAAAATTTCTATTGAAAGTATAGATAAATGAATATATAAATAATAATAAAGGGATTATAAATCAAATAAGACATTATAAATTTTTTTTTTTGTGAATTCGCCAGAATAAATTTTGGTTGTACTTTGCTACTTGTTCCTTTAATTTACTCCAACAATCTCATTTTAATTAATGAAACTTTCATCACTTAAAAAATAAATATATAATTAAGGCACAAGAAGATATTACAAAGAGGAGGACCTACAAATCTCTCAGAGTTAAATAAATAAGAAAAACTTCAAATATCTTGTAGAAAAGTAAACTTATCAAATAAGAGAAAAAAGAAAGAAAGAAAGAAAGAAACCAACATAGTCTAGATTATATAAGAAGAAAATTCAAAGACGACACCACATAAGAGCTCTCTCTCTTGTTCATGAATCTTAGCACATTTCAGTCCTCCTTAATTTCTAATTAAACTTTTCATTCAGTTTTCTTAAAAGGAAAAAAGCCACTTCAAATAAGGCACTAAACGTTTTTTTAAATGATTTAGAGTCGTTGTTGTCTACGATCAGATTAATATACATATATACACATATTTATACATGCGTGATATTTCTTTACAGAATAAAAAAGGGAGTGCTGCAACTACAACAGACAGAATTTTGAGAAATGGACGTACTTCACCTCTTTATTGCTGCATGGATTCCTGTTCTCAAAATGCTTATAGTGACTGGTGTCGGTTCGATTATAGCAACTCCCTCCATTGATGTTTTAGGTGAAGATGCCAGGAAATACATTAATGGCGTAAGTCATATCTTCATATTATTTTCAATTATGTTTTCAGCACTCTTTAATAAAGTTTTATTTTTGTTATTTGTTTGATTTGGGTTGACAAAATAAAAATTGTAGAGACTAAAATGAATTTAAATCAAATATTATAAAATCCATCATCAAGATCGGCAGTTAAATTAATTTTGTGGGTAGATCTAAGAAATCTAAATTAGGATTACTTTATCACTTTCATATAGCATTCAATAAAAATAATTTAATAAAAATTTATAAAATGTCACGAAAGATTGGATGATAATGATGCGAATGTTTCCTTGGCTGTTGCTGTTTATTATCAGTATTCTTTATTCTGTGGATGTTAGAGCCATCCAAAGTGGGTCATCCGCTTTTATTTTAAATTGGTTAAAAAGAAACTGATAATGTTTCTGCTCATCAACAGGTTGTATTTTATGTATTTAATCCTTCAATCGTGACAAACAATTTATCTAAGACATTCACTCTGGAAAGTGTGGCTTCAACGTAAGTTTCATCAGCCAAAGATTAATTTATTATTATTTATGAATATATATATATATATATATATATAATTTTTTAAGTATGAATATTATTTGATAAATATTTCTTTTTTCTTACAGATGGTTCATGCCTATCAATATTCTTCTGACTTTTTTAATTGGCTCTGTATTTGGATGGATTCTCAACAAAACTACTAAAGTACCTTCAGGTTTAAGGCCCATGCTTTTGGGTTGTTGTGCATCAGGTAGATAGAGAGTATTCGTTGAACTCGAAATCGATGACCCAAATAGTTCATATTAATATTATTATGATTAATTATATTAAATTATTTTTAATTGTTTTAAAATTTTTTATTTATTTTAATTGGACAGGAAATCTGGGTACCATGCTTCTCATCGTCATTCCCTCATCCTGCAATGAAAGGAGCAGTCCCTTTGGTAATCCAGACTTATGTCAAGCAAGGGCATTGGCCTATGCTTCGCTCTCTATGGGTGTAAGTATTTTCATAAATAAATTAGTTATTAAGAATAATTATACATTTCATTATTAAAATTCATTCGATTTAATTTCGTCATCTTATAAATTGAAATATATTTAATCATGAATAAATTAGTCCCAAAAATAATTTTTCAAAATAATTTCTTTTAAAATATAAGTTATCGTTTATTGAAATAAAATAAACGTTTTTATGACTGCCACAAAAATAAATGAAAATCCATCAAATTAAATCTAGGAACGAACGGGCCGAATAATCTTAAGAACTTATGGCGGCCTGGTTGGCCCAATCATAACTAAGTGGGCTTTGAAAATCTCACTGTCTTTGATTATTTTTGTTTTTATTTTATTTTTTTGAACGATATAGCAAGAATTTTTCTCTCAGTGACTTCATCCTATATAAAAAAATAGATATATGAGCTTCTAGGAAAAAAATAAATAAATTGTTTTGATTAAAGAATAATTATTTATAAATTAGCACACAAGTATTTCTAATTACAATGCTAAAGTCATAAAAATAACCATAATGCCACTCTTCTAGTACCAATCTCCTTAAAATTTTTAACATAGGTGCATGGCACTTGTGGGCATATATAAGTGCACAATTCAAAGTGAAAGTAATTTAGTGCGTTATTTTGAAAGAAAATTAGAATTAATTTTTTATTTAAATTTAATCTATCATTAAATTTATATTAAGCTGTTAAATTTCATATCAAATTAATATTTTTTTTATGTTACACCAACCTTAAAATAAATAGATAATTATAAAACATATATATGAACTAATTTTTTTTATAATTTGGTTTAACTCATACAAAAAGATCTTAATAAAACTCAAAAGCAAAGAAATTAAAGATTTAATGAATGCATATTTTAAAATTAATATTTTTTAAATTTATTCTGTTTATAATTCTTGCAGGTAAATGATTTGATATTTTGGTCATATGTCTACAATATTGTGAGATTATCTCTCCGATTTGAAAAAGAAAAAAGTAATTTCATTGAATCATCTGCATCGAAGTCTATGGAGGAAGGAATTGGATCAAATCATGAGAATGACTCAAAATGTATAGATACTAAGAATCAAGTTTATATTGCCACCAAAGATAATGGTGAAAATTTTCAAACCATTTTCACTGAGTCTTCCACTAATAGCAAGGTTGATTCTATCTCAATCATATTTTTATTAATTTGTTATTATTTTGATAGATTTTGATATATAGAATTATTTGATAGGATTAGATTGAATATAAAATGGATGGTCAATTTTTGTTTATAAATTAGGGTTTTTTTCAAATATTTTTTTATTCAAAGTTGAATATAAATTGTGAATAGCTATTAACTTGAATTGAATGATTAAAATTTTTTGCTTGTTAGTAACCATCTTTGTTAAGACATTATTCAATTGAATGAGAAGAGTTTAACAATTTGGATTTATTTGTTTTCTTTCACTAATATGTAGAGTTTTGCCATTTGATTGCCTTTTAGTTTAAGAGATCTCTTTTCACTCCACTCCTACATTAAATAAAAATTCAGTATTCAACCATAAAAGTTTTATCCATAAGAAGGATCTTCAATAATTTATTATTATTATTTGTGTGGGTGGGTTGAGGGGGGTGAGGGAGCACATACAATGCTTATGAAAGACAAACTTGTGACCTCGATTGATAATCTAAGTTCCCAACAAACAAACTAAGATTGCCTATAACTTAATTTAATAATTAGAAGATGATTCCTACTTCCAAATCTAATTAGCTTATGGAAAGTGGCAACAAAAGATTTTCAAATCAACAAAGGGCAAACAAGATTTTTAGGAAAAAACTATTGAGATATTAAGGGATGAGGTAGACTACAGATTCTTGGAGGATCTACTAAATCTTCAAGAGCACTTATTATATAATGGAGAACTAAATCCTTGGAGGTGAAGATGTAGCTTTAAGTCATTTTATATAAGAGAAGTCCCCATTTGGGCATGAAGAAGGGTCAATGATGATGAGTTCCTTCCAACACCTATAATAATTATAAATAGCGATATTTTGAATAAATTTATTAAAAACTTTACAAGTCAAGTAGTTTTCCTCATTTGTTGAACACTTTAAATCCAAAAGATTTCTCAACATTAACCAGCTATACTTATAGGATTTCACAAAAAAAATTAGTAAAGACATTTAGTCTAATTATTATACTTATGTTTAATTATGAATTTGATTTACAACAAAGAAATCCTTAGTTGTCAAAATGGCCATTAATGATTTTTTTTCATGGATGTTAGTTTATATTTGTTGAGGGATGAAATCCATTGCTGGTTATTGCCATTGATGCATTTATGTGTATCTAATTTAGGTTTTTTTAAAATCTTATTCAATGAATTTGGGTTTCCTTAATCTCTGATGAGTTTAAGGGTTTAGATAATTTTATGAAGCTCAAGCTTAATTTAATTGAGATAGGTTATGATAAGCTAAGGGTAACCTAATTAAAGATATCTAAGATGAAGTTTAATTAAATAACCTAATCATAAATCATATAATTTAAGTCAAACTTATTACAAATTTTAGAAACTAATTGATTAAAAAAGGACTAATTATATTCACATAATCAAGTTAGGATTTAACTAATTATATTTAAATAGGTCAATTTAGACTAAGTTTAAATTAATTAGAAATAACAGGGTAGATCTTCTTAGGATGCTAGAGGGAATTCAAATCAGTTAAGGTTACTTTAAAATCAAGATTATATTAAATTTAGTTATGAAAAACTATCACTAAGGATGTTAATAGAAACTAAATGGAGGGAGAGATCAATTGAATTAACCCAATCAAGTAGAAGTAGTAGTTTATTAGGATGAAGTAGAACCAATTATGAAATATTTAGATCAATTAAGACCAAATTGAACTAAAAGGAACATTTGAATAACAAACAAACACTCTTATTCAACTAAGGTTAAATCGGGACAACTATAGCAATAAAATTAATCATTAGGACTACACTAAACCAAATTGCATCTTATTATGCTAATATGATAGATTCATTGTGCAATTTTAAGTTTATTATGACCATAAGAATCATAAGAATGTTATTGTAGGCTAATTTTCATAAAAGTAGGCAAATTAGAGAATTATATAAGTTGGCTTATGAATAGTAAAACTAACGAATGATCATATGGACTTGAATGGATACAATAAGTTCATATTAATTATGTTCCTACAGACTATTACACTTAGCCGCTAAATGTCATATTATGATAAACTTATAAAGGGTTTTTTTTTTTTTTTAGATTTCATTTGGAGTTAGTATAAAATGAAAGAATTGAAGTCCCATAAATGAGTGACCAACAGTAGATACTAAGGAATATATTTAGTTGGCCAAAGAAATCTAAAGAGGCTAATTCAAGCTCCAACACTTAAATTGTCATTACCATTGGAATGCTAGATGGTAAGTGTAGAAAAGGCTACCATCAATAAGATTTTTTTATTATGACTCAAAAGTCATTTTAATGTCAACTAATTTCTTAAGCAAGAGTATCGATGTTATGTTGTTATTTACATCAATAACAAATGAGTTGATGTAGGGATCGACTTGAGTAGTTGACTTGACTTACCTTATTTGGTCAAATGGGATCATTATTAGGCTTTCACTTATAGATTTCAGAGGTCACGTCAGCAAATTTTACTATTAATATGATTAAAATAAAGTATTAAATAAGTAAAACTAATAATATACATGTTGTCCTTACAAAAAATATTTAGCCTATCTTTTAAATAAATTATATAAAAATTTCAATTATCATTCACCTTAAAATAGCATGATGGAATATTTCAAAAGGATTTACAATTAAAAGTTGATCGTAAATATTTTATTCCATGAAATATGTATCTAGACATCATACATAGGGGTGTGCGTTTGCTTGATTTGGATGGATTGGATGATAAACTTTTAAAACCGATTGGTTTTGGATTTAAAAATATTGAAAAATGACCAATAAATGCAAACCAAACAAACCAATATAATTTGTCAAATTTTGGTTTGGTTTTGGATAAATTGTTACATTTAAAAATTATTTGCATAATTTTTTATTGTATAATGAACAAGTTTAAAATAATATAAATATAATCAAAATGCAATTAACTACTTCATGCGCTAAAAAATATTTAAAACTAATTTTTTACTTACCTGTATGATGTTTTGAACTAAGAAGTTGATGGAACCATATTACCATATTATGAGTGATATGGCTCTCAAAATATGACTAGTCAGACAATTATGAGATTAAAATATTTTGAAAAATTGGATAATAGTTCTCCAAAAAAGCATCTACTAAGTATTCAAAAATAAATAAAAATAAGTGTATAATAGATAAACCTATTATACATAAATTAATAATATCGTATTAAATATAATTACTTTGATTTATTTGGTTCTATCCAAAATTTTATTTGACAAACTGATCCAAAAACCAAAAACCAAAGTTTTCATTAATTAAAACCAAAATCCAAATTACTAAGTTCAAAATCGATCCAAATTACTCAAAAACTTTGGTTCAGTTTGGTTTTTTGGTTAAAACTAAATAATGCACACCCCTAATCATACTTAACAGTATCGGTAGGTATCGATTTAAGAATATTACGTTCATTTAATATATGCTAATTCATCGAGTCGCATATAATGATTTATATTATTATATGTAAAGAAATTTCCGTTGTATCAACTTATATAAAAATAATGAATGAGTTGACTCAATGATTAAATGGCGAATCATCCAATTGAAGTATGAAACTGATTCATTAATTATCGAGTTAGAGACATAATGATAAATCAGTTTGCCAATAATCTTAAATTATCATGATTATTAATCGGCATAATCATTACATATTCTCATCTCAAAATTCAATGATATATATTGAATTCTTAATTATCAGCAGAACACTTAGGCAGGAATTATAAAAGGAAGAGATAAAGAACTTAAAGAAAAAAAAAATGAAGGGAAAACTCAAAGAATCTAAGCTTTTGAATCAAAAGTAAAAGAAAATTTCTTTTTAAAAAATCTTTTACTTCTGGGGGTCCTTCCCTATTCACTACAACCCATTATAAAAATGTCATAAAATATTATGTGCCATTGTTTTGTACTTATTCTTCTTAATAAATTATAAATGAACTTTACACAAGATTATGCCGTTATAAATCTAAATCAAATTTTAAGAACCTATAGTTTTAGAAGCCAATATGAAATATTATGTCATATATTTAATATCAAAATTTAAATATGTTAATAGAGAGAAAATTTTCGAACACACTATGTGATAATGCCTTCAAATTTTAGAGTCAGATGATTTGAAATGATTATATTAATTCAATCACACTTAGGAGTGCTTAAATGATTATAATATTGCATTTTCTTTAAATGTTTAAATTTTTTAAAGGAGATATTTTCTCTACTTAATTTTTTTTAAAAAAATAAAAGAAAGAATTAGAGCTTTTATGGCATCTCAGAATTTTAAGGGAAACAAAAGTAAACAATATGCATCATGCATGATATCTTATCCTAGTGGTTAAGAATTTTAGCTTCAACCAAAAGGTTTTGGGTTCAAGTCCTTGCACATGCATTGTGTGTGTGAGTTGACGATTAAATTTGCTTAAATATCCCCAAAAAATAAAAATAAAAAAAATTGCGCATCTTACTAAAATAATATAATGAATTTATTATTATTTTTTATATTGAATAATTATCATTATTTTTAACAGGTTCAAATTAGAAGAAAAATGGCCATATCACTCTCCTTGAAGCCGGCTATCGTTACATTGAGAAGGTTATTCACTCCATCAACATATGGTGTGGTAAGGAATCAACAAATTAAATTTAAGTTTGTCATTATTATATGATTTATTTTAATAATAGATCAAGAAAGCTCATTGCATCAAGCTTTTCCAAAGGAGAGAAATTCTGATTTTTTTTTAAAATAATTCCTCCCATAATTTTAATCTTTCTTGATTAAAAAAATAGAAATAGAATTTTATTAATTTTAGCAAATTAATTTAAAAGCACACACATAATATAATGGCATACTAAAATAAATTAATTTAGAGCATTTCATAATGATAGTTGGACTGATATTGTATCGTCCTCATGAAAATCAAATAATAGTCCAAAAAAACATATATATTTGAAAATGTAAGCAAGAAAAAAGTGAATTAATTACCTAATAAATTCATTGAAAAAAAAAAGAAAGAAAGAATGAAGGACACAAATCACTTTTGAATATTAGTCATGTGAATTATTAAATAATGAATGTATCGAATGAGATTTTTTTTAAAAAAATTTATCATGTAAGAGATCATAAGTGTCTGTTGCTTATGGAATAATATATATATATATTGCAATTTTTAAATATCAATAGGAAATGCAGAAAATTTTGATGTTTGTTTGTTTTTTTTTATTTTTAATAGATAGTTTTGCATGCTATCATATATAGGATGGTTTGACAAGTGTAGTGTTGAACGGTATATTGTTTGGTCTAATTAGACAATTAGTAGCAACTCTGGGCATTAATTTTTCTTGATTTTTTTGTCTGTTATTATTTTTTAATAGGGCAAATCAAAGCATTTTTTAAAGGGTCATTTGAGATCACTTTTATGTCATATTTAATATTTTATTTTATTTTATTTTTGTTTTGATTTGAAACAAAATGTATTTTGGTGATGGTTGTTGTTTATAAAAACTCTCAAAGCATCTAAAAGATATTTTGAGTGCTTGCTTTTGAAAATAATGTGATTTATTTTAAAAAAATAAAAGACTTAAAAATTACATTAAGCAATTAATTTAGAAGTGCCTCTAACAATGAAAGATAATTTGATCTACTAAAACTATCAAGTTAAAAATAGTGTACATAATAAGGACACTCATGATGCTTAATTAAACTTTGAGCATACCTTTTAACCTTTCCAATTGATTTATCACACACCACAACTAACCACAAATATGATGTTGGCCAGAATCCTAGTTGATTGCACACATTAATGTTGAAGTTCTCCTATAAAACACTCAAGAGACCTTCTTTTAGGTTAATCTCGACTAATAGTCTTATTTTTTTTTTTAATCTCACATGGAACAAGTTGATCAAACTAAGATGTACTATATTTTTCTTGTAACTAAGAGTACATATTGATGCAACTTAAAGTTATTATATATGATTATTTCAAAACTTGATCATCCCATCAATATCTATTAGATTTTATTCTAGAATCGTTCTTGTAGCCAGAAAATTAACCTTTTTTGGTAACTTAAAATAGGCTTTGATGTACCTTGTCCAATCTATCCCTAGAATCACTAGATTTATATCTATGAAATAGTCGTAGACAACTTCACATCCCACTCTATGTTAAAATATGCTTCGATCTTTTATTCTTATATTTCTTTGTCCTTTTTTTGTGTTAAATGATGTTATAAGTAAAATATTTTTTTCTTTCAAAGGAGATCAAGTGTACACTTAAACCCTGTGATTGGGATTCAAGCGCTTTAAGTAAAATATTGATCATTAAAAAATATATATTGAACTATAATTTAACAATTTTATTGTTAAAATGTCAAAAACTAATTCCAGAGTATATTTTGATTTATATTTTGTAATTCCCATAATGAAGCACTTCATCGAACTGTGATATAAAAAATTGCTTTGGCAGCTTCTTTGATGGCTAAAGTAGCACTTAAATTAAAAAGCATTATTGTTTTTCTCCACAAATGGTTGTCCGACACTATCACAGCATGATAATGCCTTAAAACAATACATAATTATGCTACTGGATTGACAACTTCTAAAAAAATACTATTTTTCGTAGCTAAATATTAATCTCAGTTATCCTATATTTATTACTTATTATGCAGATGGTAGGACTCATAATTGGCATAGTCTCCCCACTCAGAAAAGCACTGATAGGTGAAACAGCTCCTCTTCGTGCAATTCAAGGCGCCATTAGTTTGTTGGGGTATACTTCTTCACGATTAAAAAAGAAGAATTTTTAAATCCATACACAAATAGTTTGGTAGAACATATAATTAAGACTTTACAATCATGAAGTTGATGATTAAACTAACTTGCTTTCAACTATAGTGATGGTGCAGTACCTACAACTACTTTAATAATGGGAGGAAATCTTATTAAAGGTAACATAGAATTATACAAATATGGATAAAAAAATGCTTTCTTAAGCGTTCATTATTTAAGTGCACAATTAGTGAATATATTAAGTATAAATCTGAATTACCTTTTTTTTTTCTTTACAGGATTTCAGAAATCTGATATCAAAGCATCATATGTAATTGGCGTCCTAATTGTTCGTTATTTTCTTCTGCCTTTAACGGGCATCAGTATAATTAAAGGAGCAATTTATTTTGGCTTTTTACACCCTGATCCTTTGTACCAGTTTGTTCTACTGGTGCAGTATGCTCTTCCGCCTGCAATGAATATGAGTACGTGTTTTTGATATTTATTATTCATTTTTATAGATGATTTTTATATGCTTTATATCTTTAGCTATATTCAACTTTGAAATTGTTAAGCCAGTTTTTTTCTTGTTCCGTAAGATGGTGATCGCTAATTAGCAGTAGAAATCATCTTCTATGCTGATATATAACTATTGCATTATATATATTTGTTCTTGGTACGTAGGTGTAATCTCTCAACTATTGGGTGCTGGTGAAAGCGAATGTTCCATTATCTTCTTATGGACTTATGCTTCGACATTGATATTATTTCCCCTATGGTCAGGAATTTTCATGTGGTTGGTATCTTAATTCAAGATTATGAATGGTGCTCATAAATATAACGCTCAGACTTCAAGTTTGAAGAAGATAAAAGTTCAGTTACCAGAAATGATTTGAGCAAAATAAGTGTTTTTTTTTTCTATTTCATATATTATAACTGAAGTCGTCATTGTTTTAGAATGAACTAAGCAGTATTACTCGTCTGAATCAAAATGTTATTGCAAATCTATGTTTTGAACTACGTTATTGTTATGTAAAATAGGCCAATAATGGAATTGCCTTTTTTTTCTTATCCCTTCTCGTGAATGTTTCCAAGTTTCAGACCATTGATCCAGCCCAATTGAGACTTCAAAACATGTGAACTAAACATTAAGACTTATTAAATAACTGATTTCTTTGTTGGTTCTACTCTTCCAAACTCTCCAGTTCTGACGGAATCCATTGGAATTTCTTTTAGTCTAAATTTGTTTTCAATGACAGTAACTCGAGGATTAATATAAGAATTGCAAACAAACTTTAAGATTGTGAAGAGTACCCTTAATTCAATTGCACTTTACCTTCTTCAAAAATTATAACCTCCCATGAATGTGTTCAGAAAACTTATTTGAATTTCTATTAAGTTTTTTAGAGTGGCATTCTTAATTCCAAAAGGAAGCATTAAGGGTGATTTGAAGTTAAGGAACATAAATAATTGGTGTTAAGGCTTTTACATTAAAACTTTATTGGAAACTCAAATCTGATGTAGTCCCCTATGCGAGGATGACGCTAGAATACTGCCAAAATACTGTCAAAATTCTGCCGAATTTTACATTGACAAAAACTCAAATAAATTAGTTTAAATTTAAAAAATTCTAAGCTAATTTTAAAATTTAATTTGAGCTTTCTAAATTTTGAAGTAAAAACAAAATTATCAAAATTTGAATCCAACTGAAATCAAGAATTAGTCAACTGCTCTCAAATGAATAAACATCTCTCACTCAATATTTGAATTATCTTAGATTTCATATTGATATAATTAAAAGAAAATTTTAATCATTTTTAAGATTAAAATATGCAATGTCTGGAAATATATTCAGATATTCGATCATGAAATAATTGAAATGAGTTGGATATTTTGGTGATAAACAAACATACTTCAATATCTCATTTCAATTGATGTGAAAGATGATCTGATTGAACATCTAACCAAAGCACAAGAGAAATAGTCTTCAAATATAATTCACTCCAAGTAAATTAAAGAAAATCAAGAAATTCATAAGAGATTCCTAATGAAATTGAAGGATTGCTAATAAGCATAATCAAGAAATCCTTGAAAAATATTTGAAACATAGGCAATTTTTTTAAATTGAGTACCGTTAAAATACGAATTAGCAAATTGAGTATCAATAAAAAAAAATTTAAGAATAGGTATAGTAGCCCAATTAGTGGGGCGGCCTACGCCCGTCGTCTCACGTGGCGTGGTACGCGATGAAAGAGTGGCGGTCGCCCACTAATTGGGCTTCTCTCGTCGAAGCCGGTCCGATTAGTGGGCGGCTTCTGAGCGATCGACATACCGACCTATCTACTCGGCTTGCTCGATTCCTTCCCCCGAACGCCGCTCTCGCCAGAACGCCGACCGAACTCAACCGGTCCTCCCCTCTTGGAACTTCCGCCGGCGTAGATCTAACCGCCTGCATTGCGCGTCTTGTCTAGGTATTCGATAGAAACTTTTATTTTTTCCCGGCATTCGACGTTTAACTACTTCCCTCTCTCATTTACCAGCAGTTGGAAGTCAACTTTAGCTTTCGACGACGATTTTTGCAGACTCCATTTCGGTTGAGAAAAATTCCCTTTGGCGATTCTACATTTTTTTTAGTGCAAGATAGAGAATTTGTTTATGATACTTTTATGGAGGCGAGTATCGATGAAATTCGGTCAAGTTATGTGGGAGGTCAAATCGAATTAAGGTTCGTCCGCGACACCTTGCGGCATTGAAACGAATTATGAGAAGCTTGCATCGTCCGGGCGCCACACACTCTAACAGTCGTTATCCTGGGTAGTGGATTTATAGCGTCTGTCATATCGGCGATGGCGTTTGCGGTTACACCGAAGCTTCCGTTAGATGTTGGTGTTGTATGTCAAGTGGAAGATGTTAATATTGCATCCACATCTCCGATCCGGTAGTAAGGTCAATAAATATACCGCTAACACAGGATTTCATCGCACAAGAACATCCGGATACAACGCGCTCGATGAGTTTATTCCGGTAGTTTATCATCATAATTTATCGATTAAACTTGTAACAATTAATATGATAATTAGTTCTTGAACTTATAAGTTATGTGGCGGATGATCATGTCTACCGCTTGGATGAACCGTATGTGCGAGTCTTTGCGGTTGGAGATGAGTATCGGACAGTGAGTAATGGCTCAAGTAGTGAGTCTGAGCGGGTATTAGTGATGATGACTGTTCAGTTGGGTTAGAAGCCACTGTACTTGGGAATATAGACAGTCATACTCTGCTGAGAAATCACTCATTTCATAATGTTGACAGTGAGAGTCAAATGTTGTCCACAAACGAGTATGTCCGGATGTGTAAAACTACGAGCGGTGGGACAACGATGTTTACTTTGGCGGCCCATCAGCGCCTAAATGATGAAATTAAAATTCCAAATGACATTGCCAAGGTATGTGTTTTGCAAAACGAGTTTGCAATTTCTATTGTCGGGTGGTCCATAGTAAATAATGTATAATTCTGAACAGTTACCTCTAACCAGAAGAACTACACGGTTGTATGTGTGCAGGACGATAGTCCTACAAGGCCCTGTAATTGGCGTTTACATTGTAGCATCAGCAGGCGATTAGGGGGTGCTTGGAGAATATCAAAAGTTGGTGAAAATCATAGATGTGTCAATGCAGTAAGTTCATCCGGTCATCGGCAGTGTAGTTCAAATTTCATAGCATACTACATCAAACCGTGATCGAGCACCGATTGATTTGAAACCTAGAGATTATAGGTAGGATGGAGTCAAAATTTAATGTTAAAGTTTCATATATGAAAGCATGGGATGCATAAGGCAATAAAAGCAATATTCGGTAGGCGGGAAGAGTCCTAGACTCTCGTCTTTATATGCAATCTGTCTTCTACTACTTTACACAGTATCTAGAATTCAATCTACCGGTATGCAACATTTTGAGACTTTTTTGGGCTTTGACCTTCAATCGGGATGGAGTTCGAACTGTTTTAAGCTTAGACATACATTTCGTTGGGCAAGTATGTCACATTAATCTTGCCGTAGAATCGGCAATAATGGGTTGTTTCCTTTAGCTTTTGCTATTGTGGAATCAGAAAATGTTGATTCGTGGTTGTGGTTTTTGTTGTGCTTGCATGATATGTTACCCGTAGTCTAGTAGGCGTGATTTATGCATAATATCGATAAACATCGGTCTCTTGCGTGGATGCAAAGAGATTTTTCCTGCGCGGCTGGCATTGTTTGCATCATTTGCGTGAGAATTTTAAAAAGTCGTCGTGGAGAATTCGATGTTGAGTTTGTATGCCAAAAGATGTACATGGCGGTAACTCGATGATATTCGTCAATTCAACCGTTTGATGCTAGACATTAAAAATGTGAAAGAAGAAGCATACAATTGGCTTATAGAGCGTGACCCTGTAAAATGGTCACTTGTGCACGATGGTGGTATGCGTTATGGGACAATGACAATGAATGCATCTGAGTGCTTTAATGGTGTACTGAAACGGGCACGTGGTTTACTAATTCAGGGTTTAATCACTGCTATCTACAATAATTTAGTAGCTTTGTTCATGAAACGATTATCCACTGCTACTCAGCAAGAGGAAGTAAACTTGTCTATTTATACCCAGAGGTTCTCCACACTAATACAACGTACTGAAAGGGAGGCTAGGCATTTCCCTGAACCTGTGAATATAAACCCACATGAGATGCGTTTTGACAGTCTAGATCATTGAGTTGATTTACTAGATAATGGCGTGTGTTTGTAATTGTGGCGTCATATATCATTGTCCATGCCCACATGTCATTGTCGCATTGGGATTTTTGTTAAACCATCTCACGTGTCGATTACACTCTGCGGTATATAAGGCGACATACATGAATTTCATACTCTACCCAGTTGCTCGATTGGCCATCTTTTGGTGAAGAGGATGGATTAGTCAGCTAACTTTTCGTAGAAGGTCGGGCCGATGCGAATAGATTAGAAACAATGGATGAGCGTAGGTTTAAGTAGCAGAACTTGTAGCATATGCAAAACATTTGGTCACTACAGGTCATCCTATAACATTGACAGTCGATGGTACATTTTTCAATAGGACAATGCTTATTTTTCTCTTTCAGGTTGCACTGATCTACTAAGATTTTACAATATTGATACTAATATATTTGAGATTCTTTGCTGACAGGTACGATGGTAGAGGGCCACCGCCCACATGCTAGACGTCGGCGACATAGTGGCGAACAGACGGAGGAATGCACGGTTGTCACCGGTGTAGAATTAGGGCGATTAATGCGTACTACATTTTATTTTTTGTTTTGATTACCAACTTGAGTCATGTACTAACTTTGATTACGGCATAATGAACTTTTGTTTCTTGTCCATTTGTGAAATGAATTGGTTTATTAGTGTATGTTTACGTGCTCAAATTGGGAAGTAAATGTGCCAACTCCTGGTAGGAAGGAATATGCTTGCAAGGCTTCTAAAATGTAGTATGAAAAGAATTTGATATCTTACAAAATACTAACTATTTTTAGTCTTATAGATAAATTGTTTGAAGGAACTTAAAAGAGATGATGTTTGAGGAATACTTAAATCATTATCCAAATGGTCTAACTCTTAAGCACAAGTGCACCTCTGTTCATTGGTTTTAAGTATACATATCATTTAGCTATACATATCATTTGATTTGCATCTTTGGAAATACTTATTTAGATTGTAAATACTACTTGGAAATACTTATTTAGATATAGTAATGTTACATTGTAAATACTACTTGGAAATACTTATTTAGATATAATAATGTTACTTAAGAATTAATTATTATATTTATTATCGCTAATCTTTGGGAGTGAAATGTTTTCTGCGGCAGTAGGCCAAACAATCTTATTTTCGGATAAGCGGCTGGCGTAACTGATATCGAAGCCGATCTTGATCGGGGCTTAATCGAAAATTTTGGCTTACGTCAGAAAACATTAAATTGTACTCATAAAATTGCTTAGCTTACTAAAAGATTTGAACAACATTGAAGGAGACCACAACATGTAGCAGCTGTGTGATTCAGAAGTGCCTCAAATAACTGTCAAAAACATGAAGTCTATAAGGAAATTACATTTTTCTCATATTTCTATTTCCTCATATTTTCTATGCTAACTCAAATATTTGTTGACTGTGGTTTGAGTACAATCTTTTCCACAGCATTTGGGAGCACAACAAATAGATTTATCTGGTTTATAAAAACTGAATATTTTCTTCATATGTACAGTGGAAGGCTCTTCGATAAAGCTTCTGAAGATGTTTCTTGTAGCTCCACACCAGATGGGACATGCAAGCTTCAAAAACTTGAAAACATCTAGAACTGGAAGATAAACACTCCCCAAGTCAGATTCATCATCTGCTTTTCTACACAAATGAAAACCTTTGCACTCTAAAAGAGTGTACTCCATATTCCAAGTTTCTTTAGATAGTGGACATCCAGCATAAAACTTGCTAAAAAACATGCCATGAAACCTTAAATACATTAACTGCTATGTACATAAAAAAAATTAGAAAAATAACTAATAAAATTTCATTATGTCATAATCAATGTTAACATGTACATGACTCTGTAGTTTGTAATGAAACGAAGAAAAATGTAGTGAACCGTCCCCAAGCCCTACCGGAGACAAGCGCCTT
Source organism: Cymbidium sinense (assembly GCA_021442155.1). NCBI lineage: Eukaryota > Viridiplantae > Streptophyta > Magnoliopsida > Asparagales > Orchidaceae > Cymbidium > Cymbidium sinense. Next base: position 267,878,056 of record CM038215.1, read on the forward strand.
CCTCGGTGTCTGCGAGGAATAACCACTCAGGGTGTGTGGTGAGCGCCGAGATGGGCGATCACGGTGATCTGGCCTCTAGTGCAACATCCTCGACCTGCAACATATCATCTGTGATGGGAATATAGGTGGGTCGAGTCATATGGCCGATATGTAGAAGGTCCAGATCGGCGTCACGTGAAGGACTGGATTAGCATCGTAGAAGGAAGGATCGACCAGAAGGACACGGATCGGTGATGGACGGCTCCGGTCATACTATCACGACACCCTCGTAGGCACCGATCCGTAATCGTGTCACCTATATGTACCGCGATCAAGGTCTCGCATATCATCTCATTTTATCGACATCGTAAGTGGTGATCATCGATAGCAAGTATGGGAAATATGTCGAGTTCGCGATATGGTCCGCCTACACAAAAAATAGAATGTAAAATTATCACTTACAAAAATATTGAATATTTACTTATATCATAACTTACATAAAGACGCTCCACTGGTGCTCTAGCGTAGTAAGTGGTCGGAGGATCTGTCGGGGCGGCTAGTAAGTACAAAGATGCCCATGATCTGAACCAGCGCATGTACTGACTGATAGCAGTCTTCCTGTCCACAGCCTCATCTAGCCCCTCGACGAGGCAATCCCTCCGCCTCTCCCAAGAAGCAATGTGTGACTGGTGGTACTCAACCCAGTCGGCATCTGCTTTACCCCGACCATCGACCCTTTTGAAACTAGGGTCAACTGGGGCTACATCTACTCTGGGACTTAGGCGAAGCCAAGCGACTGCTCTCGGTAAATACCACTCAACCCTCTTCCGGTGATAAGAGGGACTCGCTCCATATGTCGAGCCTATAGAGCATATATCGGATAGATGTGCTCGATTTCTCATGCGACTCCGGATCACCTACACATATGATAAAATTATGTTAAAACATAATCTACATTACAATTATTTAGACTAAAGTGTTAACTGCAGATCCAACCTGTGTGTGCCGCAAGCCATCTAGCTCATTTCTGTACACTGCAACATTCGCTAATGGCTGTTGGCGAACATACTTCTCATTCCACCTGCACACAGAAAACAGTTTAAGCATATATATAAGATGCATAATTTGAAAGTGTAGTTAACAACACATACCCAACGCGAGACCCGAAGCTGCAGATATGGCACATGTAAAGTCGGCCTACCCACATGAATATGCTCCCAAGCCCAAATATGAAGTAGGTGTAGGCAACCAGCCATGTTGGCCCTGCTGGGTCTATTTGACTCGTGCAGCTCCCTATATAGATGAGCCAAGATTGCTCCACCTATAAACATCATGCTAAAAGCATCCAGATCCTCCAGGAGTGGTAAATACTGTAGGTGGACCTCAACCGAAGTATCGGCAAAAGAAGCGACGTCAAATAAAATATAAGCGCGTGTGGGTAGAACTCCTTTATGGCTCTCTGTAGAAAGTCCACCTAAGCCACCTCAGTGGCATACATGTCTGCGCATGTGCCTGGCCCATCCTGAATGTCGATATGCGGACTGATCGGATCATGGTACATCACGTCCGGTAATGGGTGTCGTCCTAACAAATCATCGCAGCAATCAGGCCAAGTGTCCCATCTCTTCTCCTCGCCAATCACAATCGGGCCTATGATATGTGGTCTATCAATCCGTAGGCCTAGAATCATCGCCACGGAGCGTCCGCATCTCACTACTGGCGAGGTGGAAGGTATTGTCTGGAGACCATCTCTCAACCAAGGCGGTAAGCGATGATCCTCGGATGAAGCGTGGCGACTCACCACGATCGCAGCCCGATCTAGCCTCCATGAATCTCGTGCATGTAATGGGCCACTCCTTGATAAGCAAGTGTGATGCGCCTCAAGTGGTGCTCTAAAAAAAAAACTAAGTACATGTCCAAATAAAAGGTAAGCGCGTAACACATTCGCAAAAAACAAATTCACTTACGATGTCGGGTGGCGGCTCGATCGCTAGGGAGGCAATACTAGGATGAACCTCGAAGGTGCACCTCCAATGGTGGGCGGCCTCCCTAGAACTCTACGCGTCTAGCGTGGCGGTGCTCCTCCGCCATCGTGTCTCGAGAAAAGTAGAAGATTATGGTTTACAATTAGCTACACGCAAATTATGAGAAATAACGGATCGGCTAAATAAAAGTGGGAAATAAATCTTAAGATAAACCTTACATTCTTATCACATTTAATGAGTGGGAAATCCACATAGACAAATGCTTTTTTTGAAGAATAATTTGGCTACATGAGAAGCATCAACAATCTTATAAATTACAAATAAATTATTAATAAAAATGAACTACTTAGTTAAAAAAAGGATTACTACATATTTACTCTTAAAACTCACATGCACATAAACACAATCTCAATCCTCATCATGACAACATACAAGAAGAGTATTGAGATTGTGAAATAAATGACCCTCAGCACAATTTTGGTAGTGTTTCACTATCTCCTTGAGGGCTCTCCTCAATATTGACCCCACCCACATACACATAGAGCATCAACATGATTCCCATCTTAGGATTATAGATTGGATTAACTGACCCAACCATATCATGATCCAACATCAAAATTATCAAACCTTAAGAGAGGTCAACAACATTCAAGGATAGAAGATGCACCAAATAACTTCTGACCAATGATGGGCATAGATGAGAGATAACATAATAAATAAATAAGAAATAAAATATGCAGATTAAATGCAATAGGACAAGAAGTTTCGTTGAAGATATGCAACCTAAAGTTGGCACCTTAAACTCAACATAGTGGATGGAGAAAAATAATTCATAAATCGCCTCAAATAATTAGGTTAAGGCTATGATCATGATCATGATGATAAAGAATTTCAAAATCTCATAAGTTAAAAACTATGAACTGAAAAATAATGTAATAAATTTGAAAACAAGCAAATAGTTCAAAAATTGAGACAAGCGAGGAGCTTTTCTAATTTCCATTGATTGAATAATTAACCTATAAGGAAATGCTTAAGGCGATGACAACACTACATGAATATGACAATCATACAAAACATAAAGCAACCATATTGACCTTCCATGGCCCATTTGTAAATTTGTCCTGTAATATTTGCCTTTCTCATCAATCAGATTGTAAACTAAGATAAGCGAAAGCTTAACAGAAGTTACAAAACCGGTTGTGATCTAAAATCAGTTTCAAAATCGCTACAACCTCCTCCCTCGCCTCCATGAAAGGTCAATCTAACTCAAATGAAAATAACATATGGCAAGAGTTAGAAAAGCCATATATAGAACACCCTCAAGGCAATTTAGAGACTCCTCAACATTGCGGGATATGGATCACACATACACAAGAGGATATTATGACAAAGGATGACAAAGGTAAGAACATATATAAGAGATATCAAGACAAAGCGAGAGGGCCATGACAAATGAACTTTAGGATGATATTGGCCAAATCCATAGACAAAATACCTAAAATCTTGAAAACTCACATGCACATAAATATAATTGCAAGTATTAGCTAAATAAAATTGCAAGTATTATCATTATACTTAATGTGAACGAGATCGAGTGATAGCAACAAAAAAAATACCTAGAAGAAGTCGTATTGCAACACAAAAAAAAACACAATGCAAAGGGTGCTTTGTACGGGCGGCGAGATGTTCGCCGGGCGACGGAGGACCGCGTTCGTGTTCTGGGCGTTTGACTTCTGGCCGGTGTTCCTAATGAGCCGAGAGCTGAGTTCGGGGAAGGAATCGAGGAAAACCGAGAGCTGAGAATGATCGGCTAAAATGTAATGGGAGCCATGCCAATTACATCGTTCTCAGATATCGTCAGCCCACTAATTGGGCGACCGGCTTCGAGACCAGGCCCAATTAGCGACCGCTACTCTTCATCGCTATTAACAACGCCATGCCGGAGACAAAATGCCTACCAATCCAGACCGTATCTATTCTTAAATTTTTTTTTATTGATACTCAATTAGCTAATTCGTATTTTAACGGTACTCAATTTAAAAAAATTGCCTTGAAACATATTATTCATCTTATTTAATGCTCAAATTGGATCAAAGAGAAATTGAATAGAGTTTATGATGAGTTTGAGAATTATCAATATATATAAACGAGAGTCTATTGAACATTCAAATATTAATCAACTTTGAATAAAAGAAAGTAATTAAAATTCCAAGGGATCTAGTTAGCTACTAGAACAATTTAAAATGCCTTCAATACCATCGGATATGCAATTCTTCATTGTTGACCTCCATATATGTGTCATAAGTCGAAGTCAAGCTCACAAGTCGAATTTGACAGATTTCGAATGCAGTAGTACGTAAATCAGGGCTCAAAATGCACTAGACGTCACCGAAATCAGTCCAAATGATCTCCGATTGACGAATGGACTTCTCCATCGCGTTTAGAACATCAAAATTGATCAAAATATAAATATTGTATAATCTAAAGATCAACCGAGCAAGCAATCGAGCTATCAATGTGTCGACGCACATATCGGAGTCAGGAAGTTACAACGACGCCCAAAAGACCTCTGTTCATGAAATTGATTTGCTGTTAGCTTTGAAATGTTGAAGACTATCAAATGAGACTATCCATGCTCAATTCGGATGAGTATGCACAAATGTCAAATGATCGGAAGTGACAATGCCCAAATCGAGGCTGAAATACACTAGATGTCCCCAAAATCAGTCGAAATGACCTCCGATTGACGAACGGACTTTGTCATTGCATTCAGAACATTCAGAATATAAATATTTCGCATGTTGATGATAAATCGATCAAGCGATTAAGTCGTTAATGCCTACATGCATATCGAGTTCAAGAGGCACCGACATAGATCAAACGACCTCGATCACGAAATTGATTGTGCCGTTAGCTTCAAAACGTCAAAATCTATCAATTAAGACTCTTCATACTCAATTTGAACAAGTCTATGTAAAAATCGAGCGGTCATAAATGATAACGCGCTTTTTTGAGCTGAAATTAACTTAATTTGACGCTGACTTGAAGCAAATGGCCTATAGCTAAAATGCATATGCCGCGTCAGAACATCGTATATATATTGATATATATATATATATATATATATATATATATATATATATATATATATATATATATATATATATATATATATATTATGTAATTTTGTATGTGTTAAAACTGACATTGAAAACTTAATAAAAAAAGCCCTAATTTAATCCTAACTAACCTAAATCCCTAAAACCGTTCGACCCAACCTCTTCATGATAGACTGCATACCAACCTCCTCTTCACGACTGACCTAATGCTCTCTTCACCCTCTAGTTTCCTTTCTTCTTTCTCTCGCCGATGATCACTCCTTCCCTCTCCCTCCTCTTCACCATAACTGAATCAACCATTAAACTTTTCTCCTTAAACTATTAATCTATTTTATTTTCAACTAAAACCAATTCTCCTTATTCCAAAATTGAAATCCTTACATTCCTCTCATTTCTTCAATCCATCCTCATTCCTTTAATTCCTCCTTCCTCATGAATCCACTCTTAGTTTAACCTTTTACAGCACATCATCAGCTTTCCTCCTTCCCTGATCAAGAATTCATCCTTCCGACCTTTCCTTTGCCGCAACCGAAGAGGAACACCATCATTAGGTGAGTTCTTCTTCTGGTTTCCAGCATCTCCCTCTGTGTCTCCTCCCGACCTTTCCTTCTACCACAGTAGGAGAGGAACACCTTCATTAGGCGGGTTCTTCTCTTGGTTTCCAGCATCTCCCTCTCCGTCTCCTTGCCCATCATTGCAGATGTGCATAAAAATAAGTCTGAACATGTGTGATGTGAATGTGAAAGTATATATATGTGCTTGTGTTTCTTTACAGGTTTGAAGGCCTCGTCATGCTCATCAGGGCGTGACAAGATGAAAATCTACCAAGGTGTTCCAAAACACCGACAGTCATGCTCAGCAGGGCGTGATGGGAAGACCTCCAAAATTATTAGATGTCGCTCCCCTAGCCGAAATGCTGCTAAAATTTTGTCAAATCTTTGGACATAGAAAAAAAATGGAGGAATAAAAAAAGAGACTAGTTTAAGAGCACTAAACAAAGAAACCTAAAGCTAAATTCTAATTAAAAGAATCAAACAAAAAAAAGGGGAGGGAAAAAATATACAATGAATATAAAAGTAAAATATTAAATCAAAGAGAATAGAGGTAAAAATCACTTGCAAGATTTATTTAAGCAGAGTTGAAAGCCCACTAAAAAAAATTAACCCTTCTTAAGCACTCCAACTCCTCAAACAAGTGGATGCAATAGAAGATCCCCTTGGCCTTATTTATAGAGATTGGAGGAGTAATGAAGGACCCATTCTTACAAAAAAAAATTTAAGTAACTTTTAATAAAGTGAGTTGGTTCTCACAAATTCCAAAAAAAGAAAATAGAGAGAATAAACAAGTTTTAACCGAGAATGAGGAGAAATGTTAAATTCATAAAGGAATTGTAACAAAACTTGAAGTCCAATTGTTCCTTAAATATGAAAATAAATTAAATTAGAGTTGATGTTTGTTTATGTGAATAGGGCCTCATTAAACACTCAATGTATTAAATTTGAAAGTGATCATAAAATAGAACAATCAAAAAATTGAGATATCGAAGAAATAGAATTTGATTGAACATCAAGCATAAGAGAGTTAAATTAAGATACAATACTAAATCAATTCAAATAAATTAAAGAAAATTAAAAAAAATTCATCGAGATTTTCCATGAGATCATGATTACTAATATAGCATTTTAATACAAATCCTTAGGAAATGTTTGAAGTATATTCGTTGCCTTATCAAATCTATTATAAGAATTTTAACTTAGTAAAATATCTAAGAAGCTAATTATGTCAAGTGACAATAAATTTGATCCTCTATTAAGAGCTAAAGAGAGTTGACAAAATCTAAAGTTCTCAAATATATTTGATTCAATCAATTAACTACCCCGATGATGGCTGTGTTGAATGGTGATTTCAATTGGAGGGAATACTTCCATCAAAATATGATTCTAATTTCAAATCAAATTAACTCAAATTGAGTATCAATCTAAAAACTACTTAAATAAAATTCAATTATTAAAAGCTTAAAGCAAAACTAATTCAATTCACCTTCTGCAATAGTTTGTTGAAGGTGACAAATTAAGAAAACTTTAGCTCACAAAGGAGCCAATGTTAAATCAAGTGTTCTGCTATATTCACTCTCAATCAATCTTATGCTAGTAAGGACATGGCCAGTGTCCTCTGACTACGTCGCTTGGCCTGTAGACTTCACAAATGATGTAGTTTTGACCAGGGTCCTCTAATCGGGTGGTTTGGCCAATAAGATTCAATTATATTATGATCACGATCATAGCCAGTATGCTCCCCAATGGCTCTATCCTTTGAGTTGTGAATATAGGGTATACTTGATAGGGCAAAATCTCTTTGTAAACTAAGGTAGACTTAAGATTGCCTCCTTAGATAAACATCACCCCAAGTTTACAAGGATTTGTTGGATGACGAATGGTGTTACATAAGGATCCTTTGGTCGTTGGGTCGAATTACCTCTTCGACTAAAGTAGACTAGGGATCATGATAGCCCAAGATGACGGAACCATAGGGGATCGAGCGCATCATCATTTTCACAACCATCCACTTTAAGTTAAAAGGATAAATTTTATAATCTTAAATTTTAAACTCATGTCGCTACTATACGCTACGCATCAAGCGATCTAACGACTAGCCTTAATCGAAAGTTCTCTCACTTATTAGGATGGGTAATTAACTATAGGTGCTTGTGCCTATAGGAAACCTGGAACCAGATCTAAAGTCCTCATCAAATGAGGGAAAAATCTCTGGATAGTGTCTTATCTACTATTCCATCTACCTTCTAAAAATTATACCAACATCTTAAAATCATACTCTCTTTATCATATTGTCGAGAGGTCAATGATAAATTTTTGGAGCCCATAGATTTCTGGCAACTCCACTGGGGACAAGATTCTCTTTCCATCTTTGGCTAGTCATATATGTGTTATAGTAGCAACAAAATATTTGAAAATTCAAAATAAAAAAATGGTGATTTAAATGTGTAATAAATTGAAGTTACTAATGTATAACTCTGTGTGGAATGAATCATTCTGCAGAGCATATTTTTATTACACTATTATTTTGTTTTGTAGTACCTCTGCATTTTGAAAGTATGGGATGAAATAATAATTACTAATTAATAATCCCCATATTTCACGTTTGCAGAATGGATCTACAGAGCACTCTTTTCACTGTCTAGCTAGGGCGTGGTGCAAACATCTACTTAACCAAAGCCGTCATCAACATAGAAGATGTTGAAGCTACCATTCAAATTGGTAGCTTGAATTTCAGAGCTATTATAGTTGCAACTCCTGAAGCACCCACCCATGGTACACTCGTCCAAGACCATGCTGGAAGGCCTCAAGTTATTAAAGCTCCTACTATCCATTTCGCCAATCAGTTTAGTAGCCAACCGCTGTTAAGGAGTTCTCCCAATAGAGAACTTCAGTTTTTAAAAGTCTAGGTCAATCTGAAGCCCCCATGATGAAAAGAACCGCTAGTGGGCAAATTGTTAATGCCTCATGGTACAATTGCTTTGTCGATTGAACCTTTCGTACCTGAAAAGCATGATCATGAAGCTTCCTCATCAGAAAGAAAATTAACTAGAAGACAGAGAAGAAGAAAAAATGCTGAGCTGAGGGCTCAGCAGATCCCCTTTAAACGACCTAGTGAATAAACAATACTGCCACCAGAAGTGAGTATTCTTACCCATAACAACTTTGACAATCTAAAGTGTGTAAAAAGGAATAGCTCTACTAGTGAGGTGAAGTAGTCTTTCTGGACTTAATAACGTCAAGCTTCACCACCGCAGAGGAGACAACCTGAAACACTATCTGCCATAATACACAACGTTCTTAAAGTAGCCAAGGACAGAGGCTTAATGAAAAGAAAATTTCAGAGGCCTGTGGTGATTGAAAATACTGAAGCTCCACCAAGGAGGTTGTCATCTCTTATAGTAAGTAGTAATTAAGCCAAGTATGCTTCACGTGATGAGCATTGGAGCATGACACTCGGACCACGTGTCCAAGAATCCACTACCAAAAGGTCCCGGTGAAAAGATAAGCAGGTATAGAGGCTAAGGTCCTGTAATAAAACTCTGAAGAAAGAAAAAGGAGTGACATCTAATACATATACTCAAAAATCTACCTAAAAAATAACTCATCAAAAGTGGATACATAAAAGAAGGGATATCATTGATGAAACACATGATGGTCAACACCCTGGAGAATCCTCTAGGGGATCTCATCATCGATCAGATTCACCCCCACAAGAGAAGGTTAACTTCGATTGCAGTCCTTTAATGGAAGAAGTGTTTGATCCATACACTGAACTAGAGATCCACTAGAAACATCGACCATAAATTCATGTGTAAAAAGAAGGTGATGAAGAGGATACTATGGAAGTGGAAGTCACCTATATGGTCAGGGATATAGATGAACTTTCTGCTCAGCACTATCAACAACAACATAGATCCAGGGAACTTGAACCTGAATTCAACGTATATGAAGAAGAGTCTTTACATAAGCAAGTTGAAGATGAATCTTCAATCTCTACTAAAGAGGAAGAAGAAGAAGATCAAAATGAAAAGAGATCATGGGTGTTGAAGCTGTTTGTATGGTTGAATTAAGAAATGATCAACCTGGTACATGCTTTTATAATCAGCGTCATCGTTCAGCCTGAGCAATAGCTGCCCCTACAAATGCACAAGGAGAAAGATAGTCAAGCTCTTCCCCTGAAGATGAGCAGAGAGTAGAATAACAACAAAAAATAGAGGAAGAAGAAGAGCCTGTACTTATTGATGCCCTAGCGATAACTAGAGAGCAAATAGAAATGCAGCGTCAAATGGAAGTCAAAGATAAGGAAATAACATAGCTTGATACCAAGATGAATAACATGATGGTACAAATTAATATCATGATGGATATATTGCAGAAGAATATCACATCAAATGTAGCACCTGTCTTGTCTATTAATCAATAAGTAGCTAATAAAATAACTTCTATACCACTAGTCGCTCTAGTACCTCAGGTTCCAGTAATACATGCTACACTTGAAGCGAGGAATGAAGTTAACCAACTACCTCTTTAGCCAATAATCTAAAATCTAGCTAACACACCAGGAACAACAATAGTTGCTCAGCTAGAAATAATAATCAATGAAAAGATATAGACAGTTATAGCTTTAGAGCAAGTTGAAAAGTTGGTGAGTAAGGGTCGCACTTACCAAGCTGAATATGATCAAGTGTCATACCTAAAAGGTTACTCAGTGCTAAAATTTAATACTTTAAGTGGGCTTGGTAACCCAAAGAAACATCTAGCCTAATTTAAGGCTACTTGTAGTACCTGAGGGAATGATGTACTTCCGCCACCGACCACCGCTTCAGTGGTATGCAAAATTTTTGAATGATTCGGTTAAAACTTTTGTTGAGTTAGAGATAATATTCGTGAAGAAGTTTGCTAGTGCAACCAAGAAAATAATAATCATTGACCTTGCTTCACTAAAAAGGAGAAAAGATGAGTCAGTGATAAAATTCATAAATGATTGTGATAACCTAAGTATGAAATGTGAGCAACAATTGAAAGAAGAACATGCATAATAATTGCTAATGGGCAATATGGATGATAAAATGGTACCATTTTTACGTATGACATCAATTACAATTGTTGTGAAATTATTTCTATCTTTATCTATCTTTTGAGAGATAAATGAAAACAGAAATAATACCATTGTTGGGACACCATGTAGATCCGTAGATATTCTTATTAGGGTGATCGGGTATGACATTGAGGAATGATATTCTATCTCGAGAGATAGAAGTCATCATCTTACAATGAACCTAATCACCTTAATAAGGACTCCTATGGACTATGGGTCTTCATATGTACCAGAGATTCTTCCCCTACTTTACATGAAAAAGTAAAGTAGAGTTTATTTTAAATCGAGTTCATTAAGTTCCCTATAGAGGAAAACCCCCATAGTTAATTACATCCTAAGGAATGGGATCCTTAGGAATACTCTCGATTAAGGTAAATGATCATTATCTCTAAAGATTTAAAAGATAGGACTATCAATCAATTGGTTTATTTTTAGAAGATCGAGTAGGATTGACAAAAGGAGGGAGCTATTATCGAAACCAAAGGATGAGAAGTAGAGGATGCTTATGATACTAGGAAGCCTAGTAAGTATCCCAAACTATCTTATGGTTGGGCTTTATATTTTTGAAATTGAAGTGATTTATTTATTTGAGTTAAATTTTTATTACAAATCTAGGGCTTATAATTTCATGACATAAGATCATGAAATGCCTAAGAGGTGAAGATTTATGCTTATAGCAAAAGCAACAACCTCAATCTAAATTTAGGAGTTTTGAGGGCCAAAGCATGACCTAAATCTAAGGCAAAAATGAGCATATGGTTTACCCCCATAAGAGAGGATAAATCACCTGACTGTTGGACTTACAACCGCTTGGGGATGGCCGCCAACTAACTCCTCCTATGAATTTAAAAATATGTAGGCAAGTCATATGCTTTTGCAAGATAGCTAAGTTATTATTTATTTTAGAAAGAGACTAAGTCCTTAAACACACTTCCTAAGAGACTAGATCATGTAGGGCATGATTTAATGACTTAAATCTAATACAAATTTTATTATGTTTAATTTTCATTTTTGAATAATTGATTTGAAACAGGCTATGGGATTCATATGCCTAATGCATGAGAAATTAGATTATGGGTCAAAATCAGCAAGAAGGTGGTGTGTTTCCACCATGGCTCACAAAAATCAAGCCAAGCTCCCTGGCAAAGGTGGAAGCCCTCCATAAGCAAGAGTGAAGCAAGATGCTTTTTATGCATGATATGAAACATACAACATCTAGTTAAGAGGTTGCTAAATATTTTTATCTTGATTTATAGCCTAGGCTTTAAGTGAGGTTATGAGTTGTATATTTTTGATTTTGACTTGATTAATTGGATAAAAAATTTATTTTTTCTAAGAGCCAAATCGCATCCAAGCCATTCATCAAAGCAAGGAAGAAACTAGAAAAAAGATGCCATCTTAATGCACAAGCTAAACAAACATCAAATAATTTATAAAGCTAGCACAAAAGAATAAAAGGTCTTTTGTGGTCGGGCTCCACCACACAAACACAAAAAAGAAATAGGTAGCCAAGCTCTACCCTTATGCAACCCGGATTACAAATGAATTAATTACAATAAAAAAGGAATTCATGTTATGGGGGGATCTTCATTCTTCATTCTTCATTTCTTCATTTCTTTCTTCTTTCTTCTTTCTTCTCTCTTCTTTTGGTTTGGTTGGAAGGTGGTTGCTCCAAAGGCTTTACATGGTACATAAAATATAATCTTATGACCAATGTTCATCCTAATCCCCCATAACATTCATTCCAAATTCTAATTGCAAAATTACATGAAATTGGGAAAAGTAAATCTAATTAAAACTTGTAAAATAGAGATTAGCTAAACAAATCACACAATCCCAAGCATGTATATGAATAAATTAGACTTAGCACCCCACACATTGGTAACAAAGTCCACCTGACATATTTTGGATTATGCTTAGGGGTAACCTGCACAACAAAAGCATTTATATTTTTATTACAACGTCCCTTAAGTACAATCCCCTATATAAGATGATGGTTAGACTAAGATCTCTCTACTATTTAATCTACGCACATACACCTAATATCTAGACTAAAACATCACATCATAAAATAAAATCAAACATCAAACCATGTATCGCTCTAACATCGAGCTAGAAATGGCGACTTAGCCTATGTGTGTGCCATTTAAGGCTTGTGTGGTGTGTCTTAGCTAGGCTTTAAGGTTAAGATTTTCTAAATGTGAAAGGATTCAACTTAGAGGGTGATTTTATTTAAGTGATTTAGTTGATTTTTGTAAATTTTATTTGATGATTTGATTTGGTTTGAATGAACCTACACTAAATTACTAAATGTTGTAAAGAGAGAAAAGAAGAAAACTTCTCTTTCCTCCCTACCTTAAGTAATTTCTAATGTAGATTCATTAGCAATTTTTGTTTAATGAATATTTTATTATGTATTTTAATTAATCCTAAATTTAGATTTTCTATAAATAAATCTATTAAATAATAAAGGCATTTTAAGATTAATTAAAGTGAATTACTATCACAAAACACATAACCCTTTATTTCTTTTAACATGTGTAACATGCATATGGATGAATCCTAAGCATATATATACATGCAAATGGAAGTGTTAGCACACCTTGATGATAAAATATTAAGAGATGTTGTTTAGGAAAAAATTGGAATGTTTCATGTATGCATCTTTTTGTTAAGTAGAAAAGAGAGGGATTCTTTTATCCATTAATCAGATGCACATTTGCATGTATGAAAGTCATAAGTGAGTACGGTGCCATTATTTTCTACATCAGGGATGTAAGGTACAAGATCTACTTAGGGCTACTTAAAGCCTCGCAACCTCATGATGTCCAGACTAATATACCACTTTTCTTAAATACATGTGCATGTACAAAAAAAAAATGAATGGAAAAAGAGTCATGCAAAAGATTTCTTTTTATATTTGATTTGGTTATGTAATTTACATGTGTAAATGTAAAGATCCTTCTTAAAGGTTAACATAGGAATGAATATGAATGGATTTAAGCAAGTGTTGTGTTCTTTTCAAATGAACTATACACTTTACAAATCCTATTCAAAACTATGTTAAAAGAGAAGAGAAGAAAAGTCACATAATGCACATCTTATGTTGTACTCACATGCAAGCTTATAAATAATTATAAGTAGCATACCTTTCATTTGCCATCTTTGATTTATAGTTTTTGAAATTAATTTTGGATTTAATAGTGATAATAGCCATTCATATTCTTACTTTAGCCAAAATATGCAATTTGACATAAAGGAAACATTTCATTTTAATTTATTTTTCAAAAGACATGAATGCATGATTTCATATGACATACACCATTTAGCATGCTAGGAAAGAAATAAAGTGATGCAAGCATGTAACTTCATTCACCCTAATTAATTCCTAAAGATAATCTTATGGAATAAGATCATTTAAAGTGAATCAAAGTTGTTTAAAGAGATTTTTGTTTTAATTTTGAGTTTGATTTGATGTTAGGAAATGTGAAAAGGTTTTCTAGTCCTAAACCATCTCCCACATGTATATGCTATTTTAGTTTAGTTTTTAGAACCATTAGATTGATTTTATATTTTTCTTAGGTTAAGGTGTGAATCAAGTTCATTAATTACCCCTTACCTACACCTCCTTAACATAACTAACCTAATAATTATGAGCCAACATATGAAATGCAACAACATTGAATTTAAATCAGTAATGCACACTAAGAAAGAAAGGGCCTAATGCAATTGGCTCACAATTATTGATTAATTAAGCTAAAGGGTTTAATTAAATACTTTCATAACCTTCCCACATATGTGGGTTGGAAATAATTTCCTTAAGCTTACTTAGGTTACTAAACACCTAAGTATCTACTTGGAAAAGGATTGATTAAGTTAAAATTGATTTTGAAAATTTGATTAGGTTAATTAAGAAGATTATTAGTGGATTAATCCTTAATTAAGTTTGGATTAAGGAAGAAAGGGGGTTTAGGGAATAGCTTAAGGAAAATATCTCAAAATTATTCTATAAACTTTCTAATCACTTAAACAATGTTTGATTACCTTAATTAAGTGATTAAACCATTGTTCACATGCTTAATTATCCTTAATTACATTAAGAGAGTGATTAGGGATTCATTAATTGATTTTCCTAATTAACTCATCAATAAATTCCAAGAAAATTAGGGGAGGGAGAAGTCATCCCCCTAAATATTCTTGAGAAGTTTGGAATTAACTAATAAAATGATTAGGGACTAATTAGGGTTATTAAGATTTTAAATAACCAAAATTAGGAAAATTTACTATTCAAAATAAATTGAAAATAATTTTATATTATTCCTCACTGAATTATCTTTAAAATGAGCCCTCATTCATATTTTTTTATTTTTCTATATTTAATTATGAATATTTGAAATTTCAGTGATTAATAGGTCATTAAATAACTATAATTATATAATTAATCCCATCGACGCCACGTGGACCGCTGACGCGGCGTACGCTTTCACATGGCGTGAAGAGATTGGTTATTTAAGTTGTCAAATTGGCTGCACAATCAGCCGACGGTCCTAGGCATTTTCTCCTTGGACTGTTCGATCAAAGATCAGATGGTTTAGATAAAACTTGTGGATCTAAAGGGATTAAAATGTAGGATCTAATCAGATTAATCAAGACCGTCCATCCAAAACATGTGGGATGAATGGTTCATGTTTCATCCCTGCCCTCACCTGCGGTAGACAGTGACCGTCCGTCCTCTAAGGCTTAATCCAAGCTCACTTGAGCTTAGATTGAGTAGGGATTGAACAAACACCATCTAAGAGAAAAGAGGAAGACATCCAATGGTCATTTTCAATTGGGATAATACTTTCCTTCACAAATGGTAAAATAAATCTATACCCAAGCTCAATTTTGAAGCATACCTCACAGGAGACTATCACCAACTCTCCCAACCATCGAGGTAGCTTCGTCTAGTGGAGATGAAGCCCTGTTGAAGGTTTGAAGGCTTGAGGTGAAGTGGATCTTCCTATTGGCCAAAGCTTCCTTCAAAGGCTTTTGGCTTTGGTCTAGCTCCCACTTCCCATAGCTTAGATGCTTGGAACTTGACTAGGGTGAGCTCGATTGGGTCCTCTGATGGTACTTGCAAGAGGAATTGGCTTTTGGTAGAGTGATAAATGAGTTATAATTTCTTCATACCTCCCCTATTTTTGGCTTAAGGAAATCGAGAATGGAGAATTAGGAAGAGCTTGGGGATTGCTTCAAAGTGCTTGGAGAGCTTACCTTAGGTCTCTCTGGCTCAATCGATTATAAGTGATCTCAATTGGAATGAAATTAGGGAGAGTATATCTCCCTCTACTTAGATCGGATGGCGGCGAGCTATCCTTCCATTTTAATCAAATTGATCACATGGAATGGGTTTGTTAGGCTATTATGGATACCATGTGATTCCATTTTGGCAGAGAAGAGTAGTGGAGGAGTTTTCCATGTGTTAAATGAGGGTATGGGGTGATTTCATATGCTCATTTTCCATTGAGTGATCAATTTTGGCCTTGGGTTGGGTTTTACTGACCCAAACCCATTTGGTCATGTGCACCACACTTATTAGTGTCCATTTGGTCCACTAAGAGGGTGTCAAGTGGCCATGAAAAAATTTGACCAAATTCTAAGTGGAATTGGCCATAGGTTACCCCTTGACCTTGGGGTAAAATAGTCATTTAGCTTTGATTTCAATTTAGGAAAATTTGGAAGAGTTTGAAATTGGGTTGGACCAAATTTCAAAGAATTTGGAGTTGATTTGATATCGTTTGGCTCATGTTAACCCATTTAGGTCAAAATGGGTCAACTTGGGTCAAGTTGACCAATTGGTCAAATTGGATCAAACCAAGGGTTGGGTCAAGTTCACATGACCATTTGAAATATTTTGGTGTCATTGATTTGGTTAAATTTGGTTTATATTTGGTTTTGGTTCACTTGATTTCATTTAGGTCAAATGGGTTGACCAATTTGACCCATTTGACCCAATTGGGTTAGGTCATGGGTTGGTTTAGGATTGGTTGGTCATTTGAAATGTTTTGCAAGCTTTGGTTTCAATCAATTTTGGTTTGATTTGATTTTAGCTTGATTTGACCTTTTAGGCCAAGTTGGGCTCATGGTCAATTGGCTTGGATCAAGTTTACCAATTGGAGCTTTGGTCAAGTTCAACAAGTGATTTAAAATGAACTTGACCCATTGGTAAATTGATTTGGCTTAGATCAAGATTTAACCCATTTTGATTTTTTAGGTCAAGTTGGGTCAACTTGGGTCAAGTGGCCAATTGGGCTAGGTTAGGCTAAAATGATGACCTGGTCAAGTTCAAACATTGATCATGAACTGGTTTAGATCAATGGTTTTAATCAACCTAGCCGATGATGGATTTTGGCTAGTTTAAGTTTTATTTAGGTTAAGTGTTGACTTGGTTTGACCCAATTTAATTGATTGATCATCCTATGATGATTGCTGCTCATAATGTGAGGCTTAGGTGAGCTTAGTTCAATCCAATTTGGGTAGGATTAGAATTTGGCTCAAAAAGGTACTTTAGGTCACGTTGGGTCAAGTGAGCCAAAGTGGTCAATTGACTTGATCAAGACTTGATTCAAGTTTGATTGAACTCACATATGGACTTATGATTGAAATATAAATCTATTTGCAAGTGATTTGGAGTCAAATGAATTTTGATTCATTTGATAATTTTAGGTTCAAAGAATGAACATGGGTTTGATTTGGGTTTGAGTTTTGAATTTGGTTTTGGTTTGATGATTGAAGTTTATGTTTATATTTGGATTAATGATTGAAGGATTGATTGAATCATGAAGAAAATCCCAGGGTTTGGATTGATTTGAGTTTGATTTGGCTAAGTTCAAGAATTTGATTTGAAGAAGCATAGGTTAGTTTTTTTTATTAGATTTGGGTTTGAGTTTTGAATTTGGTTTTGATTTGAAGTTGATTTGAATTTATATTTCATTTATATTTGTGAATATAAATGAGAATATAAATTGGTCATGAAAAAGATTTATCTTGAAAGAGTTTAGGTTGGATTTTGATTAGATTTGGATTTGAGTTTTGAATTTAGTTTTGGCCATTTGAATTTATATTTCGCTTATATTTGTGAATATTAATGAAGATATAAATGGGTTATGAGAAAATCTCTTGAATTTGATTTGAGCTAAGTCCATAAGATGAAATCTAAAGGGCTTAGTAAAGATTTTGGAGTTGGAATTCAATCATGAGTTTCAATCATTTGGAATTGATTCATGATTTGAGAAAACCATTGGGTTAGAATTGGTTCAAGATTTGATGGGATTGATTTGAGTTTGAAGTTGGTTTGGATTTAGAGTTTGACTTGAAAGGAGGAAGTAAGGATTTGGTTCAAGTTATAGGGTAGGAAAGTTTTCCTAACACTCCTAAGGCATGACCTATTCCTATGGCTAACTCTTCTAAGTCTCTAGGGTTAGGTTAAGTATTCACCTAATCAGTAGAAGTGTCTTAAGACTATGAAACTCTTTATGTCTAGGAGGAATCCTATGTCTAAGATGGAGAAGTTGTGAGCTCTTTCTAAAAATGAGGTCAACAATAATATTCTAAGACTTGCTTGATAGGGTGGCTAAATTTGAAAAGCTGAATCACCCTAAGTCTAAAATCTATACAAATAATGCAAAGAGAAATAAACCTTCAGACTCAAGAAGAAATGAAACGCATGCCCCTTCCTATAGCTCAAGTGGTGAAAAATGAGTAATCTATAATGTGGATAAAGGAAAACAACCAATTTACAATGATGATAAGAGAAAGAAGCCTATCCATTCTAATCCACCAAAAAATTGGTACTAGGAGACAATGATAAACCTTGGACTTTTCCAAGTGGTGAAGAGCATCCAAAATAAGCAACAAGAGATGATGAGCAAATGCAGCCATCTCTTAAGAAAAAAGATGAACACGATTATTCCTTTAGAAGTGACGGTGACTAAATTATTTGAGAAACACTTACATAATTATCAAAAATTAAAAGGCCTGAAGAGGCTAATCAAGTCAGTAATCCAAATTATTGTCCCTATCATCGGATGATCAACCATCCTATTGAAGATTGTTGTCTTCAAAGATTGGCTAGAAAGGAAGTATTATCGGGGGTAAATTTACATTATCTGATAGTGTTCTAGTCAACCCAAAAAGAGAGTCTACAAAGATGATTACGTCTTCTTCCATATCATCCATTAAAGACAAAAATAAAGAAAAATTAATTCAGATTGAAGAATGGGAAACAGTAGTCTCTAAGAAGATCGTGAAAATGTTGAAGCAGCTGAAGGATATCCCTAGTGTTAAGTGGAAACCTCCAAATGGAACCTATATTGGACTTAAAAGAGATACATAAACCAAGTATTTGGGATTCTCATCAACATTTTAATAAGGTTATTTCATCACAGCATGAGGTGCAGTCTACTAAATGCAGGCCTCATAAATCAAAGAAGCTGGATATTGACCTCATTTTTAGGATGAGCTCTCAACCCCTCCATTTTAGACATAGGACCTCTCTTAGATTTTAAGGGATCCTTAGTCTTAAGTCACCAAATTACTAGCCAACTAGACGCCTAATTGACCATAAATCCAACTTGACCTAAAGGGTTAAATTGAGCCAAATTCAAACTTAACCAAAATTGATTGGAAACAAAGATACCAATCCCTTTCATATGACCAACCAAACCTAAACTTACCCATGACCTAGCTCAAATAGGTCAAATGGGTCAAATTGGTCAACTTGGCCCACTTGACCTAAATGAAATCAAATGAACCAAATTCAAACCTAAATCAAATTGAATCAAACCAAAGCCACCAAAATATTTCAAATGGTCATATGAACTTTACCCAACCCTTGGTTTGACCCAATTTGACCATTTGGTCAACTTGACCCAAGTTGATTGACCCTAAATGGGTCAACATGAGCCAAATCACATCAAACCAACTCCAAATCCAATGAAACTTGGCCAAACTTATTTTCTCATCATATCAAACATACCCAAACTGAACTCAAGGTCAAATGACCATTTTACCCCTAGGCCATTGGGTAAATTTTGGCCAATTTCACTTGGAATTTGGTCAAATCCTCTTCATAACCACTTGGTACTCTCTTAGTGGATCACGTGAACACTAGGGAGTGTGGTGCACCCAACCCAATAGGTTTGGGTCAAACTTAGCCCAATGGCCAAGACTCCCATTGAAATGGCCACATGGAAATCCTCCTTACACTCAATTCAAGCACATGGTCACCTCACCCACTCCTTCTCTGGCCAAAACTAAACCACATGCAATTCAAAATAGCCTAACTAACTCATTACATGAGGTGTATTGATCAGAAATGGCATAATCCTTTTTGGCCATCCGATTTCTCAAGGGGAAGATATACTCCCCCTAATTCAATTGAATCTACACACTCCCTCTATCGATTGAAGCATAGGAACTCAGAGCAAGCCTTAGAGAGGCTTCCCAAGCTTCCTAGAGAGGATTTGAAATCTCTATTCTCGGTTTTCATGACTTGAAAATAGGGGAGCTTGAGTGAAATTTGAATTTACTCCACACTCAACATCAATTCCTTCTTCAAGTTCAATCAGAGGACTAAACCAAACTTTCCCAAGCTCCAAAGGTAAGGGAGGATCCAATTCAATCAAGGTCAAGCTCAAGGCAAGGAGGAGTTGACTCATAAAGGTATCCACTCAATTTCAAGAGCTCAAACTTTCAGCAGAGCTTTGTCTCAACTAGACGAAGCTTCTCCAAGGGATTCGAGCGCTGGCGATCACCTCCGGCAAGGTATGCCATTTTTTCAAGCTTAAGTTCAATGTATGATGGTCCTTTATTAAGTGAATTTCAATCCTAGGTTGATCTAGCCGTTAGATGTGCTTGTACTCATGCTTAGATGGTGTGGGTTAATTTTCATTCTAATCTGAGCTCAATCGAGCTCGGATCATGGCCACAAAGATGGAAGGATCTCCTTGCTCACAGAGAATGACAAGGATGATCTCTGGCTGTCCATCCACACATTTTGGATGGACGGTCGAGATTAAAATGCATAGCACCCATAATTTCCTCCCTCAGATCCGCGACTTTAATCTCAACCATCCAATCCTTGATCGGACGGCTGAGGAGAAAGCACGTAACGCCGCCACCACGCGGCACTATGATGTGATGGGTTAAGTACCCAATCCCATCATGCCATGTGTAAAGCGCATGCCGCATCAGCAGCACACGTGGAGCCGACGGGATTAATAATATAATTAGTGATTATTTAATTTCTAATCAATCACCAAATCTTCTAAAATTCATATCTATGTGTAAAAAAATTAGAAAAATATGAAATAAATTGCATATGAAAGATAATTGAACATCAAATATTCTAAAATTAATTTCAATAGATTTTGAGTAGTATTTTTCTCTGAATTTATGTTTTATTAGAAATGTTATTTTTCTAATTACCCTTTAATTACTCCTCTGATTAATCCCAAACCTTTTTTGCTTAATTAGTGGGATAACTCCTACCTCCCCTAATTTTCTTGGGATTTATTGGCACCTTAATTAGGGGAATTACTAATTCATTCCTTAATCACTCCCTTAATATATTTAAGCTTAATTAAGGGAATAATTAGTGGTTTAACCCTCTGATTGAGTCAATTAAGTTTTGATTAAGTGAATGTGAGTTTTAGGGAATAATTTTGGGATACGTTCCTTAAGATGTTCCCTAAACCCCCCTTTTCTTTCTTAATCCATCATTAATTAAGGGTTAATTCAATAATTACCCCCTTAATTAATTTCATAAAATTCTAAAATCTTCCAAAACTTAATTAATCTATCTTGGATAGATGCTTAGGTGTTTAAGAGCCTAAGTACATTAAGGAAATCAAAATCTAACTCACATGTGTGAGAGGGATTATGAAATTACTTAAGTTAAACCCCCTTAGTTTAATTAATCACTAATCATGAGCCAAATTACATTAGGAATTTTCTTCCTAGGTGCATTAGAAATTTAAATTCCTTGTGAGGTTTTATGTCATCTCATTAGCTCATGATTACTTGATTAAATATGCTATAGTGGTATAGGTAAGGGGTAATTAAATCACTGAATTCATACCTTAACCTATTCAAAATATAAAATGGATCTAATCATCTAAAAATTGAACTTAAAATATCACACACATGTGGGAATGGGTTAAGAACAGCAAACTTACCTCACATTTCTTAAATTAAATCAAACTCAAAACAAAACCTAACCTTCTTTAAAAATAATTTGATTTGCTTTAAGCTTTCTTATTTCATAAGATTGTCTTTAGGAATTAATTAGGGTGAATGTGTTTACATGCTTTCATCATTTTAGTTCCTTCCCAACATGCTAAATTTGTATGTCATATGAATTTCATGCATTCATTCTTTTCAAAAATCAAAATGAAAGTGAATTATTTCTTTCATGTCAAATTGCATGTTTTGGCTAAAATAGGAATATGAGTGGCTATTATCACTATTAAATCCAAATTATTTCCAAAATATATGAATCATTTACCAAAACTAAAATTGTGTTACTTATATTTTATTTATAACTTGCATGTGAGTAAAATATAAGGATGTGCTTAGTGCAATTTTTCTTCTCCCCTCTTTTAGTATAGTTTTGAGTAAGATTTGGTAAAGTGTTTTGTTCATTTGAAAAGAACCTAAAACTTGCCTAATTCCATTCCCTATTCATTCCTATGCTTTTACATAAGAAGGATATCTATAGCTCTATGTATAAATTGCAAAACAAACCAAACAATTATGTACAAACTTTTGCATTAATTTCTGTTGTACATATGCTTGTATTTAAGGAAAGTGGTATATTAGTCTGGACAACTCTGGGGTTACAAGGCTTTAAGTAGCCCTAAATAGGTCTTCTATCTTACACTCCTGATTAACAATGGTGTCGTACTCACTTATGCCTTTCATACATTCATGTGTGCATGTAAAAATTGGATAAGAAGCCCTTTTTATACTTAATGAAAATCATGCATCATAAGCATTCAAATTTTCTTAAGTAAACTACTTAGCATTCATTATAAAAGCTTAGCATTCTCATTTGTATGCATAGATATGCTTATGATTCATTCATATGCATGTTGGGAAAGAATGAAGTGATGTATGCTTTGCGAATTTAGTTCACCTTACTAAATCTTAAAAGCCTTTATTTTTTTAATAAGCTTTTTTTAGAATTGATCTAAACATAGGATTAATTAAAATACATAATAAAACATTCACTAAATGAAACCAAACATGAATCTACTTTAGAAATTACCTGAGGTAGGGAAGGAAAGAGAAGTTCTCTTCTCTTTTTCCTGTCTTTAAAACATAGTAATTAATTATAGGTTCATCCAAACTAAATCAAATCATGATATAAAATCAACCCAAATCAACTAAACACTTTAATGAAACCACACATCTAAGTTGAACACCTTCACACTTAGAAAATTCAAACCTTAAAACCATAGCTAAGCACACCACATGAACCTTCTAAAGCACATAGATTAAACTAAGTCGCCACTTCTAGCTTTAGGTTAGGGTGGTGCATGGTTTGATGTTTGCTTTTATTTTATGATATATGTTTTAGTCTGGATGTTAGGATGAATAAGCGTAGAATGAATGGTAGGACGATTTAGTTTAATCATTATTTTACTAGGAATTGTGCTTAAGAACGCATAAAAATATAACTACTTTTGATGTGCAGGTGCTCATATC
Source organism: Cymbidium sinense (assembly GCA_021442155.1). Taxonomy (NCBI): domain Eukaryota; kingdom Viridiplantae; phylum Streptophyta; class Magnoliopsida; order Asparagales; family Orchidaceae; genus Cymbidium; species Cymbidium sinense. The sequence continues at coordinate 267,901,544 of CM038215.1, forward strand.
TCTAAGCATAACCCAATAGGCCAGGAGGACTTGGTTACCCATGTGTGGGGTACTAAGTCCAATATACATGCTTGGGATTTGTATGGTTTATTTAGCTAATCTCTATTTTGCATGTGTTAACTAGATTTACTTTTTCTTTTTTTATGTATTTATGCAATTAGAATTTTGGAATATTTGTTATGGGGGATTAGGATGAGCATTGGTCATAAGATCTGATCTTATGCACCATGTGAAGCCTTTGGAACAACCACCTTCCAACTATCCAAAAGAAGGAACTAAAGAAGAAAGAAGAAAAGAAGAAGAAAGAAGAAAAGTAGTAAAGAAGAATGGAGAAATGAAGCTTGAAGACTCCCATAATAATGAATTTCTTGCTTAATTGTACTTAATTTATTTATTATCTGGGTTGTATAAGGGTAGAGCTCGACTACCCAATTTGTTTTCAAGTTTGTTGGTGCAACCATAAATGGCCTATTATTCTTTTGCATTAGCTTTATAAATTGAGTGATGATTTGTTTAGCTTGTGCATTAAGATGATATCATTTTCCTTGTTTCTTCTTTGCTTAATGTATGGCCTGGATGTGGATTAGGCTCTTAGGAAAAAATAAATCTTCTACTAAATTAATCAATTCAAAATTTAAAAAAGAATTCATAACCTCATCTAAAGCTTATGCTAAAAATCAAGATAAAAGAATTAAGAACCCCATAGCTGGATGAGTATTTCTTTTACAACATCATGCACAAATGTATATTATTTTTCACTATTGATTGGAAAGCTTCCACCTTTGCCAGAGAACCTTGGCTTGACCTTCGAGAGCCATGGTGGAAACACACATCCTCCCTTCTCACTGATTTTGGAAAATAATCTTACTTCTCATGCATTAGGCATATAAATCCTATAAGCCTAAGTCAAATGATTGTCTAAAAATTAAAAATAACATGTAATATGATTTGCATTAGATTTAGGTCATTTGAAGCATGCCCTTACATGATCTAGTCTTTTTAGAGAGTGAGTTTAAGGACTTAGTCTCTTTCTCAATAAATAATTGCCTAGCTATCTTGCATAAAGTATATGACTTGCCTACATGAATTTAAAATCGTAGGAGGAGTTAGTTGGTGGCCACCCCCAGGCGATTGTAAGTCCAAGCAGTCAGGTGGTTTGTACTCTCTTATGGAGACAAACCAAATACTTTTATATTTCATACTTTTTCATCAAAGCTCCTTAGATTTAGGTTCTGAGATTACTTCTCCATTCTATGGGCCATAAGCATAAATCCTCATCTCTTAGGCATTTTCATAACCTTGTATTATGAAATTATAAGCCCTAAACTTCTAATAAAAAGTCAACTCAAATGAATAATTTTATTTCAAAAATGTAAAGCCCAACCATAGGATAGTTTGGTATTTTTACTAAGTTTCCTAACATCATGAGCATCTCCTACTTATCTTCCTTTGGCTTGATAACTCCCTCTCTTTGATCAATCCCATTTGATCTTCCAAAACAAACCAATCAATTGATGGTCCTACCTTTTCAAAATCTTTGGAGATAATGATCATTTACCTTAATCAAGAGTATTCCTGAGGGATCTCATCCCTTAGGATGTAATTAACTATAGGAGTTTGCCCCTGTAGGGAACTTAACAAATCCGATTTAAAATAAATCTTAATTTACTTTTCCATGTAAAGTAGGGGAAGAATCTTTGGTATACATATAGACCCATAGTTCTTAGGAGTCCTTATTGAGGTGATTAGATCCATTATAGGGTGCCAACTTCTATCTTTCAAGATAGTACACCTCTCCTCAATGTCATACCCGATCACTCTCAATAAGAATATCTGTGGATCTACGTGGTGTCAAAATTGCATAAAAAGAGTATATTTCTATCTTCATTTTATTCTATATAGAGTGAAGATGGAAGTATACATCTTAAAAATTCATATAAAATTTCACCACACTGGCTAAGAAAAAGAAGATCATGAAAAGAACTATAACTCTAAAGATTATTAACAATTTTAAGGATCACTAGCAAGATAACCATTTAGGATTGCAGACTTTATGCCTAAACTTTGTATTGTTGAATCGGATGAAAAAAATAATGGTGAATCTTGTATTGTAGAGACATGATGAATTATTTACGTGATGTTAGATGTTCTTCAACATTAGTTACTCCAAAATGACAAGGGTAGTCACACAAACTAGACCAATCCATCAAAATTCTTATAAAAAATGCAAGAAGAGCCTGAGGAGTTAACATCTGAATTTTGTTTAATGACTCAACAAGAAGATAACAGTTCAGATGAAGATTTATGTTTTGATGGAGAAGAATCAGACTCATCGATATCATCACGTATGAAATGTATGAAGTTGAAAAATGAGTTTAGCCCTTTTGGTCAATCCTCCAGAATAAGAAGGGAATTTGAAGAAACTACCTCTTTAGAAGAATCTGAGCAAGACAAGGTGATTCAAGTTTAGTTGAAAAGTGGTAAAGTCTTACCACCTTCATCAAAGATAGGAAATGCAAACAAAGACAACAACAAACAAATTGAAGTGAACGAATATATCATTCTCAAAAATACTAGAATAAAGCCTAAATCAAGCAAAATGATAAATTATAACATTCTATCACATCTGAGAAAGATCCTACACAACTGAGTGTGTACGAGGCTCTCTTGATGTCAAAAGATCTTTGAAAAACTTTGATACAAGCTCTCAAAGATCCGGAGAGTTATGAAGCTTACTTTGCTAAAAAATGTATGACTGAATCATTGCAAACTCAAGATCTCCCGATAATCACATTTTTTGAAGAAGATCTTATGTTGGGAATAGCAGATCACAACCATCCTCTATATGTTATCGCAAAGAGTGATGGCATCCTAATCAACTGAATATTGATTGATCCGGGTTCTTCTATCAATCTTATAAGTCTAAAGGTAATAAGAGGATTATCACTTGATATCCAACATCTTGGGAGGGATAAGTTGATGATTCATGGTTTCAATGAGAAAGGGTAGAAAACCCTGAACTCTTTTATTCTCCCGCTCAAGTTTCATGATTTATATACAAAAGACAAGTTTCATGTAATTGATGCTAATACATCATTTAGAGTCTCTTAGGTCGGTCGTGGCTACATGAGTATGGCATGTTCCCATCAACAATGTACAACCTAAAGAGAGGGAAGAGTTCAAAATTCTTGGTAACCTATAACCATTCTCCGCCCACGAAGCAAAGATTTATGAAGATGCAAAATATTTCATCCCTAAAGAGCCTAAGACAACTGTGGTAAATTTTTATCTTCACTCTTTATCTATCTTTCTTTTTGAGGAAATATAAATGGATGAATAAAGATAACACTTCTTGTGTTAGACACCATGTAGATCAGCAGATATTCTTATTAGGATGACTAGGTAAGACATTAAGGAATGATGAACTATTTTGATAGATAGAAGTCATCATCCTACAATGGACCTAATCACCTTAATAAGGACTCCTAAGGACTACGGGTCATATATACTAGAGATTCTTCCCCTACTTTGCATGAGAAAGTAAAGTAGAGTTTATTTTAAAGAGGGTTCATTAAGTTCCCTATAGAGGCAAGCCCCATAGTTAATTACATCATAAGGAATGAGATTCCTTAGGAATACTCTCAATTATGGTAAATAATTGTTGTCTCCAAATATTTTAAAGATAGGACTATCAATCAATTGGCTATTTTTAGAAAATCAAGTGGGATTGATCAAAAGGAGGGAGTTATTATCGAAACCACAAGGAGATAAGTAGAGGTGCTTATGATACTAGGAAGCCTAATTAGCATCCCAAACTATATGGTTGGGCTTTACATTTTGAAGATGAGGGAAATTATTTATTTGAGTTGAATTTTTATTAGAAATCTAGGGTTTACAATTCCACAACACAAGATCGTGGATATGCCTAAGAGGTGAGGATTTATGCTCATAGCCCATAAAGGGAAGTAGCAACCTCTGAACTTGAATCTAGGGAGTTTTGGCGAGGGCCAAAGCACGACCTAAATCTAAGGCAAAAAATGGGCATATGATTTACCTCCATAAGAGAGGATAAACCACCCGACTATTGGACTTACGACCGCCTAGGGGTGGCCGCCAACTAACTCCTCCTATGATTTTAAATACATGTAGGCAAGTCATATATTTTTGCAAGATAGCTAAGCTGTTGTTTATTTTAGAAAGAGATTAAGTCCTTAAGTATATTCCCTAAGAGACTAGATCATGTAGGGTATGATTTAATGACTTAAATCTAATGCAAATTTTATTATGTTTTATTTTTATTTTTGGACTATTAATTTGACACACACTATGAGATTCATATGCCTAATGCATGAGAAATTGGTTATGGGCCAAAATCAATAAGAAGGAGGTGTGTTTCCACCATGGCTCTCAAAGGTCAAGCCAAGTTCTCTGACAAAGGTGGAAGCCCTCTATAAGCAAGAGTGAAGCAAGATGCTTTTTTATGCATGATGTGAAAACATACAACATCTAGCTAAGGGGTTGCTAAACCTTTTTTATTATTTTATAACCTAGGTTTTAGGTGAGGTTATGAGTTATTATTTTTTTTTTAGTTTTGAGTTGATTAATTTAATAGAAAATTTATTTTTCTAAGAGCCTAAATCACATTGAGGCCATTCATTAAAGCAAGGTAGAAATTAGGAAAAAGATGACATCTTAATGCACAAGCTAAACAAACATCAAACAATTTATAAAGCCAGCAAAAAAGAATAAAAGGCCTATTATGGCTGGGCTCCACCACACAAACTCGAAAAGAAATGGGTAGCCGAGCTCTACCATTATACAACTCAGATTATAAATGAATAATTACAACTTAGAAGGAATTTATGTTATGGGGGTCTTCATTCTTCATTTCTTCATTTCTTCTTTCCTTCATTTCTTTCTTTCTTCATTTCTTCTTCTTTTTTGGTTGGTTGGGGTATGGTTGCTCCAAGGCTTCACATGGTGCATAAGACTTAGTCTTATGACCAATGTTATCCTAATCTCCCATAACATTCATTCCAAATCCTAATTACAAAATTACATGAAAAATGAGAAAAGTAAATCTAACTAAAACCTATAAAATAGAGATTAGCTAAACAAACCAAATAATGCTAAGCATGTATATGAATAAATTATACTTAGCACTCTGTGCATGGGTAACCAAGTTTGCCCAACCTATTTTAGATTATGCTTAGTGGTATAAGCAACCCTAGCAAAAGCATTTACATTTTTATTACGGTGTCCTTAAGCACAATCCTCTGTAGAAGATAATGGTTAGACTAAGATCTCCTACCATTTAGTCTACACATATACCCATCGGACTAAAATATTACATCACAAAACAAAATCAAGCATCAAACCATGCTCCACCTTAACATAAGACTAGAAATGGTAACTTAGCCTAATGTGTGTGTCATTTAAGGTTTGAGTGGTATGTCTTAACTAGGCTTTAAGGTTAAGATTTTCTAAGTATGAAGGATTGAACTTAGAGGGTGATTTAATTTAAGTGATTTCATTGATTTGTTAATTTTATTTTATGATTTTATTTGGTTTAAATGAACCTACAATTAATTACTAAGTGTTGTAAAGAGAGAAAAGAGAGGAGAACTTCTCTTTCCTCCATACCTTAAGTAATTTCTAAGGTAGATTCATTAGTGATTTTCATTTAGTGAATATTTTATTATGTGTTTTAATTAATCCTAAGTTTAGATTTGCTCTAAATAAACCCATTCAAATAATAAAGGCATTTTTGGATTAATTAAAGTGAATTACTATCACAAAACATACAACACTTTATTTCATTCCAACATGTGTATCATGCATATGAATATATCCTAAGCATAGCTATACATCAAATGCAAAGTCTTAGCACACCTTAATGATGAATGCTAAGAGATTTGATTTTGGAAAATTTGGATATTTCATGAATGCATGATTTTGTTAAGTATAAAAGAGAGGGATTCTTCTATCCATTAATCAAATGCACATTTACATGTATGAAAGATATAAGTGAGTACGACACCATTATTTTCTACACGAGGAGTGTAAGGTACAAGATCTACTTGGGGCTACTTAAAGCCTCGCAACCCCGGGATGCCAGACTAATATACCACTTTTCATAAATACAAGTGCATGTATAAAAAGAAATGAATGGAAAAGAATCATACAAAAGATTTATGTTTGTTTGATTTGTTGATTATTCAATTTATATGTGTAATATGAAGATCCTTCTTAATTCATGACATGGGAGTGCATATAAATAAATTTAAGCAAGTGCTATGTTTTTTTTTTCAAAAGAACTATACACTTTGTAAATCCTATACAAACCATGTTAAGAAAAGCAGAAGAAAGCCACATGACACATTTTAAGCTATATTCACATGCAAGCTTATAAATACTTATAAGCAGCATGCATTCATTTATAGTCTTTGATTTATAAGTTTTAAAAAATAATTTTGGATTTAGTAGTGATAATAGCCACTCATATTCTTACTTTAGCCAAAGCATGCAATTTGACATAAAGAAAATATTTCATTTTAATTTGATTTTTCAAAAGGTATGAATGCATGAGTTCATATAACATACACAATTTAGCATGCTTGGAAAGAAATAAGGTGATGTAAGCATGTAACTTCATTCACCCTAATTAATTCCTAAAGATAATCCTATGGAATAAGATCAATTAAAGTAAATCAATATTTCCTAAAGAGATTTTTATTCTTATTTTTAGTTTGATTTAGGAAATATGAAAAGGGTGTTTGCTGGTCCTAACCCATCTACTACATATGTTAATCAATTTAGTTTAATCTTAGAACTATTAGATTGATTTTATGTTTTGTTTAGGTTAAGGTGTAAGTTAAATTCATTAATTACCCTTTACCTACACCACTTTAACATAATTAAATAACTAATTATGAGCCAACATATAATATGCAACCACATGAAATTTAAATTAGCAATGCACCCTAAGAAAGAAAGGACCTAATACAATTGGCTTACAATTATTGATTAATTAAGTTAAAGGGTTTAATTAAGTATTTTCATAATCTTCCCACACATGTGAGTTGGAAATGATTTCCTTAAGCTTACTTAAGTTATTGAACACCTAAGTATCTACTCATGAACTAAGATTATTGAGTTCTAGTATGATTTCATTTTGAATTTTAATTAATTGAATTTATTAATGAAGTGATTAGGCCATTAGATACAACTTGATTAAATGTTTTTGAAATGGAGTGAACTTTGAGAGAAGAGATTGGAAAAGGAATCCTAATCTCATTCCTGAAGTCCCTTCAATATTTTATAGTGATTAGCAAGCCCCATTAATAGATTCACCACCATTTAATAGATTAATTAATCACTTAATTAATTAAGGGAGTGATTATGAATGAATCAAGTAATTATACTAATTAAACTATTAATAAATTCCAAAAAAATAAAGGTAGGTAGAAGTCATCCCACTAAACATATATGAGAAGTTTGGAATTAATTAGTGAAATAATTAGGGAGTAATTAACATAATTATATTCATAATAAAACTCAAATTGAGTGAAATATATTATTTAAAATTAATCAAAATTAATTTTATATTATTCCCCCTTTAATTATCTTTAAAATGATGTTGAGTTTGCATTTTTTGGATTTTTCTACATTTAGTTATGAATATTTAAAGTTTTTGTGATTAATAGGTCATTAAATCCCTTAATTATATAACTAATTCCATCGGTGCCATGTGGACCGCTGACGCGGTGCGCACTTTCCACATGGCATGGTAGCATTGGTTATTTATGTTGTCACATCCTATGCAGTGTCGGCGGTGGCACTATGCTTTTCAGTTGATCAAAGAATGGATGAGATCAAACACGGTTTCTAAAAGATTAATCATCAAATCTAATCGAATTAATCAGATTATCCATCCAAAACACGTAAGATAGATGGTCCATGATTCATCCTTACCCTCACCTATGGGAGATGGACGTCGTCCATCCTCCATGGCTTGATCCAAGGTCACTTGAGCTTGAATTGAGAAAGGATTCAACCCACATAATCAAGATGTGTGGGGAAGAACATCCAACGGTCAATTATGATTGGGATGACACTTCCCTTCATAAAGGACCAAAGAAAATTCTCTCTAAGCTCAATTTTGAAGCATACATCACTATCACCGATGCTCCCAAATATTGAGGTAGCTTCATCTAGTGGAGACAAAGCCCTGTTGAAGGTTTGAAGGTTTGAGGTGAAGTGGATCTTCCTATTGGCCTCCCTTTAATGCGGCTTTGGTCTAGCTCCTCCTTCCCGTGGCTTGGTTGCTTAGAAAACACCTTGGGTGAGCTCGACTTGCTTCCCTAATGATGCTTGCAAGAGGACTATGGTGAAGTGTTGAGCAAAGTGGAATTCTCACTCACCTCCCCTATTTTTGGTTTAGGCAAACTGAGAAATAGAGAAATCAATCGAGCTTAGGAATTCTTAGGAGAGCTTGACAATGCTTCCTCTGAGTTCCTAGGGTTCAATCGATTGCAAGTCATATGAATTGGAATGAAATTAGGGGAAATATATCTCCCCTTACTTGGATCAGACGGTTGCAAGCTCCTTTTCCATTTTGATCAAAGTGATCTTATTGAATGGGTTTGTTAGGCTGCGAGGAGCTTCACATGGTTCAGTTTTGGCAGGGGAGTGTAGTGGCGGAGTTGCCCATTTGTTAAAATGAAATGAGTGTGGGAGTGATTCCATATGGAGAATTTTTAATTGGGTGGTTGATTTTGGCCTTGGGTGGTTTGGTTGACCCAAACCCATTGGGTCATGTACACCACTCTCATTAGTGTCTATTTGCTCCATTAAGAGGGTGCCAAGTGGCACAAAAAGGATTTGATCAAATTCTAAGTGGAATTGGCCATAGGTTATCCTTTGACCTAGGGTAAAATGGTCATTTAGCTTTGATTTTGATTTAGGAAGATTTGAAATAATTGAAAATGGGTTGTGCCAATTTTCAATGAATTTGGAGTTTTATTTGATATGATTTGGCTCATGTTGACCCATTTAGGTTAAAATAGGTCAACTTGGGTCAAGATGAATTAGTCAAATTAGGTCAAACAATGTGTTGGGTCAAGTTCATATGACCATTTGAAATGTTTTGGTATCATTGGTTTGGTTCAATTTGGTTTATATTTGATTTTGGTTCATTTGATTTCACTTAGGTCAAATGGGTCAAGTTGACCAATTTGATTATTATTGACCCAAGGTTAGGTCATGGGTTGGTTTAGGTTTGGTTGGTCATTTGAAACATTTTGCAAGCTTTGGTTTCAATCAATTTTGGTTTGGTTTGATTTTGGCTTAATTTGACATTTTAAGTCAAGTTGGGTTCATGGTCAATTGAGCTAGATTGGGTCTAGTTGGCGAATTGAGGCTTTGATCAAGTTCAACAAGTGGGTTATAATGAATTTGACCCATTTGTTGCAATCAATTTGGCTTAGATTTGACCCATTTTAACTTTTTAGGTCAAGTTGGGTCAACTTGGATCAAGTGGCCAATTGGGCTAGGTTTAGCTCAAATGATGATTTGGTCATGTTCAATCGTTGATCATAAACTGGTTTAGATCAATGGTTTCATTCAATTTGGCCTATGATAGTTTTTGGCTAGTTTGAGTTTCATTTATGTCAAATGTTGACTTAGTCAAAGGCTATGTTTGACTTGGTTTGACCCAATTTGAGTGATTGATCATCTTATGATGATTTTTGCTCACAACGTGTGGCTTAGGTGAGATTAGTTCAATCCAATTTGGGTAGGATTAGAATTTGGCTCAAAAGGGTGCTTTAGGTCAGTTTGGATCAAGTGAGCCTAAGTGGGTCAATTGACTTGATCAAGGCTTGATTCAAGTTTGGTTGAACTCACATATGGACTTATGATTAGAATATAAATTCATTTGCAAGTGATTTGGAGTCAAATGAGTTTTGATTCATTTGACAATTTCAAGTTTAAAGGTTGAACATAGGTTTGATTTGGGTTTGAGTTTTGAATTTAGTTTTGGTTTGATGATTGAGGTTTATGTTTCTATTTGGATTCATGACTGAAGGGTTAATTGAATCATGAAGAAAATCTAAGGGTTTGGATTGGTTTGAGTTTGATTTGGCTAAGTTCAAGAATTTTGACTTGAAGAAGCATAGGTTGGGTTTTGGTTGGATTTTGGATTTGAGTTTTGGATTGGTTTTGGTTATTTGAATTTATATTTCATTTATACTTGTGATTATAAATGGAAATATAAAATGGGTTATGAGAAAATCTGTTGAATTTGAAGTGATTTGAATTTGATTTGAGCTAAGTCCATAAGATGAAATCAAAGGTGTTTAGGAAAGATTTTGGATTTGGAATTCAATCATGGGTTTCAATCATTTGGAATTGATTCATGGTTTGAGAAAATCCATTGGGTTAGAATTGGTTTAAGATTTGATGGGATTGATTTGAGTTTGAAGTTGATTTAAATTTGAGGTTGATTTGGATTTGAGAAAAAAATCAATTAAATTGGAATTGATTTAAGATTTGATTTGAAAATGATTTGAGAAAATCAATTAAGTTGAAATTGATTTGAGTTTGAAGTTAGTTTGGATTTGGAGTTTGACTTGAAAGAAGGAAGTAAGATTTGGTTCAAGCTATAGGGTAGGAAAATTTTCTTAACACCCCTAAGGCATGAGCTATTTCAATGGCTACCTCTTCTAAGTCTCTAGGGTTAGGTTAAGTGTTTACCTAATCACTAGAAGTGTCTTAATACTAAAGAACTCTTAGTGTCTAAGAGTAATTCTATGTCTAAAATGGAGAGATTGAGAGCTCATTCTAAAAATGAGGCCAACACCAACAGAACCCGCTGAGGCGATAGCATCCACTTCAGGAACTAAAAAAAAACTTCATAAGGTAAAGGAGCAAAAGCAAAGAGGAAGAAAGAAGGCAATGTCGACTCTCCCTAAAGCACTTGATTTTGTATTTAAGGGAAGAAGATCAATTCATCATTTGAGAAGTGACACACAAGAATAAGAAGATACTCCTGTCAAACCTAAGGAAACTTATAAGCTTTCAAGAAAGGCAAAGTATGAAATAAGTGATTCTAATTCAGATTATGACATGTTCTCATTCATGGACGGATCATCGAGATATAATCAAATCAAGATGGCATTTAAAAATGAAAGATACATATCATTCATAACACCTATTGGCATCTATTGCTACATAGTCATGCCTTTTGGATTAAAAAAATGCTAGAGCTACATACCAAAAGCCATGGCGTATTTTTGAGTTAATTCACGAAGGTGAAATGTTATGTTGACGATTTGGTGGTGAAGAGCTTAAATTATGAAAATCACTTTGAAGACTTGAAAATTATATTACGAGAATAAAAAAATGATCTTAAGATGAATCCTCTAAAGTGTGCATTGGGTATCCTCGAAAATTTACATTTTTATGCCGAGGAATTGAAATTGATCATGCTAAAATCAAGGCAATTATGGAGATGCCTCCACTAAAGAGTTTGCATCAGCTCCATTTTTATCGAGGACAACTTACATTCATCCGTCGATTTATATCAAACCTATCAGGATACTATCAACCATTTGCAAAGTTGATGATGAAGGATGCTCCATTCTAATAGGACAAAGAGTGCCAAGAAGCCTTCAATAGAATTAAAAGCTACTTATTAAATCCACCATTCCTTACAGTGCCTACTCCTGGGAAGCCCCTCATTCTATACACAAGTGCATTAGAAGAGTCCCTTGGAGCATTATTGTTACAACATAATGAAGAAAGCAAAAAGAATGCTCTTTACTATATCAGTCAGAGGTTGATAGGAGCAAAAATAAGATACTCTTTGATAGAGAAGCATTATTTGGCGTTAATCTTTGCAGTCTAAAAGCTCTATCACTATATGTTATCTCACAAGATCACCCTCATCTCAAGGATCGACTCGTTGAAGTACTTGATGACAAGATCAGCATTGATAGGTCATTTGGCAAGATGGGCAGTATTACTTTTACAATTTGATATCACATACGTTCCACGAAAAGCAGTGAAGGGATAAGTCTTAGCAGATTTTCTTGTTGCACATCCCATCCTTGCAGACTCTTCTCTTAATGACGATTTCTCCAATGAGTAAATTATGCTCATTCATGAAAGAGAAAAATCACAAATTTGGGATGTACTTTGATGGAGCCTCTTCGATCAAATAAATCCAACCTCCAAATCTCCTAAGGACAAGAGCAGGAATCGATGTCGTCTTCATAACACTAGAAGGAGGGATAATTAGACGATCAAATGGGTTGACCGAACCAAGAACTAATAATGAAGCCGAGTATGAAGCATTAGTGGTGAGTCTTGAAGAAGCTATTTTCATAGGCATTCAAAACTTGCATATTTTTGGTGATTCCCAGCTTATTATAAATCAAGTACTTGGCATCTATAAAATCAACAAACTTGAGTTAGCTTTCTACCACAAGTGAGTTCTCGAGCTTATGAAGCAAATACCAAATATCATACTAACTTGATTCTCTTGATTCAAGAATAGCAAAGCCGATTGCTTAGCAAAATTAGCTAAAAAAATGGCAAGTATGAATGGTGATTATGTCATGATCGACATATTTACTCAACGAGTTCTAGAGCTAGCAAAGTATCAATCTCCACAGGTAGAGGGGTTACTAAATTTTACATAGTAGGATGTGACTGAGGTTGATCCTCATACTCTCCAAAGTTAACAAGAATTTATAATAAGAAGAGCTAAGAATGATATTACCTTAGAAAAGCAGTGTCAAGCTTTTATTATAGAAGAGCCACATGATTGGAGGCAACCCTTCATCGACTACTTTAAAGAAGGCAAATTACCAAATAATAAATCATTGACAGCTCAAATCGAGAAGAGAATGTTATGTTACTTTCATCAACAAAACTCTATATCGTAGATCCTTTGAACAAATGTGCCTACAATGCTTAAATATAGATGAAGATAGTAAAGTGATGGTTGAAATTTATGAAGGACTCTGTGGTGCACATCAGTTAGGCCCCAATATGACAGTAAAGATCAAAAGGATGGGCTATTATTGGCATTCTATGGTGAGAGATTAGATGCCATAAATGTCAAGTACATGGGAATATAATCTATCAACCTCCAAATCCACTACACCCAACAACATCATCTTGGCCATTCGAATGCTAGGGTATAGATGTAATTGGGCCAATTGATCCGTCATCATCAGCTGGACACTACTCCATCCTTACAGCGGCTGATTATTTTTTTAAGTGGGCTGAAGCTACCCCATTTAAAGAAGTTACTGCTGATCGGGTGATCAACTTCTTCATGCATAATGAGCTTTATAGATTTGGAGTGTCATGCTGAATAATTTCTGATAATGGCATAACTTTTAAAAGTACAAAGATTTATAGATTTGTTGATCGACACAAAATTGATTGGTGATATTCTTCAATATATAATCCAAGAGAAAATGGTTTGGTGGAGGCCTTCAACAAGACATTAGTTAAGCTACTCAAGAAAATCCTTACTAAAATTAAGAGAGAATGGCATACTAAACTAATAGAGGCACTATGGGTGTATCGAACCACCTACATCACGGTGACTAAAGCTACTCTCTATTCATTGGTATTTGGAACTGAAGCAGTTATTTCACTTGAAGTTGAATTGCCGTCTCTTCTAGTAGCCATCTAATACAAGCTAACTGAAGATCAAAATTCTCATTTGAGAATGGAGGAACTCAATGTGCGTGATAAAGTTAGATTGCAAGCTCATCAAAAAATCTCTATCGAGCAAAGATGTCAGGGCTCTTGACCATGACCTTGAACATTCCAAGAGCATTGGTCTTGGTGCGAGAAGACTAATTATTCCTAATTAAAAATTTGGTGGAAAATTTGAGCCTAATTGGGAGGGCCCTATTGCCATTTAAAAAGTGTACCAAGGAGGGGCATTCCAACTAATTGACTTAAAGGGTGAAAGACCAATGCCACCAATTAATGATTGTTACTTGAAAAAATACATGATAATGATATTCTCAAGGTAGAAATCCCCCAAGATAAGGGCATTTTTTAGTATATCTATTTAGGTCGACATCGTGCTTTAAATTGAGGTCCCTAAATAAATATACTCACTCAAGATGAAAAAAAAAATTCGTGAAAATTCTCCTATTACACAGGAGGCATTTTTAGAGTTATATATATAGATGAAATCAATGTTACATGTTAAAAGCCTCTTAAGAGCATATCAATTCAAATATTGATGTATTTGCATAATTCCATCTTAAAAGTTCTTCTAAATATGCTTTAGAATTTCCCCTGCAAGACAGGGGAATTTTTATTTTATGTTAAGTTTATTTGAGTGGATGTTGTACTATAAGATGAGAGATCGAATATATTCTAACTTCGGTTGACATCGAGATTAATGCCAAAATCCCTAAATTTAACCAAAACTATTATTGCTAAAGTTGCAATCTTATGTAAGGAACAAAATAATTTATTTCTATGCATGAAAAGACAACCTAAATGTCAAAATTTCTCCCCAAGATTCATGAATATGAAGATCAAGTTAGAAGAACTCTAAATCTTAGAAGCTTCAATCAACTGAGTTGGAAAAATATTAACCTCTACATCTTGAAGTCTTGGACATGGATGGGTTCTAAAGGTTGAACTCAACAAGCCTAGGCTAAGTTGTTGACGCTCTCCTCACTTAACAAGCCGTAAGAAAAGGCTGAAGTGAAAGAGCCCCCGTTCATTAGCCCTATGACCAAATCACCAACCCATCATAGCTTAAGTTGAAGACTTCGCATAGGTTATAAAGGTCAAACCCAAATATATATGGAACGCTTCTCACTCAACAAGCTGTAAGAAAAGGCAGTGAAAGAACCCCTACTCATCAGTCCAACGATGACAGCTGTTCAATCTTAAACCAGATCCAGCTTAGTGACTATAAATCATTAGAATCCAAGAGATCTTTTTACTTGATCAATAGACCAAGACAGTATGAGAAAATTCTCAATTCAAAGCTACCTCAAGTCAATCTCTATATTACCTGCAGGGTGATATTTCAATCTATTCTCAAATGATCTGATCAAGCACAAAGCACAGATCAAAGCCAATCTCCTAATCAAGTCCATCAAAGCAGAAAGCATAGGACCGAAGAATAATTTCATAGTTCATACAAAGCCGATAGACAAACTAATAGAATTTTATGATTATTTAGTTTGTTAAAGCACACATTGCTAGACTGATAACTCAACATTGACCCTATATAGGCTGAGAGGTTGGGTCATCTATATATACCCTTCAATTAGTCTGTCAAGGCTGTCGAGGCAGCAAGCAGACTTAGGGTGTACATACACTTCCTGAAAAGTCAATATGGACAAATCAGGTTAATCCTTCATCAAGTTCATGAAGCTTAAAGCTAGGATAGAAGGAATTTAAAATCTCAAAATAAGCAAACAAATTCTTCCATCAAACGACAAAGCATAAAGCTAGGGTTGGAAGAAACTCAAATCTGTAATGACATAAAAGAAAGAGATTTTTAGTAAAGCCATTGAAGTAGAGAGTGGATGGTGTAAGAATTATTATTTATCTGACAAGTCGATTTTGACAAAATAGTCAATCCCGTCAGTTAGCATGTCCAAAATAAGGCATCATACTAATGACAAATTCTATCAAAGATCCGTAAGCTATTGCAATCGAAGCTGAAATGATCCAAGTTCTGTGGCCAGCCCAAAGGGTCAACCAGTTTTTAATAAATGTGACTCGCTCCATAAGTGAATCACATTTGTTGGGGGGCATTTGTTGACCTCCATATATGTGCCATAAGTCGAGCCAAGCCCACAAGTCGAATTTGACAAACTTCGAATGCAATAGTGTGCAAATTGGGGTTCAAAATACATTGGACGTCATTAAAATCAGTCTAAATGACCTCCGATCAATGAATAGACTTTACCATCGCATTCATAATATCAAAATTGGTCAAAATATAAATATTACATTATCTAAAGATCAACCGAGCAAGCGATCAAGCTATCAATGTGTCGATGCATATATCAGAGCTAGGAAGCTGCGACGATGCACAAATGACCTCCATTCATAAAATTGATTACGTCGTTAGCTTTGAAACATTGACAACTACCAAATGAGACTATCCAGGCTCAATTTGGATGAGTCTGTGCAAATGTCGAATGATTAGAAGTGACAACGAGCAAATTGAGGATGAAATACACTAGACATCGCAAAAATTAGTTAAAATGACCTTCAATCGATGAATGGACTTAACCATTCCATTCAGAATATTGAAACTAGTCAGAATATGAATATTGCACAACCTGATGATCAACCGATCAAGCGATCGAGTCATCAATGCGCCTACATGCATATCGAGATCAGGAGGTGCCGACGTAAACCAAATAACCTCGATCATAAAATTGATTGCATTGTTAGCTTTAATTTATCAAAATCTAACAAGTAAGATTATTCACACTAAATTCAGATAAGTCTGCATGAAAATCGAGTGGTTGGAAATGATAATGCACATTTTTGAGCTGAAATTGGCCCATTTTGACACTGGCTTGAAGCAAATGGCCTCACGATGAAAAGCAGAGTTGTGTCATTAGAAAAACTTAAGATTGATATATATATATATATATATATATATATATATATATATATATATATATATATATATATATATATATATATATATATATATATATATATATATATATATATATATATATATATGTATATATATATATATATATATATATATTATACGAAATTTACATTAAGACTAATTAGACATTTAAGGTTAATAAAAGCCCTAATTTAATCGCAACTAAATCTAAAACTCACCCTTCTGCAGATCTTGCAACCACTCTCCCTCATCCAAATTTGGTGAGACCTTTCCTCTTTTTTCTCCTTGGTCGGGATGACATGACAACTTTTCTCCCTCTCCCTCTTCTTCCCTTTTCTTCCTTCTCCTTCTTCTCCTCACAAAATGGAAATCACTTTTCTTCTTTCCCTCTTCTTCCCTCTTCTTCCTTCTCCTTCTTCCCCTAACAAAACTGAAATCAATTCTTTCTTCTTTCCCTTCTTCTTCCCTCTTCTTCCTTCTCCTTCTTCTCCTCACAAAACTAAATCACTTCTTCTTATTTCCCTTTTTCTTTTCATTTCCTCCCAAATCAAAATTTCTTCTCCTTCCATTTTCCCTTATTTCTTCAAAATTGAAAATTCTCCTTCCATTTTCCCTTATTTCTTCAAAACCAAAAATCCCCCTTCCATTCCCTTCATTTCTTCAATTTGAAAATCCTTCTCCATTTTCCCTCAATTCCCTTTGGCCAAAATTCCTCCTTCCCTTATTTCCCTTTACCAAATCCACTCTTAGCCTACCTCTTTTCTTTTTACAAGCGAGTGTAGCTGAGAGGCAACACTGTCATCAGGCGAGTTCCTCTTGATATTCCTCCTCCCTTCCTCCTCTAATCAAGCACAGTCACTGAATTCAACCTTTCGACCTTTCTTTTTCTGCAGCTGAAGAGGAACACCATCATCATGCAGGTTCTTCTCCTAGTTTCCATCACCTCCCTCTCCATCTCCTTCTAACCTTTACTTTTGCCACAGTCCGAGAGGAACGCCGTCATCAGACGGGTTCTTCTCTTAGTTTCGGGCATCTCCCTCTTCGTCTCCTTAGATCATTCTGAGCACAAAAAATAAGTCTGAACATATGTGATGTGAATGTGAAAGTATATATATGTGCTTGTGTTTCTTTGCAGGTTTGAAGGCCTCATCATGCTTATCAGGGCGTGACGAGAAGAAAATCAGACGAGGTGTTGGAAAACACCGATCGTCATGCTTATCAGGGCGTGACGAGAAGGCCTCCAAAATTGTTAGATGTTGCTCCTCTAATTAAGCATAATCCCTTGCAGAAAGCATGATTGGGGTAATATCAACTAACATCCAGACTACGCATATACACCCTAACATCCAGTATAAAATAATATATCAAAAAACCAAACATTCATCAAACCATGCACTGCCCTAACATAAAGCCAAAAATGGTGACTTGATCTAATATGCATTTGTTAAGATTTGTGTGGTATGTCCTGACTAGGCTTTTAGAGTTATGATTTGCTAAATGTGAGAGATTTAATTTACAAAGTATTGATTTCTCTTTAAGTGGTTTAATTGATTTGAAATTTTTATTTAGTGTTTTCTTTTATTACATATGACTTACGCTTAGCAATTAAATGTTATAAAGAGAAGAAAGAGAGAGGATCTCTCTTTTATCTCTACCTTAAGTCATTTCTAAGTAAATTAATTAATGGATTATCTTTAGTGAATGAATTATTATGTGTTTTAAGTAACTCTAAGTTTAGATTCACCCTAAATAGCCCTATTCAATAAGAAAGGCATTTTAAGATTAATTGAAATGGATTACTATCACATAGCACACATCCATTTATTTCTTTTCACCATGTATATCATGCATATGAATAAATCCTAAGCATACCTATACATGCAATGTAAATCTTAGCACACTTTGAAGATGAATGCAAAGAAATGTATTTGGATTTTAGATGTTCCATTTTTGATTGAATTATGAATGCATATTTTCATCTATTAGCTAAACACACATTTACATGTATAAAAGTTTTAAGTGATGCAGCGCCATTATTTTTTTACAAGGCGAGTAAAGAACTACTTAGGGCTACTTAAAGTCTCACAGCCTCAGGATGTCCAGACTAATACACCACTTTTCTTAGATATATGTAGATGTATGAATGATCATAAGGATAGAAAATCCATGCAAAAGGTGATATTTGATTTATGATTCTTTATTCATTAGCCACATCACACATGCATATGTATAAGAGTTTTAGTGAGTACGACGGCATTGTTTTCTACACCAAGGGCGTAAGATACAAGACCTACTTAAGGTTAGTTAAAGCCTCGCAGCCCTGGGATGTCCAAACTAATATACCAATTTTCTTAAATACATATGAATGTATAAAAAGAAATATATGAATAGGGAATCATACAAGAAATTATGTTTGATTTGGTTGTATGATTTACATGTGTAATATGAAATTCTTCCTAAGTCTTTACATAGCAATGCATAGGAATAGATTAAAGTATGTGTTATGTTCTTTTCAAATGAACCATACACTTAAAAATCCTATGTGAATCCATATTAAAGTAGGGAAGGAGAACCTCATATTACACATCTTATACTATCATCACATACAAGCTTATAGATATTTATGATTAGCATCACTTCATTTTTAATAATTGATTTATAGGTTTTGAAAATAGTTTTTGATTTAATAGTGATAATAGCCATACATATTTAATTTAAGTTACCACATGCAATTTGACATAAAGAAAATATTTCATTTAATTAAGTTAAAAGGAAAGAATGCATGATTTCATATGGCAATCAAAATTTAGCATGATTAGAAAGAAATAAAGAAATGTAAGCATGTGATTTCATTCATCCCAATTAATTCCTAAGGACAAGCAAACTAAATAAGGCTATTTAACATGAATCAAATTTCTTTAAAGATATTTTAAAATTTGAGATTAATTTGATTTAAAGAATGTGAAAGAGGTTTGCTAATCCTAGCCCAATTCCCCATGTGTGAATTAATTTGGTTTAATGAAGAATATTTAAGTTGATTTTATATTTTGATTAGGTTAAGGTATGAATTAAATGAGTTAATTATTCCTTACCTACATCACCTTAAGTTAATTTACTAATTAATAATAAGCCAATATGATATGCAACCACATGAAAGGTAAATTTGTAATGCTCTTAAGAAATGGAAGGGGTCCAATGCAATTGGCTTATGATTAATAGTTAATTAAGCTTAAGGGATCTCACTTAATTACTTTTATGATTTTCTCACACATATGAGATAATCATAATTTCATTATCTTTCACTTTGGATTATTGAACACCCAAAATGCTACCCAAAAAGTTAACTAGGGTTGTTTAGATGTGAAGGAAATTTTAATTAAGTAATTAGGTTCATTAATCCATTTTTTTATTAAGCATAAACATCTCCAATTAAGGAAATGAAATGGGCTAAAGAAAAGAGATCAAGAAAGAGGCCTTGATCTCAATCCCTAAGCCCTACACTTAATAACTTAGGCTCTGATCTTTCTATTAAAGCTTAATTAATTAAATAAGCTACTTGTTACTTCATTAATCCTTAATTAAATTAATTTCAAAAGTGAAGAGAACTTAGGAAGTGAATTAAAAAATATCTCAATCACATTCCCTAAGCTCCATTACTGTTTAACAGAGGTAATTAAACTTAAATAATTAATTAAAGTACTATTAATTTACTAATCCTCACTAATTAAATTATAAGACTAATTAAGGCTTAATCAAGTGATTTCCCTAATTAAGCCACCAATAAAATCTCTAAAAATTAGGGGAGGCAGAGGTTATCTCCCTAAATACCCACAGAAAGTTCGAGATCAATTACGTGGTTAATTAAGGAGTAATTAAGCAAATTAAGTTTTTAATAAAATTCTAATTAAGCCAAGATCACTGTTCAAATTAAATTAATAATATTGCCCAAAATGGGAGTGCCCTATTTGACTTTGCATGCGGAGGAGAAATGTCGAGGAGGCATGGGAGGCCTTGGGAAAGCTCTGTGAGGATTCAAAATTACTCTTGGGAGTCTCCCAAAGCTCTACAATGTGTTCTCATTTGAATTGAGGGTGTATACCCCTCAATTGAGTGTGATGGACAGATGGGATTGGTCATCCATTTTTGACCCATGCACCTCCATCGGCCTGCCGGAGCTGTCACCTTCGACTCCACATGGTATGCCATGGTTGGGGGACTATGTGGCAGGAGGCTTAATGCCTGATTTGGGGAGTTGGGGTTGCCATTTTTCTCCCAAGCACCCATGGGTTCGACCATGGAGGTGAGGCACTTGGGTTGGATCCTTTGGTCCATGGCAAGTTCTAGAGTGGCTTAGGTTGGGCTAGGGATGCTAAGGAGGCTCTCTTTGAGGAGTTTGATCGCTGCCATGGGGAGACAAGGGTGGACTTTGCTATTTTAGGCAAGAATCCAAGGTAAAAGAGCTTGACACCTTAGTTTATCCCCTTGGGTGGGGTTCACCGGGATTTGGGCTAATTTGGGAATCAGTTAGGTCTAGTTTAGGTCGGGTTTAGCTAGCTCCTTAGGTCTCAGGGCTTGGTTTGAAGTGATTTGGTTTCATGTGGTCAAATGGGTTCATTTAGGTTAGGTTGAGTTGGGTTGACCGATTGGTCAATTTGGTCAAACTAAGGCTTGGGTTAGGTCCAAATCATGATTTGGAATGTTTTGGTGTGATTAATTTGGTATGGTTTGGCTTAGGTTTGAATTTGATTCATTTGGATTCAAAAGGGTCAAATTGGTCAGGTTGACTAGTTTGACCAATTTGACCAAATTGGGTTTGGTTAGGTGTTGAGTCTAGTTCAATTGCTTGATTAAAAATGATTGTTGGCTTTAGTTTGGTTTAATTTGGAATTAATTTAAATTTTGGTGAATGTGATATTTTAGGTCAATTTGGGCTAGGTTGGGTCAATTGACCAATTGGTCAACTTGGGCTCAATCATGGCTTTGGTCAAGTTCAACAAGTGATTTGGAATGAACTTGAGCCATTGGTTTCAATCAATTTGGGTTGAATCATAATTTGACCCATTTTGGCTTTTTAGGTCAATTTGGGTCAACTTAGGTCAGGTGGCCAATTAGGCTTGGTTTGGCTCAATTGTTGACTTGGTCATGTTCAATCATTGACCATGAGTGGGTTTGGATCAATGGTTTCAATCAATTTGGCACATGATGTATTTTGGCTAGTTTGTATTTCATTTGGGCTAAGTGCTGACCTGGTCAAAGGTTGGGTTTGACTTGGTATGACCCAATTCAATGTGGTTGATCACCCCATGATGATTGTTGATCATGATTGAGGTTTAGATGGGCTTAGTTCAATCCAATTTGGGTTAGATTAAAACTTGGCTCAAAAAGGTCCTTTAGGTCACTTTGGGTTAAGTGAGCCTAAATGAGTCAATTGGCTTGATCAAGGTTTGATTTAAGTATAATTGAACTTACATATGGACTTAGGATTGAAATATAAATCCAATTGCAATTGGTTTGTAGCTAAGTGGATTTTGATTCATATGATAATTTCAAGTCATAAGGGTCAATATAGGTTTGATTTGGATTGACTTAGATTTGATTTGATAATGGTGGTTTATATTTATATTTGGATCAATAATTGTAGGAATAATTGAATCATGAAGAAATCCATGCGTTTTGAGTTGATTTGGGTTTCATTTAGCCAAGTTCAAAAACTTTAGCTAAAAGGGGTAAAATTGGGAATTTGGTTTGATTTTTAGTTTGGTTTTGGTCATTTGGATTTATATTTCATTTATATTTTTGAATATGGATGAAGATATAAATGGGTCATGAGAAAATCACTTGAGTTTGGAGTGATTTGAAAGCAAATTTGATTAAGCTTAGGGATGTAGGTTGAAAAGGGATAATTTGGGTTTTGATTTGGTTTGATTTATTTTTGGTCATTGGATGGTGGGTTTCATTTATATTAATGGATATAAATGAAGGAATGATTGATTTATAAAGAAATCAACCAAGTTTGAAGTGATTTGAAGGAATTTTGGCTAAGCACATGAAGGTGGCTCATATGGCTTAGGATGAGTTTTTTTTTCTTTGAATTTGGAATTTAGAGTTGATCATGGATTTCAATCATTTGGAATCTGGGATTGACTTGTGATTTGAAATTTGATTCAAGATTGGATTTGATGATTGAGAAAATCAATTGGGTTGGGGTTGGTTTGGATTTGGTTAAGGCTAAGTTCATAAGATAAAATCAAAAGGGCTTAGGAAGGGATTTGAAGTTTGAATTTGGTGATGGATTTCAATCATTGGATAGTTGGATTTAATTTTGTAATTTGAATTTGAATTTGAGGTTTGGTTTTGAAATAATGAAACAAGGATCGAGTTTAGGCTATAGGGTAGGCAAGTCTTCCTAAATCCCTAAGGCACAACCTATTCCTACGGCTACCTCTTCTAAGTCTCTAGGGTTAGGTTAAGTGTTCACCTAATCACCAGAAGTGTCTTGGGACTAAGGAACTCTTAGTGTCTATAAGAGTCCTAGACCTATGATGAGAAAGTTGAAAGCTCACTCCAAAAGTAAGATCAATAATTAATCTGGGCATTCCAGGGACGCACGACTTTAAGTAGCCCCAAGGAGTTTCGTTCCTTTGGTGCAAAATAATGGCGATGTACTGGCTTAAAATAATTATACAGGTGGATGTGTACTTAACTAATGAATAAAAACTCTCTTTTTGTATAAAAAAGGCATGCATTCATACTTTGTTTATTTGATTGAGTTGAGCAGTCATTTGATTTAAGGTTCTTTTCTTATGCTTTTGCATAAGAATTTAGATAGAGCTTTAAATTAATATGATAAAATCATTCGAACAAATGAAATATTAATTCCAAATATATTTACTCACATTCATCATTTAAGTGTGCTAAGATATAAATTGCTTAGGATTTAATCATATGCATGATATACATGATGGAAAGAAATGAATAAACATGTGTTATGTGATAGTAATTCATTCCAACTAACCTTAAGATGCATTTCATATTGAATGAGTTTATTTAAATTGAACCTAAACTTAGGACTAATTAAAACATGTAAAGCCATTCATTAAAGGGAATTGATTAATTAAGTTGCTTTAGATGTGACTTAAGGTAAGGATAAAAAGAGTGATCCTCTCTTTCCTTCTCTTCATAACATTTAGTTATTGTGTATGTCAAATAAAACAAAATAAAACATTAAGTAAAATTTGCAAATCAATTAAACTATTTAAATTGAAACCACCCTTTATAATTAAATGTCTTTCATACTTAGAAAATTTTAACACTAAAGCCTAGCTATGACATACCACACAAGCCTTAACGCACACATTAGATTAAGTCACCACTTCTAGCTTTATGTTAGGGCGGTGTATGGTTTGATGTATCTTTTATTTTGTGATGCATTATTGTAGACTAGATGTTAGGGTGTATGTGCGTAGACTGGATGTTAGGACGTGATTAGCCTAATCATATTTTCTACAGAAGATTATGCTTAAGGGGTTTTTAAAATAAATATAAATGGTTTCTTTGTGGTTGCTTAATAGCATAATATATATTAGGATAGGTGGACTTGGTTACCCATGTGCAGGATGCTAAGTCCAGATTATTCATATAACTGCTTGGGTTGTATGTTGTGTTTAGCTAACTCTTATTTTGCAGGTGTAATTAGATTTACTTCTCCTATTTTTAATGTAATTTTGCATTAGCAATCAGGATTAGTGCTATGGGGGCTTAGGATAAATGTTAGTTACAAGACCAAGTCTTATGTACCATGTGATCCTATGGAGCTTGCCCAACCAAATGAAAGAAGGAAATAAAGAAAAGAAGGAGCTTTGAAGATTTAAAGACCCCCCATAGCTCCCATTCATTTGTTGTAATTAAATTATAATTATTCTTTCATTATACCGGGATGTATAAGGGTAGAGCCTGGCTACCCACTTTTCTTTTTGAGTTGTATGGTGATACCCGATCGCAATGGCCTCTTATTCTTTTACAATAGATATATAAATTGTTTGATGATTTAGCTTATGCATTTGAAAAAGCATGTTCTTTATAGTTTATTCATGATTGGTGATTATTGTATGCTTGGATGAGATTAGGCTCTTAGGGAAAATTAATTCTTTTACCCCAATTAACAACTCATAACTAAATTTTCTAAAATAAGCTCATAACCTCATATAAATCCAAGGTGTTAAATAGAGATAATAAAATATTTTGCAACCCCTTAGCTAGATGTTGTATGTTTAACATAATGCATATCATTTTATTCCACTATTGCTAAGAGAGGGTTTCCATCTTTGCTAGATAGAAAAAAAGCTTAACCTTTAAGAGCCTATGATGGAAAAACACTTTTTTCTCTTTTGTTTTAGCCCATAATCAACTTCATCATACATTTTGGCATATAAAAATCCTATAGCTTGTGTCAAAATAAAGAGTCAAAAAATCAAATAAAACTTGATAGGATTTGCATTAGACTAAGTCATTATTCATACCACTCATGCTTTAGTCTCTTAGGGAGTGATTTTAAGGACGTTAGTTTCTTTTCTAAATAATAACAGCTTAGCCATCTTACAAAATCATAAGACTTGCCTACATGGTTTTAAATCATAGGAGAATTTAGCTAGCTACCACTCTAAGCAGTTATAAGTCCAGCAATCAGTGGTTTACTCTCTCTCCTATGAAGGTAAATAATATGCCCATTTTTGCCTTAGATTTAGGTCGTGCTTTGGCCCTCGCCAAAGCTCCCTATATCTAAGATATGAGATTGTTGTTTTCCTTTGGAGCTACTAGCATAAATCCTCACCTCTTAGGCATTTCTATAATCTTGTATTGTGGAATAGTCCTAGATTTCTAATAAAATTCTAACTCAAACATATAATTGTCCTTAATTTTAAATATATAAAGTCCAACTATAGGATAATCTGGGATGCTCACTAGGTTTCCTAGTATCATGAGCATCCCCTACTTATCTCCTCTTAGTTTTGATAATAAGTCTTTCCTTTTAATCTATCTCATTTGATCTTCTAAATATAGCAAATTTATTGATAGTCTTATCTTTGAATTCTATAGAGACAATAATTGTCTACTTTAATCAAGAGAATTCCTAAAAAAATTCACCTTCCTTAGGATGTAATTAACTATGAGGGCTTTCCCCCATAGGGAACTTTAGAATCTGGTTTAAATAAATCCTACTTTATTCATCCATGTAAAGTATGGGAAAAATCTTTGGTAGATTGGAAGACCCATCATGCCTTAGGATGAACTTGAGCCATTGGTGTCAATCAATTTGGGTTAAATTATGATTTGACCCATTTTGGCTTTTTAGGCCAATTTGGATCAACTTGGGTCAAATGGTCAATTAGACTTGGTTTGGCTCAATTGAGGGTCTGGTCATGTTCAATCATTCATTATGAATTGGTTTGAATTAATGGTTTCAATCAATTTGGTATATGATGGGTTTTGGCTAGTTTAGGTTCCATTTGGGTTAAAGGTTGACTTGGTTTGGGCTAGGTTGGGTCAAGTTGACCAATTGGTCAAATTAGGCTCAATTATGGCTTTGGTCAAGTTTAATAAGTGATTTTAAAATGAACTTGAGCCATTAGTTGCAATCAATTTGTGTTAATTATGATTTGACCCATTTTGGCTTTTTAGGCCAATTTGGGTCAACTTGGGTCAAATGGTCAATTAGACTTGGTTTGGCTCAATTGAGGGTTTGGTCATGTTCAATCATTTATTATGAATTGGTTTGAATTAATGGTTTCAATCAATTTGGTATATGATGGGTTTTGGTTAGTTTAGGACACATATGAACCAAAAATAAACACCACACCAAGTCAATCTTTAGCCCAAATGAAACCGAAACTAGCCAAAACCCATCATATACCAAATTGATTGAAACCATTAATTCAAACCAATTCATAATGAAAGATTGAACATGACTAAACCCTCAATTGAGCCAAACCAAGTCTAATTGACCATTTGACCCAAGTTGACCCAAATTGGCCTAAAAAGCAAAAATGGGTCAAATCATAATTCAACCCAAATTGATTGCAACCAATGGCTCAAGTTTATTTTAAATTACTTATTGAACTTGACCAAAGCCATAATTGAGCCTAATTTGACCAATTGGTCAACTTGACCCAACCTAGCCCAAATTGACCTAAAAGGTCAAATTGGCCAAAATTTAAATTAAACCTTAATCAAATCAAACCAAAGCCTACAATCATTTTTAATTAACCAATTGACCATGAACCAACACCTAACCCAACCCAATTTGGTCAAATTGGTCAAATTAGTCAACTTAGCTCATTTGACCTATTTGAATCCGAATGAGCCAAAATCAAACCTAAGCCAAATTAATTGAAATCACTTGAACTAAAACTCTCCAAATCATCATTTGAACCTAACCCAAGCCTTGGTTTGACCCAATTTGACCAATTGGTCAACCCAACACAACATGAACCCATATAAACCCATTTGATCAAATGAAGCCAAAACACCCAAAACCAACCTATGGGACCTTTGTAGCTGACCAAACCCAACCCAAATTGACCCTGGGTCAGCCCAATGTTTGCCCAAGAGTAAAGTGGGCCCAACCTAAGGGGATTAGCCATTGGACAAACTTCTTCACATAGGATTCTTCCCCCATTTGGCAAATTCCACTCTCTCATCGCATGGGCAGCCATCCAATTGCCAAATGAAGTATACCTAGCCTTCCTAGCCCACTCTAAGCACACTAGGATCAGTTATAGACCAAAGGGAACCCAATCTCCTCCCCCTCACTCCAAACTAAGCACCCCATGGACAAAGAAAACCAAATCTCCCTATATCATACTTTGAACCACCTCTCATGTCTTCCCTCACTCTTAACAAGCCATGTGGACTCGATGGAGACAAGTCCGGCAGTCTGACGATGGTTGACCGGTGAGAAATTAGAATTGAATCTCGTCCATCAACCTCATCAATTAAGGGGATATACCCCCTTAATTCAAATGAGAAATAAAGCATTCAACTTTGTTTGAGCCATAAAGAGTGAAGGAGAGTCTCCCAAAGTCATTCCCCAAGCTCCCAAGCTCCCCATTTTCTCCTTTCTCAATTTTACGTCAAACCAAAATAGGGGAGGGTGCCTTCGATCCAAACTTCTCCATTTCTCCATCAAACATCAATTCCTCTTGGACACACCATCCTCGTGTGTCCTTAAAGCCATTCAAGCCTTTTCCTAAGCTTCCAAGACACCAGAGATAGAAGTTTAACCAAGACTGATTACCTACATCTCGTAGTTGGTCTCCGAGCAAACCACCTCAAATCAAAGCTCGTGCAACTCAATAGGGCTTCATCTCTACCAGACAAAGCTTCCCCAATCGTTGGAACTGCCGGTCACAAGCTCTGGTGAGGTATGCCATTAAAATTGATCCTTGTATGAAAATGGTTTGGTCCTTTGTAAAGGAAAGTTCCATGTAATGAGATTTCCATCATTGGATCTCCTTATTTTGCCTCCTCGAAGGTGTGGGATTGATTTGATCTCCATTCGAGCTCGAATGAGCTCGGATTGAGTGACAAACGATGGGCAGTCTCTATTTCCTACCTCTCCAGAGGAGATAAATAATGGGTCATCCATTCCACATGATTGGAACATATTTCGATTAGATCATGCTTAGATCCTATTTTCTTCTTAAGCGTGGGATTTAATCATGGGCGTCGATCTTAGATCGAATGGTCCACGAAAGCGCATCCACCATCTGGCTCTACCATGTGATGTGATAACTTAAATAACCACCACATGGAAAGCAGTATCAGACCATGTGGCATTGGGATTAAGGCTTAATTAGGACTGTTTAATTAATTTTTATTACTGAAACTTCTAAAATTCATAACTAATTATAAAAAATCCAAAAAATGCAAATGATGGCTCATTTTAAAGGTATTTCAGAGGAGAATCCAATAAAATTGTTATTAATTAACTTTAAATAGTAATTTCTACTTAATTAAGATTTAATTAAGAATTTAATTAACTTAATTACTCTTTAATTAATCATCTGATTAATTTCAAACTTTTCAGAGATGTTTAGGGTGATGACCTCTGCCTCCCCCATTTTTCTTGGATATTTTAGCTGATTAATTAGGGTAATAAATTGATTTAGTCTTAATTACTCTCTTAGCTTAATTAATGATAGTTAATCAAATGAATAATGAATTGATCATTTAATTGAGTTCATTAGCCTCTATTAACATAGGAGAAACTTAGGGAAATGGATTGGGACCCCTCTTACAATCTTTTTCTTAAGTCTTCTTCATTCTCTCTTTAGAATTTATTAATTAATTAATTAAATCAATCAAAACCCAAATCATATCTGAACTTTAATTAAGTAATTAAAATGATTTAGGATTGAGACTTAGGATTCCTTCTTTGTCTCTTTCCATAAGTCCATTTCATATTATTGATTAAGGATAATTAATGACTTAATTAGATGGTGGTGAACTTAATTAACTTGATTAAACATGTTTTCCCTAATTAACTCTTGGGTAGCTCTTTAGGTGTTCAATAACTTGAAGAGAGCTAATGAAATTTTGGTTAGCTGACATGTGTGAGAGAACCATAAAAGTAATTAAGTGAGTTCCTTAAGCTCAATTAATTAATAATTATGAGCTAATTGCATTAGGCCCCTTTCATTTCATAGGAGCATTCCTATTTACTTTTCAATTTATTTAAACATCATATTAGCTCATAATTGTTTAATTAATTGCATTAAGGGTAACTAGGGTTAATTAATTGATTTAATCCATGCTTAACTTAATCAATCCATAAAAATCACTTAAGTACTTCGCATTAAACTGAATTGACTCACACATATGGGGAATGGAATTAGGATTAACAAACCTCTTTCACATCCCTCAAGTCAAATCAAGCATTAAATCAAAATGGCTATAAGAAATTTTAGTTTATTTTAAATAAGCTTGTTTCATGTAATTGACCTTAGGAATTAGTTGGATTGAATGAAATTATATGCTTGTGTTTCTTTATTTCTTTCCAATCATGTTAAAATGTTGTATGTCACTTGTAGTCATGCATTCATTTATTTCAAAAATTAATTAAATAAAAATGGTTTCCTTTATGTCAAACTTGCATGTATTGGCTTAATTAAAAATATATGGGGCTATTATCACTATTAAATTACAAATATATTTTCAAAAGCTTATTAATGAATAATAATATATATTGTGACTTTAGTTATACATACATAGGAGGTGCATGTGAATGAAGTAAAGTTCCTTTCTTTCATTCATATGTTGACATAAGTAAGAATGTTGAGTGGGGTATATTAGTACAGACATTAGGGGCCTTGATTTAAGTAGCCCCAAGGAGGTTCCTACTTCACTCCCCTAGTGCAAAATAATGTAGCAGCGTACCCATTTGATTTCATTCTTATGCTTTTGACATTAGAATTTAGATAAAGCTTTAATTCATTCACACAAATAAATCAATTAAATCAAGCTCTACTTTTGTATGGTATTATTTAAAGTGAACCTAAATTTAGGATTAATTTAAAATATGAAATAAGCATTCACTAAAGAGAATTGATTAATTAATCGGCTTTAGATGTGACTTAAGGTAGGGATGAAAGAGAGTGCCCCTCTCTTTTCTTCTCTTTATAACACTTAATTATTAAGTGTAAACCAAACAGAATAAAAGAAAACATTAAATAAGAATTCTTAAATTAACTAAATCACTTAAAGTGAAACCACCCTTCAAATTAAATCTCTTCATACGTAGGAAATTATAACAAAAGCCTAGCTAAGGCATACCACACAAGCCTTAATACACACACCTTAGATTAAGTCACCATTTCTAGCTTTATGTTAGGGCAGTGCATGGTTTGATATAAGTTTATTTTATGATGTATTATTATAGACTGGATGTTAGGGTTTATGCTTTGTAGACTTGATGTTAGGTCGTGATTAGCTTAATTATATTTTTTTGTAGAAGATTGTGCTTAAGGGGTGCTTAAAATAAATATAAATGCTCTCTTTGTAGGTTGCTTAACCCCTAAGTATAATCTAAATTAGGAGAGGTGGACTTGGTTACTATGCGATGCTAAGTCTAAATTATACATATAACTACTTAGGTTGTATGGTGTTTTGCTAATACTTATTTTGTAGGTATAGTTAGATTTATTTTTCCTATTTTTGATGTAATTTTTCATTAAGATTAGTTTTATGGGAATAGGATGAGCAAAGACTAGAAGGCTTTGTCACAGGAGCCTCAGTAATGCCTTTGAAGCAAGCAAATCCAAAGGATGAATGAAGGAGACATGAAGAAAGAAAATAATAAGACCCCCCAAAGCATTTATTCATTTGTAATTGTAATTATTCTATCATATACTAAGTTGTATAAGAGTAGAGCTCAGCTACCCCTTTCTTTTTTTCGGGTTGTCACGGATGCACCGACTATTATTATTTTATGTTGAGTTTATAAATTGTTTGATACTTTCTTTACAATTATGTAATATAAATGACATGTATTTTCCTAGCTTCTTCATGTATGGTGATTTAATGTGTGGCATGGATTCGGTTAGGCTCTTAAGAAAAAATAAACTTTCTACCCCAACTACAACTCAACTAATTTTCTAAACAACTCATAACCTCATTTAAAGCCTAGGCATTAAATCAATATAATTAAAGATTTAGCAACCCCTTAGTTGGATGTTGTATGCTTAATATGATGAATGTCATCTTGTTTCACTTTTGTTAAGAGAGGGATTCCATCCTTGCACGATAGGGGAAGACTTAACCTTTGAGGGTCTCCCTTATGGTAGAGAATATCTCTTTCTCTCTAATTTAGCCAATAATCTCATTTCATCATGCATTTAGACATGTAAAAATTTTATGGCCTTTGTCAAAATGAAGAGTCCAAAATCAAATAAAAATTGATACAATTTTTATTAGACTAAGTCATTATTCATACCACTCATGCTCTAGTCTCTTAGGAAGTGGGTTTAATGTTTTTATTTTCTTTCTAATAATAACAACCTAGTCATCTTGCAAACCACATGACTTGACCACATGATTTTAAAATATAGGAGTTAGTCGCCACTCTATCTTTGTATAAGTCCAAGAGTCAAATAGTTGACACTCTTTTATGGTATATACCCATTTTTGCCTTAGATTTAAGACGTTCTTTG
Source organism: Cymbidium sinense (assembly GCA_021442155.1). NCBI lineage: Eukaryota > Viridiplantae > Streptophyta > Magnoliopsida > Asparagales > Orchidaceae > Cymbidium > Cymbidium sinense. The sequence goes on from CM038215.1 coordinate 267,933,407, forward strand.
GCCCTAAAGCTCCCTGGATGTAAGATCGAGGTTATTATTTCCCTCGCTACAAGCATAAATCCTCACTTCTTAGGTATTTTCATAAATCTTGTATGCGATTATAAGTTATAGGTTTCTAATAAATTTTAACTCAAATAAATGATTCTCTTCAATTTCAAATATATCATAGGATAGATTTGAATGTTTACTAGGTTTCTTAGTATCATGAGCAGCCCCTACTCATCTCCTTTGGCTTCGATAAAATAAGTCTCTCCTTTTGATCTATTTCACTTGATTTTCAAACATAGCTGATTTATTGATAGTCCTATCTTCGAAGTCTTTAGAGATAATAATTGCCTACTTTAATCGAGTGTATTCCTAAGAAACTCATATTCCTTATGATGTAATTAACTATGGGGGCTTGCCCTCATAGGGAACTTTAGAACTCGATTTAAATAAACCTTACTTTATTCATCCATGTAAAGTAGAAGAAAAATCTCTGGTATATTCAAAAATCATCATGCCTTAGGAGCCCTTATTAAGGTGATTAGGACCATTATATGGTAGTGATTTCTATCTTTCGAGATAGTGTACTATTCCTTAATGTCGTACTCAATCACCTCGTTACTACACCCGGATCTGTGGTGTCCCCCATATATATAAATTAAAAACAAACACCACAGCTTTATGTTGAATAAGTTGGATTCATGGGTGTTTGAAGAATTTAAGTAACCATCTATGAAGGCATCATTGATTAGGCGATAGAAATTTTCAAATTTAGCCCATTTAATAATTAAAGCAACCATCAATGTTATTGGGCTTGTTTTACTGCTTAAAACTTTTTGGCTGCCTTTGTTGTTATTTGAGATCAATCTACTTGCTATTTTCTCCTATTTTTTAATCATGAGGGAGAATCTCCATGTGGAATATATACACACCATGCCTTCAAATTTCAGTCACTTTATAAATTGGCAAGTTATTGTATCATTGGAAAGAAATCAAATTCTCCATGATATAGGCTAATGACTACTTGCAGTTATTTTACGATATGACTACTTGTTGTTCTCTCCAGATTCTTCATTCATGAGGACCATTTGATACTATTTATATAGCTACACTATTATGACTACATTAAGAGTTATGATTTTTAAAAGGCTGTGATGTTGAACCTTTTATAATATGAGTACAACTTAGCTTGATAATATGGCTGTTTATATGTCTTGTTTAGGTGGGTCTACAATTTTTATTTTATTGGCTATTTAATTTAACAATACTACACTTAGTTATAAAACCCAACATGCATATCAAAAACAAATCAAATGATATGTATACTACAGTGCAGTCCCCCTCATCATTGAATAGATCATATAGGTTATAAAATAAGAGAATAGAATTCAGTTGGGTGATGTTTGCGGCATAGATAAAGACATCAACATGGACACCAATACCATAGTTCATAGCACAAGATGAAAATGAATAATAAAGATATCAACTATCAACATCACAATTTTTTACTCCCAATTTTTTTTCAAAACAATCAATAAAACGCAGAAGTAGGCTATAAGGCTTAAAGGCTAGAATAGAATAGATAGATGTATATAGTCAACCATAAACACTAAAGTTTCATCCTCCTTGAAGCAAAGATTTCAAATATCTATTGACCTTCATATGTGTGTCATAAGTCGAGTTAAGCCCATAAGTCAAATTTGACAGACTTTTGATGCAATAGTCCACAAATTTGGGCTTACATCACCAAAAAATGGTCCAAATGGGCTCCAATCGATGAACAGACTTTGCCATCGCATTCAAAACATCAAAATTGGTCAAAATATAAATATTTCATAATCTAAAGAGCAACTAATCAAGCGATCAAGCTATCATTATGTCGATGCATATATCAGAGTCGAGAAGCTAAGATGATGTTTGAATGACCTTTGATCATGAAATTGATCATGCCGTTAGCTTTGAAATGTCAAACAATATCAAATGAGACTATCCATGCTCAATTCGGATGAGTTTGTGTAAATGTCAAATGATTGGAAGTGACAGTACATAAATCAAGAATGAAATACAAGGGATGTCAGAAAAATGGTCAAAATGACCTCTAATTGATGAACAGACTTCACCATCACATTCAGAATGTCAAAACTAGTCAAAATATAAATATTACATAACTTGATGATCATCAAGCGGAGTCATCAATGCATGCATGCATCAAGATTAGGAGATTGAGGTCGATGCAAACCAAATGACCTTCATTCATGAAATTAATTGCATCATTAGCTTCAAAACATAAAATCCTATCAAGTAAGACTATTCGCACTCAATTCGGACAAGTCAGCGTGAAAATTTAGTGGTCAAAATTGGTGACGGTATTTTGAGCTAAAATTGACTCAATTCGATGCCAACTCGAATCAAACGGCCTTCGATTGTGAAACAGATTGCATTGTTGCATTTGGAACATCGAAATAACCTTGAATTAATATATATACACAAAGTTCTCAAAGTAGCCAAGGACAGAGGCTTAATGAAAAGAAGATTTGAGGAGGCGTGGTGATTGAGAATACTGAAGCTCTACCAAGGAGGTTGCCATCTCTTCTGTTAACTAGTCATCGAGCTCAGTATGCTTCGTATGGAGAGCATCGGAGCGTGACACTTGGACCACATGTCCAAGAATCTACCGATCCGAAGAAAGGATAAGCGGATATGAGGCCAAGGCTCCATAATGAAAATTTGAATAATGGAAAAGGTGTGACATCTAATACTTATACTCAAAAATCTGCCTCAAAAACATCTCGAAGTGGATACCTAAAAGAATGATATCACTGATGAAAGACATAACGATCGACACCCTGAAAAATCCTCTAGGGGATCCCATCATTGATCAGATTCACCCCCATAAGAGAATGTTGACTTTGATCGTAGTCCTTTAATAGAAGAAGTATTTATTCCACACATTGAACCAGAGATCCACTAGAAATGTCGATCAAAAATTCATGTGCAAGAAGAAAATAATGAAGAGGACACTATGAAAGTGGAAGTTGTCTATATGGTCAGAGATATAGGTGTACTTTTCGCCATCGAGAAACATGGATCCGGGGAACACAACCTAAATTTGATGCTTATGAAGAAGAGTCTTCACAGCAGCAAGTAGAAGATGGATCTTCAATCTTTAATACAAATGAGTATCATGATGGAGATGTTGCAGAAGTATATCACATCAACTATAGCACCTATTTTGTCTGTTAATCAATATGTAGCTAATAATATAACCTTTATACCACCAGTCACTCTAGTACCACAGGTTCTTACAGTACGTGCTATACTTGAAGCTAGAAATGAAGGTAACCAACTACCTCTTCAGTCGATAATTCAAAATATGGCTAGCACACCGGGAACGGTAATAGTTGCTCAACTGGAAATGATAATCAATGAAAAGATAAAGGCAGTCATAGCCTCATAGCATGTTGAAAAGTTGGTGAGTAAGGGTCATCCTTACCCAATTCAATATGATCAAGTGTCAAAAAGGTTAGTCAGTGCTGAAATTTAATACTTTCAGTGGGGTTGGTAATCCAAAGCAACATCTAGCCTAATTTAAGGCTACTTATGGTAACATAGGAGGGAATGATGCACTACTTTTCCATCAGTTTGTTAGTAGCCTGACCTCAGCTACTTTCAAGTGGTATGCAAAATTCTGAATGATTTTGGTATGCACAATTCGAATGATTTAGTTAAAACCTTTGCTCAATTAGAAATGATAATCGTGAAGAGTTTCACCAAAAAGAGAAAATAATAATCATGTTCTGAAAAGGAGGAAAGATGAGTCAATGATAAAATTCATAAGTCGTCATTGTAACTTAAGTACAAAATGTAAGCAACAATTGGAAGAAGAATATGTGATTCAATTGTTAATGTGTAATATGGATGATAAAATGGCACCATTTCTATGTATGGCTTCGATTACAACATTCCAAGACTTGCTCGATAAGGTGGCTAAATTTTAAAAGTTGAATCGCCCTAAGTTTGAAGTCTATGCAGATAAAATAAAGAGAAACAAACCTTCAAACTTAAGAAGAAATGAAACTCATACTGCTTCCTATAGCTCAAATGATGAAAAGTGGGTGATATATAATGTGGATAAAGGAAAATAGCCAATGTACGATGATGAGAAGGGAAAGAAGCACGTATTCTAGCCAAAATTAGTTTTGGGAGGCAATGATAAACCTCGACTTTTCCAAGTGGTGGGGAGCATCCTAAACAAGCAACAAGAGATGATGAACAAATGTCATCATCTCTTAAGGAAAAAGATGAACAAAGATTATTCCTTCTGAAGGGACGGTGTGGCTAAATTATTTGAAGCATCAAAGTCATCTGAGAAATTAAAAGGCCTGAAGAAGCTAATCAAGTTAACAATTTAAATTATTGTCCCTATCATTGGATGATCAATCATCCTATTGAAGATTATTATATCTTCAAAGATTGGCTAAAAAAGAAAGCATCGATGAGGTGAATTTACACTATCCGACAGTGTTCTAGTCAACCCGAGAAATAAGGATGAGTACGTCCACTTCCATATCATCCATTAAAGATAAAAAAAGGAGAAATTAGTTCAGAGTGAAGAATGGAAAATAATAGTCTCCAAAATGACCATAAAAATCTTGAAGCAACTAAAATGTGTCCCTAGTGTTAAGTGGAAATCAGCACTTGAACCTATATTGGACTTAAGAGAGATGTCTAAACCAAGTATTTGGGCTTCTCAATGGCATTTTGATAAGGCTATCTCATCATAGTTTGAGGAACAATATACTAAACACTAGCCTCATAAATCAAAAAATTGATGAATAAAAAGAAGATCAAGAAGAGAACTACAACTCAAAAGATCATTAACAATTTAAAAGAGTATCACCAGCCGGTAAGGCAACCATTTAGCCTTATAGACTTTATGCTTAAACGAATCATTTATGTGATGTCGGTGTTCTTCGCAGTTACTAAATGATAAGTGGTGTGAGGACTCACCAACAAAAAATTCTTATCAGAAAAGCAAGAAGAGCCTGAGGAGTTAACATCTGAATTTTGTTTAATGACTCAACAAGACTCAACAAGAATCTGAGCAAGGCAAAGTGATTCAAGTTCAGTTGAGAAGTAGTAAAGTCTTACCGCCTTCATCAAAGAGGGGAAATGCAAATAAAAATAAAGGCAAATAAATTGAAGTCAATGAAGATATCATTCCTAAAAATTCTAGAATGAAGCCTAAATCAAGTGAAAACATAGACTATAATATTCTATCACATATGAGAAAGATCCCTGCATAATTGACTATATATGAGACTCTCTGAATGTCAAAAGATCTCCGAGAACCTTTGATACATGCTCTCAAAGATCTGGAGTTATGAAGCTTACTTTGCTTTGCATTTTGAAGCATTACAAATTCAAGATCTCCCAATAATCATATTTTTTTAAATAATATCTTATGTTGGGAATGAGATCCCTCTATATGTTACTGCAGAGAGAGATGGAATCTCGATCAGCCGAATATTGATTGATCCAGGTTCATCTATCAATCTTATGAGTCTAAAAGTATTAAGAGGATTATCACTTGATATCCAACATCTTGGGAGAGATAATTTGATCGTTCATGGTTTCAATAAAAAAGGGCAGAAAACTTTAGGTTCTTTTATTCTCCCGCTCAAGTTTTAGGATTTATATACGGAAGCCAAGTTTCATGTAATCGATGCCAACACATCATTTAGAGGTCTCTTGTGGCCATGGGCATGAGTATGGCATGGTCCCATCAATCAATGTATGAAGTACCTAAGAGATGGAGAAGAGTTCAAAATTCTTAGAAACATACAACCTTTCTTCGTCCATGAAGCAAAGATTTATGAAGATGCAAAATATTTCATCCCTAAAGAGCTTAAGCCAATAGAGTCTCTTGAAGCAGTAGCATTGACTTTAGGAACTAAAAAGTAATTTTACAAGGTGAAAGAGTGTAAGCAAAGAGGAAGAAAGAAGGAAATGTCGACTCTCCCTAAAGCACTTGATTCTACATCCAAATCATAAAGATCAGTTCCTCATTTGGGAAGTGACACAGAAGAAGAAGAAGATATTCTTGTCAAACCTAAGGGAACTTATAAGCTTTCAAAAAAGGCAAAGTATAAAATAAGTGATTCAAATTTAGACTATGACTTTGAATCTACTTATGGAAATAGATTTTAGATGGTCACATCAAGAAGGATATCTCATTTGGCTGTATCATAGGACTCCTTCAAAATTATACCCATCCCTCAACAGTGCTTCAAAGAAATCACTCTACTGGAGGTCCATAGCATTGAAGAATTGATAATATTCTATGTGCCACCGTTGAGTGAGAGTGGCAGAACAGAAACTCTATTTTACAAATATAAAGAGTCTCAATCTCATAATTTTGATCAGCCTGCTCAACATGAAAATTATGATGAGATAGTGCCAACAAGAATACCAACATACTATCCACAAAAATTATGAAGAATGATGCACAAGGTTGGAATCCATATTTATTTGAGAATAAGACTCAAATCTTTAACAGATGTGTAGAAGTTCTCAAGTATCACGAAGAAGTGATAAGTTTATCACTAAAGGTCTTGAGTTCATCCATAAATCTCTTCAAAATAAAATTTATTATAATACAATAGAAGCTAAGATCAAAATTAATAGTGAGGAAGAAGATGATCTCCATGAAATTCTTCTCACAAACGATGAAGAAGTAGAAGCCAAGCCTACACCTGAAGAACTTGAAGATGGTGGACAAATAGCTACTATGGATGAACTCAAAGAAATTAACATAGGAGCTATGGATGATCCCCGTCCAACTTTCGTCAGTGCCCTTCTACCTGATGAGAAGGTGGAAGAGCTAAAAATGCTACTTTTTGAATTTAGGGATTGCTATACTTGGACATATTCTAAAATGCCGAGCTTATCCCCTGATGTAGCAGTTTATAAACTTGCTATTAAACCAGATGTGATGCCTATTAAGCAAGCTCCTAAGCGAATGAGATTAGAGATTAAGAATAGATAATTACAGAAACTAAGAAGTTGATTGAAGCAGGTTTCATCTGGTAGGAGAAGTATGCAGATTGGATAGCCAACATTAGGAAGAAGAATGGTCAAATCGTCTGCATTGACTTATGGGACCTAAATAAGCCATGCCCAAAGATAACTTTTCGCTTCCAATATCAGAACTACTAGTGGACAACACTTCCAACTATAACATGTTCTCATTCATGGATGGATCATCGGGATACAATAAAATCAAAATGACACCTGAAGATGAAAGATATACAACGTTCAGAACACCTATTGGCATCTATTACTACACAGTCATGCCCTTTGATTTGAAAAATGCTGGAGCTATATACCAAAGAGCCATGACACATATTTTTGATGAGTTGATTCACTAGAAAGTGGAATGTTTTGTTGAGGATTTGGTGGTGAAAAGCTTAAATCATGAGGATCACTTTGAAGACTTGAGAATTATATTGGAGAGAATCAGGAAATATGATCTCAAGATGAGTCCTCTGAAATGTACATTTGGGGTATCCTCTGAAAAATTCCTTGGGTATATTGTACATCAAATTCCCACTAAAATCAAGGCTATTATGGAGATGCCTCCACTAAAGAGTTTGCATCAACTTCATTCTTTACAAGGGTAGCTATTCATTCATCGATTTATATCAAATCTATCAGGACATTGTCAATCATTTACAAGGTTGATGAAGAAGGATACTCCATTCAAATGGGACAAGGAGTGCAAAGAAGCCTTCAATATCATTAAAAGCTACCTATTAAATTCACTAATCCTTGCAACACCTACTCCTATGAAGCCCCTCATTCTATACATAGCTACATTAGAAGAGTCCCTTGGAGCATTATTGGCACAACACAATAAAGAAAGCAAATAGAATGCTCTTTATTATATTAGTCAAAGATTAATAGGAGCAAAATGAGATACTCTCCAATAGAAGCACTATTTGTCATTAATTTTTTACAAAAGCTCGTCACTATATGTTATCTCACAAGATTATGCTCATCTCAAGGATCGATCTGGAAGCACTTGATGATAAGACCCATTGATAAGTCACTTAGCAAGATGGGTAGTACTACTTTTATAATTTGATATCATATACATTCAGAAAGCTGAAGGGACAAGTCTTAGCAAATTTTCTAGGCGCATCCCGTGGACTCTTCCCTTAATGATGATTTGCCTGATGAGCAAATTATGCTCATCCATGAAAGAAAAAAATCACAAATTTTGGAAATGTACTTTGATGGAGCCTTATCGATCAAACAAGTCAAACCTCTAAATTTACCAAGGGTAAGAAGAGAAATTGACATCATTTTCATAATACCAGAATGAGGGATAATGAGACAATCATATGGATTGACTGAGCTAAGAACTAATAATAAAATTGAATATGAAGCGTTAGTGGCAGGTCTTGAAGAAGCTATTTTCATAAGCATTAAAACTTGCATATTTTTGGTGATTCTCAGCTTATTATAAATCAAGTACTTAAAATTTATAAAATCAACAAGCCGGAGTTAGCTTTCTATCATAAGAGAGCTCTCAAACTTATGAAGTAAACACCAAATATCACATTAACTTGAGTCTCTCGATTCGAGAATAGCAAAGCCGATTGCTTAGAAAAATTAGTTAAGGAAATGGAAAGTATGAAAGGTGATTATGTCATGTTCGGCATATTTACTCAATGAGTTCTAAAAGAAAGTACCCATCCCGTAGGTAGAGGTGTTATCAAATTTGACATAGCAGATGTGACTGGGCTCCTCACACTCGTAACCAATAATGAGTTATAACAAGAACAGCATGACATTGCCTCAAAAAAAGTAGTGTGAAGTTTTTATTGTAGAAGAGCCACATGATTGGAGGCAACCATTCATCGACTACTTTAAAGAAGGCAAATTATCAAATAATAAATTACTAACAGCTCAAATCGAGAAGAGAATGTTGCGTTATGCTTTTGTCAACAACACTTTATATCGTAGATCCTTTGAACAAATGTGATTATGATGCCTAAATGCAGATGAAGATAGCAAGGTGATGGTTGAAGTTCATTAAGGATTTTGTGGTGCACACCAATCAAGTCCTAAGATGGCAGTAAATATCAAAAAGATGGGCTATTATTGGCCATCTATGGTGATAGACTATATCAATAATGCTAAGAAGTGTCATGAATGTCAAGTATATTAGAATATAATCCATCAACCTCCAAATTCACTATACCCAACAATAACATCCTGACCATTTGAATCTTTGGGGTACAGATGTAATTGGACCAATTGATCCGTCATCATCAGCTAGACATCACTTCATCCTAGAAATGATTGATTATTTCTCTAAGTGGGCTGAAGCTATCCCATTTAAAGAAGTTACTATTGACCGAGTTATCAACTTCTTCACATATAATGTGGTCTACAGATTTGGAGTGTCACATCAAATAATTTTTGATAATGGAACAGCTTTCAAAAGTACAAAGATTTATAGATCCGTCAATCAACACAAAATTGATTGGCGATACTCCTCAATATACAATCCGAGAGCAAATGGTTTGGCAGAGGCCTTCAATAAGATATTAGTCAAGCTGCGCAAGAAGATTCTTACTAAAAATAAGAGAGAATGACATACCAAGATAATAGAGGCACTATGGGTATATCGAACCACCTATAAGACACCGACTAAAGCCACTCCTTATTCATTTGTATTTGGAACTGAAGTAGTTCTTTTGCTTGAAGTAGAGTTTCCATCACTTTGAATAGCGATCCAATACAATCTACAAGACCAAAATGCTCATCCGAGAATGGAGGAACTCAACGCACTTAATGAAGTTAGATTGCAAGCTCATCAAAATTTGAAAGTTTATCTAGCAAAGATGTCCAGGCTTTGACCATATATGGTGCGCCTCAAACATTCTAAAAAGGGGAATTAGTTCTGGTGCTGAGAAGACCAATTATTCCTATTTGAAAATTCAGTGAAAAATTTGAGCCTAATTAGGAGGGCCCTTTTATCATTGAAAAAGTATATCAAGGAGGGGCATATCAACTCATTGACTTAAAAGGTGAAAGACTAATGCCGCCAATTAATGGTCGATATTTGAAAAAGTATTACACATGATGAATACATTCGCAAGATACAATAAAAATCCCCCTGTAAGACAAGAGGAATTTTTTTATTATATTTATTTAGGTCGGCATCATGCTTCATGCCGAGATCCCTAAATAAATATACTCACTCCAGATGAAAAGAATTTTTTCGTGAAAATTCCCTTGTTACATAGGGGGCATTTTAGATTTCTATATATAGATGAAATCAATGTTGTATGTTAAAACCCTCTTAAGAGCATATCATTTCAAATATTGATGTGTTTGTATATTTTCATCTTGAATGTTCTTCAAAATGCACTTTAGAATTCCCCTACAAGATAGGGGCTTTTTTTAGTTTATGTTAAGTTTATTTGAGTTGATGTCATGTTATATGATGAGATCCTCAAATAAATTTTGATTCAGGTTGACATTGAGCTTTACGCCAAAATCCCTGAATATATTCATAATTGTCATTGTTAAGTTGCAGTTTCTTACAAGAATAAAAAGAATCTATTGCTACATAGAAAAAGACAATCCTAAATGTCAAAAATTTATCCCCTAGATTTGCCAAATTTTGGAGATCAAGTCAGAAGAACTCCTGATTTCAGAAGCTTCAATCAATTAAGCTGGAGAAACATCAACCTCTACATCCTGAAGTCTAGGACACATAAGGGTTCTAAAGGTTGAACTCCACAAGCCTACAAATGGCTGAGTTGTTAATGCTCTCTTCACTCAACAAGCCATAAGAAAAGGCTATAGTGAAAGAGCCCCCATTCATCAGTCTGATGATAGAACCATTAACCCACTGTAGCTCAAGTCGAAGACTCAAGTAGTTTCTAAAGGTCGAACTCAACAAGCCTAAATGTGGCCGAGTTGCTAACGCTCTCCTCACTCAACAAGCAGAAAGAAAAGGCCACAGTGAAAGAGTTTTTGCTCGTCAATCCAATGATGATAGTTGTTCAATCTCAAACCAGATCCAGCTTAGTGATTACAAGCAATTAGGATCCAAGAGATCTTTTTACTTGATCGATAAATCAGGATAATCTAAAGAAACTCTCAATTTAAGGCTACCTCAAATCAATCTATATATTTCTCACAAGATGATATCTCAATTTATTCTCAAATGATATGATCAAGCACAAAGAACAGATCAAAGCCAATCTCCTCATCAAGTCCATCAAAGCAAAAAGCTCATAACTGAGAGAACAATTTCATAGTTCATACAAAGTTGATGGTCAAACCAAAGAAATTGCATGGTTATTTAATCTATTAAAGTACACATTGCTAGACTGATAACTCAATATAGACCTACTATAAGCCAAAAGGTTGAGTCATCTGTATGTACCCTTCAATGAATCTATCAAAGTAACAAGCACAGGATTCATGGTGTACATACACTTCTGTGGAGAAATTTCTTATAAGGGAGTCGCCTTTCAAATCTGTGGGGAGAAAAGAAAGAGGACACCCTTACAAAAATTTATCTTTGTAAGATGCCATACAAATCAACAGATGTACTTATTCAGGTGATCGGATACATCATCAAGGTATAGTGTACTACCTTGAGAGATAGAAATCACTACCCTTTATGGAACCAATCACCTCAATAAGGACTTCTAAGGATGATGAGTTTGCATATATACCAGAGATTCTTCCCCTACTTTACATGAAAAAATAAAGCAGGGTTTATTTTAAATTGGGTTCATTAAGTTTCTTACAAGGGCAAACCCTTATAGTTAATTACATCCTAAAGGACAAGATCCTTTAGTAGAACTCTCGATTAAGATAAATGATCATTATCTTTAAAGATTTTAATATGAAGGACTATAAATTGATTGGTTTGTGTTTAATGATCAAATGAGATTGATCAAAAAGCTATTATGGAAGCCAAAATGGGAATAAGTAGGAGATGCTCCCTAAAGTTATATTTCAAAATTGATTTAGTTTGTTTCATTAGAAATTTAGGACTTAAGATTCCTTAACACAAGATTAAAGAAATTCCTAAGAGTTGAAATTATGCTTATGGTCCATAAAGGGAGAAGTAACCTTAGAACCTAAATCTAGGGAGCTTAGGGGCAGAAACCAAAATCTAAGACAAAAAATGGGTAATTGGTTTGTCTCCACAAGAGAGGACAAACCACCCGACAACTTGAACTTACCACCACCTGAGGGTGGCCGCCAACTAATTCTTCCTATGATTTTAAATACATGTAGGCAAGTCTTTATGCTTATGCAAGATAGCTAGGCTATTTTTTATTTAGAAAGAGACTAAGTCCTTAAACTCACTCCCTAAAGAGACTAGATCATGTAAAGGGACATTCTTCAGATGATCTAAATCTAATGCATTTTAAATTTCATTTTATTTCATTTTTGGACAATCAATTTTTATGCTAATAGGAGTTTTATGACTAATACATGAGAGAAAGTAGATTGTTGGCCAAAATTAGTGAGAAGTTTAGGAGATGATTGTTCACCACGGCCCTCATAGGTCAAGGCAGTTCTCTAGCAAAGGTGGAAGCCCTCCAATCAAGAGTGAAATAAGATGTTGTTCTGCATGATATTATAAAGAAAAAAACTTGTCCAGCTAAGGGGTTTCTAATTCTTTTATCTTTATTTTAATCCTAAGTTTTAGATGAGGTTATGAGTTGTTTAATTTTATTTTGAGTTGTTAAGTTGGGTAAAAGATTTATTTTCCCCTAAAGAGCCTAATCCACATCTAGGCCATATATAAAGCAAGGAAGAAACTATGAAGAGCATGCCACTTAATGTGCAAGTTAAACAAACATCAATCAATTTATAAAACTAGCAAAAAAGAATAAAATGCCATTTATGGTCAGGCACCACCGCACAAACTCAAAAATATTAAATTGGGTAGCCGAGCTCTACCCTTATACAACCCAGATTACAAATGAATCAAATTACAATTTAAGTAAAGGAATTCATTATTATGGGGGTCTTCAAGCTAGAGTGGTAGAAGATTTTAAAAGTATTTATGGTGGTTATGGATTTGGAGTGACTAATGAAGAAGGTAGGACTATATTAGATTTTACTTTAGCTTATAATTTTATAGTTGCTAATACTTTATTTAAGAAAAGAGATTAACATATTATTACTTATAAAAATGGATCTAGTAAAAACAGTTGATTATTTTACGATAAGAAAAATAGATAATTTAGATTGTAAAGATTGTAAGATCATTCCAAGTGAAAATCTAAGTACCCAACATCAATTGTTAGTTTTAGATTTTAAGATGAAAGGTTGTAAGAGAAAAAATAAACCAAATTATTATCCTAGAATTAGAAGGGGACACTTAAAGAACACAAATAAAAATATTTTTAAGAGTAAGCTACAATAGATTATAATTTGGGATGTTCATGAGGAAGCTAATATTATGTGGGAAAAAAAATAGCAAGTGAAATTAAGCAAGTTGCTAAAGAGGTGCTTAGAGAATCAAAAGGAAAAGCTTCTTTTAATAAGAATAGTTGGTGGTGGAGTCAGAGTGTGCATGAAAAGATAAAAAATAATAAGTATTGTTACAAAACTTAGTTTAGATGTAAAAACTTAGAGAATTGGGAAATATATAAAGTAATTTTAGTGATTTATACAATAGATTAGATACCAAAGAAGGTGAAAGATGTATGTATAAGTTAGCCAACCAAAGAGATAGGGAAGTAAAGACATAGTTCAAGTGAGGTGATTAAGGATGAAAATAATAAAATGCTTTTTTAGAAAAGGATATTGAAAATAGGTGGATGAGGTATTTTGATAAACTTTTCAATGAAGGATCTGAAAGTACGATTGATTTTAGCAACCTTAATACCCTAAAAAAATAGAGAATTTTATTTTTATCGTCGTATTAGTAAATCTGAAGTTAGTGAAGCTTTAAAGAAAATGAAATGTGGAAAAGCAGTAGGACCGGATAATATTCCAATAGAAGTGTGGAAATGTTTAGGAGATCAAGGAATTTCTTGGCTTACAAATCTTTTTAATGTCATTTTAAAGACTAAAAATATGCCAGATGAGTGGAGAAAGAGTTTGTTGGTTCCTATATTTAAGAATAAAGGTGATGCACAAGAGTGTGCAACTTTATGGAGAAGCATTAAACTTATGGGAGAGAGTAATTGAGCATAGGTTACGATGTGATACAGAAGTTTCTCACAATCAGTTTGGTTTCATGCCAGGTAGATCTACTATGGATATTATACATTTGTTAAGGGGTTTGATGGAGAAGCATAGAGAAAGTAAGCAGGATCTACATATGATATTTATTGATTTATAGAAAGTTTATGATAAAGTTTCAAGAGATGTTCTTTGGAGAGTTCTAGAATAGAAAGGAGTTAATATTAGTTATATTCAAGTCATTAAGGATATGTATACTAGAGCTATTACTTGTGTCCAAACACAAGGAGGGTTGATAAAATATTTTCCTATTTCAGTTGGATTACATCAAGGATCGACTTTAAGCCCTTATCTTTTTTTACTTTAGTTATGGATGTTCTTAGGCATTTACAAGAAGATGTACCTTGGTGTATGCTTTTTCTTTGAAATTCTTCTTGTTGATAAGACCAGAGGGAGCGAAACTTGAATTATGGAGGTCAACTCTAGACTCAAAGGTTTTCATTTAAGTAGATCTAAAACTGAATATATGGAGTGTAATTTTAGTTGTAGAAGTTCTAGTGGTAGTGTTGTGACATTAGGTGAACAAGTCATTAATAAGAGTGAGTGTTTCAGATATTTAGGCTCTATTGTTCAAAATGATGGTGAAATAGATGGAGATGTTATTAATAGAATTCAAGTTGGATGGTTGAAGTGGAGGAATGCATATGGCCTATTATGTGATAGAAAAGTTCCACTTAAACTTAAGGAAATTTTATAAGATGGTGGTAAGACCAGCAATGACTTATGGTGCGAGAATGTTGGCCAATAAAGAGAAGCATAAGACTAAGTTAAGTGTTACAGAGATGAGGATGCTTAGGTGGATGAGTGGCTTTACTCTTATAGATAGAATGGAAAATGAGTATATTCGGGAAAAAGTTGGAGTAGCTCTAGTGGTAGATAAGATTAGGGAGAGTCACCTTAGATGGTTTGGCCACATAAAGTGTCCTTCAGATGACCCGATTAGAAGAGTAGATGCATTAGATTTGTCTTATGTTAAGAAAGATAGAGGTAGACCTAGTGGGCTTGGTTAAGATGTATAAAAATGATCTTAGTATACTTGATTTAAATGAGAATTTGACACATAATATGACACAATGGAGACGAAGGATTCATGTAGCCGACCCCACCTAGTGGGATTAAGGCATGTTGTTGTTGTTGTTGTTGTTGGGGGTCTTCAAGCTCTATTCTTCTTTCTTCTTTTTTCTTCTCTTTACTTCTTTCTTCTCTTCTTTTCTTCTTTGGATCTTCCTTTGGATGGTTGAATGGTAGATGCTCCAAGGCTTCACATGGTAAATAAGATAGGATCTTATAACCAATGTTCATCCTAATCCTCCATAATAAATCTTTCTAAAATCCTAAATATACAAACTTTTACATGAAAAGGAAAAGGAAAATCTAGCTAACACCTGCAAAATAAGGGTTAGTCAAATCACACCACACAAATCCCAAGCATGTATATTGGACTTATCACCCCACATGGGTGACTAAGTCCACCTATGGATTATGCTAAGGGGTATAAGCACTTGCAAGAAGCATTTTTATATTTTTATTTATGATAGCGCCTCTTTAGCATAATCCCCTACAGAAAAGAATAATTAGACTAAGCAAGTCCTACCATTCATTCTATGAGCATACACCCTAATATCCTATCTAAAATATTCCTCACAAAACAAAACATAACATCAAGCCATGCACCGACCTAACCTAAAGCTAGAAGTGGTGGCTTAAGCTAATGTGTGTGCTTTCAAGGTTTGTGTGGTATGCTTAGCTTAGGACTTTAGGTCTGAATTTTTTAAGTGTGAGGAACATGTTCAACTTAGAGGAGGGTTTCATTTAAGTTGTTTAAGTTTTTATTTTTATTTCATATTTTAATTTGGTTTAAGTGAAACCTACAATTAATTACTAAGTTATGAAGAGGGAAAGAGAAGAAAACTTCTCTTTCCTTCCCTAATCATTAAGTAATTTCTAAGGTAAATTCACATTTTAATTTCATTTAGGTGAATATTTTGATTACATCTTTTAATCAATCCTAAGTTTAGACAAACTCTAAACAAACCTATCCAAAAAGAAAGGCATTTTAAGATTAAGAAAAAGGAATCAAAATTTGCATAACATACATTACTTCAATTCTTTTCCAAGATATATATAACATGTATATGGATGGACCCTAAGCATATCTATACTTGAAAATGAAGATAATTAACACACTTTATGATGCATGCTAAGTAATTCATTTAAGAAAATTTAGAAGATTTAGATGCATGATTTTCTTAAGTAGAAAAGTTTTTCTTATCCAAAATTTCACCTACATGCATGAAAGTAAGAAAGGCATAAGAGTGAGTGCAGTACTAGCCATTGTATAAGGTACAAGACCTACTTAGGGCTACTTAAAACCTCATAATCTCGGGTTGTTCAGCTAATATATCACTTTCCTTAAGAACTAACATGCATATGAAAGAAATGAAATGAAGAAGGAATATGCAAAAGTTGTTTAATGGTTTCATTTTCTTTATGCAATTTATTCATGCAAGTATAAGAAATCCTCCTTAAGTGAGAGCATAGAGATGAATAGGGTTTAGAATTAAGTAAGTGTTGGGTCCTTTTCAAATGAACCCTACATCTTACCAACCAATATTCAAAACTATGCTAACATAAGAAAGGAAGGAAAGGCTACACTAAACATGACCTTATAATTCATCACATGCAAGCTAATAATTAAGATATGAATAGCACACTTTCAAATTTTATGTTTCATTTATAGGTTTTGAAAATACTTTAGATTTAGTAGTGATAATATCCATTCATATTTTACATTAGCCAACACATGCACATTTGACATAAAGTAAATAATTTCATTTTAAAACTTTGAAAACACGAAAACATGGATGCATAAATCACATGGCATACAACTTAACATGTTGGGAAAGATCTAAAGCAATGTAATCATGTAAACAAACTCACTTTACTTAATTCCTAAAGACATTTTTAAAGAATAAGAAAACTTAGAATAAATCAAAGTGAATTTCAAAATGATATTGGTTTGTTTGAAGTTTGATTAATTTTAAAAGGTGATATGAGTTTTTTGTTCCTAACCCATTCCCACATATGTTTTGTATTCTTGTTTAATTTTAGATAATTAAATCTAGTTTTAAGTGTTGATCAGGTTAAGGTCTGCATTAAGTGACTTAATTAACCCTTACCTACACCACCTTAGAAAAATTAACTGAGTAATTATGAGCCAATGAGATGACATAAAACTCACAAGGTATGTAAATTTGCAATGCACCTAGCAATGAAAAGGCCTAATGCAATTTGGCTCACAATTAAAACTTAATTAAGTTAAGGGGTTTAGGTTAAGTACTTTTAAAACACCCTTTCACACTTATGAAAGGGATTTTAATTTCCTTAATTAGACTTAGACTATTAAATACATAAGCATCTACCCAAGGTAGATTAATTAAGTTTTAGAGATTTTTATAATTTTTTGAAAATTATTCAAAGGGGTACTTAATGAATTAACTCTTAATTAAGAAGGGATTAAGGAAAGAATAAGGAGGTTTAGGGAATAGCTTAGGGGAAATGCCCCAAAATTATTCCATAAAACTCCTATCCACTAAATCTAACCTTAATCTAACTTAATCATAGGGAAAATCCATTAATTATACCTTAATTACCATTAATTATATGAAGGGGGTAATTAGAGAATGAGCTAGCAATTTCCCTAATTAAAGCCTCAATAAATCTCAAAAAAAATTAAGGGTGGCAGAAGTCATCCCCT
Organism: Cymbidium sinense; assembly: GCA_021442155.1. NCBI lineage: Eukaryota > Viridiplantae > Streptophyta > Magnoliopsida > Asparagales > Orchidaceae > Cymbidium > Cymbidium sinense. The sequence goes on from CM038215.1 coordinate 267,951,450, forward strand.
AAAATGAACCCTATAAGTAGAAGTTTGAGATTAATTTATGACTTAATTAGGGAATAATTAGCTAATTAACATTCCCAAAGAAACCCAAATTCAGAGAAATAGGAAATCAAAATACATTGAAATTTTTTTAGAATATTCTAGATGGAATTATCTATCCATAGCATTTTTTCTTATATTTTCTAATTTTTCTTGAAGGAGTTATGATTTTTTGAAAGTTTCTAAATTAATTAAGAATTAATAATAATCTCTAACTAATCCATGGCTAATACTCCACACATGCGTGGAGGCTGTCAATCTTTACACACATTGCATCGTGAGCCCCTTACTTAAGTTGTCAAGTCAAGGGAACAGCGGTGGCACAAGTGCTTTTATCCTTAGCCATCCGATCAAAGATCGAACGGCTGAGGATACACCCATAATTTTAAATTGAGGATTAATTTTTAAAACGTGCCTAATAATCTCAGCCGTCCATCTAAAAATGTGTGGATGGACAGCTGAGATGGGCTAAGTTCTTCCTTGAGGATGAATATGAACCATTCACAATCCAAGGGGAGATCTGAGCCTGATCCTTCATAGATTCATTCAGGACTCAACCCACACCATCTAAAGGACCAAAGTAGCCAATCCAATGGTGGATTTCACATGAAATGGAAATTTCTTTCACAAAGGACCAACACCTCTTAGCCTAAGTGGTCGAAAAATCACTAACCTCACCGGAGGTGATCAGGTGCTGGATCGATGAGGTAGCTTCATCTAGTAGAGACAAAGCTCATAAAGTTTATAGGCCATGAGGTTGAGTGTAGAGCTCTATGGACCAACTCCTCTTCACTCCCTTTGCTTTGATTGAATTGATCTCCCCCTTGCCTCTAGAACTCAATAGGATGCTTGGGCAAGCTCAAATTAGTCCTTGGATGATGAGTGTTGAAGGAATTAGGCTAAGTTCAAGTGTAGAGAAAATTGGGAATCAAGGTGAGCGCCCCTATTTTGCACTATGAAAAATTGAATAAGACAAGATCCAAATCTTAGGGACCTTGGAAACCTCTCTAATGTTTGCTAACTCTCTCTAGGCTCCAATTGATCAAGTGGCAATAAAATTTTAGTGGATTAGGGGAGTATATCTCCCCTATGGAAATCGATGGTCAATATCCAATTGACACCAGTATGGGTTGTTTGGGTTATTTAGGTTCTTTGAAGTGTGCACATGGTCGGTTTGGCGGAGGAGTGGAAGGCTAACTCCCATGTGCATTCAATTGAGCTTTGGGGGGAGTTTGGAAATTGAATTTCAAGGCTATGGGTTGGGTTTGGTCCATGGGCCAAATGGGTTGACCCAAACCCATTGGGTTGGGTGCACCACTCATCACTAGGTCCCCTTAAGGTTTTAGGAGAGCCTCAAGTGATTGTGATGAGTGTATGACTAAAATACCCATGGGCAAGGCCAAAATTTGTTCTATTTCTTAGGGGTAAAATGGTCATTTTGCTATTTTTTTTCAATTTGGGTATGTTTGATATGTCGAGAAAATATGTTAGGCCAAGTTTCAATGAATTTGGAATCCATTTGATAGGGTTTGGCTCATGTTGACCCATTTAAGTCGAAATGGGTCAACTTGGGTCAAGTTGAGTCAATTAATTGGGTCAAACCAAGGGTTGGGTCAAGTTCATATGACCACTTGAAATATTTTGGGGCCTTTGGTTTGGTTCAATTTGGTATAGATTTGGTTTTGGATCAATGATTTCAATCAATTTGGCTATGGTAGAACTTGGCTATGTTAGGTTTCACTTTAGGTTAAGTGTTGACTTGGTCAACCCTTAAGTTTGACTTTATTTACCCAATTTGATTGATTGATCATCCCATGATGATTGTTGATCATGTTGAGAGGCAAATATGAGTTTGGTTCAATCCAATTTGGTTAAAATCAAAAGTTGGCTCATAAGTGGTACAGTCAGCCTAAATGGGTCAAATAGCTTGGCTAAAGCTTGATTTGAAGTTGATTGATCTTGTATATGGACTTATGATTGAAATATAAATCCATTTATAAGTGGTTTGAAGTCAAATGGATTTTGATCTATTTGAAAATTTCATATTCAAAGGAAGAATATGAAGGGGTCTTGGGTTTGATTTTTTATTTGAGTTTTGATTGTTTGATTTAGGTTTGGATTTATATATGAGCTCATGATTGTAAGATTGATTGAACAATGAACAAAAATCAAGGCTTTGGCTTGATTTCAATTGATTTTGGCTAGTTCTAGATTTTGGCTTGAAAGGCTTAGACTTGATTTTGAGTGGATTTGAATTTGAGTTTTGGAGTTGGTTTTGATTGTTTGAATTTATATTTCATTTATATATGTGAATATAAATGAGAATATAAACTGATTATGAGAAAATTCCAAGGTTTTGAAAGAGTTTAATCATGATTTGGGTTAAATCCATTAAAAGGGAGTTTAAAAGATTTAAGGAATTTTTAATTTGAAATTTAATTTTTTGAATTGGATTTGATTGATTTATATTTATATTTTATTTATATATGAGAACATAAATGAGAATACAAATATATTTTGAGAAAATTTCCTGAGTTTGAATTGATTTGATCAAAGTTTGGGTTAAATCCATTAATGAAAAATTAAGGGATTTAAGGGAATTTTAAGCATTTAATTTTGGAATTTAATTTGGGGGTTTGATTTGATTGAGTTATATTTATATTTCATTTATATATGAGAATATAAATTGATTTTGAGAAAATCCCATGAATTTGAATAGGTTTGATCAAGGTTTAGAGTTGCTTTTGGCTAAGCCCTTTAATGAAAAATTAAAGAATTTAGAAAAAATTTCATGAATTGATTTGAAATTTTGAGTTTGATTTGATAGGTTTGAATTTATATTTCATTTATATATGAGAATATAAATGAATCATGAGAAAATCTCAAAGATTTGAATAGGTTTAGATCATGATTTTGGCTAACTCTTTAAGAAAGGGCTAAGGACTTAGGAAAATTTGACTTAAGGATTTTTGATGGAATCTGGTCATGGGTTTCAATCGTGGATTTGAATCATGGATTTCAATCATGGAGTTGATTTGAATTTGAGAAAATTAAATGGAATTGATTTATGGTTTGACTTGAAAGAAGGAAAGTAGGGAATGGTTTAAGCTAAAGGGTAGGAGATTTTCCTAACACCACTAAGGCATGATCTATTCCTATGGCTAACTATTCTAAGTCTCCTAGGGCTAGGGGAGAGTGTCCACCTAACCACTGGGATGTGTCTTAAGACTAAGGAACTCTTAAAGTCTAAGAGAAATCCTAAACCTAAGATGGAGGTGTTGAGAGCTCATCCTAAAAATAAGGTCAACAACTTCTTGACAAGTCAATATGGACAAATCATGTCAATCCTTCATCAAGTTCATCAAGCTTAAAGCTATGATAGAAAAAATTTCAAATCTGACCAAGCATGAATAAACCAATTCCCTAGCGGAGTCTTTCATCAAAATAAGCAGATCAATTCTTCCATCAAACCCAACCAAGTATAAGCCTAAGATTAGAGGAAACTCAAATCTGCAACAACATAAAAAAATGAGATCTTCAGCAAAGCCATTAAAGTGGAGAGTATATGGTGTAAGAACTCTTATCTATCCGACAAGTGAATTCTGACATATCGGTCAAGCCCATCATTTAGCATGTCCTAAATAAGGCATCATGTTAATGACACATCCTATCAAAGTTTCATAAGCTATTGCAATCGAAGTTGAAATGATCCAAATTTTATGGCCAGCCCAAAGGGTTAACCAATTTTCAACAAATGCGACTCGCTCCATGCGTAAATCACATTTGTTGGGGGGCATTTTTTGACCTCCATATGTGTGTCATAAGTTGAGTCAAGGCTACAAGTCAAATTCCGGACTTACGATGCATAGTGAGCAAATGGGGCTCAAAATACACTGGACATCACTAAAAAAGGTTCAAATGACCTCCGATCGATGAATGAACTTTGTCATCATATTTAGAACATTAAAATTGGTCAAAATATAAATATTGCATAATCTAAAGAGCAACTGATCAAGCGATCGAGTTATTAATATGTCAATGCGCATATCAGAGTCAGGAAGCTGCGATGATGTCCGAACGATCTCCGTTCATAAAATTGATTATGTCGTTAGCTTCAAAATGTTAAAAACTATCAAATGAGAATGTTCATGCTCAATTCGGATGAGTTTGTGTAAATATCGAATGATTGGAAGTGACAGTGCACAAATCGAGGTTGAAATACACAAGATGCCCTGAAAACTATTGAAATGGCCTTCGATCGAATTAACTTGTCATCACATTCGAACATAACTAATCGAATATAAATGTTGCATTACTTGATGAACAACGATTAAGCGTCGAGTCGCCGACGCTACGCATATCGAGGAGGCAACGTAAATCAAACGATCTCCGCTCACAAATTGAATGCGCCATTAGCTTTAAAATATCAAAATATATCAGTAAGAATATTTGCACTCAATTCGGACAGATGCATGAAAATTGAGAAAAGCAATGTATTTTGAGCGAAATTGACAACGCCACTGAGCCAAACGACTGATTGTAAAGCCGCGTTGTTGTGTTGAAATATCGAATAATTGAATTGATATATATATATATATATATATATATATATATATATATATATATACATATATATATATATATATATATTAATTATCTAAATTTGTATAAAATTAAAAGTCGACATTACTCAATTCAAAAATAAATTTAAAAAAGACCAAAATCCCTAAATTACCCTAAAACCCACTTAACCCATTTGAACTGGTCCTATTCACGTGTGACCTGAGCCCTATTCCTCTTCGAGCCAAACCTTTCTTCTTGACACTTGATTCTCGCTCGTCCGTCTCCCTCTGCGCGCGTGAGTCACCCTCTGTTGCACAAAGCCGCAGGAAGCTTCACGCGCCGAACCGCTAGGAACTCCCGCTCATCTGATCCAAACAGCCTCCCTCCTTCACGCTCACAACCGTTCCCTCCAAGCTTCATTGGCTCCCTCAAAACCGAAAAGTAAATGCATAGATCAGGTCGGTTATTGCTCCCTCATCCGAAACCTCTTTTCCCATTTTCCTCTCCTCCTCTAAACCGAAAACAACAAGGCAAGTTCTTCATTTTTCTTCTTCCTCTTCCTCTTTCTTCCTCTCTTCCTCCATTTCCTTTTCCATATTTCCTTTCCTTCTCCAAAACTGAAAAAGGCCTTTCTCTCCCACTTCCCTCTCTTCCTCCTTCGTCTACTTGAACAAACGCACGAATTCAGATCCTCCTTCAATCCTTAGCGAAAAAATTTCATCTCTCTTTCCCTCACAAAACCAATTCAAAAATTCCTTGGAATTTCTCACATTTCTTCTCTCTTCTTTTCCTGATTTTCCCTCATATTCTCAACCTGCAAATGCCCTCATTTCCCTAATCCGAATTTCCAAATCTGCTTTGCCGCAATCGGAGAAGAACATCATCATTAGGCGGGTTCTTTTTCCAATTTTTGGCATCGCCGCCCTTTCCAATTCTGTTTTGTCACAACCAAAAGAGGAACACCATCATTAGGCAAGCTCCTCTCTTAGTTTCTGGCATTACCCATTTTCGTCCCCTTTTTACCTTTCCTCTTACCACAGCCAAAGAGGAACATCATCATTAGGTAGGTTCCTCTCTGCAGGCATTTCAACTTGTCTTTGTATCATTACAATGCACAAAAAAATGAGTCGAATATGTGATGTGTGTATATATATATATATATATATATATATATATATATATATATATAGATATATATATATATGTGTGTGTGTGTGTGTGTGTGTGTGTGTGTGTGTGTGTGTGTGTGCTTGTGCTTCTTTGCAGGTTTGAAGGCTTCGTTGTGCTCATTAGGGCGCGACGAGATGAAGGGTCGGCTGCGGTGTCGCAAGACACCGCTTGCTATGCTCATTAGGGCATACCGAGTAAACCAACATCCGTTAGATATCGCTCCACCTAGCCGAAATGCTGCCGAAATTTTGTCAAATTTTTAGACTTAGAAAAAAAAGAGAAATGAATATATATATATATATATATATATATATATATATATATATATATATATATATATATATATATTGCCCTGCATTTATCTTCTTTCAGGTTTAAAGGTCTTGTCATACTCATTAGGGCATGACGAGATAGAAATTGGCTGTGATGTCACAAGACTCACCATTACTCAAAAGGCGCAGAGAAAGCCAAAATACTCTGATGTAGCCACGTGATGATGTCGGAGGTCGCCAACATATCAGGTCAAACCTTTGAGCTTAAAAAATGGGAAAATAAAATGAACCAGCTTAATAACGCTAAGCAAGGAAACCTACAGCTAAATTCAAACTAAAAGCATCAAATAAGAAGAAAAAGAGGGGAGGGAAAAGAACATACAATGAGTACAAAAGTAAAATATTAAATCAAAGAAAAAAAGGAGAAAACACATAAATAATGAAACAATATAAAAGTGCAAAGTCCCAAAATTGGGAATTAATTATGCTGACATTTTAAGAATTGGGAATTACTTGAAGAAACTAATCATAACTAAAACACACTAAAGATTCATATCAAGAACTGAATACAGCCATTGTGGACATTGAAGGAAGGCATGTTCTTGTAAAATAGTCATCAATTATTTGCATAAGCTGTTAAGTGAGCGAGTTCTCTTTTCTTTAAACTTCACAAAAACTAAACAAGCTTTAGTTGAAATCTGGAGAGGCGATAGAAACTTATAGGAGAACTAATTGAACAATTGTATCGAGGATATCAAAAGAAATAGAATCTTGATCAAATATCAAATGACAAATAATTGATGATAAATCTGAGTGTCCAATTTCAAATTGAAAACAAAAGTGCAAGTTTATTTGATAGCTTTTCACAAGCACAAGTTTGATTAGGCAACTCATGATCACTCATGAATGTAGCCTTTAAAAGGATCACTTGAATCTATATGTGAAGTAATATTTAAAGCACATGAGTAACATGATATATCTAAGTGCTTAGTTCTAAGATTAATGGTATTCAAATGAAATTTATAAAAGGATTTAAAATGTAATTAACTAGCTTGGCAATGGGTATATACAAACTCTTTCAATAATCACTCAAGTTACACTACGTGATACATTGAGTGAATCAATAAAAATTCGTATAATTTGAATTAGAGTTATGATAAACTCAATGCTCATTTATAGAAGAAAAAAATCAGTTCTTTTAGTTCAGAATAAAAGCTGAAAGTGACTAGTTTATAAAAAATTGAAAGTTCTTTAACAACTACATGTCAAATGATATTTGAGAATTGAAAAATTCAACAAGCAATCTAAGTGTGAGTAATATTTTAAAATTTACAACACCTTCTACGCCACCGTGATTAGAACATCGTGATGTTTAACGTAAAAGCATTAAAGGCATTCTTAAATACACACGCATGGGCCCCTACACTATGTTGAATGCTTAAATTCAAGTATTTGAGGATGCGCGGGTTGTTTCACGAGTGTCGGGTTAAGAAAACTTAAAATCATTATGAGAATTTCAACTTAGTGAAATATATGAGAAGTTGATTCTATCATGTGACAATAAATATAATCCTCTGTTAAGAGCTAAAGTAGAAAGACTTGATAGGATCTAAAGATCTTAAATATATTTAAATTAATCACTTTTTAAATCAAATTAATTCAAATTAAGTAGCAATCTAAAAAAAATGCTTAAATGAAATTCTATCATTAAAAGATTAAAGCAAACTCAATCTATCCAACTTCATAGTTGTTTATCAGAGGTGACAAATTAAGAAAACTCTAGCTCACAAAAGAGCCAATGTCAAATCAAATATTCTACTATGTTCACTCTCAATCAATCTTTTGTTAGTAAGGATATGGCCCGTGTCCTCTGACTGCGTGGCTTGGCCAATAAGCTCCACAGATGAAGCAGTTACGACCAGAGTCTTCTAATCGGGTGGTATGGTCAATCAGGCTTCATTATATTACGATCATGACCGTAGTCTGTATACTCTCCAATGGCTCTACCCTTTGAGTTGTGAATCATAGGGTATACTTGATAGGGCAAATTTCATAAGACTTAAGTGCCTCCTGACAAACGCCTGTGTCTATAGAATTTATTGGACGATGTAACCCATGTATGGCGATAAGGATCCTTCAGTCGACTACCCTCGATTAAGTAGACTAGGGACCATGACCCGAGATGATGGGAACCATGGGATCTAGATCGCGCACATCATCATTCCCCCAACCATCTGGTTTAAGCTGAAATGATGAATTTCATATTCTTAAATCCTAAAACTCCATATGCAACACTATATCTACATTAGCGACCAAATGACTAGCCTTAATCGAAAGTTCTCTCAAGAGAAGGGTAATTAACTATAGGGGCTTGCGCCTATAGGAAACCTAGAACCATATATAAAGTCCTCACAAATTGAGGATGAAATCTCTGGGTAGAGTCTTAGCTACTATTCCATCTGCCTTCTCAAAATAACACCGATATTTTATCATACTCTCTTCAATTCAATATGTCGACAGGTCACTGGTGAATTTTCGAAGCCCACAATACCAAGTAACAAAATAGCTACATATAGATAGTAAATCCTAAACACCAAAATATGCACGACATAACAAAATCAAATAGAGAAAAGACACTTCAACATTTGAATGCACATTCCAACCAGAAATAGAACACCATAAATCAAAAATCAGAGAAATTTTAAAAATATTTTTGAGTCATCTAGAACCTACAATATTCTCCATATCTTAATCACTTCACAAATTAAACAGAGAAATTGCATAGCAAAGATTTATTTAATGAATCTATTCCCTAAAAGAGAACACGAAATAAGAGGTAAGCAAGTCTCGAGAGTCAAGATGGAGAAAGAAATAATCGATACCAATCGTAGAAAAGCAAAATTACGATCGATTGACGGTTCAACTTTCCGTGGATTAACGCCGCAAGAATCGCAAGTTGCAATTCATGTTCTCATGAGGAGGGAAGGAGATTGGGAATTGGGACTCTCGCAAGAATAGGCAACAATTGAAATGTTGATTTTCAATCAAGAGATGAAGAGTCGAAGACGCGTGAGCCGCGATTCTGTGAAGTGCGAACCCCGTCCTCCGTCTCGTGAGCTTAAATACGTAGGGTTTAGGATATAGGAAATCTCATTATCTCAAATATGAACCGTTGATTTAAAAAATAGAGAATTTTAACGATTCTGATTTCATCCAAATCATTAAATTAATTTTATTTTTTATAATATATCTAAATTTATTTAATTTAAACATCATTAATTAAATTAATTATTCAAATAAATATAAATTAATTAATAAATAATTTAATGATATAACATACATATTATATAATAATTATATAATTATTTATAAATATTTATTTATTTTGAGCCAAATCAAGCCAACACGAATGAACAAATGATAGTTAGTGTTCACCATTTATATATATCGAAGTCTAAAATATTTGTTCGTGTTGCTAGCATACTTTATGAACGAAGCGAACTCAGTTGTCAATAACACCGAGCTTTTTTGACAATCCTATTTTACATTGTATTCCTTTTTCCGGCAACCAGACAGCCCCTTAGTCTTATTATATCGGCCAATTGTTTGTGCTTAAATATATGTTTTTATTCCCAAAATTGGCCTATAGTCAAGGAGTTCTTTATTTTTATTTTTCCTTATTCTTCAATCATAGTGCTCCAACATAGATGATTAAATTAAAGTTACTCCATTCCACCTTGCATCCAATAACATATAGGTTTTACCAACTCTCAATGCCTTCATGGCAACCAAAGCTTCTTTGTAGGCTTTAGCAACTTGAACGTTTAATGAGAGCATATATGCTAAATCGCACTCAGAAATATAATTATTCTAAAGATTTGGTACATGCCTAATTCCTACTATATTATTGTCATATTATCACACACCTTTAACATCATAGTATTGAAATCAACCATCTTATATTCCCCGTTAATTATTTTTTAAACAAATAAAATACCGTTAGCACATTGCCTATAAGTATAAAATAAATCCTTATATATATATATATATATATATATATATATATATATATATATAATCTTCACAACTTACCATCGACTACTCTTGAACTTCCCCCAAGAAACTCAATGAACAAGAATCAAACACGAGAAGAAATATATTCATTTTAAATATATTCATCAAATTAAATAGTTAACAAGAGAAGAAATATCCAATATACTATTTTTTTTTTCTCTTTTAGTAACATCAAAATGATTTACTGCTAAAAATAGCCATGTCAAAAGAGATCGACAACAAGAAATGGCATGCAAAAAATTTAAGCTAATGGATCAAGCAATCCTAATTTATCTCAAGTGATCCACCTATGTCATTTAGAGAGGATCTATGTTCTTCTTCTCAATCAAAAATAAATTCTCATGCCTTCAAAAATATAAGAATATTCAAAGGTGAGAATATTATTATCTATTCAAATAAGGAAATTCATATATTAACAACTCCATTTAAACATACCTTTTGAAAATTTTAATTTGGACATCTGTTTATGAATATAACTCATCATTTTTAATGGCTAATGACTGAATGTTTTATACTTTGCTGGTTATCATACTTCAAAATGGAGAATTATGCCAAAGTTTTTACCAATTAGAATAAATTATGTGAATGATTCTATAATAAGACTTTTTACAAGTTTTTACTTTTTGATATAAAAAAAAAAAGTCTTATGATACACCCATTTGGATATCCTCCCGTCAGTTGTAATTCCTCTTTATGAATAATAATAATATTTTTTATGTGGCTTCTATCTTAGTCCACCCTATACAAAATGCCCCAACAATGACCTCCTTATCCATGCCATTTGTTGTTGGATTTTTTAATAGAAGTTTAAGTTTTACAAAGATTGGTCTAATAATCCAACTCAAGCCTGATTTGAATATTCAAATTTGAGTTGACCTGCTTACTATTAAGTCAAAATTTATGTAAAAATATTTTTTAACTTTATTGTGAAAAGTAAACTTAAATATTTTTTGTTAGTCTTGTGTAATTGGAAGATAGAATGAGATGACTCTCTCATTTTATAGGACTTTGATGAATCTTTTTAAGAAATTATATGTGTAACTTTGTATTACTTAAATAATAATGTATCTTTTATCCTCCTCATGATTTCACCTCTATTACACTTAAATAATAATGTATCTTATATATACACTTGTGTACAATAAGAATTTCAATTATATTTTATAATGTTACATATGGAGCTAGACTTCAGTTTCATCACCATCAATGCCATCTATACTTTTCAATTTGCAAATAAAAATATGGAGCTCTTGATGGAATTTGAAGTTTCTTAATTATACGACACTTAAGGTAAAAATACCATATTTATTAATTTTTTTTACTCATGCACAAACTCGATCATTAATTGTAAAGTTCTTCAAGATCAATTAACTATATTCAACTTAATTTTTTTTCTCTGCTGCATTCACTCGTTACCAAACTTGAATGTTTTTTTTTTAAAAAAAAATTATTAAATTATTCTATTTTATATTATATTTTTACGAAAAGATGCCTGAGCTGTACTTGATAAATTAAAAAAATAGAAAAGCGAAAACATTTAGATATACGGCATATGCCCTTGCCAATATATATAAAAGCACCCTCTTCAAATTTTCACTGCAAGCGCAGCGCCGCCCAACAGCACCAAATTATTGGGCGTTTCTTCTCCTATCTCTAATCTTTTCTGGCGCAATTCCTTTTGCGAGGCAGATAGAGGTATTTCAGAATCACGGCTTTCATGGAGTAAACTCTTTTCATCTCTTCAATTTTGTTTCTCTTTTTTTTTTTTTTTGAAATTATTCCAAAGTGTAAAGTAACAAATACAAGAGGAGTTCCAGGACAAAAGACGTTTAGAAATTAAAACAAACTACAGAAAACTGGACAGCCATATCTATCAGAAAAAAAAAACAATGGACTCAGAGATTAGGACCAGAGCATAATTGAAGATCGTCTGCTTTCATAGGACAAAAGCTCAGCCTTCGGTTGACTCCTTCTGCTATCCAAGGGATCGCAGACCAAAAACCGAGTGTAAAGGGGACCACAAAGAAAACTTTGCGATCTCCGAAGGTGAGCTTATGCAGGTATAAGAACCAGCAGCTTCATTCTCATCATAGTCCATTTCAAAAATCGTCTCCCATATATAAACCCAATTAAGAACAGGTCATCCTTCACTATCAAATGCATGATAACCTCCCTCCAACAAAAACCAAACTCCTCGAAGTCATCCAGAAAACAATAACACCCGTATTCCAATGTAAAACCAATCCATATTAGATGCATGCCATCACCGTAAAAGACGAGAACCCCGAAAAAAAAATATCGCAAAATGAACTTCCCTCTGTGTACCATGAATATCAAGAACACCCATGCCACATCGATAAGATAAAAAACAAAACCGAAAAGAGACCGAAATATGATAGGTTCTGTCAAAAAGACAGTCAGCATATGAGAGTGTTGTTAAGGTGGCTTCAATTTGCCCCACCGATTCATCAATTCTTGCAAGAGCATTTCCCATGAATCCTTATGTTTCCATCTTTTGATTTTTGCAACAACTCTGTCTTGAATCAGAGAAGCAACAGAGAAGAAGGAAGAGGCAGAAGAGGAGAAGAGACGGTTATTCCGCTCTCTCCAAATGGAGTAAATTGTTATAGCAGTAATCAGATAGTGTATTCTGGTAAATAATTTGTTAGTAAGGTCCTCCACATTCCCTAGGACCTGTTGGAGAGGATCAAGGAAAACTCCCATGAGGTAGTACCGCTCTAATTAAACTCATAGAGAAAGGGCATTCAAAAAAAAGATGAGCATGTGTTTCAGTAGAGGAATTACAAAAACAACAAGTGGATGTAGGTCCTAGACCCCTCCTGGCAAGGACATCAGATGTTTTCAAACCTCCCATATATGCTAACCAACAGTAGAGTGCAGGATTTATGGCATATCCCTTAAACCAGATTTCCTTGCTCCAACCCGATCGGAAGATGTTCAAATATAGCTCTTTTAAAATCTTTATTAGAAGGTGTATTCGTTGCACCACAAGATATCATCATCTCCTCCCTTAATCAAAAGGGGGGAAATCCTATTCGAAAGAGTAGAATTAGCATTTGTGAGATAAGAAGGAAGATGCCAGTGCCCGTTGACGATTATGGATTCCAACTTAGATCTGACCAGAGGAGCTAATAAGTGTTTCCCTTGAGAGCCTAACAAATCCGATAGAGAGGCACCCTTAATCCAGGGGTCATCCAAAAGAAAGAAGTCCTTTCCATTGCCAACCTGATAGGAAAGTTTGCTTTTAAATCTAGTGATAGTGGCCTTAATGGCTTTCCATAAAGGGGAAGCTTTAAGAGAGGAATTCCATAAAGATCCGTATTTTGTCTTGCACCATTTTGCAAAGATAGAGTCTCCTTTGCAAATTTTCCATAAAATTTTCATCTTACTCATTATATTAAGTGAGGATGCAGATAAGAGGCCTATACCCCCCTTATCTCTGGAAGCGTATGCGTCCATGAGATAGTATGAAGCTTTTTGGCCTCTCCCGAGTGATAGAAAAATTTAGCAGTAAAGGAACATATCCTCTTTATAATTCCAACCGGGATAGCAATAGATTGAAACCAATAAGTGAGGTAATTGTTCACTGAAGATCGGAGAAGCTGAAGCCTTCCACCCATAGATAGGAACTTACATTTCCACCTAACCATGATTGAAGTTTGTCAAAAGAGGATTGTAAGCTAATTTTAGAGGGCCCTTTACCGAGGTAGGCCAAGGTACTTAAGAGGGAAGGATCCTCGAATACCAAGTAAGGGAACTAAATCCTCCAACTTTTTACAGTTTTTAGAAAAGACAATTGAAGATTTATCTGGATTAATTTCCAGTCCAAGGTAAGCTTGAAGAGAGCCAAGAGAGGACTTAAGGGAACAAATGGTAGCAGAAGATGCTTCTCCAATAGCTAGTAAGTCATCGGCAAATAGAAGATGTGAGATGTGACAATCACCATGAGAAAGTGGATTGTACAAATGCAGGTTAACCTCCCTGTCCAGAATACATGAGAGAGTGTCCATAGCAATGGTGAATAGGAATGGAGATAGGGGCAGCCCTGTCTAAGCCCATTTGATGAAGAAAAAAACCTTTAATATTGCCATTTAGTACAATAGAGAATGGTACATCCATAATACAAGCTTCCACCCAATTAACAAACCTGTCATGAAAACCTTTTCTTCGAAGACGATGTAAAAGAGATTGCCTATTGATTTTATCAAAAGCCTTCCTTAGATCAAATTTTTCTAAAAGAGATTGTTGCTCTTTGGGGAAGAGAACTCATTACAAATTTCATATGCCAAGGACAAATTATCAGAAATGTCCCTACCATGAATAAAGGCTGATTAAGCATGGTTTATAAGATGAGGTAGGGTCTTCTTCAATCTAGATGCTAGAACCTTTGCTATGACCTTATATATTGTGTTACAAAGGGAAATAGGCCTATAATCCGCAATCAAATTAGAATGTTTGATCTTAGGAATAAAGGTGAGGAGAGAATGCTTGAACCGATTGGAAAGCTTGGAGGTTTTGAAGAAGTATTGACAAGATTAATAACAACTTTTCCGGTATCCAAGTATGTGAAAATTTAGAGTTAAAACCAGGCCCAGAGACTTATTCTCACCGATCTTTGAAAAGTGCATTCTTAATCTTCTGATCCGAGATATCCATGGCCAGTTCAGCCGCTTGGTCAGAAGAAAGACGTTCACCCGTTGGGAATTCCTGAGAAGGGAGAATAAAAGGATAGCTTTGGTTGAATAGAGAAGAGTAGTACTTACAAAATTCTGTTGCAATAGAATGATGCTCAGAAACAATCCCATTCTGCGTTTGAATTTCTCTAATGAGGTTGGCATTCTTCCTCTCTTTAATAGAGCAATATAGGAATTTTAAATCATCACGATTGTTTCAAGTGAGACTTTGCCCTCTGCTTGATCCATAAGCTTTCTTTCAAAGAGAGCTCCATATATTTTCCTTTAATTTCTTTCGCATCCAGAAGTAGTGAGGAGTTGCAAGGGTCTTTGTCTAGTAGATCCATAACCCTCTTTTGATCAATTAACACAGCTTCCAATTGCAACTTAATAGAATCAAGATTCCAAGTCCTGCTCTTTAATGCAATTTTCACTTGCTTCAGCTTACAAGAAAGCACATAGAGGGGATCCCCCTGAAAATAACTTCCCCAAGCAGCAGCAACAGTTCCCTGAAAACTTGGCTCCACAGACCAAAAATTTTTGAAGAGAAACCGATGTGGGGGAATATGGGGAAACTGGGGATAAGTTACAATAGGTGAATGGTCTGAAGAAAGAGGGGGGAGGACTTTATAGAAGGAGGAAGGAAAGTGGTCCAGCCAATAAGTGTTGCATAGGACACGGTCAAGCTTGGAAGAGATGGGATTGTGAATCTATTGATTGGACCAAGTGAAGAACAAGCCAGAACTTTGGAGTTCCAAAAGCTCACAGTCGTTTAAACAATTTTTGAAATCTAGAGAGTTATTAAGGGAGATGGAGTTTCCACCAGCTTTTTTTTGACTAGTAAGAATACAGTTAAAATCACCCATAAGGATCCAAGGGGAGTTAGTAGAATTAGCAATATTTTTGAGTGAATCCCACAGAAAGACTCTATTTCGAGCATCATTTTCTGCATAAATACAAGTCAAAAGGAAAGAAGGACTACCGGGGACCTTTACCCAACCATGAATTAGTTGATGGTTTTTGGAGATAGGATCAAAATGCATTCTGTCAGAGTTCCACTTAATCCATATTCGACCACCCGCCGAACAATCGAAGTTGGAGAAACTTGCTTCGGGTTGAAACAGTGTGAGGTTATGAAGAAGAGGGGATGAGTACAACGACTCACTATGGAGCTTAGTCTCCAAGAGGCATAACAAGTCAAGATGGGAACTATTTATGATTTGCAAATAGTCTAACTTCCTACCTGCCGTAGAAAGTCCTCGAACATTCCAACAACCCAGGGTAGGCTGTGTCATTGGGAGGAAGACGTGGCGGGCTTCCTGCCCTTTTTTTTGTTCCCTTTTTGTGTTGTTGGCGACTGATTGGATGAAGATTTGGAATGATCCCCTTCCATTAGATTTTACTGGTTTTAATACCTTTTGCGTAGAGATCGATATTTCCACGATTAGAGGAGCAGATCGGGTAATAACCCCAACATGAACGAACCGTGTGCTTTTCGCAAGGTTGGTTCAATATGCTCCACAGGGTCCAAGGTCTCTTCCTCTGTATCTATCGGGTCATCCATAGATGGTGAAAGGATCGGAGATTGATTAAGATCATTAATGGCGATCGAGGCAGATGGAGGTAAAGTGTTGTTCTCCATGGGAATATCCTGGTTATTTGCCAGAGGCAATTGATCATTATTGGAGGGGAGTTGAGCATCCTCTTGATGTGTAGTGTTATCAGACCGAGAGAGCCTCTCTCTCGGGCCATTTGCTTGTCGAGTCACTCGAGCACCCGCTCGACTTCTGCTACGACCACGATTCGGGTTAGTGGGAGGTGGGTTAAGAGGACAGTTGAGGTCACCGTGTGAGAAAGTACAGCATTTGGAATACACCGAGGGTTTCCAGTCGTATATAACATCTTGAATAAACTCCTTTCCATTAAGATTGATGGGGATAGAATCAGGGAAAGAGGAAGAAGTATTCACTTGCACACAGATTCTCGTGAATGTAATACGCGCTTTTGAAGCAGTGAGATTATCCACAACAAGGGGAGTACCTATCCGGCTAGCCACTTTCGAGAATCCAGTTTCATTCCACAGATAGAGAGGAAAGTTAGGTAATTTGATCCAAATAGGTAGCTCGGTTATTAGCTCCTTGGAGGGCCAAAAATCCCACGTCCACTTCTGAAACACAAAGGGACGCCCGTTGAGGAAGCAAGGACCCGAGTCCCACACTAGATTAAAGTCCTCCGAGCATGTAAATTTGAATAAGAAGTAGTCTCCTTCGAGTGTAAGAAGATCAAGGCTCCCCCGAAACTTCCACTTCTTTCTAACCACAGGGAGCAGTGAGCCATAATAAGGGCGTTTGCCTATAGCGTGACCAATCAATGAGAGGTTCCACTCCTTTTGTCCCTCTGCTAGTTCTTCGGCCGAGAAGGAAATAGCCAGAGAGTCAGATGGAATAAAAGAAAAGGGCAACGACTGGCTTTTGTCATTTTGAGCCAGTAAGAGATCTTTCCAAACACTAGTGCTATTAGCATGATTAATCTGGAAACCAGATGTGGACGAAGAGAGATGGGATGTCGAAAGAGGGGGGAATGATGTTTGCATATCCATCATACCAAAAAGGGGCTAACCCCCGGCCGAAGCCGGAGGTCAGAAGGGGGGAGAAGGGAGAGAGACAAACTAAGGAGAGGGAGAGGGGGGTGGCAGAAAAGATCGAGTGGAGGAGGAAGAAAGGGAGAAACGAGGACTTCTTGAAAACCCTACGCATCTGGTTCCTGCTCTTTTAGTTTCTCTTCTTTTCTTCAAACTTTTCTTTTAAAGCAATCATAACAAACCCTAACAACCTCCACGCCATTCCCGACAACACTCCACGACAGCGCTCCCACTGATAACAAACCTCGCTAAAGGTTCTGGTTCCGCGTACTCATCATCTCGGCCGTTCACCGCTAACCAACTTCACATCCTGCGTTCTCCCTACAGGCCATCTACCTTTCTATAAATATCGATACCTAATATAGCATGTGTGATTCTCTTTCTCTTACTACGGCATGTATCCTCTCTCTATTATAGTAATACAGGTCTGTGCATTGTAGCTTTCTTCCTTTCTATTCTACTTACTTGTCACGGAGTTAAATAAGAGGAGATCAACCATACTCTCTTAGTCATACCTAATATAGCATGTGTGATTAATTTTGTAGGATTGATTCACGAGCTAATTGTACTACTTATATTTTTTTTCTATAATTTTTATTTGATTTTATTTCATATAAGTTGAATTAAATGAAAAATACTTTATTATATCTAAGATAATCAACATATTTTTTTTTTTTGCAGAATCAAAGGAAAAAAAAATTGTTGCCATATACTTGAAAGAGACTTTTGAGAAATGGAAATTATTCAACTTTTTATTGCAGCATGTATTCCTGTTCGTAAGATGTTCATTGTGACTGGCGTTGGATCGTTTATAGCACTTCCCTTCATTGGTATTTTAAGTGAAGAAGCAAGGATTAGCTTGAACAGTGTAAGACATTGTTTTAATAGCAATTTTATGTGATGTTTTTTTAACTATTTGCTTACCATTGTATAGGCCAAAACTCTGTTAATTTTATCATTAATTGAAATATATATATATATATATATATATATATATATATATATATATATATATATATATATATATATATGGATTATGATGAGATTAATTTTATTATGTGTCAGAGAAATCAACGAAAATTCACTCTCTATTGATTTGATTTAATCATGTTAGTTCTCATATATTATTTTATCATGCTTTATTTAATTACACATGTCTAATAATTTAGTTATATTTGTCAATTAAATTCAATTATACTACTCTCTCTCTCTCTCTCTCTCTCTCTCTCTCTCTCTCTCTCTCTCTCTCTATATATATATATATATATATATATATATATATGTAATGTTATTAACGTATATAATAATATTTATTTTAATTAGCAATATCTTAGCTTTGACTCAGACCATCACCACTGAAAATATTATCAAACTTATCTAAATTCATTGCCAAAAGAACCGTACAGAATTTTTTATTATTATTTGAAAAGAAAAATTGGAATCATTGAGGCTCCATGTTCGTTCTAGGGCTCGCGCCGGGTCTCTCTTCGGCCTTTCTCATCGTCTCTTACACCTTCTTCCGTCTCCCCATCTCTATTTTTTCCTCTGACCGCTTTTGTTGCTCCCTTATCTGACCTCCAGCTTTACCGGAGGTTAGGTTTTTTTTTTTTTAGTTAGTATGGATACGAATACTCTACACCTCACCTCTTTCCCTCCTCTCTCCGCTTCCTCCCCAAAAATCCTTACGGGAGGCCTCCCCATCCCTTCCAACAATGGATCCGGTCTCTGGAAGGAACTCCTTCTGGCTCAGAACGGAAAAAGCCAGGAAATACCTCTCTCCTTCATCCCATCCGATGCCCAAGAAGTTTCATTCTCTGAAGAGGAACTTTCAGAAGGTCAGAAAGAATGGCAATTATCTTTGATAGGTCATGCAATTGGTAAACGGCCATATTATGGCTCCCTTCTCGCAGCAATACGTAAGAGGTGGAAATTCAAAGGCAATCTCGATCTCCTTACACTTGAAGGGGACTTCTTCCTTTTCAATTTTACTTGTCAAGAAGATTACAACTTGGTATGGGATCATGGGCCATGCTTCCTGAACGGCCGTCTATTTGTCTTCCAGAAATGATCATGGGACTTTCGGCCATCCAAAGAATCCATCTCTGAACTACCTATTTGGATCAAGCTGCCGAACTTCCCGCTCTACTGTTGGAATGAATCAGGCTTTTCCAAGGTCGCCAGTCGTATTGGTATTCCTCTGGCAGTGGACAATCTCACCGCATCAAAGGCAAGAGTTATTTTTGCCCGTATATGTGTTCAGATCTCTACTACTTTTTCTCTCCCCGATTCCATTCCAATTAACTTAAATGGTATGAAATTCACCCAAGAGATCATTTATGATTGGAAGCCGTCCCCTTGTTCTCAGTGCAATACTTTTTCGCATGATAAGCATTCTTGCCCTCTGAACCCTAAGCCTCAAGCTAACACTAGGGGTCGTAGTAGAAGCCGTGTTTCTGCCAGGGGGTATACTCACACATCAACTTCCAATCAGACAAACACCATTAGAGTGGATCCTCCCCATCAAGATCCATCAATACCTCCATCTTCTTCGGAAGTCTCTAGCTCTAGGGATGCTCCTAAGGAAGACCCAATTCTACCAACCCCCCCCCACCACCAACAACATCATCAATGATCTTAACCACTCCCCTATCCTTTCACCTCCTATGGAGGAGCCCAATATCTCAGATGAGGAACTGATAACCCCCCGGGAGCAGAGTGACCAAACTACTATAGATACTACAAGGGTTTTTCAGCCTGTTGGGATTATTACTCGATCAGCAGCAGCTTTTCCTAGTAGACAACCGATCATTAAGGCAACTGAGAAGATCCCAAAAACTCCTGATAAACACCTATAGGAGGGGGAATCCTCAAAAGAACCTACAAATCCCAATCCCACTCCACATAAGGGTAATAAGAAAAAGGGCAAGAAGCCCACTCCATCCACTTCCCAATGAATCATCCAAGACTAGGCAGCTGGAATGTCCGTGGTCTCTCTGCACCTGGAAGAAAACTAGACAGTCTGAGGATCATTAAGGACCACCATCTGGACCTCTTGTGTCTCCTTGAGACCAAAATACAATCTGAAACTTCTCATTCTGCCTCCACCCTTCAAAGCTTCACAATGTTTCCTTCTGAAGCAAGTGTTTCGAATTTTGAATGTGCTCCTGGTGGGAGAATTTGGATTAAATGGTGTGCTGACAAGCTGACTTTCAATCCAATTACTATGAATAATCAATTCATCCATGGATGTGTTACTGTCCCGGGTCATCATTCTTTTCTTCTTACTTGTATCTATGCTGAGAATGATGCCAAGCTTAGGCTTTCCTTGTGGAATTCTCTCAGAAATCCGGCAGATTTGAGCAACAACCCCTAGATCTTGATGGGGGACTTCAACTGTATTCTTTCTTGTAAGGATAAAGTCGGTGGAAACTCTATCTCTTTGAATAATTCCCTCAACTTCAAGGACTGTATCAATGACTGTGACCTTGTCGAGTTACTCAGTACTGGCTTATTCTTCACTTGGTCTAACCAACAAATTGATAGACCTATTTTTTCTAAGATTGATCGGGCCCTTTGTAACTCGTGTTGGCTAGAGAATTTTCCCTCATCCTATTATAAAGTTCACCCTCCACTAACATCTGATCACTCTCCTCTAGTGATCTTTCTGCACTCCCCTTCTACCTACTCTCACCGTTTTCTTTTTAAGAACTACTGGATTTCTGACTCGAGGTTCATGGATACGGTTAAATTGGCTTGGGGTAATTTCATTCAAGGTGATCCACTCTTCATTTTATCCAAAAAAAACTAAGCCTAGTCAAGAGGGTCCTTAAAGATAGAAGCTGGGAGAAATTCCCTCTTGTGCAACAAATTGAAGCTGTAAACTCTGATCAAGACAAGGTTTTGAGAAGACTTGAAGCTGGTCCCAATAACCCCTCCCTACTTCTTGATGCAAAGGATATCAAAGCTCGATATACGGATCTTACTATCAAGGAGAGTATTTGGCTTAAGCAGCGAGCTAAGGCACATTGGCTTATACACTCTGATGACGACCTTAAATTTTTATACTGTTCGATAAAAGAAAGAAAGAATGCAAATCTCATAAGAGAAATCCAATCCACTGCTGGGTGTATTACTGATCAGAACTCAATAGCTAAAGCTTTTTGTAAGTACTTTTCTATTCTCTTTAATAGTGGCTATCCTCTAACTCTTCCTGTGCAGAACTTCCCTTTGGGTAAATGTCTCTCCTCGGCTCAAGCAGGTGAGCTCGAAACTGACATTATTGATCAGGAAATCATGGCATCTCTTAAAAGCATTTGTGAAAACAAGTCTCCTAGACCAGATGGGTTCAACTCTAAGTTTTACACAGCCACTTGGGAATTAACTGGGAAAACCTTTCTAAATGCTGCTCACTTTTTCTTCAAGTTTTCAAAACTTCCAAATTGCTTCAAACATACTCTTATCACACTCATACCTAAAGTCAAGCACTCTACCCAGATAGAGGACTTCCGTCATATCTGTCTTTGCAACACTTTTTATAAGGTTATTGCTAAAGTCCTTGCTTGTAGATTGAAGAAGTATCTCCCTCTTATTATTGATAAGGCTCAATCAGCATTTATAAAAGGGAGGTACATCTCTGATAATTTGGCATGGCATATGAAATATGCAATGAATTTTCCTCTAGTAAGAATCAGCACTTCCTTGCCAAATTCGATTTGAGGAAGGCTTTTGATAAGGTAAATAGGACCTCTCTATTACCTAGACTCCTGAATAAAGGTTTTTCTGAGAAGTTTGTTAAATGGATAGAAGTATGTATCATGGATATTCCCTTTTCAATAGTGCTCAACGGTAGCATAAAAGGCTTTTTCCCCTCTACTAATGGGTTAAGACAAGGATGTCCTCTCTCACCATTCCTTTTCACTATTGCTATGGATACCTTATCTTGTCTTATTGATCATGATGCTAATCTTGGGTTGTATAACCCCTTCTCTTTAGGAGATTGCAAGATATCACACCTGTTGTTTGCTGATGATCTTCTGGCCATGGGTGAAGCTTCAAACTCTACATTGAATTCTCTTAAGCACAACCTTAGCTCCCTGGAATTGTATCTTGGGCTGGAGATCAATAAAACTAAGTCCTCCTTTTGCTTTTCTAAGAACTGCAGAAGGATTGTTGAATTAAACACGGTGTTAGATATAAATCATGGATACTTTCCTATCAAATACCTTGGACTACCTTTGAGTTGTGGTCCAATTAAAATGGCCAATTTCAATTCCCTGTTTGATAAACTCCATAAGTGGCTGGCTAGTTGGAAGTGCAAATTTCTCTCACTCGGGGGTAGACTTCAATTGATTAGATCCTCCGTGAATAACTACCTATCATATTGGTTTCAATCTATGGCAATTCCTAGTGGGATAATTAAACGAATTTGCTCATTTACAGCAAATTTTTTCTATCACTTCGGGGAAGCTAAGAAACTACATACCATTTCCTGTGCCCATACTACATTACCCAAAAATAAGGGGGGTATTGGACTCATTTATGCTTCCTCACTTGATTTGATTTGTAAGATTAAAGTCTTATGGAATTTTTGTCTTGGAGAATCTCTCTTTGCAAAATAGTGTAAGTCAAAGTACATCTCTATTTGGAATACTATGCACTATAAAATTTCTCCACTTTGGAAAGTAATTAAGACGACGGCTGTTAGATTCAAAAACAAACTTACATACAATATTGGTAATGGTCAAGAATTCTCTCTCATTCATGATCCTTGGTGTGGTGGTAACTCATTCAACGGACTTATGGGAATCAAGGCTCCCCAATTTTTGGGTTTTCATGAAAATGCTAAACTAAGCATATAATCTCTAATGGAAAGTGGAATCTCCCTTCTTGTCTTATGACTGTATATCCACTATGCTCTAACTTGATACTCTCCTCCTCAATTATGGGTGGTGAAGACCATATTCTGTGGAACAATCTAAAGCGTCCTACCACTCAGAACTTCAAGGAAGCTGTGTTTGAATCTCACCCTTCTGTTTGCTGGAGCAATGCAATCTGGTTCAAGGGGAATGTCATTAATTTCGCACTCTATTGCTGGATGGCCATCTTGGGGGGACTTAAAACATCTGACATGTTAGCTAAGAAGGGTCTCAGGTCCACTACAACCTGTTGTTTCTGTCATTCTCAAGAGGAATCACATTTACACCTTTTTTTTTGAATGCTCATATTCTATGAAACTGGTTAGAACCCTGCTTCCTAATGGCCAATTTCTCCTTATGCAGTTCTCACTAAAGCAAATTTTGAGTGCAGTGGAGGATAATGAACACAAAGTGATTATTAGGCTGAAATTCCTGATTATTGCTACTATGGTATATTCCTTGTGGAGAGAAAGAAACAATCATTTTTTCTCTCAGACCTCTTCCCCTTCTTCCTCTCTTATCTCGTTGATACGTGTGAGGGTTGCAGCTAAAATGAAGAGATGGAAATTCAAAGACTCGTGGCCTGGTCATGTTAAAGATCTGATGCTTCAATGGTGTAGTTACAAGCCACCGTAGCTTTTCTGTTATTCCCCCCATTTTCTCTCTTCCTGCTTGTGTTTTTACGCTCGATGCGGCTGGGATGGACAATAATGATATTTTTGATTGAATTATTCATGAGGGACTCCTGCTTGGATGGCCTTCTCAACAACCTGGGAAGCTCTTTGTTCGGGTTGAGCCATTTTCTCTTGTCTTATAACCCCACTGGAAGGCTGCGAAGGTAACCGCAGGACCCTTTCTTCTCTTCAGCTTTCATTTGGCTGAATTTTTGGTTAGCTGGTTATACTAGCTTGCGTTGATCTAAGTCCTGGAGATTATCCTAGCTGCACTTGCTCCGAGGATTTCATTTAGAGGTGTTGTTTTGGTAGTTTCTGTGTATCAATCGGTTTAGTTATCTTGTTGTAGTTTTTTTTGGGTTACCTCAGTCTGTCAGTGTATTGCTGGTTTAAATTGTAACTGTTTTTTCCCTTCTTACTTTTGGAATTAAAATTGGGCAAAGCCCTCAAATTCTTCCAAAAAAAAAAAAAAAAATTGGAATCATTTTGAAAATAATTGCAAGACTTTCCACTCATTAAGTGTCTATTTTTTATTATTGTTATTATTATTATTATTATTTGACAGCTTACGTTTCTGAAACAGAAATAATAAACCTGTAGAAAATTTTGTGGAATAAAATGGCAACAAGAAATATTCTCATTTTATATTTCAACGGCTCTTTAATGAAATTCAAGACTACTATATGACTATTCCATCGTTGCCCGAGTTTGATGCTTTATCCTCAACTTTTCCAAAAAAAAAAAGGTTTTTTTATTTTTAATTTTAAAGCAAGTGCGGAAAGGATTTTTTTAAATATTTTTCACCGACGAGTTTTGATTTTTTTTTTCTCTCTCTCTCAGATCATATAAGCTGCCAGCTAGAGATGCAATCTAAAAAAAATTTGTAGATTTTGTCTTTTTGTTTTATTTGATTTAAGATATTTTATTTGAATATAAGATTTTATTATATATATAAATGTTTTCTTGTAGATAAAACATTTTATTCAAATCTTTTAAAAAATAAAATATATAAATCTTTAATTTTGACATAATAATCTGTTAAATATAATCCTTTTACTCAAATTAACGCCTCATCACAGTTTTTAAATGATAATTTTAATTATTATTTTAATCTTTAATTAGTTCATTAATTATAAAATGCTGACAGTAATCTTTGATTTAACAGGTCGTATATTATGTATTTAATCCTTCTCTTGTGGCAAACAATTTATCAGAGTCCTTCACTTTGAATAGTGTGTGGCTTCAACGTAAGTTTCATCTGTCTGAAACCATACTACTAATTTGCTATTATTAAAAAAATTAATATTTTACCAATAAAAGTCTCAAACTTTCAAAAAAAAAGTATTTATTTCTTATTTAAAATTACAATTTAAATATAATAATAATGTTTTTCTTATCAACTTTAACTGCATTTATGCCATTTTATCAGAAAAAGGTTACTAAATAAAAAATTTTAAATAATATTTACTATTACTCATTAAATAACTATGTTAGATTTATTTAGATGTATACAAATTTATATATTTTTAAAATATTTCTCATATATTGCTTTAAGTTTAAAAAATAAAAATCCCTAGAGATATTTATTCATTTAACGAGGATAAAATTTATTAATTATATGACTTAAAATTTATATATTGTTTAAGAAAATGTCTCAATTTATAATTAAGTGTTCCTTTTATTATATCTTAAAGAGTAATATTTTCAATCATTTTAAAATATTTGCATCACTGATATTTTATTTTATTATTTTCCTTACATACATATGGTTTATGCCTATCAACATTCTTCTCACCTTTATTATTGGTTCAGCATTTGGATGGATCTTTAGTAAAATTATCAAAGTTCCTTCCCATTTAAGGGCCCTTTTTCTGGGTTGTTGTACTTCAAGTAAAATATGCAGTAATAATAATAATAATAATAATAATAACGTTTTATTCTGTTAAATTTAAATAGATGTATAATAAAGTTCGAAACAGATATATTAAGTAGTTACAATAATAGAGAGATAATAAATATAATCATATAATATATTGTTATATTTTTGCAGAATATATAGACTCATCAAAGTTATTATTTAAAAGGGGCAGTTACATATATACGCACAATTCTTTTATATTTACGGATCTGATACTTTAAATATAATGTTTATATAAATAACTCTTAACTCTTTAATATTAGACCAAAAATATCAATATTGAAATACACATTTTCATATGTAAAAAAAAAAATTATATATATATATGTCAATATCAAATTTTAGGTGTTGGATGAATGCATGAGAATTATGTCTATTTTTTTTTAAATTAATTAGATTAGATAGCTAGCCAGCTTTTCTTTTAAAATAAATTGCATTGGCCTTCATGTATTATTTAATCATTTATAAACTTTTTTGTTGTTGTAACTGTGTTTCTACAAAATTTATAATTCTATTTTTTTTTTAAATTACATGCATATCTAAAAATTTTATATTTAAATATATAATATTTTTAAATTTTTTATTCATAAAAAAATATTTCAATTTAATAAAATAATAATAATACTGATATTTTTAATGTGATATTAAAATTTTAATTGATATTTATGTAAATATTAGAATTTAAATATTAGATTTATAAATATATAAAAATTATATGATATGTATGTAAATTTGATCTCTTATTTTTTATATTACAAATAGATTAATGCTTATGCCATCCAGTTCACATTATCAAGATTGTTTACAGTTCCTGACATTAATAAAAATGACAACAGCACTCTCCGAGAAGCCAGCAATTACTGCTTTGAGAAGGTTGTGTAGTGTGTACACCATCAATATGTGGACCGGTATGTCATCAACATTTTCATTGATTTGTTTTAATGGTGATATATATATATATCCTTAAAAGCTAAAATAAAATTTAATAATGTGCCATGCAGATTGTAGGACTTACAATTGGCATCGTTTATCCATTCAGAAGAAAACTAGTAGGTGATGATGCTCCTCTTCGTGCAGTTCAAGGCGCCATTAGTTTGTTGGGGTATATTCTTAACCTTTGATCTGATACCGTTCAATAAAGTAGTCTTTATTTTTTATTTTTAAATACGCATTATATATAATTAAATTATCATAAATTATATATTTAATAGAATTGAATATAAAATAATAATAATAATAATAATAATAATAATAATAATGAACCATGAAGTCTGATTCAAATTATTGGAAAAAAAGCTAATGATAATACTGATATAATTCTGTTATGTTTTTCAATCACAGTGATGGAACTATTCCTGCAAGCACTTTAATAATGGGAGGAAATCTTGTCAAAGGTATATATAAGTCTTCTATTTAACATTTTATCGATAAGAAAATACTATTATAAAGTAATATCATAATAAAACTGCATTTAAATAATCACCATCACAAATTTAAGCTATTATTTCACTTTTTAATTACAAAATATATATGTTATTTCACTTGTTTTTTTTTTTTTTTTTTTTTTTTTTTTTGAGGGGTGCAGGATTTCATAAACCTGATATCAAAATCTCAGCTGTTATTGGTGTAGTAATTGTTCGATATCTTCTTCTGCCTTTGACGGGCGTTTGTATAATTAAAGGAGCAATTCATATTGGCATTTTGCATCCCGATCCACTGTATCAGTTTGTTTTATTGGTGCAGTATTCTCTTCCACCTGCCATGAACATGGGTAATTTATATAATATGTTTTTTTTCATGATTTTAATAATTAATTAAAAGTATAATACTATCAAATAATTTAGAATGATAAATGCTGATTATGCTCTTTTTTTTCATTTAACTTAATCTAAATATTAACATATTTGATTAATATTTAATTTTTAGCGAAATAAATTTGAATATTATTTATGAAATTGTTATTGAAGGATATCATCAACTTAAACAATTAATATATGTTAATAATAATATAATAGTATATAGCAAATGAATATGCTAGTGAAGATGCAAAAATATTATTAGCTTCTTCCCATCTTCTTTGGGGTCAATTGCTTCTTAGTAAAATATGGGATGGATATTAATGAAACACTGATATATATGTGTTCATTATATAATATTTATTTCCAAATTTAATTAAGAATAAGATCTAGTTAATATAAATATATGTTTAGTATATTGTTTTCTAATAAGTCTAAGAAATGATGATTAACAAATTTATAAAAATAAGTTAAACTTAGCTGAATATTTATTTAAATTATGCTATGTATTATTTTGAAATTATATATATTTATATATATTTGTGTGTGTGTGTGTAATTTATTTGGATTTATTTTATATTTATCTAAAATTACTTGTATTTATTATTTATATACTTTTTAGAAACTAATAATCTTGTGCTCAAAATTAATTTTCTCCAAGGATTGGCTATTAATGTTATCATAAAGTTTACATAAGCTTAAAATTTAAGAGTATATCAATAAACTAATCATCTAAATGCCTATCATGCTTAATTATACTAAGAAGAGATAATTAATTTATATCTTATAATCCTTTAAAATGTTATGCCAGCTTATTCTTTTCTACCAAAAAAAAAAAAAAAATGATTTTGTGACTCAAATTCATTGTAGTGGTTCGGATTAATTAAACTATGATAATATAGTTAATGAAGTTGGGCTCAATTAATATTTAATTTGTTGAATGAATTTTTCTTACATACAATTTCTTATTATATGATATGTCTTTTATAAAAAAGGAATTAATTATAATTATTTTAAATACTTTTATTTTTGTAACATTTAGTTGAATTAGTCATTGGGATTTCATGTTGGGTCATATGCTAGTTGTTTGAAGACTATTTGGAAAATTTGAAATCATTTTTAATAGATAAATAAGAGGTATTGGTGCATATATATAGCCCTTATATTTTAGAGTAAAAATCAAATAGAATTTTAATCTCTTTATGTTTTAATGTGAAATCAATTTGAGATTTTTTTCATAAAATTTTCTAATTGTTCATCCAATCTTTGCAATTCCTTTAAGCTTAAGTTGTTGTATGATTTTAGATTCATGTTAATTCATAGAATATCAAATGGGGCACAAAAATCTAAGTGAGGTATATGCACATTAATATTTTAGTCATCAAGTTAACAAGTCAAGCTAGTGAATTAATATAAGTTTAAATTGTCATGCAATACAATGAGATACAAAAAGACTTCCTCATATATATATATATATAGATATATATATATATATATATATATATATATATATATATATATATATATATATATATATATATATATATATATATATATATATATATATATATATATATATATTAATTATTTTGTTAGGCATCATACCAAAGAAACTTTGTTGCCTCCATCATAGTAAAACTCCATTTCTCAAAAGTTATAACTAATCAATGGGTGAGTGAGCTTATATGACTTGAAAGCCAAGCTTAATGAGGAACATCAACATTATCATGCACAAGAAATCAAGTTAGTAGAGTAAGCATTGATATTGATTGTCTTATCTTTATTGTTATTTTTTATTTTTTATTTTTTTTTATAAGTTGAAATCACACACAAACAAGCAATTAAATAGATAAAAGAGTAAAAATAAGATTTCTTTAAGTTAAAAACCTTTTGAGAGAAACATCATGAAATTTGTCCCTATTGAATATCATCAACTATCTGTATAAAATCAGCACATTCCACCTGCTTTAATAAAAGATATATGTTAGATAGTTAGAATAAGAAAGTGGATGTCATTGATTGTAAATGCATGTGATGGTGGATATAATGATATAATTAAGAGGGTGCGATCGTCGAATATTTATTGTTGAAAAATATTAAGGTGTAGGCCTCACTAATGATAATCATGATGTAAGTTTCGCTGAAGACAACAATGATACAAGTAAAATTATGGTCTAAGTCTAGATATGATACAATTGAGGTTGAAGTGTAATTCAAGAAGATGACTATAATTTAAGAGAGGTTGTAACAAAAGTTTGGAAGTGTCAATGAGTCTAACATAAATAAAGTAATGTCAAAGTTTGAAAAAGATGGATGCAGTACAAGCAGCTTATAACGCATGCTTAAAATAAGATACTTGCAAAATAAGTGAGATTGTGTAGTAGATATTCAAAGAAATGGTTGGAATTATGCCCTCTTGTCTAGCTGCTTATCTAGAGACCAACTATAGCACCCATAAACAATGACCTTGTGTGATTATTGACTTTATTTTTTAGGGTTTTTTATTTATATGTTATTTCACCTATGTGATACCCACATATACATATCACAATTTTTGTTTAATGAATTTCCTCTTTAAATGATAATATAAATAGTATTGGATTATGATATAATTGATATAGGGTATATGATTAAACTTTTAGTTGATATTTTGCATTATTTATTAACGCTTCTCATATCTCCATTTTGGAAAAATAAAAAAAGAGATTTTTTTTTTGGGTGGGAGAGAGAGAGAGAAGAGAAGAGATTAAAAGGCGTATGAAGCCAATTTAAAAGTGAGGGTAATTAGGAGAAATATTCTACATATCATTTTTCAAAGAAAATGCTCAGATTACATAGTTCTCTCAATGAATATATATATATATATATATATATATATATATATATATATATATATATATATATATATATATATATATATATAATTACAATGAGTTTATGATGGCTTGCTATTAAAAAAAACAACACTAGTAAATTTACTAATAGTTTTAAGGTATCAAAATTTATTGCAATCAATAAATTTTTTGTCATAAGTGCGATGACAATACATGTTAATTTTTTTGGGTTTTCATGTTAATGATTCAAAAATAGAAAATAGTTGTACATGGTTAGCCCCAAAAATCTCACCTCATCAAACACATTTTTTATAATTTTATAACATATAGCAGTGCATTATACATGTAGAAATGCTCTCAAATAAAAAACTATGTAATATTTCAATATCTAACAATGAATAAATTTTGTTAATATTTATTTGGTGTCATATGATCATAGCTTATCATCACAAAGTTTATGCTAAAGAAAATATAGCTTTATCATAGGAATACCTCATTTCATAAAATCTATACCAAATCGATAGGTGATTGAGCTTGCATAATTTACAAGATAAGCTTAATAAAAATCAGCATCCTTATTATATGAAAGTGATTGAGTTAGTGGAGTGACCATCAATCTTAATTAACTTAGATTTTTGATACATGTACACAATAAATCAAATAAAAAAAATGAGTAAGGTATAAGATTCTTATATTAAAAAGCCATTATATGAGAAGATTATTAGATCTTATCCCAACTGAATAACATTCACTATTTATAAAAAAAAAAATAGTAAAAGGGTGGTCTACCTCCAAATAATTTAATAAACTTTAATAATAGATCGATCCCTCATGAGTAGTTAATAAAGTCAAATTCAATAGGTAGCAATGCAGGCCTTCATGCGCATTTATTGTAGATGTATGTAATGATATGAACAATGCCATAACTAGAAGTGGTCAAAATATCATCATTGTTGAAGATGGTGCATGTCTCTATGAAGAAATTTGTGATGTATATCTCGCTAAAGACCACTATAATATAGAAAAGGTTACGCAGTGTGTGTGGATATGGTATAAATAAGTGCAAGTTTTGAAGGAGATAACTAAAATATAAGTGAGATTATAATATAAGTATAAAAATGGCATTGAATATACCAAAAGTTGGGCTTTAGTGCAAATCTTAAAGGAGATGACTTCGATGCAAGTGAGTTTGTAACACATGTTTGGAAGAAGATAGTTGTAACATAAAAAAAAGTGAGATTATGTAGTAGATCTTAAAGGTGACAACCTTCAAAAATGGCATTGTCTTTAACGATTGCATTTGAATACATATACTAATTTCAGTTTTATACATATTTGAACTAGGCATGGGTCCCCAAAACATAAAGCATGTATTTCCATTCATGGAGCACATCATAGTTTCACTTAATATATTAAGCATGATCTTACCACGAAGCATACAATAAATCTCTTTTAAATAATCTTTTTTAGCATGAGGTTAGAAATTGAACAATATATGATCATTGACATGATAAAGCTTATTAAATCTAATTTCATTTGAGAAGAAAAGCATCCCACTTTGTTAGTTAATATTATTCCAATTAAAAAGAACTATGTAAAAATTTATGCATGCATTGACTTCTATGATTTAAATAATTATTACCCTAAGAATGTCTTTTCTTTATCTATCCATGAGCTATGGTTTACTCCACCTCTTCATAAGATATATATATATATATATATATATATATATATATATATATATATATATATATATATATATATATATATATATATATATATATATATATATTCATAAATGGTTTATTTAGATACAATCAAATGAAGTGGTCCCTAAAGATAAGAAATCCATTATATGTCATATTAGCATATATTGCTACAAGGTGATGCTTTTTACCTTGAAAATATTAAAGCCACCTACTTGTATGTCATGAAACTTATATTCAATGACCTTTTTCATTTGTGATCAGCATGATTTTTATGAAAATTTTACATATGTTAAGCTTTCATTTCATTTGTTTTCTATAAAAAAAATATGCTATTTGTAGTTTATTTTGTGTTGAAATAGAAAATTTCAGATATCTAAAGAAAAAAAAAATTTGGGCTAGTGTTCAGGGTTGCAAAAGCAACATCGCAATACTCTGATAGGCCAAATTTTGTAGAAAAATAAAGAAAGAAGCTCCTAGGCGCTGGCTTTCCTGCACCGCGATGCCATTAAATGAAGGTTCAAGATAGAGAAGGTTGCCCCATGATGCTAGTTATCAGTGACGCGATGGCCAAAAATTATGCACTAAAGATAGAGAGCGTAGCACATTGGCACAAAATCTTCAGCGCCAAAACATCGATTCTTAATAGAGGAACTTTTAGCCAGAGGCGCCAAAATTCAAGCCCTGCAGTACTAGTGGACTCAAGAATTAAGTCAGATAATAGAGAAGTCAATGTCAAAACGCCATGATGCAGTGTCATACTTAGCGCCTAGGCGTCACATTCGTAGTGTCATGGCGCAACGACCCAACAAAAGCAGTTTGAGCAATTTTGCGGGGCAATTTGGGTGATTTTTGTACCATCTCCAATGGAGCAACTACTCTAAGCTATAAATAGAGGTTCTTTTTCTAACAAAAAGTTTTTGGGCTGTTGGAGACTGTAAGTGTGAGGGCACTTGGAGAGCGACACTCCAAGTGTAGTGTGTGTATGTTATTGCTATGTAAGTGTGTGTTTATATTGTGTTTATCTAGTGTTGTAAGTGTGTTTTAGTGGAATACAAGAAGAAGAAAGCCTAGAACAAAGAGTACACACTAAAGTTATTGTGATCTCCATCGAGAAGCAGAGAGAAAATAGTACAGAGCAGATTAATAAGAATTTATTTTGTTCTCTCTTCCTTTTTTTCTCTAATTATCCTTGATTTGGTTTATGAATTTCTTTTTCTTTACTACGAGTTCTTATACTATGAACAACTAAGCATTTAGTGCTCTAAATTTATATATATTTTGAACATTATCTTGTATTAGACTGTCTTTGTGGAATGATATAAGAAAATTATTTGTGCTTTATTGCAAAGTGTGTTTTGATTTTTTTTTGTGTGCTTAATTTAGTTATAATTTGGCCAATTTTAATGTTAAAATTTATTGTGATCTAGAGATATTGGCAGAGTTCTAGAGGAATATTAGGTAGAAACAAACAGATATATTAAATAGATATTTATGATATACTTGTTTTCAGGATCCGTAATTGTTTCAAGGTAAATTGGAAAAACACAACTAATCAAATATTAATTGGGACTAGATAGAAAACGGATTAAAGGAATTGATTTGGTTATATTAATCTAGGCATATATGATATAACATATAAACTCTTGGCTAACATTATATGCTAGAAGTTAGTTCCATAATAGTTTAATTAGGATAAACATCAAAACTGCATAAATTTTAAAATATTACTTTAATTATCAAGAACAACATTCTTCTTTCATATGAAAATTATAAAAAAAAACAATTACTTTATAAATTTATCATATAGTTTAATTTTAATATTTAACATTGTTGAATAAAAATGTAAACTTAGATATGGCTAGTTATTAGCTTAATATAATTAAACATAACTCAATTTTCATGAAAACAATATTTTATTCATCATTATATTACTTGATACGACATGTGCACTTGTGTATATTATTTTAGCCAAGTCAATTAGCAAGTTGTGTGTTATGTCAATGACTCGATCTAGGATGAACACCTTTAGGACTTATATTATTATCTTCAAGCATGTATGCAAGTATGACCTCAGAAAGAATCCCTTAAAATATGATTTGAAAGTACCATCCATCAAGTTCCCAGCTTACATTCTTTCTTATAGTGGCATTGATATTATTTCTTTGAAGATTAAGACCATTTTAAAGATAAAACATTTGAAGAGTTGTAGACCTCATTTTTAGAATGAGCTCTTAACTCCTCCATCTTTGACATAAGACTCTTCTTATACATTAAGAGTTCCTTAGTCTTAAGATATTTCTAGTGATTAGGTGAACACTTAACCTAACCCTAGAGACTTATAAGATTTAGTCATAGGAATAGGTTATGCCTTAGGGGTGTTAGGAAAATTTGCCTACCCCATAGCTTGAACCAAATCCTCACTTCCTTCTTTCAAGACAAACTCCAAACTCATATCAACTTCAACTCCAAATCAAACCTTGAACCAATTTCAATGAATTTTCTCAAATCATGAATCAATTCCAAATAATTGAAACCCATAATTGAAATCCATAACCAAATCCAAATTCTAAAAATATTTCCTAAGCCCTTTGATTCTATCTTATGGACTTAGCTCAAATCAAATCCAAATCAATTCAAATTCAAGAAATTTTCTCATAACCCATTGATATTCTCATTTATATCCACAAATATAAATGAAATATAAATTCAAATAATCAAAACCAATTCAAAACCCAAATCCAAATCAAACCAAAATCCAACTTGTGTCTTTTCAAGTCAAAATCTTGAACTTAACCAAGTCTAACTCAAATCAATCCAAGCCGTTAGATTTTCTTCATAATTCAATCAACCCTTCAATCACAAACCAAATATAAACACAAACTTCAATCATCAAATCAAAATCAAGCTAACACAAGTCAAACCCATATTCACCCTTTTGACTTGAAATTGTCAAATGAATCAAAACTCATTTGACTCCAAATCACTTGTAAATGGATTTAAATTTCAATCACAAGTCCATATGTGAGTTCAACCAAAACTTGAATCAAGCCTAAATCAAGCCAACTAAACCCAATTGGCTCACTTGACCCAAAGTGGCCAATTTGATTTACATGAACCGAAATCCAATTCTATTCAAATCAAAGTGAATTAAGCCAATCCAAATTTCATGTTATGTTTGTTGATCATCATAGGTTAGTCAATTGTCATGAATTGGGTCAAACTAAGTCGACCTAACCTGTTGACCAAGTCAACCCTTTAACCCATATGAACCCAAACTAACCAATTTATAAACTAAACCAAATTGATTGCAACCAATGACTCAAGTTTACTCCAAATTAATTATTGAATTTGACCAAAGTCTCAATTAAACCCAATTTGACCAATTGGTCAACCTAACCCAACTTAGCCCAATTTAATCTTAAGGGTCAAATCAACCTAAAACCCAATCAAATCTAAATTGAACTTAACCAAAGCCTAAAATATATTCCAAATGATCAACCAAACCCAAACCAAGCCATGATTCAAGTCAATTTGACCAATTGGTCAACCTAACCCAACTTAGCCCAAATTTAACCTTAATAATCAAATTGGCCAAAATCCAAATTAAACCAAATTTATTGAAACCAATTGAACCAATGCAATCCAAATGGTCATTTGAACTTGACCCAACTCTTGGTTTGACCCAATTTGACCAATTGATTAACCTAATCCATTTTGACCCAATTTGACCCAAATGGGTCAAATTAATCCAAATTAAACCAAATGAACTCCAAATGACATGAAATTTCGTCCAACTTACTTTTGACTCCTTTCAAATCTGTTCAAATAAAATTCAATGCCAAATGACCACTTTGCCCTTAGGTCAAGGGCATCCCATGAGAATAGACACTTGCCTAAGTGGTCATTTCTCTTCCTTGGCCACTTGGCACTCATCCATTGATCCATATAGGCACCAAGGACACTAGTTTTCTGACCCAAAAAGTGGTTGGGGCAGCCATGAATATTTGGCATGAATAACTCTCACCTACCCTTAGCTAGGAGACCCATTTATCCTTCATGATAGCCACTTTTCATGCCTTAGCCAACCAAAGTGAGCCACATAAGATGATTCTTTTCCATTCCCAACCACCCCAAGCCAAATGACAAGAGTTTGGAGCCAAAAATCAAAGAAAAATGTGATTTTTGTTCACTTTTTTTATTTCAAGGCATTAGAGGCTAAAGAAATCATTCATTTCCCTCATTCTCCTTCTGCTAGAGCTCTCAAACCCATTAGCAACCACCCCCACTTCATTTTTGAGAGAAATACTATAAAATTAAGTGGATTTCGATGAGGAAATGATGATTACCGATGAAAACTTCATTACGACGTGAAGGCGAAGATCCAAGCTCATTTCAATGCCTCTTTCCCCACTCAACAGCGTGCTTGGGTCATCACAACTGTCGAAAGTCATCTCCAGTGAGGTAACTTTCAAAAATCGTAGTCGGCCTTAGGATCCTTCATTTGAGATGATTTTTTGCACAATTTTTAGGAATTTATCCTAGATAATCATATATTTTTACTTTAAATCATCCCAATTAGAGAATAGAAGTTTTTTGGTGTGAATCGACGTGAAAATGAGTCCATTTGGACAAGTTTTTACTTAGAATTTCTAATTTTTCTCCCTAATATCCCATTTTTATTGTTCACGCCGGCAAATAGCAATCGATCTCACGGTTCCGAGATCGGACGGCTCATCATTGATCGTGATCCGTCTTCATGCATTCTAGATCGTCTGATCTTGTGGTTCGCATGATCGAATGGCTAAGATCGTGTGATCCTAGCCTTTGGATCGCACGATCTAATCTGGACTGTTCGATCTATTATCAGACTGTCTGGGTGAAACCGTGCGTCGCGGTCAACGATGCTGACGTGGATTCCCACTCAAAAGCTGATGTGGTATCGCGTGGCGCAAGCGTGCCGCTGGGCCATGGCGTGAGCATACCACGCTCTCAGCGTTGCCGCGTGTAGCGTGCGTCGGCGTGTTAAGTAGGAAAATCAGATTTTTTTGATTTAAAAAATTATTTAAATCACTTGAAACTTCTAAAATTCATAGAAAATAAAATGCTTAACAAAAAATTAATAACAAAGGCTCGTTAGATTCTTCTTCCTGAGAGGAATCCAACAAACTCAAATTCTCCAAATTTTACTGAATATTTTGAGCTTAATTTGAGTTTTAGTAAAAATCAAATTCCATTAATTAAACTAAAAATACATGTGAGATTAAATTGAAATTTTCAAAGATTGAAATTAAAAGTTAAAATACACCCACCATAAAAATTTCAAGTCAAAAGGACCTTTGGATTAGAAGATATTAAATTTTGAGTGACAAATGATTTATTTTAATAAAATAAATTAAAAACTTCATAAAAACACTTAAATCAACTAAAAATACCTAAATTCATAACTAATTGTAGAAAATTCTAAAAGAATACAAACCCAGACTCATCTTAAAGATAATTCTGAGGAGAATCCAATAAAATTGTTTCTACTTGAATTTGAACAGTAGATTTTCCTTAATTAAAGTTTATTTAAAAACTTAATAACCCCAATTACTCCCTAATGACTTCGTTAATTAATTTCTAACTTCTAAGGAATGTTTAGTGGGATCACTTATGCCTCTCCTAATTTTCTAGGAATTTATTAATGAGTTAATCAGGAAAATTAATTAATGAACTCTTAATCATTCTCTTAATGTAATTAAGCTTAATTAAGCATACAAACAATGGTTTAATTCCTTGATTAAGTTAATTAAACTTTGTTTAAGTGAAGAAGATCTTTATAGAATGGGTTTGAAGTCATTCCCTAAACCCCTTTCCTTCTTTAATCTAAATTTAATTCAGGGCTAATCCACTAATGACCTACTTAATTAACTTGATAAAATTTTCAAAAACATTCCAGAACTCAATTACTTCCTTCTTGGGTAGATGCTTAGGTGTTCAATAACCTAAGTAGCTTAAGGAAATCATACCTAACCCACATGTGTGGGAAGGGTTATGAAACTACTTAAATTAAACCCCTTTAGCATAATTAATCACTAATTGTGAGCCAATTACGTTAGGCCCTTTCTT
The DNA here is from genome assembly GCA_021442155.1 of Cymbidium sinense. Lineage (NCBI taxonomy): Eukaryota > Viridiplantae > Streptophyta > Magnoliopsida > Asparagales > Orchidaceae > Cymbidium > Cymbidium sinense. Next base: position 267,989,854 of record CM038215.1, read on the forward strand.
TCTTAGGTGCATTGTTGATTTAAATTCCTTATGGTTTTATGTCATATATTAGCTCATAATTATTTGATTAAATATGTTAAAGTGGTATATGTAATGGGTAATTAAAGAACTTAATCTACGCCTTAACCTAAACAAAGCATAAAATTAATCTAATCACCTAAAAGTTAAACTAAAATAATGCACACATGTGGGAATGGGTTAGGACCAGCAAACTTTTTCATATTTCCTAAATTCAAATCAAATTCAAAACCTAATCAAAATTTTCTTAAACCAACTTTGATTCACTTTAAATAATCTTATTCCATAGGATTGCATTTAGGAATTAATTAGAGTGAATGAAATTACATGCTTGCATCACTTTATTTCTTTCCTAGCATGCTAAATATATATGTCATATAAAAATCATGCATTCATGCCTTTTGAAAAATCAAATTAAAAATGAAATGTTTTCTTTATATCAAATTGCATGTTTTGGCTAAAGTAAGATATGAATGGCTATTATCACTACTAAATCCAAAACTATTTTTAAAACTTATAAACCAAACATTACAAATGAAAAGTATGCTATTTATAAGTACTTATGAGCTTGCATGTGAATAGTATAAAATGTGTTATGTGATTTTCCCTCTCTTTCTTAACATATGATTGCATAGGATTTACAAAGTGTATAGTCCATTTTAAAAGGACATAATACTTGTTTGAAATTTATTCCTATACACTCTTATGTCATGGCTCAAGAATGAATTCCACATCACATATATAAAATAAACAACCAAATCAAACAAACATACATAAAATTTTTGCATGATTCTCTTTCCATGCATTTCTTTTTATACATGCACATGTATTTAAGAAAAGTGGTATATTAATCTGGGCAATCCCAGGATTGTGAGGCTTTAAGTAGCCCTAAGTATGTCTCGTCTCTTACACCCCTGGTGCTAACAGTGGCGACATACTCACTTATATCTTTTATACTTGTAAATGTGCATATAAAAAATGGATAAAAGAATCACCCTCTTCTACTTAACAAAATCATGCATACATGAAACATTCCAAATTTCCTTAAGCAACCTCTCTTAGCATTTTCTCTCCATGCATTTATTTTTGTACATGCACATGTATTTAAGAAAAGTGATATATTAGTCTGGACAACCCCAGGGTTACGAGGCTTTAAGTAGCCCTAAGTAGGTCTTGTACCTTACACCCCTGGTGCTAATAATGGTGACGTACTCACTTATGTCTTTTATATTTGTAAATATGCATATGAAAAATGGATAAAAGAATCACTCTCTTCTACTTAACAAAATCATGCATACATCAAACATTCCAAATTTCCTTAAGCAACCTCTTTTAGCATTCATTATTAAGGTGTGCTAAATACTTGCATCACATGTATAGATATGCTTAGGATTCATTCATGTGCATGATACACATGTGAGAAAGAAATAAAATGTTGTATGTTTTGTGATATTAATTCACTTTACTTAATCTAAAAATGCCTTTCTTTTTTGAATAGATTTGTTTAGAGAAAATCTAAACTTTGGATTAATTAAAATACATAAGAAAACATTCACTAAATAGAAAAAATCATTAATGAATCTACCTTAGAAATCACTTAAGGTAAGGAGGAAGGAGAAGTTCTCTTCTCTTTTCCTCTCTTTACACCACTTAGTAATTAAGTAGGTTCATTCAAACCAAATCAAATCATCAAATAAAATTAACCCAAATCAACTAAACAACTTAAATTGAAACCATCCTCTAAGTTGAACATTTACATACTTAGAAAATCTAAACCTTAAAGCCTAGCCAAGCACACCAAAAAAACCTTTTAAAACACACACATTAGACTAAGTCACCACTTATAGTCCTATGTTAAGGTGGTGCATGGTTTGATGTTTTCTTTTATTTTATGATGTGATATTTTAGTTTGGATGTTAGGGTGTATGTGCATAGAATGAATGGTAGGACGATTTAGTCTAATCATTTTCTTCTGCAGGGGACTGTGCTTAAGGGGCATTGTAATAAAAATATAACTGTTTTTGCTATGCAAGTTGTTTATACCCCTAAGCATAATCCAAAATAGGCCAGGTGGACTTGGTTACCCATGTGTGGGGTGCTAAGTCCAATTTATTTATATTCATGCTTGAGAATGTGTGGTTTGTTTAGTTAATCTCTATTTTCTAGATTTTAGTTAGATTTACTTTTCCCTTTTCATGTAATTTTGCAATTATAATTTTGGAATGACTGTTATGGGGGATTAGGATGAACATTGGTTATAAGATCATATCTTATGTACCATGTGAAGCCTTTGGAAAATCCACATGCCAACCATCTAGAAGAAGGAACCAAAAGAAGAAAGAAGAAAGAAGAAAAGAAGAATGGAGACCCCTCATAACATGAATTCCTTTTTTATAATTCATTTGTAATCTGGGTTGTATAAGGGTAGAGCTCGGCTACCCAATTTTTTTTTTTGGGTTTCTGTGATGGAGCCTGACCACAAATGACCTCTTATTCTTTTTGCACTAGCTTTATAAAATATTTGATGTTTGTTTAACTTGTGCATTAAGATAACATGTCTCTTAGATTCTTCCTTGCTTTGATGTATGGCCTGGATGACGATTAGGCTCCTAAGAAAAAATAAATCTTCTACCAAATTAATCAACTCAAAAATAAAAATTAATAACTCATAATCTCATTTAAAGCTTAGGTTATAAATCAAGATAAAAGAATTAGCAACCCTTTAGCTGGATGTTGTATTTTCTTTCTCACATCACGCATCAAAAGCATCTTGTTTCACTCTTATTATGGAGGGCTTCCACCCATGCCAGGAAACTTGGCTTGACCTTTGAGAGCCATAGTGGAAACTCACCACCTTTCTAGATGATTTTGGTCTATAATATAATTTCTCATGCATTAGGCATATGAAACCTATAGCTTGAGTCAAATGAATTGTCCAAGAATGAAAAAAATAAAATATATGAAAATTTTGTATTTGATTTAAGTCATTAATCATGACCTACATGATCTAGTCTCTTAGGGAGTGTGTTTAAGGACTTAATCTCCTTCTAAATAACTAACAATTTTACTATCTTGCATAAACATATGACTTGCCTACATGAATTTAAAATCATAGGAGGTGTTAGTTGGAGGCCACCCCCAGGCGGTTGTAAGTCCAACAGTCGGGTGGTTTATCCTCTCTTGTGGAGGTAAATCATATACCTATTTTCGCCTTAGATTTTGATCATTCTTTTGGCCCTCGCCAAAGCTCACTAGATTAAGATTTTACGATTGCTTCTCCCCTTTATGGGACACAAGAATAAATCCTCGCCTCGTAGGCATTTCTATGACCTTGCATCATGGAATTTTAAGCCCTAAATTTCTAATGAAAATCCAACTCATAGAAATAAATCCATTTAAAATTTCAAAAATATAAAGCCCAACCATAGGATAGTTTAAGATGCTAGCTAAAGTTCTTAGCATCGTGAGCATCTCCTACTTATCTTCCTTTAGCTTCGATAATAACTCTCTCCCTTTGATCAATCCCATTTGATCTTCCAAAATAAACTAATTTATTGATCGTCTAACCTTTGAAACCTTTAGAGACAATGATCATTTACTTTAATTGAGAGTATTTTTAAGGAATCTTATTCCTTAAGATGTAATTAACTATGGGGGCTTACCTCCATAGGGAACTTAACGAACCCGATTTAAAATAAACCCTACTTTATTTTTCCATATAAAGTAGGGGAAGAATCTCTGGTACATACGAAGACCCATACTCCTTAGGAGTCCTTATTCAGGTGATTAGGTTCATTGCAGGGTGGTGACTTCTACCTTTCGAGATAGTACACCTCTCCTCAATGTCGTACCCGATCACCCTAATAAGAACATCAGCAGATCTACATGGTGTCCTAACTAAAGGCGTATATTTTTGTTTTCATTTATCTTCTTCACAAAGATAGATGAAGGTGAAAATATTTTACCATAAAAGTTTTACTTACAGTCCTTATAGGACTAACTTGCTTTCCTAAAATGATTCATTTTAAATTTTACTAATACACGCTAACATTTTTGTAGTTATAGTAAAGAAGGATACTCATTTTTTATCATTGCAATTTTATTAATAATATTAAGTGTTAAATTACATTCCCACGTGTGTTTCTTATCAAAATTCTGAGTAAGCCACTAAATATCAATACATCTTCTCACAGTGATTCTTTTAATGACTCATTATCTCAAGTAAATAAAAATAGATACTTTATAACATGTTAGCCAATTCTTCAATTTTATAGAGATTAAATTCTTAACTTTAAAGAAGCTTTATCTTGTGTCAATCTTATTGTTTAAAAGCTCCACCATTATATATTGTTACATAAGACTAAACTCATCTATTAGGTGAGCCCACTTTAGTAATTGATCATTTGCCCAATATTTTTAGGTTATTTGGCACATTATTCTATGCTTCTTCTATAGTCTAATATTAATTTTATTTCTCTTTAAGCCATTAAAGTAAATTCCCTAGTTTATTTTATATTTTTTGATTTATTTAATTTTATTCTACACTTAATCATGATCTATCTAATGAGTAATCTTAATTATAAAGAGCTCCAAGTTTCTTTTTTGGGAGTTTTGATGAGGTAATGTTTATAAAGATTCTTGATCCACATCCACTCCCTAAAGTCAAGTTAGATTTAGGTCTTATTGTTCATAGCACTTGATGGTGAAATTCTTAGCTACTCTTATATAAGTTAAAGAAACATGAGAAGAAGAAGATAAAATGAGTGTAAAGTGACATGCTAATAATTTCTATAAAAATTCTTCTCAACTTAAAGGCCTTAAAATTAATATCGAATATAAAGGTTGAATAAATGATAAAGAAATCAATTAATGTTTCGAATAGAGCAATGATAGTAATAATTAAGTGTAATTTTAAATAAATAATTATATGATTGTAAATGTAAGAGATAAATAAACCAAAGTTGAATCCACCATCCTTCCCCAGAGGAGTGTAAATTAAATCCATCCACTCTTATCCCTAGTGGATGCTTCCCCCAAATAAACCAAAGAAATCCATATATTAAATCCACCTTATCCTCAGCGGATCCGAGCTCATATCTCTAACAAATGTGCCCTCAAAACTAAATCATTTTTTCCCAGCGAGGTGTGAATAGTATCCTCTTCCCAGTGGAGCCCCACAAAATCAAACCAAATCAAATCCCTATCCTTAGTAGATGATCTGAACCTGCTTCCTTAGTGGAAGGTTCATGCACTTATCCCCGGCAGGATATAAATCCTAATCCCCTGCAGATCTTTTTCCCCCAAATCATATTTATGATCAAACTCAAACCCTTGTCCTCTCTATGGATAATTTGAATCTGCTTCCCTAGGGGAAGGTTCACATACTTGATCCCTCAGTGGATCCTTTCTTCCTCTCTTATGCCCTTCGCATAAGTTGAGTTATTGTTGACCTCACTTTTGGAGTGAGCTCTCAACTTCCTCACCATAGATCTAGGACTCTTATAGACACTAAGAGTTCCTTAAAACAACTCATAATCTCACCTAAAGCTTATGTATTAAATTAAGACAATAAAATGTTTAGCAACCCTTTAGTTGGATGTTGTATGTTTAACAACAAGCATATCATATTATTTCACTCATGATTTGAGAGGGCTTCCATCTATGCTAGATATAATGGGCTTAACTTTTGAGAGCCTTTGATGGAATAACATCTATTTTCCTCTTGATTTGACCCATAACTAACTTCTCATGCATTTAGGCATACAAAATCCCATAGTTAGTGTCAAAATAAAAATATCTGAAATCAAACAAAATTTGATAAAAAATTGCATTATATTTAAGTCATTCTTTATACCCCCTCATGCTCTAGTCTCTTAGGGAGTGGGTTTAAGGACTTAGTTTCTTTTCTAAATAATAATAACCTAGCCATCTTGCTAAAGTATAAGACTTGCCTACATGAATTTAAATCATAGGAGGAGTTAGCTTGCTGCCACTCCATGTGGTTATAAGTCTAACAGTCAGGTTGTTTATTTTCTCTTGTTGAGGTAAACCATATACTCACTTTTACCTTAGATTTAGGTCATGCTTTGGAACTCACCAAAGCTCTCTAGATTTAGGATCTGAGGTTGTTGTTTCCCTTTGGGATATAGGTATAAATCCTCACCTAAGGCATTTTCACAACCTTGTATCGTGGAATTAAAAGTCTTGGATTTTTAATAAAATTATAACTCAAATAAATAAATCCTCTCAATTTTAAATATATAAAGCCCAACCATAGGATAGATTGGAGTGCTCACTAAGCTTCCTAATTTCATGAGCACTCCCTACTCATCTTCTTTGGTTTCAATAATAACTCTTCCCTCTTGATCTCTCTAACTTGACTTTCTAAAATACAACCAATTTATTGATAGTCTGATCTTTGAATTCTTTGGAGATAATAGTTGCCTACTTTAATCAAGAGTATTCTTAAGGGATTCATTTTCCTTAAGATGTAGTTAACTATGGGGGCTTGCCCCCATAGGGAACTTTATTACCCGATTTAAATAAACCCTATTTTATTCATTCATATAATGTAGAGAAAAAATCTCTGGTATATTCGAAGACCCTTCATGCCTTAGGAGTCCTTATTAGGTGATTAGGTCCATTGTAGGGTAGTGACTTCTATCTTTTGAGATAGTATATTATTTCTTAATTTCATACCTGATCACCTCAGTAAGTACACCCTCAGATCTGTGGTGTCCCCTCAATGAAATAAATCCAAAAATAAACACCATTTTTCCGCAACTCCACTGGGGATGATTCCTCTCTCCATCTCTAGTAGACGATTGTTGTCTCCAAGCATCGATAGTGGACTTGCATTCTATGTGAGTTTGACACTATCTTTCCTTTTGTTGGCACTTAGCTTATTTCATTCTTAAGCAAAGTTAGCCAACAATTTTATGTTTTAGGACCTCACTATGTGTAGGTCTTGAAACTCCTATTGGGCTCCCCAATATGTGAAAAATAAAATTTATCAATGAAAGAAGAGATAATAAAAATCTAGATTCTCCTTACCACTAGCTTGGTGAGACAAGGTTCATAAAAAATTTAAGAAAATAAATTCTTTCACAAAATGACATTTTTCAAAAGCACCCTTTTTTGAAAATAACCACCTTCATTCAACATACTCAAATTTGTTGAATGAAGATCCTATTTTTCAAATCTTAACAAAAAAATCAAAATTCCACTCAACATATTACACATATGCTAGAGTGGAAGTTTCTCACTTTTCAAAATCAAGAAATTACATACATGGCATCAAAACATATCATTGAAATCTATTTAACATACTCAAGATTTGTTAAATGAATTTCACCTCTATTTTGAATCTTATTTGACATGCCACATTTGTCAAACAAAGATCTCCCCTCTATTTCCAAAAAGAAAGAGAACACATCAAACACATTTGATTCCCACTTAACATGTCAAAATTGTTAAGTGAGAATCTCATTTTCATAAGCATTTGATTACACTTAACTTGTCAAAGTTGTTAAGTGAGAATCTCATTTTCTCATTTTCAAAACATAAATTTGACTTTCACTTAACATATCCATTTTCTTAAGTGAGGGGCCTATTTTTAAAACATGCATTTGGGCTTTCACTTAACATACCAAATTTTTTAAGTGAGAGCCCCATTTTCAAAGAAATGCAAACCTTAAATCAATCACATTTGGACTTTCACTTAACATACCAAATTTGTTATGTGAGAGTCCCATTTTCAAAGAAAAATCAAAACATGCATCAATCACATTTGGCTTTCATTTAACATACCAAATTTGCTAAGTGAAAGTCCCATTTTCAAACACAAATCAAACACATGTGGACTCTACTTAACATATCAAATTTGTTAAGTAAGAAGCCTTGTTTTCAAATCAACATTTAACACATCACAAGCAAAGACATTCTACAAAAATTTCTAAACACATAATCACAACCTCTTCTTAGCATACTCAAATTTTCTAACTAGAGGTTCTTTCAAATCATAAATACTTCCAAACAAGATACACAAAATGCAAACATCTCCAAGAAAATATCTCCTTAAATTTTTGAACCCCACCCAACCTACCTAAATTGGTTGAGTATGGGTTCTAAAATTAAAATCAAATGGAAAAGACTCTCCTCCATATCAAAATCTCTCCCCTGAACCCCACTTAGCATCCTTGAATTGTTGAGTGTGAGTTCAGGATTACAATTCTATATTATTCTTCTAGGATGAATATTAAAGCAAAAATTTGACACATATTACATTCCAACACTTGCAGAGATACAGCTCATATCAGTCAGTACAGTCTTTACAGTTAGTATACATGGCCTCGCAGAAGTTTGTTTTTACTTTCCCCTTCAGGATAGACTTGGCCTTGGATCAGGCCAGCCTCCCCAAGACTGACTCCACCCACCTAGTTTTCTTTGGCCGAGGTTTCTAAGGAGCACGTGTTACTTGTGAGGGGGAAACCCTCATTACTGTCAATCGGGATGAGGTGGCTAGGCAGAAACCAGCCATCCGCATTAATATGCCCTCCGATTCTTAGTACCCTCTAATCAAAAGGAAGGCTACAGTTGTTGCCATGCCCCATTCTGAGATAGTTTCAACACCTATCCATTCAGCTGTCCATATCATTGCTCCAGCGAGAGCTACTAGCTCCTCTTTGGTTACCCTGAAAGGGAAGGCTATCTTAGCTTCTATGATAGTCTCCTCCACTTATGAGGTAGGTACTAGCTCCCGCATCACCTTGTTCAGTTATACTCAATGCTGCAATAAAAATTGCAAGATTAAGCGGGAGCATAAGCAAGCAGCCAAAGAGCTTGAGGCTGCATCTCACATAGCTGATGAGGGTTCTCCCCGAGAGGTCTCTCCACTTCCAACCTGCAACAAGTTCCATCCCCTATCAGCATCAGATGGAGAGGAAGATTATTAGAGAATTGTTGCTTCTCCTCCACCAGCAGTATACTATGAAACACCAGATAGAGAGCACAGGAGGCTCTATGCCAGACTTAGGATTGTCTTATGCCAAGTTAGCAGAGCATACAGATGCTCAGAGTCTGGTACCTTATTTTATTTGCGATCATTGATCCCTAGGAGTGTTAGGGGTCAAATCCATTGAGAGAGAGCCACAGAGGCTCAAGCATATACTCATGCAGACAGAAGAGAGTGGCAGAGATACACTAGATAGTGGGCAGTATTCACTCTGATAGATTTTCTTAATCGTCCCCCGTCAAGGCTGATCATTCATATAGGATTATTCTTATAGGCGCTACCCACCATAAGCCGAGATCTCTCGTTGAGGGCGGGTGTTGTCTTCACCGCTCCTCGTCATCCATCACTGCATGACTCAGCATCCACTCTCTCCAAGACCCAAAAAACCCCCATCTGGGGAGAGACCTTCTTTTTTGGTGATCCAACTACAACCTAGGGATCTCACTCCCTCCATCCTGTTGAGGTGAGATCTAGCTCCCTTGCTCGACCCTCTACCTCAGCTGTGGTTTAGCATGAGTGATGACCCAGTAGTGTCATAGTAGCACCACCACCACCACCATCAGAGCCAGTAGCAGCGGCAGTTATAGAGAAGGAGGGTGACAGTTTTATAGTTCCCATGGCAGTAGATCTCCCCAAGGACACCACTCCACCAACGAGCAGTCATGAGCATATCTCTTCCAGTGAGCATGACCCTCCTAGAGCTAGCACTCCAGTCACAGGCAATGTTAGATGCATCTCGGTTAGTCACCATAGTCCTTCCACCGGTTAGCCCTGAGTATTTATGTCGGCATGTTTATAACATTCCTTGAATGAGATCGTAGATGATTATTTTGCCAAGAAGAGGAAACTCTTAAGCAGTGATCACACAAATTTTGAAGATGAGAGGGTAGCATTTGATCCCGATGAAGATGACCTTCTTGAGGATTCGGCCGGAGTCCACATGGTTGATACTAGGAGCACTATTTAGAGAGATCAACATAGTCAGGAAGGTGTTGGGGTTAAGGAAGATGATGTCATCTATTCAACACAATACCTCCATCAACAGCTTAAACAAAAGGATGATTAGATCAACTAGATGGAGTAGAGGATGGAAGACCTTTTAGCAGCCCTCCATGCACTTCAAAATCAGACCTCAGTCCCACAGAATATACCGATAGAGGTAGATTGTCCTGAGTTAGCACATATTCTAGATCAACCCAATAGCACTTCTCCAGTAGATTAGGACAGGGGTAGCTTGCATAGGAAGGAGGTGGACAACACCTCCATGCAAGAGAAAGACATTAAAAATACGGTGGAACAACAAGTGAGGGATGCATTAGTGCAAGATCAAGGTGGCTCATCTATTCCAAAGGGTAGACCCTACCTGAAGGAATTTGATGTTGTCCAATATCCTAATAGTTTTGTGCCTCCTTCCTTCAAAATCTTTGATGGCAGTGGGAACCCCCGATAGCATATAGCGCATTTCAGGGCCGAATATTTCAATGTCGGTGGCAATGATGCACTCTTATTCCTCCTCTTCATTAGTAGCTTGATAGACATTGCATTTGATTGGAACATTGAACTACCTAATGGTCCAGTGAAGACATTTGTTGAGTTTGAGCAGCTCTTTATTAAGAGATTTGTTAGAGCTCAGCAAAGGATAATTATGGGCAATCTCGTTGTAGCTCAACAATACCTCGGTGAGTCCCTTGTTGATTATGTTCTTAGATGGTGTAATTTAAGTATGGAATGTGAACCACAGCTATCTGAACAGCATGTCATTGAAATTAGACTCAAGAATATTCATAGCCCGATCATCTTCATGCTTAAAGGGTTTACCATTAAGACATTTGAGAAATTAATCAACAAGATGGCTATTCTACAAGGGGTCAAATAGTTATCTTTCCAAGATCAGTCAACTAAGCCCACACGGCAGAACGTATTTGAGAAGGAGTCAGAAATATTCACAATAATAGATAAGGAGAAACAGCCAACCAGGGCTCAGTCAGACAGACTTTGAGCTCAGCAGTCTCCTCTACCACCTCCTTTGTCACCACCTCGGTCGTCATACTAGCCACCTTAGTTTCCACAGCAGCCTTGACCACCACCTCCTCAGTAGTATCCTCATCAGCATCATTAGCAGCAGTATAGCTACCCACCACCAGATAGCTACCATTTACCTACTCTTATCAACAAATTGAATAAACCGTATTCATTCAAGAGGGATGTAGTCAGGAAGATCTTTAAGAACCTCTTAAAGAAGCCTGATTTCTAGTTGCTAGAGCCTTGGAGACCGGAGAAAGTGGGCAAGAGTCATGATCCAAACTATTACCCCTACTACCACATGCTTGGACATGCCTTAGAAGATTACTTTACCTTTAAAGATTGGCTTGAGCATAGCTACAAGTCGGGTACCATTGTCATCCCTAAGGAATATCTACTAGAACAACCATCTAGTTCTGTTAGGATAATCCTTAGGGATATAAGTGATCTTCTTAAGATAGAGGAAGGTTGGGATATCTCCCTATCCTGAACCTCTAAGAGAATCATTTCTAAGATCAAAAAAATATCTTTGTAGGTGCCTGAAGTAGCTCAAATCTCCAACTCCAAGGAAGGTCTGCATGTTGCTAAGGATAACTTGAAAGAGGTGACAGACCAATAGCAGCAGCAGCTACAGTCCACCTTATTTGCCTGGGATAACATAGTAGCACAACCACCATCTGAGTCTAGCACTTAATCCACTATTGCAGCTACCACCTCTTCTTCCACTAGCTCCTTTTCTACCAGTAGAAGCATTGCATCAGAGGGTAAGAGCATTAAATCCCTTACCCTGCTTACTTTATTTGATTTCAATAATGTACCTCCACTTAAGAAGAAATCAATGAAGAAAGCATTTACTTATATCTTGTCTACTTCTGATACTCTAGATTTTGTTCCTCTCAAAAACTCCCTAAGTCAAAATAATAATGATAACTCTAGTTCTGATCATTCCACTTCTGATTTAGAAATGGATTTTCCATTTCTAAATCATTCGGGTTCGCCCATTGAGATTGATTTGGAGTCATCTAACTCCGATGATCCCATAGGAGAAGCTGTAGGTGAACCTAATGAGCAAGTGGAACTTTCCACTAAACCATCTCATGAAGTCACTGAAGTTAACCTCCGTAGTGGCAAAATTCTACCTCCTAGGGTAACACCTCAGGATAAGGGTAAACAAGTCATTGGTTCTAGTGATCAAGAAGCCCCTCCACAGGATGCTCCACCTATGGATATTCTTAGGAGGACCAGCCCAGAGTTGACTACAATGTCCTCGCCCACCTAAGAAAGTTTCCAACTAAACTAAGCATATATGATGCCCTTGTCCTATCCAAAGAGATGAGGGAGTCCTTGATCAAAGCTCTTCTTGATCCAGAAATATGCTTAGCTTAGTTGATCGCTATTTGAGAGGAGGCATGCTATTCAAGAGAAGACCGTGGAGTTACATTCATCAATGAAGACCTTCTTTTGGGGACAACAGAGGACAACCATCCCCTCTACACCATAGTGGACATGGGCAGATTCAGACTCTCTAGGGTATTAGTTGATCTAGGTGCATCAATGAACATTATGAGTCTAAAGAGCCTTGCCTACTTAAGGATTGATATCTCTGAACTCCAAGGAGATTGGATGATGTTAAAATGATTCAATGAACAAGGAGAGAGGACTTTAGGCGATATATTATTTCCATTGGAGATAGATGACTGGAAGATAGAAGCCATGTTCTACATAATTGATTTAGATATGTATTTCATTGCTTTGCTCGGTAGGCCTTGGATACATGAAATCAACATAGTTCCATCCTTTTTACATCAGTACATCAAATTTTGAAGAGGTGGAATTGAGTATTATGTCAAAGGAGACTTGAAGCCATTTTTAGTTAGAGAGGTCGAGATATATGATGGTGTCGCCTACTATCTTCCTCCAAATCAAAAAGTATATTCTCACAAACTTGGTGAAAGTTCAAAAACAAAAGAAAAAGAAACAAAAGAAAAGGAAGAAAAAGAAAATGAAAATGAAAAGAAAAAAGTAAAATAAAAAGAAAATACAAGTGAACGAGAATCAGACACCGAGGAAGAAGTAGGGCTAGATATTGGATTTCATCCACAGTTCCTTCTTCCATATAAACACATGGGTAGGATGACTCGACCCCCACAAGGTAGAGGCAAAGGTAGATCTAGAAGCATCTCCAGAGGTGGAATACCTCCTCCCTATTGGCCACCCAATAGGAGCCATGTTCCAACTCACAGGAGTACTCCAGCTATCCACATAGACTTAGAGTCCAGTTCGGAGGATGAGTCTCATGTGGTTAGCACGCCGACCAACCCCTCTCAGTAGGTCCCTTTGGAGGTGACATTCGAGGCAGACAGGGATGAAGACCAGGCCTCCAAGCAAAGCATGAATATATCTGAACCACTATTATGTAGAATAATCAGATGGCAGTTGGGAACTTTAGCTCTAACCTCACTTTTTTTCCAAAAAGTTGAAGATTTAGTAGTTAAGGAGGCCTCGAAGTCATCCACAGATGTCAAGCCAAAGAGATTTTTGTTTGGAACATCATCCTTAAGTCAAGAAGCTAATGTAGAACTTGAGGATGATTAATATAAAGATTTAATACAATTGCCTTTTGATTGGTATTTGCCTTGTGTTCTTAACTTAGCAAACTTGGTCTAAACACAGGTCAAATTATTTTGAAAGGTTATGAGACAACCAAAGTAGATATTCTCAATCAAAACCAGGATTAATATTTGGCACAATTGGTCCAGTCAATGATGACAACCATTACTGAGTTATCACCACTCATTTGGGGTCTGATATGTTCTTCTCAAATCATGCTAACTCTTATGAGGTGGTATGTTTAGAAACTTCAGATGATTGAAATGAGCCAGAAGTTAGAGATGCACTGCCATAGTTCAAAGAAGAGATCAAATCATCCATTGACGAGCTTAAAGAAATCAACTTGTAAATTGAAGATAATCCACATCTGACATACATTAGTTCTTTATTGAATGAAGAAGAAACCAATGCCTTAGTTAGGCTATTAGTTGAGTTTAAGGGCTACTTCTCATGGAATTATAAAGAAATGTCTGGTTTATCTCTGGACATAGCAGTCCACAAACTAGTAATATAACCTAATGATAACCTTATCAAGCAAGCTCCTAGATGCAAGCGATTAGACATTAAACAGTAGGTCACTTCTAAAATCAAGAAACTAATCAATGTTGGCTTTATCAAGAAAGAAAAATATCCTCCTCATTGGCCATTGTCATCTCAGTTAAGAAAAAGAATGCCCAAATTTACATATGCGTCGATTTTAGGGATCTAAATAAAGCATGTCCTAAAGATGAATTTTGACTTCCTATACTAGAATTAATGGTGGATATTGCCTCATCTCATGTAGTATTCTCTTTCTTGGATGGCTCATTTGGCTACAACCAAATCAAGATGGAACTCAAAGATGAAAGAAACACTGCTTTTGAAGCCCCGATCAAAATCTATTATTATGGGGTCATACCTTTCAGCCTTAAAAATGACAGTGCTACCTACCAACGGGCCATGACTTGGATCTTCAATGAACTCATTCATCACCAAGTTGAATGTTATATTGACGATCTAGTAGTCAAAAGCAAACAATAAGAAGACCATCTCTTTGACTTGAGAGTAGTTTTTGAACTGTTAAGATAACTTAACCTCAAAATGAATCCCCTGAAGTGTGTATTCAGAGTAGCATTAGAGAAATTCCTTCAATTTGATGGCCGACACTGGGGAATAGAAATTGATCGAGAGAAGATCAAGTTTATCTTAGAAATGCCACCCCCTAAAAGCCTAACTCAACTCAGATCATTCCAAGGGCAGTTGGCATATCTAAGATGCTTCATTCTAACCTATCAGGAAGATGCCAACCATTCTCATCACTTGTCAAAAAGGATGCCAAGTTTAAGTGGGATGATAAGTGTCAGCATGCCTTTAAAGACATCAAGCACTACCTGATGACACTGCTAGTTCTATTAGCTCCTATCCCTAGCTTTACTCTTTGCATCCCAAAAGCTATGGCACTACATGCTTTCTCATAAGGTGAATATGATCTCTGGGATTAATCCACTATAATATCCCATGACACAACCGACGTTGTCTGGACGGTTAGTGCATTGGTCCATAATTTTATCATAATTTGACATCACTTTTGTACCCCTCTGTGCGGTGAAAGGACAAGCATTATCAAATTTCTTAGTAGCACGCCCACTTCCTGCAAATTCCCAGCTTGTTGATGACCTCCCCGATGAACAAATCATGAACTTAGGGGACACTAGCATTCGCCACTGGGAGATGCATTTTGATGGTGCAGATTCCTTTCAAAAAGGAGAAGAGCCATGACCTACTTTTCCAAGAAAAGTAGAGGTAAGAATAGTTTTCTTAACTCCGGACTATGATGTGATGAGATTCTCATACCATCTGTCCAATCCATGCACCAACAATGAAGCCAAATATAAGGCTCTGATTGTCAGTCTAGAGTTAGTCATTACACTATGCATCCAGAGCATCAACATCTTCGAGGATTCTCAACTCATCATTAACCAAATCGTTGGGTCTTACAAAGTTCTAAAGTTTAAGCTCCATCATTACCATAATTATACCATGGAGTTGTTGGCCCAACTCCTATAGGTCACCATCTACAAGATTTCTCGATGAGAGAATGCAGTATGCACATTGGCCAAGCTGGGATGAGTCCATCCCAATAAGGGTCCAAAATAGACAAGTCTTATCCCTTATTGACATTGAACTCATTAAGAGATTCTCTTGAAGGGGAGGTTGTCATTACCAAGAAGGATGAGGAGTCAGATTGGAGGCAACCATTCATGGATTATCTAAATATAGGCAAACTTCTATCACTGGATGTTTACACTCTCATGGATGGCACCTTGTAGGGTGTCATATGTGGGTACGCTTTCATTACATGTAGTATTAATTTGGTAGAGAAAATCCAAGATCAAGAAGGATACTAGATGATCAGCCACCAATAGGTAGGAGATGATGCACCAATCATCAATCTTGATCTCTTACTTTGGCTATTCGAGTGTTGGGATACCGACATAGTGGGTCTGATCGATCCTCCTTCTTCCAAGGATCACCGGTTCTTTCTAGCTGCCACCAACTACTTTTTTAAGTGGACAAAAGCAATCCCACTCAGAGAGGTTATAGCTCAGCATGTGCTCCAATTTTTCAGGAACCATATCGTATATAGGTTCGGGGTGCCTCGATGAATTATATCCGATAATGGTACTGCGTTCAAGAGCACTAAAATCAATAGTTTTGCCCAAAGACACAGTATAGATTGGAGAAAATCTACCATATACTACACAAGGACAAATGGCTTAGCAGAAGCCTTCAACAAAACTCTCATCCATATATTAAAGTAGACTCTTGATGATAACAAGCGATAGTGACAAGAGCAGTTAGTTGAAGCCTTGTGGGCTACACACATACACTCCAACTCGCCTTTCTCCTTAGTGTATGGGTGCGATTTTGACCACTAGAAGTCTAACTCCCATCACTAAGAATAGTTGTGGGTAACAAGATTACTACATAGCAGAATGCCAAGTTGCAGTTGGAAGAGCTCGAATGTTTGTAGGAGAGACACTTCCAGGCATGCCAGAATCTCAAGTTGTACAAAGCCAAAATGATTCATGCTCACAATAAGTTGGTCCACCCTAAAGCTTTTCAAGTATGAGAGCTTGTTGTAGTTCTAAGGAGACTAATTGTTGCCTGTTGAAAGATGGGAGGCAAGTTTGAACCCACTTGGGAAGGCCTTCACTAGGATCGATCTAATCATAAAACCCCAAGCTCTACTTAAAGAAATATTATTTATAAAATCTTGTTTGAAAATAATCATCAATAAACTTCTCTTCACATCAAATTTCATCTCTTATGTGTTAAAAATTTCTTTCGCTTGTGAATCCACCACGACGTGTTTATCGTAGGTATGAGAGAACCCAAGAAGCATCCTATCCTTCCACAACACAAACACAAACTATAAACGATCCTCTCATGCTACTAGGTTAGGTGTAAGAGAACCCAAGAGGCATCCTATTTCAACTAGTACAACTAAGTTAGGTGTAAGAGAACCCAAGCGGCATCCTTTCATGGTGGAGTCACAATTGCCCCTACGACACCATTTCATCCATTCTTCTACGTGTTTAGGGTGAGTGTCAGAGAACCCAAGCGGCATCATATTCCCTCATTCATAACATAAATGAACGCATATCTTTTATCTTGAGTTGTTTTGATGTGGGAGCAAGCCCCACATGGCACTCACTCATTAGCTGCTCTAGGTAGGGTCGATATGCTACCTTGTTAATATGTCACCCTAATGGTCACTTGTATCATGGATGTGAGTCCCCACACTTTCTTCTTGACGACCATTACAAACTAATGAGTTCTTTGTCAGTTTGGTAGGCCTTACTATGCAGCTGATAAGCTACTCCATGTTGACTTTGTTTAAGAGGATGTAAGTCTGCATGCTTTCTTCTTAAACTAGCCATCATGGACTAACTAGGTCGAGTATATTTGAGGTTTAGGATAAGTCCCCAATGGCTCAGTCCCTCCCGACTACTTCAAGCTTAGGTTTAGTCCTTAAACAGGACTCCCTGCTTAGTAGTCGCCCTAGGTCAGATAACCCCTGTCGAGTTCCACTTTAGAGAGATGTAAGCCTACACACCTTCTTTCTAGACTAATTGTCACAAACTGACGGGCACCTTAGGTTGGTTGGTTATCGCCATGCTGACGGTGACCCACCCGGTGGATACACCACTCTTAGCAGATGTGTATCCCTGCACTTTCTCCTTGAGTTGCCCACCGAATACCTATAGACTTTCTTTACAAGGTTTTGGATGACGCCCAAAGCAACACCTCTACTATGGGCACTCTATTTGGATCACTTCCTTAGCGACCCCATTTAGACACTGCCATAGTTACTCTTGGATTGGATAGTTCTCCTTTCCTAGTAGCCGCCCTTGTGGTTGGAGAATTTATCCTACGGATATTCAGAGTCTCCCTTGGTTCAGTAAATCTGAGATAGGACTAGGCTGATATAAGCTCCTTCTCAGTGTGGTCCCTCGCAAACCAACAGGGTTTATGCAAACTTAAAAAAAATAAAATATATCTTCACTTGAGGATTAGGAATTCAAGCCCCATGTGGCCCCTTTCCCAAGCAAACATCCTATCTTTAGGGCAGTGTTAGCAAAACTCCCTATAGAAATTGTCTAACTACTTTTGAGTTGAGATAAGTCCCCAGGTCAGCACCTTCTTAGTAGTCGCCCTAGGTCAGGTTTAATTTTTTGCTCAAGCAATCGATTACCCCAGTGGTTTCTTATTTAGGAAGATGTGAGTCCCCATGCTTTCTTCCTAACTTGACCATTGCACACCAAAAGACACCCTTTTGGTCGAGTAGCTCTACCCCACAACCGATAGACTATTCCTTTGGATTTGTAAATCTAAGATAGGTCTAAGCTGATCTTAGCCCCTTCTTAGTGGATCTATCGTACATCGATGGGATCCATCAAATTAAAATAAAAAAATTAAAATAAATGCAATTTAATCAAATGATATTATCTTGACTACTTTCGAGCTGATATAAGTCCCCTAGTGGTATTCACTTAGTAGTCACCCTAGTTCGGGTTTGATTCATTGCTAGAAATCGATCACCCCAGTGGTTCCTTGTGTAGAAGGATATGAGTCCCCGTGCTTTCTTCCTAACTTGTCCATTGCACACCAAAAGGCAACCCCTTAGGTTGGTTAGCTCTACCCCACGGCCAATCGATTATCCCTTTGGATTTGTAAACCTAAGACAGGTCTAGACTGACATTAGCCCCTTCTTAGTGGATCCATCGCACATCGACAAGGTCCATCTCATTAAATGCATCTTCCTCCTAGCAGAGTCCAAATTAAATCTTACCTATCCCCAGTGGATACGAGGTTACATCTCCAGCAGGTGCGTGCTCAACGCCAAATTCCTATCCTCCCCTTTAATAGTCTGAACCTGCTTCCCTAGTGGAAGGTTCATTCACCTTATCCCCAGCAGATCCAAGCTCATATCTCAAGTAGATGTGTGCTCAAAACCAAATCATTCCCTCCCCAACAGAGCTTCAAATCATAAATTAACAAATCAAATCAAACTTTCATGCTCTAGTGGATTCCCCACCAATTAACTCAAATCAAATTTCTCCCCAGTGAGATGCGAATCAAATCAAACCTCTATCCCTGATGGGTTATACATTCTAATCCCTAGCAGATACTCTACCCAAATCATATCCTACATTAAAATCCAAACCCCTTATCCTTAGTGGATAACCTGAACCTACTTCCCTAGTGGAAGGTTCACATGCTTGATCCCTCAATGGATCATTTCTTCCTCTCTTATGCCTTTGGCATAAGTTGAGTTGCATTGCACTAAGATCTTGATTTTGTCTACATCTCAGGTTTAGAAATAGATCATTTATGTTAGTGTTTGCGATCCTTTGGATGTTGTTAATCATCTTGGTCAACACCAATATGTAGGGTGTGCCTTATTAGTCACACCACACCTGTTGGGTGCCCTTTGTTTACCTCACTTTTAAAGTGAGCTCTCAACTTTTTCACCATAGATATAGGACTCTTATAGCCACTAAGAGTTCCTTGGTCTTAAGACACTTCTAGTGATTAGGTGAACACTTAACCTAACCCTAGAGACTTAGAAGAGTTAGTCATAAAAATAGGTTGTGCCTTATGGATTTAGGAGGACTAGCCTACCCTATAGCCTAAACTCAATCCCTGCTTCCTTCTTTAAAACCAATCCTCAAATTCAAATCTAAATTCCAAAATCAAATCCAACTATCAAATGATTGAAGCCCATGATTGAATGCAAATTCCAAATCCCTTCTTAACCCTTTGATTTTATCTTATGGACTTAGCCTTAACCAAATTCAAAGCAACCCCCAATATAATTGATTTTCTTAATTATTAAATTCAATCTTAAAGCAAATTCCAAATCATAAATCAATTCCAAACTCCAAATGATTGAAACCCAAGTCAAAATTTTTGATTTTATCCCTTTTAGCCAAATTCCTGAACTTGGCTATATGATACCCAAATCAATTCAAAACTCATGGATTTCTTCATGATTCAATCATTCCTACAATCATTGACCCAAATATAAACATACACCATCATTCTCAAACTAAATCAAACCAAACCCAAGTCAAACTCAAGTTAGCCCTTTTGACTTGAAATTGTCATATGAACCAAAACCCATTTGGCTTCAAACCACTTGCAATTGGATTTATATTTCAATCATAGGTTCATGTGTGAATTCAACTAAACTTGAATCAAGCCATGATCAATCCAATTAACCCATTTAGGCTCACTTGACCCAAAGTGACCTAAAAGACCTTTTTGAGCCAAGTTCTAATTCAACCTAAAATTGGATTGAACTAAGCCCATCCAAACCTCACAATATGATCAACAATCATCCTAGCTTATTCAATTATCTTGAATTAGGTCAAACCAAGTCAACCTAGCCCATTGACCAAGTCCACCTAGCCCATTGACAAGTCAACACTTAGCCCAAATGAAACCCAAACTAGCTAAAATCCACCATAAGCCAAATTGATTGAAACCATTGATTCAAACTAACTCATAATAAATGATTAAATATGACCAAACCTTCACTTGAGGCAAATCAAGCATAATTGGCCATTTGACCCAAGTTAACCCAAATTGGCCTAAAAAGTAAAAATGGGTCAAATCATAATTTAATCCAAATTGATTGCAACCGATGGCTCAAGTTCATTCCAAATCACTTGTTGAACTTGACCAAAGCAATAATTGAGCCTAAATTGACCTAAAGGGTCAAATTAGCCAAAATCTAAATTGAATCCAAATTAAACCAAACCACTGACACCAATACACTCCAATTGGATATGTGAACTTGACCCAACCCTTAGTTTGACCTAATTTAACCAATTGGTCAACTTGACCCAACCTTACCCAATTTGTCCTAAATAGGTCAAATCAAGCCAAATCAAATTAAATTAACTTCAAACCACTTGAAATTTGGGCTAACCCACTTTTAGCCCATTTCAAATTTGCCCATATCAAACCCATAGCCAAATGACCATTTTACCTTTGAGTTTAGGGCATCCTATGAGATAAAACACATGCTCATTATGTCATTTTCTCCCCTAGCCACTTGGCACCCAATCATATGTCCACCTAGGCACCTTGGACCATGGCTGACCTGACCCAATAGTGGTTGACTCAGCCATAATCCATGGGGAGGTAAAATTACCTCCCCATCCCCATTGGAGCTTTCCAAACCACCAAGGACAAGCACTTCCTCCTTTGGCGACCTCCACACTTTTCCACCTGGGACATTTATTTCTCAAGTGGATCAAGAAAAATCCAAACCAGTCATGACTATTTGATCCAAGGAATGAGGGGGTAGACCCCCCCTCATTCTCACTTAAACTCACACACTCACACTCAATTGAACCCTAGCATCCAGAGAGAAAAATCCAGAGCCATTTCTAAGGTTTTTGTTGACCTCACTTTTGGAGTGAACTCTTAACCTCCTCTTCTTAGACTTAGGACTTTTCTAAACACTAAGAACTCCTTAAACAAAAGACACTTCTAGTGATTAAGTTAACACTTAACCTAGGCCTAGAGACTTAGAAGTGTTAATCATAAGATTAGGCTATACCTTAGGGCTTAAGAAAATTATCTATCCCATAGCCTAAACCCAATATAAATACACTTTCTCAAATCAAACCCAGATTCAATTCTCAAACCAAATCTCAAATTTAAATTCAAATTCTAAATCTAATTTCAAAATTTGACTCCTAATGATTGAAACTCAAAATCAAGTTCAAATCCTAAGATCCTTCCTAAGCCATATGAACCACATTCATAAGCTTAGCCAAAAAAACTCCCTTAGATCAAATCAAACTCAATTGATGCCTTTATAAATCAATTATTCCTTCATTTATATTCACACATATAAATGAAATCTAAATTCAAATTACCAAAACTATATTGAAAATTAAATCCATACTCAATCTAAACCCTTTAAGCCAATTCTTTGGACTTAGCCAAATTCTATCCAGATCAAGTCAAAACTAATGAATTTTCTCTTGAGTCAATCATTCATTCAATTATCTACCCGAATATAAATAAAACCTACAATCATCAAATGAAATCAAACCCAACCCAAGTTGAACCCAACCTAGCCCTTTTGACTTGAAAATTTCAAATGAGCCAAAATCCCTTAGTCTCCAAATTGATTATCAATGAATTTATATTACAATCTAGGGCTCATATATAAGTTCAACTAAACTCGAATCAAACTAAAACCAAACCAATTCACCCACCTAGGTCCACTTGACCCAAAGTGACCTAAAGGACCATTTGAGCCAACTTCCAATCCAACCCAAATTGGATTGAACCAAGCTCACCAAAACCTTCCACCATGATTGATCGTAGAATGATAATCAATGGGTCAAACCAAGTCAAGTTAGTCATTTGATTAAGTCAACCCTTAGCCCAAATAAACCAAAACTAGCCAAAACTCATCATACACCAAATTGATTGAAACCAATAATTTTAATCAACCCAAAATCAATATTTAAATATGACTTGACCACCAATTGAGCCAAACCAAGCCCAATTGGCCATTTGATTCAAGTTGACCAAAATTGGCCTAAAGGACCAAATCAGGTCAAATCATGATCTAACCCAAATTGATTGCAACCAATGGCTCAAGGTCATTCCAAATTTATTATTGAACTTGATCGAAGCCATAATTAAACCCAATTTGATCAATCGAACCCAATTGGGCAACTTGACCCAACCTAGCCTAAATTGGCCTAAAGGGTCAATTTGGCCTAAATTCAAATTAAATCAAAATTAATTCAAACAAAATACCACATTCATATTCAATTAGCCAATTAAACATGAATCATCCCATAACCCAAGTTAATTTGTCCAATTTTGGTCAAATTGATCAACTTGGCCCAATATGACCCATATGACCCAAATTTAGCCAAATCCTTGAAACCAAACCATGACCCATTGGGGGATGATCAATCCTAACCCAAACCCATTTGGGATCAACCCAAAATCAACCCAACCTATTTAAATCCCTCATGGATTCTCCCCCATATAGGATTCCACCCAACCTCATTTAATTCTCCCCCATCACATGCACTTAACTCTTCCCCAATATTTGCATTGAATAGAGCTGATCATATGGAAGCAAGAGAGGACTTTGGAGCAAAAATCCAAATTCATCAATCAATCCATCATCCATCCCAACCACCCAAGCAAGATGGCAATCAATTTGGAGCCAAAAAATTTTAAAAAACATGGTGGATTTTCGGCCATTATAAAAGGAGGGGGAAAAGAGGTTTCACCCCTCTTCCTCCCACCACTACTTAGCCCCTAAAAGCTCCCTAAAACAAAAAAGAACCCATCCCCACCACTTTGAGCTATTTTTTAGCTCAAAAATATAAATAGTTATTTTTCCAGTGAGACGATGGTAAACATCAGAGAAGATGACTTTCTGAATGGAGGCGAGGGTTAAAGATCATTCCAAAGCTTTCTCACATACCAAGGGGCTCACTCACATCTTCACCGCCACCAGAAACCATCCCCGATGAGATAAATTTTGCCAAACTTTAGGTGGTCTTAGGATTTCTTGCATTTTATATTAATTTTCTTGCAATTTTAGGAATTTCCCTTAGCTAATTCTGCATTTTTTACTTTAAATCATTCCAATTAAAAAATAAAATTTTTTCGGTGTGAATCGACGTGAAAATGAGTCCATTTGGACAAGTTTTCACTTTGAAACCCTTATTTTTCTGTTTAAAAAGTTATTTTTACTATTAACCGTCCGGTGGGCTATAGCCGCCATCCGATCCCACAGTTCACAGGATCGGATGGCTTGGATTGCATGTGGATTCCGCGATCCAGGCCTTCGGATCACCTGATACGATCTAGACCATTCGTTCGAGCGGTTCGCATGATCGGACCACTCAGAATGTGCATTGATCATGCGATACTAGCCTCTAGATCGCGCGATCTCATATAGACCATTCGATCTATGATCAAATGGTCCAGAGTGATCCGTGGGTCACTTTTAGGTGGGTTGGGTCTTCCATGCAACGCTAACGTTTATTTTTTATTTTAAAAACTTTAATTTAAATCACCTAAAATTTCATAAATTCATAGAAAATAAAATATATAACCTAAATTTGCAAACAAGACTCGTTGGATTCATCTTTTTAAGAGGAATCCAACAAACCCAAAATCCTAACATTTCACTAAGTAAATTGAGCTTAATTTGAGTTTTAGGAAAAATTAAATTTCATTAATATAGCCAAACATATATGTCAGATTAAGTTGAAATTTTTAGGGATATAAACTAAAGTTAAAACACACCTACCATGAAAATTTCAAGTAAAGAGGAGTTTTGAATTGGGAGAAATTAAATTTTGAAATTTAGATTGTCCATTTTAATAAGATAAATCAAATAAAAATTCAGAAATTTGCAAAAATCTTCAAAATGGCTTAAATCACTTCAATTGACATCTAGGACTCTTAAGAAAATAATGTGATCTTTTGAATCCTAATAAACCCTAAACAAACACTTAAGAGTAGAGTTTAATCAATTAAGAAATATAATCTAAAAATAATTTAAATATCAAATCAATATCAGAAATGAAATAGCACTTAAGCAATCATTAATCAAATCTCAAATCAAAAAAATATCATCCTTAGAGGAATTTAAATTCAAAATGATTAAACTTATTTAAGTTAATTAAATGATTAAATGTTAAATCAAACTTAAAATTAGACAAATTTAGGAAACTTGAACGTGGGTTTAACCAGTATAACTAAACCTACATTAAGCATGGAAGCTTAATTATATGAAACCCCTTAATGAGTATAAATAAATTGAAACTAATTAATCATTAAATAAACTAATAAAATCAAATTGATTAATAAACCAATTCGACATAATCATTTACTACTAATCGAAATAAGCCAAATAAAGTTAAAGTAAACTTAATTAACATACGATTAAATCATATCCATTTTAAGTAAAATTATTAATTAACTATTAGATATTTCGACCTAATAACTAAATCAAACATGTTAATGAAATTAATTAAACATAATAAATGAATTAAATCAAATAAAACTCTAATCATAAATAATCAAACTTAATGGAAATGAAATAAACAATTAATTCACTTAATAATAATGATAGTAATAACAATAATCCTTTAATCAAATCAAACTTAAGTAAAACACTTAACTAAATTAAATCACTCACATGCGGGAAATTAAGTCATTAATATCTAATTAAATAAATCATTAATTAATCTAATAATTTAAAATTTTAATTACCCTTAATAAAACTTAATTAATCTAACATCTGATTAATGCGAACTTAATGAGTTAATCCATCATCTTAATTAATAAAATTATTTTAAATAAGTTACATTAAAGCTAACTCTGAAATTAAGCATTAAATCAAACCCCTAATTAAATTTAATAATCAATCACACCCCTCAAGTAAGCTAATTAAGTTAATCAAATTAATCATATTAAATCTAAGCTTAATCTAACATAATCAAAATGCAATTAAATATTAATCAAAACTTAAATTAAACATAAATCATTAAGACATTAATTACATCATTAAGAATTAAATAAATCTTTATTTAATTTAATAATTAACTTAAACACACTCCTTAATTAAACTAATTATCCTTAAGCTAATCCAATTGAATAAACAACTAATTAATGCAAACTTAATAAATTAATCCACCATCTTAATAAATGAAATTAACTTTATAAATTAAATTAAAATTAATTCAAATCAAACACTTAATTAAATTTCAATCAAAAATGGATCTAGTAAAACACAGATTGATTATTTTCTGATAAGAAAAATAGATCGTTTAAATTGTAAAGATTGTAAGGTCATACCAAGTGAAATTTTAAGTACCCAACATCTATTAGTTTTAGATTTTAAGATGAAAGGTTGTAAGAGAAAAATAAACTAAATTATTATCCTAGATTAGATGGGGACACTTAAAGAACACAAATAAAAATATTTTTAAGAGCAAGCTACAAGATATTAGAATTTGGGGTGTTCATAAAGATGCTAACGTTATGTGGGAAAAAATATCAAGTGAAATTAAGCAAGTTGCTAAAGATGTGCTTGGAGAATCAAAGGAAAAGCTTCTTTTAATAAGAATAGTTGGTGGTGGAGTCGAGTGTGCAAGAAAAGATAAAAAATAAGAAGCATTGTTATAAAACTTGGTTTAGAAATGTAGAGAATTGGGAAAGATATAAAGTGGCTGTAGAGATTCTAAGAAAGCAATATATGTTGCAAAAAATATAGCTTTTAGTGATTTATACAATAGATTAGATACCAAAGAAGGTGAAAGATGTATGTATAAGTTAGCCAAGCAAAGAGATAGGAGAAGTAAAGACATAGTTCAAGTGCAGGGTATTAAGGATGAAAATAATAAAGTACTTTTCTTAGAAAAAGAAAATAGGTGGATGAGATATTTTGATAAACTTTTCAATGAAGGATCTGAAATGGATTGATTTTAGCAACCTTAATACCCTAAACAATAATAGAGAATTTCATTTCTATCGTCGTATTAGTAAATCTGAAGTTAGTGAAGCTTTAAAGAAAATGAAATGTGGAAAAGTCTAGGACCGGATAATATTCCAATAGATGTGTGGAAATGTTTAGATCAAGGAATTTCTTGGCACAAATCTTTTAATATTATTTTAAAGACTAAAAGATGCCGATGAGTGGAGAAAGAGTCTATTGGTTCCTATATTTAAGAATAAAGGTGATGCACAAGAGTGTGCAAATTATAGAGGAATTAAGTTAATGTGCCATACTTTAAAATTATGGGAGAGAGTAATTGAGCATAGGTTACGATATGAAGTTTCGACAATCGCTTTGGTTTCATGCGGTAGATCTACTATGGATGCTATACATTTGTTAAGAGGGTTGATAGAGAAGCATAGAAAGTAAGAATGAACTACATATGATATTTATTGATTTAGAGAAAGCTTATGATAAAGTCTCAAGAGATGTTCTTTGGAGAGTTCTAGAACGAGTTAAAGAGTTATATTGGAAGTCATTAGTATTATATGTATACTAGCATTACTTGTGTCCAAACACAAGGAGGATTGACAAAATATTTTCCTATTTGGTTGGATTACATCAAGGATCAACATTAAGCCCTTATCTTTTTACTTTAGTTATGGATGTTCTTACGAGGCATTTACAAGAAGATGTACCTTGGTATGCTTTTTTTGATGACATTCTTCTTGTTGATAAGACGAGAGGGAGTCCAACTTGAATTATGGAGGTCAACTTTAGAGTCTAAAGGTTTTCGTTTAAGTAGATCTAAAAGCGAATATATGGAGTGTAATTTTAGTTGTAGAAGTTTTAGTGATAGTGTTGTGGCTTTAGGTGATCAAGTCATTAATAAGAACGGCGATTATATTTAGGCTCTATTGTCCAAAATGATGGTGAAATAGATGGAGATGTTATTAGTAGAATTCAAGTTGGATGGTTGAAGTGGAGGAATGCATCGGCTATTATGTGATAGAAAAGTTCCACTTAAACTTAAGGGAAAATTTTATAAGATGGTGGTAAGACGCAATGACTTATATGGTGCAATGTTGGCCAATAAAGAGAAGCATAAGACTAAGTTAAGTGTTACAGAGATGAGGATGCTTAGGTGGATGAGTGGCTTTACTCTTAAAGATAGAATGCAAAATGAGTATGTTCGGGAAAAAGTTGGAGTAGCTCCAGTGGTAGATAAGATTAGGGAGAATCGCCTTAGATGGTTTGGCCACATATGGGTGGGAGTAGATGCATTAGATTTATGTTAAGAAAGGTAGAGGTAGACCTAAAAGACTTGGTTAAGATGTATAAATAATGATCTTAGTATACTTGAATTAGATGAGAATTTGACACATAATAGGACACAATAGCGAAGGATTCATGTACTAGTGGGATTAAGGCTTGTTGTTGTTGTTGTTGTTGTTGTTGTACACATCTTAAGTAAACTAATTAAAGTCAATCAAATTAATCAAATTAAACTTAAACTTAATCAAACATAAATGCAATTAAATACCAATCAATTCTTAATTTAAACTTAAATCATTAAGTAATTAATCTCATCATTAACCTAAATAAATATGAAATCAAATTTACAAAAATTCAAACAAATCTTTACTTAATTCAATAATTGATCACACCTCTTAAACAAGCTAATTAAGTTAATCAAATTAATCATATTAAACTTAAGCTTAATTAAACATAAATTTGAAAATAAAAATGCAATTAAATACTAATCAAAACCTAAATTAAACTTAAATTATTAAGTCATTAATTACATCATTGATCTAAACAAATATGAAATCAAATTAAAAATTAAACAAATCTTTATAATTAACATAAATACACTTCATAATTAAACTAATTACATAATCATATTAAACCTACGCAAACCCATAGACTAATAAAGCTAATCAAATCAAATTAAATCAAATTAAATTAAATTAAGAAAGACACTCATCAATTTAATATGCAATCAAATCAAATCTCATTCAAGCTGCTTAGATAAGATAAACTAATTAACTATCCAACGTATGAAATCAAAATGCGAACCAAACTTTGATAAACATGACAAATGGATGAGATTAAAGATAAAATTCTAATTACAAGGAATCAAAATAAAATCTCAATTAATCTAATCTGATCAAACTACAAATGAATGAACCATAATCAAATCAAATAAACATAAAGTCAAGTCACATAACCATAATAAAAAAGAATTAAATATTAATTTAAAGGATATTGAATTATCAAGATTTAATTAAACCAAAACATCTAATCTGAAATTAATCAATCAAAAATACATGAATTTAAATAAACTCAAACTTCATTAAAGATCAAGGATATTGAATTATCAAGATTTAATTAAACCAAAACATCTAATATGAAATTAATCAATCAAAACACATGAATTTAAATAAACTCAAACTTTGTTAGATATCAAGGATATTGAATTATCAAGATGTAATTAAACCAAAACATCTAAATCAAAATCAATCAATCAAATACTTAAACTAACTCAAATTCTATGCTCTAAATTAAATCAAATAAATCAAATCAAATAAATTACACAAATTCAAATGGGCTAATTAAGATACTTAAGGACCTTAGTTAGATTCTTTAAGAATTAGGATATAGAATAGGGTGAGTTCCATCTACAAATAGAATTCATTATGCTCTTCATTTTTGAAAACCTAAACATCATTTTAACCAAATAAAAGTGAAATAAAAATGAAAAATAAATCATTAAATCATTTAAATTGAAATCACTCAAAGGTAAAATTTAAACAAATTCAAACTCCAAATTGAAACTTAAACTAAAGAAGCCTAGTAAAGTCTTTCCACACAAGCCTTAAGCATACACATTAGAATACCAAGTCACCACTTCTAGTGCTATGTTAGGGCATTGTATGTATGACTGTTGTGTTTTTTTTTGTGATGTAATATTTTAGACTGGATGTTATAGAGTATGTTTCGTAGACTGGATGTTAGGCTGTTATTAGCCTAATCATATTTTCTGCAGGGGTTGTGCTTAAGGGGCTGTTGTAATAAAAATATAAATGTGTTTGTTGTGCAGGTTGCTTAGCCACTTAGCATAACTCACATTAAGATAGGTGGGCTTGGTTATCCATGTGTGGGGTGCTAAGTTCAAATTATTCATATAATTGTTTGGGTTGTATGGTATGTTTAGCTAACATTTATTTTGCAGGTGTAGCTAGATTTACTTTACCTATTTGTAATATAATTTTGTATTATAAATTAGGATTAGTGTTATGAGGGATTAGGATGAGCAGTGGACAGAAGGCTTAGTCCCTAGGGTGCCCTGTGATGCCTTTGGAGAAAATCAAATCAAAAGAAAAAGAAGGAAGAAATGAAGAAAACAAGACCCCAATAACATGTATTATTTTTTGTAATCGAGGTTGTATACGGGTAGAGCCCAACTACCATCTTTTTTTCTCTTTTCGGGATGTACGGCGGAACCCAACAGCACTAGCCTTTTATTCTTTTATGGTAGTACATAAAATTATTTGATGTTGTGTTTAGATTGCACATTAGAATAGCATTCTTTTCATAGTTTCTTTATGACTAATGCTTGAATGTGTGGCCTGGATGCGATAGGCTCTTAGGATGAAATTAATTTTTCTACCGTAATTAATAACTCATAATTAAAATTTTAAAATAACTCATAACCTCATATAAAAGCCTAGGAATTAAATCAAGATAATAAAATTTTTACCAACCCCTTAACTAGATGAATGAATGTATAATATCATGCATGTCATATTAATCCACTTCTGTTAAGAGAGGGCTTCCATATTTTCCAGAGAATGAAGGCTTAACCTATGAGAGCCTTTGATGGAAGAACACTCCTTTCTCTCTTGATTTGGCCCATAATCAAATTCTCATGCATTTAAGCATACAAAATCACATAGCTTATGTCAAAACAAAGAGTCCAAAAGAATCGAATATTTTTGATAAAATTTGCATTAGATTAAATCATGGATTCATACCACTCATGCTCTAGTCTCTTAGGGAGTGAGTTTAAGGACTTAGTCTCCTTTCTAAATGAACAACAGCCTAGCCATCTTTCAAAGCAAAAGACTTGCCTACATGGATTTAAAGCGTAGGTGAAGTTAGCTTACTACCACTCTAGGCGGTAATAAGTCCAGCATTCGGGTGATTTATTCTCTCTTATGGAGGTAATCCATATACTCATTTTTTCCTTAGATTTAGGTCATGCTTCGGCCCTCACCAAACTCTCTAGATTTAAGATTTGAGATTGTTGTTTCCCTTTGCAGGCTATAAGCATAAATCCTCACCTCTTAGGCATTTCTACAATCTTATGTTGTGGAATTATAAGCCCTATCAATCTAATTAAATGTCAACTCAAATAATTAACTCTCTTTAATTTTAAAAATATAAAGCCCAATTATAGAGTAGATTGGAATGCTCACTAGGCTTCCTAGTATCATGAGAATTTCCTACTTTCTCCCTTTGGATTCCAAAAATAAGTCTTCTCCTTGATCTATCTCATTTGATTTTCTAAAATAGCCAATCCTTTGATAGTCTTAACCTTGAAATTTTTGGGGACCCTAAATTTTCTACTTTAATCAAGAGTATTCTTAAGGAATTCCCATTCCTTAAGATGTAATTAACTATGGGGGCTTGCCTCCATAGGTAACTTAACGAACCCGGCTTAAAATAACCCTACTTTACTTTTCCATGTAAACTAGGGGAAAGATCTCTGGTATATTTGAAGACCCATCATGCATTAGGAGTTCGTATTAGATAATTAAGTTCATTATAGGGTGATGATTTCTATCTTTTGAGATAGTACATCATTCTTTAATGTCGTACCTAATCACTTCAATAAGTACCTCCTAAGATCTGTGTGGTGTCCCACATCAAAAAAATAAACAACATAGATTTTTCTGGCGACTCCGCTAGGGATGGTTCCTCTCTCCATCTTTAGTAGACAATCATTGTTTTCAAACATCGATAGTGGACTTATATTTTATATAGGTCCGAGACTATCATTATTTCCATTGGCACTTAGCTTATTTCATCCTTAAGCAAAGCTTGCCAACATCATTTAGGTTTTAGGATCTCACTCCATTTAGGTCTTAAAATCCCTATTGGGTTACCCTGATAAATGAGAATTAGAATTAATCAAACAAAGGAGATGACCAAAATTAAGAACCTCTTCACCATCCTGATGGTGAGGCAAGGTTCATCCCATGAACAATAAGAAAATAAAACTCTTCTACAAAATGACATGTCTTTCCAAAAGCACTTTTTCAAAATCCACATAATAAGAGATCTTTAATAAATTTTACATGGTGGTTCTTTTCAAAATCAAAATCAACCATTTTAATGTCTTTTTCAAAGGCATCAAAATCAACCATTTTAATGTCTTTTCAAAGGCACATCCCCATCCCACACACTCAAATTTGTTGGATGGAGATTCTATTTTGAATTAAATTATAATATAAAATTGAAACTCCACTTAACATACTTCACATGTGTTAGAGTTGAGTAATAAATCATACACACACAAAAGAGAAGTCAAGACATATTTGAACCCCCTACTTGACATACCCAAATTTGTCAAATGGGAGTTCCCCTTCCCTTGGAGAAGGTAGAGCAAACTAAATTCTATTTGCATTTGTCTGATAAAACTCCTTCTTGCCAAAGTCATGGACTTCAAAACACATTGGGAGCTCATTTGACATATCCAAGTATATCAAATGAGAACCCCCTTTTTGAAAATCATAAGAACAAATTGAACTTCATTTAGCATACCTAAGTTTGTTAAATTAAGTTCTTTTTCTTTCAAAAATCATAAACGCATTTGACTTTCACTTAACATACAAAATTTTTTAAGTAAGATTTTCATTTTCAAAATCATAAACACATTTGACTTTCACTTAACATACCAAATTTATTAAGTGAGAGTTTCATTTTCAAATAATGATAAACACATTTGACTTTCACTTAATATACCAAATTTTTTAAGTGAGAGTTTCATTTTCAAAAAATCATAAACCCATTTGACTTTCACTTAACATACCAAATTTGTTAAGTGAGAGTTTCATTTAAAAAAAAAGTCATAAACACATTTGACTTTCACTTAACATACCAAATTTGTTAAGTGAGAGTTTCATTTTCAAAATCATAAACATATTTGACTTTCACTTAACATACCAAATTTGTTAAGTAAGAGTTTCATTTTCAAAATCATAAACACATTTTTCTTTCACTTAACATACCAAATTTGTTAAGTGAGAGTTTCATTTTAAAATCATAAACACATTTGACTTTCACTTAACATACCAATTTGTTAAGTGAGAGTTTCATTTTTAAAGTCATAAACATATTTGACTTTCACTTAACATACCAAATTTGTTAAGTGAGAGTTTCATTTTCAAAATCATAAACATATTTGACTTTCACTTAACATACCAAATTTGTTAAGTGAGGGTCTCTTTTTAATACACATTCGATCCCTATTTTAATATACCAAATTTCTTAAATAAGGAACCAATTTTTCATGTGAAACCACACTTGAGCTTTCACTTAACATACCAAATTTGTTAAGTGAGAGTCTCATTCTCAAAGAAAAATAAACATATCTAAAACACATTTGGGCCTTTCATTTAACATACCAAATTTATTAAGTGGAACTCCCATCTTCAAAGAAAAGCAAATTTATCTCACAACCACATTTAACTTTCAATTAAAATACCAAATTTGTTAAGTGAAAGCCTCATTATCAAACACAAATCAAACACATGTGGCATCCACTTAACATACCAAATTTTTTAAGTAAGAAGCCCCATTCTCAAATCAAAATATCACACAATCAAATCTTCACAAGCAAAAATATTTCAAACACATAATCACAACCTCTTCTTAGCATACCCAAATTTGCTAAGTAGAGGTCTTTCAAACTATCAATATTTTAAACAAGATGCACAAAACATAAATATCTCCAAGAAAATCTCTCCTCAAATTTTACAACCCCACACAACCTACCTAAATCAGTTGAGTATGGATTCTAAATCAAAATAAAATGGCAAAGACTCTCCTCAATAAATCTCTCCAAAATTTCAATGAACCCCACTTAACATCCTTAATATTATTCAGTGTGGGTTCAAATTCTGAAGCAAATCTTGAGATCAATGATTGAAGGTGAATATCAAGGCAAGTATCTGACTTAGCTATATTTTAACAATACAGATTTCAGTGCAGTTAGTTCTTCTAGTCCTCAGTTAGTACAACATCTATGGCTCCTAACAAGTTCATGTTATCCTTCTGCACTGGTCTAAACTTAGCCCTGGATCAGTCTAGTCTCTCTACTACTGGCTCCACTGAGGTCATCTACTTTGTCCATGGTTTTTAGGGGGTGAGGATTTCTTATGAGGGGTCAACCCTCACCATAGTTAACAAGGAAGAGGTGGCAGGACAGACACTATTTATTCGATTTGATATGCCATCTGATTCTGAGTTTCCTCCACTAAAGAGGAAGGCCACTGTTGTTCTTCTTCTACCTCACTGTAGTTTGTGCTAGTTGTTCCCGATTAGTTACTCCTATTATAGCTCTAGCAAGGGCTACTACCCCCTCTTTAGAAACCCCAAAGAGGAAGACTGTCTTAGTTTCTGAGGTAGTATCCTCCACGTTCAAGGTGGGTGCTAGCTCTCGCTCTGCCATACCTACATGTACACTGCATCACAATAAGAACCGCAAGGTCAAGTGACATCACAAGAGGGTGAAGAGAGAGATGGACATCGCTTCTCATGTGGTTGAGGAGGGATCTCCCCGTGAGACCTCTCCACATTTGAGTGGTAGTAGGTTTCACCCCTCTCGACCTCGATGAGAGGAGGACTGAGGAGGATTGTTGCTACCTCCACCACCATCTTTAGTGCTAGAGCACATGAAGCCCTACATCGGCCGGGGGTCTTACAGTGGGAGCGGATCTCAGGATGCATTTTGATCTGAAGATAGTTGTCCCTAGGAGAGTCAAAAGTCAGATCCAAAGGGAGAGAGCCATGGAGGCTCGGGCATAAGCTCAGACGAGTAGGAGGGAGCGACAGAGGTTTGTCAGGAAGTTGGTGGCCTCCACTCTTATAGATTTTCCTGATCATTGCTCTACTAGGGTCGATCATTTAGACAGCATCGTTCTTACCGGTGATACTCATCATAAGAGAAGTAGGCCTACAATCACGGGGCAGTCAGTTCTACCTCTGCACTACTCCACTCATTGCCCACCATCGCCTATCCCCCATTTTAACCAAGATCCAGAAGCCCCCATTTAGGGAAAGACCAGCACCATTGGTGATCCGGCTATGGCCCAAGGATCTCACTCCATCTACTCCACCCATTGAGGTGAGGTCGAGCTCTCCTATTCGACCTCTCGCCTCAACTACGAAGAAGAAGGAATGGCGACCTAAAGTTGTGGTTGAGTAGACAACTGCTAGCAGATTATGCTTGCGGTCTCCACTGCGCAACATCAATGGTGGAAGGGGTAGAGGATATAGATATAGTTTCCATGGCAGGAGATCCTCCACGATGCATGTTCATCCATGGTGATCAACATATACATATTAGTGAGCATAGTCCTCCTAGAGATAGTAATACAGCAGTAACCAATGCCCAATGTATTTCTTTCAGTGAGCATAGCCCCACTACCAGTCAGTAGCGAGTGTTTGACCATGCACTATTAGATCACTCTTTAGATAAGATCATCGCTCAGTACTTCACTGAGAAGAGAGAACTCTTCGAGGGTGATTTCTTTGATGAAGAGGATGCTAGGGTCAGTTTTGATCTATATGAGGATGATCTCTTAGAGGACTCAGTGGAAGTCCATATGGTCGACACTAGGGTTTCCCTCCTTAGGGATTAGCATAGCCAGGAGGGTGTTGTAGTTGAGGAAAAAGACACAGCTCATTCAACCCAACACCTTCGTCAGTAATTGAGGAAAAGAGATGAGCATATCATCAAGATGAAGAAAAGAGTTGAAGACTTGTTAGCAGTAGTCCTGGCACTTCAAGGCCAAGCTCTATCAGTACAACCTACTCCCTTAGAGGCTGACCACCCTAGGTTGTTACATGTTCTGGATCGGCCCAAGAGTCCCGTGGACCAGGATAGTGGTAGTCTACATAGAAAGGTCACAGATAGTACCTCAATGCCTGAAAGTGATATAAAGAATATGGTGGAATAATAAGTGAAGGAAGCGTTGGCACAAGCTCAAGGTGGCTCATCTGTTCCAAAGGGTAGACCCTACCCAGAGGAATTCGATGTAGTCCAATATCCCAAGGGTTTTGTGCCACCATCCTTCAAGATCTTTGATGGCAGTGGAAACCCCAGCATATAGCACACTTTAGAGCTGGCTGTTGTAACTCCGGAGGTAGTGATGCACTTCTCTTCTAACTCTTCATTAGTAATCTGTCAGGGATTGCATTTGATTGGTATGCTGAACTGCCCAATGGTTCAGTAAAGACTTTTGCTGAGTTAGAGCACATCTTCATTAATAGGTTTGCTAGAGCCTAGAAAAGGGTAACTGTGGGTGACCTCATTGTGACACAATAAAATCCCAATGAGTCCCTTATTGATTATATTCTCAAGTGGCAAAACCTGAGTATGAAATGTGAACCACAGTATCACGATATATGTAAATTCTTCTCAAGAATATTCATGGCCCGGTTGCTTTCATGCTCAAGGGATTTACAATCAAAACCTTTGATAAATTAATCAACAAGGCAACTAGCCTACAAGGGGAAGCCAAACAGTTATTCTTTCAAGACCAATCATTTGAGCCCAAGCTGTAGAAAGATTTGAGAAGAAGCCAAGGGTAGTAATGTTAGTAGATAAAGGGAAGCAACCAGCTAGAGCTTAATATGAGAGACCTCATGCATAGAATCCTTCATTTCCACCTCCTCTACCACCACCTCGGCCAGCATATTGACCACCACAGCTGCCACAGTAGCGATCGTTGCCTCCTCCACAATATACTCAGCAGCAGTACTCATATCCATCACTAGGTAACTATTACCCACCTACTCTTGTCAATAGATTGAATAAGCCATATTCATTCAAGAGGGAGGTAGTTAGGAAGATCTTTAAGAATCTCTTAAAAAAGCTTGACTTTTAGTTACCTGAGCCTAAGAGACTGGAAGATGTGGGTAAGAGTAATGATCCTAACTATTGCCCCTACCACCGCATGGTTAGTCATGTCTTGGAGGATTGTGTCACGTTTAAGGACTAGCTTGAGCATAGCTATAAGTTAGGATCTACTGTTATCCCTAAGGAATACTTGTTAGAACAACCCTCTAGTTCTATCAGAGTAAATCTTGGGGATACTTGCGATCCTCTTAAGATAAAAGAAGGTTGAGATATTGCCTTATCTCGAACCTCTAAAAAAGTGGTCTCTAAAATCAAGAAGCTTTCTTTATAGGTGCCTGAAGCAACTCAAACCTCCAACACCAAGGAAGGTTTGCAAGTTTCTAAAGTCAACTTGAAGAAGGTGTCTAGCCTTTACTTGCAGAGCTAGCGGCACCACCGTCTCCATCCCATCCATTGTAGCTACTACTTCTTCCTCCACTAATTCCTCTTCCGTTAGTAAGAGCATTGTATCAACGGACAATGGCACTATACCCCTTTCCCCACTTACTTTATTAGATTTCTATCATGTACCTCCATCTAAGAAGAAATCAATGAAAAAAGCTTTCAATTACATCTTATCCACTTCTAATACTCTAGATTTTATTCCTCTCAAAAACTCTCCAAGTCTACAAAGTAATAATGATAACTCTAGTTTCAATCATTCCTCTTTTGATTTAGAAATGGATTTTCCATTCTTGAATCATTCGGGTTTGCCCATTGAGATTGATTTGGAGTCATCTGACTCTGATGATCCCATAGGAGAAGCTATAGGTGAACCTGATGAGCAGATAGAACTTTCCATTAAATCATCTCATGAAGTCACTGAAGTCAACCTCCGTAGTGGCAAAGTTCTACCTCCTAGGATAGCACCCCAGGATAAGGGTAATTAAATCATTAGTTCTAAAGAACAGATATCACCTCCACAAGATGATCTACCCATGGATATACTTGTGGAGGGTCAAGCCAAGGTTGACTATAATGTCCTAGCACATCTTAGAAAGCTACCATCCAAGTTAAGCATATATGATACCCTTATCTTATCCAAAGAGATGAGGAAATCTCTAATCAAGGCTCTTCTTGATCCGGAGATATGCTTAGCAACCACTCCGAGGAAGCTTGCACTTGAGGACACTCTAGGAGTTACATTCGTGATGAAACTTGCTTTACAGACCAGCCCTCTTATATTATAGTGGATATTGGAAGATACAAGATATCTAAAGTTCTTATTAACCAGGGTGCATCAGTGAATATTATGAGTCTAAAAACTCTCGCTTACTTGAGAATTGACATCTCCAAACTTTCAAAAAAGAGGATGATGTTGAAAGGATTCAATGAACAAGGCGAGAGGGATTTAAGCTCTATAGTGTTACCATTATAAGTAGATGATTGGAAGGCTACCGCCAAGTTTCATATTATAGACTCAGATACATCTTTCAATGCTTTGCTTGGGAGACTGTGGATACATGAGAACAACTTGGTTCCATCCTCTCTACATCAATGCATGAAGTTCATGAGGGGTAGGATTGAATATTGGATCAAAGGAGATCTTAAGCCATTCACAGTTCATGAGGTCAGAATATATTAGGATGCAACCTACTATCTCCCTCAAAATCAACAAGTCTATTCTCGTGAACTTGGCAAAATTTCAAAAATAAAAGAAAAAGAAATGGAAAATGAAAAAAATGAGAAAGAAACAAAAGGGAGCAAGAAATATACTTGGAGGAGAAAGTAGAGCCTAATGTTATTACTCCATTCTGGGTATGAATGGGATGACTAGAAGAGGAAGGCAGATCTAGAGACATGCCTAGGGATGGAAGACCTCCTTATTGGTCATCCAATAGGCATTATGTCCCTGTTACCAAGACTACACTTACTATCTATATAGACTTAGAATCTAGCTCAGAAGATGAGTCATATATGATTAGTATGCTAGCTAGCACTTCTAAACAGTAGATCCCCATGCAAGTGACAATTGAGCCAGACAGCGATGAAGACCAAGCTCCTAAGCAAAGCATAAGTGTATCTAAGTCTATATGTGAAACAGTCAGGCAATAGTTAAAAACTTTAGCTCTAACCTCACTTTTCTCATAAAAAGTTGAGGGTTTGGTAGTTAAGAAAGCCCCTAAGTCTTCCAAAAATGTAACGATGCAAAAGTTTTTTCTTGAAGCATCATCCTCAATTCAAGGAGCTAATGTAGAACTTGAGGATGATTCACACAATATTTAATAGAATTACCTTTTGATTGGTACTCGCCTTGTGTTCTTTATTTAGTAAAGAAAGGATTAATTCCACATACTTGGTCTAAACACAGGTCATATTACTTTGAAAGGTTATGGGACAACAAATGCGACATTCATCAATATCAGACTAGGATTCGT
Source organism: Cymbidium sinense (assembly GCA_021442155.1). Lineage (NCBI taxonomy): Eukaryota > Viridiplantae > Streptophyta > Magnoliopsida > Asparagales > Orchidaceae > Cymbidium > Cymbidium sinense. Next base: position 268,029,132 of record CM038215.1, read on the forward strand.
ATAGTGGGTCCAATAATGATGATGATCTAGTCATCACCAATCATTTGGAATCTGATAGGTTCTTTTCAAATCATGCTAACTCATATGAGGAGGTATGCTTAGAAACTTTAGATGATCCAAATGACTTTGAAGTCAGGGATGCACCGCCAGAGTTTGAAGTGGAGATCAGATTAACTATCGACAAGCTCAAAAAAATCAACCTAAGAATTGAAGAAAATCCATTCCCAACATATATCAGTTCTCTATTGACTGAAAAAGAAACCAATGATTTAGTGAAGCTATTGATTGAGTTTAAGGATTTTTTTGCATGGAGTTATGAAGAGAAGCTCAGTCTATCTCCTGATATAACAGTCCATAAACTAACAATATAACCTAATGCTAACTCTATCAAGCAGGCTCCTAGACACATGCGATTAGACATTGAACAACAAGTCACTTCTGAAATCAAGAAATTAATTGATGCTGGCTTTATTAGGGAAGAAAAATATCCTTCCTGGTTGGTCAGTGTCATCCCAGTTAAGAAAAATAATGACCAAATTCGCATATATATTAATTTTAGAGATCCAAATAAGGCATGTCCTAAGGATGAATTTTCACTTCCTATACCATAATTAATGGTGGATATCACCTCATCTCATGTAGTATTCTTTTTTATGAATAGGTCATCTGACTATAACCAAATTAAGATGGCCCCAGAGGATGAAATATACACTGTCTTTCGAACCTCGATCATAATTTATTGTTACAAGGTCATGCCTTTTGGCCTTAAAAATGTCGGTGCCACATACCAGCCGGCCATGACTTGAATCTTTGATTAACTCATTCATCATCAAGTTGAATGCTACATCGATGATCTCATTGTCAAAAGCTAAGAAAAGAAAGGTCATCTCTTAGACTTGAGAGTTATTTTCAAACAGTCAAGACAATACAACCTCAAAATGAACCCCATGAAGTGTGCATTCAGAGTTACTTTGGGGAAATTCCTTGGGTTTGTTGTTCAACATCGTGGAATAGAAATCAATCCAGAGAAGATCAAAGCTATCTTAAAAGTGCCACTCCCTAAAAGCTTAACACAACTCAGGCCATTCCAAGGGTGGTTGGCGTATCTAAGATGCTTCATTTCCAACTTATCAGGAAGATGCCAACCATTCTCAGCACTTGTCTAAAAGGATGCCAAGTTCAAATGGGATGACAAGTTCCAACATTCCTTCGAAGACATCAAGCAATATTTGATGATGTGGCCAGTCCTAACAGTCCCTATCCTGGACAAGCCGCTCATATTATATATTGCTGCATTAGATGACTCCCTTGGTGCTTTGGTGGCTCAAACCAATGATGAATGGAAGTAGAATGCTCTCTATTATCTCAGTTGTTGTCTAATCCCGATTGAGGCAAACTATCCACCTATTGAAAAGCACTGCCTAGCTTTAATCTTTGCATCCCAAAAGTTATGGCACTACATGCTTTCTCATAAGGTGAACTTGATCTCTAGAGTCAATCCACTACAATTTCTCGTTACACGACTGACCTTATTTGGATGGTTGGCACATTGGTTCATGATTTTGTCAGTTTGACATAACATCCGTACCCCTCCGTGCCGTAAAAGGATAAGCACTTGCATATTCCTTAGTAGTGCATCCACTCCCTGCTGACTCTCCGCTTAACGATGATCTCCTCGATGAACAAATCATGAACTTAGGGGGTACTAGTGTTCATCATTGGGAGATGTACTTTGATGGTGTAGCTTCCCCTTAAAGAGGAGAAGAACCATAATTTACTATCCCAGGAAAGGCAAGGGGAATACTTCTCTAACTCACGATTATGATGAGATTCCCTATGTATCCCAAGTCAACATGATTAGAACATCCTATCAACATCTTTGGGATTAAGTTAGGCCTGGGTCTCTATTCCATCATTCTGAATTGTTGGTCCTAGGAGAAGAGAATGCAGCAGAAAACTTGTCAAAGAGTTGGCATGTCCAGAAAGATGATTCTATTCCAATAAGGGTCCAAAATAGATAAGTCTTATTGATCAAACTCGAGATTCTTGAAGGGAGGTTTCCATTGCCAAAAAGGATGAGGAGCCAGATTGGAGCAACCATTCATGGATTATTTAAATATAGGCAAACTATCTCAAGAGAAATCAATAGGACACTGGTGAGAGATCCCCCTATGCTCTCTAGGCACCTTTGTATTCCTTCATCATATGTGGTTACATGCGGACAAACAAAGCACGAAATCGTGATCGAGGTATACTTAGGGTTATGTGAAGCACATCAATTCAGTCCAAAGATGAAAGCCAAGATTAAGAGACTAGGATACTACTTCTCATGATCCTATGGACATAGAGATGCCACCAATGTTAGGTACACAGGTCTACATCAACCACCCAAAATTCTACATCCTACATTGGCCTCATGATCATTTGAGTATTGACCATATAGGGTGGTCGATCCTCCTTCTTCTTAAGGGTCACCGGTTCATCCTAGTCGCCACTACTTTTCCAAGTGGGGAGGCAATCCACTAGAGGAATCTCTACATGTTTTTTAGAAACCATATTATATATAGTTATATCTCATAATGGTATGCGCATTCAAGAGCACTAAAATCAATCAAACTTTGCTGACATAGACTGGAGGTACTCTACCATCTACTATCCAAGGATAAATGGGTTAGCATAAGCCTTTAACAAAACTCTCATCCAAATATTAAATAAGACACTTCATGACAACAAGCAACAGTGGCATGAGCAGTTAGTTGAAGCCTTGTGGGCCTGACGTACCACATATAGAACTACAATGCAGTCCACCCCTTTCTCCTTAGTGTATGGGTCCGAAGCTGTTCTACCATTAGAATACCAACTCCCATCACTTAAGATAGCCGTGGGTAGCAAAATCACAATGGAGCAAAATGCCAAGTTACAGTTAGAAGAGCTCGAAGGTTTGGAGGAGAGACGCCTACGAGCATGCCATAACCTCGAGTTATACAAAGCCAAGATGATTCAAGCTCTTAACAAGTTGATCAATCCTAGAGTTTTTCAAGTATGAGAGCTTCTTTTAGTTCCAAGAAGACCAATTATTGCCCGTCGAAAGATGGGAGGCAAGTTTGAACCCACTTGGGAAGGACCTTATGCCATAGAGAAGGCCTACCAATGAGGATCTTATCAACTCATAAATTGTAAGGGAGAGTGCCCAATGCTTCTAATTAATGGGCTCCACCTAAAGAAATATTATACATAAATCTTATTTTACAATAATTATCAATAAAACTTTTTTCATCTCAAATTTCATTTCTTCTGTGTTAGAAATATCTTTTTTCTTGTGAATCTGTCATGATGTATTTAGGGTGGATATAAGAGAACCTAAGAGGCATCATATCCCTCCACGACACAAACACAAACTATAAAATAATCCTCCAGTGCTATTAGGATAGGTGTAAGAGAACCCAAGCAACATCATATTCCTTCTTTCACAACATAAATAAACCTATATCTTTTATCTCAGGCTATTTTGACGTGGGAGCAAGCCCCCTATGGCACTCACTCATTAGCTGCTATAGGTTGGGTCTACATGCTACCTTGCTAGTATGTCACCCCAGTGGTCACTTGTTGGAGGATGTGTGTCCCCATGCTTTCTTCCTAACTTGACCATTACAAATTAACGAGGGCCTTATTAGTACGATAGATTTCACTGCCTAGCCAGTGAGCTACCTCATATTGACTTTGCTTAAGGAGATGTGAGTCCACATGCTTTCTTCTTGAACTAGCCATCATGCACTAAATAGGTTGAGTATATTTGAGGTTTAGGGTAAGTCCCCCAAAGGCTCCTTTCCTCTTGACTACATTTGAGTCAAAGTAAGTCCTCCAATGGCATTCACTTGGTAGTCCCTAAGTGGACCGGGAAGATATACTATCCCAATCAGTTCGCTTTTGGGAGGATGTGAGTCCCCGAGCTTTCTTCCTGATTGATTAAACCTGAGCACCTTAGGTTGGTTGATGTTCCATGTTGACTCACTCAGTAAATACACTACTCTTGGTAGATGTGAGTCCCCGTGCTTTCTCCTTGAGTTGGCCACCGAATACCTATTTGATATATGACTAGCCATGTCATCTTCTCCAGGGTGTTTGATTAAGCCTTTAGCAGCCCCATCCCCTGCGAGCATTCTATTTGGATCACATCCTTTGCGACCATATTTAGACACTACTTACTTTGGATTGGTCCCCAGTAGCCCATGTGGTTGGAGAAAATGTTTGGATGGATGATTCTCTCTTGGTTCTGTAAATCTGAGATAGGTCTATGATAATATAAGCTCCTTCTCAGTTTGATACCTCGTAAACTAACAGGGTCCATGTTAAAACAAAATTAATTCACTTATGGATTAGGAATTCAAGCCCCTTTTTTTCATACATCCTATCTTTAGGCGGTGTGTCAAAAAACTCCCTATAGGAATTGTCGACAACTTGAGTTGAGATAAGTCCCTGGTACTCTCTGGTTGCCCGTTGGGTTCAACTTTTCATGCCACCAATGAGTTACCCCGACGGCGGTCTTTGCTTTGAAAGATATAAGTCTATTACGTATTCTTTCTAGCATGATTATTGCAAAATGATGGGCAATCCTAGGTCAGGCCCGATTTGTTGCACAAGTGACCGATCACCCCAGTGGTTCCTTATTTAGGAATATGTGAGTCTCCACGCTTTCTTCCTAACTTGACCAGGCACCCCTTTAGTTGGTTGGTAGACTATCCCTTTGGATTTGTAAACCTAAGATAGGTCTACATTGATATTAGCTCCTTCTTAGTAGATCCATCGCACACTGATAGGATCCATCTAAAATTAAGTTAATTCTGACTATGCTTGAGTCAATATGAGTCCACAGCAGCATTCGCTCAAATAGTCGCCCTAAGTTGGGATTGATCTTTTGTGCCATCGACAAATCATCCCAATGGTTGTTCCCTACTTTGGAAGATATAAGTCTGGTATGCTTTCTTCCTAGTACAGTCATTGCACACCAAAAGGCAACCCTTAGGCTAGATAGTCCTACCTTGTGGCTGGTAGACTACCCCTTTGGACTTATAAATCTGAGATAGCTCAAGGCCGACATAGCTCCTTCTCAGTGGGTCCATCGCACGCCAACATGGTCCACAACATAACACACCAAATTAAATTAAATAAAATTAATATAAATCAAATTAATCATCAGGACTACTCTTGAGTTGAGGTAAGACCCCAAACGATGCTCACTCAGTAGTCATCTTAGGTAAGGTCCGATTTATTTTTCTATCGACAGATCACCCCATTAGTTGATCCCTACTTGGGAAGATGTAAGTCTATTATGCCTTCTAATGCTTGTTAGTACACAATCAGAAAACCACTTAATTAGGGTTGGATTACCTTACCTTAAGTAGACTACTTTCAGCTTATAAATCTAAGATAAGTCCCCCCTCAGCTCCTTCTTAGTGTGGTCCATCGCACACCGATAAAGTCCATAATAAAATAAGTTCAGAACCAACCTCCTAGTGGAGTCAAATTAAACATATCAAACAAACCAAATTTCTCCTGTGAGGCCAAATCAAATTAGCCTCCTGGGAGCTGGGATCTAAATAAACAAATTTAATCGAGTGTACATGCCTGACAGACATGCCCTCAATCTAGAACCCTTCTCCCTAGTGGAGCCATAACCAATTAAACCAACCTCCATAGTGGAGTCTAGTCAAACAAATCAAAGAAATCCAATTAAATTATTATCCCCAGTGAATACACACCCAAACAAATCATACTCATAATCAAACTCAGATCCATATCCCAGTGGATAGCTTTAACTTGTTTCTTTATAGGAAAGTTCATGTACTCAATCCCTAGTGGATTCTTTCTTGCTCTCTTATGCCCTTGGCATAAAGAGAGCTACATTACACTAAGATTGTGATGATATCTACCTTTCAGGTCTAGGTATAGATCACTTCCATTGTTTGTTGCAATCTTCTAGATATTGTTGATCATTTTGGTCAATGCCAATATGTGCTGTCACACACCATCTATTGGGGTCCTTTATTGACCTCACTTTGGAGTGAGCTCTTAACCTCCTCTTAGACTTGGGACTTAAGAACCTTAATCTAGACTCTTATAACCTTCTGATATACACAACAAATCGTGAGTTTTCAAGAAACTTCTTCCTAGCTCTAGATATCATACTCTCATACAAGTGAGAAAAAAAATAAAAAAAATAAAAAAAATAAAAAAATAAAAAAAACAAAAAACCTAGGTCTAGAGACTTAGAAGAGTTAATCATAAGATTAGGTTATACCTTAGGGCTTACAAAAATTATCTATCTTATAGCCTAAACCCAATTTAGATACACTTTCTCAAATCAAACCCAGATTCAATTCTCAAGCCAAATCTCAAATTCAAATTCAAATTCTAAATCTAATTTCAAAATTTGACTCCAAATGATTGAAACTCAAAATCAAGTTCAAATCCTAAGACCCTTCTTAAGTCATATGAACCTCATTCATAAGCTTAGACAAAAAAAAAACTCCCTTAGATCAAATCAAACTCAATTGATCTATTTATAAATCAATTATTCCTTCATTTATATTCATAAATATAAATGAAATCTAAATTGAAATGACCAGAACTATATCAAAAATCAAATCCAAACTCAATCGCCCTTTACCAATTCTTTGACTTAGCCAAATTCTATCCAGATCAAGTCAAAACTAATGAATTTTCTCTTGAGTCAATCATTTATTCAATTATCTACCTGATTATAAATGAAACCTACAATCATCAAATCAAATCAAAATCAACCCAAGTCAACCCAACCTAGCCCTTTTGACTTGAAAATTTTAAATTAGCCAAAATCTCTTAGACTCCAAATTGATTGTCATTGAATTTATATTTCAATCTAGGGCTCATATATAAGTTCAACTAAACTCAAATCAAATGAAAACCAAACCAATGGATCTACTTAGGTCCACTTGACCCAAAGTGATCGAAAGGACCCATTTGAGCCAACTTTCAATTTAACCCAAATTAGATTGAACCAAGCTTTTCAAAATCTTCCACCATAATTGTTGAACACCCTAAAATGATAATTGTAATCAATTCGGTCAAACCAAGTCAAGTTAGTCATTTGACCAAGTCAACCCTTAGCCCAAATAAACCAAAACTAGCCAAAACTTATCCAAATTGACAAATTAAATTTGAATCAACCCATGACACCAAATTAAAGCCAATTGGCCATTTGATCTAAGTTGGCCCAAATTGGGGACCAAATGGTCAAATCTTGATCTAACCCAAATTGATTACAACCAATGGCTCAAGTTCATTCCAAATTAACTTGATCAAGCCATAATTAAACCCAATTTGATCAATCAAACCAATAACCCTAGCCAAAATTTTAATGGGTCAATTTGGCCTAAATTCAAATTAAATCCAAATTAATTCAAACCAAAGACCACATTCATCTTTAATAGCCAATTGAACATGAATCAACTATTAATTTGGCCAATTTTCAAAGATCAACTTGGCCAAATATGACCCATATGACCCAAATCCAAATCCTTGAAACCAAGCTAATGACCCATTAGGGGCTGATCAAACCTGACCCAAACCCATTTGGCATCAGCCCAAAATCAACCCAACCCATTTAAATCTCTCATGGATCCTCCCCCACATAGGATTCCACCCAACCTCATTTAATTCTCTCCCATCACATGCACTTAACTCCTCCCCAACATTTGCATTGAATAGAGCTGATCATATGACAGCAAGAGAGGACTTTGAAGTAAAAAATCCAAAGTGAAAAAAATCCAAAGTCCTCAATCAATCCATCATCCATCCCAACCACACAAGCAAGATTACAATCAATTTGGAGCCAAAAAAATTCAAAAAATGGTGAATTTTTGGCTATTATAAAAGGAGGAGAAATGAGGCTTCACCCCTCTTCCTCCCACCACTACTCCACCCCCAAAAGCTCCCTAAAGCAAAAAGGAGCCCATCCCCCACCTCTTTGAGGCATTTTGAGCTTAAAAATATAAATAGTTATTTTTCTGGTGAGATAACAGTAATCATCCGAGAAGATAATGTTTCGAAGGGAGACAAGGGTTAAAGATCATTCAAAAGCTTCTTCACATACCTAGGGGTTCGCTCGGATCTTCACCGCCGCCGGAAACTATCCCTGATGAGGAAAATTTCACCAAACTTTAGCCGGCCTTAGGATTTCTCTCATTTTGTGTTAATTTTCTTGCAAATTTAGGAATTTTCCCTAAATAATCCTGCATTTTTACTTTAAATCATCCTAATTTAAAAATAATTCTTTTTGGTGTGAATCGATGCAGAAATGAGTCCATTTGGATAAGTTTTCACTTAGAAAACCCTATTTTTCCCTTTAAAAAGCTATTTTCACTATTCACCATCCGGCGGACATACCGCCCGATCCCATGGTTCATGGATCGATGGTTTCGATCAGCGGATCACGCGACCGCTTCACGCCTAATGATCTAGACCATACGATTGCGCAGTTCGCACGATCGAACGTCTTAGATTGCACGTCGATCGTGCGATCCGGGTCTTCTGGATCACACGATCTGATCTAGATCGTTCGATCTATGATCATATGGTCTAAAGCGAGTCGCGAGACACTTTCTGTGGGTTGATTGGTCTTCCCGCCCAATGGCTAGCATCAGCGCCGCCCATATTTTTTATTTAAAAAAATTAATTTAAATCACCTAAAACTTTAAAAATTCATAAAAAATAAAATACTTCACCAAAATTACAAACAAGGGCTCATTGGATTTATCTTTCCGAGAGGAATCCAACAAACCCAAAATTCCAAAATTTCATTGAGCATATTATGCTTAATTTGAGTTTTAGTAAAAATAAAATTTAATTAATTAAATGAAAATATATGTCAGATTAAGTTGAAATTTTCAAGGATTGAAATTAAAGATAAAACACACCTACCACAAAAATTTTAAGTGAAAATGAATTCTAGATTGGGAGAAATTAAATTTTGAAGTTCATATTGTCCATTTTAATAAGACAAATCAAATAAAAATCTAGAAATTTACAAAAATCTTCAAAATGGTTTAAATCACTTCAAATTGACATGTAGGGCTCTTAAGAAAATAAGTGATCTTTTGAATCCTAATGAACCCCAAACAAACACTTAAGAGTAGAGTTTAATCAATTAAGGAGTTAATTAAAACATAATCTAAAAATAATTTAAATATTAAATCAAAATCAGAAATGAAATAGCACTTAAGTAATCATTAATCAAACCTCAAATCAAAAAAATATCATCCTTAAAGAAAATTAAATTAAATATGATTAAATCTATTTAAGTTAATTAAATGATTAAATCTTAAATCAAACTTAAAATTTGACAAATCTAGGAAACTTTAACATGGGTCTAACCAATATAACTAAACCTACATTAAGCATGGAACCTTAATCATATGAAACCCCTTAATGAGTATAAATAAACTGAAACTAATTAATCATTAAATAAACTAAAAAAATCAAATTGATTAATAAACTAATTCGACATAATCATTCACTACTATTCGAATTAAGCCAAATAAAGTTAAAGTAAACTTAATTATTATATGATTAAATCACATCATTTGGAATAAAATAATTAATTAACCATTAAATATTTCAACCTAATAACTAAATCAAACATGTTAATGAAATCAAATAAACATAATAAATGAATCAAATCAAATAAAACCCTAATCATAAATAATCGAACTTAATTGAAATGAAATAAACAATTAATTCACTTAATAATAATGATAGTAATAACAATAATCCTTTAATCAAATCAAACTTAAGTAAAACACTTAACTAAATCAAATCACTCACATGTCAAAAATTAAGACATTAATCTCTAATTAAACAAACCCTTAATTACTCTAATGATTTAAAATTTTAATTACCCTTAATCAAACTTAACTAATCAAACATCTAATTAATGCAAACTTAATGAATTAATCCATCATCTTAATTAATCGAATTAATTTAAATAAGTTACATTAAAGCTAACTCTAAAATTAAGCATTAAATCAAACCCCTAATTAAATTTAATAATCAATCACACCCCTCAAGTAAGCTAATTAGTTAATCAAATTAATCATATTAAACCTAAGCTTAATCAAAAATAATCAAAATGCAATTAAATACTAATCAAAATCTAAATTAAACATAAATCATTAAGTCATTAATTACATCATTAAGAATTAAATAAATTTTTATTTAATTTAATAATTTACTTAAACACACTCCTTAATTAAACTAATTACCCTTAAGCTAATCCAATTGAATAAACACCTAATTAATGCAAACTTAATAAATTAATCCACCATCTTAATAAACCAAATTAACTTTATAAATCATATTAAAATTAATTTAAATCAAACACTTAATTAATCTATTAATTAATTTGATCACACATCTTAAGTAAACTAATTAAAGTCAATCAAATTAATCATATTAAACTTAAACTTAATCAAACATAAATGCAATTAAATACCAATCAATTCTTAATTTAAACTTAAATCATTAAGTCATTAATCACATCATTAACCTAAACAAACATGAAATCAAATTTTAAAAAAATAAATAAATCTTTACTGAATTTAATAATTGATCACACCTCTTAAACAAGCTAATTAAGTTAATCAAATTAATCATATTAAACTTAAGCTTAATTAAACATAAATTTGAACATAATCAAAATGCAATTAAATACTAATCAAAATCTAAATTAAACTTAAATTATTAAGTCATTAATTACATCATTGATCTAAACAAATATGAAATCCATTTGAAAATTAAATAAATCTTTATAATTAACATAAATACACTTCATAATTAAACTAATTACATAATCATATTGAACTTAAGCAAACCCATAGACTAATAAAGCTAATCAAATCAAATTAAATTAAGAGAGACTCTCATCAATTTAATATGCAATCAAATCAAATCTCATTCAACCTACTTAAATAAGATAAACTAATTAACTATCCAATGTATGAAATCAAAATGCAAACCAAACTTTGATAAACATGACAAATGGATGAGATTAAAAGATAAATTCTAATTACAAGGAATCAAACTCAATTAAAATCAAAATAAAATCTTAATTAATCTAATTTGATCAAACTACAAATGAATGAACCATAATCAAATCAAATAAACATAAAGTAAAGTCGCATAACCATAATCAAAGAAAAGAATTAAATATTAATTTAAAAGGATATTGAATTATCAAGATTTAATTAAACCAAAACATCTAATCTAAAATTAATCAATCAAAAACACATAAATTTAAACAAACTTAAACTTCATTAGAGATAAAGGACATTGAATTATCAAGATTTAATTAAACAAAAACATCTAATCTGAAATTAATCTATCAAAAATACATGAATTTAAATAAACTTAAACTTCATTAGATGTCAAGGATATTGAATTATCAAGATGTAATTAAACCAAAACATCTAAATCAAAATCAATCAATCAAATACTTAAACCAACTCAAATTTTAAGCTTTAAATCAAATCAAATAAATTACACAAATTCAAATGGGCTAATTAAGATACTTAAGGACCTTAGTTAGATTCTTTGAGAATTAGAATGTAGAATAGGGTAAGTTCCATCTACAAATGGAATTCATTCTACTCTTCATTCTTGAAAACCTAAACATCATTTTAACCAAATAAAAGTAAAATAAAAATGATAAATAAATCATTAAATCATTTAAATTGAAATCTCCCAAAGGTAAAATTTAAACAAATTCAAACTCCAAATTGAAACTTAAACTAAAGAAGCCTAGTAAAGTCTTGCCACACAAGCCTTAAGCACACACATTAGAATACTAAGTCACCATTTCTAGTGCTAAGTTAGGGCGTTGTATGTATGATATTGTATTTTATTTTGTGATGTAATATTTTAGACTGGATGTTAGGCTGTTATTAGCCTAATCATATTTTCTTGAGGGTTATGCTTAAGGGCGAATAAAAATATAAATGTGTTTGCAGGGTTGCTTAGCCGAGCATAACTCACATTAGGATAGGTGCACTTGGTTACCCATGTGGGGTGCTAAGTCCAAATTATTCATATAACTGCAGATTGTATGGTTTAGCTAATATTTGTTTTGCAGGTATAGCTAGATTTACTTTTCCTATTTTTGATATATTGCATTAGGAATTAGGATTAGTGTTATGGGGGATTAGGATGAGTAGTGGCCATAATGCTTAGTCTCTGGGGTGCCCTGTGATGCCTTTAGAGCAAATCAAATCAAAAGAAAGAGAAGGAAGAAATGAAGAAAAAAAGTCCCCCATAGCATGTATTATTTTTTGTAATCCGGGTTGTATAAGGATAGAGCTCAGCTACCCATCTTTTTTTCTCTTTTTGGGGTGTACAGTGGAACCCGACCGCACTGGCCTTTTAGGTAGTCTATAAAATTGTTTGATGTTGTGTTTAGATTGTGCATTAGAATAGCATGCTTTTCATAGTTTCTTTATGACTAATGCTTGAATGTGTGGCCTGGATGCGGTAAGCTCTTAAGATAAAATTAATTTTTCTACCCCAATTAACAACTCATAATTAAAATTTTAAAATAACTCATAACCTCACATAAAAGCTTAGGAATTAAATCAAGTTAATAAAATTTTTAGCAACCCCTTAGCTGGATGAATGAATGTATAATTTCATGCATGTCATATTATTCCACTCTTGTTAAGAGGGGGCTTCCATCTTTTCCAGAGAATGAAGGCTTAACTTATGAGAGTCTTTGATGGAAGAACACCCCTTTCTCTCTTGATTTGGCACATAATCAAATTCTCATGCATTTAGGCATACAAAATTTCATAGCTTGTGTCAAAATAAAGAGTCCAAAAGAATTGAATAATTTTGATAAAATTTGCATTAGATTAAGTCATGGATTCATACCACTCATGCTCTAGTCTCTTAAGGAGTGAGTTTAAGGACTTAGTCTCCTTTCTAAATGAACAACAACCTAGCCATCTTACAAAGCATAAGACTTGCCTTCATTGATTTAAAGTGTAGGAGGAGTTAGCTGGCTACCACTCCAGGTGATAATAAGTCCAACAGCCGAGTAGTTTATTCTCTCTTATGGAGGTAAACCATATACCCATTTTCTCCTTAGATTTAAGTCATGCTTTGGCCCTTGCCAAAGCTCCCTAGATTTAGGATCTGAGATTGATATTTCTTTTTGCTGGCTACAAGCATAAATCCTCACCTCTTAGGCATTTTCACAATCTTATATTATGGAATTATAAGCCCTAGCAATCTAATAAAATGTTAACTCAAATAGTTAACTCTCTTTAATTTTAAAAATATAAAGCCCAACTATAGGGTAGATTGGAATGCTCACTAGGCTTCCTAGTATCATGAGCATTTCCTACTTTCTCCCTTTAGATTCCAAACATAATCTTCTCCTTGATCTATCCCATTTTATTTTCTAAAATAGTCAATCCTTTGACAGTCTACTTAAATTGAAAGTATTCCTAAGGAATTCCCATTCCTTAAGATGTAATTAACTATGGGGGCTTGCCTCCATAGGGAACTTAATAAAGCCAGCTTAAAATAAACCTTACTTTACTTTTCCATGTAAAGTAGGAGAAAGATATCTTGTATATTTGAAGACCTATCATGCCTTAGGAGTCCTTATTAGATGATTACGTCCATTATAGGGTAATGATTTCTATCTTTTGAGATAGTATGTCATTCTTTAATGTCATACCCAATCACTTCAATAAGTACCCCCTAAGATCTAAGTGGTGTTCCACATCTCAAAAATAAATACCACAATTTTCCAAGCTCCCCAAAATCCCTTTTTCAGTTTGACGTGAAACTAAAATAGAGGACCAAACCAGTGATTCCCATTTCTCCATTTCAAAACCAAAATGCAATTAACTTTGCACTCAACTTCCTTGGAGTAAATCGAGCAAGAACGAATCCTTTCCCAAGCTTCCCGATGGTCAGATGGTAGAGTTCGATCAAGCTCGACCACCTTCATCTAGTAGATTGATCTTCTGAGCAAACTACAGTAAATCAAAGCTCGTGTGGCTCAATAGAGGTTCATTTTTACCAAATGAAGCTTCCTCAATCATTGGAACCATTGATCATAAGCTCTGATGAGGTATGCTATTGAAATTGATCCTTGAATGAAAATAGGTTGGTCTTTTGTGAAAGAAATTTTGATTTCATGTGTTTGCCACCATTGGATTTGATTGTCAGGCTTCCCTAAAGGTGTGGGATCATTTTCATCTTCATTCAAGCTCGGGTGAGCTCGAATCGAGCGGCCATTGATGGACGGTAGCCATCCTTCATTGCTCAGGAGAAGATAGATCATGGACCATCCATCTACATGAGGATGGATCCCGAATGATCGCCAAGCACCTCGATTAATCCTTCAACTGGTGTAATCATGGTCGCTCAATCTAGACGCACGAGATACCACGTGCATCACCATTTGAGTCAACACTTGGATGTGATAACTTAAATAGTAAATCCCATCACGTCACATGAAAAGCACGTCGCGTCAGCCGCCAAGTGGCCTGATGGGATTAAAGCTCCAAATATGGTTAATTAATTTAATTTTAATCCTAAAACTTCCTAAATTTTTAATTAATTTTAGAAAAATCCAAAAAAGTATAAACTCTGGCTCATTTTAAAGATATTTCAGAGCAGAATCTAGAAAAATTATTATTAATTGATTTTGAATAGTTAATTTGGTTTAATTAAGGTTTAATTGAAAATATAATTAGTCTAATTATGCTATAATTAACCATCTAATTAATCTCAAACTTTTTGTGCATATTTAGGGGGATGACCTCTGCCTCTCATATTTTTCTAGGATTTTATTGGTTGCTTAATTAGGGGGATCAATGGATTAAGCCTTAATCACTTTCTTAATATAATTAGTGATAATTTTAAAAATGAACATTAAATTAACCAATCAATTAAGTTTATTAACCTCTATTTATGATGATGAAGTCTATGGAAATGGATTGGGGCTCCCTCTTCCAATCTTTTCTTTAAGTCTTCTCTAATCGCTCTTAAATAATTAATTAATTAATCAATAAGTATAACCAAAATCCAAATAATACCTGAACCTTAATCAACTAATTGAAAGGATTTATGGATTGAGACTTAGGTTTCCTTCTTTGTCTCTTTCTCTAAGCCCATCTCACTTTAGTTGGTTAAGGTTAATTAAAATTTAATTAGTTAATTAATGAACTTAATAAATTCAATTAAATCTATTTCTTTAATTTAATCTCAGGTAGCTCTTTGGGTGATCAATAACCCAAAGGGGGAGATAATGAAATTATGGTTAGCTCATATGTGTGAGAGAATCATAAAAGTAGTTAAGTGAGATCCCTTAAGGTTAATTAACTATTAATCATGAGCCAATTGCATTAGGCCCTTTCATCTCTTAGGAGCATTGCAAATTTACTTTCCATGTGATTGCATATCATGTTGGCTCATTATTAATTAGTTTATTAACTTAAGTTTATGTAGGTAAGGGTTAATTAATCCATTTAATTCATACCATAACCTAATTAACTCAACTTTATCCCCAGCGGATCCGAGCTCATATCTCTAATAGATGTGCCCTTAAAATCAAATCAAAATTTTCCCCAGCAAGGTGCAAATAGTATCCTCTCCCCAGTGGAGCCTCATAAAACTAAACCAAATCAAATTCTTATCCCTAGCGGATGATCTGAACCTACTTCCTTAGTGGAATATTCATGCACTCATCCCCAGCGGGATATAAATCCTAATCTTCTATGAATCTTTTCCCCCAAATCATGTTTATGATTAAAGTCAAACCCTTTTCCTCTTTATGGATAATCTAAACCTGCTTCCTTAGTGGAAGGTTCACATACTTGATCCCACAGTGGATCCTTTATTCCTCTCTTACGCCCTTGGCATAAGTTAAGTTGCTATTGACCTCACTTTTGGAGTGAGCTCTCAACTTCCTCACCATAGATCTAGGACTCTTATAGACACTAAGAGTTTCTTAAAATAACTCATAACCCCACCTAAAGCTTAGGTACTAAATCATGACCATAAAATGTTTATTAATCCCTTAGCCGGATGTTGTATGTTTAGCAGCACGCATATCATATTATTTCACTCATGATTAGAGAGGGCTTCCATCTATGCTAGATATAATGGGCTTAACCTTTGAGAGCCTATGATGGAAGAACATCTCTTTCCCTTTTGATTTGGCCCATAACTAACTTCTCATGCATTTAGGCATACAAAATCCCATAGCCTGTGTCAAAATAAAAATGTACAAAATCAAATAAATTTTGATAAAAATTTACATTAGATTTAAGTCATTATTCATACCCCTCATGCTCTAGCCTCTTAGAGAGTGGGTTTAAGAACTTAGTTTCTTTTTTAAACAATAACAACCTAGCCATCTTGCAAAAGTATATGACTTGCCTATATGGATTTAAAGCATAGGAGGAGTTAGCTGCCAGCCACTCTAGGCAGTTATAAGTCCAACAGTCGAGTGGTTTATCTTCTCTTATGGAGGTAAACCATATACCCACTTTCACCTTTGATTTAGGTTATGCTTTAGAACTCGCCAAAGCTCTCTAGATTTAGGATCTGAGGTTATCATTTCTCTTCGGGCTACAGGTATAAATCCTCACATATTATGCATTTTCACAACCTTGTATCGTGGAATTATAAGTCCTAGATTTCTAATAAAATTGTAACTCAAATAAATAAATCCCCTCAATTTCAAATATATAAAGCCCAACTATAAGATAGATTAGAGTTCTCACTAGGCTTCCTAGTTTGATTAGCACTCCCTACTCATCTTCTTTGGTTTCGATAATAACTCTTCCCTCTTGATCTCTCCTACTTAACTTTCTAAAATACAACCAATTTAATGATAGTCCTATCTTTGAATTCTTCGGAGACAACAATCGCCTACTTTAATCGAGAGTATTCTTAAGGGATTCATTTTCCTTAAGATGTAATTAACTATAGGGGCTTGATTATTAGATTTAAATAAACCCTACTTTATTCATCCATGTAAAGTAGGAGAAAATTCTCTGGTATATTCGAAGACCCATAATGCCCCAGGAGTCCTTATTAGGTGATTAGGTCCATTGTAGGGTAGTGACTTCTATTTTTTGAGATAGTATACTATTCCTCAATGTCATACATGATCATCTCAATAAGTACACCCTCAGATCTGCATCGTGTCCCCCCCCCCATCAACGAAATGAATCCAAAAATAAATGCCACAGTTGAATTGCATTGAGATCTTGATTTTGTCTACACCTCAGGTTTAGGGATAGATCATTTCTGTTAGCTCTTACGATACTTTCGATGTTGTTGATCATCTCGGTTAACGCCAATACGTGCGATGCGCCTTATCAGTTACACCACACATATTGGAGTTCATTTTGTTATCCTCACTTTGGAGTGAGTTCTCAACCTCCTCATGTAGATCGACTCTTATAAAGAGCTCCTTGGTTAAGACACTTCTAGTGATTAAGTGAACACTTAACCTAAGCTTCGAGACATAGAAGAGTTAACTACTGGAATAGGTTGTGCCCTAGGGACTTAGGAAGACTTGCCTACCCTATAGCCTAAACCCAATCCATACTTTCCTTCTCAAACCAAACCTCAAATTCAACTCAAATACCAAATCTAAATCTAAATTTCAAATCAAATGATTGAAACCCATAATCAAATACAAAATTAAAACTCTCCCTAAGCCCTTTGATTTCATCTTTTGGACCTAACCTTAACCAAATTCAAATCAATCCAAATTCAATTGAGTTTCTTTAAGATCAATTCAACTCAATCATTTACCAAATTAAAATCTAAATTCCAAAGCAAATGATTAGAACTCATAATGAAATCCAAAATCAAAATCCCTTTCAAAGCCATATGGACCTACCTCTAATGAATTAGCCAAATCTTAACCCAAATCAACCTAATATCAATTGGTTTATTTATAAGCCAATTACTCTTTCATTTATATTCATAAAAATAAATGAAACACACCCTCCAATGACAAAAAATAAATCAAACTAAGTTAATTTCCTTCTTAAGCCCTTTTGACCTACCTCCATGAGCTTGGTTAAATTGGCTTCCAAATCACTCCAAACTCAAGTGATTTTCTTATAGACTATTTATATCTTCATTTATATTCTCAAACAAAAATGAAATATAATTTCACATGACCAAAACCAAATTCAAAATTAAACCAAAACCCAAATTAAGCCTTTTAAGCCAATTTCTTGGACTTGGCCAAATCCTATTCAAATCAAGCCACAGCCAATGGATTTTCTCTTGAATCAGTCATTCCTTCAATCATCTATCCAAATATAAATGAAACCTATAATCATCAAGCCAAACCAAAATCACCCAAGTCAAAGCCAACCTAGCCCATTTGACTTGAAATATTCAAAAGAACAAAAACTCATTTGAACCCAAACCAATTGCAGTTGAATTTATATGTCAATCTCAAATCCATATATAAACCCAACTAAGTCAAACTAAACTCAAAACAAGCCAACTAAACCCAATTGGCTCACTTGACCCAAAGTAGCCAATTTGACTTACATGAACCAAAATCCAATTCAATTCAAATCAAAGTGAGTTAACCCAATCAAAATTTCATGTCATGATTGTTGATCATCCTAAGTTAATTAATTATCAAGATTGGGTCAAACCAAGTCAACCTAGCCCATTGACCAAGTTAACCATTTAACCCATATGAACCCAAACTAGCCAAATTGCAACCTAAACCAAATTGATTGCAACTAATGGATCAAGTTCATTCCAAATTGATTATTGAACTTGACCAAATCCATAATTGAGCCCAATTTGATCGATTGGTCAACCTAACCTAACTTAACTCAAATTGACCTAAAGGATCAAATTGGCCAAAATCTAAATTAAATCTAAATTAAATTCAAATTGATTTAAACCAAAATTAACAATCATTTTTAATTAACTAATTGAACATGAACAAACACCAAACCCAAGCCAATTTGGCCAATTTGGTCAAATTAGTCAACTTGACCCATTTGACCTATATGAATCCAAAAGAGCCAAAATCAAATCCAAAGCAAATTGAACCAAACCAATGACACCAATACACTCCAAATGGTTATGTGAATTTGACCCAACTCGTGGTTTGACCCAATTTGACCAATTGGCCAACTTGACCATCCTAACTCAATTTGACCTAAATAGGTCAAATTATGCCAAATCAAACCAAATGAAATCCAAATCACTTGAAATTTGGGCTAACCCACCTTAGACCCATCTAAAATCTACTTAAATTAAATCCATTTCCAAATGGCCAAGATACTCTTGTGCTAAGGGCATCACATGAGCCAAATCACTTAGGGGAATGGTCATTTCTCTTCCTTGTCCACTTGACATCCATCCATAGGTCCACTTAGGCACCAAGGACACTGGTTAACCTGACCCAAGGGTGGTTGGGTCGGCCATGACACATGGGGAGGTGAAATCACCTCCCCATTCCTATTAGAACACTTGGAAATCCATAAGACACACATGTGGTGTTTATTTTTTTTTAATGTGATGTGTGTATAGGGTGGGAGGGGACACTACACAAATTTGAGGGTGTATTTATTGAGGTGATTGGGTATGACATCAAGGAATAGTGCACTATCTCAAAAGATAGAAATCACTACCCTACGATGGACCTAATCACCAAATAAGTACTCCTAAGGCATGATGGGTCTTCGAATATACTAGAGAATTTTCCCCTACTTCACATGAGGGAATAAAGCAAGGTTTATTTAAACCAAGTTTTAAAGTTCCTTATGGAGGCAAGCCCTCATAGTTAATTACATCCTAAGGAATGTGAGTTCCTTAGTAATATTCTTGATTAAAGTATGCAATTATTATCTCTAAAGAATTCAAAAATAGGACTATCAATAAATTGGCTATGTTTGAAAAATCAAGTGGGATAGATCAAAAGGAGACACTTACTATCGAAGCCAAAAGGAGATGGATAGGGGATGCTCATGATACTAGAAAACTTATAGAGCATCCCAAACTATCCTATGATTGGGCTTTATATATTTGAGATTAAGGGGGGTTATGTATTTAAGTTGAAATTTTATTAGAAAAACTATGACTTATAATCTCATAACACAAGATTATGAAAATGCCTAAGAGGTGAGGATTTGTGCTTGTAGCCTGAGGGAAAATAGCAATCTCAAATCCTAAATCTAGGTAGCTTTAGCGATGGCCAAAGCATGACCTAAATCTAAGGTGAAAATGGGTATATTGTTTAAGTCCACAAGAGAGGGTAAATCACCCAACTGCTAGACTTATAACCGTCTAGAGTGGCAGCCAGCTAACTCCTCCTATGTTTTAAAAATATGTAGTCAAGTCATATGTTTTGTAAGATGGTTAGGTTATTGTTATTTAGAAAGAAACTAAAGTCCTTAAACCCACTCCCTAAGAGACTAGAGCATGAGTGGTATGAAATAATGACTTAGCCTAATGCAAATTTTATCAAATTTTATTTGATTTTGGACTCTTTATTTTGACACAGACTATATGATTTTATATGTCCAAATGTATGATGAAATAGGGTTATTGGCTAAATCAGAGACAAAGAGATGCTTTCCACCACAAGGGGGACCCTCAAAGGTCAAGTATTCCCCTATCGTGCAAGGATGGAAATACTCTCTTAGCAAGAGCAAAATAACATGATATGCATGATGTTAAGCATACAACATTTAGCTAAGGGGTTGCTAAATCTTTTAATTATCTTGATTTAATACATAGGCTTTAAATGAGATTATGAGTTATTTTAGAAAAATTAGTTATGAGTTGTGATGGGGGTAAAAAGTTTATTTTTTCCTAAGAGCCTAAATGAATCTAGGCCACACATTAAATCACCGTACATGAAAAAACTATAAAAATACATACCATTTCTATTGCACAATGTAAACAAATCATCAAACAAATTATAAACTCAACGTGAAAGAATAATAGGCCGGTGCGGTCGGGTACCTCCGTACAACCTGAAAAGAAAAATGGGTAGCCGAGCTCTACCCTTATACATCCCGGTATATAAAAAAATAATTACAAATTATAAATGATAAGTGTTATTGGGGTCTTTATGTCTTCATCTTCCCTCCATCTCTTCATTTGATTTACTTCATTTGATTTGGTAGGCTTATAGGTATCACATGGCACCCCATGATTAAACCTTCTGGCTAATGTTCATCCTTAACCCCCATAACACTTGACCAAATCATTAATGCATAATTACATTAAAAGAATGGAAAAGAAAATCTAACTACACGTGCAAAATAAGTGCTAGATAAACACACCATACAACCCAAGCAGCTATATGAATAATTTGGACTTAACACCCTGTACATGGGTAACCAAGTCCACCTGTCCTAAAGTAGATCATGCTTAGGGGTTAAGCAACCTGCAAAAGAGAGTACTTATATTTATTATAAGTGCCCCTTAAGCACAATCTCCTACATAAAATATGATTAGACTAATCACAGTCTAACATCCATTCTACGAAATATATACCCTAACATCTAGTCTACAACAATACATCATAAAACAAACATACATCAAACCATGCATCACCCTAACATAAAGCTAGAAGTGGTGATTTAGTATAATATGTGTGTATTAAGGCTTATGTGATATGTCCAAACTAGGCTTTAGAGTTATCATTCTCTAAGTATGAAGAGATTTAATTATAAATGGTTGATTTCACTTTAAGTGATTTAGTTGATTTGCAAGATTTTACTTATTATTTTCTTTTATTTTATCTTGGCTTACACAAAATAACTAAGTATTATAAAGAGAAAGAAAGAGAGGATCACACTCTTTTATTCCTACCTTAAGTCGCATCTAAAGCAAATTAATTAATCAATTCCCTTTAATAAATGGCTTATTACATGTTTTAATTAATCCTAAGTTTATGTTCACTTTAAATAAACTCATTCAATAAGAAATATATCTTAAGATTAATTGGAATGACTTACTATCACATAACACATGTTTGTTCATTTCTTTCCATCATATATATGGCATGTATATGGGTAAGTCTTAAACATACCTATATATGCAATTTGTATCTTACCACACTTGAATGATGAATGTAAGCAAATATACTTGGAATTTGATGTTTCATTTGGTTGAATCAATTTTTCAAATTAATTAAAAGCTCTATCTAAATTCTTATACAAAAGTATAAGAAAAGAGCCCTAAATCATATGATTAATTAATTCAACCATTTGAAAAAAGTATGAATGCATGTCCTTTTAATAGAAAAATGGGGTTTTCATTCATTAGCTAAATACACAATCAAATGTATAAAAGATTTAAGCAAGTACGGTGCCATTGTTCTGCACCGGGGGAGTGAGGTAGGAACCTCCTTGGGACTACTTAAAGTCGTGCATCTCCAGAATGTCCAGATTAATATAACCTCTATTCTTAAATAAATATGGATATATAAGCAACCATCAGAATAGAAAACCATGCAAAAGTAGCATTTAATTGAATTGATCTATCTGTTGTTGACCTCATTTATAAAATGAGCTCTTAACCCCTCCATCTTAGACATAGGACATTTCATATACTTTAAGGGTTCCTTAGCCTTAAGACACATTTAGTGATTAGGTGGACACTCAACCTAGCCCTAGAGACTTAGAAGAGTTAGTAGTAGGAATAGGTCATGCCTTAGGGGTGCTAGAAAAATTTGCCTACCCTATAGCTTGAACCACATTCCTCACTTCCTTCCTTCAAGTTAAACTCCAAATCAAATCGACATCAAACCTAAATCAATTTGAGCTTAATTGATTTTCTCCAAAACTCAAATCCAAATCAAAAATCATTCCTAAGTCCTTTAATTCCCTCTTAAGGACTTAGCCTAAATCAAGTTCAAATCACTTCAAATCCTTGAATTTTTCTCATAACCCATTTATATTCTCATTTATATTCACATATATAAATGAAATATAAATTCAAACAACCAAAACCAACTCCAAAAATCAAACTCAAATTCAATCAAAATCCAACCTAAGCCTTTCAAGTCAAAATCTTGAACTTAGCCAAATCAATTTCAAATCAAGCCAAACCCTTGATCTTTCTTCATGATTCAATCAATCCTTCAATCATGAATCCAAATATAAGCACAAACTTCAATCACCAAACTAAATTAAATTAAAAAATCAAACACAAGTCAAAATCATGTTCACCCTTTGAACTTTAAATTGTCAAATGAATCAAAACCCATTTAACTTCAAACCATTTGCAAATGGATTTATATTTCAATCATAAGTCCATATGTGAGTTCAATCAAACTCAAATCAAGCTTTGACCAAGCCATTTGACCCACTTAGGCTCACTTAACCCAAAGTGACCTAAAGTACCCTTATGAGCCAAATTCTAATCCTAACCAAATTAGATTGAACTAAGCCCACTTAAAACTCTCATCATGATCAACAATCATCATGAGATGATCAAACACTCAAATTGGGTCAAAACAAGTCAAACCTAAGGGTTGATGATGTCAACACTTAGCCAAAATGACACCCAACATAGCCAAAATCCACCATAGGCCAAATTGATTGAAATAAGTGATCAAAACTCATTCATGATCAATGTTTGAACTTAACCAAGTCAACATTTGAGCCTAACCTAGCCCAATTGGCCATTTGACCCAAGTTGACCCAACTTGACCTAAAAAGTCAAAATGTTTCAAAACTTCATCTAAGCCAAATTAATTAAAACCAATGGGTCAAGTTCAATCCAAAATGATTGTTGAACTTGACCAAAGCCTCAATTGGCCAACTAGACCTAACTTAGCCCAATTGACCATGAACCCAACATGACCTAAAGGATCATATTGAGCCAAACTCAAATATAAACTAAATTTATTGGAAACAAAGATACCAATCTATTTCATATGACCAACCAAACATGAACCAACCCATGACCTAACCCAAATAGGTCAAATTGAACTCAATTGAACCATTTGACCTAAATGAACTCAATTGAACCAAAATCAGATATAAACCAAATTGAATCAAACCAAAGCCACCAAAATATTTTAAATGGTCATATGAACTTGACCTAACCCTTGGTTTGACCCAATTTTACCAATTGGTTAACTTGATCGAAGTTGACCCATTTTGACCTAAATGGGTCAACATGAGCCAAATCAAATCAAACCAATTCCAAATTCAATGAAACTTAGTCTAACCCATTTTTCAAACATATCAAACATATTCAAATTGAAACCCAAGCCAAATGATCATTTCACCCCTAGGCCATAGGATAACCCAAAATCAAACATACTTGGAATTTGTTAATTCCTTTTCATGGACACTTGACATCCTCTTAGTGGACCAAATGGTTACTAATGGACCTAGTGCACATGACCAATGGGTTTGGGTTAGCCAAACCCAATCCAAACCCAAAACCAACCATCTCCTTTGAAAATGGCCACATAGACTCCTCCCTCCACCTTGTTTGAGCACATGGCCACCTCATCCACTGCTCCTCTGGCCAAAATTGTATGCCTTGCCACTCTAAACAGATAAAATAGCCCCTTGAATAGGGTCAATTAGATCAAAATGACATCTCCTTGCTCGGCCATCTGATTGATCTAGGGGGAGATATACTCCCCCTAATTTATTTCATTTGCACGGTCCCTAATTCGACTAAGCAAGAAGAAGCTAGAGAAGTCATTTCCCAGCCTCCTTAAGCTCTCTCAAGCAATTCTCAAATTTCATTTTCTCGATTTTCATAGATTGAAAATTGGGGAGCTCCACTGAAAATCCAACTTAGCCTACACTCAATATCAACCTAATTTACTTTGCGAGCATCCTCAGGGAACTCAATCGAGTTCACCCAAGCTTTTTTCAAAGCTCCAAAGGTAAGAGAGGTGTTATTTTGGTCAAAGCCATAAGCAAGTGAGGGTGGGGTTGGCCCATAGGAGGATCCACTCAATCTCAATACCTCAAACTCTCAACAAAGCTTCGTCTTCACTAGACAAAGCTTCTCCGAGGGAATCAAGTGCCAGTGATCACTTCCAGTAAGGTATGCCATTAAAATGAGCTTAATTTTAATTTGTTCTGGTCCTTTGTGAAGTAAAGTGTCACCCCATGAGATTTTAGCCATTAGATGTGATCTTCTTTCTCTTTAGATGGTGTGGGTTAAGTTTCAATCCAATATGAGCTCAATTGAGCTTGGTTCTTCTCCTCAAAAATGGACGATGTCCATTCCTCACAGAGAAGAATAGGGAAGGATCATGGGCCATCCATCCGTGCATTTTGGATGGACGTCCGTGATCAAAGACACATAGATCCATGTTTTAATCCCTTAAATCCACGGCTTTAACCTCAGCCATCTGATCCTTGATCGGACGGATGAGGGGTAAGTGCGTAGCACCATCGCTGACGTGACGCTACGATGTGATAACTTTAATATCGAATCCCATTATGCCACGTCAAAAATGCACACCGCGTTAGCGGTCCACGTGGCGCCGACGGGGTTAAACATTTAATTAGACTTTTAAATCACTAATTAATCATGGAAAATTCCTAAATTTATATCTAAGCCTAGAAAAATAAAAAAATGAAATAAATTGCATTGGATAGATAATTGAACATAGAATATTCTAAAAATGATTTCAATGGATTTTGCAAAGTGTTTTTCTCTGGATTTAAATTTTATTGGGAATGTTATTTTATTAATTACCCTTTAATTACTCCATTGATTAATCCTAAACTTCTTGTGCATAATTAGTGAGATGACTCTTGCCTCTCCTAATTTTCTTGGGATTTATTGGTGGTTTAATTTGAGGAATTGCTAGTTCATCTCTTAAACACTCCCTTAATATAATTAAGCTTAATTAAGAGTATAATTAGTGGTCTAACCCTCTGACTGAGTCAATTAAGTTTTGCTTAAGTGAATATGAGGTTTAGGGAATAATTTTGGGATACTTTCCTTAAGATATTTCTTAAACCCCCTTTCTTCATTAATCCAACCATAATTAAGGGCTAATTCACTAAGTACACCCTTAAATAATTTCATAAAATTCTAAAAGTTTCTAGAACCAAATTAATCTATTTTGGATAGATTCTTAGGTGTTCAAGAGCTTAAGTACAATTAAGAAAATCGAAATCCAACTCACATGTGTGAGAGGGGTTATGAAATTACTTAACTTAAATCCCTTAGCTTAATTAATCATTAATCATGAGCCAATTGCATTAGGTACCTTTCTTTCCTAGGTGCATTGCTGATTTAAATTCCTTGTGTGATTTAATGTCATATCATTGGCTCATAATTTTTTAACTAACTATGTTAAGGTGGTGTAGCTAAGGGGTAATTAATACACTTAATTCATAGCTTAACCTAAGCAACATATAAAAATCATCTAATAATCCAAACAACAAACCAAATCAACAAACATATGTGGGAATGGGTTATGAATAGCAAATTCACCTCATATTTCTCAAATTAAATCAAACTCAAAACAAAATCAAACCTTCTTTAAAAATAATTTGATTTGCTTTAAGCTTTCTTATTTCATAAGATTGTCTCTAGGAATTAATTAGGGTGAATGTGTTTACATTCTTTCACCACTTTAGGTCTTTCCTAACATGCGAAATATGTATGTCATATGAATTTCATGCATTCATGTTTTTCAAAAATTAAATTGAAAATGAATTGTTTTCTTTATGTCAAATTGCATGTTTTGGCGAAAGTAAAAATATGAATGGCTATTATCACTACTAAATCCAAAACTATTTTCAAAATCTATAAATTAAACACCTAAAATTGAAATTGTGCTACTTATAATTATTTATAAGCTTGCATGTGGATATAAATATGAAGATGTACATAGTGTAGCTTCCCTTCTCTTTTCTTTTAGCATAGTTTTGAATAGGATTTGACAAACTGTATAGTTCATTTGAAAAGAACACAACACTTGCCTAACCCCATTTTTATCCATTCATATGATATTACCTAAGAGGGACATGCACACTTGTACATATAAATTGCATAAATAAAATAAACAAACAAATACAAACATTTTTGCATCTTTCTCTTTCCATTCATTTCTTTTATATATGTGTTTTTATTTACGGAAAGTGGTTTATTAGTCTGGATAACCCCAGGGTTGCGAGGCTTTAAGTAGCCCTAAGTAGTTTTTGAACCTTACACCCCTGGTGCTAGCAATAGCGCCTTACTCACTTATGCGTTTTATACATATACATGTGCAGTGAATAATGGATAAAATAAACCCCTCTTTTCTACTTAATGAAAATCATGCATCATAAAGCATTCTAATTTTCTTAAGTAACATTTTTTAGCATTCTAAACATTTCCATTTGTATGTATGGATATCCTAAGAATTCATTCATATGCATGTTGTACATGTTGGGAAAGAAATGAACTGATGTGTGTTTTGTGATATTAATTCACTTTATTTAATCTTAAAAATGTCTTTCTTTTGAATTTGTTTGTTTAGGGAAAATCTAAACTTAGGATTAAATAATAATAATAATAATAATAATAAAACATGAATCTACTTTAGAAATTAATTAAGGTAGGGAAGGAAAGAGAAGTTCTCTTCTCTTTTCCCTCTCTTTAAAACTTAATAATTAATTATAAGATTCACTTAAATCAAACCAAAATACAAAATAAAATCAACCCAAATCAACTAAACAACTTAAATGAAACCACCCACTAAGTTGAACATCTTCACACTTAGGAAATATAAACCTTAAAGTCATAGCTAAGCATACCACACAAACCTTTTTAAATTCTTTTGTTGTGTAGGTGCTTATACCCCTAAGCATAATCCAATAGGCTAGGTGGACTTGGTTACCCATGTGTGGGGTGCTAAGTCCAATATACATACTTGAGATTTGTATGATTTGTTTAGCTAATCTCTATTTTGCAGGTGTTAGGTAGATTTACTTTTCCTTTTCCTGTAATTTTATAATTAGGATTTTGGAATGAATGTTATGAGGGATTAGGAAGAACATTGGTCATAAGATTACATCTTATGTACCATGTGAAGCCTTCAGAGCAACCACCTTCCAACCATCCAAAAGAAGGAACTAAAAGAAGGAACCAAAAGAGAAAAGAAGAAAGAAGAAAGAAGAAATGAAGAAATGATGACCCCCATAACATGAATTTCCTTACTTGATTGTAAATTAATTCATTTGTCATCCGAGTTATATAAGGATAGAGCTCGGCTACCCAATTTTTTTTTGGGTTTGTGTGGTGGTGCTTGACCATAAATGGCATTTTATTCTTTTGCATTAGCTTTATAAATATGTTTGATGTTTTATTTAGCTTGTGCATTTAGATTGCATATTTTTCTAGTTTCTTTCTTTTTTGATGTATGGCCTCGATGAAGATTAGGCTCTTAGAGAAAAATAAATCTTCTACCAAATTAAACAACTCAAACTAAAAAAATAAATAACTCATAACCTCATTTAAAGCCTAGGTTAAAATCAAGATAAAAGAATTAGCAACCCCTTAGCTGGATGAGTATTTCTTTTATAATATTATGCATAAAAGCATATTGTTTCACTCTTGATTGGAGGGCTTCCACCTTTCCTAGAGAACTTGGCTTGACCATTGAGAGCCATGGTGGAAACACACCTCCGTGCTTCTCGCTGATTTTGGCTCATAATCTCACTTCCCATGCATTAGGCATATGAATCCTATAAGCCTGAGTCAAACGATTGTCCAAAAATGAAAGCAAAATGTAATATATTTTGCATTAGATCTAGGTCATTTTTCATGCCCTTACATGATCTAGTCTCTTAAGGAGTGAGTTTAAGGACTTAGTCTATTTCTAAATAAACAATAGCCTAGCTATCTTGCATAAAGCATATAACTTTCCTACATGAATTTAAAATCATAGGAGTTAGCTGGCGGCCACCCCTAGGCGGTTGTAAGTCCAAGCAGTCGGGTGGTTTATCCTCTCTTGTGGAGACAAACCAAATACCCCTTTTTCACCTTAGATTTAGGTCGTACTTTTGGCCCTCGCCAAAGCTCCCTAGATTTAGATTCTAAGGTTGCTTCTCCCTTCTATGGTCCATAAGCACAAATCCTCACCTCTCATGCATTTTCATAATCTTGTATTATGGAATTATAAGCCTTAAACTTCTAATAAAAATTCAACTCAAATAAATAATTCAATTTCAAAAATATAAAGTCCAACCATATGATAGTTTGAGATGCTCGCTAGGTTTTCAAGCATTGTGAGCATCTCCTACTTATCTTCCTTCAACTTCGATAATAACTCTTTCTCTTTGATCAATCTTATTTGATCTTCAAAATAAAATTAGTCAATTAATAGTCCTACCTATTAAAATCTTTGGAGACAATGATCATTTACCTTAATCGAGAGTATCCAAAGGAATCCCTATCCTTAGGATGTAATTAACTATGGGGGCTTGCCCTTGTAGGGAACTTAACAAACCCAGTTTAAAATAAACCCTGCTTTACTTTTCCATGTAAAGTAGAAAAAGATCTCTAGTACATATACAGACCCATTATCCTTAGGAGTCCTTATTGAGGTAATTAGGTCTATTGTAGACTGGTGACTTCTATCTTTCGAGATAGTACACCTCTTCTCAATGTCGTACCAGATCACCCTCAATAAGAATATCTGCGGATCTATGTGGTGTCCAAAAAATGCATAAAAAAGAGTACATTTTTATCTTCATTTTATCTCACATAGAGTGAAGATGGAAGTATACATTCTTTTAGAAATCTTCTCTTTAAAAATTTCACCACATCTGTGTAAGTGAATTAAAGCTCTATATAAAGTCCAATGTTAAGATGCATAAGAATGAAGTCAAATGAGTACATTGCCATTGTTCTGCACCAAGGGAGTGAGGTAGGAACCTCCTTGGGGATACTTATAGCCGTGCATCCCCAGAATATTCAAACTAATATACCCATTAACATTCAAACTTATGCAAATCATCGCATGAATGTAAGAAAGCGACTTCACTTCATACACTAAGCTTATATTCACATACATTTCCTATGTATACATAACTAAAGTCACACAATATATATTATAATTCAATAATAAGATTTTGAAGATACATTTGAGATTTAATAGTGATAATAACCAAACATATTTCTAATTAAGTCAACACATGTAAATTGACATAAAGGAAATCATTTTCATTTGATTAATTTGAAAGACATGAATGCATGAGTACAACTGCCATACAATATTTTAACATGATTGGAAGGAAATAAAGAAACACAAGCATGTAATTTCATTCAATCCAACTAAGTCCTAAGGACAATCATATTAAACAAACTCATTTAAAATAAACCAAAGTTTCTTAAAGCCATTTTTGATCTTATGTTTTATTGATTTAAGAAATGTGAAAGAGATTTGATAATCCTAATCTCATTCCTCATATGTGAGTTAATGTGATTCAATGAAAAGTAATTAATATGATTTTATGTCTTAATTAGGTTGAGGTACGAATTAAATCAATTAATTAACCCTTACCTACATTACCTTAAGCTAATTAACTAATTAATGATGAGCCAACATGAGATGCAATCACATAAAAAGTAAATTAGCAATGCTCCTAAAAATGAAATGGGTCTAATGCAATTGGTTCATGATTAATAGTTGATTAAGTTTAAGGGACTCACTTAATTACTCTTATGGTTTTCTCACACATGTGAGCTAACCATAATTTCATGAGGTCTCTCTTTAGGTTATTAAACACCCAAAGAGCTACCCAAGTTTAATTATACAAAGGTAGGTTGTGAATGAATTTTAAATTAATTTAATTAAGCCTTTAATTGGTTAATTAAATCTTTTGATTATATCTTTTAATTAGATTGATGAAATTAACTTAGGGAAAAAGATCAAGGAAGAGGCCTTAATCCCAATCCCTATGTCATTTCAAACATCCAATGAGGCTCTGAAATAGTTAGATATTCTTTCTATTTTATCTGATTAATTAAGTGGTTAATCAAGTAATTAATCTTTAATTAATTTGAAACAAATGAGGAGGCTTAATGAAATGGTTATAAGGACTGAACCCAAACCACTTCCTTAAAGCTTCCCACTATTAACAGAGGATAATAAGCTTATTCAATTAATTAAATCACTATTCAATTGCTTAATTATCATAAATTAAGGTTGGAGAGTAATTAAGGCTTAATCCATTAATTTTCCTAATTAATTATCCAATAAATTCCAAATAAAAGGGGCGGAAGAGGTCATCCCCCTAAACATCTCTAGAAAATTTAAAATTAATTGGAAAATTAAATAGAGATTAATTAAGCTAAATAAATTTTTAATTAAACCTTAATTAAGTAAAAATTACAATTTAACCTTATTTAATAATACTTTTAATGGATTTTACTCTAAAATATCTTCAAAATGAGCTCTCTTTTATATTTTTGGATTTTTTTAGGATTAGTTATATTTTTAGGAAGATTCAGGCTTAAAAATTGATTAAAACAGTCCTAATTAATCCTTAATCCCATCGGTGCCACGTGGCTACTAACACGACACGTGCTTTTCAAGTGGTGCGACGGGATAGAGTATTTAAGTTATCAAATCGAGAGGCTGACTCGGATTGCGGTGGACATGTTTTCCCGTGGATCGTCCAATCTAAGATCAGACGGCCATAATTAAATCCCATGGGTAAGGGGGAAATAGAGGTGGATCTAGTGTGATCTAATCAGAGCCACTTGTTCCAATCACATGGAACAAACAGCTCATGGTCTATCTCCTACAAGTGTGAATGACGGAGCCCGTCCACCATGGATAGCTTGATTCGAGCTCGCCCAAGCAAGGATCCACTCCAAACTCAACCCACACCTTTGCGCGAAGGATTCATAAGGATCCAATTGCTAAGAAGTGCACAAATGCAAATCCACTTCAAAAAGGATCAACGCATTTTTATTCAAGGCTTAATTTTTAGAAATTACCTCACCAGAGCTTGTGACTGGCGGTTCCAACAATTAAAGATGCTTCATTTGGTGGAAACGAAGCCCTATTGATCCGTACAAGCTTTAATTTGAAGTAAATTTATCCCAATGCTAATCCATGCATGTAGGAACTTTGACTTCAATCGAGCTTGGGCCTCTGATAGCTTGGAAGCTTATGAAATGACTTGGTTGGCTTCGATTGGGTGTGGTGAAGGTGTGTGTAAGTTTAATTGGAGTTTGGTTGAGTGGAGAAGAAATGGAACTTTGGATTGACCTCCCCTATTTTGTTTGCACACCAGAGAAGGAAAATTTGAGCTTGGGAGGCTTTGGAAAGGTTTGAAAATGCTCTGAGGGATTTTATTTCTCACTTAGGGGTTCAGAGAGTGTGAATGAGGTCAATTATTGCTCGAATTGAGGGAGTATACCCCAAAATTGAGTGTGATGGATGGGCGGGATCCATCCCTGAAATTCTAATGATTCACCACCATCGAGGCATTAGAGGGGTCACCGTTAGCTCCACATGGCTCACTAGTAAGGGTGTACATTATTTGGTTTTAACCAAAAAACCAAACCAAACCAAACTTTTTGAGTAATTTGGTTGGATTTTGAACTTAGTAATTTAGATTTTGGGTATAATTAATGAAAACTTTAGTTTTTGAATCGATTTGTTAAATAAAATTTTGGATGGAACCAAATAAACCAAAGAAATTATATGCAATACGGTATTATTAATTTATGTATAATAAGCTTATTTATTAAAAACTCATTTTTATTTTTTTTGAATACTTGGTAGGTGCTTTTTTAGAGGACCATTATTCAATTTTCCAAAATATTTTGGTCTCATAATAGGGTAATATGGTTCCATCAACTTCTAAGTTCAAAATAACGTTCATGTAAGTAAAAATTAGTTTTAAATATTTTTTTAGTGCATGAAGTAATTAATTTCATTTTTGATTATATTAATGTTATTTTGCTTATTTCTTGTTCATTATACAATAAAAAATTATGCAAATAATTTTTAAATGTAGCCAACTTCAGTTTATCCAAAACCAAACCATAATAATGAAACCAAATTATTATTTGATTTGTTTGGTTTTGTATTTTGTTTGGTCAGTTTGGTTCAATATTTTTAGGAATCCAAAATTAATCAGTTTTAAAAATTTATCATCCAATCCATCCAAATCAACCAAACGCACACCCCTACTCACCAGGAGTGGAGGAGGTATTGTAGGGAGCTCAAGGCAAGATATAGGGAGATTGGGTTGGCTTGGTCCTTCCCTTTACCCATGGGGTTTCGCCATGAGTGAAGTGGCTTGGTTTGTTTCTCTTGGTCCATGGCAAGTGCTAGGCTAGCTTAGATTCAGCTAGGGGGTTTAGGAATACCCTATTTGGCAATTGGATGGTTGCCCCGAGAGGAGAAAGTGGACTTTGATCCAATGCAAATGAGCTTGTCCAACGGTCAATTCCCTTATGTTGGGTCCCACTTGGATTTGGGCTAGATTGGGAAGGATCTAAGGCTGATTTGGGTCGGATTTGGTTAGGTCCTATGGTCCCATGGGTTGATTTGGGGCGGTTTAGCTTCATATGGTCAAATGGGTTCATTTGGGTTCAAATTAGGTTGAGTTGACCAATTGATCAAATTGGGTCAAACCAAAGCTTGGGTTAGGTTTAAATGATGTTTTGAAGAGTTTTTGTTCAAGTGGTTTTGATTAATTTGGCTTAGGTTTGATTTTTGCTCATTTGGATTCAAATAGGTCAAATGGGCTAAGTTGGCTAATTTGACCAATTTGACTAATTTGGGTTAGGTTAGTGTTGGTTCATGTTCAATTGGTTAATTAAAAATGATTGCAGGCTTTGGTTTGGTTTGATTTGGGTTTAATTTAGATTTTGGCCAATTTGACATTTTAGGTCAATTTGGGTTGGGTTAGGTCAAGTTGACCAATTGGTCAAAATGGGCTCAATCATGACTTTGGCCAAATTCAATAAGTTATTTGGAAGAAACTTGAGCCATTGGTTGCAATCAATTTGGATTAAATCATGATTTGACCTATTTTAGCTTTTTAGACCAATTTGGGCCAACTTAGGTCAAATGGCCAATTGGACTTGGTTTGGCACAATTGAGGGTTTAGTCATGTTCAACCATTGACTGTAAATTGGTTTGAATCAATAGTTTCAATCAATTCTGTATATGTTAGATTTTAGCTAGTTTAGGTTTCATTTGGGCTAAAGGTTGACTTGGTCAAAGGACCAAGTTGACTTGGTTTGACCCAATTCAAGGTAGTTGATCACCCTAGGATGACTGTTGATCATAATATAAGATTTGGATGGGTTTAGTTCAATCTTATTCAGGTTGGATTAGAACTTGGCTCAAAAAGGGTCTTTACGTCAATTTGGGTCAAGTGGACCTAAATGGGTCAATTGGTTTGGTTTTGGCTTGATTCAAGTTTAGTTGAACTCACATATGGATTTAGGATGAAAATAAAAATCCAATTGCATTTGGTTTGGAGTTAAATGGATTTTGGTTCAAATGATAATTTCAAGTCAAAAGGGGTCAACATGGGCTTGACTTGAGTTGACTTGGATTTTATTTTATAATTATAGTTTGTATTTATATTTGGAACAATGATTGAAGGAATGATTGAATCATGAAGAAATCCATGGGTTTTGAATTGATTTGGGTATCATTTAGCTAAGTTCAACAAATTGGCTAAAAAGACTAAAATTAGGAAATTTGATTCGATTTGGGTTTGGTTTTGGCTATTTGGATTTATATTTTATTTATATTTATAAATATAAATGATTCATGATAAAATCACTTGGGTTTAGAGTGATTTGGAAGTAAATTTGACCAAATTTAATGATGTAGGTCAAAAGGGCTTAAGTGGAGAATTGATTTAGTTTGATTTATTTTTTGTCATTGGAGGGTGGGTTTCATTTATATATGTGAATATAAATAAAGGAATAATTGATTTATGAAGAAATCAATTGAGTTTGGGTTGATTTGAGTTGAGATTTAATTAAGCATATGGAGGTAGGTCCATATGGTTTAAGAAAGGTCTTGATTTGGTTTGATTTAGTTTGATTTGATTTGAATGGTTTGAATTTGGATTTCAATTATATTTGTGAATATAAATGAAGGAATGATTGATTTAAAAGGAAATTAACCAAGTTTGATTTGGTTTAAAGAGGGTTTTAGCTAAGCATATGAAAGTGGTTCATATGGCTTAAGAAGAGATTTTGGAGTTTGATTTTGATTTTGGGTTCCAGTCATTTAGAGTTGGATTTGATTTAAAATTTGGGTTGGGATATGATTTGAGATTGAATTTGATATTTGAGAAAATCAATTGAATTGGGGTTGATTTGAATTTGTTTAAGGCTAAGTCCATAAGATAAAATCAAAGGGTTTAGGAAGGGTTTTGAAATTTGAATTTAATCATGGGTTTCAATCATTTGATTTGAAATTGATTTATGATTTGATTTGGAAGCTTGGTTTAAAGAAGGAAGCAAGGATTGGGTTTTAGGCTATAGGGTAGGAAAGTCTTCCTAAATCCTTAAAGAATAACCTATTCCTATGGCTAACTCTTCTAAGTCTTTAGGCTTAGGTTAAGTGTTCACCTATTCACTAGAAGTGTCTTAAGACTAAGGAGCTCTTAGTGTCTACAAGAGTCCTAGATCTATGATGAAGAAGTTGAGAGCTCACTCCAAAAGTGAGGTCAACAACCCACTACTCCCATGACAGCCACTCTCACACCCTCCTCCACTCAAGTGAAGCCCGCTAAGGTGATTCCCAGCCCAAATCAAGCTCCCCATGAGAGCCATTTGATCGAAACGACCAAATAAGGCTAGTCATCTGATCTAAGTAAAGAGAGGGTATAACCCCTCATTCTCACTCAAATCAAGAAATTCTCACTCGATTCAACCTTAGCAGCCAGAGATGCACATCCCAAAGTAATTTTCCAGATTTTTTGAGCTCCCCAACTCTTCCTCTATCAGTTTTATAGAAAATAAAAACAAGGGAGCCTCAATCTGATTGCCATTTGCTCAAACCTCCATCAAAGTGCAATTAACTTTGAACACATCATCCTTAGAACCAGACGAGGGAGAATGAATCATCCCCCAAGCTCCCTGATGATTGGAGGGTGGAGTTTGATCAAAGTCGATCACTTACATCCCATACCTTGGCCTTCCAAGCAATCCACCTCAAATCAAAGCTCATGCCACTCAATAGGGATTCATTTCTACCAAACAAAGCTTCCTCAATCGTTGGAACCGCCTGTCCTAAGCTTCAGTGAGGTATCATTGAAACCGACCTTTAGCTTAAAATAGTTTGGAGCTTTTTGAAGAAAAGTTGCATGTCATGAGATTTCCACCATTAGATCTCTTCATTTTGCATCAGTTATAGTGTGGGATCGATTTGATCTCCATTCGAGTTCGGGTGAGCATAGATCGAGTGATGAACAATGAATGATCTTTATCTGTCATCGTTCAGGAGGAGATAGATCATGGACCATCCATTCCACATGATTGGAATGGACGGTCCTGATCAAATCACACTATATCAACCATATTAATCATATTCAACCTCAGGTTCGATCGTGGTCATCCGATCTTAGATCGAACGGCTTACGAGAAAGTGCATCTCACCATCGGCGGACTCAGTCACGTGAAGTGACAACTTAAATAATCAATCCCATCACGCCATGTGGAAAGCACGCCATGTGGCGCTGACGGGATAAGGGCTTTAATTAGGGTTAATTAATCCATTTTAATGCTGAAACTTCCAAAATTCATAACTAAATGTAGAAAGATAAAAAAATGCAAATGAGAGCTCGTTTTAAGGAATTTCAAAGAGGAATCCATTAAAATTATCATTAATTAAATTTTTGCTTAATTAAGGTTTACTTAAAAACTTAATTAGCTTAATTACTCTTTAATTAATCATCCAATTGATTTTAAACTTTCTAAGGATGTTTAGGGGATAACCTCTGCCTCCCTTATTTTTTTTGAATTTATTGGCTGCTTAATTAAGAAATTGATTGATTAATCTCTAATTACCTTCTTAACTTAATTAAATGATAATTAAGTATATGAATAGTAATTAAATAATTATTTGGACTCCTTAATTACTATTTAATAGTAAGGAGGCTTAGGGAATTAGGTTGGGGCTTCTCCCCAAATCCTTTCCCTAATTTTCCCTCTCTTTTCAACAAAAATACTAATTAATGATTAATTAATTAATCAATAACTTAATTGGCTAAACCAAAACTCAAATTATATGAATTCATGCCTAATTAAATGGATAGCCTATGGAATTAGGTTGGGATCTCTTTTTCAATTTTTTTTCCCTTAAGTCCATTTCATTTTCAAAAGATAATCAAATTTGATAATTAAGAAAGAAAAAAATGAATTAATGAATCTATCTTTTAATTAATTAAATTAAAATTTTAATTAAATTTGATTTCCCTACTTAATCCTTGGGTAGTTCTTTGGGTGTTCAATAACCTAAAAAGAGCTAATGAAATTATGGTTAACTCACATGTGTGAGAAAATCATAAAAGTAATTAAGTGAGTTTCTTAAGCTTAATTAATAAATGATTATGAGCTAATTACATTAGGCCCCTTTCATTTCATATGAGCATTGCTAGTTACTTTTTAATTTATTTGTATATTATATTAGCTCATAATTATTTAATTAATTACCTTAAGATAACATAGGTAAGCATTTATTAATTGATTTAATCCATGCTTAACTTAATCAATCCATAAAAATCATTTAATTACTTCTTATTAAATCAAATTAATCCACACATATGGGAAATGGTATTAGGATTAGTAAATCTTTCTCACATTCCTTAAACCAAATTAAACATAAAATCAAAAGTGACTTTAAGAAACTTTGATTTATTTTAAACAGGCTTATTTAATGTGATTGTCCTTAGGAATTAATTGTATTGAATGAAATTGCATGCTTATGTTTCTTTATTTCTTTCTAATCATATTAAAATGTTGTATGCTACTTGTATTCATGCATTCATTTCTTTCAAAAAGTAATTAAAATAAATGGCTTCCTTTACGTCAAGTTGCATGTGTTAGTTTAAGTTAAAAATATGTGTAGCTATTAGCACTATTAATTTTCAAATGTATTTTCAAAAGCTTATTAATGAATAATAATACATGTTGTGACATTAGTTATACATACATATGAGGTGCATGTGAATATAAGCTTAGTGTATGAAGTGAAGTTCCTTTCTTTCATCCATATATTGATTTGCATAAGTACGAATGTTAGTAGGTATATTAGTCTGGACATTCCGAGGACGCGTGGCTTTAAGTAGCCCCAAGAAGGTCTCTACCTCACTCCCCTGGTGCAAAACAATGGCGACATACCTGTTTGATTTCATTCTTATTCATTTTGACATTAGAATTTGGATAGAGCTCTAATTTATTCACACAAATAAATCAATTAAAATAAATACAATTTTTGCATGATTCCCATTCTTATATTTGCTTATACATCCACATGTATTTAAGAATAGTGGATATATCTAGTCCGGACACCCGGGGATGCAAGGCTTTAAGTAGCTCCAAGGATGTTCCTACCTCGCTCTCTTGTTCAAACAATGGCGAAGTACGTGCTTAAAACTTTCATACATTTGAATGTGTATTTAGCTAATGAATGGGAATCCCCTTTTTCTATAAAAATCATTCATTCATCCTACATTTAAATGTGCCAAAAATATATTGTATGCATAGATATGTTTAAGACTTAATCATATGCATGTTATATATGATGGGAAGAAATGAATAAACATGTGTTGTGTGATAGTAACTAACTCCAATTAATCTTAAGATGCATTTCTTATTTAATGAGATCATTTAAAGTGAATCTAAACTAAAGATTAATTAAAATATGTAATAAACCATTCACCAAAGGGAATGCATTTAATTAATATGCTTTATATGTGGCTTAAGGTAGGGATAAAAGAGATTGATCCTCTCTTTTCTTCTCTTTATAACACTTAGTTGTTAAGTGTAAGCCAAATGAAACAAAAGAAAATATTAAGTAAAGCTCACAAATTAATTAAGCTAGTTAAAGTAAAACCATCCTTCAAATTAAATCTTTTCTTACTTAAAAAAATATAACAAAGCTTAGTTAAGGCATGCCACACAAGCCTTAATACACACACCTTATATTAAGTCACCACTTTTAGCCTTATGTTTGGGTGGTGCATAGTTTGATGTATGTTTAATTTTATGATGTATTATTGTATACTGGATGTTAGGGTGTATGCTTCGTAGACTGAATGTCAGGCCGTGATTAGCCTAATTATATTTTTTGTAGGAGATTGTGATTAAGAGGTTCTTAAAATAAATATAAATGCTCTCTTTTGCAAGTTACTTAACCGCTAAGAATAATCTAAATTAGGACAGGTGGACTTGGCTACCCATGTGTAGGGTGTTAAATTCAAATCATACATATAACTGCTTGGGTTATATAGTGTGTTTAGATAACACTTATTTTGTAGGTGTAATTAGATTTATTTTTTTTCTATTTTTAATGTATTTATGCATTATGAATTAGGATTAGTGTTATGGGGGGATTAGGATGAGCGGAAGCTAGAAGGCTTTGTCTTGGGAGGCATCCGTGATGCCTTTGGGGCAGCCAAACCCAAATGAAGAAATGGAGGAGACCTGAAGAAAGAAGATAAGAAGACCCCCATAGTATTTATTTATTTGTATTTGTAATTAGTCTTTCATATACTGAATTTTATAAGGGTAGAGCTCAGCTACCCATTTCTCTTTTCGGGTTGTATGGGGGTGCCCGACCGCACCGACCTGTTATTCTTTTATATTGGGTTTATAAATTGTTTGATTTTTTTTTACAATTGCGCAATAGAAATGGCATGTCTTTTCCTAGTTTCTTCATATATGGTGATTTAATGTGTGGCCTCGATCCAATTAGGCTCTTAGGAAAAACTAAATTTTCTACCCTAACTATAACTCATAACTAAAATTTTATAAAAAACTAATAACCTCATGTTGACCTCACTTTTGGAGTGAGCTCTCAACCTCCTCTTCTTAGACTTAGGACTCTTCTAGACACTAAGAGCTCTTTAGTTATAAGACACTCC
Organism: Cymbidium sinense; assembly: GCA_021442155.1. Lineage (NCBI taxonomy): Eukaryota > Viridiplantae > Streptophyta > Magnoliopsida > Asparagales > Orchidaceae > Cymbidium > Cymbidium sinense. The sequence continues at coordinate 268,069,298 of CM038215.1, forward strand.
TAATGATTAGGTGAACACTTAACCTAAGCCTAGAGACTTAGAAGGGTTAATCATAAGATTAGGCCGTGCCTTAAGACTTAAGGAAATCACCTACCTTATAGCCTAAACCCAATCCATATCCACCTTCTCAAATTGAACCCATATTCAAATCTCAAACCAAACCTCAAATTAAAATTCAAATTTTAAATCTAATTCCAAATTTGACTTCAAATGATTGAAACTCAAAAATCAGATTCAAATCCTAAGACCCTTCCTAAGCCATATGAACCAAGCCAAACCCTCATTTAAATCAAATTAAATTCAATTGATTTCTTTATAAATCAATTATTCCTTCATTTATATTCACAAATAAATGAAATCCATATCCAAATAATCAAAACTAAATCAAACTAAATCAAACCAAACCAAAACCCCTTTTAAGCCAGATGGACCCACCTCTATGCGCTTAACAAAATTAGCCTTTAAACCAATCCAAACTTAATCAATTTTCTTATTAATCAATTGTCCCTTCATTTATATTCATAAATATAAATGAAATCTAAATCCAAATGACCAAAAATAAAGCTAAAATTAAATCAAAACCCAATCTAAGCCCTTTAAGCTAATTATTTGAACTTAGCCAAATTCTATCCAAATCAAGTCAAAACTAATTGATTTTCTCTTGAATCAATTATTCCTTCAATTATCTATCCAAATATAAATGAAACCTACAATTTTCAAACTAAATCCAAATCAACCCAACTCAAGCCAAACATAGCCCTTTTGACTTGAAACTTTCAATTGAACCAAAACCTATTAGACTCCAAATTGATTGTAGTTGGATTTATATTTCAATCCTAGGCTCACATATAAGTCCACCTAAACCTAAATCAACCCAAAACTAACCCAATTGACCAGCTTAAGTCTACTTCACCGAAAGTGACCTAAAGGACCCATTCGGGCCAACATCCAATCCAACTTAAATTGGATTGAACCAAGCTCAGCCTAAATGAATCAAAACTAACCAAAACCCATCATACATCAAATTAATTAAAACCAATGATTCAAAAAAAAACTTAAAATTAATATTTGAACATGGCTTGACCACTAATTGAGCCAAATTAAGCCCAATTGGTCATTTGATCCAAGTTGATGCAAATGGGCCTAAAGAACCAAATTGGGTCGAATCATGATCTAACATAAATTTATTGTAACAAATGGCTCGAGTTTGTTCCAAATTATTTATTGAACTTGACCAAAGTCATAATCGATTGATCAATTAGACCCAATTGAGCCATTTAGCCGGTCAATTTAGCCTAAATTCAAATTAAATTCAAATTGATTCAAACCAAAGATTACATTCATCTTTAATTAGCCAATTGAACATGAATCAACCCATAATCGAAGCCAATTTGGCCAATTTTGGTCAAATTGGTCAACTTGACTCATTTGACTCATTTGATTCAAAATGAGCTAAAATCAATTTCAAATTAAATACGATCATACCTAACTTCAAATTATTATTTAACTAATTGGTCAACCCAATGATGACCTAATGTGACCTTAAAATTGAGCCAAATCCCTTGAAACCAAGCTATGACCGATTGGGGGCTGATCAAACCCGACCAAAACCTATTTGGGATCAGCTCAAAATTAACCCAACCTAATTAAATTTTTTATGAATCCTCCCCCACATAGGATTCCACTTAACCTCATTTAATTCTCCCCATCACATGCATTCAACTCCTCCTCAACACTTATATTCACTGGAGCTGATCCTATGGCAACAAAGGAAGACTTTGGAAACTAAATTCAATGTCCTCAATTAAGCCATTACCATCACAACCACCTCCCCATAACTATTATTCAAATTTTTAGCCAAAATTAAAACCAAGGCACTAGACGAGGAAGAACTTCTTCCCTCACTCTCATTTTCATCTCTTAGAGCTCCCAAACCAACCAGCAATCATTCTCACTTGATTTTGGGGTGAAATACACCAAAGACAAGTGGATTTCGGTGAGGAAGTGGCAACAATTGGAGAAGACATCATTCCAAAGTGAAGGCTAAGGTCTAGGCTCATTCAAGGCTTCTCTTCCCCAACTCAAAAGCGTGCTCAGATCATCACTGTCATCGGAAATCATCCCCGGTGAGGTAATCTTCAAAAACCCATAGCTGCCTTAAGATTTCTCATTTTTGTGACATTTTTATGTGATTTTAAGATTGTATCTTAAAAATCCCTCGCATTCTTTATTTTATACAATCTCAAAATGAAATAGAAGCTTTTCGATGTGAATCGACACAAAAATGAGCCCATTCGGGCAAGATTTCATTTAGATTTTGTAAAAAAATTCCCCAAATCCTTTGATTTTTTATTCTGTCGCCCGTGATGCACAGTAGCCGTCCGATCAAACAAATCAAGGAATCAAATGGCTCGATCGCGACGCTATTCCATCTCTCGACAAATCGATGATTTGGATCACCTGATCCGCGATCAGACGGTCGGACCTAATCTATGCATCGCGATCACTGTTCCATGCATTTTCCCACTCACATGTTAACTTGGCACCATGCCAACCAGTTGCACATCGCCATGTGGTGTCGCGTGCCATGAGGAATCGCACAGCATCGCATGGCACCACATTGCCATGTCAGTGCTGCGTGCGGGTGTTGATCTCATTTTTAGAATATCTCTCAACCCCTCCATCTTAGACATAAGACTCCTCTTATACTTTAGGAGTTCCTTAATCTTAAGACACATCTAGTGATTAGGTGGGCACTCAACCTAGCCCTAGAGACTTAGAAGAGTTAGCCATAGGAATAAGTCATGCCTAGGGGTGTTAGGAAAATTTTCTACCCTTAGCTCAAACCATTCCTCACTTTCCATCTTTCAAGTCAAGTTAAATCAATTTTATTTGATTTTCTCTAAACTCAAATCAACTCCATATGATTGAAACCTATGATTGAAGTCCAAGATTGAAACCCATGATTGAATTCCAAGATTGAAACCCATGATCAAAATCCATCCAAATCATTCAAATTTTGCCTAAGTTTCATTTATGCCTATTAAATGAATTCTAGCCAAAATCATGATAAAACTAATTCAAATCTTTAGATTTTCTCAAAACTCATTTATATTCTCATTTATATTCACATATATAAATAAAATATAAATATAAACCAATCAATTCAAATGCAAAAATTAAATCCCCAATTTGAAATTTTTCCTAAGTCCTTTAATTTTCTATTAAAGGATTTATCCAAAACCTTAATCAAACTATTTCAAATTCATGGGATTTTCTCAAAACTCATTTATATTCTCATTTATACTCACATATATAAATGAAATATAAATATAAATCAATCAAATCAAATTAAATTAAATTCTCAATTAAAATTTATTTCAAGTCCCTTAATTTATTAAATCAAATTGATCAAATGAATTCCAACTCATGGGGTTTTCTCATAATTCATTTATATCCTCATTTATATTTACATATATAAATGAAATATAAATATAAATCAATCAAACCAAATTCAAAAAATTCAAACTCCAAAATTTCATAAATTTTCTTTTAAATGGACTTAATAAATCATGATTAAACCACTTAAAATCATTGAAATTTTCTCATGATCCATTTATATTCTCATTTATATTAATATATATAAATGAAATATAAATTCAAACAATTAAAATCAATTCCAAAAATCAAACTCCAATCCACTTAAAATCCAATCTAAGCCTTTCAAGTCAAAATCTTGAACTTAGCCAAATCATTTTCAAATCAAGCTAAACTCTTGATTTTATCTCGTGATTCAATCAAACCTACAATCATGAGCTCATATACAAATCCAAACTTCAATCAAACAATTAAAACCTAGTTCAAAAATCAAACCCAAAACCCCTTCATATTCTTCCTTTGAATATGAAATTATCAAATGGATCAAAACCAATTTGACTTCAAACCACTTGTAAATGAATTTATATTTCAATCATAAGTCCATATACAAGATCAACCAACTTCAAATCAATCTTTTACCAAGCCATTTGACCCACTTAGGCTCACTTGACCCAAAGTGACCTAAAGTACCCTTATGAGCCAAATTCTAATCATAACCAAATTGGATTGAACCAAACTCATATTTGCCTCTCATCATAATCGACAATCATCATAGGATGATCAATCAATCAATTTTGGTCAAACAAAGTCAAACATAAGGGTTGACCAAGTCAACACTTAACCCAAAATGAAACCTAACATAGCCAAATTCCACCATATGCCAAATTGATTGAAACCATTTATCTAAGTTCACTTATGACTTATGTTTGAACTTGACTAAGCCAACATTTGAGCTTAACCTAGCCCAATTGGCCACTTGAGGGTCAAAATATGTCAAAACTTGATCTAAGCTAAATTGATTCAAACCAATGGGTCAAGTTCATTCTAAATCACTTGTTGAACTTGACCAAAGCCTCAATTGGCCAACTAGACCTAACCTAGCCCAATTGACCTTATACCCAACATGACCTAAAGGGGTCATGTTGTGCCAAATTTGAACATAACCAAAATTGATTGGAAACGAAGATACAAATCCACTCCATATGACTAACCAAACCTAAACCTACCTTTGACCTACCTCAAATAGGTCAAATGGGTCAAATAGGTCAACTTGACCCATTTGACCTAAATGAAGTCACATGAGCCAAATCTAAAACTATACCAAATTAAATCAAACCAAAGCAACCAAAACATTTCAAATGGTCATATGAACTTGACCTAACCCTTAGTTTGACCCAAGTTGATCCATTTTGACCTAAATGGGTCAACATGAGCCAAACCCTATCAAATGAATTCCAAATCTCATGAAACTTGGCCAAACCTAGTTTCTCCATATACCCAAAATATCCAAAGTGGAAAATCAGCAAAATGATCATCCTACCCCTAGGCCATAGAACAAAGTTTGGCTAAATCTATGGGCAATTTGGTCATACCCTCTTCATATCCACTTGAGGCTTTCCTAAAAACTCAAGGGGGACTGATGAAAAGTGGTGCACCCAACCCAATGGGTTTGGGTCAGTCTAATTAGCCCCTAAACCAAACTCGACCCCATAAGTCAAAACTTCAAATTCAAACTCCCTCTCCCACTCAAAATCAAGCACATGGGAGGTTGGCAATCCACTCCTTGGCTCAAACCGACCATGTGCACACTCCTAACAGCTCAAACAACCTTCCTAATATGATCAATTGGATCAAAATGGCTCAATGGCTTATGATCGTCCAATCCTTCAAGGGGAAGATATACTCCCTCTAAACGAATTCAAATCCATCAACGCCACATTTGATTGAGTACTAGAGAAAGCAAGGAGCCATCAGAGAGTGATAGCTTCCTAGAGCTCTAGCCATTTTCCTATCTTCAGTTTTTGAACAGTGAAAATAGGGGAGGAAAATTGAAGAGCTAACTTTCTCCATACTCAATTTCCACCCAATTGCCTTTCCATACTTCATCAAGGAACTAAGTCGAGTGCACCCAAGCTTCCATTGGACTTCCCATGACAAGGAAGAGTTGAATTGGATCAAAGATACAAAGGGGAGCAAGGGGAGTTGGTCTATAGAGCAATTCACCTAACTTCAAGAGCTCATTCTTCCAACACAGCTTCGTCTCAACTAGACGAAGCTTCTCTAAGGGACTCGAGTGCCGGTGATCACCTCCGGCAAGGTATGGGATTTTTCGACCATTAAACTCAATGTGGTGTGGAGCTTTATGAAAGAAATTTTAATCCCATGGATTTTTGACCATTGGATGTGCCGCTCTTTTGCTTTTGATGGTGTGGGTTGAGTTTGGTTTGAATCCGAGCTTAATTGAGCTCGAATCTCCCACTTGATCATGGACTATCTCTGCTGATCAAGAGGGAAGAACTTCGAAGATCTCAGCCATCCATCCGCGCATTTTGGATGGACGACCAAGATAATTCCCCACGTTTAGATTTCCTTTATCCATTTTAAAACCACGGAGATCCTCGGTCGAATCGATCGAGATTAAACTACGCCGCCATTGGGATTTGGCATTTAAGTGAATCCTCAAGCATAATGCAAAGCACGCCGACCACGCCACGCCGCATCGCGTGAGTAGGGTTAGTTAAAATGCCTTAATTAATTTTAATTAATCTAGGGATTTTCTGAAATTCATAAATCTCTTTAAAAAATTCAAAAAAAAAAAGAAATAAAATCCTATGGAAAGATAATTTTACCTAGAATATTTTAAAATTAATTTCAATGTGTTTTAAATTATAATTTTCTATGATTTTGGGTTTTATTAGAAACTTTATTTTGTTAATTACTTTTAAATTAAGCCTCTAATTAATCCCAAACTTCTTGGGTATGATTTAGGGGATGACTTCTGCTTCTTCTAATTTTCTTGGGATTTATTGAAGGCTTGATTAGGAGAATTGTATATGGATTTCTTAATTATCTTCCTTATATAATTAAAGATAATTAAGATGTGATTAGTAATTTTAATTCATGATTAGGGTTGACTAAGGTTAGATCCAGTAGATAGGAGGTTTAGGAAATAATTTTGGAGCATTTTCCTTAAGTATTCTCTAAACCCCATTTTCTCTCCTTAATCTCCTCTTAATTAAGGGTTAATTCATTAATTATCCCCTTAATTAATTTCTAAAAATTTTAAAAAGTTCCAGAACTTAATTAATCTACTTTGGATAGATGCTTAGGTGTTTAGTAGCCTAAGTTCAATTAAGAAAATCAAAACCCAATTCATAAGTATGAAAGGGTGTTTTGAAATTACTTAAGCTAAACCCCTTAGCTTAATTAACCTTTAATTGTGAGCCAAATTACATCAGGTCTTTTTCTTATTAGGTACATTGCAAATTTAAATTTCTTGTGAGTTTTTATGTCATCTCATTGGATCATAATTATTTGATTAATTACTCTAAGGTGGTGTAGGTAAGGTTTAATTAAGTTACTTAATTCATACCTTAACCTAATTAATACATAAAAATAAACTTAATTATCTAAAATTTAAACAAAAATATTAAACACATGTGAGAATTGATTAGGAATAGCAAACTCAATTCACCTTTTCAAAATTAAATCAAACTTCAAACTAAACAAAAAATCACATTGAATTCACTTTGATTTATTTTTAAACTTTCTTATTCTATAAGAATGTCTTTAGGATTTAAGTGAAATGAATTTTTTTACATGCTTTCATTGCTTTGAGTCTTTTCCAACATGTTAAATTTGTATGTCATGTGGTTTCATGCATTCATATTTTTCAAATTCAAATTAAAAAAATGAAATTATTTACTTTATGTCAAATTTGCATGTGTTGGCTAAAGTAGAAATATGAGTGACTATTATCACTTCCAAATCAAAATTATTTTCAAAACATATAAATCAAATACCAAATCTAAAAGTATGCTACTTATATTTTAATTATAAGCTTGCATGTGAAAGAATATAAAGGTGTGCTTAGCATAGGTTTTCTTTCTCTCTTATGTTGGTATAGTTTTGAATAGGAATTTGATAAGATATATGGTCCATTTGAAAAGAACTAACACTTACCTAATTCCATATCCTATTCATCCTTATGTTATCACCTAAGAAGGGCTACCTATACTTGCATATATAAATTGCATAAACAAAATGAATCCATTAATAAAACTTTTGCATTCTTCTTTTTCATTTCATTTCTTTTATACATATGTTTGTATTTAAGGAAAGTGGTATATTAGTCTGGACAACTCCGAGGTTTGGAGGCTTTAAGTAGCCATAAGTAGGTTTTGTACCTTACACCTCTAGTTAACAATGGCGCTATACTCACTTATGTCTTTCTTACTTTCATATGTGTATGTGAAATTTTGGATAAAGATCCCCTTTCTACTTAAGAAAATCATGCATATTCAACTTCTAAATTTCCTTAAATGGATTACTTATCATGCATCATAAAGTGTATTAAATACTCTTATTTGTATGTATAGATATGCTTAGGATCTATCCATATGCATGTTATATATGTTGGGAAAGAAATGAAGTAATGTGTGTTATGTGAATTTTGGTTCATTTTATTTAATCTTAAAATGTCTTTCTTTCTGAATATGTTTATTTAAAATTTATCTAAACTTAAGATTAATTAAAAGATTTAATCAAAACATTCACCTGAATAAAACAAAATGTGAATCTACTTTAGAAATTACTTAGGTTAGGGAAGAAAAGAGAATTTCTCTTCCCTTTCCCTCTCTTCATAACTTAGTAATTGATTGTAGGATTCACTTGAACCAAATAAAAATATGAAATAAAATCAACTAAATTTAATTAAACAACTTAAATGAAATTCTCCTCTAAGTTGAACATATTTTCACACTTAGAAAATATAAACCTAAAGCCATAGCTAAGTATACCACACAAACATTCAAAGCACACACATTAGCCTAAGTCACACTTTTAACTTTAGGTTAGGTCGATGCATGGTTTGATAGTTTTTTTTTTTATTTTGTGATATATATTTTTGACTATATATTAGAGTGTATGCTTGTAGAATGAATGGTAGGATATTCTTAGTTTAACTATTCTTTTCTGTAAGGGATTGTGCTTAAGGGGCACTATCATAAATAAAAATATAAATACTTTTGCTTGTAGGTGCTTTATATCCCTAAGCATAATTGATGTAGAACATCATGAGGATCAATAAATTAGATCCCAAGGCCCATTTACAAGATCTCAAACTAAAGCCCAAGAAAATTCAAGAAAGAAGAAGACTTAGCCCATTAGCCTGCTAAGGCCCATTTTATGATTTCATCTTTTTTATTTATGTAATTTTTAATTTTCTTCTAGAAACTCCATGTTTAAAATTTTGTATTTAAAAATTCAAAGCATGACATGTGAGGTGGTTGAATCCACATAAAATAATAGCATGTGAAATGGGTGGATGGCATAAAATAATGAGGCAATTTATTGCTTCACATTAATGTGGCCACCCACCTTTCCCTCCATGTTTTGAATTCTTTTCTTTTGAAAAATGCTTGTAATGGCTATAAATAACCCCTCTTATTAGAATGAAAGAGATCTTTTGGAAATTACAAATTTTTGAGTTATTCTTGTGGTTTGAGAGCTTGGTGGCCAAACCTTGGCAATCCTTGGTGGGAGCGCTAGTTATCCAACATATCATCTTCCTTCACCTCCAATACCCACGTTATCTCAATCTCATCAAAAGAAAGAACGCCCACCTCCATCAAATTTGGTATCAGAGCGAAGCCTAGAAGGAGAAAATTTGGTCAAAAATTTGCTTCAACAAAGGGAGCAACTCAAGTGTTGGACTTGTCTTCAAACTTCACCGTACTTGCAGAAGCCCTCTTCCTTTGAAGTTGACTATATTATCACTGAGGAAGCACCCATTAATCCAGCTTCTGAACATCATTTTCTAGTTCGTTGGAAGAATAAGCCACCAATTGAAGACACATGGTTGACCCATAGTGATTTGGAGACTTTAGCCCCATAATTAGTAGAAGACTTCTTAGATTTCAACTCTGAGGAGTTCAAGAGCCTGGAGTTGATGTAGAACATCATGAGGATCAACAAATTAGAGCCCAAGGCCCATTTACAAGATCTCAAGCTAAAGCCCAAGAAAATTCAAGAAAGAAGAAGACTTAGCCCATTAGCCTGCTAAGGCCCATTTTATGATTTCATCTTTTTTATATATGTAATTTTTAATTTTCTTCTAGAAACTCCATGTTTAAAATTTTGCATTTAAAAATTCAAAGCATGACATGTGAGGTAGTTGAATCCACATAAAATAATAGCATGTGAAATGGGTGGATGGCATAAAATAATAAGGCAATTTATTGCTTCACATTAATGTGGCCACCCACCTTTTCCTCCATGTTTTGAATTCTTTTCTTTTGAAAAATGCTTGTAATGGCTATAAATAGCCCCTCTTATTAGAATGAAAGAGATCTTTTGGCAATTACAAATTTTTGAGTTATTCTTGTGGTTTGAGAGCTTGGTGGCCAAACCTTGGCAATCCTTGGTGGGAGCGCTAGTTATCCAACATATCATCTTCCTTCACCTCCAATACCCACGTTCTCTCAATCTCATCAAAAGAAAGAATGCCCACCTCCATCAATAATCCAATAAACCAGACAGACTTAGTCACCCATGTGTGGGGTGATAAGTCAAATATATATGCTTGGGATTTATGTGATTTGTTTTAGCTAACATTTATTTTGTAGGTGTTAGTTAGAATTTCACTTTTTCTTTTCATGTAAAATTTATGCAATTAAGATTTTAGAATAATTGTTATGGGGATTAGGATGAGCATTGATCATAAGATCCTATCTTATACACCATGTGAAGCCATGGAACATCTACTTTCCAACCATCCAAAAGAAGGAACCAAAGAAAGAAAAGAAGAAGAAGAAGAAGAAGAAGAAGAAGAAGAAGAAGAAGAAGAAGAAGAAGAAGAAAAGAAGAAAGAAGAAATAAAGCTTGAAGGCCCCCATAACAATGAATTCTTTGCTTAATTGTAATTTAATTCATTTGCAATCCGGGTTGTATAAGGGTAGAGCTCAGCTACCCATATTTGATATTTTTGGGTTTGTGCGGTGGTGCCCGACCACAACTGCCTTTTATTCTTTTTACAATTAGTTTTATAAATTGATTGATGATTTGTTTAGCTTGTGCATTAAGTGGCATACTTTTCTAGTTTCTTTCTTGCTTTATGTATGACCTAAATGTGGATTAGGCTCTTTAGAAAAAAAAATAAATCTTTTACCAAACTTAACAACTTTAATTAAAAATTAAATAACTCATAACCTCACCTAAAGTTTAGGTTTAAAATCAAGATAAATGAATTAACAACCCTTAGATGGATGAGCATTTCTTTTATAATATCATGCACAAATGCATCTTATTTCACTCTTGATTGGAGGGCTTCCACCTTTGCCAGAGAAACTTGGCTTAACCTTTGAGAGCCATGGTGGAAACTCACCTCCTCCCTTCTCACTGATTTTGGCCAATAACCTTCTTTCTCATGCATTAGTCATATGAATCCTATTAGTTTGAGTCAAGATGATTATCCAAAATAAAAATAAAATGAAATTTGAATTGCATTAGATTTAGGTCATCAGAAACATGCCCTTTACATGATCTAGTCTCTTTAGGGAGTGAGTTTAAGGACATAGTCTCTTTCTAAATAAATAACAGCCTAGCTATCTTGTATAAGCATAAGGACTTGTCTACATGTATTTAAAATCATAGGAGGAGTTAGTTGGCAGCTACCCCAAGGCAGTTGTAAGTCAAAGCTATCAAGTGATTTGTCTTCTCTTGTGGAGGCAAACCAATTACTCATTTTCACCTTAGATTTAGGTTGTGCTTCTAGCCCTCACTGAAGCTCCCTATATTTAAGTTCTAAAGTTGCTTCTCCCCTTTATGGGCCCTAAGCTTAACTCCCCATCTCTTAGGCATTTCTTTAATCTTATGTTAAGGGATCATAAGTTCTATTATTTCTAATAAAAAATTCAACTCAAACAAATTAAATCAATTTCAAAAATATAAAGCCTAACTATAGGATAGTTTGAGATGCTCACTAGGTTTCCTAGCATCATGGGCATCTCCTACTTATCTTCCATTTTGGCTTCGATAATAACTCCCCCTCTTAGATCAATCCCATTTTGATCTTCAAAATAAAACCAATCGATTGATAGTCTTTTCCTATCAAAAAATTCAAAGGCAACGATCATTTACCTTAATCAAGAGTTTTTCTAAGGAATCCCCATTCCTTAAGATATAATTAACTATTGGGGCTTGCCCCCATAAAGAACTTTAGAATTTGGTTTAAATAAACCCTACTTTATTCATCCATGTAAAGCAGGGGAAAATTTTTTGGTATATTCAAAGACCCATCATGCCTTAGGAGTCCTTATTATGTGATTAGGTCCATTGTAGAGTAGTGATTTCTATTTTTTGAGACAATGCACTATTTTTTAATGTTGTACCCGATCATCTCAATAAGTATACCCTCAGATCTACGTGGTGTCCCTCATACACATAAATAAAAAATAAACACCATAATATTACAACTTAATTAATCCATAAAATCAACTTAATCATATTTTGTTAAACCACATTAACTTACAAACATGGGGATGGGTTAGGATTAGCAAACTCCATCTCACATTCCTTAAGTCAATTTGAACATAAAATTGAAAAATGACATTAAAGAAGCTTTAGTTTATTTTAAGTAATTTTATTTAGTATGGTTATCCTTATGAATTAATTAGAATGAATGAATCACATGCTTGTATTTGATTATTCCTTTTCAATCATGTTACATATTATATGTTGTTTAATTCCATGCATCCATTCATTTTCAAAAATTAATTAAATCAAATGATCTTTTTTTATATAAGCTTGCATGTGTTGATTTAATTTAATATACGTGTGGCTATTATCACTACTAAATACAAATATACTTTCCAAAAGCTTATAAATGAATAGTAACATATGTTGTGATGTTAGTTATAAATACATAGGAGATGTATGTGATTATACCTTAAGTGTATTAACTGAAAGCTCTTTCCTCTATTCACATGTTGATTTACATAAGTATGAATGTAATGAGTATATAGTCTAGACATCTCGAGAATATGAGGCTTTATGTAGCCCCAAATAGGTCATTTAATTACCTCACTTCCCTGGTTAACAATGACACGTGCCTATTTAATCTCATCCCTATGTATTTTTGTATAAGAATTTAGATAAAGCTTTAAGCTAATATGATTAAATAATTCAATCACATAAGAGAATATAAATTCCATATGAACATGCATTCATCATTTTAAGTGTGCCATATGTATAAATGCACTTAGGCTTAAATCATATGCAAGATATTTGTGATGGAAAGGAATGATTTGATATGTGTCATATGTTAGTAATTCAATTGAATTAATCTTAAGATGACTTTCATATTAAATATGATGGTTTAAAGTGAACCTAAACTTAGGATTAATTAAATCAGGTGATCCTCTTCCTTCTCTTTATAACACTTAGTTGCTAAGTGTAATCATAAGAAATGAAAGAAAAATATAAATTAAATACTCAAATCAATTAAATAACTTCAAGTGAAATCATCCCTTATGTTAAATTGAAGTCTTTAACACTTAGAAAATTATAACACTAATGCTTAGTTAAGACTTATCACACAAGCCTTAGCACACACATTAGAATTAAGTCATTTCTTCTAGCTTTATGTTAGGATGGTGCATGGTGTGATGTATGTTTCATTTTGTGATGTATTATTTTAGACTGGATGTTAGGGTGTATGTTGCGTAGACTGGATGATATGTCGTGATTAGCCTAATCATATTTTATGCAGGGGATTGTGTTTAAGGGGTGCTTAAAATAAATATAAATATTCTCTTTACAGGTTGCTTAAACCCCCTTTGCATAATCCAAGTTAGGATATGTGAGCTTGTTTACCCATGTGTAGGATGCTAAGTCCAAATTATAAATATAACTGCTTGGGTTGTATGTATATTTAGCTAATATTTATTCTACAGGTGTAGTTAGATTTATTTTTCCTATTTTTAATATAATTTTGTATTAGGAATTAGTGTTATAGTGGATAATGATGAGCATTGGCTAGAAGATTTTGTCCTGGGAGGCCATGTGATACCTTTGAAGTAGAGTAAATCAAACCAAAGTGAGATATGAAGATGAAGACATGAAGAATGAAGACATCCCATAACAATCATTCATTATGATTGTAATTATTCTTTATAATTCCGGGTTAAATAAGGGTAGAGCTCGGCTACCCATATTTTCTCTTTTCAAGTTGTATGACGGTACCCGACCGCACTAACCTCTTATTCTTTTGTATTAATTTTATAAAATTTGATTGATGTTATGTTTAAAATTATGCATTATAAATGGCATACTTTTCTTAGTTTCTTATATGATTGATACCTTAATGTGTGGCCTGGATGCGATTAGGCTCTTAAGATAAAATAATTTTTTTACTCCAACTAATCACTCATAATTAAAATATAAATAACTCATAACCTCACCATAAAGCCTAGGATGTAAATCAAGATAATTAAAAGATTTAGTAACCCATTAGCTGTATGGTTGAATGTTTCATAACATGCATGCATATTGTTTCATCTCTTGAAAATGGGAGATTTCCATCCTTGCATGATAAGAGAATGCTTAACTTGTGAGGGCATCTCTTGTGGTGAAAAACACACCTTTCTTGTTGATTTAGCCATAACTTATTTTATTATGTATTTAGGCATACAAAAATCCTAAAGCCTTTGTCCAAAGAAAGTGTCAAAAAGTAAATAAAATTTGAAAAGATTTGTATTTGTAGATTAAGTCATTACTCATATCTCATCTAGTCTTTAGGAGTGGGTTTAGGACTTTCTAAATTAATAACAACTCAACTATCTTACAATTTCATATGACCGGACTACATGGATTTAAAGCGTAGGAGGAGTTAGCTGACTGCCACTCTAGACGGTCAGCGGTCAGACGGCTTACTCTCTCTTGTAGAGGTAGACCACTATGTTTATCTTTTGCTTAGATTTAGGTCGCACTTTAGCTCTTGCGAAAGCTCCCTAGATTCAGGGTCCGAGGTGGATGTTTTCTTCGAGCTGCAAGCATAAATTATCACCTCTTAGGCTATTCCACAACCTTATGTTAATGGATTATAAGCCCTAGTAATCTAATAAAATTTCAACTCTAACAAGATAATTATCCTCACTTTCAAAATTATAAAGCCCAACCATAGGATATATTAAAATGTTTACTAAATTTTCTAATATCATGAACATTCCCTACCTATTCCTTTTGGCTTCCAAAAATAAGCCTTCTCCTTGATCTTTCTCGTTTAATTGTCCAATATAGTTAATTTATTGATAGTTTATCCTCGAAATCTTTGGAGATAATAATTGTCTACTTTAATCGAGAGTACTCCTAAGGATTTCACCTTCCTTAGGATGTAATTAACTATTGGGGCTTGCCCCCATATGGAACTTTAGAACCCAGTTTAATATAAACTCTGTTTTATTCATCTATTTAGAGCAGGGGAAAAATCTCTGGTATATTCGAAGACCCATAATGCCTTAGAAGTCTTTATTAGGTGATTAAGTCTATTGGAGGGTGATATATCTATCTTTCGAGATAGTATATTATACCTCAATGTCATACCCGATCACTTCAATAAGTACCTCATACGATCTGTGTGGTGTCCCCCATATCTAAAAATAAACACCACAATGTAATAGGAACTTGTTGAAAAGCCATGTAATTTAAATATTATAACATTTAAAGATAAATGAAATAACCCTATTGATGAAAACATATATGTTTTATCCCATTTGTTATAACAATTAAATCTATTATGAATTTTTATCTCATTCTAAAAAATATCTCATAAGCATTTCTTAATATACTTATATTAATTCTAGTGTTAAAGGTAATATTTAAAATCATTTGTGGTCCTAGTTAGCATTTCTTGATCTCACTTTACCCTCAAATCTCTAGGTACCTTCTTTAAGGCTTTAGTTGTAACGTCTAAAACCTATTTTGCCTCTATAAACTTCATCATCCATCTTTACCTTCATCTCGACAATCTTTGATACAAATAATAAACAAAAATTTAAAATATATCATAGTCATTTTATTTTACATCTGTACAATACATTTAATTTTAAAGATTGATATTGAGTAATGATGAGATTTTGTTTTGATCGAATCACAATATTTTAAATCATCTATCTTAGACTTTAGGAGGCCTAAAAGTGTAAACTACTTCAATAGTCTTGAGCTACTTTGACTTAAATTTGAGCTTTATTTATTAATTAATATTTAAACTTTATTCTATGAGTGCAAATTGATTCACAAACTAACTATTTATTATGAAAAAGAAAAAAAGATTATGATTCAAACATATGTTATTCTAAAATAATTAAAAAATTAGAAAAATAAAGAAGAAATAATATTAAATCAGTTTGAATAAAAGAAAAGGATTAAAATTTTAAATATTTTTGATAAATTATATTTAAAATTTAAAAATTTAGTACATTTATTATAATAATATTTAAAAGATTTAGTTTATAAGCTAATATGCCAAAATTAGCTGAAATTCGAGCTCATATTCAGCTAAGTAGCCGATCCCCCAAACCGGCTCGCAAGTCGCTCGGTTACACCCTTGTGAGGCCTCTCTCTCCGACTGTTGGCAGGAAAAGCATTGGTTCACAGAGAAGTTGTATCGTGGAAGCGTGGCGCAAGTGATCGCGAGACAGATCTGAAGAGAATGAGCACAGGAAGTGACGAAGGGGAAGGGATCTCCAAAGAGGGAGGAGATCGATGCTCAAACTGTTAGGTATCATCTCTCTCCTTTTTTTTTTCTCCCCTCCATCTTCTATTTTCTTTACGTTTTCCGCTTCTATCTGTGATGGCTGGTCAACCACTGACAGTCGAATTCCATTGAGGAGGTTAGTGGAGGGCCAATTATTCATGGAGATCATGATGGTGTTACTGCGTGAGCCTAGAAAGCCCTAGACTAGTAAAAAATTATCATTTCTGAGTAATTAGTCCCTAAACTAAGTTGGATAGGAAATACTTAGATTTCGGCATGCATAAGATCATGGTAGCTAAATCTTTTATTGATCAATTTTACTAAAGTTGGTGTAAGTTAGATTTCTCTAAGGGGTTGTTTGGTTGCCTGCATTTGGAATGCAGTGTAAAAGGAATGCAGTGTAAAAGGAATTCAGTGTAAAAGGATTACTTTATAGTTGTTTGGTTTAGAGCTTTATAAATTCATGACTTTGTTTTTTTTTTTTTTTTTTGGTTGACAAAATGTAATGTAACGTAAACTGAAGGTTTTGACATCGGTGGCGAAGGTGGACGGCCGGCGGTGGTGGCGGCGGGTGGCGGCGGCATCACTTACAACATGTATTTGAATTCCTTCCGGCGAATTCCAAATACACGAATATACTTTTTGAAATACCGAAATTTTACTCGCGAAATGTTCAAAATCAGCAACTAAATATAAGCAACCAAATTGCCCCTAAATATAGGGGTTTAACCTAATTGGAATATAAATTGAGTAAAATTATGCACGTCTTCTTGCATCTGGGATGGATTAATAATGGTTATTTTTTTGTAGCAATCCCAACAAACTGGGGTGAATAGATGTTTTCCTCATTGACACCCAACTTTGGGGTTTTGGTCTAATTAGCCTAATTGATGGAATTTCACCAAAGGTTGAGGAAGAGTTTTTCTCTTAAGAATATCTAATAAAATTTTGAAAATTTTTAGAATTAATTACCAATAAAATATTAATGAAGTTGTTTGTTATTATATAGACTTTTAATTGCCGCTAGGATTATTACTAAAGTTTAACTATATTTAGTGGCCTTAGAATTTCCTTGATTCCTAATATATGTCTTTAATTTTATGTATATATATAAAGCTTTTTCTCATGATTAGTTATTTATGACCTTGGGAGTTTTTTATTTGTTTCATTGAGCTATTACGATTTTAATTTGATCTACTTGATATCTATTGACTTGCTATTGTACACTTACCCTAAAATTAAGATAATGAATTATCTCAAATTATTTTCGAAGCTTTGAACATAATGGCATGTTGAACTCTAGAAATATTGTTTAATGTGTCAAAAATGTACTATGAGTAGGCCTTTATATGTATTTCCTTGTAATCATCGGCAGTGGATATATTGTTTAATGATATAAAATGACATTATGGAGTTTCTAGCATGGCCTACATTTTTAGCTTGTGCTAGATCATTCAGTCCCTTTTATTTTATGGTATAGGGATTAGTGTTGCAGATGGGGGATTCAACCTTTTTTTTTTCTTATAGTGTAGTTGGTTGTACCCAATTATATGATTGTCGACATGTGACTTATATGAACTTGTGGGCATGATAAAAATGAATATTTCACTTTGAATCTTCATGGACCATTGATATGACATTTTGTTACTACAACAACAACAACAACAACAAGCCTTAATCCCACTAGGTGGTACATGAATCCCTCAGGTGTATTTATGTGTAATTCTCATTTAATTCAAATTATCTTAAGATCATTTTTATACATCTTAACCAAGTCTTTTTTAGGTCTCATTTCTTAACATAAGGCAAATCTAATGCATCTACTCTCCTGTCATGGACGGTAGGCGCTTTATGTGGTAAACCATCTAAAGCGACTCTCCCTAATCTTATCTACTGGAGCTACTCCAACTTTTTCCCGAACATACTCATTTTGCATTCTATCTACAGGGTAAAGCCACTCATCCACGAGCATCCTCATCTCTGTAACACTTAACTTAGTCTTATGTTTCTCTTTTATTGGCCAACATTACACCATAAGTCATTCGGTCTTACCACCATCTTATAAAATTTTAGTTTAAGTGGAACTTTTTTATCACATAATAGGCGGATGCATTCCTCCACTTCAACCATCCAACTTGAATTCTAATAATATCTCCATCTATTTCACCATCATTTTGAACAATAGAGCCTAAATATCAGATAAACTCTTATTAATGACTTGATCACTAAGTCACAACACTTCTCACTAAAACTTACAACTAAAATTACACTCCATATATTAGGTTTAGATCCTTAGCGAAAACTTTAGACTCTAAAGTTGACCTCCATAATTCAAGTTTTGTTGGACTCCCTCTCTAGTCTTATCAACAAGAATGTCATGCAAAAGCATACACCAGGTACATCTTCTTGTAAATGCCTCGTAAGAACATCCATAACTAAAGTAAAAGATAAGGGCTTAATGTTGATCCTTGATGTAATCCAATGAAATAGGAAAATAGTTTGTCAATCCTCCTTGTGTTTGGACACAAGTGGCGACTCAGTATACATATCCTTAATGACTTGAATATAACCAATATTAACTTCTGTTCAGAACTCTCAAGAACATCTCTTGAGACTTTATCATAAACTTTCTCTAAATCAATAAATATCATATGTAGATCCTTTTTATTTTTCTATGCATCTCCATCAAACCTCTTAACAAATGTATAGCATCCATAGTAGATCTACGGCATGAAACCAAAGTGATTGTGAGAAACTTACGTATCACATCGTAACTGCTTTCGATTATTCTCTCCCATAATTTTAATGTATGACACATTAACTTAATTCTCTATAATTTGCACACTCTTGTGCATCACCTTTATTCTTAAATATAGGAACCAACAAACTCTTTCTCCACTCATCGGCATCTTTTAGTCTTTAAAATAACATTAAAAGATTTGTAAAGCCAAGAAATTCTTGATCTCTAAACATTTCCACACTTCTATTGGAATATTATCAGGTCCCTGCTTTTACATTTCATTTTCTTTAAAGCTTCTAACGGTTACTAATCTGACGATAAAATGAAATTCTATTTTTGTTTAGGGTATTAAAGTTCTTAAAATCAATCGTCTTTCAGATCTTCATTGAAAAGTTTATTAAAATCTCATCCACCTATTTTCAATATCTTTTTTTAAGAAAAGCTTTATTATTTTCATCCTTAATACTCCCACACTATGTCTTTCTTATATATCTCTTTGGTTACTTTATCTGTCATCTTTCAGCCTTTGGTATCTATATAAATCATTTAAAATTTAAATTTTTTCGTCATATATTCTTTCTTAGAATCTCTGGTCATTTTATATCTTTCCCAATTCTCAGAGTTTTACATCTAAACCAAGTTTTATAACAATCTTCTTTATTTTTTTATCTTCTTTGCACACTCATGCATTATTCTTATTAAAGAACTTTTCCTTTTGATTCAGCCGTCTTTTAGCTTGTTTAATAGCACTTTTTTCCACATAAGCGTTAGACTTCCTTATGAACATCCTTTAATTTCTTATCTTTCTTAAAATATTTTTTATTTGTGTTCTTTAAGTGTCATCTAATGATAATTAAGTTTATTTTTCTCTTACTCATTTTCTAAAATCTAAATAGTCGATGTTGGATCTTAAAATTTCACTTGGAATGACCTTACAATCTTTCTGATCTAAGCGATCTATTTTTCTTATCAAAAAATAATCAATCGTGTTTTCTTAGATCCATTTTATAAGTAATAATATGTTCATCTCTTTTCTTAAATAAAGTATTAATATTCTGAAATCGTAAAATTTAAGTAATCTAATATAGTCTCTACCTTTTAATCCATCACCTGTGAATCTTTTAAAATCTTCTACTCATCAATGTCCATTTAAATCTCCCCGATAAATACTTTTCTTGAGGGTATCTTTTGTATTAATCCTCTAATTCATTCCAAAATTTTTCTTTTGAGAACTACCTACTTACTTGAGGAGCGTAAAACTTATAACATTAATAATCTTAGTATCATGATAATCTTTAAAATTTATAATTCTATCTTCACATCTATTAATATATTATCATTCAAACTTTTTTTATCATAATCACACCTGCATCGTTTAGTTCTTTTACCAGAATCTGGTTTAAAACCTAAACTATCAATCTCCTTTTCTCCCCATTTAGTTCTTGAACATAAAATATTTATCTTTCTATGAACCATAATATCTATTAATTCCATTAATTTACCGTAAGAGTACTTATATTCCAAGATCCTAACCTAATTCTAGTTTCATGGACTAACTTCTTTGCCGCGTCAGGTCCATAATGTGGGAACCCTTGCTTATTTAACTTGCACCCGCGTAGATCTGCTGGCTTCACATTTTTCAGTATTCAAGCCATCTAGCGTCGCTTCGAGGGGCCTTCGCGTCTCTGATGATTTAAAGGATTCATGTCATGATTATTTCGACAAATTTTACGTTGGTTGTCGACTATCTAACGCAACCCTCTACTTTTTGCATCCGGACTTGGGACCGGCAATGGTAGTGTTATTTTAACTCAATACATTTTGTGCAATTTGATTATACTTGATTTGAGACCTATAGTATCTAACGGTGTTAATAAATGATTGACTCAACTTCCCAACCCATTCCCGACTTGAAAAATTCAGGTTTGGGTTGACTTGCTTATTATTAAGGCTTATTTAGTTCAAGTTTGGGTTGATCCGAATAACCCAAAATTAGTCCAAATTTGAGTCAATTATTAGTTGATTTTTGGTAAGGTGGATTTGGTTTGTGTTACTTGACTTAAATTGGCCATATTCGGTTAATTGTGTCAAGTTGATCTAAAAAATTATATGATTCATATAATAGATGGGTTAGACAAGTCATTTTTTGTGTTTGGTAGGTTCAGGTCGAGTTGAGCTCAACTTAAATATTATAACCCATATTATAAATAAGTTGGATTTTGACCAAGTGTATTCAGATTAGATCAACTTAGGCCTATGACACTGATTATATCCATAGTTGTTTCTGATATATCTTTACTCTGAAGTCTATTATGATATTTTGACTTCTTTGTTATCATTGTATGCACTTATTTCATGAATTATGTATATGTCAGTTGTTAGTCTTCTAATGACTATTTATGACTAAGCCACTTATTGAGTGGTAAACGAGGCACTCTTATATTTGTTGATATTTTCAAATAGGCTGTGCTTGTATAGCTACTAAAGAGTAAGAACTGTATTAAGTGATTGGTAAGCAAGCTAAATTAGAAAAGTGGGGCCTTATGTTATATTTCTTATTCAGAATGCTATAGTTATTTGGCTTGAGTTGTTTGAAGCTTTATTCATGTCAATGTATTTATGTAGTTTAGAGCCTTCTGAGTTGAATGTCGTAAACATTTATTTATATTTTGATGGATAAACTGCATGGATGCTATCATGTTTAATTGTTTTGAAATATTATGATGGTGTTATATTATCAGTATAGCTTGTTATAATAGTATAATGTCATTTTGTATTAGGTTCTTTAAGTTTGTGATTAATGGTTATAACTTATAAAATGTATGTCATTTTGGATTAATGTGCAATTGGAAGAGCTCGTTGATATAAGCAATTATGTTGTTGAAATTTTTTGTTACGACTTGTTGGTGTGTAGTAGAATGGTATCTTGACTTTCAATAAGATAGATTTAGGCTTAGCTAAGGTCTTTGCTATGCATAGACTTTGCTTGTTGTCCATACTCACTGTTATTTATTGAAGTAGTTTTATAATTTTTTTATTCCTGTACTTATACTTATATCATCATTTTTCAAGTGTTATCTACTTATCCTTAAAGACCATATAAGCATCTCGTTGATTATAAAGTTTTGGCATGAAATTTAGATTTTGTATTATTTTGGAAATCATTTATTGATGATTATTATACTTGGTTGTAGAGAGGTTTTGATGGAGATTTGAAAGTTTATACTCGTCGAAATGCGATTCTTGTGAATTGAGTTGAGAAAATTAGTAAGATAGTTGTTTCAGGTTTTTTTTTGCATAGTTTTGTTTGTTAATTTAATTTTATTTTAGATTTTTTTGTGCAAATATGCTAATGGTGCTGAATATTCATGAGAACATGATGTATAATTGTTCTTGAAAGTTAGCAATCACTCTTGCACCATGTTCAAAGAAAATCCAGCCTCATGATGCTCTTTCTTTTCAATATAATTCATTATTTGTTTGTGAGAGTGTGATTGATTTTAGTCAAATTATTGCAACTAAGTTTCTTGTTTGCAGTAAATATAATTGGGTTGTGTAATTTGGTGGTTTGAACTTCTAATTGAACTATCTTAAGTTTGGTGATTATTAGTTATAGTTTGGCGTGAATTTTTATATTTTTGAGTTTACAACAAAAGAGTAAAAGTTTTTGTTTCATTGGTGATGTTTGAAATTACAAATTTCAAATTCGGTATGTGCAATTTCATATATTACATCACTTCGTTGCATTTGGAATTCTATACACTTAGAATCTTGTGCTAAATTATATCAGAGCTCAATGTTAATATCACTATCTCAATTAGATGTAGGACATAATATTTAAGCCTAACAACAAAATAATTTAAGAAAACAATTTAAGTGAAATTAGATAGAGTATGTATCTATACAACTATACTATTATTGTTGTAAGGTTTAGAAGTATATTTCTTCATTTTATGATAGATATAATTTTATTTAATTTTCAAATTCAATTGATAATTTAGAAGAATTGAAGTGATAAGATTTATCTAATTCCTATAGAGTTGAAGTTGCTAAATCAAACTTAATGAGACATGCTCAAACATTTTGGCTAAGTGTTGTTATTTAATACATGTGGGTTGATATGAAATAGAAACTAAAGGTGCAATATTTTGTCAATTGAATATTATAAGAAATAATTACATCATCAATTTATAGATTGTAAACAAAAGGATTATGGTGTGCTTTGAGTATTATACAAGATCTTCAAGTCTTGTTGCTAATTGTTATTTGATGC
This sequence comes from Cymbidium sinense, assembly GCA_021442155.1. Taxonomy (NCBI): domain Eukaryota; kingdom Viridiplantae; phylum Streptophyta; class Magnoliopsida; order Asparagales; family Orchidaceae; genus Cymbidium; species Cymbidium sinense. Next base: position 268,092,662 of record CM038215.1, read on the forward strand.
ATCAGTATTGTTTGTTTCACTAAAGATTCTAATTGAAAATTTTAGGAAGAATTAAGCTACCACCAAAATATTGCATGAGGCTTTTTGCATAGCTTTAGATATCGAGGAAATTACTACTGCTCTTTGTTTGGACAATTTCACATGTGCTTATTCCTAAGAAAAACTTAGTGACATCTCATCCAAAGTTTGTTAAAAAAAAAAAGCTACCAACATAAGAATCATACTTGTTGAATTTGATCTTCTTGAAAATTTGTAGTTCATAATATCTTTTTGAGGATGTCGATCCTTGGATGCAGAAGATGATTTTCAATTAAAATATGAATCTACATCAGATGTAGAAAACTTTGAATTTATACCAACATTAGAACATATTCATGAACCTTAATATACACTTTTTTTTTGCTCACCCAAGTTTATAAGGTGAGACTTTATTGTGAAGTAGGCGGGATTTAAACTCAAGATCATGACAACAATTTTCAAGGTTTTTACCAACCAAACTACTTGGCACCTGCAAACCTGAATCTATACTTAAAACTTTAGTCTAAAACTAAAATTGAACATGAAATCATATATGAATCTAAAATTAAAATTGAAATTGAGTTTATTTTTGAATATTAAATGCAACCAATCATATTTACTACAACAACAAGACAACAAAGCCTTAACACAGGTGGGTTAATTTATGAATCCCGTCTTCATTTGTGTCCTATTATGTGTCAGATTCTCATTTAATTCAAGTATACTAAGATCATTTTTATACATCTTAACCAAGTCTTTTAGGTCTACCCTTTTAACATAAGGCAAATAAATCTATTCTTCTCAGTTCTGACGGTACGCTTTATGTGGCCAAACCATCTAAGGCGACTCTCCTAATCTTATCTACATTGGAGCTACTCAACTTTTTCCCGACATACTCATTTTGCATTCTATCTCTAAGGGTAAAGCCACTCATCCACGAGCATCCTCATCTCTCACTTAACTTAGTCTTATGTTTCTCTTTTTACAACATTCATTCCTATAAGTCATGCAGTCTTACCACCATCTTATAAAATTTTTCCTTAAGTTTAAGTGGAACTTTTCTATCACATAATAGGCCGGATGCATTCCTCCACTTCAACCATCCAACTTGAATTCTACTAATAACATCTCCATCTATTTCATCATTTTGAACAATGAGCCTAAATATCAATCGCCACTCTTATTGACTTGATCACCTTATCTACTAATTAAAACTTCTACAACTAAAATTACACTACATATATTCGCTTTTAGATCTACTTAAATGAAAACTTTTAGACTCTAAAGTTGACCTCCATAATTCAAGTTTTGTTGGACTCTCTAGTCTTATCAACAAGAAGAATGTCAAAAAATCATACACCAAGGTACATCTTGTAAATGCCTCGTAAGAACATCCATAACTAAAGTAAAAGATAAGGGCTTAATGTTGATCCTGATGTAATCCAACTAAAATAGGAAAATATTTTGTCAATCCTCCTTGTGTTTGGACACAAGTGCTTACTCAGTATACATATCCTTAATGACTTGAATATAACTAATATTAATTTCTTTCTTCTAGAACTCTGAACATCTCTTGAGACTTTATCAAACTTTCTAAATCAATAATTATCATATGTAGTTCCTCTTATTTTCTCTATGCTTCTCCATCAAACCTCTTAACGATGTATAGCATCCATAGTAAATCTACGGCATGAAACCAAACTGTGAGAAACTTACGTATCACATCATAACCTATGCTCAATTACTCTCTCCCATAATTTTAATGTATGGCACATTAACTTAATTCTCTATAATTTGCACACTCTTGTGCATCACCTTTATTCTTAAATATAGAACCAACAAACTCTTTCTCCACTCATCCGGCATCTTTTTTAGTCTTTAAAATAACATTAAAAGATTTGTAAAGAAATTCCATGATCTCTTAAACATTTCCACACTTCTGGAATATTATCCGGTCCTCGCTTTTCACATTTCATTTTCTTTAAAGCTTGCTTTACTAATCTGACGATAAAATGAAATTCTATTTTTTGTTTAGGGTATTAAGATTCTAAAATCAATCGTCTTTCAGATCCTTCATTGAAAAGTTTATTAAAATACCTCATCCACCTATTTTCAATATCTTTTCAAGAAAAGACTTTATTATTTTCATCCTTATACTCAAATGTCTTTACTTTTCCAATCATATTTACTGTAGGTGATTAATTAATCAAGCAATTTGATAAAATAGTTCTTGATGACTTATTATTGAAAATTATTCTTATGTTGAATGATCAAAATTGATATTGATTTATTTTGATTTTTGATTTTTTAATATAGCAATTTGTAAAGAATTTATGTATAAAGCAAGATTATATCAATATCATTGTTCTAAAAATCGTATCGGACATTAAACCAGAAGGAGAGGTTCAAGATTCAATTCAATGATTCAATTGGGGTTGATCCGAATGATGTAATAAATATAAAAAATTATTTTAGTATAATTTAGATGATGTAATAATAATAGTTTTATTAATGCGAAACATAATGTTCTAATTTAAGACTCTTCATTTTTAAATACTTTAAATATACTTCTAAATTAAAATTTTATAATATATTATTTTTAACCATCTAATTAAAAAAAAACTAAAATTTGATTCATTTTAAAACTAGTTGGTTCTTTGAAAACTAGTTCAGTTCAATAGTGTGCGCTCCGAAAATTCGTCATCGACCTCTCGATGAAGAGAGTATGATTTAAATGTCGATCAAACTTTCAGAAAGCAGATGGAATAGTAGATAAGACACTACCTAGAGATTTTGCCCTCATTTTGTGAGGACTTTAGATCCTGGTTTTGGGTTTCCTGAGGCACACCATATATTACTCTTCCCAATGCTGAGAGAAAACTTTCGATTAAGGCTAGTCGTTAGATCGCTAAATGCGTAGTGTATAGTAGTAGTATGTGGAGTTTTGAAATTTAAATTTATGAAATTCATCGTCATTAACTTAAAGCGAATGGTTGGGGAACGATGGCCGTCAAGATCCCATGATTCCTCATCCTGCCGTAGTCCTCTTAGTCGGGAGGAGGTAGTCAACCGCCGAATGATCCTTATCAACATCCATGGATTGTTTCATCCAAATCCTGTAGACGCTGGTGTTTGTAAGAGAAGAGAAGTCCTTGGCAAACTTTTGTTTTATCAGTATCTATAGTTCACAACTCAAGGAGAAAGCATTAGAACATACAACTGATCGTGATCGTGATATAATAGTGTCATTTGGAATCATCGATCGACTTTTGTCAGAACCGCGTCATATATGGAGCTTCTTGGTCAAATCACGGTCGGAGACAACCACATTCTTACTAGTATAAGATTGATTGAGAGTAAACATAATTGTATACTTGATTTGACATTGACTTCTTTGTGAGTTAGTGTTTTCTTAATTTGTCACCTACGACAAACAATTGCGGAAGATGGATTGAATTTTAGCTTTGCTTTAAGTCTTTAAAGATTGAATTTCATTTAGGCATTTATAATAGAATGACATATTAAATTTGACAATTGAATTGATAGTTGATTTAAGTCAATTTGATTTAAAACTATGATTATATTTTTAACATTTGTATCCCCTCCAGTTGAATTCTCCATTCAACACAACTATCATCGGGGTGGTTTATTATTTCAGATCCTATCAACTCTATTAATTTAATAATAGAGAATCAGATCTACTATCATATGACAAAATTAACTTCTCAGATGTCTTATTGATTTAAAATTCTTATGATATTATTATTAGATTTTTAGGTTTTGTTAATCGAACCCGGTCTTAAGTAGGGGTGTGCGTTTGGTTGATTTGGATGGATTGGATGATAAATTTTTAAAACTAATTGATTTTGGATTCCTAAAAATATTGAACCAAACCAACCAAATAAAATGTAAAACTAAATAAACCAAATAACAATTTGGTTCGGTTATTTTGGTTTGGTTTTGGATAAACTGAAATTCCCTACATTTAAAAATTATTTGCATAATATTTTATTGTATAATGAACAAACAATAATAGTTTATATTTATAATTCTTACTATAAGCCTATAATATATAAATTAATAATACCGTATATCATATAATTACTTTAGTTTATTTGGTTCCATCCAAAATTTTATTTAACAAACCGATCAAAAAACCAAAAACCAAAGTTTTCATTAATTAAAATCAAAATCCAAATTATTAAATTCAAAACCGAACCAAATTACTCAAAAACTTTGGTTCGATTTAGTTTTTTGGTTAAAACCAAATAATGCACAATACTTCGTTCAGTTACGTATTGCTTTCGTCATTAGCAACTAAGTTTTATACTTTTATAATAGGCACAAATGCGGGTTATTCAATTTAATATTGATTTAATTTTAGGAGATTTGAATAATATTGCTTATTTTGATTAAGTTTCATTGCAAGTTTAAGATTTTAGATGAAATTTTGACAACGTTCCTATATGTCGTGAATATGGGGATCTGGAGGCACACACCATGTCGAAAGAAAGTATGAATGGTATAGCGGTCGAATTAAATCATCCATGCGAGAAAGATATGTATGAGTCTAAACTTTCATGTAACATGATTTTCTGCGCGTCGAAAGGTGTGTCGGTATTTATATACTTGCAATGTCAATTTAAACATCAATTTTAGGTTTATAGTTGATTTTATATTAAGTTGCTTAGGTTTTCTGTCAGTCTAGAAGTTTGAAAGCATTCGATGATGACGTCTCGCGTGTAGAGCGGTATGTTAATGCCACCGAAAAGACATTATAAATGTAAACACCACTAGAATCTTTATTCCAAGAAAGACATTATGGGTCTCTAAAGTCTGCGTATACGATTTTTACGCCAAGAAAGGCGTTTAACACTTACACACATGCAATGTCAATTTAAATAGCAATTTTATATTTTCGGTTGACTTCACTTTGAGATGTTTAGGCCTCCCATCAGTGTAGAAATTTGGCGCGATCCGTCGTCGTGTAGAAATTTGTCTTGGGTATGTTAGCCCACCATACCAAGAAAGCTTATATGGGTGTAAATATCACCGAATCGTATCCCACCGTCGAAAAGTATGTATGAGGTTCGGGATTATGCGTGAAATCAGATTTCCGCCAAAAGGTGTACATGTACTTAATTTGGCAAGCAGGCTAAATTCTCAATGTTTCATTTTTTTGTTGTTCCTTGGCATTCAGATTCTGACGAAATTTTGGCAGCATCTCCTCTAGCCGGGCGATTTCTACCGAAAGTAGGTCTGCCCACTCGTCTAAAAAGACGTGCATGGGTGGTGTTTTGCAACACCACTATCATGAGTCTCCCAACCTACCCGTCTAAAAAGACACGATCTTGGTGCCGCCAAAAACTTCAGTTTTCCGGCGTTAAGAAATACATGTACAGATAGTTATACACCCACAAGCAAGCTATTTTATGGTGGTTATGCAGTGCTGAGCACTTGGGGGGCACGCAGTGTTAGCGGGGGTGGGTGAGCCAGGGCTTGCGGGGGGCTTCGGGTCTTGTGAGCGCATCACGACGATCGCGAGTCTTGGCGCATACGCTGAGGGTGCACGTGGTGCTCAGAGGCTGAGCGGACGACCTTCGGGTCCGGAGCAGTGATGGACGCGTCGCGTCCATCAGCGTGCGCAAAGGAGGGTTCTGACTCGCTCGGCGTTGAGAGACGAATGGCGCTTAGGAGCTTCGGTTTCCTTTATATGGGAGAATCGGAGTAGACTGCGGCTGTGGGATTTTTAGGGTTGTGTGGAGTTGGGGTTAGAGTCAGGGTTAGGATAGCGATAAGTAGGTATTTATAAGAATTTTTATTTGGGCGAGAATTAACTCTAATTTGGATTTTTGCGTCGACATTATTGCATATGCAATATATATGTTGATCGTAGTTGTCGATATTTTGGATCTGGCGTAGTCAGTTTCGTCGAACTTGTTTTAGTCGTCGAATCGGTCAATTTGATTCAAAATTGCACATGTCGCTTCGATATCGATAAACCAGCGCCAACGAATTGAGCACGAATAATCTCATTTAAAAGGTTTCGACATTTTGAAGCTAACAGTGCGATCAATTTCACGAATGGAGGTCGTTTGGGCATTGTTGCGGCTTCGACCGATGCGTGTAGGCGTGTCCGGATGTTCTTCGATGATTTCGAATTACAATATGTATATTCTGATTAATTTCGACGTTCTGAATGCGATGGCGAAGTCTGTTCGTCAATCGGAGGTCATTTCGACTGATTTTGGTGATGTTTAGTGTATTTTAGCTCCAATTTACGCACTGTTGTATCTGATCGCTCAATATTCCTGCAGACTTGTCTGAATTAAGCGCAGAAAGTCTCATTTGATAGATTTCAATATTTCGAAACTAACGGTGTATTTCATGGCAGTGCGCCGCATTCCTCGACCTCGATAAGTGAAGCGATTCGACCCTCTTTGATCAGTTGACCATCAGATTGTGCAAGATGTATATTCTAATCAATTTCGACATTTTGAAAGTGATGGCGAAGTCCGTTCGTCGATTGAAGATCATTTCGACTGATTTTGGCGATGTCCGGTGCATTTCAGTCTCGATTTGCGATCTGAAGCTCGTCAATTCATCATGTGAACTCGACTTTACTTATGGTGCATGTATGGAGGTCAACAAGTGGTTCACCGGTTTAACCCCAGCGTTAGCCGATTTTATATAGAAGTAGTTTTGGGCTTGAATCGAACCGATTAGAGAACCAGCTCAGGTTGAACCAGCCAGTCTAGTCATGATTTTCAAAACCATGATCAATATTTCAAGAAATTTATTAATAATGAATACCTTAAAAGAAACATAAAACTTGAAACTAGTTGTTTGATCTAATTTAGAATCCATATTGGATAAATTTGGTGCTCGACTTCTTCCAAGTGGTTTGTGGATGTGGTTAGGTATTATAGTGTATAAGGGATTTAGTCTTTTCAACCATTATGAAAGGCAATAAGATCTCACAAGGCGTCCCACAATTTTAAGGTATCCTACTAAGTGGAGAGGGCTTAGGTAATGTAACTAGGGTTTTACACATGTATGGAAAGTGTTATCTTAGAGACCTCATACTAGATTCTGAATAAAAGTTAAAAAATATTTACCAGTGTTTAGCTTTGGTTTTGTTGGGAGAACCTTCAATCTTATTTCTCATATGATTCTCGATTACTTCTTTTACCTTTCCTCTTATGGCTCCCTTAAAATACAACAACAAACAACAACAACAACAACAACAAACAACAACAACAACATCAACAAGCCTTTATCCTACTAAGTGGGGTCGGCTACATGAATCTTTCGTCTCCATTGTGTCCTAATAATGTGTTAAATTCTCATTTTATTCAAGTATACTAAGGTCATTTTTTTTACATCTTAACCAAGTTTTTTTTAGGTCCACCTCTACCTTTTTTAATATAAGGCAAATCTAATGTATCTACTCTAGCGGGTCATCGACGTAACGCTTTATGTGGCAAACCATCTAGGCTTCTCTAATCTTATCTCCTTTGAGCTATTCCAACTTTTTCTCGAACAGACTCATTTCGCATTTTATCTCTAAGAGTAAAGCCACTCATCCACTCATTTCCCTTAAAATAGTGAACAAAAATTTATATTTTGGCAATAACATTGAATTGAAAATAATAGTTTCTTCTTTAAATTGAGAAATATTGGTCATTTTAATATAGGTAAAAGCATTAGCAGTTGTAGCTCTATTAACTATTGGATTGATGTTAGATTTATATGAAGGAATTTTTGGCTGGTGGCTTTAAAGGTGAATTTAAAGATGAATTTTTTATCAATCGATTTCTTCTGGAATTATTACCGAATCAACTTAATATGTTTTCACTATCATTTGAACTAGAATATATCCGAATTATTTTAGAATTGAACCACAAACAAGCTTATATTTTTTGCTTCGATTTTGGTTCTATTATGTGGTCCAATTTGACATTATTATATAATTGATTTCTATAATCTCATCAATGATAATTAAATTTTTACAATTAAATCTCATTAATAAAGCAATTAAAATTCAATTAAATAAAATTAGAGTATAACATATAATTGTGAATGTTTATGTTTTAAGCAATTTGCATGTGATTATGTAAGATACAATACAAGTATCTCTTAAAAAAAAAATGTAAAGCTTACATTTTTCAGAAAAAAATTACTAAAGATATATTGAGATTTGGGACATCGATTGATTTTTTTTTAATTTAACTGCCATACTAGTTTAACACTACCATTGCCAGTCCCAAGTCCGGATGTGAAAAGTGGAGGGTTGCGTTAGGTAGTCGACAACCAGTGTAAAACTTATCGAAATAATCATGACATGAATCCTTTAAATCATTGTGTTATCTTGCGTCCCCACAGGCGACACGTATGGCTTGAATACGGTGATAAATATGCTAGAAGCATGGGTCGAGTTGAATAAGCAAAAGTTCCCACATTATGGATGGATGCGGGCAAAGAAGTTAGTCCATGAAGCTAAAATTAGGTTAGGATCTTGAAATATGGTACTCTTACGAATTAATGGAATTAATGGAATTAGATATTATGGCTCATAGAAAGATAAATATTTTATGTGTTCGAAACTAAATGGGTTGGGGAGAAGGCCAAGGAGATTGATAGTTTAGATTTTAAACTTTGGTATTCAGGTAAAAGTCGAACTAGAAATGGTGTAGGTGTGATTATAGATAAAAGTTTGAAGGATAATGTTATAAATATTAATAGATATGGAGATAGAATTTTAGCTTTAAAGATTATTATTGATCAGATTATCAATGTTATAAGTGATTATGCTCTCAAGTAGGTTTGGAGGTAAGCAGAAAATTTTGGAATGAATTAGAGGATTAATACAAAGATCTCTTGAAGAAAAGTATTTATTGGAGGAGATTTAAATGGACATGTTGGTAGAGTGGTAGAAGATTTTAAAGTATTTATGGTGGTTATGGATTTGGAGTGACTAATGAAGATGGTAGGGTATATTAGATTTTTTGCTTATGATTTTAGCTTATACTTTATTTAAGAAAAGAGATGAAACATTACTTATAAAATGGATCTAGCACGATTGATTATTTTCCGATAAGAAAAAATACCGTTTAGATTGTAAAGATTATAAGGATTCAGTGAAAATCTAAGTCAACATCGATTGTTAGTTTTAGATTTTAAGATGAAAGGTTGTAAGAGAAAAAATAAACCAAATTATTGTCTAATTAGATGGGGACTTAAAGAACACAAATAAAATATTTTTAAGAAGAACCTACTGAGATTAGAATTTGGGATGTTCATGAAGCTAACATTATGTGGGAAAAAATAGCAGTGAAATTAAGCGTTCTTAAAGATGTGCTTGGAGAATCAAAGGAAAAGCTTTAATAAGAATAGTTGGTGGTGGAGTCGAGTGCAGAAAAGATAAACAATAAGAGTATTGTTATAAAATTTGGTTTAGATGTAAAACTTCGGAGAATTGGGAAAGATATAAAGTGAAGCGATACGTCGAAAAAATTTAAACTTTTAGTGATTTATACAATAAATTAGATCAAAGGTGAAAGATGTATGTATAAGTTAACAAGAGATAGAGAGAAGTAAAAATAGTTCAGTGAGGTGTATTAAGGATGAAAATAATAAAATACTTTTTTTTAGAAAATGATATTGAAAATAGGTGGATGAGGTATTTTGATAAACTTTTCAATGAAGGATCGAAAGTACAATTGATTTTAGCAACCTTAATACCTAAACAAAAAAAGAATTTCATTTTATCGTCATTTTAATAAATGAAGTTAGTGAAACTTTAAAAGAAAATGAAATGTGGAAAGCGATGAAGCCGATAATATTCCAATAGAAGTGTGGAAACGCGTTTAGGAGATCAAGGAATTTCTTGGCTTATAAATCTTTTAATGTCATTTTAAAACTAAAAGATGTCGAGATGAGTGGAGAAAGAGTTTGTTGGTTCTATATTTAAGAATAAAGGTGATGCACAAGAGTGTGCAAATTATAGAGGAATTAAGTTAATGTGTCATTAAAATTATGGAGAGAGTAAATTGAGCATAGGTTACGATGTGACAAGTTTCTCACTGTCGGTTTGGTTTCAGGTAGATCTACTATGGATGCTATACATTTGTTAAGGGGTTTGATGGAAGCATAGAGAAAGTAAAGAGGATCTACATATGATATTTATTGATTTAGAGAGCTTATGATAAAGTTTCAAGAGATGTTCTTTGGAGAGTTCTAGAAAGGAGTTAATATTGGTTATATTCAAGTCATTAAGGATATGTATACTAGACATTATTTGTGTCCAAACACAAGGAGGATCGACAAAATATTTTTCTATTTGGTTGGATTACATTAAGGATCGCTTTAAGCCCTTATCTTTTTTACTTTAGTTATGGATGTTCTTACTAGGCATTTACAAGAAGATGTACCTTGGTGTATGCTTTTTTGGTGATGACATTCTTCTTGTTGATAAGACTAGAGAGAGTCCAACGAAACTTGAATTATGGAGGTCAACTCAGAGTCTAAAGGTTTTCGTTTAAGTAGATCTAAAGCGATATATGGAGTGTAATTTTAGTTGTAGAAATTCTAGATAGTGTTGTGACATTAGGTGAACAAGTCATTAATAAGAGTGAGCGTTTGATATTTAGGCTCTTGTTCAAAATGATGGTGAAATAGATGGAGATGTTATTAGTAGAATTCAAGTTGGATGGTTGAAGGAATGCATGCATCCTATTATGTGATAGAAAAGTTCCACTTAAACTTAAGGGAAAATTTTATAAGATGGTGGTAAGACAATGATGACTTATAGTGCGAGAATGTTGGCCGAAGCATAAGACTAAGTTAAGTGTTACAGAGATGAGGATGCTTAGGTGGATGAGTGGCTTTACTCTTAGAGATAGAATGCAAAATGAGTATATTCGGGAAAAAGAGTAGCTCAGTGGTAGATAAGATTAGGAGAAGTGCCTTAGATGGTTTGGCCACATAAAGCGTCGCCGTTCGATGACATTAGGAGAGTAGATGCATTAGATTTGCCTTATGTTAAGAAAGGTAGAGGTAGACCTAACAAGACTTTGTTAAGATGTATAAAAAATGATCTTAGTATACTTGATTTAAATGAGAATTTGACACATAATAGGACACAATGGAGACGAAGGATTCATGTAGCCGACCCCACCTAGTGGTATTAAGGCTTGTTGTTGTTGTTGTTGTTGTTAACTGTCATACTAGTTAAATTTTAGTTTCATTTTGTTTTGAGTTACCAAACTAGTGGAATCAAGAAGTGACCCATTATTTTGGATCTATATATTTTCAAAATAGAAACATTAATAATCACTTTTGAGAGATGCTTCGAAATGATTGAATTGGCTTTTCAGGTATTTCTCACCCCTAAACAATTGGGCATGCTAATAGAGACCCTGTAACTATATCATGTGAATGTCAATGGTGACAGGGAGGGAACTTAACAACTGCAAGCTATAAGTGTGAAAAACATAGATTTAATTGGGAGAAATTGGAAGAATTAATTCATTCAATCCCTTTAAGCTTGATTGTATTGAGCCTACTAGATCTCTATTTATAGAGGAAATATATAGTAATCTAAAAACTCCAAATTATAAGTTAAACCATAAAAACAGAAAAAAAAAAAAAAACTGAATGGTTGCAACAATCCCCTTGAATGTAAATACTTCCACATAAATAATAATAGATCCAATCCTAAGAATCTTGTAAGTTATTCTCAAATTCAAGAAATGAAATAAAATTCATATAGGTGAGGTTGAATAATCCTTCTCTACCACTCCTATGCTTGATAGGCTAAAATTTGGGGGTTGTTATAATTGAGTTTTTGTTGCATAATCTTTCTCCATTTTTATTTTTGTAGAAACATTTTGATTCTACTCCTTTAAGCATGATTGAAACTTGCATTAGGCTTGCTTGGATTTTCCAGAGTTGATGGGAACCTCCTACAAGGATCTAAATTATAGCTCCCTGCTTTATGTTGCTTTTGCTTTTACGAGGTACTTTTAAGTTTCTTCTACTGCTATAAAAAATAAATTTTGAGCTCTATTCCAGTGATCCTTATCTATTTTCCTTCTTTCTAGAGATATTGGTGATGCTCTTAGCGCTTCTAATTAATGGATGGTACCAACTAGCGGGGATCCTAGTGTTGGGACTCTGAACTTAATTGTCAAGGTTCAATTGTTTTAAACAAGGTGTTATTGCAAAAATTCTTCAGTGGACATTTTTGGTAGACCACAAATCATAATTCGTCTTTGTTGAAGAGAAACTACTTACGTCTGAAATTATACAAAATTCCTATCACATAAATAAGGATTCTCTAATAGAACTTGAAAAACATCCAATGGAACTGCAACACATAATTCTTCATTTATAAAAAAAAGGAGTAATGAACCTAGTATATTTACTCCACCTTATGAACACTATGGTTGATACATCTTATAGATTAAAACTGTAGATGTTTGATTGTTTTGAGTCATATTATTAAGCTTGAAGAGCTTTTTTGAAGTTAGTTGATGTTGGTAGTCAGCATTACTATTGCTGGATTAGCTTGTTGCATTCCTGGCAACTCCTGACTTCTTTACTTTCTGTAGTGGCAATTATAGCTAGCTTGGCCTCCTTTATAGTTGGCTTCTTTCTTGTATGGGTCTTTTAATAGGCTACTCTCAATCTTTTTTTATTTTTTATTTTTAGGCTATTCCTCTTTTTGACCACTACCTTAATAGAACTTTTGACTTTTTTTTGTTTAGCTCTATTCTTCTCTTTTATTGCTATGGCTTTTTAACTATCTTCTACACTAGTATACACAAGGAATAATCTCATTTCTTCTGGAAATCTTCACAAATCAATAATAAGCATCATAAGTGCTGTCTGGTCTTGCAATAAATGCTAAGCGAAAAGCCTGTCACTTGAGCTTTGTATTATAATCTTAAGCAAAGTTCTTTGTATTATAATCTCATATTTCTGCTTTAGTCGTTGTTACCAGATTCATTTGCCTTCCTCATTTCCAATGGGATAGAACTAGACTTTTAGTAGTTTCTTAAATTGTGCCCAAGCCATTCAAGAAAAGATCTTTGTTTAAGTACTTCATGCATATAATTGTGTGGGATGATATTTTTAGCCAAGCAAGATAAATGTTTTGTATAGGAGTGTAGTTATTGAAGGAGAAATATATCTCTAAGACTTTTAATTATTTGCATTTATGATGTCATATTATAATTAATGATCAATTCTACTCAAAATCCACCTTAAATGAAGTTTGTTGTTTAGTTGGTAGTTGACCTTCACCTATGAGTGGGCTTTCCCTTTCTACATCAATATTCTTGGAAAGGACTCTTTTCATGAATGATATAAGGATTTTCCCCTTCTCTCTAAATTATTGTTTCATCATAATTTCAAATGCGCTTTCGAGTTGTGAAAATCTCGTATTAGTGGCATCTAAGGTTCGGTTTTCCCCCAGCATAGCGATTAGTTTATTTACTTTGATCGCCTCTTGATTATTTAAAGCTCATTGGATTTTAACCATCACAAATTACCCACCTCTTATTTTTGGACTATAATTGTGCTTTGATACCAAAAGATAATCCAAATCAGTGACTAGGACATTCCAAGTGGTTCAAAGGAGTTTTAGTGTATAAAAGTGTCTCATTTAATTAATGTTATTTGAGGTTGAGGGATTTAAGGTCCCACCTTAATTATTAAAGGTAATAAGTTCTTATAAAGCTTCCAATAATCTTTTGGGTATCCCATGAAATGGATTTATTAGGGTTTGAAAAAGAGGGCCCAAAGCAATATAATAGAGTTTAATACAACTATGTAAGGAAAATAATATCCGTGAGACCATTTGATACTTGATCATTGAATTAAACTAAAAAGGCTTTTACCAATGCAAAATTAGGATTTTGTTGTGAGGACTATCGATCTTCCCATCATACTCAATTACTCTCTTGATTCTTTCTAAAAAATCATGAACAAACACTATTATTTCAGCAAAAATAGGGGGTGCAAATATTAGCTTCTTCTTTGGATTGAGATATGCTAATGGCTCGAACATCAGCTAAAGGATTAGTGCTAGAACATTGTCAGCTAATAGATTGATGTCTGATATATGTTGGAGGAATTATACTGACAATTAGATAAGGTGTTGGAGTCCCTGCAATTGTGGGAGTTGAAAGTCATTGCTAGCAAAGGACTTGATGATTACATGCTATAAAAAGAGAACAAAGAGACAATTGAGAGATATTGTAAGAATTATTTCGTTGAACTTATTTTAATTTGATTATAATTGTCCTATTATGTCATTATTTTTAGAATAAATAGAGTATAAATCTAGAAATCTTCAAATTATGGGATAAATCATAAAACTAGGAAAAAAAACTAAAATATGACAAAAATGCTTTAGAATCTAACAACTAGTTTTACAAAATTAACAGCTAGTCTTTTGATGGTTCCAACAAATTATTAGAATCTTCCAACTAATTTTGAAAATACAATAAAAGGATAAAAATCTAAATATAAGCAAGGGGTTCAAAGAAGTCTCTTACAACACTCTTATGTTTGATCAACCAAAGTTCAGAGGTTGTTTTAATTGAGGTTTTGTTGTTGGATACTTTTGTAGAAGTCGTCTTTGTAGCAACATTTTGATCCCACTTATTTAAGCATGGCCTCCCTCTTGTGCCAGGCTTGCTTGAGTTATTTAAAAGTTGTTGGGAAACTCATTGATGCCTAGGACCTTCTAAAAGGATCTGGGGATCCTCCGAGGTTACAATCAATTCTTATTGCACATAATACAACATAACTCATATTAAAATTGTGTGGGTTAGCTTATTGTAAATAGTTTGCTTATAGTAGTATATCATATTTGCATGATTTGTCTGTTTTTAATCTTCTTCATCATTTAGGATGCATATTAGTATTTTATTATTTTTATTACTTGCTTAATATCCTATTCGTCATTTGTATCGTTTGCATGAATAGATTCATAAGCAATCGACTACTAATTGCAGCAATTATACATCTAAAGTTGATATAAACAAGATGTTGTGCAGTTTAAATCAAATGTAACATGGTGGTACGCTTGAATTCTAAAATGTTATAAGAGTCTTTAAAAATTAATTACAAGAAAGGTAAGACCATTTAAAATCAAGTGGTTCATTGGAGTAAGCACTTGGAAATTCTAGATAATTTTGGCATCAATTTAGTTTTTAATTTGATTTAACTTTATTTCATGAATGCACAATCAATGCCTTGGATTTCTCCCATATCATATATTTCTTGTGAAATGGCATCTAACGTTATGCCAGACAATTATTTATTTCTTATTTCTGAAGCTATAGTAGATGCTGAATTCTGTTTATTACTGATGGTTGATTGTAGAGATATCTTATATATTGGTATGATAGACTTGCTTGTGGTGATACGTGGATTACATTGCAGGAAGTACAACATATGTCATGATCTGCTTACTAAAATTTCAAAATGTTAAATTCGTTGGAGTAGAATCTTTCTAAGTCAGGTAGATTTGATAGAGATTTTGAGGCTTACTTGTCAAAAACACCAGTCTTATGCATTGAAATGAGCAATTAACAATATTATCATTGTATTAGTTATTTTGCAACTTTTAATTTTGTAACTTCGATTTTATTTTAGATGGATTTGTTCAATTAGGCAATAATGATGAATACATATGAGAATGGGGTCTCTAATTTCTATGATTAGGTTCAGTCTATGTTGTTTGATTTAAGCTTGGACTGGTCAATTGGTTGTTGGTTGACTCACAATTTCTTTTGATTATAGATTTACTGGTTCACATGTACGCTAGTTCACCATCTCTACTAGTTCACACTATCTTATTTTGAACAGTTTCAAATTGTGCTTATCTACTCAGTCAACTATCGCTAGTACCCAGGAATTGTAACTTCTAGTGTTATGCAATTATGTACTTACCATTCTGGCATTCTTATTTCCACTTCTCATGCTAGTGCTTATTTGTGTCCATGGCATGCTACAGTAATTACATGTATTTGTTATGCTAGATATGTGGTCACTTATTCATGCACTTAACATGTAAGTGCACACTTCATATTTTATATTGCTAACATTTTTGAGCCTATTTGCACGACCTTTTGTTGTTGTTGTTTTTTTTTTTATTGTTTTATCTGCGAAGAGGCTGGAATTTTGAACTGGAATTGTTTTAGGGAAATCTAGTAGGGTTGCCAATAAAGAATGTTCGGAGAATATATGGAGAGCTTGACTCATGCATGAGATATAAGATTTTGCTTAGGAGAAGTTTAATTTTATGTTCAATCTTGAGCCTTGAGTTGCGTGTTGATTCTTCTCTTTTCTTTTGCATAATTTGTTATCGATTTTTACAAGCATGATTGATTTTTGTCTATTCTATTACAATTTTTGGTTTTTTTTGTGTAGTGTGCCTTAATTAGCTTATTGGATTTGGTGATTTCAATTTCTCACCTAGTTTCATTGATTTAGTTGATTGTTAAATTCATGTTTGGCAGATTTCTTGTTCTTCCGGGTTTTGCATCAAAAGAGAATGAGTTGGACCTATAATACCAAATTTCATGTAAGCAGCTTTGTGACCAAACATTAAGCTTGTCTTTTTACAAGGCTACAATCAAGAGCATAGAGTAGACTAAACCAAAATTTTTAATCTTGTGGCAAAAATGCCAACTATATATATCTTTCTTATTGTGGCTCTCCACCATGATTGAGATGTTTTTCAACTCGATGTGTCCAATACTTTTTTAATGAGAAACTCAATGATATAGTTTATATGAACTAACCACTCGGCTTCATTGACCAACAATACCCCAGTTGCATTTGCTTATTAATGAAAGCTATCTATGGGCTCAAGCAAGCATCATGACAATGGTTCAATATATTCTCAAGTCATCTCCTTCAATGCAGTGTTTAGCTTAGCCTTATCCAAGTAAGGTGCTTTTATTTATTTATTTATTAGATCTACGTTAATGATATTCTAGTAATAAGAAATAGCAACATGGCCATTCAAAAACTACTCCACAATTTACAACACACCCTTAGCTTGAAGAACTTTGGCTTTCTATTTTTTTTTTTTTTTTTGGAAATTTAGGTCATCCACTATTCAGGTGGCTACCTTTTAATACAATCACAATATGCACGGGACATTCTACAATACCCATGTCTACTCTCACGTTCTAGTCCAACTTTCTCAGTACTCAATCCACCCTTCCTTGATCCAACTGCATACAAACAACTCATTGAGTCACTTTAATACCTGAAATTTATTCAACCAAACCTCGTCATTGTCATTAATCAATTTTGCCAACATAAGTATGGACCCATTGAGTGCCATTAACAACAACTCAATCTCCTCCTTTGCTATGTCAAATGTACCATCGATACCTTTATAAAGAAATACATTGAGTCTTCATGTTTATTAAGACGTCGACTAGGCGAATGACTACACAAATCACAAGTCTATTTTTGGCTTTTGCACCTATCTTAGAAACACACTCATCTCCCAAAGTGTAAAGAAGTAAACCTTGGTTGTGAGATCCTTCATTGAGGATAACCTTCTTGCTTTGGCATCAACATGGACATCGTTTGGTTTCATCACCTTTTTTAAGACTTTCAAATGCCAATTACTAATCTGAATTCACTTCATTGTGACAACATTTTTGCTTTGGCAATCATCAAAAATCCTGTTTTTAATGCACACACTAAACCTATTGAGGTTGATTATCATTTCATTCACCGTCGCCGACATATTTAATCCCATAAAATCAAGGTTGTACACAGTAGCTCACACGAACAATTGGTTGATATTCTAACAATGCTTATATTTATTGTGTGCCTCACCAAACTCAGAAAGAAGCTAACTATTCATCCTGCTTTAATTACGTTGAGGTAGATAATAACCATTATCATGATGAAATAGGCGATGGAACTATCATCAAACATGCAAACCAATCTCAATCAACAATAGATAACAACCTAACTCAATCGTGACCATCCAAGTCTAATTGACTGACATTGTATCTCAGTATTTGTCTCCTCTACCATCATAAAACTTGAGCACTGTATCACAAATATTGGGATGAAATTGAATAATTCAGTCCTCATACTCTTCTTCTCCTTTTGCTTCTTATGTAATCGTGCAATTAAGTCATTTCAGTTTTATCATGGACTTAGTTGAATGAGGAATTGCATTCTTTATTTCCCCATGAATATTCAATGACCAGGGATTTGAATTCATGATACCCCACAAAGCTAACCTGGACTTGGCTCTACAAATGTAGCAATCTCACCTTTAAGGCAAACCCAAATGATTTCTAAAAGATTTGAAATGCATTGTTCTATCTTGAACATCAAGGAAAATTTAGGCTTTGCGTTATATTTATGGGGTTCCTCAGCCCGAACTAAGGTAAAATGATGAATTTCATGTTCAATGTCCCATGAATATTCGATGAAATGTATTTGAATCTATGATTTCTGGTAATCCAATCTTGACTATCAGGAAAATTGGTTGCTTTGAAATTTTGCCTATGTAAGTTCCCATAGTCTAGATAGGGTAAATTAAATGATCTCCCTGGCTGTTGGTTATATGCATATGAATCCATGTCCAGGAAAAAGAATATCAATTGGGCTAGTCGGCTTTATAAACTTGGTCAAGCATGACTGACAAATGTTCCCAAGCGTCCTCCAAAAAGTGTGGCCTAGCCCTTTGGTTGATGGAGTTCTTAGTGCATGACTTAGATCAGTGCTTTGGCTATCTGAACGGTTGCATTGCTTAAATGGCCTTATTGGGCCTTGTCATTGACAACGCCTCCTAGTAGGCTATGCTGCTTGCAATGCTGATAAGGTTGTCAACACAGTGAGTTTAAAATTCTTAATAGCACAAGGAGAATCTAGGAACTTACATCCTGCGTGCTTCCTCTTTTATTTTAGGGAAAACTGAATGGTTGAATTATTAATTCTTAATTAAGCACGAGTGAAGCTTCTTGCTGCTGGATAGGAGACATCAATGATGCTATTATCCTGTGTTTTTGGGTGTTTAGATTTCCATGCATTCCTAAAAATTGGAAGGATAATTCTTGCAAGCTCTCATTATCTTTGCTTACTATTTTCTAAAGGTCCTTTATGTTAGATTAACATAATAGGGAAATAAAATAAATAAATAATATAATTAATTATGAAGTGGCCCATAATAATTATTATTTAATTTATGATTTAATAATTAATTATGTGTTTAAATCGTATTGGTTAAGAGATTAGTTCAAATATTTTTAGATCATTTGATTGATTAACCGTTTAGGCAACTATCAGTTCGCTCCCTACCCATTAAGTGTAAGTTTTTCTCTCGATATTAACTACAATAAAGAGAAAATTTTGAGTGAAGGAGAGAAGCTCTAGTTTCACAAATTTAAAGAAATCTATGATGAATCAAGGTGCATGTTCATATTTTAATTGAAGCTTTGTCACTTTGTTCATGTTCTTGGGATTCAGGATTTATGCAATTAATTTGGTTTGCACACTTAAAGAAAAATTTTTTATGAAGGAAAAAATTTCGTAGACTTTGTTCAACGATTAATAAATCTCAAGATGAAACTTTGCTTGGATTTAATAAATCAGCAGAATATCCTTTTTCTTTTTATTTGGGATGTCCAAGATTGTTTAGTGTGTAAAACCAAAAGAATAATCCCGTGCTATCGGACCTTGTTAATATTTAAATGACCATATTATCATAGCTGTTTAATAAAGTTCCACAGTTATTCCAACAATCTTTCTTCCCAAATTTGCACATCAAACAGCTGTGGGAACTGTGGCCAACTTTCTGTTATTTGGCGTGCAATCTCTAGCTGTGAAATATTTAGCTTTCCTATGTTATAAGAGTTATTGTTGATTTTCGAAATTTATGCTTTCCACTATTGTATACATATTTGTTGGGCTTTGGTTTGCTGTAATGTACGCTCATATATTCCAAGTGAGAGCCTTTTTTTAAGAAAAAACTTCGTTGTCATGCTGCCTATGTTTTCTGTGCGGTGGGGAATCTTCTAATTAAACTTTTTGATACTTGCTTTTTAAATGTTCTGAGTTTATCATCCTATGATGCATGGATTAGGCAATCAGCCGCAACAGTAGGCAATTAACCTTTTTAAATCCAGGAAGTAAAAGAAAAGTCTAGAACAAGTATCTCTTTGTTCTCTTGGGGATCACTCGTAAACTTTTGATGAACGGCATGTTGGTAAGTTAAAAAATCATAGAATGGATAGATGACCCAATTTGCCTTTTAAGATTTAACATGGATCAAGTGCTCACCTTAATTAAAGGAGTTTTGGTTATCTGGAATAAATATCTAGAACATGTCTCAGTCATGTTGTTTTGAAGATTTGTGGTGAACCACATTACTTTGTGATGATGAATAGTTGGATTGAGATCACTGCTATTGTTGGGTCCTAAGTCCCTGGATGAGAAAAATGGAAGATTGCGTTAGATAGTCAACAACCAGTATAAAACTTATCGAAAAATCATGACATAAATTCCTTAATATATTATGTCAATGTTATGACATATCTTGTAAGCGACACATTGTATGACATGAATACAATGAAAAGTGTGCAGGGCTGCTGTACCAACGCCTGGATGTAGTGTTAAATAAGCAAGAGATCCTACATTTGGATAAATGCAAGCAAAGAAGTTAGTCCATGAAATTAAAATTATGATAGGAACTTGGAATATAGGTATTCCTACAAGTAAATTATTAAATTAATAGATATTATACTTCATAGGAAGATAAATATCTTGTGTTCAAGAAATTAAATTGATTGGGGAGAAGGCACAAAAGGTTATGGTTTAAGAGTTTGAAATAGTGTAGATCTAATTATAGATAAGAGTTTGAAAGATCATGTTGTGAAAATTAATAAAATTAGTGATAAAATTATAGCTTTAAATATTGTTATTAATGATAAGATTATTAATGTTATAAGTGCTTATGCCCCTCAAGTTAGTTTGGATGTATGCTCAAAAGAAAAATTTTGGAATGATATTGAATAATTAATACAAAAAATATTTATTGAAGAAAATATTTATTAGAGAAGATTTAAATGGACATATTGGTAAAATGATACAAGATTTTAAAAGCATTCATGATGGTTTTGTATATAGAGTGACTAATGAAGAAGGTAAGATTATATTGAATTTTATTTTAGCTTATGACTTTGTAATTGCTAATACTTTATTTTGATCGCTAAGGAACAATGCTTTTAAAAATCTCTATCATCTTTAAAGATGTTTAGAGAGTTTGTTTTTCTGAGGCAGATTGATTTATATTCAACCAGATTTTCCCTAATATTATGTTAGGGTTTATTTAGATTTGGGTTCTATTTTCTATAAATGCAAGTATTTATAGTTAATTATCTCCCTTACTGCAGTAGGAGAGTACTCTCGATTAAGGTTGGAAATAAACATAGATCTCTGGTATAAATCATTTTCTATTGGTGTCGTGTAGATGATTGTTTGGGGTAAAGGAGAGTGATCCCAATCAAGATTCAATGGTTTCGTTATTCTAGGACTACCATTGTTCCAATTTACCAACATCAGAGAGCTATTAGTCGTAATGTCCATGGAGCTTGATTAGTATCCATGAGTTACCTCGTTTTAGAGATCTTGAGTAGACTAAAGTTGTAGTGTATATTTTATTGTGCAAATATTTATTGAATTATTTAAGCTAAACTTATAAGCCTTTCCGATAATTCAATTTTATGAAGTCTGCATTTCAGACCTACATATGACTTACATCCATTGGAATGCCATTATTTTTACAGAAGTTTGCATGACAAACAAGCGATTGAGCTTACACCCATTGGAATCCCAGTAAATTGGACTTGAATCCCTTTGGAATGTCATGTTTATATGTGATTAAAATCGTCTTTACGGACAAACATTGGGCTTACATCCATTAGATTGCCGATGTTTGGAGTAATGTTTGCATTGCAAAGACAAGTTGGGCTTACATTCATTGGAATGTTGTGTATGGATTGAACTTATGTCCCTTTGGAATGTCATTAGATGATATAATGTTTGAGATGAATCTTTGATTTCGTCTTTAAGACGCATCTTTGATTATTCTTGAGAGAAATACTGGATTTCTTTTTTATCTATTTTAATTAGATTGATTGAAATATACCTTAGTTGATCGAATAATCTTATTTATATTTAAGATAAATCAATAGTTTAATTTATTCTTTGAGACGAATATTTAATTCGTTCTAGTTTTGTTTATGTTTGAGATGAATACTTATTTCAATCTCATTTTTGTTTTGAAATAGATTTCTAATTTTAATCTTATTCATGTTTATAATGCATTTAATCTTTAGTGGGATTGATTGTGATGCACTTATACTTTTGTCAAGTTATTTGAATAATTGATAATTATTCTCGATTGTATTTATGTGAATATTTTTATTCCCCATATTATGGATTTTACCAAAAATCCATGTTATACAAATGAACTAATTCTTAATTCATCCATATATTTAGTTTGTCTGGAGATTAAATAATTTAGATCTAAACCCCTAATTTAGAATTTTGATTAGATTATAATATTTTAATATGAATAGGATTAGATTAAAGGATTGTTTGGTTGGAATACAAAGTAAAGTAAAATAAATACAGGTGTTTTGAAAATTTGACGTTTGGTTGGAATACAAAGTAAAGTAAAAGTAAAGTAGATGCACTTTGAATTCACTTCTTAGTTATATTTTGGTGTATTTGGAATTCGCCCAAATTTGGGAGAATTCAAATACCCGATAATCTTCTGCCATTGCGGCCTGTCATGTCGCCCCCCCCCCCCCCACCCCACCTTTTAGCCATGGCATCGGCTACCCGCATGCCGTAATCGGAAGCAAGATACCCATCATCATTACCTGCCGTCATTATCCATAGTGCAGTAGCCGCATCAAACCTTCAAAATCTTTACATTATATTTTTTTACCAAACAAAAAATAAATAAACTCATGAATTTGTAAACAATCTCAAAGTAATCATTTTATCGCGTTCTTTTACATTACATTCTTTTCTTCTTTTCAACCAAACATTCTAAGTGATTTTTGGAGTAATTTAACCCAGCTCAAAATTAGATCTTCTTTTGTTTTGATCAAAATTTAAGTTCAGTAATTTTGATAAAATTTCAAAAGCATAATAGCCTAGCAGTGTTATATTTGCAAAAATTTTCTCTTGCTCTGGATCCAAGATCGACGAAGAGAGGACTCCCATCTCGTGCTAGATTCAAGTTCAACAGTGGAGGTCTTTATAAAATTCCGGGTCAAATCCAAGATCAATGGACGCGAGTCTTCGAGTTTTAGAACTTATATTTTAATTAAATAATTTTTTTTTCAAAGTTAATTATTTTTAATTTTTCTCTCAAAGTGATGGTTTAATAGTATTGCATTTTTGCGAAATAGCACGCCTTCGCCTTTTCCCTTGTCTAGATCCAAGATTGAAGAAGGAAGTTTTTTCATCTCGCAACAGATCCTAGATTGATAGTAGAGGCCTACAAAATTTTTTATGGAGCAAGGAATTAATTATAAAAGTTTTGTTTCAAAAACTTTGCTCAAGATTGGTATTCCAAAGACTTTCTTTTCTTATGTCGAACCAAAATGCTCTTGATCACTCTTAATTTAGACTTAGGAGGGAGGGGTAGTTTGGGCGCTTGGATTTTAATTTCACTTGAAATAATCAAGAGGAGATTGGCTAGGGCAAGATGCGTGACAATAAAGGGGGCTCGATTGCTTCGACCCTCTTCGCATGAGAGAGAGAGAGAGAGAGAGAGAGAGAGGGCTAAGGGTCGGCAGCTTGCCAGGTCGGTTGCATGGTGATAACTGAGAGTTGATCTTCTCTCCTTCCCTTTCTCTCGGTCTCTCTCTCTCTCTCTCTCTCCATCTCATGCATGTGTGTGTGTATGGTAGGATGATCGACCGAATTCTACTCCCCTTTTTATAGCATTTCAAGCTCTCAATAGTTTCTGGTTCTCATCCTAGGCGATTTTAGCTGATGTGGAGGTGGTTGCTACTAGCAGTTAGGGTTCTCTCTCTTTTTTTTCTTTTTTCTTTAAACTATGAACATTTTTATGAAAAGAGATGAGTATATTATCACTTATAAGAATGGATCTAATAAAACGTAGATTGATTATTTTTTTATAAGAAAAATAGATCGTTTACATTGTAAAGATTATAAGTTCATTCCGGGTGAAAGTTTAAGCACCCAACATCGATTATTAATTTTGAATTTTAAGATAAAAGGTTGGAAGATAAAAAATAAATCGAAGCATTGCCATAGGATCTAATAGGGGTATTTAAAGAATGCTAATAAAAATATTTTAAAGAGTATGTTATCTTATGATTTAGGAAGTTCATGAGGAAGCTAATGTTATGTAGAAAAAAATAACAAGTGAGATTAAGTAAATTACAAAAAATGTGCTTAGAGATTAAAAAGAAATGCTCTTATTAATAAAAGCAGCTAGTAGTGGAGTCAAAATGTGCATAAAAAGATTAAAAAAATGAAAAAAATTTATTATAAAAATTAGTTTAGATGTCAAAGCTCTGAGAATTAAGAAAGATATAAAGTATTGTAGGAATTTTATGAATACAATATGTGATAAAACTTAACATTTAGTGATTTATATAATATATTATATACTAAAGAAGGTGAAAAATGCTTGTATAAATTAGCTAAGTAAAGAGATAGGTGAAATAAAGATTTAGTTCAACTGAAATGCATTAAAGATGAATATCATAAAATAGTTTTCTTAGAAGAGGATATTCAACATAAGCAGATAAAATATTTTGAGATAGACTTTTCAAAGAAGTTTGTGAGAAAATGATTTGACTTAGTGATCTTAGTATCTTAAATAAAAATAAAATTTTTTATTTTTATCATTGTATTATTAAAATTGAGGTTGGAGAGACATTAAAGAAAATGAATTGTGGAAAAGCAGTAGGACTTGATAATATTTTAATAGAATTGTGCAAATGCTTAGGAGATCAAAGAATGGGAGGATGTACCTTAGTGTATGCTTTTTGTTGATAGTATTCTTTTTGTTAATAATAATAAAGAGGGAGTTTAGAAAAAAATTGAATTATGGAGGTCATCCTTAGAGTCTAAAGGCTTTCGTTTGATTACATCTAAAACTGAATACATGGAGTGAAATTTTAGTTATAGAAGATCTAGTTGCAGAGTGGTGATAATGTGTGATCAAATTATTAAAAAGGGTGAGCATTTTAGATATCTTAGGTTTATTATTCAAAGTGATTATTGTATAGATGGGGATGTTATTAGTAGAATTCAAGTTATATATTTGAAGTGGACGAATGCATCGAGCCTGTTATATGATAGAAAAGTGCTGCTTAGACTCAAGGGAAAATTTTATACTATGGTGGTGAGACTGACAATGCTTTATGGCGTAGAATGTTGACCTATAAAAGAGAAACATAAAGTTAAGTTTTATAGATATGAGGATGCTTAGGTGGATGAGTGGATTTACACTTAGAGACGAAACTATATATATGTGTGTGTGTGTGTGTGTGTGTGTGTGTGTGTGATGAGGTTGGAGTTGCTCCAGTGGCAATTAGAGAGAGTTGCTTTAGAAGGTTTGGTCAAATAAAACGTTGGTTGTCCGATGATCCAATTAGGAGAGTAGATATATTACATTTAGCTTATGTTAAGAAGGGTAGATGTATAATTAAAAAGATTTGATTAAGTAGTATAAAAAAATGATCTTAATTTATTATGATTAAATGAGAATATGACACATTGGAGAAAATAGATTTATGTAACCGAACGTAGTGGGATAAAGACTTATTGTACTTATGGTGATCAAAATTGAATGTTCGATTGTTGCAGTAAGTGCTATGAGACAAGTGTGATGGAATGCGCTAAATCATATTCATGGCTTAGTCAGCACAAACCTTTAGGCCCTCAAACAATGTGGAAGTGAATCACAAATCAATGTTGACAATCAAATTGAGAATTGTTATTTTTAAGATCATATTAGTTGCTCTTTTCAACTTCCAAATGTCTTTTGTCAGGCAATAGGGGTTTTTTTATTGAGATTTTTGGTCAAGCCTCTGGATCTAGGATAACCAACTCAAGATCACTTTTCAAGAAAGGTGCTGACATTTTGTTTTTAGGGTGAAGAAAGTGCACATTCTTTGAGACACTTAACTCTCATAACATCTATTGCTAGTATGTAATAAGCATTATTATTTACACTGTATAGTATCAAGTCAAACAGTGGGCATAAAATGAATGGGAAAAATATGAACAAAGACACAAGTTTCCTATTTATGATGAGAGGATGGGAAGAAGATCACAACAAATTATCTCTAAAACTTATTGCTTAGGAAAAACACCTT
This sequence comes from Cymbidium sinense, assembly GCA_021442155.1. Taxonomy (NCBI): domain Eukaryota; kingdom Viridiplantae; phylum Streptophyta; class Magnoliopsida; order Asparagales; family Orchidaceae; genus Cymbidium; species Cymbidium sinense. The sequence goes on from CM038215.1 coordinate 268,119,109, forward strand.
TGAAATCTTTGTCATCTTTAAGGGATATTTAGGGAGTTCGTTCTTCATGAGGTAGATTGATTTATTCAACCAGATTTCTCCTAATATTATGTTAGAGTTTATTTTGATCTGGGTTTTACTTTTTATGAAGGCAAGTATTTATAGTTAATTACTTCTCTTACCACAATAGGAGAGCACTATCGATTAATGTTCGAAATAAATATAGAGCTCTGATATAAATCAACGTCTAGCAGTATAGTGTGAATGACTATCTAAAAGGAAAAAGGAGAGTAGTTCCGTTCAAGATCTCATGGTTTTGTTATTTCGGTACTACTGTTATTCCAGTCTTCCAACATCAGAGGGCTATTAGCCGTGATGTCCAAGGAGTTTGATTAGTAGTCATAGGTTACCTCGTTTCAGAGATCTCGAGTAGACCAGATTGGTTATGTAGGTCTCATTGTGTGAGTATTTATTGAATTATTCAAGCTAAACTTAATTTATAAGTCTACCCTATAATTTAATCTTATGGAATAGTCTGCATTATAGACATGCGTAGAGCTTATATTCACTATAATGCCACTTGAATATGATTAATTTTGCATTGAAGACATGTATAGGACTTACATCCATTGGAATAACGTTTGGATGTGATTAAGTCTACATTGCAAACAAGTATAGGACTTATATCCATTGGAATGCCATGATTCTAATATGATGAAGTCTGCATTGCAGACAGGTATAGGACTTACATCCATTGGAATGCCATAACTGTAGGGAAGTTTGCATGACAAATAAATGACAGGGCTTACATCCATTAGAATGTCAGTTTGCATATGATTGAAGTCTACATTACAGACAAGAATAGGATTTACATTCATTAGAATGCCATATGTTTAGTGTATGGAGTTCACCTTGCGAAGAAGTAGTTGGACTTACATCCATTGGAATGCCATGTTTAGATTGAACTTACATCCCTTTTGAATGTGAGTGTTATATTTGATTCAATTTATGAATCTATATTGGACTTACCTCTTTAGAAGGCTATGATTAATAGAGATTCACATTGCAAACCAGTGATTGGACTTACATCACTTGGAATACCATGAGTTATATAGAAGTTCGTATAATGATTAAATAATAATTGGGCTTACATCCATTAGAATGCCATGTTGGGTTGGATTTACTTCTCTTTGGAATGTGATGATTTTTATAAAAGTTTGCATAGCAAACAAATAATAGAGTGGGCTTACATCCATTGGAATGTCATGTTGGGTTGGACTTGCATTATTTTGGAATGTCATGATTTGATCGAGGTTTCACATTACGAACTAGTGACTAGAATTACATCCCTTTTGAATGCCATAATTTGATTTAATATGTTGAAAGATTTTGTATCTCATTAGATTATATTCGGGTCCTCAACAAATTATGTTTGATCAACCGAATAATTGATGGTTCATGATTATGATTGAATGTGATTGTTGCTTCATCATTAATTTTTTTTATCTCTGAATATACTTAAGTCTAACAAAAGAATTAATGATCTAAACCTAGATCTTTAAACTCTTAATATGCAATTTTAATATGAAGGAGGGGAGTGCAAATTAATTGCATTTTATTATATTATCTGATCTATTTCTTCTCATTTAAATGATTTTTATGAAAACATTTAAGTTTAATAAGTTCTGCAAAATTTTGGCAGCATAACGGCTTAACAGTGCTATATTTTACGAAATTTAGTGCGATAATCACTTTTCTTTTTTATTCTGAATCTAAGATTGATGATGGGAGGATTTTTATCTCTCATTAGATCTAAGATTGATGGTGGAGGTGTTTGTAATTTTTCGGTTGGATTTAAGATCAATGGACATGAGTCTTCTAATTTTAAATCTGTGGTTATTTAATTTCAAATGATTTTAAATTTTTAATTAATTATTATTTTTTTGGCGAAATGACAGCTCAATGGTATTGTATTTTTGCGAAATAGCGCTCGTGCATTTTTCCTTGCTCCGAATCCATGATTGGCGGAGAGAGGAAATTTCATCTCACTCCGGATCAAAGATTGACTATGGAGTCTTTCGATTTGACCTATAGGATCAAGAAATTAATTATAAAAATTTTATTTCTAAAATTTATTTAAAATTGATGCTTCAACGATTGTTTTTCTCGTTGTTGGAAGAAAATGCTCTTGATTGTCCTTAATCAAGACTCATGCAATGAGGGGCAGTATGGGAAATTGGCCTTTTAATTTCTTCTCTTCTCTTTAAACCCGTGGTTCCTCCACCACTTCGGCTGGCCGATCGCCCTCTCTTCCTCGTGCGTGGTCGACAACTTTGGCTTTAGCTCTTTCTCATGAGCAACTAGGGCTTTGATTGGGTGACCAAGGGAGTTGGCTAGGGCTATTGAGCACGAGAGGGGTCGGCTAGGGCAAGTTGGACGACGAAGGGGAATCGGCTTTGGTGCAAGTAAATCGTGTGTCCCTCTCGGCTGTACCTCTTCTTTTATATCCGATCTACTCTAACCGTTCGCTTCGACCGATTGCATTTCTTGCTTTGTGCGGTTTTAGTGACGTGGAGGGACAGTTTCAGTTGCTAAGGTTTTCCTTTGCCCCTTTTTTTTTATGCTGCAAACAAAAACAATACTGAAGTAGTCAATTTTTGAAAATGAATGAATATGAAAGAATATAGACTGATATCATTTGGCAGAAGTTGTATTTAAAGTAAAAAATCCTTAGGGGTTGTTTGGTTGCCTGCATTTGGAGTGTAAAATAAACATATGTAGGGATTATAACTTTTTAAGTGTTTGGTATGGTGCAAAGTAAAATTTCAAAGCATTACAAGTGTATTTGAAATGCATTGGAATGGTGATTTGTGGTATATTTGAAATTCGCCTAATTTGGATAAATTTTAAATACATTGCTCGGTGTAAAGTGAGAATGGTTACCCCGCCTGCTAAATAAAATAAACTCATGTATTTGTAGAGTTTTCAACCAAACAACTTAAAGTAATCCAAATACATTACATTCACTTTACATTTCTTTTACATTACACTCCTTTTTAAGGCAACCAAATAGCCCCTAAAAAGGGCAAGGTGCTCTCCTAATGGGCTAGCCTGCAACTAAGTTGCTTGTATTTCTTTGGTGCCTTGCCTCTCACTATACTGATTGAGGGCTTAGGCTTAGCGTCTTATTTAAGCATGGTAAAGAATTGGTGTTTTCAGAAGAGATTTGGAATGGTTTTTCTAAACAAATCCCTGGAACTGTATGTGTTAGGATTTGTGTAGTTGATGCTTAGATGGCTTGTAATGCATGCTTGGCGTCCAAAACCAGAAATCTCGTTGATCTTCTTTTCCTTTTTAATAACTCGTTTTTTTTGTGTGGATAGTCAGCAGCATATTATTTCAGGGATAAACTGTTTTGGCTGGATCACTTCACGATTATTAAGAGCAACCTATGGTTGAGGAAAGTCGAGACTCCCTTGTGCTCTCTTCTCTTGTTGGCCAATATGCCCGCTTATTTGAGCAAGGAGATACGGCAGAAGTCCAGCTGTAAGTTTCTCTCGTGTTTATTTTTCAAAAAAATTAGTGTTCCATGTAGATACTTATGACCATTATATCCAGCCTTTCAGATCCAGACTATACAAGGTCTCCGATTGTTGAAGGGCAGGGGTCTCAAGATCCATATGAGATCATTGCGTCACTTAGAAGATCTTGTGAGTCATTTAACAGGCTAAATGCTCCAAGATCTGCTGCATATTGTAGCCATAGAATGGGTAGGGAGTATTTTACTGCAGGGGATTTAGATAATGCGAAGCAGTTCTTTGATGGTGTTACGAGCCTTTGCAGGCAGGAAGGCTGGATCACTTTGTTGTGGGAAACTTTGGGTTACTTGAGGGAATGTTCCAGGAGGCTTGTTTCAGTGGAAGATTTTATCCAATACTCCCTTGAGATGGCTTCTTTGCCTGTATTTGGTAACAGTGGAGTAGAAGCTTCAGGTGGTAAAAGATCATATGGCCCTGCTGGCCCTCCTACTCTTTCACAGAGGGAGACAATACAGCAGGAAGTTTTCAGCCTCCTAAAGGGACATGCAAGTGAACCAAGTAGCAGCCTTATCATAGAAGATGACCAGCCTAGAAGTCTTAATGTTGATCTTGTAAATCCACTTAGGATGGCGTTCCTCACTTCTGTTGCTTTTCACAGTCAGACTATTAAGCCAGGCTCATCAACACTCATAACTGTGTCTATACGATCACAGCTGCCTCATCCAGTGGAGATCGATCAGTTGGAAATTCAATTCAATCAGCCCAGCTGTAATTTCAAAGTAATTAATGATGAAGAATTCTTTGCCAAAGAAGTCAAGGCAGAAAATCATGATACCCGTTTAGAATCAGTTCCATCTCTTATATTGACTACCAACAAGTGGTTGAGGATGACATTTGAGATAAGCTCTGGTACTTACTAATCTTCCTCTTTATTTCATGTTAGATATATTTGAAGTTCTGGATAATTAGATTCTGCTGGGTATTACCATGGCATGTGATAGATAATAGTGTCATGCTATGAATTAACATGTGGCATGTACTATGCTAGTTGAATTATATGCATGAAACTGTAGTCCAGAAACAGAAATGAATTTTTTTAATATCTAAGATTTTTTGATGTAATTATGTAGGCCAAAGTGGAAAGCTAGAGTGCATTTCAGTGAATGTTATGGTGGGGCATCAATTCACTTTTCTCTGCAGGCCTGAAAGTCCTGCTTCTATGGAAAGTTTGACCCTATGGAAATTTGAGGATCTAATGGAGATTTCTCCTTCCAAAGATCCCATAATCTCATTCTCTGGCCAAAAGTATATTCAGGTAGAAGAACCCGAACCACAAGTAGAACTCACCTTGAGTGCATCCAACCCTGCGTTGGTTGGGGAGAACTTCATAGTTCTTGTTTCTGTAGCCTCCAAAGGTCATGCTGTTCATTCTGCTGAGCTTAAGATCAACCTCGTGGATGCAAAGGGTGGTGGGATGCTAATGAGTCCAAGAGACACAGAACCATTTTCATTAGACAAGCACCATGTTGAACTTCTTACTGTTTCTGGGGTATTTGAAGACGATTCCCAATCAAATTCTGATGACATTAGGAAAATCCAGCAGTCGTTTGGAGTGGTCTCTGTTCCATTCTTGGATGCTGGGCAGTCATGGTCTTGCCGGCTGGAAATAAGATGGAACAAGCCCAAATCTGTTATGCTGTATGTTTCACTTGGTTATGTGCCAAATACAGAAATCAATTCACAGAGAATTAACGTGCACAGGAGCTTACAGATTGAAGGTAAAATACCATTCACGGTTTCTCATTGCTTCATGATGCCTTTTCGGAGGGAGCCTTTACTTCTTCCGAAAGTCAAGGCATTACATGATGTTGATCAGAAGATGCCATTGCCGCTGAACGAGAGAACCATTCTCATCGTGAGTGCTAGAAATTGCTGTGAGATTCCATTGTGCTTGGCATCTTTGTCCATTGAACCTGTCGACGATCAAGATGAAGTATGCTCTTGCTCTGTGCAGCAGAGTGGTAGTGTTTCTTTTGGTCCTGCCCTCATTGTTCCGGGTGAAGAGTTCAAGCAGGTCTTTGCTTTGATACCACAGGCTAATTCACCAAATATTGACATTGGCACTGTCTGTCTGAAATGGGCAAGAGATTCCAATCTCGATCTGCATTCTAATTTTGTTATCATGAAACAGAATTTACCGAGCGTGAGCGTTAAGGCACCACCATTGGTTGTTAGTCTTGATTGTCCTCCCCATGCTATTCTTGGATTTCCTTTTTCGTTGTACATCAAAGTTCAGAATAACACGAGCCTACTTCAGGAGATAAAGTACATGTTAGGGGACTCCCAGAGTTTTGTTTTTACCGGTCCTCACAGTGATTCAGTCTTCATTCTGCCAAAGTCAGAGCACATCATAAGCTATAAGCTTCTGCCACTGGTTTCAGGCTTACAGCATCTTCCCATTGTCACTGTAACTTCAGTAAGGTACTCAGCTGCAATGAATCCTTCACTCGCAGCAACTACTGTTTTTGTTTATCCTTCAGATCCCTATTTTGATGTTGGACAAAAGAGTGAACTGGTACAAGCGTCGTAGTATTTTTCTCTCCATTTTATTTGCAGGTACGCCGCTTCATCAAAATCTTAATTTTTTTGGTTAAATATTTTCATTTGGGTTCTGCATTTTATAAAAATTTTCGAGAGGATCATCATTAGTTTCTTGCTATGGACTGTCATTTTATAGGATTTATGCATTTAAGATGGCTCACCTGCTCTAGAAACTGATTTTTGTGTTGTGCAACCTCGTTTGTTATGGAGGTATATATATATATATATATATATTATTTACACTTGATAGTTATCTATTTCTATTAAAAAAGTGTCAAGATAATTTTGTGGGGATATCCTTTTTATTTATTTATTTATTTTTACTGTCAATTAGATGAAAATGTTATTCAAATATTGATGTGTAGTACAATAAAGAAAGACAACAAATTTTTTCAAGTGATTGTTAAGAGTAACATCTATTGAAGATTAATTAGCGGTAAAGATTAAATGAGCTTAGTTGGTTTGAGATACGTACAAGTTTGTTACGAGAAGCAAGAGTGCTTCTTATCCATAACTGACCATTCTGGCTTTTATCTCAACCATTAATTAGTAATTATTTGTTGTAATCACCACCGTTTAGTGATAACTACCTCCGTCTATAGGCCTATTTGTGCCATTGTATCACTTTTATATATGTATGCATGTATATGTATATATATATATATATATATATATATATATATATATATATATATATATAAATGTAGTTTGCTACTTATTTTCCCTGGCTTATTTTCTGCTTAGCTTACTGTTGTTTTTGTATGGAGCTTGAGTTCAATTTCTTCGTGGTTTCAGAGCTTGTGGCATTCACAGCTTCAATCATGGCCGACTCCCCAATTTGTTCAGCTGATACAACATAGTTTTCACTCTTATTAAGACTGGAGATATCACCATTCCTTCCTCTTTGAAGTTTTTGATCTCTAATCTCAAAAATATAGTCAACATTCAGCTCACAGGAGAAAAATATCCAATAGAGAGGTTTCAAATCTTAAAGATGTTTACAACAAATGACTTTGAAGGTTTTCTAGATGGTTCCACTCTCTATCGCTCAAAGCAGATGGCAATTGAAACTAGTGATTTTTCTCCAAATGTTGAATACAATATATGAAAATTAATAGATCAAATTCTAGATGTTGTCATTTAATTCTACCATCACTGCACCAATTCTGCCTTACATTCTTAATCTTCACTTAAATTTTGAAAATTGGACCACACTTGAAAGATGGCTTCAACTTACAAACAAATCATGTGTCTGTTTGGGAAGCTATAGTAATATGAAAATATAACGGTAAAGTTATTACAAAAGAATTTATTATCTAAAAAGTTGTGATGGATATTACAAATTTTTTTATTTAAAAAAAAATTAGCTAATAATTTTTTTGATAATCACCACACTCTATCAGGTGAGGTATGAAAATACAACTTTTTCATAAATAGTCAAAACTCAGTTATCCAAATGTCAATTATGATGCATTTTGGCACCACGCGATCTCCACATACATAACCTCATTCAACTAAAGAATGAACTTCATGTCTCAATGAAAAATAAGACAATGGCCCAATATTTGTCTTCTATTAAGACCTTAGTTGATTACAATAGCTGGATCGCACCTTGATACCAATGGTATCATACTTTACAGCTTTAACAAATTACCTCCAGCCTATCAAGATATAAGACCGCTATTCGCACCAAACATACTGCCCATCAATTTAGAAAACTTGTACTCATTGTAATGTAGTGAAGAAATTAATATCTACAATGATCAAGCAATAGATAGCCAATTTATTGATCAATATTTGGCTCTGTTTTCTACTAGAGGCAAAAATTTTGAAAACAACAAAGGTAGGATACTCGAGCAGAAGAGGCACCACACCATCTCAAAGAGGAGGTTGAATCACAACTTCACACCTCACTTGTCAAATTTGCAACAAACAAGGACATTCTGTAATTAATTGCTAGCACCGCTATAACAATAATTATTCCTTATACCAATCCATCTGCATTTCTCACCAAGTTATTATTACCAAATGCAAGCGACTGGTATCTAGACAGTGGTGCAACTACCCATATGGCAACAAACTTTGATCAATTAGAGCAACCAATACCATGCCAAGGATCTGAGAAATGCTTGTCTATAATGGTGTTTCACTACATATAGCTAATAATGGTCAAGAACTTCCTACACTAAATTCTAATCTTAAGCTTATTCTTCGTCATTTTTTGCATGCTTTTACTCTTTCTCTTAATCTACTCTCCATACACAGTAATTTTTGATAATAAATATGTTATTTCATTTGATGCCATTGAATATACAATAAAGGATCATTTGACTAATCAAGTTCTTCTAAAGGGAACTAACTACAATGGTCTATCTCCTGTCCTTGCTTCATCCACTACAACAACACTCATCTCCCGCTCCTCCAATGGTATACTCTTGCACAACTAACTTGGTCATCCACATACAACTATTCTCTCAGCCATTTGCCAAACAAAACTCGTTATGTATTTCTCCAAATTTCGTTTTTTGCTTTTATGTGAAATAACAAAAAACCACAAACTATCTTTTCAAAAACGTATTAAACATCAGTGTAAACCCTTTGAATTAATTCACACAGATGTTAGGGGACCCTATCCTATTTTATCTATTGATGGCTACAAATATTATGTCATACTCATTGATGACTTCTCAGGATTCTCGTGGACCTATCCAATATAATCAAAAACTGAAACAATACAGAAACTTGTACATTTTATACTCATGGTTGAAAATCAATTTAGCACTCGTATTAAAGGTTTTTTATCAGATGGGGGTACTAAATATGTAAACAAAAATATTACAAAATTTCCTGGCAAATTGTGGAATTATTCACCAATCTAATACTCCCTACACACCAAAGCAAAACTATCTCACAAAATTTGGGTTGTTGGACTACATACATCTAAATACTTATTAAACTGTTTACTTTTACCGACTACCATGAAATCTCCATTTGAACAACTCTTCAACAAATCATCATTATGCCCATCTCAAAGTTTTCGGATGTTTTTATTTTCTATGATTTAGACCTCACTCACCTCACAAACTCTCCACTAGATCCCTACCATGCATCTTTATAGGTTATTCTCAACTCCACAAAGCATATCTCTACTTCAATCCAGTAAACCAGAAAATCTTTATCTAGCGGCATATTATCTTTGATGAAACCACATTTCTATATGAAAATCTAACTTCTTCACCATCTTCAATTTCTGCTCAATCTCTGCCTCCACTACTACTTGTATCACATACCTTGTCTTCTTTCAATAATAATTCAGTTACAAATCAATCAATTCCAAAATCTTCTCTTTCTCAACCACTAAATCACACATTAGTCACTAACGTATATCCATCTTCTTCCCACTCATCACCCCTTATGCTTCAAACACTCCTATTCCACTGCGCATCATCCATCAAACCTCCAGCAACACATCCAATGCAAACCAGATTTAAAATCGATCATCTAAAGCCCAAACAAATTTTGAATCTTCGTACTCAACTAGCCTCTCAACATACACCAATCATCTATCAAACAAATTTTAGGTATTATATATTAAACATGTAGAAATTATGTCATATGTATGTAAATCTTTCTATTAAATAACATTAATATTTTTTAAATTATATTTATAGTGTATAGCCAAATGGCCTTTAGATTGAGTTCAAGATAAGGGTTAGAGGCTCAATAAGAATATTTCAAAAATATGAGGTTTAAGTTCCCTGGATGGCAATGATTCATATCAGAAAGGAATGACTTGCATAACTAATCGCATGATATGTCAAGCTACACTGTTGTAATTGTTATCATGTAATTTTTATTTTCATTTTATAGTCAATCATGTAACACCCTTAAGAGGCAACAGAAATTGATAAATATGAGAGGCCACCCGTCGGGTTGGGATCTTTTGCCATTCAATTTTTTTTCCTGTTGAGAGATTTTTGGCTCTTTTAAATTCATTCTCTCTTTTTCTCTGCCTCTTTTAGCTCTTGCATAAGTAGTGTGAAATCACTAATAATTTAGGATTTAATGTTATTTTAAGGTGCGATGTTTGGGGATCATATCACAAATTGAAAGAGGAGCTCTGCATGGGGAAAAATTCAACTCAAGGAAGACGTCTGAGAACATGGAGTGCACCAGGGAGTTTGTTGTGTAGTAGGTAAACATATTGAAGGAGCAAATGACTAGGATAATCAAAGAGGCACTGGAGCATGTGCCGAGGGTGACTACAAGAGTTTAAATGCCACTTGATTCTATAGAATTGGTAGCGCGAAGAGAAGTGTCGGCGACGAGAGCAAGGAGAGCTTTGCCATCAATGTCAACTGGCAATAATGAGACATTATCCTAACAACAAAGATTTGTTTTTTCTTCCGATCATGAGAGTGAAAGAAGAAGAGAGGATAGAAGGAAGAGGAAACTACTAGATAATACATTCTCCAAAGAGATCATGGAGGCCTAAGCATTAATAAAGCTTAAGATTCCATCTCTGGAATCTAACAAGGGGAGATCTGATCTTGTGGATCACATAGCTTCTTTTGATTCTATAGTCTGCCTATTGAGGATCAACAATGCTTTGAAGTGCCATTTATTTTTCATGACTTTGAAGAAGATAGCTCTTCATTGGTTCAATAACCAACTGTTAGGAGTTATTACTTCTTTTGTTGATTTCACGGGAGTTGCTCAAGAGTTTTGTTACTTGTTTTTAATGAGCAATGTTGGAAGTGAGAGTACGTCCATTTCGTTATGTGCTAGGGTTGCAACGCGCAAAGACCCTAGTCGAGTTGTTGGAATTGGTCAATAATCATATTTCTATGGAGGAATATAACTCACTGTCAAGTTCATCAAGAGTGAAGAATAAGGAATATCAATGCCCACTAAAGAGGAATTTACAAAATTTTGCCAAGAGAATAGGGATCATCGCGTTAAGTGGGGAATGAGGAGAAATTTGGATATGCGTTGAGTTTGTCCTTTTAAAGGGCCAAATTGGTATAAAGATAGGATGAATGATTGAAGAATGTAGAGAATATCACCACCTCCAATTTGGCCTCCACCAAAAATTATGACTCCATTGAGAATGTCTATGATTGAGGTTGTTGAGACCATCCTGAATAAAAATTATTTTAAAAGACGTGCTAATGAGGGCAAATTGTCACCTTTGTGGCACAAAGAAATACTACGTGTGCCACAGAGATCATGACCATGATATCGAAGAGTGTTGTCATTTTAGAAGGTAAATTAAAGACATTATAAAAGCTAAAAAACTATAAGAATTCATCGTGCTAGAGGTGAACACTAGAAGATAAGGAAAAGCATCGATAGAAGAAGCCAACAATGAGCCTATTCTACCACAGGCTATTTATATCGTGGGAATTGGCCTTGCAATCCTCGGAGATGGGCTAGAGAATTCTCGCTAGTCTAACCTCAAGCAACTCAAGTTGGGAGTGGTGAACCTAGCATATTCTTCTAGACCAGTGGTGGTGAGCTAGATACTAATCATCTTTATTGATGAAGACATGCCAGCCAATGGGAACCCCTTCAATGATGTTATTGTGGTCACCTTGCAAATCGCAAACTACCAGATTAGTAGTATCTTGATAAACATGGGAAACTCTATGAACATTTTATTCCAAATGGTCTTACGAGAAGATGAGCATGGGGAATTCACACTTCATTCCTACTTTGGGGTTGCTTCGAATTCTTTAGAGAGTGCATGGAAACTTGTGGGACTATCACTCTACCTATCACCTAGGGAGAAAGCATGAAGCAGTTCACTGCTATGTTGGATTTTGTAGTGTTAATGCTCCGACCACTTATAATGCTATCTTTAGTCGTTCGTTGTTGAATACTTTTAGGGCGTTTGTTTCAATTTAGCATGTAGTGAAGTTTCTAGGAGGTGGAGAAGTAATAATTGTGCTAGAAGACTTGATACAATAAAAATAGTGTTATTTGAAGGATGTTAGCAAGGAGCAAGAGTAGATCTTGCAGTTAGAAGTATAGAAGGGGAGCGGCTTGGAGCTGTTGAAGAAGTCGTAGTAGAAGGGGATGTTAGTAGAACTTTTCATCGGAGTTCTTCATTTGATGTTGAATTGAGAGGCGAGTTGCTTGTGACTCTCAAGGAATATAGAGATGTGTTTATCTTGTTTGCAGGTGAGATGCTAGGTGTTAGCATTGATGTCGTCTGTCACAAACTTAACATTGATCCCATGACTAGTTTAATTAAGACGAAGATGAAGCCAGTAGCCACTACTTGGCTGAACCAATTCGAAAGGAAGTGCATAATTTATTAGATGTTTTTATCAGGAAGTCCAATATCTGGATTGGCTTATAAATGTTGTGATATTGCCGAAGTTAAATGGCAAATGATGAATGTGCACTAACTTCACTAATTTGAATTTGGCCTGCCCAAAGCATAGCTATCCATTGTCACGAATGGATGTCTTAGTCAACTCTACACTTGGCTACTGGTTATGAGTTTTTTTTATGTTCTCTCAGGTTATCATCAAATCAAGATGCATTCGACATATATTGAGAAAACTACTTTTGTAATTAGAAATGGAGTATATTGTTATGATGAAATATCTTTTGGGCTTAAAAATGCTAGTGCAACATATCAAAAGCTCATGAATGTAATTTTTTCAAATAAAAAAATAAGAAATGTTGAAGCCCATGTCAATGATCTCTTATTAAAAGCTAGTCGTCTGAACAACACATCAAAGATTTAAATAAGACATTCAATATTTTAAGAAAATATAATATGAAGTTGAATCCACTAAAGTGTACTTTTGGAGTTGAGTCAGAGAAATTTTTTGGCTACCTACTTACTCTAGAAGGCTTTAAAGTGAAACCAAAGTAGGTAAAAGCTATCTTTGAGATGTCATCACCCAAAAACACTAATGAGATACAGATGTAAATAGGTTAAATTTTTTGCTTCGATTGATTCATATTGAAATATGGAGATAAATGTTTTGCCTTCTTCAAGGTGATAAGTAATGCAAAACACTTCGCCTAGATTGAGGAGTGTGAACCAGTATTTGTGCAATTGAAGAAGCTGCAATCTTCACCATCACTTCTTTAGACTCCAAAGTTTGGCGAAGGCCTATTCATGTATCTTGGAGTTGGAAGCGAAGTTGTTAGCTATGTGCTTGTTTATGAGGAGAACAGAAAGCAATTCCCTGTCTACTATGTCAATAAAATCATGAGGGGTGTTGAACTCAGATATCCTATTACAGAGAAGCTAGCATTAGCACTGATCATATCAATTCGGCGGTTGCAACCATATTTTCAATCACACTTAGTGCAAGCTGTCACTGATCATCCTCTGAAGTCAGTATTCTTAAAGCTTGATCACTCAGGTTGACTTCTCAAATGGGTTATCGAATTCAATGAGTTCAACATCTTGTATGTGTTGAAGACTCAATTAAGGTAGAGAGTTTAGCTGACTTTTTTTGATTCAACAATACTAATTATCTTAAAGGAAATATTGTGGATTCTATTCTTTGATGGAGCATTAAACAACCAGGTCGTTGGTATTGGGATGGTGCTCCATAATCTAGCTAAGATTTTATTATATCATTCAGTCCAAATATATTTTGGAATCATTAACAATCAAGCATAATATGAAGTTTTAATTGATGCCTTAAGGTTCACTCAAGGAGTTCTAGTGAAGCATTTGTTGACCAAATCAGATTTCCAATTGATTGTAAATCAAGTGAATGTTCATTATAGAGTAAGAAAGGATATTATGGAAAGATACTTATTCAAAGATACATATTCTCAGATAAGAGAACTGGTTTGTTGATTTGCTGTCAAAGTTGGGAACCCAGATGAGAGGCTATTCGTGAAGCTAACTGGCCCGACTATCGAGAAACTTAACATTATAGAAGTTGATACTAAGCAAAAACCTAGTTGGATAGATCCATTCAAAGAGTATTTGCAGCTTGGAGTTGTTCCTTCTAATGTCAAAGATCTATGGAGGTTCAAAATCAAAGTTAGCACAATATTTTCTTGTTAATGATGAATTATTCAAAAGATCAATCACATCTCTTTATCTTCATTGCATAAAAGAAGATGAAGTCATTGATATCCTGAAGGAGGTTCACTCAAGTGAATGTAGTAGTCACTCTAAAGAGAGAACATAGCGAATAGAATTTTCAGACAAAGCTATTTCTAGCTCACATTTCACAAAGATGTGAATAATGCCAGAATTTTGAACCCATGCAATTACAACCTTCTCACAAGCTCTAGCTTATGGTTAGCCCTTGACCTATTGTGGTGTGGGGCATGGATCTTCTCTGTTTTTTTCCTCTTTCAAAAGGTCAAAGGAGGTATATCTTGTGATTGTCTATTTTTCAAAATGGATTGAAGCAAAAGCTCTAGTGAAGATTGCTGTCAAAGTTGTTTGTAACTTCATCTAGACCGACATTATCTACAAATACGAGCTACCCATGATTATCATCACTAACAACAACACACAATTCGCTGATCAGAAGGTGAAGGACTTCAATCAGAGCCAAGGAATTTGCTTAAAGTTCGTTTCAGTTCATCATCCTAAAACAAATGATCAAATAGATATAGTAAACAAGCTAATACTGAATCTTTTTGAAATGAAAGTAGGAGCCAAGAGCAAATGGGTTGAACTCTTACAATCAGTTCTTTGGGCACCAAAGACTACTCCATCAACTGCTATTGAGCAAATGCCATCTTTTTTTTCTTAGGGAATAAAAGTAATGTTACCAGTAAAGTACAATTTGCATTCAACTTTGAAGAAGCAAAACTCGATGAATGGGGAAGTGCTGATGATGAAGAGATGCGGATAGTGTTGGATTTATTCGAAGTGCTGCAAATTCAATCCTTTATGAAGCTTGAGGAAGTCAAAAGAAGAGTGGCGAAGTACTACAATTTTAATGTCAAAGAAAAACAATTCTAGCCAAGAGACTTGGAGCTAAAGATATGGACTAGGTTTTACATCATTCAAGAGCAATTTGGAGCTAGAGCATACCAATTGAGAACACATGATAGCAAAGAAGTACTAAGGACTTCGAATGGAGATGACATAAAGAGATTTTATACTTAAACTCTCTTCTTCATATATATATATATATATATATATATATATATATATATTTTTTTTTTTTTTTTTTTTTTCATATTCGCTGCACTTATGGAACTCACTTAGACGAGTTCACCCTTCGAATGCATATATTGATTGACCAGATTAATAAAATAAAAAAAACATATGATATTATGGTCAACATTAGAGAACTTTTTTCCTTGTAATTTTCAAAGATGAAATAAAGCAAAGTGCACTAAGCTTAAAAGTTGTATGATTGCTTTACGTTGGAATGCCAAAGGCCCCCATAAGTCATGCAGGTGTAGCTAAAAAGCCCTCAGGATTAATCTTGAAGGCGAGATAGAAGCTCATGAGCGAAAAACAATTAGCACTTAGCAAGGTCATTATATTTTATTTATCTTGTGGGCTCCGAAAATTCGTCACCGACCTCTCGACAAATTATTGAATTGAAGAGAGTATGGTTTAAAAGTATCGGTATAATTTTCAAAAGGCAGATTGACTAGTAGATAAGACACTACCCAAAGATTTCGTCCTCATTTGGTGAGGACTTTAGATCTGGTTCCAGGTTTCATATAGGCGCAAGCCCCTATAATTAATTACTCCTCTCAATAAGTGAGAGAGAACTTTCGATTAAGGCTAGTTAGATATATATGAATATGGGTTTCAAAATTTAGATTATGAAATTCATTATTTCATTCAAGATGGTTGGGAATCTTGTGATCATCCTCCACTTGGTTAAATATCCGGATGTCCACAGCCTAAAGAAATAGTAAAACTTGGCCAAAATATCACATAAGTTATTGAATTGCCATCCTTGGCTACATATTCGGCAATGCTTATATATAGCAAACTGTCAGAGACCAATTTATATCAAGCAGGCAATTGAAATTAGCTTATCGATCGAGAGGTGGCAGCCACACTGTAAAGATTTTCTTAATTTATTGACAAATTCGGGAAGGTGGATAGATTGAGTTTGATTTAAGTTTTTAATGATAGAGTTTCATTTAAGCAGTTTCAAATTGCTACTTAATTTGATTTGAAAAATTGATTAATTTGAATATGTTTAAGAACTTTATATCCTGTCAACTCCGTTTAGCTACTAATAGAGGTTTAAATCTGTCGCATAATCGGTTCAAATATTTCACTAATTTGAAACTTATAGATTTTAGGCTTTGTTAACCGCGATCCTAAGATTAAGAAGCAACCCGATCCTCGACACTTGAATTTAAACATTCAGTGTAATGTCGAGGCCCATGCGGTTGTATAGCAATTTTAGGTAATTTTATGTTTGAATTACAAGATTGATTTTGTATTTTTCATTTTTTATTCCAATTTAGCATGTGCAGCCTTTTCAAACATTAAAATTTATACTTGAAATCTTTATGTATGAACACATGCAGGTATTTATAGCTTAGTTAATTTCACCTAATTAATGAAATCATTGATTTTGAAAATCATAACTAGAATGAAATTCTTTAATTTTTTATTGAAGGAAGCCCTATGATTTTTTTAGATTTTGATTTAGTATTGTCCTCTGTCTGCTTGTACAAAGAGTTACAGATCCGGTGACGAAGAAGGCATTTTGATTTAAATTGTAGTTTAAAACATTACTTGCACTTAGTTTACTTATTGAGTTTTTGTAATTCTCCCAACTTGATTATGTCCAATTTACATCAATTTTGATAAGTTATGTCGATTTCAGTATTTATTGTTTTAGCCTTACTCATGCTTATAAATGTAATCACCTTCATTCATTCATAAGGTTATTAAACTCAATTTAGATTCCTCCTTAGACTGTAAGTTTATTGCAAGTTTGTTATGAGTTTAGTTTTAATCCCCCCAATTTTCAATTAGAGATTATTTAATTTTAAAGAATTTACAAGAAAAGATAACTCACTCATTACTTCAATTTAAGCCATAGATAATCACAATTAGAGTTTGTGAGTTTAAAATTAGTCTCCCCAAATTTTACTTGTATTTTAAATGAGTGTTATACTTTTTTCAAAATTTTCTTTAGGTGCCTCCCCCTATTTCTCTTTGATTTAACAACAAAAGCATATTTATTATATATATTTTTGTTTGACTTAAGCTTAGATAATTTTCATTTGAATTTGTTTAAGTCTTGAATTTTAGTCTAAATTTGGTAAATTTTATCAGCGTCTGAGGGTTGCGTAGTGTTTTATTTCTGATGCTTTCTTGAGAATAGCGGATCTATCTTGACAAATTTGGGTTTTCATCTCGCTCTCACCTCTTGAAAGAGGCCTTCTTGAAAAAGACAAATGCAACATATATTCATCCCCCCCCTTCTTCTAAGTCTAGAAATTAGACAAAATTTCGACAACATTTCTTCTAGGGGAAGCGCAGCAATATGTGCATAAAAGCTTGGGGTAAGGCATGGGCCATACAAGCAACGACATAATTAAGAGGACTAATTGGGGGAGTGGATAGTGTAAGACTTGAATCGAAAGATTATATAATCTGGAATTCGTTTGTTAGGGCCATGTAAACATTGAATTCAAATTAAATTGGAATTCACTGATACGAACAATAAGAAAGGAGAAGCTCTACTCATATCAAAGTTCATTATTTAAGGCTATTTTAAGGCTAAACACAAATTATCTCTAATGTTCGGTCATACAAAACAACAAGGCAAAGAATAGATTATCAAAAAAGTTATATTGCATTCATGATTGAAATAAGTATTATATAGTCACTTTACATCGAAGATGGAAAAAAGAATAAGTAACGAACAGACTGAAGCATTAATTGGCTGTCATCATCTCCACTTTCTTCGTCTTTTGAGCTCAATTCTTCTATAAAGTTCTTGAAAGTTGATATGACATTGAAAATTCTACTAGTCAAAGTACGAATCTTGATGTCAGCGTCGATTCAATCAGTATCATCAATGGCTTTTATCAATCGACTCTTAAACTTGGGTGTTTATATAGTCAAATCGAAGCGTCTTGACGAGCCGGATCTAACAAGCCCAAGATCTCATAATTCTGACTTCATTTGAGCATTCAAATACTTAAAATACATCAAATGATCAAAGGAATCATTTTGAGCCGTCCGATAGAGTGGTTCGGATTTTGCACGTATTTACAGAAACGTCACTTTAATCTATAAATAGTCCCTCATTCTTCACATGTGGGAGGCCGAATCAAAAGAGAAGAAAGAGCTCTAAAGCTTGAAAATCCTTCAAGCATAATCGTGCCAATACTCGACGGTCACCGACCACCTCCGTTGGCCAATCACCGTAGCCGCTGCCAGCCGTCGCGTCATCGTCGATCGCCGTCGTCATCGGTCGTTTTCTTTCACCATTGCTCGCCGTCAGGCATTGCGTCAAACTGTCGTCGTGGTATGACTACCGTCTGCCACCCGCCGACCATCTCCGCCCGGTCGTCGCCATTCGTCTCATGACATCGTCATTCTATACTTTATTTGTTATAGTTGTTTTGATTCTCATTGTCAACCCTTATCACATACAATTTTGTATTTCCGTTACGGGAAAATTTTGTACTCTGAAACAGATACATAGTGGAAGATTTTTTTAGGTGGTTTTCTCTTTCTAGGATTTTTCCGTAAAATTCTGGGTTTACTTATTAATTCTTCGTCATTGTGTGTGCGGATTCCAAAAATTAAGGCGTAAAACATACTAATTTTTTTACGCAACAAGAGTCTCGAAACAACTATACTTGAGAAAGTTTGTTCTTTCGAACTAAATTCTCTAAGTAGAATTCTGTCCCTTCTATATTTTTTTTTAATCAAGGAGCTTCTGATATATTGGATTTTCGTTCAGCCCGTCGAGGGATTCTTTTTGAGTTTTCATGGCCGACATCATATCTTTTGCTTTTCCCAACTCATCTTCTAATTCGGCATTTGTCTCCTCCAAGGTTGCTATTCACTTGAGAGCTTCAGCCATGCTGGCCCATATAGAGACAATTTTCTTCTACTCGGCACTTCTCCAAGATATCCTTTTCCGGCTTGATATTCTCATGTTCAACATCCTTTCTTTCTTCAATTTATCAATTTCTTGGTTATTGTCTTTAATAGTCTTTTTATTAAAATAGGACACTTTTTCAATTAGCTTCTTATGTGAGAAGGAGATATGGTATGAGCTTGGCCATGTCATTATCTGACTCAGCATAAGAGACATAATGATACCTTTCAGGGTCGACTTTGTCCAGGTGCTTAGCAAAAGACGGTGAAAAGATAGTTGGGCCGAGTTGATTAGCTAGAGGATATGAAGACTATGCCAAGTCATACTAATCTTGAGTTATTTCTATTACTCCTGTTTTTTTTTGTCTTTGTCAAACCTATGTATTCTTTTTTCTTGGATGAAGGTGCCTCAGTAGTAGCAGGTGCCTTCTCAGTAGCAATCATTTCTTGAGCTTGAGGAACTTTAGATGTAATGGTAACTTTCTTCTTCTTCATCAGAGGATCAACTCGCTCAGCATGTTCTGTGATTATTTTTCTTTTATTCGCTTGAGACTTTATAAGTGGACGAAGAGGTCGCCTTGAGGATGGATGAACTCTCCTCTTTATTCTTGTTATTTTTCACTTTCTTCTTCTCCCAAGGTGAATTACACTGATTTCAAATACATTGAGGAAGTATTACTAATAGTCAAAAGAAATAAAAGAAGTTCAAAATACTTACAAATACTATTTGACTTATTGAATTTATGTCTCTTCGTTATCATCGTCAATGCCTTCAAGTTGCCTTCAAGGTAAATAGTGGCCTCAGGATCTGGAGGGAGAGGACCTTGAACAACACAAATGTCAATTTCAAGAAGTAAAAGCAAGAAAGAACTCAAAGAACTCGACAAATGTGGCGAATATAAATGAAATAGTGAAGGATTCAAAAGGCTAGTTCACTTACTAGTTAGCATCTTCACATTGAAACTACGTTTGATGAGTTAAGAGATTTATTTTTTTGAGGATGGAGTGGCTGTTCTCCTTTTTTGGGCTAAGAGCCAATAGAACCGACTGTTCCATTAGAAATGGTTGTGGCTTAGTTGGAATTGGCCACTGACCTCAGCAACTAATGAAACAGTATTGACTTTTTCAGTCATATATTTTGTTCTCCAATCCAATCATTCTAATTCCAGCTGCGGAGAACAAGACGAACCCATTACTGTAAGCTTTGATGGTGAATAAATGATGAAATAAGTTTAGCAACTAGTGCATCTTATTATTCGTCGTATACGAAATCACTGACATCATGCTCGCAAAGGAGTTTGATATCACTTGAGCTGGTACAACACCGTAGAAGTTGAAGACGTCAACCAATTTGGTGCAAAGAGGGAATCTAAGACCTAGTCTAAACTGGTCTTTGTAGTAGTATGTCTCATCGCCATATAATGAATTCAAAGTCTCATTCTCTTGCGCCAAAATATGCTTCACATCATCATCAAACACATAGTTCGCTTGAAGAATGCTAAGCTTATTTTCCTAATTTTTATTCTTCAAGGAATGAGCTCTTGGTGAAAGTTACTACTGTTGTAGAAGACGAAATCCCATTTCAAAAGAAATGAAGTAGAGAAGGAGAGATGAAAAGCTAGAGTTTTATCTTGAGAAAACTTAAAAGCAGAGGCAAAAGTGAATGAATACTAAGAGGCACAACATATATAAGCTTTTTGAAGTAAAAGTAAAATGATAATTCCAGAGTAACATCTCAGTTTTCAAGAAAATCTTTTCGTATCCAAAAAATCATAAGAAAAAGAAAAAAAGGATGAAAAGGGGAGGAAAAGAAAAGAAAAAATTTTCATTATAAAAAATATCTTACAAATTTGTACAATCATCTTTCAAGTTGTCATACATAACTCACCCATAATACAAGATATGAGAAATAAAGTCATGCAACTTGACACATATGTAACATTGTTTAAAAAGCAGCTCCAGGCACGCCTCGAATTGAGGCACGTGAAGAGCGCTTCAAAGTTTAAGCCTCACTCGGTCAAGTGTGGCTTACGCAATTTTCAAGTGAGGTGTAAGGCAGTGACTTACTTTATTTTTTATAATAATTATTATAATTAATATTTTAATATTAATTTATTTTATAAATTATGATACCTATTTATCTATTTATTTCGCCATCTTAATGAACTAGAGTTCTTACTTTTTAGCGATATACCTCTCTTAAATTATGCAAGTCAGTTTTATTTTTCTTTTCAAAGATGCACAAGTTAGATTAATACCTCTATTTTTCTTCCTGTTTTTAATCTCTTATTTTATTTAAAATTATATTAATATATTGTTAATTATTATAAAAAATAAGAAGGAAGTTGTAGTACTTTAATAAGATTTTGAATAAGATGAAATATATTTTGAGGATGATAGTTACATATAATAATTTTTCTAAAGATGATAAAGTGAGGATGATTTCTGTAGATCTTGGTTTTCATAATGCATTTAAAATTTGAGCAAGTGTTTATATAAAATCTTATTTTAATTTATGTTTTATATTAACATTTGATATTATGATTTGTCATTTGTATCATTATGATAATGAATTAGGTGAATATATTGATAGTTTGTCATTTATTTATTTATCTATTATTTTATGAGTTTTTTTATGTTTTTGTTTTGAGGCTTACATCTCGATCCGCCTCAAAGCTTACATGTCGCCTCACTATGATTAAATATCTCAATTCTTGATTTTGCCTTTTTTAAACATTGATATGCAATTAGTAGAACTTTATGCAAAGATCATTTAGGTTTTTAGCATTAATCTTCCCAATTTGAAGGAGCTGTTGCAAGACGAATTTGCCTCCCACCATAAATTAGTTCAATTGAGTCGCTTTTAAATGTCTCTAGAAGACAATAAAGCGAAGCGTTATCTCAACAAGTTTCTTTATCTCTTCGAAGAAAGTCTTCATTTTGTCGAACTCATCCTTCCATTTTTCAAAGGAGTTCAACTAGGGCATTTGATTTAACAATTTAGCTTTATCATGATCAATCGACTTCAGATTTCCCATTTGTTCAGTGAGCTCATCCTTTTATCTTCCTCAGCTCATTGCCTACATCTACTTGGGGAGTTATTGAAGTTGCAAAGCTTCTTAAGTGAGGACATTGACGTCTTGTGCATTTCAAGCACTTGATCAACCGAAGAGGTCACTGCACTCCCCTTAGTGGTATTTACAAGCAGTATGAGATCATACTTGGTGAGTACATGAAAGGCTATTGAGTTAGAAGATCTGTTCTTACCTTCAACATGTGGGATCACATCTTGGATTCCAGGAGCCTTAGTTATCACGGGGTTAGTAGGAGGCTGGAGGACATGACCAAGAGTTATTTCTTCACACTCCTCAACTATTGGAGTGGTCTAGTCAACACTCTCACCGATCATTTTTGCACTTCAATTTTGGTTATGGCTTGTGGTGGAGCACCTTGATCAGCAATTTGCTCCTCAACTACTAGTTCACTCAAAGTGAACAGAAGATGAACCATATTGAATTAATTTTTAAGCTTATTTATTTTGAAAATATCTTTTGCTAACTTTACCTTCAGATCATAAGTCAATATGCTCGGGGATAGGTAGGGTTCTCAATCCCTTTAATTCATCTTCCATCATTGCAGGAGATAGAATCGTTGCAGTATTTGAACATTAAAATTTATTGTGATCTCCACAGTTGGAGGAATCTCAGCGGTGACATTCTAAGCCTCAACAACATTCGAAGGCCTTTCAACAGGAAGCGAAGAGGAAGTTCATTCCTTAGGATCTTCTTTTTGATATTGCTCGACTTTTCTTCATCTTCTCCAAACTCTCAACTTTATTGCGCTTGTCAAACATAGCAGCGTCAAGCTTTTCCTTTAAGATATTGATCTGATCTGGTGATTTGTCATTTATTTCTCGCAGAAATTATTAGAACAAAGAACAACAACAATAACAACAACAACAACAACAACAACAACAACAACAACAAGCCTTTATCCCCACTAAGTGGGTTGGCTACATGAATCCTTCGTCTCCATTGTGTCATATTATGTGTCAAATTCTCATTTAACTCAAGTATAATAAGGTCATTTTTTATACATCTGAACCAAGTCTTTTTAGGTCTACATCTACCTTTCTTAACATAAGGCAAATCTAATCTACTCTCCTAACCGGGTCATCGGATGGCCGACGCTTTATATGACCAAACCATCTAAGGCGACTCTCTCTAATCTTATCTACCACTGGTGCTGCTCCAACTTTTTCCCGAACATACTCATTTTGCATTTTATCTCTAAGAGTAAAGCCATGCATCCACTTGAGCATCCTCATCTCTGTAACACTTAACTTAGTCTTATTCAACATTCTTTTTCATAAGTCATTGCGGATCTTACCACCATCTTATAAAATTTTTTCCTTAAGTTTAAGTGGAACTTTTCTATCACATAATAGGCGGATTTCCTCCACTTAAACCATCCAACTTGAATTCTCTAATAACATCTTCATCTATTTCACCATCATTTTGAACAATAGAGCCTAAATATCTGAATCGCTCACTCTTATTAATGACTTGTTCATCTAATGTCATAACACTACCACTAGAACTTCTACAACTAAAATTACACTCCATATATTTAGTTTTAGATCTACTTGAAGGAAAACCTTTAGACTCTAATGTTGACTTCCATAATTCAAGTTTCTCTTGGACTCCCTCTCTAGTCTTATCAACAAGAAGAATGTCATCAGCAAAAATCATACACCAAGGTACATCTTCTTGTGAATGCCTAGTAAGAACATCCATAACTAAAGCAAAAAGATAAGGGCTTAAAGTTGATCCTTGATGTAATCCAACTAAAATGGGAAAATATTTTGTCAATTCCCCTTGTGTTTGGACACAAGTATACATATCCTTATTGACTTGAATATAACTAATATTAACTTCTTTATGTTCTAGAACTCTCCAAAGAACATCTCTTGAAACTTTATCATAAGCTTTCTCTAAATCAATAAATATCATATGTAGATCCTCCTTACTTTCTCTATACTTCTCCATCAAACCTCTTAACAAATGTGACATCCATAGTAGATCTGCGGCATGAAACCAAACTTGTGAGAAACTTTTGTATCACATCGTAACTGCTCAATTATTATCTCCCATAATTTTAATGTATAACACATTAACTTAATTCCTCTATAATTTACACTATTGTGCATCACCTTTATTCTTAAATATAGAACCAACAAACTCTTTCTCCACTCATCAGCAACTTTTAGTCTTTAAAATAACATTAAAAGATTTGTAAATTAAGATTTCCTAAACATTTCCACACTTCTATTGGAATATCATCGTTCTACTTTTTTCACATTTCATTTTCTTTAAAGCTTCTCTAACTTCAAATTTACTAATCTGACGATAAAAAATAAAATTTCTATTTTTTGTTTAGATTAAGATTGCTAAAATCAATCGTACTTTCAAATCCTTCATTGAAAAATTTATCAAAATCTCATCCACCTATTTTCAATATTCTTTTAAAGAAAACTTTATTATTTTCATCCTTAATATACCTCACTTGAACTAGGTCTTTACTTCTTCTATCTATTTGGTTGGCTAACTTATACATATATCTTTCATCTTCTTTGGTATCTAATCTATTATATAAATCACTAAAAGCTAAATTTTTTAAATCATATATTACTTTTTTAGAATCTCTACCGGCCACTTTATATTTTTCTCAATTCTCCAAGTTTTTATATATAAATCAAGTTTTATAATAATGCTTCTTATTTTTTATCTTTTCTTTGACTCGACACCACCAACTATTTTTTTATTAAAGAAGATTTTCCTTTTGATTCTTCAAGTACATTTTTAGCTTGCTTAATTTTACTTACTTTTTTTTTCTTCTTATGAACATTCCAAATTCTAAGTTCTTGTAGCTTGCTCTTAAAATATTTTTATTTGTGTTCTTTAAGTGTCTCCCATCTAGGATAATAATTAGATTTATTTTTCTTACAATCTTTCATCTTAAAATCTAAAACTAACAATCGATGTTGGATACTTAAACTTTCACTTGGAATGACCAATATTTATAATCTAAATGATCTATTTTTCTTATCAAAAATAATCGTATTTTTCTTAGATCCATTTTTATAAGTAATAATATGTTCATCTCTTTTCTTAAATAAAGTATTAGCAACTACAAATTTATAAGCTAAACAAAATCTAATATAGTCCTACTTCTTCTTAGTCACTCCAAATTCATAATCACCATGTACTTTTAAAATCTTCTACCACTCCAACATGTCCATTTAAATCTCCTCCAATAAATACTTTTTTTTCAAGAGGTATCTTTTGTAATCCTAATTCATTCCAAAATTTTCTTTTGAGCTTACATCCAAATCTACTTGAGGAGCATAAACACTTATAACATTGATAATCTTAGTATCAACACTAATATTTAAAGCTATAATTCTATCTCCACATCTATTAATATTTATAACATTATTCTTCAAATTTTTATCTATAATCACACCTACACCATTTCTAGTTCGACTTCTACCTGAATGCCAAAGTTTAAAATCTAAACTATCAATCTCTTTGGCCTTCTCCCTAACCCATTTAGTTTCTTGAACACATAAAATATTTATCTTTCTATGAACCATAATATATATTAATTTCATTAATTTACCTGTAAGAGTATCTATATTCCAAGATCCTAACCTAATTCTAGTTTTTTGGATTAATTTCTTTGCCGCATCCGATATAATGGGAACCCTTGCTTATTTAACTGGGCCTTGTCGTGTTTTTCAGTATTCAAGCCATCAGTAGCGTCGCTTCGGGATGCCTTAACACAATTATTTAAAGGATTTATGTCATGATTATTTAGCAAAGAACAAGAGAATACAACAACAACAGCAACAACAACAAGCCTTAATCCCACTAGGTGGGGTCGGCTACATGAATCCTTCGTCTCCATTGTGTCCTATTATGTGTCAAATTCTCATTTAATTCAAGTATACTAAGATCATTTTTATACATCTTAACCAAGTCTTTTAGGTCTACCTCTACCTTTCTTAACATAAAAATCCAATCGCATCTACTCTCTATGGGTCATCACTAGGCGCTTTATGTGGCCAAACCATCTAAGGCTCTCCAATCTTATCTACCACTGGAGCTACTCCAACTTTTTCCCGAACATACTCATTTTGCATTCTATCTCTAAGAGTAAAGCCACTCATCCACGAGCATCCTCATCTCGTAACACTTAGTCTTATGCTTCTCTTTATTGGCCAACATTTTGCACCATAAGTCATTGCAGTCTTACCACCATCTTATAAAATTTTCCCTTAAGTTTAAGTGGAACTTTTCTATCACATAATAGGCCAGATGCATTCCTCCACTTCAACCATCCAACTTGAATTCTACTAATAACATCTCCATCTATTTCACCATCATTTTGAACAATAGAACCTAAATATCTGAATCACCACTCTTATTATCACTGTCACAACACTACGCTAAAACTTCTACAACTAAAATTACACTCCATATATTCGCTTTAGGTCTACTTAAAGCGAAAACCTTTAGACTCTAAAGTTGACCTCCATAATTCAAGTTTCGTTGGACTCCTCTAGACTTATCAACAAGAAGAATGTCATCGAAAAGCATACACCAAGGTACATCTTCTTGTAAATGCCTCGTAAGAACATCCATAACTAAAGTAAAAAGATAAGGGCTTAATGTCCTTGATGTAATCCGAAATAGGAAAATATTTTGTCAATCCTCCTTGTGTTTGGACACAAGTAACGACTCTAGTATACATATCCTTAATGACTTGAATATAACCAATATTAACTCCTTTTCGTTCTAGAACTCTCCAAAGAACATCTCTTGAGACTTTATCATAAGCTTTCTCTAAATCAATAAATATCATATGTAGATCCTTCTTACTTTCTCTATGCTTCTCCATCAAACCTCTTAACAAATGTATAGCATCC
Source organism: Cymbidium sinense (assembly GCA_021442155.1). Lineage (NCBI taxonomy): Eukaryota > Viridiplantae > Streptophyta > Magnoliopsida > Asparagales > Orchidaceae > Cymbidium > Cymbidium sinense. The sequence goes on from CM038215.1 coordinate 268,146,263, forward strand.
ATAGTAGATCTATGATGAAATCAAGCGATTGTTAGAAACTTCATATCACATCGTAACCTATGCTCAATTACTCTCTCCCATAATTTTAATGTATGGCACATTAACTTAATTCCTCTATAATTTTCACACTCTTGTGCATCACCTTTATTCTTAAATATAGGAACCAACAAACTCTTTCTCCACTCATCTGACATCTTTTTAGTCTTTAAAATAACATTAAAAAGATTTGTAAGCTAAGAAATTCCTTGATCTCCTAAACATTTTCACACTTCTATTAGAATATTATCCGGTCCTACTGCTTTTTCACATTTCATTTTCTTTAAAGCTTCAACAAAGAACAAGAGAATGAAAAAAAAAATTTCTTAGTAATGACAAAGAGAGGAGGTTCCTTCATCCTCCATTTATAGAAGACAAAAAGGGATACGAAACACAAAACACGAAGAAAAATATGTGTTAACATCAAAGATATGACATTCAAACATTTATTTTTAATTATTTAAATATTTACTATTTTATTCTTTTTATAATTTCACTGCCAAATAGATAAGAAATTGGAGAACTAAATGTGTATAGATAAATCCCCTTTGGACCAAGTTGAACACAAGGGCCAAGGTTTAGCAAGAATATTTCAAGAATATTTGATCTAAGCCCAATAAAAACTAATTGTGCTACATGTTGAGCTATATTATTGGAATTGCTATCATTGATTTTTTAATTTTATTTTATATCCAATCATGTAATGTCCTCAGGATTAGTACAAACCTATAAATAGAGGAGCCCAACCACAGGATAAGTGATCTTTTGCCATTCAAAGTTTCTTCTCACTAAGAGATTTTTAGTTCTCTGAAAATTTCATTCTCTCTCTCTCTCATGTGTACGTGTTCTTTCATCTCTTCCACTTCTAACTCTTTGATTAAATGATGTGAGATCACTGACAATTTAGCCTTTAACATGCACCAACATAAAAAATTCATTCTGTGAATGTGTTTTTTTCTACACAAAAAGTTGTAATCTTAGCATTATCAAGTTATTAAGTTATAGATCAAAATCAGTAGTTTTAATCTTATATACTAAGGTAAATTAACATGTAGAGAATAATTTTTTTAACACTAAGATAGATTTTTCTGTCTCACTTTCTCTCATTTGCTGCTATCAATTTTCTAAGGGATGAGATACTTATTATGATGCATTGGATATTATCCATCACTTCTTTAAACTATTAAGGGTTTTTTTATCGCAATATATCTATGTCAATGTGATGTTTAAAAAAAATTAAATTTACTATAAATCTGAATTATTCAAAAACAAAGGATGAATTGTGCAAGGTTTGTGAGAAAATATTTCTCTTTGTTATGATTGTAGTTTATACAGATTAGATCTTCTAAATATTGATTATATTCTTAATAGCATTTAAATTTAAAGCATTGTGTGCGCAAACTTAAGATTTTGTATGGAGACTGAAATCTCCTCTGGCCAAAAATGTTGTCTTAGGGAGATCTACATCTGAAAAAAAACCTATTTGGAGGCTAGTGATGAATAAGCAATGGCTATAAAGAAGTGACAAAGGTTACATTTAAATACCCCCCTCTATGTTCAAGTTTGTCTTGGAGATTTTTGGAGTTTTCACCTCAATCGATAGGTTGACTAAAAAAATTCCTTAAGTTTGTAAAATTAAAGTTTTATTTTTTTAAGCTTAACAAGCTTGTCTCAATTAGACTCATTTATTTTTTTCAAATAACCTGTTTAAAGCTCAACTTGTTAAGACCCATTTATTTTGCTAAAATTGTTTGTTAATTAACACAACAATCCTGATATAAATCAAACTCGGGAAATATTCAAATTGCGATTGAGCAACTATAATCTTAGATGAAGCGAGCTTGAGCACATTCACAAAAGTTAGAATTAAGCCCGAGTCGAACTTAAAAGGCATTCTAAATAATGAGCTCATGATTGAATGAGCTCTTGCCTAGTTAGACTTGGTTCATTAATAATTAAATGATAGCATGTTAGCATAATGATAAAACTTCAAGCAAAATATAGTGATTTGGTGAGATTCATCTAATCCGAGTTGGCGGAGAGAAAAAATTTTACTAAGCTTCTAAATAGATACATACAGAGATATTGCACTTCATTGGTATAAAAATAAGGATACAATTTTGTTTGTGCTAATGGCTAAAAAAAAAAACATAATCACCTTTTGTGAAGATAAGAGCTAAACGTAAAGAAAAATCATTGATAATACTTCTCATCTTCTCTTCTCCACTACAAGAACTTCTTTCTCTTTTCTTTTTCTCTCCTTCTCTTTATTTAATTATGCTCGTGGGATGCATTGTAAATGAGAGTTATATGAGTTTGTATAGTTATTGGTTCACCTTCTAACATGAATGATTAACTATCATTGAAAATTCTTGTAGCCTTTCTCATAGCCCTTTATGGTAAACTCTATTTAAGGATTTGTAGTATCTTTCAAATAAGACTTTATAGAAGCATCATTTAAGACTTTCATGTTATTAAAAATAGCAACTATTTTTAATAATTAAAAATTTGATTCCATATTTAACAATTTCTTACTTGTAGTATGAATTTCTAATGTACTAAATGATTATGCTTGAATACTTCTATGTGCGCCACCTCTATGTTATCATTCACAAAGGTTAACTGAGGCTTTATAAAATTTTAATTTTTGCAGTATGTATCACTTTTATGAGCTTACCAATGAGTTTTTCCCTTCTCTTAATTTTGACATATTGTAAGAAATTAGCTTCATGCAAACTATATATATAGCAATGTCTGAGTAATATATGTTTTATCCAAGAATGAAGATTGTGTTCTTTACTGAGTTAATAGTACTATGACTATCACAAAAGAGAGTGGCATATTTTTGAGATTTGTTTGATTCTTTTAAAAATTTATTTAGCTAAATCATTTACTTATTGGGTTTAGGGGCTATTTGGTTAGATATATTTTAGGTATAAAGTAAATCAATTGCAAAAATTTTAACTTTTGAACTATTTGATATGGTGCAAAGTAAAATTATAATATATTTATAGTGTATTTGAAATATATTGAAAAGGCCTTTGTGGTATATTTAGAATTTGCTTATTGGGCAAATTTCAAATGCACTGATTAGTGTAAAGTTAAAATGGTCGCACCGCCTATCGTCCGCCCCCGCCTTTTGTTCTTGAGTAGCTAGATTGGTATCTAGGTATTATTTTATAAAGAGATTTCATTTCTTCTTTCTTGACAAGCCTCCACTTGATAGAATTGTATAGTTTTATTGTAGCACTTTGGTTCCTTGTGTTTGTAAACAACAAAGAATAAAGAAAATGACAATGATAGTTAATTGGTTTATAAGTATTTTGTGACATTTTAACTTGGGTGACTCATATAATGGGCTCATGTTCCTCCCATGCTTTCGAATGTATTTTCTATATTTGCTATAGGATAAGTGCCTCCTCTAATTTAACTTACTCTAAAATAGAGGTGTCTGTTATAATAACATTTAACTTATTCATATATTCATTGAAGATAATGTTTTTGCTTTTAATCATTTATTATCTTCATTATCACAAAATTTGTATGCAAATTTGTCTCCATCATATCCAATCAATTAATGCCTTGTAGATTTTCAATTAAGTTTATATTTGATTGCCTATTTAACTTAAGAATATGATAAACAAAACAATCTTTAAATGTGAGAAGCTTTCCTCTTTTTCTGCATAGGCTTTTTAAAGTAGTGCAAACTTAGTGCAAATACTGGTCTTTAATTGACAAAATCTAATGATATGTTTATTGCATCTTCGTAAAATGCCTTCAAAAGACATCAATGTAAATATTATGCTCTTTGCTCATTCATCAAAAGTTATATAATAGCCTCTCTGCTATTTCATTTTAGTGAGTTTTCTAGAATAATGTTCTCCATATGATTCTCATGAATATTATAACAAAATTTGAATGTTACTCCCACCATTGTTTGATCTTAAGCACCTGAGTTTATCTCTAATTTTATTTTACACCATGCTCTCCTCTACATAAAAGTGATAAACACATCATATTTATTTTGAATAAAATAAAGCATACTTTTCTAGTATAATTATCAATGAAGGTGAGGTAGTATAAGAATCCTCCTTAAAAAATTTGAGAAACAAACTCTTTTTTATTTCTCTAAAACATAATTTTCATAAAAGTTAAATTCAATTAATTTTAAATTTGAAAATGTATCTTTAGAGTAAAAGAACATTCAAGCCCTTCTCACCCATATTAGTGGTGTAAAGAGTGCTTACCTTATTACCCCAAGCAATCATCTTGACTTTTTTTTTTTATCACATTCTAAATATCATCAATTAAAGTGGCATGATATATTTCTTCTAAAGCTAAAGCTATGCTTGACTTTATTTAGATTCAAAATATTGCCACTTATCATCATGATTATCACTTCTATAATGCTCATAATATTCAAGAGATAATCATTAAAAAATGTTTTATCATAATTAATAATGCATTGGTTTGTTATTAGATTTTTATTATAAGAAGAATGAAAAAATATATATATAGTTGAGTTTAATATGCTTTACCTCATTAGGCTGTTGACATTGAGTATTCGTGCATGAATAGTTTGACTTCTAATCTCATATATGCCTCTTTTTTAGCATTTTTTATTATGTGGCCATAAATTTTTATGTCATTTATTATTTTTTTTTTCTAATTTTAGTTCTATTTAAAGACTTGGTTAATATGTATAAAAATGACCTTAGTATAATTAAATTAAATGATAATTTGGCACATAATAGGACACAATGGAGAAGAAAGATTCATGTTGCTGATCACACATAGTGAGATAAAGGCTTGTTGTTGTTGTTGTAATTTTTGTTCTATTTGAGAGAGAGTAATATCCTACTTTTATATAAATTATGAAAATAAAGTAGTAGGATTTATTAACTATTCAAGTAATAGTTTGAATCAAATATTAAATTTGATCATGTGTTATTATCCAAGATTGAGCAATATAATTAATTTTTGGATTAGCTAATTAAGCTTACTATTTCACTTAATTAGTTTTTTTATATATTTTGATTACGCGCATGTAAATCATTTTAACATCTTAACACTTGAGATTATAATAATTTATGACTCAAAAAATAATCCGACTTGAAAAATCTAGGTTCGGGTTGACCCAAATAATAAGCGGGTCAGGTTCGAGTCAAATTTATTCGGGTCAGACTCGAACTTGACCCGTTGACCCAAATTGACACCCGAACCTGGCATATTCAAACTTTTGCAGGTTAAAGAAATATGATATCCATTATTATTGTGAAATATGGCAACATAAGCTCAACATATAAAGTTTGTCTATAAATAATATAACAAGGTAAAAAAATATCCCCAACTTTTGAAATTATGTGAGCAAAGAATATTATCGAGCTGTATTAAACTTCTCTATATTTAAAAAATAATTTAAAAAATAGAAATAAATTTAATATGATGATTGAGATAAGTATTATTGAATGGGCTTAAGGGTGAATATTTTGTTGCCAAATAAATATTGAGAAAAAAAACAATGTCATGCTAGCTATAAAGGTAGTATTGGATATCTACTGATCATAAAGTGGCATTAGATAGATGTGCTCCTATGTGATCTTGTGATAACTCATGTTACACAAAAATAAAATAAGTCTTTAAAATCATTCCTATTTTTAATATAATATTAAATATTTAAATATTAGTTATATAAATATTAAAATTTTTTATGATATATAAATATGTAAAATTTATATAAAAAGAATAAGAAGATCCTATAATTAATTAACTCAAATAAAAATATAAAATCAATCGCCCGTGATTGGGGCGATAAGAGAGGCAGGCCTACTCCTCTGAATTATTTATTTATTTATTTTTTAACATTTTTAAATAACTTTAAATAACATTATTTATTTATTTATTCCTTCAAGAAATACATTATTTCTTATTTCTATATCCTTCACACAATTTTAATTTTATGAATATCCATTGTTTTTTTTTGTTTTTTCTACTTTCGCTCACTCCCGCGAATGTTAATTTGATATCCCGCTTCGTCATCTTGAAACCTAAGGTCGATTTATTAATTACTTATTATGATGCTCGTTCGCACCTACACGGGGCGTACTGCTACTGCGGAATCCAAACTTAGAACAAGGTCGATTTAAACCCGCACCGCCTCACGTCCACCCTATAAATATCTCTCTTATACACGGCATTCTTTTTTCTTTTGAGGCAGCATCAATACCATCCTTCGCTTGCAAACCCTATCTAGGGTTTTTCTCTTTATTATCTTCAGTTTAGGGTTTTTACCCTTTTCTCTTGTTCTTCATCTTTGATTTCCGATTCGAATCTTGCTGCAACCATGTACCCGAACGATGCGGGTCGGAAGAGAGGAAGGTCTGACGCTGCGAATGGGAATGGTTCCGTTACCAGTACTAAGCGATCGAAAGGTGAGGACGCTAATTTTTTTTTAATGTTTTTTACGGTTATATTTATGTGCGACTCTGTGTTGGATCTACTGATGTGTCTGGTTGTCTTCGGTGGTTAGGGATTTTCTTAACATCTCCCGGTTTGATGCTTTGTGTTTGCTCTCTTATTCTGTGTTGAAGTTGACTAGCTTGAGGCTCTCATGAAGTGGTTGCTTTGTCATGTTTAGTGCATATATTGTTCTTAAGCTCTAAAGAAATTGTATCGTGTTATATTTGCGGATAAGTGTTTAAATCGTTGATGTTTCTTTTGATTTGTGCTGGATCTTCGATAATTTTCTTCTTACATGACTAAACAATGTTAATTGGTTGATAAATGGTCAGTAGATCATCACATGAGAAGTTGCTGTGTACGATTGTTTTAGCTTTTTAAACACAAACATGAAAGCTCCGTGGATTAATCTGTCAGTTTTTAATAATAATAAGCTTTTGGCTTGTTTACAAGCTGACGAAGACTGACAAACAAGTTTTGAAACGGTCAGAAGCTTATGTTGTTTGTCAATACTTTACTTTGTTTTATCTTTTAATCTATAAGCACAATGATATGTAAACTTTTGCGTTGTTATATTTTCAGGACGCAATATAAAAACCATTCCACGAATGAGATTTTTCTTTTCAATTAGCGAAAGCTATAAATGGAAGGGACAACAGGATAATCTTTGGTTCAACGCCAAAACATTTGCTAATAAATGACTGTTACTTAGGCCTAACTTCAAACCTTTTAAAATCTTTACTAAAGTTTAGGCCTAATTATTGTTAATGGTTATATTTATTTATATTTTTTGTAAGTTGACCAAATGGGATTCCTATCGTCCCTAATATGCTACCCCTAAAACGTTGCTTTAGTAATATCTCAGTCAGTGTATGATATATCCATTTTACTAAACATGTTCTTTTTAATCAACAAGACTGTCTCATCGTGATAATGATTCTAATATTTGTAATTCAAGTTATCATTTATTTTTTGAATCATTAAGATCAATAATTAGCAAACATTTAACTGAGAACATAGATTAATTTTATGCAACAGAAATGGAGTCCAATCAACCTGGTTTAGGAGGCAAATCCAAGCCATGCACCAAGTTTTTCAGGTTCTAATCTTAACCCATGCAAGATAAATATGAAAAGCTGAAGTTACTATTTATTTCAATATATACAATTTAAATAAGAATGTTTTCATAATTTCATGTAACTACAATGTTTTTCTAATTTCAGTTAACTACAATGTTTTCTATCTAATGAACTGGTGATCTAAGCTTGTGATACAGGTCCTGAATTAATCAAGATAACAAGTTTTTTTACAGTGTAATTTGGTCACAAACAATATCTGGCATGGATTTAACTGGTAGCAGCCCATGTGCAATTAAGCACTTACAGAGGCAATGGAAGTAAAAACTGCTTCATAGAAAATGACATGGTGATAAGCATTTTGAAATTTTTGAGGAATGCACCAACTGATCTTTATCATCATAGTTTCAATATCTTTTCTCTGATATATTTTCAAACTAAATTTGACTTGATAAGGCCATACATTCATTTGATAATGTTTTTTTTATTAAGGTGATTTATTTAATGAAGGTAGTGAAATGACTTGTGATAAGAGTTCTTGATTGTAGCATCAAATGCCAACAAATATTTTAGTAATGCGTCAACTCAATTTTTTTCATCATAGTTTGAACATTTCTTCTCCCCTATATATTTTAATGAAATTAGCTTTGGTTAGGATTTGATAGTTATTTCTTTTTGTAAAGTATCTCAGTGAATGAAATGGAAGAACTCGTGATAGGTGTTCTTGATGAATCAACAAATGCCAATAGATATTTAAGTATTGATTGATAGTTTCCCACCAAGTTCCATATATGTTTTGCAGACTAGTAATATTAGTAGTTTTGTTTCTTTATATATCTCCATCTCTTAATATTGTTTGGTCACATCTATCATTTTATGAGCTTTTTAATTGTTTTTAGGGTTTTTGTGGAGGCAATTTTCTTATGATTCTTTGGAGTTGTCCTCATAACCTGATTCTTTTTTCAAAAATCATGGTTTTTTTGTTGCATGCATTAGGTTTGATGCGCTCACCAAAATAATCATCCCATTTTTGAAAGCAAGTAACAACTTCAAGGGGAAAAAACTGATACTCAATCCATAACATTGAGCAATGTAAATCACTTGATGTAATCAGTTGGTGGTGTTTGTTCAACAAAGGATTTTATTTTGCAGCTGTTTTACCTTCAGGGTGTGTTTTATGTTAGTATTGTTGTTTTACCCATACAGTTATTGGGTCATTGTGTTTTTTCAACTTACATTCTTATCTAAGTCTTTTTCATCATTTCAACTGTTAACTTCATTGGAATTATTCCAATTCGTGTGACATCTGACACATTTTAATGATTTACACTTCTTAAAGATGATTATGTTTTTAATTCTATTATTTTGAATTTTTTTTAAATGGGCAAAATTTTTGACCTACATCATCTAAATTATTTTTTTATAACAATTGCTAAATTAGAAATTCTCAGATCCATTATTTGGTTTAATGCTGCCTCCTGGACTAGTTGCTGCTCTGACTGAAGTTTTAGTTTATCAAAAAGCTTTATTCTTTATTGTGTTACTTTTTATTTTCTTTAAAATGTGGATGCTAAATGTCCATCATGCAACATTTGTCAGCAGATAAAAAACAGGCTTTTTTAAAGCTTTGAACAATTTCTATATGAGCTCTAAAAGTTTGTTTGCTTGGATTATTTCAAATGCATTTTTTGATGTAATCTTCGTAAAAAGATCCTTCCAAGATATTTCTCAACCATCTTACTACGTCCCGTGCAAATTTGCTGCTCAATAGATCTTCTCAATTATTTAATTTGACTCATCATCATTTATTCTAACTCTCTAATCCCTTGCATCTCTCTCTCTTTTCCCTTTAGTACATACCCTCTCCCACTGTTAATATGATTATTTTTATTTTATGATTCTTGCCTTTCTAAAAATTGATCATTATGATTTTTAAATCAATTATTCCTAAATTTGGAAACACATTCTTCAAAACTTCTTTCGTTTCAGTGTTATATAATTTTCAAGTTTGGACATGCCTCCAACACCCACCAATTTGTGTTTCTTGTGCTCAAAATTGTCGTTGATGTTTCAAAATCAAAGAAGAGTTGGGCATTGGCCAAACATTGATCGCAATGGAAGACACACTGAGGACGCATGAGGGACATGTTTATATATTTTTATTCATTGGTTCACTTCTCATGTTATCAGTGGTCACGGGGTTGTTTTAGCTCTTGTTATCCACTATTTCATTTTATTTAGTTTGTTACTGGGTTTGTTGAACTGTCATTTTGTTTTGTTAATCCAGACCAATACTTATATTCCTTTGTTCCAAGCAATGCCTCCGTTTCTTCAAATCAACATTGCAACCCCTACTGTGTGATGTATTTACCCGGGTTCACAACCTCAACACTTTTTCAGAATAGTTTTATAAGAAATGTCTCCATATCTTCAAATCAGCATTGCAATCCTGGTGTGTGACATCTTAACTCCGGTTCACATTCTCGCTTCCCCTTCAGACTAGTTTCATAGCATTGATGATCTTTTATACCTTGGTTTTACCTCACTCTCTTCTCATGCCATTCCTTCACTTTTTTTTTCTTGCATCACACTCCAAGTTCCATCTTTCGCCATTGCTTGTTACAATCAAGATTTTTGGCGCATTTGTATTGTCCGTTTTCCTTCTATTTCGATCCTGCATTTTGCAATCTCTGATTGTTACTTGGCTTCTACTTGTTACTTTTTTGGTATTGGTCTATTATTTTTTTCCAATGGTTTATAATTGATTATCAATAAGTTTATTTGTGTAATCGCGTTATATATTTTTTATAATATTTTTGCTCAATTTTTGTTACCAAATTATCATGAGTTTACCTTTTTTTTTGAATTTTTACTTGAAACACCAAAATGGATGTTTGAATCAAAATTTTTTTCCAAGCTTGTCTGATTGATTTTTCTTTTCTATTATAACACACTATGCCTTCACATTTTAAATCGATACAGTGTTTGTTTGAGCTCTTTGTCTTGTGAGATAGTTCGCCAAAAATTAAGCATCCTGCTCTGGTTACATCCCAATAAGCATATTGAGCCTGATTTGTGGTCAGTTTTCTAAATGCACTTGATTATAAAGCATTTGTATTCGTTGTTTTAACTTCATTCATGATTGACTACATGGACACCTAGACTAATATTTTAGCACTTACTCCAAACTGCCTGACTCTACTTTGTGCTTCGTAGGCAGCATATTGTCTGAGTCAGAGCGACCAAATGTCTTCCTACATTTTTTATTTATACATCTTTATATTCTTCGTCAACATCATTTGTTTTGTGCAAGTGACTAGAAAGAATTTAGCGGTGGAATTCTTTACCTCTTTTACAACTTCAACTTTCTTTTATCATTTTTCATTCCCCAATTATTCATCATGTGCTGAATTGGCATCATATTTTACTCTTGGTTTGACTTGAATGATCCAATGGTTACTCAACATATTTGAAATGAAATTATAGTACTAGGTTTCCTCTTGTTAGCATCTATCGATTAAACAGTTGTTTTTGTGTCTCCAAGCGTCTTATTCTTTGGTTTATGTTCCTTGCAGCACTTCTGGGTGCCCTTTTGGTGAGGGATGCCACTTTCTCCACTATGTACCTGGGGGTTATGGTGCTGTAACACATATAACTAACCGAGGAATCACTGCCCTTGCCCCTACATCAAGAAATCCAATTGGACCAACCCCCATAGCTGATGGCCCTCCAGTTGCCAAGACTCGCTTATGCAACAAGTACAATACCGCAGAGGGTTGCAAATTTGGTGATAAATGCCACTTTGCCCATGGAGAGAGAGAACTTGGTCGGCCGCTCCATTCTGGTCATGAACACCTGATGGCTGGCAGACTTGTTGGTCGCCTCGAGCCTCCTCCTCCCCCTGGCCTTGGTCCAGCCGCTAGCTTTGGCGCCTCTGCCACCGCCAAGATAAGTGTGGATGCCTCTTTGGCTGGTGCCATCATTGGTAAGGGTGGGGTGAACACAAAGCAGATTTGCCGCCTAACCGGAGCTAAACTGTTCATACGTGAGCATGAGACAGACTCAAATCTTAGGAACATTGAACTGGAAGGAACATTTGATCAGATCAAGCAGGCGACTGGGATGGTTCGCGAACTAATTGTTAACATTAGTAGTGCTGGTGTTGTTCCCGTGCCTGTGAAGCCAGCTGGTGGTTTTGGGGCTGGAGGTGGCGGTGGTCCAGGGAGCAATTTTAAGACGAAGATATGCGACAATTTCACCAAGGGAAGCTGCACCTTTGGTGAGAGGTGTCATTTTGCTCATGGGGCTGCCGATCTTCGTAAGGCTGCTGCTTGAAATGTTTGAGCCCACACCTTTTGAGAGGACATTTATAGCGAGCGCTGGTTGGTTTTGTAGTTGATGACTCAGAATGGCTTAAGAACTGGTAGTTTCTTATTGTTGTTGCATCTCTTGAGTAGTTTTCTCTAATGATGTTTGATATTTATCAGCAGTTTCTATTCATGCTCCATCTGCAGCTTCACAATTGTTTTTCTTTCTATCTGCTTTTTATCCATGCACGTCTTATTTAGTCGATTGGTATGAATTGATATTTATATTTGTTTTCAAGTAATATAATATTTGTTCATAGGTTAACTGCAGATGGGTGTGTTGTGGTCCTCCTTTTGATTTGAATATGGGGGAGAACATTATAATTCTCTAACTTGTTCTGCGGGAAATGCTTATTGCTCTGGTGTTAGGTTAAACATCTCAATACCACTGTTTGATTGTTATTATTTTGATGAGATATGAACCCTTGGCTATTCTAAGTTGTGGCTTGTAATGACTACGGATGATCGGATTTTGTTTTATGGAAATTGCCATGCCGATCAGAGGAATCTGAGGGTCCGTTTGTTTGGGCTTTTGATTTTGCAAAATTCAGTTTAAAAATTGGTTTTAAACAAGTTGAGTTAAAAAGTTATATCAAAATGATTGTCGGTTAAGAGAGAGAAATGATGTTTTTTAAAACTGATTTTTAAAAGTAGTAAATTAAAACAGACATTAGATAATTTAAACGGTATTTTTAAAAATAAAAAGCAGAAAAAAAAAAGTACATCTCAAACAACCCTGAATTCAGTATAGCACGTTGACGACTGAATCGTAGAAATCGAGTTTAATGAAAATGTTTAACTGAAATGAATGCTTTTCTCAAGTTTAATATGATCAACTTAGCTTAATCTCAGGCACAGTAATGATTTTGATTCTTAAAAAGGATAGTGCATGTACGCATCATACAACTGAATGAAACGAGGGTTGTGAATAGTGATGAGTTCATAATTCGGGTGCTTCCATGAGGTAAGGTGCTTAAATAGTTTTGCAGTGCAATGACAATTTAAGCAGGTAGGGTCTGTTTGGATGGTTATAGTATTTTGAAAAATTAATTATAAAATTGATTGTGAGAAATAGTTTTTTAAAAAATATTGAGTATTATAAATTTATATATATATATTTAAATATCAGTTTGTTAATTGTCATCATATTTTAATATTTTGATTCTCAAAAATAAAATTTTATTATAGTTTTTTTTATTAAATACATTATGATTGCTTTCTAATTATTTTTTGGAAATCAATATAGTTATAAAACTATCTCAAATATATTTGTATTTTCAAAAATGGATGAATAGATAAAAGGATGAAAAACTTATTTTAACTACAGATGTAGCAGTTTGGTTGGAAGGTTTCAAGAATGTTGTGGTTCAAATTTTAAATGTAGCAGTACTAAAATTTATATTATACTTAAAATAATCATGAATTTTAAAATTTAGCTATAAAGTAGCTATTAAATCTCGCTTCTTATTTTGCTCTTCAATTCTATTAAAGGAAACTCTTTTTAGGATATATCTCTCTAAAGCTTCTTCTCTAAACATAGGGAGTGAAGGTACCACGAAGGTAACAACAAGGTCAATAATTATTGTAATATTACATGTAATTCACTTATTACATTTATGATATAAAATTATGGTTCTTAATGAGAAAACTATTTAAGTATGGTGGCCATGCCCACTTTGCAATCTTGGAGTAGCAAAATGAGGCTTTCACCACCTTGATACTTAACACAAGGTTCTAAAGAAATTATCTCATAAATACCTTCCCAAATATTTTTTTTTTATAATTTCTTAATGGGTGATTTGCATACATACCACACAATTCTTATGTATTTATATCTAATATTTAAACTTTAATATCACATCAAAAATATCATTATCGCTCATTTTTTAAAAGTGAGAAATACTTTTTTAAATATAGAAAAATGTTAGATAAGTGAATAACTAATTTCAAGTATTAGATATGTTAATACATAAGAATTATGTGGTATGTATGTAAATCTTCATTTCTTAATTCTTCTGCCTAAAAACTTTCACATATATATATCCATGTCCTTATATTATTGAGTTGACTAATTATTTTTGATGAAGATGCACCAATTATAGACGTGGTAAGAAGAACAAAATGATAGTGAGGGATAAGATGGCACACTCAAAGGCCATACTCATCAACATGTTGATTGTAAATACGTTAAGAAAGAGAAGATTCATCCCTCTTTGAAGGTCTAGATTTATGTGCATGCTTGTTTATGTGACTTTTAGGGTTTAGCCCTAATATTACGCTCATATAATCACAACTCTTATAACCTAAAGCAATTAGAATGTGGAGATTGAATGCTATAGATGTGCAGAATGATGAATGAAGAATAAAAATAAGACCTACAATGCAACCTAGGCTATCAAATATGTACATAAGTAATTAAATATATTATATCAAATATTACATAATTTAGTCAAACAATATAGTAGCAATAATTAAGCCAATATCGAACTTTAAATAACCTATTGAATAATAACTAAGTTAGTCATGTTCATGAATAAATGAATTGAACTATATTCAAACTTAGTTCATTTAACCTTTGAGCTTTTGACAAACATTCAAATTGTTCAATTACTAACACTAATAAGCATTAATTGAGCTAGTTATTGAGCTAGTTATTGAGCGCACTGTATCGCTTTTGTATTCTCTTTGATATTTTGGTATTCTCATAATTCTGAATGTTTTTATGTAATCATTTTTATTCATTCGGCTTTTTCTAACCCTACAAACTCATGTTCTAGGATAAATAATGTTTAACGAGTGTAAAATCATAATTGGAGATGATATGATATATTGTGATCGTATTATCTATTGTTGCATATGTTGCTTCTTGCCCACATGGTCATGGTTTTTTGCATCTTATTTTATTTATGAGCATTTTTTATTGTAGGCATGTTCCTTCACATTGTATAATATTAAATTTGCACACCTACATAATATTTCACTATCCAAATATTATGGATTAAGGATTATTTTTTTCTACAAGTTTTGTTAGACATTCTAAGTTATATAAATTACTTATGTAGATGATTTGTATGAGTTATAGAATATTATTTGTGTGTGTATGCTTTAGATAAAATAAAAGGGGCACTTACATACATATCAGATAATTAATATATATTTACATATCCAACACTTAGTGAAATACACATTTTTATGCATAAGAAAAATGCTCTTTTTTATAAATATCAATTTTTAGGTGCTAGATATATAAATGCATAAGAATTGTGTGCTATGCATGTAAATTTCCTTAAATAAAAATCATAAAGATTACTCTCCTCTTAATAATTTTTTGCGAGAAGTCGTAATTGTGGTAGAAGTGAAATGGGAGGCTAGGGAAGAAAGAAACAAAGAAGCAAATCAAGAAGCAAATCAAGATGCAAAAGGAAGCACATGGAATAATAGACCGCTTAATACAAAATGGACCTACCCATTTTCCCCTTTAGGTTTCATTGCTATCGCTTGCTTCACTCAAGAGAAGATAAAAGCCATAAGCCCACCACTCAAACTCGAACAATATGAAGAATGAACTAAGGTAGAACACAAAATGGCCTCTTCGGGCCTCAACTTTTTTGGGACTAAAGTATAATAACAACTATTGAAAGGTGGGTATTCGATTAAGAGATTTCAGATCTAGTAATTTACAACTACAAAACGAATAAAATAAAAGATTTGGAGATGAAACTCTCATTAATCATAGAGTAATATGCAAAAATGTAGGCAATTTAGAGAAGCAACATAACAATAAAATTCAGCTATGAAAAATTAAATATAAGTCTTAGTTCCAATTTAACTTGAAATTATTTCAACCTAGTTGAAGCTAGCTTGGGTATAATTAGATAAAGTTGCAAGTGTGGCAATTGACTTTAAGGTTAATTAGAAATGAATTGAGTTGATTTTAATGCGAGTTAATGTTTAAATGATTTTCGAGGAAGTTTTAAATTTTAAGCATGATTGGTAGGCTCACTCATATTGTAGTACCTAAATGCTCCAATATATGTCTTGAAAGGTAAAATTTTAATTTAATTTTCTTATATTTTAGCTTAATTTATTTTAATATAAATATTTTATTTGAAAGATGGATAATAAATTATAAAATAAGAGGTTCTAATTCATATTCTTAGAGAAATAATAAAAAATCACTATACCATCAATCATTTGATTCTAAATGACATTATTTATTTTTTGAGAAATTTACATATATAACACACAATTCTCATAAATTAAGAAAAGTGATATTTTTATTGTAATAATAAAGATTTATGTACCATATATATATATATATATATATGTATATATATATATATATATATATATGTATATATATATATATATGTATATATATATATATATATATGTATATATATATATATATATATATATGTAAATGCCCCCTTTTTTTTTCATAACTTAATTCTATCAAATCTAAGCTACAGTATTTGTTTGAATTATAATAACTTGCACTTTATCTAATCATCCCTTATTTTATTTTTATTATTTAATTATTATTATTTCTCACAAAAAATTAAAACACTACTTCCAATATCACTTTATCTTTATTAAGTTAATTTAAAAAAATGCTAATAATTAAAATCAATTAGGAAACTCAATCCAATTCCCGACTTATATCAAACAAATTTATCTCATATAATTTGCTTCTCAATAAATAAGCACTCTAGTGATACCTTAAAAAAAATTAATTTTTTTTGAAAAATTAAAATCAACGCCCTAAGCAAGTTAATATTTTTTAAGGAAAAAAAAAAAGATGAAAATAATAAATTTTCTCGAGTCTTTCTTAATTAAAAGCCTAAAAGACTACAGAAAGTCTTGGTATCAAGATTTGACCTTTTTTCCTCGCAGCCGCCCTGTTGTTAAGTGTATTCTCATCGAAATTACCGATCTACCCCTTTTACTGTTTTCTACGCCATTCGCTCGGTAAACTTCTCCATTCTGCGTAAATTATCAATTATTTGTATATTGCGTTTTTAATATATATTTATTTTATATTAATTATAAAAATGTATCTATTATATATATATATATATATATATATATATATTTATATTATCATAAAATTAATATTATATTAAAACATAATATTTTATAATTAATACATAATAAATTTATATTAATCCAACATCATATGAAATTATTTTATTAAAGTCTGAATTTAAAATTATATAGAACTTTGCATATAATACTCTCTTCGACTTATAGGTATTATTGGAATAATCAAAAACTTTTGAAAAATTCTGTTCAAAATTTATTTAAAATAAATTTAAAATTATTTATTTTAAAATAAATTTAATTTAAAATTAATTAATTATTAATATATTTTATTTGTATCAAAAGAAATTTTAAACAACTAAATTTTATCTAATTATTTATAAATTATGTTCATCCTAAATAATTTAATTAATTTATTTATTTTTACCTTAATTTTTTTTATCTGAATTTGGTCCAACCTAAAATTTTGCCGTTGATCTTGTTAGAAGTCGGGCAGAATTAGGGGTATTATAGTCATGAAGGCATAATAGGAACTATAAAATCGATAATTATGTAAACGTATAACGGTTATCGTCGTAAATTCTAATTAGATTCCTCGGCTTTGCTGCGAACTGGTTCTGTCCGCCTGGTTTCGCTCTCATAGGTCACAATTTTTTTCATTTTTTTTTATTGACATATTTTTTGATTTCGAGAGTTGTAAATTGCGTTTTTTTTACTTCATCAATTGGAAACAAATGATTTCTCTTCTCATTTTTTTGTTAAACCCTAGACCTTGAATCACTCCGATCTTGGTTTTTTGTTGATGTCTGATTTTCTGACTGGTATCAATTTTGTTGTAATTTCGCTCCTCAGTTCAACTTGTTTTTAAAGAGTATTTGCGGAAGAGAGTAAGCGATGAGTTTCTTCAGAAGCGTCACCGCGCTCTCGAAGCTCCGGTCTCGCCTTGTAAGGAGTTGTAATTTTGGGGTGGTGTTTTGTGTTTTTATTTCTGTTGTTTATGCGCTGAGGTGAACTGATGGGTTTCGTATTGTGATATTTGTTTGGAATGTTGTTGTGCAGATTCAGAGTTCTAATTCGTTGGGCTCTGTTCGATGGCTTCAGGTGCACAGTTCTGATCAGGTGAATTTCCACATATTTTGATTGTTGTGAATCTTATTGTAATTGGCTAAATGTTGTCGGTAATTTCTCGTGCCATTTCCCGTATGTCTTTTTTACTTTTGTGTAAACACTTTTGTGTTAGCAGACAACTATGACAATGGAGTTACTTTACGGTCCCTTTTTTTTGTTTTGTTTTTTTCGTGCTTATTTGATCCAGGGTTGAACATTTTCATCATCTTCTTATGTGTTAGTTTCTATCATGTATTCGTTTAATGATGTTTATTGTGCAGGATCTGCGTTCTCAACTAGCTGAGCTGATACCAGAACAGCAAGTATGTTTTTTTGTTTCAGTATTTTCTTTTGCCGATTGAGTTTTTTTTATTATTTCTTATTTTATATCCGTTCTATCCGGATTTCAGAAGTCTAGTGGTTGTTTTCTAAAATTTTTAATAATAATACAGAGGTGATTTGTTCCTTATTAATTCAAAATTTTCAATCCTTTCCCCTCTCAAGTTATGAAATTGCACATTGCCTCTCTTGAAAAGAAAAAAAGTCCCTTTTAAAATTTTCAACAAGACTTGCTTTAGTTGGTATGAACTGGTTAAGTGTTCTAAAGTGCTAGTAGAGTTTAAATTCTGTATGAATTTTTGTCCAGGAACGGTTGAAAAAACTAAAAACTGATCATGGTAAAACTCAACTTGGGAACATCACGGTTGATATGGTAAGCAATCATGATGTTGTTTTGCAGTAGGTTTGTATTTTATTTTATTTTTATTTTTTTGTTGAGGTTTGCTGTAAAATTATTATACCTAACAATTCAGTACTATTTAAAGGATTTCTGATTGGCTTCCTACAGGTGATTGGTGGAATGCGAGGAATGACGGGTTTGCTATGGGAAACATCATTACTAGATCCAGAAGAGGTGGAATTTTTTCTCTCCCCCTCTCTCTCATTCTCTCTCTCTCTCTCTCTCTCTCTCTCTCTCTCACACACACACACACACACACACACACACACCTACTCTGTCTTGTTTTGATAGAGGTTAATGCTGAAATCTCCATATAATTCCTACGAATAATTACGAAGTCCAAGGTTATCTTGGTTTTCATAAGAACTTTGTTGATAAGGGTATTCCATTGCAAGCCGTCTTATTATGAATATTTTTCAGGGTATTCGCTTTAGGGGTCTTTCTATTCCTGAATGTCAAAAGCTCTTGCCTGCTGCGCATCCTGGAGGGGAGCCATTACCTGAAGGTCTCTTGTGGCTTCTTTTGACTGGGAAGGTGATTGTTTTACTGTATTTTAAGCATGGTTCAACTCATGACTCAGAATGCTGATTTTTTTCATGTGAAATGTTGCTCATTATAGCCATAATATTTGTTTTTACTTGTTTAAATGAGGCTAAAGACTTCATGCCTTGTCAATCTACAAGAAATATTCATGACTTTTGATAGTCCCAACAGTGCTGTTGGAAAATTATATCCCTTGCCAACAGCAGCTTTGGAAATCGCCTACTTGCAAATACTTTTTTTAACAAATGCTTCTCTGGAGCTGTGACGTAGAGCTTGTTTAGGGTTTACACAGCAGCATGGACAGCTTTTGTGCCCCTAGCCTTATCAGTTGTGCTCCAAGAGTGTACAAAGTGTCTTAATTGTGGGATGGTGCCAAGGATGCCCACCGACAATACCTGCTTGTTAAGTGAAGTTCTTCCGTGACTACACTGTGCAGCAACCATTCACAATTATATTATGTCAAACTTATTTATAGTTTATATTACATGCATCTTTACATATTATGGGCGATAGAAAAGCTTTGCTTGATCATGCAGTTTGTAATTTGTATCGCTGTTATTACCTGTTTTGAAACCTTTACATGGCAATAAGAAAATATTTCAGGGTACTTACTAAAGCCATAAGATGCAGGGTGAATTTTTTTTTTTTCCTTTATCAACCATTAAATAGATTTTCATCAGCAACGTGTTGATATTGTTCCTATTCTTATGTTATATTTTTTGAGATATTGTTATGAGCTTATGGATTACAGATCTCATACTTGTGGCAAAATAGTTTATTCCATCGTTTGTCTTGTTTTACTAATTAGCCCAGGTTTGCTGTACAGCCTTAATATTTTTAATTTCATTGTATAATGGATCCCAGCTCCGCATTTGTTATAGCAAGTTCGATATCTTTATAAGATGCATTTCTCGATGATTATTTGAGTATGGACCATATGTAAGTATCACATGGTTTGCTTGCTGACTGTGCTCCCAAATCCATTTGCAAACCACCTCAATTCTATTATTTGCTTACTTAGTGTTCATCCAATCACTGTTCCAATTCATAAAAAGATTGATGGGTATTATTGTGACACCAACCTTTTTTCATGCCTTCCCATCCATTATCTAAAGTTCTAAGCTAAAGTCTAAAAATTTCATAAAGTACAATGTGCAAGTTGAAATTCATAAGAAAAATTGTCTTGATGTCATATTTTATTTTTTTCAATGCTAAAATTATAAAAAAAATTTGTACATTATACTCCAAGAGTACCCAATCACTTCTATGGATTCTTTGGCCGCAAAACACTTGGACAAATTGCTCTAACATTTTTCTTTGGCTTGGTCATTGAGTAGTGGCATTTTGCTTTACCTTGGTGTGCTAATAGGTTAGATCATAAGGAGAAGAACTCTATTGAGATAACTGGGGTACAAATCCATTTAGGAAGAAAAAACGGCCCTTTAAGATGAGAACAAGAGTCATTTTGTGTAACACCCACCCTTATAACATATGTAAGCATTAAGTATTCTATTTGACAACTTAAAACCAATGATAAGAATGTATTAATTGTAAACTTTAGTCTATTTCATTTTAAAACATGAGGTCTATTTATCCAATGAGTCTGAAATATGATGACTTTTTATTTAAGAATGTATGCAGTTAGATTCTTTTGAAACTTGAACTGTACAATATAATTTCTTTTTTTCACGTTAATCACAAGGTTTATAAGCGCATAAATTGTCAAATACTCCATGAATTAGCTTGATGCATAACTTATAAAGGTGATTTACGTATAGGAACACATCACTTATTGTGCATGCATGCAGTAAGGGTGTCTTTCTCACATGTTATATATTATTGATAATGATGATTATGTCTATTTTAGGTATATATTTGTCTTATATTTTATTGCTTAGCCTTCCAAAAATGATGAGATCTTTATTGATGATCAATATAAACCCTAGTTATTTTAATCAACAAACATAAACTGTTTTTTCTAATTGCAGTAGTGGATCCTAAAAAATTATGCTAATGCCCCTTGGTTCTTTTTTGCCCATAACCATTATCTTGATAGAGAAGGGGAATAGTTAGAAAGGGGAAGAGACATTAGACTATTAGAGGGAGAGAAAGAGAGAGAAAAAAGAAGATGAATTGAGGGGACACCAAGAGATAAGAGATAGAGGACGAGAGATAAAATGAGAGGAATAGAAAGAAGTAATGGAAAAGGACAAGAATATAGATTCTAAATTGAAAAAGACTATGTGAGGGCATAAGACATCATATTGCAACAACAACAACAACAACAAGCCTTAATCCCACTAGGTGGGGTCGGCTACATGAATCCTTCGTCTCCATTGTGTCCTATTATGTGTCAAATTCTCATTTAATTCAAGTATGCTAAGATCATTTTTTATACATCTTAACCAAGTCTTTTTTTTAGTCTGCTCTACCTTTCTTAATAAGGCAAATCTAATCTATCTACTCATCATGGACGACGCTTTATGTGGCCAAACCATCTAAGGCGACTCTCCCTAATCTTATCTACCACCGAGCTACTCCAACTTTTTCCCAACATACTCATTTTGCATTCTATCTCTAAGAGTAAAGCCACTCATCCACTGAGCATCCTCATCTCTGTAACACTTAACTTAGTCTTATGCTTCTCTTTATTTGGCACAACATTCTAAGTCATTGCAGGTCTTACCACCGTCTTATAAAATTTTCCCTTAAGTTTAAGTGGAACTTTTCTATCACATAATAGGCGGATGCATCCACTTCAACCATCTAACTTGAATTCTACTAATAACATCTCCATCTATTTCACCATCATTTTGAACAATAGAGCCTAAATATAATCGCCACTCTTATTAATGATTTGATCACCTAAAGTTACAACACTACCACTAAAACTTCTACAACTAAAATTACACTCCATATATTCAGTTTTAGATCTACTTAAATGAAAACCTTTAGACTCTAAAGTTGACCTCCATAATTCAAGTTTTCGTTGGACTCCCTCTCTAGTCTTATCAACAAGAAGAATGTCATCAACAAAAAGCATACACCAAGATACATCGTCTTGTAAATGCCTCGTAAGAACATCCATAACTAAAGTAAAAAGATAAGGGCTTAATGTTGATCCTTGATGTAATCCAACTGAAATAGGAAAATATTTTGTCAATCCTCCTTGTGTTTGGACACAAGTAACAACTCTAGTATACATATCTTTAATGACTTGAATATTAACTCCTTTCGTTTAGAACTCTCCAAAGAACATCTCTTGAGACTTTATCATAAGCTTTCTCTAAATCAATAAATATCATATTTAGATCCTTCTTACTTTCTCTATGCTTCTCCATCAAACCTCTTAACAAATGTATAGCATTCATAGTAGA
Source organism: Cymbidium sinense (assembly GCA_021442155.1). NCBI lineage: Eukaryota > Viridiplantae > Streptophyta > Magnoliopsida > Asparagales > Orchidaceae > Cymbidium > Cymbidium sinense. The sequence goes on from CM038215.1 coordinate 268,169,010, forward strand.
AATACCCATTCACCATTTTTATTCGTTCAACCTGTATTGTGGAAGTCTACCATACTTACAAATGAGAATAGTTCATTAACCTAGGCATGGGTTGTTTTTCATAATAAATCATAAAAAGTGTTTCAAACGTGTGAGGTAGAAATGGAAATAGAGATGAAAGGAGAATTAGAGGAAGTTAATCTTTTATAACAATCTTATGGCAATATTTCTAACGTCCATTATATTAATTGTAGTAGCATATGATTTTCGGCATATCATAAAACATAAAATAATAGAATGCTTAATAATTTGTGCAAGCAGTGTATCATCTAATAGAGAAGAGGCACGAGGCAGGAGGAAGAAAATGAGCTGACCATTGGTAGGATCATGAGAAATGTTTACAATATAATCATTAGAATGGAAATTAAAAAGATCACGTTGTGAATGCTCTATAAACTAAAAGTCTATGAAATCATCACGCCACCTTTCCAATGTGACAGTGTAATTTGTTGTTCTAATTGGAATTTTAAAAATTGCCATCTTGGTTTAATTAACCCATTTTTTGTTGGATGGCTATCTTCATAACTTGGCATAGACATTGGTAAGACAGCTGGTTAAAGTTTTAATTTTGTCCTTGATTGGAGCTGTTTTAGTGCTAAATCACAATATCACATTATAGTAGATTTCTTGGTATAGCTTAAAAATGATATGCTAGTTTAGCTGAAGTAATTTTCAGAAATACTATTTAGTTGGTGGAGATAGGATCGATGGTTAAGGATTATGATGTAAAGAAGTTGAATAAAGCTAATTTGGCTAGAAGTTATAAAGGATTGCTTCCAAAAGAAGAGTTTGTACGCTCATACACAAAGAATGAATGGAGAAAAAGGCTTCGCAATGCCCACCCTCACATTGTTGGGTTGTGAGGCTAATAATTCTTCTGATTGTAATACTGATTATTGTGATGTGTGTTGTTACTTTCCTGCATATTTGCGTATGCCTACATTGTACTGATAAGCTTGACCATTGTTTATCGCGGTTCAGGTACTAATGCATTGTGAGATTTACATTTTCTTTATTTGAATTTTCAAGTAATAGATGTTGGAATCTTTGTTCATTTTGCATTCTTGCATAGGCCTAGACCAATTTTTTCTTTTAAGATATGACAGGGAATATCAGGTCATACTGCTTGATCTCAATATTCTGATTTATAGTACATGTCCACCTTCAGGTGCCAAGTAAAGAGCAAGTTGATGCATTATCTAAAGAGTTGCATAGCCGCTCTACTGTCCCAGGTTTTTCCATTTAATATTTTTTTGTCCTTATATTGTAGCTATTTACTGAATTTCTGACACCACTTCACGGTTAAACATGTATCTATTGTTTGGCGCAACTAATCATGGTCTGAGGGAAATATATGCAAAGAAACCTTTGCCTGTCTTTCATGTGTTTCTTTGCTGACCGCGTGTAATTGGCCCATGCAAAACCGTGCATCAATGTGCGCACCATCAAAGTTATGTATATATGTTTCTAGGTAGGAATGAAGTGTTTTGGTGTTCATGGCATTTCCTGTTTCAGTAATTTTTGGTGATTGTTAGACGTGATGCCTTGCTAAGTATTGACAATCAAGCCATTTTACAGATGCAAAAAAGATTGTAAAGAATACCTATAGACTTTGTGGGGATATTGTTCATTTTAGTGCGTTGCTGTTTCACAATCCATTTGATTTTTTTTTTTTGGTTTATGTTTAAAGATAGAGGCTTAGAAAGCTTGAGAAAGTATACGCCTCTTCTCTCTGCTGTCTCAAATTTTAAGAGTCACCGTTAGGGACGCACAGACCCTGGCCAATTCCTCATTGCTGACTCTCTTTGATGGTCTGGCATATTGCAGAGGTGGGATAGAATAGCTGGCATTCATGCTTCTTTTTTTGTTGCATTTATGATGCACGCTGGGCATTGTACAATGTCTGACGTCTTGACTTTAGGTGCAAATGTGGTTATGATTCTGTAGAACATTGATGTAAATAAAAATAAAGATAAGCACATTTTTTTAGATCTGTTGATGGAGAAGGAATCAATGCAATGGTGTTCATTGTTATAATTGAAACTTTTTTTACGTTTTTTTTTTTTTGCAGATCATGTTTACAAAGCAATTGATTCCCTCCCACTATCTGCCCATCCAATGACTCAATTTTCAACCGGTGTTATGGCTCTTCAGGTTGGACACCTTCTCAAATTTTCTGGTTTCAATTTTACATTTTAGCCAGCAGATATTGCAAATTGTACCTTACCTTGGGTATGCATTTTCCTAAAACATCTGCGTGTTCATTTCAGGTTCAGAGTCAATTCCAGAAGGCCTATGAAAATGGACTTTCTAAAGCAAAGTGAGTCCCTTGTCTGTGCTTGTTAGCTGCTTATCCACAATGATATCTTGATATAATAGCCGAATATTTGGTTGTGTAGGTTCTGGGAGCCTACATATGATGATTCTCTGAATTTAATTGCTCAGCTTCCAGTGGTGGCATCTTATATTTATCGAAGGTAATTTTATTTGAAAATTTGTCAGTATATTTTAAAATATGCGAGCTTTTACTGTTCATAAAGACTGAATAAACTGTAACAGATGTTCATAAATAATGAATTTCTATCTATGCATGATGCAAGAAATCTTATTTCAGAATACCTTGTTATGTTGCCGTTCACTGTCACCTACCGTCATATATATATTTTTTTATCTTGTTCATTGTTCTTGTACACTTTTTGTTTGAGATTTTATTTCAAATATTCTTTTGCAGTGATCATTATAGAGGAATTAAGTTAATGTGTCAAACATTAAAATTATGGGAGAGAGTAATTGAGCATAGGTTACGATGTGATACAAAAGTTTCTTAAAATCAGTTTGGTTTCATGCCAGGTAGATCTATTATGGATGCTATACATTTGTTGAGAGGTTTGATGGAGAAGTATAGAGAAAGTAAGGAGAATTTACATATGATATTTATTGATTTAGAGAAAGCTTATGATAAAGTTTCAAGAGATATTCTTTGGAGAGTTCTAGAAAAGAAAGGAGTTAATATTGGTTATATTCAAGTCATTAAGGATATATATACTAGAGTTGATTTTGCTATTTCAGTTGGATTATATCAAGGATTGGCTTTAAGCCCTTATCTTTTTTTGCTTTAGTTATGGATGTTCTTACTAGGCATTTACAGGAAGATGTACCTTGGTATATGCTTTTTGCTAATGACATTCTTCTTGTTGATAAGACTAGAGAGGGAGTCCAAGCGAAACTTGAATTATGGAGGTCAAACTTAGAGTCTAAAAGTTTTTGTTTGAGTGGATCTAAAACTGAATATATGGAGTGTAATTTTAGTTGTAGAAGTTCTAGTAGTGGTGTTGTGATATTGGGTGACCAAGTCATTAAAAAGTATGAGCATTTTAGATATTTAGGCTTTATTGTTCAAAATGATGGTGAAATAGATGAAGATGTTATTAGTAGAATTTAAGTTGGATGGTTGAAGTGGATGAATGCATCTGGCATGTTGTGTGATAGAAAAGTACTGCTTAGACTTAAAGAGAAAATTTTATAAGATGGTGATAAGACCTTCAATGATTTATGGTGCAGAATGTTGGCCAATAAAAGAGAAGCATAAGACTAAGTTAAGCGTTGCCGTGATGAGGATGCTCAGGTGGATGAGTGACTTTACTCTTAGAGATAAAATGCAAAATGAGTATGCTCGGAAAAAAATTAGAGTAGCTCCAATGGCAGATAATATTAGATAGAGTCTCCTTAGATGATTTGGCCACATAAAGCATCGGCCGTCCGATGACCCGGTACGGAGAGTAGAAGTATTAGATTTGTTTTATGTTAAGAAAGGTAGAGGTAGACCTAAACAAACTTAGTTAAGATGCATACAAAATGACTTTAGTTACCAGAAATAAATGAGAATTTGACAATAATAGGATACAATGGAGAAGAAGGATTTATGTAGCCGACCCTACATAGTGGGATAAAGGCTTGTTGTTGTTGTTGTTGTTCATTGTTCTTGTTTTGTATGCATCATCCTAAAACTGTTTTAGTTGCGAGTATAACTTGTGCTCATGGATGCCTTTTGTTGACATCATGTTACTTATTTACTGTATTTGAAGGGTGTATAAAAATGGACAAGTCATATCTGCTGACAACTCTTTGGATTATGGTGCAAATTTCTCTCGCATGCTTGGATTTGATGATAAAAAAATGCAGGAATTGATGAGGCTTTATGTCACCATCCACAGGTTGGTAGCAGGATTTGGTTTTTTATAATATTTTGTTTTGTACACTTTTAAAAATTATTTAAGTGTTCATTTTGTAGAAATATTTTGGCAACTTTTTGTTTGAGATTTTATTTCAAATATTCTTTTGCAGTGATCATGAAGGAGGAAATGTGAGTGCTCATACTGCTCATCTGGTAAGTGTATTGTAGTTTTTGGTTTTTGGTGGCCATAGTTATGATCGTATTTTTAAATGATTTTCATAAACTTTAAGGGATAAAGGTTGCATTAGCAGGATCATAGCAATTTGTTTCTTTTGTATAATTAGCATATGAATGTTATCTTATAATAGTTTGATTTTCTAATTTACTTGTTCAAGCTCTATTATTGTTACCTTTGTGCGACATTTTCTGTGCTGAGAAGTAAACCTGTATGCTCATTAATTTACTATATTTCAGGTTGCAAGTGCACTTTCTGATCCTTATCTTTCTTTTGGAGCTGCACTGAATGGACTTGCCGGACCTCTTCATGGCTTGGCTAATCAGGTAGCTAGCTAGGTTTTCTGTTGTGAAATTTGTGGTGTAATTTGTTTTAGTTGCGTTTTTTGCATCAATATTGTGTCGTTGTTAATTTCCTTATCCTCTGCCCATAAATAGATAGATAATCTGGGTAATGCGAGCAATATATATCTATATCTGAGGGGGAACTTGATAGGTTGTTATTAAGGTTATAGGGGAAAAGTATGGTCATTTTCTTCTTAATTATTGCTAATTTTGCCAAATAATTTGAGATGCATGTTTAGTGATATATAAAGAAGTTTTCGTAAAAGAAAAATTATTTCAACTGCAAGGCGTGAAACCTGTCACATTAGAACACATAACTTAGGGATGGTGCAAAGTTGATTTATAGAAAAGTTTCTGTTCAGAATGTATTTCTGGCTTGCCATTTCTTTATTAATAATTACTAGTTTTGTCAATTTCTTTTGCTAAGCTTTGCTTCTTAGATATCTACTTTAAATTTCAATGCAATACTACTCAACCATTGGTGGTACAAACATTTTTGTCAAGCAATATGATATGCCTAATACACAAAATTATTTCCAACCTCTTGAAGAGAGACCTGTCGCACTGGAACACATTACTTAGAGATGATGCAGAGCTGATTTATGGAGAAGTGTGATGCTTAATTTATTTTTTTTATGCTCTTTTTGGGTCGTTCACCTATTCTGTGCTTCAATTTTCAGGAAGTACTCTTGTGGATTAAATCTGTTGTTGAAGAGTGTGGCGAAAGCATAACAACTGATCAGTTGAAGGAGTATGTCTGGAAAACATTAAAAAGTGGAAAGGTCAGGCATTTTGCTGTTCAGCATATCACTATGACTTTGATTTTGTGCTTAGCATGTTTTTTTAGTACTGCTAGACTATTTACAAACTTGTGGCATGCAATGAAATCCATACTAATAGCATTCAAATTTGATGATTGCATTAAGTTTGAAAATAATTCGAGATACGAGTCCACGAGATTTTTTCTTTTAAATGAAAACATTTGTTCTTCAAATAGAAAGAGAAGATATTGATAAATTATTTCAAGCAATACTGCAATATTATAAATCAAGTATTTGTCGTGCTATCTTTTTGTAAGCTCATTTTTTGTTGACAATATATTCAAGTTGTTTCTAGGTTATGGTGTTGATAGCTTTAAATTATAGTGGATGCTAGATGAAAGAATCAATATAACTATATTTTTTTTGTAAAGGCATTTTATTGTAGGTTTGATGAACGTTGTTAACATAACTTACAGCCAAATGCTCAATTGGTTCCACCAAATACTTATTCTCATCATACATACCCATGGCCCCGACCCTTTGAATAAGCGGACATAATTATTTAGGGGCATTTTGGTTGCCTGTATTTAGAATGCGTTGTAATTAGTTTACATATTTTTTCTCTTTTTTGTTGTTTGGATGGAAGTAAAATAAATTCAGTGTAATTTTTTGAGGTATTTCAAATCCCACAATAGCCTACTTTGCGTGACTTCTAAATACGCTAAAAAACGAGCGTATTTCGAATTCGCGGAGCGCCTGGGAGAGAAAAGGTTAGCTTATCAAATTTTTTTTTCTTTTTGGGAAAACGAGATTGCCTCAAAACACGTTTTTTTTCTTTTCAATTTGCTTTTTTGAATTCGCTGAACCCCTAATATTTATTTTAACTTGAATTAAAATAAATATTATTATAGCTTAATTATAATTTAATAAATATAATTATGTTTATTCAAATTGATGGTAAATAATTCACGATAAATTAAAAAAATTAAAATAATTATTAAATTTTAGTTTATTTAGCAAAAAAATAATGAGTAAGCTATTTATTAAAGAAAATTTATTTAATAAATAAATATGAAATCATAACTTGATGATTAATTTATTTAATAAAAATTCCTATTAATTAATTAATGTTCAATATAGTAATAAAATTATATATATATTAAATTTGGGTCATTATGTTAATATAAAAAAAGTTTATTTTGTTTCATCTCTTTCTCTTCTTGAAAAATGATAATATTCAAATTTTATTTATTTATAACACTAATAATTAATATCTTAGAAAATTTGTAAATTAATTACTAATAATTAAATATTCGAAATACATTGTATTTGTATTTGATTTTATTTATTTTTTAGTCAAGAAAAAAATTTTTATTTATAATTTATTTATATTTTAATATATATATATTTTTTAATTGAATACGTTAATTAGTGAATAAATTCTATAATTAATTTACATATAATAAAGTATTCGTATACAAATATTTACTTTACATTCATACAACCAAACGAGAAAAAATAGTTTATGTATTTACTTTTCACACAACCAAACAACAATAAAGTATTCGAATTCGTATTTCTGTATTCACATTACACTGCGTTATCAGCAAAAAACAAACAAATTGAATCAATTGTTAAGCGGAAATTTTCTAGGTCAATGTAGTTGAGATGTTAATTTAACTTTTGGTAATCAACAATCATTTTGAATGAAAATTTATCACTTTTTGTTAGTTAGTCTCAACTTATTTATGCGACTATTCACCGCTGAAAGAAAGTGTTTTAGAGAAGCATCAACCTTGCATGGATATTGGCGTTGTGTTGAGATAAATGATGAAGAGCGCATGCACATATTCACTTAATGGTTCAAATACGACAAGGATGGTGAACAATCGATTTAAATTTTATGTGCAATCAAATTTGAATAGTATCGTGCATGATATATTTTGTCAAAGGACATTCCAAGGCTTTTGAAATGCCAAGATGTTTCATGTAGGTCCATTGATGATACAAAATCAAACTCGAATCATGTGATGAGCGATCGCATCCAATCTTGATTTGAGTTGGGCTCAACTTTTTTCACTAAATCATGCAATACTTTTTCATTTTTCATTATAATTAATTATATGATCTTAGTGTCATAGGAAAGACATTACACACTTCTAATTTTTGTGAATTAATGTTTCTAGAAAGACTTTTTACTGACGATATTCTTCTTGCTGATGAGACTAGAGAGGTAATTCAAGAAAAAAAAAACTTGAATTATGGAGGTCAATCTTAGAGCCTAAAGGCATTCATTTGAGTAGATCTAAAATCGAATGTATGGACTGTAATTTTAGTGGTAGTAGATCTAGTTGTGAGGTTGTGACAATGAGTGATCAAATATTAAAAAGGATGGATGTTTTAGATATCTCGGGTTTATCATTCAAAGTGATGGTGATATAGATGGGGATGTTATTAGTAGAATTCTAGTTGGATGGTTGAAGCAGAGGAATGCATTGGGTCTATTGTGTGATAGAAAAGTACCGCTTAGACAAGGAAAAAATTATAAGATGATGGTGAGACTTGCAATTATTTATGGCACAAATGTTTGCTAGTAAAAGAAAAGCATAATATTAAATTAAATGTTGTTGAGATGAGGATGCTTAGGCGGATGAGTGGCTTTACACTTAGAGATAAAATGCGAAACAAATGTATTTGTGAAAAGTTTGGAGTAGCTCCAGTGGTTGATAAGATTAAAAAGAGTTGGCTTAGATGGTTTGATCACATCAATTATTGGCTGTCCAATGACCTAGTTAGAGGAGTAGATGTATTAGATTTGGTCTATATTAAGAAAGGTAGAGATAGAACAAAAAAGATTTCACTAAGATGTATAAAAAATGGCTTTAATTTATTAGAATTAATTGAAAATTTGACATTTAATAGAACATAATGGAGAAAGTGATCATAATGCCAGCCCCATGCAGTGGAATAAAAGCTATTTGTTGTTGTAATGTTTTTATGACGACATCGCAATTCTCATTATAATTTCTATAAATGTAACAAAGTGAAATATAACAAACATCATTGTCTTATTTTGCATCACACATTTTATGTTAAAGAGTAGATACTAGGAGGTTTTAAATCAGCAATTTTGATGAATCTTGCTTATGTGTTGGTTGAATTCTTATATGCCAGGGTATGAACCAATGGATAATGCAACACTGCATTTTAGTATTATTACCATGATGCCATGACAGATGCTCAAACCATAAGACGTTAAATTAAATAAAATATTTTCATATTTTTCTTACATGAAAAAAAATCACTATTTGAATACAATTACAAAGATCCCTTATGATCAACAACTATTAAAAGAAATAGGACAATAAAAAAGGGTAATCTCATATATTTTTTTCATATCATTAAAATAACTTGAATAGACAGACATCTGAATAGATTTTCTCATATGTGCCCCTCACCTTGACTAAATTGTTTCTTTTAAAATAAAATTAAGACAAAATATACTAATTACAATGATAAAATTAATTTTGAATCTATTCTACTTTTCTCATCTTTTTGAAATAACACAACAGACTCATTTAACTTTCCATTCTATAAAATCATATCATATAAAATGAAGGAAAACTTCTTCACCATTAATTATTGAATCCAACAGTAATTGAAAGTGTTCATTATGTAAACATTTCTAATTTGCAAGTTTATGTTTCTTCACCATAAGCTTAACCTCAATGAGATTCTCCCACACTATGGTTTGCGCTGATATAAGCAAATTACTTATTTAGTATAATATTTTTAAATCAAATGCTCCAACCAATTACTCTAAAGGCCTCAAGTTGTACATAATTAAACTAGAATCTCTTTATCCCCTGTGATGCCAAAATATCAAAACTTAGGTCAATTTAAACTACTTATAGTAATTCCCTTGTTTCTTGACCAAACTATTAGTCTTATCAGATCATTAAATATTGCTGAAATACATAATTAAGATGGAATCTTTTTTACTTAAGGTGATACCAAAATCTCAAAATAAAACTCAAATTTAATCTATTAAAAGTAATTCCCTTGTTCCATGATCAAACTATAACTTTTATCAAATAATTTCAATACACAATTAGCATATCTCTTAAACTTCTCCTTTATTTTAATCACATGAGAATTCACCATAATTAAAATTAATTTTGGCAAACAAGTTAAATCATTTATTGCACACAAATCACAATCTTAGTTCATTTATCATAGGACATTGAAATCATCCATTAGTTAGGATTGGTTTTTTCTATTCCAAGTCCATGAATGGGACAAAGGAATAAAAAAAGGAAAACCCTAACACCTGTGAGTTATCTCACCAAATAATTTAGGTTTGACAATCTCTTTCTATGATCGAAGATGGAAGAAAATCAAGAGAGTTTTAGACATCATTTTTCTCCTTAAGCTCTTGAGTGAGTCAGTAGCTACACCTTCCTCTCTCTCTCTCTCTCTCTCTCTCACACACACACACACACACACACATGGTTGGTCAAGTGCCCTCTCTCTCTCTCTCTCTCTCTCAATTGTCATCTCCCTTCTCTTTCTCTATGTCTAACCGTCTTGCTTCTTTTATCTCTCTTGTTTGCAATATTTATAGTTTTGTTTTATGTATTTTTTATATATAATCATTCACAAAGCGTGAGGATGGGAGCTGAGGGAAGTGGCAAAATAAACATCACATAATTCCACCATTGGATGCCTACTGCTTTATGACAAATGATCAAATGCAGCAAAGGTTATTTTTGAAAAAGAAAATTGTCCGCTCCTAACACTTTTCACCTTTACATGAAACATTTTATTAATATCATAAATGTGATTGTCTTTTAAAAAAAACTGAAATCTTGATGATGCCATGAATACAGATTTAATTGAAAATTAAGATATCATGTAACACTTTGTAGGTTCTCATTCTGGAGTCATTTACTTTACTGTATTGACTCAGACATTATCTAGCATAATAGTCTGATTTAATCTTTTTTATTTTATGGTTTGTGTCATCTTCACTACTTTTTCTGTTTTCTTGAGTTTTTTTAACACGATCCTAATCTTAACATCACGGACACAAAGCATTTATATGAGCATGGATTCAGTTTTCAAACAACTTATACTCGTAGGCTTTCTAGTTACAGGCTTCTATACTTTCTGTATTTCTAGTAAGGTGCTTCAGCTTTTCGAACTTTTGCCATTGTTCAAGGCTAACTGAAGGGATGGATATAGGATTAAAATGCTGATTTTTATCTTTTAAGCCCAGATAATAGCATCCCTTTTTGGTTGTATTGTGGAGAGTTGGTTTGAGCATCATGGATATAGGATTAAAATACTGATTTTTATCTTTTAAGCCCAGATAATAGCATCCCTTTTTGGTTGTATTGTGGAGAGTTGGTTTGAGCATCATAGAGGTTGCCTATCCATACTCTGCATCTCCAGCATTTCGCCAGTTGCTGGTTCTCTGCCAAGAATTGCCTTTTAACCAATCTGCTAGTTATTTGCACTGCTGGCAGCTAAATTACTTTGGTTTAGTCGGGTATTGGTTTCAAACTGATATCTCATGCAACTTTTTGCTATTGAGCAAGAGTGTTAACCTTGTTAGAGAGAGGCTTGTTTTTGGGGTGATAATTTTATTGTGTGCTTTAATCTACTGGTCTAGGACATACTTTTGATTGATTGATTAGCAGAAGTCAACCCATCCTTAATTAGCTGGGGTAGAGTTTTAACCTAACCTACACAAGCCACATCATATGCCTTCCAAAGGATGATGTGTCGAAAGCCTTTACTTTCCAACTAAGTTGTTCAAATTTTATGCCTTAAATTTCAATTCCTGCTCAATTGCCTCTTGCCCACCTCCAGTTGTTCATTCTAATACTGCTATCACCTCCCTATCTTCAGTCCATTTATTTTTCTTTCCCTTTCACTTTTTTGCTCTTTGATTCCCTCTTCACTTCCTCTTATGACCAACAGCAACCTCATATGCTGTTGCAGTCACCAATACCTTTCTTCCTCTATTCCTTTTTTTTTTTCTCCCCTCTCCTTCACTTAATCCCTATACCTCCAACCTCTTTCTTCCCACCGAGATAGATGATAACCTTATGCCACACTTATTCGTCCATTGAAAATTTTTCCCACTCTGGTTAGGTGATGTATGTCCTGTTTGAGAAATTAGTACAATATCTCATTTGGGTCATCTTTTCTTCCTCTCTCACCCTCTATTTTTTAGACTACCTTTATTTCCAGCTACGTACAGTAAGTTTATATAAATGGTAGGTCAAACCCCAAATATGATCTATTATTGCTCATCCTTCCCATTTGTCTGCACTGCTTTAAAGAAGGCCGTGGCTTAAAAAATGTTTTTGTTTATTTATTTATTTTTCACTTTTGGATTTTATATCTTGATATAATCCCAATTTTGGTCCCTCTGTATTTCATATTTATTTGTGTTAATTGAAGAATAATGCAATGTTCTTGTTAAGTACACCAGAGATCTGTATTATATTCAAACTGTCTGTATAGGTTGTTCCTGGATTCGGTCATGGAGTACTGCGTAAAACAGATCCAAGATACACGTGTCAAAGGGAGTTTGCATTGAAACATTTACCTGATGATCCACTTTTCCAGCTGGTTCATTTCTTTAACCAATTTTTAATCAATAACTAAACAGCGTATCTGGTTTTGTGATTTTTTCTTTATAGAATCTTGAGCTGAGTGTGATTCTTCTTTTTTGCAGGTCTCTAAGCTGTATGAAGTTGTTCCTCCTATACTTACTGAGCTTGGAAAGGTAATTATGGCATTTCTTATTGATGGATCTACTTTGCAATACCTAGTTGTGGTGCAACATGCTCAACAAGTTTCAGCTGCTACATCTTAATTTTGGTTTCTTTCATTTTTTTGGAAACTCTTTGATTGAGTGGCTATTATGGATCTCCGCATGTTATAGATATTCTAATTTCTAAATTTCAAGTTCTAAATGTTGCCAGTTGGTTAGATCCATTAATTCTACCTAATAAAATTGTGCTGCTAGAGCCAGGCACAAAATTTGTTTACTTGAAAATATACTAATTGACAGTCTGATGGTAGAAGGTGAGTCATGAACCTGTTAGCTTTTAGATGAAAAGTTGTTTTATATGCTTAAGAACCTCATGTATTACTGTGGATTGGATTTTGACCTCATTTTATAGGTTCTCTTTCGACGAATATTGAGCAGGAGGCTTCCTTGGATAATAGGAGTTGCCTACATTCAAACTTGGGAGTTGAAATTCAGTTTGGGTGGAATACATAAATGATGATCACTAGGATAGATTAGATTAAGTTGTTAGAATATGGACAATTATTGTTTTATACTTTTTAATATATCAATCAGTAGCATCCACAGGAGTTTTGTTCATTGGATTGGACCCAACGGGAGCTGAGAAGAGCCAGTCATATGCAAATTAAACAATATAATAGATGGACGGGTTGTTCTCCATGGTTTAAGATAGTATTTCAAATATTCTGGTACTTATACTATGGTTGTTTACTGCTTGAATTTAGTAGCTTAGTTTGATAGGTTGGGGCTCAAATATGTTTTTTCTTAATCTAGGAATTTAGGATGTAGGATTTCCTAAAGAATATTTTTTCTATCTATTATATGTTTCCATTGCATGAGTAATTCTGGTAATAAACCTTTTTCATTCAGATGCTGAGACATCATGCATTACTTCACGCTTTAGATATTTTGTATGGCAAACTTGATGCGATATTATCTCAAATTAAGCTTGATATTGGAGAAATCTGTGGTATAGGCCTGAGATGTTACTTATTTGACCTGTGTTTCTTAGAAGCCAGGTAGTATCTATTTGTTCAGCTATGAAGCCTGGATACAGATATCATATGTGGATATTTACATTGGTTTGGGCAACATTTTTTACCCATAATCACACATTATTTTGATTCCACCCAATGACATTTCCAGAGTGGGTTTAGGTAAATCCCAAATGGTTTGGTTGGACTCTAAAATTTTTTATTATCTTTTTGATGTTTGGATTGACCTGACTTACATAAAGTTTGGTTTTGAGCTCCAGTGCATAAGCAAAGAATTCAGAACTTTGACTTGATTTGACTCACCCGGGCTGCCCATTTCTGAACTCTACATGGTTATGATAGGAAATATCATACTGTGAGAGGGATGGATAGCACAGTAATAACCTTGTTTATCATATAACGCAATTATTTCATATTCTAGTCGTGGAGGTCTGCTATCATACACTATGCGGTCAACAAACCTTTGGTTGACAAGATTGGTGAACTAGCAATAGAATTTCATTATAGCTAATTGATGAATTAATGCCTGGGTTATGCTAAACCCAACCATCCATATGCTTACCCAACTAGGAAGCCATACCTTCGTTCCTACCCAAGAGTAAACACTCGGTTTGTCTTGAGCCCATACATGCAGACTCGAATTGGTTATAATCCAAGCATAACTAGGTAGTTTGAATTCAGTCCATGCAATATTTGTTGGATTTGTTGCATTGTATACATGCGTTATAGTTAGTTGAGCTAAATGTTTTGGTCGGTGAAATTGGTCTATTAACTTAGATGACGGTCTGCAAACTTGACCATCTAATGGTTTGCCAACTAGTGTTAATTGACTAGCATTTAGTCAGCCAACATTTTTTTTTTAAATTCTGAAGTCTGGTAGACTACCACCATATGACTTAACAATATTGTAGAGTAATGGTTTCTAACTTGCACGACCATTCCTTGACTTATGCTGTAGTGTGGGACGTCTCTTGCCATGCAAGGTGCTAGCCAAGTAGATGATATAGTTTTACTAAAAGCTATTGATTTGTTGTTTGTCAACTAAAGGTTAGTCTAGTAAGTCTTCACAATCATATCTTCAGAAAGTAGGACATGCCTACTCAACCTAAGCTTTATTTCCTCAGTTGCAACCACCTTATACAGTAATTTTTGGGTTTCATCTTTTTTAGACACTGAATCCTTGGTTGGGTACAACATGTGTATGCGTAGGTTTAACATGAATGCTAGGGTAAAGTTCAGCCGATGCATTATTGCAATGGTTGGATGCAAAGCCTGATCTTTCTAGCTGACTAAACATTTTTTTGGCCAGCTAAATTTGATAAATTGAAGTCTCTTGACCAAATTTTGATCATTTAAACCAAAAGTGGGTCAACTAAATTTTTGTCAACTAACATTTGATCAACACGACAAAAACTTTTAGTTTACCAACAATTGGTCAACATGAGCAGTCATCATCTTTGGTTGCCCAGACTCGAAGTCCCCTGACTAAGGTGTTTAGAGCCATGGTTTACCTACTTACATACTTGCATGAGAATGTTTCAACACTTTTAAGGTTGCATGACCACACCTCTGGCCATCGTTTGGACATTAAGTTGGCATCACCATCAAACTTAGGTGAAGTGCTCACCTTTGAAGAGCTTGAGTCAGATGTTAGTTTGGAGAAAGCACGTGTAATTGCTCAAAAGTGGGTGCTGCAAATAGGTTGAGTCAAGTGGTTGCTTGAGACTCTAGCGGGTATATGAGATATGAAAATATTGTAGTTCAAGTTTAAATCTAGTAATATTTTAAACGTCCTTCAAGAATTAGGAAAGGACTTCAATTCAAAATAAAGGTACTGTTGTCTTTTCCTTAGAAAAAGGCAATTATGGTGAGTTATTTGCAATATTTTTAGAATAAGCCAGCAGTGAATATATAGAAGACTGTGTTTTTTTAGTTAGTTTTTTTATCCATGTCATCTTTTATTCATTGAGGGAGGGGCAGTGTGCAAGCAATGTCAGTCATTATATACAAATTTCCTATTCATTAATTTTACCACACAATGGTAACTACAAGTGGTTCGATAGAATGCATGCAATGATCGGAAGATAGGAACATATTACGATGGTTTCACAATTTCAATTTAAATTGTAGAATATTTGTTATAATAGAGGGTAAGGCAGCATAAAAAATAAAAAATGAATTTTATAATTAGAAAAGGTATAATTGAGTCAAGTTTAATCTGAATTGCATGGAGTATGGAATATACTGGATCAAGGTTTTTCCATGTCTTTCTTGTGCGTCCATCACACATACAACACAAACAGAAGGGAGCTGTCAGAGGTTTTCATGCTTCTTAGGTGCTAAATCTATCTTTAGCCATATTATACGTCTGGTTGGATTTGAGAATATCAATTTTAAAGGCCTACATCTTGAGGTCTACAACTTTGATCACGCAGATCTGGGAGGTTTATGACACTAGCTTTTTGGATGCAGCGCTGGAGCATCTGTACTTCTTTAGTACTTCTGGCTGCAACTAACCATCTAATTTGTGGGGAATGTAATTATATGTAAATGAAAGTAGGATGAAAGGAATAATATGCTAGGAAGCTCTGAAAACAGGAAATTATATCAGAGCTCCAGCATATGGCTTCACTAATTTTGGCCTTTTAGGATGTGTGATCTAGAACAAATTTTCTTGGCATGCCATTGTTCGCAGTGTTAAACCTCTCTCTCTCTCTCTCTCTCTTAACAAACCATCATGGTGGGGAAATGATCCCCAATTTTATCCACGAAAAGCAAAATCTTTTATAAATGAATTAAAGCAGGAAAGGTTTACTACAACAACAACAATAACAACAAGCCTTTATCCCACTAAGTAGGGTCGGCTATATGAATCCTTCGTCTCCATTGTGTCCTATTATGTGTCAAAATCTCATTTAATTCCAGTATACACTTCGGTCATTTTTATACATCTTAATCAAGTCTTTTTAGGTCTACCTCTAGCTTTCTTAACATAAAGGTTTAATGTGTGACTTTATTTTAAATAACTGTTGATCCAATACATGAGTTTAGCCTTCGATTTCTTGCAGGTGAAAAACCCATGGCCCAATGTTGATGCCCACAGTGGTGTCCTGCTTCATCATTTTGGCTTAACTGAAGCAAGGTAAGTCTTTCATCCCTCCCATAATATTTGAGCTTCTGGTAGCGATTATAAGTAATATCATGCGTTATCATTTCTCCGCGCTTCTCAAGGTTGGGCTTATGATAACTTACCCATACGTGAAAATTGCTTGCAGCTTATGCTTAGCATAAAATTGTTCCAACACCAACTATTTATTATGAAATGGAAGTTCTGCGTCCAAGCTTTAATGTTTTCCATTAGTAGGCTTGCGTCTTGTTATTGGTATATTTTTTACTGGCATATGCTTAGATAAGTGGGTGAAAAACGACATTTTCTTGATATTGGAAATTTATCTTTATTATGCTATAGATGGCTGGCAGAGCACCAGAAGTTGTAATTTTGTAAAGGAAGATTTACATACATACCACACAATTCTTATATATTTACATATCTAACACTTAAAATTTGAAATTTACACATATAACACTATTTCTATGCATGAAAAGTTATATTTCACTTTAAGAAGTTGGTGATAGTGATATTTTTGATGTGATATTAAAAGTTTAGGAGTTATATTTATATTAATATTAAAGTTTAGGTGTTGGATATGTAATTATATAAGAATTTTGTGGTTTGTATATGCTCTTTTTGTAAATCCTCTTACATACAAACCCTACTATAGTATCCTAACCACAATGTTTCTGTTGTTTCAAAAATGAAGACTACCTACTATGCCATTAATCTTTTAGTAAAAATATAGATGTTAAGAATAGATGATACTAACCCGTATTTGGAATTTTGCTCAGGTATTTTACTGTTCTTTTCGGGGTATCTAGAAGCATTGGAATATGCTCCCAGGTTCTACTCTTGATTACCTTCTTAAAAACAAAAAAAAAAAAAATTTCTTATTAGTTTGATGATTTATGTGCCTTAATCTCATGTGATTCAATCTTACTCGCTCAGTTGATCTGGGACCGGGCTCTTGGTTTACCGCTTGAAAGGCCAAAGAGTGTGACGATGGATTGGCTTGAGAATCACTGTAAGAAGGCTGCAGTTTGATTCATTCTCTTAATCGAGAAATCTAACTTACCTGCGTTAAGGCTTCGTATTGATGGTTCCACTTTACGCGTTTAAATATTTAAGAAACCCGCTTTTTTGAAGTACATACATGAGGGCGAGGACCAATTGGATTAATTTATTTTATAAATCAAGAATAAGCCATCAATTTTTATCCAGGAAGCTGAGGGGAGGCATCGTCTTCTCTGTAGTGTTTAAGAGTTTTATAACATTCTATTTTGGTATTTGATTCCGTGACCTGTATCTGCTAATAAATGGCCCCTGTTTTTGTCTTAACTATGTCCGGGGAGCTTTACTTACAGAATTATCTATTGATGAAATTTGATCTAATTTCAATAATGGCCAAGGAAGACCTCTAATCTGGTCGAGTGATTATATGGATAAAAATAGTATGCTCCTGTTCCACTGAAATTTCTTGTTAAAATGTCTTGTTAAAGCTCCCACTATCCGGGAAAATGTTCGTTAAAATGGACGAGAAATTAGTGTGCTGCTACACATCAGAGAAAACTGTATGAAACATTACGTTGAAGTTTATTTTGTTCAAGCAAAAAACTTTGTTGCCAAGTGATTGCTCGTTAGCAGCTGTTATTTGATTAATATAAAACATATGCTAAGATAATTGATGTTATTTTTTATTTTATTAGTCCATCTTGTGTCATTGATTTAAACTTTGCATATAAATAGGAGGTTAATGATTGGGCATGAATATAAATTTGAGATTTTGTCATATCTTTTCTATCAAGAGTACGTATTCATGATGTAGTGCACCTTTTTTTTTCTAAGGGGTCAATAAGGTCTTTTAAAACTTTCAACCAATAAAAGAGTACCTGTAATATTTAAATTTTAAATAGCTAAAAAATAAAATGCCTAATCTTTTACATTATTAATGTATTTTAGATAATTTAATTTTAGTCATTCAAATTTTATGATGAATATTAAATGATATAGTAGAACAAATGATTCTATCTTTTTTAACATCGAACTATCAAATTATTCCAGGTCACTGACATTGAGAAAAGAACATTTTTTTGAGCTCTTCTGCATGTTCGAAATTCCTAAACAAAATTAGAGTGACTTGAACAGAAAGCCTTCCAAACTGGTCGGCAGTACATCACAAACAAACAAACATAACTGACATTCTTTTCTTCGTGTAATCAGAACATTCCCCCAAAATAAAACTCACTGTTCACAGATTCATCATTTCCAGATCCAAAATTCTTCTTTCTCTCTATTCCCACAGCCCGTTGACGCTTCTTTCCTTTTATGATGGCATTCATTTCTTCATTCTTCAGCTCTTCCCGTTCTCTCTCTTGTGCCTTCTTAAGCTTGCTGTGATAACTCATGTGTCCTCCATAAGCTTGCGCTGTAGGAAATTTCATGCTACATATCCTACATTGAAATGAAGGTTTCAAAATATTATTATATTCATTATATGAGTTTGGTAAGAGAGGCAAAGTATGTTGGTAGTTGATTATTTCATGAATAATAGGAGAGCTTATGTAGTCTGTGGAAGGAGATAGGCTGTTTAATGAATTGGAGGGTTGTTCGATGGTTGAAGATGAAGGTAAGTGGCTTGGGAAGCCATTAAAGAAGCTTGGCTTGTTTTCTATAGGCATTATAGAAGAAGAAGAAGAAGAAGAGGGAAACAGTAAATGTAGTGGTGATTTCAGAGAGAGAGAGAGAGAGAGTGTAGTGGTTTTAATGGTGGGAGGAAGAAAAAAATATGGTTGTTTTAAAGCCATTTCCTCACAATTTTTGGTGCTGTTTTTTTTTTTTTTTGGAAATAATAATTTAATTTTATAATAAATATTTTGATTTTTAAATGACT
This sequence comes from Cymbidium sinense, assembly GCA_021442155.1. Taxonomy (NCBI): domain Eukaryota; kingdom Viridiplantae; phylum Streptophyta; class Magnoliopsida; order Asparagales; family Orchidaceae; genus Cymbidium; species Cymbidium sinense. The sequence goes on from CM038215.1 coordinate 268,188,389, forward strand.
GGATTAGATGTAAGAAGCCTGCATGAGTTCGCAACCACTTTTGAAGATGATTTTGGAAAGGTTTGAATATAATGGGATGACTTTTCGGGTTAAAAAATACATGATTTTACTTGCTTATTTACTTAGAAATTAAATAACACAAAAGAGAAGTTTTATATTGCTAATTGATTCCTTCGATTTTGTAAGGCATAAAATATTGTTCAACAACTTTGAGATAAGGATCCAAATAATCTTTTTTTATAGCTATTTTATAATTAATGTTTCTATATAAAGAACATTTTCCACGTGCTTAAACATTCAGTTAAAAGTTCATAATATTTTTCCTATTTTACTGTAAATAGGTTCAGTGCACGTACACAAGCAGCATATTGTATATATTATATAAGAGTATATTGATCAAAAAATTTAAATTTATTTTAAAATAAGTTTGATATATTAATAAATAATCAAATTTTATATTGCATTTATCTCAAAATAATATTTTGAGTTTTAAATTTCACACTGATAAATGATCTTAAACCAATATTCAATAACATAAATTTTTTATGAAAAATATAAGAGTGGAAGATTTTATTTATTTATTTTCTTTCCTGTTATAGCATAATAATTACCTATTTCTTTTTTCCATTTTCTTATATAAATTTATGGTTTTATTAGATAGAGCAGTATTCTCTAATTAATGACATGGTTTCCCATATTAATTAATATGTGCATTAAAAGAATTTAAGGAGTGAATCATCCAATTGTAAGCCATATAAAAAAATCATAAATTGATGTCCTATATTTTTATTATATCTAAATTACATAAAATTAATTGATTTAGATTTGTAAAATAATATTTGAAAAATAATAAAAATATTTTTCATGAAATATAGACAAAAGAGTATAACATTGAGATATTTTTATATAATAAGTAAAATAAATATAATTTAAAAATTGACGTGTCAAAATTTTAAGACAATTATAGTAAAGTTGAATGGGGATATTCTCGTGACTCGTTTATTTATTTATTAATTTCTCTAAAACAAATATTTACTCCAAGAGAAGACTCTTTGCCGGGGCGAGTTGGGACTGGTGCATAGGTGCCTTACACATTTTTTTTATTGATTTATTAATTTGTTATACTTCTTAGGGTGCGAATCAAAATATACCCTACTTGAGGGATAAAATATAACTTATTATAACAGCTGGTTTAAGTTTTAATTAAGAGTTTTAATGCTCATTTGGGGCGGCGGTGGCAGTGTGATGCGGTGTCGCACTGCCGCACCACACTGTATTGTTGTTTGGGTACTACGTTCGAGTTCTATTTTAGCTGTCTTGAGAAATCAGTTGTGAGAAAGTTATACTTTTTAACCTGACCTGGCTACTTGCGTTGACGGTCAAAAACCTATGATTTGACTTTTGCAAAATAAAAAAATTTATATATGGATAGCAGCTTCTTCAAACAGCAACTTCTTTTGCAGCACCTCCATTATTATTTTTTCAAACTGCTGTAATTATTCCAAACAGATCTATTCATTATATTTATTTTAACACTACAGAAAAAATAGGTTTTAACAACTATTTTTAAGGTGATTTGTGGCGGTTAAAACCACCGCCACTAAAAACATAGCAACGGTTTGAAAACCGTTGCTATTCCACCGTAATTGCTTTTCACCACAAAAATAAATGTTTTAATTGTTACAAGCTGCAAGATCATAATAATAACAAATTGAAATTTCAATTGTATATGAAAGTTCTCACTCTAATACTCTAATTAAACAATCATAATACGTACAACTAATGATCAAAATTTTTAGAAAGCATAACTAAACGATCACATTGTATTGTCTAACATCAAAATTAAAATTTACATATCAATAATAATATCATAATAATTACAATTACAATTAAGACATATATCAATAATAATATCATAATAATTACAATTACAATTAAGACATAAGCTTGTAAGTTTATAAGTTGAATACCATTTGTGAATCTCCTGAAGGTGGAATGTTTGTCTGAAATTGATGCATAAATTATCTCATGTCAGTACATAATGAGCTCAGATCTCTTAACTCAGACTTGATAGACTAAATGTCATCTTCAAGTCTAGCAAAGCGAGAAAAATTACCACACTCCACTACTCTCACCAATAGTGGTGGTATTATGAGGGAAGTACTGTGTTAGAGTGACTCAAAATCCTTGTGTCCTCACTCTCCTAAGATGCTCTAGTCCCATAATTATTATAAATATACTTTCATTCGCCTTTACATTCCCATCTTCTTAAATTAACCCTTCTTGTGCAAGAAGTTCACAAACATGTTCCTAATAAAAAAATAGTGTTAATCCTAAATAAAAAATAAGAATTACCAAACAATTGATTCAAAATATCGTTACCCATCTAAGTCTAGCATCTTAGAAGACCATATCTCGTCCTCATAAATTATGCTTATTCTCCATAATTGGAGTTTATCTTGAATCGCCTATATAAGAAAAGTCAATAAAAAATAGTGAATAACTATAAGTAATGAAGATTATATTACAATATAATAATGTCTCCTACTGTCTACGGACTGAGCTCACACAACCCATTGTATATTTGTATGCAGACATATTTGTTTTTTTTTGCATTTTCACTATTCTTCGCTGCTCTCCTAAAAAAAAAAAGTTATTTAAATAACAAAATATTAAACATGAACACTATACTAACCTGATCTTCTGGTTGTGAGCACTGTGTTACCAATTAACACCACTAAGCTGCATGAACATTTAGAGGAACACCTTCCATAATATCCTCAATAGGCCTACTATCCCAATACTCTGCTTTTAGACTAGTCTTATGATTGCATCATTTAACTCCAACGGATTGAAGAATCCACCGCCGAATGTGTCCAAAAAATTCAAATTTTAACTACAAGTGAAAAGTAAGCAAATATATATTAAGTACAATGTATATTGAAATTACAAGTAAATAAATTGTATAATTTATCTCAACTTCAGCGAACATCTTCTTTTTGAATGTTTTCATGCCCTTATTACGCCTGTTAGAGAATGATATTGGTGCCAACACAATGTTTCTTGTAATAACACACAGAAAATAGCCCAAGAGTATAGATTCTAGGATATTACAAGGCACACCCTTATCATTAATTTCAATATGTACTCTGATACCTGGAGGCAAGCTTTGAATGTCTGCATAAGTAGTACGTCCTCGACATCTAACAAGAGTAACCTCGACATCTGCATAAGTAGTACGTCCATAATCATGAAATGACTGTCGCCCAACTCTTATCAAACTTTGCATGGACATTAGATTTTTCTTGATACATTCTTCCTTTGACTTGCAAATTTTAAAAAATCTTCAACTCCTTTTGTATATTCAAGAATCAATTTATATTTAGTCATCCAACTCTTATTAATTTTAACTGAAAAGTAAAGTCTAAACTTACTGTTAAGTATAGAGATAGTGAGATTAGCCAACTATACTCATATAAGTATATATCAATTATGCACTGTGTAAAAATCTCTCTATAAAATTATATAAGAAGAGTATATCCACACATAGTTTTAACCTTACTTAAATATGACAAAGATAAACTTAACTTAATCTAAGAAAGACTTATTTATATGTTCTTAACGAAGTCTTTCTTAACATAGCTTAAATCTAAGAAAGGCCTTTGTAGTCATTCCCGAGTGTAGGACGTTGGCTGCAAGGTTTGGGTTCTCGTGTCGGGGGAGGAACTGAGGAAGGAAAGGGTTCGACTATTTTTTTAGTATGTGTTTGGTTACAGTAGCGGTTTAAACCGCTATTTCATGTGACGGTTAAAACAACTACGGTAATTAGGTATAGACTGCAGTTTCACTACCGCTGCTAAAAAATGCTACCTTTAAACTAAGATTTTAGTACTGTGAGCTGAATATGAGATTAGCTAATAAATTAAAATTAATTGGTTATGGCTTTTCTTATCGTTGTTAAATAGGTATAAATTCTTTTTCTTTCTAATGCAGAGGCTAATCCCATTAATTGTAAATATTATTTATTGTTTTACAAAAATTCCTGTAAGAGAATAATTTTTTTGGTGAACAAATATATTTACTATTTTATGCAAATTTTATGAGTTTATGAGTTGTTTACATAATTTTTTTCTTTGTTTTAATATTTGAGGGATTAAATTTTAAAATACTTAATTTATTATTTTCATAAGAAACATTGTTTGTGATGAACTTGACTTATAATTTGAATAGTAGAAAACCGTTCAATCTATGCTTTGCTTACTCCAAATTGATTCATTATCTTCATAATAATAATTAGAGCTCTACTTGAGGAAAAATCTAATATAATTTTTAATTAATAATATTCAATTTTCAAGCAAATGAAAAATAAGCTCTGTAAAGTAACTCAATTTACATTTTGTTTCTCCTCTTTTGCTTTCTAAATTATAATCACAACCCTACATGTCATATATTTATTCCACTGAGAGTAAAAGTTAGCAACTAGTCTCATGGAAAAAGGGTTTAGTTGGCTCATCTTTTTATTGGATACTATGGTTAATAATAATTTTAATTTATTTTATCTGAGTTGCAGCATATTTATGTGTGCTTCGAAAATTCACACTTGACATCTCACTGAAGAAAGTTTACATTTATGTATAAGACACTATCTGGTGATTTCATCCTCATTTTCATGAGGACTTTAAATCTAGTTTCAAGTTTTCTATAGGAGCAAGCAACTATAATTAATTGCCCCTCTTATTGATGAGAGATAACTTTCAATTAAGGTTAGTCGTTAGGTTGCTAATTGCTTAGGGAAATGGTGACACCTTCGATCAAAATTCCATGGTTCCATCGTCTCGAGTTTTCATGGTTCACAATATACTTAAAGGAGTAGTCGACAAACCTAATGGAAGGATCATTGTCACAAATTATGGATTTCCTATCCAAGAAAACCTTACAAATTTGAGGTGATGTTTATCTAAGGAAACAATTTTAAGTCCACTTTAACTCAATCAAGATGCATTATATATTTCACAACCCAAGGGGTAAAGTCATTATAAAATATACGAGATACAATTCGTGACTATAATTTAATGATGTCATTTAGCAATAAGCCACTCGATAAAAGGATTTTGGTCGTAACTACAGTTTATGTGGTATCATTTGGCGAAAAAATCAAATGAATAAAAAACACGAGCTACGTCATAACTGACATGAGATTTATTGAGTGTGAACATAGTGATGCACTTGCTTTAAAATTAACTCATTTGTAAACAAAAATTTTCTAATATTGTCGTCCTTGACAAATAGTTATGGATGAGCAAATGAATTTTAAATTTAAATTTTAGATGATAAATTTTGATTTGAATATTTTGAGTTTAATAATCAATTAAGTTATTTCATTTAGATAAATTCAGTTTAACTTGATTTTATAATTTTAAGATTATTTTGATGATAAAATCTCATTTGAATGAAGTCTTTAATCAACACGGTCGGGGTATTTAGACTTTTTCAACTTAACCTGTTTGCAAGCAAAGGATTAGGTCTATACTTTACTTTTAAGAGTTTGAATTTGAAATGATTTGACATTAATAATTTGAGAATGATATCTTCTTCGAGTGAAGTCTTCAATCAACATGGTCATCATAGGGGCATTTAGACCTTATAAACCTATCTATTTGTTAGCAGAGCATTGGGTTTATAGTTCGTATTTCAAGAGTTAAAATCTATGGTCAATACAATTATTATCAAGGTGATTATCAAAGATAGTCATCTCGCAATTACATGATAAAATTAGCTTCTCAAATATTCTCTCAAAAATAGAATATTATGATAATATCAATAGATTTTGTTAACCCGAACCTAGTCTGAACACTGAATCGAGAATCAACTAGCATGGCATGCTGAGACACTAAAATTGTGCATTTAATATATATGTAGGGCTTTTGATCTCACTTTTGGAGTAAGTTCTGAGATCCACCTACCCTATAGCCTAAACCCAATCCATGTTCACCTTCTCAAACCGAACCTCAAATTTGATTCAAATACTGAATACAAACTCCAAGCCAAATGATTGAAACCCGTGATCAAATATAAATTCAAAATCAACCTAAGCCCTATGATGTTATCTTACGGACTTAGCCTTTGCCAAATTCAAATTAATCAAAACTCAATTGATTTTCTCAAATACCAATTCAGCCCTTCAATTAATCTATCAAACTTACAATCAAATCCAAACCAAGGCATACGATCATACCAAAAAAAAAAAAATCTTTCCTAAGTCCTTTGAATCAAATTTTATGAACTTAGCCAAAATCCCATTCAAACTAATTCAAAAGCAATTAATTTTCTCATAACCAATTTATATATTCAATTATCTTCCCAAATATAAATCAAAATTACATTCAAATGATCAAAACTAAATCAAACTAAATCAAATTAAATCAAAACCCTTCCTAAGCCATATGAGTCAGCCTTTATGAGCTTTGCCAAACCTTAATCCAAATCACTTCCAATTCAATTGATTTTCTTATAAATCAATCATATCTTCAATTATCTTCACAAATATAAATAAAATATACATTCAAATCATCAAAATTAAATCAAACTAAATCAAAATCTAAATCTAAACCCTTTAAGCCAACTTTATGGACTTAGCCAATTTCCATTCAAATTCAAACCAAATCCAATTGATTTTCTCATAAATCAATTATACCTTCAATCACCTTCCCAAATATAAATGAAATCTATAATCATCAAGCCAAATCAAAATCAACCCAAGTGTTGACCTGACTTTTGGAGTGAGTTCTTAATCTCCTTATCATAGGTCTAGGACTCTTGTAGACACTGAGAGCTCCTTAGTCCTAAGACACTTTTAGTGAGTAGGTGAACACTTAACCTAAGTCTAGAGACTTAGAAGGTTTAGTCATATGAGTGGGTTATGCCTTAGGGATTTAGGGAGACTTGCCTACCCTATAGCCTAAGCTTAATCCATGCTTTCCTTCTCAAATCAAACCTCAAATCTAATTCAAATTCCAAATTCTAAAATTTACAATCAACCCCATGATCAAATCAAAAGCTCAAAACTCTTCTTAAACCCTATGATTGAATTCCATGACTTCAACCTTAGTCAAATCCAACTCAATCTAAATTCAATTGATTTTCTCCAAGATCAATTGAATCCTTCAATCATTTATCAAACTTAAGTACAAACTCAATTCTAAATGATTGAAACCCAAAATCGAATTCAAGCTCCAAGAATTCTTCTTAAGCCTTATGATCCACTCTCATAAGCTTAGCCAAAATCCCCTTTAAACCAAATCAAAACCAATTTATTTTTTATAAATCAATTATTCCATCATTTATATTCAAAAATACAAATAAAATTCAAACTCAAATGACCAAAATCAAATCAAACTAAATCAAACCAAACCAAGACCCTTCTTGAGCCATATGGACCCACCTCCATGGGATTAACCAAATCTTAACCCAAATCAACCCAAAATCAATTAATTTCTTTATAAATCAATTATTCCTTCATTTATATTCACAAATATAAATGAAATTCAAATTCTAATAATCAAAATTAACTCAAATTAAATCAATTTCTTTTTAAGCCCTTTTGACCTACCTCCATGAGCTTAGCCAAATTTGCTTCAAAATCACTCCAAACTCAAATGATTTTCTCTTAAATCATTTATATCTTCATTTATATTTCTAAATATAAATGAAATATAAATTCAAATAGCCAAAACTGAACCCAAAACCAAATCAAAACCCTATTCAAGCCTTTTAAGCCATTTTCTTTGACTTAGCCAAAACCTATCTAAATCAAGTCAAAACTAATGGATTTTCACTTGAATTAATCATTCCTTCAATCATCTATCCAAATATAAATGAAACCTACAATCATCTGTCGACCTCACTTTTAGAGTGAGTTCTCAACTTCTTCATCATAGATCTAGGACTCTTATAGACACTAAGAGCTCCTTAGTCCTAAGACACTTCTAGTGATTAGGTGAATACTTAACTTAAGCCTAGAGACTTAGAAGGGTTAGCCATAGGGATTAGGTTGTGCCTTAAAGATTTGGGGAGTCTTGCTCATCCTATAGTCTAAACCCAACCTATGCTTACCTTCTCAAACAAACCTCAAATTCAACTCAAATACCAAATCGAAATCTAAATTCCAAACCAAATGATTGAAACCCATAATCAAATCCAAAATCAAAATTCTTCATAAGCCCTTTGATTTCATCTTTTGGACTTAGCCTTAACCAAATTCAAATCAATTCAAATTCTATTAAAATTTTCCAAGATCAATTCAATCCCTCAATCATTTACCAAATTCAAAATTCTTCCTAAGCTCTTTGATTTCATATTATGGACTTAACCTTAACTAAAGTCAAATCAATCCAAATTCAATTAATTTTCTACAAGATCAATTCAATCCCTCATTTATTTACCAAATCCAAATCCAAATTCTAAACCAAATGATTAGAACCCATAATCAAATCCAAAATCAAAATCTCCCTTAAAGCCTTATGGTTGAATTCCATAAACTTAGCCAAATCTCCACCCAATTCAATCCAAATTTGATTGATCTCTTCATGAATCATTTATATCTTCATTTATTCAAAGTGAATCAAAGTTCTTTAAAGAGATTTTTATTTTATTTTTGGATTTGAGTTGAAGAAGATTTGTGAGAAAGAGTTTGCTGGTCCCAACTCATTTCTCCTATGTGTGAATTGGTTTAGTTTAATTTTAGAACAATTAGGATGATTTTATGTTTTGTTTAGGTTAATGTGTGAATTAAATCCATTAATTATCCCTTACCTACACCACTTTAATATAACTATTCAAGTAATTATGAACCAACATATGATATGCAACCATATGAAATTTAAATAAGCAATGTACCTAAGAAAGAAAGGGGTCTAATGTAATTGGCTCATAATTATTGATTAATTAAGCTAAAGGGAACCCTCCCACACATGTGAGTTGGATATGATTTCCTTAAACTTATCTTAGACTCTTGAACACCTAAGGATATACTCAGCAAGAGATTGATTAAGTTTAGATTAGTTTTGAAAGTTTGATTAGATTAATTAAGTAGATCATTGGCGGATTAATCCTTACTTATGTTTAGATTAAGGAAGAAAGGGGGTTTAGGGAATAACTTTGGGAAAATATTTCAAATCCATGACATAAACCTCCTCCTTACTTAAATAATATTTAATTATCTCAATTAAAAGATTAAACCACTGTTCGTATACTTAATTACTCTTAATTACATAAAGAGGATGATTAGTGGTTCATTAATTAATTTTACTAATTAACTCATTAATAAATCTCAAGAAAATTAGGAGAGGCAGAAGTCATCCCACTAAATATGTCTGAGAAATTTGGAATTAATTAATAAAGTAATTAGAGAGTAATTAGGGTAAATAAATTTTTAATGAAGTAAATAGGGTAATTAGAAATTTGAAAATCCACAATTCAAAATTTATTAAACTTAATTTTATATTATTCCTCCTTAAATTATCTTTAAAATAAACTTGAGTTTATATTTTTTTTTTTGGATTTTTCTATATTTAGTTATGAATTTATGAAGTTTTTGTGATTAATGAGTACTTAAAGAGCCTAATTAATTAACTAATCCCGTCAGTGCCATGTGGACTGCTGATGCGGCACGCTTTCAACATGGCGTGACATGATTGGTTATTTAAATTACCACATTGCGTGCCGCGTCAGCCAGCGGCACAACGCGCTTTCCCCTAGGTCATCCGATCAAGGATTAAATCAGTGGATCTACTCATTTTAATCAAGGTCGTCCATCCAAAACACACAGGATGGACGACCCATGTTTCATCCCTGCCTAAGCTGTGGGAGATAGAGGTCGTCCGTCCTCCATGGCTTGATCTGAGCTCACCTAAGCTTAGATTAGATTGAGATTCAACCCACACCATCAAGAAGCATAGGAAAGAACATCCAATGGCTAGATTTTAAAGGGATGACAATTCCCTTCATAAAGGACCAATTATTTTTCAATGGAGGATCAGTTTTAAACAATACCTCACCATAGGCTATCAACGACGCTTTCAATAGAGGAAGTAGCTTCATCTAGTGCAGACGAAACTCTATTAAAGGTTTCAATATTTGATTTGAAGTGGATCTTCCAATTGCCCATGCTCCCCTCTAATGGTTTGTGGCTTTGATCAAAATCCTCCTTCCTGTGGCTTGGAGACTTGGGATTTGCTTTGGGTGAGCTTGACTTGCTTCCTTGATGGTGCTTGCAAAGGGAATTTGGATTTGGTGGAGAATTGAGTGAAGTGAAAAATCCTCTCACCTCCCCTATTTTAGCTTTGAAGAAAAACGAAGAGGAAGAAATGGAATGAGCTTGGGAATGCTTCACAAGGCTTGGACAAGCTTGCTAAGGGGTTATAGGGCTCAATTGAATTTAGAGTGTGTGCTTTGAGTTGGAATGAGGGGGAATATCTCTTCCCCTACTTGGATCGGATGATCGAGAGCCATCTTGCCATTTTCCTTCAATTGCTTGGATTGATTGGGTTGTTTAGGCTGTTAGGGGCTCCATGTGCTTTGATTTTGGCAGAGGAGTGGAGGAGAGGAAGTGGATATGTGCTAGGTGAGTGTAAGAGGTGATCCAAGTTGAGAATTTTGATTGGAGGGATCGGTTTGGCCTTGGGTTGGGTCATGTGCACCACCTCCCTTGGTGTCCAAGTGGTCCACAAGGAGGATGTCAAGTGGCCATGAGAAGGAATTGGTCAAATTCCAAGTGAATTTGGCTATAGGTTACCCTTTGACCTAAGGGTAAATTGGTCATTTGGCTTTTATTTTGATTTGGGTAGATTTAAGATGTTTCAAAAATAGGTTGGGCCAAATTTCAAGGAATTTGGAGTTGATTTGATATGATTTGGCTCAAGTTGGCCCATTTAGGTCAAAATGGGTCAACCTGGGTCAAGTTAACCAATTGGTCAAATTGGGTCAAACCAAGGGTTAGGTCAAGTTCAAATAGTCATTTAGAGCCTATGAGTGTCATTGGTTTGGTTCAATTTGATTTTTATTTGGTTTTGATTCATTTGAGTTCACTTAGGTCAAATGGATCAAGTTAACCAATTTGAGCCATTTTACCCAATTGACCCAATTGGGTTAGGTCATGGGTTGGTTTAGGCTTGGTTGATCATTTGAAATATTTTGCTAGCTTTGATTTCAATCAATTTTGGTTTGGTTTGATTTCAAGTTGATTTGACTTTTTAGGTCAAGTTAGGTTCATGGTCAATTGTCCTAGGTTGGGTCTAGTTAGCCAATTGAAGCTTTGGTAAAGTTCAACAAGTGATTTAGGTAGCGCCTTTCTCTTCTTTTTTTCTCTCTCTTCTTTTCTAGTGAGAGAAGCTATGGGTGGGTGCCCCCTCACTCAAGGAGGAGGGGGTGGTGGTAGAGAGAGGCCCAAGGTGGTTGCCTTGGAGGTGAGGCCGGCCACCATGAAGGGAGGTGGAGGTGGTTCGCCAAAGGGCGCACCGTGAAGCTCCAAGGGAAGGTATGCAAACATTGGCTCCTTGGTGGAGGATGGAAGCTATGCGACAAGGAGGGGAAGGTCGCCTACCCATGTGGAAGACCCAGTTCACAGGGAAGAGGGCAGATGGAGCTTGACACCGCAGGAGGCAGCTGGGGGGAGAAGTCGAGGCGATTCACCATGATAGAGGTGGAATGCCTCTTGGATCCAATGGAACAGCTCTTGTGAAGGAAGAAGTGCAGGAAGCAATGGAACAATGGACTGACTATGGCGGGATCGGATTCCAATGAAACGAATGCTTGGTTGCTCGGTGGTTCCAAATCGAGGCTATCTATAGCGATGTTGCCGTTATGGATATGGATTCTACGCCAACGGCAACGGAGGTATCAGCAATGCACGCGGCATCATGAGGCAATGAGGCATTCTACGGAGGCCCGCTGCCGATCATGGAGGTGCGACTAGAGAACATTGCGACACGGAGGCGGCCTCGGCCACCCAATTGGAGCGAATTAACTCCACAACCAATTGCCGCAGCGGCGAGCAAAACGCTGCGCAAGACTGACTCAAATACAGAGGATAATGAAGTGCACCATGGATCGATCGCAATTGCTAGGGAATTCCGGCCAACCCCAGGTTCTATCGACAGTATAGCCGCAATTGCAGGTATGCACAATGTGATCTCCCCTAAGAGTCCTGGTGAGTCGATCGGCTTTAGAGGGCAAGGCATCTCTTGCGGATTTGAGATGGCCGACACCGGTAGATACAAACCCGTGGATGTCAATTCTCGGTCCTCTGCCCGCCGATAAATAAAACCGACCCCCATACCTCGATTTCTTGAATCCGAACACGATTAACCCGTTGTCAAATGCCGCAGAGAAAGTTCCAAGGGAATTTGGCCAAACAACAAGCAACTCTGATGTCCCTATGCATGAGGGGGTTTCTCCATCCACTGTCCACCCTCAGTGAAGTCGACACCTATATTTCAGTCAAAGGATCGGTAAAGCCAACAACCAAGCGATTTTCGGGCAAGACATGGCAAGCCTAGCTTACCAAAACAAGGTCGCCTCTACCACAAGAAAGGGTCGGGCACAACTAACAATGCTTGAAGGCGACCAACAGTGGTCCCACTTATAAATATAAATTTGAAGAAGTCCAAGACAAAGAAGGAGTGGGTGTCACCCTTGATAACCACTCCATGCAAAACAATATCAAGCTTGTTGGAAAAGCGCTAGGCAAGAAGCTCCCCTTCTACTACCTCAACATTGATTTGAGACGAAATGGAGTCAATGGGGAATTTTGAGTTGGTCCTTGTTGATTGCTTTTATGTATTTTCCAATCTATTGAAGCGTGACGCAGTTCTTAGCAATGGACCGTGGTTTATCGCAACGCGTCATCGTTATGGATAAATGGACCCCACTTTCTCTCCCACTTCAGGCTTGACCACACCTATGGATGCGACTGACTACCACTCATTTATTGGGATGACAACAACCTCGCCGATAGCTTCATTCGTCGGTGAACCATTATGGATGGATAACCAAACTAGCAAATGGGGGCAAAGCACATATGCTAGGATTTGTGTCAAGATCGATCTATCAAAGCGACTCCCTCCTGGAATATGGATCCATGGCTACAACGGCCGCTTCTTCCAAAAAGTGGAGTATGAAGGAATTTCACAATTATGCTTTAAATGTGGAATAGTTGGCCATAAGCTTGCTTAAAAGGCTAAAATGCATGCTCCTATCAATCCTTTCAGCTCTCCCTCTTGTTCCACAAACCCATTGCAAAACCACAATTCCAAGGTCGCATAAGAAGAAAACGCACCTATGCAAAAATAATTGAACTCAACATGTCTTTCCCTCATTGGATCTGCGCAAGTGATCCTCCTTTTCTAGAACAAGTTCAGCAACCTTACAAAGCCACGACCAACATACCCACGAAGAACCAGCACCCCTCCTCCAAGCGGACCAAGATCGAAAAGCAGGCCGAACCCACCCACTGCAGATTGCAACTTTTCAGACCACTAGTCAAAGGAAAGGAACCCGTATGGACACTGGAGAATGACTTGGATAAGTCTTACGGCCATGGTCACTAGTCACAAGGAAGAAAAATAGGCCTCCTAAAGCTGAAACTCACCCAAAGGAGGCACTCCCAAAGCAAAATCAGAAGTGATCAAAGAAATCTGCACAGGGAGGAAGAGATAATGTCAGTGACTCCACAGACAGAATGCAAATGCTAAACAAACTCACCATGTCCAGAAAAGAGGATGCATCCACATCCCAAATGCAAATGCAAACCGCTAACTAGAGGAGGGAAGATGCCACTACTCTATTCAAACACAAACCTAAGAGTGGGCAAAGCTGTGTCTAAAGCACACTTTCAACGGAACTTGGACCAATCAAAGTCATCCCAAGAAAATGAAAAAAGAGTGAATTCCACATCGACGAAGGGGAGGTTCCCTCCAACGCCCACCCATGACCTCCATCATTATGTGGAATTGGGGTCCAAAAAAAAAGGCCACGGCCACTATCTCCAAATTCTTGGAGAGCACCATGCTCTCTTCATAGCCTTATAGAAACCAAAGTGGAGGATGTCACAAGGAAGGAAATTGATAATATTGCGAACTGGGATTTTCTACACCAAGAAGTAGGAATATCTGAGGTATCCTTGCTCTTTGGAGAAGTGACTTAATCACTTTCTCTCTATTGTGCAAAATGAACAATGCATTGTTGGCGATACATCGGATAAAGCTATATGGAGGCGACCATTTGTTATGCTAACAAAGACTATCACACGGCGGAGACTTTGGGACACCTTAACTTTGCTGAATACCAACTTGCGCCATTGTGAGGAGATTTTAAGCATCTATGAGGCGAAAGACAAAAAAGGGGAAAGCGTTTAAAAGCTTACCAATGAGATGATGGAGTTCCTCACCAATGGGGACTTACATGAGTCGACTTTTACCGCCCTAGATTCACATGGACCAACAACAAAGATAAAAGGTGCTTGATCGCTTCCTTATCAACTCCATTGCTTCCAACCTCCTCCCCTTGCACAAACTAAACACCTTCCAAGGATTGCATCGATCATTGCCCCATTCTTCTCCAAATCTTCTAAGGAGAGTCGGAAATCACAACTGAAATTTGAAGACACCTGGCTTTCTTATCCTATGGCTTGGAAATTAGTGTGGAAAAGTTGGCAAAGCAACTATGAAGGGTCTAGGGCTGAAAACTTGGACAGAAAATGCAGCCGTACACTAAGGAACTTATTCTACTGGAGTAAAAACAAGCTCAAAGATTTGAGTAAGCAAAGGGACACCCTCCAAGAAGAAATTCTGCAGCTGCAAGAGGCTGATTGCTCTCCTCAAGGGATGACCGAGCAGCAAGAAAGAGACCTCCGCCTCAAAGCAAATGAGCTGAACTCTACCCTTGCCCGCTTTATCTTGTTGGGGCAAAGAGCTAAAGGTGGGTCAAGAGGGGATGCCAACACACATTTCATGTGGCAACCGCTAAGAGGTCCAATAGAATTAACACCCTCAAACTTGATGATGGGTTACGGAGGACCCGGTTTTAATCAACCAAGCTTTTATGAACTTCTTTCAGCAAGTGGAGGGCACATCCTATTACCACCAACAATTGGCCTTCCTTTGAAAGACCATCTCACCTCAGTGATCGCTGGATGAGGAGGATACTAATGAGGTTGAAATATGGGAGGCGGTCAAATCGATGGGAGCTAATCGCACTGGTATTGATGGCATCACAACATCCTTTACAAACACTTTTGGAGGATTATTGGCCAAGATGTTGTGGCGGTTATCAAGGAGTTTTTTTGTAGTGGCACTATGATTCCTCAATGGAAGGAAACCTTGGTTGTTCTTATACCTAAGTCCTCCAATGCTGATTGTCCTGCAAAATATAGACCCATAAGCCTTTGTAGAACTGCTTACAAAGTCATAGCAAAGATCCTTGTACACCGGCTGAAAAACATTCTACCAAATCTCATCTCTGAAGAGCAGGGTGCATTTGTGCCTTCTAGATCTATCTCCCACCACTGCTTGGCGGCCCAAGAAATCATGAATAAATTCCAACACTCCACCTCAAAGGAAGGTTTTATGGCAATTAAAATTGACATGGAACAAGCATCTGACAAAATGAGTTGGGAAACCTTAGCCATCATCCTACAGATTTGGATTACCTATGAAGTTTGAATTGGCTCCTCCAGGCATTTCCCTTCCTTCCTTCTCTTGTTAAATGGGTGGATACAAGCGAGTGGCACAAGGGTGCCATATCTCCTATCTTTTTTATCCTTTGTAAAGAAGCTCTCTTTAGCCATCAAGCAACATGGTGCTGAATTTGCCTATTACCAACTGGGAACACGATATCACACCTTCTCTATGCAGACATTTTCTTCGCCACCAAAGCTTCCATGGCTCACGCAAAAGGTGTCCTCCATATTCGAAAAATTCGCACTGATCTGGGCCAGATCAATGCAACCAAAACCGTCATAGTTTTCAAAGAAAGCCACATAGATGGAAGGCCAGCAGAATCACCGGGCTCACGGGGAAGAGTGGAGGAGCTTGATTACTTGGGCATCAAGCTTGCCATGAGGAAGTTAAAAACTGCAGATTTTCATCAACTCCTCCAAAAGGCTAGAGACAAAATCAGCTCTTGGGGAGTTAGACACCTTTCAATGGCCGACTTACACTCATAAGGACATCCTGTGCATCTCTACAAACAAAACACACCGTAATTCCCAAGGGAATTACAGAGGGGATTGTGTTACTAGGAACTTCCTTTGGCAAGGAGACAACAACCATCATTGCACACTATGTTGCTTGGAACAAAATCGCATGCCAACCAACAAAGGAGGCCTTGGACTACACATGGCTGAAAGCTGGAATGGACCCTTAAGGGCTAGAATGGCTTGGGAATTTCTCTCTAAACCCACCAAGCTACTCCACAAGTGCTTGATCGAGAAGTATGGGTTGGACCCATGGCATAGGGGAACCCAAGCGGGAGACTCCAATTGCTGGAAAATTATTCGAATGGTGCTTCCACCTTGAACCGAATTTAAAATGGAGAATTTGCAATGGCAAAGAGGTGGACTTTCTAAACTCCATTTGGATATCCACCTACCGTCCAAATGGCGACATTTCTCAACATGGAGTGCATGGAGGAATGGAAGGTGGAAGAGCGATTCTGAAAACAGAACTGGAAAATCGAGACATCCTTTTGGATTGAGCTTGAACTCATCTCCAACATTTCTATTGAAGAGGAACATCAACATGACATCCCAGCTCATCAAGGCACCTATGGGACAACTCGACATCCATTTTATACAAAATTTGCTTTGCTAAAATTTGACACCCTACACCATGCAGAATTTGAAACTCCCACCCGTGGAAAAGTCGCTCTATGGCTCATCATCTCCTTGCCAAACAACACCGGCTTGCTCGGAGGGTTTAACTCACACCACCCTTGCCCTTGGGGTGTAATCGGATGAGACACACAACACATGTCCAATGCACAACAACATTATCCGATTTTGGCAACATTTCAATCCCAATTTTCAGGAATTTGCAAGATTTACTCCAAGCTCTCACTAAGGTACGCAGTGACAACTTATGTTGGGCTAGAATGTATTGTGCAATTGTGTACCAGGTGTGGATAAGTCGCACTGCCAAGACTCACGGTCGTAGCCATGGTACCCCGAAGACTATTGTTGCCTCGATTCTAAGCTCTATCACACATTCTTCCTCTTATCCTATCCAAGCAATGGGACATCACCCGCCTTTATGGGTGATCAAACTAAATTTGTGGTGTCCTCCCTCCCCTCGGATCAAGGCTAACGTGGATGGCTCACTCCTTCCCAATGGGGTGGCCTTGCGATGGTGCTAAGGGATGCAAATGGCAACTTCCTCAAAGCCATGGGCCATTGTTTCGATTGGACAAAGACATCTGTTGAACTGAGGCTATGCTCTACACTAGCAAAATTATTGAACCGTGGATGATGAATACAAGGGCATTATCATTGAAGGAGATAATAAAGGTGTGGTGGATCACCTCAAACTTTCTCTTAACAATGAAATATGGCGAACCGACTTCGGATGCTCCTCGACATTTCAAGAACTTCCAGGTTATTTTTGTATACACAAATAGATCTAACAACACTCTTGCACTTTTGTGCGATATAGCTACTAGCTTTGATTTTGTATGGCATAGTCTAGATAATCACACTATTCCTCCACGCTTTTTTGCTCTTTTGGAGGAGGATAGGAAATATCGTTAGTAGTTTTTTGCTTTCTTTAGCAGTTTTTTCTACATTGTAATCAGTTTTTTTATTATCAATGCAAATGCATCTTTTCAGCAACAAGTGATTTAGAATAAATTTGACCCATTGGTTGTAATCAATTTGGCTTAGATTAAAATTTGACCTATTTTGGTTTTTAGGTCAACTTGGGTTAACTTAGGTCAAGTGGCCAATTTGGTTAGGTTTGGCTCAATTGATGGCTTGATCATGTTCAATCATTGATGATGGATTGGTTTAGATCAATGGTTTGAATTAATTTTTCCTATGATGGATTTTGGCTAGTTTGGGTTTCATTTGGACTAAGTGTTAACTTGGTCAAAGGTTATGTTTGACTTAGTTTGACCCAATTTGAGTGATTGATCATCCTAAGATGATTGTTGCTCACAATGTGAGGCTTAGATGAGCTTAGTTCAATCCAATTTGGGTAGGATTAGAATTTGGCTCAAAAAGATGCTTTAAGTCACTTTGGGTCAAGTGAGCCTAAGTGGGTCAATTGGTTTGATCAAGGCTCGATTCAAGTTTGGTTGAACTCACATATGAACTTATGATTGAAATATAAATCTAATTACAAGTGATTTGGAGTCAAATGGGTTTTGATTCATTTGAAAATTTCAAGTCAAAAGGGTGAATATGTGTTTGATTTGGGTTAGTTTGATTTTTGTTTGATGATTGAAGTTTATGTTTATATTTGGTTTGTGATTGAAGGATTGATTATTTGGAGAGAAAATCCAAAGGTTTTGGATTGATTTGAGAATAATTTGGCTAAGTTCAAAAATCTGACTTGAAAGAGCATATGTTGGATTTAGGTTAGATTTGGGTTTGAGTTTTGAATTTGGCTTTGGTTATTTGAATTTATATTTCATTTATATTTGTGAATATAAATGAGAATATAAATGGGCTATGAGAAAATATTTTGAATTTAGAGTGATTTGAATTTGATTTGAGCTAAGTCCATAAGATGAAATAAAAAATGGCTTAGGGCAGATTTTGGCTTTGGAATTCAATCATGGATTTCAATCATTTGATTTGGAATTGATTCATGATTTGAGAAAATCAATTGAGTTGAAATTGAAGTTGATTTGAATTTGAAGTTGATTTGAAATTGAAATTGATTTGAGTTTGAAGTTTGACTTGAAAGAAGGAAGTAAGGATTTGGTTTAAGCTATAGGGTAGACAAGTTTTTCTAATACCCCTAAGGCATAACTTATTCTTATGGCTAATTATTCTATCTCTAGGGTTAGGTTAAGTGTTCACCTAATCACTAGTAGAAGTTTCTTAAGACTAAGGAACTCTTAATGTCTAGAGGAGTCCTATATCTAAGATGAAGAGTTGAAAGCTCACTCCTAAAGTGAGGTCAACAGTTATGTTTATAAAATACTTGATGTTATATTTAAATTGCGCAATAGAAACAGTGTGCCTTTTTCTAGTTTTTTTTTTTTTTATGAATGATGATTTAATGTGTGGCTTGGATCTGATTAAGCTCTTAGGAAAAAAAATTAATTTTTCTACCCCAATTATAACTCACAACTAAAGTTTTAAATAATTCATAACCTCATATAAAGCCTAGGCATTAAATCAAGATAATTAAAAGATTTAACAACCCCTTAGCTGAATATTGTATGTTCAAACATCATGCATTCAATTGTTTCACTCTTGCTAAGAGATGGTTTCTATCTTTGCACGATAGGGGAAGACTTGACCTTTGATGGTCTTCTTTATGGTAGAAAACACCTCTTTCTTTCTGATTTAGCTCATAATCTCATTTCGACATACATTTAGGCATAAAAAATCTCAAAGCCTTTATCAAAATAAAGTATTAAATATAAATAAAATTTGAAAAGATTTGCATTAGACAAAGTCATTGCTCATACCACTTATGCTTTAGTCTCTTAGGCTCTAGTCTCTTAGGGAGTAGGTTTAAGGACTATAATCACTTTTTAAATAATAACAACCTAACTATCTTACAAAATTATATGACTTGACCACATGATTTTAAAGCATAGAAAGAGTTAGCTGACTGCCACTCCAAGCGGTTATAAGTCTAATTGTCAGGTGGTTTACTCTCTCTTGTGGAGATAAACCATATACCCAACTTCACTTAGATTTAGGTCGTGCTTTGGCTTATGTCATAGCTCCCTAGATTTAGGATCCGAAGTAGCTATTTCTTTTGGGCTACAAACATAAATTCTTACCTCTTAGACATTTTTACAACCTTATGTTAGTGTATTATAAGCCCTAGTAATGTAATAAAATTCAACTCAAACAAATAATCCTCTTCAATTTCAAACATATAAAGCCCAACCATAGGATAGGCTGGAACGCTCACTAGGTTTCCTAGTATCATGAGTATTCCCTTCTCATTCCCTTTGGCTTCGATAATAAGTCTCTCCTTTTGATCTATCCCGATTGATTTTCTAAATGTAGCCAATTTATTGATAGTCTTACCCTTGAAATCTTTTTAGACAACAATTGCCTACTTTAATCGAGAGTATTCATAAGGAACTCACCTTCTGAACTTTAGAACTCGGTTTAATATAAATTCTACTTTATTCATCCATATAAAGTAGGGGAAAAATCTTTGGTATATTCGAATACCCATCTTGCCTTAGGAGTCCTTATTAGGTGATTAGGTCCATTAAAGAGTGATATCTCTATCTTTCGAGATAGTACATCATACCTCAATATCGTACCTGATCACTTCAATAAGTACTGCCTCAGATCTGTGTGGTATCTTCCATATCCAATCCAAAAATAAACAACATGCCAAGTCAAACCCAACTTAGCCCATTTGACTTGAAATATTCAAATAAACCAAAACTCATTTGAACCCAAACCAATTGCACTTGATTTTTTATATCAATCTTAAATCCATATATAAACTCAACTAAATCAAACTCAAGCCAACTAAACCCAATTGGCTCACTTAACCCAAAGTGACCAATTTGACCTATATGAACCAAAATCTAATTCAATCCAAATCAAAATGAATTATGCCAATCCAAACTTCGTAACATGATTGTTGATCATATTAAGTTGATCAATTATCATAAATTGGGTCAAACCAAGTCAACCTAGCCCTTTGACCAAGTCAACCCTTTAACCCATATGAACCTAAACTATCCAAATTGCAACCTAAGCCAAATCCATTGAAACTAATGATTCATACCAACCAAAAATCAACATTTGTACATGACTTAACTTTTAATTGAGCCAAGCCAAACCCAATTGGCCCTCTTATCCTAAGTTGACCCAAATTGACCTAAATGGTCAAAATGGGTCAAATCAAAATTTAAATCAAATTGATTGCAACCAATGGCTCAAGTTCATTCCAAATTGATCATTGAACTTGACCAAAGCCTCAATTGAGACCAATTGACTCACTAGACCCAAATGACTTATTGAACCCAACTTGGCCTAAAGGGTCAAACCAACCTAAAATCCAATTAAATCTAAATTGAACTCAACCAAAGCCCACAATATATTCTAAATGATCTACCAAACCCAAATCAAGTCACAACCTAAGCCAATTTAGCCAATTGGACTAATTTGACTCAAATGAACCAAAACTAAATCCAAACCAAATTAGACCAAACCAATGATACCAATACACTCTAAATAGTCATATGAACTTAGCCCAACCCTTGATTTGACCCAATTTGACCAATTGGTCAACCTAACTCTTTTTGACCCAAATAGGTCAAATTAAGCCAAACCTAACTAAATAAACTCCAAATAACATGAAATTTGGGACAGCCCACTTTTGACTCATTTCAAATCTGCCGAAATCAAATCCAATACTAAATGACCAATATATCCTTAGATAAGGGTGTCACTTGAGACAAATCACTCATGTAAGTGGTCATTTCCATTTCTTGATCACTTGACACTCTCTCATTGGTCCACCTAGGCTCCTAGGAGACTGGCTAACCAGACCCAAAGGTGGTTGGGTCGGCCATGACCTAAGGGGAGCTAAAATCACCTCACCTCCCCCATTGGAGCATTTGAAACCACCAAGGACACCCACTATCCCCCTTGGCAGCCACCTCCTATGCCTTGGCCACTTAAACCGAGCGACCTAAGGAGAATCCCTACCATTCCTAACTATCACCGATAGCCAAGCATCCACAAGAAGTAAATCTTGCCCGAGCTATTAGATCCAAGGGAAGGGGGGTATACACCCCCTCATTTCCACTCAATCTCACACACTTGCATTCCTCAGAGACCTAGCTATCCAAGATGAGGCGCCAGAGACATTCCCCAAGCTCCCAAGCTCATCCCACATTCCCCACTCTCAAATTTCTTCAAGCTGAAATAGGTGAGCCATTCTCTCGATCCCATTTGCTCAAGGCTTGACCAAAGTGCAATTAACTTTGCACACACCATCCTTGGAGGTAGTCGACCAAGAACAAACTACCTCCCGAGCTTCCCGATGGCCAGAGGGTGGATTTTGATCAACATTGATCATCTACATCTTGCACGTTGGCCTTCCGAATAAACTATCTCAAATTGGAGCTAATGTTGATTAGTAGAGCTTCGTCTCCACTAGACGAAGCTTCCTCAATCAAATTTGGCACCGGTCTTGAGCTCCGGTGAGGTATGCCATTGAAACAAATCCTTGTATGACTGACCTCACTTTTGGAGTGAGTTCTAAACTTTCTCATCATATATCTAGGACTCTTGCAGACACTAATAGTTCTTTAGTCTTAAAACACTTTTAGTGATTAGGTGAACACTTAACTTAGGCCTAGAGACTTAGAAGGGTTAGCTATAGGAATAGGTTATGCCTTAGGGACTTAGGAAGACTTGCCTACCCTATAGCCTAAACCCAACCTGTGCTTTGCTTCTCAAATCAAACCTCAATTCACACCAAATTTGAACCAAAATTTCAAAACTCATAATCAATCTCATAATCAAATTCAAGCTCAATATTTTTCATGAACCTTATGATTGATTTCAAAACCCTTTCTAAGCCCTTTGATTTCAACTTATGGACTTAGCCTTAACCAAATCCAAATCAATCCTAATTCATTTGATTTTCTCAAAGATAAATTCAATCCCTCAATCATTTACCAAATTCAAACCCAAATTCCAAACCAAATAATTCAATCCCAAGATCAAATCCAAAATCAAAATTCTTTCATAAGCCATATGACCCATTCTCATAAACTAAGCCAAATCTCCACCCAATTCAACCCAAACTTGATTGATCTCTTCATGAATCATTTATATCTTCATTCATATTCACAAATATAAATGAGATATAAAGTAAAATAGCCAAAACTAAATCAAACTAAATCAAAATCCAATCAAATCTCTTTTTAACTCTTATGGACCCACCTCCATACGCTTAGCCAAATCTCATGCAAATCAATCCAAAATCAATTGATTTCATTATAAACCAATTACTCCTTCATTTATATTCATAAATATAAATGAAATCCACCCTCCAAATCAAACTAAATCAATTCCCTACTTCGGCCCTTTTGACCTACATCCATAAGCTTGGTCAAATTTGCTTCTAAATTACTCCAAACTCAAGTTATTTTCTCATGAATCTTTTATATCTTCATTTATACTCCACATATAAATGAAATATAAATTCACATGACCAAAACCAAGTCCAAAATCAAACCAAAGCTCAATTCAAGACATTTTTAGCCATTTCCTTGGACTTGGCTAAATCTTATCCAAATTAAGCCAAAACTAATTGACTTTCTTTAAATTAATCATTCCTTCAATCATTTATCCAAATATAAATAAAAACTCTAATTATCAAACCAAACTCAAGTCAACCCAAGTTAGTCCTTTTAGCTTGAAAACTTCAAAAAAGTCAAAATTCATTGGACTCAAAATTGATTGCAGTTGGATTTATATTTCAATCCTAAGCTCACATATAAGTACAACTAAACTTGATCAAGCTAAAACCAAACCAATTGACCCATTTAGGTCAACTTAACCCCCAAAGTGGTCTAAAGGACCTTTTTGAGCCAAGTTCTAATTCAACCCAAATTGGATTGAACCAAGCTTATCCAAACTTTATTTCATGATCAACAATCACCCTAGGATGATCAACCACCTTGGATTGGGTCAAATCAAGTCAACTTGGTCCTTTGACCAAGTCAACCTTTAGCCCAAATGAAACCTAGATAAGCCAAAACCCACCTTACACTAAATTGATTGAAACCATTGATTCAAACCAACTCATGATCAACGATTGAACATGACTTGACCCTTAATTGAGTCAAATCAAATCCAATTGGTCATTTGACCCAAGTTGACCAAAATTGGCCTAAAAGGCCAAAATGGGTCAAATCATGATATAACCCAAATTGATTTCCAAATTGATTATTGAACTTGACCAAAGTCATAATTAAGCCCAATTCGAACAATTGGTCAACTTGACCCAACATAGCCTAAATTAACGTAAATGGTTAAATTGGTCAAAATCTAAATTAAATCTAAATTGATTCAAACTAAAGCTTACAATCATTTTTAATTGGCCAGTTGAACTTGAACCAACACCTAACCCTACCCAATTTAGTCAAATTGGTCAAATTGACCAACCTTGACCATTTGACCTATATGAATCCAAGTGAGCCAAAATTAAACCTAGGATAAATTGATTGAAACTACTTAAACTAAAACTCTTCAAATCATCATTTGAACCTAACCCAAGCCTTGATTTTATCAAATTTGACCAATTGGTCAACCCAACCTAACTTGAACCCATGTGAACTCATTTGACCAAATGAAGCCAAAACCCATAAAACCAACCCATGGGATTTTGGTGGCTGACCAAACCCAATCCAAACTAACCCTAGGTCAGCCCAAAGTCATCCCAAAAGCCATGTGGGCCCCATCCAAGCCATAATACATTGGTTAAGCCCTCTTCACATAGGATTCCACCCATAAATGACAAAGTTCACTCTCCCATCATCTTGACAGCCATCCAAGTTCCAAATGAGGAATCCTGAAGCCTCCTAATACACTCTAGAGGGAATAGGACTTGCCATGGACCAAAGGGAGGTGAGCCAACTCACCTCCCATACAAGCTGAGCACCTAAGGGATCAAGAAAACCAAATCAGCCAAGATCAAGCCTTGAGCCACCTCCCATGACTTTCTCCAATCCAATCGAGCCACATGGACTCGATTGAGACACCTTCAATGCTCTGACGATAGCTGGTTGACCAAAAAATGGGAGGTCATCCTGTCCATCCAACTCAGCAAATCAAGGGGGTATACTCCCCCAATTCAAATGAAAAATGCACCAATTCACTACGTGCAAGCTTCCTAACATCAAGCCAAGCTTCCTTGTGAGTTCTAGAGCGATTCCAAGTTTCCCACATTCGACATTCTCTCTTCCCGTGCAAAACTGAAATAGGGGATGCTTCGATCCTAACTTCTCCAATACCCCACTTCAATCAAATTCCTCATTCTTACACCATCTCATCGAGGCCACCCAAATCATTTCCCAAGCTCCAAATCAACTCCAAGCTTGAGTTAAATCAAAGTTGAACGCCGAGGAGGAGGATCTTGGTCTCCATGGCAATTCACACCAAATCAAGGCTCGTGCTGATCAACTGGGCTTCGTCTCAACTAGATGAAGCTTCCTCATGCGTGCGAATCATCGATCTTAGCTCTGGTGAGGTATTTCTATGAAAATTGATCTCTAGCTTAAGTATGGTTGGTCCTTTTAGAAGAGAATTTCCATTGCATGCAATCTTGACCATTCGATGTGCTTGTCTCCTTCCCTTGATGGTGTGGGTTGATTTTGAAGTTCATCCGAGCTCGAGTGAGCTCGGATCGAATGATCTATGGTAGACGGACGTTATCATTCATTGCTCGTGGGAAGAAGGATCATGGGTCATCCGTTCCACGTGATTGGAATGAACGGCTCTGATCAAATCATGCTAGATCAAATGAGATTATCCCATTATGCCTCGGGTTTGATCCGCCCCGTCCAATTTGAGATCGGACGGTGGAGATCGATGCTGTGTCCACTGCGAGCTAACTCGATGCATGGACGTGATAACTTAAATAACCAATCTCGTGGCATCACGTGAAAAGTGCGCCGTGTTAGCGCGTAACGTGGCACCGATAGGATTAGGTTTAATTAAGGATTATTAATTAAATTTTAAGGCTAAAACTTCCATAATTCATAACTAATTATAAAAAAATCCAAAAAATATAAATATCATCTCATTTTAAAAGTATTTCAGAGGATAATTTAATAAAAATATTTTCATTTGGTTTTGAATTGTAAATAGAGCTTAATTAGGGTTTAATTAAAAACTTAATTAGCTTAATTACTCTCTAATTATTCAAGTGACCGATCCCAAAATTTCTAAGATTATTGAGAAGATGACCTCTACCTCCTCTAATTTTTTTTGGGATTTATTACTTATTAAATTAGGATAATTGATTAATTAAGCTCTAATTATCTTATTAACTTAATTAAGGGATAATTAATCATATGGATAATAATTAATTATTTATTTGGACTCTCTAATCATTGTTGAATAGTAAGGAGACTTAGGGAAGTGGGTTGGAGCCTCCCTCCTAATCCTTTTCCCTAATTTTCCCTCTCTTTCCAACCAAAGTGCTAATTAATAATTAATTAATTAATTAATTAATGACTTAATTAACTAAGTTAAAATCTAAATCACATTAAGTCATGCTTGGTCAGGTAGGTGGCTTATGGAATTAGGTTGGGACCTCTTTCCCTATCTTTTTCCCTTAAGCCCATCTCATTTCCAAGATAATTGTTTAACTTTATTAATTAATTAAAGAGAAATGAATTAATGGATTAAGCATTGCTATTTACTTCTCAATGTATTTGCATATTACATTAGCTCATAATTATTTAATCAATTATCTTAAGGTAACATAAGCAAGGGTATAATTAATTGATTTAGTTCACACCTTAACCTGATTAACTATAAAATCAACCTAATTACTTTTCCTTAAATCAAATTAACTTACAGATGGGGAATGGGATTATGATTAGCAAATCTTTCTCGCACCTCTTAAATCAAGTTAAATATAAAATCAATAGTGACATTAAGAAACTTTGGTTTATTTTAAATAAGCTTATTTAATATGATTGTCCTCGAGAATTAGTAGGATTGAATGAAATTACATGCTTGTGTCTCTTTATTTCTTCGTAATCATATTAAAATATTGTATGTTACTTGATTCATGCGTTCATTTCTTCAAAAATTAATTAAACATGAATGATTTTCTTTATGTCGAACTTGCATGTGTTGATCAAATTAATATATGTGTGGCTATTATCACTATTAAATCCAAATATACTTTCAAAATCTTATAAATAAATGATTACATATGCTATAAATTCTAGTTATGAATACATAAGAAATACATATGATTATAGCTTAAATGCATGAAGAAAAGTTCTTTGCTTTCATTCACATATATTGATTTATGTAAGTAAGAATGTTAATGGGTATTTAGTATGGACATCCCGGGAACACGAGGCTTTGAGTAGCCCTAAGGATGTCATTTGATTACCCCACTTCCACGGTTAACAATGACATGTACTCCATTTGATTTCATTCTTACACATTTCAATATTACAATTTAAATAAGACTTCACTCCATGTACATAAATATTTTCAATCAAATAAAATATAATTTTTGCTTGGTTTGCTCTCCTTTATTTGTATGTACATTCATATGCATTTGAGGAAAGCAAATAGTTAGTTTGGACACTCCGAGAATATGAGGCTTTAAGTAGCCCCAAGGAGGTCATTTGATTATCTCAGTTTCCTGTTTAACAATATACTAGCTCATGTCTCTCATACAAGTGTGTGTGTATTTAATTATGGAGTTAAAACCCCTCTTTCTTTTACCAAAATACATGCATTTGCAATTGTTTAAGTGATAGAATTAATTAATCATGCGATCAAAATCTCTCTTTCTTACATTCATGTATGAAAACTTACATATGTTTGAATACAAATGATATTTAGTTTGGACATCTCGAGAATATGAGGCTTTAGCTAGCCCCAAGAAGGTCATTTGATTACCTCACTTCCCTGGTTAACAATGACACGTACTAGTTTAACTTCATTCTTAGGTATTTTTGCATAAGAATTTAGATAGAGCTTTAAATTAATATGATAAAATAATTCAATCAAAAGCAAAATATAAACTTTAAATGTACATGTTCATATTCATCATTTAAGTGTGCTAACATATAATGCATGTATATGTATCTTTAGGACTTAATCATATACATGTTACATATGACGGGAAAAAATGAATAAACTTGTGTTATGTGATAGTAATTAATTCTAATTAATCTTAAGATGCTTTTCTTATTGAATAAGTCTATTTAAAATGAACTTAAACTCAGGATTAATTTAAAATATATAATAAGACATTCACTAAAGAGAATTGATTAATTAATATACTTTAGATGTGTCTTAAGATAGAGATAAGAGAGAGTGATCCTCTCTTTTCTTAATTGTTAAGAGTAACTCAAGTGGAACAAAAAAAATATTAAGTGAAAATTTCTAAATTAACTATATCATTTAAAGTAAAACCATCCTTTACAATTAAATCCTTTCATACTTAAAAAATTACAACAAAGCCTAGTTAAGGCATACCACACAAGCCTTAATGCACACACTTTAAAATGAAGTCACCACTTTTAGCTTTATGTTAGAGTGGCGCATGGAGTGATATATGTTTAGTTTTATGATGTATTGTTGTAGACTACATGTTAGGGTGTATGCTTCGTAGACTGGATGTTAGGCCGTGATTAGTCTAATCATACTTTTTGTATGAGATTATGCTTAAGGGGTGCTTAAAATAAATATAAATGCTCTCTTTTGTAGGTTGCTTCACCCCTAAGCATAATCTAAGTTAGGATAGGTTGACTTTGTTACCCATGTGCAGGGTGCTAAGTCCAAATTATTTATATAACTGCTTAGGTGTACGGTTTGTTTAGCTAACATTTATTTTGCAAGTGTAGTTATATTTACTTTTTCTACTTTTAATGTAATTTTTCATTAGAGATTAGGATTAGTGTTGTGAGGGATTAGGATGAGCAGTGGCTAGAAGGCCTTGTCCTAGGAGGCCCTATGATGCCTTTAAAGCAAGCAAACCATATGAAGAAATGAAGAAGATATGAAGAATGAAGACCTCGATAGCATTTATTTATTTGTAATTGTAATTATTCTTTCATATATAGGGTTGTATAAGAGTAGAGCTCGGCTACCCATTGCTCTTTTCGTGTTGTACGACGGTACCTGACCGCACCGACCTTTTATTCTTTTATATTGGATCTATAAATTGTTTGATATTTTATTTATAATTGCATAATAGAAATAGCAGATCTCTTTTTAGTTTCTTATTTATATGGTGATTTAATGTGTGGCCTAGGTCCAATTAGGCTCTTAGAAAAAAATAAATTTTCTACCCCAACTACAACTCATAACTAAATTTTCTAAATAACTCATAACCTCATATAAAGCCTAAGCATTAAATCAAGATAACTAAAAAATTTAGCAACCCCTTAGTTGAATGTTGTATGCTTAATACCATGCATCCATATTGCTTCACTCTTGCTAAGAGAGGGTTTCCATCCTTGCACGATTGGGGAAGACTTGACCTTTAAGGGTCTTCTTTGTGGTGGAAAACACATCTTTCTTTCTGATTTATCCAATAATCTTATTTTATCATGCATTTAAACATATAAAAATACCATGGATGTTGTCAAAATAAAGAATCAAAAATCAAATAAAAATTGATAAAATTTGCATTAGACTAAGTCATTATTCATATCACTCATGCTCTAGTCTCTTAGAAAGTGAGCTTAAGAACTTTAGTCTCTTTCTAAATAACAATAACCCAACCATCTTGCAAAATAATATGACTTGACCACATGGTTTTAAAGAGTATGAGGAGATAACTGGTTGTCATTCCAAGCAGTTATAAGTCCAGTAGTCGGGTGGTTCACTATCTCTTATGGAGGTAAACCATATACCCATCTTCGCTCAGATTTATGACGTGCTTTGGCCCTCGCTAAAGCTCTCTAGATTTAGAATCAGAGGTTGTTATTTTCTTTAGACTACAAGCATAAATCCTCACCTCTTAGGCATTTCCACAACATTTTATTGTGAGATTATATGTCCTAGCTTTCTAATAAAATTTTAATTCAAACATATAATTCTCTTCAACTTCAAACATTTAAAGCCCAACCATAGGATATGTTGGAATGCTCACTAGGTTTCCTAGTATCATGAGCATTCCCTACTCATCTCCCTTTACTTCAATAATAAGTCTCTCTCCTTTTGATCTATCCTATTTGGCTTTCCAATATAATCAATTTATTGATAATCCTATCTCTGAAATCTTTAGAGACAACAATTGCCTACTTTAATCGAGAGTTATCCTAAAGAAATCACCTTCCTTATGATTAATTAATTATGGGGGCTTGCTCCCATAGGGAACTTTAAAATCCAGTTTAATTAAACTCCGCTTTATTCATTCATGTAAAGTAGGAGAAAAATCTCTAGTATATTTGAAGACTCATCATGCCTTAGGAGTCCTTATTAGGTGATTAGGTCCATTGTAGGATAGTGATTTCTATCTTTCGAGAAAGTGCACTATTCCTTAATATTGTACCTTACCACTTCAATAAGTACATCCTTAGATTTGCATGGTGTCCTTCCCATATACATACACCAAAAATAAACACCATAAATATGTTGGAGCTTTTTGAAAAAAACTTTCATCCCACGCGATCTTGGCTGTTGGATCCCTTCAGATCCTCCTTGCGAATGTGTGGGATCAATTTGAGATCGATCTGAGCTTGGGTGAGCATGAATTGATCGAAGGAAGGCAGACGGTGTGCATCTTCCGTCGATAGATGAGGATCACACCTGCTTTGTTCGCGTGATTGGAGGACGATGATTAAATGATTATCCATTTTAATCCCACGGGATTAATCTTGGTCTTAGATGGGACAGCGCCAAGCAAGTTCCACCCACGCACTACGGATAGGATAAGTTAAAATAACCAATCCCGCGGCACCACATGGAAAGCGTGCCATGTGGCGTCGACGGGATTAAGGTTTAATTAGACTTAATTAATGTGTTTTAATGACTGAAACTTCCTAAAAATCATAATTAATTATAAAAAAATCATAAAAATATATTTTAAAGGTATTTCAGAGGAGAATTTATTAAAAAATTCTTAATTAATTTTGAATAGTAATTAGAGCTTAATTAAAGTTTAATTAAAAAGTTAATTAGCTTAATTACT
Organism: Cymbidium sinense; assembly: GCA_021442155.1. Lineage (NCBI taxonomy): Eukaryota > Viridiplantae > Streptophyta > Magnoliopsida > Asparagales > Orchidaceae > Cymbidium > Cymbidium sinense. Next base: position 268,219,501 of record CM038215.1, read on the forward strand.
CTTTAATTACTTAAGTAATTGATCTCAAATTTTGTGAGTTAATTTAATAGGATGACCTCTACCTCCCATAATTTTCTTGGGATTTGTTGCTTAATTAATTAGGAAATTTGACTAATTAAGCTTTAATTACCCTCTTAGGTCAATTAATCATTAATTAATCACATGATTAATAGAAAGTCAATTAATTAAGTGGTTAATCACTATTCAACAGTGAATGAACCTATGAGAATGGGATTGAGGCCTCCTCCCCAATTTATGTTCTTAAATTCATTTCATAATCAAACTAATTAAGGTTTAATTAACTAATTAAATTACTTAATTAAATTAAATTAAAATCATAATCATATCAGAACTTAATTAAATAAATCTTGGGTAGGCCCTTAAGTGTTCAACAACCTAAAGAAATCCTAAGGAATTATAATTAGCCCATATGTGTGGGGGAGTTATAAAAATATTTAATTAAGTTGCTTAACTTAATTAACCATTAATTATGAGCTAATTGCATTAGGTCCATTTCATTTCTTAGGGTCATTGCTAATTTAATTTTCAATGTATGTGCATATCATGTTGGATCAAAATTATTTGAACAATTATGTTAAGGTAACATAGGGAAGGGTTAATTAATAGATTTAATGCATATTACAACCTAATTAACTCATAAAATCAACTTAATCATATTTCATTAAACCAAAATAATAAACAAACATGGGAATGGGTTTGGATCAACAAATCTTTTCTCACATCCTTAAATCAAATCAAAACATAAAATTAAAAATGACATTAAAGAAACTTCATTTTATTTCAAATAATTTTATTTAATATGACTGTCCTTAAGAATTAATATGATTGAATGAAATAATGTGTTTATATTTATTTATTCCTTTACAATCATGTTAAATGTTGTATATCACTTGAAATCATGCATTCATCTTTTCAAAATTAATTGAATCAAATGATTTTCCTTTATGTAAGCTTGCATGTGTTGGATTAATTTACAATATATGTGGCTATTATCACTAATAAATTCAAATTATTTTGTTAAAGTTTATGAATCAATTACATTGATTAAAGTGATAGTAGTTATGAACATATATACATAGGTTTGCATGTACTCATAGCTTAGACATGTGAAATAAGGCTTTCTTTTTCTTAATTCATATGTAGTTTTACATGTATTTGAATGTTAATAAGTATATAGTCTAGACATCCAGGGAACACGAGGCTTTAGTTAGCCCCAATGAGGTCATTTGATTACCCTCACTTCTTTGATTAATAGTGACACATACTTATTTGATTTCATTTACATATGTTCCTACATTAAAATTTGGATAAAACCTTAATCCACATGTATAAGTGCTTCAATCAAATAAAAATACAATCTTTGCATAGTTTTCGTTTCTTTATTTACGTATGCATTCATATGTATTTGGGAAAAGCAAGTGTTTAGTCTGGACATCCCGGGAATACAAAGCTTTAAGTAGCCCCAAGAAGGTCATTTGATTACCTTTCTTCCATGGTTAATAATGGCATGTACTAGCTTATGTCTCTTATACATGTGTGTGTATATTTAATTATGTAATCGGAACCCCATTTTCTTTTATCAAGGGTACATGCATTCATAATTGGCTAAATAATTAAATTAGTTGGTCATGTGATTTGGAGCTTTCTTTCCAATAATCATGTATACAAATTTACATTATGTTTGAATGCAAATGAGTATATAGTTTGGATATTCCGGGAATATGAGGCTTTAGTTAGCCCCAAGGAGGTCATTTGATTACCTCACTTCCCTGGTTAACAATGACACGTACTTATTAAATTTCATCCTTATATATCTTTGTATAAGAATTTAGATAGAGCTTTAAACTAATATGATTAAATAATTCAATCACATAAAATGATATAAACATCAAATACATGTATGCATTTATCATACAAGTGTGCTAAAATACATTGCATGTATAGATACACTTAGGATTAAATCATATGCATGTTACATGTGATGGAAATGAATGATTTAGAATGTGTCATGTGATAGTAATTGAATTAGATTAATCTTAAGATGCCTTTCACATTGGATAGGATTTATTTAAAGTGAACCTAAACTTAGGATTAATTAAAAATACTTAATAAGTCATTCACTAAAGAGAACTAAATCATATCAATGTATTTTAGAAAGTGGCTTAAGGTAGAGATGAAAGGAACTATCCTCTTTCTTCTCTTTATAATACTTAGTTGCTAAGTATAATCATATGAAATAAAAGAAAAGATTCTAAAATCAATTAAACAACTTCAAGTGAAACCAACCTCTCATGTTGAATTAAATCTTCATACACTTAGAAAAATATAATATTAATGCTTAGTTGAATTATATCACACAAGCCTTAACACACACATTAAAATTATGTCACCACTTCTAGTATTAAGTTAAGGCGACATATGTATGGTGTATGTTTTGTTTTGTGATGTGACATTTTAGATTGGATGGTAGGGTGTATATTTCGTAGACTGAATGATAGGCTGATATTAGCCTAATCATATTTTTGTAGGAGATTGTGCTTAAGAGGATGCTTAAAATAAATATGAATGCTCTCTTTACAAGTTGATTAAACCCCTAAGCATAATCAAAATTAGGACATATGAGCTTGGTTACCTATGTGCAGAGAGCTAAGTCTAATATATATGTGCGAGCCACATGTGCATGGGGCGTTCGACGTGGACCCGGCGACCAGCACTTGAGCGGGCGCTGAGTCCGAATGGTTTTTTTCGGTTTGGCGGTTTCCGGCAATTTTTTTATCTTTTTCCCTGAATCTATAAAACCCTCTAGGGCTAAGGGAGAAGGCACCTTCTCTTCTTCTTGAGAGAAGGTCGTTTGGAGGCGGTCAAGGCCCGCGGTACTTACGTCGTTGTTCCGGTTTTCCCTCTAAAGAAACCGGCATCGTCGTCCGTTTGGAAGCGATCAGGCGTACCACGTCGTTGTTCCGTTTTCCCTCGAAGAAGGCGACCTTCGGACCGTCCGGGTTTGGAGGCGATCAAGGCCGCGGTACTTCGTTATTCGATTTTCCCTCGAAGGCGTCACCTCGTCGGACCGTCCGGGTTTTGGCGATCAAGGCCCGGTACCGCGTCGTTGTTCCGATTTCCCTCGAAGCGTCAACCGACCTCGTCGGACCGTCGGTTTGAGGCGATCAAGGCCGCGGTACTTACGTCGTTGTTCGGTTTTCTCGAAGAGGCGTCCAACCTCATCGGACCGTCCAGTTTGGAAGCGATCAAGGCGTGATACTCGTTGTTCCGGTTTTCCCTCGAAGAAGCGTCAGCCTCGTCGGACCTTCCGGGTTTGGAGGCGGTCAAGGCCCACGGTACTTACGTCATTGTTCCGGTTTTCCCTCGAAAGAGGCGTCAACCGGTCTCGTCGGACCGTCCGAATTTGGAGGCCAACGGGTGGTGGCGCAATAGCGGCAGTAGTCGGCGGAAAGCGGAAATCAGTCGGGAATAGCCGGCGATAATGGACCGCGGCGAAGGTTGGCAGCGGTGACCGATGAGACGGTAGTGGTGGCGACCAGCAGTGGTTAGCGGCCGAAGTGGTGGCTGGTGGCAGAAACGGCCGGAACCAATTAGCGCTGTAATGGCGAGATGATCAAAGATAGGTGGCGGGTATCGATGGTAGCGGTAGCCGGCAACCTAGTGGCCAGAGGTACCGGCAGCAGTTGTTAGCGGCCACGAGGTGGTCGGCAATAGCGCGATAAAGTCAGCAGACGGCAGCGTTAGTAATCAGCGAGGATAATGCAACGATGGTGGACCGTAGCCGGCTTTCAGCCCGATAATTGGCCAGCGGTAGCCAGCGGCGTAGCGCGTGGCAACCGGTAGTTGGCGGCCAAGTGGATGATATTCGATGATGGCCGGCGGTAATCGATGGTTATCAGCAGTAGTCAGCAGTCAGCGGCAATGGTTAGCAGCAGAGTAATTGATGCGCGACCAGCGAATGTCGTCGATAATGGCAAGCGTCATGGAGCTGAGATAGCCGGTGCGTTCTTAGTAGCCGGAAAATGCTGATAATGTCAGCAGCAGTAGTTGGCGCGGTGACCACTAATGGTTTGCGGCCGGCAGTAGTTAGCGGCCACGGGTAATGGTCAGCAACCGGCAATGGAAACGTAGTCAGCAATTGCCAGCGTCGGTAGTGAAGATTCCGATAATTCTAATCCGGCAGTAGTCAGCGGCGGTGGACCACTACAGTTGGTGGGCGGCGGATTTTCAGCATAGCAGCGGCGGCGTAGTCAACGATACCGCGTCAGTCAGTGAGGATGGCGCAGCGATTGCCGAGTAACCGGCCGTGCGATGGTGCAAAGTGACCGGTAGTTAGCGGCGTGACCAATTCTGTGATCAGCCGTGAAGATTGCCGCGATTGGCAGCGGTGCGACAACCAGTAGTCGATGCGGGGACGATAATAAAGCGGCGGTGGCCGGCGGCGATGGTTGTGACCAATGAAATTGATAATTGGCAATGGTGGTTCGGCCGGAGGATCTTTAACCTATCCGAGTTTGTTTATTAGAGTGTGACTCGATGACGTTAACCTGTATGGAAGGGGTCGAATTGAATCCGCCGAGGATTTTTGACCTATCCGAGATTATTTGTCAGAGTATTTACTTAACGTGGAAGATGTTGAATTGAATCCGAGATTTTGACCCATCCGGGTTGGTTGTCGAGTGTTATGGCGTTATGGAAGAGGTTGAAAATCCGAGATTTTGACCTATCCGGTTATTTGTCGGTGTTACCCGATGGCTTAACATGGAAGAGGTTGAATTGAATCCGATTTTGACCTATCCGGTTGTTTGTCGGTGTTACCCGATGGTAACTTGTATGGAAGAGGTTGAATTGAATCCGGGATTTTGACCTATCCGAGATTGTTTGTCGGTGTTACGATGGCGTTAACATAGAGGTCAATTGAATCGGCGAGGATTTTGACCTATCCGAGGTTGTTTGTCAGGGTGTTACCCGATGACTTTAACCTATAGGGAAGAGGTCGTATTGAATCCGCTGAGGATTTTTGACCTATCCGAGGTTGTTTGTCAGGGTGTTACCCGATGACTTTAACCTGTAGGGAAGAGGTCGTGGGAAGTCCACCAAGAACCTTTTGACCTATCCTAGGTTGTTTGTCAGAGTGTTTGCTCAATGATGTTAACACGATGTCGTTAATCTGTATGGAAGAGGTCGTAGGAAGTCTACCAAGGACCTTTTGACCTATCCTAGATTGTTTATCAGAGTCTTTGCTCGATGAGGATAATCTGTGTGGAAGAGGTCGTAGGAAGTCCACCAAGGACCTTTTGACCTATCCTAGGTTGTTTGTCAGAGTGTTTGCTCGATGACGTTAACCTGTACGAAAGAGGTCGTAGGAAGTCCACCAAGGACCTTTTGACCTATCCTAGGTTGTTTGTCAAAGTCTTTGCTCGATGACGTTAACTTGTATGGAAGAGGTCGTAGGAAGTCCACCAAGGACCTTTTGACCTATCCTAGGTTGTTTGTCAGAGTCTTTGCTTGATGACGTTAACCTGTACGGAAGATGTCGTAGGAAGTCCATCAAGGACCTTTTGACCTATCCTAAGTTGTTTGTCAGAGTGTTACCCGATGACGTTAACCTGTATGAAAGAGGTCAAATTGAAGCATTTGTTTGAGCTTATAGCCAAAGTTTCTTCTTAACCTTGGTCTTGTTTTTCCATAAGTATAATTGGAAAATATCCTCCAACTTTGACTTATTTCTTGGGATGGTAATGGATTAGATGCTCACCATATTAACATGGGCAATCTTCTGAGATTAAGAGTTGCCCCCCAGTTTCCGAAAAAATCTGAAGGAACGAAGTTTGATGAATCTTCTTTCTTCGCTTGCGCTCCTTAAAAATTTGAAATGCTCCACCTCGATGGTGGTTTTGATCTTGTTGGGGAACTTGGTCGCCATACAAGATAAAATAATGGAATCAAGTTCACCGGCGCGCATTGCTAAAAAACTAGTTCTTGCGGTAAAAGTATTCGCTTCATTGTGAAATCCACACATAGGTATTTAAAGAGTGAACAATAAAACTCCAAAATTTTTACGTGAAAAATCTCGAAAAGAGGGAAAACCATGGGGTCTAGCCCGAAAAAAGCTTCCACTATGTATGTGTTTCAGAGTACAAGATCTTCCCGATCTGGGATTACATAATATATGAGAAATGGACAATAGTTGCGTAATGACAATGTTGGCGATGATGTTGGCGACGATGTTGGCCGATGGCCACGATAGTATGATGATGACCGGCAATAATGGTCGACGGACGGCGAGATCGGTGGCGGTGATGGCGGCCAGTGGTTGGACAGTCAGTGGCATTTTGTGCTTGGAGGATCTTTAGAGCTCTCTCCTCTCTCTTGCTTGCCTCCTTCTCCTTCACTTGGCCTCCCCTCATATGAGGAATGAGGCTATTTATAGATTGGAGGAGTGACGTCTCTGTAAATACATGCAAAACCCGTACCACTTCATCGGACGGCTCACGAAGATCCCTTTGATCATTTGATATATTTTAAATATTTGAATGCTCAAATGAAGTTAATTGTAAGATCTTTGGCTTGTTGGTACCGCTCATTAATTTCGATTTGACTATAAACTCCATATTTGAGAGCTTTTTAGGAATTTAACTAATGTCTCAAAGTTTCTAATGATATTTTAAGTGCTTGATCTCGACCAGTTTCAATTTCTGATCAGCTTGCTTTCGGCATCAAGATTCGTGTTTCGACTAGAGGAATTTTCAGGGTCATATCAATATTATATAATATTCATGCTCTAATTTAATGTAGTTAATAAAAGCTTCATGTATATACATGCCAGAGGTTCTCCTAATTTTATTCCTTCAGTAAAACTTAATAAACCAACATTTAAGTTTTTTAAAGACATTAGGTGAATGGTATGTTACGCTGCTAGTCATGTGTCATTTATTTAATGGCTAACAAATTTATTTTAAGTTCTTTTTTGGGCATTATAATCTATGTTTTTCTCTGTGATATGAAAGTCCAGTTTGAAAAGATTTTGATGGAAGGTACAGTGTAAAAGGAAGTTTGAAGATATGGTGGAGGAGCTGAATCTCATTTTGCAAAAAAACGTTTGAGAGAAGAATTAAAGAGAGTAGGGAAAGGATAAGGGTATTTTAAGGCAAAATGGTGCTTGTGATTCTCTAGTGGTGTAATTCTCTCTCTCTCTCTCTCTCTCTCTCTCTCTCTCTCTCTACATATATATATATATATTATGTATATATATATATATATATATATATAGACACACACATTAAATGTTGATTTATTAAGTTTTTATTGAGGGAATAAAATTAGGAGAACCTGTACCATGTATATACATGAAGCTTTTATTAACTACAATAAATTACAGCAAGAATATTATATAATATATTATGCTAAGTACATTTAACTTACCGTATCGAATTAATGAATATTTATATACTTGCTTCACCTGGTTACAGTGCCAGCTCATAATTGCGATTGTCATTTTTACACTTCTATAATAAGTTCCATGCTTAGAAAGCTCTACGTTGGCATCGACAAAATTTTCAAACACTGGCAATATTCTTCATTTCTGCTGTCCTTTCCTGCTCCTAATGGACATTCCACGTGTGGAGGAAACTAATCAGAGCCCCAAACTTCATCAGAAGGAAGAAGGACCCTTTCGCTGCTCCTTCTGCACCAAAGGCTTCTTCACCAGGCAGGTTAATTATCACCGAATTTTTATATTATCATCATCATCATTAGGTATTTAGGTTTAGCTTTGTAAATTTTCAGTTTCTATTAAATGACGCAAGAGATGTTTTCTATTCTTTTCAAAAATATTTTTAACTTTTAAATTATATATATATATACACTCTTTTCTACAACCTTTTTTTTCTTAATCTTTAGATATCATATTTTTTACTTATACGTATAATCAGCTTATATTTTATATATCTAAAATCATCTAAATGTATGTTTAATATAATCATATATCTCATCAACTATCTGACAAATATCATTCTTCTTCTTCTTCTCTATCGGAGTTTTTAAATCGCTGATCTTCTTTATTAATTCAACAGTCCCTCGGTGGTCATCAAACTATTCATCGTAAAGAGATAAAGGAGATGCGACTGCGACATAAAGACTATATGCTTGCCCGTTACAAGAGATGCCCCAAAAAAGCCGTTGAGATGCCGCCATTGCCGACTGCTTGCGGAGGACAGATGCTCATCACTGACCCCCCATCTAAACATGATCGCCTTCAAATGGAACCTCTTAGCCCTAACGTAGCTTTCTGGAAAGCACACAAGAAGCTCAAGCGAGAGCCAAAATTGCACAATTTCTTTGATATTCCAAATCATTGCGCGGATAAGACGGATAACATCTTTACTGAAATTTACGTTGATCCTCCATTTTACGATGAGGCTGCTAATCTTGACTTGAAGCTGTGAGAGATTTAGTTGAAAAAAGAAACATACTATAAGAAAATCTCTATCATCAACAATGATTAATTATCACTGTTCATCATATAGTAACATTTGTGTGAATTAAATGTAAATTACATGAATGATAGTTATGAACAATCATTTATTATAATGTAAAATTTCTTTTGTTGGAAAGATATGTTACGTTGATTTAGAAACTTCTTTGTTTGTTCTTTTTTCTTTCATATTTTTTATGCATTTTTAAGATTTAGTTCTTGAGTTCTTTTGATAATTTTGAGCAAATTTAATTATAAATTTATATTTTATATATGCAAAATTTTGAATCCAAGACTTTTGAGGCCTAAGCCCTTAAAGGTTAAGATGGGATAAGAAAGATATGTTGGCTTTTCTATTTGGTCATCATATATGTTGGACATGTGGTTGCCATTGTACTTAAAGGTTTTCTTTTGGTTGCTTGTCACCACTTTTTGAGACACACTGGCATTGATTACACCATATACATATATTCGATGCGTTATAAGATAACTTTAATTTTGCAAGAAAAAAAAAATGACTCAAAGTCGATTTGTTTGGGGCTCAAATAAAATAAAATAAGAACAGTTAAATTAAATCAAGTTTTTTTAATAATGGCTATGCCATTTGATTTGTGGAGTATATAAACTACAATAAACTAATATAAGTTGAGAATTTGTTTAGTTGCATTTTATCTTAATCTCTTTTATATAAATCAAATATTAATATTGGTGTATGTTAGATATTTTACAACAAACATATAAATTAATTTCTAGTAAATATTATGTAAGATAGCAAGATTTTTATATGAAAAATTAAAAAAAAAAAATTATGGGGCCTAGCTTTGTCGAAATAATCTATTATATATCTGAAGTTATAAAACTCTACTCTTCTCCCTTAGTTGAGAAGATGGGGTTACAAAGTTTAAATGCTTGTTTTTATTTTTTGTTGTACAAAAGTTAGGGCACAGTACCCATACGATGATAATTAGGCTATAACATCTATTGGTGATGGTCGAGAATGACTATTGCAGGTGGCTGGCTTTAAGCTCTCGAACTTAATCTTTAGTTTCATCCTCTCTCATGGTGAGAATGAGGTCTACTTATAGAATTTATTAAGGCATTTTAAAAATTTTAAGTAAGATCTCTTATCAATCTATTGAACGATTCAAATTGAATTTTTTGATCATAGACCATTTTTTGCAGCATTTATAATAATGAACTTGCATTTGAGAGATCATGAGCCTGGTAGATTTTTTTTAATAAGTCACTTGATTTAACTATTAGTACACCAGTGTTCCTTTAATTAATGCTTTAAAGCTATTAATAACTCTTTAAGGGATTGATCAAGACTTATCTAAACTCAGATCAAATCACTTTTGATGTCATTGCTTTCATTTTATCGAGATGTTCAATTTGATTTTAGGTTTATCAAATCAAGATTTGAATGATTATGAATAATTTTACACATTGTCTCGAGATTTGTGTTAGATTAACTAGATTTTTAACTAATATACCAAACATAATTTGTAATAAAAGCATGAATTAACTTTAATAAATATAATATAAATCTTAATTAATTAAATTATCTTGAGCTTATCTAAGTATACCATCTTCAACTAATTATCTTAATTAAAATCATTAATAATAATAATTAATTATAGATTATTATAAGTAATTGATGATTTTAATGATTTAATTATTATAATTTAATAATAATATAAATTTAACTATCATAATAAAAAACCTAATCAATAATTAATTATAATAACTTAACAATAATAACTTTTCATGCGCCTAAATATTAAGCCAAGTTGAACATAATCAGTTGTTAAGAAGATATTTTGGATTGTCTGGAAACTTGAGTTTTGATGATGCCATCAAACATCTTTAACCTCATTATATCAACACCAACTATCTTACAAGATGTGTTGTTTCTTATAAGCTTGTTGCCTATAGCCACAATTTCATATGTTGAAATCAATCATGGTTGAGACACATATGAAACGAATAGTCATAATCGATGATCCAACCCTCATGGGACTTATGGTCATCAATACTAGTAACAAGAAGATCACCATCACAAAGATCCTCCATAAAGTCAACTTTACTCTATATTTTTCTTTTTGGATTAGTCGTGACTTTTTACTTACTTTGTAACTTGAAGCACTTAGATTTAATATGTCCAATCTTCTTATAATATCAATAGACATTATCTCTGTTATTGATCATAAATCTCCTTGAGATTTCACCACTAGACTTCAACTCATAAATTCTTTTGTGAACAAGAAGACTTTTCCCTTGTAGTTCAAATCCAATAACTAGAGATTTCAACTTCTTCTGGGAAAGCAAAACCTTGTACACCTCATTCAACATTAATAGATATCGACTATAAACAATATTGTCCTTAAAGATCGAATATAAGAAAAGCAATGAACAAAAAAGAATTAACCCCTAATCTTTCTCATCACACTTAACTTTCATCGCCTTAAAATATAAAATCATTTCATTGAAAATAGTCAAATGATCTTCCAAAGAATCACCTTTTAACAAATAATGAGAGTAAAACTATTGCTTTAGATGCAACTTGCTTGTTAAGGTCTTCATCATGTGTAACTGCTCCAATCTTTGTCAAAGAGTAGCAATAGTTTTCTCCTTTCAGAACATCTTGTAAGATTTGATTGAGATGCAAATGAATAATAGAAAATATTTTTTTGAACCTTATATTATTTTTCTTCCAGAGACCAACTTGAAGGAATATGATCAAACTCTAATAAAAGCATCATCTACATCCATTTGAGCAAAAATAACTTGTATATTTACTTGCCACAATGAGAATCCGGTATTATGATCCAAAAGTAGAACATCATACTTCATGATCGTCATCTTCAAAACTCCAAAAGTAAAGAACATGATGCTTTGATATCACTTGTTAGAAAATAAGACAACATAAGTGCAATCAGGATTAGGAATAAAGCTTCTTAGAGATATAACGTAAGAAGAGATACACTAGAAAAATATGAATATAGAAAAGCATATGTCATATTTTACTTGAAAAAAATTCTTATAAAAAAATAAAAATCACAAGCATGAGAGAAGAATGCATTAATCAAAGAGAGATTACAAAAGAGAGAAGTGACAACTCAAGAACGAATCCAAAAACTCTTTCAAAGACTAAAAATAAATCTCACACTCAATAAAAATTTCACAAAAGAAGGGGTTAAGTTCATTGTATCAAGTGAAAGAGTATTTATAGAATTCTGCAAAACCCTTTATAAAGAAATACTTAAAAAAGAAATCAATAAAATAAGAGCATACAGGTTGCAATCTAAAGGTCATAATAAAATTAATCCAATCGTAGAGGCGCTCAATCCATGTGCTTACACTTTCCAATTAAAACTTTTAACCACCAAGTCATGCTTGCAATTTTGATATGTAAATGTGTTTGTATATATATAATAATAATAATAATAATAATAATAATAATAATAATAATAATAATAGTAGTAGTAGTAGTAATAAATAATAATAATAAATAAAAATAATAGTAATAAAATAATAATAATAATAATAATAATAATAGTAATAAAATAATAATAATAGTAATAAATAATAATATAATATAATATAATATAATATAATATAATTTTTTATTTATTTAAATCGCAAACACGATCGACGAATGATGATTCATGTTTGACTTCATATATATCGCTGAAATATCTATTTGTGTTGTCATTTAGTTAACGAGCAGACAGTATATAATGAGAACGTGAAAGTTCGCGAGCAGCAGCTTTTAGACACCCATAGTTTTCAAGTATTAATACTAAATATTTTTTTTTCTCATCAAACTTATCATTCATTGACAGACGCTAATATCTTTTATCTCTCATTATCTACATATTCGAGACATCTCATTTTTTATTTTTTCTCTTTTTCTTGAAAAGTTGAACCTTAAGGGCAACAAAGCGCACACGTCCGGTTGCGTTTAAACCCGCATCTGCTCATTGGGAGCGAGGTCTCCAATCAATTAGCCCCCATGATCTCGCGCGAGACATTTCATTTTCACAATCTTTTGTTTGTATGTTTTTTTTTTTTTTTCAAATTTCTTTGGCGGGTTCATATAGTTTGAGATAGCTATATAATTTATGGTTTTTTTTACTCTCTGCATCCTTTTTGCTTCTTGGAGGACTTCTACTTCTGTATTTCACAACTTAGATTTCATTTGGCTAAAGTTTCGTTTGGCTAAACTTTTGAGATTCGAAAACTTTAAAATATTTTAGAAGCAGCTTCAACACATTATTCAAACGGATCAAATTAAAATTCAAAATCTCAAAAATAAAAAAAAGCTTAGTCAAATGGAACCTAAGTTTTTGGGATTCCTGAAAAGCTATTTTAAAAGTATTTCCTGAAAAATTATTTATTTTTTGCTTTTTGAAAAGAGACTAAAATAGAGCTTTCAGTAAAATAGAGCTAAAACATAATTTCAAAAAACATACTATTTAAATGAGTATCAAAATTAAAAATTTATACTCTCAAAAGTAAAACACACTAAAAAAAATTTAGTCAGCCTTATATAATTCGTTACTTTCGGAAGCCCCCATCTTTCTCTTGTTGTAAAACGTGTTATTCTAATTTTTGTTTGGCGTGGTATCTTTGACTTTGGGAAGGAATTCAGCTTCAATTCCCAGTCTAATCTAAAGCCGCTATTTTTTTTCTTAACCATGACATATTTCTACTTTTAAAATGAACAATCTACCCCGCCATTTCACTTCAAATCCTTCTTACCGCGCTTTTCTTCATGCTAGCACACTGCCAATCCATTCTTCTTCTATTTTCCCTAGCCAAACCCTAACCCTGAAGCCAAACCAATCACTTGTCCAATCCTTCACCCGCCTCTCTCTCCATGGTCCCCTCTCCGATGCCATGGCCACTCTCGAAACACTTGACTCACGCTGCCTCCATGCTGCCGACCCCATCGACTACCTCCACTTCATTAAACTCTGCCTCTCTGCTGGAGCCACGGATGCCGGTCGCCGAATCCACCAACATCTCAACTCTGCAGGCTATCTTCCTGTCCTCTTCCTCTCAAACTCCCTCCTTGGCATGTATGTCCGATTTGGCCTCATTGATGATGCCCGCCAACTGTTTGACGACTTGCCCTTTAGAAATGTTGTCTCTTGGACTACCATGATCTCCGCATTTATTGATATTGATCTTGGGAGCGAAGCTTTGGATCTCTTTGTTTGGATGCAGCGAGATGGAATTCGACCTAACATGTTCACCTTTTCATCAATTCTTCGAGCCTGCAACACTTTGAGGATCCTTTGGGCGATGCACTGCTCTGCCATCAAACATGGGTTGGTTTCTGATGATTTTGTGAGAAGCTCGCTGATCGATGCTTACTTTAAATGTGGAGATTCAGAAAGTGGTCGCCTGGTTTTTGATGAAATGATAACAGGGGATCTTGTTGTGTGGAATTCAGTCATTGGTGGTTTTGCGCAATCTGGCAATGGTAGTGAAGCTCTGAAGCTGTTTAGACAGATGAAAAGAGCAGGCTTTTTAGCTAAACAAGCAACTTTAACTAGTGCTCTGAGAGCTTGCACTGGTATGGTCTTTCTAGAAATGGGGCAGCAAGTTCATGTCCATTTGCTTAAGTATAAAGCTGATTTGATTTTGAGTAATGCGCTGCTGGATATGTATTGTAAATGCGGAAGCTTGGAAGAAGCAGAAGATAACTTTCGAAGAATGCCTGAGAAGGATGTGATATCTTGGAGCACAATGATCTCAGGCCTTGCTCAGAATGGAAGGAGTTTGGAATCATTGAAACTTTTCAACTTGATGAAGGCAGAAGGAATTAGCCCAAACTACATCACCATGGTGGGCGTTCTTTTTGCTTGCAGTCATGCAGGTTTGGTTGATTATGGTTGGTACTACTTTCGCTCAATGAAGCAACTATTTGATATAGAACCAGGATGCGAGCATTATGGCTGCATGGTTGATCTTCTTGGAAGAGCAGGGAAGCTCGAGGAAGCTGTAAAGTTTATCCATGAAATGGAATTCAAACCAGATGCTATTATATGGAGAACCCTCCTTGGAGCTTGCAGGGTTCATAAGAATGTGAGTCTTGCTGCTTATGCAGCACAAGAGATCCTGAAACTAGAACCTGGAGATGAAGGGACTTGCATATTATTATCAAATATTTATGCAGATGCTAAACAATGGTCAGATGTCGAGTGTGTGAGGAAGATGATGAGGGATAGAGGCATTAAGAAAGAGCCTGGTCGGAGTTGGATGGATGTTGGCAAGGAAACCCATGTATTCATTGCTGGAGATTTCTCACATGCTCAAATGGAGGGTATTGGTAGGGAACTAGACAGATTGATCAGCAGAATAAGTGGTATGGGCTATGTGCCTGATACTGAATTTGTGCTGCATGATTTGGGGAGAGAACAGAAGGAAGAGTCCCTTCGATATCATGGTGAGAAGATGGCAATTGCATTTGGAATGATGAATTCAACAGAGGGAAAGCCAATCAGAATAATGAAGAATCTAAGGATCTGTGGAGATTGTCATACTTTTGGGAAGCTTGTTTCGAGGACTGAAGGCAAGGTAATTGTGATTAGGGACCCTGTTCGATTTCATCATTTCCAGAATGGAGCTTGTTCATGTGGAGATTACTGGTAAATGATAATCGAAAAGATGAATCAACTGTTTTACTGTTGCCACAAATCACATGAATTGCTGTAAGAAAAGGGATGTAACCAGATCAAGCCTGATGTCCCAGATCTTTGATGAGAATCTGAGTCAAGGCTGAAGGTGAAGGTAAAGGGCAAGACTTCATCATCATCGTCATCATCATCTCCAGTAACATTTTCCAGTTAATTGGGATTGAATTTATGAATGCTCATATTCTTCATGCATTCATGTTGAGCGTTAGATGTGATGTTAAGCATGTTTTATATAAAATTCTTTGTACAGTTTCAATCGATATGATACTTGCGGTCTATCAATTATTCTGTTGTTTGTGCAAATCACATGAATTGAAGAAGAGTGGTTTCTCAACCATGAAGTTTGAAATCTGTGTTGAGAAGCTGAATTGCAGATACATAAGCTTGTGACAAAATATCTTGAGAGCTGCTGAAAGTATATGCACACCCCTGAAAGTGAAATCATCCACGGCCTGGAATTCTGATCAGTCAAGGCTGAACGTGAAAGGTAAGCCCATTCATCATCTAGCCACCATAAGCTCTATTTCACTATTTAGAATCAACTTATGTATGTTATATTGAATAAATATTCTAGTAGAATTTCTATTTATATTATCTTGGATTTATTTATTTTTTCCTTTAAAATTTTTTAACATTAATTTTATTATCTGATTTATCGGTGCTTCAAGGGCATTAATGGACTGGTACCCTCTGACCATTCTGAACGCTAGCAGAACTAATAAGATGAATGCTATAATTCATGGGCTGTAATCTAAGAAATTACATTTACGGAAGACACTATATTTAAATCTATGCTGTCATATCATTTAGGAAGCCATTGTTCTTTGTTGATTCAATTTTTGTTTTAATAGGAAAGTTTTCTATTGGTGCTGGTTCTCTAATGACTCATGGAATATTCAGTTCTTATATGTTAAAACAATACAATACAATCAGTTCTACTACAAAATATAATTTAAGATTGTTATTTGCTAGAAAATTTACAACACTAAAGAAAAAAATTATTGTTTAAGATTTGTACGAAGATTCCACACACAAATGAAATAAATCGAGAATAGCTCATAAGAGACAAGATTTTTTATATGAAAACCCTTGAAATGTGCATTTCGGACTAAATCCAAAAGAGTAAAAAGTATGATCATGCATATAATCAAGTATGGCCTATGCATATATCATCTTCCTCCAAAAGAGTAAGAAAAGAATGAGGAAGATCTTCACTATGTAAGCTAAACAAAGTCACAGGCGAGAGCAAAAGATGCACAAAAATTATGAACTCTATTGCACTCTTTGGGAATAAAACTAAAAAACACTTGGTGGAATTTGAAGCGGAAGGCAATGTTTGAACTATCCTGGGATTCGCTAAGCCATATCTCTTTCTTCATGTTTTGTTAGAAATGGTTAATGACTCCTTCGTTATCTCCTTTTATGATGATGCGCTTCTTCTCTGTCATTCATGGCTCCATTAGCTCTATGATATGAAGGATCTCCTCAATCTCAACTTGAGTGTTGACCCAGTGGAGAAACTACTTCCATGCTTCCTTAATAAAGTCCCTTTTATCAGCTCTGATAATAACTTCCAATCATGCACAGTAAGAATGGAGAAGGGGCCTGTTCCCATTATTCTTGATTCAGTTTGGAGGAGATGCGCTAAGAGTATTAGTGTGACAACTAGGTTGGCTGATTAGTTCCCTAGTGCTCCATGAGTGGATAGGTATGTGAATGGATGAGTGATTTCAAGATTGTGGTTGCCATAGTAATGGGAGTCCCATAAGAACATTTGTCTTTTTTAGCATGTTTAGCACTCCAATTTTGGTGCACAACATTGTAATAGATGCAGGTTATAGCCCGAAAAAGGGAAAAACTATGCGGCTCAATTGAGTTGAAATGATACCAATAATATATGCCAAGATTACGATTGATGCCTTTTCCAACAATTTGGGAAGACATTGACACAATGTAAGACAGGAATTCCGAGAAGTTAGAAGAACTTTGAGGCATTGGAGTTATTTTAAAAGTTTCTTGGTGATTTTTTTTTATTGTTTCTCTTATAGGAGAGGAAATTAGGAATCATTAAGTTCAACATAATTTGTAGTGTTGACATTGGTATTATTATAAAGTGTTAATTATTATTGATTATTGATGTGCATCAATGTTGATTTTGATGACATTTGTCAACCTTTTTAGTAGCAATGACACCGGTGTTAGGGTTATTGTTGATGACATGCATGGACTCTATTGGCGATGGCATGCATTGATATTATGTTAAAGGCATATATCGGCCTTAATTATGATAGCTTGTATCGACATTGTCAGTGAAGGTAGTTAAGAAACGATTGTAAAGTATGGTCAATAAGCTTTAGCTAAGTAATAATAATTAAGTGATTGTGATCTAGTGATGATAGTCTAGCTATTGTAATTAGATGACTGTAAAAGCCTAGTTCAACTCCAAAATCATATTTGAGATAAATTTGAAAAGGAATGATTGCAAGTATACTCATAAAAACAGATGTATGCATGTATGTATGTAAAAATAACAGATAAATTTCATTGGATGAAGAACCGTTAATTGTTATGTACTCGTACATTAGTTATACTTCATGGAATTTCTATGTTAGACTACTTAATATTTTTATTCATTACAAAAACTTTCTTCATAAGAGGAGGTTGCTTGAGGTTGCCTGTGTTGGTACTTCAGACAGATACTTTTCAGTGTAAGGCAATTTAGTCAAGTGATTGAGACTATAGACTTTCAATCAAGAAGCTTTAGGTTCAAATTTTTACACATGCATTGTGTGTGTGAGTTTGTAATTAAATTCACTTAAATGTCCTAAAAAAATCAAAATAACAATAATAATAATAATAAAGATAGTAATTTTTCAGACCTATTCAGATGGGAGGCTATAATTGTCAATAATAAAATTGTTATTATTATAATTATCATTAGGCTTATTTTGATTATTTTTAATTTATTTTATGAATTATAATTCTTTATTTAGAGAATGACAACAACAACAACAAACCTTTATCCCACTATGTGGGCTCGGCAATTATTGATTGATAAAGCGAATCCCAAATAATTTGCTTAAAACTACTAATAATTATTATAATAAATTTACTTCCAACAATTATTACGAATTTTCCCAAACAAAATCACAATCATGTTGATGATAAAGACGTTTGAATTGGAGAATTAAATCTAACTTGCCAAGAGTTATTATGATTGATACATTAGACAAATTTGTTTGATCAAATTCAAATTATAATTCAATATTTGAATAAAAAACTTTATACTTCAAATTTTAATTTAAGCAAATTTATATTCAAAATAACAATGAAATGAATTCAATGACATCAAGATTGTCTTAATTTAAGTCCAAATGAGCTTAAATTAAGTGCTCAAAGTATGATTACGAATTTTATAATATTATTTAAGGAACAAAATGATATTCAAATCTTATAAGCTTATAGTTAAAATGAGTGTCTTCATGATAAGATCTTGTTATTTTGTGGAGTCTGATTATGTCAATCAATCGGGAATGTACTTTCAACTCAGCCCTCAATTTTGTTATTTGAGCTTGGATGCGAGTTCACCGGGGGATTGTAGGGTGTAGTGCACCCTTATAGGGAGAATCACCTGAAAAAAATTTTCTTGTTTATAGCGCCTCGACATTGTGATATGAAGATATTAGCTTCAGAGACAGATAAGACAACACATTAGTGCTAGGAGAATGGTGCTATGGTGCCGGGATTTATGGAATTGCACTAAGAGGACACTAAGGCCAACGTCGCGGCACTAGGACCCTAAAATCAAAGCCGGAAGGCAAAACTGCTGCCACTTAGGCGCTACCTTCGTGGCGTTACGAAGTGGCAAAGCCCGTCTTATGCAGCTTTTTGCAATTTTCAATAATTTTTTTACAATTCTCTTGAGAGTGTAAATGGAGAGTGACTGTCTCAAAGTCAGAAAAGTATGGAGAGACTTGAAGAAAGTGTGATTTATACAATTCTACTTAGTTTTTCTTCATATTGGATTTCTTGATGTGATGTGATTTCATGATTTTTTTTATTTATATTTTCGGATTTTCCATGCTAAATTTGGTGTTCTTTGTTGATTACTGTTTTATTTATTTTAATTCTAAGTTTTACTTCAAATTTCTCGAATTATTTGATGTGTTTTCTCCCAATAGATCTAATGAGCTTAGAATTACATAATTTGATGTCATTTAGACACTTAAATAATTAAGAAATAATCTATATGATTAAATGAATCATCACAACTCATCCAATGGAATGTTTGAAAATTTCAATCAAAATAATCAAAATTAAAACTTAAAAAAAGTTATAAAGAGACCCATTCTTTACATAAAAGAGATTAAAATTTGGAGAGAGTAAGAGATCTAAATAATTTTAGATTTTTATCTATTGATCATTGTCAATGATAACCACCAGTACTTGTTGTCCAACTGTCATTGTTTAATCATCCTCATCTGATTGTCATCACTTGATTATTGTCAACCGACATCATTGCCCAGCTATAGCCACCTGACGATCATCTTCTGACCACCATAATTCACCAATGATCCTGATATCTAATGATTAACAACTATCTCTTAACCATTGTCATCACCTTTCACTGCTTTTATAGTATTAATTGCATTCACAGGAGATCAAGTTATATGCTATAGAAAATTATCTTCTCCAAAGGAGGGAAAAATTGGACTTATATATTCTTTGTTTATATGGTAGATAATTTTAATTGGGCTATGCCCTATTATTTCATTTTTTTTTCTTGAGTTCTCCACATTTTTTTTTCAATGTTCTATTAGTTATGGATTGATATAATGTTGATTATTTAAGTGAATTAAACATGTCTTCTTACTAAAGTCTAGCTTGACTTTTAATTGTGAGTTTAATAGTGAAAAAATTTACTCGGGGTATTTTTACTAGGTTTTTTTTTTTGAGTGTATTTTAATATTTTTTAGATTTATTTTAAGTTGAATATAGTATAACGTTTAATTAATTTAAAAATAAATTTAACACTTATGAGACTTATCCTAATAAAATCCTAAATATTTTCTTAAGTGATTTACATTCATACAATTAAATTGTTATTTATTTATATATATATATAACTGTTGCGTGCCAGAAAACCAGTCGCGGTAGAGTGAAAGTTTTCGCCTTAGCTGTTGTGAAGTCCAACACACTAATTAAAAGAGAGCACAAGAGAATTTTAACATGGAAAACCTCGAAAGAGGGGAAAACCACGGGCTTAGAAAAGCTTCCTATGTGTCTTTTGAGTACAAAGTATTCGATAACAGATTATAGAAATTGCATATGAGAGGAATAACAAGCGTGTAACAATGATCGGTGGTATTCTTGATGGTGGAGATCTTAGGGTAACTTTTGGTGGGAATCTGAGTACAATTAGTGGCGTGGCGGTGGCGGTGGTTGATGGCCAGCGGGCGATCTTGCTTGGGGTGTGATCTTGCTTGGAGGATCTTAGAGAGCTCTCTCTTCCTCCTCACTGCTTTTCTCTTCTTCCTTTCGGACTCTTCCTTTTCTTCCTTTGGGTTTCTCCTCTTCTTCCTTGCTTGGACTCTTCCTCTTCTTCCTTGCTTGGACTCTTCCTCTTCTTGCTTTCAGGCAGAATGCGGTGACAAAATTCGGCCACGGTGGCCGGTGATGGTTGACGGCGTCGGCGGTGGCTCCTCCTCTTCTTCCTTGCTTCAGCTCCTCTTCTTCTTCCCTTGGCCCTCACTTCACTTGGCCTTTTTTCTTCTTTACTTGTTTCAGCTCCTCTTCTTCTTCACTTGGCCCCCTCCCTCATGTGAGGAATGAAGGTCTATTTATAGATAGGAGGAGGGGCATTCTTGTAAATTCATGTAAAGCCCGTACCACTCCCCTCGATCGGACGGCTTAGGATGATTTCTTCGATCATTTGATGTATTTTGAGCATTTGGATGCCCAAATGAAGTCGGAATTATGAGATCTTAGATTAGATCGTCCAGCATCGATTTGACTATAAACACTCCATATTTAGGTTTTGGGATTTAATTGATGTCTCAAAGATTCCAATGATATTTTAAGTACTTGATCTCGATCGATTTTGACTCAAAATCATATCGCTTTCGACGTCAAGATTTGTGCTTTGACTAATGGTATTTTGAGAGCCATATCAGTTGCCCCCCTATTTTTGGATGACATTAGCTTAATCATCCAAAAATATATGTGTCAAATGCTTGAAAATAACGAATTCTTCAATGAAAGGTGCGGGCCCATGAATCATACATTTTGAGAGAAGAAATTATCATAAAAATACAAAATTATGATTAGGAAAGTAGATGTGTAGCCATAGGCATGAGATTTTGAGGTTACGGATCTATTTGGATACTCACGGAAGTTTTCGTTTAGGGGACCCTGGGATGTAGCGCCATGCTGAGCGAGCACCGCTTGCTTATCTTATATGAGCCTGCGTGGCAGACAAAGCGAAGCTATTTAACGCCGGATGGGTGCTGTCGTCGGGCGTCGGCCGTCTTGGCGTCATCGCTGACGTTCCGCGTGACGACCTGAATGGTGACAGAGGCCATAGCCGTCGGCAGGCTCAGCTGAACGGCAGGGTATGAACCGTGAAGGGTTTGAGCCGTTTTTTGAGGAGTTTTGAGCCGTTTTTTGAGCCGTTTTTTTAGGAGTTTTGAGCCATTTTTTGGGCCGTTTTTTGAGGAGTTTTGAGCCATCTTTTGAGGAGTTTTTACCCTTTTGTCCCTGTGGGGGGCTATAAATTCCCCCCTAGGGTGAGAGGGAGAGACACCTTTCCCTCTCCTTTCTTCTTGAGTGAGGTCCTTTAGAGTCAAAAGGCGATCAAGAGGGGCCTTGATGGAGATCAAGGCCCACGGTACATCGTCGTGGTTCCGGTTTCGCCTCGTCGGACCGTCCGGGTTAGAGGCGATCAAGGCCGGTATCGTCGTGGTTCCGGTTCTGCGACCGTGACCGTCCGGGTTAGAGGAGGATCCACCTGGTATATCGTGGTTCCAGTTTACCCGTCGGACCGTCCGGTTATGAGGCGATCAAGGCCGGTATACGTCATGGTTCCGTTTCACCCGTCGGACCGTCCGGGTTAGAGGCGATCAAGGTATTTCGTGGTTCCGGTTCGCCCGTCGGACCATCCGGGTTAGAGGCGATCAAGGCCCATATATCGTCGTGGTTGTTCACCCCCGTCGACCGTCCGGGTGAGGCGATCAAGGCGCGGTATCGTCGTGGTTTGTTCACGGCCTCGTCGGACCGTCCGGTCAAAGCGATCAACGGTATCGTCGTGGTTCCGGTTCCGACCCGTCGACCGTCCGGGTTAGGGAGCGATCAAGGCCACTCGTCGTGGTTCCGGTTCTGAGCCTCGTCGGACCGTCCGGGTTAGAGGCAAGGCGCGGTATGTCGTGGTTCCGGTTTCGACCTCGTCGTCCGTCCGGGTTAGGGCGATCAACGGCGGCGATAACCGGTAGCAGTGATATGAAGCGGTGGTGGCCGTGGTGATGATAGAAGCGGTGGTAACTGCAGCGTGTCCATGAGATCGCAGAAGATGGTAGCCGGAGAATGAGATGCAATGGTTAGCGGTAAACGGAGAACAGCGCAAGTGGTCGATGCGCAGCGGCGTGATGCGCGAGATGACAGAATGGTACCGGCCAGATTATCAGCAATAGTGGCGGTAATAAGCAGCAAGTAGTAAGCGGTACCGATAAAATGGTCAGCGGTAGCCGTCGATAAATGGTTAACCGCGAGTGTCTGGCAGCCATGATAGCCAGCGGAGATTACGATGGTCGGCGATGCGTGGTTAGCGGCGCGCGAAAATGGTCAGCAATAAGCAACAATGAGTAATGTGGCAGCGGCGTATGCCAGCGAGATGACCCGCGATGGTACCGGAGAAAGATTGCTCGGCAATGGTCAGCGGTAATGGCAGCAGCAGTAGTAAGCAGTGGAAAGATGATAACAAGCCCGGCAAGTGTCTAGCAATGAAGCCGATGTAGTCAATGATGGCGCGAGATAGCACGTTAGTGGTAACCGGCGAAATGCCGGTGATAGTGGCAGCGGTGGCCGGCAGCAACGATGCAATGCCGAGCGATAGTTAGCCGGCAGGGGTGGTCAGCAACAAGTGGCGAAATCGGCAATGATGGCGTCGTCAATCGCGATGCCGCGGCGATTACCGGCGATGGTCGGCAGTAGTGATTAGCGGCAGTATTGTAATGGCGGTCATCCGGCCTGAGGTTGTGGCCAAAGGGTTGTCAGCGATGGCAAGCAGTAGTCAGCGATGGCGCGTCGAAAGAAACCTATCAAAGTCGTTTATGTGTTACGATGGCGTTAACCATGGAAGAGGTTGAATTAGATCAGTGAGGGTTTTGACCTATCCAGGTTGTTTGTCGAGTGTGACTCGATGACATTAACTATGGAAGAGGCCGGTGAAGTCCACCAAGGACCTTTGACCTTTCCGGGTTGTTTGTCAGAGTTTTTGCTCGATGACATTAACCCGTATGGTAGAGGCCGTGGGAAGTCCACCAAGGACCTTTTGACCTTTCCTGGGTTGTTTGTCAGAGTTTTTGCTCGATGACATTAACCCGTATGGAAGAGGCCGTGGGATGTCCACCAAGGACGTTTTGACCTTTCCTGGGTTGTTTGTCAGAGCTTTTGCTCGATGACATTAACCCGTATGGAAGAGATCGGAAGTCCACCAGGGCGTTTTGACCATTCACGGGTTGTTTGTCGGAGCTTTTGCTCGATGACCCGTATAAGAGATCGAAGTCCACCAAGGCGTTTTGACCTTCGTGGGTTGTTTGTCGAGCTTTTGCTCGATGACATTAACCCGTATGGAAGAGATCGCAGAAGTCCAAGGGCGTTTTGACTATCTGGGTTGTTAGTCAGAGTTTTTGCTCGATGACGTTAACGTATGGAAGAGGTCGTGAGAAGTCCACCAAAGACGTTTTGACTGTCGAGGTTGTTTTGAGTGTTACCACATAACAATGCGTATGGAAGAGGTTGAATTGAATCTGCGAGGTAAGCGGTGCGGCCCAGCATCAGTATGGTGATGGCCGGCGACAATGGTGATGGCCGGCGATATATGGCGGTGGCATCTGAAGTTAGCGGCCAAGAGGTTGTCATGCGATGGAAAGTAGCGACAATAGTCGATGCGGTGATTAGCGGCAGTAGTCAGCGGTATCAGCAGCGGTGGCCTACATTAGTTGGGCCAAGAGGTTGGTGGAACAAAGGCAGCAGTAGTCAAGCGCGCCAGCGTCAGTGAGCGGAGATGACAGCGGGATGGTGGACCGAAGGTTCTGGCGATGGTGCAGCGATGTCCGGCAGCAGTAGTCGGCTGATGGCGGCATAGTTGGCGGTCGGCCGGGGTGGTCGGTAGTCGGCGAGATCTTTGACCTATCAAGGTTGTTTGTCGAGTGTGACTTCGATGGCGTTAAATTGTATCAAAGATCTGCGAGATTTTACCCATCCGAGGTTGTTTGTCGAGTGTGACTCGATGGCGTTAACACATGAAAGAGGTCGAATTGAATCCGAGAATTTTGACTATTCGAGTTGTCGAGTGTAACTTCGATGGCGTGCTATGGAAGAAGTCGAAATCCGGGGATTTTGACTATCCAGGTTGTTTGTCGAGTGTGACTCGATGTGGAAGAGGTCGAATTAATCAGGATTTTGGACTATCCAGGTTGTTTGTCAGTCTTTGCTCGATAACGTTAACTTGGAAGAAGAGGTCGTAGGAAGTCCACTGCGTTTTGACCTATCTGGGTTGTTTCGAGTGTTTACTCGATGGCGTTAACCCGTATGGAAGAGGTCGCGAAGTCCACAGGACATTGACCTATCACAGGTTGTTTGTCGAGTGTTTACTCGTTAACCCGTATGGAAGAGGTCGAATATTTGTATGAGCTTGTAGCCAGAGTTGACTATTGATCTTTGCCTTTTCATTGGTGTTGCTGACTTGCTTATCTTTTGAGATTAAGAGTTGCCCCAGTTCAAGTCGAAGGAACAAAGTTTGATGAATCTTCATTCTTAGCTCTAAAAGCTTGAAATGATCCACCTCGATGGTGGTTTTGATCTTGTTGGGAAACTTGGTTGTCACAAGATGAAATAATAATCAAATCCACGGAGCACCATTGCGTAAAACCAGTAGAGTGAAAGTTTTCGCCTTGTGTGTGAAGTCCACACAGGTAATTAAAAGAACAAGAGACACTCAGAAATTTTAACGTGGAAAACCTCAAAAGAGGGGAAAAAATCCGGAGCTGGATAAAAAGCTTCCACTATGTGTATGTTTTGTACTGAGTATTCCTGATACAAGATTACAGAATTGCATATGAGGGAGGAAAAATAATTATGTAACAACGAT
The DNA here is from genome assembly GCA_021442155.1 of Cymbidium sinense. Taxonomy (NCBI): domain Eukaryota; kingdom Viridiplantae; phylum Streptophyta; class Magnoliopsida; order Asparagales; family Orchidaceae; genus Cymbidium; species Cymbidium sinense. The sequence continues at coordinate 268,245,071 of CM038215.1, forward strand.
CAGGTTGTAATGGTTGCTGGTAGTAGGTGGAGATGCAGGGACAATTGGCGATGAAAGTGGCCGGTGATGGTGGTTGATGATCGTTGAGCAGGGGTGTGACCTTGCTTGGAGGATCTTCAAGCTTCAGAGCTTCTTCTTCCTCCTTGCTTAGGCTTTTCCTCTTCTTCCTTGTTTGGATTCTTCCTCTTCTTTTCGGACTCTTCCTCTTCTTCCTTGCTGACTCTTCTTCTTCACTCTTCTTCTTCCTTTCTGACTCTTCCTCTTCTTCCTTCGGACTCTTCCCCCTTCTTTCGGTTCCTTCTTCCTTTGACTCTTCTTCTTCCTTCCTTTGACTCTTCCTCTTCTTTCTTGCTTTCGACTCTCTTCTTCTTGTTTGACTCCTCTTCTTCACTTCACTTCATTTGGCCTTTTTTTCTTTCTTGTTTGTCCTCTTCTTCTTTGGCCCCCCTCTCATGTGAGGAATGAAGGTCTATTTATAGATAGGAGGAGGGCATTCTGTAAATTCATGTAAAGCCGTACCACTCCTCGACGGACGGCTAGGATGATTCCTTCGATCATTTGATGTATTTTGAGCATTTGGATGCCCAAAGTCGAATTATGAGATCTTAGATTCGTTAGATCCGTCAGAGGCCTTCGATTTGACTATAAATCCATATTTGAGCTTTTGGGATTTAATTGATGTCTCAAAGATTCCAATGATATTTTAAGTACTTGATCTCGATCGATTTTGACTCAAAATCATATCGCTTTCGACGTCAAGATTTGTGCTTTGACTAGTGGTATTTTGAGAGCCATATCAATAACATTCAATTTTTTTATATTTAGTGTCCAAATGATTTCAAAAATATATACATATATATTACTATTAGTGATAGTTTTATCATCATACGATTGGTAGATCTTATTATTTCTAGACTATTATTGAATAATTTTTTATATAACTTAGAACTGTATAACCTCATCTTCTTCAATTCAAGAAAATAGTAAAATTTTGTATCCTCTTCTTCATAGTAGATTGTTTTGATTATGATTTTTTCTTATTTTAAGTTTTTCACGTAAAAATTTCATTGTTCTCTTATATTGCTCTCTATTATCTCTATACATGTGATAGATCTTAGTGCAAATCTAGAATCAAATTTCTATGTTTTATGTTCCAAATGGTTGAAACGAATTGTAAATTAATTGAAAATTTCTTTAAATTTGCAGTTTCCATTTAAATATATTATGATATGAACTGTATTTTAAAAAAAAAAATATTGTTATTTACATATATCATTCAGTTGTTTGATGTCACCCCATTATTTATTTCTTATGATTGTTTAGTCTTTAGCAGATGTTTCTCGTCATGCTCCCATATATTATTATAAATTTTAGTTTAAAATATTATCTTTTGATATAATGGGCCCCTAATTATATTTGTTTAAATCTTTTTAAATGAATATGCTGCTAAGTGTAGTATTTTAAATCTATTAGCCTTTAATTTATTGGGTTGTGGCTGATGAATCCATAACCCTAAATTTTGTTTAAATTTATATTTAAATTCCATAAGTTATTTCAATAGGTATTAATGACAACCTGAAAAGTACTATTTGGTCATCTTTCAAAGATAGGAATGAAAGTGTAAGGAAATTTAACCTAGTGGTTAAGAGCTTTGGCTTTCAATCAAGAGGAATGAAATTTGTATGTCTATGTTTAAGATCTTTAGTATGTTTATTCTCTTGATCTCATTAAATTTTTGTTCATAACTTGATAATTGTCTTAACAGCTGATATTATAATTTTAGTTTAAGGAGGAGTTTTCATTTTCAATTATGGAGAATGGAAAGATCAAAATTGATATGTTTGAAATTAAAATTTTGGGTTCTAGAAGATATAGTCTATCAATCGCTAAAGAGAGCCAAACTATGATTAATAGATTGTGCTCGGAGGATTTTTAAGCTTTAGAGCTCTCTCCTCTCTCTTGCTTGGGCTCATAAGGAGGAATGAGTTTTATAGATTAGAAGAGTGGCGTCTCTGTAATACATACAAAATCCAACCACTTCACTTGCTTAGAATGATTCCTTTGATCATTTGATGTATTTTAAGTATTTGAATCTGAAACTAAGAATTATGAGATGAGGCTTGTTAGATTATCGAGACGCTCAATTTGACTATAAATACTCCATGCTTAAGAGCTATTTATGGATTTAACTGATATCTCAAAGTTTTTAAGGATATTTTAAGTGCTTGATCTCGACTAGTATCAACTTGCTTTGACATTAGATCTTTATTGTAGAATTTTTTGTTAATATCGTGATATTTATGTTTATATTCATATGAAGTATAAATTTTATGTATCTTTTCTTAAGCTTAGTAAAATATTTGATCTTTGGGTAATAATGGATGCAATTGAATCTCACTTAATCACTTAAATTTGTATGTCTATGTTTAAGATCTTTAGTATGTTTATTCTCTTGATCCCATTAATTTTTTGTTCATAACTTGATAATTGTCTTAACAGCTGACATTATAATTTTAATTTAAGGAGGAGCTTTCATTTTCAATTATGGAGAATGGAAAGATCAAAATTGATATGTTTGAAAATCAAAATTTTGGGTTCTAGAAGATATAGTCTATCAATCGCTAAAGAGAGCCGAACTATGATTAATAGATTAAGAAGAGTGCAAATTAATTGGTATACAAGCTTAAAGGCTCATTGAATGTCATCTTTCAACAAACTCAATGAGACGACAACATTAAACACCATTAAAGTGTTGTTTTATATCTTTGAAATGCTCTTTGCAATCAAAAAAATACATAAAATGCACAAATTTTTAAATCTCAGAAGGTCCTAAAGAGTTTTGATCGCCAATCAAATCAATTAGTTCGCCTTAATCATAAAATAGTTGAACTCCATAAGATATTCATGTCTTGAACTTGATCACTATTACCTGAGAGTTGGGATGATATTATAACAATTGTTTATAATTTGTTTAGATCATCTGCAATGAAGCTCCATAGTGTCAGAGATGTTATACTTAATAAGGATATCATATGACACAAAAAGATGAAAGTGCATCATATTTTATTTCAAGTATTGAGAACAAAAGATGATAGTAGAGTTTTAGCCAAAATAAATAAAGAGGGAGGTGAAAATCTCATGACAAGAATATTTTATTAATTCATAATATAATGGGTATCCACCCAACACCCCACCCATCTTGTGGGTGGGGATGTCGTAATATCCTATGGGGACAGCGTCACCATTCGTGCTCAAGTTAAAACTTAACTTCTCCATCATTACAACCGCTTGCGGAGAGGAATCGAGCGTGGAGGAGGTTCCCAGCCTTCATAGAGCAAAGAGGCTGGGTAAAAAAAAGGCTTAATTTCTTAATACTATATTACTTTCATTAATGAATGTAGTAGAAAGTTTTAGCTTTATGTTATTGAGAATAAATCTATTGTATATATCACATTGGTGAACTAAAAGGGTTTGGTGTAAAATAAAATTATAGACAAAATTTACATATTTGAAATCAAATAACAATGGAAAGTATAGTTATATAAATTTTAAAAATTGCTACATCGCCTATAGGAATTAGATCGAGAGATTGATTCTAAGAAATCCACGATAAAATGATGTAGCTTAGAAGATAAACATAACGCATACAAAATGTCCAAGGAGCATGAAATTACATACATCTCTTTCAAAGACTTTTTAGTCAAATGTACTAAACACAACATCATATTTTATTTATCGAGGATCATTAATTGTACTCAATTTTGAGCTTTCTAAGATAATTTAGATAAAAAAAATATATATGATTGTCACATTTAAATATTTTTTAATTGGTTATCAGATATTTATATTGATCAAATTATTATAGATAAATTTTCTTAAATTTTAAAATTTCTAAACTCTATATTTTAAGTATTAAAGACAACCTATAATACATATAATCATTTATATCACAATTCCATCATCTTTCAAAGGAGGGAATTAATAGAAGGTTCAATGTATATATATATATATGATATTTTTTATAAATAAAAAGATATATTTTAAACTAATGAAAATGATATTTTTTTAATATAATATTAAAATGTATTTATATATAAAAATTTAGATGTCAGAAAATTAAAAAAAAAATGAAAACTTTGATAATAATTTTAAAGTTTTTTATGAAAATTAAAATATTCCATCCGTAGTTTAGGGCACACGTGGCTGACGTGAGAGTTTTAGAGTACCAATGGAGATTTTAGCATATTCAACTGAATGATCTTATTACATCAGATCATTGGGATTCGATTTTCTTTTCTCGCGTTAAAAAATAAAAAATAAAAAAATAAGTGTAACAAATGTAAATCATATAATACTCTTTTCAAGGCAGAGTTAGTGCCTACCCATGTGAAATTTTAACTTTTTTTTATCATCAGATTAATATTATTGCGTGCTAAAGAATTTTATTTCAGTAGATGCAACTTGTCTTGCATTTGAAAAATTATAACCTGGCGGGGATATGTCCACGGGGCCTTGCGGCGCTTCGTGGTCCGGCGGGTGAGCGAGCGCGGATCTGGATCGTCAGCGGGTTCAGCGAGCGCGGGGCGAGCCGTCATGCAGACGGGCGTGGAATCGAGCTTGCGGAGTCGAATCGTGGGTCGGTTCAGCGTCGTGAGTTGCGAAGCGATAGTTCGACCGGCCAGTTCGACCGTGGGGCCGGATTCAGCACCATGAATTCGACTGGCCGACGGGCCGTGGTAGCGGTTGACAGTGGGCCGAAGTGCCGTGGGCTAGCGGTTCGACCAGACCAGTTGCGACCAGCGTCGTATCAGGCGTGGGCCGACAGTTTTGCTGGCAGCCTGAGCTGCTCAGCAGAGCGCTCAGCGGTATGAAGGCCGAGCGGACAGAGCGCAGGGAACGGTTTTGGTTTTAACGGTTTAGGCGGTTTAGGCGGTTTTACGCTTTTGCTAGAAGGGGTCTATAAAACCCAGGTAAGAGGAAAGGCACACTTTTCTCATCTCCTCTTCTCCTCTTAGAGTGCATAGCCTCCTCCCAGGTGGGAGTTTGGGCACTTCTTGGATCAATTTTCATCTCGATCTACAAGTTCGGTGTTTGTAGATGGGTGAGAATCTTTTGAAAGAGACCGTCAGACCATAGCGGAGGCGGAGAGGAACCTTCTAAAAATGGGAGGATCAAGATTGGGAGTCGTCGATCACGGAGACACATTGATCGTGCTTGAAAAATATTATTTTACGAATGATTTGGTTCTTAAGTGTCAGAAGAAGCGATAGAGCCCAAACTCATGAGGTATTTCACCACTTACGAGATGAGTTTTGAAGGATTGCGTTTCCCCATCCCGAGATGATCGTCATTTTATCAGCATGCGAGGTTTGCATTTCCCAATTTTTGGGCGAGGCAATGACGATCGTGATGGGACTTATAGTCTTTTCGCGGCAATTACCTGCCTCGCGGATGTACAAGTTTACGATGCATGGTCGTGCTCAGAGTGACCTCGGACGAAGGATCCTCCCAAGAGTTGGGCAAGCGGTTCTTTTTTGTAAAGAATAAGCGGTCTTCTTCGAGAAATGGGCGAGATTTACCCATTCCCTGAGTTGGTGATGAAGATATCTGGAAATTCGAATATTAAAGATCTTGATTTGAGATTGATATATCCAATTTGTGGAATCTTTGTTGATTTCTATTCATCCCAAGCGGTCTTATGCGGTTCGTTGAGTAAGCCAAAAGAGGTTTATTGCGATCTCCCAGCGTCCTCGGCTTCTTCCAGTGAAGGACTCGTCTTCAATAGAAGAGGAAAAAAGCGAAGAGGTGATGGTGATATCGAATGCAAAAAGTCAGGCCCTTGAGTAGTCCCCAAGGATTTTCATTCGGGGCGTGTTGAATCATTCCTAGCAGATGACATCCAAGAAGCGGTAACAATCCTTCTGCGTTCATCATCTTTTATTTCTCATTTCATTCTTAACATAATTTTTCTTATTTATCTTCAGAAGCAAGAACTTGACTTCAAAATGAACATTGTCTTTGAATAATGGAGTTGAGTTCATGAAGGTCAAGTTTCTCCATGGTGAATATAAGAAGCGGTATGTGGAGAAAGTAAAGAGATGTGTTGGAGAATCAACTTGATGAGTGGGCCGAGTTGGCGACTCAAGTGACTTCTCTTTCTTTTTCGGGGAAGTTGGCGGACTCGGGATGAATTAGTGGAGCTAGAGCAGAGGTTGGTTCATATGATCGAAGATCTTTTAGAAGGTTTAGTCTTGAGGCAAGAAAGAGTTACCTGCTTCTCTGCTCTGGGTAAGCGGGAGCGGATCAGCCGTGGAGGACTTCAAGAACTCAAATAGTATCATCTGAGATCATCACGTTGAGGAGAGACCACGTGTATGATGTGAGGTGAAGGCTTTGGAGCGGTGTGTTGATGAAGGCTTCATCGAGGTTTCTTGAAGGGGACACTTGGCGTATCAGGAGGCGGTGTTGAGGTCCTTTCTCCCAGCTTCCCGACCCTTAGCGGCGAGGATGACTCGAGATAGTTCTTCATCATCTAGATGAGACCATCAAGGCGTAGTTGTAGTTCCTTTATGTTGGTATTGTTGTATATTTCTACGGTTGATTGTACTTGTATGTTAAATATTAACAATCCACAAAAATTATTTGTGAATATTTAGTTGTGTGTCAAAGTGTACTCTGATAAAGATTCGCTTAGAAGAGATCATGGAATCCCTTTAGGATAATTTGATCTATTCTGATCATTACGCGTTACTTGACATGACTTGCGGAATATATTTATAGAGGTTCTCTAACCTCTCGATCTATCTGTTGTCCATGCGTTTTCGATGATGTTAACGTTATGGAGAAAGTTGTGTATGAGGATTGCCAACTTATCCAAGGTTGTTTATCAGGCGTTACTCGGCGATGTTAATGGGAAGATCGGTCGAATTCCCAGGATCGATCTTACCCACGAATGAGATACAACAATAGTTGTGTATCTCTTGAGTGGTGTTTTAAAATGCAAGCATAAGCAAGAAAAGTCACAATAAGTAGTATGCGACAAGCGAGTATCGATAAATGTTTAATTCGATAACAATTGTAATACAAACATACACGATGATAATTTTTATTCACTAGAATAAAAACGATACATCGGTAGTACTTACGGAGGTTTGTAGCATTCCGTGCATGGGAGAGTCTTCCCATACTATCCTTAAGCAGGGGACACCACCACATACCTGCCTTCCCAAACCGGTGAGAGTTTGTTCGCTAGGGCCTTTTCCCCGCCGAACAGACTTCGAGGACGAGGTCCCCAACAGATATTGGTCGGCTTTTACCCTTCTGTTGAAACCTCGAGCAATCCTTTGTCGATAGAAGCCATTCTGAGCCGACATGTCGCGTCTCTCAGGAGATCCGCATGGAATCGCTTATCGTCATTGCCGCAGATCAAAGTTATGGGTTCTAGGCTCGACCCCATGTCGACCGGAATAATGTTTCGCCCAAACACGATGACTTTCTCCAAGAGGGTCCTCGATAATGCGGTAAGCCCAAAGAACATTGGATAGCTTCGCCCATTGTCCGTGTGGCCGTGGTCTTTAGCCCTTTAGTATTGTCCTATGACTTCTGGTCCCATTTGCCCGTGGATGGGATACGTGGATTAACCGATATGCACTCCCCGCGTAAAGATGTGAATGTCTTTCCCGTGGAACCGGCCCCATTATCGGTGATGATTTTGCGGAATGCCAAACGACAAATAATATTTTTCCGCACAAATTGCTTGGCATTTGTTTCGATTTTGGCCGCTCAGCCTTCCACCCACTTCATGAAGTAATCAACGCCAAGATTATGAATTTTCGCTGCCAAAGGCAATGGGAAAGGGTCCCATTATATCGATCCCCATTGAGCAAAGGCCACGGCTCGATTGTGGTGAGTTCTACGATGGTGTATGAGAGAATGTAACTGACACTTGTTACACTTCTTTACAAACCCAATGCGCCTTCTTCATTGTAGGCCAAGAAAACCTTGCCTCATGATTTTGAGGGCGAGGGCTTTTCCTCCCAAATGTTCACCACAAATTCGAATGAACCTCTCATTCCATAGTTAGCCTCCAAGGTGGTAGACACTTTAAGTAGGCCCTAAGAAGGACCCAGAGTTCATCACCCATTATGGTGAAGTTCGCTCTCACGCCTGAGAGACATCACATCTGCTGGCAAGGCCCCTTTGAAGAAAGGACATGATCGTCAATCCATGAAGATTCTTTTGGGTCCTCCAGATTGTATCACCCAAGGGCCTTGAATACCGGGAAAGTGGATGTCCTCTATGTATTTTCTCTTGAAAAGATCTCCGTCGGCTAACTTGAGAGGGCATCCGCTCGCGCCTCCCTTAGAATATGAGTTATCCGATGGGTCTCGATCAAGAAGTGACTTTGCCAAAAGACGCATGAGCAAGTCGCGGATGATGGGTATCAAGTCTCCTTCAACCCGGACCACAAGTCGTGAGCGGTAGATGGCTAAGTTCGACCTCACAAATAATAGCCTTAGTCCCGCTACGAGGCCTCGTCACCGACATTATTGGTGGGGAACTTTAGTCAAGCCTACTCTAAAGTTATTTTACTGGGAGATAAGCAAAATTCCTCGCCCCGCACCTGAAGTACCAAGCTCCATCAACATATAATGTCCATTGATTTGGAGTGATGAAGATCTATTCGTGTGGTGATGGATGGTACATTCTACAACGAAGTCGAGCACTTGTGACTTTATATCGACGGAAGAAAATGGATGTCAAACTCTCCAAGCTCGACCGACAACTTCATCAACCTTCCGTGATACATCGCTTTGCGTAATAGTTCTTAATGGAAGATGAGTGTGACGTTGATGGTGTGGGCCCGAAAGTCCGCAATTTTGTGCGTAATGCACTAGGCCAACGCCGCCTTATCTGCTAGTGGATAGCGCCTTCGATCGAAAGGATTTTGCCGACATAGTAAATGGGTCGCAATGAATTCTCCTCGCGACGAGCTTATGCACGAGAAGAAACAAGAAGATATGTACGCCTTCTCCTTGGATAGCTTTGATAATAGAGGGGAAGCTAAGACTGAAGTTGCTCAAAAGTAGCCGACATTCATCGTCACCCGGAATCCATTTCCTCGTGCACCCCTTAAGATTTTGAAGAATGGTAGATACTTATCTCCGGCGGGCCAAGAATCGTGATAAAGCGCAATCCTTCCAAATAAACGTTGGACTTCCTTGATCGTTCTTGAGGTGACATGTCCTTGAGTGCTTTTATCTTCTGGTTGGCCTCTATCCCGCCGAGTGACCATGAAGCCTAGGAATTTCGTGAGGAAACTCCAAAATGCACTTGCTTGGTTGAGCATCTTGTAGTGTCAAGAATGTCAAAGCACTGCATCGTAAATATGTCGTGATATTTTCAAGCTCTTCACCAAGATATCAACATACACCTCCATATTATGCCCTATAAGATCCTTGAAGATCTTATTCATAAGGCGCTGATATGTTGCTCCAAAGATTTTTAGTCCAATGGCATGACTGACAAGAAGATCCCTTATCTGCTTGGAAGGATGTTGCTTCCTCATCTGCTTTGTTCATCCCGATTTGATTGTAATAGCATCCATGAAGCTCGATCGATGTCCCGATGTCGCATCAACTAGTTGGTCGATACGAGGAAGGGGAAGCTATCTTTTGGGCATGCACGATTAAGGTCGTAGTCGATGCACATTCTCCAGAACCGTTGGCCTTCGACTAACACTACGTTAGCCAACCGTGGGGTAGTAGACTTCGAATGAACTTGACTTTAAGTTTGGTGATTTCTTGTTCTATGACCGCAATCGCTCGTAAGGAAGGTTCTTTTCTTCTCAGACACCGCTTGTAAGTTGAGTCAACATTGAGGGAGTGCGTAATGACTTCCGTCAATGCCCGAATATCGACGCGCTCCGTGCAAAGATATCTTGATTTTACGCAGAAAATCTACGATTCTCGATCAGAGACGAATGATCCCACCTTCACCGATGGATCAACTTCGAGATAGGAAGACAAATTACATCTTCAACCGGAGAAGCCCTTTCGAGGCATCCTCATCTCGTAGTCGAAGTTCTCGATGTTGAGGGTTACCGACGAAATGGTCGCTTGCTTGATAAGACGCTTGTTATCCGTTGATTCCCATTTACCACGCCGATGCCACCGGTGTCGGAATTTCATCTGAGGTGAGATGTGATCGCCGGTCAATATGACCGGAGTGGTCTCCCAAATATTGCAGACTGACTTGACTACAAATCAGTATCATGGGCGGTTCGGGAAATTCTCCAAGAGTTACGGAAGACCGATTGTCCCTTCCACTAATACCCGATTATCAAATCCATACAGTGGACCGCCGCGGGTTGAAGCTTTCTCTTCTATACCCATGCTAAAAAGTGGAGTAAAAAGAACATCAACCAACTCCCATTGTCGATCAATATCCTTTAATATTGAAGCATGGATCACGACCGACACAAGGGGATCTTGATGTGGGATGCTAAGCCCTCTAGATCTAAATCATCAAAGGTGATAGAATGGTCAACCCGAGACTTCTTCGGCTCAAGGGCGAATGAATATTTGGCTGATAACACCCTCCCCGCAATTGTTTATTCACCGCCATGTTCCTTCCGAGCCGGTTGTCAAAGATTTGGACGAGGGTTGGTTTTGTATAAACGGCCTATACCTCGACGATTAGTCTTTCAATCTCCTCCTTCATGGCACTCTTCGCTGGCTGCTGAAAGTGGCGTAATTTCTCTTGATTTCCCCTGGCTTTTAAAGGTCGCGGCCACTTGACGCCATCCTCTCAATAGCCGAGGATGTTCGCATGACGGTTGAGAGTCAGATATTTCCTCTCTAATTGAGTCATCCGAGGTCGCCGAGGAGGTTTTGGGGAGGTTGTCGCTTCTCTTCTTTTCTCGAGATGTTTGAACATCACCTTTGGGAACCTTCTTCCGCGCTTGGTTCAAACTGCTGTCGAGCACGATAGCTTGCCACGGAGATTTGTGCCTCTATTCGTGGACCAGTCATAATAGAATGGACTGCCTCCGCATTAATGATGAATAAGTATCCGCCTGAGTCCTCAGAAGCATGCCCCCTCAAAAGTTCTACCCTACTCAGATCTCACGCCGTGAGGAGAACCTGGAAGTATTCTTTGAGGGACTCTCCATCGCTCGGATTCCGAGAGATGTGATGAATCGATGATTCTCTTGTTCGCCAGAACTCTACAAGCTCTCCAAATGATCTGACGGACCCCTTAATGGAATAACCGGCACGAGCCGTCCTTTGAGAGTCGCGGGAATACGACACAAGACAGAGTCATTTGCACGCCGAATGTGCATGATCGCTCGAAAGTGATCGATATGCTCGACGGACGTTGTGCCATCGTAAGGGTCCATGCCGGAAGCTTGAATCTTGCCTAACGTATTGCGAGATGATCTCGCCGGCGGGGACGAAGTTTTGGAAGAGGCGACGGAGAATGGATCATTCGATTTGCCGAACTCTTCCCGCACCGCCGGCCGTATTTCATCGCAGAAGGTGACGGAGTTTCACCGATACGGTGAGCCATTCGTGGGGTGAGTAGAACCGGCGATCCGTGTTCAAAGATCCGGATGTGGTGCCAAGGGGTTCTCTACTTGTTGATCCCAAGATACCCGCAATCATTCTCAGGAAGAAAATCTAGATTATGCTGAGGGCCGTGCGGAACCTGTGGCTCTTCCAGGCGTGTTGGAACGTTTTTCCGGTCCTCTCGCAGGAGTCGAAGAATTTCATTCTGGGAATCCTCCATCCTTTGAACGCGATCTTCCAAAGAGGGGCCTGACGGACCCTCACCTGGGGACATAAGTCTATTATGTAGAGAAGTGTTGGAGACTTGGCGTCCTTGATCCCCGAGATGAGGAGCGTTGAGCGCAAACCCGCTTACCAACCATATTGGAGATATAGCAATGGGGAATTGCCCTTCCCACAGATGGCAAAGCTATGTTAGAGAATTTTATTCCTAGATGCTAGATCTTCGTCGTAGCCTAAAAAATTATCCAACACACAAGGGATATGAACACGGGTTATACGGAAAACCCGTTAAGGAAACCATGGGGCCTTGCCCAGTAGAACTTTCACTATGTGTTCAAAATACGTCCTTCTGCTAGTTCGAGAAGAAGGTGTTTATAAAACAATATTAGTAGAATACAATATCCAACTCCAACCCGGAGAAGTTTCCCAAAAGCGGCAGAACGATCTTCGGGAGCAACTCTTGATCTTCGTGGAGAAAGGAGCTGAACCTGGTCTTTTCTAGTCCTGGCGATCTCCTAAGGCGAAGCGATCTTCGCACTCTTGCATTGGTGATAGATGGCCTGGCCAAGGTCGTCGCCGGTGGTTCTCGAGCTCTCCGGTCTTCAAATCGATTCGGTCCCCTGGTGAGAATGAAGCTCTATTTATAGATTTTGGGAGTGGCGTGCCTTGTAAATTGCGGAAAACTCCAACCACTCCCATCTGACCCGGCGATCCCCGATCGACGGTATTTTGATGATCCGGGTGCCTTAATGATGTAATTGGGTGATCTTGGATTCGTTGGATTCGCCTTGACGAGCCGCCGACCGACTATAAATATGTCGCTTTTGGTGACCATTTGGATCGGATCCATTTTCATGCCCGATATTGATCCGAGTCGAGCTTCGATATATGCTGATGTTGCTATGTTCGCCTCATCGACGACCGCTTGATGTAAGTTTGCTGAAATCGGTGATTAGATCAAAGCATTTCTGAAAATGCCTTGAGATTCGTGCTTGATCAGATTAATTTTCTGAGGATGTATCAAATATAAAATTAGGTTACAATTTTAAACTTTTATTTATGCAATTACTTTTAAATTGGTAGGGAGGATTAGAAGACCAAAACTTTTGATAAAGAAATTCAATATTTTTTCACTAAATATTAAATAAGAGATTTAAATATATATCATATAATTTACATATATAAATACTTAAATTTTAATTTTTACATAAATAGTATTTAAATTTTCAATAGTTATATAAAAATTATATGATATGTATATAAATCTTTTTAAATTTTATCTTTTGATATATTTCATAGTAAATTAATCTAATTACTAGCATCAATATATACATAAAAATTCTAAAATCGTTTAATATAAATCTTAATATTTTTAATCATATGTTTATTTTCAATAAAACTAAGTTTCTAAATATCATGATCTCATGACATTATTTAAATTTTCTCTTTCATTTTATTAAACAAATATTATATCAACTTCTCGACTAAAATTGCAAAATAAAGCATTTGAAGAAAAAAAATAGTCATTTTATTCGTTGTTTTTTAATTTTTATAATAATAGAGTAAATTATAGAAAAATTTATTGACATTGTTATTATTTTATGAAAATGTAAAAAAAAATTAATGATTAATCCTAATAATATAAAATCTAAATTTAGCTCATTTTTTCTTCATAATAACTGGAGATCACATGGTGATATATTTGTAAGTGTTAAAAAGATTTAAAGAATGTAACACCGGTTATTTTATGTAATTAGGTGGTATATCAACATTTGCATAAATTTCAGTGATGTAATATAAAATCTTGATTGACAATGAAAAAAAAATGCTTTTTTAATGAAAAAATGTTTTTTTAATGAAAGAAATGGTTTTTTTATGAAAAATAAAGTGAAACTCAGCTTGTCAAAAAAAACATAGAGATAGAAGTAAAAAGATCTGCTTAAAATATATTAAATCTGATCTTAATTTATTAGAATTAAATATGAATTTGACATTCAATAGAGAAAAAAAAAATTCATATAGTCGACTCCACATAGTGAGATATAAGCTTATTATTGTTGTTATCAGGAGCGTACTCAAGTATAGTTGAGGGGGCGCAATTGCCCCTCCTGAACTTGATAATTTTTGTTATATAAAATGTCAAATTAGTCATTTTCTGCCCCTCCTAAAATTTTTTTTTACTCTTTATTTTTATCCTAATATATAAATTTGTCTCTCCTAAAAACTAAGACTGATCTCGCTCTTGATTGTTATTGTCCGCTTCTCAAAAGATTACATAACTCTCAACTTAAGCCACTTGAATTATTTTGAATTTTTTTATTTTAATTTCACTCCATATAATTATTGATTAATCTTATCTCTTTTATTTTTCTCAAATATTCATCTTGGTACTTCTTAATTATGTCAAATTTTATTCAACATGGACAGATTATTTTATTATCTATTCTTCAAAGTTCATTTAGCATACTTTATCTAATCATAATTGTTGCGTGCAACAAAATTTACAGTATTTAGCATACGATGTTTATTTATTTGCGACAAATAATGAAAAATTTTAAGATTCTTCAAATTTATTAACTCGGTTGAATGTATTTTCTTATGAGGCATTGATTAATGGATGAGAACTAGGGGACAATTAATACATCGTAGAAAATCCATCCAACATCGATAAAAATATTTGAAAATTTTTTCAAATCAATTTTAAGATTATTTCAAACTCATTCTTTCTAAATTTACTTTTTTTTAACAAGCATCTTTAATAGTGAACTCAAAATTATTCATTTTTTATGTCAATATAACACTATGATGTTTTACACATATTAAATAATCAAGAGGTTTATTTTAAGCCTCAACATTCCATAAATTTAAAAAATATAGATAGAAATTTCATAAAGCTACTCAATGATCACTAATAACTATGATCAATATTTTTTTTGGGAAAATTGTGACTATTTGTCTAATATTTCATTATCCCAAAGAGTACACTATAATGAAGTTTTCATTGGTGATTCAAACGCATGTAAAGAATCATGTAAAATGATTATTTTATAGTTGTTGAGAGCTTTACAAATTCATAACTTTATTTTTTTGTTTGGTGACAAAATGTAATGTAATGAAATAAGGTTTGACATGCGGCAGCGGCAACGGACGGCTGATGATCATGTCGGAGACCGGCTGCGCATGAAGGGGCAGGGCGGTGGTGAGGTGGCGCCGAGAGTACCGACGGCCGGCGGGCTATTTGTCTAATATTTCATTATCCCAAAGAGTACACTATAAGGAAGTATAAGGTGAAAAAGAAAAAAACCCTTAGACTTACATAGAAAATTAGCAGCTAAAAAATAAAAGGCAAGAAACGAAGATAAATGATCAAATAAAGTTGAGGACTCATAGTTAATAAAGTAAATGATACCTCAAATATGACTAGAAATTATACTTTAGATAGTCGCAGACCGTCCCACAAAATAGTTGCAGAAGGTGGCTTAGACAAAAATTGAAAATCAAGATATCAAAATAAGTCTTCATCATCTTTGCATAAAATCATGGAAAAAAATTTCTACCAAATGATGTGTTGGAATAATGTAATAAGATGCACAAAAAAATTACAACCGATATATAACAAGGCCTGTTAACGAGCTGATTTCAGATCCGATAAATCGCTCAAAATACTTTGAGCTGCTCAAATCATTCGATTCAAGCCTTTCGTTTCTAATCGATTTACTCATTTTGATTTCAAACCAGCTCGAATTGAACATTTTTAACTTTTTTTTTTTTGCTTGAATTCAAATAGAGTTGACTCATTTTGATTGAGTTGTTTGAATTTAATAAAACTGAGCATTAAAAAAAATTTTAAAAATTGAATTAAGTGCATAAAATGAAAAAAAATGATTTTAAAAGAAATAATATTTATACTTATAAATATATTATATTTATTTTATAAGATTACAAGTTATAATTCTATATCCTTAATTTTAGAAATAATTTTATTATTACAAACTTAAAAATATTATATATAAATTTAAATATTTTTAATAATAGATAAATTCGATCCGATCTCGAGTTGGTTAGATCCGATCTATGCCCGACTCAAGGTTGGCTCGAAAAAGAGTTCGATCCAAATTTTTGGCTCATAGCTCGGCTCAATGTAATCAATTCGATCTCGATCCAATCCAAATTTTGATTCAATTTTCGAGCTAAACTAACAGTCTTACATATAACAATAGATATCTTCCTTCTAGCAAAGAGAAGTCCAGCTATAAGCAATAATATGCATTCTTCCACCCATGAAATTAAGTAAATGATCCTCCTAATATTAAACTTGCTATAAAATTTCATACTTTAGGGTAATCTTTTCTCTCTAAATATAGAGAGATAATATACTCTCTTTTCATTCATGTGCAAATTGTACTTGTCTTTTATGAAAAGCAATAATTGAATTAAAGTTGGTATGAGTACTAAGTTAGAGGCCAAACAAAAGTGTCTCATCTAGAAGCTTGAATGTATATCAGCATTCAAAGAACATGTGATTTTTGGCTTCAGATTCAGTAAAATAAAAATATCTATAGTTTTTATGTAGAGCCAGGCATGATTTAGTGCCATATAAGTGAAAAAAAGTTATCAAAATAATACTCTAGAAAGTTTTTGAAGACAAGATTTTTGTCTCCTTTCCAACAGGCAGTTTCATCTCTGTTGTAGACGGTCGGTGATTGAGCTAAAGGGTTATTCCCGAGTTGACACATACTGCTGCTACTGTTGAGCACCCCTTTCTTAGAGTTGATACTGATAACTTACAAATCTTCCTTGATGTCGGAGGTTTGAGCTGACTCAGGCACTTGTAAGGAATTTTTTTTTATTTTTTGAATGATAATTTCTTTTATATAAGTATCAAATTAGTCATTTATCTCATTTTAATTTTTTTTTTATTCTAACATATAAATTTATTTATCCTTAAAATTGATGCTGATTTCACCATTTATAATATATATTATATAAAACTTGCCTAACAATATCTAATTTAACTTTATCTTTAAATTGGAAAGTCAAAGAAGAGATCCATTTCCATAAATCAGAGCTCTTATTAATGTCAATAACTAATTTTATTAGATTGTTATTATTCAATGATCATCACTATGGATTATGATTAATGATAAAATTTATGTCTTAAATAAGAGTTAATAAATTATTTTCGAAGCTCCAGGGCGGAACGTTCTACTGGTCGTAAGGCTAGTGAAAATAATTAGATCGGCTGGCACCTATGGCCTCAAGATTGTCAGTAGTTCTTCCAGGGATTAGTCATGGCCGAAGTCATATGTCATATAATGAGTGGGATCAAGAGTGGATATCTCGTTACCAAAAAAAAAATATATATATATCAAGTTTCTAAATTCGGCAGGCACTTCGCGCTTGCACGTAACTGTTTGCCTTTATAAGTTCAAAAATTCAAGTAAAAGATACGCCCAAATATTTTGTTAAAATAAAGAAGCTCTGACTCGAAGGGGGCATCTTCGTCAATCTATCCCCAAATCCCGGAGCGCTTCCCTCCTATTCTATTCCCCTTCCATTATCTCCCCATAAATCTCAGAGAAAGGGAAACAAAAGACTGAGATCACAAGCCCAGTCTCCACATCCCAAAACCCTAACCCTAAAACCCTATAGCGAAAACTGCCAATAATAAGCCTTATCTCCGTTGATCCTCATCGTTGTCTTCGTCATGAAGATCGCGATGCAAGACGTAGCGAAAAAGCTGGCGCTATGGCACACACTGACCTTCCGTCCCATCATTACCCACGACGATCTGGAGCCCATCATGGCTTCCGTCGGCTTTGTTTCCCTCTCCAACGAGGAACCCGCAGCCGCGATTCAGTGGAAGGAGTACTGTTTCGGTCCTGCGCCGCCAACTTCGATATCGCCGGCGACGTTTTCCGGCTACCCGAAGCCGCGGCTGAGGCTTCCATTTCCGAGGGTTGACGGACTTCACCTCCTCGCATATAAGGCTTTCCTATGCGCTCTCGAGCAGTATATCTCACCTACTGAGGTTCATAATCTCTTTCATGTGAGGTTAGTTTATTGAGTTCAATTCTTCTTCTTCTTCTTCTTCTTCTTTCGTCGTCGTCGTCATCGTCGTCATCGTCATCTTCTTTTCGTTCTTTGGATCTTGGACGGCGGGCGGCCGGTTGGGGAACTTGACACTGACGATGATTATATTTACGAATGGTGCCACTGATTTCAAACGTTTCGGTCGCCCGGCATTGAGCGTGAGGGGAAAAGGTCATCGATTTTCGGATTATTTACAGGAATACCATTTGATTTGTTTTTTTTTTTTCCGATCGTTAGAAAGTAAACGGTTTTTCTATTTTCTGCCCAACTATTTTTTTTATTATATGTATGGCATCCTCGGGCTGCGGGGCAAAACGACGTTCTGCTTCTAGAGAAATGGTCCGTTTGAGCCAGCGGTTTAATAAACCGATAGCTCCTCATAATTCTCTGAAGTTATTTTTGCTTTTTTTAAAAAAAAGTGATAATTAACTTTTTTAATGATTAGATTTTTTTTTAAAAAAATATGATAGTTATATCAATTCATTAAAATAAAAAAAATTTAAAACTCCAATAAATTTTTCAAAAGATTCTTTATATCAATTCTTTAAAATAACAAATTTATAAAACCCCAATAAATAAATAAATAAGGTTATTTTTACAAACACCTATAACTACTCTTAATTAGATTTTTAAAAACTTGAATGATAAATTATAAATATAATATTCAAATTTAACTCAACATATGTAAATTCAAAAAAATAACTTTTTCCACCCCATTGGACCATGGGTGCCCTACTTGAGTTCCAAGCGTCGTTTAAGTTTTTAACAAGTTTTTTTTTTCTTCTTCTTCTTTTCCGATTTTATATTTGTTGAGTTTAGTCATTTGCTTAACTGTTTATTATATAAGTTCTCCTAATATATCTTATACAAACACATACACATTTTATTTTTGGGCGTTTTAGGTAACACTTTGATTGTTTAACTTTATCATAATTATCATTTTGATTAAATTCATTGTATATTTAATCCTCATAAAGTCACTGCCTCTTAGCTGCACGTCACAATCACAATACTCATCAATGCTTGCCCGAGTATTTTCGGTCTGTTATTGAGCAGGGCGGGCAACTAATGCTATTTTATGGTATTCTTAAATAGAGTGTGCCATAGAAGGGTAAAAAGAGTTTTTAGTTATTATTAGTTTATTAGTTTTAGTTTAGTTATTATTAGTTATTATTAGTTTTAGTAGGGGCTATCTTTATTTGGTTATGTCCAAATGAGCCATCCATGAAAGAGAAGACTACATTTGATGAGGTAATGTCCACCATCAACTCCGGGATTGGTAGTGAAAATTCATCTTTTGGACATGCCTTATTTAAATCCATAAAATCGACATATATGTGAATTTGGCTATTCTTTTTCTTAACTAGGATGACCCTAACTAGCCAGGTAGTGTATTTTTCTTCCTAGTTGAAGCCAGCATCAATTTGTTTCTTTTCTTCATAAATGATCTATTGTTCTATGTCTAATTTCATGCGTTTAGGAGCTTGCTTGATAGGATTAGCAGTAGGCTCTATTACTAGTTTATGGACAGCTACATCAGGGGCCAATCCAAGCATTTCTTTATAACTCCATGCTAAGTAGTCCATAAACTCAATTAATAGCCTACTAAGTAATTGGTTTCAATTTCATTCAACAAAGAACTGATGTATGTCGGGCGTAAATCTTCTTTAGTTCCTAACTTAATTTCTTAGAGCTCATCGATGGTTGACTTGATCTCTTCTTCAAACCCCTACATCTTTGACTTCAAAATCATATAATCCAAGTTTAAGACAACTCCTCATATGAGTTAATGTAATTTGAAAAGAACCTATCGGATTCCAAATTATTAGTAATCACTAAGCATTAATCGTCATCATCAACTGGACCCATAAATATTGAATCCTAGTCTTGATCTTGATTGAGAGCTATTTCATTTATTCTTCCATATTCTTTCAAAATAGTCTGACCTGTACTTTGACTAAGTATGTGCTTATGTATGCTCTATGGTGTTCTTATGTACGCTCTATGGTGTGCTTAATAGGGACAACTAGAATTGGTGTATCATTATTATTAGTTAGCTATTTAATGCTTGATAATTACTTGTCAAATTTGTACAGCTAGTTTAGGGTGTGAGTGGTACATTCCTAATTGGATTCAACTTTGGCTTGAGATTTACCCACCATTTTTATTTGATCCCTTGCAAAACAATGTTTAGCTATTTCCCTTGCCCGCCCGATTTAATCTTAATTCGAGGTAGGCTTGGCTCGTTAATGCTGTTTTGAATTTTATTTGTGCTAGAAATGACTCATTAAGTTTGACTACTATTGTATTTAAGTCAGAAATCAATCAATTTAAATCATAGTTCATTCATTCAATATACATGTGTGCACTCATTGATATGTAGATATATGCATATATATTGATTCTAGTTGCACCTGGCTTGCCATTCCTTCATGATCCAGCACATTGAGTTTGACGACTTTGATCTGTGCTCAATTTAAATAAAAAATTAATCCAATATTTGAGTGATATTTAATCTTCAATAATATTAAATTGTAATATTTGTATGATATCTAATTCACAGCTCAACGCTAGTTGTAATATTTGTATGATATTCTTTTGGTGTATGCTATATCCTGATTATGCAGCATCAGGAACCAATCTTGAAAACAGAACAAAAATATTTAAATTGATTATATCAAGGCATTATATTAATGAAAACATGAGTTCAGAATAATTTTTAGCTCAATTGAATTGTTTCTAGATGGTTTGTCTCTTAAAGAGCTTTCATGTGTTGTGTTGTAGAAAGACTGAAAGCCTTGAATATGAGAGTTCCCTCAATTTAGAATGTGCTCAATTTATTTTCTCAACAGTCAGGCTTTGGATTTATGTGTAACTTACAGGGTATTTTTGGGCATCAAAATCAATTACGAAACAAAGTTTCTGCGTGTTTAATTATAATGAAACATTTTGTGTCTTCAGTATGAGAAAAAATATTAGCAACTAGCATGTTTTTTGAGTTTCTAGTCTTACTGCAAAAGGACCAATCTGAGTCGATCAAGTTTGACACGAAAAGTGCAATAAATTAGTACCAGTCTCTCTAACAAACCTGATGTTTCATATCTGATGATTGCTCACATTGAAAGATGTTACTAGTTATTTCTCTATAACAAAATTTGAGTTCTTGGCATGTTGGTTGTAGCTCACAAACATTAGCTTATGCTTTTGGGTTAATAAGCACTAATTCACTATTACTTTGAGCTCTACTCAATCCCTCACAATTCACTCCCAACATCTCCGCACTGTGATTGTTTAGTCTTAAATTCAGATCACAAGAACAGCCTTGAACCTCAGAAACTTGTACCAATCACATTGCTCAATGGTATTCCTACTTGAATTGTATCAATGAACTGTTTCCTTTAACACTTTGCACATGTTAATGATTTAGGGCTATGCCTCTCACTCGCCTGCAAGATCGAGTTTTCGAAAAGGCCTACCGCCCAATGAAGGGTTGTGACATTGATGATGACGGCATCTATGTGTTCAGAGATGGCACAATCGATCAGTGCATGTTTGAACAGATTACAGCTATGGAATGCAGTATAGAAAGTGATGGTGATTGCGACGATCACCGAATCAAGGGCTGCAGAAGCCACTCTAGCAGCACAATTTCACTAGTTCCATGGGACAACCTTATGCCAGACAGAGAGATTAGTGGCCCAAGCTGACAAATACCAGGGAGCTATTGGACCATGGACATTCTTTTCTTCTCCTTCTTCAGTATTTCTTGATTTGTAATGAATTAATTCTTTCCAACTAATCATAAGGTCATTAAGTATGGTGACACCAATTTTCCGACGAAGCTGGAGGATCAGTTGTGAAGAGGTGTGTGAATATGTTCTAATTTTTTAGTTTAGTGAAGATAAAAAAAAAAAAATTTTCTCAGTTAGCTACCAATGGTCATTAACTCGTGCTTTGTTCGGTTGCATTGTCTTCTTATTCTATATGGACATGATTGATCTTGTGATGATTTTCTAATCAATGTTTTCCAAAGAATAAGCCTTTAGTCCAATCTTGTTCCATGAAATCCAGGTAAGCTTATCTTCAAAATTTGTCTTCTTTGCATCATGCATTGAAAGAGTTGAATATTTTCATTCAAGTTCTCAAATAATATATGATCCTAATGTGCGGTTGTATATTTGTTTATTATAATTTTATGAAAATGAAATGTTGAGTTTATTGAGTTCAGCATTACTTTGAATTTTTAAATTGCACCTATGAATATCAATGTCTCAAGTGACAAATTTTTAAATTGCACCTGTGAATGCATTTATTTAGTCAAATTATGAGTTAAGATATCTTTGATATTTTGAAAGATCAAACACTAATTTTGTGTTAAAATTTTCCACCTAAACATAAAATAAAATTCTGAAAAAAGAATCCAAATAATATACAGATTTTTAAAAATAAAGCTGAACGTCAATCAATCCTCCATGCTGACTCTGTCCTGCGTCCAGTTAACAATTTTGTTTTAATAACGCTCTTCCATTTCTGTTGATTTTGTTTCTAATTAAGAGGATTTATAATATTCTTATGTATTTATATATCTAATATCTAAATTTTAATTTATATATATATATAACATTTTAATCTTTAATATCACATCAAAAATATCACTTTATTCATTTTTTAAAAGTGAAATGTATTTTTTTAAGCATAAAAAAGTGTTATGGTATATATGTAAATCTCTACTAATTATTGAAATACAAAAATTGATAAAAAGAAAATAGACGATAAGAAAATAATTAAAGCATGCATGGTAAGATCGAAGATTACATTGAGAAAAAATGATGCAAAGGAAGCGGAGAAACGGATATATAGGAGTAGGCTAAGGGCTGGAGGAATGCATTTTTATTTGAGATTAATTTGGAGTTATTTAAAAGTATTTTTATTTTAAAATATTTAGATGTATATTTTTATGTATTTATATATATAATATTTGAAATTAGATATTTATTTATCTAATTTTTTTAATATTTTAAAAAAAATAAATCACTTTAAAAAATAAGTGAGTAAATCACTTTAATAATGTTTTTGATGTGTATTGAAGATTAGAATGTTATATTTATATAAATTAAAATTAAAATATTAAATAGATATGTAAAAATATAAAAATTATATGATATGTATGTAAATCTCTCTTTTATTTTTTAAATCTATTATGTTTCCAATTTATTATAAAATAAAAATATATTTGATATCTTAAAGATAAGTTTTTTTTTTTGAAAGAACTAAATCCTTACCCAACATTACCCTCCGCTATTGAGCTCCTAATATGGTAAGAAATTATTAAGTGCAATATTCTGATCGTCTGAATTATTATATACACATTATATATCTATATATATATATGTAATGTATATAATAATTCAAGCGATATGAATGTGACATGAAGTTAGAAAATATCAATATTTTTTTAAAATAAAATTAGAAAGTTAATTATTAGTGTGCATTGAGAATTCGAATCTCTTTATTTAAATAAAATTTCCATCAACTCCTCATGATATTATACGAGAACATGATACGATAATACGGACATGAAATATAATTATTATTGAAAATATAAGATACAAACACATGTAGAACACAACACTATAAATATAATATCTTACTAATTATAAATAATATATTTAATATAAATAAAATAAGTAAATATTAGAAATAAAAAAAAAACAAAATATTTAAGTTTACTATGACCTTTCTAAAGATAAAAATCCATAAATTATAAGAAATCATTTAGGGCAAGAATGTCAAAATATGAGAAGACACTAATCTTACGCATTGATAATAACAATGAAGAATTCAGTGACAATAATTAATAATGCTCTATGATCACATGAGATATCCTAATCACACATTCTAAAAGAGATGAATTTAAAACTCAGACGAAAGTATTGGATGATGTTCACATCCATGAGATCTAAGGGATACATATTATAAGTTAAATAATAATTTAAAATAATTTTAATTTTAATTAAACACGTAACAGAAATGCCTGATACATGCTAAAGACACATCAAACAAGTATCAATATATGCATGTCAGATGAATATCGATGTCCAACATATATCCGACATTGCACGTCATACTTTTAAAAATATTGGTCGCATCAAAACCAAGTACACCAAACTTATATATCCTTACAAACTTGGATTTGATGTAGACTAAGTTGTCGAACATTCATAGACCTAAGTAGGACATCCTTCAGATCTCAAATTCAACTTGCTTGAAGCAAGATGGATACGGCTGCAAATGAACCGAGCATTTAACAAACTACTCATGGCTCAGCTCGATCAGAGCTCATTTATGTTCATTTGATTAGCTTGAACATCTTATCGTTCGGTTCATTAATGTTCATGAACATTATCATTTAAAGCTTGCTAAAGAGCTTGATTATGACTTGATTACAACTCTATTAAGACTTATTTGTGAACAATATTATTTAAATTATTATTTTTTTAAGCTTAATAAACTTTATTTGATACAACTCATATATATTTCCAAACAAGCTGCTCATGAACAAGCTCGATTAAAGCTTGATTAAAACTCGTTTATTTTATTAAATGAGTTGCTCGTTAACAAGCTCAATAATCTAATTTGAACCGAGCTTGTGAACAAACTCGAATTGAGCTCGAGCTCGATAATGATAAACAAGCTCAAGCTTAAACATTGTTCTCAAAAGCTCGAATCGAGCTCAAACTCGATAATATTAAACAAGCTCAAGCTTAAACACATACATACTCCGCTAGATTCATTTGCAGCCCTAGATGTGAGCGTTAAATATGGGGCGGAGCGGACACCAACTACGTGAACCATAGAAAAACCGAAAAGCTAAGTAAAAAAATTTAGCTAAAAAATAAAAATTCTAAATATTATCAATTTTTTAAAAATTTTGACAAGTTAAAAAAAATAATCACACATGTTCTATATTATTCTCTTATTTTTTTGAAATAAAAAAAAAAACATAAAATCAAATTAATATTTAATTAATAAAAAAAAATTTTACATTAAATTTATAACACTACGCTTCCCCACTAATCCAAAATAAAAAAATTTAGCTAATACTCAGTGGGGCACATTCCTTGAGAGTTTTTCCTCTCTCTCTCTCTCTCTCTCTCTCTCTCTCTCTCTCTCTCTCGCTCTCTCTCTAAGTGAATGGTCACACCAAAATTCCTCCTAACTGTGAAATTATCAATCATCCAGCATAAAATTTTATTCTGTTTTTCTTAAAAGAAATGCATATCACAAATCATAGCACTACGCCTCAATTATTGTGACGGCTATACATGCAAAGAGACAATATGCCAATATCTTCTTTTTTTTAATTCAGAACATAAACGTATTATTAGATTATATTAACTTTGCAGATATAGTTGATATTTTTTTCTATATAAATAATGCTTCAAAAATGATACGAGAAGCATCTTCTAAAACATACAAGTGATGAGAATAAAAAAAAAAAGTTAATGGGCCAACATATATTTTTTTTAAATTAAAACATATGAGTTAAAATGCCTTGAATTGGATGGTCTAAAGAGAGTTCCTCCAATTGCATAGCTTGTCTCCTTCAAGCCAGAGTCGGACCCTACATTGTCATTTTTTTTTTTTTCAGAGATGGAAAAAAGAACAAATGACAGTTAAAATAATGCCCTAAAAAATACCAAACTTGCATCATGGTCTTCATGTTGTTAGTTGTAATCAGGGTTATCTTCCCAACCCAAGTCTCTTTTATCTTTATACTTTTTTTTTCCTTTTTCTTATAGTAATAATACAGAGCATGCATGAAAGTAAATATCAACTAATTTAATCAATAAAACTCTTTACATATCCAACACCCAAAGAGATAAAGATAAATATTTACTTATCTAATACTTTTTTATACTTAAAAATATATATTTCACTTAAAAGTATTTTTGATGTTATATTGAAGATTAAGATATTAATATATATAGAAATTGAGGTTTAGATATTAAATATGTCAATAGATAAGAATTGTATGATGTGTATGTAAATCTCCTAAAAAAAAAAGTATGCATGCAACATTTGTACATTCCTAACTATTCTTTTTGTTCTCTCCCTCTTTGCCAGCATCAAAGAACATAAAAGCCAGCTTTCGCACGAAAATGCTCTCTCCCCCTTGGCCGCTCACCCCATCACCACCATTGATTCATTTGCTTTGCCTTAGGGCAAAGCACTAAACCTTGAGGCTCTCCAAAGCATCACAAAGCCGTTTCCTTTGTTTATGGTCCCTGCTGGCCTCCTTTGAGAAAAGCAAGAAAGAAGATCCGCTCACCCGTTTCTACTCCACAGGCATCTTAGACCCACTTTGTTGCGTCAGAATCTCTTCTTTTTTTTTCTTTCTATATATAAATATGGATGATGCAGATATCGGCTATTGTTTCAATTTGGATCCCAGTGGTTAATTTTTTCATGCCACTGTTTTTTCTCACCCGATCATCAATTCATCAGAGCTGTAACGAATTGATTAGGGACTAGGGAGTTTGGCTTTGCATGGAGGTAATACGTGCTTCTCCAAAGCATGGATTTGGTCCATGATAAATTTATTTTCCTTTCCAAATAAGACATTCAGATGTTTGGCATGCTACAAGTTGAATATATCTGTCAGTCATCATCATTATTAGCCTTTCTCAAATATTTGTGATCAAATTTATGAATTGTTTTCATTCTGAGTGATAAAAGGTGTTAAAACTATTTAATTTAATTTAATTTTTACATTTTTTTTTATTTTGCAAAACTTCAATATGGTTAATGTCAATTCATTTTCCTTATCGACAAATAATTGAACAGAAGAAAAGACAAGAAAGAAGACTTGTACGACACAACTCAATTCTGAAAAAAACATAGATGAAATGGACTTCACCATACTTGAATTTCCTAGATGTCTATTCCAGATTCGCTACAAAGGCCTCGATGGCCTAATTCCTATCAGATACCTAATTGTTCATTAGCTTCGATCGCAGATCAGAAGTTTAATTTACGGATACACGTTTGTTCATATAAGTTGGCATGCTACAGTATCTCAACTGATTATCTTCTAACATTAATTATGTCTGTAACACAACATCTGGCTTTTCATTTAACCGATTTGTGAGACTTGGATTGCAGGCCATTGAACTGAAGGTGGAGATGGTAGCTATACATGAGAAGAGACTGAGGAAATGCCTATCCAAAGTAAGAGGTAAAAAATAGTTCTCATCTGGAACTCCTCAGAACAGCACAAGGATTGTTTTTAAGCTTCTAAAAGCTTGAATTTCTCAAAGGAAATTAATTGTATGATTCACAGGAATTGAGAAGGTTGAGGTGGACGGTAGCATTCAAAAGGTGGTTGTCACAGGATATGCTAACAGGAACAAGATCCTGAAAGCTCTGAGGAGAGTTGGTCTGAGAGTAGAGTTTTGGTCACCACATAACGAAATACTTAATGCCTATGCTAGTGCAAGCCTGATGATCAACAACTTCATCTTCTTCTAAGGACGCAGTAACTATTTCTAAGTCACCATAAACTCGGTTGTGTGTGTGTTTTTTTTTATATTTTTATTTCTTTTTTGTGAATGAGACGGCAATGAAGTCTTTTTTTTTTTTACTTCAAGCATCTGCTTACGAGCTGCTACTGTGAGTAATCCATCTTTTGTAACTTGCAAGATATATAAGAGAAAGAATCGAAGTGTACTCTATAAAGTGATTCAAAGTCTAGAATACTACTGCCTTCATCATCATTAGTCTTATCCCAATTATCTGAAGTTAGAATTAAAAAAACTCATTTTTCAATGGGGATACTTCAAACGTAGAATAATGTCTTTTGTATGGAAAATTGAGGGCAAAAAATAGCTCTCTTTTTGAATGGCATTAAATTCTAACAATTTTCATAACGCAATATGTACCAATTGAAAATAAATACATAACACTATGCTTTTACAATGATTCCTGTAATAAAAAATATATAATAATAACCCGTCCAAAAAATCCAGAAGGCTCTTCCATGCAAAGCAGGTTTGGCCAACCAACTAGCCAAGCTATATGGGTGGATCAATATGATGCACCAACATTGAGCTAACAAACTCAATCTCAAATACAAGCCCAAAGTTATGCTAGAATAAAGACACCCGAAGCTAATTCAAAATGCCCTTCAAGGGTAGGCCCAAATGCCCAATTGGGTGCATAAAACATACAAGGCTACAAGGAAGCTAAATGAAGGGCTATATATAAATTGAAAACGTTAAGAACATGAAATTAAGTCCAAGATTCCAGAGTTCAAAATCCAAGACCTCTCCATTTCAAGAAAAGAGGTGAGAGAACAATATTCGAATAGAATTTATACAACTCTAGATAGATTTTGACCAAATAAGCATGATTTAAAAAAAAATACTACGCTACTTGACTTATTTCATGCTCATGATAAAGGAATAGCTTTTATTAATTATCATGGTTATCTTGTGTATTTGATTTTCTATAGATACTAGTTTGGATATAGACATTCAAGTATTAAATCAATTCCCTCTCTCTCTCTCTCTCTCACTCTCAGCTTTCAATAAAGTAATATCACAGCGAGGAGGAGAAAATTGATGCAAGGAGGGGGCAAGGAAGGCTAATTTTTTTTTAAAAAAAAGACAAAATAGAGGAGCAAATGAACAAAGAGAGGCCCTCTCAATTTGGGGTGTCAAGAGGAATTTGCTATAGCTACTAATCAAAAAGGGTGGAAACATGCCATATTGCACAATCACTTGTTGAATAGCTACAAACAACTAAAAGAGAAACAAATATATCCTCAACAAAAGATTGGCCTGACCAAGCCTCATTGTTTAGCAACTTTGGGCCAATCCCACAACAGGTGTGGCTACCTCAAATTGCAATTGGCAATTACGACCATCATAGGAGCTTTACTTATGTAAAAAGTCATTGCGTCTAAAGTTTTCTATAGATATATGCAAATACAAACAAATTAGCAATTCACATATAACAAGCAATTAATTTTAAATCCTGTTTTTTTTATAAGAAAAATAAAAATATGATAAGAAATAAGCAGATCATAAATCAATAAAAAAAATAGAATGTTAGGAATCTAGAAACATGACAAATCATACAATTAATTGAAAATCTTGCATTGATGAAAATCATATTGTATCTAACATGAATAAGTTCAACTACCATGCAAACAAAGAATTAAAAATAAAAAATAAAAAATAAAATAAAATAACAAGGTGGAAGCAAGTAACCAAATAAAGCTTTCTATTTGTATAAGGAGAAAACTAAATTCAAAAATCATCGATCCCCAACTTAACGAAAGAGTAGACTAGAAAGAAATGCAAATCCAAATAAAAATTTCCTTAAAAAATAACTACATTGTGAACCAAAAATAAAATGAGCTTTGCACAAAAAAAGTCCCCTGTTTATAATAAAAAGCTATTTAATCTCCCTATCACCCACAAAAGTTGCACTGTCAATGATAGAAATCAACCAATTATTTCACTGAAAACTGGCACTAAAATCCAGAAGACTCATCATAAAATTCACAGAAGAACCGCTATTGAATCCAGAAAAGAGGCAAAATTGGTAAACATAAATGTATGTTCGTGGCAATTGCATATATTCTAAAAATAATTATAGAGCTATTATAGGAAAAACAGTTTTTTTTTTAAAGCTATTGTAAGTAGAAAAAATCTTTTCACTATTGAAAAAGTCGGATAAATGCCTTCTTACTGCTACTACACTAAAGAAAACATGGTATTAAAAAGCTGCTTCTCACCAGAGAATTTTCTAAAAAGCATCAAGAAAACAATAACAAAATAACAGTATCGCAACAATTTGCAGAGTATAATGGTGAAAACGCTGCCCAGTGAGAACCTTTCATTGGGAGTATAATATACCCAATCCACCACAAATGGGATAATCATAATCAGAAACAGCTATAATAAAGTATCAGGATGTCACACATAAGAATGAAGGTAGTTTGCCTAGCTTATAAAAAATTATGACAAATTATTTAGTTGATATCTGTCAAGCAAACTTAAACATAATTACTGCACTTTATGTTGAGAAATCAATGAAACATTACCAATAAACATGCCTTTACAGTTTATAAGGCGTCTTTGATATCTACCATCAATAGTGGACATGATTTCATTCCAAATAATAATTCAAGAGAAAGATAGCCATGATTATCTAAAAAATTGTACAGATGATGTGTCGGGTGTGAATCTTAAAAGATGATATGGAAAGAGCAAGAAATCAAGGCACTAATGGGTGGGTTCCTAATATGGAGTCAAATAAGATACAATAAAATTAAACTAATACTAAGATTATATGAGTTTTTATAACTTAAGCATGTATTACAATATACTGCATGAATTTATAAAATTTCTATTAATTCCTAGAGGTTATTGTAAGAAACATTTTAGTACTTAGTTGAATCATTATCTTATAACTAGGTTTAAATTTCAAGTACCTCTAATACACATTTGATAGATGTGTACTTATCATAATTAAGAGAAAATTTCCTGCAAATATTCTTTAGGTGAACTATGCCTATAAATGATGGATGATTAAATATGATATGATGGTTGATGCAAGAAAGAAAATTATAAAATGCTAATAGTCTCCAAATAAACATACCATTACTAATTCCTGAAGAAGGAAATGAAGAAATCTTAAAATTAATATTTATAAAATTTCAGTAAATTTTCTTCTAATAAGTAACCACTCGCATATAACTTGCTTATCAAATGGACATACAAACTCTTTAAAGAAAATAACTTAAATGATTTAAAAATATATATTGATAGAAATAGATATATATTTCAAATTTCTTGAAAGTAGTTATCATAAATAAACTCTTTGATATAATGATGCAATTTTACTATTTTTCATAAGTTCTTTAAAGAGGTTGTATGTTCTTTGATATAATATAACAAAAAATAGATCATTTAGATTGTTAAGATTGTAAGGTCATTCGGAGTGAAAGTTTAAGTGTCCAATATCGACTATTAATTTTAAATTTTAATTTAAAAGATTGAAAGATGAAAAATAATTATTGTCTTGATTAGATTAACACTTAAACACTAATAAAATATTTTTAAAAGCTACAAGAGCTTAAAATTTGGATAACCTACAAAGTATGTATGTCATAATTCAAACTAAGCATATAGCAAAATTTATAGAAAATCAATGTCGACGCAATTTAGCTTGATTTTGATTTCGCCGAAGTCTCAAATGACCTCCAATCAAAATCATGCGTCATCAACACAACGAAATCACTTAAAAACGGCACCCATATTATTATGGTTCATCACACGAAATAATTTTATAAGATTTGGCGCAAAATTATGTTAATCTTCAATTAAAATGACTAATGGCTGCCTAATCTATCTTATATCCTCCTAATAATCTACCTAATCCTATCGTTCAATTACCCAATAGGATTCGCCGTCGAATACTTCTTATTGGCTGTCGTTTGGGCAACCAATCGAGTGAGTCAACCGACCCTAAATCCTTCCAAATCGAGCAATCGTCCCCTCACTCGCACGTCTCAGCCGAATAGACGATCTCGAGCTCTCTCTCTCTCTCTCTCTCTCTCTAAACAGCCTCGATTCCTCCCCTCCTCTCTTTCGTCAGGCGAGCCGAAAATTAAGAGCTCTTCCTCTTGTTTCATTCATATTTGCAACAGGAATCCCCTCTTTTCTCTCGATTCGACCCATCCTAGCGAAGGAACAAGCAGCCTGATCTCCTTCTTCCATTCCCAAACAGCAGTCGAACAAGCTACTCCGATTTTCCTCCTAACAGAAGCGTCCGATCCTCCCACGATTTTCTTCCCTCGTCTGGTTCCTCCTTTGGGTAACCACGGCAATTCTCCAAGCGAAAGATAACCTACCAAGCTTGGCTCTCTATCTCTTCCTTCCCTCTTCAAATCAAGCTCCAGGTTACTTCTATCCAACCCTAAGTTATATTTCCCTTTGCTATTTAGTTTTTCTTTTCTCTTGGAAGGAATGATTTTAGCAAATCCCTCCTTTAGTTGTGCCCTATGATTGGATATTTTCTTATGGATTTGCAGTAGGATGAAGTTAAGGTGTGTTGGATTTGTGGCATGATGTGAGTTGTTTGCAAGTTTGCTTGATCTCTCCTCTTTTTGCTACTCAAAGATTACTCATGTTCTATTATGCACATATATTTGAATGCTTGAGTAAAATAATAGGTAAATTGATAGGGTTATTGCTTGTATGAAGTTACCCTAATTCTGTTTTGGCTCTTTCCAATGCTTGGCAATTTATTATCACACAAATGATCATCATTTGATTAAAACTGAAATTTTCAGATTTGTGTTAAGGCTTGGCATGATTGATTGTCTTACTATTTATTTGTCTCTTTTTACTATTTGACAATGTTAAGGTGGGATTATCAAATAGCCATTTGATTAAATCTGAAATTTTCAGATTTGTGGTGATGAATTTAGCATACATATTTGTCTTGCCTTCTCTTTATCCCTTTTCACTATTGGATTACTTATAATCATGCAAGTTTATATATATGAGCTTAGCATGTGTACTTACTTCCTTATCACTATTGGCTAATGTTGCTAAAGATGGGTTTTGACATCATTTGAGTTTATTGGCATACAAGTGTTTCCTTTATGATTCATGTGATTAAAGTTATAAAAAAAACAGAGAGAAGAATGGAATAAAATCCCTCTATGGCTTTGCTTTCCTTTCTTCCAATCATAATTGGTTTCAAATGTTGAATCTATTTCTAAATTAACATGGAATTGTAAAGCTCTCTATGACTTGATGCAACTACCCTTAGTGTTTAACTTGTGGGGATTTTTGTAATATGGAAAATTTACCTAGCCTAATGGAAGGGTTGAATTTAAATTCATTTGACTTTGCTTCATGTCTCTATTCTTGAGTAAGTACTTGGCTTGGGTTCTATTTGAATTTCATTATCATATGAGCATATGTTTAGCCAAAATATGAGATTTCAAATTTAAGCTCCCTCACATTCAATTTCAAATAATTGTTGTGCATCATTTAAAACAGTTTATGATCATATGTTCATATCATATCTGATTCTTATTTGAATCACATCGATTATGTAGTTCTCTTTTGATTAAATATGAAATTCATACTCTACTTTGTTGAACATAAAGTGATAATGGGGCATATGCAAGTAGAGTTATAAAAAAAAAAGGTAAGACAAAACCTCTTTGGCATGCAATCCAAAATGACATTCTTTGATTGATTGCAAGTGGAATCATTTGAATAAGTTTGCTGAAATTTCTTATTGTCAATGCAAAACTAATATAAAGTTAGAAGTATATGAGCTTAGCATGATTTTAGGGTTTTCTTGTCTTATGTTATGCTTATTTGAATATGTTATTTTTTTTATCTGGTATGACAAGATTTATATCAAGCAAATTTTACTTGCAAATAAAAAAAATCATATATCATATACATGCAAATGCAAGTTTCTATATATGCTTTGTGATATGTTTTAATAAAAAAAAAAGATCTGCTCACATCGTTCCAATGCTGGAAAACTCTTATAAATATTTGTTCATTCAACGGAAATTGTTTTGTGATAAGTATCCATTCAAATTATTCTAACGAGGAAAAACTCATGTGTTATAAGACATGGCGAAATTCGCTTGATATAAGACGCTCACAGTTCCAACGTCCAAAAAAATTTGTTATATAAGTACTCCGCGTCAAATGGAAATCGTTATAAGAACCTATTCACATTGTCTGTGGTGAAATCTGTTGATGACCCATTCACATTATTCCGAGAAATCTTGTGATATAAGATCACGCGTTGTTCAAATAATGAAAATGATACGCTATATAAACTATGCACACCCAGGTAAACTATTTTTCGTCATGTCTACGACCTACCATGCATTTTTGGCGTGGTGAAACTAGTCTCCAAACAACCTCCTAGTGATGACAAGAGTTTTAAAATTTTAATAAATCAAATATATAAAAAGTTTGAATTTGATATGATTTCAATCATACTTTTAAACTTGGCATAACATGAAAGGGAAATGAATCAAAATTCAAATTATTCATGAAAATATTGATCAATTGATTCAATCCTAAAGGCTCAAGTTAAATTAAATCTAAATCATAAAATATTTGATAATTCATTCACAAGCAGAAGATATGATTTGATATCTCAAATAACGAACATGATTGAACAATTTCAATAACCATTTGAAATATAATTTTTTTCATTGAACAATTTGAAAGGAGCTTAAGGAAAAATTGAACCATAGCTTGAATGAACTTAAGTTGATGGCAAATGCAAATTAAAATCTTCAACATATGTTCAATGATATTATATCATGTGTTTAAAAAAAAGGAGAGATTGAGTGTAGACAAATTCTTTTCTTATGGGGAGGATTAAAGACAATTCAAATTGAAATATAAGAGCTTGTAAAAGCTTGATAGCTGTTTTATGAACTTAAGCAACTGGACAATTAATCAATGAATATGAATGAAGTGACTTCATCAAATATTGATGTGAAATGAATATTTAGTTTGAGACCAATTTAAATATTGGAATGAATGTAAGTCTATATTTAAACTTGTTGCTTTATGGTTTATGCAAATGTTCAAAGGAACTAAATTCCTGCACTTATCCTGATTTCATGTGAGTTTATAGCTTTGTCGTTATGCATGCTTGAAATATTATCGTATATCATCCAAGCTAAACATACATACTTATATGCAACTGGGATGAATCTCATGCATACTTTATGAAGCAATGCTTTTGTTTTTCAATTGATTCATGCAAATACTTGAATGAATCAAATTTATACTCTACAGAACAGATGCATGTTTGGCTTATTGCAAAACATATACATGCTTGAATCCCTATAAATGTTTGGGAAAATCAAATCCGTATTTCACTTAACAGATGATTACATTTAATCCATAACAAACATTTGAAGAAGATTAAATACACATTTTCTATAGAACATATATACATTTGATTTATGACATTGGGTATCTAAAAAACTTATGCTTATACTTGACACATAAGCTTTATCAAATATATTCTTAAAGATTTCAACGCTCATACAACATTTCAACAATGTATACAGATGTATGTTAAAGTAAAGAATAAGTTACTTAAGAAATATGCAAATCATATACAAATATGAACAGATAACTACACATCCCGATTTGATCTTAAGATCGGATCCTGGTTAACAAAGCCCAAAAAAGTCACACCAAAATCCATACTTGCAATTTGACATCTGCACTTCAACTTAAACATCTTAATGTCCATGCAACATTTTAAAAAAACAGATATTTGTATGTATGTTGAAGTGTTTACTAAGTCAGACACTTAGGAAAATATGCAAGTCATATGCAAAAAAAAAAAAAAAGATGAATAGATACTTACACATCCCGGTTTAGTTTTAGGACCGAGTCCGGGTTAACAAAACTCAAAAATCCATATCAAAACTTGCAATTTGACACATATGTTATGCCAAACATAACTACTTCAACTTAGACATCTAAATATCCATTCATCATTTTAAAGAACAAACACTTGTATGTATCTTGAAGTATTCACTAGATTAAACATCTAAAAAAGTATGCAATGCAAAAACAAAAGAGCAGATATATTTACATCCCGGTTTGGTTTTAGGACCAAGTCCGAGTTAACAAAACTTAAAAATTCGATTATGATATTATAAGAACTTTCATTTAATAAAATCTGAGAAGCTAATTCTATCATAAAATAACAAATGATAAATCTATTGACACTTCTCAAGTTCAAACTCCTAAGAGAAAAATCTCAAACCCGATCTTATACGCTCAAGCTAGAGTTGACAATGTTTTGAAAATTATAATTCTTGAAACAATGAATTTAGACCCGATCCTCTGTAAAAAAACAGACAGAGTTGACAAGTTCTATCAGTCAATAATAGTTATATGATTGAGAAAGACGATCATTATTAAAGTTCTAATAATAAATTATTACATGTTTAAATCTAAATCAATCATAAAATGATCAAAATTAGAATAAAAATAATAATAATATATAAATTAAATGAAATTAATTATTTAAATTTAAACTTAAAATCATTCACCTCTCCGCAACTATTTGTCTAAAGTGACAAATTAAGAATAATTTTGCTCACAAAGAGCCAATGTCAAATCAAATACATAACTATTTTCACACTCAAAGAATCTTAAGCCCATAAAGACGTGGTCTGTGTCCTCTGTCTGCTTGATTTTGCCGCAAAATAACACTACATAAATGGCTAATGAGCCATCCGACGGGTGATATGGCACCACTAAATTATTGGCCACTCAGATGTTCCCCAACGGTAGTTGAGCGAATTATGTGCATTTGGAAAAAAAGTCCTCTTATAAGGTCACTTATATTTGTCCCCAAACAAACTCCACTGCTCACAACGACACCTCGACACAACACGCGTTGCTAACAAAGATCTTTCGTTGGATCGACTACTCTCCTAATTGAACGACCAATGGGATGACGGAACCATGGGATCTAGATCGAGCGCGTCATCATTCCCCCAAATAAAAGTTTTAAATTAAAATAATAAATTTCATAATTTATAAACACTCATCATTATACTCGTTATTTAATTCATCAACCAAATTTTCGAAAGCGCTTCTCAATTGGGAGGGTAATTAATTATAATCTTGCCTATAAGAAACACGGAACAGATCTAAAGCCTCACATGAGGATGAAATCTAGGTCTTATCTACTATTTATCTATCTTCTGAAAATTTCACCGACATTTAAAATACTCTTTTCATCGAAGAAGTCAGTGGTGAATTTTTTTGGATCTCATAGTTCATAAAGATGCTAATGTTATGTTGAAAAAAAAAATATTAAGCGAATTAACCAAATTACAAAAAAATGTGCTTGGAGAATCAAAAAGAAAAATTTATTTTAGTAAAAATAGTTGATGTCAAAATCAAAATGTGCAAGAAAAAATAAGAAATAAGAAGTTTTATTATAAAACTTAATATAAAAACTCAAAGAATTGGGAAAGATATAAAATAACTTATAGTAAAAAATTTAATTTTTAATGATTTATATAATAGATTGAACACCAAAGAAGGTGATATATATATAAGCTAAGCAAGCAAAGAGATAAGAGAAGTAAAGATCTAGTTCAAGTAAAATATATTAAGGATAAAAATCACAAAGTGTTTTTCTTAAAAAAGGATATTAAAAATAAATATGTGAGTTATTTTAATAAACTTTCAATGAAGGATTTGAGAATATGATCGATTTTAACAACTTTA
This sequence comes from Cymbidium sinense, assembly GCA_021442155.1. NCBI lineage: Eukaryota > Viridiplantae > Streptophyta > Magnoliopsida > Asparagales > Orchidaceae > Cymbidium > Cymbidium sinense. The sequence goes on from CM038215.1 coordinate 268,282,293, forward strand.
GTATCCTAAAAAAAATAGAGAATTTTATTTTTATCATAGATTAAGAATTATAAGTTTAAAAAAATGAAGTGTGGAAAAACAATATGACCTAATGATATTCCAATAGAAGTGTGGAAATGCTTAGGAGATCAAGGAATTTCTTTACTTACGAATCTGTTTAATGTTATTTTAAAGATCTAAAAGATGTCAGATGAGGGGAGGAAAAGTTTGTTGGTTTCTAAATTTAAAAATAAAGGCAGTGCCTAAGAATGTGCAAATTATAGAGGAATTAAGTTAATGTGTCACACATTAAAATTATGGGAGAGAGTAACTGAACACAGGTTACAATGTGATATAAATGTTTCTCAAAATCAGTTTAGTTTTATGCCAGGTAGATTTACTATAGATGTTATACATTTGTTGAGAGCTTTGATGGAGAAGTATAGAGAAAGTAAAGAGGATCTACATATGATATTTATTGATTTAGAGAAAGCATATGATGTTCTAAGAGAAGTCCTTTGGAGATTTCTAGAAAAAAAATAACTTAATATTGGTTATATTGAAGTCATTAAGGATATGTATAATAGAGTTGTCATTTGCGTCCAAACACAAGGTGGTTTGACAAAATATTTTCCAATCTCAGTTGAATTACATCAATGATCGACTTTAAGCCTGTATCTTTTTGTTTTAGTTATAAATATCTTACTAGGCATTTACAGGAGGATGAACCTTGGTGTATGCTTTTTGCTGATGACATTCTTCTGGTTAATAAGATTAGAGAGAGAGCATAAGAGAAACTTGAACTATGGAGGTCAACCTTAGAGTTTAAAGGTTTTCATTTGAATAGATCTAAAATGGAATATATAGAGTATAATTTTAGTTGTAGAAGTTCTAGTGATGGTGTTGTAACATTGAGAGATCAAGTCATTAAAAAGAGTGAAAGTTTCAGATATCTCGAGTATATTGTTCAAAATGATGGTGAAATAAATGGGGATGTTATTAGTAGAATTCAAGTGGTTAAAGTTAAACATGGTTACAGTGATAGAAAACTATCGCCAGAATTTTAAGAAAATTTTAAGACCTACAATGATTTATAAGCAGAGAATGACCAAGAAAAGACAAGCATAAAACTAAGTTAAGTGCAGAGATGAGGATGCTCAAGTGGATGAGTGGCTTTACTCTTAGAGATAAATTGTGAAATGAATATGCTCGGGAAAAGGTTGGAGTAGCTCCAGTGGCAGATAAGATTAGAGAGAGTCGCCTTAGATAGTTTGGCCACATAAAGCATCGGTTGTTCGATGACCCGATTAGGAGAGTAGATGTAGATTTGCCTTATGTTAAGAAACATAAAAGTACACCTAAAAAGACTTAGTCAAAATTTATAAAAAATGACCTTAGTTTATTAGAATTAAATGAGAATTTGACACATAATTGGACACAATGGAGAAGAAGGATTCATGTAGCCGGCCATACATAGTGGGATAAAAGCTTGTTGTTATTGTTGTTGTATAAGTTCTTTTATAATTTATAAATAAAAAAACTAAGAGCCAGAAATAAATTCAATTTAATTTATAGAGATAATTTCACTAAATACTTATTCATGAGTTATATTATTAGGTTCTTTAATTGATTTATTAGCTTCAATAAAGATGATTTATTCAACTTTATATTCAATAATAGATAGTTCTCACTGAAGTTTAGGATTGAAAATGACCTCTTGCTAAATTTGGATTTTAATTCTTGCTTGATTTTAAGTTAAAATTCATGAACATGTTCTAATGTAGACTCTCATGTAAATTCAAAATCAGCAGAATCATATTTTGAATCATAATATAATTGAAAATCATTTTCTAAATCTGATGCATACGTTAAATAATATCCATACCGGTGATTCATTTAATTGGATGAAATTTGTCCAAATATAATTCTTATATTGGTGTGCAGTTTGCAATATTTTAGTTGAGATGATAATAATTTATTTAGAAATATTAATCATAGATTTCAAAGCTATAATTGGAGGATGGTTATAATATTTTTATTAATCTCTAATACTCTGAACAAACCTTCGCTAATATTATTGGAGAATTATAGTTTAATTCATACTTAATTTCTTGGCTACAATCTTTATGAAACAATTAATTGTTGACCTCCATGTATGTCACATTAGTCGAGTAAAGTTCATAAGACGAAGTCGATCGATTGAATAATAATATCGAAACGAAATGCACCGACGCCAAAAAATCAGAAATGATCTATCGACGAATGGCCATCGCGTAACGCCGAAATTGATCGAATATACATATCAATTCGGCCAACCGAGGGAATTCGATGCTTACGCATACGATATCGGCGGAAGCCGCGACTTCAAACGATATTCGCTCGAAATTGATTGGCCGTTCAAAAAACACCAAACCTATCAGAGATCTGGCTGCTTGACGTGACGCGCGTGAATATCGATATCAAAAGCGACGACGCACAAATTTGAATCAAATTGACGATTCGACGCCGACTAACTAAACGGCCTCGACGAAAACAGACTACGCCGTTACGTCCGGAAAATCGGAATAACCTAAAATTGATATATACGTTGACTATACAATAGTCTCGTCACAAAAATCAAAATTAAGGTTGATTTTATTTAAATAACAATTGCCATTATAAATACTCCTATATGACTTAACCCTAGGAGAACTCTAACAGCCGAATACTCCCATTTGAGCGTCGCAATCCTCTCGGTCGAACGAGCCGCAAGCCCCTCTTCCCTTTCCTTTTTTTCCTCGATCAAATCACCAAGCTCCTCTCAATCTTAACTCCGCCTCTTCCTCCTAGCGAGTTGTTGAACTCGAACGAACTCGATCCACCCACCTTAACAAATCCAGCTAAGACTTCCTCCTTCGACTCCACTTTTTCCCCACCGAGAGATTGAAGTCCCGTCCGGCCCGTCTGCTGAGCTATTTTCTTCCCGCGGCATTCCCTCACTCGTGTCTACTGCATCGTCTCTCTCCGCTTCTGCTGGTACCCTATCTTTCTTCCATTCAGTAAGTCTTCTTCCCCTCCTCTTCATTTGAGCTGCATTGCCACCTGCTTCAAGAAAATCTTCCTCCTCTTGGTGGCTGTTTGTATGGAAGTGATGAAGCTTTAAACTTATGTTGCATTTAATTTCTTGGCAATAATAGCTGCAATTTACCATACATTAAGCAGTAGAGGGCTGTTTTGTTCTTGTTTTGAACATGGATTTGGTAATGATGTGCATTACATGATAGTTAGTCTTTGATATTTGGTATAAAGAAGAGGAGATAGAGCGAGATTCATTGGGAATATGCGGATGGCACTATTGTTAGGTAAGAAAAAAAGGACGAGTGAAACAATGATAAGAGTTCTGTGGTGATAGATTATTTTCATTCGCGCCCTATCATCTCGGCTCAACGTATATGTAAAAGCGAAATTATGATGAACGGCATAATTTTAAGTACCCACTCGTGATTGTTTCAATACGATGGGGAAATTTAAGAATTTATTACGTCGCTCAAAGATACCGTGGAAATCGATGTTTTACAGGGCTGAACTTTTCATAAGCAGATGCTAAAATCACACACTGCGCGAAGACACCTACCATGCACGCTTTATATGGGAAGGCCTTAAGACTCGGCGCCCCTTAGGGGATAACGCGGAGGCTTTCATTCATTTCAAACGTCTGTCCATATGCTTGTCTATCATATTAAATTCATGTACTTACTATTTCAATATAATTTCAAATGTTTGCTTAGATATACTGTGCATGTTGAAAGTCGAGGAAATCGGGATGGTTTTCATATAGGTTTTTTACGCAACGCTTTCATAAGCAGTTTGAAAAAAATCATTCACCGGTCGAAGACACTACCACGACGCTCCATAAGCATAAAGCGCTTAAGACTGGCAAACTCATATGACGATGACGAGGATCAAATTTCATTTCAAACACAGATATTGATGGTTTATGCACGCTTTCTTAAGTGTAAGATTCTTTCTCGGTCATAAGACATCGACTTACGACGAAGATGGTAAGACTCGACTCCATACCAATTTTCGAGGTCGTAAATTTCATTTCAAACAGATATAAGATGATGCTGTTTTCTTAAGCAGTTGAAGATTCTCTGACCAGTGAAAACACGACTATGCATTTTTAAGCATGATAGAAAAGCTCAAGACTCAAGATCCTCCTATATGGACGAGATACCAAAATTTCATCAAAACAGAGATTAATAATTAATAACAGTGAAATAGTTAAGGAATAATATTTGAAGCTTCAATGAGTAATATAATCAATAATAGAACTAAGTACAATGTGCTAAGCTGCTGAGACAAATTGGACTTTCAATTATTTGACTAACAATAGCCTACAACAAATTAGATGTCTATCCAACGCAAGCAAAATATTTGAATGAATAAGAAATTCACTGTACCATAAAACATTCAAAAGATTTAAAATTGGATATGAATGAAACATACACTTAACATCACCGGATTCGCAACACATCGTACAAGCAAACAGAAGGCATTAATTAATGATTCAATTGAACTCTTGCACATATTATAAAGTATGATTAAAACTCAAATTTAATACCTCAAAAGTGTCCAAGTATTCTAAATACACACTTATCGACACTACGAATGAACCTGCAGGATGCCGCATTACTTCCTGCTTCTTGTGAACGTTAACAAAACTTAAACATTCAATAACAATAGCATAACAATTTCCAACTTAATGAAATATCTGGTAGTTTAAATCATTATACATGATGGTTCAATTCTATTATTGAATTGATATAGTCAACAAGACCTGAAATAATAAACTAAAAGATCAAACAGGCTTAGCTACCCCGATGATGATTGTGTTGAATAAAGATTTCAACTGGAGGGGATACTTTCATCAAAACGTGATTGCTTCAAATCAAATCAATATAAGTTAAATATCAATCCAAATGAGAAACCTGATGAATTATTAAACTTAAAACGATTAAATGAAAATCATCAAGTTAAAAGACTTAAAATAAAATTCAATTAATCCACTTTCCTGCTTGTGAGAAAGAAAACTTAAAACAGCGAACTGCCAAATCATACACAACCATGTTACTCAAATCTACAGTATACACGCCGTCATCGACCGCTAGGCCAAGAGGCTACACGATGATTTACGGCCAGTTCCTCGACGATTGCCAAACGACTAATTATATCACTATCACAATCAGTTTCTGTATGCTCTCAGTCCTTTGAGGTGAATCATGGTATATTTGATAGACAAAACTCTCTTTAATTAAGGATACTTTGCCTATCTCCTGACAAAACACGCGCGCTACAGCGATTTCTTGACGACACAACCTCACGACAAGGATATTTTGTTGGATCGACTACTTTCACGACCAAGTAGGAATCACGACAACCCGGATGACGTAACCATGATCGACGGGCACCTCATTGTTCCCCAACCATCCGCTTTAAAAATATAATGAATTTCATAAATCCTAAATTTTAAACTCCATACGCTATATGTTATGCATTTAGCATAACGCTTTAATCGAAAGTTCTCTCAAGATAAGAGTAATTAACTATGCTTGTCCATGTAAAACCCAACCAAATCTAAAATTCTCACAAAATGAGGGTGAAATCTCTCGGTAGTGTCTTATCTACTATTCCATTTATCTTCTGAAAATTTTACCGACACTTTAAATCACTCTCTTCATCGAGAGGTCAGTGGCGAATTTTCGGAGCCCACATTAATGATAATAAATTAATTTTTAGGTAAATTGTATTTGACCGCAAAATGCTTATAAAATATCCAAACACATTGTAGTCATCATCATAAATGTTCTTCAATTACAAAATAATAAATCCAATCTTTAAATTTATCTTTCATATCAACACACATATATTTTAATTCATTTATTACAATTTGCCAAAATAAGTAAGTATGTCCCATTAATTTTGTTTAGCAAATTCAGCTCTTAACAAGATGATAAATCATCTAAGTTATTTATCCATGGCTCAAAATGTTTGAACTCATGATAAATGCTTAAATGATTATCTTTTATATAAAAACAAACAATATATATACAAAATTCTCTGAAAACTAATAGGACCTTGTTAAGATGTTTATGAGTTGAACATTATACCAGTGAAAAGCACAATACCAACTAGTTCCTAATGGCTACTCTGATAAAAAATTGGGATTTTGGAAACTTAGGAAAGTTGATCTTGAAGCAGCTTATTTGGGCATTCCTTTAAAAGTATCCCTCACATTTTGACTCAAGCAGGCAAGTAAAAGAAGGAAAAAGAGTGCATCGTCGTTGTATCTATTTGAGAGTTTAACGTATTCATCCAAGCTTTCCTTTGAGCAATAGAGCCAAAGTCTCATTCTCTATTTTCTTGCTGTGTTTGCCTTTATTTCTAAGTAATATTATAAAAGGATTATGTGCTGCATTCTTTCTATCCACATTGTACCGGAATGCCTTTGTTGCCTCAAATCAAGGACTAGAGTCATCCTAGCTTGTAAGGATAGCATAGTCAGTCATCCTAGCCTTTAACGATTGGAAGAGCAATTCTCCTCATCATGTGGATAGGAAATCAAAGGTTGTAAGATGATTTCTTTGCAGCAGAAAAAGTTCAAGGATAGTAGATTTTTCAAGAGAGAGGTGCTTACTATAATGCATCAACATTCTTAGAAATAGTAGCATGCAATGTCCAACATGTATGAATACTGATATACGTCCGACAATCTTCCGACACATGTCAAACACGCCTCTGGCGCAACCAAGTAAAATAATAATTTTAAAAAATCTAACACGTGTCGGTCACAAATGTCGTTTAATTAAAATTAAAATAAAAACTATTTTAAATATAAGTAATAAAATTATAACCTATTTCTTAACTAATATATGTGCCTCGTGGCCTTGCCCAGCTCTCCCATCCAAGACTCTAATCCAACCCATTTCCTTCGTAATGTGTAGCTAGGGTTTCTCGTGTGATCGTGGAGTATTGTAGATCGTTGCTGCCACTTTCACCTTTGTCTTCACCGTTGATGCCTAAGGTCAGTGTCATCTCCCACTCTCGATGCTCTTTCCCGTTTGGCTTTTGCCAAAGCCTCATCTCCGATCTCCAATTCTTTTGTAGTCATATATTTCCTCCCATTTTCATCATTATAATTGAGGTGTCATTTTCCCTTTCATCAAAGCCCCCTATGAGATTCTTCCCGGTTTTATTGTGCCAAAATTTCTATTTTGAGTTTTTATAATTAATTTTTTATTTATTTTATTTAGATTAGATATATTATTTATAAATGTTAAGATATAAAATTTATAATATTGTGTCCACCGCAAGTCTATGTCTTATATTTTTAATAATAGACGCGTCTAAAGATCATAAGTGTTTCATTGAAACATGGACGTGATAATTGGTGCCAAGCTCAATAATATCAATTCACATTGTTGTTGTTTTTATTTACTCTTTTTTTTTTTGAGTTTGGACGCATAACATTAACAACAACTTTAATATCTTTATCAACTAAGTAGCTGGTAATCCCTCTTTATTTACTTACATATATTTTATTATGCCTATATTCATGGCATATAGTGATTTATATTGTCATAAATCTTAATCTTTATGCCATGTTTTCATAAATGAAAACTTAATGTTGTGCATGCAGGTTAAATCAATCTTATGTTAGCATATTACCACTTAATCACCCTCATATATTATTTTGTTGTTTGTTATAATTGGATGATCATAACTATTCCAATTGAGTAGCCAATATATATTATGCTCCAAGTCATATTGCTTACACATATGGCTTATACTATATCAATACCATATTCTTGATACATGTGTACATTTAATGTTATGCTTTTATGATTAGTTTATTTGCATTTTATTGTGCGTGTTGTGTATGGGTTTCAACCAAAAAAAAAAACTAAAGTACAGTTTGCACATCCAATTCAAATTTTTACCCCTGAGTGGCATGCATTGACTAAACAATTGGTATCCAAGAGTAGGTCCTTGTAACATATGATTTTGGCAATTATATCCAGACGGGGTAATTCATCAGATGACACCCACCTTTTCAAAATATGCCCTTTGATTTTTAAAAAACTAGAATAATTATGTTTTTGCAATATATGTCCATTAAAATGTGTCGCATGATTGTTAATAATTACACTACACCTACAAAAATTGTCAACGTTATTACATAAAAAAAATCTTTCGATGAATTTACTAAGTGATATGCAGTTGTATAACCTAATTCTAAAGCTATTACATGTGCATATCATGCTCTCAAGTAAATTACTCATTTGTCTTTACACAAAAAATCAGATTAAAAAATTTGACATAAACTTATAAGCATACATGAGAGCACCAAGAAAACAAAAAAATTTAAATTCAATCTTTTATGAAGAATGGTGAATATAAAAAATGGCCTGCTCTCTCAATTCACTATTACTGTAAATGAGCATTATACCAGTGGAATTTCCTTTTTCAAATTAAGAACTTGCTAATAAATAATTGTTATATTGAAGGCTAATGATACATCTACTTGAGCATTTAGCTACCCAAAAAAATATAAAATAAAATAATGCATAAAAAAATGTAATGTCATGTAAATTGAAGTTGTTCTCGATCATGATCAAAATCGATTGAAACATCATCAATTCGAAAAACAAACTGTGTCGATGCATTAGGAATGCAAAAATTGATTAAACGAAGCTTATCTCATTGTTTAATAACCATTCGATCAAACAAAATCAACCTTAAGTACAATTGCGCACAAATCAGAGTTGGAAAGTCTCAACGACATCTAAATGTACTCCGTTCATAAAACTGACTGCAATAATGTCATCGAAATATCGAGACTTATCAAACAAGACCTCCTGTAGTCAATTCGGCCGAGTCTGTACGAATGTCGAGTGAATGAATGTGACGTCGCATAAATTAAGCCCAAATACATTTCTATTGTCACCAAAGTTATCCAAACGACATCCAGAATATTTAGTCAAGGATTGAGCTTTGCTTAGAAATGACATACATATTGCATAGTCATCAACTCAAAAATAAAACATCAAAATCTACGAGTATTTCGATTTGTAGCACGTAATTCAGGCGAGCAATTAATAAATTGTTGCGGTATAATATATATATATATATATATATATATATATATATATATATATGAATGTTCACAAATTAAATCTATTTTATGTTTTTCATATATGAACATATTAATTTATGATTGAATTGAACCCAACACCTGCCTAAAACCCAGCTCAAATATGCCTCTTTGAATCCAACACCTTTTTGCCTAATTCATCGAATCATTGTTCGCTGCCACTCCATTCGACAAATAGAAAAAGGAGAAGAGAGAAAATAATAAAAAAGGCCTAAGGCCAATAACCAAGTCGAACATCCTTGCCTACTCATTCTCACTGAACTCCCCATTAAACTCCCTCTCCAATGCATCGTTCCTAGCTCGTGCACTAGCCGACTTCAGCTCACCAAATCGGCCAGCAAACCACCACCATCCCCATTCGCTTGCCCCGTTCAATCTTACATGTCATCTCGACTCCCAAGTCAGCTAACTCTCTCCACATGGACAAGCTCGAGCCTTGCACGCATCAAGTCGGCACCTACCCCTCACACATCGTTTGTCTCTCCTCAACCCAAGCTCCAAACCGAGCCTTCCTAACCGTCTCCCACCTCCCTTCCACATGATACAGTAACCCGACTCCTAGCTGATCGCCTCTCTTCACACAAGGCCAAGCCTCCCTAGCACAAAGAACAAAGCCTACCTTCTATACGTCCAGCACTCTCGTCGTCTCTCGCCTGAGCACACTAGGCCCAACCAAAACTCTAATATTTTTACTTATGGTGCAGAATGTTGGCCAATAAAAGAGAAGCATAAGACTAAGTTAAGTGTTACAGAGATGAGGATGCTCAGGTGGATGAGTGGCTTTACTCTTAGAGATAGAATGCAAAATGAGTATGTTTAGGAAAAGTTGTAGCTCCTGGTAGATAAGATTAGGGAGTCGCAGATGGTTTTATAAAGCGTCAGCCGTGGATTTAGAGTAGATGCATTAGATTTACCTTATGTTAAGAAAGTAGTTGAGACCTAAAGACTTGGTGAAGATGTATAAAAATGATCTTAGTATACTTGAATTAAATGAGAATTTGACACATAATAGGACACATAGAGCGAAGGATTCATGAACTACCTAGTGGGATTAAGGCTTGTTGTTGTTGTTGTTGTTGTTGACACTATACCAACCCACCTTCATCCCCATGCACCAACTAGAAAATCGTTGAATCCCCTTTGATGATCCCAGCCTCCATTCGCCCTAACTCACACATTGACAAACCCTAAATCAGCATTAACTAAGATAAAATCAAGGGGAATTCGAACTTCAGGTTCAATAGGTGTATAGGGCTGTCTTTCTTATTATTTGATTGAGTTTAAGTTAAATTCTGCCAAAATCTTGCATTTAAATTGGGCATATTCATGACAGAACTTTGAGGAAGTTAGAATTTAGAATTCTGTGAGATTTATAGTTGCAGTTTGCTATTTACATGAGTTTGAGAAGCTAACTCCATATTATTGTGGAATTACTATCTCTAAATATCCCCAATGATGGCTACGATGATCGAAGATTTGAACTCGAGGGATTATCAATATTAAAAATTCTCAATATACTAATGTCAAATCACCTCAAATCTATACTTTTAAAATGTAAATCATAGATTCGATCCTCTGCTACCAAACAAGTAGAGTTGATAAGATCTAGCCTGATGATAACCGTGTCGATGGAGAACTTCAATCGGAGATATTATTATCAAAATATATTTAAAATTTCAGATCAAATTAATCTAAATCAAATATTAATACAAATACAACATCTAATAAATTACTAAGCTCTAAATGTTTAAATGAAATTCATCACTTAAAAACTTAAAAGTTAAAATTCATCCACTCATTCACAACTGTTTATTGAGGGTAACAAATTAAGAAAATTCTATCTCACAAAAGGGCAAATAACAAATCATATATATCGCTATGTTCACGCTTAAATAATCTCACGCTAGTAAAGACGTGGCTCGTGTTCTCTGACTGTATGATTTCACCACCAAATTGCATCATATAAATTACGATTACAATTAGAGCCATCTGATCGAATGGTCTGCCGCCAAATGACACCATCAAATTATGATCACGACTATAGCTTATATGTTCTCTAATAGCTTTACTCTTTAAACTGTGAATTAAAGAATGCATTTGATTGGAAAAAAATATTATGTTAGCTAAGGTAAACTTAAATTATCTATTTAGACAAACATCAACCTAGGTATACAAGATATCCTTGGACGACACAACTCAAGGTCGTTGACAAGAATCTTTCGGCTAGTTGAGTCGCTATCTCTGTTGACTGTAAACTAGAGACCATGATAGTCCGAGATGATGAAACCATGGGATCTTGATTGGGTGCGTCATCACTTTTCTCACAATCTACTTTAAATTAAATGATGATGAATTTCATAAATTTTAAACTCCAAACTCCATTTATTAGCACCCTTAAATAGCAATGGTATAAATACCTTAAAACGAGCTATTCAAAAACATGCCAAGTCAACAAATAATTTTACGAATTTGAATTGGCATCCATCACATTTATGAAGCCAGTGACTCTAATATGATTAGCTTATGCAATTTAATAAGCTTATAATAGCAACATGATTGTTGCTTGAGTGGATCTAAATGTAATAAACAATTGATCAAATAAGTCTAATGCAATTTCTCTTTTTTTTTAATTCTCTTAACATATGAATGTATCCATTGAATTCGCATGCACATCTTAATTATGATGTTCATTTAATTCATTATCTAGTTATCACTTGGTAATATAACACTTTATATTTATAAATCTTTCACCAAATTGGTATCATAATGTTTAATCTTTACAAATGTTGTATCATATTTTAAAAAAGTTATTTATAGCATAAATTAGTATTTCACATGATTTATTTTATGAAATTGATTAAAGAGTAAAATTAGAATTGTATAGTATCGCCAACTTCTAAAATTTATAGTAAACAATTTTGATGACAACAAAAAGAAAAAAGTATGTTCTTGTTACATATCATATTTAATGTTGATCAATACATGTACTTAAGAGGAGTTATAAGATTACTTGATGAATATAGCGAGGGAAGCTAGATTTTATATATTTATATTTTCTCTCTCTTACATCAGCATTGACTTATTCTTATCAAATAAGAGTAGAATATTTTTCTCATGAACTCCTGTAATATTATATGTTCTAGACTGGTATATATATTAGTGATTTAATAAATAATAAATCTTATTCAATGTCATCTAATAGTTTATTAAATACTTGATAGGTTGAGCTAGAATAATGCTTATATAATAGGGAAATGAGTTTCAAAAGTGCAATTCAATAAAACTCTATGAGTTACAATTAAGATTCAAGGCATGGAGCTTATTAGGGGATTCAATTATCAATATATTTGATATAAAGTTACACTGGTCCCAAGGACCAAGATGCTTGAGCACATGATAAATACTTAAATGATTACTTTAAATATCTAAAAAAACAATATATTATATAATTTAATATTCAATTACAACCATACAAATTATTTAATCATTATCTAAATAGTCATTCATTACTATACTATCCACAGGTTAATAAGACCCATTAGTTTCTTAGCATGCCCATGTTAAGATTGGAAATTAACAATACCCCACTAAGATGTTAATGTGTCTTCTTTATGGCTATGAAAAGCACACTATAAGGCAATTTCCCATTAACTACATTGGCAAAAAATGTTGGGCATTGGAACCCAGGAAGTTAATCATGAAGCAATTTGTTTAGGCTTTCCATTTATGAATACCACTAATATTTTGGCTTAAGGCAGTGAAGAAATGGGAAAGAGTTCTTAGCTATTAGATCAATTTAAGAGAGTTCTATGCATTCATCTATGTTTCCCTTTTATCCATAAAGCCTAATATTCTTCTCAATCTCCTTGTTATGTTTTTATTGTTTCTCAATAATCTTGTAAGAGAATTGAGGGTTGTATTATTTGTTTCCACCCTTAATATATCAATCAAAACCTAGGAATCATTTGGAGTCCCTAGCCTAACTCAATGAATGAGTCATCCTAGCCCATAAGGATAGAACAGTGGGTAATCCTAGCCCTGAAAGATAAGAAAAGCAACTCTACTCACACTAATGATAGAAAAACTAGTTATACTTGCTAGGTGTGTAGAAGAATAGAGGTACAAAATTTTCTCTGCAAACAATGGGAAGGAGGAAGGATAGTGGATTTCTCAAGAGAATGGTGTTCAAGATAAGAAAGTGGGCAGCTGGTGTTAAAGCACAATAATTTTGATTTGTATTATCTCTACCTTTATTTACTTTCTTTACTTTGATTAAAATATATGTTTTTGTCCTCAGTACTACTTAACTTCACGACTGTAGAGATTTGTATGATTAAAAACCTTTAGGGTAAGCTCAATTAAGTGAAACGTTAATATTATGCTCTTAGTTTATATCAATATCTTGTTAGTATATTATCACTTAATTACCCTCATTTATCTTGTTTACCTTGATAAACATGTCTGTTTGTAGCTATTGTGATTGAGTACATTATCTATCTTATGCTAAAAGTTATATCATACGCACACAACTTACATCATCTCAACACCATATTCTTGAAAGCTTGTATGCACTCGGAGTTGTATTTGTGTGATTAGTTCATTTGCATTCTACTTTGCACCTAGTGTGAGAGTTTGAATTGGAACAAGTTAAAAACAAAAAACTACGTGTAGTTTACGTGTACTTGACTCATAGAGCCTAAAAGGCTACATGAAGGGCTACATAAAAATAGAGGGATTGAAGGAGTTTGAATTTAAATCAACATTTTCTCTCCAAAATCTAAGGGGTTGATCACTTAAGGAAAATAGGATAGAAACATATTTGAATGGTTTGTACAAGTCCAGATAAGCTTTATCCAAATAAGTCAATGAGGTTATCAACATAAGATGATTATCAGATTGATAATGTAGCTCAAGCACATGATAAGGGAGTAACTCTTATCAATTACCATGGCAATTCTCTGTAATTGGTTTTCCATACAAACAACCATACTAGCTTGCCTCCAGAATTTCAAGCATTTAATAATTTCAAAAATTCAATGCAACTCTATTGAATCATGGCCAAACCCTAAGTCACTAATTGCAAATTTTAGTCATGCCAGAGTTTTCTCAAATAAACCACGCTACATTTTCTCTTCCCCACCTAAGGCGCACACACTCTATAATTCCGGTAGCCAAGTAATAGATGGAGGAAGGGTTTGGATGGATTCTAGAAGAAGGGAGAATGTTTTAAGGAACCATTATCAAAACGAGGAGGAGTCGGCAAGTAAAGTAAGGACCATAAGAAGGAGAAAATTGAAGGGAATAGTAGAAGCAAGCAAACTCAAGGGAGAATCTCCCAAATTAGATAAGCATGCAAACACAACTTTTATTTTATCATTCAATCATATCATCCTGAAGTATAATCTCTATAACCTCCATATTTCTCACATTAGTAGGACTTTTTTGGGCCAATTCACATCAAATATAATATGGGATCACCAATAACTCTCATCTCCAATTTAGAATCACCAACACATTCTTATTTGAACATTAGAGAAAGAACAATTTGGAGAATAATATTAGAGCCTCACAACTCTATTGTTATTTAATTAATGAGAATGCCATGCCATAATTTTGATCTCTCAATACATAACAAACCAAGTACAAACAAATAGGATACAAAGCTGTCAACATCAATAATAATTCTTGTACATTGATAACATTTATACATGGTTGAATATAATACATGTATAGAAGCTCGTTACCATTACTAATCTTCTAATAAATTGGTTCTACAAAGATATTAACATGAACATTGTGTGTGAGCATCCTCTGTTCTACATAGAATTTAAGGATAAGAAAAAAAAAACAAAAAAAATTCTCTCGCAGCATTGCAGACCTTCTCCTAAATCATCAAAACACCAAATAAACCTCCTCCCAGCATGGAAACAAATTGATTTTTCTAAAAAAAAATAAAATAAAGGGAAACTTCGCAAAAGCCACTAGTGACTATGATTTTTGTTTTTAGTTAATGAACTTGATAAAAGAATACAGCCCATAATCACACGTCAACAAAATGCCATAAGGCCCAAAGTCTATGTATTACATCTATAAAGTAAAATTGATATTAAACTAAGGGAATTGCATAAAAATCATTGTTCTATTAGATACAATCATTTTCAGTAAACAAATAATTTGATTTTTGGACCTTCTAAGTAACTGCTTTTAAGGTTTGTCCATGTAAAAGTCAAACCTACCTCATGCTATTCTTCTAAAAATTCTAAAGGCTCACCAAGCTGTTTTTCTGCTTCAGCTCTTACAGAAACAGCATTATACTTATCTCCATTAGATTCTAGTCCACTTATCATTATCCTAAAAGTAAATTCATCAGGCTCACTTTCCCAAAGCTTCATCAAGCGAAAACAGTCCATGGCTGTTTTGGTAAAGCCATACTCTAATAGTGTTTTTATAAGTAAATTGAACCCTTCAGTATCCGGCTCCAAACATTCTGCCTTCAAATATGAACAGGCCTGCTCAACCTTCTCAGGCAATCCACCCTTTGCTAAAACTGAGATTATATCAACATAGATTGACAGTTGAGGCTTATACCAATGTTCCTTTCGCAGTTCTTCAAAAACCTACCAAGGGATGAAGATGTCCAAGAATGTCCAAGAGAACAATTTTTTCTTAAATCAATGAGAAAAGTGATTGAACAACACACATCATTTTCATGAGTATGAATTCTAAAAAATCATATACAAATTTATGAATAAATCTGAAAAAATATAAATAGCATAACAATAAGTTCACATCAACATTCACATGAACAAAAGTAACCATGCTAGCTCAAAACATAAAAGATGAAATTCAGTGAATCACAGAACAAATGATAAAGAAAATTATGTGAATATCAAATTGTCTGCTAGCTTAGCAAATGTTTATAGGAAGTTTTAATTCCTTAGGCCATTTGGTTGCATTAGAAAGCATATAATCATCAATGCATCTTTGTTGAAACAAATACTAGGATATGTGACATGACTCTTGGTCAGGTTTTGCAATGCAATATGAATCCAAAGATTAGGATTTTCATGGCATTAAAAAATGGAAAGAGTTCAATATATTTATTAACCTCAAAGACAGGAAAAAAAGATCAGGCATTTAACCTGATTAAAACTCATCATAGTTAAGTGTTTCGTAAGACTTCACTTGCAGATCCAAAATCACCGCAGACTTTGGTGGTTTCAAGGCAGTCAATCTCTTACTCTGGCATTACTCCAAGCGCATCATAAATTTACATGGCTCACGCTCACGCACAGAACTACAACATAGGTTTACATAGCTCCAAGAAACTTGCTTTTCCCCTCTTTGTTCCGTTCTCACTCTTTCCAGCACAACTCCCCACCGTTTCCCTCAGCTACTCTAGACCTTCCCTATTGGAAATTGTTGGCTTCCACATTTCCCAAGTAATATAATCAAAAGACAATTTTTTTACTCTCTGGCTATTCAAACTCAACATAATTAAGCATGATCCAAGAGTCCCCCTGTTTCTCTACTTTAACAAAGAATGTTGGTCAATATCATTATGTCGAAGATCTAAGGTTAAGTATATTAGCATTGACAAAAGCTGATAAATTAAACAGAGATCAAAAACATATTAACGCTCAATCTCCAACTTTTTCTAGAACGAATTGTCTTTTTAAAAACCAACCATGTGAAAGCTTCAATTTTAACTATAATCAATTTCAACCATCGCAGCATAAAGTTAATAATAAAAATGACGAAAAATAATTCAACCGCCGGTAGTTACTTAATGTCCAAGCATTTAATTAGCAAGCAATTTCTACACAAAAAACTGTTTCATTCAAGAAAACCTCAACTGGAATGGCAATTATGTAACACCAATAGACAAAGAAAGGAAAAAAAAACATGCAGAAGAAAAAAAATTAAAAATTAAAAATTAAAAAAAATGTCAACGAACTGAGTCTACAGAAACCTGGAAAGCCAAGATGGCCTCTCCCTGCCTCTGGAGTTCGCGAAGCACGCCCACGAGATCAAACTTGACGAGCCGACGGATTTTCGTCTCGATTTCATGGGACACTGCATCTAAGCCACCATTTAACTTCGCTCGCTTAAGAGCCTGTACAGTTTGGATGCCTTCAATGCTTAAGTACCTCCCCCTCTGCGTCGGCTTCCGGTTCTTGCTCCGATCCCTCATTGTAATGGATATCCCCATCGACGATCTCCGCAGTCTCCATGATTGAGGAATTTCAGATAGAGGAGTCAGGGTCGGAAACCAGTCGATTAGGGTTCCAGCAATGGATCGTTTGATTAGCGGAAGACGAAGAGAATAGATCATCTCCCTCTTATGATGTTATCCACCACAGGTGTACATCATTGGTGTTTGAATTTTATTTGTGACAAAAAAAAAAAAGTTTTTTTTATATACATAGCATTTCAAATATATCTATTTACATATTTCACATTTCAAATTTAAATATTACTTATACACTCAAAAATAATATAACTACATAAAAATAGATTTTCGTTACACTTCTGACTTCCGTGAACCTATTCTAGCGTGAAAATTCAAACGGAGACTAACAGAATGTTACGTAAGTAATATTTAAGTTTGAGATATGAAACATATAAATAGACATATTTTAGATACAAAACTAAAAATAAAATCAAATAAATAAGAAATCGATGTAAAATTTATAAAATAAAATAAAATTACATGTATGTCAAAAAAATTTATGTATCCATTTCTAAAACTTTATATCTATATATAATACTTTCTTTCTACGCTAATTAAAATATATTTTAATTTTAAAAATTAAATTATAGTGATAATTTTATGTGATTTTAAAAAATTAAATAAGCTCATCCGCCAAAGAAATTCAGGTGAACAAAATTTAATGAGATGAAAATTTCTAATTTAAATTTTATTTTATAATAAATACAATATATTAATTGACTAATTAAGCATAAATTTTAAAAATATAATATTTACATACATATTATATAATTTCTATATATTTATCTATTTAATATCAAATAATTTATATTTATATACATAATACTCAAATTTTTAATCTTACATTAAAAATGTCACTATTATTATTATTATTTAAATTAATACATATTTTCTCATACATAAATAATATATTAAAAATATAAATATTATAATTTAAACATAAGATATATAAATACATTAAAATTACATAATATATATAAACCTACCTGAATTTTTTTAAGCTATAGGCCCTTCATCTTAAATTTAACTGATAAATATCTTAAAATATATTGCTAATATCAGAAAATTAATATCGCCTAAATGCAACATTTCTAATATTCTTCCCTATGTTTAGATTTTCACATTCGTATAAAAAATTAATATTTCTAGAAACAAAATATTAATTTTATACAATTTTATTAAAATTTGATTTACTTTTCAAATATAGAGTTATTAAATTTTCTTTATTTATTAGATGACGATTTCGATGGCACAAATTTTATTTATGCAGTCCGCATCATAATTCTATGCGACACATGTGGTCCATAATGTGTGATAATTATTAATTAATGCGTCTATTGTGGATAAATAGTACAACACGCCGTGCATATCCCTATCCTAATTGAAGCCCATGGGGTCTACTGCAAATCATATTTGTCAGAATTAATCAAAGCATCCAATAAAATTACAAATTCACAAAAATAAATAAATAATTAACTAGCTCTCCCATATTTTATATATATATATATATATATATATATATATATATATATATGAATTTATCATTAAATTATTAATTCAAATCTCTCTCCCTCTCTCTCTCTCTCTCTAGAAAAGAGATTTTCATTTTTACAATAAAAATATAAAAAAAAACCCATCTTTTACAACATATTTTACATAAAAAAATTAGCAAGAGTCAACATAGTAAACGTTCTCATTTACTTGAGAACTTGATAAAAAGGAGGAAAGGAGTATACTTCTAAACTAAGACTTCGTTTGACTAAGCTTTTCGAATTCCTGAAAAGCTGGTTTAAAAATATTTCCTAAAAAACTATTTGTCTTTTACTTTTAAAGGACTAAACTGCCAAATAAATAAAAACGCTAGCTTCAAAAAAGACACTATTCAAATGGGTATCAAAATTAAAAATTCAAGCTCTCAAAAACAAAACATACTAAAAAAGCTCTCCCAAACGAAGCCTAAGAGAGAATCACTTAACTGATAGTTCTTCGAAATAAAAACAAGGTCAAACAGGATAAATGTACATATACAGAATAAAACATCTTCACTCTGAAAGTACTAAAACAATAAAGTTTTCTTCTCTAATTAATCTCACACAACGATAGAAACAAGTAGACCTACATTCATAAGAAAGAAGAAACCAAGGTACCAAAGGCTACAATAGAGGTTAACTTATAATATTAGAAGAGTTCATTTTCATTTCCATGAGATGTTTGACATGCCCAGCTGGTTGCTATTGTTATAAGTTCCGGTGCTTTGGTTCAGTGGACTTGGAGGTCCACCAGACGACTCGCTCGCCGTTCCTCTCGAGGGTGGACTGCTCGTGCTTACCGTCAAGCCTCCAATATTGCCGCCACCGCCACCGCCGCCGCCATCGGTGGGAGCAAGCTTCGCAGTAGATAATAAAGTGTTGACAAAATTAGTATGCTTTGGCTCTTTCTTTCCGTCGGCAATAAAACTTCCCACGACGACCTGATATTAGTCGAAAAGTAACTCAAATCCATATGTATATCAATTATTAAAGATATCATCATATTAAAATTTTCTTTGCTTTTGTTTATCCAACTGAGACCACTAGTTCTAGGCAGAAACATATTGTGTCTGATGTTTTTTCTGTTTATTTTCAAATAGAATTTATGATTGTAGCAAGCCCCCTACATTTCCAATTGTGAAGCATTAGATATCAATGTTTAGAATTTTAAGTACAAGAGAAAATACAGATGTAGTATAGAACCAACTCAACCTTGACTCGAGATCCGCTTTGGTTGTTTCCTTCAATCTCGAGCCAAATAAGTTGGTTGGCTAGATTTGATTTTGATTTGAGTTAGGCCTAATAACTTCTGAGAAGAAATCAACTTGACAATATATTTTGATATGCAAAAACAATTTATTAGAATGAGCATATGCACCCATGATCTAGAAACAAACATGTATAGATGCATAATGCACATATGCACGAATAACAATACAAACATGTATATTTGCATTATAAGAAGTCATACATAAATCCGATTTCAAATTAGTACAATTCAAGTCATGCCTACTCAATTCAAGTTTGATTCGAGTCATACTTGTCTCCCCAGTCGGCTAATTAATTTCAATCCAATCTCAATCATAAGTCAAAATCGATCTAATTTTCATGCGATCCACAAATCAAAATTCACAGCTTGTTTCCCCTAAAGTGAGCTAACCTTTTTCCAAGGAAAGAAAAGAATACAAGTAATGTTTTCAGAAAAAAATTTATGTTCAAATAGACCATAGCATTAAACAGAAAAAAAATAAAAGGCTGACCTGAACAGGAGATGCTGCTGTAAGAAGCCCAGCCACCCCACCACCAATGACTCGGCCATCAGGACCAGCCAATGAAACACTCAGGCCGCCTGTTCGACTGCGCTGACCACCATTCTCAGATAGAAGAAAAGAACCAGAAAGTGATAGTATTTCAAATCGACCCTGAACATGAGGAATGAGAAAACAATAATGACAGCTCTCTACATAGTCTATCCATAATCTAATATAACTACTTAGTTCTAACTGGAAAATATATCATATTAAGATTGTTTACAGTAACAAAAATGTTTAGACATCAAAACTAAACAACATAGATAGTAGATATAGTAAAACACAGTCATGAGCTACAGAATATTTTAAATTCAACTTCAAGAAAGGAAAATGATAAAATAGAAGAAACAACAAACCTCATAAGTTACTGTACCACCAGAAGTCGCAGCCTGACGAAGAGTCACGTTAGATATAGCGCCATTGGCAGAAAGTATGCAAACTGCGCGTGGTCCATTCTGAGAAAACGACATGATTTTCGAGGATACATCCTGCGTAATAAAAACACATTAATTAAAACTTATTCTCATTATCATATTTACAATCCGGTCGGATCAATACATTCACAGAAATTGAAGTCTAAGGGACTGTTTGGTTGCTTGCATTTAGAATATAAAGTAAATCGCATATAGGGAATCTAACTTTTTGAGTGTTTGGTACGATCCAAAGTAAAATTTCAACATATTTGTGATGTATTTGAAATGCATTAGAATGGTCATTTTTTTACGATTTTGGAATTCCTGATGAAAGAAGTTTTGATCGCCACCGGCCACCACGCCTCCTTCTTATCGCCATCGCCACCACCCATAATCTCAAAAATACGTTACATTACATTTAATTTACCAAACAAAGAAAAAGAAATTCATGTATTTGTAGAGTTTTCAATCAAACAAATTAAAGTAAATCAAATACATTGCATTCATTATACACTATATTCTTTTTTCAGGCAACCAAACAACCCCTAAATCTATCACTGGAAGAAAAGAAAAAATGCAATTTAAATCATCAGTTGAAAATATTAGATCTTTTATTCATGAACAAATAAATCATTGATGACTTATGGAGAGATGCATTGTAAATACTTTTATTTGGATTATATGAAATCAAAGAAGCTGCCGTTAACAAGAAAAATATGAACTTAAGCAATATAACATTTCAATCACAATTTCAAACATTATAAGGAAAAATGACACAGATAGCAACTTCATATTAATTAAAGCCATAATAAACATCAATAATAGTAAATAACTTGAAATAACCGCAGGACCAAAAAGGAATGCTTAGTATTTATTGAGTGCTATTTATAAGGCTCCACAAAATCACAAAAAAAAGCACTTGAGGATTTTAAAGATCACATATTCGAAGATCCATTAAATGAACAATGCATCACCTATATTGTTAGAATGTCTTAAGGTGGCAGTGCATTCAACATTCAACATGATTTACATAAATTCACACCAACTAATAATATCCAAGAATAGTAAGCAAAATAATAGAAATACATAAGATTCTTGTAGTGAAATCATCATGTATGACTGTCCAATTTCGTCACGTGATAGGTATTCTGAAGAAAACATCAACTAATATGATTTAATCACTATAAAATACATTATCAAATGATTTATTTGAATGAATTCAAGACTCTATATGACTAACAGAAATCCACCCTCAATAATAATATCAAAAAATGGGATAAAAATAACAGAAAAACACAAGATAATAGCAGTGAAATCAATCATGTTCATGTGCAACCTTCCAAAATCGTTGAGTAATAGATTTTGAAGAAAAAAATAACTAATATGCTTTAGTCACAATAAAATTCATTATTGAATGCTTTATTTGAAGGGATGCCATGAAACCCTGCAGATCTTCTAAATGACAGGAAGAAGTTAAGAGTTGGTAGAATTCAGTAAAAGCAAAGTTCACCCCAAGTAACCCAAAACAGTATTTTTTTTTATTTTTTTTTAATTCCCCACCCTTAATATCTGCAAGGAAAGAGAACACCCTAGCCCACAAAGCAAAAAATGAAACCGTACATTTCATACCGAATGAACACTGTGTGTAACATTTCTTAAGATTATTTAACGACATCAATCAACAGAGCTTCACAGTTAAAAACCATTTCCAACAACAACAACAACAACAACAACAAGCCTTAATCCCACTAGGTGTCTTACATGAATCTCCATTGTTCTATTATGTGTCAAATTCTCATTTAATTCAAGATATAAGATCATTTTTTATACATCTTAACCAAGTCTTTTTAGGTCTACCTCTACCTTTCTTAACATAAGGCTGTCATGATTATTTCGACAAATTTTACGCTGGCTGTCGACTACCTTAACACAACTTAAAAACCATTTCCAACACAACTTAAAATATGATAAGAATCACCCAAAGCATAAATACTTGAAAAACATGTGTATAACTCAATGCACATCAATATAATTTTATAATCACATTGATATTTGACTCAGGTGACAGTCCCAAAACTCCCCACTCAAGCAATATAACAGCGCCATATCTCAAAACTTACTATTTATAATAGTCCCAGTCTAAAAGAAATATCAAATTTTACAAATAAGAATCCTGAAGGTAGGGTGATTTGAATGTTTAAAATTTAAAAATACCAAAACATGGCAGCAAAAGGGAGAGTTAAAGCAGTACCTCTCCAGCCTTAACAGTAATTACATGGGGAGTAAATCCAGACCCTGCAGATCCTGCAGGAAAACATGTATTAGAAACAAAAGCTTGAGAACTGAAGAATCACAATGTATAAATGCAAGCCATAAATTATATGACAGACGCGCATTTCATGTCATTCCTATTCCCATAAGTCTTTTTACAACAAGATTATAGAGAATCTAAATGAAATGTGAATGAAAACAAAGAAATTATATGTAAATTATTTTTCTAATTATGATTCAAAGCATCATGAATTTTGACACAAGTTTTATGATTGAGCAGTGACCTGAGGTCAACTGTCAACCTCTACTATATTTAGTTGACCAAACTAACATAATTCCAACTGCAAATAGTTGGGAAAAGCATATGATGATGATGAAATTATTTGGGGTGTGAAATATGTAAATGCATAAGAATTGCGTGGTATGTATGTAAATCCCCTACCCTAAGGGAAATTTACATACAATAAGCAGACTAATCTAAACAATTAAACCTTCAAAATGTCAAAACAATTTTTTTTCTTAAATTAAAACGAAAGACTATAAATGGAAGAGATGGCAACTAAGGTAAAAGTTTATTTGAACTTCACTTTATACGCTTAAAATTTTAATTACCCACCAATAAAGGCATTCAGTGAGTTAAAAAAAAGATAAAATAAAGTCAAGGACAAAACAGTAATTTACTTTGTCCCTAAGCAGCAGAGACATGATCCATCTACCGATGTAAAACAGCTATTTACCTCCTAATCGAACAGAACAACCACGCCTATCCCAGCCTATTAATCCCCTCATACCTCTTAAAACACCAAAAAGCAAAATAATTCAAAGAAATTAAGCAATTCAAGAAACTAAAAGCATAAAAAAATTGTAAAAACAGAAACCACTGGAAAAAGAAACAGAGAATCAAAAACAAATTACCAAGTGCTAGCATCTGCTGCTTCTTCCCTGAGGAGCCCGGAGGCCTACCCCTTCCCTTCTTCATGGGATCGCCAGAAATTGAAAAACCTGCATTTGGTTGCCCTGCTGATGATGAAGAAAACACTGCACTGCCTGGCGAAACCGCAGAGGTTGGAGAAACTGTGGTCAGGGCAAGAGCCATGGATCCATCTGTGCTATACTTCCTTGGTCGTCCCCGCTTCTTCTTTATTTGCTCGCCATGGCCGCCGGCGTTCAGGCCATGAATGGTCACCACTGGTGCAGCCAAAGTCCCATCACCACCGCCACTGTCAGTGAGGCCACCTGCACCAGCACTTCCTCCATGAAAGGAAGGAGGTTGACTAATGGCGCCACTGTTTCCTCCATGAAAAGGAGGAGGTTGACTACCGGCACCACTGCTTCCTCCATGAAAGGGAGAAGGTTGGTTTCCGGTGCCACTGCTTCCTCCATGAAAAGGAGAAGCTGGACTACTAGAGTTGGAGGCGGTCGTAGTTGGCTTAAATATGGCAGAACCCTCGGGACCGAACATAAGCCGCATGCCTGAGAGAGAGGGATGAGTAGCCACAGGGCTTTTCTGCATGCCCATAGTGAAAGGTTGTTCAGATCTCACTTCCATGATTCAAAGCTCGAGGATTTTGATCACATCAACAGGAATCTCAGCTCAAGCTCAGTTAGAAGCCCTCGAGATCGAAGCAGAGAAAGTAAAACTTCAATCTTTAATATTTGGGTTTGCTGCAAAAAAGCAAACGAAAATGTTTTGGACTGCAAGTAGACAAAAATAATCTCAGAAACCCAAAACCCTAGTAGTAGACTAAGAAAATAGCACAAGCAGCAAGAGCTGTTAATTTAAAGTAAAAGGGGGAAAAAAAAAAGGCAGAGTGCAAATTAAATGAGAGTCTTCGGGGACAAAGAAATAAAAAACATAGCAAATGCAAAAATCAGAGAAAATATTTTCAGTAAAACCTACAGAAAATCGAAAAAACTCCAAAATAATTCCATCTTTTTCCAAAATTTCAAGGGCAATTGAGAAAATCGGTGAAATTCCATGGAAAAGGACCTAAGAAATACGTAAAAAAAAAAAAAAGCTGGTAGAAAAAGCGGAAAATAAACCCTAGCCCTCCTCAATGAGCTCTTGATGCTGAGAACTTTTACGATGAAAATGGGGAATCGCAGAAGCCCTACCCTTCGATTTTTTTTTTTTCCTCAAAAATTTTTTTTATTCCGTGGAACCAACTTTATTTCTAATTCTAATCTCCGCAAAGGGCAATTTATAAATCAAAGTTTGGGGAAAAAAAAAAGAAAGGTAAA
This sequence comes from Cymbidium sinense, assembly GCA_021442155.1. Classification (NCBI taxonomy): domain Eukaryota; kingdom Viridiplantae; phylum Streptophyta; class Magnoliopsida; order Asparagales; family Orchidaceae; genus Cymbidium; species Cymbidium sinense. The sequence continues at coordinate 268,307,963 of CM038215.1, forward strand.
GGAAGCGGGCCGAAAATGCTATCCCTAAAACATTACAAAAAAGGTGTGATAATGCGTTTAAATAATACTATAAATTTAAACGAAGGAGATAAACCTAATCTTAATTTTAAATAATTGTATTTAATTATTTAATATTTTATTTCTAAGTTATATTAAAAAAATATAATTACTATTAGCTTATCTAAAGTATATATTTTAAAGTGATTTAAATTTTAGAATATATAATTAACTATAAAATTTAGATGTTAAACATACATACATACATAAAAATAACATCTTAAAACTTAAAAATATAAATAAATATATTAAATATTTATCAAGAGCAAATTCAAATTAAAAAATATATATTTTTTCAAAAAAATCTAACATATAAATTGAGCATAATCATTGTCAGTCTAAAACCACTAGGAAGAAAATTTACGCCTTTAATTGACAATTCAAAGACAGGTAATTAAAGAGCAACACGAGAACAATTTTAACGAAAACCTCAAAAGAGGAAACCATCTATCAAGAAAAAGATTCCACTATGTATCCTTTTCGAGTACAAAATCTTCCCGATAAGGATTACTGAAGCATGAGAGAGGTATGAACAACGATGGTTTATAATTCTTGATGGGAGAGATAGCTGAAATCTGAGAATATATGGCGTGTGTGATCTTGCTTGGATCTTCAAGCTTTAGAGCTTTCTCTTCCTCCTCACTTCACTTTTCCCTCTTCTTCCTCGATCGACTCTTCCTCTTCTTCCTTCCTCTTCCTTGCTTTTAGCTTCCTTCTTCTTCACTCTTTGACTCTTCTTCTCTTTGTTTCTTCACTTCTTTCTTTTCCTTCTTCTTCTTCTTTCACTTCTTACACTTAGCGCTTATTTAGAGCCCTCCATGTGAGCCTATTTATATAGGAGTGATTCTAAGAATTCACGTAGGCCCATACCACTCCTCGATCGGACGGCTTAGGATGACTCCTTGATCATTAGATGTATTTTGAGCATTTGGATGCCCAAATGAAGTCGGAATTATGAGATCTTAGGCTCATTAGATCCTGCCAAACGCCGATTTGACTATAAACACTTCATATTTGAGAGTCGTTTTGGGATTTAATTGATGTCCCAAAATTCTAATGATATTTTAAGTGCTTGATCTCTCGATTTTGACTCAAAATCATATAGCTTTCGACATCAAGATTTGTGCTTTGACTAGTGGTATTTTGATTACCATATCAATCTTTAAAATTATTAAAAGTATATATATATATATATATATATATATATATATATATATATATATATATATATATATATATATATATATATATATATATATATATATATATATATATATATATATATATATATATATATATATATATATATATATATATATATATAGTTGCACCCATGAAGTATAGTGGTTGCTTCGAGGAAACTTGAGATCGATCATCCCAACAATAGAGCTGGATGGATTTACTCCATCATAGCTCTGATATCAGTGGTTGCACCCAAGAAGTAACTAGTGGTTACACCCAAGTATGATAAGATCTCAGTTGAGAAGAGGAGCCATAAACATAAGTCTTGAGATCGATGATTTATTATGTTGTAATTCTATCAATCTAGCTCTACTGTTGAGATGACCGATCTTAAGTATTGTCTTTATAGCTCCTCTTCTCAATTGAGATCTTATTATTCCTAGGTGCAACCACTAGTATCAGAGCCATGATGTGGTAAATCCGTCCAGCTCTATTGTTGGGATGATTTTATATATATATCTGTGTGTGTGTGTAACTTCTTATCTCATATAATGCTCATGTTAAAGTAATATTTTTGTTTAGTAAATATACTCCAAAAAAATTTTGATTCTATTACTACAAATATTATTTTATTTTCCTAGCCAAGCATCAACATAAGAGCCTTATATAGGTCGATGGTGTTCTTAATAAGAAAAAATAAATTACAAAGCAGCACAAAATGTTTTAACTTAGGAGAGTGTTGTTTATTTTTGAGATGTGTTGTGAGACACCATGCAGATCTTAAGGGGTACATATTAAAGTGATCGGATACGACATTAAGAAATGATGTACTATCTCGAAAGATAGAAATCACCATCCTATAATGGATCTAATCATCTAATAAGGATTCCTAAGGCATGATGGGTCTTCGAATATACCAGAGATCTTTCCCCTATTTTACATGGAAAAGTAAAGTGAGGTTTATTTTAAGCCGGGTTCATAAAATTTCCTATGGAGGCAAGCCCCCATAGTTAATTACATCCTAAAGAATGGGAATTCCTTAAGAATATTCTCGATTAAAGTAGACAATTAGGGTCTCCAAATATTTCAAGGTTAAGACTATCAAAAGATTGGTTATATTAAAAAATCAAATGGGATAGATCAAGGAGAAGACTTATTTTTAAAATCAATAGGAAAAAAGTAAGAAATGCTCGTGATGCTAGGAAACCTAGTGAGCATTCTAACTTATCCTATAATTGGGCTTTATATTTTTGAAATTGAAGAGAGTTAATTATTTGAGTTGACATTTTATAAGATTGTTAGGGCTTATAATTCCACAACATAAGATTGTGAAAATACCTAAAATGTGAGGATTTATGCAGAGTGGCTCGGATCCTAAATCTAGGGAGCTTTGACGAGAGCCGAAGCATGACCTAAATCTAAGGCTAAAATGGGTATATGATTTACCTCCACAAGAGAGAATAAATCGCCCGACTATTGGATTTATTACCGCCTAGAGTGGTAGTCAACTAACTGCTCTTATGCTTTAAATCCATATAGGCAAGTCTTATGCTTTGCAAGATGGCTAGGTTGTTGTTCATTTAGAAAGGAGACTAAGTCCTTAAACTCACTCCTTAAGAGACTAGAGCATGAGTGGTATGAATCAATGACTTGATCTAATGCAAATTTTAAATTATTCGATTCTTTTGGACTCTTTGTTTTAACACAAGCTATAGAATTTTGTATGCATAAATGAATGAGAATTTGATTATGGGCCAAATCAAGAGAGAAATGTCTATTCTTCCATCGAAGGCTTTCACATGTTAAGCCTTCATTCTCTAGCAAAGATGAAAGTCCCCTCTTAATAAGAGTGGAATAATATGACATGCATGATATTATACATTCATTCATCTAGTTAAGGGGTTGCTAAAAATTTTATTATCTTGATTTAATTCCTAGGCTTTTATGTGAGGTTATGAGTTGCTTTAAAATTTTAGTTATGAGTTATTAATTGGGGTAGAAAAATTAATTCCATCCTATAAGCTTACTGCATCCAGGCCACACATTCAAGCATCAATCATAAAGAAACTATGAAAAGCATGTTATTCTAATGCGCAATCTAAACACAATATCAAATAATTTTATAAACTACGTAAAAGAATGAAAGACCAGTGTGATCGGGTTCCGTCGTACACCCCAAAAATAGAAAGAAAGATGGGTAGCCGAGCTCTACCCTTATACAACTCAGATTATAAAAAATAATACATGTTTTGGGGGTCTTCTTGTCTTCATTTCTTTATTCTCTTTCTTTTGATTTGATTTGCTCCAAAGGCATCATAGGGCATCCCAAGGACTAAGCCTTATGACCACTGCTCATCCTAATCCCCCATAACACTAATCCTAATTCCTAATGCAAAATTACATCAAAAATAAGAAAAGTAAATCTAGCTACACCTGCAAAAAAAATATTAGCTAAACACACCATACAACCCACGCAGTTATATGAATAATTTAGACTTAGGACCCCACACATGGGTAACTAAGTTCACCTGTCCTAATGTGAGTTATGCTCAGGGGCTAAGTAACCTGCACAGCAAACATATTTATATTTTTATTACAGCGGTCCCTTAAGCACAACCCCTTCAGAAAATATGTTTAGGCTAATAACGGCCTAACAACTAGTCTATGAGACAAACACCCTAACATCTAATCTAAAATATTACATCACAAGATAAAACACAACATCATACAACTCTAACAAACTAGAAGTGGTGACTTAGTATTCTAATATGTGTGCTTACGGCTTGTGTGGCAAGACTTTACTAGGCTTCTTTAGTTTAAATTTTAATTTGGAGTTTGAATTTGCTTAAATTTTACCTTTGGGTGATTTCAATTTAAATGATTTAATCATTTATTTTTCATTTTTATTTCACTTTTATTTGGTTAAAATGATATTTAGGTTTTCAAGAATGAAGAGTAGAATGAATTCTATTTGTAGATGGAACTCACCTTATTCTACATCCTAATTCCTAAAGAATCTAATTAAGGTCCTTAAATATCTTAATTAGCCCATTTAAATTTATGTAATTTATTTGATTTGATTTAGAGCTTAGCATTTGAGTTGGTTTAAGTATTTAATTGATTTTTTTTTATTTAGATATTTTGGTTTAATTACATCTTGATAATTCAATATCCTTGATATCTAATGAAGTTTAAGTTTGTTTAAACTCATGTATTTTTTGATTGATTAATTTCAGATTAGATGTTTTGGTTTAATTAAATCTTGATAATTCAATATCCTTGATCTCTAATGAAGTTTAAGTTTATTTAAATCCATGTGTTTTTGATTGATTTAATTTCGTTAAATATTTAATATTTTTTTTTTTTTGATGATTCAATATCCTTCATCTCTAATGAAAATTAAGTTTGTTTAAATTCATGTATTTTTTATTGATTAATTTTAAATTAGATGTTTTGGTTTAATTAAATCTTGATAATTCAATATCCTTTTAAATTAATATTTAATTCTTTTCTTTGATTATGGTTATGTGACTTGACTTTATGTTTATTTGATTAGATTATGGTTCATTCATTTATAGTTTGATCATATTAGATTAATTGAGATTTTATTTTAATTTTAATCGAGTTTGATTCCTTGTAATTAGAATTTTATCTTTAATCTCATCCATTTGTCAAAGTTTGGTCATTTTTGATTTCATACATTGGATAGTTAATTAGTTTATCTTATTTAAGTAGGTTGAATGACATTTGATTTGATTACATATTAAATTGATGAGAGTCTTTCTTAATTTAATTTGATTTGATTTGATTAGCTTTATTAGTGTACGAGTTTGCTTAGGTTCAATGTGATTATGTGATTAGTTTAATTAAGAAATGTATTTATGTTAATTATAAAGGTTTGTTTAATTTTCAATTTGATTTCATATTTGTTTAAGTGAATGATGTAATTAATGACTTAATGATTTAAGTTTAAATTAAGAATTGATTGGTATTTAATTGCATTTATGTTTGATTAAGTTTAAGTTTAATATAATTAAATTGATTGACTTAATTAGTTTACTTAAGATATGTGATCAAACTAATTAGTAGATTAATTAAGTGTTTGATTTGAATTAATTTTAATCTAATTTATAAAGTTAATTTGGTTTATTAAGATAACGGATTAATTTTTAAGTGTTTATTCAATTGAATTAGCTTAAGGGTAATTAGTTAGTGTGTTTAAGTTAATTATTAAATTAAATAAAGATTTATTTAATTCTTAATGATGTAATTAATGACTTAATGAGTTAGGTTTAATTTAGATTTTGATTAGTATTTAATTGCATTTTGATTATGTTTGATTAAGCTTCGATTTAATATGATTAATTTGATTAACTTAATTAGTTTACTTGAGGGGTGTGATTAAAGATTAAATTTAATTAAGGGTTGATTTAAGCTTAATTTTAGAGTTAGTTTTAATGTAACTTATTTAAATTAATTTGATTAATAAAGATGATGAATTAATTCATTAAGTTTGCATTAATTAGTTGTTTGATTAATTAAGTTTGATTAAGGGTAATTAAAATTTTAAATTATTAAATTAATTAAGGGTTTGTTTAATTAGATATTAATAACTTAATTTCTCACATGTGAGTAATTTGATTTGGTTAAGTATTTTACTTAAGTTTGATTTGATTAAAGGATTATTGTTATTACCATCATTATTATTAAGTGAATTATTTATTTATTTCATTTCAATTAAGTTTGATTATTTATGATTAGAGTCTTATTTGATTTAATTCATTATTATGTTTGTTTGATTTCATTAACATGTTTGATTTAGTTATTAGGTTGAAATATTTAATGGTTTATTAATTATATTATTCTAAATGGATGTGATTTAATCATATGTTAAGTAAGTCTAATTTAACTTTACTTAGTTTAATTTGATTAATATCAAATGATTATGCTGAATTGGTTTGTTAATCAACTTGATTTTTAGTTTAATTAATGATAATTAGTTTCAATATATTTATACTCATTAAGGGGTTTCATTTGATTAAGATTTAATGCTTAGTATAAGTTTAATTATAGTGGTTACACCAATGTTAAAGTTTCCTAGATTTGTTTAATTTTAAGTTTGATTTAAGATTTAATCATGTAATTGAGTTTTATTAGCTTAAATCATATTTAATTTAATTTCCTCTAGGGATGATATTTTTCTGATTTGAGGTTTGATTAATGATTGCTTAAGTGCTATTTCATTTTTGATTTTGATTTGATATTTAAATTATTTTTAGATTATGTTTAAATTAACTCCCTAATTGATTAAACTCTATTCTTAAGTGTTTGTTTGGGGTTCATTAGGATTCAGAGATCACATTATTTTCTTAAGAGTCCTAGATATTAATTGAAGTGATTTAAGCTATTTTGAAGATTTGTAAAAATTTCTGAATTTTTATTTGAATTTATCTTATTCAAATGAACAATCTAAACTTTCAAATTTAATTTCTCCCAATCCAAAAATCTTTTTCACTTGAAATTTTTATGGTAGGTTTGTTTTAAAATTAATTTTTATCTCTTAAAATTTCAACTTAATCTCACATATATTTTGGGTTCAATTAATAAAATTTAATTTTCATTAAAACTCGAATTAAGCTCAAAATACTTACTGAAATTTGGAAATTTTGGGTTTGTTGGATTCCTATTAGAAATACAAATCCAACGAACCCTTATTTGTAATTTTTGATTAAGTATTTTATTTTCTATGAATTTTTAAAATTTTAGGTAATGTAAATTAATTTTTTTAAATAAAAAAATACAAGCGGCGCTGACGTTACTCGTTGGGCGGGAAGATAGGTTAACCCATGAAAAGTGACCCACGGTTCCGGACCATCTCGATCATTAATCGACGTGCGGATCAAATCACGCGATCCGTGTGATCGCATCGATGCACAAGCCGCATAATCGCACGAACTCACGACGAACTATCCGCATCGCACAACCACACAATCACGAGAGCCGTCGATCCCGAGCCATAGGATCGCAGATCGTTCCGGCGGTGAACAATAAAAACAAGTTTTTTTTAGGGAAAAATAGAGTTTTTTAAGCGAAAACTTGTCCAAATAGACCTATTTTCATGTCGATTCGCACCGAAAAAAATTTATATTCTAATTGTATGATTTAAAGTAAAAACGTGGAATTTTCTTGAAGAAATTTCTAAAACTGCAAGAAAATTAACACAAAATACGAGAAATCCTAAGGTCGGCTAAAGTTTGGCAAAATTTATCTTGTCGGGAATGGTTTCCTGCGGCGGTGAAGATCCGAGCAAACTCCTACGTATGTGAGAAAGCTTTGAAATAATTTTCAGCCTTTGCCTTCCTTCAGAACATCATATTCTCTGATGTTTACTGCTACCTCGTCGAAAAAGCAATAATTTATATTTTTGAGCTCAAAAATGGCTCAAAGAGGTGGGGGATGGGTTCCTTTTTTTGCTTTGGGGAGCTTTTGGGGAGTGAATGGTGGGGGGAGGAAGAGATCTAAAGTCTTATTTCTCCCTCCTTTTATAATGATCGAAAATATTCTTTTTTTGAATTTTTTGGCTCCAAATTGATTGACATCTTGCTTGGAGTGGTTGTGATGGATGATAGATTGATTAAGGACTTTGGATTTTTGCTTTGCTCCAAAGTCCTCTCTTACTGTCATATGATCAGCTCAATTGAATACAAATATTGGGGAGGAGTTAACTGCATGTGATGGGGGAGAATTAAATGAGGTTACATAGAATTCTATATGGGGGACGATCCATGAGAGATTTAAATGGGTTAAGTTGATTTTGGGCTAATCTCAAATGGGTTTGGGTCAGGTTTGATCAGCCTCTAGTGGGTCATGACTTGGTTTTAAGGGATTTGGCCCAATTTGGGTCATATGAGCCATATTTGGTCAAATTGATCAATTTGATCAAAATTGGCCAAATTAGCTTACGTTATGAGTTGATTTATGTTCAATTGGCTAATTAAAGATGAATGTGATCTTTGATTTGAATTAATTTGGATTTAATTTGGATTAAGGCCAAATTGACCCTTTAGGCCAATTTGGCTAGGTTGGGTCAAGTTGACCAATTGGGCTCGATTGATTAAATTGGATTTAATTATGTCTTTGGTCAAGTTCAATAATCAATTTGGAATAAACTTGAGCCATTGATTACAATCAATTTGGGTTATATCATGATTTGACCCGATTTGGTCCTTTAGGCCAATTTGGGTCAAGTGGACCAAATGGCCAATTGGGCTTGGTTTATTTCAATTTATTGTAATTTATCATCCTAGGGTGATCAACAATCATGGTGGAAGATTTTGGTGAGCTTTGTTTAATCCAATTTGGGTTTGATCGGATGTTGGCTCAAACAGGTCCTTTAGGTTACTTTGGGTCAAGTGGAGTTAAGTGGGTCAATTGGTTTGGTTTTGGTATGATTCGAGTTTAGTTGAACTTATATATGAGCCTTAGATCAAAATATAAATTCAACGGTAATAATTTGGAGTTTAAGGGATTTTGACTCATTTGAAATTTTCAAGTCAAAAGGGCTAGGTTGGGTTTAACTTGGGTTGGCTTCGATTTGATTTGATGATTGTAGGTTTCATTTATATTTGAGTAGGTAATTGAACGAATGATTGATTCAAGAGAAAATTTATTAGTTTTGATTTGATTTGGATTGAATTTGGCTAAGTCCAAAGAATTGGCTTAAAGGGTTTAAATTGAGTTTGGATTTGATTTTTGATATAGTTTTGGTCATTTGAATTTGGATTTTATTTATATTTATGAATATAAATGAAAGAATAATTGATTTATAAAGAGATCAATTGAGTTTGATTTGATCTAAGGGGAGTTTTAGCTAAGCTTATGAATGTGGTTCATATGGCTTAGAAAGGGCCTTATGATTTGAATTTGATTTTGGGTTTGAATCATTTGAAGTCAAAGTTAAAATTAGATTTAGAATTAGAATTTGAATTTGAATTTGAGATTTGGTTTGAGAATTTAATTTGGGTTTGATTTGAGAAAGTGTGTCTAAATTGGGTTTAGGCTATAGGATAAGTAATTTCTTTAAGCCATAAGGCATAGCTTAATCTTATGATTGACACTTCTAAGTTTCTAGGCTTAGATTAAGTGTTTACCTAATCACTAGAAGTCTCTTATGACTAAGGAGTTTTTAGTATCTAGAAGAGTCCTAAGTCTAAGAAGAGGAGGTTAAGAGCTCACTCCAAAAGTGAGGTAAAAAAAGAACCCCAAATAGGTCTGGTGTAACTAGCAGGGCACACCGCACGTATTGGCGTTGACCTAAACTATCAATAACATCTAGAATATTACAACAAATAATGGAAGTGATCTATACCTAGACCTGAAAGGTAGATAAAATCACGATCTTAGTGAAATGCAGCTCTCTTTATGCTAGGGGCATAAGAGGACTAGAAGGAATCCACTGGGGATTGAGTATATGAACATTCCACTTAGGAAACAGGTTCAAGCTATCCGCTAGGGATAAGAATTTGAGTTTGATTGTGAATATGATTAGTATGGGTATGTATCTGCTCGAAATAAGAATTTGATTGTATTTCTTTGATTTGTTTGATTAAACTTCACTGGGGAGGTTAGTTCAATTTGTTATGGCTTCACTAAAAAGAAGGGTTCTAGACTGAGGGCATATCTACTGAGGATGCACACTCGGTTATATTTGTTTGATTTATATCTAGGTTCCACTAGGGAGACTAATCTGATTTGCACCTCGCTGGGGAGAAATTTGATTTCTTCAATATGTTTAGTTTGACTCTATTAGGGAGGTTGGTTTTAAATTTATTTTATTATGAACATTGTCGGAGTGCGGTGGACTACACTAAGAAGGAGCTACGGGGGCTTTGGCCTGTCTTAGATTTATAAGTCCAAAGGGATAGTCTACCTGTCATAAGGCAGGACTATTTGACCTAAGGGGTTGTCTTTCGATGTACAACGACTGTAATAAGAAGAAGGCATAACAGGCTTACATTTTTCAAAGTAGGGATCAGCTGTTAGGGTGATCTGTCGATGGTGCAACAAATTGAACCCTATCTAAGGCGACTACTGAGTAAGTGTCACTGGGGGTCTTACCTCAACTCAAGAGTAGTCCTGATAATTAATTTAATTTATATTGATTTGATTGGAATTGATTTAATTTAATTTGGTGTGTTATATTGTGGACCCTGTTGGAGTGTGATGGACCCACTAAGAAGGGGCTATATCGGTCTTAACCTATCTTAGATTTATAAATCCAAAAGGGTAGTCTACCAGCCACAAGGTAGGACTATACAGCCTAAGGGTTGTCTTTCCGTGTGTAACGGTTGTACTAGAAAGAAAGCATAACATACTTACATCTTCTAGAGTAAGGATCAGCCATTGGGGTGATATGTTGATGGCGCAACAGATCAGAGCTAGGGCCACTATTTGAGCAAATGCCATTGGGGGTCTTACCTCAACTCAAGAGTAATCCTGATAATTAATTTGATTTAATTTTATCTAATTTAATTTGGTGTGTTATATTGTGGACCCTGTCAGCGTGCGATGAACCCCCTGAGAAGGGGCTATGTCGGCCTTGACCTATCTCATATTTACAAATCCAAAGGGGTAGTATACCAACCACAAGGTAAGATTATTTGGCCTAAGGGTTGCCTTTCAGTGTGCAACGATGGTACTAAGAAGAAAGCGTAGCAGACTTACATCTTTCAAAGAAGGGATCAATGATTGGGGTGATCTGTTGATGGTGCAACAGATCTATCCCGACCTAGGGTGACTAAGCGAATGCTGTTGTGTACTCATAGCAACTCAAGAATAGTCAAAATTAATTTAATTTTAGATGGACCCTATCGGCGTGCGATGGATCTACTAAGAAAGAGCTAATATCAGCCTAGACCTATCTTAGATTTATAAATCAAAAGGGATAGTCTATCAGTCGTGAAGTAGAGCTAACCAACCTAAGGGGTGTCTTTCGGTTTTCATTGGTCAAGCCAGTAAGAAAGCACAGGGACTCACATATTCCTAAATAAGGAACCACTAGGGTGATCGATCGCTTGCATAACAAATCGGGACCGACCTAGGGCTGCCTGTCGATTTGCAACGATCGTGCTGAAATGAATGCGTAATAGACTTATATATTTCAAAGCAAAGATGATCGTTGGGGTAACTCGTTGGTGGCACAACAAGTTAAACCCGACCTAAGAGTGATTACTGAGAGAGTGCTGACCCGGGGACTTATCTCAACTCAAAGTAGTCAGGCAATTCTTATAGGGAGTTTTGCTGACACTGCCCTAAAGATAGGATGTGTGCTTGGGAAAGGGGGCACTAGGGGCTTGAATTCCTAATCCATAAGCGAATTAATTTCGTTTGTTTGTTTAATTTATTTTAACGCGGACCATGTTGGTTTGTGAGAGATCAAACTAAGAAGGAACTTATATTAACCTAGACCTATCTCAGATTTACTAAACCAAAGGAGAATATGCGCATCCGCTAAACAAATTCTCCAACCGTGATGGTGGCTACTAGGAAAGGGAGACTGTCCAATCCAAAAGTAACCCGGGTAATGTCTAAATGGGGTCGCAAAGGATGTGATCCAAATAGAATGTCCGCATGGAATGGGGCCACTAAAGGCTTAATACAACCCCTTAAAGAAGATGACATGGCTAGTCATATATCAAATAAGTATTCGGTGGCTAACTCAAGAAGAAAGCACGGGACTCACATCTGCCAAGAGCGGTGTATCCACCAGGTGAGTCGCTATGAGTATAGCGAACATCAACCAACCTAAGGTGTTCATCATTTTGTAACAATCAGCCTAAGAAGAAATCTCAGGGACTCACATCCACCTAAAGTGGGCCGATTCGGATAGTCTCTTCGGTCGACAGTGTCATCGACCTGGCATGAGTGAATGCCACTAGAGGACTTACATCGACTCAAATGTAGTTAAGAGGAAAGGAGCCTCTGGAGGACTTACCCTAAATCTCAAATATACTCAACCTAGTTAGTGCATGATGGCTAGTTCAAGAAGAAAGCACAGGAACTCACATCTTCTTAAGCAAAGTCAACATGAGATAGCTCACTGGCTGGGCAATTATGGTATTTATTTTTGAGATGTGGATGTCATGCAGATCTTAGGGAGTACTTATTGAAGTGATCGAGTATGACATTTAGAAATTATGTATTATCTCGAAAGATAGAAATCACTACCGTATAATGGACCTTATCACCTAATAAAGAACTCCTAAAGCATAATGAGTTTTCGAATATACCAGAGTTCTTTCCCCTACTTTATATGAAAAAGTAAAGTGAAGTTTATTTTAAGCCGAGTTCGTTAAGTTTCATATGGAGGCAATCCCCCATAGTTAATTACATCTAAAGGAATGGGAATTCCTTAAAAATACTCTCGACTAAAGTAGACAGTTAGGGTCTCCAAAGATTTCAAGGTTAAAACTATCAAAGGATTGGCTATTTTAGAAAATTAAATGGGATAGATCAAGGAGAAGACATATTTTTGGAATCCAGAGGGAGAGAGTAAGAAATCCTCATGATAATAGGAAGCCTAGTGAGCATTCTAATCTATCATATGGTTGGGCTTTATATTTTTTAAATTGAAGAGAGTTAATTATTTGAGTTGATATTTTATTAGATTGTTAGGGCTTATAATTCTACAACATAAGATTATGAAAATGCCTAAGAGGAGAGGATTTATGCTTGTAGCCTGTAAAGGAAAACAACAACCTCATATCCTAAATCTAGGGTGCTTTGGCGAGGGCCAGAGCATGACCTAAATCTAGGGCAAAAATGGGTATATGGTTTACCTCTAGAAGAGAGGATAAATCACCCAACTGCTGGACTTATTACCTCCTGGAGTGGCAACCAGCTAACTCCCCCTACGCTTTAAATCCATGTAGGCAAGTCTTATGTTTTGCAAGATATCTATGTTATTTTTCATTTAGAAAGGAGACTAAGTCCTTAAAGTCACTCCCTAAGAGACTAGAACATGAGTAGTATGAAACCATGACTTAATCTAATGCAAATTCTATCCAATTTATTTGATTCTTTTGTACTCTTTATTTTGACATAGGTTATGGGATTTTGTATGCCTAAATGCATGAGAATTTGATTATGGGCCAAATAAAGAGAGAAAGGAGTGTTCTTCCACCAAAGGCCCTCATAGGTTAAGCCTTCATTCTCTGGCAAAGATGGAATCCCTCTCTTAACAAGACTGGAATAATATGACATGCATGATATTATACATTCATTCATCCCACTAAGGGGTTGCTAAAAATTTATTTATCTTGATTTAATTCCTAAGCTTTTATATGAGGTTATGAGTTATTTTTAAATTTAAATTATGAGTTATTAGTGGGAAAAAAATTTAATTTTATCCTAATAGCCTACCGCATCTAGGCTACACATTCAAGCATCAATCATAAGAAACTATGAATAGCACGCTATTCTAATGCACAATCTAAACACAACAACAAATAATTTTATAAACTACCGTAAAAGAATAAAAGGCCAGTGTGGTCGAAGTTCCGCCGTACACCCCGGAAAGAGAAAAAAAAAGATGGGTAACTGAGTTCTACCCTTATACAACCCGGATTACAAAAAAATAATACATGCTATGGGGGTCTTCATTTCTTCATTTCTTCATTTCTTCATTTCTTCATTCTCTTTCTATTGATTTGATTTGCTCCAAAGGCATCACAGGGCACCCTAGCGACTAAGTCTTCTGGCCACTACTCATCCTAATCCCCCATAACATTAATCCTAATTTCTAATGCAAGATTACATTAAAAGTAAAAAAAAGTAAATCTAGCTACACCTGCAAAACAAATGTTAGCTAAACATACCATACAACTCAAGCAGTTATATGAATAATTTGGGCTTAACATGCCACATATGGGTAACTAAGCCCACCTGTCCTAACGTTAGTTATGCTTGAGGGCTAAGCAACATGCACAGCAAACACATTTATATTTTTATTACAGTGGCCCCTTAACCACAACCCCCTACAAAAAATATGATTAGGTTGATAATGGCCTAACATCCAGTCTACGAAACATACACCATAACATCCAATCTAAAATATTACATCATAAAATAAAACACAACATCATACATACAATGCCCTAACTTAGCACTAAAAGTGGTGACTTAATATTTTAATGTGTGTGCTTAAGGCTTGTGTGGCAAGACTTTACTAGGCTTCTTTATTTTAAGTTTCAATTTGGAATTTGAATTTGTTTAAATTTTACCTTTGGTTGATTTCAATTTAAATGATTTAAAGATTTATTTTTTATTTTTTATTTCACTTTTATTTGGATAAAATGATGTTTATATTTTCAAGAATGAAGAGTAGAATGAATTCCAATTGTAGATGGAACTCACTCTATTCTACATCCTAATTCTAAAAGAATCTAACTAAGGTCCTTAAGTATCTAAATTAGCCCATTTGAATTTATGTAATTTATTTGATTTGATTTGATTTAGAGCTTAGAATTTGACTGGGTTTAAGTATTTGATTGATTGATTTTGATTTAGATATTTTGGTTTAATTACATCTTGATTAATTCAATATCCTTGATATCTAATGAAGTTTAAGTTTGTTTACATTCATATATTTTGATTGATTAATTTTAGATTAGATATTTTAGTTTAATTAAATCTTGATAATTCAATATCTTTTTAAATTAGTATTTAATTCTTTTTTTGATTATGGTTATGTGACTTGGCTTTATGTTTATTTGATTTGATTATGGTTCATTCATTTATAGTTTGAGTAGATTAGATTAATTGAGATTTTATTTTGATTTTAATTGAGTTTGATTCCTTGTAATTAAGATTTTATCTTTTAATCTCATCCATTTGTCATGTTTATCAAAGTTTGGTTTGCATTTTTGATTTCATACATTGGATAGTTGATTATTTTATCTTATTTAAGTAGGTTGAATGAGTTTGATTTGATTGCATATTAAATTGATAAAAGTCTTTCTTAATTTAATTTAATTTGATTTGATTAGCTTTATTAGTCTATGAGTTTGCTAAGGTTCAATATGATTATGTAATTAGTTTAATTAAGAAGTGTATTTATGTTAATTACAAAGATTTGTTTAATTTTTAAATTGATTTCATATTTGTTTAGATCAATGATGTAATTAATGACTTAATAATTTAAGTTTAATTTAGGTTTTGATTAGA
The DNA here is from genome assembly GCA_021442155.1 of Cymbidium sinense. Taxonomy (NCBI): domain Eukaryota; kingdom Viridiplantae; phylum Streptophyta; class Magnoliopsida; order Asparagales; family Orchidaceae; genus Cymbidium; species Cymbidium sinense. The sequence goes on from CM038215.1 coordinate 268,323,425, forward strand.
ATTTAATTGCATTTTGATTATGTTCAAATTTATGTTTAATTAAGCTTAAGTTTAATATGATTAATTTGATTAACTTAATTAGCTTATTTAAGAGGTGTGATCAATTATTAAATTAAGTAAAGATTTGTTTAATTTTTTTTAAATTTGATACCATATTTGCTTAGGTTAATGATGTGATTAATGACTTAATGATTTAAGTTTAAATTAAGAATTTAATGGTATTTAATTGCATTTATGTTTTATTAAGTTTAAGTTTAATATGACTAATTTGATTAACTTTAATTAGTTTACTTAAGATGATTGATCAAATTAATTAGTAGATTAATTAAGTGTTTGATTTGAATTAATTTTAATCTGATTTATAAAGTTAATTTGGTTCATTAAGATGATGGATTAATTCATTAAGTTTGCATTAATTAAAGGTTTAATTAATTAAGTTTAATTAAGGGTAATTAAACTTTTTTTAAAATTATTAAATTAATCAAATATTTATTTAATTAATGACTTAATTTCCCACATGTGAGTGATTTGATTTGGTTAAGTGTTTTACTTAAGTTTGATTTGATTAAAAGATTATTGTTATTACCATCATTATTATTAAGAGAATTAATTGTTTATTTCATTTCAATTAAGTTTGATTATTTATGATTAGAGTTTTATTTGATTTGATTAATTTATTATTTTTGTTTGATTTTATTAACATGTTTGATTTAGTTATTAGGTTGAAATATTTAATGGTTAATTAATCATCTTATTCCAAATGAATGTGATTTAATCATATGTTAATTAAGTTTACTTTAACTTTACTTGGTTTAATTCAATTAATATCAAATGATTATGTTGAATTGGTTTGTTAATCAATTTGATTTTTAGTTTATTTAATGATTAATTAGTTTTAGTTTATTTATACTCATTAAGGGGTTTCATATAATTAAGATTTCACGCTTAGTGTAGGTTTAGTTATAATGGTTTCACCCATGTTAAAGTTCCCTAGATTTGTTTAATTTTAAGTTTGATTTAAGATTTAATCATTTAATTGAGTTTTATTAGCATAAATCATATTTAATTTAATTTCTTCTAAGGATGATATTTTTTTGATTTGAGGTTTGATTAATGATTGCTTAAGTGATATTTTATTTTTGATTTTGATTTGATATTTAAATTATTTTTAGATTTTATTTTAATTAACTCCTTAATTGATTAAACTTTAATCTTAAGTGTTTATTTTTTTGAAAGTCCTAGATGTCAATTGAAGTGGTTTAAGTCATTTTGAAGATTTTTGTAAATTTTTTAATTTTTATTTGATTTATTTTATTAAAATGGATAATCTAAACTTTAAAATTTAATTTCTCACAATCCAGAAGTTCTTTTCACTTGAAATTTTTATGATTCGTGTATTTCAACTTAATTTGAATCTCTGAAAATTTCAACTTAATCTAACATATATCTTAAATTTAATTAATGAACTTTGATTTTTACTCAGACTTAAATTAAGCTCAAAATACTCAGTAAAATTTAGAGATTTTAGATTTGCTGGATTCCTCTCAGAAAGATGAATCCAATGAGTTAATGTTTGCAATTTTTGATTAAGTATTTTATTTTCTATGAATTTTTAAAGTTTTAAATGACTTAAATAAAATTTTTTTCATAAAAAGGAAATACACGCGACACTAACCTCAGCCGTTGGGCGAGGCGATCAACCCGCGAGCGACCGCGATTTAGGCGTTCGATCCACCATCAGACGGTCGGATCGAGCGATCGAGGCGATCGTGCGATCCGCGATAAGCCATCGCGTCGTGAGAACCGCCGCGCAGATCGATCGCATCGTGATCAAAGTCCCGGATCGCTCGATCCATGCACTATCCGTCGCTCGATCCACGTGCGATCCGGGCCGTCCGATCCCACAAACTGCGAGATCGGATGGCGGCTGTAGCCTCGCCTGTGATGAACAGTATTTTCAGGCTATTTTTAAGGGAAAAATGAGATTTTTAAGTGAATACTTATCCAAATGGACTCGTTTTCGTATCGATTCGCACAAAAAAAAATCTATTTTCTAATTTGAATGATTTAAAGTAAAAATGCGGGATTATCCAGGGAAAATTCCTAAAATCGTAAGAAAATTAACACAAAATGCGAGAAATCTTAAGGCCGGCTAAAGTTTTGCAAAATTTACCTCACTGAGGATGGTTTCCGGCAGCGGTGAAGATTTGAGTGAACTCCTAGATATGTGAGGAAGCTTTGGAATGATCTTTAACCCTTGTCTCCCTTCGAAACATCGTCATCTCCGATGTTTACCGTCGTCTCGCTAGAAAAGAAACTATTTGTGTTTTCAAGCTCAAAAATAGCTCAAAGAGGTGGGAGATGAGTTCCTTTTTGCTTTGGGGAACTTTTGGGGGCTAAATGGTGGTGGGAGGAAGAGGTGTGAAGCCTCATTTCCGCTCCTTTTATAATGGCCGAAAATCCATTCTTTTTTTGAATTTTTTGGCTTCAAATTGATTGTCATCTTGCTTGGGGTGGTTGGGATGGATGATGGATTGATTGAGAACTTTGAATTTTTTGTTCCAAAGTCCTCTCTTGTTGCCATATGATCAGCCATATTCAATACACATATTGGGGAGGAGTTAAGTGCATGTGATGGGGGAGAATTAAATGAGGTTAGGTGAAATCATATGTGGGGGAGGATCCATGAGGGGTTCAAATGGGTTGAGTTGATTTTGGGCTGATGTCAAATAGGTTTGAGTCGGGTTTAATCAACCCCCAATGGGTCATGGCTTGGTTTCAAGGGATTTGACCCAATTTGGGTCATATGGGACATATTGGGTCAAATTGACCAAATTAGCTTGGGCCATGGGTTGATTCATGTTCAATTCAAGTGAATGAATGTGATCTTTTGAATTAATTTAGATTTAATTTGGATTTAGGCCAAATTGACCCTTTAGGCCAATTTGGACTAGGTTGGTCAAGTTGACCAATTCGATTGATCAAATTAAGTTTAATTATGGCTTTGGTCAATAATCAATTTGGAATGAACTTGAGCCATTGGTTGCAATCAATTTGGGTTAGATCATGATTTGATCCGATTTGGTCCTTTAGGCCAAATTAGGTCAAGTGGACCAGATGGCCAATTGAGCTTGGTTTGGTCCAATTAATTGCAATTGATCATCCTAAGGTTATCAAAAATCATGGTGAAAGATTTTGGTGAGCTTGGTTCAACCCAATTTGGGTTGGATCAGAAGTTGGCTTAAATGGGCCTTTTAAGTTACTTTGGGTCAAATGGACCTAAGTGGGTCAATTGGTTTGGTTTTGGTCTAATTTGAGTTTAGTTAAACTTATATATGAGCCCTAGATTGAAATATAAATTCAACAGTAATCAAGTTGGAGTCTAAGGGATTTTGGCTCATTTGAAATTTTCAAGTCAAAAGGGCTAGGTTGGGTTTGACTTGGGTTGGCTTCGATTTGATTTGATGATTATAGGTTTCATTTATATTTGACTAGATAATTGAATGAATGATTGATTCAAAAAAAAATTTATTAGTTTTGATTTGATCTGGATAGAATTTGGCTAAGTCCAAAGAATTGGCTTAAAGGGTTTAGATTGAGTTTGGATTTGATTTTTGATATAATTTTGGTCATTTGAATTTGAATTTCATTTATATTTGTAAATATAAATGAATGAATAATTGATTTATAAAGAGATCAATTGAGTTTGATTTGATCTAAGAGGAGTTTTAGCTAAGCTGATGAATGTGTTCATATAGCTTAGGAAGAGTCTTAGGATTAGAATTTGATTTTGGGTTTCAATCATTTGGAGTCAAATTTGAAATTAGATTTGGAATTTGAATTTAAATTTGAGATTTGATTTGAGAATTGAATCTGGCTTTGATTTAAGAAAGTGTATCTAGATTGGATTTAGGCTATGGGATACATAATTTCCTTAAGCCCTAAGGCATAGTCTAATCTTATGATTAACACTTCTAAGTCTCTAGGCTTAGGTTAAGTGTTCACCTAATCACTATAAGTGTCTTATGATTAAGGAGTTCTTAGTGTCTAGAAGAGTCCTAAGTCTAAGAAAAGGAGGTTAAGAGCTCACTCTAAAAATGAGATCAACAAGGGGATCATCATTGTCATCAGAACTATCAATCATGGCTTTTCTATGATGATCGTCCTCCAAAACCTTTCCTTTCACGGTAATTGTGTCATTTTTTCTTAACATTGGTTGAATTTCTTGTCTAACATTTGAAGAATGAATGTTCAAATTTGTTCACACCTATTCAAATTTGGTTCAAATCTTCATTTGACAATGCAATCTTAAACTTGAAGAGTTTATGCCTTTATAAAGGTATGAAGAACGTGATAAAATAGTTATGCACTTATGCTTCAATATGAGGTACTCACGAATTTAAAACAGTTTAAAGAAATGGAATGGTGGATGGCTAATGGTTATGATGTGATAGAAGTGAAGAGAGAGATTTGACAAAAGTGTTGAGATGATTGGAGGAACATATAAGATAGTCGACCAATCTCACTAATGAGAGACCAAAGGCCACTAACTACTAACATATAAAAAAATTGTTCTCATAATATTTTAAAAATTAAAAAAATTTCACTACATAATAACACTATTTATAAATATTATAATGTGAACTTTTCAATTACAATCCAATATTCTAAAAGATCTGCATAATTTCTCTTCTACGATTTTGTTTGAGAAAAAGCTCTTATTCTGCATCAGAAAAATAAGGTGCAGAGAAAGTGGGTATATGAAAGAGGCGACATAAACCATTTAGCCAGTAAGGGTGTCCTCAAGTGGCAGAGTGTGATTTCAAAATTGTCCAATTCAAATAAATTAAAAATGCTTGAAAATTAGAATTTTTTTAAAGCTACCTGTTTGTATGCAAAATGAATTGCAATGCATCGCTAATGATAATTAGTCTAATTATTTTAGTGATTATCTATTTGAAAAAAAAACTAAGGTTATATTTTAAAATTAAATAAATCTTAGATAAATTAGTGGCAATAAAATAATCAATTAAGTTATGCTTATGATTTAGTTTAGTTTTTTACAAAGTAATTAAGTTCGATTGTTATAATTAAAAAATAATATAAAGTAATTCAATATAAAGCTTATTAAACTATATTAATTATCATTAATTTATACACATTAATGAATTCTTCTGATAATAACTTATAATTTTTAAATGTTATAATGTCATGATGTGTAAAAAATACATTTTAGGTAAAAATGGAATAAATAATTGTTTTGACTTATTTCAACTCTTACAATAATTATAAAACTGTTGTGGAGAAAATAACTTTTAAAAAAAAAATTATCATGTACAAATATTTTCTTTTGAAAAATTTAAAAATAACCTTCATAAACACATCTATAATATGATTCTCAAAATAATTTTTTCATCACAAAATTTTCTAAAATTAAACTAAAAAACTAGTAGTCAAACAAAATTATTTTATTTTTTGACTATTTTCTAAAAAATAAAACAATCAAAAAATTATCCTAAATATATTCTTAATTTACATATGAATCAAAGTAAACTTATATATGTCAGAAGTACTGCACTTCAAAATTTATATTATTATTAAAAGATGCATACACTAATAATCCTCACAAATCATTACACGCAAACAAAAGATCTTATATGCATGTAAGATATATATTTTTAAATATCCAAAGATTAATATGTGATAAAAAAAATTTATTTTGATTAATATTTGATTAAAATTTAGAAAGTATATTGAGGGTCAATATAAATGATATTTTCTATTTTTATCTCATTTTAATGCACAATCAAATAAAGTAAAAAACGAGTTCTTTGCATGAAATTTTTGGATGAAAAAATTATAAAGCATTGCTTAGTTGAATCATCCCATTAATTTTTAAAGATCTAAATAATTATAGTCCAGTTTCATGCATTTAGAGGGACTTCAATATAAAATGCCTATAGAATATAAAAAATAGATGCTATTGAAGGCATTGATATCGGACTTGCGACTAATTAACTATGAATATTTTTCAAATCTACAATAACTTAAGTTGTGGTAAAACTAGAGGCGGATGCGATATTATTATTATTAGAGATTATTATAATACAAATCTTATAATAAATAACTACGGGGTCTTAAGAGAGATGATTTGGACACAAGTGAGCCTACAACACTTGTTATGTTGGATATTATAGTAGCATAAAATAGTTTTTGATGCATGCAAGGAAGTTGTGAAGAAAAGGTTGCAATATGAGCTAGATTACAACATGTTTTATTAGGGGATGTTTGATTGCCTGCATTTGAAATGCAGTATAAAAGGAATGCAGTGTAAAATGAATTCAGTATAAAAGGATTACTTTACAATTGTTTGGTTGAGAGTTTTATAAATTCACGTTATGTTTGATTGAGAAAATATAATGTAAAGTAATCTGAAGGTTTTGACGTCCGACGACGGCGATCGCAATGCGTGCCCATAAGGGCGCGAGGCACGCATCACTTTACATTGGCGAGTGTATTTTAAATGGTATTCTAATTTTTATAATTATTAAAAGAGAATAGTATTATCATAATATTCCATGATAAAAATATAATTGAATAAATTTTCTCTTAGGCTATTTTAGTTGAGAAACCCTGATTATAACTATATCATTTAAATACATCAAGTGATATTATCCCAAATACATAGATGGATAACAGAAGCAAGAGGAACAGAAAGCCCCAAATTGGTTGAAAGATTTTACTCAATAAAACAGGAATTGATAAAGATAATACCCACTGTAAACCACTACACAACAGAAACTATTGTCCAGTAACAAAATAATATAATGATATAAGTATCAGTAGGACAGTAAAAGGCTACATACAATAATATGTTTACAGAGATTGCAGAATACAAGTCAACAATATTACAACAACAACAACCTCAAGAAAAGACCAGAAGCTCAACAATAACCTAAACAGATGCCAGTCAGGATTACAACATCAATAACATCAATAATACTAACAAGTAATATCACAGATTGATAGCATACAATCACAATTATAATTCCAGAAGCATAGCCTGCAACAATAAAAAGGAACAAAGATATCTCAGAGCTTAAAAGACAAGAAATATCTGAAAATAAGAAACAAAAAGACTTGTTATCAGATCAACTAACAGAAATACTACCAAAAACTCAAGAAAGCAAGATCGAACAGCAGTGCAAGCCAAAACAGAAAGAAGCTCAAATCTTGTAACAAAAAATAGTTGTAACTGAAAGCAAGAACTAAAATCTTGTAAAGAACTATTAGATCTAGGGGAATAGAGGAAGTAGAGAGTATAAATAAAGTTAAGAGGGACAAACAGAGGGATAATCAATATTCTGAAAAGAAAACTTCTCTTCCTCTGCTCCTTCTTCTTCTCCTCCTTCCTCTTGCATTTTCTTCTAGTTTACTCGCCGGAAACACCATCTTCTCCGGCAGGAACCCTAGGATTTCCCCTCTGCAACCTTCAGCCTTTTCCCTGCTCTCTGGAGCCATTTCGGCCTCTCGAAGAACCGAGCCCTAGGAAATAACCCCCCCTTTTCAGTTCCTTCCCTAAGAAGCTAAACCCAAGGGCTATAAGGGAAAAGAAAATCACACTTTAGATGGCTTAGATCTAATCTCCTCAATTAAAGTTCCCAGACATATCGAAGGGTCTGTTTTAAACCACGATCACCACTAAGATAACCGCTCATATATCATTGGTGCTCGTTGACTCGCAAACATCAATGAAGGTACTGCATACAAAGAAAAATATTGGAAGAATGTGTTGGAAGACTAAACAAGAATGATGCACAAATATTTTCAATCACTATCATATTAAATGAAGTATCAAGAAGGTTATTAGCTATTGAGGATAAATTGGATAAATCTTGTCAAGAACAGCAACAATCTCAGGTATGTAATTCATCTCCTACAGAATTTACTCTTCCAAACATAACACACACACAAAACACTAGACCTGTTAAGGTAGACATGCCCCGGTTTAATAGAGAAAATCCAAGGGGATGGCTATTCAAAGCAGACCAGTTCTTCTAATATTACAGTCTATCATAGGATCAAAAATTCATAATAGCTTCAGTATATATGGATGGACCTGCCTTAAGTTGGTATCAATGGATGCATTTAAATAAACAATTGCATTCATGATAACAATTTAAAGATCAGGTCATACAGAGATTTAGACCCTCACTATACAGAGATTTAAGAGGAGAATTAGCCAAACTACAATAAAAAATAAGCATAAGAATTTTACAATGAGTTTGAAGAATTACAACGATTTAATTCTCCCGAATTTTTTACAAAGTCGCTTTGAATGGTTAAGACAAGACATTAAGAGAGAAGTTAGAGCTTTACAGCCAAATTCACTCTAACAGACCTTCTAATTAGCTAAACTAATAGAAGACAGGTTAGCAGATGAAGTGTTTATGACAAGAACCTCAAGATTCAATCAAATACCAGCAATAAAATATCAACAACTTCTGCTTCCTACTCCAACAATGTCAATTCACAACAGCAATATTAACAAAAAGCCAAATATTCCAATACAAAGACTCACACCAACACAGTTAGAAGAAAGAAAGAAAAAGTGATTATGTTTTAACTGTGATGAGAAATTCATAGGGGACACATATGTAAATCAAAGTTATTTGCCCTCATGGTGGTCAATGAGGATCAGGATTACAACCTGCAGCAAGAAAATCAAGAAAAAAATCTATCAATACAAGAATATATTCCATAAATCAATTTTAATGCATTCACAGGTCAGTCAAATCCTAGAATCTTGGAACTACAAGGGATGATTAGAAATAAAATAGTACAAGTACTGATTGACAGTGGTTCAACCCACAATTTTATTCAATCCACACTAGCTAAGTTCATAGATCACACAGTCACACCTACATCAATTTTTAAAGTATTAGTAAGAAATGGAAAAATATTAAATTGCTCAGGAGTTTGCTCCAACATACCCATTAAACTACAACGATATACTTTCAAAATAGATTGTTACCTACTGCCAATACAAGAAGCAGATATGGTGTATGGCTGGTTGGGAGAATGTACAACAGATTATAAAATGCTAACTATGAAGTTCAAACACAATGACACATTAGTACAACTGCAAGGGGATACAATCTCAAAGGTGGAAAGCATTACCTTACACCAACTCACAAAACTACAAAAAAAAAGATGAAATAGTCTCATACCTGCAGATTACAGAAGTTTTAAGATTTACAAAGGCTACAGAAAATGAGTTCCAAAGCTTACCTGCCAATATTCAGCAAATAATACATCAGTATCAAGAAATTTTTTGAGCTCCAAATAATTTACCTCCACAAAGGAACATCGATCATCATATCAACTTGGCACCTAGAACTCAGCCAATCAGAGTTAAAAACTACAAATATCCATATTTCCAGAAAATAGAAATTGAAAAGTTAATCAAAGAAATGATGGACACTAGAATAATAAGAGAAAGCAACAGCCCTTTCTCATCTCCAGCGCTACTAATAAAAAAAGATGGAACTTGGAGATTCTGTGTCGATTACAGAGCCTTAAATAAAATCATTATCCATGACAGATTTCCAATTCCAACTCTAGAAGAGCTAATGGATGAACTACATGGAGCAACCATCTTTCAAAACTGGATTTACATTCAGGTTATCATCAAATCAGAATGGCTGAAGAAGACATATACAAAATAGCCTTCAGAACACATGAGGGACACTATGAGTTCATTACAATACCATTTGGCTTAACAAATGCACCCTCCACATTCCAAGCGATGATGAACACAGTTCTAAAACCTTTTCTAAGAAAATTTGTTTTAGTATTCTTTGATGACATACTAATATACAGCCTTACATTGGAGCAACATCAAAATCACTTGCAAGCAGTGTTAGAAAAGCTGAAACACCACAGCTTGTATATTAAATCATCAAAATATTCTTCTATTCAAGAAAAGATAGAATACTTAGGTCATAATTTATCACAGAGTAGACTAGAAAAATAGTAGAAACATGGCCAACTCCAAAATCCAAAACAATTAAGAGGATTCCTAGATTTAATAATAGTAAAACAATATGTTAAACAATTGTTAATCATTGATCTCATTACTAGCTAAACAATAATTCTAATGGACTGAAGAAGCTCAAAAAAGTATTTGTACAACTAAAATAAGCAATGACATCTTTACTAGTATTAGCTTACCTCAATTTTTCTCAGCCCTTTATAGTAGAAATAGATGCATCTCGCACTGCAATAGGAGCAGTCTTAATACAAAACAGTCACCCTATTGCTTACTTTAGTAAGAAATTATCTCCATCCTTACAAAAAGCATCTACTTATGCAAGAGAACTCTATGTCATAATAAAAATAGTAGCAAGATGGAGATAGTATCTGTTAGGCCACAAGTTTATCATCAGAACTGATCAAAAAAGCATAAGAGAACTAATGCAACAGATAATTCAGACTCCTGAATAGCAAAGGTTCCTTATTAAACTCCTTGGCTTTGATTACACAATAGAATATAAACCAGGGATCACAAACAAGGCAGCTGATGTCTTATCCAAAAAATATATAATGCAGAAGAGCAACTGACAACAGAAGGCTCTACACAACAAATTTTATATGCTTATACTCAACAATTCACTTCTTTAGTACAACAGATCAAAGAGGAAACACAGTCTACTCCTGAACTGCAACAACTATATAAGCAAGTATCAGAAAATCCAGGTTTGTTTCTAAAGCAAAGAATTGCTAATTGACTGATACATTATAAAGACATGATTGTCATATCTAAAAAATCAGAAATAATAAATATTATGATGAGAGAACTACACTCAACTCCAATAGGAGGACACTGTGGAATTAAAAGGACTTTAGCCAGAATTACTCAATAATTTTTTTAGAAAAAGTTAAAACAGGACATACAGTATTTTATCTCCACATGTCCTATATGTCAACAAGTTAAATATGATACTCAAAAGTCTACAGGTTTATTGCAACCTCTACCTATACTAGCAGCCATTTGGGAGGAAGTATCAATGGATTTTATCACAGGACTACCCAGGTCTCATAATAAAACTATTATACTAGTGGTGGTAGACAGACTATCCAAGTATGCACATTTCTCAGCCCTTCCAACCAATTTTACAACTACCTATATAGCTCAAATTTTTATTTTAGACATAGCTAAACTACATGGAATACCACAAAGCATAGTTTCAGATAGAGACTCCATCTTTATGAGTAATTTTTGGCAGGAACTATTCAAATTAAGTGGAACAACACTAAGCCACACCAGTGCTTATCATCCTCAAACAGATGGCCAAACAGAGATAATAAATAGGATACTAGAACAATATCTAAGGAGCTTTGTATTAGAGACACTAAAAAATTGGTTACAATTTATTCCATGGGCAAAATTCTCCTATAATACATCCATCAATACTTTCACAAAAATGACTCTCTTTCAAATCATGTATGGTAGACTTCCACCTACAATTATACCCTATAATGGTAACACAGCTATCAACATAGAGGTAGAAACAGTAATACAATAGAGGGACAAGATCCTACATCAACTTAAAATAAACTTACAGGAAGCTCAAAATAATGCAAAGAATGGCTAATAAACACATAAGGGAGCTTCAGTTCAAGGTAAATGATCTAGTGTTAGTAAAATTACAATCATACAGACAGACTTCAGTCTCAAGGAATCCTTACACAAAGCTACAAAGAAAGTATTATGGTCCTTTTAAAATTTTACAGAAAATAGGGGCACTAGCATATAGAGTAGAACTTCCAGACACAGCAAGGATTCACAATGTATTTCATGTCTCCAGACTTAAATAATACAAACAGGATTCTACATTACATCCAGCAATATTACCAACTCAATTTAGAGAAGGGCATCCTTTAGTCAGACCTATCAAAATCTTAGACCAAAGGACAATAATACAAGCAGATAAACCAATTAAAGAAGTATTAGTACAATGGGAAGGATTACTATCAACAGATGCTTCTTGGGTATCAATTAAAGAAATTCAGAAGACATTTTCTAATTTTGACCTTGGGGACAAGGTCAATATTTAGGGGGGAGTAATGATATGATCTCAAATACACAGATGGATAACAGAAGCAAGAGAAATAGAAAAGCTCCAAATTGGCTGAAAGATTTTACTCAATAAAACAGGAATTGATAAAGATAATACCCACTGTAAATCACTACACAACAGAAACTATTATCTAGTAACAAAATAATACAATGATACAAGAATCAATAAGACAGTAAAAGGCTACATATAATAATATATTTACAGAGATTGCAGAATACAAGTCAACAATATTACAACAGCAACATCCTCAAGAAAAGACCAAAAGCTCAACAATAACCTAAACAGATGTCAGCCAGGATTACAACATCAATAACATCAATAATACTAACAAGTAATATCACAGATTGATAGCATACAATCATAATTATAATTTCAGAAGCATAGCAACAACAAAAAAAAAGGAAGAGATATCTCGAGCTCAAAAGACAAGAAATAACCGAAAACAAGAAACAAAAGACTTATCGACACGTAAATACAACCAAAGACTCAAGAAAGCAAGATCGAACAACAGTGCAAGCCAAAACAGAAAGAAGCTCAAATCTTGTAATAGAAAATAGTTATAACTAAAAGCAAGAACTGAAATCTTGTAAAGAACTATTAGATCTAGGGGAATAGAGGAAGTAGAGAGTATAAATAGAGTTAAGAGGGACAAACAGAGGGATGTAATATTCAAAGAAGAAAACTTCTTCCTCTCGCTCCTTCTTCTCCTCCTTCCTCTTGCATTTTCTAGTTTACTCAGAACACCATCTTCTTCGACAGAACCCTAGGATTTCCTCCAACCTTGCCTTTTCCCCGCTCTAGATCCATTTCCGCTCAAGAGTCAGCCTAGGAAATAACCCCCCTTTTTAGTTCCTTCCCTGAGAAGCTAAATCCAATGGCTATAAGGGAAAAGAAAATCGCACTTTAGACGACTCAGATCTAATCTCCTCGGTTAAAGTTCCCAGACAGATCGAATGGTCTGTTTTAGACCACGCTGATCAATGGCTTATATAGAACCCGGTTAATATCATCAAGTCATTGATCTCAATGTCATCAACACTTTGATGATGACAAATAAAAAATTTAAAGATCATATTGATGAGGATAGTTTTGAGAATATTTGTATTTTTTTTTTAGTTTACTAGAAATAGTACTATTTTGTCATTTTTACCCAAATATAATTTTCTCTTGGAGATGAATATTCTACTACAAAATAGCTAGTGAAATATATGTGAGTGGAGGCTATAGTTGCTCTTAAAAATATAAATTTATTGAAGACTAGTTGGATCCATTACTAAGGGGAAAAGGAGGTGCAATGATGGTGTGACCCTTATCGAGGAAGAAAATCTTCGTCATGAAGATGTCCTTTAGATGGATTGAACTTACTCAAAAAATTTGTATTCAAATTCACTCTCATTTTTAAATTAAATCTAAGCTATCCAATATAGACTCTTTATAAGTATAAGTAGTGATGTGATGCATTTTTTAGGTTATGAGCCTGAATTTTTTATAAAATTGGCAACACACCCTGTCCTAGAAGGCTAGAACCCCTAGCTATTCTCACGAAAATAGGGTTACCTCAAAATTAATGCCATTAAAAATTTTCTATATATTTCCAAAATCTTCCAAAGTCATGTTGACTGCATTAATGGTTAGATTTTCTAGAAAGCTGACAAGTTCAATTAACTTAAAGAGTTTCAATTATTGAACAAAGATTTATAATATTTAATTAACGAATAGTTGACTCTTTTACTATAATCCAATTATCTGGTTCCGTTTGAAGAATTTGTTATTATGTTTGAATTTAGGGTTTATTTGAAAAAGATGCATTTATATGAATATTTAATGATAAAATTATTGTAAAAAAATAGCTATTTAAGAAATTATAGTATGGACTATTTTTTTAAGTCAATTTATTATTTTTGATGATCATTAAATTTAACTAGATCATATTAAAATATATAATTTTTTTATCATAAATTTTTCAAAATATATTAAAATGATGCCGATCAAACTGCATCATTTTATTTTTTGAAAATTCGAGAATGAAGATCAATGATTTTATCAAATTTAAATACTTCAAATTTGGAGGACTTGCATGAAGAATCTAAAATATATTTATTAGTGCAATTAATATTTTTTTAATCTTTTATAACGTAAATATTATATAATATATGTAATATAATATAAATTTAAATATAAGATTATTATTTATTAATAACAAAAAGGAGGATATTTTTTTTTATTTTTTATTTTAGAAATATTGCAAAATAGTTAATATAGGACATCAGTGGTTATGTTGATATGGGCTAGATCGATTTTAAGAACATTAATTTTTTAATAATTCAATATTAAATTTAATGAAGATTTTTTTTTTCACTATTACAAATATTTATTTTAAAATCAGATAATAAATTTATCTACTGTAAAAGAATTGGTGGCCCATTAATTAGGATAGAAGATTATTTATTTCAGTATCAAGAGTTCAAGTTTACATGTTTTGTAATTTACCGCTCATTTTGCAAAACAAATTGGCGATGCATTAATGGGGGTGGAATTAAATTTCCAAACCTTTCAAGATTATTATTTCGATTATCATAATTTTTATCTAATAAAATTATAATAATTATTTTTAATAAAAATATATATTTTCGAAACTGTAATAAATTGGGACTACTTTTATTTTTTATTTTTTCTTTTATATTTTTTAATTTAATAATGTTCATATTTTATATCAAAATAAAATATATTTGATAGTAATTATTATTTTGAAAATTGGGATCACTTAGTAATTGTTATATTTTATTTCAAAATAAAATAATATAGCTTATTTTTTAAAACAAGAAATAATTCATTAACTACTTGAAAGGGGCGCATAATCTTGAATGTCATTAATTATTATATATCTATCATTGTTTCTTTCTAAATCATAAAATATCATCGCAATGCATCATACAATGCAATGTAAAGTAAATCAAACACAAGAAATTTAATTTTTTGAGTATTTGATATGGTACAAAGTAAAATTTCAATGTATTTGTAGTGTATTTAAAATACATTAGAATGGTCATTTTAGGTGTATTTGGAATTCGCCCGATTTAGATAAATTCCAAAATATATATTCGGCCTATTCGCCGCTGCTGCCGCTACCGCCATGAAGTCAGCTTCTCCGTCGACGACGCCGCCATCGAATCACCGCCCGCCGCCACCACGCCACACCCACCCTACACCGCCATCACCACTGACATTTGGACGCATTATCGTATAATCTAAAATATTTTACATTATATTTATTTTATTAAATAACAAAAAAGAAATTCATGTATTTGTAGAGTTTTAAATCAAATAAGTTAAAGTAATTCAAATACATTGTATTTAGTTTACTTTACACGCTAAATGCCCCATAAATCATATAATTAACTCCCAATTTTCTAAACAAAGGTCAACATATATATTACATTTGAAATTCTATTAAATCATTTGTAATTACGCTTAAATGTAATGGTTGGAAGTGTGATCAAACAGCCTGCACGTGGGTTCAGAAAGCTGACTTGTTTAATGGTCCAACAATTCGCTGTTACATCATAGAAAAGATTCCCGAGAATTGATCAAAAACTTAACTATTTATTATAAATTCTCATTCGAATTCCATCTATGTGATATATGTTTGTATATGCTAATTATATTCTCTGTTCACAATTGATGTTTCAATCATTTACAGTGGCGTAATTATAATAATACTGTGTGTGGTGAGAGGGATCCTCCTCGGAACTCTTTAGTTAATATATAGTTAATTACCTCATTAGAGTAGAGTTATCAAAAAAAAAAAAAAAAAAAAACTTATTATTTGAGAACACCTCTTATTCGACTTGTTAAGTCGCTGAAGTTTGGCTCTTTCATTAAATAAGTGAATCGAATACAGACAAATAATTTAAGCACAATTTATAAACGAGTAGAACATGAACAATCCTTCGTTAGAACATATTCTACTCCTTTTAACTCGATGTAAAAAATTATATATATATATATATATATATAAACAATAATTTCATAGAAGTAATCATGACTTAGTAGTTATAATTTTTGTCATATAAAAAATTAGCCCATGTTCAAATCCTCCTGTTACGAATATTGAAATTTTGAGTCATTTGAAACATAAGACGAACACGAATACAAGTTTGGATTGTTTACACCCCTTCATAAGAGTATACTTAAAATTTATTGAATTTGCATTAAGATTAATATTATAAATAAATAAATTATAGTGTATTAATCCCATAATAAATTTAATAAAATTCTTTTGATTTATTTTATATTAGAATATTTTGATGCTTTTTTATTTTAATTTGAGTATGATTTAAGATCGTTGGTTGATCGACAATCCCAACTAATTATAAATATATTTTCAAGATTTTAACTTATTTCGTTTGTATTAAAAATAATTATTATGATGAAAAAATATTTATTTAAATTATGTAAATTAGGCCTCTTTAATTTCGTTATAAAAAGCAGCAAAGCCAAAAGGATTTGAGAAATACTCCGCACGTGCAATATATAAGTTTAGAATGAGACAATTCAAACTCAAATGACTTAGCTTAAGATGATGAAACTAATTTGATCCTCACAAAATTAATGAGTATCCACCTAACGCCTCATCCATCTTGTGGGTGAGATGTCGTTGTGACTAATCTCACGGGGGCCTAGCGCCACATTTATCACCCACGCGTGTCGAGTCTTCACTTAACTTTTGATCGCCACAATATAAAATTACGATGATAATTAAACTTATTAAAATATATAACTAATATCACTTATCATAGAACATCCTAACATAATTTTTCCTTAATTAAAAAAGTCAATTAAAATTAGATAGAAATTGATGAAATAAAAAGCTTGATTTTTTTAAAGTGATTTTTACTCATATCATATGGTTGAATTATACCCAATGAACTATTTAGGCCGTCTCAATTCTGATTTTACACAATACACCAATATAATTCTAAGGGATGATTTTAAAATTGCAAAATAAATATAAATTATATTTTTGATAATGACTTAACTTACACCTTTAAATTATTTATCCTTAGTTACTTGCTACTCCGGGCTCTTCCATTTATTTATATATTAATTTATACTTTTTAAGCATGTGATTATTTTAATGGCGCGAGGCTTATCCAATATATATTTTTTAAAACATCCATTTGTTATTTATTATATTTACAAAATAAGAAATTAATTAAGAGGTTGGACCACAACTTGCCTGTGAGGCCAAATTTTCTAAAAGGAATATTTTAATTTGACGAACGAAATGATTGATCTCAATGTTCGTTAGAAGCGCGTAGATCATTTCGAAGGAAGAAAGCGCGGGAAATTTCAAATATATATTTATAATTTATTAAAACTATGACATAATATTTTATTTTAGTTTTTTTTATCATATTTATATTTTATTATTATACTTTTCAAATAAATGTAATTATTTTTAGTTTGATTATTATTTTTAATTATATTTTGTGAATTATGTGACTAGATCATAATTTTTAGCCTAATAATAATAATAATAATAATAATGAAAATTTTAAAAATAAAACAAAAAAATATATATGATCAAAAAATTATATTTTTCAATCAGATCATAACATCGAAAACTATAATTTAAAATTTTATAAAATAAAATAAAATTATATATTCATTTCAATTTTTTGAAATATCAATTTTTTCTACAACATTTTTGTCGTTGCTTTTCATAAAACTTAGGCTGTCTCTAACAGCCATAGTTTTTAATCCCATTATTTTAAATTTTAGTTATATATGGCTGATTCTGTACAGGAATCAGCCTACAATGATATGCTTATTTCATAAATTCCCTCAACACAATCTACAGTATTATTAATATCTAAATATTAAAGAATTTTAATAATATATCGGATGTCTTTTATATATATATTTTTGTGATAGTTACACATCTGATATAGTCATTGAAGATCAATAATGGCTGGTTAATTAATTCAAGAATAATTATATTCATGTCACATAACTTTTTATATATTTATATATATAATATTTTAAAAAAATATATTTATATGCATATAATTCATTTTCAAAAACATAATTCTAACAAGAAAAAAAGAGAGTTAAAAATAGATAGTTTACTAACAACTAACTAAATATATCATGATTTTACAATATGATATGAGTAAAAATCTATTTGTATTACAGCTGAAGATATTTTAACACGACAATTAAGAAATTGTTTAGGGCATTAGTAGCATTTTGGCATTATATTCGAGCTACGTTTTGAGAAATCTGTGACAGAAAATTCATATTTTTTAATCTTATTTGGCTCCATTGAGTGACTGTCAATAAGTTATGATTTGACTTCTAGAAATTAAAAAAAAAATTATATACTCTCTGTAATTTCTTTAAATAATAACTTATTCTGCAACATCTTCATCATAATTTTTTCAAATAATATCGCTATCCCAAACAAACATATATCTTGATCAACAAATTTGACGTTCTTAGAACTTAAAAATATATATATAGAAACTTACAAAATTCAAAATCTATTTTATGGAAAAATAATGGAAGTAGGTTCTGGTCGTTATCAAATTATTTATTTATTTTCGTTTAATAATTCATAAATACGTAATAGTTAATTTAATTCCATATTAAAAAAGTTTTTTTTTTTTTTTGAATAATTGAATATATTCAAACAGAACAAAGAACGAGTAGTCAATGTCTTTTCCTTCAAGGATTTTTATTGTTTGTTGGAAGATGCGGGCGCAACAAGTAATTAAATCAAAATTAATTAAATTTTGAATTAGTGATTAAATTATTCATTTTTTTGATGTAGTGGTTATGAGTTGGATTAATAAAAAAATATTTTTTTTAAAAAATAAATGAAGTGATAAAGTTGCATAAATCAGTCGCCTCTTGACCTTATATTGAGGTGGCAGCATCATATATTAGCTGTAATTTAGAAAATACCTATGAAAATATTATAAAAAAATCTTATAAATATTATATTATTTTATGCCATATAGTCTTAGATTTATAATTCATTGCCTTAGAATTGTCAAAGTGCATTAAGAATCGTGTATATAAGGATATTGTTTATATCCTTATATAAAATATAAAATAACAATTTTAAATCTATACATGACTTTTAAATATATTTCATGAATAAATTAAATATGAATTAATAGGCCGTGGATAATTGTTATAAATTATAATTGCAAACAAAATTTTGTGATGATACATTAAGGGGGCTGTTTGCGGTTAATTTTATTTTTTGTTTTGATTTTTTATTTTATTTTATTTTATTTATATTTTAATTTGAAACGAAACATATTTAGGGTGATAATTATTTTTAAAAATATTTAAAATATTTAAAAATTATTTTGAGTATTTTTTAAAAATAATGTGATTTATTTAAACAATAAAAAAATAAAATTACTTAATAATATATTAAATAAATAAAATTTTAAAAATACTATAAAATATAAAATAAAATTAATCCTAAACAGTTTCTAATTTTTTTTAAGTTAATTACTGAGCATCAGTGCTTTCAAAGTTTGGTACTAAATCGCCCCCAACAAATATCTTACAGATTTGATTGAAAAAAGGGAAGCCTTGCCCGTTTTAGAAGCTTCATATTAGTTTTTAATTATTTTTTACAATCATTTTTTTCCTTAAAATAACCATTTTTGAGGTAATTATTTAACATACCTTTTTTTAGGATTACTTAAAAGAATTTAATCATAAACTCACACATAAATTATGTGTAAGATAAAGAATTTCTAAAAGTCAAAACTCACCAAAATAAAGCGCCTACACACTTTTATTTTTATTTCATATATTTCTTTCTTAGATAAAAAAAGAGAGAGAGAGAGGAGAGGTGGTGGGTTGGGTAGGAAACCAAACTACAATTTTTTGTTTGACTATATAGCATGTGAAGCACTGAAGTTCCACCCAACTTAATTTAAAAATTGAAATTACACCAACTATAATTATAATATCATATTATATATAAATAGAATTATAAGATGTTTATTATTCATATAAATGTTTATGATCATTTTTAAATTTTATGATTTTTTTTTTCAATTAAGTAATATGTCATATTAATTTGATATTGCATTTTTTTAAATCAGTTTGAATCATAAATATTGACTTTTTTTTTATTAATTTGTTGACTCTAATAATTCAATCAATCTCAAACTTATTTGTTCAATAAGGCAAGTTGGAGACAAGTAAATAGTTTTCTATTTGTTTTGAGTTGATTCACATTTAAAAAAAAAAAAAAACTTTTAGAAATATTTTTAAATTGCTATTCATGGATATTTTTTTATATAAAATTATGTCAGATATATTTATAAAAATATGGTATAAAACATATTAAATTTATTTGCTTAAATAGTTGTATATATATGATTTTATATGCTATATATACATGCATTTATATCATATTGATTCAATTTTGATAACGCATATATCACTTTATGCGTTTATGTATAGGGCGTGCAAATGAATCGAGCTAAAGATAGCGAGGTTTTGTTCTAGCTCAAGTTTGCCTACCAACATTCTATTTGAGCTCTGCTCGAGCTTTTGAGATTGTGTTGAAGGTTGAGCTTTTTTTAAAAAAATCATATTCCATTGAGCTCAAATTTGAGCTTGGTTCACATTGAGATTATTGAGCATATTAACGAGTAATTCGTTTAATGAAATAAATGAGCATTAATCAAGTCTTAATCAAGATTGTTTATAAGCAATTTATTAGAAAATATAAGCAAAGTTGTATCAAATAAATTTTGTTGAGTATAAAAATAAAATTTTAAATAATATTATTCATGAAGGAGCCTTAATTGGATTTTTTAATGAGCTGATTCATGAGCTTTGTTGCGTGCTAGAGAATTTTATTCTGGTAGATGCGAGATCTTCGTCGTAGCTCAAAAATTATCCAACACACGGGATATGAACAGGGGTTATAATGGAAAACCCAAGCATGAAAACCACGGGCCTTGCGTCAGAACTTTCACTATGTGTTCAAAAGATACGCGCCTGCTTGTTAGTTGAGAAGAAGGTGTTTACAGTCAAACAATATTCCGATATCGGTCAACTCCAACCCAAGGGAGAAGTTTCCCAAATATCGGCAGCGATCTGGAGCAACCTCTTGATCTTCGGAGAAAGAGCGGTGACTGGTCTTTTAGTCCTCTGAGGCATCTCGATCTTCGACTACTTGGCACTCTGGATGATCGTGGGCAAGACCGGTGGTTCTCGAGCTCTGTCTCGCAAATCGATTCGGTTCTTCTTCGTAAGAATGAAGCTCTTTATAGATTTTGGGAGTGGCTTTGTAAATTCGGAAAACTCCAACCACTTCCATCGGACGCCCAGCGATCCCGACGACGGTATTTTGATGATCCTGCCTTAATGATGTCGAATTGGGTGATCTTGGATTCGTTGGATTCGCCTCGACGACCGCCGAATAAATATCCGCTTTTGTGACCATTTGGCGGATCGATCCATTTTCATGCTCCGATAGCTCGATCCGATCTGTCCTGGATCGACTATGCTGATGTTGTGATGTTCGTCTTCTCGAGACGGTTGACTGTAGAAATCGGTTGGGATCGCTTCAAAATGCCCAGATTCGGCCGATCGATATTTCCCTATTTTGGGTGACATTATCTCGCCATCCAAAAATATATGCCAAATACTTAAAAAATAAAAATTAAGAGTTCATCAATGCGATTTTAAGAGAACAAATCTTCATAACAAAGACAATAGAACGTCGATGTAGGTGTAAATGCACATAAGATATGTGAGTTAGGATCTGTTCTGACACTTATGGAAGTTTTCAGCCCGTGATTCCGCACGAGGCCGAGGCGGTGGCGTCATGAAGGCCTGAGTCTGGGTCAACAGTGGGTCCTCACGGAAGGGTCACGGTTGCATCGGTCACAAGCGCTGGTCCGGGGTGGCGGCGCGGCATGTGGCGGTATGGGTTGGCAGATGGGACGCAGGCTACGCAAGCATACACGGCAACGTGGCGGGCTACGGCGGGCCACGTGGGCGGCCAAGCACGTACGGGAATGATGCTGGCTACGTGATGGCATCGCTGCATACGTGGGCGCGCGCGCTGGCCGGTACCTTTGACATGGCGGCTGAGCCATGGTCAAGAAGGTTTTGAATGCTTTTTTGAGTTTTAGGGTTTTACCCTTTTAACCCTTGGGGTCTATAAATACCCCCAGGTAAGAAGAGTGGAAACTTCATCTCCTCTTATCTTCTCCTCTGAGTGCATACCTCCCAGCGGAGTTTGGGCACTCTTCTTGGATCAACCTCACCTCCTCATCTCTAAGCCAGTGCATAGCCTCCTCCCTGGAGTTTGGGCACTCTTGGATCAACCTCACCTCCTCATCTCTGCCGTGAGTGCATAACCCTCCCCCGGGAGTTTTGGGCACTCTTCTTGGATCAACCTCCACCTCCTCATCCACTGCCAGAGCAGTGCCCTCCCCCCGGTGGGAGTTTTGGCACTCTTGGACCAACCTCCACCTCCTCATCCCTACCAAGCCGAGTGCATAGCCCTCCGGTGGGAGTTTGGGCACTCTTGGAATATTTTTCCCCTCATCAGAGAGTTGTTTGAAGATGGGTGATAATCTTTTGAAAGGGACACGTCCACCCTTGTAACGGAGGACGAGGGAAGCTTCTAAAAAATGGGAGCTGTCATGGAGTCGCCGACACGGACATTGATCTGAAAAAATATTATTTTCCAATGATTTGGTTCTTAAGTGTCCAAGAAGTCGATAGGCCCAATCCGCCGGGTATTTCACCACTTATGAGATGAGTTTGCGGATTGCGGTTTCCATCCCCCCGAGATGATCGCCATTTTGTCAAGATGCGAGGCATTTCCCGTTTGAAAGTGGCAACGACGATCGTGATGGGACTTATAGTTCTTCTAGGCTGACCGACTATTGATTACCTCGCATGGATGCAAGTTTACTATATGCACATGGTCAGTATCACCTGCAGGAGTCGGCTACTTGACCTTCGGACGAAGGATCCTCCCAAGGGTTGGGCAAGCAGATTCTTTTGTGAAGAATGACGGGTCTTCGAAATGGAGAAAGCAGAGATTTACCCATTCCCAAGTTGGTAGAAGATATCCGCGACGAAATTAATATTGAAGATCTTCGATTTGAGATTCGATATTAGATTTGTGGAGGAATCTTTGTTCGAGACGGGCTTTCTATTCATCCCGAGCCTTTCTGCAGCTTGAGAAAGCCCAACAAAGAGGTTTCAGATCTCCCAAGCGCCCTCGCTTCTTCCCGAGGACCCGCCTCCACTGAGAAGAGGAAAAGGAGCGAAGAGGTGATGGTGCTTATCGACACAAATGAGTCGGGCTTCGAGTAGTCGTCCCCAAGGATCTTCATTCACGAGTGTTGAATCATTCCCAGTAGGTCGTCAAGAACTGCGGTAACAATCCTTCTTTTTCATCATCTTTATTTCCCATTTCCTTGTGTTTAACATAATTTTTCTTATTTGGATATTGAAGAAGCAAGAACTTTCAAAATGAACATCAGGTCAATGACTGAGTTCGTGAAGGTCAAGTTTCTCCATGGTGAATATAAGAAGCGATATGTGGAGAAAGTAAAGGAGATGTCCGTTGGAGAATCAACTTGATGAGTGCAGACCGAAGCATACTGAGCGACTTCTCTTTCTTTTCGTCGAAGTTGAGCGGACTCGGATGAATTAGTGGAGGCTAGAAGCGGTTGCGCCGCAAAGGATTCAAGATCTCTTCGAGAAGGTTTCGTGTCTTGAGGCAAAGAACCGAGTTACGCTGACGCTTTTAAAAGAGGCCGCCTTTATCTGGTGAGCGGGATCACTGCCGGAGGACTGAACCGAACTTCAAGAGCATCATACGGATCACGCCGTGAGGCCGAGACCACGTATGATGTGAGGTGAAGGCTTTGAGCGGCAGGTGTGTTGATGAAGGCTTCATCCGAGGTTTCTTGAAGGGGACACGCTATGTATCGCAAGCTGGAGTCGGTGTCCTTTCTCCAGCCTTTAGCTTCCCACCCTTCTGATGGCGAGGATGACTCGATAGTTCTTCATCATCTACCGATGAGACCATCGGTGGTAGTAGTTCCTTTATGTTGCAACCGTTGTTGTTGTATTTCCGGTTGATTGTACTTGTATGTTGCGAGAAATGTTAACGATCCACAAAATTGTTTGTGAATATTTCCTGAGTGTGTGTCGATGATAAAGAGATCTATTCTAAGATCATTACGTACTTGATGACAAACTTGCACGGAATATATTTATAGGTTCTCTAACCTCTTGATCTATCCCGGCCGTGATCTGGATGATGATGTTAACTGCTATGGAGAAAGTTGTAGAGGATTGCCAACTTATCCAAGGTTGTTTATCAGAGTGTTACTCGACGATAAACTTGCGAATATATTTATGAGGTTCTCTCTCTGATCTATCATGGCCGTATCTGAGGCGTTACTCGATGATGTTAACCATGAGAAAGTAGGCATGCCTATAGAGCCCAACTTATCCAAGGTTGTTTATCGAGTGTTACTCGGCGATGTTAACTCAGATAGGAAGATCGATCAATTCTGGGATCGATCTTGAATGAGATACAACAATAGTCGATCTCTTGAGTCCGGTTTTAAAATGATGATAATGTTTTCCGCATTCACTAGAATGAAAGAAGGCGATATATCAGGTGGTACTTCGGAGGTATCCTCATCTAGTAAGTCGAGTTCTCGATGTTGAGGTTCTTGGCGTAAATATTTGGAGCTTGCTTGATATATGCGCTTGTCTATCTGTTGATTCCCACACCCGATGCCGGTGGTGTCGGAATTTCATCTTGAGGTGAGCCGCGATGTATTGCGTAGAATATAAACTGGAGGTCTCCCGAAATATTGCATTGTATGGGACTCGGACTTGACTTCTGATAAATTGTATCAAGTGGGTTAGATGTCGGAAATTCTCCAAGAGTTACGGGAAGGAAGGCGATTGTCCCTTCCACTTGTCTGGGTCGATTATCAAATCCATGATTGGTGGGTTGAAGCTTCTCTCTTTCTATACCCATGGGAAAGTGGAATAAAAAGAACATCAAAGAACTCCCATTGTCGATCAATATCCTTTTAACATTGAAGCATGGATCAGGCCCACCTTGATGACAGGGGATCTTGATGTGGGATCGAAGCCCTCTAGATCTAAATCATCAAAGGTGATAGAATGGTCAACGAGACTTCTTTGGCTCACGGCTCTTGAATGAATATTTGGCTAATAGCGGCCCTCCCTTGTTTCTATCTCTCCGGCAGCTTGGCGGTTCCTCAGTGGTTGCCCCCCACATTTCTTTGGGGGCGGTTGGTTTTGTATAAAGCGGCTAGATACCCACGGCGTATTAGTCTTTCAATCTCCTCCTTGATTGGTGGCACTCTTGATGGTGTGCCCTATGCGGTGAAAGTGGCGAATTTCTCTTGATTTCCAATTCCGGACTTTAAAGGTGCCACTTGGCGTATCCTCTTCATAGCCGGTAGGATGTTCGCATGGCGTGTTGAGAGTATATTTCCTCTCGATTGAGTCATCGAGGATTCTTGAGGAGGTCTTGGGGGAGGTTCTTTTCTCTTCTTTTACGAGATGTTTGAACATCACCTTTGGGAACCTTCTTCGCTTTGCTTGGTGGTTCAAGCATTTGGATGAGCAGCGATAAGCCGTCGAGATTTGTGCCTCTATTCGGTGGACAGTCGACATAGGAATGGCTCTCGCATTAATGATGAATAAGTATCACGGAGTCCTCAGAAACACGCCCCACAAAGTTACGGATCTACTCACGGTATGAGCTTGAGGAGAACCTCTGGAAGTATTCTTTGAGGACTCTCCATCGTTACGGCGGATTAGGAGAGATGTGATGAATCACGATGATTCTCTTGTTCGGAGGAGCATTACAAAACAATCTGAGCTCTCCAAATGACGGACCCTTAGCGGCGAATAGAACCAAGTCTGAGCGTCCTTTGAGTTCTTTGGGAATACGACCTGACGAGTCATTTATGAATGTGCATGATCGTTCGAAAGTGATCGATATGCTCGTCTGGATCGGTTGTGCCATCGTGGTCCATCTTTGGGAAGCTTGAATCTCGTCGAATGGTATTGTGAGATGATCTCCGGCGGGGCGAGCTTTGGAAGAAGGCGGCGGAGAATGGATCATTGATTGTTTCAGAACTCTTCACGCATCGGTCGTAGTTCATCAGCGTATAAGATGGCGTGGAGTTTCCGTCTGGTGAGCCATTCGTGTGAGTAGGCGGCGGTATCGAAGTTCGACATCGGATGTGGTGCCAAGGGGTTCTCTACTTGTTGATCCGGCATTCGGGTAATCATTCTCGGGAAGAAAATCGGATTATCTTTGCGTGCGGAACGTGGCTCTTCGATGTTGGAATGTTTTTGGTCCTCGGGAGTCGAAGAATTCGTTCAGAATCCTCCATCCTTTGAAGCGATCTTCCAAAGAGCGGACCCTCACTGTTACAATCATATTGGAGATATAGCAATGAGCTGTTGTTTCCCAGGCAGCATGGTTGCGTCTTTGAAATTTTATTACGGTAGATGCGAGATCTTAGTCTCAAAATTATCAACACGGCGGGGATATGAACAGGGGTTATCGTGGAAAACCGTTAAGGGAAAAAAACCGGGGCCTTGCATGTAGAACTTTCATATGTGTTCAAAGATCTGTCGCTTCGTTAGTTGTTAGGAGAAGAAGGTGTTTCTGAGGAAACAATATTAGAGCAATATCGGTCAACTCGACCCAAGGGAGAAGTTTCCCAAACGGCGATCTTAGGGAACCTCTTGATCTTGAGGAGAAAGGAAGCGGTGCGGTCTTTCTAGTCCCACGAGGCGATCTCGATCTTGAGCACTTCTTGGTGGTGGCGGTGATGATAGATGCGTCGGCGTCAAGGTCGGATGGTTCTCGAGCTCTCTGCAAATCGGAGGTTCTCTTCAAGGTAATGAAGCTCTATTTATAGATTTTGGGAGTGGCGAGCTTGTAAATTGTGGAAAACTCAACCACTCCCATCGACGGCGAGCGATCCCTGATCGACGGTGTATTTTGATGATCAGGTGCCTTAATGATGTCGGGTGATCTTGGATTACGTTGGATTCGTCTTGACAGCTTCGATCGACTATAAATATGTCGTTTTGTGACCATTTGGCGGATCGGGATCCATTTTCATGATGATAGCTTGATCGGTCGATTCGAGCTTCGGATCGTATGCTTGATGTTGTGATGTTATTCTCGAGGCGGTCGGTTTATTGTAAGTTTCTTTGAAATCGGCTTAGATCGAAGCGTTTCTGAAAATGCCTTGAGATTCGTGCTTGATCAGATTAATTTTCTAAGGACGTATCAAGCTTTAACTGTTACAATTCATGAACATAATTGAACTAAACAAAGTTTGTCATTTAGCTATTAAGTATTTACAAAATTATTCAAATTTGTTCGATTAGTTAATCAAATGATTATGAGCACACTCTAATCAAGTCAAGTCATGAGAAATTTGTCAAAAGTACAAATTATTTGCAATCCTAAATATTTACACATAAATTTATGAATATATCATAAACCATAACAACAAAATCAACGAACAACTCCTATCGCAACATGTGCAGAAATGTCATAATATCAAATTACGATAAATTTTTCAACTAAAATCTATTGTTGCATGTTGGAGGTTGCGTGTTAGAAAATTAATTGTGGTAGAGTAAAAGTTTATGCCTTAGGCCCTTAGCTTTATTGCAGAGTCCATCACACACATAGATGTTTGAAGAATTAATAAGAAAATTTTAGGATTTTTATGTGGAAAAATCTCAAAAAGAGGGAAAAATCACAGGGCCTAGCCTAGTAAAAATCTTTCACTATGTATCTATTTCGGAGTACAAAATTTTCCCGATAATGGGATTACAGAATTGTATATGAGAAGGGTTGACAATGGGAATCCCAAAATCAGGCAACAACAATTATATAGCCATGGTTAGAGTGTAACTGAGTGAGTAGTAGATGATGATGCAGCGAAATTGGCGGCAAACGATGATGGTCAGTGGTGGTGAGCGGAGATGGCGGCGGTAGATGGCGCCGCGGTAGAAGCGGTAGTGATCAGCACGGTGTAAGTAATACCCGGCAGCGGTGGAGCGAACGAGATAACCAGCGGCAGCGATGATCAATGGTGGGTCGGCAGCAGCGGTTAACCGGTGGCAAGCGGCAGCGGTAATGTGCAGTGACTTGCGCGTCAGTCAGGCGGATAACCACGGCATGGCGATAACCGGTGGGAATGGCAGCGATGGTCGGAGTGTAATCGGCGATCGTGTTAATGCGATTATTCAACCTTTAGAGCTCTCTCCTCTTTTTAGCTTGACTTCTCTCATGTGAAGAATAATGAACTATTTATAGATTAGAGGAGTGTCGTTTCTGTAAATACATGCAAAATCCGAACCACTGATCCATCGGGCGGCTCAAAATGATTCTCATAATCATCTGATGTATTTTGTGTATTTGAATGCTCAAATGAAGTCAGAATTATAAGATCTTGTGATTGTTAGATTAATTCAAGGCGCCGATTTGGTATAAACACTCCATGTTTAAGAGCTATTTAGGGATTTAATTGATATTCCAAAGTTTCCAATGATATTTTAAGTGCTTGATCCCGACCAGTTTCAACTTAGGATCAACTTACTTTTGACATCAAGATTCGTACTTCGACTAGTGGTATTTTAAGTGCCATATCATTGCAAAAACCCAAATCACAATTTTCTTTCACAACAAACGAAAAAAAAAAATCATTGCAAGTTGATGAGATTTTAGTCATTATTTTGTAATGGATTTGTGAGTTATTTGTGAGGTATTCTCCATCAAAATAGTACAATATTGTAGGGTTACAAATGAACCAAGTTACTCGTGATATTTTAAGTGTCATATCATTGCAAAAACCCAAATCACAATTTTCTTTCACAACAAACGAAAAAAAAAAATCATTGCAAGTTGATGAGATTTTAGTCATTATTTTGTAATGGATTTGTGAGTTATTTGTGAGGTATTCTCCATCAAAATAGTACAATATTGTAGGATTACAAATGAACCAAGTTACTCGTGACTCTACTTGATTAGAACTAATTTATGAATATTTGATTAAGTAATTGAACGGAATCAAACACTTTCTTAAATACTCGATTGCTAAATGAACAATCTTGAACAACTTGTTGTTCAGTTCATTTATGCTCATAAATATCATTTAAAGCTCCTAAAGAAGCTTATTAAAGTGCTCAATTAAAGCTCAATTAAGACTTATTCGTGAACAATATCATTTAAATTTTTATTTTTAAGGCTTAAGAAGCTTTAATTAATACATCTTATGTATATTTTTCAATAAATTACTTGTGAACAAACTCGATTAAGTTTTGATTAAAGCTTGTTTATTTCATTAAATGAGCTGTTTGTTAACAAGGTCGATAAATCTAATTTGAACCAAGATTGTGAACAAATATGACTCGAGCTGAAATAGGATTTTTTAAAATGAGCTCAAACTTAAACACAATCCTAATAGTTGGAATCAAGCTCAAGCTCAAAATTGATAAACAAGCTTGAACTCGAACAATCACATCCTCAGCTTGGCTCAATTCTTTTGCAGCCATACAATATTGGACCATAGCTGAGACTTTGTCAGAAAATTGCATCTTCACAAACCCATCACAAATCTAAATGTACATTGCAAAGCCAATATTTTTTTGTTTCAAAGAAAGTTAATTAATAATGTTCTCAAATATGCTGATAATTTATACATCTATTATAAATCTGCTGCAAAGCTATCAAAAATTAAGAAAAATATATATTATAAAATAACTTCAAATTTTTTCACACACATAATTCAAAGATAAGTTTACAAAATGTATAGCTTTTAACTCTAATAATTGCATATAACATACACAAGACATCAATTATATCAACCCAAATTGTCCTATATATACCGATCATTACTAACTTGCATATATTAACAACACCAATCATCCAATATAAGTGAAGCAAAATGAATTTATGTTTAACAAAACATAATTTTTAAAGTTTGAACAAACAATAAAATATAAATTTATAATGCTTTGAGCAAATATCATAAATCACAAAGAAAACTATAGTTCTAGATTTTTTTTAGCCCCATGGTTATCAATTTTTTATTTTTTTAATTTTTTTAATTCCAATGATAGCAAAAGTATGTGTGAACATTGTAATGTGTTAACTCAGTGTTCGAAATGGAATATAAAGGTTCTATTTAACACATTATAAGAGATGCTTGAAGAGGAAGAAGCTATACCCACAAGAATATCAAAATATTATTCTCCAAAGATGCAAAACCTAATGTGGGAATAGAAGAAGCCAACAAAATAATTGTTGAAATTCATCAAAGACTTTGTGGCACACACCAATCAGGTTCCAAGATGGCATTCAAAATTAAAATGATGGGATACTACTAGCCGTCTATGGTAAAAGAAGCTAATAAATGTGAGAATTGTATTTTAATGGAGCTTCATCAATCAAATACACTCAAGCCTCTAAGTTTCAAAAGGCTCGAGCCAGTATCGGGTCTCATCTTGATCACTCTAGAAGGTGGTATAATGAGATACTCTTACAATGATCATATAATGTGCACATCAACTTGATAACTCAAGTAATCATAAAATTAGCTCTCATGGATCAAAATAGGCGAAACATAACATATATTTCAAGTTATATAAGGTTTGTTGCATCTTAGAATTCTATAAGATGTATTATATAAGTTCTGATAATAAGATCGTAAACAAGCCTATATGTTCAATTCATAATTAAGCATCCTTAAATTTGCTTAAATTTATATTATATTATTCTTCAAACTTTAAAAATTATGTTTTGTTAAATATAAATTCAATTTGCTTCACTTGTATTGGTTTGTTGGTGTTGTTAGTATATGATATCTTCATGGATTTATGTGTAAATATTTAGGTAGGGCTATAAATAAATTAAGTTTTTGACAAATTATTTATGGCTTGACTCAATTAGAGTTTGTTCATGATCATTTGATTAACTAATGAAATGTGCTTGAATGATTTCATATTCTCAATAGCTAAATGAACAAACTTGTTATTTGATTCATTTATGTTCATGAATGGTAACAGTTAAAGCTCATGAATAAGCTCATTAAGAAACTCGATCAAAGCTTAAGACCTGATCATTGTTCTTTTGTTTCATTAAATGAGCTACTCGTTAATATGCTTGACAATCCCGAAATGAGCCAAGTTCAAATCAAGCTAAAGTACAGCTCGAAAAAGTTTTTTTTATATATTTTAAATAAGCTCGGGCTTGAACACAATCTTAAAAGCTCGAGCTGAGCTCAAATGAAATATTGATAGACAAATGTGAGCTCGAATAAACCCTTGCTCAATTTGGCTTGATTCATTTGCAGTACTATATATGTGCTTGAAATTCACTTGTTTAGTTTTTTTTAAAATATCTGCAAAATTAACCTAATTTGGTTAAATTCAAAGTAAACTACACATGTGAAGCATCACCCCTCTCCCGCAACTACCTTTGTCGCTTGCTCTTCCTCACCATTTGCTTCCCACTATCTCCCTCCACGTCCATTATTATCGCCACTACTCACCAGTTGCTGCTAGCCACCAATCGCCTGTCACTTGCCATTTATTTTACAGTTGGCTGTTATAAGAGGTTATTTATTTTAAAGTATTTGAGCATAAAATAAAATAAATATTGAATATTTAAAAATTCATGTGTTTGGTTGGAAGAATAGGCGATGTAGGATAATCCTTTAAGATATTTAGAAATCTTGACCTAGTTCATTTTCAATATATTCAAAATTTGTTCGATTTTATTAAATTCTAAATACATGAAAATGTGAAGTTTTGCTCGCTCTTTGACCGCCAATGCCACCCTTGCTATCCAACATCATTATTATTCACATTCTCATCATTTGCACTGCTTTCAATCACCATCATCTGTTGATGACGCCAACCTTCATTATCATTTTTATCACCTCCACTCATTATTAATGGATCTTCTCACAAGGTATTACTTAAAGTTAATCTTATTTAACATTACATGCAAAGAAAAAATAATCTTGCATGCTTAGTGTACTTAATCAAATAGTTTAAAAATATTTTAATACACTATAATTATTTTATATTAGTTCATTTATAAATATAGCACACAATTCTTATTTATTTATATATCTAACATCTAAAATTTGATATTTAGATATATAGCACCCAACTCTTTAATATTAGATCACAAATAACACTTATATTAATTCTTTTTGAAGTGAAATGCATATTTTCAAGCATAAAAAATGTGTTATAATTATAAATATAAAATTTTAGATATTAGATATATAAATGCATAAAAATTGTGTGTTATGTATGCAATTTTTTTTTATACTATATTCTATTTAGGTTAAATTTCCTTTTTTTCAAAATAAATTGCCCCTAAAAATATTTTAAAATTTTTATATTTATGTTACACTGTATTTTTTTTATTCTACATTTTTTTTTGCAAATAAAATACTTCTAAAAATATCATTTTGAAGTATTGAAAATCTTTTATATAAACGATCGATATATAATTTTTAAATAAAACCGAAATATCGAAACCCATATAATATTTTTTTACACGAATTATTTTTGCAGCCCAAGAGCCCATTAGCATCTCCATCTAAAATATCCCTTAATCGCTTCTCAGGCCGTGTTTTCTCCGTCTCGATTCATTCTACCTCGGTGTAATAGTTTGTCAGCAATTTCCTCTCTTTCTTTCTCCAGTCCTGTAAGGTAACATAGATTTAGCAGCTCACCATGGTGTACACCAACGCCGATCTTCTCTTCGAAACCTCAATCAAAACACCCTAACTTCATTGTTATCCCAATCCCCACCAAACCCTCCCTGTACGCGTTTCTGTGTAGGATGAGCATTGAATCAGCGACGGTTGAAACTAAGGATGGCGTGAAGCTGAGCGCTAGACTCTTCAAGCCAACTGAACTGAGAATCAGCGACTACGTGGTGGTGCTAGTGCACCCCTTTACAGTTCTCGGTGGGTCCCAGGGGCTTCTTCGGGGGATCGCATCGGGACTGGCTGAGAGAGGGTTTCGCGCAGTGACCTTCGATCTGAGGGGCGCCGGTGGTTCCTCCGGCCGGCCATCGCTCACCGGATTTGCTGAGATTGAGGACGTCGTCGCCGTGTGCAAGTGGATTTCGGATACTCTTTCTCCTCGCGGTATCGTTCTTGTGGGTTCTTCTGCAGGTAAAACATTGCATCTTTTCCAAGAAGGATTTGGCATTCTATTATAAAACTTCAATCTGGAGCACTATTGCAGCCATTGATGGAGAAATAGGAATTTAGTATCTTATGTGATCGGATTGCATAATGGATGATTCCTATGCTAAGTTAATTAGGATTTTTTTTCTTTCCAATTTGTTTGTTTCGGTACTTGTTTGGAAATACTTTTTAAAATATCTAAATCACTCTTTTTTATTGCTTTTATTATCACTCTGTTAGCATCTGTTTGGTTGCAAGCATTTAGGATCCCTGCATTTTGAGAATGCCGTGTAAATAAATACAACAACTACAGTGAATTTTAGTGGCTAATTTATTTACTTTTTGCTTCTGTCTACTTTGAAATACTCTAGTATCTATTGCCGTAGCAGTTACGAGGAGAAAGGACAAGTAGAACCACTATTACAGTGACTCTTTTTCCATTGTATAGATCCCTCGAGTCACTTTAAAAAATGCAATTCATGGCTGTGGTTTCCACTAGATGTTCATTATACATGGAGAAAGTGGAGATTGTAGGGCAGAAAGTGTTCCATTGGGCCCTTGTCTGTTTTACCGTCCATAATAACATCGCGTGTGGCTTTCTTCCCTAACATGCCATCGTCACCTCCCAGAATTAGCTACTTGGTTGTAAGGTGATCTAGTGGTCTAACTTGACTTAGAACACTATAAGAGGACGTTTTAGGGCCATCCTAAGATCTAATTGGATCTAAAATAGGCTAGGTTTTAAGAGAATCCTGTAAGCTAACTTGCCTTAGAACACTAGAAGGGAAAGTTTTAAGTTGATCCTAAAATCTAACTTGACGTAAAATACAATACTAGGTTCTAAGGTGATCTTGGGATCAAATGCGACTTAGAATACTGGATGAGAAAATTTTGAGTGATTTTAAAATCTAACTTGACATAAAATATCACATTTATGAAAAAACTATCCAAAAAACTCTATCAAATATTCATGAACCACTTAAAAGGGATACAAGGTTTACTTATTGGCAAACAATTGCTATCATTATGCTAAAGCAATATAAACATATGTTAACAAATTGCACAAAGAAGATTACATGAATAACAATCTAATGGCAATACGCTTCTTTTCATCTTCCATGATATCCTTTGATTAACAAATTTGAGAAGGCGGGAGTGAATCTATTAGAAAACTAGGATTCTTTGAAAATATGATGTTCTTTCAATAGAAGGATTTTTGACTGAGATTTGTTTTCTTAAATAAATAAAGGATCTTTACTTATTTTTCAAGTGTATTGAGTGAAATATAGACGATGGTTTGTTTGGATTTCTTTGATTTGCTCAAGGAGCATGAAAAAATGGGGAGAGATAGGATTTTAATTAAGAGATTATGTTAAATTAATTCAATACATGAAGGAGTCTTATGATCTTTGGATTGTTGTGAGCATGAAGAAATAAAAAAAAGGTCATAAAAATATATTTTTAAGAAAAATTGGAGGCTTTTGTGTGGTGTTGGTCTAGATTTAAGTAAATGCTAACGATATTTCTTAGAAATCAATCATTCTAAAAAAACTAAGGTTTGCTACATTATGAATAGAGAATGCAAGGTGAAAAGTGATATAGATTATGATGCTGCACGAGCATGTGAGTGTGATTAGTGATGGGAATGAGGAGGACGCATGATATCATTATTGGGGTTGTTGATAGGAATAAGGATGATGTCTTGCAGGAGCAGGGTTACAATTGAATGGGTTGGGGAAATGCATTTGGAATTTAGTCAATTTGGGAGAATTTGAAATTCATAGAAATTGTATCTTTTTAGGTATTGCAAATTTTCTTAAAAAAACTTTGCATTTGTTCTAATTCATTGCCAACACTTTAATAGTTAAAATATATGCATTTATTTTCTTTAAAATTTAAATACTTTCAATTAAAGAGCCTTAATAAATTTTTATGCACTTACAAGATTCTTTATTTCATGTTGATAAGCATATGAGTTTTTCTATAATACTTAACTAGATACTCTAGTTTTTTTAAAGGCAACTTTTAAGGCTATGGTTGCATGACTTATGCAAATTAACATTTTGAGTTTGGTTTTAGTTTTAGTGTTGATCTTATTTTAGTAGCTCTTTGTTTTTTAACGTTAATAATTTAGTATATTTGTAATGAAACATGTCTATGATGATTTCTCTGAAGAACAAGTCATTAATAAGAGTGAGCGATTCAGATATTCCGGCTCTATTGTTCAAAATGATGGTGAAATAGATGGAAATGTTATTAGCAGAATTCAAGTTGGATGGTTGAAGTGGAGGAATGCATCTAGCCTGTTGTGTGATAGAAAAGTTCCACTTAAACTTAAGGAAAAATTTTATAAGATGGTGGTAAGACGCAATGACTTATAAGTGCGAATGTCCAATAAAGAGAAACATAAGATTAAGTTAAGTTAGAGATGAGGATGCTGGTGGATGTTTTACTCTTAGAGATAGAATGCTGAAATGAGTATGTTTGGGAAAAAGTTGGTGTAGCTCAGATGAATAACATTAGAGAGAGTCATTATGGTTTGACCATATAAAGCCGTCCATGACCCTTAGAGAGTAGATGCAGATTTGCCTTATTTTAAGAACGGTAGAGGTAGACCTAAAAGACTTGGTTAAGATGTATAAAAAATGACCTTAGTATACTTAAACTAAATGAGAATTTGACACATAATAAGACACAATGGAGATGAAGGATTCATGTAGCCGACCCACCTTAGTGGGATAAAGGCTTGTTGTTGTTTGTTTTTTAACGTTAATATTTTAGTATATTTGTAATGAAACATGTCTATGATGATGATTTCTCTGAAGAACAGGCTCTATTGCATTGGTTTTGTTGCTTCACTATTGATTAATGTCCTAATTCAGTATGTAGGTTTGTCTAAATTTTCAGAGTAGACTATTGATCTCTGTTTAGGTTCTCTTGTTTGTTCATAATTATAAAGACTTTTTATGAATTTTATTTTGAGTATTTTGTTGTATTTTCTATAATTGTCGAGGCCTATCGACTCGGGGAGTTTGGTGCTTATAAGTAACCAATTAGGAGGCATGCAAATACACTTTTACTTTAATAAAATTTTCTAATTCTTCTCAATCTTTCTTGCTTGGTTGTGTGATGATTTTGTTGGGTGTGGTATAAGGATAACTACTAATTTTTAGGCTAGTCTTCTCTTAATATTGGCGTAAGGCTTGAATTTTTATGTTTGTTTTTCTTTGTTTTTTTTTTCATCTACATAGTTCTTTATTGGTTTTTGCAAGGTGATTTATTTTAGTCAAATTTGTTACAAGTGAATCTCTATTGATGTGTAATTCTACTTGAGTGGTGTTTTTTATTTTAATTTTATTGTTGATACATATATATATATTTTAATTTAGAAGATCTTTGCTTCGCTATTTCATTAGATTTATTGTATTTTTTTGGTGTACATCAAAAGAAGGTAAGTGCTTGTTTTAATTGATGGTCCTTGAAAGTGCAATTTCTAAAATTTGATTTATGTAAATTTCATTTGTTGCATTAGAAACTTAGACCTTAAGCATCCTATATCAATAATCCTATTTTCATTATAGCACTGAAGCTAAATGGAATCATAAGATTTTCAATGGTTTGAGTTTGCAAAGTGATTACTACTATTTTATAGTTTAACTATGTAATTGATTACATAAACTAAACTATGTTGTTTTGATTGAATAGATTGTTTAGCCAATGTGATTATTGTGTCATTCCATATTTGATATTAAGGTCTTGACTGTAATTTTATTGATGCATTAGTGGAAAAGTTGCATAAAATAAAGTTGCATAAAATGTGATTATTGTGTCATTCCATATCTATGTGTTACTGTGAGTGAAATCTGCTTTGTAGATATATATATTTGAGCTTATATCTTTTGAAAAGCTGAATTTGTGTGATTACAGTCTGCTTTATAGACAAACATAGGGCATGCATCTGTTGGAATACCATATTGAATATGATTGAAGTCTTCATTGCAGACACGCGTGGGAATTGCATTCATTAGAATGCCATATTTTTAGGGAAGTTTGTATGGAAAACAAGTGAATGAGGTTACATTCATTGGAATGCTGACTTGGGTTGGACTTATATATGTTAAAAAGCCGTGTTTAAATATGATTAAAGTCTACTTTGCAAACAAACATTGAACTTAAATCCATTAGGATGCTAATGTGGGTTGGATTTACATCCCATTGGAATGCCGATTAGGATTAGACTTACATCCTTTTGGAATATTGGTTGGGTTAGACTTACATTCCCTTGGAATGGTGATTTAGATTGGACTTACATCCCTTTTGAATGCCCATTTGTATTGGACTTACATTCCTTTGGAATGCTAGTTTGGGTTGGATTTATATTCCTTTGGAATGCCGATTGGTTTGGACTTACATTTCTTTAGAATGCCATGATTTATGTGAATAATATTTGCCTTGCAAACACATATTGGACTTACATCTATTAGAAAGCCAAAGTTTAAATGTTAATGGCATGGATGTTAGACTTACATTCATCGGAAGACCTTTTATTAAAATGATTTAAGCTCAATTTTATGTTTTGAGATATATCTTTGCTTGATTTTTATTCAAGTTTCTAATGAATCTTTGATTCAATTTTCTTTATTATTTGAGATGAATTTTTAATTCAATTACGTTTTTATGTTTGAAATGGATCATTGATTCAATCTCATTCTGTGTTTGGGGTGAATCTTTGATTCGAAGTTCATTTTACATTTAAGACAAATCTTTCTTTTTTATGTTTGAGATGGTTCTTTGATTCAATCTTATTTGATGTTTGAGGTGAATTCAAATTTTTTTAGAATAAATTTTGATGTATTTTGACCCTTAATATTTTGTGTCTAATTAAACAGTTAGTTGATTGATTGGACTTGCATCTATTGCAATATTAGTATTCAAATTTCAATGTTTAAGTGAACGGGACAGATCTTAAATGTTTGACGAGGCAACCTCGATTTTTATATTGATCGTTAGATTGCGTTGGGTTCTTAACACTTTTTGTTTGATCAACCGAACGATTGATGATTATTCATACAAGTATTTTTTTCTCTCAAAATATGTGAAGTTTATAAAATTAAGATATGAATGAGATAATAATTAATTCATTCACATTTCAAATTCATCAAAAGTTCAATAATTTGAGTCTAAGTTCTTAAGTTATTATTTTTTGTTAAATTATATTATTTTAATATAAGAGGGAGAATGCTAAGCAATTTGCGCGTGAGTTTAACTTAATTTGTTGGACATTATGAGTCGTTTTCATTTAATAATTCAAAATTCGACTATCTTTTTAAAATTTGATCTTAATTTTGAATAAAATTTAGGTTTAGTAATTTTCACAAAATTTCGGTAGCATGACAGTTTAGTAGTGCTATATTCGTAAAATATAGTATGATGCACATTCTTCTCCCTTGCTTTGGATCCAAGATCGACGGAGAGAGGACTTTCATTTTGCGTCGAATTCAAGATTGATGATAGACGTCTTCACAAAATTCCTAATCAGATTTAAGATCAACGGACGCGAGTCTTCGAATTTTAAGACTTATATTTTAATTAATAAATAATTTAAGTTCATGTTAATTATATTTTATTTTGACAAAATGATGGCTTAATAATGTTGTATTTTGCAAAATAGTATGCTCGCACTCTTTTCCCTTGCTTCGGATCCAAGATCAGTAGAGAGAGGTATGCTCATGTTACATCGGGCCCAAGATCAATGATGGAAGCATTCGATTTGACTTGTGTGGCAAGAAAATAATTATAAAATTTTCATTCTGAAAATTACCTAAAATAGGCACTTCAAAAGTGCTTTTTCTTAAATCTAGACAAAATTTCCCTTGCCTACTCTTCCTTAAGACTTAGGAAGGGAGGGGCAATCTGGGAATTTGGATTTTTATTCAGTCGAAATGGCCAAGGGATTAGCCAGGGCTTGTTCGACCAGCCAAAGGAGTTTGATCAAAGGGAAGTTTGACTCGGCTGCTCCACTCGACGAGAGGGATGAGAGGCGGCGGCTAGGGCTTCACGCGGGGATGGTCGGTTGATAGGTAGGGCACGTGACAAGGCAAAGTGGATGGCTTTGGCTAGGGCACTTGGCAAGGCGAGGCTCTTGCCTAGGGCACATGAAGAGGCTTTCAATTAGGGCTCCTCTCTCTCTCCTAATATCTCACTCTTTGTCTCTGCTCGTGCGTATGTGGTGAGTTCACCCAAGGCTTTCCTCCTTTTTTAGAAGATCGAGCCTCCAACCATTCACACCTCTCTTCCTAGGTAGTTTTGGGTGACGTGGAGGTGGTTGCTAGGAGCAGTTAGCGTTTCAAATTTTCTTTTCTTCTTTTTTTTTTCTCTTTCTAGCTGCAAACATTGAGGTAAATGTGAGTGGTTCTTCTCTTCCTTTGTAGCTTCTAAAAGTATGTATTTCCTATGATTATCTCCTTTTTTTGTGATTATTGATTATCTCCTTTTTGAGGCTCAGGCCCTAGGAGTTTATACGCATTACTTCCAAGCTATGGATTGTTTTTTTCCCTTTTATGGACCAGGTGTAGCGGTTAAGTTACTTTTATTGTAATTTGGAGCTCCTAGTTTAAGTCATAAATATAACCTATCTACAAATACAGGAGTAAAACTGTGGGCATCAACCCCTCTCCATATCTCGTATTTGGAGGGAGTTTCATGCATTGAATAAGCCCTTTTTAAGCTCTATGAAAAAAAATACCTTTGCTGGGTTCCTTTTTAGCGTTTAGGCAATTTGGTAAGGTCTTTTCTTGGGTTGTGTTTTCTCTTTTTATTTTGGGCATCAAAATTATGTTAAATGATGAGCGACCATCATGGTTTTGCTCTCTTATTTTCAGCCTTCTTCTTTTATTGTAATTTTTCTTTTTTTTTTGTTAATCCATCTTGCATGCTAATTGTTCATTTTACAATTTTGCAGAGTACCTTACAATTTTAACTTGTGCTAGTTTGATAAGTTATTTTATTTGTTTCTATTTTTCTTTTTTGAATATAAAACATGGAAGATTTTATGGCTATCTTTGCCCTATATTACTTAGAATTGGTTATGAATGGTAGTCCTTATATATTACTTGTTTTTGTAAAGGATTAGTTTCTTTAACCTTCATGATGTAGATCTAAAATTTTGGGTTGTAAATTGTACATTTAAGTTATTTTCTATGCACAAAATGTTTTATTGCTACTGAATACTTTTGAAAGTTGGTGTCTTGTGTGGAAAATGCGAGTGCTTTGCCATTTGCCATTCTATTTGGTAGTGGTGCCTTTGGTATTAATAGGTTGCAAGATAATGATGGAGAAGCATAATTTTGTTAACTAGGATTGTATGGCCTTATGAACCATCAAAGGCATAACAAGGTTTTGCAATCATAAAATTGCACTCAAATTTACTGGTTAACTTCCAACTTGTAGTCCCAATTAATACCTTTTAGGCTTAACTTTGGAATACATTCGTGTTTTGACCTTTCTAAAATGAATTTGGTTACGAAAAGACAACTCCTTACTATTGATTCATTCAACATTCTTGTTTCTTTACTCTAAAGAGGAGTCATAAGATAAATTTTATGTATGCCTCCTTGAATGATGACCTCACTATATACATCTTTTATTGTGAGTAGCGTGTTTGCTTATAAAAAAAGTGGTAAGAAAATTTATTGTATACAGTTCTTGCTTTGTCCAGGATCCTATCTGGTATTTTTGTAGTTTTAGCTAGGAGATTGAATGAAAATGACATTAGAAAGAAATTAAAGTACAACTGATTATTGTAGCAAGTTTTGTGAGTATAATACCCAAATATTGCTAGCCGTAGAATTTAAAGATGATGATTAGTGCTATTAATGACCAATTTCAAGCCTATATAAGACTAGCTTGATAAATTTTCGAGTTGCTTGAGATTGGCTTGTGGCTTGAACCAATCAATTTCAAGCAAGTTCGACTCATTTTGTGATCAATTTCAATTTGGTTTGTTTTGATTTTGAGTCGACTCAAATTGATCTTTTCCATCTTATTTAGCTTGAAATAGAATAGAGATGCATCATTTTGATTAAGCTAGCTTGATTAAAAAATATAATAAAAATTATGAAAATTTGAAATGAGTGCAAGAAATAAAAAAATAATATATATATATTACACTGAGATAACATTTATACTTACAAATAAGTTACAATTCAATACATTAAATTTTAGAAACAACTTTGTTGTTACAAAGTTCAAACTTGCAAATATATTTTTGTTTTAGCCTTTTCAATAGTCCAATACCAATTCGACAACTTAAATGTTGCCAATTTGCCATAAATGCAGTGAGGTTCAACAACTATGTAAAGTTGTACTAAATCAAATTTGAAATAAATATGTGACATATAGGATACAACTATTCAAGAGGATGGTATAATTTGATAATTCATGAAGTGGCAAGCATATAACAATTATGATGTTATGATTATTATCATAAAAAATTGAGATGGTTGATGGAACCATTGGATGAAATTATAAAAATGAAAGTTAAATATTCAATAATCTAAGTAGTTCTAGCAAGCAGAAAACAACCAATAGAGGTTTCCAACAAATTTCCACTTCCCACTTTAGCAATAGTAGGGTCAGCACTCAGGCCAATTGGCCAAGAGGCACTAAGATTGTAATATAGCCACCTCATAGTTTACAGGAGAACAAATAACTGACCAAACTCTCTGACCAAAAGGCATCAATATAGCTTCTTCTCAAGCTCTCAAATCTCAACACAGTAAATAATAGGGTGAACACCTAAGCCAAAAGGCACCAGCATAGCCCCTTCCTAGTACATCTAGTAATAGACAAAACGCCCAAGGTAAAAATTCCAACATAGCCATTTTCTAGTGCAACAATTAACGATTTGAATGCCAAGCCCCCCAAGCTAAAATGTCAAATCGCCACTTCCTAGTACACTGATAAGACGAATACACAATAACATAGGCAGAATTGCAAAGATTACCAACATAAATAGGCAACCAATAGAGATTTCCAATAAGGCAATAACACAGCACATTAACATAGCAGATGAGCAGCCAACACTCATCAGTCTCCATAACAACTTAACAAATATTTTCCAATCCCCAATAGGCTAGTAGACAACCAGTCAACCAATGAAGAAAATTAGAAATTAAAAGGTAATTTTTTGTAGGCGTACAATAATTTTTTATCTCAAATTTATGTCATCGACCAATGGATTATATCAATTAGTTTTCATCATTGGGTGTATAATCCATCATTCAAAATGCAAAATATAATTAAACATAGTAATGTGATATAATTATCAAGCAACTATGAAATTATGAATCATTGATTTAACAAAAAAAAGAAAATAAATAAATTAATCCCAATGTGCAAATATTTAGTGATAATGCTAAAGACTAAAGGTGTCTCAAACTCCACATATTCAAATATGCATTACAAATATTTCATCATTAAATAATATCTCACCTTCTTAGGAGGTATATTGACATGATGATCATAGAAATAACGAAAATAATATTGCTTATATTCATTCCAATGCAAAGGATTTAATTCGAGTAAAGATTATACTTTTATTTTTTGATAAAATAATATGAATATACAGAAGAATTATGACTAATATTGCAACAATTATGCTCAAGTAATCATGTTGTGGTCTTCCATTAAAAAAATGTCAAAAAATCAAATAACGAGTTAGATGACTTGGTTCTCAAATATTTCAACGTACTAAGTATAAAGGTATATTTACTATTAAAAGATGATAAAGAAGAGAATACATTTGTTTATCATATTCATTTGTTTCATATTGAAATCGAGGATGACACATTAGTGAAACTTAAAATATGATGGGGAAGAGTTTGTCTTTGACAATAGTGCCAGTAACAAGGGGAAATAGATGACAAGGTAATACAAGTAGCATCAATGAGATAATAAATTTTCTTCAATATTAACACTTTCATCATTTAGCTTCTCTGTGTTGAGCTTTTAAAATATAGAGTGAGCATAAAATGTTAATAAACCTTTGCGATATTTGGTTAAACTATGCATGAACAAATGATTGAAAAAAAATAAAAAAAAAATAAAAAATTGTCTAATGTTAAGGAGGAGAGATGGATACATAGAGAAGAGAAGAAAAACCATCCATAATAATAGAGGGAAGAGAGGTCATGGTAAGAGATGTAAAATAATTGTCAACTAATTATATGGGAGAGAGCATCATAATCTGAAACCCAAGATGTTTGTAATTGAACGACTATTGTCGATGTAATCAAGGAAACAGACTGAGTGGTGAAAATGGTCAAACGAGAGTGTTGCTAATTCTAGTCCTTTAGTGAAATGGAATCCTTTTGTAAAATGGAAAGTGTTTATGGTCGTATTGATAAAGTTAGTAAGAACAAAGCTAATGATTGAGACACGCTGATAAGTGGGTGGATAGCCAAACTTCTTATAAAAGTAGTTAGATGAATGATTTGTGTTATGTCAGTGTTGACAAGGTAAGAAAGAGTTGCAAATATGACCAGGATCATCACCTCGATCACCACATCCATGATAACTATTAATCTAATGGCAAGGGCAATATGATCATGATGA
This sequence comes from Cymbidium sinense, assembly GCA_021442155.1. NCBI lineage: Eukaryota > Viridiplantae > Streptophyta > Magnoliopsida > Asparagales > Orchidaceae > Cymbidium > Cymbidium sinense. Next base: position 268,367,499 of record CM038215.1, read on the forward strand.
GGCGAAGGTAGAGTAGGCAAGTAAGTGAATCAACCCAAAATATTGTAGTGACAATATTTGCGCAATAGATTTTTCCATTAGTTGGATGACTTAGTCAATTGTAGGGTGGATGATGGCTGAAGAGGAAATCGACAATGAGAAAAAATTTCTGATATATTTTTGCCATACTGTTTAATTAGTGGATATAGGTGATATAGAAGAAGTTTATCGCATTGTTCTTTCAAATTATTGTAATAGCTTTGAAAAAATTTATCGCTTTGTTGCAAAATAATATTTAGCTTAGAGTGTTACTCTCTTAAAAGTAGGTGGAGCTGTGAAAGCTTTGACATTCTTTTCGTAGTCTCTTGAGACATAACAATAGATGCAACAACAAGTTCAAGTCTCTTGAGCATCTATGCAAGAACATCATAATCGAAGCTTGTCATTTGATGTATTTGATGGTGTCCATCTATTATGGAGGTGGGGAGTCGAGATGATTAGGTCTCTAATTAGACCTCTCAAGAAAAGAAAGGCATAACAAAAGGCGTAGATAATACATTGAGTTTGATAGATGTTACAATTGCAGTGAGGGTTTCATGTTCAAAAGAGTTGTAAAGAAAGCCATCAACGAATACCATCATGAGCAAAGAACAAAAGGTAAGAGTTTACATAGTCATGATTCTCTAGGGAAAAAGGAGTGAGGGTATTAACAACAATGGGAGACCAATTAGATTCAGTTTAGGAGCTGATGGTGAGGGCTTTAGTTAAGTGTAGCTGATTGCTCAGGAAAAGTGATCCGACTCTCTTCATAATCTTTGATGCTTGAGAGTTTGTTCTTCATGAGGTAGATTACATTTTATTTAACTAAATTTCTTCTAACATTTATATTAGTGTTTATTTAGATCTGAGTTTTACTTCCTATGTACGCTAGCATTCATAATTAATTGCCCCCATTATCGTAGTAGGAGAGCACTCTCGATTAAGATTGGATGTAGATATTAATCTATGGTATGGATCGGTACTTAATGGCATTTGTGTGAATAACTGTTTGGGATGAATGAAAGTACTCTTGATCAAGATTCCATGGCTTTATTGTCCTGGGACTACGATTGCTACCAGTCTACCAACATCATAGGGTTATTAGCTATAGTGTCCAGAACTTGATTAACAGTCATGAGTTGACTCATCATAAGAATTCTGAGTAGAATGATTATTTGGGATAGATAAAAATAGTCCCGATCAAGATCTTATAGTTTTGTCGTCCCGGGACTATGATTACTTCTAGTCTACCAACATTAGAGGACTATTAACCGTAATGTTTTGGGAACTTGATTAGCAGAGTTGGATTATGGGTATTGTGCAGGTGTTCCTTGAAGTATTTAAACTGAACTTGTTTCATAGGTTTTCCTGATTAATTGGTTGTATGACTTCTTCTTCTTTTAGACAAAATGATTTGAGAATTTTATGATATAGATATAGTTTATCATTATTAATGTATTCTATTGGCAATACTTACAACTTTTTGAAAGCCCTAGATTGAAATTAGGTCTCGTCTACGAGCATATATTGGACATTTATCTATTGGAAGACCTTAGATGTTAGTGAAGTTTGCCTTGCAAACATACATTGGAATGCCATTATTAAATTTGGGGTTCATTTTTTTATGAACATGAATTGGTCTTATATCCATTACAATGTACAAAATTTTTTACAATCCATTTGATCTGATTGTATAATTATGATCATATTTAAATTGCACCTGGTTATGTTCAATAATCCAATATTTGACAATTTTCATGATTTTATTGAAAAACCTTTATGTACAAAATTTGTTTATGAGATTTCGACTGCATAATAGCTTAACAATGCTGCAATTTCTTATGAAATATAAGTGTGATTGATGCTCTTTTTTCGTTTATTTCGGACCCAAGGTTGACAGAGGGAGGTTTTTGTCGCTTGTTGGATCCGAGATCGACAATAGATGTCTTCTTAATTTTTTCTGCCAAACCTAAGATCGATGTGCATAGGTCTTCTTTGTTTGTATTTTATTTGATTTTAAAATGATTTAAAATGCGTGCAATTTTATAAAATTTCGACAGTATAACTGCTTAGTTGTGTTACATTTGTGAAATATAGTTGAATTGTGTATTTTTCTCTCTTACCTTAGACCCAAGATCGATTGGGAGAGGATTTCATCTCTTGTTGGATCCATGATTGATGACATAACTCTTCGTAATTTTTTTGGCCATACCTAAGATTGACGTGCACTTGTCTTCAAATTTTTGGGCTTGTAAATAAATTTATTTCCCAAAATTTTGAGATTTAAATCATCTACAAGTCTTAAAATTTCTTAAAATGCCCTTCAGATTTTCTTTATTAGCCCTCTGGTAGCTATTCACTTGAAAGATCTCGCATGACTAGCTGGTTTGGTCTTCCTTTTGTAATCAAAAGCATCATGGTCTTTCTCTTCACACAAATGCTGTTTCTCCTCTTCTCTCTCTCTCTCTCTCTCTTCAACTAGCTAAGCTTCCTAACTTTATAGAGAGTAGAATCATAATTGGTTCCGCTTTCTTGTTCGGTTCTCACGCAGTCAATAAGATCATGGGACGTGGCTAGGGTAGGGCATGCTCGAGTTGTTGGACGTGATTGAGGTTGAGTGTGCGAATCGTGGCTCTGGGCTGGAGTCGGGTACGTGTAGATTGGGGGTCATGGCCAAGGTAATGGGGTGTTTGGCTGTTCTCCTTTTTCCTTTTTTTGTTTCGATTGCAAACAATAGTATAAACAATTGAGTGAACAAGTGAAAGCACAGGGGATCGAGCAAGTGGGAGTAGGTGTGAGTGGGATTGGTTACTAGGGGTTGTACTTGCGTGTTGTTGGTGAGCCAATAGGGGGAGAGGGGGTTGCATGTTGTTGAGGAGCATGGATATCGAAGCTTGTTTGAATTTGATTGTGTGATTGTTGCATAAAGGAGAGATAAAGGAGTTTGGCTTAAAGTTGTTTTTTCTCCGATATTATGTCAGAGAAGGAGAGTATTTTGGTGTGTTTATTCACTAAAGAACTCTCCTATATATAATATGGGTATAGGTACTATATTCTAAGTTTTACTCAATTATGTATATTACTCATCAAATATAGATCACTTTTTAAACGTGATATATATTTTTATACATGAACTCATATATGTAACTTCTTTAAAATGTCACATAGAATGTTACTCTTAATTCATTATGCAATACATCAAGTGGATACTGATCTTCATTATAATTTATATGACCATCTTAATATTATTTTAATCATTATACTTTTACCTTCATGATTTTGATTTTATTTTTGATTGTGTAGTTATGAAGATAAAATGGTAGTGATGTAATTGTTATATTATGAAGTGTCATGAAAGCATACAAATATGGCCATGTGTACATGCTAATTCTAGTCAACTCATGCACAAATGTTAGACATGTAACTAGCCTTACAAAAACTCACAATCTTCCACACTAACCCACCTGACCCAGACGCTCAATCTCGTCATTTTTTCTTACTGCTTTGTCCCCTTTGAGACTTTAATCCAATGCACGCCTCTTTTAGACCTGCTGTGCACGACTCTCTTACACCCGCTATGCACGGATTATCCCGCGATTAAGCCTCTATGTTCCCACTGTTCCTCTCAATATTCCAAGCTAAAGTGGCTCAGATTTATGCCCACACCAATTTCTCTTGACACCTCTAGCTCCAATGTCTCACCTCTCACTCATGAACTGCTTTTCATAGATGATCTCATAGCATCATATCTTCTGATTTTTCTCTTATTTAATGTCTCAAGCTTTTGAGTATGCTCCAATGCTCTTCCTGACATAATCTTCTCCCTCTCTCTCACACACCATAGATCTTAATTCTCTAGTTTAGAGACAACATTATTATGCATGAACACACGTATTTTTAGTTCTTTTCCTCAATACTTCTATTGTGAACAAATGCAAAAGCTAAACAATTGAATGATTTTTAGTTCTTTGAATTTGTTAGTTTGAAAGGTCATCAATCTTTGATCCGGTTAGGGTGAAGATCCTCATTGATTTTTGAACGAGACGAAACCAAAGACCATCCTTTACACTATTGATCTTTGATCTAGTTGAAGTTTGAAAACTTTAGCATTATTGATCTTTGATACATTTGGAGGATAGTCTCCCTATGTTGATCTTTGATTCAAGTTTAGGGAGTGATATTTCTCATTAGCGATTATGTATGATTAAAAATGCGGTAGTAACTATTCAACTATTGTTGGATGACAAGCATTTTGGTCACTTCATAATTCATTATCATCAACAAATTTAATACTTATCTCTGATCACTTGAAAAGGGGTTGAATGTCTTCGTATCACTTGAATTACTGGGCTTTCCTCTTCTTTGAGGTTGTTAATTTTATTTGTAAGTCTTTCAATAGGTGTATTCCCCATATCAACTAATTTGGTTGGCATAAAGCCAATAAATTTGTAAAATCAAACTTGTGCCTTCTATTGAATATAAGCCTCAGCTCAACCTAAACTTGAGCAAACTCCCATACAAGTAGATTTACAAATCATAATCAAATCCACCAATTAAAATTAAACAAACCAAAAATCTAATATATTCTTAGGTATGCCTTTTTTATCCAATATAAAACTCGTGGATAATTAATGGTTCATACCATTCCTCTAGGCTCTTATCAACTGTATGCAATATCTTGTGTATCATATGTTTTTGATGCACACACATGTAAAATATTAAATTTAATGATCGAGTAATTTGAGTCAATCCTCTCAAGACAATGTAGTTTTCTAATCAACAATTAAGAGCATATGGACATGAAGTTGTTGGCCAAGCCAATGCAAGAGAGAGGGTTGACATAGAACTAGCTAACACATGAATACATTGCAAATTTGAGGCAGGTTTAGGATATTAATCTTGAGTATCCTTGTGGGTTGTTCCTCTTAGAATTGTTCTCTTCTTCTCGAGAAGGCAATGCATTGGCTTCACTATTTGTTGTAATGCAAATAACTTCTTGTTATAGAATAAATAATTTTTATGGGCATCCTACAACATCTTGTTATGGCATGAAACAAGCTTTCCATCTTAGATGATAATAACTTCAATCATTTTTCTTTTTAGCAACTAAAAAAAGTGTCTTCCTCATGAATTCCCTGTGAATCTCCTTCCAAGTTATGGAAGTGCATGAAATAGTGTAGCCAAAATTGAATTTTATTACACCACCTTTATCCAACTAATGAATAAGGTATTCTTAGAAAATTTTATTATTATATACATAGACAATACCATAAAATATAATAACTCTTAGGAAAGGAGCTTAAACCACCTAAAGCAAGTCCTTTACAAGTTCCAAATGCATATAATACCTTAAAATGTGAGTTTGAAAGCCTTAGACTTAGTTATCTATGGTCCATAATCGAAATAATTGAGTTGTAAATTGACCCCTCATAGGCTAAGGCCATACAAGAGTGGTCAAGGCTAAGCACTATATATGAGGAGAGGAGCTTCATGAGTGTCCACCAATATGTGTGCATTACACTAATTGAAGGGCATATCAAATCACTAAGGCCTTATTTGGGACAACTACATGATATGAAAATGAAGTTTTGAAATTGTTATAGAGGAAAGCTGATGTTTGAAAATTGCTATTATTGAAGCTGTGGTGTTGTTTAGAAGACAGTTGTGAAGTTGGTATGTTGTAATTATTTATTGACCAAATGACAGAAATGCCCTTTATGTGTATATTGGTAACTATAGAGAATATTTTGTTTCACAAAAAACTTTTATTTTTTTGTCTTTACAAAGGGTCTTAATCTACTTCAAAATATGAATTACATTTTTTTGCCATCTTCGCTAAATTTAATTAGAATAATATCAAATGTTGCCTTCTTCGCTAAATTTAATTAGAATAATATCAAATGTGATGATAAAAAATGAAGTTTTCAGAAATTTATAGGTAGTTATGGGTACATTGTTTTACAGTAAGAGTTTATGCATCAGATAACATTAAATATAATTAACATTAATATTATAATTATAATAAGTAATGCTAACATAATATTAATCTTGGTCTCCAAATAATAAAGTCTTGTAAAAACTTTCTTCTCCAATGCTACTCTCCATGCATGTTCACCAATTATAGATTATAGTTATCTCCTCATAATTGGCAGCCCAACTGAATAAGTTGTAATCATTAAGTGTTTGATTTTTTATGACACCTGTAATATCTTCTCCCATAGTTACCTTCTCGACGTGAAATAAATATGCAATATTGTAAATCATAATTACAATAGATAACTTTAGATGCTATTGAGATCCTTTAATGTATTTTTTCTTGAGAGATGTTGGTGTTAGTATAAAAATATTAACATGTATAAATTAACATTATAAAAATAAATTTGAAGAACTAATCAAAATAAAAATATTAACATAATCGTGAAGCAACTATATAACAAAAATTGTTAGTTTTAATAGGCATTTAGACATTGTTATGTAGAGTTTAATACATTTAATAATAATGATGCTGATGTCTCCTCATATGGAGAAATAATTATAACAAAAATGTTAACAAAAATATGAAAGCAATCATTTAGACAAAACTTAATAAGTTTCATTACAATTTGAGAGATTCAAATGTACAACTTTATCGCATAATAGTAATGATCTTACGTCATTCACAAAGTAAAGCATCTGCAATTTAATCTCACAACATGATCATCTCCTCTTCTCCTTCCTTATCTTGTGACTATGGTTCTCCCACAATCTGATTAATTTGTGATATAAATTACCCTATCTTGTACTCATATGCCTCTTGAGAAACATATATTTGAAACTCATCAACTACATTAAATTTTGTATTCTTATGCGATGGCTGCCTTCTTATGTAGTTATGTATAGCCATTATTGATTTGATTATTTTAACTTATCTTTCGAAAGATTAAGCAGGTATGTCTCATAGAGTAACTCGCTTTTTCTTCCAAATGTAAAAAAAATCTCTCAATCACATTATGTAACGAGGAGTATCACTCGTTGAATATTTTTTTTCCTTGCACTATCTGGCTTTTTTTAAAATCAGGAATACGATATCTTATGTTTGGATAAGGCTTCATGAACCCTCACTACATTGGGTATCCAACATTCATAAGATAGTACTTGTGTGAACATATCATATTTGTTTCCAAAATTATTGCACTTGACATTATATTTACTATTAACCAACCTGAAGGTGACATCGAAAAATTATAAAATATTACGTGTGGCGAATTTGAATATGCGACCATCATGTGCATTCTTATCCCAACCAACCATCATAAAGGTGAAGCACATGTTGAAGTCACATGCTACCATGATATTTTGGGTTGGCGAATCACATTGACCAATATATGTCATTCTATCGCTTTTAGGAACACGAGCATTGATATGTGTTCTATTAGTAGCTCCAATACAATTCTATATAAAGTAATTTGTCCTTGTTAATGAGATTTATTTAATTAAAAAGGAAATAGTTGAATATGTTGGCACACCTCGAAAGATGAATGTTTATGGCTACTAGAGGTAGGTTCAAATGACACTTCAATAGGATCATTTGAGCTATCCTCTACAAATTTCAATTCATTTAAACTTTCATTAAAATACTGCCTTTGTCAGTCCCAAGGCTGGATGTGAAAAGTGGAGGGTTGCGATAGGTAGTCGACAACCAGCGTAAAACTTATCGAAATAATTATGACATGAATCCTTTAAATGCTAGGGCGTCCCCCTGACACATTGAATACAGAAAAGTGTGCGGTCGCCGATCTACGTCGTCACGATAGCTGTTAAATAAGCAAGGGCTCCCACATTTTGGACGGATGTGGGCAAAAAAGTTAGTCCATGAAACTATAATTAGGTTAGAAACTTGGAATATAGGTACTCTTACAGGTAAATTAATGAAATTAATAGATATTATGGTTCATAGAAAGATAAATATTTTATGTATTCAAGAAACTAAATGGGTTGGGAAGAAGACCAAGGACATTGATAGTTTAGGTTTTAAACTTTAGTATTCAGGTAGAAGTCGTATTAGAAATGGCGTAGATGAATGAGGTATTTTGATAAATTTTTCAAGGAAGGATCTGAAAATACGATTGCTTTTAGCAACCTTAATATCCTAAGCAAAAATAGAGAATTTTATTTTTATCGTCGTATTAGTAAATTTGAAGTTAGAGAAGCTTTAAAGAAAATAAAATGTGGAAAAACAGTAGGGCCTGATGAAATTTCAATAGAAGTGTGGAAATATTTAGGAGATCAAGGAATTTTTTGGCTTACAAATCTTTTTAATGTTATTTTAAAGACTAAAAAGATGTCAGATGAGTGGAGAAAGAGTTTGTTCGTTCTATATTTTAAAGGTGATGCACAAGAGTGCAAATTATAGAATTAAGTTAATGTGTCATACATTAAAATTAGAGAGTAATTGAGCATAAGTTACGATGTGATACAAAAGTTTCTCACAATCAGTTTGGTTTCATGCTAGGTATATCTACTATGGATGCTATACATTTGTTAAGAGGTTTGATAGAGAAGTATAGAGAAAATGATCTACATATGATATTTATTGATTTAGAAAAAGCTTATGATAAAGTTTCAAGAGATGTTCTTTGGAGAGTTCTAGAAAAGAAATAAGTTAATATTGGTTATATTGAAATCATTAAGGATATGTATAATAGAGTTGTTACTTGTGTCCAAACACAAGGAGGATTGACAAAATATTTTTCCATTTCAGTTGGATTACACCACGTTTTAACTTTAAGCGCTTATCTTTTTGCTTTAGTTATGAATGTTCTTACTAGACATTTACAAGAAGATGTACCTTGGTGTATGCTTTTTGTTGATGACATTCTTCTTGTTGATAAGACTAGAGAGGGAGTCTAAGAGAAACTTGAATTATGGAGGTCAACTTTAGAGTCTAAAGGTTTTCGTTTAAGTAGATCTAAAATTGAATATATGGAGTGTAATTTTAGTTGTAGAAATTCTAGTGGTAGTGTTGTGAGATTGGGTGAACAAGTCATTAAAATGATGGTGAAATAGGTGGGGATGTTATTAGTAGAATTCAAGTTGGATGGTTGAAGTGGAGGAGTGCATTTGGCCTGTTATGTGATAGAGAAGTACCGCTTAAACTTAAGGGAAAATTTTATAAGATGGTGGTATGACCTGGAATTATTTATGGTGCGTAATGTTCAATAAAAGAAGAAGATAAAGACTAAGTTTGCAGAGATGATGCTCGTGGATGAGTGGCTTTACTCTTAAAGATAAAATACGAAATGAGTATGTTGAGAAAGTTAGAGGAGCTCCAAGTGATAAGATTAGAGAGTCGCCTTAAATGGTTTGGCCACATAAAACATCGAATCGTCCAATGACCCAGGAGAGTAGATGCATTAGATTTGTTTTTTGTTAAGAAAAATAGAGGTTGACTTAAAAAGACTTGGTTAAGATGTATAAAAAATGACTTTAGTATACTTAAATTAAATGAGAATTTGACACATAATAGGACACAATGGAGATGAAGGATTTATGTAGCCGAGCCCACTTAGTGGGATAAAGGCTTGTTGTTGTTGTATTTAAACTTTCATTAAACTGCTAGCTTGGAGTCCAAACATGAATATTAGTGGCAACAACTCCTCCAAATATTATATCAAGCTTCTCTTCTAATTCAGGGTCTAAACCACAACTACATTTTTTTGCATTAAGCCTTACCTACAATAAAAAATAAAATAAATGTAAGATCATGCATATGTGTAAACAAGTAAGATATAACAGGTTTACTATGTGATTTATCTCTTGCTTTTTTTGATGCATCAATAGTCTTTTTTATTGTGTCCTAGCCAATCCCAGTTGTGTCTTGTAAAGCTCATTCCACACTTTCTAATTCTTGTTTTGGCCATCTTATTTATTCTTTAACTAGGCCTTATCATATTCTCTTCTAGTTTTTCTTCTTTAAAGTTGTTTATTATATTTTGCCAACCCTCTCTATTAAAGTGAGTTTTTGGTTTATTCTTCAACTCAATTTCTTTTAAGAAGAGATCACAAAAGTTTAACTTAATTTCTCTCTCCCAAGTTGTTCATATGCCATATTTAGGCTTTCCTATCATGATCCTATGTAAAGGAAGGGCGTAATTACATAAATATGATCAAATGTGCATCATATGTTAAAGGATGGTTGGGGATCCAATTAGAATGCTCCTTAAATTAACACTAATGGCAGTAAAGCACAAACATGGTCGAGTATCTAAGCACTCATGATCGGATTTATATTTTCAACCATGAATGATGCTCAAATAGAAAGATCAATACTATCTAATTATATGTTCGACCATGAATGTAGCACAACTTAAATATATTTATATTTATAAAATTATAGGTTAATACACAACCCTATCTAACTTGAAATCATCGAATAAATCCATATAGGTTAAAATCTGATTTAACTTACAAGAGCAAATACATAAAAAAAAAAAAAAAATTGAAAAAGCACTTCAAATTTTTTTATACAATTTCGATCAATTTATAATTACTTCTTGTAGCCTCTATAGGTTAATTTCATTGTAATCATGAATGAAGAATTTATCAGAGTAATTTGCATCTGTTATAATATAATAAAATTAAAGCAACCAAGAATATTTGTGAACTCCCATGGAATTATAAGCATGAAAGTTGAGATCGAGGCATACAAATTTGTTGGAAGATTAGGAAGCAAAGAGTTTACGTGAAAATCCGAAAACAAAAGAATCCACTATCACAACAACTCCACAATTGAAATTCTCGCAACAAATGATAGCAAAGGTGTAAAATATAACAAGGATCATTGGAAAGAAAAAAAAAACTTATACATGATGATAATTAATTTTCACGCATCCTTACCTAGAGCTTCACTGGAACCAGAAAATGAGGCCTCTTTTGCTTGCTATCGGGTCACCACTCGTGAACTCGTCGGCTTTAGATCTTGCATACCCTAGGAGAAAAAATGACTTTTAGGATGAGAATGCTAAATGAGTTCGGGTTTTATGGGGCCTTTCCAAATTTGCTTAGGGGCAACCTTGAAAAAAAAGATGTAAAATGGCAGAACGTGTAGAGATGCGGGCTTCCCTTTGAGGTCACACATCACATTTTTGTGCCACGAATGCACGTTAAAAAGGTGGTATAACACTGTCCCAAATGCTCGTAACAGCGCATCTTAAGACACATTGTAGTCTCGCTGCTCTCCCAAATGTAGCTTAAAACAACCCATGGCGAGCTTTGACAACAATCTTCTAGCAAAGTTGATGGTAACTTGACTTAAATCTAGTTTGAAGAAGTACCCAAATTATTTATATTACAGCATTTAAGTGTGTTTAGTTTAATCACATTTGCTAGGTGCAAAGTGTGTTATAGAAATACTAAATTGGTACCTTTTATCTATATTCTTAAGTTTTAGGGATGAAAATAAGTTTAACCATTGATGTATATGATCTAATTTTGTTTTATTTTTTGATTACTCCCTAACAAGTGATATCATAGCCATATGTTTGTTTGTGATTGTGCGGTTAATTTAATTTGTCACTCCCAAGATTGAATGGGCCGTGGCTCTTGATAGTTGATGATGTGTAAAAGCTTATGTTCGAAGGCAAGTGCTAGTCTATATAGAGAGCTCTTATTTGTAGGGAAGATTGTTAAAACATATGGGAGTATATGTGAAAAATATCTTGATACAAGTATCAATTGGTTAACCTCAATTGTGAGTTTAACTATTTTGGTTAAAAATGGGTATGACCCATGATGAATCATTTACCCAACTCAGCCCCTTTTTGGTTATGTTTGTGGCCAAAGAAAAGGGAAAAAAATGAAAAAAAAAGAAAGAAATTTTGAAACCATAACTACTCCCAGCAACTGTCATCCACATCGATAAACCACTCGAGGGAGGAAGTGGAAACAGTTGGACTTCGATTGGCTATAAGAGGAGGGGTTGGCCAAAGCTTTGAAACGCATGCATACACACGCTTACCCGAACGTGTGAGAGAGAGAGGCAGCCCTAGCTGCCGACTCTTATCATGTGAGTGGTTGAAGCCACAAACCTTACTCATCGCACGTGAAACGCTAGCCATCCTACCTTGCGTGTTTACCGAGCAAGCCGCCAAACTCCTAGTCTTGCTCGAGCAAGCCCTAGCCGACCCATTCTTGGCCACCATCACCACCGAGGCCTCCTCTCGCATGAAGCACCCAAGATGATGGCCGAACATCCCTTTCTCGTGAACAAGCCCAAGCCGAAAGGGAGATAGGAGCCAAATCCCCAAACTGCCCCTCCTACTTAAATCTTGTGTGAGTTTAAGCAGGGGTATTTTCATCCAAATCGAAGAAGAAATGGCCCTTTGAAGTTTCGATTTTAGGTAATTTTCAAAATAAAAATTTTATAATTAATTTTCTACTCTACAGGTCAATCGAAGGTCTCCACCGTCGATCTTGGATCTGATATAAGATGAAATTACCTCCCTCTTTAGATTTTGATTCGAAATAAGGGAGAAGGCGCACGGACTATTTATTAAAAGTGCGACACTATTAAACCTTCATTTTGCCAAACAAATAAAAAAATAATTAAATAATTTGAAATGAATTAAAATACGGGTCCTAAAATTTGAAAACTCGCGTCGGTTGATCTTGGATTTGGTTGGGAAAATTTTAAAAACCTCTACCATCGATCTTGAATCCGGTGCAAGATAAATACACCTTTCTCCATCAATCTTGGATCCGGAGCAAGGGAGAAGAGCGTGTATTGCACTGAATTTTGTGATTATAACACTGCTAAGTTTTTATGTTGCTGAACTTTTGTTAAAATTGCAAACTTAAATTTTAAGAGTTTAAGACCAAATTAGTTCCTCAACTATTTATGATGGACCAATTTAGTCCCAAACTAAACAGGGGGATCAATTTCGCCCCTTGACTATTTGATCATTGACCAACTTAGTCATTCCATCCAAAATAACAATTAGGAGTGTTAATAGCAGGGGCATTTTTGAAATTTTATATTTTCTAAAAATTATAATATTTCTCATTTTTTAATTAATTTTTTTTTCTATGTGCAATAAGTACAATTATATGCAAGGAGATTGGATTACTATCATGAAGATTTTTTAGCAAATTATTTTTTTAATATAAAGTTATATATTTTTATTTAAATCATTGTCTTTGTAATTAAGTAGTTTAAAATTTTATTATTTTGATGTTGTAAATGTAAAATTATTACATAAATATTACATATATTTTATTATTAGACTTCCTTCGAATTTTTTATTCTATTGAAATTATTCCAATAAATGCATTCATATAATTTTTTTTTATAATTAAATCTTATCATAAATTATTTTCAAATATTTTATCTTATTTATTAATTTAAGAGATGAAGAATAGATTAATATATATTTTAAAGCATATATTTAATTTTAAACTTTAATAAATATGATAATATTAATTTCAAACACTCAGAAGGTAGAAGGTGGTGGGTCTTGCATCAATATATTTCAAGACATATATTTAATTTCTTATATTGTATTTAAAATTTTAACCTCATAACTTCAAAATAAAATAATATTAAAGTAACATAAAAATGCTTCATTTTGAGATTAATAGTATGGTGAAGATATACAAAACTCAAAAAAGTCGACATAGCGAGATATCCCGTGGGTGAACCAAAATAAAGTACATGAACTAAAATAATAGTATGGTGAAGACTTACAAAACAGAAAAAAGTCAGCATAACTGTAATAATATATTATTCTTCCAGTTAATAGTAAGTAATACAAAAGAGTAAGAAGAACAATAACAATAGCATTAACAACAACAAAAATCAAAATAAAGTACGTGATTAATTATAACTTTTGAGTAATACAATAAATTCATATTGAATTAAATTTATAAAATTATTTGTCACATATTGCCACTCAAGCTGTTGTGATTAAAAGCAAGGCATTTAATTAGTTTTCTATCTCCTTGAGCTGTATACATACAAAATAAATAATTTAAAAAAAATCAATAAATGAATGTAAGGTAAACATACAAAATAAATAATTTAAAAAAAATCAATAAATGAATGTAAGGTAAACATACAAAATAAATAATTTAAAAAAAATCAATAAATGAATGTAAGATAAACATTATGTAAACTATAATTAAAAATTTACCATCAAAGTATTAATTGTATAAACTTGAGTGTATGTGTCAATGTTATTTTTACCTATGAATATCCCTGAAAAATTATCATACAAAAAATTATGATGCACTAGATAAATCATGAATTCAAATACAATATATTGTTCTCTGTGTCGTCAAAGAAATCATGTGTGTGTGATTCTGGAGGACATTCTCCCACCTCTTTATTTTCAACTTGTGATTGATTTCCCAAATGAAATTGTGAACAATTCTGAAAAGAAAAGGTTTCATTAAAAAAAATTAAAAAATATTGTGGTTTACCTAACTTATGAAATTATTTATGACTATATCACTTATCATTTTATCTACAGATATTGTATGTTGTATTGTCTGTGAAGTTTTTATATTTTCGCATGTGCTGTTATTATGGCCATTTTGCTTGCATCTACTATAATGTAACTTTACTGCAGATCTACTCATTTTTTTTTTTGATAAGTATCAATTTTTTCATATGGAGCCTTTCTTCGCTTGATAAATTAGCCTGTCCCGTTTAGGCTTCTCATATCTTGGAGGCAATGGTGGGATTTGATCACTTCTTGGTCATTGTTCGTGGTCATTTAAATACATGATATTGCACTCATAGATTTTTTTATAAGTTTATACGGAGTATACTGATAAGAATAATCTTTACAATCTCCCATAATTGTATGAATAACATTACAAACATGTACACATGGTATTCCAGTCAACTCCCATCTTTTACAGTTGCATGATTTTGATGTTAAATCTATTACATATTGTTCTCCATACATAGTGCTAAGCTCATAATGGATGTAATTAGATTTGACACAAATGCATATTCCTACTTCTCAAATATTTTTCTGAAAGAGTTCCATGATCCTTGGGCATAATTTTCCAGCCTATTTAAAACTCCTCTCTTTACTCTCAAATATTCTAGTCATCACCATAGATCTAATACTTTCAAGCATGAAAATTATAGGCAATTCTCTTGCATCAATGATAAAAGCATTAAAGCACTCACACATTGTTTAGCAAAGTGTCATATTTTGGGCCAAAACTAAAATGGGATCTACTCCACTCACCAGGTGATTTTTCTTTCAACCAATTAAATGTTGCCACATCTAGATTTTTTAACTCCTCCATCATACCTGTAAATTGATTAAATGTAGTTACCTTTGTTGCAGACCATAATACTTTCTTCAGAGCTGTTCCTGTGAATCCAAGAAGTTTAAAATTTGATGCGAATGTTTAACACAATTTATTAGTGACATTTGATAGTACATGTTCAAAAGCAGGAATAAGCCCTTTCTACTTATTTGAAATGAATGTGAATTTCTCTTGATTTTCAAATATTCTTAAGTCCCTTCTGAGCAAATCCAAAAATCACTCTCAACTCTTATTCTTTCTGCATCACTGATTAGAAATATGTTATTGTTTATGAGTGTAACAATGTTAAGTTGAAGTTGAACTTTCCTTTAAAACAATCATCAACACCTATAATGAGTTTGCATCCATATAGAAAACCTTTCTTACAAGTAGCAAAACAAACATAAAATTTATAATATGTCTTTTGACCATGCCAATCTGAATTTTCACTTGTCTGTACAATAATAATGGACCCCAGATTGGTATTTGCAATTTTCAAACAATAGTTCTAAATTTTATTAAATTGATCTTCTTCTTTCATACGAACTAGTATATGAGCCTTTTTAGAGCTTTTTTAGCTTGTACCTTGGAAATATGTAATTTCAAATCATCAAGCACTTCTCTTCTAAAAATATTACATTTAATCTGTGGATTGATCATATTCTTACTCACATATCAAATATCTCTTTACAATAATTGTTGAAGTCAAAGTTTTACAGTGGTAATTCCAAGTACATGTGTGTTCTTGAAATGACCTAATTTGCCATGTATTACTCCTCTCATGCTTTAAAATATTTACGACAAAAGGGCGATTAGGTCTTCTACAAATCACTTTACATCTCGTTTTTGTCATTTTTGACAAATTTAACTATTTTTCTTATATGAATTGATATCTTTTGTATAGTTTCTTTAAAATCTTCCTTACTACAGAATAACATTCCAACTTCAAAGTTAACCTTGTCAAGATCAACTCTTAGATTAAAGTTAGATGCTTATTAATATTATCTTCATCACTGTCAATAACACTATCATCATCTTCTGAATTCATACAATTTGCATCACAATCTCTTTTTTTATAAATTAATGAGTATTCATCATCATCATTAATCAGTTGCTTTCTTTTATCAGAATTATCATTAAACTCAATAGAATGATCAAGGTTATCTTCAAACAAAGCATTACTATCATAGAATTCTTCAGTCTTCTAAATTATCAAACAAATTAGCCATATCTTCATTGCCTTCATCAATAATAATATTACTTCTTCCTTCATTTCCACGATTATTTTTTCTATTTTACACATCAATTCCACCCAAATTATAACATAATTTTAAAAAGTATATCACAAAGATAAAAGTTATAAATATACGTTAACATAGATGATGAAATCCCATGATCCACTTTTTCTTAAATCCTTGTATGTCATTGATTCAAATATGTCGGCAATTATAAAATATGAAATAAATTAAAATGTAAATTACAAATAAGAGTATTCATCACTCGGCAAGCACTGGAGATAAATCTCGGGCATCCGATATATCCTCGCGGGGAAGTCCTTTTGTTGGAGCATTCTCATTCGATTGACGACTGGCCTCACTCCAGCGTGCTGGCTCACTCCTCCTACATCCTGTGAGATCCTCACAGCCTTGGTTCACACAAAATGCTGGACTCAGACTTCTAACATGAAGTACATTACGTGGTAGCGATAACTAGCGTCGCAATGCATACTCTCTCCGAATCGGTAGCTACAACCGCCTCTCTAGCATGCGAACAACACTCTCCAACCGCCCTCTCTAGCACGAGATTCCTCCATGGTAATGCCTTCGTGCGAATCGAAGACCACTCTCCTCTCTCGCTTAGAGTAGTATATGGTGCAGTGCGTGAATGAAAATGAGAACGAGTGTAGGGTTTATTAGTTATCTGCTTCTTTTTATTTTTTATTATTCCGAAAATGCCCTGCAGTATTTATTATTTTTCTACAACTTTCTGTTAAATTCCAAACGGAGGGACTAACTTTGTCCCCAGTCGAGTTCAAATAAATCTTGTTTGACCATAAATTGGTTATTCATAAATAATTGATGGACTAATTTGGTCATAAACCTTAAATTTTAATCAAAATTAAGGAAAATCGAATTTTAAATTAGATTAAATTATTCAAAATCACTGCTCCAATCCTTTCTTAATATTAAAATAATATAATTTAATGTAATTGTGAATTAAAGATTTAAACCAAAATTATTTGTTCGCAAACCCAAGCTTACAATTTGTTTAAACTTTTCAATGAACATAGGAGTAATTCATGTTCATAAGAATGAAATTTACATTTAAATGTTAGCTATTTAATAGATATAAGTCCAACCCCTCATTGTAAGGCAAACATCACACATAAATAATGAGCCTTTCAATAGATATAAACCAATTATATTTATAAGGCAGATTTAACATTTATTCTGATCAAATCAATTCTCTAAATGAATCAAATACAAATTTGCATTCCAAAGGATGTAACTCCAATCACTCTTTCGCCATGCGAACATCTCTAAAATATGGCATTATAATAGATGTAAGTTCAATCTATGTTTGTAATGCAAATATAACATAACTCAATATGGCTTTTGAATGGATGTAAGTCTAGTCATTATTCACAAGGAACTTCATATATCAAATCGGCATTCTAATAGATGTAAGTCCAATTTATGTTTGCCATGCAAACATCAATACAAAATTGGCATTCCAAAGAGATGTAAGCCCAATCCAAAAACAACATTCCAACAGATGGAAACCCAGTCCAAAAATGGCATTCCGATGGATGTAAGCCTAATCCAAAATTGACATTCCAACAGATATACGCTCAATCCAAAATTGGCATTTCAATAGATGTATGACCAATCAATCACTTGTTTGCATGCGACCTTCCCTAAAATTGACTTTCCAATGGATATAAGCCTAGCCATTTCTTTGTTGTACGAACTTTCCTAAAACTATGGCATTCCAAAGGGATGTAAAGTCCAATCTAATTGCATTCTAATAAATGTAAGTTCAATCTATGTTTTTCATGCAAACATAACCTAATTCAAACTGGCATTCCAATGGATGTAAGCCCAATCATTGTTCGCAAGGTGAACTTCATATATCAAACTGACATTCCAATAGATATAAGCCTAGTCTATGTTTGCAATGCAAACATCAATCTAATATGGTATTCTAATGGATATAAGTCATATGCATGTTTGCAAAGAAAATTTCACTGACAATAACTCCTTACATAATAATTCTAGTCTCTTGGGATTCCTAAAACAAGGTAACTCATGGCTGCTAATAGGGGTGAGCATTTGGTCGATTCGGTTGAATTTTTTTTAAAACCAAATAAACTGAATCAAATAACTTAAAATAATCGAACCATCCAAATAACATATAAGACCCAACTAACCAAACCAAACTATAATTCAGTTTATTCGGTTAAACAGACTAACATATAAAATTAAAAAATATTATTGTTTTAATGAACTAATTAATTAAAGCAATCTAATAAATTTTATACATTAAAAGTTTCTTAGTCAATTAGAAATCTATAAATTTATACAAATAATTAAGCATTTACAATCAAAATTATATATTTATATTTGACTTTTTAACTAATTTTTGGTTTATTCGGTTTAATCGATCTTTTAAAAAAAAATGAACCGAAAATCGAAAATCGAAAACCAACTAACTAGGCATTTACAACAAAAAATCGAACTGTGAGATTTAAAATCGAAATTGTTGTCGTTCCGGTTGGTGCACACCTAGGCGCTAATCAAATTCCCTAGACATTACGGTTAATAGTCTTCTGATGTTGATAGACTGGAATACTGGTAGTCTTAGGATGACGAAACCATGGATCTTGATCGAGACTACCCTTCTTTTTTTTTTAGATAATCATTCACAGCACACCACTAGACACCATGCTTCATATTAGGTATTCACACTTATTTCCAACCTTAATTGAGAGTGCTCTCCTATTGTGGTAAGAGGGGTAATTAATTATGGTAGCTTGTGTCCATAGGAAGTAGAACTTAGATCTAAATAAATCCTAATATAATGTTGGGGAAAATCTAGTTAAACATAAATCAATCTGCCTCATGATGAACGAACTCCCAAACATCTTTTAAGATGGCGGAGATTTCCAAGGTGTTTTTCTTGAGCGAACTGGTTACTAACTCTCTATAGTTGTATCTAATCAATAAAATCCTCAATCTCATGTAGTGGGTATTTATGTCTTATGGTGATTTTATTTAGTGTTTGATAATAAATATAGTCTTGACCCACTATTTCTTTTTGGAGCCAACATAATTGGTGCATTGCAATGTGCGGAGTTGATCTAAATGGCTCCTTGCTCCATTATCTTCTTTAAGGGTGTAAATGAGTCGAGATTGAGTGAGCTTAGCACTCGTTCGTGTTCAACTTATTTAAAATTTCATTTATTCGAAATTGGCTCATATTTGAAATAGCTCATGAATTGCCTAGTTATGTTTGGCTCTAAAATATCATTAATGTTAGAAATTAGCTTGATTTCAGCTCGAATTGCCAGTCAAAACTAACTAGCTCAAGTCTTAAAATCATATGTTTAGGCAAGGTCATGTATTTAATCATGTATTCTCACGAACTGTTATTTTTCTTTACATTGTGAGACTAAAAGCATAGTATAAGTGAAAAAATAAATGATAAATTTTGTTAAAAAAATATAAAAGCCACAGGAGTCAAACCTGTACTTCTTTTATTTAAACCACGTTTGCCACAACGAATTAACTATGTATATAATTTTTTTATTTTGAGCTAAAATAACCTTAACAAGATCGAAAGAAGGGTGGTTCGTGTTCAGCTTGTTTACTTAATGAATGATTCAAATATGAGTTGTTTGTGAATGATGAACTTTTTTGATAGTCCTAGTCTTTTTGCCTTTTGGCCCTTCATTCTTAACTTAATTTTGTTGTGGAGTTTTTTCCTTTAATAGCAACTCATGCTCCACAAGTCTCCTAGGAAGTAAGTATTACACATCCTGGAACAACTTATTAAAATCTTTGCAAAAGCTTGTTCTTTTAGCTCTTTGCAGAGTTTAGCGTGACAAATATATTTAATTTACATAACAACTGACATTTTCTTTTGCTAGAGATATAGTTCAAGTCTAGACTAGCATGCTGTCTTGGCCTTCTCATTAGGAAAGGAGTTAGACAAGCTATTTTAAACTCCAAGGTATTGTCATCTTTGATAAGAAAATACTTCTTTTTATGATAAATAACGTCCATTTCCATGAAGTAAGGATTCCCCAAAATAATATTGCAGACATTTAAAGGAACAATCTTACACATCCTCTTTTCAATAACATGTTCGGTAATTACAAACTCAAAAGTACACTATCATATATTCTTATACTCCACTACTTTCTTAATCCGCATTCTTAAGTATGATTTGGTTGTGGACTTATCCCTGGTCTATGCTTTCACGCCATTCAAGCTCTTTTAGCTGAAATTATAGTCAAAACAGATCATTGTTTACTTGCTTATCTTCAAGCTTTTGTGTCATCATGAACTTGGGAATTGCATTGTACACCCTTTCAATTTTCATGACTTCTCGACCATGATGCTGATAACATGCTTTTTTTTTTTCTTACATCATTCTTGTTATTAGTTCATGATGAAACTGTCAATATTGTTGATTGTTGTGCCTCTCAACTTTGCACAAGTCAATAAGGCCTATTTTAATTATTTTTTCTAATCCTTTTTTTTATTTGCAATCATAGTTCTTTTTAACTTATTTTTCTTATTTTTTGAAATAGATTTTTACTTTTTTTTCCTTTAATAGCAATGATTTTGAAACTAGCCTCCACAACCGTAGTTTTGGAAAAGTGTTATAGCTCTTGTTAGATTTTCATGCAACCCCATGTGATATACTTTTTGAACATAAATCTTTTATATAAATAGATATCCATGTCAAAGGCCTTCTTATGGAACGTGTCATAAAATTTTACATTGACTTCTGAAGTCTTTTTCTTTGTTGTTGTCACGCGATTCCCTTTTCATTTTCGTGATTGATGAGATGAAATTGAGCTTTCTGCAATCATTTAAATTTCAGTCATGTCATTTAGACATTTTAATTGTTGGATTTAGAATTCTGCCACATCAATGCATGTGAGGGCATTTGAGCCTTGCAAATGCAATCTTTTGTGCAACACTATACTTGTATAAAGAGGAGTATTTCTCAATTGTCTACCTTCTGATATCAATAATTGCATCAAATGAAGATAACTTGAATCTGGCATCCACCTTAACGGTGCCTGGTCCTTGATTTGGCTATATGGTCGTTCTAATCCTTAGATGCATTATTCAAATCATCTTTAATTGCTTAGGAAAAATCAAATCCTTACCATTTCTTTGCTTTTGAAGAATCTATGCCTTCTGGATTAGCTACCTTTTTGACATAAATGATCTAATTTAGCAACTAATTTTTAGGTTCTTAAAGTTTAGCCTCTTGATCATGTCCTTGTCTTGTTGTCTGTCATTCTTTTAGCCCCGATAGGATATTGAATGACGCTTCTACTTTTATATGTGACTCTGGTTCTCACTTTCCTACAATTTTGAAAAACCTTGTAACCATCCCTCTGTAATTGCCCTAGATCTTCTTGAAGTGATCCTTCTGGTCCACTTTGTGTCCTTTGCGTGGAGAGGTAGCAAATTTTGGTTCCACTTTGGTTTTTCATGCGGGTGGAAGAGTATCCAAAGAAAAGGTTTCATTAAAAAAATATTGTGGTTTACCTAATTTATGAAATTCTTTATGACTATATCTCTTATCATTTTATCTGTAGATATTGTTGTTTGTTATACTGTCTGTGAAGTCCTCATATTTTTGCATGTGCTGCTATTATGATCACCTTGCTTGCATCTACTACAATGTAGCTTTATTGTAGATCTAGTCTTTTTTTTTTCTTTGAGAATTATTAGCTCTTTCATCTGGAGCCTTTCTTCAATTTATAGTTGACCTATTCAGTTTAGGCTTCTCATATCTTGGAGGCAATGGTGGGATATTCTTGGTCATTCATTCTTAATAAAGACAGATATGCACTCATGATTTTTTTATAAGTTTCTGAGTAATAATTACATAATTATCTAATCTAATTGTAATAAAATATGTACACATTGTATTTCCTCCATTTTCTATACTACATGATTTTGATGGTAAATCTACTATATTGTGTACATACATTTCATAATAGATTTTTTGATTTTCATCTTTTCAGAATATTTTTCAAGATTTATCTTTGGGCATAATTTTGATTTAAAACTCTTCTCTACTCTCAAATATATCTATCATACTTTCAAGCATTATAAAATTCTTTTGTATCAATGATAAAAGCATTAAAGCACTCACACATATTATTAAGCAAAGTGTCACATTTTGAGCAAAAACTAAACTGAGATCTACTCCACTCACCAGGTGGTTTTTCTTTCAACTAATTAAATGCTGTCGCATCTAGATTCTTTATCTCCTCCATCCTACCTATAAATTGATTAAATGTGGTTGCTTTTGTTGCAGCCCATAATGCTTTCTTCAGAGTTGTTCCTGTGAATCAAACAAGTTTAAAATTCTGATGCAAATATCTAACACAAAATCTGGTAGTGACATTTGGTAATACATGTTCAAAAGTTTGGAATTCTTTACTATCCGAAATGAATGTGAACTTTTCTTGATTCTAAGTCCTTCCAAGCAAATTCAAAAATCACTCCCAACTACTCTCTATTATGCAATTAGAAATATCTTATGTTCATTAAGTGTACATTAAAGTTGACCCCTTGCTTTTAGAAAACAATCATCAACACCTATAATTATCCGATCCGTAGAAAACCTTTCTTACAAGTAGTGAAACATAAAATTTGCTTTGCAAATGTCTTCACTGTCTGCATAATAGTGGACTCTGGATTGATATTTGAAATTTTTAAACAATAGTCCAAAATTTTATTAAGTTGATCTTCTTTCATATGAACTAGTATACGAGCCTTTTTTAGAGCTTTTTTAGCTTGTACATTGGAAATATGTAATTTCAAATTATCAAGCATTTATCTTTTAAAAATATTACATTTAATCTGTGAATTGATCTGTCTTCTACATATCTCTTGTTAAAGTTTTTATGGTGGTAATTCTAAGTGCATGTATGTTCTTGAAATGACCTAATTTGCCATGTATTACTCCCCTCATGCTTTGAAATATATATATGGCAAAAGGGCAATTTTACATCTTTACATCTTCTTTTATTTAATTGTCAGATTTTGTACGGGTTCTTTAAAATCCTCCTATACATTCATTCCAAGTTAATATCAAGATCTTGGATTAAAAGTTGGATGCTTATCAGTATTATCTTTATCACTATCAATAACATTGTCATCATCTTCAAAAATCATACTATTTACATCAAAATCTCTTTTCTTTATAAATTTATATGAGTAGTTATCATCATCATTAATAAATTTTCTTTATCATTAAACTCAATAGAATGATCAGGGTTATCTTCAAACAAAGCATCGTTGTCATAAAATTCTTCATTTCAATTAGGTATTTTCGCTTATTATTTTTCTATTTAATACATCAATAATTCCACTCAAATTTTAACATAATTTTGAAAATATATCACAAAGATAAAATTAATAAATATACCTTAATGTAGATGATGAAATCTCACAATCCACTCTTTCTTCAATCCTTATATTTCTTTGATTCAAATTTGTTGGTAGTTATAAAATAAAATGAAATAAATTAAAATGTAAATTACAAATAAGAGTATTCATCACTCACGATGATCAGATATCCACGCGGAAGTCCTTCTATTGGAGTATATTCTTGACACGACGTACTCCACTCCCACTATGCTTTGCATTGGAGCAACCTCCAAAGTCATCCTCCTGATCAAGCCTTCACATGGGTGGTGACTCAGCCTTGATACATTGTGGCGCGATAACTCAACTGACCGTTGCGCGTTCAACAAACTTCTCCAAGACTCTACATTCTCTGGAGATTCCTCAGATTCTCCGGTCATTGAATGAAAATGAGAATGAGTGTAGGGTTTATTAGTTATCTACCTTTTTTTATGTTTTGTTATTTCAAAAATGTCCTGCAATATTCATTGTTTCTCTACAACTTTCCGTTAAATTCTAAACGGAGGGACCAACTTAGTCCCTGATAAGAAAAATCGAATTTTAAAACTAGATTAAATTAACTCAAAATCACTGCTCCAATCCTTTCTTAATATTAAAATAATATATTTTAATCCAATTGTGAATTAAGGACTTAAACCAAAGTTATTTGTTCACAAAGTCAAGCTTACAATTTGTTTAAACATTTAAATGAACATAGGAGTAGTTTATGTTCATAAGAATGAAATTTACATTTAAATGTTAGCTATTTAATAGATATAAGTCCAACCTCTCATTGTAAGGCAAACATCACACAAATAATGGGCCTTACAATAGATATAAATCCAACTATATTTATAAGGAGGATTTAACAGTTATTCTGATCAAATCAATTCTCTAAATGAATCAATTACAAATTTGCATTCCAAAAGATGTAACTCCAATCACTCGTTCGCCATGCAAACTTTTCTAAAATATTACATTCTAATATATGTAAGTTCAATCTATGTTTGCAATGCAAATATAATTGAACTCAATATGACATTTTAATGGATGCAAGTCTAGTCATTGTTCACAAGGAATTTCATATATCAAACTAACATTCTAATAGATGTAAGTCTAATCTATGTTTGTCATACAAATATCAATACAAAATTAGCATTTCAAAGGGATGTAAGCCCAATCCAAAAACAACATTGCAACAGATGGAAAGCCAATTCAAAAATGCCATTCCGATGGATGTAAGCCTAATCCATAATAAGCATTCCAACGGATATAAGCTCAATCCAAAATTGGCATTCCAATGGATGAATGCTCAATCAATCACTTGTTTGCATGCGAACTTTCCTAAAATTGACTTTCCAATGGATATAAGCCCAATCATTTATTTGTTGTACAAACTTTCCTAAAACTATGACATTCCAAAGGGATGTAAAGTCCAATCTAACGGCATTCTAATATGTAAGTCCAATCTATATTTTTCATGCAAACATAACCTAATTCAAACTGGCATTCCAATGGATGTAAGCCTAATCATTGTTCGCAAGGTGAACTTCATATATCAAACTGTCATTCCAATTGATAGAAGCTTAGTCTATGTTTGCAATGCAAACATCAATCTAATATGGTATTCTAATGGATCTAAGTCCTATGCATGTTTGCAAAGCAAATTTCACTCATAATAGCACCTTATATAACAATTCTAGTCAACTCGAGATTCCTGAAATGAGGCAACCCATGATTGCTAATCAGATTCCCTGGACATTATAGTTAATAATCTTCTGATGTTGGTAGACTGGAATAATGATACTCCCGGGATGACGAAATAATGGATTTTGATCGGGACTACCCTTCTTCTTTTTAGACAATCATTCACACCACACCACTAGACACCATGCTTCATATTAGATATTCATGCTTATTTCCAATCTTAATTTAGAGCGCTCTCTTATTGTGATAAAATGGGTAATTAATTATGGAAGCTTGTGTCCATAGGAAGTAGAACCTAGATCTAAATAAACTCTAATATAATGTTGGAGAAAATCTAGTTAATCATAAATCAATCTGCCTCATGAAGAACTAACTCCCAAATATCTTTTAAGATGGCAGAGATTTTCGAAGTGTTTTCCTTGATTGAACAGGTTAGTTGTATCTAATTAATAAAATCTTCAATCTCATTTAGTGGGTATTTATGTCTTATGGTGATTTTATTTAGTGTTTGATAGTAAATACAGTCTTGTCCCACTATTTCTTTTTGGAGCCAACATAATTGGTGCATTGCAATGTGCGGAGTTGATCAAAATGGCTCCTTGCTCCATTATCTTCTTTAAGGGTGTAAACGAGTCGAGATTGAGTGAGCTTAACACTTGTTTGTGTTCAACTTGTTTAAAATTTCATATGTTCAAAATTATCTCATATTCGAAATAGCTCGAGAATTGCCTAGTTATGTTTGGCTCTAAAATATTATTAATGTTCGAAATTAGCTTGATTTCAGCTCGAATTGCTAGTCAAAACTAACTAGCTCAAGTCTTAAAATCATATGTTTAGGTGAGGATGTGTATTTAATCATGCATTCTCACCAACTATTATTTTTCTTTACATTGTGAGACTAAAAGCATAGTATAAGTAAAATATAAATGATAAATTTTGTTAAAAAATATATAAAGGCCACATGATTCAAACCTGTACTTCTTTTATTTAAGCCACGTTTGCCACAACGAATTAACTCTGTATATAATTTTTTTATTTTGACCTAAAACAAGCTTAACAAGATCGAAAGAAGGGTGGTTCGTGTTAAGCTTGTTTACTTAATGAATGATTCGAATATGAGTTGTTTGTGAATAATGAGCTTTTCTGATTGCCCTAGTCTTTTTGCCTTTTTGGCCCTTCATTCTTAACTTAATTTTGTTGTGGAGTTTTTTTCCTTTGATAGCAATTCATGCTCCACAAGTCTCCTGGGAAGTAAGTATTACACATCATGGAACAACTTAAAATTTTTGCAAAAGTTTATTCTTTTAGCTCTTTGCAGAGTTTTGCGTGACAAATATATTTAATTTACATAATAGCTGACATTTTCTTTTGCTAGAGAAATAGTTCAAAGTCTAGACTAGTATGCTGTCTTGGCCTTCTCATTAGGAAAGGAGTCAGACAAGGTCTTTTAAACTCGAAGGTATTGTCATTTTTGATAAGAAAATACTTCTTTTTATGATAAATAACGCCCTTTTCCATGAAGTAAGGATTCCCCAAAATACTATTGCAGACATTTAAAGGAACAATCTTACACATCCTCTTTTCAATAACATGTTTGGTAATTGCAAACTCAAAAGTACACTATCATATATTATTATACTCCACTACTTTCTTAATCCGTGTTCTTAAGTATGATTTGGCTGTGGACTTATCCCTGGTCTAAGCTTTCACACCAATCAAGCTCTCTTCTAGCTGAAATTATAGTCAAAACAGATCATTGTTTGCTTGCTTATCTTCAAGCTTTTGTGTCATCATGATCTTGGGAATTGCATTGTACACCCTTCCAATTTTCATGACCTCTCGGCCATGATGCTGATAACATGCTTTTTTTTTCTTAAATCATTTTTGTTATTAATTCATGATGAAACTTTCAATATTGTTGATTGTCGTGCCTCTTAGCTTTGCACAAGTCAATAAGGCCTATTTTAATTATTTTTCTAATCCTTTTTTTTTGCAATCATAGTTCTTTTTAACTTATTTTTCTTGTTTTTTATATAGATTTTTGCTTATTTTTTTTCCCTTTAATAGCAATGATTTTGAAACTAGCCTTTACAACCGTAGTTTTGGAAAAGAGTTATAGCTCTCGTTAGATTTTCATGCAACCCTATATGATATACTTTTTAAACATAAATCTTTTATATAAAGAGAGAACCATGTCAAAGGCCTTCTTATGGAACGTGTCATAAAATTTTACATTGACTTCTGATGACTTTTTCTTTGTTGTTGTCACGGGATTCCCTTTTCATTTTCATGATTGATGAGATGAAATTGAGCTTTCTGCAATCATTTAAATTTCAATCATGTCATTTAGACATTTTAATTGTTGGATTTAGAATTCTACCACATCAATGCATGTGAGGGCATTTGAGCCTTGCAAATGCAATCTTTTGTGCAACACTATACTTGTATAAAGAGGAGTATTTCTCAATTGTCTAACCTTCTGATATCAGTAATTGCATCAAATGAAGATAACTTGAATCTGGCATCCACCTTAACGGTGGCTGGTCCTTGATTTGGCTATATGGTTGTTCTAATCCTTAGATGCATTATTCAAATCATCTTAATTGCTTTGCTTAGGAAAAATCAAATCCTTACCATTGCTAGTGGTTGTAATATTTCTTTGCTTTTGAAGAATCTATGCCTTCTGGATTAGCTACCTTTTTGACATAAATGATCTAATTTAGCAACTAATTTTTAGGTTCTTAAAGTTTAGCCTCTTGATCATGTCCTTGTCTTGTTGTCTGTCATTCTTTTAGCCCCGATAGGATTTTGAATGACGATTCTACTTTTATATGTGATTCTGGTTCTCACTTTCCTACAATTTTGAAAAACCTTGTAACCATCCTCTGTAATTGCCCTTGATCTTCTTGAAGTGATCCTTCTGGTCCACTTTGTGTCCCTTGTTCAGCGAGGTAGCAAATTTTGGTTCCACTTTGGTTTCTTCCAAAGATTAGAAGCAGAATAATTCTCATTAATTTTTATGATTAAAATCAGGATGAACAAGCGTCATTAAAATAAAAGGAAAAAATGCAACATAAATTCAAAACTAACAGACTCACAAATCTAGATTTTAAGAAACTATTTATAGATTTTTTATGTAACAAGCTAAATCTTATCCAAAATTTCCTAATTATGGTCCATCAATGGATAATTAATTTATCCTAATTCAAATAATCTTAATTGAACATGAATCTAAATTAACAAACTACGCCTTGCTGTAATCGATATAGCTTCAACCATTCATTGTGCCGGCTTCATATCAGCTTTAAGATCAGATCACTAACATCCTTAACAACAGTTATTTAAGACTGCAACATCGGCATTCAGAGCTCAAAATTAACCTCCCATTCTCAGACAGTTGATTATGCCATATTTTTCCTTCCTGCCTTTTCCAATATTCAATAGAATCTAATGAATGTGTATCATATTGATATGAACAAGTTGTTATTATTCTATAATCTAGCTTGGTAAGTCAACTTTATATTTTATGATTCCACTCAAAAGCTTATCATCAATATCTGAATTCTGGAACAGGAGCGCCCATTGCAGGATCTGCAGTGGATAAAATAGAGCATGTAGTTGGCTATGTCAGCTTGGGTTACCCCTTCGGCTGGACTGCATCGATCCTCTTCGGAAGGCACCATGAATCCATTCTCCAATCTCAAAAACCTAAACTATTCATAATGGGAACCAAGGATGGGTTCACCAGTGTAAAACAACTCAAAAACAAGTTGAAATCGGCAGCCGGCCGAGTCGAAACCCATCTGCTCGAAGGAGTTGGACATTTCCAGATGGAAGGGCCTGCTTATGATGCCCAGATGGTTGATCTCATCATCCAATTCATTCAATCATTACAATCAATAGTTTCATGAAGGAAAGCATCAATATATGATATTTCGTGTAAGAGAGGATCATAAGAAAACAAGTAAGCCCTTGTGGTTTTGATGATTGAAGTTAGTTGATTTTTGCTAGTGTGACACATGAATCTGGTTTTAATAATGAAATCGGATTGTCGGATTTTATATTTCAGGGATGATCAGTGCCGCCTAATTTTGCGTTTGATAATGTGCAGCTCAGAATCCAACAAAACAAAACCCTAATTCCAACGGTTTTATTTCATTTAAATTTTCAATTTAATGATGAATGCCAATATAGAAATTTGATCTAGATGATACTGACTTGTGTTAAGTTCTTCACTATAACTTTAAATATATTTAGCAATAAAAATAGCTGGCGCTCAACAATATTTGAATTGATCAAAGATTTCGTAGTCTGCTCAATTTGTGTTTGAAGTCTAATAAAAATAGTAATAAATTTAATCCTTAATTATCTTATGCGACACTAAATAAATTAATTTGAGCTATGAGCTATAAGGAAGGTCTTTGGGTGAATTTGAAGACTTAAGTAGTGGATGGCTAGGGTTAAAAGATATTTAAGATATAGAGGATTATGTGGGAGAGATAAAGGAGAGGTTTTATGAGAGAGAGTACTAAGAAAAATTAAATTAGGCCATTAAGTACTAACATGAAGAGAAAGAACTCCAAAAAAAAAGTTTAACCTCTCAAAAGTAAAAATTATCATTTTACAGATGAAAAAATTTACTGTAGTGTACAATGACTGACTATCATTTAAGAAAAAGAAGAGAGAAATCTTGATGGGAAAAAGAAAGGGTGACGGAAGGTGCTTACTACATTCATGGAATCATTATCTTTCATTATTTTATAATTGTCAGCCTATACATGTTCCTAAAGTACAATATAAATATATATATATATATATATATATATCTCTTAACTAACATTTAAATAATAAAATTTTAATTTTAATTTTTTAATTAGATTCTTGTGTTAGGTTTTGTGTGGGTGCTTGCTTGTGCAAATTTTTAGGCTCTTATTTAGACTCTTGTAATTAGACCTTCAGCACTACTTTTGTTATCTACATGATAAACTATATCAACAAACTAATGGTGCTAATGATTTGTCAAATAAATGTTTGTACAAGTCACAAAGTTTTTAGGAGGGTGTAAGAATCAAATTCAAGGCCAATGGAAAAAAAAACAAAAAACAAAAAAAAGAAAAAAAAAAAAAAAAAAAAAACAAAGATGATGACACTTCATCATTTTAAGCAGAATTTTCATCTTGAGATCCATCTTTGCCATAAAAAACTCTTAATTATATCTCATGTAGAGGTCATAATGACAGCTAAGTTATTATCTCCAATATTTATTAAAAATTAAGCATAAATTAAAGCATCTCACCGTGATACTTTATCCATAGTAACTACTTCAGAAAAAGTTTTTCATAGACGGTCTCAATTAAGGATGTGTAATTGGTCTATTTGAACGGATCAGTTTTAAAATTTGTTAAATCGTTTGGTTTTAAATTTAGAATCCGAAAAAATCGATTCGTCTAATTAATAAAATAAATCGAATCGACTCAAACCGGATTTTTTTTTCAGATTTTCAATTCGGTTTAGAAAAAACTAAAAATTAAAATATAAATTATTATAATAATTATTAATCAAAGAATTATATCACTTTATCGAATCATTTCATACAAAATCAAATAACTCTTATACAAATTTATTATTGAAATTATTTTTTTGAGAAGAATTTTCTAAAAAAATAATTTTTTTAGTTATTTTTAGTTTAATCGATTTAATCAGATTAAGATAATACAAAACAGAATTGAAAATTGAATTTTATCAAATCCAAAATCAAAATTCAAAAATTTTTTTTATAAAGTCGATCCGAATACAAATATTTCATTTGAATTTGTTCAGATTTTTAATTTTAATAAAAAAAAAATACATATCCCTAGTCTCAATTGGTCATTAGAGCAGTGACTGCAGCATCAACCAAAGGTGGTGGGAGGGCTTGCCACATTGCAAGCAATGAGGATAAAAAAAAAAAAAAAGGTAAGAAAGAGAAGAAGAGCCTAATCATATTTTTATTTTATTTTATTCTATGATTGTGAATTCGGTTTAATAAAATGTTTATTTTGAGCATAAGTACATTTAAATTAGATTTCATTCAACCCTCCAAGTAAATTTTCGTAATTTTGTAATTATAATTTTGAGCTAGCTTTTGTGGTATAGGGATTAAGTTTTTTTATAAAAAAATATGCTAAAGTATTATTATTTGGGCCCGCCGTCGTCACCCGCATCTGATCGTGGATCGATCGCATCAAATCACGCCAAATATTGACTTCAAAATATATTACATTATATTTATTTTATGAAATAAAAAAACTAAACTCATAGCTCAAGTAAATAACTTTGAAATAATTTAAATATATTATATTTATATATATATATATATATATATATATATATATATATATATATATATATATATATATATATATATATATATATATATATATATATATATATATTTCAGTCATCCAACCAGCCCCTAAAAAACTTTTGTACTTATTAGCTGCACGCCTGCACCAAGTCACAGTCAATTTCGCTCAATGCCCAAAAAAAAAAAAAAAAAAAAAAATATCTTACCTACTACCCGTTCCCAATTCCTACCTACCAACCAGCATGAAACTAGTGGCTTATTCCATCCAATTTTAAAGCTCGGTAATAAAACATTTTAAAATAATTGAAATCACAATTAAAATAAAGCTTATAAGAAATGCTCCGAATCGAGTTCTGAATAAATGAGCTGCAAAATAAACAATTATTTTATAAAATTATGTAAAATTTAACTTCTTAGAGGTCTTTCTTAAATAATCTTTTCTGAATGTTTATTTATTTTTAAATAGTAATTTATATAAAAATAACTTTTGATACTTAATTTCTATCCACATACGTTTTTATGACTTAATATCAATTTATATTTATATATCAAAATATATTAATTTTATTTCATAAAGTAGAAGAAATTACAACATATTATTTGAATATTAGAATATCAAAAATTAAAAAAACTAAAAAAAGAACAGCATAATTATGTATTAATTGGGTTTAAATTTGTTTAGAGCTGAGTCGATCCATTCCAAACCTACCACCGGAATGGCTGAAAAGTAAATTTTGCAAACATAGTGAGCATTTACATTAAAAAGTGAAACCGGCCGAAATTTTCGCATTACAAAGCGGGAAAAATATATATTTTTAATAATCGTAATTGTTCGAGGAATAAAGGAGAATGCCAAGCATATTTTAGTTTTATAATGGGATATTTATAAATTAATCATCTATAATATATACATTTATAATTTAATCATCTTCATTATTTTTTTAAAATATGAGACTCATATATTTATGAATGTCACCATCAAATTATTATGAATTTTATAAAAATAAAAAATATGGATTAAACTTTTGTTAGGAATTTTAATATTTGAATATCAATTTAACATTTTGATGTTGAGGATGATTAATTTATAAATATGTACTAATATAATGATAGTATATATAAAAGCTCCTATAATTTTATAATAAAAATAAGAAAAAAAAATAGAAAATAATTATTGTGGCTCATGTCCCTTCCTCATAACCTAAAAAAATAATAATAATAAATAAAACAAACCAACTTTGCAATAACTAATAAAAAATAGTAGTTTTCAGACAATTAATCTTTAATCAAACGAGTGAAATCTAATATATATATCCCTTTTTTTTATCATTTTATTTCACTTCATTTGTATTTCCTCTATTTCAATTCCTTCAAACATAATAGAGCCACAATGAGTTAGGTCAAATAAAATTAATGGTGTGCATTTAATAAATTACCTTTTTATTAAATCAAATAAATTGAATCAAACAATTTGAAATAACATAATCGTTCAAATAATGCATGAAAATTAATCGAGAAAATAGATCTATAATTTAATTTATTTCGTTCAATTTTTAGTTAAATAGAATAACATATACAAAATAAGTTTTAAAATTATTTATGTACTAATTAATTAAAATACAATCCAATAAATTTGATATATTAAAATTTTTTTAAATAATTAAAAATCTATTACTCTATACAAATATCTTAGTATTTACAATCAAAATTACATATTTATATTTGATTTCTTAACTATTTTGATTTATTCCGTTTGTTCGATTTTAACGATCTTTTTAATCTAAAATTGAAAATTTGAAATCAAATAGCATAACATTTACAATTTCTTAGGGATGTTTCAATTATTGGGATTTATAGTAAGAAATGATTTATTAAAATATAGTAGAAAAGTATGAGAGAAAAGATAAATGATCTCATAAAATATCAAATGTAAATATTCATGTTAAGTTGTTATTGCCTCATCTACTAATCTTTTTGAAAATTTGATAGATAAATATTGATGATCAATCTCTCTATGTACTGATTTTAATGGACTTCAATTTCTTTCCTCAAAATTGTGATCCTAATGTTAGTTATAGAGCTTAAATTTTGCAATAAGAAGAAAATGCACATTATAAACTAATTGACATTCAACTCTAATGATAAACTCTTCACAAGAGTTGGAAGAGGGATAAAAAGAGTATTTAGTATTTGCATTAAGGATATTTCACTAATTTTATTATATTATTCAAATGTTCTAAAATTTTCTCTTTGTGAAGATAGGGAGCATTATGTTATGTAATTATGAGAATTTAAAGCTATAATTCTATATAATCAATCATAATAAAATCTATAGTAGTAATAATAGGACGTAGCCATAATGTAGAAATTATGAAATTAAATAGACTTATTATTATTTTTATTATATTCAATATCAAATTTATTTAATAAAATTTATAGTTGATTATAATTCAATGATAAGTTTAGAAGATGGTCCACTTTTCAATTTGCACAAATAATAGTTTAATGTTTGGGGAATAGAGAAAATTATAAGCACAATTTTTTGTAATTTAAATGTGATTGAAATTATTAACATTCTTATGAGGATTCCTATAATTAATATTGGGATGATAAGTAAATATCTTTTAAATTCATAATAATATCCAAAGTTATAATTCAATATAATATTTACCATTATATAAATTTTATACAAAGAGAAATTTGAGCTTATTATTTTGAACACTACATTAAAAAAAAATTAAATAATTATTATTTATAACATTAGTCTATATTCTCATAAATTTATTAGCATTTGGTGCATGCGCAATTATTTTGCTGAGATTATTAAGAAGGATATATAAATATTCTTCTTGTGTATATAATTCTTTCATGAATTAATGCTTTAATATTTGATTTATGCAAAGATATTTTATATATGTGTTTTATAATGATATTTTGTATTTGATTTAATTTTATATTAATTCTATATATTTCAATAATTAATATTTATCAAAAAATTATAAAATGAAAATGGTTGTTGCATATGGTATATTTATAATTGAAATTAGAAAATCAAATTAATTCCACATTAATTATATATATTTCATTAATTAGTATTTATTTTTTTTAAGCATTTACAAAATTAAGATGGTTGTTATACAATATAGTTCTATGATTTAAATCACAAAAATAAATTAATAAAATTAAAATGTTATATAATAAAATGAAAGTAGATCAATAAGATATAACAATATCACTTTCATAATTATTTTTAAAAACATTTATAAAATATATCTATAGAAGGAAATAATTTAAAATGTTGGAGAGAAAATTTGATTGCAATCTAAATGTTATCATAATTAAAGAAAAAAATAAGAAGGAAATGATGAATAATTTCTTGGCAAGATTGGTGAGCACGAGTGAGAAGTAGGTAAAAAGATTGGTAATTTTTATAGTTAATTATATAACATAATTTATATGGGACTAATAAGTGAATAGGTTAAATTAAGATCCTTTTTTAAGTTAAATAAGATGTAAATATGATTATTTAAAAAATTCATCCACACTGTTTGATGTGTAAGACTAAAAAGTAATTTGTTTATATCATATTATCAAATTAAATAAAGATTATTAAATCAAAATTATGTAATTATGTGTGATCTAAGTGCTAATAAATTATTGCAAAGTTTACATAAATTTTATATCTCTTAAAAATTTGTAACTTGTGATCGAAGAATATTACATTCATTATGTCATATTAAGGTGATTGATTGAAGTATTTTTAAAGTCCAACTTAACCTTAATTATATTTATATTTTTTCTCAAATTTATAAAAATTAAATATAAAACATTATCAACAAATATGTAAGAATTTCAAAATGCATATCTATAAAAAAACGTTATTACAAATTGTAAATAAGAATATCAAAAATATCAAATAATTTAATCATATATATGTAAAAGTAAAAATTCATAAATCTATAATGTATATTATAAAAATAAAAATAAATACTTTTTAAAGCACGTACTTGATTGGTGTAAAATTGATAGTGTGATAAGAATAAAATTCATTTGTAAGAAAATAGAAAGAAATACGTTAGAGAGTCAACAAAAAGATCTGTGATCTATGAATTGTTTTTACTGATAATAAAATATTTATCAAATTATCACACACACGTATACACAAGATTTCATTATCTAGTATTAGAGTAGCAAGTGAAAATAGAGTAAAAAAAAATAAAAAGTGTAGATATAAATTACCTGTGTTTAAAACTTACGTGCATAAGAGATTTATCGGTATTGTGAATCACACAATAAAATATATTCAAAAGAAAGGAAATAATTGTAAGATATAGATGTTAGATAATAATAATATAAAAGTACTTGAAAATATGAACTCGAAGAACTAAATAAATAGAAACACCCTTTGAAAAATCAATTGTTGGTTGAAGAGGCACAACTTTCATACCCAAAATAGAAAATTTTTTTATAAATAGCACACAATTCTTATGTATTTATATATCTAACTCATAAAATTTAAGATTTACAAGAACTATTTTTTTCAATGCATAAAAAAGTGTATTTGACTTTAAAAAATAATGATGGTGTTATTTTTATGTAATAATAGAGATTTGAGTGTTATTTAAAGAAAATAAAAATTTATGTGGTAGATATGTAAATATATAAAAGTATATATTTTATATGAAAATAAGTGAAAGATGTGACACAATTTTTATGCATTTATATTCTAATTCATAAAGTTTAATAGTTAGAAAAATGATTCTTTTTCTGTGCATAAAAATATGCGTTTGATTTTAAAAATTAATGATGATATAAACTTTAATATAATAATAGAGATTTAAGTATCATTTAAATAAAAAATAAAAAAATTAGATGATAGATATGCAAATATATAAGAAATATATGCTTTGTTTATAAATAACATAGAATTTTCTATTGGAAGAAATAAAAGCTACTTTTTAATAGTATTATATATATATATATATATATATATATATATTCTTAATTGAATATATATATAAAATAATAATAATAATAATAATAATATTATTATTATTATTATAAAATTAAATCCAATTGATGATGTGGGTCGGATCGTGGATGCTGGGCTCGATTGCAGCCCTCTCTCACAGAGACCGGCCGACATCGTAAAAACAGGGGGTCTTCATATTACTTCCAACGCGGCTTCAACAGCAATCCCTGGTTCATAAATTCATTTCCCTCTCGCTCAAAAAACCCATGGCAATGGAGTCAATCTCACGGTCTTCTGACTCCATCAAGCCATGGCTAAACCTAGAAGGCAAAGTTGTTCTTATCACCGGCGCTTCCTCCGGCATTGGCCATGAGCTTTGTCTTGATCTCGCCAAAGCCGGCTGCCTCGTTATTGCTGCCGCACGAAGAGTCGACCGCCTCAAATCTCTCTGCGACGAGATAAACGGATGGGGATCCTCGGCCTCGGTTTCCTCGTCGTCGGTCAGAGCCGTGGCAGTGGAGTTGGATGTGAGCGGAAAAGGGGCGGAGATTGAGCCGAGAGTGCAGAAGGCGTGGAACGCGTTTGGAAGGATTGACGCGCTTGTGAATAACGCTGGGTATAGAGGTAATTCGAATGGTTTTTGGGATCATGGAAGGTTTTATATCATTTTGGTCATGAAGGAATGAATGTATTTGTTCTTCTATCTGATGGATAAACTTAAACAGGAGAAACGAAGTTGAATCTCTGATTAGTTATTGAAGGTGGGAAGTAAAGGATTTAGGAGCGGAGACTCGAAAAAAGTTTTTTTTTTTTTTTCTTATTGAAAGCTTTAAGAGAGAAAAATTATTCATTTACGCAAGAGAACGAAGGAGTGGATCGAAAATTTTCTTTCCACCCATACCCAAAATACAGTTAACTACTAAATATTAATATTTAATATTAAATTGCTATTCAATCTCAAAAAATTATTCACTTATTTTTTTATTGATAATTTAAGCAAATTATTTTTTTAATTAAAGAAAGGGTAATTTGGATATTACAAAAAATTCAATTAGGTGAATTCATTCACCTCTCTTTTGGCCTTTTTTATTTTTTGGGAAATTTACATACATACCAGACAATTCTTCTGCATTTACATATTTCATACTCAAACTTGAATTTTATAAAACTAGCACTTTCCTTATGCTCAAAAAAGTGCATTTCACTGAAAAAAAAAGTAGTATTTTGATGTAATAATAAAGATTTAGGTCTTTTAAGAAAAATTAAAGTTTGGAAAAATAATGAAATTCATGTAATTGCGTATGTATGTAAATCCCCCTTTTTTTTTTAACAAAAATCCTCACAATAGAGGAAAATCTGTCATCTTTTAACATTTTTCTTCCCATTTTCTGCTATCAATCAAATAAAATATTTTTTTTTCTCTGAGTTTTAAAACACAATCTGAATGTGAGTGTGAAGTACTACTAAAGTTTGTTGAAATAATGGTACTAACTCCTAAGTTTGATCCTTTACCAGAGGCATTACTGTTATTAGGGGAAGATCCTGTTATTAGAATCATTAAATTACGTGTTTTCTTGAAAGTAAGCATTTTGACCTGTTTCTAGTTTAGGGTTTATGAAAACCTCTTTTGTATGGCAACTCAGGAAGTTTGCCAAGTAATTGCATAATGATTATTCTCTTAAGATATACTGCATTCTTCTTTTATTCAATGTTATTTGCTTTTGAATGTTGTTAACTGTTAAGTAGTTGAAGAGCTTCATAATTTCTGAGTCATCTAATTTTTAGAGCTGCAAGATTTTGTCTTTGTTTTGGATGTTAGGAAATTCAGTGAAATGGAAGCAAAGAAAAGAGTTAAAAAGATTAATTCATAAATTATTGTAGGTTTTATTTCATTGTCGCACTTTTTGTGAATCCAAACAAAACAAAACCCAAGTAGACAAGAAAAAGTTGTCTCTTTATTGAGAAGACCTACAGATTACAAATTCTAATGCAACAATGGAGACAAGTAAGCATTGATATAGGACCACACTCTTAAAATACATGTCACCTTTTATTTATCTTTATTAAATTTGGATGTTCATTACGTCTTGGTTCTCCAGATCTAACTCCTTGAGCACTTGTTCCACAAAAATGGTGCCTGAAGGCATCTTTCTTTTCATCCTTATTTTTTTATCATTTTTTCACCATTTACAGCATGATGGGTTGGAAATTGTTCAGTCTAGCGCCTGTAAAAATGCGGACCAGTAAACAGCTTATTGTTTCCATGTAAATCTGGATTGTTTGTTTTGGGTCTGATCTTTCTGAAATGGTTGTTAGTTCCTTTGTATCTTGTTGTTAAGAACTTGAAAACAATTTCTAGTTTTTCTTAGTGCTTAAAGCTTGAAAAATCTACAAAATTATCTACATTACGCATCAGATTTTCTCTAAGAATACTAGCGTATGGCATAACTACTATCAAAGCCTTATTAGATTTCCTTACAGTTTCTTATTTCCTGCTGTCATCTTCATGTTCATGTGATTCCTTTGACATGATTAATGACATTGTCATGATTAAAACCTTTACTAAATAAGCTAGTTGGAACTCAAACTCAATTTCAAGTAAAACATTGCTTGATATTTTCTAGTGCCTATTGCTACTATGCTTTTCTTGTCTCAGGTAATGTCAATTCTCCACTAGATTGGACTGAAGATGAATGGCATAGCAATCTGTCGACTAATTTAACTGGCTCATGGCTGGTTTCTAAATATGTTTGCAAGCTCATGCGCGATGCTAAAATTAAGGGATGTGTGATCAATATGTCGTCCATTGGTGGAATTGAACGCGGACAGTTACCTGGAGGCTTGGGTTATGCTGCTTCAAAAACTGGTCTTAATGCCATTACCAAGGTAATTCAGAGCCATATAAATATCAAGTTACTTTTCTATGTATTAGTTTAAAAATTGTTCTTTGTCCATAAAATATATACCTTGTGAAATGTCTAAGAATATCATAGTTGGTAGTTTTGAATGTGACTAAAATCATGTCTTATACTATCCTAAGGCCTCATTTGGTTTCTTGAAGTTAGAAAACACTTAAAAATGTGTAATTTGTTAAATCCATCATTTAATTGGATGTAGTTAGATTGATTTCAAACTCCACAAATCTCCTCAAGATATAATGATTTTTTTTTTCACATTAGAAATAACTGAAAACAAGATCATCATTTAAAAGGCATGTTTTCTATATGCAAACAACCAAATGAGCCCTATGATCATTCTTGACTACTGTTATTTTACCTCCATCCATGATAGAAACGCAGCATGGTAACTGATCGCAGTGGTTTGGCATCAATTTTTATTTATTTTCTGAGCTTAAAGAAGCTGCTGGCAAAGAAGTTTTCTTAAAGATTCATATTGAAGCAAGGAACGTTTGTTCACGGTTTTATTTTTATTATTATCATTGTGCTGATCCTTCAAATCAAGTAACAAAACTGTAGGAATTTCAGCTTTAGAACTGAAGTCCTAGAGCTGTCATTTGCAGTAATATGCGTGGTTTACTGATTTAATAGACATTCCCATCCTTAATTGCAGGTGATGGCTTTGGAACTCGGTGTGTATGGTATACGTGTGAATTCCATAGCACCTGGGTTGTTTAAATCTGAGATAACTGCAGGGCTCATGCAGAAGGACTGGCTGGAGAGAGTAATGAAGAAGACAGTACCGTTGAGAACCTATGGAACATTAGATCCTGCCCTAACCTCTCTTGTGCGATATTTGATCCATGAGTCCTCAGAGTATGTGACCGGAAACATCTTCATAGTCGATGCAGGTGTCACCCTCCCAGGCTTTCCCATCTTCTCCTCACTTTGAACATTGCTTCTGTATCTTTATGGCTTCTGTTTCTAGACATGGAACTAAAGTTTTCCCTATTTATACAGCTGAAGATTGAATAATTTTCCGTTAAGATATGTAGTTTTATTTGACCCTTTGATGATTTTGGATCTGAATGCTAGTTTTGTGCTCTTGTTGGCTAAAATTCATGCATTCTAGAGCAATGATGAATATGAGAATGAAGATAATTTGCAGGAGAACACGGTAGAAAAACATGAGATAAAAGTCTTTTGTGGCTCAGTGACATTCTCCTATGTGCACTACTGCATAAAGAGCTGTAGGATACAGAATATTCACTTGTAAAATTATCTTTTTTGCTTCTGTCTTCCTAGTATTCAAACTTGAGCACAATTTCTCCACCGTCTGCTTATTGAAGATAGAGGAAAGCCTACCACATCTTATATTGGACTATCTTGTCGGTCATCGACCCTATTGACAACACCGATTTTCAATAATACTTCAATGTTAATTGATCACCCAACAAGGAACTCTCTCTATATGGCAACAATCACCATAGTTATCAATCTTAGATCACTATACTAACCACCATTTTGATCTCCACCTCTACATTTGGCTGAATAATGCGAAAAATTGAGAGATGCCTTTCAATTTCATGTAAACATCTCCTTTTATAAGCTTTGGAGATGTTAGGTATTAAACTTGTACAAAATATGTAGATCTATAGATGGCATAACATTGTAAATCATATATTTATAAATGTTAAGTGGAATTTTCATGATCAATGAAAATATATTCTTTCATGTAACATCGATCAACATAACTATTAGTCTCTGATCACCTCACTATCTCTTCGATCTTTAACTCTAAGTAGCTAATGATGTAGAATGAGAGATGCCCTTCAACATCATACATCTTCACATGATCAACCAAATGACACTTTTAAATGGCACTTCTATAAATAACATATAAAAATATCTGACTTTATGAATCATATGACCTAACATACCACACCATTACATGACCAACCAAATGACACTTCTATCCTGATACTTAAGGAATTCATAGAAATTAAAAATTTTTAGTTCATTTTTAACAAAGAGCTTTAACTATTCGAACTGAATAAGGTAAGAAATACAATAAAAAAAGATCATAAATAACATAAAAACAAAGAAAATATTAATGGATAGTTTATTACTAGAGTTAAAAAAAAAATAGTGGAGAGGGTTAAAATGTGAGGCATTTTCATCATATTTTCTGTTTTATAAATCGACATATGAAGCAAGTTTTTTTCTTTTTTATGAAATAAAAATATTATTTCAACTAAAGATAAAATCTTATGACATAGGAAGAAATAACAAATTTTATATACTGAAATAATTTTAGCTCAAAATATTAAACATTTTTTGCTGGCATTCTGAATTACATGTCGACATGCTAAGGGTTGTTTGAGATCAATTTTATTTTATATTTTTTTGTTTTTATTTTTATGTTATTTTTTAAAAATATATTTATTTGATGTATTTTTTATGTATTTTTATTTTTTATTTTCAAAAATAAATAACATTATTTTTAAAAATACTCAAAATAGTTTTTAGATGTTTTGAGTATTTTTAAAAATAATAATTGTTGAGTGTTAGAAAAGTAGTTGCGGTAGAATAAAATTTTATGCCTTAATCTTATTGAAAAATCTAGCACACACAGATATTTGAAGAGAGACAAAGGAATTTTACTGAAAAACTCTAAAGAGAGAAAAATCACGTCCTGGCAATAAAAATATTTCACTATATATCTACTCTGGAGTATCAAAATTTAAGTTTTCCCGGTAACAAGATTACAAAGTTGTATGTGTGAAAGCTTGATAATGGGAATCCTAGAATCAGGTAACAACAACTATGCAGCGATAGTTGGGTTGTAATAGTTGTTGGTGGTAGTCGGCGATAATCAATGATGATTCGATGATTATTGGTGATTGCGGTTAAGCGGTGGTGTCGATGATGGTGGTGGTGACCAACAATAATAAGCGGTCGCGGCCGGCTGGTTAGCGGTGGCGACCCCTCGGTGGTCAGCGCGACCGTGATAGTGGTTGAGCGGTAGCCGACCGGCGGTTAACAGCAGTAGTGGCCCGACGGCAGCCGGACGATGGTCGACGGCACGATGTCGATGTGTGGCCCGGCGAGTGGACGGCGATGGTCGATGCGACCGGCGGCAGTGGTTAGCGGTGACCAATGGCGGTGGTCGATGCGCGAGGACCGGCGTGTTAAGCCGACAGCGGCAAAATGGTCGGCGGCTGTCGATTGTATACGATTATGCTTGGAGGTTCTTCGCAGCTCTCTTCTCTTTAGCATGAGCTCCCCTCATGTGAAGAATGAGAGGTTATTTATAGATTATGAGAGTGATACCTCTGGAAATACAAGAAAAATCTAAACCGCTTCATCGGACGACTCAAAATGATTCCTTAGATCATCTGATGTATTTTAAATATTTAAGTGCTCAAATGAAGTCAGAATTACGAGATCTTAGCCTTGTTAGATCCGGCTTGTCAAGACGCTCGATTTGATTATAAACACTCAATATTTAAGAGTTATTTAGGGATTCGGCTTATATCTCAAAGTTTTTAATGATATTTTAAGTGTTTGATCCGGGGTAGTCTCGACACAAGATCAAATTACTTTCGATGTCAAGATTTGTGCTTCAACTAGTATAGTTTTCAGTGACATATCAGTTGTCCCCCTATTTTTAGATGTCATTATCTCTATCATCTAAAAATACACGTCAAATAATTGAAAATAATAACTTATTCAATGTTAATGAAATTTGCGGGTTCATTAACATTTGCGTCACATATAGTTTGAGAGAATAGATCTTCATGGGTGCACAGGATTATGATCATGGAAGCAGGTGCAGGGCCGTGGGGATGCGGGTGCGTGCGGGCGCTCACGGGAGTAGGGCTGCGGAGCCATTATAGTTGGAGAGGGGAAGTTGTGACAGAGTTGACTTGACTGTTGCGACGAGTTACTGAGTCAACACCCCATTGCAGGCACTGTATATTATGATCCGATCGACCCAACAATTCATTTATCTTTCAGGATGAGTCAGGCACACGCGCAGACATGTATGCCACTAAGGTGGTTGTGGTGAACATTTTTCAAGGAGTCCTACATCGATCTCACGGATCAGGTGTTTACCAAACATTTACGAGCATATGTACTGTTCCTTTTGGGGAGTT
Source organism: Cymbidium sinense (assembly GCA_021442155.1). Lineage (NCBI taxonomy): Eukaryota > Viridiplantae > Streptophyta > Magnoliopsida > Asparagales > Orchidaceae > Cymbidium > Cymbidium sinense. The sequence continues at coordinate 268,411,562 of CM038215.1, forward strand.
TTTTACTGTCAGATACTTCAGGTTCAGAGGTGCACTTGCAGTATCTCCCTTCATTAGAATATCTAGATACATTTAATACACTCTCGGTAGCGGAGTCTTGCACACCCATACATGGAGTCGCATGAGTCAAGCCAGGGGAGGGCCAACATGGTTTGGTTGTCTTCAACCTCAGACTGGTCTTGGGAGCGACTTCATATTGGGAGACCAATATTACATGTCCTCTATCCTCAGGAGCTTGATGGGCTGAGCATTGGTTTCAGGTAAGGAAACTAAAGTGATTTTCAGTTGGTTTAATATACTGATTTGATAAATAACTGATTTCTACATGAAAACCGGTTTAATCAGGTGGAATGAACGGTATGTGCGGCAGATGCCCATTGGAAATGTTATGTTATATCGGGAAGAGCTTGATGGACTACTACTGAGTCATGTACTAATCTTAAATTGTAATGTCTATTTTTTTGAATTTTAACTCAGTACTGAGTAATATCTACTCATACATGCAGGTTACTTGGGAGTCGTATGATATTTTGATCAGAGCTCGCTTATCTAATATTTGTCTTGCTGGCGAGGCTATATGGCTAGCACGTGTTCCCATTATCAGTTGGAAGAGGGTGGAGTGGTACCTTCCTGATAGAGTTCTTCATCAGTTTGGACACTTACCATGCATTGATGTCGCGCCGATGGATCCCAGCTTCAAAAGAATTAATGGTCGAGGGAAAGCTGATACTGATTGGGTTTAGTACCATCAGCTGTACATCGCTACTTGGGAGGATAGAAGGGATCACATTGTCGATGTCGATGACACTAATGTAGATGGACAACAAGCCCTTCATTGCTACATGTTATGGTTCAGTCGTGTTAGATTGTATCGGAAGGCCCATCCGATCCACCATCTTATCCCGCCGCCATGTAAGATAATAGTACTGACTACAAATTTTCTTAAGTATCTTTGTTTAAATTTTTTATAGTAACATTTTACATTTGGTTAATACAGGCGAAACATACCTCAGCGATGGAGGACATCTTCTAACCTTTCTTTGGACGTTCAGGTGACTCAGACTTACAGATGGCTGTAAATAGGTATGAGAAGATATATCATGATTTTAGATTGTGCACGCACTTTAGTGATTATAGGCTTCATCATGTCGCAACATACCATATGCCACATGAGTAAGATTCAGCTCTAACTACACAGACAATAGACATGGGTGCATGGCCATCTAGTTATGTTGATCCAAGGCCTTCCACTTATCGGTGCTCCTCACCTCAAAGATCATACAACGTTGCACCTTCACATTGGGTGCCTTTAGAGACTCATAGGTAGAATGGATTGATGTTGCAGCCGTGATCGTGGATCACATGATGTCTCCCATCAGTTGCGTGATCGTCCATTGAAGCCACCTACACACTACACTCTAGGTAGTGCTGCGATAGCGTATAGACGTCACCGTAGGCGATAGTTTTCGGGGATCTATGTGTATTCTGTGTACTTGTAACTGGATTTATTTAATATATGAATGAAAATTCTTATGTGTATTTTGTGTACTTGCGCAAATCGTTCATATAAAATAGTTTATTATTTCATTTACTACAAGGTAACTCTTTCAAAAAGTATTTTAAGTAGTTTTAATTTCTTGATTTGATACTATTACTGCTACTATTACTGAAAGATTGAATTTACAGTTGCAGATTACAGACAAATACAACTTTAGTATTTACTTCATATTATTATAGATAAATATAGCTTCCAGCGTACAGACAAATACTTCTTACTTTAAAAAATAAAAAAAAGACAGCGGGCTAGTCGCTCGTTAATCGGACGACTAGCTCGCTCGACCTAAAGCTAGTCGCCTGTTAATCAGGCGATTGGCTTTAGGCGAAACTAATTAGCAGGCTGGTTTTAGGCCGAGCGAGTATAGCCACCTCAGCGATGAGGTGGTTGATCAGTTGCCCTTTAAATGGGCATCTGTACCTAAAGTTAATTTTTTTATATATACTTAAAATTTAAATTTATATTAATTTAATACTTATTTTAAAGAGAACTTTTGTCAGATTCCAGCTCTCATTGCTTATATATTAAACTACATATTATGAATGCTTTAGCCTGTTAATCAGGCGATTGGCTTTAGGTCGAGGTTGCGATTAGCAGGCTGAGGCGAGTATAAAATGCCGGCGATGGTGGTTGATCAGTTGCCCTTTAAACGGACATCTGTACCTAAAGTTAATTTTTTTTATATATACTTAAAATTTAAATTTATATTAATTTAATACTTATTTTAAAGAGAACTTCTTTATTAATCTAAGTTATTTGTCAGATTCCAGCTCTCATTGCTTATATATTAAACTACATATTATGAATGCTTTCTTTTATAGCATAGAATACAACACCATAACTCTTCGATCTCTTTTGCAAAGAAGAAAAAAAATGTCATCAATTTTACTGCAATTATTTTTATCATTTGTGAACAAAATTGATCATGAACTCTACTTCAACAATTTTATGTCAAATCAAATATCAAAAGGGATATAAGAAATGTGCTCTGTTGAGCAGAAGAATCTGATGCTGGGCACTATAATCATTAGGGCTGCAAACGAACCAAGCTGAGCCAAGCATGTATGTGTTCAAGCTTGAGATTATTTAATATTATCGAGTTCGAGCTCGATTCGAGCTTTTAAGAATAGTGTTCAAGCTTGAGCTTGTTTATCATTATCGAGCTCGAGCTCGATTCAAATTGGATTATTGAGCTTGTTAATGAGCAGCTCGTTTAGTAAAATAAATGAGCTTTAATCAATCCTTAATCAAACTTGTTCACGAGCAGCTTGTTGAGAAATATACATGAGCTGTATCAATTAAAGCTTATTAAGCCTAAAAAAATAATAATTTGAATAATATTATTCACAAACAAGCCATAATTGAGCCGTAATCAAGTCATAATCGAGCTCCTTAGCGAGTTTGTTCACAAGCTTTAAATGATAATATTTATGAACATAAATGAACGAGCAACCAATTTGTTGCTTTTTCTCGAGTATTTCAAAAAATATTCAAGCTCGTTTGATTAGTTAATCAAATGAACATGAATGAGCTCTAATCGAGCCGAGCCACGAGTAGCTTGTCGAACGCTTAGTTCATTTGCAGTCCTAATAATCATCTTTTCAAAGCCATTTTTAACAGAAAATTAAGGTTGAAGAAACGCTCTTGCGACGGCCTTACGGATCCAGAAATCCAGTATATAGCTTATAGACACTATGCTTTGAAATTGGGAATAATTAGATGATCAGACTCTGACTCTAAAAGAATCAATAAAGTTAACCCGACATGCCCACCATCTCTTAGCTCAGTTGGTTGACGAGTATGGTCAGGAACCTCCCGGACCGAGTTTGAATCCTCTCCAGGGCGGAGGCGCCTATACCTAAGGTGGGAAAAGTAAGTGGGAACCCGACACGTGTGGGTGATGAATGTAGTCACAACGACATCTCCACCCACAAGATGGGTGGGGTGTTGGGTGAATACCCATTGCAAAAAAAAAAAAAAAAAAAAACCGACATGTGAGATGAACAGTAAGCTACGTCATTAAGCTAGAAAAGCTGAGTACTTGCCTCGTATTTGCTCTGCAATACTATATTCAACTCAATCAAGAAGATTGCTGGACAAATCAATTATCACAACAACAAAAATAAGTATAAAATTGTGAGTATCATTTAATCTTATTAATAAAGATCTTGAAAATTATTATTAAGATTTTGAATTTGAATTCTAACTACATCATATCAAAGTCCTATTTTATATGACCAAATCATCTATGGCGACTCTCTCTAATTTTATCTACCACTAAAGCTACTCCAACTTTTTCCTGAACATACAAATTTCGCATTTTATCTCTAAGAGTAAAGTCACTCATCCATCTGAGCACCCTCATCTTTGCAACATTTAACTTAGTCTCCGCATCTTCTTAGACTTGGTGGCAAAAAAAAGAAGAAGAAGAAAGAAGTGTAAAGGCAGTCTATGTTAGATATTTCAAAAATAGAGAAAAGTATTGATCTACAATGCGTAAGAGAACTCCTTGGACTTGAATAAATAGAATTTCACATGAATTCTTGTATTTTATGGCTTCTCTACAGGTCTCATAGATAATTATTTGTGTAAACAATCTTCAACAAAAATTACTGAGTCCAGGAAAATTTAAGGTACTGCTAATCTAGGAATATCAATGCTTATAAATAGGAAATCATCTATTTATGTACCGGCATGGGGACTAAATTTCTTCTGCATACTTTGTTATTGCTTTTCTAGAGTTTCCCACTTTATTTAAAGAAACCATCCTTGTAAAAAGAAGTAAAATAGCATGTTGGTGATTCCTCTATATGGAATTCATAAATAAAACAGTAAGCATACATATATGTACATGCTATGTGTCACAATATATTTGATTAGTTTAGATAAAATATCAATGGAGCAAAAGCATAGTTCAAAATCCAAATATCATTCCTAACTCCCCAAAGACATAACCTAAACCGAAAAATTCCTTCTTTCCATGGTGGGGGGTGGCCGGCGGTCACCTCCTCTTACAAGGGACAAGGCGGCTAGGAGGGAAGGCCGAGAAGGTGGCAAGAAGGAGAGGGGCCATGGCAAGGATGTGCTAGGGATGGACAAGGTTTTTGGTGCAAGAGATGATCGGGTTGGTGATGATTTTGACATGGAAATGCATGGAGAAGGTGGCGACCTGTCCAAGGACCATGCAAGGCTTCTCCGGCAAGAGGAGGTGCTTGGGATGACAAGTGGTGGTGCTGGTTTGGCCGGAGGAAGAGATTTTGAAAAATCCAAGGTCTCGGCTACTGTTCACTCTGCGGGTACTGTAGACTCTGCTCCCAGACGCGGCTTTTTTGAGCGGAGGACAAGGGCGGATGTCCCTGTGGCCCGGCCAGCTGGAGGAGCCGGCTACTGGCAGCGCCATGTGAGTCATTGAGCGAGCGGGCGTTCAGAAGCGGGTCCGGCGCGACTGGCGGAGCTTCGGCTGAGATCACGCAGCGGCGCTGATTCTGAGACGCCTGAGCGCTGAGCTGCGGCCCCATAGGCTGGCCTTAGCCACGGCACTATTCACTCTGGCCTGCGGGGAGGAAGCCAGCGGACAAGCCAGGATGCCATCCCGACACTGTTCACTCTACGGCCTGCGCTGGAGGAAGCCAGAGGACAAGCCAGCAAGCCATCCAGAGCACTATTCACTCCGCGGCTGGCCAGATTTCTGCACTTTTGGCTAGACATGCTGAAATGGCCGATCAAGTGGCCAATGGGGATGATGATATGGATGATGATGGTGAAGATCAAGATGGCCTTGTTAAGGCCAACAACACACAAAAGGGCAAAACTGAAAGCATGGAGGGGCTTCAACTTGGCCAAGGTATGTTCTATAATGAGCATGATATGAGTGATGTTAGGGCTTGTTGCCCGGGCCATATGGATAAATTTTCAAGTGGGGATCATGCTGAACACCCAAAGGAAAGGGGGGAGGCTGACCAAGATGTCTCAATGGAAGATGACATCGCTCCAAGACAATGCACACAAGGTGTTTGCACAAATGCCAAGGAGAACCCGAGCACCTTTGCTTGGGGTGTGCTTCAAGGATTGAACAAAGGGAAGGGCAAGGCTACTACCAACCCCTTGTTTGAAGACAATAGCCTCCCTAGAGAGGCTCTTCCTAGAACTTCAAATGGTGTTAGCTCTCGGCCAAGGGAGGGCAATGATCAAGCTAACCCTTGGAAGAAGAAGGAGTATGTTAAATTGGGGCCTGTTGATAAGAATGCAGCACTCATAGAGGATGTCATTACTATTCTGCTGGATGACCAAGCTGTGGATGATAATCAAGTGAAGCTTGAAAGAGCACTTGTAGGAAAGGTGTTGGGGAGAAGACCACCCTATTTCTACCTTAATGCACTGCAGAGGAAGTGGAGTAGATGGGGCTTTCAAATTGATTATGGTTGCTCAGTTGCTTTGTATGCATCTTTGAAACTCGAGGCTAAAGATGCGCTTTGATGAATGGGCCTTGGTTGTGGAAATGTCATTGGGTTGGATAAGTGGACTCCCACTTTCAATCCCAAATCTTTTGATGGGCTCTCCTCTCCGACTTGCGCTTCCCTAACCTCCCCTTTCTTTGGGACAATACTAATATTGCCGATCGCTTCCTTCATTGAGAGCCACTGGGTGGACCACCCAACAAACTCATGGGGCAAAGCATGTTTGCTGAGTATGCATCGCTTGATCTATCACAAAACTCCCCACAGTTTGGATCCATGGAAGAAATGGAAGGTTTTTCCAACGGGTTGAGTATGAGGGGATTACTCAACTCTGTTTTGCTTGTGGAAAGGTGGGACACAAGGTTGACTCTTGTCCCACCAAGGGAGTTCCTCCAGCTGCTACCACTCATGGTAAGACTTCCGCTCCTTCTCCTGTTCAGACTAATGTGCAGGAGTCTATGCAGAACTTAGCCCAGCCTGCTACTACTGAGAAGGGGGAATGTAGCACTACTAATCAAAATCCTACCAATGGAAAAAATGTCAGACACACAGACTACTTCACCACCATTACCTGGCGGAGTCCACTTTCCAGTATGGTCAAAGGGTGTGGTCACCGAGAAAGAAGAGAACTAACAACAAGCAGCAACAGATTAACTTACAGAAGAAGGAAGGTGGGAAGCAAGGCCATAGGAGTGGCCAACCTACAGCTACTCAACCCCCGGGAAGAGCTCCTCTTCAAGGAGCACCTTTAAAGCAATCCCTCCCTACTGCTGAAGCCTCCTCAGCTCCTATATTCCAAGCCAAAGCCACAATGGAGAAGCTCAAAAAGCCAGTGAGGGAGAAGGCAACCACCCAACCTACCACAAGGTCTAGGATGTCTCAGCCCACTTTGAGAGGGAGGTGCATTGGGGCCAATTGAGGCCAACTCAAAGAAGAGGAAAAAGATACACCAATCATGGAGGATAAATCCCCATGGTGACTTAATGTCATCGACTTTTTTGAATGTAGGGGTGCCCCAGAAGACTACGGCAACTACACGCCACCTTATGTGGTAACAATCTCGATTATTGGCTTACTTGAAACCGATTGAGTGCATCTCAAGACATGAAGTGGACAAAATGGCGGATCAACGCGATTTTTTGTAAGCCCTCAAATGGGCTGGAGGCATTATCATCCTTTGGAGAAAGGATATTGTGGACTTCTCCCTCGGTTATTTCACCCCTTGTTTTGGGCACTGTTCCTTGCCCAATGGCATTAGGTGGACTATTGGTTGGTCTATGCCAACAAGAGTTATCTTACGGGACCTCGAAAACCATCAAGGACAATGTGGATCTTCAAGCTCCCATGGCTATTGGGGGTGACTTTAATTGTATCTTGGCTCAAAGTATCAAGAAGGGTGGGAGGCCCTTTCATTATAAACTTGCAACACAGGAGATGGAGGAGTGTATGGCTTTGGCAGATTTGTATGAGTTGGAGTTTGTTGGCCCAAAGTTCACTTGGACCAACAATAAAGATGGCTGTAGGATCAGCCGGTCGTCTTGATCAACTCTATGGCTTCACCATCGGGATACCAAGGTTCGTCACTCGGATCGCCGATCATGCTCCCCTTCTTCTTCCTCTTTCTGGGCCTATAGCTGAAGCCCCCCAGGATGGTTAAGGTTTGAAGATACTTGGCTCTCTTATCCCATGAGTTGGAGGCTGGTTTGGAAGAACTGGCAGAAGGAAGACTTTGGCTCAAAGGCTGCAATTCTCCATAGAAAGAGTTGTCGTACCCTACGATCTCTCTTCCATTGGAGTAAGAGTATGTTGAAGAACCTCCACTCTCTCCAGATTGACTTGGAAAAGGACATTACCTCTCTCCAAACTCTTGATTGTTCGATGATGGACTCACTCCCAAGAAGGGGAGCTCACTCTAAGGTTATTGAGCTTAACTCTACATTGGCTGTGGGGTGGAGACAAAGGGCTAAAGCTAGATGGCTCAAGGATGGAGATGGGAACACTCATTTTTCCATACGGTTCTCGCCGGACAGGACCAGATTCGCTTGCAATCGGTGGATGGAGGTATGATTGAGAACCCTTCGAGATTTGATATTTTCACTTCCTTCTTCGTGCAAAATGGGTTGAGGGGATGTCTCCCTTGATGGTTGGCCTATTCTCGCCTATAGAGGCAGTTTCCTCAAATCTCTCCTTGAAGCCCCTGAGATCAAGATATTTGGGAGGCAATTCATTCTATGGGGAGTAACTCACCGACTCGATGGGATCAGCCTCTTTTACAAGCATTTCGGCCTTGTGTGAAGAAGGATGTCGTTCTTCGTGAGTTCTTTGAACTTGATCATATGGAGGATTCATGGAAGGAGACACTTATTGTTCTCATCCCCAAAGTTATTGGGGCTAGCACTCCTTCCAAATTTATTCGCGTGCCGATCTATAAAGTGGTGGCCAAGATTTTGGTGAACAGGTTGAAGCATTTACTACCTCTCCTTGTTTCAAGAACAAGGTGCTTTTGTGCCCTGAGAGGAACATCTCTCACCATGCTCTCCTTGCCCAAGAAATCATCAACAAATTCCAAAGATTCTTCTTCCCGTGTTGGTTTCATGGCGATTAAAGTTGATATGGAGCAAGCTATGATAAGATGAGTCATTACATTGAGCAAGATGCTCACCTTGATGGGGTTCCCGATAGATTGATGTGGATTCTACAAGTGTCACTCACCCTAGATTCTCCATCTTCAATGGTAGAAGGTCTCCCGGATTGACGCAGTGTGGATTTAGGCAGGCACTCTCACCTTACCTTATTCTATGTTCGAGCTTTCTTTAGCTTTTAAGCGAGAGGGCCGAACCCGGTATGACTGTGAAGACTGGAGGTACCTCCTCTAATCTCTTATATCGATGACATTCGATTACCTCTCAGGCCTCTATTCTGCATGCCAAGCAAATTAAAGCCATTCTAGATGATTATTGTGGCTGGACGGGCCAACGGATCAACGGTGCTAAGTCCGCCATTCTCTTTAGCAAATCCGTTAAGAGATGGAGTATCTTGGCCTTAAGTTGGCTATGAGGAAGCTCTACAAGCATGATTTCAGTTCCCTGATTCAGCGGGCCAAAGAGAAGATTATGTCCTGGGGAACTCGACATCTCTCCTATGCAGGCTGGGCTACCCTTATTTCCTCAGCTCTTATACCAGGTTCGGTTTATCAGCTAACACATACAACTATTCCCTTGAATGTGTTGCGGATCAGGTTATGTAGGTCCTTCACATGGGACAAGAGTCCCACTCGGAGGGGCATTCACTATGTCGGTTGGTACCTTGCTTTTTTAAGCATGGGGGCTTGGTTTTCACTCCACGCTTGGGCCCTCTCAGGCAAGGTTGGCTTGGGATTTTCTTGAAGCCCACTTACTTCACCACGGCCATTGCGCTATGGGGAAGATATTTGGAGTGGAAGCTTGAAGAGGGGACTCTAAGACTTGTCATTCTTAGTGGGGCTCAAAGTCTTGAACCTCTCATTCATTTGGAAGATCGTGATGGCGAAAGTTCAGATTTTGGATCACACATGGTTACGATTGTTCCAGCTTGAGACCGACTTTCTTAGATGCACTAGCCGAGGATCGGTGCACGCTTCATCCATATGGACAGACATGGGATATTACAATAGAGCGATTTTGGCGAGGATCTTGTGAAGCACATTACCAAGGTGGAGCTTCATTCAGACTTAGATGAAGACAGACCAGAGCTTCTTCACCTCCCTTTGGGGAAATCTCTAACAGCGCTGGCCTTTGATGCCCTCTTCCCCTTCCCCCGCTAGCCACTCTTGGCTACAAAAGTTCCGTTTGCACCCGTGAGAGAAGTTTTTCCGGTGGCATCCTGAATGCCTTACCAACCCTACCACTCCACTCTCGAGGTCTTCGAGGAGACTCATTGCCCCGGGGCATGGAGATTGAAGACTGATCATATCCTCACTACACGCTCTCTTACTTCCTCATCATGTTTTGTCCTCTTGGGAGTTAACCTCCCCTCTTTCTAATGCTCATGATCTTTGCATTCGAACGGACCACCAAGTCAGACATGGCTTGGGGTAGAGTTTATGCAGATGATATATCAAGTTTGGAGGACAAATGCAAAGACACATGGTAGCCAACATGGGACACCAAAGGTCATTCGCTACTATTTTGGAGGCTTTTACAAATGCATCTACCTTTATTAGGGGCAATGGGGCTCCACCAGCAGTTGTCCACTCCCCTTTCCGACTCCCCCCTCGGATGGCTAAAGGTGAATGTAGATGGTACTCTCTCCTCTCCTCGGCGCATTGGAGTTATTTTCGTGGATGATCGGTGACTTCATCAAGGCTGCGTATCCAGTTCTCCATCGGGATAGTGCTTTCATAGAAATGCGCTATGCTGTTAAGAAGCTTGTTGACCCTTGGATGTATGATGAGTACAAGGGCATCATATTGGAGGGGACAACATTTAGTGTTGTCAATTTACTTAGGAAGACCATGCGTGACTTTCGGTCTTCTCTCCTCAGAAACTCGGGCTTTCTTTCTAGATTCCACCAAGTTCTGTTCTCACACGTTGTTTGTGAATGTTGGGAGTAATAAGACTCAATTATGAAACATCTCGTAACTTCTATTTAGGGGTTGTTTGATTGCCTGAAAAAAGAATAAAATGTATTTGGATTAGTTTAAGTTATTTGGTTGAGAATTTTATAAATTCATTAATTTATTTATTTTTTGGTTAAATAAATATAATATAAAATATTTTAAAGATTTTGGACGGTAGTGGTGGCGGTTGTGGCGGACACTAGGCCAACGCTGTTAATATTCAGATACATCTTTTCGTTATAGATATATTTAGAATTTATAAATTTGGGTGAATTCTAAATATACCAAATTATAACTATCTGAAATCATTCATTCAAACTTTTAGATTTTTCTTGCTCATATCAAATGCCAAAAAAACTAAAATCCTTGCATTTATTTTACTTTTTGATTCCAACCAAATAGCATCTTAATTAATCTCTTCTATTATTTTCTAGTTTAGAAAAAAAGTTAAAGAAAAGACTATATGAAAAATAAATGACATATATTTTAAGAAACTTTATATAAATTGTAAACTTATTCATTGCATTCAACTCATCCAAGAAGTATGAGAAATAATGAAAGACGGAACGGTTAAAACTAGCACACATACAACACGACGCTTAAAGCCTCAGTTCAAACCAAACCACATTCTCAACCGCTCACCGGGCATGGACCCAACGGCGCCCCACAAAGACACTTGTTTCCCGCATAAGTTTCCTTCCCAAACTTTCTCGTCACCGGCCCAGCCGGTATCTCCCCGCACAGCTGATTGTCGCTCAAATTCAACACAATCAAATGACTCAACTGGTTTATCTGAGCCGGTATTGAACCATTAATCACATTGCGGTTCAAGTACAAAACACCCAAATTAACCGGAAAACTAACCCGGCTCAAATCAAATCGAAAACGGTTCGAAGACAAATTCATTCTGGTGATCTTCTTCCCCGCACCAAATAAGACCGAGGCATCTCCGTCGAGCAGATTGCTCGACAAATCAATAAACCCCCAATCAATCTCGCCCAACTCAGCCGGAATCTCCCCGACCAGAAAGTTGTTTGATAAGTCTAGTTGCGGAGGCGACGACGCATTGAAGTTTCCGAATGATTTAGGTATTTCGCCGGTGAGATTGTTATGAGATAAGCGGAGGAGTTGGAGGGAATTGAGGCTGGAAAGGAAAGAAGGGATGGGGCCGCTAAGGGAGTTGTTGCTAAGGATGAGAGTAGAGATGAGGGAGAGAGATGAGAGATCAAACCAGTGAGACCAGGGAGATCAGAAGATAAGGTGGTGAGAAGAGGGAAGTGATACGATAGCGTTGAGATGGAGCCGAAGAGGGCGGAGGAGCCGGTGATGCTAAGCGAAATGACGCGGTTGGTGGAGGAGAGGCATTGGATACCGGTCCATTCACAGCAGTCAGTGTCGTTGGTCCAATTGGCGAGGATTTCAGGGTTGTTAAAGGAATTTTTGATGGCGAGGAGGGCGTTTTTGTCGTCGGAGAAGCAGTTGCCGGCGGCGGTGAGGGAAAGGGTTGAGTAGAGGAATAGAAGGAAGATGGTGGAGAGAAGGGGAGGGGAGGGAAAGGATAGAATGGTGGACGCCATGGAGTATGGTGTTTGATTTTCTATTTGGTTTTTTTGAGCTTGATATTAGTATAGCAGAATGGGGAGTATTTGAAGGCTCTGAGAAGGAGGTATCCTGGTTGGAATTTTCTTTTTCACACAGAAAAAAAAGAGAGGTAATTTTCTATATTTCGATTGAATTTATTTTAGGTATATATATATATATATCACATAATTCTTATATATTTACATATTAATATTTATAAAATTAATATTTTTTATGAATAAAATGTGCATTTTATTTTTAAAAATAATAATGATGTTATTTTTATATAATAATAAAATTTTAAATATTATTCAAATAACTATAAAGATTTAAAAATTGATATATAAATATATAAGAATTGTCTGTTATGCACATAAATGCCCTTTTATTTTAAGTTAAAGAATATATATTAAATGATTATTAATATAATATGCTTATTTAAAAATTAATTAAATCTTATTTTGACCTAACTTTTGCTAGATATCTAATCTCTTAATTTTTTTTCATTTGAAATTTGGTTTGATTTTTGGAGTTTGTTGACTGACCAACGCATAAAAGAAAAAAGCTTAGGCGGAATTATTCAAAATGAATGTTGAAACTTTCAATGGAAAATAGATCGCTTCTAAAAAAATTACATATTAATTAATGAAAATATCTGATGAGATGAATTAATAAAGATTATTTTTAAATAATAGTGAATGGTATTTTTTAAAAAAAAAAATTTAATTGCTTCGTTTATAAGAATGATAATGGAGAAATCATTTTGTGTAATTATTAAAGCTGGATAATATTAGTTATCATAAATATATTATATTAAAATAAATAAATGTTATAATCATGCGGCCATGCAATATCAATTTTGACAGAGATATACTTTCTCGACCTATTATTTATTTGATTATAATTACAATAAAATAAATAATTGTTTGCTTTAATATTTTAATTTATTGATCAAATTAGCAAACCGCCGCCGCTGGAATTAGACCGGCAGAATGGTCAAACTGCCGTGGCCCGTCATCTTATTTCGGCGAAGGGTTTTTTTAATGATGAATATTTAAGACTGCTAATTAAAAAAAAACTGCATTCAATTGTTTGATTCGCTCATAAATCTGACTATCTGCTAACATTTCCAATTGACATTAGTTTAATTATATTAAAAATCGCTATAAAATGTATAAAAAATATTATACATATGCAAAAATAAAGCTATTCAAAATCCATCTAGAAGATTGTTTTGAATCTCTGGAGTTTTTGGTGTCCGACGGAGGTGTTCAATAACCATATATTCTTTGAATACTTGTATTCCATATGGTTCATTGTATGTGCTCCAATTTGGTAGATTTTTTATATTTTTATATTTTATGCTTTGATTTTATAGGTTCTTCAATGTGCTAAAATACAAATGCGAAATGAGTATGTTCAGAAAAAAGGAGTAGTTAGGTGGATAAGATTAGAGAGGTAGATGGTTTGGCCGTAAAGTCAGTCGATGGCCGTTAGGAGAGTAGATGCATTAAATTTGACTTATGTTAAGAAAGGTGGAGGTAGACCTAAAAAAACTTAATTAAGATGTATAAAAATGATCTTAGTATCTTGAATTAAATGAGAATTTGACACATAATAGGACACAATGGAGATGAAGGATTTATGTAGCCGACCCCACTTAGTGGGATAAAGGCTTGTTGTTGTTGTTGTTGTTGTATGGACTACTTATTAATAATATTGTCTCATATTTTCTTTTTATTTATATTCTATGATCTATTAACTCTAACTCTTCCTAGAATAACTATAGTCATAACATATTTCTCGAGTATTCAATTTAGTGCACAATATCTGATTATACCTCTTTATTATCTTAGATAGAATAAAATGTCATCATTAGCACGAACAATTTGTAGGAATTTAAGCATTATAACGTTTCATCTGATGATCATTTGCATCAAAGTTTTATGATATACATGTTAGAAAGAGTCCTAAAATATAGTTGAATTCTGCAATATGAGTACAACAGATTTAGAGGTCTACCAAAATAATATTTTCATCTTGACAATAGATTTTTTTTTTTCATAAAAATTTTAGAATTTCTTGTTCTCTTTTTAAACATTTATATATGTGCTAAATTTTTCAATAAAATTAAGACATAAAGTTTTATTCTACCGCTACTAATTTTCTGACATGCAATACTTTTGTATTACATTTAGATATATATCAAAGTTTTTATCAGAAGCACCATAAAATAGTACACGTTTCTCACAAACAATATTGCAAAATTATAATATACATATCTTGTGATATATGTAATTTTGTTGTTTAGAATGTCTTGAATATATTAATGTCATCTTAGACTAATAAACATAATCTAGGGTGACTCATCATGGGCAATGCTCCTCTCTTACAAAATTCTTTTTTAGCACTAATCATAAATTAAGTTAATAATTAGAAGAATTAGTGAGTTTCAAATCCTATCACTACGAAGAGAATAACTTTTAGATAGTAATTTTTTTATAGCAGCTTCACTAATATATATTTTATACAGCTATAGTGATCCTAAATGAAGATAAAAATAATGAATGGATTATATGAAAGCTTCCATAGAAGAATTATAAAAATATCGCATCCAACAGCTTAAGCGTATATTGGGCTGGGCCAATATCTAGTAGGCTGGGCCAAGAGCTGTTGGCAATTTGACATATTTGCAATGTTTGTGTCATAAAAACACATGTCCATGTAATGCAAAATTATTCATGGAATTTCCGAGTTGATAATGTATTTAATCAAAGAATTATATTTTATGATTTCTTTGAAAATTTTAATGATTTTAATCAAATTGATTGCCATATAATGCACGTCTAAATGCTAATTATGCATATTAAAAATTATTTTATAATTTCCCAAATGGTAAAATCTAGTATTTTGTTCTAAAATGCAGTTTTACTGATTATAGCAGTGTTTGTGCATTGGTGTCTACACATAAAAATAAATAAATAAATAAATAAATAAATAAATATATATATATATATATATATATATATATATATATATATATATTTATGCATGTAAGGATTGAGTTTTTAAAAACTCAGGAGAATGTATCGATTTTGAAAATGGTTAAAGAAATATGCAACTTGCGGATGAAAAAGTTGAGTTTTGAAAAATTATGTTATAATTTGTAAAAAGGTTACAATTTATACAATATTAAGAAGTGAATAAAAAAACATCTCAAAAATATGCAATTTATGCATTAAAATGATTTTAAAAAATTATATTATATTTTTCAAAATGTTGTAATTCATATGATATTTATGGAGGAGTTTGAATTATTTACTTAATTTCAAAATATTTGAAGTAATGCAACATTGAGGTGAATTTTAAATAATTGCAATTTGAAACTCATTCTATGATTTTTATGAAATTTGAATGCTTTATGTAATGGAATAAACAAATTTAAAATTACTTTGAAATTTTCTTAAAAATATAGATTATAGAAATTTCAAGGTGAAATTTTATTTAATATGGATAATTTAGGTGATTTATCAAATTCTAAGATATTTATTGGCTATTATTCATGAAAAATATCATGGAAATTATTTTATAACATTTTATATTTTAAAACATGTTAGTTAAAAAAAATAATGAAAATTTTCATGTAAAAAAATTGCATGTCTATTTTAGAGTTTTCATAATACATTTCATACATTTATAAATTTATAAATATAATTAATTTGAATTTAAAATTTTTAAAAATCCATGGAGAAATATCTTAAATTTAAAGTGTGCTTCTCTAATTTTTAAATGAATTTTAATTGGAGAAACTACACAATTTATTCCTCAATAGGTATTTAAATCTAAATGAACAAGTAATCATGCATATACCTATTAAAATCATAAGATTGAATTACAATCACTGATCTAATTGAATGACCATAATTTTACTTAATTATAATTGATTGTTTTTTTTAGTTTCTCTTTGACCCAATAAAACTTTCTACAGTGTATAATTATCATGATATGCTTTAAATTGATTCTTATCTACATGTTGAAAAAGGGATAATTGAGAGCTAGCTTGAAAGAGAGAATTAAGAAGACTTGATTTGAAAAGTGTTGACCTCATTTTTAGAATGAGCTCTCAACCTCTCCATCTTAGACATAGGATTTCTCTTAGACTTTAAGAGTTCATTAGTCTTAAGACACATGTAGTGATTAGGTGGACATGCAACCTAACCCTAGAAGACTTAGAAGAGTTAGCCATAGGAATATATCATACCTTAAGAGTGTTAGGAAAATTTCTTACTCTTAGCTTAAACTATTCCTCACTTTCCTTCTTTCAATTCAAACTCCAAATCAATCTATTTGATTTTTTTCCAAATTTAAATCAATTCCATGATTGAAATCTATGATCAAAATCTATGATTGAAACTCACGATCAAAATCCATCAAAATCTCTAAGCTCAAATTTTCCTAAGTCCTTAATCTCCCCTTAAGGACTTAACCAAAATTTTGATAAAAACCTATTCAAAATTTTGAGATTTTCTCAATATTAATTTATATTCTCATTTATATTCACATATATAAATGAAATACAAATTCAAACCAATCAAACTAAACTCAAACTTCAAACTCAATTCATGAAATTTCCTTAATTCCTTAATTTTCCATTAATGGACTTAGCCTAAATCATGATCAAACCAATTCAAACTCATAGGATTTTCTCAAAACTGATTTATATTCTCATTTATATTCACATATATAATTGAAATATAAATATAAATCAATCAAATCAAATCCTCAAATTAAATTTCCAATTTAAAAATCTTTCTTAAGTTCTTAATTTTCTATTAATGGACTTAGCCTAAATCATCATCAAATCAATTCAAATCCCTCTTCCACTCAATTTCAAGCACATGAGAGGTTGGCAATCCACTCAAGGCTCCCGTCCAATCCTTCAATGGGGGGGGGGGGGGAGATATACTCCCCCTAATTCAACTCAAATCCATCATTCCTCAATTCGACTAAGCCCTAGAGAGTGTTAAGAGAGATCAGAGAGCCTTCTTAAGCATTCTAAGAGGGAATTGAATTTGAGAATTCTCGATTTTCTCCATTGGAAAACAGGGGAGCTCACTTGAACTTCCAACTTTCTCCACACTGAAAATCATTACAATTCCTCTTGCACACTTCCTCTAAGGACCAATCCGAGCACACTCAAGCTTCCTTCGGAGTTCCCATAGCAAGGAGAGAAGCAATTGGATCAAAGCCGTAAGGAGCTTGAAGTGGTGTTGGTCCATAGAGCACTCAACCCAAAAGCCTAAGAATTTCAACAAGGTTTCATCTCCACTAGACGAAGCTACCTCATCGATCTCGAGCGCCGGTGATCACCTCCGACCAGGTATGAAATTTTCTGACCACCTAGCATAGGAGGTGTTGATCTTTTGTGAAAGGAAGTTTCAATTCATGCAAATTCCACCATTGGATGTGCTGCTTATTGGCTTTAGATGGTGTGGGTTAAGTTTTATTTCAATCCGAGCTCAATCGAGCTCGAATCTTCCCTTAGATCATGGATGGTCTCTGTTGATCTAAGGGGAAGAACTGGGGAGATCTTAATCATCCATCCGCACGTTTTGGATGGACGGCTGATATTATTCCCACGCTTAGAATTTCTTTTATCCCTTTAAAAGCGTGGGAGATCTCGGCCGATCTTTGATCGGATGGCGAGATCAGCATCCCAGCCGTAACTTGTTGTGGTGTTTAAGTAGCTCGCAGTGCGATGCGTGTAAGCGGCCACCGCCGCCACCGCGCTTGTGAGAGAGGATTAGTTAGGGATGTTTAATTAAATATAATTAATCTATTGGTCTTCTAAAATCATATCTCCCTCAATAAAATTTAGAAAAATATGGAATAAAATCCTATGAAAAATATAATTCAACCTAGAATATTTTAAAATTAATTTCAATGGATTTTGAGTTATGTTTTTCTCTGATTTTAGGTTTTATTAGAAATTTTATTTTGTTAATTACCTTTTAATTTAGCCTCTGATTAATCCCAAACTTCTTGGGTATGTTTTAGGGGATTATTTCTGCCTCCCCTAATTTTCTTGGGATTTATTGAAGGCTTAATTAGAAGAATTGCATATAGATTTCCTAATTACTCTCCTTATATAATTAAGGATAATTAAGATATGATTAGTGATTTTAATCCATTATTAGGATTGATTACAGTTAGATCTAGTAGATAGGAGGTTTAGAAAATAATTTTAGGGCATTTATCCTATGCTATTCCCTAAACCCCCTTTTCTTTCCTTAATCTTATCTTAATTAAGGATAAATTCATTAATTATCCCTTAATTAATTTTTAAAAATTCTAAAAACTTCCAAAACTTAATTAATCTATTTTGAGTAGATGCTTAGATGTTTAATAACCTAAGTTGAATTAAGAAAATCAAAACTTAATTCATATGTGTGAAAGGTATTTTGAAATTACTTAAGCTAAATCTCTTAGCTTAATTAATCATTAATCATGATCCAAATTGCATTAGACCTTTTCCTTATGAGGTGCATTGCAAGTTTAAATTTCTTGTGAGTTTTTATTTCATCTCATTGGCTCATGACCATTTGGTTAACTATGCTAAGGTGGTGTAGGTAAGGGTTAATTAATTTGCTTAATTCATACCTTAACCTAATTAATACATAAAAATGAATCTAATTATCTAAAAATTAAACAAAATATTAAATACATGTTGGAATCGGTTAGGAACAACAAACTCAACTCACATTTTAAAATTAAATCAAACTCCAAACTAAACAAAAATCACATTGAATTCACTTTGATTTATTTTTAGCTTTCTTATTCCATAAGAATGTCTTTGGGATTTAAGTAAAGTGGATGTGTTTACATGCTTTCATTGCTTTGAGTCTTTCCCAACATATTAAATTTGTATGTCATGTGGTTTCATGCATTCATATTTTTCAAATTCAAATCTAAAAATAAAATTATTTACTTTATGTTAAATTTGCATGTGTTGGCTAAAATAGAAATATGAGTGGCTATTATCTCTACTAAATTCAAATTATTTTCAAAACATATAAATCAAGTATCAAATCTAAAAGTATGCTAGTTATATTTTAATTATAAGCTTGTGTGTGAAAGATTATAAATGTATGCTTAACATAGGTTTCCCTTCTCTTTTATGTTAGCATAGTTTTGAATAGGAGTTGGTGAGATGGATGGTTCATTTGAAAAGAACCTAACACTTACTTAATTACATATCCTATTCATCCCTATGCTATCACCTAAGAAGGGCTACCTATACTTCCATACATAAATTGCATAAACAAAATGAATCCATTAATACAACTTTTGCATTTTTCTTTTCCATTTCATTTCTTTTATACACATATTTGTATTTAAGGAAAGTGGTATATCAGTCTGGACAACCCCGAGATTGCGAGGCTTTAAGTAGCCCTAAGTAGGTCTTGTATCTTATACCTCTGGTTAACAATGGCGATGTACTCACTTATGCCTTTCTTACTTTCATGTGTGTATGTGAAATATTGGATAAAGAAACCCTTTTCTACTAAATAAAATCATGCATCTTAATCCTCTAAATTTTCTTAAATGGATTACTTAGCATGCATCATAAAATATGTTAAATAGTCTCATTTGCATGTATAGATATGTTTAGGATTAATTCATATGCATATTATACATGTTGGGAAAGAAATGAAGTAATGTGTGTTATGTAGATTTAATTCATTTTATTTAATCTTAAAATACCTTTTTTTAATAGGTTTGTTTAAAGTTCATCTAAACTTAGGATTAATTAAAAGATTTAATCAAAACATTCACCTAAACAAAATTAAAATGTGAATCTACTTTTGAAATTACTTAGGTTAAGGAAGGAAAGAGAAGTTCTCTTCTCTTTCCCTCTCTTCATAGGATTCACTTGAACCAAATCAAAACATGAAATAAAAATCATCTCAAAATAATTAAAAAACTTAAATGAAACCCTCCTCTAAGTTGAACATATTTTCACACTTAAAAAATTTGAACCTAAAGCCATAGCTAAGCATACCACACAAACCTTCAAACACATTCCTAAGTCACCTTCTAGCTTTAAGTTAGGGGCGGTGCATGGTTTGATATTTTATTTTTTTTTATGATATATGTTTTGGATGTTAGGGTGTATGCTCATAGAATGAATGGTAGGATGCTCTTAGTCTAGCTATTATTTTCTGTAAGGGATTGTTCTTAAGAGGCGCTATCACAAATAAAAATAAAAATTCTTTTTCTTGCAGGTGCTTTATACCCCTAAGCATAATCCAATAGGCCAGGTGGACTTAGTTAGTCATGTGTGGGGTGATAAGTCCAACATACATGCTTAGAATTTGTGTGGTTTATTTTAACTAACCTTTGTTTTGCAGGTGTTAATTAAATTTTCATTATTTTTTTCTTTTCATGTAAATTTATGCAATTAGGATTTTTGGAATGATTGTTATGAGGATTAGGATGAGCATTGGTCATAAGATTTTATCTTATGCACCATGTGAAGCCTTGGAGCATCCACCTTCCAACCATCTAAGAGAAGGAACCAAAGGGACCAAAAGAAGAAAAGAAAAAGAAAGAAGAAAAGAAGAAAGAAGAAATAAAGCTTGAAGACCCCCATAACAATAAATTTCTTTCTTAATTATAATTTAATTCATTTATAATCTGAGTTATATAAGGGTAGAGCTTCATTTGATATTTTTTTGTTTGTGCGGTGGTGCCGACCACAAGACCATGCTTTTTAGATTAGCTTTATAAATTGATTGATAATTTATTTAGCTTTTGCATTAAGTGGTATTTTTTTTCTAGTTTCTTCCATGCTTTATGTATGGCCTGAAAGTGGATTAGGCTCCTTAGAAAAAAAAAATAAATCTTTTACCCAACTTAACAACTCAAAATAAAAATTAAATAACTCATAACCTCACCTAAAGTTTAGGTTTAAAATCAAGATAAAAAAATTAGCAACCCCTTAGCTCGATGAGTATTTCTTTTGTAATATCATACACAATAGCATCTTATTTCATTCTTGATTGGAGGGCTTCCACCTTTGCCAGAGAAACTTGGCTTGACCTTTGAGAGCCATTGTGAAAACTCACCTCCTCCCTTCTTGCTAATTTTGGCCAATAATTTTATTTCTCATACATTAGGTATATGAATCATATTAGCCTGAGTCAAACTAATTGTTCAAAAATGAAGATAAAATAAAATTTGAATTGCATTAGATTTAGGTCATTTGAAGCATGCCCTTTACATGACCTTGTCTCTTTAGGGAGTGAGTTTAAGGACTTAGTTTCTTTCTAAATAAATAACAAACTAGCTATCTTGCCTAAGCATAAAGACTTGCTTACATGTGTTTAAAATCATAGGAGGAGTTAGTTGGCGGCCAGCCCTAGGCGGTTGTAAGTCCAAGCTGTAGGGTGGTTTGTCCTCCCTTGTGGAGACAAACCAAATACATAATTTTCACCTTAAATTTAGGTTGTGCTTTCGGCCATCGCCAAATCTCCTTAGATTTAGGTTCTGAGGTTGCTTTTCCCCTTTGTGGGCCCTAAGTTTAATTCCTTACCTCTTAGGCATTTTTTTAATCTCGTGTTAAGAAATCATAAGTCCTAAATTTCCAATAAAAGATTCAACTTAAACAAATTAAATCAATTTTAAAAATGTAAAGCCCAACTATAGGATAGTTTAAGATGCTCGCTAAGTTTTCTAGCATCGTGGACATCTCCTACTTATCTTCCATTTTGGCTTCGATAATAACTCCCTCTCTTTGATCAATCCCATTTGATCTTCAAAAATGAACTAAGCAATTTATAGTCCTTTCCTATTGAAATCTTTAAAGACAACGATCATTTACCTTAATCAAGAGTTTTTCTAAGGAATCCTCATTCTTTAGGTTATAGTTAACTATGTGGGCTTGCCTCTGTAGGGAACTTAACGAACCCAGTTTAAAATAAATCCTACTTTACTTTTTCATGTAAAGTAGGGGAAGAATCTCTAGTATATATGTAGACCCATTATCTTTAGGAGTCCTTATTGAGGTGATTAGGTCCATTAAAGGGTAGTGACTTCTATCTCTCGAGATAGTACACTATTTCCTTGATGACGTACTCGATCAACTGAATAAGTACATCTGTGGATTTTCATGACATCCTAAAAAGATGAATTTATATATGTTTGCCTCTTTCATTTCTCCCCACAGATTTGAAGGCGACACTCCTATAGAAATTTTTCTACCAACAGATTTTTTTGGCGACTCCACTGGGGATGGTTCCTCTCTCCATCTTTGGTAAATGATCGTTGTCTTTGAGTATCGATAGTGGGTTTGTACTTTGCTATGAATCTGAGACTATCATTCTTTCCGTTGGAACTTAGCTCATTTCATTCTTAAGTTGAGTTAGCCAACATCTTTAGGTTTTAGGACTGCATTCCTCATTGTCTTAAAACCCCCGTTGGGTTCTCCAATGGGTAAAAAATGAAAAGATCTAAATAAAAAGAAAACATTTTAAAGACTTCCTCCTTATCACTCTTTTGATAAGGAAAGGTTCATCTTAAAATAATAAAGATAAAATAAATCTTCTATAAGAACTTTGCTTTTCAAAAAGCACCCTTTCAAAAAATGCACTTGATGAAATATTTTTTGTAAAATTTTATCATCCTCATTTAACAATTTCCATAATTGTTACATGTAGGGATTATCAAAAAAATAAAACTAACAATATTTTTCAAAAGCACAAATGAATATCGTCTTTCAATTTATTTTGATGAAGATTTCATTTTAAAATGAACAATCATCTTTCCAAAAATCAAAATCAAAAATTAAGTTTTAAAAAAAAAGCATACATGAATATTTCCATTCAATATATTCACACATATTCAATGGAAGTTTGATTTTCAAATAAAACTAAACTTTTCAAAAGCACATATGAACATCCTCATTTAATATATTCAAATATATTAAATGAAGATTTCATCCCCAATTAAAAATAAATATCATTTGGGAAATCCCACTTAAACATATCTCACATATGTTTAAGTTGGAATTCCTCTCTTTCAAAAAAAAAAAGCAATAATCACACACAAAATAAAAATCTCATATTTCAAAAATAAGATTGATCTCCATTCTACATACCTAAATTTGTTGAATGGAAGTCCTCTTTTCAAAAATTAAAACTTAAATAATCATATTTTTAAAATTCTAAACACATTTAGAGCTTCACTTAACATACCCAAATTTATTAAGTGGAATCTCCAAATCCAAAATCAAAAATTTTCAAACAACTTTTGGAGCTTCACTTAACATAACCAAATTTGTTAAGTAAATTCTTCAAATTCAAAATCCAATTTTTTTTTCAAACACACTTTAGAACTTCATTTAACATACTCAAATTTGCTAAGTGAAGCTTCCAAATCAAAAATCAAAAATCAACAATCATATTTCAAAATTTTAAACACATTTTTGGAACTTCATTTAGTATACTCAAATTTTCTAAGTGAAGTCTCCAAATCCAAATTCAAAATCCAAAAATTTTCAAAACACATTTGGAACTTCACTAAACATACCCAAATTTGTTAAGTGAAGTCTCCAAATCCAAAAAATCTAGATTTTCAAACACATTTGGAACTTCATTTAACATACCCAAATTTGTTAAGTGAAGTCTCCAAATCCAAAATCAAAAAATTTTCTAGGCACATTTGGAACTTCATTTTCAAACACCATTTGGAACTTCACTTAACATACCGAAATTTGTTAAGTGAAGTCTCCAAATCCAAAATCAAAATTTTTAAAACACCATTTGGAACCTCACTTAACATACTCAAATTTGCTAAGTAAAGTCTCCAAAGCCAAAACCAAAATTCTCAAACACCTTTGGAACTTCCTTCCTTAGCATACCAAATTTTCTAAGAAGAAGTTTCCATTTTCAAAATCGAAAATGAATCAAAAATTATGCACACACCATTTGGAATTTCATTTAGCATACTCAAATTTGCTAAGTGAAATTTTCATTTCACAAAACTAAGTGAGGCTTCATCTTTAGCATACCAAATTTGCTAAAGTAAAGTCTTCACTTTTCAATCAAATCAAATCAAAACAAAACACTTTGGATTTCCTTAGCATACCTAAATTTGCTATGGATCCTACCTTTTCAAAAATCAAAACATTAAAATAAAAGTGAAACACTTAGGATTCTCTTAGCATACTTAAATTTACTAAGAATCCTATTTTCAAAAAAATCAAACAAAACACACTTGGGTTCTTCACTTAGCATACCTAAATTTGCTAAGTAAGAATTCTAAATTTTCCAAAATCAAAACAAAAATTCACAAAAAGAAACAATCACTTTCTCAAATACTTCACTTAGCATACCTAAATTTATTATGTAAAATTCGAAATCAATCAAACAAAAATAAAATCAAATTGACCCTTACTTTAACATACTCAAATTTGTTAAAGGAAAGGGTCCTCAAATAAAAAATTCAAATTCAAAACAAACATGAACCTATGGAAGCATCCTTATCAAAAATTTTGAATCCATATTTCAACATACCTAAATTTATTAAAATTAGATTCATATTCAAAATTTCTCTTTCAATCAATCTTCCCAAATCTATTTGAACCCCACTTAACACTTTCAAGTTGTTGGATGTGGGTTCAAATTTTCAAATTTAAGTTTAAAAATCTATAGAGATATAAATCTGATGCAAACTCATTTCTCATTCTGATTCTTCAGTTGTGGTAGATTCTTGAGTCTCTTATTGTTGAAATGGGGTTCATAGAAGTTCATTTTACCTTCCCCATGATATGGATCTTTGGATCGATTTTCCTGGATCATACATCGATTCACTTTAGTCAGGGATTTGAGGGAGCCAAGATTACTTGTGAGGGCACTCCCTTCACTACAGTTAGCAGAACCACGGTGACCAGGTAGAAGCCAGCCATCAGGATTGATATACCATCTGACTCTGATGTCTCCTCATTGAAGAGAAAAGCGGTGGCAGTCCCATATGCTTTAGTCATAGTAGTGCCAACAGTACCAGCCCCGATTGCAGTACATCCTAGGATTTCTCATGCTACCCCAGTGAGGGTTAGTACCATCTCATTTGTACCCTAAGGTAAGGCTCCCCACCTCTTGCCTCCCACATTTGAGTATGGGTCTAGCTTGCACTCCTCCCATCTACCCCTACCGGTGTAGGAAGAAGCATGATCAAGCGGTACCACACCGGGATCAGGGAGTTAGAGGCGTGCCGGTTGTGGATGAGTTTTCCATTTTTACTTCACCACTGGTTACAAAAAACTAGTTCCATCCTATCTCTGGGTCAGATAGAGAGGATGTTAGGAGGATCTGCTCATCACGTCCTCTAGTGGTGCATTTTCAACCAACAATTACCAGGAGCAGGAGGTCATCGTGCCTCCCGATGTACGTAAGTGAGCATATGGGCCTTCAGTCCAAAACATAGTTTGATCTCTGATATATTATCCCCTGCAGCGTGGGGAAGCATATATGCCAAGAAAGGGCCCAAGAGGCCCATACAACACATATTACTAGCAGGGATAGACGGATGTTTAGCCATCGATTTCGCTCTTATTGATTTTCGGCTACTGACCATCTGTGTATCCTCCTTACGGTAGTCAGCGAGGATAACTCTGCATAGAGAGTTGGTGGTGTCTCCCACTACCCTAGCCATCCTTATTCAGTCAGCATTTCTTTCCATAAGGCCATGAAGGCCATGTACGGGGAAAAGTGCACTGCATTAGTGATCCAGCTACAACCGAGGGATCCTACCCCTTATACACCATCTATTATGGAAGGGATGAGCTATCCTGGTCAACCTTTTGTTCTAGTGGTGGTGCGGAAGGTGTGGTGACCTTGAAGCATAGTGGTCATCCCTTCACCAACTCCGCCTATATAGCAGGATGTGGAGATGGTGACAGTCATTTCAGATATTCCAAATGATAGTCCAGCTGCACCAGTGGTAGTGGAACATCCTAGATTGTTAGCCCTCTCATAGCCTCATTCAGTGTCATTCATGTGAAATCACCGGATTGATTCTCTAGTGACGGGTGAGATCCTCTCGGTCGTAGCGATCTGCATTGCTTTACTATTTATACACGAGATGGATCGCTCTTTAGATGAGATAGTTACAGATTATTTCATGGAGAAGAATGAGATCTTGGGGTACGACTGGTCAGATGAAGAGAAAGTCAGCTTTGATCATAACGAAGATGATTTGTTGGGAGACTCAGCTGGAGTCTGAATGGTTGACATTAGAGGATCTCTTCTTAGGAAAAATAAGCCATGGAAGGTGATGAGGTTGATCAGGTTGACACTGCAGAATCTGCCCAGTACCTCTGACATCAGTTGAGGTAGAAGGATGAATAGATTGATAGGATGACATGTCAGTTACAGGACTTGTTAGCGATAGTTTCAGTGCTTCACAAACAAGCCCCTTTAATTCATCCTACTACAGTCGATATCAGTCAGCCTTAGTTAGTGCATGTCTTGGACCCAGCCAAGACTCTACCTCTCGCTGAGCAAGGTAGCACTAGCTTGCATAGGATGGTAGTGGAAAGTACCTCCATACAAGAAAAGGACATAAAATCCATGATTGAGCAGCAGGTGAAGGAAGCTTTTCCTCAAGCCCAGGGTGGATCATCAGCTCCAAAAGGTAGACCCTACCCAGAGGAATTTGATGCTATCTAATATCCCAAGAATTTTGTGGCTCCTTCCTTCAAAAGCTTTGATGATAGTGGAAATCCAAGGCAGCACATAGCACATTTCAAGGTCAATTATTGCAACGCAGGTGGAAGTGACACTTTACTTTTTTGCCTTTTCATTAGTAGCCTAGCGGGTATTACTTTCGATTGATATGATGAACTACCCAATAATTTAGTAAAGATATTTGCTAAGTTAGAGCAACTCTTCATTAAGAGATTTGCTGGAGCTCGATAAAGGGTTATTGTAGGTGATCTCGTTGTAGCACAACAGCACTTCGGCGAGTCCCTTGTTGATTATATTCTTCGATGGCATAATGTGAGTATGAAGTGTGAATCACAGTTGTCTGTACAGCATGCCATTGAGATTCTCTTGAAGAATATCCATGGTCTAGTCGCCTTCATGCTTAAGGGCTTCACTATCAAGATATTTGAGAAGCTAATCAACAAGACGACTAGTCTATAAGGAGAGGTCAAATAGTTGCCTTTTTAAGATCAGTTGCCTAAGCATAAGCCATAGAAGGTCTATGAGAAAAAACCATGAGCAGTAGCAGATGTTGACAAGGGAAAGCGACCTAGAGATCAATACATGACCTCAGCCTCCTCCTTTCAACCCGTGGCAACCCTAGCCTCCACCCGACCTCCACGGCCCACATACCACCACCATACCACCACGGCGCATGCGTCCCCATGTATGGTCCACCTACTCTTTTAGATAAGTTAAACAAACCTTATTCTTTTAAGAGGGAGGTAATCAGAAAGATCTTTAAGAATCTCTTAAAGAAACTTGATTTTCAGCTACCGAACCTAGGAGACCGGAGAAAGTAGGCAAAAGTCATGATCCAAATTGTTGCACTTACCACCCGTATGCTAGGTCACATTTTGGAGGATTGCTTCACATTCAAGGACTGGCTTGAACACAATTTTATGATCGGTGTTGTAGTTATCCCAAAGGAATAACTTGTGGAACAACCTTCTAGTTCCATTAGGATAATCCTTGGAGATACATATGATCCTACCAAAATATAAGAAGGTTGGGACATTTCTTTGTCCAAAACCTCTAAGAAAATCATTCATAAGATCAATAAGCTTTCCTTGCAGGTGCCTGAGTCAGCTCAAACCTCCAACACAAAGGAAGGTTTTACAAGTTGCCGGCGACTCTAGGAAAGGGAGCTCGACGGCCGACAATGTGTTGACGGGATAGCCCTTTAGCCACCGATGTCAACCGACCTTCTGTTAGCTTCCACCGGTGACTTCTTTCATTTCAGCTAGCTCTTCTATTTCTTCAACTAGTAGAACCCTTGTATCAGCGGATAAGGGCATCAAATCTCTTACTCCATAAAATTTACTTGACTTCTACTTTGTACCTTCAAATAATTCTAAAAAATTAAAGAATAAAGCTAGTTTGAATTACATCTGTGTCACTTCTGATGTGTTATCTTCTTCTACTCCTAACAATAACTCTTCAAGTCTAAATAACTTTAATAATTCTGATCTTCCTCTTTCTAATTTAGAGTTGGACTTTTTAATTCTGAATACTACGGGTTCACCTCTTGAGATAGACTTGGAATTATCTAATTTCGAGGATCCCATAAGAGAAGCTGTAGGTGAGCTTGATGTGCAAGTAGAACCTTCTACCACCCTGCCACAAGAGATCACCGAAGTCAACCTCCATAGTGGCAAGGTTCTACCTCCTAGGGCAGCACCTCAAGATAGAGAGAAACAAGTCATTGGTACTGATGATCAAGAAGCCCTTTCACAAGATGCTCCATCCTTGGATATGCTTGTTGAAGATCCGCCGAAGGTGGACTACAATGTCCTTTCTCATCTAAGAAAGTTTCTATCTAAGCTAAGCATATATGATGCATTTGGCTTATCTAAAGAGATGTGGGAATCACTAATCAAGGCTCTTCTTGATCCTGAAATATGCTTATCTGTGGCATATAGGTGAGCGCATTATAAAAAAGCCCAAGGATCACCTTCTGGATGAAGACCTTCTTTTGGGGACACAATCCCTCTACATCACAATTATCATGGACAGGTTCATACTTGCCAGGGTTCTCATAGATTCAGGTGCATCAGTGAACATTATGAGTCTAAAGACCCTTTCCTATTTGAAGATCGACATCTCCACACTCTGAGGAGATCCGATTATGTTAAGAGGATTCAATGATCAAGGTAAGCGGGCTTTAGGTTCTATAGTGTTACCTTTGGAGACCGATAACTGGAAGAATGAAGCAAAGTTCTACATCATTGATTCGAATACTTCATTCACTGCTTTGCTTGGTAGGCCTTGGATACAGCAGAACAAGATCATTCCATCCACCCTTCATTAATGCATCAAGTTTAGAAAAGATAGAATTGAATATCGTATTAACGGAGATGAAAAGCCATTATTAGTTAGAGAGGTTGAGATTTATGAGGATGCGACCTACTATTTTTCTCAAAACACCATTTTTTGTGAACTTGGATAAAACTCAAATGCAAATACAAAAGAAAAAGAAAATGAAGTAATAGAAAAGATAAAAAAAATGAAAAGAAAAATAAAAGTCCAACTGAACAAAAAAGAGGAATTGAAGAAGAAGTAGATCTGCATATCACATTCAACCCACAGTTTATTCCATCATATGGACATGTGGGTAAGATGGACCTCCACGGGTAGAAATAGAGGCGGTTCAGAGGTGGAGACCCCTAGTTGGCCCTTGAGAGGTCATGTTCCAATTCATAAGAGTACCCTTATTATTCACATAGACTTGGAATCCATCTCGGAGAATGAGTCTAATGTGATTAATATACCAGCCAACCCCTCTCAGCGAGTTCCATTGGAGGTGACTTTTGATCTAGACATAGACGAAGACTAGGCCTCCAAGCAAAGCAAAGTATTCTAATCTGGTTTATGTGAAACTATTAGGTAATAGTTAGGAACTTTAGCTCTAACCACACTTACATCTTAGAAAGTTGAAGGTTTAGTAGTTAAGGAAGTCCCAAAGTCTTCTAGTGATATGAAGTAGAAGAAGTTCTTTTTGGGATCATCATCCTCAAGGCCTGAAGTTGATGTAGAGCCTGAGGAAGATACTTTTAAAGAATTAATGAAATTATCTTTTGACTTTTACTCACCTTGTATTCAAAGTCTTATATAAAAAGGTTTAGTTCCTCACACATGGTCCAAGCACAGGTCAGAATACTTCGAGAAACTATGGAACAACACAGGCAGGGAAGCATAATCAAGAGCAGGACTAGGATTCACTACAGTGGGTCCAGTCGATGATGAAGATTTTTGCCTAGTTGTTACCAATCATTTGGAGTCTGATAGTTTCTTTTCACACATCCCCAACTCATATGAGAATGTGTGTTTAAAAATCTTAGATGATCCAGATGATCTCTAAGTCAAAGAGGCACCGCCAAAATTTGAAGAGGAGAATCATTCAATAATCGACAAGCTTAAATAAATCAACCCGGGGAGAAAAAAATCCGCATACATCGGTTGTTGTTATTGAATGAAGAAGAAACTAATGACTTAGTTAAATTTTATTGAGTTTAAAGACTTTTTTGCATGGAGTTATGAAGAAATGTTTGGATTATCTCCTGATGTAGCAGTCCATAAGCTAGCAATAGACCTAACGCTACCCTATTAAGGAAGCTCCTAGATGCATGCGATTAGAAATTGAACAACAGGTCATTTTTGAAGTTAAGAAATTGATCGATGTTGGTATCATCAGGGAAGAAAAATATCATGCATGGTTAGCTAGTGTCATCCCAGTTAAGAAGAAGAATGGTCAAATTCGTATTTACGTCAATTTTAGGGACTTAAACAAGGCATGTCCTAAGGATGAGTTTTCTCTTCCTATACTAGAATTAATGGTGGGCATCATCTCATCTCATGCAGTCTTTTCTTTCATGGATGGGTCATCTAGCTATAACCAAACAAGATGTCTCATGAAGATGAAAGAAACACTATTTTTTGAATCCTGATTGAAATCTTCTGTTATATGGTCATGCCTTTCAGCCTTAAAAATATTAGTGCTACATACCAATGAGCCATGACTCAGATCTTCAATGAACTCATCCATCATCAGGTTGAGTACTATGTTGATGATCTAGTAGTCAAGAGTAGAGAAAAGGAAGAGCACCTCTTTGACTTGAGAGTAGTTTTCGAATGGTTAAGATAATATAACCTCAAAATGAATCCTTTGAAGTGTGCATTTGGAGTAGCTTGACGAAAATTCTTTGGGTTTTTTGTTTGACACTCGGGAATAGAAATAGATCCTAAAAAGATTAAAGCTATCTTAGAAATGCCACCTCCTAAGAGTTCAACTCAACTTAGATCTTTTCAAGGAATGTTGGCGTATCTAAGATGCTTTACCTCAAACCTATTAAGGAGATGCAAACCATTCTCAGCACTTGTCAAAAAAGATGTCAAGTTTAAGAGTGTGACAAGTGTATATGCTTTTAGACGTCAAAATTGGTGAAGCTACCGGTTTAGCTATATCGGGCCACTCATCCTCACTTCTTTGCATTGGATGACTCTCTACTCTGTTGGCCCAAGCCAATGATAAAGGGAAGGCGCTCTCTACTACCTATCGTCATCTCTTTGAAGTGAATCCACTGAGAAACATTATAGCTTTGATCTTTTTCTTCCCAAAAGCTACGACATTACATGCTTTCATAAGGTGAACTTGATCTAGAATGAATAATATCCTCATTATCTCACACCTATTGAACATTTGGCTGGTTGGTCCATGACTCTCTAGCAGTTTGATATCATATTTGTACTCTTCCATGCGATAAAGGGCCACTTGCAATTTCCACACTCTTCTTCATTGAGATGATCTCCGATGAACAAATCATGAACTTAGGGAGGTGGTAATCGATGGGAGATGTATTTTGATGGTGCTTCTTCTTTCTCTTAAAGGTGAAGCACCACGATCTATTCTCCAGGAAAGGTAGGAATAGTTCTTCTAACTCCAAATGTGATGTGATGAGATTCTCATCTTTATCTAACCCTTGCACAACAGTGAAGTATGAGGCTTTGATTGTGGTGCAGGTTAGCCATCACTATCAGTGTCAAGAGCATCAATATCTTTGGGGATTCTCAGTTGGTCATCAACTAGATTGCCAAGTCCTACCAGGTTTCAAACCCAAGCTTCATCATTACTACGAGTATACTAGACAGTTGTTGGCCCAGATTCTCAAAGTCACCATCTACAAGGTTCTCTAAGTAGAGAAGCGTGGATGCTTGGCCAAACTTTCCAAAGAGTTGGCATGTCATGATGAGTCCATTTCAATAAGGGTCCAAAATAGACAAGTCCTATTTATTGATGTTGAGATGACTTTCTCTTGAAGGAGGTTGTGGTTATAAATGGACAAGGAGGGAGGTTCATAGATTACTTGAACAGGTAACTAAGAAAATTCACAAGACCATCGGTGAAATAGAGAGCTCTCTCTGCTCTTGGTTGCACTGTCTTGGTCCTTTGACAAAATGTGGTTACATTATTTAGACAAATATGAAGCCCGTGGCATTATAATTGAGGTACATTTAGGTATGTGTGGAGCACATCAATCCGGTCTGAAGATGAAGATGAAGATCAAGAGACTAGGATACTACTAGCTATGATTCGGGATGGATGGCTAGAAGATGTCGTGTGGTGGTGTGGTCCTCCACTAACCACCCAACATTCTACACCCTATATTGGCCTCATGACCATTTGAGTGTTGGGGTATCGACATTGTAGGTCCAATCGATCCTCCTTTTTCTAAGGGGAATCAGTTCATCTAAGCTGCCACCGACTACTTTTCCAAGTGGCCGGAAGCCATCCCACTCAGAGAGGTCATAACTCAGCATGTGCTTTAATTTTTTAGGAATCATATCATATATAAGTTTGGGGTGCCTCGATGAATTATATCTTCTAATGGTATTATTTAAAAGCATGAAGATCAATAACTTTGCTAGAAGACACGGTATAAATTGGAGATACTCCACCATCTACTACCCCAGAGCAAATGGCTTAGCAGAAACATTCAACAAAACTCTCATTCAGATACTGAAGAAGACTCTTGATGACAATAAATGATAGTAGAATGAGCAGTTGGTTAAAGCTTTGTGCTCGCACCCACTCCAACTTCATCTGTTTTCCTTAGTGTATGGGTTTGAAGCCATTCTTCCTTTAGAAGTTCAACTCTCGTCACTAAGGATAGCATTAGGTAACAAGATCACTATAGAGTAGAACACAAAGTTGCAGTTAGAAGAGCTCGAAAGTTTGGAGGAGATTCACCTACGGGCGTGCCAAAATCTCGAGTTGTACAAGGCCAAAATGATTCAAGCTCATAACAAGCTGGTCTGCCTTATGTCTTTCTGAGTAAGAGAACTTGTATTAGTCCTAAGGAGACTAATTGTTGCCCATCGAAAGATGGGAGATAAGTTTAAACACACTTGGGAAGGCCCCTATGTCATAGAGAAGGCTTACCAAGGAGAATCTTATCAACTTATTGATTATAAAGAGGAACACCAAATGCTTCTAATTAATGGGCTCTATCTAAAGAAATATCACCCATGAAATAAATCATGTTTGAAAATAATCATTAATAAAAATAATAAAATTTGATTCCATTCATCAAATCTTCTCTTCTTTTGAAGTATTATTTGCTTGTCTTGCGAATCCAGCGTGGCGTGTCTAGGGTAGGTGTAAGAGTCCCCCAATGACATCCTATCCCTCTTTCGCAATATAAACACAATCTCCTCATGCTATTAGAATAGGTGTAAGAGAACCTGAGAGGCATCTTATTTCGATTAACATAACTAAGTTAGGTGTGAGACAACCCAAGCAACATACTTTCTTAGTGAGAATCATTTTGCCATCTGTGACACCATTTCATCAAACCCTTAGCGTGTTTAAGGTAGGTTTAAGGGTCTCCCAGAGGTGTCCTATTATTTTTTAACATATGCACAACAACAAACACAAATCTTTTGTCCCGATCTATTTGATGTGGGAGCAAGCCCCTGTGGCACTCACTCATTATCTGCTTTAGGTCGGGTCTACATGTTACCTTGATAGTATGTCACCCCAGTGGTCACTTATTGAAGGATGTGAGTTCCCATGCTTTCTTCCTAATTTGACCATTGCAAACTAACTTGTATGTTAGTATAGTTTTTCATGATCAACTTTGCTTAAGAAGATGTGACTCCCCGTGCTTTCTTCTTGAACTAGCCATCATGCTCTAACTAGGTTGAGTTTATTTGAAGTTTAGGATAAGTCCCCCAGAGGCTCCTTTCCTCTTGACTATGTTTGAGTTCATATAAGTTCCCCAGTGGCGTTCACTGAGTAGTCGCCTTAGGTCAGATATCACTTATCAAGATGAAGATAGACTATCCCAGCGATAAGTTCCGCTATATGAGGATGTGAGTCCCTAAGCTTTCTTCTTAGGATGATTGTCGCAAACTGATGGGCACCTTAGGTTGGTTGAGATTCGTGATGCTGACAATGACTCAACTGATAAATACACCACTTTTGGTAGATATGAGTCCCTACACTTTCTCCTTGAGTTGGCCACCGAATACCTATTGGATATATGACTAGCCATGTTATCTTCTTCAGGGTTTTGGATTAATCCCTTAGCGGCCCCATCCCTTGCGGGCACTCTATTTGGATCACGTCCTTTGCGACCCCATTTAGACACTACCTGGGTTACTTTTGGATTGGATAGTTCCCCTTTCATAGTAGCCACCCATGGTTGAGAATTTGTTGATGCAGTTCTCCCTCAAATCTAAGATAGGTCTGAGGCGATATAAGCTCCTTCTCGGTTTGATCCCTCGTAAACTAACAGGGTCCATGATAAAATAAATAAACTAAATAAACAAAATAAATAAAATTTATTCTCTTGTGGATTAGGAATTCAAGCCCTCAAGGGGCTCTTTTTCCCAAGCAGACATCCTATTTTCAGAGTAGTGTCAGCAGAACTCCCTATAAGAATTGTTTGACTACCTGAGTTGAGATAAATTCTCGGGTCGGTACTCACTCCGTAGTCGCCCTTAGGTCGGGTTCAATCTATTTTGCCACAAGCAGGTTATCCCGACAATCATTCTGCTTTAAAAGATATAAGACTATGACGTATTCTTTCTAGCATGATTGTCGTAAATCGACGGGCAGCCCTAGGTTAGGTTCAATTTGTTGCCTAAAGCAACTAATCACCCCAGTGGTCTTTTCTAGTTGAAGATGTGAGTCCTTGAGTTTTCTTCCCTTCAATTGATCATTGCAAATTGAAAGGCACTCATTTGCTCGGATAATTCTCCCATCGGCCGAGAAGCTACTCCCTTTGGTTCAATAAACCTGAAATAGGTCTAGGCTTCTATAAGCTCCTTCCCAGTATGATCCATTGCAAACCAACAGAATCCATTAAAATAAATCTAAAAAATAAAATTATTCTTGACTATCTTTAAGCTGATCTAAGTCCCCCAGCGGCATTCACTCAATAGTCAGCCCTAGGTTGGGTTCAATCTATTGCCTTGCTAATATATTACCCCAGAAACTGGTCCCTACTTTGGAGAATGTAAATCTACTACTCTTTCTTCCTAGCACAACTGCTGCACAGTGAAAGGCATCTCCCCTTGGTTGGTAGACTACTCCCTTTGAATTGATAAAAGCTGAGTTAGGTCTAGGCCTCCATGGCCCCTACTCAGTGCAGTTCATCGCAAACCTATGGGATCCATCATAATCAAAACAAACAAATCTAAAAAATAAAATTAATCTTTGACTATCTTTGAGTTGATCTAAGTCTCCCAGTGACATTCACTCAATAGTCAGCCCTAGGTTGGGTTCAATCTGTTGTCTTGCTAATAGATTACCCCAACAACTAGTTTCTACTTTGGAGGATGTAAATCTACTATGCTTTCTTCATAGTACAACTGTTATATACCGAAAGGCATCCTTTTGGTTGGCTAGTTCTACTATGTGCTTAGTAGACTACCCCTTTGGATTGATAAATTTGAGTCAGGTATTAGCCTCCATGGCTCCTACTTAGTGCAGTCCATCACAAATCAACAGGGTTCATCCCAAAAATTCCAACCTAACCAAAAATTGAAATAAATTCAACCCTCTTCCCCAGTAGAACAAATCAAATCTTTTTGTCCTCAGTGAGACTAAAATCAAATCAGACCTTTGATCCCCTTATGGCTGACTTGAACCTGTTTCCCTAGTGGAAGGTTCACACTCTATCCCTTAGTGGATTTTTTCCTCTCTCTTATGTCTTGGACATAAGTAGAGTTACATTGCAATAAGCTCTAGATTCATCCTACACCTTGGGTTAAGGATAGATTATTTCAGTTAGTGCTCGTGATCTCTCAGTGTTATTGATCGTTTCGGTCAACACTAATATATGCGGTGTTCCTTGTCAGGCACACCACACCTATTGGGCGCCCTTTGTTGACCTCATTTTTAGAATGAGCTCTCAATCCCTCCATCTTAGACATATGAATTCTCTTATACTTTAAGAGTTCCTTAGTCTTAAGACACATCTAGTGATTAGGTGGATACTTAACCTAATCCTAGAAGACTTAGAAGAGTTAGCCATAGGAATAGGTCATGCCTTAAGGGTGTTAGGAAAATTTCCTACCCTTAGCTTAAACCATTCCTCACTTTCCTTCTTCAAGTCAAACTCTAAATCAATCTATTTGATTTTTTTTTCAAACTTAAATCAATTCCATGATTGAAATCTATGATCAAAATCCTTCAAAATCCCTAAGCTCAAATTTTCCTAAGTCCTTAATTTCCCTTTAAGGACTTAACCAAAATTTTGATCAAAACCTATTCAAATTTTTGAGATTTTCTCAATATTCATTTATATTCTCATTTATATTCACATATATAAATGAAATATAAATTCAAACCAATCAAACTAAATTCAAAATTCAAACTCAATTCATGAAATTTCCTTAAGTCCTTAATTTTCCATTAATGGACTTAGCCTAAATCATGATCATACCAATTCAAACTCATGGGATTTTCTCAAAACTCATTTATATTCTCATTTATATTCATATATATAAATGAAATATAAATATAAATTAATCAAATCAAATCCTCAAATTAAATTTCTAATTTAAAAATCTTTCTTAAGTTCTTAATTTCCCATTAATGGACTTAGCCTAAATCATCATCAAATCAATTGAAATCTATGGGATTTTCTTAAAACTCATTTATATTCTCATTTATATTCTCATATATAAATGAAATATAAATATAAATCAATTAAACCAATTCGAAAATTCAAGCTTCAAACTCCATAAAATTTTCCCAAGTCCTTTAAATCCCTCTTAATGGACTTAGCCTAAATCATGATTAAACCACTTCAAATCCTTGAAATTTTCTCATGATCCATTTATATTCTCATTTACATTCATATATATAAATGAAATATAAATTCAAACAATAAAAACCAATTCCAAAAATCAAACTCAAATCCACTCAAAATCCAACCTAAGCCTTTCAAGTCAAAATCTTGAACTTAGCCAAATCAATTTCAAATCGAGCCAAACTCTTGATTTCTCTTCATGATTCAATCAACCCTACAATCATGAGCCCATATATAAATCCAAACTTCAATCAAACAATCAAAACCTTGTTCAAAAATCAAAGCCAAAATTCTTTCATATTCTTCCTTTGAATATGAAATTGTCAAATAGATCAAAACCCATTATAACTTCAAACCACTTGCAAATAGATTTATATTTCAATCATAAGTCCATATACAAGTAAACTCAAATCAAGCTTTGACCACGCCATTTGACCCAGTTAGGCTCACTTGACCCAAAGTGACCTAAAGTACCCTTATGAGCCAAATTCTAATCCTAACCAAACTGGATTGAACCAAACTCACCTATGCCTCTCATCATGATTAACAATCATCATGGGATGACCAATCAATCAAATTGGGTCAAACCAAGTCAAACCTATAGGTTGACCAAGTAAACACTCAGCCCAAAATGTGACCTAACATAGCCAAATTTCACCATAGGCCAAATTGATTGAAACCATTGATCTAAGTTCATTCATGACCTATATTTGAACTTGACCAGGCCAACATTTGAGCCTAACCTAGCCCAATTGGCCACTTGACCCAAGTTGATCAACTTGACCTAAAAAGTCAAAATGTGTCAAAACTTAATCTAAGCCAAATTGATTCAAACTAATGGGTCAAGTTCATTCCAAATAACTTGTTGAAGTTGATCAAAGCCACAATTGGCCAACTAGACCTAACCTAGCCCAATTGACCTTAGACCCAACATGACCTAAAGGAGTCATGTTGAGCCAAATTTGAACTTAACCAAAATTGATTGGAAACAAATATACCAATCCACTCCATATGACTAACCTAACCTAAACCTACCCTTGACCTACCTCAAAAAAGGTCAAATGGATCAAATAGGTTAACTTGACCCATTTGACCTAAATGAAGTCATATGAGCCAAATTCAAAATTATACCAAATTGAACCAAACCAAAGCCACCAAAATATTTCAATTGGTCAAATGAACTTGACCCAACCCTTGGTTTGACCCAATTTGACCAATTGGTCAACTTGATCCAAGTTGACCCATTTTGACATAAATGGGTCAACATGAGCCAAACCTTATCAAATGAATTCCAAATCTCATGAAACTTGGCCAAACCTAGTTTGTCCACATACCCAACATATTCAAATTGAAAAATCAACAAAATGACCATTATATTCCTAGGCCATAGAACAAATTTTGACCTAATCCATGGTTAATTTGGTCATACCCTCTTCATATCAACTTGATGTTTTTCTAATAGCTAAAGGGGACCTAATGAAGAGTGGTGCAGCCAACCCAATGGGTTTGGGTCAGCCCAAATGGACCCAATGCTAAACTCAACCCCATGGGTCAAATTGGCTCATTTCAAATCCATCTTCCACTCAATTTCAAGCACAAGGGAGGTTGACAATTCACTAAAGGCCCCAAATTGATCATGTGCAAACATCTAACTGATCAAACAAACTCTCTAATATGATCAATTGGATCAAAATGGCAAAAGAGCTTGCGATCGTCCGATCCTTCAAGGGGGAGATATACTCCCCCTAATTCAACTCAAATACATCATTCCTCAATTCGACTAAACCCTCGAGAGTGTTTGGAGAGATTAGAGAGCCTTCCTAAGAATTCTAAGAGGGAATTGAATTTGAGAATTCTCGATTTTCTCCATTGGAAAATAGGGGAGCTCACTTGAACTTCCAACTTTCTCCACACTGAAAACCATTCTAATTCCTCTTGGACACTTCCTCTAAGGAACAATCCAAGCACACTCAAGCTTCCATTGGAGTTCCCATTGCAAGGAGAGAAGCAATTGGATTAAAGTGGTAAGGAGCTTGAAGTGGTGTTGGTCCATAGAACAAGTCACTCAACCCCAAGGCCTAAGAATTTCAATAGGGCTTCGTCTCCACTAGACGAAGCTACCTCATCGATCTTGAGCGCCGGTGATCACCTCCGGTAAGGTATGGAATTTTTTGACCTCCTAGCATAGGAGGTGTTGATCTTTTGTGAAAGGAATTTTCAATTCATGCAAATTCCATCATTGGATGTCCTACTTATTGGCTTTAGATGGTGTGGATTAAGTTTTGTTTTAATCTGAGCTCAATCGAGCTCGGATCTTCCCCTAGATCATGGACGGTCTCTGTTGATCTAAGGGAAAGAATTGGGGAGATCTTGGTCGTTCATCCGCACATTTTGGATGGACGGCCGAGAATATTCCCACATTTAGAATTTTTTTTATCCCTTTTAAAACCATAGGGAGATCTATGGTCATCTAATATTTGATTAGACGGTAGAGATCAAAGTGCATCCTGCCGTCACGCCGCCACTTGATGGATTTTGAATTACTCTTTTCACTGATTTTGGGTTTTATTGGAAATTTTATTTTGCTAATTACCTTTTAATTAAGCCTCTGATTAATCCCAAACTTCTTGGGTATGTTTTAGGGGATGACTTCTGCCTCTCCTAATTTTCTTGGGACTTATTGAAGGCTTAATTAGGAGAATTGTATATGGGTTTCATGATTACCATCCTTATAAAATTAAGGATAATTAAGGTAAGATTAGTGGTTTTAATCTATTATTAGGGTTGATTAAGATTAGATCTAGTAGATAGGAGGTTTATGGAATAATTTTGGTGCATTTCCCTTAAGCTATTCCCTAAACCCCCTTTTCTTTCCTTAATTGTCTATTAATTAAGAATAAATTCATTAATTATCCCCTTAATTAATTTTTATAAATTCTGAAAACTTCCAGAACTTAATTAATCTACTTTGGGTAGATGCTTAGGTGTTTAATAACTTAAGTTCAATTAAGGAAATCAAAACCTAATTCATGTGTGTGAAATGATGTTTTGAAATTACTTAAGTTAAATCCCTTAGCTTAATTAACCATTAATCATGAGCCAAAATGCATTAGGTCTTTTCTTTATTAGGTGCATTGCAAGTTTAAATTCCTTGTGAGTTTTTATGTCATCTCATTGGCTCATGACCATTTGGTTAACTATGCTAAGGTGGTGTAGGTAAGGGTTAATTAATTTGCTTAATTCATACCTTAACCTGATTATTACATAAAAATGAATCTAATTATCTAAAAATTAAACAAAAATATCAAACACATGTGGGAATGGGTTAGGAACAACAAACTCAACTCACCTTTTCAAAACTAAATCAAACTCCAAACAAAATAAAAATTACATTGAATTCACTTTGATTTATTTTAAGCTATCTTATTCCATAAGAATGTCTTTAGGATTTAAGTAAAGTGGATGCGTTTACATGCTTTCATTGCCTTGAGTCTTTCCCCAACATGTTAAATTTGTATGTCATGTGGTTTAATGCATTCATATTTTTTCAAATTCAAATTTTAAAATAAAATTATTTACTTTATGTTAAATTTGTATGTGTTGGCTAAAATAAAAATATGAGTGGCTATTATCACTACTAAATTCAAATTATTTTCAAAACATATAAATCAAGTATCAAATCTGAAAGTATGCTACTTATATTTTAATTATAAGCTTGCATGTGAAAGATTATAAAGGTATGCTTAGCATAGGTTTTCCTTCTCTTTTATGTTAGCATAGTTTTGATAGGAGTTGGTGAGATGTATGGTTCATTTGAAAAGAACCTAACACTTACTTAACTTCATATCCTATTCATCTCTATGCTATCACCTAAGAAGGATGACCTATACTTCCATACATAAATTGCATAAATAAAATGAATCCATTAATATAACTTTTGCATTCTTCTTTTCCATTTCATTTTTTAATATACATGTTTATATTTAAGGAAAGTAGTATATTCTGGAAAACCCCAAGGTTGCGAGGCTTTAAGTATCCCTAAGTAGGTCTTGTAGCTTACACCTATGATTAACAATGGCGTTGTACTCACTTATGCTTTTCTTACTTTCATGTGTGTATGTGAAAAATTGGATAAAGAAACCATTTTCTACTAAAGAAAATCACGCATCTTAATCCTCTAATTTTTCTTAAATGGATTACTTAGCATGCATCATAAAGTATGTTAAATATTCTCATTTGCATGTATAGATATGTTTAGGATTCATTCATATGCATATTATACATGTTGGGAAAGAAATGAAAAAATGTGTGTTATGTGGATTTAATTCATTTTATTTAATCTTAAAATATCTTTCTTTTTGAATAGGTTTGTTTAGAGTTCATCTAAACTTAAGATTAATTAAAAGATTTAATCAAAATATTCATCTAAATAAAATTAAAATGTGAATCTACTTTAGAAATTACTTAAGTTATGGAAGGAAAGAGAAGTTCTCTTCTTTTTCCTTCTCTTCATAACTTAGTAATTAATTGTAAGATTCACTTGAACCAAATCAGAACATGAAATAAAAATCATCTCAAAATAATTAAACAACTTAAATGAAACCCTCCTCTAAGTTGAACATATTTTGGCACTTAGAAAATTTGAACCTAAAGCCATAGCTAAGCATACCACACAAACCTTCAAAGCACACACATTAACCTAAGTCACCACTTCTAACTTTAGTTAGGATGGTGCATGATTTGATATTTTATTTTATTTTGTGATATATATTTTAGACTGGATGTTAGGGTGTATACTCATAGAATGAATGGTAGGACGCTCTTAGTCTAACTGTTATTTTCTGCGGGAAATTGTGCTTAAGGGGCGCTATCACAAATAAAAATATAAATGCTTTTGCTTACAGGTACTTTATACCCCTAAGCATAATCTAATATGCCAGGTGGACTTAGCCAACCATATGTGGGGTAATAAGTCTAATATATATGCTTGAGATTTGTGTGATTTATTTTAACTAACTTTTATTTTGCAGGTGTTAGTTAGATTTTTATTCTTTTCCTTTTCATGTAAATTTGTGCAATTAGGACTTTTGTAAT
Source organism: Cymbidium sinense (assembly GCA_021442155.1). Classification (NCBI taxonomy): domain Eukaryota; kingdom Viridiplantae; phylum Streptophyta; class Magnoliopsida; order Asparagales; family Orchidaceae; genus Cymbidium; species Cymbidium sinense. The sequence continues at coordinate 268,453,930 of CM038215.1, forward strand.
GATTGTTATGAGAATTAGGATGAGTATTGGTCATAAGATTTTATCTTATGCATCATGTGAAGGCATGAAGCATCCACCTTCCAACCATCTAAGAGAAGGAACCAAAGGGACCAAAAGAAGAAAAGAAGAAAGAAGAAACAAAGCTTAATGAATTCCTTGCTTAATTGTAATTTCATTTATTTATAATCCGGGTTGTATAAGGGTAGAGCTCGGCTACCCAATTTGATATTTCGCGTGCCCACCACAACTGACCTTTATTTTTTTATAATTAGCTTTATAAATTGATTGATGATTTATTTAGCTTTTGTATTATGTGACATCTTTTCATAGTTTCTTCCTTGCTTTATGTATAGCTTGGATGTAGATTAGGCTCTTTAAAAAAAATCTTTTACCCAACTTAACAACTCAAAATAAAAATTAAATAACTCATAACCTCACCTAAAGCTTAAGTTTAAAATCAAGATAAAAGAATTAACAACCCCTTGGCTGGATGAGCACTTCTTTCATAATATCATGCACAACAACATCTTATCTCATTATTGATTGGAGGGCTTCCACCTTTGTCAGAGAAACTTGGCTTGACTTTTGAGAGCCATGGTGGAAACTCACCTCTTCCCTTCTCGCTGATTTTGGCAAATAACTTTATTTCTCATGCATTAGGCATATGAATCCTATTAGCCTGAGTCAAACTAATTATCCAAAAAAGAAGATAAAATAAAATTTGAATTGCATTAGATTTAGGTCATTTGAAGCATGCCCTTTACATGATCTAGTCTCTTTAGGGAGTGAGTTTAAGGACTTTGTCTCTTTCTAAATAAATAACACCCTAGCTATCTAACATAAGCATAAAGACTTGCTTACATGTATTTAAAATCATAGGAGGAATTAGTTGGTGGCCACCCTCAGGCGATTATAAGTCCAAGTTGCTGGGTGATTTGTTCTCTCTTGTGGAGACAAACCAAATACTCATTTTTTGCCTTAGATTTAGGTTGTGCTTTCGGCCCTCGCCAAAGCTTCTTAGATTTAGGTTCTAAGGTTGCTTCTCCCCTTTGTGGTCCCTAAGCTTAATTCCTCACCTCTTAAGCATTTCTTTAATCTTGTGTTAAGGAATCATAAGTCCTAATTTTTTAATAAAAGATTCAACTTAAACAAACTAAATCAATTTCAAAAATATAAAGCCCAACTATAGGATAGTTTGAGATGCTCGCTAGGTTTCCTAGCATCGTGGGTATCTCCTACTTATCTTCCAATTGAGCTTCGATAATAACTCCCTCTCTTTGATTAATCTCATTTGATCTTTAAAAATAAATTAATCGATTGATAGTCATTTCCTATTAAAATCTTTAAAGACAATGATCATTTACCTTAATCGAGAGTTTTCTTAAGGAATCCCCATTCTTTAGGATGTAATTAACTACGGGGGCTTGCCTCTATAGGAAACTTAATGAATCCAGTTTAAAATAAATCATGCTATACTTTTCTATGTAAAGTAGGGGAAGAATCTCTGGTACATATGCAGACCCATCGCCCTTAGGAGTCCTTATTAAGGTGATTAGGTCTATTAAAGGGTTGTGACTTCTATCTCTCGAGATAGTACACTATTTTCTTGATGACGTACTACAATACATCTCATGATCTGTGATGTCCTAAAAGGATGAATTTCTATATACTTGCCTCTTTCATTTCTCCCCACAGATTTGAAGGAGACACTCCTATAGAAAATTTTCTACCAACAAAGAGACTTGAAATCTCCCATTGAACCTATTTGGAGGTCATTTATATATTTACAAGCTTTAAATCTTTGACCCATAGAGAGGAAATCTTAGGTAAGTCTATGCAAATTAACTTTTGTCATTTATAATGGAGCATTCTTTGTTGATGTCATGAAATTAGCTAGGGCATCTGCCAAGTTATGGTTGACTAATTAATTTTCTTATGGATATTAAGCTTTGACATATATTATGTAGTTAAATTCCATTTGATTAAGTCTTATCAAGAGATCCTTCGAAGGTGCTAAGAAGATGGGTCATAATCTCAATTAAGTGTTATTAAGGTTAAATAATTAAGCGGCTTAACTTAAGCTCAGGTTGAGTTATATGATATATTTTAGGCTTGAATAACCACATAAGGGATTAGGATACATCTTTATGTAAGTCATAGGTTTTTCAAATAAATTAGATTATTATAATTAGAATTATTAGTTTAATTATATCAATTATGTTCATTATATAAGTTATTCCAAGTCAAATGGGTTTTGTTGATGCTCATAGGTTCTAAATTAAGTTCTAAGGATATGTTTAGCTTAGCCTACTAGTATAGAATAAATTCAATTAGTTAGGCAAATTAAGTAATTTACTTTATTGTCTATAGGTCAACTTAGTTTTACCTAATTCTCACTTTGATTTAGCTCAACCATTTAGGTTATATGAACATATAGTTCATATTCAAGCTTTTCAATTAGGTCTCTTTAAATTTATGTAAATTTTATTTTAAAAATTAGGTTAAATAAACCTAGTAAGATACTCAAGTTAGGTTACTTTAGGTTAGATTGAATATGTTTAGACTTATTGAGCCAAATAAGTGAATAGAAGATTGATACTGACCAATTTTTGGTAAATTAGACCTATTAGGTCAATTGAGCTTTGAAGTATATTTAATTATATACCAAAAGGTTAATTAAGATTAATAAGACCACTTACATGCTCACTAGATTATGCTAAGTAAACTAATTAATTATATTGACTCAGTGTAAAGATATTAATGAGTCAAGTAGGTCTAACCTTCTAGCATCTTAGCCTTAATGAGTGTACATCCATTTAATAACTTAAAGTTAACTAAGCTTGATTATGTCTAACTCTAGCAAGCTTGATAAACTAATTAAGGTGAGTCTATTTTGAAAGGCTAGATTTACCAAGAAGGATCACTTTTCTACCTTGCTTGGATAGTATAAAATTGAACACTTAATTATAAATGTCTAACATAGAAGGTTTAAATGAACAGTTCACTACAATTGAGTTCTTTAAGGATGCCTAGTTCATTGATTTACATTAGAATAAAAAAAAACCATGTGAATGTTAGAGTTTTTCTTAAGTTAAACATATTTTACTAAGCTTTACTAAATAAAAGAATGATAAGTGATAAAGGTCTTGATCCTTTGATAAAATATCTATTATAAAGATTACTCATGGAAATATAAAACTTTACCAAATAAGGAGTGAATACGTAATGTCAAAACATATAAATCACTTTAACATTTTCTTTTTTGAAGGTTAAATAAATTAAAGTATCACTTTCAATTAGTCTTTAAATATTAAATTATGAAAATCAATTCGAATGGATTTTGATTTATTGGTAGAAGATTTGGCAGAGGTTTAGATTTCCATGAAGATTCTTTGCTAGAGATTTGTCATAAAAATAGAAAATTAGGTAAAAATAAGGTTCCATAACTTTATTTAGGGTTAATGAACCTAGTATATATGTGAGACCTCTCTTAGGCTAAAATGAAGATTAGCATGTATGTAGCTTAATCGCAATTACTTGTGAATTATATTGGTAGAAATTTCTATCCTAGTTATGATAACTGATTGAATTAGTGAAGCTAGATGTCTGCTTACTATTTTTGACTTGTAAGGTTATGACGATATTAAGTTTTATCTTGATGACTCATGAACTTTAGATTTAGAACTCATGGCATAGCTACAAAGGCTTTTTTGAATCAATGATTATAGATATATGATCTCTATTGATAATTTGTAAGCTTGTGGTTGTTGACCCAAACCTTAATAATGAGTACATAATTGAGAAAATGCTTCTTGTTTATTGAAATTGACAAATGATAAAGTTTGTCTAATAATATGTTATTGATAAATTATTATCAATTCAATGGTTCTTGCTTAGTGGTTATATTTATAAAAAAGTTTAATCAATTATATTATTTATGAAATTTGATTAAAGTCAATCTTTTTTGTCAAATGTTTTTGCTTGATAGACTTGCTAAAGAGGACAAACACAACATAGCTTGCCTCAAAGCTATGATAGAGGCATGCATTTGATCTAGTATTTTTTTCTTGATGGACTTACAAAAGTTGTGGTTACCTTTTTTATTCTCTTAACTTTATATCTAACTTTGCATATGATTTGGTATATCTAAGTGAAATTTTTAAAGATATTGTCATCATCAAAAGACCCTATGTTTGATTATGATTTTGTTTTTTAGGTATCAATACAAAGTGATCCGAAACCTCAGAGTATATTAGATATTGAAAAAATTTTAGAACCATCATAAAGTTTTCTTGGATCTTCATTTCTTAATAGGACACTTGAAGCATTACAAAGTTATCATAAAGTAAATTCAAGCTCTTGAATATTTTTTAATATTTATTAACATTTAAGAATCACTATGGTTGATTTTTTTTCTTAGAATTATAATTTATTATGGAATCACCATTAGGTGACCCAAAGTCTTATGGTCCATTAAAGATGTGATTTTTAAAAATCATAATGCAATATAGGATCTTAAGCTCTACTTAAATTTTATGACTTTTTAGCATCATTTTGGGATGACACTAGATATTAAGATATTGTTGAAAATTTGTATTGCATAGGACGACCTTAAACACATGCATATGATGCCATATAACATATTGAATTAAACATGCTACATAAAATAATTATTAAGATAGTGATTATTGAGAAAGGCATATTTTATAAGACATCAAGATTAATGAACTTGCAGGCTCCACCTTCACCTTGACATGCCTTTTAATAATGAATGTATTTTCCCAATTTGGCTTAAGCTTTAAACAACATGTTTATTGGGAATTATCTTTTAGAAGAATGAAGATTTATTCACTTCTTTGAAAGTTTTTTAATGCATTATGTTATTATATGGTATGACCATAGATTTTTGCAAGCTTTGAGTTGAACTTCTAATGCATATATTACTATTATATACAACTGAGTGTTTTTTTTCCTTTAGTTTACTTTTCTAAACTACAATTTAAAGTGAGTATTTTGATTTTCATTGGAATTGCTACCTCAATGTCATGCACCAAGAAGTGGGGAGTCACTTTAATTATATTTTTTATGTTTTTATAGCCTCCAAAACTTTTACGAACTTATTATATAAATTTTTTTTCAAAGGCTTCACTAAGGCTCTATTGATAATAGTTACTAGCAAATTATCCCTTATATTGTATATTGATTAGAAATGCCATTTAATCTTCTATTAGTGAATAAAATTTCTAAACTTAACACTTTTGAAGCCTAATTTAATTTCTAAACTCATTAAGACAAATCAAATTAATAAAATAATATTTATTTTAATAAAGCTTATCACCTTCGATGAGCATTACTAATATGAAAATGTGGTTAATTATTCCAAGGATAAAGTGATGCCTAAAATATGAAGAAGGTTGACTGAATTAGCAGTGCTAGTAAACTAAATCTTAAAAAAATACATTATATTATTGATAATAAAGAATTTGATGACGAGTAGGTGTATTTGCTATATATTTGACATTTATGATAACTTTTAACATGATTAATGTAGTCTTGGCGCTATAAAGTCACCATCACATCACTTGAAACTTAGAAAAATTACAATATAGAAAAACCAAAATTACCGAGGCATTGAAGGTTAGTGTCAGCATCAGAGTGCCATATAGCCTCAATTAAGAAGCAAGACAGTAAGAATAGTGCATTGAAGCTAGATGATCAACAGCGTGATGCCAAAGATACCATAACCCACTACTTAGGCCTAACATTTGCAGTACTATGATGTTACAACCTGAAAAACTAGTTTCAAGTAATCTCAACAATCAATTTAGAAAGTTTTTAGAGTGATTTAAGGGAGTTACTTAATGGTACATAGGAACAACTATTAAGTGAAGACTATGTATATAAAAAGAAGTTCATTTACAGAAAAGAAAAACAAGTTTTGGCAAGCATGTGAGTGACATAGGTATTAGTGTAGTGTGTGTTGCTTGGAGAGTGAGACTTCTAGTAAAGTATATTTGTGTGTTATTTAGTACTTTGTCTAGGATGTTGTGTGTTATTCATATTGAAAATTGAAGAAGAAGAAGATCCAACATAAGAGGAATGCATATTGGGAAGCAAAGGACTTAGATTAAGAAAAAGTTAAAAGACTCTACTCGATTATATCTTTCCTTCCTTTTAATATTTCTCAGATGATCTTATATATTTTTATGACATGTCATTATTCTCTCTTTCTTGTATGAGCAATTAAAGTAATAGAGTTCTAGATTTATGATTATCTTGTGTTATTTTGTGTGACATTATGATGTGAGATAACATATAAGAAAATTATTTGTGTTTCAATATTTTATGTTACTTTGCTTTTCTTTATATATTATTTACTTATGATTAGACTAATTATAATATCAAAATATAATATGAACTAGATATATCATAATAATTTTAGTGGAACAAATAGGAAAAGTAAATAAATCTTTTAAATATACATAGTAATATGATATTTAGGAATTTGCAAATGTATAAGGAGAATTTTATAAAGCAATCACTTATTTTAATTAATACATAAACATATAACTAATTATTTATAGTGATTAGATCTTATTGATCTAGGCATAGATAATAAGATACAAATGCTTCTGATTGATAACTTAAAAAATTAAATCTCATATTTACTTGTTACATAAAAAACAACAAAGATTTTAAAAATTTATAGTACATTTTCTAAATATTAAGAAAAATCATTTTTTTAAGAAGAGCTTTTATAATTTTTAGCAATTTAAGTTTTTTTTGGCATATTTGACTTAGTTGGATAAAAATTAGGTTAGTATAAAATTAATAAATAAATTAATTAAAAATTTAATAAAATATCATTGTGAGAACGATACTCTACTCATCATTATATACTTAAATGTCCCGTTCAATTGAGTACAGCATTTTGTCCAGTTAAACTATTAGACTTTTCAGAACATCTATAGACTTAGAGTGATTTAACTATATTCACAAAGTGAGATAACTATATCTTAGAATATTAATCGTTCATAAGATCCAATAGAAAATTCTGTTTTACAAATCTTCTTTGAAATTAGAATCTTCAATATATTAATTCAACTTAGGCTACATACTATAAAACAAGATGAAGTCATAAAAAAAACCTTTGTAATTTTTGTCATAAGTAACAAATAAAATGTAAGCCTACTTTATATAGTGGTTGCAGGGCTCAAGATTAAATTATTTTAAATTTATTTTATTCTTTATGTGTGTAATTATGTTTTATATAATTTTATTGTTTCATTATCTAACTTATTTAAGCATCTTAACTCCAAGAATTTCTTTCTCTCTCTCTCTCTCTCTCTCTCTCTCTCTCTCTCTCTTCAAACCATCAAATATAATTCTACCAATAAATACTATTTCTTAGTTTACTTGGGGAAATTTTGATGTTCATAACTAATTAATAGTAATTAATTAATTAGTCATTGCTAATAATTTAACCCACACTCCACATTAATGTGATGAGCATTGACCAATTAAAATTTATCATCAACTTATAGTGAGCACTAATTATCATACCACTTTGGATATGTATAATAATTAGAAAAGTGATTTTGTTTTCATATATAAAAATAAAATTTATGAAATATAACAAATTTATTACTTCAAAAGCCCTAATACCTAAAGACTCCAACCCTCAAAAAAGTGTCCAAGAGCATGCAACCTTATTCATACTCTTTTCATATCTCATAAGCACATTATTATTATTAATCATTTGCTTATAGATATTTAAGCATTAGTTTTTTTAGAGTCTCTCCTCCTCTTATGAACTCTATGTTTAAAATAAATCAAAAGGATGCTATGTTTAATTCTGATATTTTTGGTTCATTTGTAGAAATCAATTTATTTGATTTTATCGAAAGAAGATTTATTAGTGATAATCTTTATAGACTGGGTGGTGGTATTTTTCTTGTGTTATTATACCTTTTCAATTAATTAAGGCTTTTGAAAATTTGGCTCTAGTGGGTTTTAAGTCTCCTATTTGTAATCTTTTGATCACTTGTACTTTCTCTCAATTTTTGAATCATTTAGGATGCATTTGGGAGAGCGTTACATTTTCACACCACATTGCTACGTTGTTTGACAACCGTGCTATGGCTGTGTTTTGAAAAATCTATAGTGAGAAAGTTGTGTTTTTCAACATGACCTAACTATTTATGGTGACGGCCTAGAAAGCTACAATTTTAATTTCATAAAATAAAAAATTTGCATTTCCACCGCAGATTCATCATGCAACTACTTCTTTTGCAGCAGTTCCATCACAACTTTTTCAGCTACCATAAACACACACCATTTGTTTTAGTTTTGAGTGATTCTTATTATTTCAACTATTATTTTGATTGGCATTTGTTACTTAGTCCTTTGGCTATTGATTGGACCTTTGATTCTTAGGTTAGTTTTGATCTCAATAATGCCTTAAAAAATTAATTGACCATTTAGGTTACATGAGAAAAAATAAATATCATGTAAAGATGCTAAGATTGAAATTACTTTCTTACATAATTCTATATGATGAGTGCACGAGCTTTCTTCTCCTACATGATCAACAAAATGTAATTATCGGTTAAAGTATTATTCCACTTTTTTAAGTTCATCTACAATGCTATTATATGATAATGAATATCTTTCAATGTTGATGAGCTATTAAAAATTATTCTTTATGATGTTATTTTGAGAGGTCACCTCTCATTGATATTTTTCATTATATTTTTTGAGATGCTAGAGTAATTATTTTTATTTGAGAGTTTCTATAACTATTAAAATTTTAAATAAGTATTAAAAATAGGAATATTTTGGTTCATTTGAACATTTAGATATATTTTCTAAGAAAGTAAATATTATATGTATTGAGTCATATAAAATTAAAAATTTTAAATATTAAAATTCATATTAAAATTATAAATATTTAAAAAATAATTAGATTTGTATAGGATCATATCATAGCATATTTTAAATTGATCTTAATTTAAAAAATAAATGAGTAGCTCCTAACATTAATTTTGAGGGAGGTACAACAGGATAGGTGAGGAGCCTGGTTGTCTCTTCATGACAGCCGTCCGATTGCGGGATCTTCTGTGCTGCTACTTTCCTTTTATTTGCCTGAGCCCATTAATTTCACGTTTTTTAAAATGGTATTGTCGTAATCCAGTCTGTTTAGGATTTTTTTCGTGATATTCAAATAATTAACTATTTCTTTTATATGCACGCATTTCTTGGCAAACCAACAAAGGAAAATTTTCCCACACACTGTCTTCCTTGTCCCCCGCTCCACCTTTGTTCTCTCTCCTTCTATTTGTTTCTCTCTCTGTGTGCTTTTGTTCATACTGTACTTCCAATGAAATGGCTTTGAGAAGTTCTTCACTTGTTGAAATCCAAGTTTCATTCAGCAAGGTTTTCTGGTTTGTCTTTAAAGCTTATTGAGATCATAACTTGGGCCATCAAATCGTTCGCTTTCTGTTTCCAAAGCCATAAAAATTGCATCTTTTTATACCTCTCTGTACTGTAGTCTTTCTTCTGCATCAGATTTGGTGGAAAAAGTTAAATACAACAGCTTCCAGGTGAGGGTTTTTCCTTGTAAGGTCATTCTCGAAACTTGGTTCTCTTGTTTTTATCTTTTTTTATTTTATTTTATTTTTATTCATGTGAAGACTCTCCCTTTGCTATTGTCTATTTGCAGCTTTTGGGAACGATTTATCTGTTTTCTAATATCCTTTGGAATACCTTCTAGTGATGAGTGGGGAGCATTTGTGAAGGGGGTCTTGATGATCGTCTTATTTAACTGTTTTTTCTTTATAGTTTTCAGAAATGATTGCATTTTTTCTAAAAGGTTCCAAAGCTACAGTTTTGCTACTATTCCTTTCTGATTTTACTTCACTCTTAAGCGTTCATAGAAAGCAATCATTTGATTCATTTATGTACTCTTTTCAGTCGCTTGCTTCATGTTTTCCTTGTTTTATTGCTTGTGATTTTGGAAATATTTTTATTTTTGGTAGTTTGGTGGCTTTCTGTTTATCAGAAAAGAGCCTTTCATCTAATTTCAGGTATGTTTAGAAGCCTTTTTTTAAAAAAATTGTATAGAACTTCAAAGCTAGTTTTAGAACCAAGAAAGTTTAGTAGTTTTCACTTGATTGTATGACTAGTAGATCTATTCAAGGGTTGTTTGGTTCTCTGACATTTGCTTATGTATTGTGATGTTATTAACTGATTTCGTCTAGGTGGCATCCTTAAATTTGTTAAATAAGTATAGCATGGCTGACATTTGAACCCTGTTTTACTGACATCAAGTTATTAGTCAAATCTGTTAACATCAAGGTGTCTACCTAATCTACCAACATATAGATCCCATGCTATTTGATGATTAAAATGAATGGCAAGAAAAATACAACAACAACAGGTCTTTATCCCACTACTTAGGGTTGGCTACATGTATCTTTTTCTCCAATGTGTTCTATTAAGTATCATATTCTAATTTAATCTTAATAAATTAAGGTCAGTTTTTATAAGCAAGTCTTTTTAGGTCTACCCCAACATTTCTTAACACAGGCTGAATCTAATACATTTACTCTCTTAATTTGGTCATCGAACTGCCGGCATTTAATGTGACCAAACCATCTAAGGCGGTTATTTCTAATCTTATTTGCCATTGGAACTACTTCAACCTTATCACGTGTTTCTCATTTTGTCTCTAAGTGTAAAGCCTGCCATCCACCTGAGCATTCTCATATCTACAATACTTAATTTTATGTTTCTCTTTTCATGACCAACATTTTGTGCTATAAAACATTACAATTGTCTCACCACCATCTTATAAAATTTTTCTTTGAGTCTACTTTCCTATCACACAATAGGCCTGGTACATTCCTCCACTTCAACCATTCAACTTTAATTCTACTAATAACATCCCCATCTATATCACCATTACTTTGAATAATAGATCTGAGATATATAAAACATTCACTCATTTTATTGACTTGATCACCCATCGTCACTGCTCTGCCATTAGATTTTCTACAATTAAAATTACACTCTATGTATTTGGTTTCAGACCTACTCAAATGAAAGCCTTTAGACTCTAAGGTTGACCTCCATAATTCAAGTTTTCTTGAACTCCCTCTGTATTCTTAGCAACAAGATGAATATCATCAACAAAAAACATACATTAAGGTACATTCTTTTGTAAATGTATAGTAAGAACATTCATAACTAAAGAAAAAAGATATGGGCTTAAAGTTGATCTTGATGTAATCCAATTAAAATAGGAAAATACTTGGTCAATTCTTCTTGTGTTTGAAACTCCAGTATACATATTTGTCACAACCCGATCCAATAAAATTGTCATATTAAGGCGATCATATCATGTCGAGATTGTAATAGTTGATTAGATACCCAAGATCTATTTGGAAGAAATTTTTTCTTCAATTTCACAAACACAGAACCACTACTATCATTAAAATATCATAAAATAAAAATAGTCAATATCAAATCATATCATAACCGTACAATCAAAAGAATATACACAACAATCATGGTATAATTCTTCTACCAATAAAACATATTAAAGTAGCAATGTATTTAAGGTCAGGCTCTCAACAAATGGTCTCTACTAAATTTAAGACTTACCTTTTTTTTGAAATAATATATATGAATAAAATAAGGGTGAGCAACCATAGTTCAGTAGTCTATTCTAAATCTACTATAATTTTTAGTATACAAAAGAGAAAAAAACAGACATTTGTCAAAATATCATTTTATAAATAATAAAATGTATTTTAAATGAATTAAAATAATTTTAACAGGTCACATGTTGTATTTATCAAGTACAGTGCTAGTATAAAAACTAAAATATCAATCGTAAGCATATGTTAAGAAACAATACAAAAAATATGATGTTAGAAATAAAATAAGATAATGTGAAATAATAAATTTTTTTATTTGAAATATTTTATAATTTTTCTCTTCGCCCCTTATACCTCCACTTTCACTTATGCCTCTATTTGTTCATATTTCATCTTTGTCTCTTATATTTCTACTTTCACTTATACATTCACTTGTTCATATCTATTTTGGTGTATAAAACACACAGATGGATAATTTTATATGTGCACAGACACTTATAAATCCACTTGAATGCACATAAGATGTAATCATCCGCACTTCCCTATCTTTTCCTATTTTTGCACATATACTTTGATACATAAGCATTGAATATTTATATAAATATCATCAAAGATGTTACAGAAATATGTAAACATCAGTGAGTACAGCTAACAATAGAAATTATAAGTAAATTTTTGTGCGTATATCAATAATCATAATTTATAAATCTTTTATTAGCAATATCTAAAATAACATTTTGAACTTTTTTTGCTTTATAGTAATTTTCATCAGGCTCAATATACTCAAAAAATATACAAAATGCTATACAACACAAAATATCCATTGAAAATTTTATATTTTTATGTCAATATGTCCAACATAGTTCATTCTATAACATATCAAAAGTTACACGACGAAAAGTTTATAAATCTTCATAGATCTGAGCTTGAATAAAATTCAACCAAATAAAATATCAAAAATATGCAGATAAACGACAAATTGAAATATGAAGTAGGTAAACAATAGCATACATACAGCTGGACAATTTTTCCAACTGACTTGGTGTACGAAATCGGCTCTAAGATCCCTGAACTATACTTTTTCTCTCTTCTTCCTCTCTTTCCTCTCTCTTTGTCTCTTTAAAAATGGCTCATGTGTTGGGGAAATGGGAAAAATGAAATGTTATGTGGGTTTAGATATTTTATAAGAAATATATAAAATTTTTAATTATTTAATATAATGGGGTATTATAGTAATTAAATAATTTATTATATTTAAATTATAATTATATATATAAATTCTATTATATATTGAAATAAGATCTAAATATTATGAAAAAATAGTCAATAAATAGAATAGCATATCTAGAACTCATCGGTGAAAATGATTTGCAAAACAGGCACCAATTGGTTCTAGAAAACTCATTTTTACAAAGATATATAAATTCCTTAAGGAAGATTATTCTAATAAGAAATATTTTATTTTCTTAGATGCTCATAAAAATATATAAATGTATATTTAAAATAAAGTCAAGAGTGTTATTAAAGTGGTGAAGACAGCTTGTGAATCAACATAAAACACATCTAAAATTAATTGACGTATCAAAATTCTGTCAAATAAAAATTTTGAAAAAAATTTGTGAATAAACCATACATAAAATTTTAGATCCTTTTTACTCTTTGTATAGCTCTCCATCAAACCTCTCAACAAATATATAGCATCCATAGACCTACCTGACATAAATCCAAATTGGTTTTGAGAAACTTGTCTCATATCGTAATCTATGCTCAATTATTCTCTCTCATAATTTTAATGTATGACACATTAACTTAATTTCTATATAATAATAATAATCATAATCACCATTGCTCATTCTAAATAGTATTATATTGTTTGTAGGATAATATTATACTAAACAAACTTGATTTTATAGATAATAGTATTATCTAAATAATATAATTATTCAAAAAGCATTATTATCTCAATAACATTGGTCCAAATCATTCCTTAGTTTTTGTTCTTTTTTAAGAGGATTGGATTTGAGTTGGTTAAGATAAAGTTATGATGATTTTGAAATAAATCTCTTGTGGCTTCTTTTGAATGATTATGGAAGAAAAATTTGTAAAAGCATTCCTATAGTGCAGCCTAGATGGTTTTAAATTTTATATGAAAGTCTCCGTGGTTCTCTATTCCTTATATAGAAGAAAAAAAATACAATAATAATTCTCTAATTATATCTTTCCTTGCCATTATAGCATCCTTAGTGGTGTACTGAGTGTGATAAATTGCTTTGGCAAGATTTCAAAAGTTCACACACCAGATTAACGACATGATGTGAAGGAAAAACATTGAATTCTATAATATCTTGACAATATTTCGGTATCCTTCACAAGACACAAATGTTCTTGTCAATGTTTGAGAGAGAGACTTTTTTAATCAACCAAAGAAGCCATAGTGGACCACTAAAAGAAATACACTTCTTATTACACCCAACTCAGGCATGCATGAGTAGGTGGTGTAGCCAAGGCATACATGCTTCAATTGCACCCATTATTAGCCAATATGTTCGTGTTGCATGCTAATCAGTCATGTTTGGTTTGACTCTTTTTGTTAGTAATCATAACATTTTGTGATTGGCTAAAGAATAATTGGCTGACTGAAATAGCTGTGCTTGCTTGATATTGGCATCGTCTCTTCATCTTAGGATTGTTATCACTAACGCTTATGGCTTGGTGAAAATTATCTAAGCATTGTGAGAAGAAAAAAATTTCATGCTCATGATCTTTTATGCCCCTTACACATTTGTTAATGGCGAATAACATACTATGGCGCACGTATCTCCTAGAGCCACATTGTATAATGCGGTGTATATTATTTTAAAACTTATGCAAATAAAATAAGTTTTTGTAATCTTAGTTGTAGAAGTTTTAGTGGTAGTGTTGTGACTTTAGGTGATCAAGTCATTAATAAGAGTGAGCGATTCAGATATTTAGGCTCTATTATTCAAAATGATGGTGAAATAGATGGAGATGTTATTAGTAGAATTCAAGTCGGATGGTTGAAGTGGAGGAATGCATCTGGCCTATTATGTGAAAGAAAAGTTCTACTTAAACTTAAGGGAAAATTTTATAAGATGGTGGTAAGACCACATGACTTATAATGTGCAGAATGTTGGCCAATAAAAGAAGCATAAGAGAAAGTTAAGTATTACAGAGATGAGGATGCTCGGGTGGATGAGTGGCTTTACTCTTAGAGATAGAATGCAAAATGAGTATGTTCGGGAAAAAGTTGGAGTAGCTCCAGTGGTAGATAAGATTAGGGAGAGTCACCTTAGATGGTTTGGCCACATACGATGACCGATTAGGAGAGTAGATGCATTAGATTTGCCTTATGTTAAGAAAGATAGATGTAGACCTAAAAAGACTTGGTTAAGATGTATAAAAAATGATCTTAGTATACTTGAATTAAATGAGAATTTGACACATAATAAGACACAATGGAGACGAAGGATTCATGTAGCCGACTCCACCTAGTGGGATTAAGGCTTGTTGTTGTTGTTGTTGTATTAATAATTCAATAATATTAGAAAGTAAGTATTCTAAAATTAGAAAAGTCCAAGCAATGGCCTTCAAGTGAGATTGTTTTAACTTATATAAAAGTTAACAAATATTGAAATTTAAAGTATCATGACAAATAAAAATATTGATTTTTCAAATATAACTATCATGGTGATATCAATGCATAATATCAGAATAAATATTAAATTTTGGAACTTGAGCTTTGAACATAGGAAGCAGTTAATTTAAATGTTCTATAGACATCATGGTGAATGGGCATGTAGAGAATTGTCATCATCATCACCACCCTCATTATTAACCAAAATAGCATTGCTTCCATCATTATTGTCTTCTAATCATAATCTTATTCACCACTCTCATAATTTTCATATTCATCTTTAAGTGTGCTAGGCTTAGATGAAGATTTATTTATTTTTATTTAGATCAATATTGAATTTTGTGGTTTTTTCCGTATACACTATTAGCTTTCACAATAATATTTTGCATCAATTTCTGTTCAAATACTAATTAATAATACTATTCTATTTTGTTTTCCAATTTTCTTATTAACTCCTCATTAGTATCATATAAGTCATTCAAAAAAAAGTTAACGGTTGTATCTTAAAATCAAAGCCTATTATAGGTAATGTAAATCAAATAACTCATGCTCAAACCTTTAAATGAAAAGATCTTAAAACAAAAATAATTAAGAAACAATAAACAAAATAAGCAATAAAAAGCACACTTTTGCATGTGCTATGCGCTATAGCCAATGGCACGCACACATTATGTGCATTATTTTATATTTTTTGCACTCTACTACAGTTATAGTGCAAAAGGTGTGCCTCAGTCATTATGGGTTATTACGCCTACTATTTTACATTTTTGTCAAGTTTGCACCCATAAAATATAAAGACTGTCTGCAGGATTGTCTTATTGTAAACTTTTTTCCATTCTCATGCAGGTAAATTGAACTCACATTTGAGATCCCATCTAATGGATTAGGGAAACAAATGGAATTCAATTTCATTTATTAACCATCGCAACAATTCCATTGTTTGCTCTGACCATTCCTATCAAACTCCATAGTTCCACCCCTTGTTATATATAAAGCATATCACTTTTCTAAAACTAGTGGGTAAGTATCTATCACCTCATTACCATACCATTTGCTCATGCCACTTTCTCAATTTATTTCCAGTAATTGGGTATCAGGATTTGGGCTGGATTAAATGATTTGAAACTAATATCTAACACTTTAATGTTTGACTAGGAATCTATTGAAAGGTTGTATGGTTTTCTTACATTTACTATGTAATGTTTTGCTATTATGTTAGTAGATTACATTTGTATTGAATTTTAATGTCACCAAGGTATCAACTAATCTACTGGCATCAAGTGTTTGGCGAAATTTGCCAACATCCATGTGTCAGGATATTGATTTTAAGAATAAATGTTGGCAAACAGAATGTAATATTTATTAAAGCCTCCCTATGGTTTTGTCCTTACCAATTTTTTAGTTTCATGGAAGGTCTCAATAGTTTTTCTTTTCCTTGTGGAGGAGGTAAAACTAAAGTAGCAATTGTTATTGTAACCAAATTAACTCTCCAATCATCTCCTTCCCTCTCCTCAGGCACTTTACCACACTCGTTGGTGCTGGCAGGGGGCTGAAGATCACATTGGCAAGTGCATGAGTTTACATACGAGCTTACCAATGTGACAAGGAGATAAGAAAAGAAAATTATGTTACATAGGATCTCGGTGGCATCTTATGGTCATTCACATAACACAAATGATCCTCCTTAGATCCTATATTCGGTGCATCGAATCCCACCTGAGTGTAGGATCTTAGAGAGATTGTACTGTAGATTCCTATTGGATTTTATTGGTTCTTTCTTATGGGTGCTTGTTTAGTTTTCATCTTGCTATTGTGCTAGCGCAACTGCTCGCAATTTATTAGTGAGAATGTTCTTTTTTATGGAGGATAACTTCGATCAAACAATAATTTTTTATCCAAAAAATCATGGTGGACCACTAGAAGAGCTGCTCTAATGGTTACACCCTAAAAAGTGGGTTTTTTTTAAAAAAAAAGCAAAATAATCTCTTTTTAAAATCTTAAATGAAAATTGCAAAAGACATCAAAAGGTGTTGGATTGCGAATAGACGAAAGAAAGAAACTTACATGTAAACAACATGCAATTCGTAAACCTTAAAAAAGATAATAGTTGTAGGGGGTATATAATGAAATTAATCATAATTAATCTGCAACTCTAAAGGATTATCTTACGTAATATTTAGAAATAGTTTTAAGTCTCAGAGATTTAATATACCGTCTATTTTTTATTCCTATCACGTCATTTACTATCGGGAGGGAGGAAGAATTCAAAGTTTTGGAGAGGATTATCATTCTCTGATCTAGGAATGTTGGAAGTAACATCATGAGCAACCTTAGGGAGAACTTCGAGCAACATAAGGATTAAGTCTACATTCTCTGAAGTAAAGGGTGATTAGTAACTCCATTCAAATTAGTGGAACGAGAAGAAGCTACCAAAAGAATCTGATTAGTATTCTCCAAAGCGACATTGCCATCAGAAGAATAAATGGAATGATCCATAGCTGACACCCCACATCAGTGGGTTGTGCAACCTAAGCTAAGCAGCCATGCCTGGGTTTGATGCATCATTTTGTTGGTCGTCAATTACTTCTGTGTTCAACTAATAAATGTTTGGTCAGCCAAGTAAACCATGATTACTGGACACTGATATCCTTTCGTCTCCCTATATGATTGCTCTCATAGGCCAAGATGACCAGGTGAAAACTTTCTAAGCATTAATGAATATAAATAACAAAAATTCTGAGGACCTCATGTAGTAGGATCTGATCATAATATCATGCTCGTTGTCATTATGATTCTAAATATGAACTGAATCTTAATGCACAGGATTTGTCTTGCCATATACAAGTTCAGGACAAGTTCGTTAAGGTGCTGCACGGGATTGTGGGATGCTGCTGAGATCATATTCCCTTTCTTCTTGTTGGGTTGGTGGTTGAGCTTACATTGGAAACTCCATTAGTACTATTAACATTTAGCTTATTTTCTCTGTTAACGAACACAGTAACTCCACCATTCCTTGTGATTCAGTTTCAACCCTCACTGAACCGTACCACTTTGCTAACTCGTTCCTGAGGTGTAACTATTGCTCACTTTGCTATTGACTTGCTACTGTTTGCTTCTTCAATGTTGCTTGACTGCTTCGATCGATTTAATATCCAAATTCGGTCTGATTTAAATGTCTTCTCTTGGTGCGTGTTTGTTCAATATGAAAGGACAATAGAGGAATGTGAAAGTGATTAGTGGATTCATTAAGCTATATTAAATATTTAAGAAAGCATAATCTTTTTTAAAGAAAGTGAACTCAAACTTTTATGCAAGATTTAAAATCATTGTCAATCTTCATCAAGCTGAAAACCATTTGGAGCTAAACTTTGATACATACCTTGTAGACATACACACACACATACATATATAACACGTAATTCTTATATATTTATATATCTAACACCTAAACTTTGATATTTATATGAATAACACTTAAATCTTCAACATCAAACAAAAAATATTTCTATTATTACCTTTTTAAAAGTGAATACATCTTTTTTATGCATAGGTAAAGTGTTAGAAATGTAAATACATAAATATTGTGTGATTTGTGTGTAAATTTTCATATAATTGTTCTATCTTATAATTTTCAATGTATGTGGGCTTCCCACAAATGAGTGGTTTGAAGAGTTGATATACATTGCCATCACATTTGCTACATATTTTAGATAATAATTGAAAAAATTAACCTTGCAATGTCTTCTTATATCTTAACACTATGCAGGCTTTTTGATAAAGAGCATTCCTTTTCGTTTTTATGTTTGTGTCTGCAGGTAACATTGTGCTAAGGCCCAAACTGCTGAAGAAAATCATTCTTGAGTTCTGTAGATTTTAAAGCCGTTTGAGATTCTATTTACAGAGGAAACTGGTATAAATGGGCAGAGGAAGAGGGAAGGGGAAGAAACTCACAGTTGTAACAAGCCATGAGGACCCGGGAAGCGGGGGTGAAGAGCACCTTACAGAATATAAAAGAAATGGAGAGCCTGAAATGCTCATGAAAGATGGTAACAATCAAGAGGAAAGCGTAAAAGATGAAGTAGATGGAACCAATATCAAACCCATCCTCATGAGTAAAGAGGAAATAGCTCAGGAGAGTGGGAAGAAAAGGAAGAGGCATTTGCAGGTAAAAGAAAATTCTGGTGCAGTCTTGGAAGAACATGGCGCCATTGACGGACCCAAAGTGGAGGAGACAAAAAAGACTATTGGATACAGACAAACTGGAAGCCGTCGTAAGAGTAAACCGCATCGTGCAGCTGAAGCTGTAGTTCCAGTAATGGCTGTCTACAACCATAATGGATTTTGACTCCTTGCTTGCCTGAAATTCTTAAAATCTCTGATGCGTTAGTTTTACTTTTTGGCTTTTTTGCCTAGTTTAAAGTTTTCTTGTTAAGCTTCTTGTCATGAATGGACGACCAAACAATCTAATACTATATATTTGCTCAGTTTTTAATAAAGTTGTTTTGCAAAACAATTCTGTATGTATAAATCACTTCCTTTTCATCTTTCTTTTCTGTTCTAATTTTGTGTAATGTTTTTTTTTTTTTCTGGTTAGTAAAGTTCTATCCCTTTTGACCTCCACACATATGTCATAAGTCGAAATTCAGCCCGCAAAGTCGGTTCGGCGAACTTGAGTAAGCGGTCTCGGGGATCAAAATGCACTGGACGTCATCGAAAATGGTTGAAACGTCGAACGGGCTTCGTCGTCGTGTTCAGAACGTCAAAATTGATCGGAATATAAATGTTATATAATCTAACGAGCGATTGATCAAGCGATTGAGCTATCCATGTGTCGACACGTATATCAGAGTCGAGAAGCTGCGATGATGTTCGAGCGACTTTCGTTCATAAAATTGATCACACCGTTAGTTTCAAAATATCGAAAATTATCAAATGAGATTGTCTCAGTCGGACGAAAATGATGTCGAATAATCGAGGAAATATCATATGAGGTTGTCGGGGCACTTCATCCTAGTAGCGGTATTTTTCTTAGTGGCTACCTCATTTAAAGGTTCACTTTTTCAGTGATCAACACATAATGTGATATATAGATTTGGAGTGTTGTGAATTTCGATGAGCTTTCAAAGTGCAGATTTATATATTCGTCGATCATCATAAAATTGATTGGCGATACTCTTCAATATACAATCCAAGAGCAAATGGTTTGATGGAGGCCTTTAACAAGACATTAGTCAAGTTGTTCAAGAAGATCGTTACTAAAAATAAAAGAGAATGACATACCAAGTTAATGGAGGCACTATGGGCGTATCGAATTATATACAAGACGTCGACTAAAGCCACTCTCTATTCATTGGTATTTGGAACCAGTTCTTTTAGAAGTTGAGTTTTCACTTAGTATCCATCAATAATCTAGCGAAGATCAAAATGCTCGTCTGAGGATGGAAGAATTTGACGCGCTTGATAAAATTAGATTATAAGCCCATCAAAATCTGGAGGTTTATCGAGCAAAGATGTTCTGGGCTTTTGACCATACGGTGCAGCCTCGAACATTCCAAAAAGAAGGATTGGTCTTGGTGGTGACCAATATTCATAAGCGAAAATTTAGTGGCAAATTTGAGCCTAATTAGAAAGATCCTTTTGTCATTGAAAAAGTGTACCAAGGAGAGACATACTAATTCATTGACTTAAAAGGTGAAAGATCAATGCCACCAATCAATAACTGTTACTTGAAAAAGTATTATACATGACGAATACATTCTCGAGGTACAATAGAAATCTCTCTGCAAGACAAGGAGCATTTTTTTAGTATATCTATTTAAGTCGACATCGTGTTTCATGTCGAGATTCCTAAATAAATATACTCACTCAAGATGAAAAAAAAATTTTGTGAAAATTTTCCTATTACACAGGGTGCATTTTAGACTTTTATACATAGATGAAAGCAATATTACATGTTAAAACTCTCTTAAGAGCATATCAATTTAAATATTGATGTATTTGCGTATTTTCATCTTGAAAGTTCTCTTAAATGTGCTTTAGAATTTCCCCTGCAAGACAGAGGGTATTTTTTTTTTAATTTATGTTCAGTTTATTTGAGTTGACGTCGTGCTATAAGATGAGATCCTCAAATATATTCTGATTCAGGTTGACATCGAGCTTTATGCTGAAATTCTCGAATATATCTATAATTGTTATTGTTAAGTTGCAGATTCTTACAGGAACAAAGATAATCTATTTCTACGTATAAAAAAACAGTCATATGTCAGTTAAGGTAGATTTAGGATTGACTCTTTAGACAAACATCATCCTAAGTTTATAAGGATTTCTTGGACAACATGCTTGTGTGTTCTGATAAGAATCTTTCGTTATGTTGTATCTCCTCGAGTAAAGCCCAGGACGGCGGCTGGGATGGCCATGAGATCTTAGATCGGGCACATCATCTTTCTCCCAACCATCCGGTTTAAGCTGAAATGGTGAATTTCATAATCTCAAATTTTAAACTCCATATGCTACTACTATACGCTACGCATTAAGCGACCTAACGACTAGCCTTAATCGAAAGTTCTCTCTTTTCATTGAGAGGGGTAATTAACTATAGGGTCTTGTGCCTATAGAAAACCTAGAACCGATCTAAAGTCCTCATCAAATGAGGACGAAATCTCTATGTAGTGTCTTATCTATTATTCCATTTGTCTTCTGAAAATTACACCAATATTCAATCATACTCTCTTCACTTCATCAAATTGTCGAGAGGTCTGTGACGAATTTTTGGAGCCTAATAGATTTCTGGCGACTCCGCTAGGGATAAGATTTTTTTTCCATCTTTGGCTAGTCATATATGTGCTATAGTAGCAATAAAATATTTGAAAATTTAAAACAAAAAATGGTGATTTAGAGGTATAATAAACTCAAATTACTAATGCATACAACTCTAGGATGAATGAATTATTTTGTAGACTAATGCATAAAACTCTAAGATGAATGAATTATTCTGTAGAGTATATTTTTATTATACTCTTATTTTGTTCTGTAGTACTTTTACATTTTGAAAGTATGGGTTGAAATAATAATTACTAATTACTAATCCTTATCTTTCACTTTTGTAGTACCTTTGCATTTTGAAAGTATGTGGTGAAATAATAATTACTAATTACTAATCTTTATCTTTCACTTTTGTAGTACCTTTGCATTTTGAAAGTATGTGGTGAAATAATAATTACTAATTACTAATCTTTATCTTTCACTTTTACAGAATGAATCTACATAGCACTCCTTTCATTGTCCAGCTAGGGCGTGGTGCGAACATTTGCCTAGTCAACGCCATCATCAACACAAGAGATGTTGGGACTACCATTCAATTTGGTAGCTTGAGTTTCCCGGCTATCGTAGCTGTAACTCCTGAAGTACCCACCTGTGGTACATTCGTCCGAGGTCATGCTGGAAGACCTTTACTGAAGCTCCTACTAGCCATGTTCGCTAACCAGTTCAGTAGCCAACCACTGTCAAGGAATTCTTTAATTTTTAAAAGGCTAGGCCAATTTGAAGCCCCCATGATGAAAAGAACCGTCAGTGGGCAAACTGTGTCCTTAATGCCTCGTGGTACAACTGCTCTCCCGATTGAACCTTTTGTACTTGGAAAGCATGATCATGAAGCTTTCTCATCGCAAATTAACTGAGAGAAAAGAAGAAATGTTGAGTTCGTGATTCCTTTCAAACGACCTAGTGAATAAGCGATACTGCCGCTAGAAGCGAGTTTTCCTACCCACAATAACTTTGACAACCTAAAGTGGGTAAAGAGGAATAACTCTACTGGTGAAGTAAAGCAGTCTTTCTAGAACCAACAATGTCAAGCTCCACCACCACAGAGGAGACAACCTGAAATACTGTATGCTAGAATACAAAAAGTTCTCAAAGTAGTCAAGGATAGAGGCTTAATGAAAAGAAGATTTCAGAGGTCTATGGTGATTGAGAATACTGAACCTCCACTAAGGAGGTTGTCATCTCTTCTGGTAACTAATCATCAAACCCAGTATGCTTCGCACGGTGAGCATCGGAGCGTGATACTCGAACCCATGTCTAAGAATCCGCTGTCGAAAGGTTCCGACGAAAGGATAAGCAGATATGGAGGCCAAGGCCCTGTGATGAAATCCTGAAGAATGGAAGAGGTGTGATATCTGACACATATACACAAAAATCTGTCTAAAAAATAACTCATCAGAAGTGAATACTCAAAAGAAGGGATATCATTGATGAAAGACATGATGGTCGACATCCTGAAGAATCCTCTAGGGGATCCATCATCGATCAGATTCACCCCCCACAAGAGAAGGTTGATTTTGATTGCAGTCTTTTAATAGAAGAAGTATTTGTCCCATACATTGAACCAGAGATCCATTGAAAATGTCGATCAGAAATTCATGTGCAAAAAGAAGGTGATGAATGGTCAGACATATAGATAAACTTTCTGCTCAGCATCATCACCAGCAACATGGATCCAAGGAACCTGAACCTGAATTCAACGTTTACGAAGAAGAGTCTTCACAGAAGCAAGTAGAAGATGAATTTTCAATATTTGTTGAAGAAGAAGAAGATCAAAATGAGGATGAAATCTCTAGGCACTGTCTTATCTACTATTCCATCTGCCTTCCGAAAATTACACCGATATATTTAATTTACTCTCTTCACTTCATCAAATTATCGAGAGGTCGGTGATGAATTTTCGGAGCCCAACACAGACCTTATTAAATAGGGGATTTGAATTTGAGAGCCTATTTGAGGCTTTGCGTTGCTTTCTGAAATGATTTTATTTAAAGAATTGCATGAATGTTAGTTCAAGTTTTATTACTGATTTAACTTGTAAACGATTAATATCACTCTCTTCTAAAATACAAAAAAAAAAAATAAACATAAATTTTTTTTTTTAGACTTTTATCATATGAGTTGTATATGAATAAAATACATGTCAAGATGGATGATCAAAAGTAGATTGAGCCCTAAATTTAATGGTTACTCAAAAGATGACTGGTGTTTTCATTAACTTTATGACAATAAGGGAATATAATGGAGATTGTAAAGTATATTTAATGCAACAGATTAATAATCTAACTTCAAAGTAAGATCTTCTAAGAATTACATCTTATCATAAAACATTCTATAAGGATTAATTGTTTAAATTTCTTTTATAATAATTTAGATTGATAGGCCCATAGGTAGATAGCAGAAAAAGATTGCATTAATAAATTAGGTTGTAGCAATTGATGTCCATTTAATTCTTTTTGTCGATTCATGTAATTTTATAAATGATGTAGTCTCTATTCTAATGATTACATTAGCTGTGTTTGTACTATGATGTCTCAAAGATATAGTATGTTGTGTTATAATTATAAAATTATAGTATGTTATATTATAAGTTTGTATATTATTTGGAGTTTATTTGAACCTTAATCAAAAATTATTTAAATCTTAATTGAATTGATTTAAATTTTATTCAAATCTAAATTAGCCCTTAGATACGAGAGGGTGTAATTTCATTCAAAAGAAATTTTTAGGCATATTTCTCTAAGAAAATAAATAATGATAGTATTTAGTTAATTATATATATATTAAGAGACATATAAAATCAAAATTTCCTATTGAAATGAGATTTTATAAAAAAAAATTAAATTCTTTATTCTCTTAAAATGATAATATATCGTAATCTATATATTAAAATTAATATAATAAATAAATAACATCTATTTTTAATTAATAAATTTTTTTTGCAAATTTTAAATTTAACTTTAGATACTCATGAAACCAAAAACTTAAGTGTACATATTCTTTATAGTTTAATATAAGTTGAGAACTAGATTTTAAAATTAGTTATTAATTCAATGTATCTAATATAATTTATATACTATTTTCATTTTTTTATTATATTTTTCCTTAGTTCACATAAATGATCAATTTGATCTAATTAATCTTAAAAAAAATATTATTTATAAATTGTTCTAATTTTAAATATTATTGCCTTTAAATTGGTCATTAAATTTCAAAAATTTTAGTCAAACTCAAATTAATTATAAACTTATTCTTCTAAATTAAGCTTAAGAATGAAGATCATTTTAAAATTGAGTTGAGCTAGCCTATAATCAAATCAAGTGACTTCATATCGATCTTAGGCCAAGTTTAAATGAAGATTAATTAGATTGAATTTCTAATAATTGTATAAAATGTGTATACTAAAAATAAGGAAAAGAATAAAAATTTATTAAAAAAATTATATAAAACCTATTTTTTATTTTTGAAAAATTTATTATCCAATGCATAACATAGGATTGATGTTTTCTCTAAATTAATATAAAGAATTAAATTTGAAACTACTATGCTTTCTTAATAATTATAATTGCACCATAGAAAATTCATGGAGGTAAAGCAGGAATTATTTGACTTAGAATTGCACAAAATCTCACAAAATTTCACAAACTTTCTTCCATTTGGGACATAGTTTTTTTTCATATTTTGATTTTAGTTGACACCATTAATTAGAGTATTACTAGGAAGTATTTTGTTTTATTTTTTTGGCCGCTTGTGTAGCTGCTCACTATAAGTTTTGCATTGCTACTTTCAATTACTCTACGTCTTTGGTTTTGGTGCTTTCATCACTGTACTCTTTGTGGTGGTTATCAATTCTTGCTTGGTGCTGGTGCCTGATGTATATATTATGCAAGATTTTCATCTCTCTTTTTGCTCTTTTACTCTACATTTTTTTGAACTTCAGGTTGGACTGCATTGGCTATGCCATTTTGGACGGCGTTCTAAATGCTCTTTTTTTTTTTTTTTTTTCTGAAAGTACCTCTAAGCCCCATTTTTGTACTTTTTTTTTTTTTTCTTATTAATAGTTTTGGCTAATAAGATGTTTACTTGATTATTGCTTACATAATTATTATTTTCTATCTTATAGTTTTTTTGGCTGGGCAAATGTTCGAATTCAATTACTACTACTCTGATTAGAGTAAACGAAATGAACTTGGCGAATATAACTCTTGTGTGTTACCGTTTATATATCGAAATAAATGTCTGTTTGATTTGATTAGTTTAGTTAACGAAATGAATATGAGCTAATGAGCTTTTGTGTATATGAGGGAGAATTCAAATTTGAGTCAATCTTTCGATAAAGTTTTAACTACTGCATACTAGATTGTAATATGTAAATATGTTGTATGTATATATAATAATAATAATAATAATAATAATAGTAATAAATAATAGTAATAAATAAAAATAATAATAAAATAATAATAATAGTAATAATAATAATAATAATAATAATAATAATAATAATAATAATAATAATAATAATAATATAATATATTTTTTATTTTGAGCTAAATCGAATCCCAATGATCGAACAATGATTGTCATTTAGCTTATATATCGAGTTTGAAATATAACAAACGAATCAAACACGAGCTATATAATGAGTTGAACACCAACTGTTCATGAACAATGAACTTTCTTTGATAGCCCTATATGCGATTCTTCACATTAATTTTAATTATTAAACTATAAGTTCAAGCATTATCTTATAAAATTTAAATATTTTTTTATTAAATTATGGCAACCTATGATTAACTTCCCACCTAGTATAGGAGCACGCCCGATATTCCTCTTGAAATGGAGAGGGCAGCCATGTAACTCCGCATCAGTCAAATCAACTTCTTGGTTTTGAAAGATTTTGCAGCTTGCTTCATTATTTCACTGGTAAGCATATCCGTTCAGCCTTTCACAAAGGGAACGCGCGATCACCCAAAGTCCGAAGAAAATCTAAGCCCATCTCAAGAGATTCTTCAGAGAAAAAAAAAAACATCTTGTCAACTGCAGTGCAATGAATTCTCCTAAAAAAAAGCCGCTTTCCCAAACCCTGCAGCCTTTCTAACCCTATGAATGCTCAAAATTCTCCCTAAAAAGCGACACCTTCCCGTACAAATCTAGAAATGAAAATAAAAGAAAAAAAATGGAATTTTCAAAGTTAAAGGAGTCCATCCATGGCCAATAATAGCAAAACAAAGCAACTACATTTATGAATAATCTAGGTGAAAGCGAAGGAAAACTTGAGAAAAAAAAAAGAATTTTTAACTGTCTTACTGCTGTAACTACATCATTATTTAATATATCGCATCACACTGCTCTCTGATTTCTGACAGTGTTATCACAGAACAGTAAACCCAGAATGGCAGTTGTTGGCTTTGTAGAGCACCCTGGAGAACCTAGATAAACATAGCTTAGTTCTCAGCTTTTTAGCTTTATAAAGAAAGAAAACACAGTGCAGCTTCTTGGCTTAATCTCTTCTCTTCCACTGAGCCCATGGGGGAGAAACATTAGAGGGCTCAGAAATGGAGAAGGGTTCAAGTTCTGCTGCTAATGGCTCCGGTGACTCTCTCAATGGTCTCAAGTTTGGAAAAAAGATCTACTTTGAGGATGTGGGTGGCAGTGGAAGCTCATCCAAATCCATGGCTGCGTCGGCTAAGAAGGGGAAGGGAGTTGCGGCTGTAGGAGGAGGGCAGCAGAAGGCACCAAGATGTCAAGTTGAGGGCTGTAATTTGGATCTTACCGATCTTAAGCCTTATTACTGCAGACATAAGGTTTGTGGGACGCACTCAAAGTCTCCTAGGGTTATTGTTGCAGGACTCGAACAGAGATTTTGTCAACAGTGCAGCAGGTCGCTTTTTCGCTTACCTACTTGTTTATATCTGTGCACAGCATTCTGTCTCTTTTTCTTGATTTTAGATTCTTTGTTGGGTTAATGATAGCATTTTGATTTCTCTATATATTTTTTTTGTTTATAATCTTTTGATGACGATGTTTTGCTGATGATTGCAAATGGAAATGCTCGGTTTTCTTGTTTTGAATGATCCATTTTTAGATTTTGGATATTGTTGGAGAAATTTTTTCTCATATATCACCCAAGATTTGAAATTCATTCTCACTTCTCGTATGATATTTGACAGAGTAAGTGCTTCACTGTATTCTGAAAATGCTTGTCTCGTACCTTTGTTTTTCTTTTTTAATGTAGAAGGGATTTGGACAAAAAAGCTTTAAAAACTTAATCAATTAATTCAGCTAGGCACCCACTAGTATTCTGGTACTTTTCATTAAGTGGGGGCAATATCTATTTTTGGAATGTGTTTCATGCTGATGCACATATTATTCATTTTAATTAGAAGTACATATTATCTGAGCTAGGTCAGTGGAGTATTGACTTTGATACTCATGCTGATCTGTAGGGATCTTTGATGTTTATATTAGAACTATGTAAGGAAGCATTAATTTGATTTGCATTAAGTGTGACTTTTGTTTTGCTCCTGATATTGTGGTTTATTCACCTGTTATCCTGGTTTAGGTTGTTTATGAATGGTAGAAATTCTAGTAGAAGGTAATGAGATTAAGTTTGACCAATTTAAATCACTGGTTGGAGATTCATATCAACCCATAAATTATTATAATTTTGTTCCATTTTCTTTATTATAACAATGCCTTGGGTCCTCCTTTGGTGTTTGTTTAAATATCTAATTTATTCTCTTGCTGATTAATGCTTAACTATTCCCTTCCTTTTGTACACTTGATAAGCGTTTTAAACACTAATCCTTTGGACCTTTTTCAGATTGAGATTCATTTTTTAGGGTTTGTTTGGTTTGGAGTTAACCATGCTAGCTAGAAATAACCAAATAACTTTTGTTGGCATAAGTTAGGGTTTGTTTGGCAGTGGTAACTATTTGTCTAACTATTTGTTAAATTAGTAATGGAGCTAATGCTGGAAAAGTAAGTTTTTAGAAAATTGATATTAGTATTATAGAGTTTTTCTTTTTAAAAAGTTTGATGATATTTGATTATAAACACTCACTTTCACAACAAAAATTTGTAAAAAATAACAAAAAAATGTTGCTGAATATAAATGTGTTAGTTGTCTGGAAGGTAAAGCTACAAAAAGCTATCCCAAGTAAACTCTTAGTCTACTATTAAAACTAGCTTTAAGTGTTGAATCCTTAAACTAGTGCTCTCATTGGCTACATGTAAAAGTTATGATTTCTTACTAATTCTCTAATCATAATTAGAATCTTTCTTATATTCAATCCTCATTGCCTAAAAAAGCATACGATTGAATTGGCATTTGAAAATTCTTGGTTTGATTTTTTAAATGCATTTTAAATAATCTATAGTGGACAAAATTTTAAATTATATATTGAATGTAAAAATATATATGAACAAGTGTTGAAGTAGAATGGGAAATAATAGTGGATAATGGACACAAATTTTGACTTAGTTTGATCCTAACTATTGCATCATGCCTATTCCTCTCAAATACTTATGATTACACTATCTAAATTTCAATCCTTTGCTTGTAAGCTGATGTAGACGTCATTCATTTCTCTTTTAAACAGAGGGTAAAGGACACTCGCTTTTGTTATAGGGAAGGACATCTTTTTAAAGCTTCCCTTAAGAGACTCAACGAACAATACAATAGGGTGCAAAAAGAAAATTTCAAAAAATTGAAATGTTTTACATGCTTATGTTCATTGTGTGAAGAATGAAGAATAGTGACTGTAGTTTTCAAGACCTTAGATTGATGGTCCTCAAGCTCCTGCATGAAATAAATGATTTAATAATTAAATATTTTGAAAGGAGAAGGAATGATATCAAGAAATATAGCAAAAAAACTTTAGTTAAAAAACTCGAGAAATAAAATGGATGGTTGATATTCTTTACCTTCTCAAAGGAAAGGAAATGGAAGCTTGAAAGATGAAACTCTCTTCCTCAAAAGTGACTCCAAATGGTTTGTTATGATGAATCTAGAAGTGGAAAATTGATTGGTGGTGTTTTGAAGAATAGGAAGTTATTAGGTTATATTAATGAAGAGTTGTAATGAGTAGGTTAATTAGCTATATTAAAAAAATAAAATCTACATGTTAATGACTTTTTATAGTTATTAACAACATATTGCTATTTAGTGGCGAGCTTGAAAATGTTTTTCGTTAACCAATAATCCCTACCATGGTTTTTCATGGAATTTAATGAATCAACCTAACAAGAAGATATAAGAAGTAAATAGACTAATTTAGGCACACAAATAATCATCACACTTAGCTATCAATTAGTGTAGTGAACATATTTGTGAGCTAGTGATTTGTGCTGACAAATTTTATTTCAACATTTTCATAATCAAATTGATTTTATATGAAATACTATCTAATCATTATGTCCTTGGTACTTGAGAGTTAAGTAGATTTCTTGGTAAAGTTTATTGCACTAGTGGTGGTTGCATTTATTGAAAATGTGATATAACTTAAGCCCGTACTATTTTAAGTATTTCTTCAATACATAAGCACCCAACTACCTAAATGATTTGTTTTGTCTTTGCCATTGCAAGGTTAGAGCAAGATGAGAGATAAACTCATTGATGTGCTTTTTCTATTAAATTTATAGCTTATAAAGTTACTACAACAACAACAACAAATCTTTATTGCTTTTTCTATTAAATTTATTGCTTATAAAGTTACTACAACAACAAATCTTTATTCCATTGCAAGGCTACACGAATCTTTCTTCTCCATTGTATCCTATTAAGTGCCAAATTTTCTTTTAATTCTAATAAAATAAGATTATTTTTCATACTAGCTAATTAAGTCTTCTTAGGTCTACCTCTATCTTTCTTAATATAGGTCAAATCTAGTATATGTACGGTTTTAATTGAGTCATCAGATGGTTGATGTTTTATGTGATCAAACTATCAAAGACGACTCTCTCGAATCTTATTTATCACTGGATTTACTCAAACCTTTTCACATATATTTTTGTTTCGCATTTTGTCTCTAAGTGTAAAGCCGCTCATCCACCTGAGCATTCTCATCTCTACAACACTTAACTTAATTTTATGCTTCTCTTTTATTGGCAAATATTCTGCTTCATAAATCATTACAGGTCTTACCACCATCTTATTAACTTTTTCCTTAAGCCTAAGCAGTAATTTTCTATCACACATTAGGCCAGATGCATTCCTCCACTTCAACCATCCAACTTGAATTCTACTAATAACATCCCCATTTATTTCATCATTTTGAACAATCGGTTCAAGATATCTAAAGTGATCACTCTTTTTAATCACTTGATCACTTAATATCACAACCCTACCACTCAATCTTTTACAACTAAACTTACGCTCCTTATATTTGGTTTTAGATGCACTTAAATGAAAGCCTTTAAATTCTAAGGTTGATCTCCATATTTCATTGAACTCCCTCTCTATTCTTATCAACAAGAAGAATATCATTAGCAAAAAGCATACATTACGATACATCCACCTGTAAATGTCTAGTAATAGTATCCATAACTAAAGCAAAAAATTATGGGTTTAAAATCAATTCTTTATGTATTCCAATTACAACAACAACAACAACAACAACAAGCCTTTATGTATTCCAATTGAAATAGAAAAATACTTGATCAATCTTCCTTGTTTGAACACAAGTAATAGCTTCAATATACATACCCATAATGACTTGAATATAAACAATTTAACTCTTAGGGTTGTTAATTAGCCAATTCGAAGCTAGCTCGAGATCAGCTCGAAATATTTTAGAGAGGCTCGAGATTGGCTTGTGACTTGAATCATTCGATTTTGAACCAGCTCATCTCATTTTCTAATCTATTTCAAGTTGGTTCGAATTGAATTTTTTTAATCTTTTTTTGGCTTGAATTCGAATAAAGTTGGTTCATTTTGATCAAGATTGCTTGACTTTAATAAAAAAATAATTATTAAAAAAAATTAAGAAATTGAATCAAGTTCATGAAATAAACAAAAATATGATTGTGAAAGAGATAATATTATATTTATTTTAAAAGATTACGAGTTATAATTTTATACATTTAATTTTAAAAATAATTTTATTGTTACAAACTTACAATTCTCATATATAAATTTAAATTTTTTTAATAATAAATAAATTCGATCTAATCTTGAGTTGGTTTGATTTGATCTATAACCTGTTCGAAAAAAAGTTCGATCCAAACCCTTGGTTCATAGCTCGGCTCAAAATATTCAATTCGATTTTGATATGATCCAAATTTTGATTCGATTTTCAAGCTAAACTAACAGCCTTATTAAACTCTTTTTTTTTTCTAGAATTCACCAATGCACTTCTCTTGAAATTTTATCATACATTTTCTCTAAATTAACAAACATCATATATAGATCCTTCTTCCTCTCTCTATACTTATTCATCAAACCTCTCAACAAATGTATATCATTTATAGTAGACTTATATGGCATGAAATCAAATTGATTTTGAGAAACTTTTGTATCGTGTCATAATCTAAGTTCAATTATTGTCTCTCATATTTTTAATGTATGACACATTTACTTAATTCCTTTATAATTTGCATACTCTTGTGCATTAGTTTATTCTTAAAATTAAGAATCAACAAATTCTTTTTCTACATCAAGCATCTTTTTAATATTAAAAAGATTAGTAAGTTAAGAAATTCTTTGATCTCTTAAACATTTTCACACTTCTATTGAAATATCATAGGTCATATTACTTTTTCCACATTTCATTTTTTAAAGTATCTTCAACTTTAATTTTATTAATACGATGATAAAAATAAATTTCTCTATTTTTATTTAGGGTATCAAAATAATTAAACTCAAACATATTTTCACAACTTCATTGAAAAGTAATCAATTTATATTTTATTATGTTTATTCCTATAAGTGATAATATGCACATCTTTTTTTTTTAAATAAAGTATTAACAATTGCAAAATCATAAGTTAAAATAAAATCTAATATAGCTCTATTTTCTTCATTAGTCACTTCAAATTCATAACTACCATGAATGTTTTGAAAATATTCTATTAGTTTATTAACGTGTTCATTTAAATCTCCTATAATAAATATTCTTTTTTCAAATTGTATTCTTTGTGTTAATCTTTTTAGGCCATTTTAATTTTTTTTTTCTTCTTTTGAGCGTACATTCAAATGTACTTGAGGAGCATAAATACTCATAACATTAATGATCTTAGCTTCCTTGACCTTTAAGCTATAATTCTATCTTAAAATTTATTAATTTTTACAAAATTATTTTTCAAACTCTTTTTTATAATTACATTTACACCATTTCTAGTACGACTCATACTAAAATACTAAAGTTTAAAACCTTAATTATCAATCTCTTTGGCCTTTTCCCTAACCCATTTAATTTTTTGAATACATAAGATATTAATCTTCTTATAAATCATAATATCTATTAATTTTATTAATTTACTAGCAAGAGCATCCATATTTTTAGTTCCTATTTTGATTTTAGTTTCATGGACTAATTACTTTGCCTGCATACATCCATAATGTGGGAGCTCTTATTTAACATTGCACCTGAGCATCGATGCAGTGATCTTTGCATACTTTTCATTGTATTCAAGTCCTATAACACAATGTATTAAAGGATTTATGGCATGATTTTTCGACAATTTTTTCACTGGTTGTTAACTACTTAATACAACTCTCCATTTTTTTCATTTGGGATTTCGGATCAGGCAAAGGCAGTATTATTGCTTAAAAAGTTAGCATTGGATTGCATGAAAGTGCATTCTTAGGATATTACAACCCTAGAATGGTGTGCTTATGTGACATCTAAAAATCTTTTTAATAATTATTTAGTGCGATTTCCTATGTTATATGTGAAATCTAGCTAAAACACAAATTGCAAACATAATGTCATCTATCAACTAGTAAAATATAACAAGTATTCAATTATATTGATAAAAAATTTTAATCTACGCTTCCCATCCTTAGTTAATTTAGTTCCTAGGAATATGGGTGTAGGTAGAGATTTGATTTTTTTTTTCATAGTAAGCATTATATGAGATCATGGATGTACTTGGTTTGGGATATGAAAAATATCATATTCCTTTTACTTAAAGCATAAGGAAGAAGTTGAATTTACCAATCAGTACTCATTTCAAAGTATCTAATCATGATTTATATGAATTCATGACATCATGATTTTGTGGGCTTCGAAAATTCTTGCCAGGTTTTTAGATCAAGAGAGTATGTCAATGAAATTTTCAAAAGATAGATGAAATTCATAGATAAGACATCACTCATAGATTTCACTCTCATTTTTGTGAGGATTTTAGATTTGATTTTCATATTTCTTATAGGTACAAAACACTTATAGTTAATTATTTTGCTTAATAATGATGAGAGAGAACTTTCAATTAAGATTAGTCGTTAGATTATTAATTATCTGATGTATAGTTGCAATGATTTTATTTTAAAATTATGAAATTCATTATCTTTTAATTTAAAGTGGATGGTGGGAGAAATAATGATGAGCCTTATTAAGATCCAATGATTTCGTCATCTTGGCTATTGTGGTCCTTAGTCTACTTAGTCAAGGGAAATAAACGACCTAATTTTGATCAAAGGATCTTTGTCTGCAATCACAGGTTACTTCGTCCAAGGACTTTGTGTGTACTTGGGTTGATATTTGTTTAAAGGGGTAATTTTAACTGCACTTTAACTAAGAAAGAGTTTTGTGCTTTCTTAGATATATATTATGATTCACAACTCAAAGGGAAGAAAATCATTGAGGAACATACAAAATATAATCATGATCGTAATATAATGGAGCTTAGTGACTAAATCATGCTCTAATCATCCAATGAGAGGGTTATGGTTGTTACTACTTCATATGTGGAGTCTATTGACTAAATCACATAGACAAAGGACTCAAGTCACATTCTTATCGGTGTAGGTTATTTTGAGTGTAAATATAATGGTATATTTAACGTGACATTAATTTTTTGTGAGTTTAAATTAATGTTAAATTTGTCACTCTTGATAAATAGTTGCATAAAGTTGTATTAGATGTATTTTGCTTTAAGTTTTCGATAATGAATTTTACTTGGATGACTTTATAATTTTGTACATTTTTCTTTAAATTTCTCAGATTATATTAACCTTAGGTTTGAAATGATTTGCATGATTTTTAATAACAACATTCTTATGGTTGAAATCTTTAATCAGCATGATCATGATTGGGGTGGATCCTGTTAACTCTATTAACTTAATAGTAGAGATCAGGTCCATTATTAAAATGTGAAACTATGATTTTTAATATTGGAATTAAGAGTTGTAGGATACATTGATGGTTGTATAAAATACAACCTTCACTCTAGGAGCCGTCATTTTGTTTCTTAATTAGTTTTGTCAACTCCGATTCTGATGAGGATGATCTAACTAATCAGGTTGGACTAATAATCTTCTTAATATAAATATAATGGCTATTTAAGAATGTGCATGATTATTGGATTCATATTTAGCTTTAAAAGAGATAGAGCATATTTTTTATAAAAATCATGATCTATCATTTAAGGCTATTGCATACGAGAATGAACTTTAATTAATTTTAATGTCAGTCTGTGTAGCATTCTCATACCATCTAATTGAGCTTTTAGTACATTCGTAGAAGCACATGTAGTTAATTTAAATTTACTTTATGTTAACTTGTTAAATATCCTCAGACATTAGAATTGAATATTAACATATGTTTCAGGGCCCATGTGAGTATCTCAAATTTATTTAATAATTCTCGTGCTAATATATTGCATGATTGCTTAAATTTTGATGCAACCATACAATATATTTACATGCTCTTTAAAATAATATTAAAAGATTAAAGAAGCACCTCGATCTCTAAACATTTCCACACTTTTATTAAAATATTATCAGGTCATGCTATTTTTCCACATTTCATTTTCTTTAAACTTATCTAACTTCAGATTTACTAATACAACGATAAAAATGAAATTCTCTATTTTTGTTTAGGATATTAAGGTTGCTAAAATCAATCGATTTTCGGATCTTTCATGAAAAGTTTATCAAAATACCCCATCCACCTATTTTCATATCTTTTCTAAGAAAATCATTTTATTATTTTCATCCTTAATACACCATCAACTACGCTTTACTTCTCTCTTCTTATTTCTTTGGTTGACTTAACTTATACATCTATCATTCACCTTCTTTGGTCTAATCTATCGTATAAATTACTAAAGTTAAATTTTCGATCATATATTACTTTCTTAATCTCTATGTACTTTATATCTTTCCAAATTCTCAATTTTTACATCTAAACTAAGTTTTATAACAATGCTTATTATTTTATCTTTTTTTCGCACACTATAATTCCATCACCAACTATTCTTATTAAAAGTTTTTCTTTTGATTCTCTAATATTTTTAAGAACGTCTTAATTTCACTTCTTATTTTTTGTACATAATATTCTTTCTTATGAACATCTCAAATTCTAATCTCAGAATTGCTTCTTAAAAATATTTTTATTTTTGTTCTTTAAGTGTCCCCATATAATCCTCAGACAATAATTTGATTTATTTTTTCTCTTACAACATTTCATCTTAAAATCTAAAATTAACAATCGATGTTGGGTACTTAATTTTTCACTTGGAATGACTTTACAATATTTACAATCTAAATGATCTATTTTTCTTTTCAGAAAATAATCAATCTGTGTTTTACTAGATTCATTTTTATAAGTAGTAATATATTCATCTCTTTTCTTAAATAAAGTATTAACAATTACAAAATCATAAATGCGTTTTACTAGATCCATTTTTATAAGTAATAATATGTTCATCTCTTTTCTTAAATAAAGTATTAGCAACTACAAAATCATAAATTAATGCAAAATTTAATATATACCTTCTTCATTATACCAAATCCATAACCATCATGAATACTTTTAAAATCTTCTATCACTCTACCAACATGTCCATTTAAATTTCTTCCAATAAATACTTTTTCTTTAAGAGGTATCTT
This sequence comes from Cymbidium sinense, assembly GCA_021442155.1. Classification (NCBI taxonomy): domain Eukaryota; kingdom Viridiplantae; phylum Streptophyta; class Magnoliopsida; order Asparagales; family Orchidaceae; genus Cymbidium; species Cymbidium sinense. The sequence goes on from CM038215.1 coordinate 268,491,119, forward strand.
TTGTATTAATCCCTTTAATTTATTTCAAAATTTTTCTTTTGAGTTTACATTCAAACCTACTTGAGGAGCATAAACACTTATAACATTGATAATCTTAGTATCATCAATAATCTTTAAAGTTATAATTCTATCTCCACATTTATTAATATTTATAACATTATCCTTCATATTTTTATCTATAATCACCTACACCATTTCTGGCAATTTCTACCGAATACCAAAGTTTAAAACCTGAACTATCGATCTCCTTGGCCTTCTTCCCAACCCATTTAGTTTCTTGAACACATAAAATATTTATCTTTTTATGAACCAATATCTATTAATTCCATTAATTTACTTGTAAGAGTACATATATTTCAAGATCGTAACCTAATTCTAGTTTCATGGACAAACTTCTTTGCCGCATCTGTCTATAATGTGAGAACCTTTGTTTATTTAACACTGCACCCGGGCATCGATGCAGCGGCTCTAACACATTTTTCACTGTATTCAAGCTATACAGCATGTCGCCACCAGGGGATTGCCTATCGCAATCCTCCACTTTTCACATCTGGACTTGGGACTAGCAAAGGTAGTGTTAAACATGATTTAAAGGATTCATTGTATTAATGTCATTCTTGCTAGAGAATTGAATTCACAATTCACAACTTCATTGAAGGGGAAAATATATCTTGTAACAATTAACATGAATGACGGTAAACAAGGAATAAAAATATTCATTTAAATATAAATGATGAGCTATTAAATTTAGGCATATTAAAATACCAGGAAAAATAAATATGCAAGTGACACACATGATGAGCCAATTTATTATCATAAGTTTTGAATATATTGATAGGTTTTAAAGGGGAGATGGTTTACTAATTTTTTTATTGTTTGGTGTTTCCATTTTTTTCTTTTGGATAAATAGATGAGCCAATTTATTCATAAGTTTGTCTGGTATAGCAAGTTGAAGAAAAACAAATTAATAATTCAATAGATTTAAGATGATTGTTTTCTTAGGAACATTTTATTTATTTCCTTGATGACATTCTAGTGTTGAAGGAGAAAAATTAATAGACTTATTATAATATGAATAAAAGTTATTTAGAAATATTTGTGTAGATTAAGTTTAACACCCCACGCAACTCTCATGAGAAATAACAAAATGAAGATTCAGGTAACTAAGCTCAAATAATTGGTATAAGATTAATGATAATGATGATATTGATGATGATTCCAAGGTATATCCTAAGGCCATGGACTAAAAGACTTTTCTTTTCTCCTTAAGTTTTTAAATGAGAAGTTATGCTTGATAAGTTAATTCTAAACTTTCTTCCAACACTAATTAGATTCCATTTTAGTGTAAACATGATGAAATAATATATATATATATATAAAGCTATTACATCATACCGACATTGGTTTTCTTAATTGAAATATGATATTGAAATAATAGTTATCATCATAGTTAGATGAGAAAGTTAGATTGATATTTGAGGTTATATTTAATCATAAAAAAGGCTATTAAAAATTTAATGTTTTATAAAGTTAAGATCCCTATAATGACATGCCAATGATTGCTTAGGAAAAGCACCACTTACCCTCAAGCCTCCACAACGTATGTGGAAGAAACGTGGTAGTAGCTTTCCTTAAGGCAGGTAAGATATGTGTTGATTAGATTTTTCTTGATGTTTAGACTAGAATTTATTTAGATTTGGAGTTGATACTTCTTATAGCTTGTCATCACTCCCGTATGGGATAGTTCATTGTTGATTAAATAGGTTATTTAAGCTTATTTTCGAGTTATATTTCTCATTTAGGTTTGAATTTAATTCATGAGGGATGATTGGGTGATGGGGATAGGCTCAATCAAGATTCTATGATTCTATTAAGTAGACTAGATGTGCTTTCAAGAATATCATCAACTCATTAATTTGTTGTAAGTTGACCTCACCATTCTCACTAAAAAGTTAGTCACTTGTGATTTAGAGATATTGATCATGAACAACAAGTGCTTAGAGGCATATCATGACTGTTAGCTATCCATGAATTTTAGTTTGACTAAAAGGAGCATGTTAAAGACACACATGAGGTTTGATTGGTTAACTGTTTGATTATGTGATTTTTTAATAAGAGTTTGTTTGAATTTAATTTGGGAAAGGGTTGATAATCATTAGAAGACTTGATTTCTTAGCATTTTGTTGACCAAATTGATTGGGATGGGGCATGTATTCCTTGAAAGGGTAGGACTTACAATCTTATAGGAGAGGAAAGCCATATGGGTGTTATGGCTTTACTCCATAAGTAAGATGACTTGTTGGTTTATTTTAATAGGATTGTTAGCTTTATGTTGGCTCATCAATGTGTATGGGGATTACATTCATTGGAAGGCTCAAATAAAGAAATTATTTTGATTTGTTGTTCGAAATTTGTTAGGAGTATTAAGATTAAATATTAGGGATGCTTAATACACTTATAATTTTAAGTTTTAGAAGTTCAATGTTCGGTAAATTCAAAATGGCATGTAAGAATGGGTTTATAATCTTATGCTTTTGATAAGATTGATTGCCTAAAAGAGAATCACCAAGACCCTTAGATCAATTGAGAATTATGAGGTCTAGCTTAGGACCTTGGCATATTTAATAAGATGTAATTTTGTGGGAGAAGGCGTGATAACACCATAAGAATTGATTATGAGAACAATTTTATTTTTGTCCGATTGATTTAGCATTTTAATTTTTTTAGATTTATTGAAATTTAGAGTGTCGTAAAGATAATTTTGATGATTGTGAAGCTTGAATATTTATAAATCTCCACAAGAAAAAAAAACACCCAAGAAGAAATATTGAATTGACTTGTCGGGGTGTTAACTTTTTGGAGAATTTTCTTCAGATGGAAATTGTAATTAAAGTAAGGAATTGGTTTAGTAATACATATTGAAACATAGTTTGACTTAAAACTACAAACAAAAATAAAAATTGTTGGATTAGTGACCTTTTTAGGTGGTGTTTTAATGCTCATGATTTGTTTTGGGAAATTTTTTTGATATAATTATAATGTGACAAACATTATATGAGATGCACAACAAGTCTTGAATAATCTTACTTATGCTCTTAGGGTTTCATGATTATAAATTATTCATGTAAAGCCATAACATTTTCGCAAACCACAACACTCAATGATTCTATTTTTTAGTGGACTCCTCTAGTGTTGCTTCTCTTTGCATTTAACAACTTATTGGAATCATGTCGACAAATGAAACTTCAATTCAAGGAGTAATTTTGTCCTTCACTAGTGACTTTGTTAGCATTGACTTCCCACAATTTAGTTAACTATCAAAACACTAGAGTTGAAGAAAAAAATGTGAAATTCTCGTTGAATACAACTTCAAGATTCCTAGTAAATGGGAGAAACTAAATATGGTTTATGGCACTAAGGAAGGCTATTTATTTGAGCAATACTTCAGAATTTGTCCTATGCTTCTATTTAATGAAAAAGTTAATGATGTCTTACTAACTTTTTAGTTCATCTCGACAAATTGTGTCCAAATTCTTACTCTATGTTCCGAGGAACTAAATGGCTTATCATAAGTATAATATTCTCTAGTTTACGCAACAGTTATTGTACTTCTTTAAGTACATTATTGAACTCAGGTGTTTGTCGTTTTATTTATTTATTTTGGGTGTATGGTCTTCTAAATCATTGATCAATGCTAAGCTTCCCCTCTCCAATAAGAGTTGGAAGGAAAAGAGTTATGGTTTGGTTTGTTTAGGAGTGGAAGTTCATTATATCTCCTAGCCTTGTTACTATAGAGGCCTTTAAGTTGAAAAGTCATGCACCAAAGAACTAAGAAAGATGCTTGACAATTGCGGTGAGGGCACAAAAGGCTGTGTTAATGTTGAATGACTTGAGGAATCCCAAGTTGTGAATAAAATGTCTTAAGAATGCAACACCTTTAGCCATGTTGCTAGTTGAAAAGGAAAAGAAGGTCAAGGTGTGGAAATGCATTGTTGGAGAGGCGTAGATGGATGGTGCAGTTGTTGTAACTGGCAGATAGGTTGCTAAGAAAGATGTATTACGGTCTTCTAAGGAGGGTTTTGCCATCATTAGATTGATGAAGGTATCAATTGCAATAAAGCTCTTTGTGGATTTTTCCTTGCGAGTAACAAGGGAGTCAATTTGGTCTAGAAGTTGTGGAGATGATTCTGTCAAAGAATGATTGGGAGGATCGTAATAATAAGAGAAGATGAAATGATGTGTATTCTCTGCAATCAACTGCTTAAAATTTTGATCTAAGATTATAATTTTTGGGATGTATAAGGGTAAACAACCAACGCTAAAGGAGAATTTTAAAATAGCTTGAAATGGTATAAGGAATGAAATTATGATGATGATGCTAATGATAATGGGGTTGGCGAGAATAAGCATTGTGAAGATCTTTTTGCCTACCCAAAAAATTGATTATAATCCACAAGAACGAAGCATTGTGAAGATCTTTTTGCCTATCCTAAAAACTGATTATAATGCACAAGAATGAAGCAATGATAATATAGCTAACAGTAGAGAATTGAGGGCTATAGTTTGTGATAATTATAAGAGGTGGGCCAAATCTTTGAATATCTCAAGCCAAGAAGTTGATTTCTATTTCAATTCTTAGGTGGAGTACTGCAATTATTTTTATTCACTTAATAAAATTATTCACCTCTAGCAAAATAAATTTTTGTTGACAACATGTTGGAAAGAGATTATGTAAGGTAAATGACCAATGAAAGATTATTAGTTGTGAAAATTGATTAGGTTAGTGTAGCACTATTTTGTGTAATTGATAGTTCTTACAATGTGTTGTAAGCTCCTTAGTATCACTTTGGATACTAGGCCAATGATATTTCTATGTTATTTTTCTTGCTCGATTTTTTTTAGGATGAGCGATTTCAATGTTAACTTGAAAAATGATTGCTCTGGCTATTGAGCTTGTCTCCATCAATAAGTTCATGCGTGACTTGATGAACCTTATTATATCATAGATTTTTTGAGGAGTGTCATAGATTGCAACCTTTATCTTTATTGTGAACAAATTGAGAAATAATAGTGGATGAGAAGGCAAAGGAGCACATTAAGGGTGAAGTAAGGTTGACAAGTTCATTGCTATCATCTTCAAGATTTATATCATGTTATTTTAGAGTGACCATTGTGTAATTATTAAATGTTTCTCCAATGCATTGTTAGATTTAGCATGGGATTTGGTAGTGGTGGTGGTATTAAAATTTTCTTCTTTCCCTTTCAAAACAAGCAATAGTAAACTTCTCACAAATGGCATCAAGGAATTGTGTATGGTGGACATATGGCATCTCAAAAGATTATGAGAAAGAATGCATGCACCCATAAGTTAGAGAAAATTTAGGGAAGTGCTATGCTAGGATTATTCCGTGAGGAGAGAAGTAATAGCATAGAGAGGACTAAATTTATACTGTTTGGCCTAACAACATATGTTGTCTATTAAGTTATTTGAGAGAAAGATATTCATTATTTATATGAATTTAGTATAATCAACATACTTAATAGTTACAAGGAAATCTTCTTGAAAGGTGTGAAAGGGATTAAATGAGAGAATTATAATATATTGAAAGAGAAAGAGTTTTGCTTAGCCCCTTAGCCTAATGATGATTGGTGACATTTTGTTCTTGAAATTGAATGATTATCTCAAATTGTACATAACAAGACATTTATAAATTAAACTTTCCTCATAATGGTGATTTAGGTTACTTACAATAGTGGAAATTGACATCTATTATGGCATGAATTGAAGATCATTGAGCTAATGCACAAAAGAGTGCAATACAATATCAAAGATTGAGATTCCTTAAAAAGGCAATAAATGTTGCACAATTGACAAAATAATGTTATATTTTATTGTGAATTGCAATAGATGCACAAGAAAATGGTGATCATTGTGATGAGATTGTTTGTTAATGGTCTTGGATTAAGAGCCCAATGTACACTTTAGGGTTAGTTATGTTGCATGAACTTTTAAGAGGTGGTCAAGCACACCTAAGGGAAGTATTGAGGTATCAAAACAAAGCCCCTCTTATAAGAGGAAACATGATTTTCTAGAGAGGATAATGTTCTTGACATTTCTTGGGAGGCATTTTCTTGTGAATATGCTTGAGAGCCAAAGTTAAGCAAATGGTGATAAATTGTTATATGATGGTAGTATCATGTGCACATTAGAGGTGGCATTGAAGTTTCAATAGAATATAAGAGTTACAAGAGGGAGAAGAGGTTGGCATTGAATTAAAGATCAATGATAGAGAGTAGTCTTCAAAGCTTGGTTGGACCAAAGAACGATGATGTGAGATCATCAATTTAATAAACTTAAGATTGATGAATCTTTAATAATTCACTTAAAATCTTTAGATTTTTTTAAAAGTTATGTTTTGTTTTTTTTTTTTAAAATTTTTTTTATTGTTGATGATTATGAGAGTGATGATGTTAATTGACTCTCCTCTTGTGGGTTGTCAGAGCGATCAAATACATTGATAAACTTAAGTTTATTTAGTTTTCACTAAAGGCAACTTTTTGATAATGATTCAAAACTCAACTAATTTTTGGTCATACATGATTGTTAGTGAAAAAGAATTATTATTTTTGTTCTAATGAAAGATTAATAGAGAGTAGAGGGATTAGTGTCAGATGAGTGGTCTTCAAAACCTAGTTGGAATAAAGATTGGGGACATTAGATCTTTAATTTGGTCAAACCAAAGATCAACATCTTTTAAATAGTTCGCTTGCATCTGTGCAACAAATTATATCTTAGTGACCTTTGGAAAGAATATTGCATAGTGAGTCTAAATTGATCACTATACTAGCATGGTTCGTCCTTTAATGATGTTGTGAACCTTCCAATGTTAGTAACTCAAATGATGAAATCACACCTAAATTTTAGTACATACTATATTCTGATGAAGGAAATTTTGAATCCACTTCAGTAAATTCATTTAGTGATCGAGAGAACTTTCACCATAAAGTACAATTAAGATTTTGAATGTGAAGTCACCAAAGAGTAAGGCACAAGAAATCTCTTTTAAAATTGTCTTATATATTTATTTGTTTCTTCTCACTATCTTTTTTTTTTTTTTTTTTAAATTAAGGGCTTATCCCAAATTTCTATTGATAATCAAATAGTTATAAGTTACAGTAAGGTAAAATAAAAGGTAACAAAAGACAGATAAACTGACATGAAAAAGCCTTCAGAACAAGCATTGCAAAGGCATCATCATAGAGAAGGGCTACTCATGCAAAAGCCTGATGACGAGCAAAAGTCTAATTGGCCTATTTAAGTAGCGATAAATGCCCAAAGCCAAAAACCAGTTGATCAAGATCCCAGTCTACCAGCCAAACAAAACCATCAAATAGCAAAACAAAAAATAGCCAAACTTATACTAAGTTGTACCCTTTAGAGATCAATCATCACCCCAAAATCAAAGTCAAAGTATTCCATCATGTCACAATGCACCAAAAGCAAGTTGTAGAGAAGATCTGCCATCTGGTGCTAGCGTCCACGAAAGAAATAAAAAATTATAGCCTCCCACCATAGATTTTTCTTCCATTTTGAAAGTTTTGCCGACACGACAGTTTTGATTTTAAAAAGAATGATAGAAATGCTGCTAATATGATTATTAAATCTCCTTCCATTCCTTTCTGATCATATGAAATAAACTGAGTGGGTAATGGAGAGACAATAGAAGTTCTTCAACACAGTAGAGATGTGCCAAGATAGTGGAAGTCTAAAGCAGCCACCTTCAAGTATTGCATTATAGAATTCACAATAAAAAAAGATGGTTAACAGTTTCTCTGGCATACCAAAATAGAGGGCAGTATGTGTGGTTCTAATTTATCATTTTCGACTTATTTCTAGATGGAGATTGTGGTTTCCATGTTCATATTGGCATTGTGTTATTAAGAGTGCTAGCATCTACCAAGTTTAAGTCATCATGATCCTTTGTCAGTTGATTATGATGTCGCAGGTCTTGAGGGACTGTCAAATGTAAATATTTGATTTGAATTTGGATTGGACAATATCACCTATTGGATCTATGATATATCTTCCTTGTGTAAGCTTCAAGAATATGAATTTTAAACTTTAAATGGATGTTGAACAAAAAAAAAATTAGTTGGTCTTCTTGATGGAAACTTTCGAGTTGGTGGGGATAATAAAGTTCTGCATCGTTTTATCTTAAAACATAATGAAAATCCTTTAGTGGAGATTGATGTAATAATATAAAATTGATGGTGATGAGTTGATAAAATTGTATTCTCAAAGCATATGAATAAGGAATGTACCTTGTTGAAAGTATTTAGAGATTTTTTTGAATCTTGATCAAATAATCTTTTATTTGATTTAGTTGCTTAGAAGTGACATTTTTATTGCCCTTGCAATGATCTTTTGCTTTCATCTAAATGGTCCTTTTTTTATTTCTTGTTTTAGGTATTGTTCATGCTTACAATATCTAAATGGATATATGATCCTAATGTACTTTTGGGCGATATTAGAATTTTACTAACAAATACAGGTCAAGGAAGAAAAGAGAGTGTGTAAAGAGAGATGTTGTAGTATTTTTTTTATTAATTGGCAAGTACAAAGATGCCATAATATGATTTGATGTCACATACTCAACTTCTAACCCTTTTTTTTATAGGTTTGGGTGAAGTAATAGTGCTACAAGAATGTCAACATATAAGTAAAATAATAAAACAATGCTTAGCAAATACTTGTAAAATAAGTCTAAATAAACTTATGATAAGTATTGAGGGTAATTTTGGATGAAGTTGAGCATAACTCCACTTTGAGATTACTTGGGTGACTTATATGGCGAGTTGGGCATATGCAACTTCAATGATTTCAAATGATCTTGATACCAAGAGTTTTGTCAAGATTGAAGGAATGTGCTAAATAGCTTTGACAAATTGAACTCACTAGCTAAATCATTACATCTTTTGGTGATTTTTTTACTTTGTAATGAATTGAACTTCTTAGATTTGCCAAATTCAAACTCTATTTAAGTGATTATCAAAAGTTGTTTGATATTGCGAGTACAATTATCAAGTAATGAGCTCCAAATGGCAATATTAATAGATTTTGTTGGTACTTATATCTCAAATGAGTTGTGAGATTGATATAAATCAAATCATTAGGAAATGATTTTCAAGCTAACACTTGGATTTATTTGGAATCAATCTTATTTGTCTTTTTATTTTTAAAAAGATATGTTTAAACTCCAAAATAATCTATCAAATACAAATCTATTTTAAAAATACTTAAAATAATTTTTAAGTGTTTTGAGTATTCTTTTAAAAACAAATACTATCATTAACTAACTATTGCCACCACTATCTTTTACCGCTACTTCCTTACCATCAACCACCAGCACATCATATGAATAAATAAAAATGATATATTTTAGGATATCAATATATTTTGTTTCATTTTAGAAGGAAATAAATAATAGAAAATAATAAAATTTAAAAGATATAACAAATGTCCTCTTTAATTTTTCAGGAGCAATTACAGGACTTCATTAACCAAAGCTAAATGGTATAATTCCACTTTTGAGATCTTTACTTTTTCCTTCATGAAGATGCTTCTTCCCTTCTTGTTTGATTTATATGTCTTGAAAGATTGGAAATGACCATTGTTGTTTCCATCCATCCTAATATCCAAAGACCACTATTTATAATGGACTGATACTAGCGAGCAGAACTGTACTTATTCCTCGACAAAACCTCTTTAGCAGGTTTCATCTCCTATCTGAATTCGACCAGGGGAAACGAAGTTGCCGTAGGCGTCTAGCCGGACATAATGAACGTCGAAGGAAGCCACCTCCTGGGCCTTTAACATCGCGATGTGGCAGGCTATCATCCTTTCATGGTTATGTTTTCTTTGTATTTATTTCATTGCTCTACTTCCAATTTAATCCCTGAGCTATAACATACCTTCTATGTTTGCAGAGGACAACAGCAGATACAGGAGCTTCCTGATGGACTTCACTTATCCACGACCGCTAGGTGCTTCAAGAGATATATGGCCAACCATGAGAAGCAATGGCCAGGTAGTCCATAACCAGTGGCATGGGAGCTTTGACAATCGCGTTGGTGTTGCGAACAACCAGTACCCTACTTTCCTCTCTGCTCCTGAGCAGGCATCAGGTGGTGATTGCCGTGCAGGTGTCTCCGACTCCAGCTGTGCTCTCTCTCTTCTGTCAACTCAGCCATGGGGCTCGACCATTGCTGCCTCGGCCTCGCCTAGAAACCATGAAGCTCCACTGATCTCGGCAAGCACCAGAATTGATGGTGGCCCCATGGCTCAACTGAACTTGGCAAGCAGCTACATGAATGACCCATGGGTGTTCAGAGAGCATTCATCAGGGAGCAGCTCTCTTGATATGGGACTTCGACAATTGCCGGATACAGGCAATAGCCACTTCTCAAGTGAGCTTGAGCTTGCTCTGCAGGATAACAGGCAGTGTCCTGATGAGCTTGGCCACCGTGAGGTTTATGATCATGATCATTCTGCTAATCACTGGTCTCTTTAAAGTAGTTCTGTTTGCTGCTACTAAACATTTTATGAACCATAGAACATGACTTATCTTTAGTGGGATTCTGTGAACCATCAAGGGCTTTATGAAGACTATTTCACGAGTTTTTAAACATTGTTTTTTTGTTTTATCTATGTTTGAAACTTGAATGATAGAATTGCAGGTTATCAATGAAATGCTATATATGATGGATGCTGCAGAAATAACGGACACGTAAAGAAAAAAAGGGCTAATTGAGAACTAATGTTAGCTTATTTTCATGGTTGCTTTGTTGAAAGCTAAGATGAGCAAATAGTCATGGCTTGAAGAAATTATTTCTTCCAGTATCTTTTTGGAATTTTGAAATGAATCGGGGAAACTAATACTGTGAAAGTAGTTTTACATTAGTGGCTGCAGCAGTACATTATCTCATACATCACCAATGCTACAATATTGATGTCGCATGAAGTGCATGCTATTCAATATTCGTTGTGGTGTTCCTTCTGGAGTGTGAAAAATAAACAAAATTGCAGGTCATGAACTTGGAACTTAAAACCACAGCAGTCCATAGAGATTTTTGGTTAAACTGTTGACTGGAATCTTGGATTGATCAGCGCTTTTACTTTTTTCTCCATGAATTCTGAGGAGCCAAAACATACATGATTAAATCATTTCTTGCCGCTATGATCCAATGTTGTTTGCAATTTTAATCATAAGATCAAAGCCTGCCTTTGGTTGTCATTTACAGGGATGCTTGCGGTCACCGTTAAGTCAAGGATTTCAATTGCTAACAGTAAGGAGTCTTAGTGGTCCTCTTCATGGAGTCCAGGACAAGAAGACTGGAGAGCCGCCTCTGATTCATACTATAAGAGAAGCGCTGGAAATCAACTAACAATTCACGAATTTCAACATGATAAAAGAGATTATAGACAACATATCCGTTTCCATTGTTACTAGGAAATATACTAACATGACATTCACATTCAAAGGAGAGGAACAGGAGTGCAGGAAAAATAAAAACTTTCGGATGACCTGTATTCTCGTCCCCACACCATTTATAAGTATGGAATGGTGATTTTTATTAAAGATAAAATATTTATTTACAAGCATTAGCCTTAACCTTAAGTATCCCAATTAACTCCAAAGCAGAGTGGGTTTATGTTCATTTTACACTGACAATGCCTCAAATGGAGGAGTCTTTGGGAATAAGTTTAAATGCTAGCAAATAAATTCATGAATTAAATTCCCCATTTATTCTATTTCATTGACAAAATATTAACTTTTAAAATTTATGAATTATTCAAATTAAAGATAATTTCTAAGCATATTTTGCGTATAAAAATAATTATAAGGATTTATAATGTGACATAAATTTCATATCATTATCATCACATGACAATTATAAAGAAAATAATTAAATTGTATATGCAATTAAAATGAAAATATTATTGTGAAATAAAAAAATTATCAATATATAAATAATAAAAGAGTGGTGGATATAAAAAAGGTAATATATTCTTTTAATGAAATGGAATTAAAATAAATTTGTGTATCTAGTATTATGATCAATAAGATAAATCTAGGCTTCTCTGGCTCCATTCCTTATAATCCATTCCTGGTGAAACAAAAAGTATCAAGAATTCATAAACATCAATTCTTGGGAAATATGAGTACACATGACGTGGTTAATCAAAGATTGGGGTACGTCTCCTTAAAACTATTTTTTGGACAAGCTTGTTTCATGAAAAAAAAAAGAAAAAGAAAAAGGGAAATGATTTCTTGATTATGATCATCTATGGCAACAATAACAACAAGTCTTAATCCCACTAGGTGGGGTCGGCTACATGAATCTTTCATCTCCATTGTGTCATATTATGTGTCAAATTCTCATTTAAATCAAGTATACTAAGATCATTTTTATACATCTTAACCAAGTCTTTTAATTACCTCTACCTTTCTTAACATAAAGAAATCTAATGATTTACTCTTAACGTCATCGAACAACCGATGCTTTATGTGGCCAAGCCAAATCATCTAAGACGACTATCCCTAATCTTATCTACCAGTGGAGCTACTCCAACTTTTTTCCGAATATACTCATTTTGCATTCTATCTCTAAGAGTAAAGTCACTCATCCACCTAAGTATCCTCATCTCTCTCGTAACACTTAACTTAGTTTATGCTTTCTTTTATTGGCCAACATTCGCACCATAAGTCATTGCGTGTCTTAACACAATCTTATAAAATTTTTCCTTAAGTTTAAGTGGAACTTTTCTATCACATAATAGGCCAGATGCATTCCTCCACTTCAACCATCCAACTTAAATTCTACTAATAACATCTCCATCTATTTCACCATCATTCTGAACAATAGAGCCTAAATATCTGAAACGTTTACTCTTATTAATGACTTGTTCCCCTAATGTCACAACACTATCACTAGAACTTTTACAACTAAAATTACACTCCATATATTCAGTTTTAGATCTACTTAACGAAAACCTTTAGACTCTAGAGTTGATCTCCATAATTCAAGTTTTTGTTGGACTCCCTCTCTAGTCTTATCAACAAGAAGAATGTCATCAGCAAAAAATATATACCAAGGTACATCTTCTTGTAAATGCCAAGTAAGAACATCCATAACTAAAGTAAAAAAGATAAGAGCTTAAAGTTGATCCTTGATGTAATCCAACTAAAATAGGAAAATATTTTGTCAACCCTCCTTGTGTTTGGACACAAGTAACAGCTCTAGTATACATATCCTTAATGACTTGAATATAACCAATATTAACTCCTTTCTCGTCTAGAACTCTCCAAAGAACATCTCTGAAACTTTATCATAAGCTTTCTAAATCAATAAATATCATATGTAGATCCTCCTTACTTTCTCTATGCTTCTCCATTAAACCCCTTAACAAATGTATAGCATTGATAGTAGATCTACCTGTCATGAAACCAAACTGATTGTGAGAAACTTCTGTATCACATCATAACATATGCTCAATTACTTTCTCCCATAATTTTAATGTATGACACATTAACTTAATTCCTCTATAATTTGCACACTTTTGTGCATCACCTTTATTCTTAAATATAGAAACCAACAAACTCTTTCTCCACTCATCTGACATCTTTTTAGTCTTTAAAATGACATTAAAAAAATTTGTGAGCCAAGAAATTCCTTGATCTCCTAAACATTTTCACACTTTTATTGGAATATTATCCGGTCTTACTATTTTTCCACATTTCATTTTCTTTAAAACTTCACCAACTTCAGATTTACTAATACGACGATAAAAATGAAATTCTCTATTTTTGATTAAGGTATTAAGATTGCTAAAATCAATCGATTTCATTCTTCATTGAAAAGTTTATCAAAATATCTCATCCACCTATTTTCAATATCTTTTCTAAAAAAAGATTTTATTATTTTCATCCTTAATACCTCAATCAACAATGCCTTTACTTCTCCTATCTCTTTGGTTGGCTAACTTATACATACATCTTTCACCTTCTTTGATATCTAATCTATTGTATAAATCACTAAAAGCAAAATTTTTTGCATCATATACTGCTTTCTTAGAATCTCTACATCATTTTATATTTTTTCTAATTCTCCAAGTTTTTACATCTAAATCAAATTTTATAACAATACTTCTTATTTTTTATCTTTTCTTGCACACCCTGACTCCACCATCAACTATTCTTATTAAAAAAAGCCTTCCCTTTTGATTCTCCAAGCACATCTTTAAGAACTGCTTAATTTCACTTTATATTTTCCCACATAATATTTTCCTACGAACATCCCAAATTCTAATCTCTCAGTTTCTTAAAATATTTTTATTTGTGTTATTTAAGTGTCCCCATCTAATTCTAGGACAATAATTTAGTTTATTTTTTATCTTACAACCTTTCATCTTAAAATCTAAAAGAATATCGATGTTTCTTAGATTTTCACTGAATTCCTTACAATCTTTACAATCTAAACGATCTATTTTTCTTATCGAAAATAATCAATTTGTGTTTTACTCGATCCATTTTTATAAGTAATAATATGTTCATCTCTTTTCTTAAATAAAATGTTAAGAACTACAAAATCATAACAAAGAAAATCTAATATACCCCTACCTTCTTTATTACCACCAAATTCATAACCACCATGAATATTTTTAAAATCTTCTACCACTCTACCAATATGTCCATTTAAATTTCTTCCAATAAATACATTTTTTTCAAGAAGTATCTTTTATATTAATCCCTCTAATTCATTCCAAAATATTATGATCATCTATGACAATTTGTAAAAATATTATTTTTCTCTATATACAAATTAAGGTATAGAAAACACATTAATTTAAATTCATTTCTTATTTTTTACTTTTTATATATCTAACACCTAAATTTTAATATTTACTTATCTAACACTTTTCTATACTTAAAAAAGATTGAGATTGGGGTGATATATATATATATATCTATATATATATATATAGATATATATATATATATATATATATATATATATTAAAATATAGGCATTAGATACGTAAATACATAAGAATTGTGTGGTAATTATATAAATCCCTCATAGATAAATAGCTCAATTAACTCAATGAAGTGGAGACCAAATGTGGTACCCGGAAGCTTAAAATGATTCCAAAGAGAATCTCTGATATTGTTGTGAGTATCCCAAGCCAGGTGCATTGCTGCTAAGAGGAATTGAGCTTGAGAAGTAAATAGAAGCCTAAGAAATTTTTTTAGTCATGTGTAGAATATTGAGATAGAATTGAAAAGCTAAAATGATGATGCTCGAGATGAGTTAATTTCAGATCCAAAAAGACTTGGCTTAGCTGTAAAGATTCTGACAATGCCACTCAACGACTGTAACATCTATGAGAAGAGCTATATCTCATAAACTTTCTCATTTAGAGTCATGCTTTTTATGATAAATTAGCGGCGTGAATTGTGTGTCATTTGTATTAAATGTAGCATGCAGTCATTATTCACTCTCTATAAAGTAAAGTTCGAGAAGAGCTTTAGTTGAGTTTTGTCATAAGAAGCTTTAGGAAGTTCAGGCCTAGGGTTCAGGCCTAGGGAGGAGGGTTTCCTATTCTAGAGAAAGGTTTGTGGAGACGGAGCTAGAGAGGAGATTAAGGTAGAGCTTCACCAAATAAAGAAGCATTGTAGATCTTACTACACAAAAAGGAAAAAAAATTATGGTTATGCAGGTCACAAACCACGTAATACTTCCCAAAAAAAATTCGAACTTCAATAAACTCAACATACGATGCAACCTCTATATTTAAAACATCATTTGAAACTAAACAAATTCTTAATTCCTTTGAAATGTCAAAATGCCATTTGCGTGAAATCACTGCTATTTTTTAATAGTATATATAAATAAGCTCAACTTGCTCTTAAGACACTAATGCAACCAACGCTTGGACCTTTTGCAAATATACGTACCACTTGTTCTTTTAAAGCAACAAAGATTACTTCTCTTTCACCTATTTCTATATTTTATCTAATAAAGCAACAATCGATTTTAATATGTTTCAATCAGTTGTGCAAAACATTAATGGTCATAAACATAGAACTCTTACTACTAGAATATATCCTTGACTTTTCAAGTGGTGAGACAAACATGTATAGAATATGACTTAAATAATTTCAACCATTTTAGATGTAAGAACTTTATACTCAATTTTTCATTAGACCTGGCCAATTTTTTTTATTTACTACTCTTTCAAGACAATTTTTTTTTTTTGAATATATATATGTATATATATAAAATACAAAGTAGCTGTTCTTCTAGTATCTTGAACTCATTCCCAAACTACATATAAGCAACCTCTCAATGAGAAGATTAAATTTGTTTCATTCTTAATAAATTCTATTCCATTAATTTCTTTCGGTTTACACCTGATCCTTCGTTGGTCCATGTATAAATTGGCTTCACTAAAAAGGATACATAATTTTACCTAGTTTAATAATGGAGGATTTACGTACATAACATTGTAAATTCATATATTTACATATTTAACACCCAAAATTCAGTATTTATTTAATACCCAAAGCATCTTTAACACCTCAAAAATGACCTTCAGTTTAACTCCATTCTTTTTCCCATTGAGCACCGCGTGAATTACAAACTCTAACCAATTTTATGAAATTGCGTATATGGCAGAAAGAGTTGTAGTATCCATGGTGGCATTGTAGAGCTTCTAATTTTGTCTTTTAGATAGACTCTGCATGAAAGTGAAGTTCATTAGCAAAGAGAAGTGCTACCTTCTTTTGATCATGGCACGAAGATGAGCAAAGGTAAAAAAGGGAAGGACTAGCTGCATCTTGAATTGCTTTAGATTTGATGAGAGTTGATGAAAATGACAGACTTCTCTATAGGCACTACAGGAGATCAAAACCAGCAACGCCAAGGAGCCGATGAAATACAGTAAGTACCGACCTCTTTCATTACAATGACGAAAACAACACAAAGGTCTTCGAGCTATATGACAGCGCGCCATTGACAACAAATCCAATAAGGCAATAATGACATCAGTAGCAACAACTCTAGTTGGCTATACATGCAAGACAATTGGAGAGGAGAACAGAGCAATATGGAGGGCCATTTTTGAGATGTTAAAAAGTTTTGAGTGTTATATAAGTAAATAATAAATTCTAAGTGTTAAATATGTAAATACATAAGTTTACAGTGTTATGTATGTAAAACCCCCTGTAATAATTAAAAATCAAAAAAATTGGCAATTGATTTCAATATGTTTCAATCAATTATGCAAAATAGGATTATTAATCATCACCAAAGTACTCATGCAATCTGGTATCAATGATTTTTCAAGTGGTGAGATAAATAAGTGTAGAATCTGTCGTAACCGCATAATTTCATATGTTGTAAAGGCAAGAGCTTTATGCAATTCCTACACTAGATTTGGTTATAGGATCTCATTTCCTACTCTGGCAAGGCACTAATTGTTGACCTCCGTACATCTCTCATGAGTCGAATCGAGCAAGCGCGGGGAATTCGATGGATGATGAACGCAATGTTGCGTAGATTGAAGCCGAAATATCCTGATCGTCACTGAAACTAGTCGAAATGACTTCCGATCGACAAAAAGACTTTGCCAATGCATAACGTCGAAATTGATCAAAAAATATATCTCGTACAATCCGGTGGTTGACTGATGGAGAAGAAGGGTCGTTGACGTGTCTACACATACTGGAGTTGGGAGTTTGCGACGATGATCAAATAATCTCCATTTACGAAATTGATCGCCCTGACATCGCCGAAATGTCGAAGCCTTTCTAATGAAACTGTCCACAATCGTTGTGGATGAGTTTGCGAGTTGAGGAGCGAATGCAATTTGAGGAAATTAATTCAATTGACGTCAAATCGACCAAACAACCTCGACAAACGGACGTATCAGATTCAAACATTATAATTACTTGGCATCAATACCCATATTGCATGGGGTCATCGCACAATGAAATTTCGTCAAGATGACAAGAATTTCGAGGCAATGGCATGCAAATTGAGATAGTTGTTGTTCAAACTTCATCTGTTAGCCATCGCCCATGCCTACGCATGTTATCCTCACTTCTCGTCAAATCCATAGGCGGCCATCCTATATTCCCATTCTCACATATCTCCCTCTCTTTCTCTATTCTTTGTCCCAAATCCCATGCACAAGCTCAACCTCGTCGAACTCCCATCTCCCACTCTCTTCGCCATGCATTACGAGCCTCTTCAGACACCCAACTCGAGCTTTGTTGCCGCTCCTCCCACTGGACCTCTATCGTGCCTCCCCATCGCCAGATTTTCTTTCAAACTCAGCATGCTACACACACACCCACGCCCCAACATTCACACACACGAGCTGGCACCTCCCGCTTGTCACACACACTTAACCAAGCTGCAGGCTGAGGCTACTTAGGGCCGAACTGCACCAGATCCTATCTTTTCTCACCTCCTATACACCCCAAACCCCATCTCATACCCACCTCCTCTCTCTCTCTCTCTCTCTCTCTCTCTCTCTCTCTAGCTGCCCTCTCTCTAAACATAGAGAGAGACTTCTTCCTCCCTCTCTTCCTCTCTTTAGCGTGGTGGGAGAAAGGCGCATTTGGCCGTGGTGTTACACCACTCATACACATCTTTCTTGGCGTAGTGGGCAGACCTAGCACTCTCGATGTAGACCCTTAAATGAGAACGATGGTGGGATGTTGCCAAAATGTTGATGCTGCAGAAATGTTGCTAGATTTTATGCTGACACAAGACTTAAAATAGACTAAATTAAAATGAACCTAAAGCTTAAAATTAAAATATAAATTGATAATTAAGCCCCACAGGTACACCTAAAGGCCTATTCGTCGCTTTTTATAAGAACGGTAAGTACGAAGACTTTAGACTGGATTGTCGCAAGACACTGACCATAGACACTTTTTATAAGTGTGGTAGGAAAGCTTAACGCTCCCAATGCAGCCCCTTAAGCATGGACCCGGAATACTGCCGAAATTTAGTTAAAACACTAATAGAAAAATTAATCAGGACACATTTCAAATCATTAAAACTCAGTTAACCTTGAGCTTAAATTTAACATTGCAATAAAAGGCAAACCTAAAAAAGAAATGATTCAATTCAAGGCTTCTTTAGATGAAGTTGGACTCAAATGATGACTCAATAGTTCAATATGAATGTGAGTAGAATTAAATGAAAATAAGTATAATTATATTTGATGTTGAATGAAACAAAGGATCTCAACTAAAGACCAGATTGGATGATATGTGGTTGATGATGCATTTGAATTTTCACTCCCAAGCAAGTATGAATGCAAACTTACTTTTTTCAATCGTCATCTAATTGCCATGTTGGAGGATCAAAGTAGTCTTAAATTCACTCATGCCAACTCGAAAGCGACATAGCAACCTACCTACGGGAAAGGATAAATACTCAACCCAATGAGTCAACAAATGCTTAGGAATGGCGAACTCAAACCCGCTAATCATTGAAGGCATTGATTCAAGCTTTGAATGAACATTACATACATTATGAAACAATCATTCGTCAAACTCGATTGCTTTGAAATATGCGTACATGCTCAAATGAAATAAATCTTTTGCATGCATTTTGGGCGATGTTATATTCAATTCAAGTGCTTGCTCACATGCATTACACCACAACTCTGAGTCCAATTGTCTTGAGATGGAATATCATTTCTAAAACGAATGCTTCGGGATGCAACAATAATGATGTTGTTCCCCCCTCATCTAGTGTGATATTAACAATCTCACATGAGACTCACTATTGATTTATAATTCACATCCTAAGTGAGATAGAAGTCAAATTGAGATGATGAACCTGAATTGATTAGGATGCTTAAATCAAAGTATGTATATACATTACATAGTTGCATTCAAATCTATGCAACCATTTAGATGCATTAAAATTATGCAATCAATTTAAGCTCACCCACATATGCCTCGACATATGTGTTATACTTCAAGCTTAGTGTCTGAAGACGCTGAGCAGGTTGAAGATAAAGTTAACTCAAACATCTCGACTCTAAGAAATGTAAATGTTTTGATAAAATGGTAGTCATTTTAAAAATGGGTGTGTATTAATTAGAAAGATGCAAGCTCTAAATATTGATATGTGTGCACAACATACACTTTTAAATGGGATGCTTCACTTATATTATAAAGTCATAATTCCCACTTAATCGATTTGATCCTCCTCTTTATAAGGACTTTTAAAAGAGAAAATTAGTAGCTATCATAGGGGTTGGTGACTAATGAGGTGTTCCAAAATATAAGGCAATATATTTACCTCTATCTTGAACCATCATAATCGATGGAGGAATCGTAGCAAAGTTTGGAGAGAAAATAAAAGAGAGATGAAAAAAATACTAGTAAGATAAAAATAAGAAAAATATTTTGATGAGCAAATATTAATATCATTTATTTGTCTCTAGAGTTGTATACTTATCTCTTTATGCGAGCATGAATGTAGATAAATCTCATTGAACAATATAAATTCTCCGGTGTTTTCTTTTCTTGTTATTCTCATCATAGATTGTTTTTCTTATTATCGTGTGCATATGTTTTCTCCGATCATATGTCTCTCAAGTGCATGATTTTCCCTGATAATGTTTTCTAGTGATATGAACATACTTTCCACAAAGTTGGGTTTAACTTTGTTTAAATAGCTGTTGATGGCTTAAACTAAACATGAATTTGCCTCTTCCACAATAGCTTTGACTGAGGTAATAGTTTGCTACTATAACTAAAATATGTTGTGTAGTTGTATTTTGCCTGCAATGCTCTTTTTAGAATGAAACTTTCATGTTGCACAAGTAATTTATTTAATCAAATGTGGGTAAAAAAATAGGAGCCTTGTTAATAACTAAGTAGTAAACATCCTAAACATCTATATATTTACATATATCACTTTAAAACAAAAGAAACCCATCTGATTTTGGAGTCGCTAAAGTTCAACCCTCAATTGCATAATCTAGGCCTCTCAAAGCAATGAATAGGTTGTATTTGAGAGTTTCCCATTTTTGCTTCGAATATTTGAGTCATGATACTTATGATTCCAAATAACATCTCTTATGAGAGGGTGGGTTTAATTCAATTGATCAACTACTGGTGCTAGCCAAACTACTCATGATTCAAAATGACAGCTCTAGTACTTCATTACCTCCAAAATCCCTTCTAACGAATTCCTAAGCAAATTTGGGGTGAATAGGCCACATAAGTTATTGCCCATTAATGAAAATTTCAATACGACTCACCCATAAATGGTAATTACTTGAGGTCAATATAATAGACACAACTTGGTTTAACATGATGGAGAAATGACAGCAATTAAGAAAGAGAATGCTTATTGCAAACTTGAGACCATGGTGTTTTCTTTGCAACAGATTGGATTTAGCAATTTTATTCAAAAAATTGAAACTCACTTGAATTTTTATCAATTCAAAATTGAGAATCAATTTGTTTTCACTCAAGGATGATTCAATTGAAACCAAATCAATTCATATGAAAACACACAATTATATGTATGTTTTTACTCATATATACATATTTCATGCATACACACTTATAGTATATATAAATTTAAAAAAAAATTAAATATGTATATTTAAAATAAAAATACTATTCAAAATTAATAAATTTGCATAATTCATCTCAAAAAGCAGCTTGGGACCAATCATTATTTGACCTCTCTTGAACTTGGCTTGAAAAAACATTAAAATTTGTCATTTCAAGTTGAGGTTAGCTTAGCTGAACTTAACTCGATTGCAACCCTAACAGCAAACAACATAACTTGAAAGTATTTACTCATTCTAGTTCTCTGAACTCATTTCTATTGTTATGCAAAGTGCCTACCCAAATGAACCTACAGTACTTCAAATACAGAAGAAAACCACAAAGGAAAGAGAAAGGAAAGCACCACAGCTTACATTAGGACCTCAAATTAATAAACTGGTTTTCCTGTCAACCATACCTGCCTTTTCTAGCCTTGATACCACATAAACATGACAGATTCACATTCAGGCGAAGAGGAAAAAGAGAACATCGGCAACTAGATTTTTTAACAAGTTTTGGATGCCCCACATCCGCCCACAGTCACTATTTATAGCTGTCAGTGGAACTTTACAACCTAGTTTTAATATTTACTAGCCTGACTAATACCAAAGTTGAGTGGACTTTGGTTATGTCATAGAAAAATGATCTATTCCATCATAACGTTAGCCGCAAGCAAGCTGCAAGGTTCAATATTTTCATGAACGAATCATATGAAAAAATTTCTAGTGGAGCAGCCAAAGTACTGAGAAGTATTTATGACAGTTGAGAGGACACTAACCTGAAATCCACAGTATAGGCAATAGTAATGCTCTTCCCTTAGCTTCATCAGTATCGCACACAGATCCTGCAGAATTTTGAATTATTCATGAGATGTGCAACAAAATTCTAATGATTAATCTCCTTGAAACATAAGTTTGCAAGTAAGAAAAAAAAAAAGCTTTTTGTTAGCCTGAAAAATACAGTAACATTAAAATGGTTGGAATCATCAATTCGTGATATACAGCTTCAGCATGATGAGCTTAGCAAAAATGGTATTTGATGGAGATTTGAAAATTCAAATTCATTAAAAATATTAAACAAACAAATGATCTAAGCAAATTTAATTTAATTTTCTTAATCGGTGGTTACTATATTTTTAAATTTTTAATTTCAGTTTATATGGAACATGCCTATAATGATACTCCTATCAGAACATGATGTGTTCTTTCTTCTAGGACTCAATCTAGTTTAGTTCGTCTCTCATTTAGACTGGCTTAAATGATTGGTTTGAGCTAGTGTTGTTGATTTCATAGAACAAGCAATACTATAGACTGTCTTCTCTATTTTAGAGTTGATAGTTTATTTGTTTTGGAATTTTTCTTGTAGCAATGGTACATATAGCCAATTGTGGAACCAGGAGGTTGGAGCTGGGTCTCTCCCCATTTACATTCAACAAAATCTCCATGTAGCTATATATGATATAAAAATGTTATCCTTACATTTGCTTGCAATCAAGGATATTTTGAGAACAGCTCCCCTCCACACTTTTTAGCCCTGTCTCACTTGAAATCCTATTTTACCACTATCTGTAGCTTCAATTTCTATGATTATTCTTGTAGTTGTTCATTTTTGAAGCTCACATGCTGACTGATTCTTGGAGTAAGTTGTCATATTTCTAGTTGCTTGTTATTGTAGGTTGTGATATTTTATGGAACCAAGACTTATCCTTATGCTTCATGTTATCATATTTTTTTGGGAAGGAGCCAGGATATGCACCAGGTTTAATATTATTCTATATAACCCCATAACCATGTGAACTGACATTTTTGAACTGCGACCAATTCTCCAAAATTGATGACTTTGAATGTAAATGAAGTGCTTATAAATGTGTTATGGACATGTGATAAATTTTACCTATGAATAGATAGCAAAATTCAAGAATTTTCATTTTGTGTGTTTGACTGAATGTTGATTCATTCAAGAACAGTGTAGAAGAGAATACCAATTTCTAAGGTAGGTCATATCTTTGTACCAGCATGAGGCCTATATATTTGCATTTGGTGATCGCATTTGCATATTCTCTTTTCTTCCATATAATTCAATATTGGTTTCGCAAGCAAGTTTAATTTTGGTCAAATTTAGTACAAGTTGGTTTCTTTTTATAGTGTAAACATTAATGGATTGGCATTTTTTTTTATGGCTTTCAACCTTTCACTGAATTTCTTTGATTCGAGTGATCATTAAATTATTATTTAGCATAATATTCTCATGTTTTCTGATTTATAAAAAATAGATGAAGTTTTGCTTATTTGATTGCCTTCAAAACTACAAATTCCTAAATCTTATGCATTAGAGCGTATTGTAATGAATCATAAAGTTTCAGTAAAATTTTGTCTCATGAGATTGTTGAAGACTCTAGAATTCTCTAGAATATTCTAAACAATCTTAGAGAAGTAAAAGACTTATGAAAAACTGTATAGAAGTATCTAGAGTTATATAGGAATGTCTTGTAGATGAAATATTCTAGAATAACCATAGTTACTATGTAACTCTCTAGAAGTCACATGGAAAAAGAAAATCTTGAGTATTCATGGGGAGGTCTCCTTGGACTATAAATAGAGGAAAGCAAACCCTCATTAGGAATACACAAATTTAGAGTGAGTTCAAGCCTTGTAAAGCTCTTTCTTAGAAACAAAATTCTTTTCCCCAAACTTCCGGGGTGGAGAGGGGGGATTGCCCTCCTAAAATATCTCCCGACTTCTTTCCCCAACAAAAGTTGCCCCCCTTTGCTTCGCCACGCACCTCGCCTCGCTGCTTCTCGATGATCGGCAATCCACAAGCCAACTTGAAGACATCACCGAGAGGCACGAGACAACCACCTATGTAAGCCCCACTCAGAAGAATAGTCAAGGGTGCCGGCTTGCCGCACTAAACCCCAAGGTAATGGAAGATCCCTGGTTTATCCTTTGTTTTGCCTTAAATCGAGTGATTTCTCCTTCATTTTGCCGCACAAATCTCCTGCTGACAGCCCCCTTTGGCCCTCTCTCGTTGCTAGATTGCTCGGTTCTTCCTCAAACTATTCTCAGTTTTATTTGCAGTAACTGAAACTAATTAGATTTCAATGTTTCACTAGTGCGGCAAAACGAAACATGTAATTCTATGGGATCCTTGCACTAATTCGTAATGAAACCTGTATTCTGAAGCTTTATATGATTACATATTCCTATAGGATTTTTGATTTATTGTGCATTAAAGCATTGCAATGCTAAAATATTAATGATTTGTATTTGTTTAAATTTATGCAAACTCACAAGTATTTTTTCAAATAAACAACAACAAATCTGTATATGATATAAAGCACATTACAAAATGATTTAATATAAATAGAAATAAATTGTTATACATTAGTTGTAACTAAAACATATATGAATACCATATGTTCTAATTGCAATCACATCTATTTGAGAAAACTTTAGAATTAAACTAAAAAAAATTTATTTATTTATTTATTATTTTTCTTTTATGTATAATTCTCTTGGTTGAGCAATGTTTTCCTTTTGTTAACTTCTTTGGAATATATGTGATTTTTCATTAGTTTTATGTTTCATATCAGGTGAACTTAGAGGATCAGAGTATTCGTAAATATTCCTCAATAAAATATTCTTCATAGTCAGTTAAGGTATGTAAATATTCTTTGTTAAAAAAAGACCGAAAGTACACCTTTACTTCTTAAAAAAAGCTGAAAGTGTGCATTTACTTTTTAAGAAATTAATAATGATTTATTTTAATTTTTAAAAATTGACCAAATATGTGTCTTTATTTTTTAAGAAATTGTTGATGATTTGTTTTAGATTTTAAAATTGGTCGAAAATGTCTAATTTTTTTATAAAATAACTAATGGTGTGCTTATATTTGTTCTAACATTCTCATTTATTTATATCTGCATAAGTTTTTATATCTTTTCAATATTTATATCACAATTATTTAATTAAGAAATTCAAATTATTTTCATTAATTATAAGGCTTTTTTTTCATAATTAGGATTTGGTAAATGAATCGTTATTTGAAAAGAAAAGACGAGTTGATATAGACATTGACAATCTTCTTTGGAATATGTGTTTTTGATGAAGGGACCACACAGCCCAAAAATCATAATTTCCTCTAAATAGTGATAGGCAATGTTGCACGGAAATTTAATGAAATATGGTTTGAAGAATATCCATATTAGTTAGAGTATAGAATTAAAAAAGATGCAGCATATTATCTAAATTGCTATCTATTTAAGCCACCTGAACAAATTATTACTACCCAGAGGGGTGGAGATTGATTTGTTGGTGAAGGATTTAAGAATTGAAAAAAAAAGGAACTTTTAGCACATGTTGATGACCACAATAATGCTCATAATATGGCAAGATAAAAATGTGAGAATTTAATGAAATCTCACGTCCATAATGTTCAAACTATGTGGTTGACTAAGGATGAGAGAAACAAAAATGAATATAAGATTATATTGTCAGTAACAGTTGGCTGTGTTCGATTTCTTCTATGACAAGGTTTATCATTTCACAATCATATGAATCTTCAGAATCAATTTAACCAAGAAAATTATCTGAAATTATTTCATTTTTCTACAAATCATAATTTAGAGAAAAAAAATTACATTTGAAAATACTAGTACAAAGTTAAAGTTAATTTCACCATAAGTACAAAAAAAACTTTGTCATGTTGCAGCATCAGAGACTTTAGTTTTCATCATTAAAGATGAGTGATTCTTATTTTTTTCATTATAGTAGATGAGTCTCATGATGTAGCAACAAAAAAATAATTGATTATTGCAGTGAGATTTGTTGATAATAAATGACAAGTTATTAAAAGATTTATTGGCATTAAACATATTTCTTCAACAAATGCATCTATACTTAAGGTAACTCTTGAATCTATACTTGCAAAACATTCATTATCCATACATAGGATACCAGGTCAAGGCTATTATAAGACATCTAATATGCGAGACAAGTTTAATGGTTTAAAGGCAATTATCCTTAATGATAATCCTCAAATATTTTATGTTCATTATTTTATTCATCAACTTCAACTATGTTTAGTGTTTATAGCAAAAAATTATTGACAAGTGAAACATCTTTTTGAATTCACTTCAAACATTATAAACACCATTGGAGCTTCCTGTAAGAGAAGTGGTACTCTAAAAATTATTCAATAAGAAAAGATTATTTCACACTTAAAAATTAGAGATTTACTCAGTGGGCATGATTTGAATCAAAATACTAATTTACGAGCTGGTGACACCCGTTAGAGATCGCATTTTCATATTTTAATTAGTCTTATGAAAATGTATGCATCTGTGCTTAAAGTGCTTGAGATAGTAAAAAAAGATGGGGTGCATGATCAATAGTCAGTTGAAGTTAGTGTTTTAATTAGTGCAATGAAATCTTTTGATTTTTTATTCATAATGTATTTAATGATTGACATTTTAAGAATTACAAATGAGTTATGATATTGAGAATACAATGAAATTGGTACAAATATCCAAGCAAAGATCACAAATAATGAGGGATAAAGAATGAAAATCTTTATTAGATGAAATTTCTCATTTTTATAATATTTTTTGATATTGATGTTCCAGATATGAATTCTATCTTCAAAACTTGTCGACTGTCTAACAAAGAGATGAAGACATAACAAATTTACATCATTATCATGTTGAATTGTTCTATATTGTAATTGATATGCAATTTCAAGAATTGAATAGGTGTTTCTCTGAAGTATTGAATTACTTCTTCGTGTGACATGCTTAAACTCAAGTGATTCATTATCTACTTTTGATAATGAGAAATTAATTCGTCTTTATGAGTTATATCCTAGTAAATTTTCTATTGTTGAACGTGGTTGGCATCAGCTATCCACTTATATCATCGATATGCATAGCAATAATAATTTTTTATCTTTGAGAGGCATTGCTGATCTTGCTAAATAACTTGTGAAGACAGAGAAAAATGAAATGTGTCATTTACTTTACAGACTAATTACATTGGAATTAACTTTATCGGTTACTACTGTTACAGTATATAGGACATTTTCTGTAATAAAAATTATCAAACATCGATTAGCTGTTGGATGAATGATGATTGACTCAATGACTGTCTTATTCCTTATATTGAAAAAGAATTGATTGACTTGATACCAAATGAAGCTGTTATGCAAAATTATCAGTCAATACAAAATAGATTTGAAAAGCTTGTAATCGTTGCTCTATTTATTGATGATAATGAAATATAAAACTGTCTTTTTAATTATCTATTTTCATTTTTTTAAATTAATTATTTAAGTAATAAATTTTTCCCTCCTAAGAAGAGAGGTTGGTTTCGCCCTTGAGATCACTAATGCAAATTCAAATCAACAAGTTTGGGGTCGTCAAGAATAATGACATAACAACACCAAAGGCACAAGATAAGTTCAAAGACAGACTTTCTAGTTTGGAGGCATTGTCTAACTCAAATGGAGCATAGACAAGGATGAAGTTGATGCATGCATGAAAGTGGTCAAAGAGTGGAAGGCTTAAAGACAAAGTTTGTCAAAGTCCATAATGAAATGTGTGAAGCCCTAGCCATACTAGAAGAGTCCAATAGAGTAAGCATACAAGCCCATAAGAATGAGGATATGACAGAGATAACTTGAATGAGAGAAGTTCATCAACGAGAACTCAACAAGGTGTTCTCTTAGTTGGAGGTAGTAATGGCACAACTGCAGGAAGTATGAGGGACTTAAGCTTGTGCAAGAAGGCAATCCTAAATAGCCTATTTGCATCTATGGTGAAAACTTGATGACTTGACATCTCAAAGCCAATGAACTTTGCATGTATTTGGAATGCTTGAGAAGTGGATAACTTACTCGGAACTAGAGTAATATCTCGATGGTACCGACATCTTAGAGGAATGAGCTAAAATCGAGAATATAGCATTACATCTCACAGATATTATTATGATATGGTGAATGTGCATCATCGAGACAATTGATGCATTAGAGAACGAGTTAAAGAGGCAATTTTATCCAAAACAATGTTAAAGAAGAGGCATATGGCCGCCAATGAAGGCTTAATCAATCGAGGAGCATTCAGGACTACGTCAAAGACTTCACCAATCATGTGGCCGTCTGTTGACCTCCACATATGGTTCACAAGTCAAATGAGTCATGGAGGTTAAAATAAATGATTAACGAGATAAACTATCATATAAATTGGGTTTAAAACCCCATAATCGTGATTATATTCGATCAAACTCGCTTCGATTTGAAAATTCGACTTCGCAATGTGTCGAAAATATTAAAAGTAATTAAATGAAAAATATTGAATCAATTAATAACCGATCAAATAATTAAAATCAATTTTTAATGAAATTACACGGATATCGAAGTCGAGAAGCCCCGACGACGTCCGAACGACCTCTATTCGCGAAATTGATCGCGCCATTGTCGTCGAAATGTCGAAATCTATCAAACAACGCTTTCCGCGATCAATTCGGCAAAGTCCACACGAACGTCGAGTGATTTGAATGCGACGTCGTGCAATTCAATTTCACCACGTGAGCGTTTAAGACCTCCGATCGCAATCGATCGCCGTGTGTCGACATGTAAACATCCATATTGCTATAATTTATTAATTAGAAGGATTCGACAAATTATTTATATTTAATCTCAATATTTCGTCGTTAGGCTAATTAACAATTGAAATTAATGATCCTTTAATACCTTTAATCCTTATCTTGCCCGCCGTTTCTTAAACCAATCCAATCGGCCGCCCCTTTGCCTCTATTGGATGCCGCTCATTTGCCCAATCGAAATGAGCGGTCTAACCTAAAAGCCGAAAGGGAATACACGATCCCCATTCACGCAACTCTCTCGGCAAGCTCTCCTTCCTCTCTGAGACGTGCGACTTTCTCCTCTCTCAGTTCCAAAGCTCTCGGCTGAAGCTCCCTGCTCCAAATCCCTGCCCTACCTTTCCGCCAAACTCCTCTCCCCCCTTGCATGAGACTCAATTGGTTTCGATTCCCGTCCGTCCGCGACAACCGAGCCGGCTTCTTTTGGTTGATCGCTCTTCCTGAGCAAATCGAACCCTTTCTCCCCATTCCTCTCTTGCAAATTGACATCTTCAGGTTGTCTCTCTCTAACCCTAAGCTTATTCTTATGCATTTGAGTTTCTTTGGAAGTTAGGGTTTGGTAAATCCATCTTGTTCTATGCTTAAAATGACGTTAGGGTTTTACTCTTGAGATTTGGAATGAGGCGTTGCCCAAATCTCTAGTTTTATGCAAGTATTGGTACATTTCCATGCTTTGGAGCTTCGTTGAATGATGCAATTTGATGACTTCCTCTTTATGATTCATTTCTTTTTTTGTGCTTGTTGTGAAATAAAAAAAAAAAGAGAGAGAGAGCAAGCATGAATCGTTATAGTTGAAGAGCTATTGTTTCTTATGGAGATTTCATATTTGTTTGTGTTGTTGTTCCAAATATTGAAGAATTCAGAAAACAAAAGGAAAAAAAAAAGGAGATGTGGAAAATGAAATGATAGTTTTCATTTCTTATGCTATTAAGCTAAGGAATCTGCTGGAATTATTATTATGTTGCGACCTTCCTATTAAAAAATAGTAATGAAAGAAAGGAGCTTATGCACATTGGCCCAATGTGAATGCTTGCTCATTTCTCTACCACTAATCTGTAGTGAGCTAGAGGATTTGGGCAAAGTTTATTTTCAGATTTCTTTTCTTGATTTGGAAAATTCAAATGCAAGAATTATCTCATATTTGAGTTTCTAGATTAGGTTTTGCCAATACTCTACTAAATCTGAATCCTCTCTTCTCTGTTGGGTTTATGTAATGTCATGCTTAATGTAGCTATTCATTTTTTTTATGGCTCAAACTCTTGTGGCTAATCATCATGTGAGATGAAAAAGAGGCTAGAGGTAAACAAAAGTGAATGAAATTTCTGTATTTCCTTCATAAGAGCATGAATTTGTTTATACTCCTTACTTTAATGTCTCCTCAAGCTTATACAAGCATAAAAAGAGTGGTAAAATTTCAGATTTATAAATCTCTTTTGTGAGACTAGAAACTTCTTCCTTATATCTCATGACATGTTATGGAAGGTTGAATGTTAGCTACACTTGGCATAAACCTTTGTTCCACTTGCTGATTTCTCTTACACGAAAAAAAAATGAAGTATATGGCCTTAATCCGGAGGGTTGAATATTAATTATGCGTAGTAAGAAGTAAATCATGTGTTTATAGTTTAACACATAAATGCTATCTTGTTCATTAAAATTGAAAAAGTTATTTCATCCCTCATCTTGAAACAAAAAAAAGGGAAAGAAATGACATACGTAATAAAAAATCATGTGATGATTTTTTATTAATAATGTTTCAATACAATGCACTTATAAATGTCATATGTTTTTCCTAAGTACATATACATGCATGCTTATGTATAAATGCAAGCTTAAAATTATTTGTTATAAGTGCATTGCGTTGTTCCGATATGGGAAACTTGTGATAAGTCTTGTTGCGTTGTTCGCGTGTGTAAAAAATATGTTGATAAGTAAATATTTGAGTTGTTCGATGTGGTAGAAATTTGTGTTAAGTCGTTGGCGTTGTTATAACGCGTGGGGAAATATCTTGTGATAAGCTCGTTATTGTTCCAATCGGCGAAACGCGATAAGTCTGTCGCGTTGTTCCGGCGTGGAAGAAATTTGTTGATATAAGTACTTGTATGCATTGTTCCAATGTTACAAGGAAATGTTATGCTGTTATAACCCATGCACGCCTTTCTTGGCGTGGTGGGCAAATAAACTTTCGGCCGTGGTGTCTCACGACACCTACCATGCATGCCTTTCTTGGTGTGGTGGGAAGGCCTAGTCTCCCGAAGCAATGCGTGGCCCTGATAAAAAAAAGGGAGATGCAAATACTTAAATTACTATTTGACTCTTTATACATGACATATGCATTTATCTTAACTTAGTATCGTAAACTATCCTACCATGTGTAAATTGTGATGTGTTTATCATCTTTTGCTTTGTTATTTGTCATATTATGAGGCAAATACCTGCTTAAACTTCAAATCTCTTTTGTCTAAATGATGATTATGCTACATGAATGAGTTGTTCGAAAATAAGACATCTTAAGAGACAGAAGTAAAGGTCTTCTCTTAAATTTATGTTCTTGACATGTGACATTACAAGGAAATGACAAAGACAGTTAAGGATCTCCTTACATGCATGTGTATATCACATGACATTAAGAGAAAATGATAAAGAGAAAGTTAATCTCCCATTTGATTCACATTCTTGTTATGCAACATTAAAAGAGAATGACAAAGATATAAATACATGTCATATGTCATATGTCATTTAGGAGATAAATGACAAAATAAAGTTAATCACCTTATATGCAAGTTCATGACAAATGACATTAAGAAATAAAAATTAATGGGATGACACAAATCCCACTTTCATGTTTTGTTCTCTCTCCCTTTTTTCGGCCTCATGCTAAGAGGCTCATAAATAAGAGAGAATCCTTATCTCATGAGGCTCTACTTCTCCCACTTTTTTTTTTTTTTTACAAAGTCTATTGCAAATCTAAGTTTCATAAGAGTGTTCATCCATTTTTCAAAGGAAAAAGAGCCCCAACACTTAAGCTTGTTCTTATCATAGCATATCAACTTACTTAGGCAGAAGAAAAGCAATCATGTCATAATCATATGCTTAGTGATAAGACAAGATGAGTTTATTTAAACATTCAAATGAATGAGCTTCAGCATATGCTTATGATCAATCTTACATTTAAGCTTAATGTCTTATGATTTGTACAAGTATTCAAAAGGAATTAAATTCAAGTATGAATCATGAACCATTCTTATATATGAGTTCATAGTTTTTGAGTTTATGCTAAATGCCTAGTGAAATGATTCATTTTGCATATTGCATTATTGATTTGAATTCTTTAATACTTTTGCAGTTAAATGAAATCTATGCTCATTTTATGATGCAATGTTCTTTTTGCTTAACCATTTGAATCATACAAATACTTGAAAGAATCAAATTCATATTCTACAAAATAAATGCATGCTTAATTAGTTAAAGAACAGATACATACTTGATTTAAGATAAGTGGTTGAAAGAACCAAACTTATATCATTTAAAACAGACAATCACTTAGTTTGTAATGTGTATTCACACTCTTATAGAACTCACCATGCTGGCGTATGAAAGAGTCAACGATATCTTATAGATAGATCTCTTCTCATTACAAAGTTGAAAGAGTCTTGTCTTATATGTAACAACTTAATCTATGATAAATATTTGAAAAGGTCAAATTCATATTTGACATAACAGATCTACATTTGATTTATGATTTTAGGTATTAAAGTCTATGCTTGTAATTCGACATTTATGTCATGTCAAATATAAATGCTTTAACTTAGACATTTCAATGTTTATACAAAATTTTGAGCAGAACGATTTTTGTATGAAGTATTGAAATAGCTTAAATGCTCAAATAAATGTCTGAGGAATCAAATGAAATGAAACAGTCTATACATCCGGTTTGGTGCGTTGATTAAAAACCTAAAATCTAATGATGATTTATCTTATTTTCAATTTAATAAAATCTTGAAAGCTAATTACGTATAGAATAACAAAAGATAAATTTATCGACATCATCGTATCTTAATGTATCTTGAGATTCAAGAAGAAAGTCAAACTCGATCCTCCCATGTTAAATCTAGAGTTGTGAGGTTTGGAGAATGATAGATTTTGAAATAATTAATGATCCTCTGCAAGAAGATATTCGAGTTAAAGCCCATTTTCGGTTTGGTTTTAGGATCGTTAACCCAAAATGTCATATCAAAAATCAAACTTGTAAATTGATATCTACATTTCAACTTAGACATTTATATGTCTATACAATATTTAAAAAAAAAAAAAAATAGATACTCGTATGTGTGTTGAAATGTTTAGACATTTAGAAGCATATGCAAAATAGATATAAAACAAATGAACAGATGCTATGTTTTCCGATTTGGTCTTAGGACCAGTCCGGGTTAACAAAACCTAAAAATCAAAACTAATCTTGCATTTTTTATCATGTCAAATTATTCTTGACTTGGGCATTCACATATTCATACAATATTTTAAAGAGCAGAATCTGTATGTTGAAGTATTCATTAGATCAAATATTTAGAAAGATATACAATCAAATGCAGATAAAAGAGCATTCTACATATGGTTTGGTCTTTAAAGATCATGCTTTAAAATCCATTATGATATTATAAGAATTTTAAGTTAATAATATCAAAAGTAATCCACTTATAATTACAAGATATGAATGACAAGCAGTTGGCCTCAAGAAAAGTCTAACCCGATCCCCATATTTAGTAGACAAGATTTGAAAAATTATCTTAAAAACAATGCTTAATCTTTGTAGAAAAAAATAGAGTAAATATTATTAATCGATATTAATCCTATGATCGAGAAAGACAATTATTATTAAAATTCAAATAATCAATGATCATATATTTAAATCTAAATCAATCCTAAAATGATCAAAATTCAAATAAAATAACAAAATATAAATGGCATGAAATTAATTATTTAAATTAAAACTTAAATCAATCTACTCCTATACAACTATTTGTTTGAGGGTGACAAATTAAGAAAACTTTGCTTCACAAAAGCCGATGTCGAATCAAATCATGTATTTTCACACTCAAATATTCCTAAGCGCAGCGGGGCGTGGCCTGTCTCTGTTTTGATTTTCAAATGGCAGCATAAATGATTCACCAGCGCCGTAAGTGGTTCACCGCGATATGACACCTTTAAATTACGATCACGACCGCAGCCCATATATTCCCCAACAGCTTTGCTCTTTGAGCTGTGAAATGTAGAATGTATTTGGTTGAGCAAAAAACCCTTGTTAGCTAAGGTTGACTTATATTTGTCTCTTAAAACCCGTCAGTCTGAGCGCGGGCGACATAACATGTATTCTTGCGATCGGATTTTCTCTCCTCACTAAGATGAATGACATGCGACGCGGATGATGGAACCATGGGATCTAGATCGGCGTCGTCGTTCCTCCAAAAGTTTTAAATTAAAATAATAAATTTCATAAATTCTAAACTCAATATTTCTTTATTATTTTATTCATTGTTAAATCTTGTCAATTAATTGAGAAAGTGCTTATAGGAGCTTTATGAAATAGAACAACCAAATCTAAAGTTCTCAAAATGAGTGAAATCTCCTGGGTAGTGTCTTATCTACTATTCATCTTACGAAAATTACATTGACATTTAAAACAACTCTTTCATCCAAAAGAATTCGTGGCGAATTTTTGAACTACCACCGACTACTTCAACCCATCTTACCTAAAGAAATAGGAGTCCCTAAAGAACACAAATATGCCATACTAGAAGAGCTGCCAAAAAAGTTGCTCCCTAGAAGAGAGGTTGCTCATTAGATTGAACTAGAGGTAAGAGTAAAGCCACCGGCCATAAGCCCCTGCCCATGACACCACAAGAATTTGTCAAACTAAGGAATCAATTACAAGGTTTACTTGAAGTTGAGTTCATTAAGCCTGCCAAATCTCCATTCCGTGCTATGATTTGCTTTAGAAAATGAAGAATGATTTCATAAGTAGTTGTATCAATTACAAGGCTCTCACTAAAGGCACCATGAAAAATAAGTATCTCATCCACTAGCGATCGACCTCTTTGACAAGCTTGGGCATGCTTGATACTTCACCAAGTTAGCTTTTACAATCTAGATATGAACAAGTCTACATAAACAAAGGTGAGGAACCTAGGACCACATGTGTAACAATGGCTCTAACGAATTTGAAGTCATGTCTCTTAGACTTACAAATGCACAAGCTCCTCAACTTTCCCTCGATCAGTTTGTGGGAACTTATTTGGAGGACATTGTGATATATAGCAAAACTATGAAAGAACGCATAGAACACTTGAGGAAAGTGTTCCAAAATTTTAAGAGAAATGAACTATATATAAAAAAGAGAAATGTTCCTTTGCCCAAGAAGAGGTGTTATTTTTGGGAAATAAGCTTAAAAGTGGAAAACTTATGATGAATAATACAAAGGCATGAGCCATTCAGAGTTGGGAACCAACCACTAAAGTTCATGAGTTAAGATCCTTTTCTGGACTTATGAAGACCTAGTCCTTAGCTTGTCTGACCACAGCTTGTCTAACCACTCCAAGACTTTCAAAGTATACATGGATGCCTCAAAGTTTGTACTCAGAGGAATAATTGTGCAAGAAGGTCATCATATCGCTTATAAAAGCAACAAACTTAATGAGGTAGCGTGACACCATATAAATCAAGAAAAAGAAATGACAAAAATTATTCATTGTCTAAGGGTTTAGCGACACTATCTATTAGGCTTCAAATTTATAGCCATGACCAAAAACATCACCGCAAGCTCTATCCAAACCCAAAAGAAGCTTAGTCCGAAGCCAACCCATGGCAAGAATTTCTTACAAAATTTGTTTAAAGTTTTAGCTTATACCTAAAATCACAAAATGAAACTAGCAGCCATCAGTTGAGTGGCTAGTCTCTTGCTTGAACGTATCATGCTAGGTATTCAATAGGATCCTCTAGCCAAAAGTATCACCACTCATAGAAGAAGACAAGACAAATTGGTTTTATCTAGAAGAAGGATTGCTTTACATAAAGGGTAGGTGCCTCTTTGTACCAAGGTGGGGAAACCTTCAGCGTGAACTAATCAAGGAATGGCATGAGTCCCTATGGGATGGTCATCCTGGCATGAAGTGCACATTTGCACTATTGAAGACCACATACTGCTTGCCACAAATGCAAGATGATGGAAACTTACGTAACGATTTGTCTTGTGTGCTAACAAGAAAAGGTAGAACAACAAGCAATATTAGAATTACTTAAACCATTTCCAACTCCAGCAAAAGCCCTAAAAAGGTGTCTCTATAGACTTTATCACCGCCTTGCCTAAATTTGATGGGTGCAGAAACATCATAATAGTGGTAGACCAATTTAGCAAATATGCCACCTTCATTCCAACCCGTACTGACCTCACGGTTAAAAAAATAGCTCAGTTATTCCTACGCCACATTGTAGAACTATTGGAGGTGTTATCTAACATAGTAAGTGTCCGAGACCGTCATTTCAGGGATGATTTTTGGATGGAAGTACTCAAATTACTTGGATCGGACCTAAACTTTTCCAAGCTTTCAACCTCAAAGTGATAGACAAACTGAGCGAGTCAACACCCTTCTAGACTCTAGAGTTATACCTAACTATGTTAGTGCCAATCAACGAGATTGGGTAAAGCTTATTCGTGTGGCCAAATTCTCTCATAACTTACAAAAGAGTGAGGCAACAAATTGATATCCTTTTGAGATGGTGATAAGACGGCAAC
This sequence comes from Cymbidium sinense, assembly GCA_021442155.1. Lineage (NCBI taxonomy): Eukaryota > Viridiplantae > Streptophyta > Magnoliopsida > Asparagales > Orchidaceae > Cymbidium > Cymbidium sinense. The sequence goes on from CM038215.1 coordinate 268,528,216, forward strand.
CTGCAACACCACTCACCATTATCACAAGTTATGAAGGTAAGAGCCCAGCTGCATTGAAGTTTGCAAAATCATGGCAAGAACAAGCCAAATAAGGCATACTTGAACAAGACATCTAGGATGATGAAGAAGTGGGCAGATAAGAAGATCATGCTTCTAGAATTCAAAGAAAGGGACCTTGTCATGGTAAAAGAGCTTCAAGAAAGTCCACAAGGGCTTGATTAAGTGATATAAAAGGGTCTTTCCCCATTATCAAGCAAGTGCAAAGCGTCTCATATAAGCTTCTCCTACCTTCAAAGCTCAAAATCCCTTCAGAATTCTATATTAGCTTATTGAAACCAAACTATGTGGACAAGGAAGACCCATCCTAAAAAAAAGGCAAACAAGCACTAAGGGTGTCAAAATTTGACCAGACACGATATGTTATGAACTCAACCACAAAAATTTAGGTTCATGCTGCCCTAATTAATATTTGGGTTGAATCAAGTTCAAGAATTTGACCTGTTTAATTTTTTGAGTCGGATTTAGGTTGACCCGCCAGCCCAAAAATTAACCTGTCAACTTAAATTTGACCATATTTTGATCCACAAATATGATATCAATCTGATTTTGACATATAATGCATTTCCAAATGAGTCACAATTCATGTCAATCCGGTTGAAGATTGGTTAGATTTAGGTTGAGATTTTTGACCCATTTAATAAACGGGTCTGGTTTGGGATTTACGAGTCAGGTCAAATTTAGGTCAGACCCCATGCCCAACCCATTGACCCGAATTGACACCGCCAACGTGCACCACCCACTACTATAGTGACATCTTTCGATAAGAAAGTTGACACTATGTATAGATAAGAATAACCATGGTTACTAGAGTATTTTAGAGTATTCTTGCAGAGATCTCCTTGTTAAGCTCTTTCTTACAGATAAAGTTATTTTTCCCAAACTTCCACTCTTACTTTTTCTGTTATTCCACAAGATTACTAGTCTCTTGAGAGTGTAAGCGGCTTATTTAACATTTTGAGTACTAAGGCTGCACACTGCTTGTAGAAAGATTAAGTGTGTGACAATATGGTTGCATGATCATCCCAATTAGAAGTAGGATATTATAACAAGGTCAAAAGAAATAATAAATGATGCAATTTAAATGAGATTAGATAGATTATGTGTTTGTTTGAGACAGATGCAATAGTATTAAAATATAGTGGCTGCTATAGAAAAAGCTATTGTCTGAAAAGCTAGGTGGATATTACAATTTTTTCATTTAAAAAAAAATCGTACAACTTTTTAGCAACAACCGCACTCTACCAAATTAAATTGGAAAATGTAGCCTTCCCACCACAGCTTTTTCAAAATATAGTTTCTAAAATACCAACTGCAGTGTTATTTGAACCCACCGCAAGCAAAAAGTTGCTCCAAACACAGCATATGAATCTAGACAAACACATCATTACAATAAGATTCTTAAGAATATTTTTATATTTGATAGGAGAGAAAATCTTAAAGAATTTTCAAATACACAAATCAAATTTTTTATATATTTATATATCTAATACACAAATCTTTATGTTTACTTATATAACATATAAATCTCTAATATCATATCAAAAATATCACTGTTATTAACTTATTTAAAGTAAAATACATATTTTCACGTATATGTTTAATATGATTTAGACATTAAAATATTACATAAGTAAATCTAAAAATTTAATTATTAGATAAACAAATTCCTAGAAAATTCTTTAATATATACATAATCATATCGATTTATTATAATTTTTACTTTTTGAACGAGTTATAAAGTTTATCAGTACGCAATGGAAAAATAAAAAAACGTGATAGAAAGTAATCAAAACCGAGCAAATAACAAACAAACAAAAAATACCTCCTCTGTTATCACCACCTCCTCTTGCGCCTCCTCGGCTTTTAACTTCTCATCCTCCTCCTCCTCCTCCTCCTTAGTCTCCAAAACCTCCTTGTTCTCCAGCTGCGCAAGCGCCGCCTCTGCCTTTCGGTAATCACCAACAACCTTCTTCTCCCTCCACTGTATTCTATGCCGCGAACCAAACTCTGCCACCATAAACTCCTCTCTAACCCTCAGTCTCTCCGCCGCTTCCCTCTCCTTCCTCGACGCCAATTCCTCTGGCGTCTCCCTCCCAATCCCCGCCCTCGATCGCCGGATTGCAAGCCCAATAGGTCTTGCCATACCACAACCCTCTTTCCCCAACGCGGTGCCTGGCTTGTAGCCCATCTGTCGCAGCATTCGAAACCCTAGGTTAGATTCCGGAATCGCGGCATCGAGTCGAGCCTTGGTCTGCTCGTCCTCCTGGCGCTGCTTCCGCTCATTTTCGAGTTTCCGATGCTCCTGCCATGATAATGTTTTCGGCCGCTTCAGCTTAGAGGCAAAGGGAGGTTCGTTTGCCTTCGAGGTAAATTTCTGCGAAAGAAAGGAGTGGGAGGTGATAAGAGTTTGTAGAATTTAGTGTTAGGTTTGGGTTGTTGAAAAGGTTACCTTCTTGGATGAAGAGGAGTCTTCGGGTGGGAGGAAGAGGGAGATGTCGCCCATGTAGTCGTCGTCCTCTTCTCCCGCCATTGGTGATGTATGGGAAGCTCTGAAAGCAAAAAATACACCTACGGCCCCGTGCGAGTATAAACGGTTTTATTTTAGGTGATACTGATTTACATATTTCATAAAAAATTTATTACTTATTTATATAATATTTTAATGTCACAATTATATTAATATCTACATAAATATATTTTTATTTTAAAAATAATATTAATAATTTTTATATAATATAAATAAATTTTAAATTTTAGGTATCATGTATTATGTATATATTTAAATACATAAGAAATGTAAATATATTGGACAGCTTATAATAATCTCTTTAAAATTTTCATATTATTTTAGTATTAGAGCATCCTAAAAATATCAAAATCTAATAATTATAAGTTCATTTAATTGGAATGCACATTTAACTAAAGATTTATTGAAAACTCGGTTCGAATGATCTCAAAATTTACCATAAGAGTTCCTAGTTCAAAAATCTATGCTCATTGAAATCTAGAAGTAGCATAAAATTTTATGTTGATCAATTGATTTTCTAAGTAGACATACCAGTAGGTGGTACTTCAAAATTCCCTGTTGCAAGATTTTTGTTTTTTAAAAATTGTAATATTAATAAAAGCATATATAATGTAAACTATAATAATATTGTGGGTGTCTAAAAAGTTAGAAATAAGAAACTTGAAAATTTTAAAATTGATTTTATCGGCATAAAATTTATACTTTAATAATTAATTACTTAATTAATTAATTCATTCATTCTTAAATAATAATAATAATAATAATAATAATAATAATTGAGTGTTGAATATGATTATCATATTTAGGGGATGTTTAGTTGCTTGAAAAAGGAATATACTGTAAAAAGAATACAATATATCTAGATTACTTTAGGTTGTTTAGTTGAAAATTCTACAAATACATGAATTTATTTTTCTGTTTGGTAAAATAAATATAATATAAAGTATTTTGAAGGTTTTGGGTGGCGGAGGATGATAATGATAACTGATGTGAGGCGGCGACGGCGACAGTGTGAGGCGATGGTGGCAGTGGAGGCGGCGGCTGGCCTACATTAGCATGTATTTGAAATTCGATTTAGTAATTTTAACCTTTGATGAATTCCAAATGCATTATATTTCTTTGAAATTTTACTTTGCATAGTGTCAAATGCAAAAAAAAAAAAAAAAAAACTAAAATTCTTGTATTTACTTTACTTTACTTTACTTTCTATTCCAACCAAACAGTCCCTTAAAGTGTTGTTATAAATATCATTCTCAATTTAGGTTGAGCCCTTCAAAAACTTTAATGAATTTGTTGGATTTAGATTATGATAATTGAATTGATAAAGTTATCAAATTTCAAATAATTTATCTATTTTGGATATATAACTTTGATTCTATTATTTTAAAAATTGCTATAATAAATAGATAATTCTAATTATTAAAAAGATTTACACATGTACCACTCACATTTACATATCTAACAATCAAAATTTGATATTTGCTTATTAAATAACACTGCACTATACTTTAAAGATTGTATTTCATCTTCGAAAGGCTAGTGAGAGTGATATGTTTTATGTGATTTTCAAGATTTAGATGCTAAATATATATGTAAAAAGTAAAAATATAGATGTTAGATATGTAAATACATAATAATAACTCACCCAAAAATTTAGGCAATTTGGGAGTATGACCTCACTTTTTGGAGTGAACTCTCAACTTCCTTAATCATAGATCTAGGACTCTTATACACACTAAGAGCTCCTTAGTCTTAAGACACTTTTAGTGATTAGGTGAACACTTAACCTAAGCTTAGAGACTTAGAAGAGTTAGCCATAGGAATAGGTCATGCCTTAGGGATTTAGGAAAGTTTTCCTACCCCATAGCCTCAAACTCAATCCATGCTTCCTCCTTCAAACCAAACTTCCAAATCAAATGATTGAAACTCATGATCAAATTCAAATTCCAAAATCCTTCCTAAGCCCTTTAATTTTATCTTATGGACTTAGCATTAACCAAATCCAAATCAACCCAATTTATTTTCTTAAATATCCATTCAATCTCAAATCAAATCTCTACTCAAATTCCAAATCAAATGATTGAAACCTAAAATCAAATTCAAATTCTAAAATCCCTTCCTAAGCCATATGAACCACCTTCATATGCTTAGCCAAAACTCTCTTTAAACCAAATAAAACTTGGTTGTTTTTTTTTATAAATCAATCATTTCTTCATTTATATTCTCAAATGTAAATGAAATCTAAATTCAAATGAACCAAATCAAATCAAACTAAATCAAACCAAACAAGACCTTTCTTAAGCCATATGGACTTACCTCCATAAGCTTAATCAAATCTCAACCCAAATTAACCCAAACTCAATTGATTTTTTTATAAACCAATCATTACTTCATTTATATTCACAAATATAAATGAAACCCATTCTCTAATGAAAAAAAAAAATAAATCAAACTAAATCAATTCCCTACTAAAGCCCTTTTGACCAATATCCTTAAGCTTGATCAAATTTTCTTTCAAATCACTTTAAACTCAAGTAATTTTCTCATGAATCATTTTTATCTTCATTTATATTCACAAATATAAATAAAATATAAATCTAAATAGCCAAAATCAAACCCAAATCAAATCAAATTTTAAATTTTAGCCTTTTTAGCTAATTTCTTGAACTTGGCTAAATGATACCCAAATCAATTCAAAACCCATGGATTTCTTCATGATTCAATTATTTCTTCAATCGTTGTTCCAAATATAAATATACACTACAATTATCAAATCAAACCCAAGTCAACTCAAGTCAATCCCATGTTGACCCTTTTTGACTTGAAATTATCATATGAACCAAAATCCATTTGACTCTAAACCAATTGCAATTGGATTTATATTTCAATCCTAGGCTCATATGTGAGTTCAACTAAACATGAATCAAGCCAAAATCAAACCAATTGACCCATTTAGGTCCACTTGACCTAAAGTGACCTAAAAGACCTTTTTGAGCCAAGTTCTATTCCAACCCAAATTGGATTGAACTAAGCCCATCCAAATCTCATATCATGATCAATAATCATCCTAGGATAATCAACTACCTTGAATTGGGTCAAACCAAGTAAACTTGGTCCTTTGACCAAGTCAACCTTTAGCCCAAATGAAACCTAAAATAGCCAAAATCCATCATATACCAAATTGATTGAAATCATTGATTCAAACCAATTCATAATCAATGATTGAACATGACCAAACTTTTGATTGAGCCAGACCAAGTCCAATTGATCATTTGACCTAAGTTGACCCAAATTGGCCTAAAAAATCAAAATGGGTCAAATCATGATTTGATCTAAATTGATTGCAACTAATGGCTCAAGTTCATTCTAAATCATTTATTGAACTTGATTAAAGCATGATTGAGCTCAATTTAGCTAATTGTTCAACTTGACTCAACTTAGCTCATTTGATCTATTTGAATCCAAATGAGTCAAAATCAAATCTAAGCCAAATTAATCAAAATCACTTGAACCAAAACTCTTTAAAATATCATTTGAACCTAACCCAAGTCTTGGTTTGACCCAATTTGACCAATTGGTCAACCTAACCAACTTAACCCATTTGAACGCATTTGACCATATGAAGCCAAACCACCCCAAATCAACCCATGGGACCCTAGGAGCTGGCCAAACCTGACCCAAACCAGCCTTAGATCATTCCCAAACTAGCCCAAATCTATGTGGGTTCCAACCCAAGGGAATTGACCATTGGACAGACTCATTTGCATTGGATTATTGCCATAAGAGGCAAGGTCTACTCTCCCATCACCATGGTAGCCATCTCATTGCCAAATGGGGTATGCCTAGCCTCCCTAGCCCACCCTAGAACCACTAGGACCGGCCATGGACCAAAGGAAGGTGAACCAAGCCACCTCCCTTCATACCCGAGCACCCAAAGGGCCAACCCAACTCAATCCTTCCATACCTTGCCTTGAGCTCCCTACCATAGATTCCTCCACTCCTAGAGAGCCATGTGGAGCTAACGGAGACCCCTTCAATGCCTCGACGGTGACGAATTAGTGAAATTTCAGGGACAGATCTTGTCCGTCCATCACCTTTCGATTTACTCCCCAATTCAGTGGTAATTGCACTCTCACAAGTGAGAAATGAAATCCCTGAGAGCATTTTCAAACCTTCGTAAGCCTCCTTCGATTGAAATCTCTCTCTCTCTCTCTCCTATGTGAAACTAAAATAGAGGAGGGTGCTTCTGATTCATACTTCTTCCCCACTCCATCAAACTTAAATTAAACTCACACACACCATCACCACACCTCGTCGAGCAACACCAAACCATTTCCCAAGCTTCCAAGCCACCAAAAGCCATACTTTGATCAAGACCGAAGGCCAAATAGGAGGATCTTAGTTTGTAGAGCAATCTACCTCAAATCAAAGCTCGTGTGGCTCAACAGGGCTTCGTTCTACCAAACGAAGCTTCCTTAATTATTGGAACCGCTAGTCACAAGCTCTAGTGAGCTAATTTCCCAAAATTGAGCTTTGGATGAAAATGTGTTGGTCTTTTTCGAAGTGAATTTGCATTTGAGCCCATCCTAGTCATTGGATCCTTGTGGATCTTTAGCGTGAAGGTGTGGGTTGAGTTTGGAGTGGATCTGAGCTTGGGTGAGCTTGGATCGAGCGATCCATGGAGGACGGGCTCCGTCATTCATCGCTTGTAGGAAGATAGATCATGGGTCATCCGTTCCGCGTGATTGGAATGATCACCGTGATCAAATCGCATAGAATCCCTCTCTATTTCCTCCTTAACCGCGAGATCTGATCGCGACCTTCCGATCTTAGATCGATAGTCTGTAGGAAAGCGTGTCCACCATAATCTGAGTTAGCCTCCCAATTTAATAACTTAAATACCCTATCCAGTTGTGCCCATGGAAAGCACGTACTACGTCAGCAGCCACGTGACGCCGACGCGATTAAGGGTTAATTAGGACTATTTTAATTAATTTTTAAGGCTAAAAATTCCTAAAATCATAACTAATCTTAGAAAAATCTAAAAAATATAAATGAGGGATCATTTTAAAGATATTTCAGAGTAAATACAAGAAAATATTTATTAATTAATTATGAGCAATAATTTTTGCTTAATCAAGGTTTAATTAAAAATTTAATTAGCCTAATTACTCTCTCATTAATTGTCCAATTAATTTCAAATTTTCTAGAGATGTTTAGGGGGATGACCTCTGCCTCCCATATTTTTTTTTGAAATTTATTGGATAGTTAATTAGGAAAATTAATGGATTAAGCCTTAATTACTCTCCAACCTTAATTAATGATAATTAAGAAATTGAACAATGGATTAATAAATTAATTAAGCTTATTGTCTTCTGTTAATAGTGAGAAGTCTTAGGGAAGTGGTTTGGGTTCATTCCTTATGACCATTTCATTAAGCCTCTTCATTTATTTCAAATTAATTAATGCATAAATAATTAATTAATCATTTAATTAATCAATTAAAAGAAAGGATATCTAATTATTTTAGAGCCTCATTAGTTGTTTGAGATGAATTAGGGATTGAGATTAAGGCCTCTTCCTTGATCTCTTTCCCTAAGTTAATTTCATCATCCTAATTAAAAGATAAAATCAAATAATTTAATTAACCAATTAAGGGCTTAATTAAATTAAGTTAAAATCCATTCATTCATAACCTTCCTTAATAAATTCTTAGGTAGCCCTTTGGGTGTTCAAAAACCTAAAGAGAGAGCTAATGAAATTATGGTTAGTTCACATGTGTGAGAAAACCATAAAAGTAATTATGTGAGTCCCTTATGCTTAATTAACTATTAATTATGAGCTAATTGCATTAGACCCCTTTCATTTCTTAGGAGCATTGCTAATTTACTTTTCAAATGATTGCATCTCATGTTGGCTCATCATTATTTAGTTAATTAAGTTAAGGTGATGTAGGTAAGGGTTAATTAATTGATTTAATTCATACCTTAACCTAATTAAAACATAAAATTAACCTAATTACTTTTTATTAAATCAAATTAACTCACACATATGGGAAATGGGATCAGGATTAGTAAACCTCTTTCACATTTCTTAAATCAAATCAAACATAAAGATCAAAAATAGCTTTAAGAAACTTTTGGTTTATTTTAAATGAGTTTGTTTAATATGATTATCCTTAGGACTTAATTGGATTGAATTAAATTACATGGTTGTGTTTCTTTATTTCCTTCCAATCATGTTAAAATATTGTATGCCACTTGTATTAATGCATTCACTTCTTTCAAATCAATCAAATGAAAATGATTTTTTTTATGTCAATTTGCATGTGTTGACTTAATTAGAAATATGTGTGGCTATTATCACTATTAAATCTCAAATGTATTTTCAAAAGCTCATTAATGAATAATAATATATATTGTGACTTTAGTTACATATACATAGGAGATACATGTGAATATAAGCTTAGTGTATGAAGTGAAGTATCTTTCTTACATTCATGTGTTGATTTGCATAAATTTGAATGTTAATGAGTATATTAGTCTGGACATTCCGGGGATGCATGACTTTAAGTAGCCCCAAGGAGGTTCCTACCTCACTCCCTTGGTGTAGAATGATGGTGACGTACCAATTTGATTTCATTCTTATGCATCTTAACATTGGAATTTCAATGGAGCTTTAATTCATTTACACAAATAAATCAATCCAATTAAATGCTACTTTTGCATGGTTTTCTATTCTTATAGTTGCCTATATATCCGTATGTATTTAAGAATAGTTGATATATTAGTCTGGACATTCCAGGGATGCACGACTTTAAGTAGCCCCAAGGAGGTTCCTACCTCACTCTCCTGGTGCAGAACAATGGCACCGTACTTGCTTAAAACTTTTATACATTTGAATGTGTATTTAGCTAATGAATGAAAACCCCATTTTCCTATTAAAAAGACAAGCATTCATATTTTTGTTCAGGTGGTTGGATTGATTAGTCATATGATTTAGAGTTCTTTTCTTATACTTTTGTATAGGAATTTAGATAGAGTTTTAAATTAATATGACAAAATGATTCAACCAAATGAAACATCAATTTCAAGTATATTTGTTTACATTCATCATTTAAGTGTGTTAAGATACAAATTGCATGTATAGGTATGTCTAAGACTTAATCATATGCATGCCATATACATGATGGAAAGAAATGAACAAATATGTGTTATGTGATAGTAATTAATTCTAATTAATCTTAAGATGCCTTTCTTATTGAATGAGATTATTTAAAGTAAAACTAAATCTAAGATTAATTAAAATATGTAATAAGCTATTTACTAAAGGAAATTTATTAATTTGCTTTAGATGTGACTTAGGGTAGGGATAAAAGAGAGTGATCCTCTCTTTTTCTCTCTTTATAACACTTAGTTATTAAGTATAAGTGTGGTATTTTATTTCTCAAACTCTTGGGGGAATTTGAAAAATAAAATTTATTGTGTTGTATTTGTTGGGACACCACGTAGACCCGCAGATGTACTTATTAGAGTGATTGGGTGTGACTTTAAGGAATGATGTACTATCTCAAGAGACAGAAGTCACCATCCTACAATGGACCTAATCACCTAATAAAGACTCCTGGGTCTTCGAATGTACCAGAGATCTTTCCCTTACTTTACATAGAAAAGTTAAGTAGAGTTTATTTTAAACTGGGTTCATTAAGTTCTCTATGGAGGCAAGCCCCCATAGTTAATTATATCCTAAGGAATAAGATTCCTTAAGAATACTCTTGATTAAGATAAATAATCATTATCTCTAAAGATTTCAAAGATAGGACTATCAGTAAATTGATAATTTTTGGAAATTCAAGTGGGATTGATCAAAAGGAGGGAATTATTATTGAAACCAAAGGGAGATGAGTAGGGGGTGCTCATGATACTAGGAAACTTAGTGAGCATCCCAAACTATCCTATGATTAGGATTCATATTTTTTGAAATTTGAAGAGAGTTAATTATTTGAATTAAATTTTTATTAGAAATATAAGGCTTATAATTCCACAACACAAGATCGTGAAATGCCTAAGAGATGAGGATTTATACTTTTTTCCCATAAAGGAAAACAACGACCTTAGATCCTAAATCTAAGGAGCTTTGGCGAGGGCCAGAGCATGACTTAAATCTAAGGCGAAATGGGTATATAGTTTACCTCCACAAGAGAGGATAAATCACTCGACTATTAGACTTACAACTGCTTGGGGGTGGCTGCCAACTAACTCCTCCTACGATTTTAAATATATGTAGGCAAGTCTTATGCTTTGCAAGATAGCTAGGCTGTTGCTTATTTAGAAAGGAGATTAAGTCTTTAAACACACTCTCTAAGAGACTAGATCATGAAGGGCATGAATAATGACTTAAATCTATTGCAAATTTATTAAGTTTTATTTTGATTTTTGGACAATTTATTTGACATAGCTATGGGATTTCATATGCCTAATGCATGAGAAATTGGTTATGGGCCAAAATCAGAAAGAAAGAGGTGTGTTTTCACAATGGATCTCAAAGGTCAAGCCATTTTCTTTGGCAAATGTGGAAGCCCTCCATTAGCAAGAGTGAAGAAATATATTTTTATGCATGATGTGAGACATACAACATCCATTTAAGGGGTTGCTAAATCTTTTATTATCTTGATTCATGTCTTAGGCTTTTGGTGAGGTTATGAATTATTTATTTTTAATTTTGAGTTGATTAATTGGATAAAAAATTTATTTTTTTCTAAGAGTCTAATCGCATCCAGGACATTCAACAACTATCAATTAATTAAGAAACTAAGAAAATCATGCTATTTCTAATGCACAAGCTAAACAAACATCAATCAATTTTATAAAGCTAGTGTAAGAGAATAAGAGGCCGATGTGGTCGGGCACTACCGCACAAACCCAAAAAAGGAAAATAGGTAGTCGAGCTCTACCCATATATAACCCGGATTACAAATGAATAATTATAATTTAGAAAAGGAATTCATGTTATGGGGGTCTTCATTCTTCATTTTTTCATTTCTTCATTCTTCACTCCTTTCTTTCTTCACTCCTTTCTTCCTTTTGGTTTGTCTTGAGATGTGATTTGCTGCAAAGCTTTACATGGTACATAAGACATGGTCTTATGACCAATGTTCACCTTACTTTTCCCATAACATTCATCCTAAATCTTAATTATAAAATTACATAAAAATGGGAAAGATAAATATAACTAAACCTGCAAAATAGAGATTAGCTAAACATATCACACAATCCCAAGCAGTTATAGGAATAATTTTGACTTAGCACCCTACATATGGGTAACCAAGTCTACTTGTCCTAATTTGGATTATGCTTAGGGGTATAAGCAACTTACACATCAAAAGTATTTATATTTTTATTACAGTGCCCCTTAAGCACAATCTCTTGTAGAAGATATGATTAGACTAAGATCATCCTATCACCTAGTCTATGCACATGCACCCTAACATCTACTCTAAAAACATTACATCACAAAAAAAATCAGGCATCAAATCATGCACCACCTTAATATAGAGCTAGAAATGGTGACTTAGCCTAATGTGTGTATCATTTAAAGCTTGTGTGACATGTCTTAGCTAGGCTTTAAGGTTAAAATTTTCTAAGTGTGAAGGGTTCAACTTAGAGGGTGGTTTCATTTTAAGTGATTTAGCTGATTTGTCAGTTTTATTTGATAATTTGATTTGGTTTGAATGAACATACACTTAGGTACTAAATATTGTAAAGAGAAGAAAAGAGAAGAGAACTTCTCTTTCATCCCTACTATAAGTAATTTCTAAGGTAGATTCATTAATGATTTTTTCTTAGTGAATGCTTTATTATGTATTTTAATTAATCCTAAATTTAGATTTGCTCTAAATAAACCCATTCAATAAGAAATGCATCTTAGGATTAGTTAAGGTGAATTATTATCACATATTACATAATAATTTATTTATTTCCAACATGTATATCATGCATATGAATAATTCTTAAGCATACCTATACATGCAATGCAAGCTTTAGCACACCTTGATGATGAATGCAAAGAGATGTTGCTTAAGAAAATTTAGATATTCCATGAATGCATATTTTTTTATTATCTAGAAAAGAGAGGGATTCTTTTATCCATTACTAAAATGCACATCTATATGTATATAAGATATAAGTGAGTATGACACCATTATTTTCTACACTAGGGGTGTAAGGTATAAGACTTACTTGGAGATACTTAAAGCCTCGTAACCCCGAGATGTCCAGACTAATATACCACTTTTCTTAAATACATGTAAATGTACAAAAGGAAACCAATGGATGAAGAATCATGCAAAAGATTTTGTGTTTGATTTAGTTGTATAATTTACATGTGTAATGTGAAGATCCTTCTTAAGTCATAACATAGAAGTGTATAGGAATAAATTTAAGTAAGTGTTGTGTTCTTTTCAAATGAACTATACACTTTGCAAATCCAATTCAAATCCATGTTAAGAGAAGAGAAGAAAATCACATAAAATACATCTTATGCTATAATCACATGCAAGCTTATAAGTATTTATAAGTAGCATCACTTCATTTATAATCTTTGATTTATAGGTTTTGAAAATACTTTTTGGTTTAATAGTGATAATAGCCACTCATATTCTTACTTTAGCCAAAACATGGAAATTTGATATAAAGGAAATATTTTATTTAATTGATTTTTCAAAAGAGATGAATGCATGACTTCATATGGAAAATAATATTTAGCATGCTTGGAAAGCAATAAAGTGATCTAAGCATATGACTTCATTCACCCTAATTAATTCCTAAAGATAATCTTATGAAGTAAGATTATTTAAAGTGAATCAACATTCTTCAAAGAGATTTTTATTTTTGGATTTGATTTGAAAATGATTTGTGAGAAAGAGTTTATTGGTCCTAACCCATTTCCCCTATGTGTGAATTGATTTAGTTTAATTTTAGAACAATTAGGTTGATTTTATGTTTTATTTAAGTTAATGTGTGAATTAAATCCATTAATTACCCCTTATATATACCACTTTAACATAATTAATCAAACAATTATGAGCAAACATATGATATACAACCACATGAAATTTAAATCAATAGTGCACCTAAGAAATGAAGGGGGCTAATGCAATTGGTTCACAATTATTGATTAATTAAGTTAAAGGGTTTTAATTATGTACTTTCATAACCTTCCCACACATGTGAGTTGGATATGATTTTCTCAAACTTACCTTAGGCTTTTGAACACCCAAGGATCTACTCAGTAAGAGATTGATTAACTCCATATTGGTTTTGAAAGTTTGATTAGACTAATTAAGTAAATCATTCATGGATTAATACTTAATTATATTTGGATTAAGAAGAGGAGGTTTAGGGAATAACTTAAGGAAAATATCCCAAACCCATTCCATAAACCTCATCCTTACTCAAACAATAATTATCTCAATTAAGGGATTAAATCACTATTCATATGCTTAAATACTCTTAATTATATTAAGGGGGTGATTAGGGGTTCATTAATTAATTTTCCTAATTAACTCATTAATAAATTCCAAGATAATTAAGGGAGGCAGAAGTCATCCCACTAAATATGTTTGAAAAATTTGGAATTAATTAATTAAGTAATTAGAGAGTAATTAAGGTAATTAAATTTTAATTAAACCTTAATTAAGGAAAATTCACTATTTAAAATCAATTATAAATAGTTTTATTAGATTCCACTTTGAAATACCTTTAAAATGAGCCCTCATTTATATTTTTTTTGAATTTTTCTATATTTAATTATGATTTAATGAAGTTTCTGTGATTAAAGGATAATTAGAATAGCCTAATTAATTAACTAATCCCATTGGTGCCATGTGAACTGCTAATGCGGCACACTTTCCACGTGGCGAATAGGATTGGTTGTTTAAGTTGTCACATCACGGACCGTGTCAGCTGGCGACGCAATGTGCTTTCCCTTGGGCCTTCCGATCAAGGATCAGATGGCTAGGATTAATCCCGTGGTTCTAAAAGGCTTAAATAAGAGATCTACCATGATTAAATCACAACCGTCCATCCAAAACATGTGGGATGAACGGTGTATAATTTATCTCCTCCTGAACGGTGAGAGACGGATGCTATCCGTTGAACATCGCTCGATCCAAGCTTACCCGAGCTCGGATGTAGTTAAAACTCACACCTTCGAAAGAACACATGCAAGACATCCAACGGGTAGGATCTAATGGGATTATAATTCCCTTCACAAAGGACCAAGCAATCTTTATGGGAGGATCAGTTTTGAGCAATACCTCGTTAGAGGCTATCACCGGCGCTTCCAAAGGAAGAGGTAGCTTTGTCTAGTGGAGATGAAGCCCTGTTGAAGGTTTCAAGTCTTGATTTGAAGTGAATGTCTTGGTTGATCAAGCTCCCCTTCAATGGCAATCTGCTTCGATCAAAATCCCCCTTCCAGTGGCTTGGAGACTTGGGAAACACCTTGGGTGAGCTCGACTAGGTCCCTTAATGGTGCTTGCAAAGTGAATTTGGGTTTGGTGGAGAATTGGATGAATTGGAGTTTGGGATTACCTCCCATGTGTCGGATTTGAAGAAAACCAAGAAGGTGAAAATGGGGGGAGCTCAGGAACCCTTGCCAAGGCTTAGAGAAGCTTGCTTAGGGTTCCTAGGGCTCAATCAAATTCAGTGTCTATGGTTTGAGTTGGAATGAGGGGGAGTATATCTCCCCCTCCTTGGATCGGACGATCGAGACCAGCTTTGCCATTTTTGATAAATCGCTTTGATTGATTGGGTTGTTTAGGCTATTAGGAACTCCATGTGGTTCATTTTAGGCAAAGGAGTGGAGGAGAGGGAGTGCCCATGTACTAGGTGAGTGTAGGAGGTGATCCAAGTATCCAATTTACATTTGAGGGGTCGATTTGGCCTTAATCATCTCATTAGATAGAAAAGAAATCTGGGGTGAAATATTTTCATCCTTCATATAATCTTTTCATGAGAGAGAAAAGAAATAAATGAAGAACAAAAATAAGCAAAACACTTCTTGTGTTGGACACCATGCAGATCAGCAGATGTTTTTATTAGGATGATCAGGTACGACATTGAGGAATGATGTACTATCTCGAGTGACCAAAGTCATCATCCTATAAATAGACTTAATCACCTTAATAAGGGCTCCTAAGGATTATGGGTCTTCGGAATGTACTAGAGATTCTTCCCCAATTTTACATGAAAAAGTAAAGTAGGATTTATTTTTAAATCGAGTTTGTTAAGTTCCCTATGGAGGCAAGCTCACATAGTTAATTACATCCTAAGAAATGAGATTCCTTAGGAATACTCTCAATTTAAGTAAATGAGCATTGTCTCCAAAGATTTCAAAGATAGGACTATCAATAAATTGGTTTATTTTTAGAAGATCAAGTGGGATTGATCAAGAGGAAGGAGTTATTATCAAATCTAAAGAAAGATAAGTAGGAGATGCTTAGGATATTAGGAAGCCTAGTAAACATCCCAAACTATCCTATGGTTGGGCTTTATATTTTTGAAATTGAAGTGATTTATTTGTTTGAGTTGAATTTTTATTAGAAATCTAGGACTTACATTTTCATGGCACAAGATAATGGAAATGCCTAAGAAGTGAGGATTTATGTTTATGACCCGCAAAGGGAAGTAACAACCTCTGAACTTAAATCTAAGGAGCTTTGGAGAGGGTCATAACATAAGCTAAATCTAAGGAAAAAATGAGTATTTAGTTTACCCCTACAAAAGAGGATAAATTGCTAAACTATTGGACTTACAACCGCTTGGGGGTGGCTGCCAACTAGCTCCTCCTATGATTTTAAATACACGTAGACAAGTTATATACTTTTGCAAGATGGTTAGACTATTGTTTATTTAGAAAGAGACTAAGTCCTTAAACACACTCCCTAAGAGACTAGATCATGTAGGGCATGATTAATTACTTAAATTTAATGCAGATTTTTGTTATATTTTATTTTCATTTTTAGATAATCAATTTGACACAGGATTTAGGATTCATATGCCTAATGCATCAGAAATTATATTATGAGCCAAAATCAGCAAGAAAGGAGGTGTGTTTCTACCATGGATCTCAAAGGTCAAGCCAAGTTCTCTGACAAAGGTGGAAGCCCTCCATAATAAGAGTGAAATAAGATGTTTTTTATGCATGAAGTGAAAACATACAACATCCAGGTAGGGGGTCGCTAAATCTTTTATCTTTATTTACAACCTAGGCTTTAAGTGAGGTTATGGTTGTTTATTTTTAGTTTTCAGTTAATTTAGTTAGATAGAAAATTTATTTTTCTAAGAGCCTAATCGTCATCCAGGCCATACATAAGGAAGAAACCAGGAAACCATGCCATCTTAATGCACAAGCTAAACAAATATCAAATAATTTATAAAGGTAGCGTAAAAGAATAAAATACCATTTTTGGTCGGGCTTCACCGCACACACTCGAAAATAAATTGGGTAGCCAAGCTCTATCCTTATACAACCCGGATTACAAATGAATTAAAACAATCAAAAAGAAATTCATGTTGTGGGGAGGGGGGTCTTCATTCTTCATTTCTTCTTTTCTTCTTTTCTTCATTCTTCTTTTAGTTGATTGGAATGTGGTTTCTCTAAAGACTTCACATGGTATATAAGACATAGTCTTATAGCCAATGTTAATCCTAATCCACCATAACAATCATTATAAATCTTAATTATAAAATTACATGAAAATAAGAAAAATAAAATCTAACTAAAACTTACAAAATAGAGATTAGCTAAATAAACCAAAAGATCCCAAGCATGTATATGGTTAATTTAGACTTAGCACCCCACACATAGGTAACCAAGTCCACCTGACCTATTTTGGTTTTTTCTTAAGGGTATAAGCAACCTGCATAACAAAAATATTTATATTTTTATTACAGCTCCCCTTTAAGCACAATCCCTTGCAGAAGATAATGGTTAGACTAAGATCGCCCTACTATTGAGTCTACGCACATACACCCTAACATCTAGACTAAAATATTACTTCACAAAATAAAAGCAAACATCAAAGCATGCACCGTCCTAACATAGGACTATAAATGGTGACTTAGCTTAATGTGTGTGCCATTTAAGGTTTGTGTGGTATGTTTAGCTAGGCTTTAAGGTTGAAGTTTTCTAAGTGTGAACATGTTCAACTTAGAGGGTTGTTTCATTTAAGTGATTTAGTTATTTTGGTTGATTTTATTTTATGATTTGATTTGGTTTGAATGAACATATAATTAATTTCTAAGTGTTGTAAAGAGAGGAAAAGAGAAGAGAACTTCTCTTTCCTCCCAACCTTAAGTAATTTTTGAAGTAGATTCATTAATAATTTTTGTTTAGTGAATATTTTATTATGTGTTTTAAGTAATCTTAAGTTTAGATTTTCCCTAAATAAACTTATTCAAAAAGAAATACATTTTAAGATTAAGTAAAGTGAATTACTATCACAAAACACACAATACTTTATTTCTTTTCAACATGTGTAACATGCATATGAATGAATCCTAAGAATATCTATACATGCAAATGAAAATGTTTAGCACACCTTCATGATGAATGCTAAGTGATATTGCTTAAGAAAATTTGGAACATTTTTATGATGCATGATTTTTTTAAGTAGAAAAGAAAGGGATTCTTTCATATGCACATTTACATGTATGAAATACATAAGTGAGTACAACACCATTATTTTCTACATCAGGGGTGTAATGTACAAGACATACTTGGGGCTACTTAAAGCCTTGCAACCCCGGGATGTCTAGACTAATATACCACTTTTCTTAAATACATGCGCATGTACAAAAAGAAATGAATGGAAAAAGAATCATACAAAAAGTTTATGTTTATTTTGGTTATGCAATTTACATGTGTAAGTGTGAATTTCCTTCTTAATTGATAACACAGGAATGAATAGGAATGGATTTAAGCAAATGTTGTGTTCTTTTCAAATGAACTATACGCTTTGCAAATCCTATTCAAAACTATGTTAAAAGAGAAGAGAAGGAAAAGTCACTTAATGCACATCTTTATATTTTACTCACATGCAAGCTTATAAAGAATTATAGGTAGCATACCTTTCATTTGTAATATTTGATTTATAAGTTTTGGAAATAATTTTGGATTTAGTAGTAATAATAGCCATTCATATTCTTACTTTAGCCAAAACATGCAATTTGACATAAAGGAAACATTTCATTTTAATTTGATTTTTCAAAAGACATGAATGCATGATTTTCATATGACATACACATTTACCATGCTAGAAAAGAAATAAAGTGATGAAAGCATGTAAATTCATTCACCCTAATTAATTCTTAAAGATAATCCTATGGAATAAGATTATTTAAAGAAATTTATAGTTTTATTTTGAGTTTGATTTAATTTCAAGAAATGTGAAAAGGTTTACTGGCCCTAACCCATTCCCCGCATGCGTGAGTTGATTTAGTTTATTTTTAAAACCATTAGATTGATTTTATATTTTGCTTAGGTTAAGGTGTACATTAAGTCTATTAATTACCTACACCACTTTAACATATTTAACCAAATTATTATGAGCCAATGTATGACAGAAAACCACAAGGAATTTAAATCAACAATGCACCTAAGAAAGAAAGGGGTCTAATATATTTGGCTCACAATTATGATTAATTAAGCTAAAGGGTTTAATTTAAGTACTTTCATAACCCTTCCCACACATATGGATTATATATGATTTCCTTAAGTTACTTAGGAGGTTAGTGAATACCTAAGTATCTACCCAAGAAGGAATTGATTAAATTCAAATTGATTTGATTTTAAAATTTTGATTAATTAAGCCATTTAAGAAATTAATTAAACTATTTAATTAATTTGCACCTTAATTAGATTTCTATCCAAATGAAATAAACTTAGGGGAAAAGATTTGGGAAAGAACTCCTAATCTCATTCCCTAAGTCCATTCACTATTCTAAGGTAATTAATAAACTTAATTAATGAATTTATCACTATTTAATAAGTTAATTAATCATTTAATTAATTAAGGGAGTGATTAGGAGTGAATCAAGCAATTTCTCTAATTAAATCATTAATAAATCCCAAGAAAATTAGGGGAGCTAAAAGTAATCCCACTAAATATACCTGAGAAGTTTGGGATTAATCAATGGCATAATTAGGGAGTAATTAAGATAATTTTATTCCCAATTAATCTCATATTTCATAAAATTTTTTATTCAAAATTAATTAAACTTCATTTTATATTATTCCCCTTTGAAATATCTTCAAAATGCATTTGAGTTTATATTTTTTTTTGATTTTTCTAGATTTAGTTATGTAATTTTGAAGTTTTTATGATTATTAGATAATTAAATCCTTAATTATATAACTAATCATCATGTGGACCGTTGCCATGTAATCCATGCCGCACACTTTCCACGCGGGTACGATAGGATTATTTATGTTATCACATCACATCACATCATCAACGCTGCTACGCTCTCTCCCTTGGACAGTTCGATCAAAGATCAGACGGTCAAGATCAAGCCCGCGATATTAATAAGATTAATCATGGGATCTCATGTGTTTTAATCAGGATCGTCCATCCAAAACATGCACGATGGACGGTCCATGATTCATCCTTGCCCTTGCTTGTGAGAGACGGTGATCGTCCGTCCCTTAGGGCTTGATCCAAGCTCACTTCAGCTCGTATTGAGTGGGGATTGATCACACACCATCTAGAGGTAAGAAGGAAGACATCCAACGGTCAAATTGTATTATGATGAATCTTTCTTTCACAAAGGACCAAGAAATCCTACACCTAAGCTCGGTTTTGATCCATACCCCGTTGGAGGCTATCACCTGCTCCAACCATTAGCCTTCGCCTAGGAGACCAAGCTGTTGAAGGCTTGAGGTTGAGTAGATCCTTCAATTAACCAAACTCCTCCTCCTAAGCTTGAGGCTTTGGTCTAGCTCCCTCCTCCTGTGGCTTGGAAGCTTGGAAGAAGCTTTGGATGAACTCGATTGGGTCCTCTGAGGGTGCTTGCAAGAGCAATTAGCTTTTGGTTGAGTGATGGATGAGTTGGAATTTTCTATGAGCTCCCCTATTTTCGGCTTGAGGAAAACTGAAATGGAGAAAGGGAAATGCTTGAAGAAGCTTGGAGGAACTTGGAGAAGCTTGCTCTGAGTTCCTTTAGCTTAATCAAGTTTGAATGAATGCAAATGAGATGAAATTAGGGGGAGTATATCTCCCCCTTGAAGGATCGGATGGCCGAGAGGTGTTTTTTCATTTTGATCAAATTGATCCCATGGAGTGAGTTAGTTAGGTAATTTTGGATGCCATGTGATTCGATTTTGGCAGAGGGGAGTAGTGGTGAAGTTTCCATGTGCTCATTTGAGTGGAGGAGTGATGCCATATGGAGAATTTCCAAGTTGAGGGTCAGTTTTGGCCTTGGGTTGGGTTTGGCTGACCCAAACCCATTGGGTCATGTGCACCACCTTCATTAGTGTCCACTTGGTCCACTAAGAGGATGCCAAGTGGCCATGAAAAGGATATGACCAAATTCCAAGTGGAATTGGCCATAGTTACCCCTTGACTTAAGGGTAAAATGGTCATTTGGCTTTGATTTCATTTTGGGTTAGGAAACCCCATATAGAGGGAATTTTATTGTCACAAAAAAGAAGGTTACAAGGTCCTTAAGAAGGGATAAACTCTAAAACTACTGCTCGAAGAGGTACAACCAGCCTATAGAGAAAATCCCTATCTAATTACATCCAGAAAGCAAGTAAAAGCAAAAGAACAGTGAACGATACATAGAGATTAGCAATGGAAGATCTGGGCCAAAGCAGAACCATATGCAAAATCAACAGGAAATGAACCTGCAAAAATAAAGGAAAGCTGCATTTGTGCCAGGATAGCAGCCAAAGGATGAAGAATTTGTGTTCCTTAGTACCTATAAATCTAAATAAAGCCAAATACAATGTATATGAAAAATGCAAGCCATTATCCCAAATAGGATAACCATCAGCCATTATATGCACCATAGCATCAGAATCCCTACCCAACACATGATAGAAAAACCAACAACAACATGCCCGTAGGACGTTCAGGAATCCATGCCTGAATCAACTGAAACACAAGCACTTGATTTAGCCCAAAATTATACCAATAAAGCCAATTGCAAGACAAAACCAGTTGATGAAAAAAATCACCACACCAATCAACCTACTACGAGGCCAAGCAACAAAACCACGCCAAAAGAAGGAACCATGACAGCCAAGTATTGATGGGAGCAAAAAACACAAAGTGTCCAGCAATTCCAAAAAATAGCACATTCCAGCAGGCTGGAGGAACAAAAAAAACATTCCCAACCTATTGGAGAAAACCAATAAAACCAAATGCAAGAGTTAGCCAGCTGATGGAAATAAACCGGCATACAAATCAGCCCAAAGCTACACAGCAGGCCAAACAGCAGACCCAATAGTAGGCCAAAAAAAGAGCCCATGTCAGCAAATATTGATATGAGCAACAAACACAAAGAAACCAGAAATTGCACAAACAACATATTCTAGTAGTCTGGAGAAACCAGAAAAACCACTTGCTCCAGTAGAATAAAAAATGAATCAGCACATGCCAACCTATTTGAGAAACATAAAAACACTCCCAGAAAATGAGGGAACAACAAACTAAATATACCAATAAAATCTTTAACTTCAATGAACACATATGTATTCCTGCAGTTCAAAGCCATGAAGCAACACTTGCTTAGAAGGAGAGGAGATTTATTCAGCCTGATGGACAAACCATTGCAAAAAGGCCCCCAACATATCCAGTAGAGCAGGAATAAAAAACTTCCAGAAAGGAGCATAGTGTTGACATATATTGTGATAAAAATACAGCAAGAAATAAGATTTGGAAAGAAAAAACATTCATTTAGCCTATTACCCTTAAACTGCATTAGCCTGCGGCCAAAAATATATAGCAGAAAATAAACCCACACAAACTAAAAGGCCAACAGAAAGCAGGCTCAGCCGAGCGAAAAGACATAAGTGAAAATTTTGTCAATACAGATAGAGAAATAAGCATTTCCAGCTAGTAGCTTAATGAAATAGAAAACATCATACCCTTCAAAAAGAGACACATTATTATCAAAAAAATCCCCAAAGAGGTGAGCAAGGCTCGAGTTAGAAGCACAGGAGAAGCAGAAAAAATAATTATAGGAATGCATCAGAGAATAAGAAACAGTAAATAGTAAGAAAAGAGAGGGGGCTAATTTCTAAGGTATGGTAGGCAAGTATTATCCAAATTAACTAAGCCACGTAGGTGTCTAGGTAGATTAGATTGATCAAAAAAAATTTGATCATGTAATCTAGCACCTGATTAAGATAATTAGCATATGCATTTCCTTCCACATGAGTGATTACATAACAAACTTGAGATAGAAGCATTCAAGTTTGATTGAGAAGATAATACAATTCAGTGTTACCCATTTTATTAGAGGTTAATAGATCAATCAGAAGAAAAGCATCTACTTCAATCCAAATGTTAAGCCAATTTTTCTGCAAATTGATCTTAACAGCTTTATTAATGACCATTAATTCAACAAAAATAACATGGTAAAGGATAGGCAAAAATAGTTACCATGTTTGAAAATATTATCATTAATAGATAATATCTAATCAAATATTATCATCTTTAATCATTAATTATTATCATTTACAAAATTGATTGTAATTAATTAAATTAATTGAATAACTAATTTTATCTTTGATTATAATTCTTTTATGATTCATAAGAATCCCATGATATTTAGCATCATTTCTATCCATCCATATAAACCATATGAGAGTGATGGCAGTTACCACTTTAATATGACCTTTAATAGTTCTTTGAAAATAAGCCTCCAGAAGTTGGTATAAGGATAGAGTTCCATTAAAAAGATTAATATTGAAAAGATCATCATACCAAACCCATAATTTAGAGGCAATAGCTCCATTAACAAAGACATGATTCACATCCTCAATGTGATAACAGCAATAATAGCATTTAGAGGGTAAGTAAAATCCTTTTCTCCATATAAGAGAGTCCACAGGATGAAATTTTTAGAATTCTCCAAGTAAGGATAGAATAAGAGATAGGTATAGTGTTATTCCAAAGTTTAAAAAAATATTAGAGAAGTCATGAGTTTCTTTAATATGAAACCAAACATCTTTAAGATTAAAATCTCCATTGTGAGAGAGCTTAAAGAGGATTTGATCATGCTTGTTAGAATTGACATATATGTTGGTGAAATTATGTATAAAAGGAGTAGGAATGTAGTCAATAAGCATGATATCATTCCAATTGTTATTCAGCTAGAAGGAGCTGACTTTAATATTAGTAGTGGAATGAGTATTTAATAAATTATCAATGAAACCATTGTCAGTCCAGTTATTTTGCCAAAAGAAGGAAGAGCTAGAGTTGACCCCCCAAGAAATAAGGGATTCAGCTCCCCATTTGATGTTACAAAGTCTTTTTCATACAGGTGAGTTACCCACTTTATAAGAACATGTGAGAGGATGCTTACCCTGACAGTATTTGGCAGTCATAAAGTTAGCCCAAAGACTATTCTTGCTTCTAAAGTTCCACCAAAGTTTATGAGAAAATGTAGTAATAGTTTCACAGATCATCTTACAACCCAGGCCACCTTCAGCAAGGGTGCCACAGCTTTTATACCAAGAAGTCCAATGCATCATTTTAGAAGAGTTGTTAGATCCCCAAAAAAATTTATTAAGGAGGCCCTCGATTCTATTAAGGGTAGAATTAGTAGGGAAAATGGTTTGAATAAGATATAAAGGCATAGAGTTTAGGGTACTCTTAAGCAAAGTAAGTCTACCACCAAAAGAGAGTAAATGAAATTCCCAAACAGAAATTTTATTTGTGATTTTTTGGATAAGTTCATCAAAGAGATGTGATCTTTTTCGACCTTTATAAAGAGGAGCACCAAGATATTTAATGGGAAGGTGATGTTGTTGAAAATTGGTGATTCTCAAGATTTGGTCAATTATATTACTAGGAATTTTAGATGAAATAATGAAACAACTTTTGCCTTCATTAATAGAAAGACCACTTTCCTTCCCAAATTTAACAAATAATTTCATTATTTTTTGATGTGATGAATGGAAGCATTGAAAAAAAATGATGAAGTCATCAGCAAAGCTCAAATGAGAGATGGGGATGCCACCCAGGGTTCTAAAGTACATGCTAGGATTATTGTTGAATAGGTCATTAAGACTCCTAGAAAGATATTCCACTCTAATGATAAAAAGAGAAGGAGACAATGGGTCTCCTTATCTCAAGCCATGGGATGAGCGGAAGAAACCTAAGGCCTCTTCATTTAAAATGATAGAAAACCAAGCATTAGTAATACAATTTTTAATAAGAGATATGAATTTATCAGAAAACCCAAACAATTGAAGAATATGAAAGAGAAATTTCCAAGAAACATTGTCAAAGGATTTAGAAATGTCTAATTTAAAAAGGATATTGCCACCTCTGATAGGGGCATCCAAGTCATGAATTAACTCTTGGGCTAGAAGAATATTATGGAAATAGCTCTGCCTCTGATGAAGCCAATTTGATTAGGAGAGATAATTCTTTAAAGCAAAGGAGTAAGTCTATTGGCAAGTAATTTAACAATAAGTTTTTGAAAAAAGGTGCAAAGACTGATAGGTCTGAAGTCACCCCAGTATTCTGAATTGTCAATTTTTAGGATTAGGACAATGGAGGTGCAAGAGAAATATCTAGGTATTGAGTTACTATTAAGTCAATGCTCACTTCAACTAAGTCTTGTTTAATAATTGTCCAACAATGTTGAAAGAAGTGAGTAGTATATCCTTCAGGGCCAGCAGCTGAATCAGTGTTCATGTTATTAACAATTTTGTTAATCTCATCTTCTGTAGGAATCATAGTTAGTAAATAGTTTTCTTCACTAGAAATAAATGAGGGAATCAAATGAGTGTTGGAGATAGCATCTAAAGTATGGCTCTTATTCAGTAAATTTCTGAAATGTTTAATAACAGATTCTTTAATTTTATTATTTTTAGTGATCCAGTTTCCATTGGTACTTTTAATATTTTGGATATAATTTAAAGCTATATTTTTTTGAAAAAGAGCATGAAAGTATCTGGTATTTCTGTCCCCATCAGTATTGAGTTTACTAGCCGCCTTTTGCCACCAGTAAGTTTCTTCCATATTTTGATAGGTAACAAGGTTATCTTTGGCTTCATTTAAATCCTTTAATTAGAAGAATCAGTTAAAACAACATTTTCAAGATTGCAGACCAATTATTCCATGTTTTTGATGTTAGCAAAAAGGTTTTTAAAGCGATGTTTGTTCCACCAAACAAGGTTTTGCTTGAGTCTTTTAAGTTTAAACCAGAGGAAAATCATACCCTTGACCAAATTGTCAGGGTGGAGTGGGGCAGTCCAGTTAGTGGTGACAACATTTAAAAAATCAATATGCTGAATCCACTTATTCTGAAATCTAAAAGATGTAGAGTGGGAGAGCTGATTTAACGGATTTTTAACAGAAATCAAGAGGGGAGCATGATCTGACAAGGTTCTACTTAAATATTCAATAGAAGTATGGGGCCATCGATTTATCCATATGGAGTTAAAGAGAGTTTTGTCTAGCCGTTGCCATAGTCTAGAGTTGTGCCAAGTGTATTCCGATCCCGAGTAGCCAATGTTAATAAGGTTACAATCAAGAATCATATTAGAAAAATCTTCCATAGAATGCATGTTAGAGCATCCCCTTCTTTAGAGAGAAGAGGATGGTGTTAAAATCACCCACCAACCATGGTTTATTGGTGATGAAAGGATCTTAAATTATCCCAAAGGATGTTCCTACCCACTTATTGCAAGATGCATGCACAAATGAGCCTAGAAGCGGAGAAATCACTCAAAGAAATGTTAACATTGACCACTGAAGATCATCAAGGATAGAAAAAGACCGTTATTCCAAACACGATCTTATTACTAATATTGT
Source organism: Cymbidium sinense (assembly GCA_021442155.1). Classification (NCBI taxonomy): domain Eukaryota; kingdom Viridiplantae; phylum Streptophyta; class Magnoliopsida; order Asparagales; family Orchidaceae; genus Cymbidium; species Cymbidium sinense. Next base: position 268,554,858 of record CM038215.1, read on the forward strand.
AAAGAAGTTATTAAAGCTAAGCATTCTAGCCACAAGATTGATCTTAGAAGAGTGAATTAAAGGTTCGATAATAACAAGTAAGACGATATTATTAACACGGCGAGATTTCTAACATTCTGACATGAGGGTCCCAATCCCTCAAATATTCCAAATAAGAGAATTAAACGTAAAAGCTATCAAATTTAAAATAAAAGCAAAGTAAAGTAGTTGTCTAAAGCAAATAGATAAAAGGAATATCAGCTATTTATGAGATGAGGATCCAGATCTAGTAGATCTAATAGAGTTATTAGGGAACATTTTTTGCTTTAAGTGATTTCTTTTTGAGAACAGTTTGAAATGGTCTATTTTTGTCCAATGAGTCTCCATCTGAGAGAGACTGGTTGGTTGCATTAAGAATAGAGTTAGAATAAGTCAAAGAATTTCTAATGGTGACTTCCCCTTCCACAATTTCAGTATTCGTATGCAAAAAATGATTAGGTTGTATGTCAATATTAGTAATAAGAGAAGGGGAGGTTGCAATTTCAGTGTTAAGAGAGGGGGATATATTGGAAGCATCAAGAACACAAATTTGAGGGTCACTTCAGGACATTGTTTCAGTTTTTTCTCCATCCCTTTTAGATTTTCCTCCTCATGTTCAACATTCAAAGAAGTCAAGATAGCTGGAGTAGGGGCATTATCTTTAGCATCCAAATTATTATGCAAGGAATGACATGTATCCAAGGCATCATAATGAGCCTTAGGATCAACATCAGCATCCTCCTTATCTACGTCACAAAAATCTTTCAGATTAGCATCATTCAATATTTCATTCGACAAATTTGTGGGTTCCACATAAGTAGAAATATAATTTCCTTTTAGAGTTGCTTTAGGCACATACATAGATTTACTAATTTTATCAATTGGAGGATTAGGGTTGGCCTCATTCATATTTTTCTTTTTAAGATGCGGGTGTAACACAAAACATTCTGAATTGTCATGCCCATGGATTTTGCAATGAGAGCAGAACATAAAAAAATTCTCAAATTCAATTTTTTTTTATTATAACCATACTTTTCAGAGCAAATCCAAACTTCTTTAGGATGTTTTTTGGAAATATCAATTTCTATTAAAATACGTGCAACCGATGGTGGTGGCCTGATCAATTTGAAGAGGTCACAAAAAGTACCCAGTGCCACATAATGAATTCGCATATTAGGTTGAGTTAACCAAACTAGAATAATTGGTGATTCTTCCTTTATATCAAAAAGAGGAGTCCATTTTAGAAGATGCATTTGGCAGTTGAAAATGACATAGGAACGTCTAGCAAAAACCCTTGAATAATCTAGGTCATTATTAAGCTAAATTAAGACATGCCTTAGATCAATCAAGCCAATAGAAAAAGCACCCAAAAGTTTTAGATTATAAAAAAATGATCAAATTTTATCCAGATTTGGCCGACGTAATAAAAATTTATCGACTAAAGAGAATTCATAAGGCTTAGCCAACAATTCAACCTTTTTATCAGAGCACATGATTGCCGGAATACCACAAAAAGAAGTTGATACTAAATTCAATTTGATGAAAAACTCTTGAGCATCCTCTTGTATGTGAAACCATTGTGATGCGACTAAGCGAATCCATAAGCATAGCTATAGGAGCATCACATGTGCATTCCACCAGTGATAATCATGCATAGAATCGATGAGAATCGGGCAAACCGAAGGAGAATTGAAGGGAAGACGGAATCACCAGAGAGCGCCGCCAAAGGGTTTGGAGTTTAGGGGGTTTGAAAGGATTTGATTTGATTTTATTTTGGGTCGATTTAGAATAGCTTGAAATTGGGTTGGTCCAAATTTCAAGGAATCTGGAGTTGAATTGATGGCATTTGGCTCATGTTGACCCATTTAGGTCAAAATGGGTCAACTTGGGTCAAGTTGACCAATTGGTCAAATTGGGTCTAACTAAGGATTGAGTCAAGTTCATATGACCATTTGAAATTTTTTGGCATCATTGGTTTGGTTCAATTTGATTTATATTTGGTTTTGGTTCATTTGATTTCATTTAGGTCAAATGGGTCAAGTTGACCAATTTGACCCATTTGACCCATTTAACCCAAGCGAGTTAGGTTTCATTGGTCATTTAAAATGTGTTGGTAGCTTTGGTTTGGTTCAATTTTGGTTAGGTTTGATTTTGGCTTGATTTGACCTTTTAGGTCAAGTTGGGTTAATGGTAAATTGGACTAGGTTGGGTCTAGTTGGCCAATTGAGGCTTTGGTTAAGTTCAACAGGTGGTTTAGAATGGATTTGACCCTTTGGTTTCAATCAATTTGGCTTAGATCAAGATTTGACCCATTTTGACTTTTTAGGTCAAGTTGGGTGAACTTGGGTCAAGTAACTAATTGGGCTAGGTTAGGCTCAAATAATGACTTGGTCAAGTTCAAACATTGATTTAGAATGAGTCTAGATCAATGATTTCAATCAATTTGGTCTATGATGGATTTTGGCTAGTTTGGGTTTCATTTTGGCTAAGTGTTGACTTGATCAACCCTTAGGTTTGACTTGGTTTGACCCAATTTGAGTGATTGATCATCTCATGATGATTATTTCTCATAATTTGAGGCTTAGGTGGGCTTAGTTCAATCTAATTTGGGTTGGATTAGAATTTGGCTCAAAAGGGCACTTTAGGTAACTTTGGGTCAAGTGAGCCTAAGTGGGTCAATTGGCTTGATCAAGGTTTGAATCAAGTTTGATTGAACTCACATATGGACTTATGATTGAAATATAAATCCATTTGTAAGTGGTTTGGAGTCAAATGGGTTTTGATTCATTTGACAATTTCAAGATCAAAAGGGGTGAACAAGAGTTTAATTTAGGTTTGATTTGGAATTGGTTTGGAGTTTGATGATTGAAGTTTGTGTTTATATTTGGTTTCATGATTGAAGGATTGATTGAATCATGAAGAAAAATCAAGAGTTTGGCTTGATTTGAGTTTGATTTGGCTAAGTTCATGAATTTGACTTGAAAGGCTTAGGTTGGATTTTAGTTGAATTTGGGTTTGAGTTTTGGATTGCTTTTGGGATATTTGAATTTATATTTCATTTACATTCATGAATATAAATGAGGATATAAATGGGTTATAAGAAAATTTTTTGAATTTGAATTGATTTGGATTTGATTTAGGCTAAGTCCACAAGATGGAATCAAAGTGACTTAGGAAGGATTTTGAGGATTTATAATTCAATCATGGATGTCAATCATTTGGAATTGATTCATGATTTAAGAAAATCCATTAATTGGATTTAAGGAGAAAATGAATTGATTTGAGTTGAGTTTGAGATTTTAAGTTTGACTTTGGGTTTGAAAATTTGAGTTTGATAGAAAAAATTTCTATACCAAGGAAGTTTATTGTCTTCTAAGTCATAAGTGTTCCATCTAAAAGTGTCTTAAGATTAAGGAACTCTTGTGTCTAAGTCCTATGTCTAAATGAGAGCTCATCCTAAAATGAGGTCAACAAAATGAACAAATGTGGTGTGATTGACAAGGTACACCACACGTATTGGTGTTGATAAAAAATGATCAACAATACCAAAAGATCACAAGCACTAATAGAAATGATCTACTCCCAACCCAAGGTGTAGAAGGAATCCAGAGCTTAGTGCAATGTGACTCTACTCATGTCAAAGACATAAGAGAGTGAAGGAGAAATTCACTAGAGATAGAGTATGTGAACCTTCCACTAGGGAAATAGATTCAGGTCATCCATTGGGGGATGAGAGCTTTGATTTGATTTGAGTCTCACTAAGGAGAAGATTGATTTGATTTGTTTGATTTAAGATTTGGTGCTCTACTAGGGATGAGAAAGTGAACTCTCCATTAGGGAAGCAAGTTCATGTCATCCACTAGGGAGAAGAGGTTGTGAAATATACTGAGGGATTATAGTTCAAGATCCACTGAGGGAATTAGAAAGATTTGCATCTCACTGAGGAGAAATAAATGAATTGATTGATTGATTATTTTTGTTTTATTTATTTTTGTTTGATTGGTTTGATTATTTTTTTTACTCCATTAGGGGAGATTGATTGGATTTGTTTTGTTTGATTTTTTTTGACTCCACTGTGGGAGGAGGGTTGATTGGATTTGTTTTGTTTATTTTTATTTAATTGATTGGATTTTGTTTCAGATTTTTAGATTTTGAGATGGCCCCTATTGGTTTGCGATGGATCGCACTAAGTAGGAGCCATGGAGGCCTAGGCCTAACTCAGATTTACTAATCCAAAGGGGTAGTCCACCAAACACATAGTAGGACTAGCTAACCAAAAGGGATTGCCTTTCGGTGTACAGTAGCTATACTAGGAAGAAAGAGTAGTAGACTTACATCCTCTAAAGTCAGGATCAGTTACTGGGGTGATCCTTTGATGAAGCAATGAATCAAACCCAACCTAGGGCTGGCTATTGAGTGAATGCCGCTAGGGGACATAGATCAACTCAAAGATAGTCAAGATTAGTTTTATTTTTTAATTTATTTTTGTTGGACCCTGTTGGTTTGTGATGGATTGCACTGAGTAGGGGTCATGGGCCTTGAGCTAACATAGATTTACCAATCCAAAGGGAGTAGTCTACCAACCACATAGTAGAACTATCCAACCAAAGGGGTTTGCCTTTCGGTGTGCAGTAGCTCTACTAGGAATAAAGCATAGTAGACTTATATCCTCCAAAGTAGAGATCAGTTGCTAGGGTGATTCATTGGCGAGGCAATGAATCAAACCCAACCTAGGGCTGACTATTGAGTGAATACCATTGGGGGACTTAAATCAACTGAAAGATAGTCAAGATTGGTTTCATTTTTTAATTTATTTTTGATGGATCCTGTTGGTTTGCGATGGACTGCTTTGAGTAGAGGCCATGGAGGTCTTGGGCTAACACAGATTTACCAATCCAAAGGGAGTAGTCTACCAACCACATAGTAAGACTATCCAACCAAAGTGGTTGCCTTTTAGTTTGCAATGGTTAAATTTAAGAAGAAGGCGCGGGGACTCACATCTTCTAAAATAAGGAACCACTGGGGTGATCGATTGGCAAGACAATAAATCGAACCCGACCTAAGGCTGACTATTGAGTGAATGCTAGTGGGGGACTTAAATTAGCTCAAAGATAGTCAAGATTAGTTTCATTTTTTAATTATTTTGATGGGTTCCGTTGGTTTACAATGAATCACTGCGAGAAGGAGCTATATCGTATCATCTTAGATCTTGAACCAAAGGGAGTAGCTTCCCGATCAAGGGAAGAACTATCCATGCAAAGGAGTGCCTTTCGGTTTGCAATGGTCAATTCAGGGGAAGAAAGTATGGGGACTCACATCTTCCACTACAAAAGACCACTGGGGTGATTGATTGCTTTGGGCAACAAATCAAACTTGACCTAGGGATGCCCGTCGGTTTATGACAATCATGCTAGAAAGAATGCATCATAGGCTTGCATCTTCCAAAGCGGAATGACTGTCGGGGTAACTTGCTTGTGGCAAAATAGATTGAACCCGACCTAAGGGTGACTACAGAGAGAGTGTCGACCCAAGGACTTATCTCAACTCAGGTAGTCTAGCAATTCCTATAGGGAGGTCTACTGATAGTGCCCTAAAGATAGGATGCGTGCTTGAGAAAAGGGGCCCTTTGGGGGCTTAAATTTCTAATCAACAAGTGAAAATTTTGTTTATTTATTTTATTTGTTTATCATGGACCCTGTTAGTTTGCGAGAGATCAAATTAAGAAGGAGCTTATATCAGCCTAGACCTATCATAGATTTACTGAACCAGGGGAGAATCTGCATATCCACTGAATAAATTCTCTACTAGGAAAGGGGGACTGTCCAATCCAAAAGTAATACGGGTAGTGTATAAATGGGGTCTCAAAGGATGTGATCCAAATAGAGTGCCCGCAGCGAGAGGGGCCGTTAAGGGCTTGATCTAAAACCCTAGAGAAGATAATATAAATAGGTATTTGGTGGCCAACTCATGGAGAAAGCACGGGGACTCACATCTGTTAAGAGTGGTGTATCCACCGGGTGAGTCGTTGTTAGCATAACGAACATCAACCAACCTAAGGTGCCCATTAGTTTCCAATAATCTACCTAGGAAGAATGCTCAGGGAGTCACATCCTCCTATAGCGACGATTCTTTGGTATATAGTCTTCTCGATAGAGCTATTACCTAGGGTGACTACTGAGTGAATGCCACTAGGGGACTTATATCAACTCAAATGTAGTCCAGAGGAAAGGAGCCATTGGAGGACTTACCTGAAACCTCAAATATACTCAATCTAGTCAGTACATGATGATTAGTTCAAAAAGAAAGCAAGGGGACTCACATCTTCTTAAATAAAATAGACATGAGGTAGCTTCTTACGGCGGTGAAGCTACCGAAACAAAACATTGGTTTGCAATGGTCAAGTTAGAAAGAAAGTGCGGAGACTTACATCCGCCCAACAAGTGACCATTGGGATGACATACTAGCAAGGTAGCATGTAGACCGGACCTAGAGCAGCTAATGGATGAATGCCACGGGGGGCTTGCTCCCACATCAAAATAGCTTGAGATAAAAGATTTGTGTTTGTTTTTTGTGCTTGTGTTAAAGGGAATAGGATGCCGCTTGGGTTCTCTCACACCTACCCTAAACATACTTGGGGAATTTGAGGAAATGGTGCCACGGGTGGAAGCCGAAATGCCCACCAATAAATGATGCCGCTTGGGTTCTCTCACACCTAACTTAATTGTGCTAATCAAAATAAGATGCTTCTTGGGTTCTCTAACACCTATCCTACTAGCACTGAGAGATTGTGTTTGATTGTGTTCTTGTTGTGAAAGAGGGATATGATGTCTCTTGGGTTCTCTTACACCTATCCTAAACATGTCATGGTGGATTCACAAGATAAGCAAACAACGCTTCAAATGAAGAGAAGATTTTGATGAATTGGAATCAAATTTTTGTTATTTTGTTGATAATTATTTTTAAATATATTTTTATGGGTAATATTTTTTCAAATAGTGCCCATTAATTAGAAGCATTGGGTGTTTCTATTTATAATTAATGAGTTGATAAGATCCTCCTTGGTAGGCCTTCTCTATAATATAGAGGCCTTCTTAAGTGGGTTGAAACTTATCTCCCATCTTTTGATAGGCAACAATTGGTCTCCTTAGGACTAATACAAATTCTCCTACTTGAAAAGCTCTAGGGCGGACCAACTTGTTGTGAGCTTGAGTCATTTTGGCTTTGTACAACTTGAGATTTTGGCACGCCGGTAGGCGTCTCTCCTCCAAACCTTCAAGCTCTTCTAACAGCAACTTTGCATTTTTTTTGCTACGCAATGCTATCCTTATTGATGGGAGTTGAACTTCTAAAGGTAGAACGGCTTCAGACCCATACACTAAGGAGAACGGGGTAGATTGAGTTAGAGTTCTGTATGTAGTGCTGTAGGCCCATAAGGCTTCAACCAACTAATCATGCCAATATCGCTTGTTGTCATCAAGTGTCTTTTTTAGTATATGGATGAGAGTTTTATTGAATGCTTATGCTAAGCCATTTGCTCTAGGGTAGTAGTTGGTGGAATATTTTAATCTATACCATGTCTTCTGGCGAAGCTGTTGATCTTGGTGCTTTTGAATGCAGTACCATTATCGGATATAATTCATCGAGGCACCCCAAACTTATATACAATATGGTTCCAAAAAACTAAAGCACATGATGAGCTGCGACCTCTCTAAGTGGGATTGCCTCCACCCACTTGGAAAAGTAGTCGGTGGTAGCTAGAATGAACTGATGACCCTTAGAAGAAGGAAGATCAATCGGACCCATAATATTGGCACCCCAACACTCAAATGGCCATGAGGCCAATGTTGGATGTAGAATGTTGGGTGGTTGATGTAGGACCACACCGTGCACCTGACACTGATGGCATCTCCTACTACATCTATATAGTCTGTGATCATCGAAGGCTAGTAGTATCCTAGTCTCTTGATCTTTGTCTTCATCTTTAGATCGGATTGATGTGCTCCGCATAGACCTGAGTGTACCTCAGTCATGATTCTATGGGCTTCATGTTTATCTAAACAACGTAACCACATTTGATCAAATGACTGTCGGTACAAGGTGCCATCCACAAGAGAATAGAAGGGAGTTCTCTATTTCACCTGATGGGCTTGTGATTTTTCTTAAGGTAGTTTGTCGGTGTTCAAATAATCTATGAACGATTTCCTCCAATCTAGCTCCCCATCTTTATTGTCAATGATAACCTCCCCTTCAAGAGAAAATCTCTCGATGAGTTTAATATCAATAAGGGATATGACTTGTCTATTTTGGACCCTTATTGGAATGAACTCATCTTTCGGACATGCCAATTCTTTAGCAAGTTTGGCCAAAGCATTTGCTACTGCGTTCTCTACTTAAGGAACCTTGTGGTTGGTGACTTTAGGGATTTGGGCCAACAACTTCATGGTATACTTGTGGTAATGATGAAGCTTAGTTTTGAAAACCTTGTAGGACCCGACAATCTGGTTGATGACCAACTGAGAATCCCTGAAGATGTTGATGCTCTTGACACACATTGTGATGGCTAACTCCAAACCAGTAATCAAAGCCTCATACTCAGCTTTATTGTTGGTATAGGGATTGGAGAGATAGTATGAGAATCTCATCACTTCATGGTCTAGAGTTAAGAGAACAATTCCTACCCCTGCCTTTCTTAGAAGAGTAGATTGTGGTACTTCCTCTTTATGAAAGGAGGCCACACCATCAAAATACATCTCCCATCAGCAGTTGTCGCCCTCCCCCTAAGTTCATGATTTGTTTGTCAGGGAGATCATCACTAAGCGTGGAATCAACAGGAAGTGGGTGTGCTATTAAAAATCTGCTAGTGCTTGTTCTTTCATCGCATAGAGGGGTACAAATGTGATATCAAACTATGAGAGAATCATGGACCAACATGCTTGGCGTGATAGTCATGAGATATTACAGTGGATTGGTTCTGGAAATCAAGTTCATCTTATGAGAAAGTATATAGTGTCGTAGCTTTTAGGATGCAAAGATTAAAGCTAGGCATGTTTCTCAATAGGTGGGTAGTTCACTTTAACAGGAATCAGACGACAGCTGAGGTAGTAGAGAGCACTCTCCTTTCCTTTTCAAGCTTGGGCCAAATGGAACATCGGCAGAGGATGAGTGGCGTTTGGATGGTGATGGGATATTGATGGCTTCACCAAATACTGCTTGATATTTTTGAAGGCATGCCGGCTCTTGTCATCCCACTTGAACTTGTCATCCTTTTTGATAAGTGCTAAGAATGGCTTGCATCTCTCTGATAGGTTGGAAATAAAGCATCTTAGATATGCCAACCATCCTTGGAAGAATCTGAGTTGAGTTAAGCTTTTAGGAGGTGGCATTTCTAAGATAGCTTTGATCTTTTCTAGATCTATTTCTATTCCCCGATGTCGGACAACAAACTTAAGAAATTTTCTTGAAGCTACTCCGAATGTACACTTCAGGGGATTTATTTTGAGATTGTATTATCTTAATTGTTCAAAAACTATTCTCAAGTCAAAGAGATGATCTTCCTTTTCTTTGCTTTTGACTACTAGATCATCAACATAACACTCAACCTGATGATGGATGAGTTCATTGAAGATCTGAGTCATGGCCCATTGGTTTGTAGCACCCGCATTTTTAAGGTCAAAAGGCATGACTTTATAATAATAGATTCCAATCGGGGTTTGAAAAATAGTGTCTCTTTCATCCTTGGGGGCCATCTTGATTTGGTAGTAGCCAGATGACCCATCCATGTAGGAGAAAACTACATGAGATGAGGTGATGTCCACCATTAATTCTAGTATAAGAAGAGGAAACTCATCCTTTGGACATGCTTTGTTTAAGTCCCTGAAATTGATGCATATGCAAATTTGGCAATTCTTGTTCTTAATTGGGATGACACTGGCTAACCAGGTAGGGTATTTTTTTCCTTGATGAAACCAGCATCGATCAATTTCTTGACTTTAGAAATGACCTATTGTTTGATTTATAATCACATGTGTCTAAGAGCTTGCTTGATAGGGTTGGCGTTAGGATCTATTGCTAGCTTGTGGACTGCTATGTCAGGAAATAATTCAGGCATTTCTTCATAGCTCCATGCAAAGCAGTCATTAAACTCAATTAGCTTCTTGTCATTTCTTCTTTCAATGAATGATGTATATCGGGCATGGATTTTCTTACATTGAGGTTTTTTTTTAAGCTTGTAATGGATCTCCTCTTCTCAAGCGATCTTTGATTTGGAGATCATCTGGATCATCTAAAGTTTCTAAACACACATTCTTATAAGAGTTTGTGTTGTGTGAAAAGAACTTATCAGACTCTAGATGGTTGGTGACAACTAAGTAGTAATCATCATCGACGACCCAGAATCTAGTTCTCTTGATTGTCCACTCTATTGTTCCATAGCTTTTTGAAGTACTCTGACCCGTGCTTAAACCATGTATAAGGAATAACACACAAGGCGAGTACCAATCAAAAGGTAATTCAATTAATTCTTTATTTGAGATATCTTAAAGTCCTAGTTCCGGGATGATGATCTAATAGAATCTCTTGACACATCCATGGGCGAGGGGTTTTCTTAACTACTAAACCTTCAATTTTTTGAGATGAAAGTGACATTAAAGCTAAGGTTCCTAACTGTTGCCTGATAGTTTTATCTACACTTGATTTGACATTCTGTGCTTTGTTGAGGCATCTTCATCCTGTCTGAGTGTCATCTAATGAAAACCAGAGGGGTTGCCCGTATGTTAATCACATTAGACTCATCCTTCTTATTTCAATTCCTCTAGAATAGTAGGGTACTATGAATTAGAACATAACATTGGTATCCAATCGGGGTCTTCCACATCTAGAATTGTCTCTATTTTTGCCTCTGCCTCTGCCTGGTGGAGGTCAAGTCATCCTACCCATATATCCATATGATGGAATGAACTATGGGTGGAATATGATACACGGTTCTCTTCTTCCTTGATATCCTTTTCTTGTTCACTTGGACTTTCATTTTTTTCTTTTTCTTTTTATTTTTCTTCTTATTCTTATTCTTTTGAATTTTGACCAAGTTCATGAGAAAAGATATTTTGAGGAAGATAGTAGGTCGCATCCTCATATATCTCAACCTTTTTTTTATTGAAAATGGCTTTTCATCTCCTTTGATATAATATTAAATTTGCATCCTTCCTGAACTTGATGCACTGATGGAGGAAGGATGGAATCATCTTGTTCTGATGTATCCAAGGGCTACTAAGCAAAGTAGTGAATGAAGTATTCGAGTCAATGATATAAAACTTGGCTTCAATCTTCCAGTCACCTATCTCCAAAGGTAATACTATGGAACCTAAAGCCCTCTCTCCTTGTTCATTAAATCCTATCAACATCATCTGATTTCCTCGGAGTGTGGAGATGTCGATCCTCAAATAGGCAAGGGTCTTCAAAATCATAATTCTTTGATGCATTTGGATGAGAACTTTGGCAAAAAGCCCATGTCCATTGTAGAGGGATTGTGCTCCATGTCTCCTAGAAGAAGGTCTTCATCTATAAAGGTGATTCCCTAGGCTTCTTTAGAATAATGCCTCCTCTCTAATAGTGGTCAGTTGAGCTAAGCATATCTGTGGATGAAAGAGAGCCTTGGTTAATGATTCCCTCATCTCTTTGGATAAGATAAGGGCATCATATATGCTTAACTTAGATGACAACTTTCTCGGTGAGAACACCTTGGGCTAATCCTTAAAGCATATCCAAGGGTGGAGCATCTGTGGAGGGGCTTCAAACCCTAAACCAATGACTTATTTTCCCTTATCTTGAGGTCCGCCTTAGAGGTTGAAGAGATTGACTTGGTCTTGTGGCGGGGAGTTGAAGATTCTACCTACTCATCAAGCTCACATATAGCTTCTCCTATGTGTCCTTTAGAATTGGATGATTCCAAGTATATCTCACGAGGTGAACTCATAGTATTCAGAGAAGAAAAGTCCAACTCTGAATCAGAAAGAGAAAGACCGAAGTTATTATAATTATTGTTTAGACTTGAAGAGTTTTTAGTAAGAGTAGAATTAGACAACCCATCAGAAGTGACATAAATGTAATTCAAAGTAATTTTATTCATGAATTTCTTGGATTTTGAAGGAGGTACATAGTAGAACTCAAGTAAAATAAGAGGGGTAAGGATTTGATGCCCTCATCCACTGATACAAGATGTTTATTAGAGGAAGAGCTAGCTGAAGTAGAGGTGTCCTGTAGTAGTAAACTGGTGGGTGGAGGCTGGACTGTCGTTGGGTGCTATCTTGGGTTGGCATGGTGATCTTTCTCCCCCTAAGTTGTCCTAGACAACTTGCAAACCTTCTTTGATGTTGGAGGTTTGAGCTGCCTCAGGCACCTGCAAGGAAAGTTTCTTGATATTGGACACAATCTTCTTAGAGGTACGGGATAAGGAGATATCTCAACCTTCTTTGGTTTTGGAAGGATTACAAGTATCCCAAAGGATTACCCTAATGAAACTAGATGGTTGTCCCATAAGGTATTCCTTTGGGATAACTATAGCACCAGTCTTGAAACTCTACTCAAGCCAGTCCTTAAATGCAAAGAAATCCTCCAAAACATGACCTATCATGCGGTGGTAGGGGCAAAAGTTAGGATCATTACTTTTGTCCACTTCCTCGACCTTCAGTTCAAAAAATTAGGTTTTTTAAGAGATTCTTAAAGGTTTTCATTACCTCTCTCTTAAATGAATAAGGCTTGTTGAGTTTATCCAAAGGTGGACCAGTTATCTGAGGGGTATGTGTACTTCATTGTTGTGGATATGGCTCGGAGGAGGTGGTGAAGGCCATGGAGTCTGGGGGTGGGATGACCCTGTGGTAGGAGGTGGAAGTGATACTGGAGCTTTAGGTCTCTCATACGGTGACTCCTCTTGTCTATTTTGCTCTCCGCTTCTCAAGTTTTTGTGGCTTCATCTTTGTTGATTGGTGCGGAAAAGGAAACTATTTGGCTTTGTCAGCTACACTACCCATTAGTTTCTCAAATATTTTGATGGTAAAACCTTTGAGGATGATGGCGATCGGGCCATAAATATTCTTCAATAGAATTTCAATGGCACGTTGCTCAGACAACTGTGGTTCATATTTCATACTCAAATTGATCCATCTAAGAATATAATCAATGAGCCATAATGAGATCACCTACAATCACCCTTTGCTGAGCTCCAACAAACCTCTTGATGAAGAGTTGCTCCAACTCAGTAAAAGTCTTCACTGAACTATTAAGAAGTTCAACATATCAATCAAAGGCTATGCTGCTCGATAAAAGTCGAATATGGTTCCGCAAGATTGGCTCGGAATGAGCAATATCTTTTGGGTTCATCAAAACTCTTGAAAGAAGGTGGCATGAAACCTTAGGATATTGGATGACATCAAATTCCTTTGGTCTACCCTTTGGAACCATCCTCCTTGAGAATGCTTCTCTCATGCTTCCTTGGTTTTAATGTCTTTTTTGTAGGGCATTTCTACCTTCCTATACAAGTTTTCCTACTCTCAGTTGAAGTCTTGGCTAGATCCAAGACATAACTAATTGACGGTTGTCATAGTAGGATGTCTTATCTTGGTTTTGTAATGCCAAAATCTAAGTCTTCAAGCATCTTCCCATCCCTATCTATTTGCTCATCCTTTTTGCGAAGGAGGTGTTGGGTTGGTAGTGTCTTCTTCTTGGCGCCTTCCATACATTGATCACGGAGGAATTGTGTACCCCTAATCCTCTAGATCATCTTTATTTGGATCAAAAGCGGACTTTTTTCCTATAAATCGGTAGATAAGATCTCCTTATTCTCCACTATACTAAAACTGCATCTATAGGGATCAGTCAACAAGTAAAAGAATTAGCAGGAGGATCATTGTCATGAATAGATATAATCTCATTCTGCTGGAGATCTTGTGAGGACCACTCTGAGGATAAATACTCTGCTCTAGATGGAGTGGTATTCTGGAGGATCTATGGCCATGGGGGTGACTAAACTGTCTTCTCCTCCCAATTTATAATTTTACTTATGGTGGTGGTGGAGCGATTACTATGGTCATTCCTTCTTTACCACAACTAGGTGGCAGCTTGGCGTCACCTATAGGTGGCATATCTCGATGAGTATCACCAATGGGGTTCTCTTCTTCCTCGATGCAGCCTTCATGGCCTTCACTGGAATAGTAGATGATGGAACATGTACATGAGATGTGGGTGTGGAGTAGAGCGGTGTGGTGGAGGCACCACTGACTCTCTCTGAATAGGTGCTCCTCTCTTATGGTGAGTAATACTCATTAGTAAGATGTTATCGGTATGGTTGGCGTGGCGGTCTGGAAAGTCGATAAGGGGTTGCTTGGCCCTACCTCTCACTCCGGCTAGTAATCTACTGCTCTGGCCCTCTCCTGCCTAATTTGTCTTCCCACATTATAGGGAATGACTAAGCATAAATGCGGACTGACTGATTTAGGCTACTCTCATGAAAAAAACTGAGGGGCATATGACCTCCTCCTCCTCATTGTGAGCGAAACTACATGATGGAGGTGAAATCCTCCTGACATCCTCTCTATTAGATCTAGAGAGAGGGTGGAACTTATTTTCTATGACTAGTAGGGAAATCATCCTAGGAAACTCCTCTATAATAGATGGAGTAGTTGCCTCTAACTTCCTGACTATGTGGGTATGATACCGCTTGATCATGTGGTTCTTATTTTTTGAGTGGTGGGCAGGTCTAGTGGGAACTAAGGCATGGGAGACAATCCCACAGAATGGAGGAGCCTTTGGAGGGGGCAGTGAGTGCTGCTACCTGCTTGGGTAAGGAACAATGGCGCTGCTTTGGGCTGCTATTCTAGGGCCACAACCTTCCTCTTTAATGAGGGAATATCTAAATCAGATGGTAACTCAACCTCAATGATCGGCTTCTGCCTGACCACCACGCTCTTACTGACTATCGTGAGGGTGGTCCCCTCACATGTGATCCTAGCCCCCTCAAAGCCTCAGCCAAAGTGGATGAGGTTGGCAAAGTTGGACTGCGGGAGGCTGGCCATATCCACAGCCAAGTCCATTCTGAAAGGAAATGTGAACACATACTTCTGTGCTGCCATTTGAAACTAAACTGGCTGAATTGAAACTGATTGAAAATTGACTAAAAGTCTACAATGTTGAAAATAAGTTTAAATCAGATTTCTGTTTTGTTAATTTTTGAATTTTGATTTAGAATTTGAACCCTCACTCAACAGCTTGAAAGTGTTAAGTGGTGCTCAAATGAATTTAGAAGAGAGATTTTTGAATTGATTGGAAAAGAGATTTTTGAAAGTAGAATCTATTTTCAATAAATTTGTGTATGTTGAAAATGGGTTCAAATATTTTTTTGAGAGATTGATGCTTCCATAGCTTCATATTTGATTTTGATTTTTTGAGTTTGCAGACCCTTTATTTAACAAATTTGAGTATGTTAAAGTAAAGGGTCAATTGATTTTATTTTGATTTGTGATTTTGGAATTTACTCAATTAGAAAATTTAGGTATGCTAACTGAGGTGTTTGAAAATCATTTCTTCTTTTATTTGCTTGTTTATGAATCATGTGTGAATTTGAAAATGGAATCCTCATTTAGCAAACCTGGGTATGCTAAATGAAGAACCCAAATGTGTTTTGTTTTGAAGATTTTTGAAAATAGGATTCTTAGAAAATTTAGGTATGCTAAAGAAATCCTATGTTGTTTTGTTTTTGTTGAGTTTTGAAAAAGAGGATGCTTAGCAAATTTAGGTATGCTAAGAAAATCCAAATGTGATTTTGTTTTTGTTGATTTTTGAAAAAGAAGATTATTAGGAAATTTAGGTATGTTAAGGAAATCCAAATGTGTTTTTATTTTTTGTTGATTTTCGAAAAAGAGGATTCTTAGCAAATTTAGGTATGCTAAGGAAATCCTATATATTTTATTTTTATTGATTTTTGAAAAAAGAGGATTCTTAGCAAATTTAGGTATGCTAAGGAAATCCAAATGTGGTTCTGATTTTTTTATTTTGATTTGGATTTTTGAAAAAGAGGATCTTCACTTAGAAAATTTCGGTATGATAAATAAAAGATCCAAATGTTGTTTTATTTTTATTTTTTTATTTTAATTTTTATTTTTGAAAAAGAGGGTCTTCACTTTGTAAATTTGGGTATGTTAAATGAAAGATCCAAATGTTGTTTTTTTATTTTGGTTTTTGAAAAAGAGGATCTTCACTTAGCAAAGTTGGGTATGCTAAATGAAAGATCCAAATGTTGTTTTATTTTTTATTTTTGATTTTGGATTTTGAAAAAGAGAATCTTTGCTTAGCAAATTTGGGTATGCTAAATGAAAGATCCAAATGTTGTTTTATTTTTGATTTTTGACTTTTGATTTTTTTTTTTTTGAAAAAGAGGATCTTCACTTAGAAAATTTGGGTATGCTAAATGAAAGATCCAAATGTGGGTTTAAGGTTTGGAAAGATGATTTGTTAATTTTATTTTTGAAAAGAGATTGGTGATTTTAATTTTGAAAATGTGATTATTGATTTTGTTTTAAAAAGATGATTTGATTTTGTTTTCAAAATGAAATCTTCATTCAATAAATTGAATGAAGATATTCATTTGTGCTTTTGGAAATATGATTGTTGATTTTATTTTTAGAAGGATGATTGTTGATTTTGTTTTGGAAATGAAATCCTCATTCAATAAATTGAATGAGGAAGTTCATTTATGCTTTAGAAAATATGATTTTGGATTTTATTTTGAAATGATCCTTCATATAACAATCATGAAGATTGTTAGATGAGGGTGATTAATAAAATTTTTTGTGCAAAATATTTTATTATTTGCATTTTGAAAATGTGCTTTTTGGAAATTGATGTTTTTATAATGGATTTTTTTATTTATTTTTGGAATGAAACTTTCCTTACCATAAAAATGGTAAGGAGGAAATCTTTAGTTATTTCTTTTTATTAGATTTTATTTTCACCTATTGGAGAACCCAACAGGGGTTTTAAGACCTACACAACGTGAGGTCCTAAAACCTAAAGGTTGTTGGCTAGCTTAGCTTAAGGATGAAATAAACTAAGTGCCATCAAAAAAAAAAGATAGTCTTGGATTCATATAAAGTATAAACTCACTATTGATACTTGGAGGCAATGATCATTTACCAAAGATGGAGAGAGGAACCTTCCCCAGCGGAGTCGCCAGAAAAATTTGTGGTGAAATATTTTCATCCTTCATCTAATCTTTTCATGAGAGAGAAAAGAAATAAATGAAGAACAAAAATAATCAAAACACTTCTTGTGTTGGACATCACACAGATCCACAAATATTTTTATTAGGGTGATCAAGTATGACATTGAGGAATGATGTATTATCTCGAGAGACAGAAGTCATCATCCTACAAATGGACCTATTCACCTTAATAAGGACTCCTAAGGACTATGGATCTTCAGAATGTACCAGAGATTCTTCCTCAACTTTTCATAGAAAATTAAAGCAGGCAAGTTGCCATAGTTAATTACATCCTAAGAAATGAGATTCCTTAGGAATACTCTCGATTTAAGTAAATGATCATTGTCTCCAAAGATTTCAAAGATAGGACTATCAATAAATTGGTTTATTTTTAAAAGATCAAGTGGGATTGATTAAGAGGAGGTAGATATTATCGAATCTAAAGAAAGATAAGTAGAAGATGCTTAGGATACTAGGAAACCTAGTAAGCATCCCACACCATCTTATGGTTGGGCTTTATATTTTTGAAATTGAAGTGATTTCTTTGTTTGAGTTGAATTTTTATTAGAAATCTAGGACTTACATTTCCATGGCACAAAACCATGAAAATTCCTAAGAGGTGAGGATTTATGCTTATGGCTTGCAATGGGAAGGAGCAACCACTGAACTTAAATCCGGGGAGCTTTGGTGAGGGCCAAAGATTTGGTTTACCTCTATAAGAGAGGATAAACCACCCGACTATTAAACTTACAATCGCTTGGGGGTGGCCGCCAACTAACTCCTCCTATGATTTTAAATACATGTAGGCAAGTCATATGCTTTTGCAAGGTAATTAGGCTGTTATTTATTTAGAAAGAGACTAAGTTCTTAAACACAGTCCCTAAGAGATTAGATCATGTAGCATGACTAATGACTTAAATATAATACAAATTTTTGTTATATTTTATTTTCATTTTTGGACAATCAATTTGACACAGGATTTAGGATTCATATGCCTAATGCATGAGGAATTAGATTATGGGCCAAAATCAGCAAGAAAGGAGGTGTGTTTCCACCATGTCTCTCAAAGGTCAAGCCAAGTTCTTTGGCAAAGGTGGAAGCCATCCATAACAAGAGTGAAACAAGATGCTTTTTATGCATGATGCAAAAATATACAACATCTAACTAAGGGGTTGCTAAATCTTTTATCATGATTTACAATCTAGCCTTTAAGTGAGGTTATGAGTTATTTATTTTTATTTTTGACTTGATTTAGTTGGATTGAAAATTTATTTTTCTAAGAGCCTAATCATCATCTATGACATCCATCAAAGTAAGGAAGAAACTCAAAAAACATGCCATCTTAATGCATAAGCTAAATAAACATCAACCAATTTATAAAGTTAGTGCTAAAGAATAAAAGACCATTTGTGGTTAGGCAACACCGTACACACTCAAAAATAAATTGGGTATCGGAGCTCTGCCTTTATAGAACTCAGATTTTTAATGAATTAATACAATGAAAAGAAATTCATGTTATTGGGGAGGTCTTCATTCTTCATTTCTTCATTTCTTCTTTCTTCTTTCTTTTTTTTGGTTCGTTGGAATGTGGTTGCTCCAACAGCTTCACATGGTACATAAGACATAGTCTTATAACAAATGCTCATCCTAATCCCTCATAACAATCATTCCAAATCCTAATTACAAAATTGCATGAAAATGGGAAAAAGAAAATATAACTAAAACTTGCAAAATAGAGATTAGCTAAATAAACCAAAGGATCCCAAGCATGTATATGAATAATTTTGATTTAGCACCCCACACATGGGTAACCAAGTCCACCTGGCTTATTTTAGATTATGCTTAGGGGTATAAGCAACATGAATAGAAAAGGTATTTATATTTTTATTATAGCACCCCTTTAAGCACAATCCTCTTCAGAAGACAATGGTTAGACTAATAGCTCCTTACCATTTAGTCTAGGCACGTACACCCTAACATCTAAACTAAAACATTACATCACAAAATAAAACCAAACATCAAAACATACACCGTCCAAACATAGGACTGGAAATGGTGACTTAGCCTAATGTGTGTGCCATTTAAGGTTTGTGTGGTATGTTTAGGTAGGCTTTAAAGTTGAAGTTTTCTAAGTGTGAAAATGTTCAACTTAGAGGGTGGTTTCATTTAAGTGATTTAGTTGGTTTGGTTGATTTTATTTTGTGATTTGATTTGGTTTGAATGAACCTACAATTAATTACTAAGTGTTATAAAGAGAGGAAAGGAGAAGAGAACTCTTTCCTCCCTACCTTAAGTAATTTCTAAGATTGATTCATTAATGATTTTTGTTTAGTAAATGTTTTATTATGCGTTTTAATTAATCCTAAGTTTAGGTTTTCCCTAAATAAACCTATTCAAAAAGAAAGACATTTTAAGATTAAGTAAAGTGAATTACTATCACAAAACACACAATACATTATTTCTTTCCAACATGTGTAACATGCATATGAATGAATCCTAAGCAAATATATACATGCAAATGGAGATGTTTAGCACACCTTCATGATGAATGCTAAGTGATATTGCTTAAGAAAATTTGGAACATTTTTATGATGCTTGATTTTGTTAAGTAGAGAAGAAAGGGATTGTTTTATCCATTTTTTATATTTACATTTACATGTATGAAAGACATAAGTGAGTACAATGCCATTATTTTCTACATCAAGGGTGTAAGGTATAAGACCTATTTTGGGCTACTTAAAGCCTCGAAATCTTGGGATGTCTAGACTAATATACCACTTTTTTTAAATACATGTGCATGTACAAAAAGAAATGAATGAAAAAAGAGTCATGCAAAAAGTTTATTGGTTATTTTGGTTATGCAATTTACATGTGTAAGTGTGAATTTCTTTCTTAATTGATAACATGGAAATGAATAGGAATGGATTTAAGCAAGTGTTGTGTTATTTTTAAATGACCTATACACTTTGTAAATCCTATTCAAAACTATGTTAAAAGAGAAGAGAAGGAAAAGTCACATAATGCACATCTTTATATTTACTCACATGCAAGCTTATAAGTAATTGTAAGTAGCATAACTTTCATTTGTAATGTTTGATGAAAATAAATTTGGATTTAGTAGTGATAATAGTCATTTATATTCTTACTTTAGCCAAAACATGCAATTTGACATAAAGAAAACTTTTCATTTTAATTTGATTTTTCAAAAGACATGAATGCATGATTTTCATATGACATACACATTTAGCATGCTAGGAAAGAAATAAAGTGATGAAAGCATGTAAATTCATTCATCCTAATTAATTCCTAAAAAATCCTATGGAATAAGATTATTTAAAGTGAATCAAAATTATTTAAAGAAATTTTTAGTTTTATTTTGAGTTTGATTTAATTTTAGGAAATGTGAAAAGCTTTATTGGTCCTAACCCATTCCCCCCATGTGTGAGTTGATTTAGTTTGTTTTTAGAACCATTAGATTGATTTTATATTTTGCTTAGGTTAAGGTGTATATTAAGTCCATTAATTACCCCTTACCTACACTCTTTAACATATTTAACCAAATAATTATGAGCCAATGTATGACATAAAACCACAAGAAATTTAAATCAGCAATGCATGTAAGAAAAAAAGGGGCCTAATACATTTGGCTCATAATTAATGATTAATTAAGCTAAAGAATTTAATTTTAAGTACTTTCATAACCCTTCCCACACATAGGGGCTATATATGATTTCCTTCAGTTACTTAAGTTAGTGAACACCTAAGTATCTACCCAAAAAGGAATTGATTAAATTAAAAATGATTGATTATAAAATTTTTATTAAATAAGCCATTTAATAGAATGGTTAAACTATTTAATTAATTTGCACCTTAATTAGATTCTATCCAAATGAAATAAACTTAAGGGAAAAGATTTGGGAAAGAACTCCTTATCTCATTCCCTAAGTCCATTAACTATTCTAAGGTAATTAGCAAACTTAATTAATGAATTTATCACTTTTTAATAGGTTAATTAGTCATTTAATTGATTAACTAGTGATTAGTGTGAATCAAGTAATTTCCCTAATTAAACCATTAATAAATTCCAAAAAAAATTAGGGGTGGCAGAAGTCATCCCACTAAATATACGTAAGAAGTTTTGGATTAATCAATGGAATAATTAAGAAGTAATTAACATAATTACATTCTCAATAAAACTCATATTTCATAAAATTTACTATTCAAAATCAATTAAACTTAATTTTATATTGTTCCCCTTTGAAATATCTTCAAACTTCATTTGAGTTTGTATTTTTTGATTTTTCTATATTTAGTTATGTAATTTTAAAGTTTTTGTGATTATTAGATAATTAAATCCTAATTATATAACTAATCCCATCGACACCACGTAGATCGCTGATGTGATGCGTGCTTTTCACGTGGCACGATGAGATTAGTTATTTAAGTTGTCACATCGTACATCATTTATGCGATTCACTTGGACGTCGATCAAAGATGGTCAAGATCAAACCCGTGGTATTAATAGGATTAATCACGAGATCTCATGTGTTTTAATTAGGATCGTCCATCCAAAACACACGGGATGGACAGTCCATGATTCATCCCTATCCTCGCCTATGGGAGATGGTGACCATTCATCCCTTAGGGCTTGATCTGAGCTCACTTGAGCTCGGATTGAGTGAGGATTGATCACACACCATCTGGAGGTAAGAAGGAAGACATCTAACGGTGAAATTACAATGTGATGAAACTTTCTTTCACAAAGGACCAAGAAATCCTACACCTAAGCTCGGTTTTGATCCATACATCACTGGAGGCTATCACCAATGCTCCCAACCATTGAGGTAGCTTTGTCTAGTGGAGACGAAGCCCTGTTAAAAATTTGAAGGCTTAAGATTGAGTAGATCCTTCAATTGACCAAACTCCACCTCCTAGGCTTATGGCTTTGGTCTAGCTCCCTCTTCCCGTGCCTTGGAAACTTGGAAGAAGCATTGGATGAACTTGATTGGGTCCTCTGAGGGTGCTTGCAAGAGCAATTGACTTTTGGTTGAGTGATGGATGAGTTGGAATTTTCAATGAGCTCCCCTATTTTTGGCTTGAGGAAATCCGAAAATGGAGAAATGGGAAATCTTGAAGAAGCTTGAAGGAATTTGTAGAAGCTTGTTCTGAGTTCCTTTAGCTCAATCGAGTATGAATGAATGCAAATGAGATGAGATTAGGGGGAGTATATCTCCCTTAGAAGGATCGGATGACTGAGAGGTTTTTTACCATTTTGATCAAATTGATTCCATGGAGTGAGTTGGTTAGGTCATTTTGGATTTCATGTGATTCAGTTTTGGCTGAGGGGAGTAGTGGTGAAGTTTCCCTATGCTCATTTGAGTGGAGGAGTGGTCCCATGTGGAGAATTTCCAAGTGGAGGGTCAATTTTGGCCTTGGGTTGGGTTTTATTGACCCAAACCCATTGGGTCATGTGCACCACCTTCATTAGTGTCCACTTGGTCCACTAAGAGGGTGCCAAGTGGCCATGAAAAGGATATGACCAAATTCTAAGTGGAATTAGCCATAGGTTACCCCTTGAACTAGGGGTAAAATGGTCATTTGTCTTTGATTTTATTTTGGGAAGATTTAGAATAGTTTAAAATTGGGTTGATCCAAATTTCAAGGAATTTGGAGTTGATTTGATGGCATTTGGCTCATGTTGACCCATTTAGGTCAAAATGGGTCAACTTGGGTTAAGTTGACCAATTGGTCAAATTGAGTCAAACCAAGGGTTGAGGCAAGTTCATATGACCATTTGAAATATTTTGGCATCATTGGTTTAGTTCAATTTGATTTATATTTGGTTTTGGTTCATTTGATTTCATTTAGGTCAAATGGGTCAAGTTGACCAATTTGACCCATTTAACCCAATTAGGTTAGGTCATGGGTTGGTTTAGATTTCATTGGTCATTTGAAATGTTTTGGTAGCTTTGGTTTGGTTCAATTTTGGTTAGGTTTTATTTTGGCTTGATTTGACCTTTTAGGTCAAGTTGAGTTCATGGTCAATTGGGCTAGGTTGGGTCTAGTTGGCCAATTAAGGCTTTAGTGAAGTTCAACAAGTGGTTTAGAATGAATTTGACCAATTGGTTTCAATTAATTTGGTTTAGATCAAGATTTGACCCATTTTGATTTTTTAGATCAAGTTAGGTCAATTTGGATCAAGTGGCCAATTGGGCTAGGTTAGGCTCAAATGATGACTTGGCCAAGTCCAAACATTGATTTAGAATGAGTCTAGATCAATGGTTTCAATCAATTTGGCCTATGATGGATTTTGACTAGTTTGGGTTTTATTTTGGCTGTGTTGACTTAGTCAACCCTTAGGTTTGACTTGGTTTGACCCAATTTGAGTGATTGATCATCTCATGATGATTGTTGCTCATAATGTGAGGCTTAGGTGGGCTTAGTTCAATCCAATTTGGGTAGAATTAGAATTTGGCTCAAAAGGGCACTTTAGGTCACTTTGGGTCAAGTGAGCCTAAGTAGGTCAATTGGCTTGATCAAGGCCTGAATCAAGTTTGATTGAACTCACATATGGACTTATGATTGAAATATAAATCCATTTGTAAGTGGTTTGGAGTCAAATGGATTTTGATTCATTTGGCAATTTCAAGTTCAAAGGGATGAACATGAGTTTGATTTGGAGTTGGTTTAGAGTTTGATGATTGAAGGTAAATGTTTATATTTGGTTTCATGATTGAAGGATTGATTGAATCATGAAGAAAAATCAAGGGTTTGGCTTGATTTGAGTTTGATTTGGCTAAGTTTAAGAATTTGACTTGAAAGGCTTAGGTTGGATTTTAGTTGACTTTGGGTTTAAATTTTGGATTGATTTTTGGATATTTGAATTTATATTTCATTTATATTTATGAATATAAATGAGGATATAAATGGGTTATGAGAAAACCTTTTGAATTTGAATTGATTTGGATTTGATGTAGGCTGAGTTCATAAGATGAAATCAAAGTGACTCAGGAAGGATTTTGAGGATTTGGTATTCAATCATGGATGTTAATCATTTGGAATTGATTCATCATTTGAGAAAATCCATTGGAATTGATTTAAGGTTTAAGAAAATCAATTAAGTTGGATTGATTTGAGTTTGATTTGGAATTGGTTTGATTTGAAGTTTGATTTGAGTTGGTGTTCTTTTAAATTTAAAAAAATTAATTAAGTTGGAATTGCTTCGAGTTTGAAGTTGGTTTGGATTTGGAGATTGACTTGAATAAAGGAAGTGAGGATTTGGTTCAAGCTATAGGGTAGGCAAGTTTTCTTAACACCATTAAGGCATGACCTATTCCTATGGCTACCTCTTCTCAGTATCTAGGGCTAGGTTAAGTGTTCATCTAATCACTAGAAGTGTCTTAGGACTAAGAAACTCTTAGTGTCTAAGAGGAGTCCTATGTCTAAAATGGAGAGGTTGAGAGCTCATCCTAAAAATGAAGTCAACAGTGGTTTGTTTTAGGCAGAGGAGTGGAGGAGTGGGAGTGCCCATGTGTTAGGTGAGTGTAAGAGGTGATCCAAGTGTCCAATTTGCATTGGAGGGGTCAGTTTGGCTTTGGGTTGGGTCATGGCTGACCCAAGGTGATTAGGTCATGCTCAACCACCCTCCTTAGTGTCCAAATGGACCACTAGGAAGATGCCAAGTGGTCATGAGAAAGAATTGGCAAAATTCTAAGTGGATTTGGCCATATGATACCCTTTGACCTAGAGATAAAGTGGTCATTTGGCCTTGATTTTGATTTGGGCAGTTTTGAAATGATTCAAAAATGGGTTGTGCCAAATTTCAAGTGATTTGGATTGAATTGGTTCAATTTGACCCATTTAAGTCAAATTGGGTCACGTTGACCAATTGGTCAAATTGGGCCAAACCATGGGTTAGGTCAAGTTCAAATGATCATTTGGAGCCTATGTGTGTCATTGGTTTGGTTCAATTTGAATTATATTTGGTTTTAGTTTATTTTGGTTTATTTAGGTCAAATGAGTCAAGTTGACCAATTTGACCTATTTGACCCAATTGGGTTAGGTCATGGGTTGGTTTAGGCTTGGTTGATCATTTGAAATGTTTTGTAAGCTTTGATTTCAATCAATTTTGGTTTGATTTGATTTCAAGTTGATTTAACCTTTTGGGTCAAGTTGGGTTCATGTCAATTAGGCTAGGTTGGGTCTAGTTAGCCAATTGAAGCTTTTGGTCAAGTTCAACAAGTGATTTAGAATAAATTTGACCCATTGGTTGCAATCAATTTGGCTTAGATCAAAATTTGACCCATTTTGACTTTTTAGGTCAACTTGGGTCAACTTAGATCAAGTGGCCAATTAGGCTTGGTTTAACTCAATTGATGGCTTGGTCAAGTTCAATAATTGGTTATGAATTGGTTTAGATCAATGGTTTCAATCAATTTGGCCTATGGTGGATTTTGGCTAGTTTGTGTTTCATTTGGGCTAAGTGTTGACTTGGTCAAAGGCTAAGTTTGACTTGATTTGACCAAATTTTAGTGATTGATCATCCTAGGATGATTGTTGCTCATAGTTTGAGGCTTAGATGGGCTTAGTTCAATCATATTTGGGTTGGATTAGAACTTGGCTCAAATAGGTCCTTTAGGTCACTTTGGGTCAAGTAAGCCTAAGTGGGTCAATTGGCTTGATCAAGGCTTGATTCAAGTTTGGTTGAACTCACATATGGACTTATGATTGAAATATATATCCAATTGCAAGTGATTTGCAGTCAAATGAGTTTTGATTAATTTGACAATTCCAAGTTCAAAGGATGAACATGGGTTTGATTTGGGTTAGTTTGATATGATTTGATGATTGTAGTTTATGTTTATATTTGGGCATGTAATTGAAGGAATGATTGTTCGAAGAGAAAATTCAAAGGTTTGGATTGATTTGAGAATGATTTGGCTAAGTTCAAGAATCTGACTTGATAGAGAATAAGTTGGATTTAGGTTAGATTTGGATTTGAGTTTTGAATTTAGTTTTATTTGTTTGAATTTATATTTCATTTATATTTGTGAATATAAATGAGAATATAAATAGGTTATGAGAAACTATTTTAAATATGGAGTGATTTGAATTTGATTTAGTTAAGTTCAAGGATTTGTCTTGAAAGAGGGCAAGTTGGATTTTGATTAGACTTGGATTTGAATTTTGAGTTTAGTTTTGGTTATTTGAATTTATATTTCATTTATATTTATGAATATAAATGAGAATATAAATGTGTTATGAGAAAATCTATTGAGTTTGGTTTGATTTGAATTTGATTTGAGCTAAGTCCATAAGATGAAATCAAAATGGCTTAAGAAAGATTTTGGATTTGATTTAAGATTTGAGGGAATCAATTAAGTTAAAATTGATTTAATATTTGAGACAATCAATTAAGTTGAAATTGATTTAAGATTTGATTAAAATCAATTGAGTTGGAATTGATTTAAGGTTCGATTTAAAGTTGGTTTGAATTTGAAGTTGATTTTAATTTGAAGTTGGTTTGAATTTGTAGTTGATTTGAATTTGAAGTTTGTTTGAATTTGAAGTTGATTTGAATTTGAAGTTGGTTTGAATTTGATGTTTGACTTGAGAGAAGGAAGTAAGGATTTGATTCAAGCTATAGGGTAGGCAAGTTTTTCTAATAGCACTATGGCATAACCTATTCTTATGGCTAATTCTTCTAAGTCTCTAGGGTTTGGTTAAGTGTTCACCTAATCACTAGAAGTGTCTTAAGACTAAGGGAGGAATCCACTAGGGATTGAGTATGTGAACCCTTTACTAAGGAAGCTGGTTCAAGTCATCCACTGAGAGATGAGAGGTTGTGAAATCCACTTAGGGATTAAAAGTTGGAATCCACTGGGGATAAAAGATGTGAACCTTCCACTAGAGGAACAGATCCGGGTTGGATTGAATTGACTCCACTGGGGAGATTGGAAGGATTTGCATCTCACTGAGGAGAAGCTGATTGATTTGATTGTTTGATTTGATTCCACTAGAGAGGTTGATTGAGTTTTATTTTGTTAGTTTAGTTAGACTCCATTAGGGAGGAGGGTTGAATTTTTTTTCAGATTTTAAATTTTGAATTTTGGATAGACCCTGTTGATTTGCAATGGACTGCACTGAGTAGGGGCCATGTTGGCCTTGGCCTATTTCAGGTTTACCAATCCAAAAGGATAATCTACTAACCACATGGTAGAACTATCCAACCAAAGGGGTGCCTTTTGGTGTGCAACGACTGTACTAGGAAGAAAGCATAGTGGACTTATATCCTCCAAAGTAGAGATCAGTCGTTGGGGTGATCAATTAATGAGGCAACAGATTGAACCCAACTTTAGGCTGAATACTGAGTGAATGCCACTAGGGGACTTAAATCAGCTCAAAGATAGTAAAAATTAATTTCATTTTTTTAATTGTATTTGATGGATCCCATCATTTTGCGATGGACTGTAGTGAGTAGGGGCCATGTCAGCCTTGACCTACTTTAGATTTACCAATCCAAGGGGGTAGTTACCAACCACATGGTTAGGCTATCTGACTAGAGGGGTTTTCTTTTAATGTGCAGTGATTGTACTTGAAAGAAAGCATAGTAGACTTATATCCTCCAAAGTAAAGAATAGTCGTTGGGGTGATCAGTTGACAAGGCAACGGATCAAACCCAACCTTAGGCTAACAATTGAGTGAATGTCGCTGGGGGACTTAAATCAACTCAAAGATAGTCAAAATTAATTTCATTTTTAGTTATATTTGATGGATCCCATCAGTTTGTGATGGACTGCACTGAGTAAGGGCCATGTCAGCCTTGACCTAACCTCAGATTTACCAATCCAAAGGGAGTAGCTTCTCGGTCGAGAGGAGAATTATCCAACCAAAGGGGTGCCTTCAGTTTGCAATGGTTAATTTAGGGAAGAAAGCATGGGGACTCACATCTTTCCCTAATAAAAGAACACTGGGGTGACACACTAGTAAGGTAACATGTCAACCTGACCTAGGGTTGCCCATCGGGTTGCGACAGTCATGCTAGGAAGAATGCGTAGTAGACTTACATCTTCTAAAGTGAAATGACCGTCGGGGTAACTTGTTTGTGGAAAAATAGATTGAACCTGACCAAAGGGCGACTACAGAGAGAGTGCCAACCCAGGGACTTATCTCAACTCAAGCATAGTCAGGCAATTCATATAGGGAGTTTTGCTGACACTGCCCTAAAGATAGGATGCCTGCTTGGGAAAGGGGCCACTGGGGGCTTGAATTCCTAATCCTCAAGAGAATAGATTTATTTATTTATTTGTTTGTTTATCGTGGACCCTGTTGGTTTGTGAGGGATCATACTAAGAAGGAGCTTATATCAGGCTAGACCTATCTCATATTTACTGAGCCAAGAAAGAATTTATGCATCCAATGAACAAATTCTCCAACCACAGGGGTGGTTACTAGGAAAGGGGGACTGCCCAATCCAAGATTAACCCAGGTAGTGTCTAAATGGGTCGCAAAGGATGTGATCCAAGTAGAGTTCCCGTAGGGGAGGGGCCACTAAGGGCTTTATCCAAAACCTTGAAGAAGGTAATATCTGTAGGTATTCGATGGCGAACTCAAGGAGAAAGCACAGGGACTCACATTTGCTAAAGAGTGGTGTATCCACCGGGTGAGTCGTTGTCAGCATAGTGAACATCAACCAACCTAAAGTGTCCATCAGTTTGCAATAATTAGCTTACGAAGAAAGCATTAGGGACTCACATCCTCTTATAGGAGAATTGATTATCGAGATAGTCTGTATTCAGCTCGACAGGTGCTATCCGACCTAAGGAGACTACTAAGTGAATGCCATTAGGGGACTTATATCAGCTCAAAAGTAGTCGAGAGGATAGGAGCCACTGGGGGACTTATCCTAAGCCTCAAATATACTTGACCTAGTTAGATCATGATGGCTTGTCCAAAAAGAAAGCATGTAGGCTTACATCCTCTTAATCAAAATTAACATAAGGTAGCTTACTGGATGCATAGAGATGTTTACCAAACTAACAAGATGCTCATCAATTTGCAATGGTTAGGTCAGGAAGAAAGCACGGGGACTCACATCCGCCAGAAAAATGACCACTGGGGTGACATATTAGCAAGGCAGCATGTTAGCCTGACCTAGAGCAGCTAATGAGTGAGTGCCACAAGGGGCTTGCTCCCACATCAAAATAGCTTGAGACAAAATATATGTGTTTATTTTTATAGTTGTGTTTGTGGAGGATAGGATGCCGCTTGGGTTCTCTCACACCTATCCTAAAACACGTTTAAAAGTTGATGAAATGGTGCTACAAATGGTAGTTGTGATCCCACTAAGAAAGGATGTGCTTGGGTTTTGTTACACCTAACTTAGCTGTGCTAGTCGAAATAGGATGCCTCTTGGGTTCTCTCACACCTATTCTAGTAGCGTTGGGGAATTGTGTTTAATTTGTATTTGTGTTATGAAAGAGGAATATGATGTCTCTTGGGTTCTCTTACACTTACCCAAAATACGTCGTGGCAGATTCATAAATAAGCAAATAATGCTTCGAAAGAAGAGAGTATTTTGATGATTAAAGCCTAGGCATTAAATCAACATAATTAAAAGATTTAACAACCCTTTAGATGAATGTTGTATGCTTAACATCATGCATACCATATTATTTCATTCTTGCTAAGAGAGGGTTTCCATCCTTGCACGATAGGGGAGACTTTACCTTTGAGGGTCTCCCTAATGGTGGAAAATACCTCTTTCTCTCTGATTTAGCCAATAACACTATTTCATCATGCATTTAAGCATATAAAATCCTACGATCTATGTCAAAATAAAAAGTTCAAAATAAAAAAAAAATTGATAAAATTTGTATTAGACAAAGTCATTATTCATACCACTCATGCTATAGTCTCTTTAGGGAGTGGGTTTAAGGACTTTAGTTTCTTTCTAAATAATAACAACCTAGCCGTCTTGCAAAATATATGACTTGACAGTATAGTTTTAAAATGTATGAGGAGTTAGCTAGCTGCCACTCAAGGCGGTTATAAGTCCAACAGTTCGGTGGTTTACTCTCTCTTGTGGAGGTAAACAATATACCCATTTTTGCCTTAGATTTAGAAATTATTTTGGCTCTCACAAAGCTCCATAGATTTAGGATATGAGGTTACTTTTTCTCCTCAGGCTATAAGCATAAATCCTCACCTCTTAGGCATTTCCATAATCTTGTATTGTGGGAATTTAACTCCTAGCTTTGTAATAAAATTTCAACATAAATACATAATTCTCTTTAATTTTAAATATATAAATCCCAACCATAAGATAGTTTAGGAAGCTCACTAGGTTTCCTAGTATCATGAGCATTCCCTACTCATCTCCTTTAGATTTGATAATAAGTTTCTCATTTTGATCTATCCCACTTAATCTTTTAAACATAACCAATTTATTGATAGTCCTATCTTTAAAATCTTTGGAGAAAACAGTTGCCTACTTTAATCGAGAGTATTCTTAAAGAACTCACCTTTTTAGGATGTAATTAACTATGGAGGCTTGCCCCATAAGGAACTTTAGAACTCCGTTTAAATAAATCATACTTTATTCATCCATGTAAAGTAGGGAAAAAATCTCTGGTATATTCGAAGACCTATCATGCCTTAAGAGTCCTTATTAGATGATTAGGTCCATCATAGGGTAGTGATTTCTATCTTTCAAGATAATGTACTATTCTTTGATGTCATACCTGATCACCTCAATAAGTACACCCTAAGATCTGCATGGTGTCCCCCTCCCTATACACACATGACACACATTAATCCAAAAATAAACACTACAAATTTTTCTGGTGACTCCACTAGGGATGGTTCCTCTCCCCATCTTTAGTAGACAATTGTTGACTTCAAGAATCGATAGTGGACTTCTATTTCATATAAGTCCAAGACTATCTTTCCTTCCCTTGGCACTTAGCTTATTTCATTATTAAGCAAAGCTAGCCAACATCCTCTAGGTTTTAGGACATCACTCCTTGTAGGTATTGAAACCCCTATTGGTTTTCCCCAATAGGTAAAAAATAAATAAAAATTAACTCATGAAAGGAGATGACAAAAATTTAGAACCTCCTTACTACTAGCTTAGTGAGGCAAAGTTCATCTTAATGATTAAGAAAATAAACTCTTTTGCAAAATACCACTTTCTAAAAGCATCTTTTTTAGAACTCACATAACAAATAATTTTACACAAAATTTTTAAAAATCATAAAACTTATATAACCAAACCTCATCTAACAATCCCCATGATTATTACATGGAGGTTCTTTTCAAAATCGAGATCAAAATCCTTATTTTTTTTTTCAAAAAAGCATCTTTTTGAAAATAGCTATCTCCATTCAACATGCTCAAATTTGTTGAATGAAGATTTTATTTTTAAATAAAATTATAGCATAAAATTGAAACTCCACTTAACATATTTCATATATACTAAAGTTAGAGTTTCCCTCTTTTTCAAAAGCACACTTTTGAAAATGATTATCTCCATTCAACATGCTCAAATTTGTTGAATGAAGATTCTATTTTCAAATAAAATCATAGCATTAAATTGAAACTTCACTTAACATACTTCACAGATGCTAGAGTTGAAGTTTCTCTCTTTTCAAAAGTAAGAAATCACACATGAAAGCAAGACATATCATTGAATTCTATTTAAAATACCTAAATTTGTTAAATAGATTTTCCTTTTTCAAAAATAATATCACATTTGACTTCCACTTAGCTTGCTAAATTTGTTAAGTGAAAGTCTCATTTTCAAGAAATCATATCACATTTGATTCCTACTTAATATACTAAATTTGTTAAGTGAGAATCCCATTTTTAAAATAGCATATCACAATTGATTCCTACTTAACATATCAAATTTGTTAAGTAAGAATTCCACTTTCAAAAATCATATCACCTTTGGCTTTCACTTAACATACAAAATTTGTTTAGTGAGAGTCTCATTTTCAAAACAAGAAATCATATCACATTTAGATTTTGTTTAACATACCAAATTTGTTAAGCGAGAGTCTCACTTTCAAAAAGCAAAATCATATCACATTTGGCTTTCATTTAACATTCCAAATTTGTTAAGTGAGAGTCTCACTTTCAAAAAGCAAGATCATATCACATTTGACTCCCACTTAGCATACCAAATTTGTTAAGTGAGAGTCTCATTTTCAAACATAAATCAAATCACATTCGATTTTTACTTAACATACAAAATTTGCTAAGTAAGAGCCTCATTTTCAAATCAAACAAATATATATCAATCACATTTGGTTCTTACTTAACATACAAAATTTGTTAAGTAAGAAGCTCCACTTTCAAATCAAATCAACATATATCACACACATAATCAATCATCACAAGTAAAGATTTTTTCATAAAATTTCTAAACATACAAGCACAACATTTCTTTAGCATACGTAAATTTGCTAAGTAAAAATTTTCAAATAAGATAACAACACAAATATCTTCAAAGGTCTCTCCAAATATCTGAACCATGCTCAGTCTACTTATATTAGTTGATTATGGGTTCTAAATCAAAATTAAATGGTAAAGACTCTCCTCACATATCAAAATCTCTCTAATGAGCCCCACTTAACATAACTAAATTTGTTGAGTGTGGGTTCAAATTTCCAAATCAAGTCTAGAAATTATTTCTGAAGGTGAATACCAAGGCGAGGGATTGATTTAGTTATGTTTTCAATAAATGTAGACTTTCAGCTCAGTCAGTTTCTATTTAGCTTAGTTTAATACACATGGCTCCTAACAAGTTTGTGTTTTCATTCGCATTTGGTCTTGACTTGGCCCTAGATCAAGCCAAGCTCACCTCTCCCATTGTGCATCTGATTCAGTTTGATCACATATTTGAGGCTGTGCCAGTTACTTGTTAGGGGACAGTCCTCACAACAGTCAGTAGGGAGGAGGTGGCGGGGCAGACACCACTCATTTGCCTGACATGCCTTCTAACTTTGAGTTCCCTCCACTGAAGAGGAAGACTGTAGAGGTCCCCACAATGCAAGCAGTAGCTTCAGCATGATCAGGTTCAGTGGTAGCACCAGCAGTGTCAGTGGTTCCCCTGTCTGTTCCATCAGTTGTTTATCCTATTGCCCCGATGAGGGCTGACACCTTCTCATTGGTCCCCTCAAAGGGGAAGGCTATCTTAGCCTCCAAGATAGTCTCCCTACCTTTGTAGTAGGTTCCAGCTCTCACCCCGCTTGACTCACCCATACTCAGCGCCGCAACAAGAGAGGATAGGTTAATCGGCATCATGAGCGAGTAACTGCAGAGGCAGAGGTATCATCCCATGTTGCGGAGGAGGGTTCACCCCGAGAGGTCTCTCTCTTACTTAGTGGCAATAAGTTCTATCCCCTCTCAAGCTTAGATGGAAATGAGGACTACAGGAGGATTGCAGCATCACCTCCACCACCAGCATATTATGAGGTACCAACTAGGAAGAGGAGGAGGCCCTAAGCTGGATTACATTCAGTTATTCGCCAGATAGGCAGAGCCCACGAATGCTCAGAGTTCGGTGCATTGTTTGACTTGAGGCTTTGATCCCTAGGAGCATTAGGGATTAGATACACAGAGCTAGATACACAGAGGCTGAGTGGTAGTGCAGATAGATAAAAGAGAGAGGAGGAGGTATGCTCGGCAGTCTACAGCCTTCGCTCTTATGGATTTCCCAGGTCGGCAGACTACCAGAGACTACCATACTGACAATATAGTAGTCACAAGTGTAGTCAGTCGTAGGAGGAGAGCTCGTGCTAAGCGGCAGCCGGTGTCTCCACCACATTGCACTTGTCATTCACCTTTACATGTTCCAAAGATCCCTTATCTTTGGCTACATGAAGATAGCATCGGGGGAGAAGAAAGCCTTGTTGGTGATCCAATTACAACCTCAGGGTCTTGTTCCATCTATTCCACCCATTGAGGTGAGGTCGAGCTCTCCTTCTTGACCTTCTACTTCATGCTGACATCACTTTTGGAGTGAGCTCTCAACTTCCTCATCATAGATCTAAGACTCTTATAGACACTAAGAGTTCTTTAGTCTTAAGACACTTCTAGTGATTAGGTGAACACTTAGCCTAACCCTAGAGACTTTGAAGAGTTAGCCATAGGAATAGGTTGTGCCTTAGGGATTTAGGAGGATTTGCCTACCCTATAACCTAAACCCAAGCCTTGTTTCCTTCTTTCAAACCAAACTTCAAATTCAAATTCAAATTCAAAAATAAAATCCAATGATCAAATGATTGAAACCTATGATTAAATTTAAACTCCAAATCCCTTCATAAGACCTTTGATTCTATCTTATGGACTTAGCCTTAACCAAATTCAAATCAATACCAATCTAATTGATTTCCTCAATTATCAAATTTAATCACCAATCAAATTCCAAATCATAAATCAATTCCAAATTCAATGATTGAAACCCATGATTAAGTCCAAATTCCAAAATCGTTTCCTAAGCCATATGAGCCACCTTCATATGCTTAGTCAAAACTCCTTCAAACCAAATCAAACTTGGTTTATTTCTTTATAAATTAATCATTCCTTCATTTATACTCACAAATATAAATGAAATCCAGGTTCAAAACCTTCAAACCAAACCAAAATAAATCAAACTAATTCAAAATCTAAGTTAGCCCTTTTGACCTACATCCCAAGATTTGGTTAAATTTGCTTCCAAATCACTCCAAACTCAAGTGATTTTCTCATAACCCATTTATATCTTCATTTATATTCACAAATACAAATAAAATATAAATCCAAATGACCATAACCAAACCCAAATCAAATCAAATTCCCAATTTTAACCCTTTTTGCCAAATTCTTGAACTTGGCTAAATAATACCCAAACCAATTCAAAACTCATGGATTTCTTCATGATTCAATCATTCCTACAATCATTGACCTAAATATAAACATATACCATAATTATCAAACCAAACCCAAGTCAACCCCATTCAAGCCCATATTGACCCTTTTGTCTTGAAATTATCATATGAACCAAAACCAATATGGCTCCAAACAACTTGCAATTGGATTTATATTTCCATTTTAATCCCATGTGAGTTCAACTAAACTTGAATCAAGCCCTAATTAAGATAATTGACCCATTTAGGTCCACTTGACCCAAAGTGACCTAAGAGGTCCTTTTGAGTCAAGTTCTAATCCAACCCAAATTGGATTTAACCAAGCCTACCTAAACCTTCAATCATGACCAACAATCATCCTAGGGTGATCAATTGCATTGAATTGGGTCAGACCAAGTCAAACCAAGCCTTTGACCAGGCCAACATTTGACCCAAATGAGACCCAAACTAGCCAAAATATACCATATGGCAAATTGATTAAACCATTGACTCAAACCCATTCATAATCAATGATTGAACATGACCAAATCATTAATTGAGCCATACCAAGTCCAATTGGTCATTTGACCTAAGTTGACCCAAATTGGCCTAAAAGGCTAAAATAGGCTAAATCATGATTTGATCCAAATTGATTACAACCAATGGCTCAAGTTCATTCCAAATAACTTATTGAACTTGACCAAAGCCATAATTGACCCCAAGTTGAACAATTGGTCAACTTGACCCAACCTAGCCCAAATTGACCTAAAGGGTCAAATTTGCCAAAATTCAAATTAAATTTAAATTAAACCAAACTAAACCCTTCAATAATTTTTAATGAATCAATTGAACTTGACTCAACACTTAACCCAACCCAATTTGGTCAAATTGGTTAAATTGGTCAACTTGACCAATTGGTCAATTCAACCCAACATAGCCTAATTTGAACCTATTGACCAATCTAAGCCAAACCACTCAAATCCAATTTATGGAACCTTGTGGGTTGATTTAACTCAACTTAAACTCACCCTAAGTCAGCCAAAGATCTCCCCAAAAGCTAAGTGGGCCCCACCCAAAGGGGTTAGCCATCAAACCATGGGATTTAAGCTTCAAAACTAATGGATCCAAGCCAAGTCAACTCTCCTATCCCCATGGAAGCCCCTTAACACTCAATGGAACCTTCTCCTGATCCACCTAGCCCACCTAACCCACTATAGGTCAACCAAGGACCAACTATATATATCTAAGAAAAGTGGTATAATAGTCTAGACACCTCGGGGCTGCGAGGCTTTATGTAGCCCTAGGTAGGTCTTGTACTTTACACCCATGGTACAGAACAATGGTGACATACTCACTTAAAAATTTTATACATGTGAATGTGTATTGAGCTAATGGATGAAAAATCCCTCTTTTCTATTAAAAAGACATGCATTCATAGTTTAATCAAATGAAACATTTAAATTCCTAACACATTTCTTTGCATTCATCATTTAAGTATGCTAAAACATACATTGAGTGTATAAGTATGCTTAGGATTTAATCATATGCATGATGTACATGATGAAAGGAAATAAATGAATATGTGTTATGTGATAGTAATTCACTCTAATTAATCTTAAGATGCCTTTCTTATTGAAAAAGGTCATTTAGAGTGAACCTAAACTTAAAGTTAA
Source organism: Cymbidium sinense (assembly GCA_021442155.1). NCBI lineage: Eukaryota > Viridiplantae > Streptophyta > Magnoliopsida > Asparagales > Orchidaceae > Cymbidium > Cymbidium sinense. The sequence continues at coordinate 268,591,688 of CM038215.1, forward strand.
TTAAAATATGTAATAAGCCATTCACTAAAGGGAATTGATGAACTTGATTTAGAAGTGACTTAAGGTAAGGATGAAAGAGGGGACTCCTCTCTTTCTTCTCTTTATAACACTTAGTTATTTTTTGTAGGCCAAATGAAACAAAAAAATATTAAGTAAGAAATCTTCAAATCAATTAAATAATTTAAAGAGAAATCAACCCTTTATAAATTAAATCCTTCACACTTAGCAAAATTATAACTCTAAAGCTTAGTTAGGACATACCACACAAGCCTTGATGCACACACTTTAGACTAAGTCACCACTTCTAGCTTTATGCTAGGGCGGTGTATGATTTGGTGTATGCTTATTTTGTGATATATTATTGTAGACTAGATGTTAGGGTGTATGTGCGTAGTCTGCATGTTAGACCATCATTAGCCTAATCATATTTTTTGCAAGAGGTCGTGTTTAAGGGGCCGCTATAATAAATATATAAATGCTTTTCCTGTATAGGTTGCTTATACCCCTAAGCATAACCCAAGTTAGGATAGGTGGACTTGGTTACCCATGTGTCGGGTGCTGAGTCTAAATTATTCATATAACTGCTTGAGTTGTATAGTGTGTTTAGCCAACATTTATTTTATAGGTGTAGCTAGATTTACTTTCCTTCTTTTAATATAATTTTTTCATTAGGATTAGGATAAGTGTTATGGGGGATTAAGATGAGCAGTGGTTATAAGACCAAGTCTTATGTACCATGTGATGCCTTTGGAGCAAGCAACATCCAAATCAAGCCAAAAGGAAGAAAGAAATGGAGCAAATCAAATTGAAAAAATGAAAGATGAAGAGTGAAGAATGGAGGCTGAAGAATGAATACCCCCATAACACTTATCATTTTATAATTATAACTATTATTTCATAATTCAAGTTGTATAAGGGTAGAGCTCGGCTACCCATATTTCTTTTCGAGTTATACGGTGGCACCCGACTACATCATCCTCTTATTTTTTATGATAGCTTTATAAAATTGTTTAATGTTTTGTTTAGATTGTGCATTAAGAAAAACATGTCTCTACATAGTATCTTCATGATTGGTGATTGCTGCGTGGCTTAGATGCGATTAGGCTCCTAGGATAAAAATTAATTTTTCTACCTAAACTAACAACTCACAACCCCATATAAAAGCCTAGGCATTAAATCAAGATAAAAAATATTTAGCAACCCCTTAGCTAGATGTTGTATGTTTAACATCATGCATAACCATCTTATTTCACTCTTATTAAGAGAGGGCTTCCATCTTTGCCAGATAAAAATGGGCTTAACCTTTAAGAGCCTATGATGGAAGAACACCTCTTTATATTTTGATTTGACCCATAATTAACTTCTCATGCATTTAGGCATACAAAATCCTATAGTCTATGTCAAAATAAAGAGTCCCAAACTAAACAAAATTTGATAAAAATTTACATTAAATTAAGTCACTATTCATAGCCCTCATGCTCTAGTCTCTTAGAGAGTGGGTTTAAGGACTTAGTGTCTTTTCTAAATAAATAACATCCTAACCATCTTGCAAAGCATATGAGTTGACCACAAGGTTTTAAAATGTAGGTGGAGTTAGCTGGCTACCACTCCAAGCGATTATAAGTCCAACAGTTGACTGGTTTATTCTCTCTTATGGAGATAAATCATATACTCACTTTCACCTTAGATTTAGGTCATGCTTTAGCCCTCGCCAAAGCTCCCTAGATTTAGGATATGAGATTGTCATTTCCCCCCTTTGGGCTATAGGCATAAATCCTCACCTCTTATGCATCCTAACAATTTGTGTTGTTAGAGTATAAGTCCTAGCTCTCTAATAAAATTTCAACTCAAACATGTAATTTCTCCTCAATCTCAAACATATAAAGCCCAACCATAGGATAGATTGGAATGTTCACTAGGCTTCCTAGTATCATGAACATTTCCTACTTATCTCCTTTGGCTTCGATAATAACTCTCTCCTTTTGATCCATCCCACTTAATTTTCTAAAATACAACCAATTTATTGTTAGTCCTATCTTTGAATTCTTTAGAGACAATTACTTACTTTAATCGAGAGTATTCTTAAGAGATTCATTTTCCTTAGGATGTAATTAATTATGAGGGCTTTCCCCCAAAAGGAACTTTAAAATCCAGTTTAAATAAATCCTACTTTATTCATCTTTGTAAAGTAGGGGAAAAATCTCTGGTATATTCGAAGACCCATCATGCCTTAGGTGTCCTTATTAGGTGATTGAGTCCATTGTAGGGTAGTGACTTCTATCTTCTGAGATAGTATACTATTCTTCAATGTCGTGCCCAATCAACTCAATAAGTACATCCTTAGATCTGCGTGGTGTCCCCACACATATACACACAACACTCAATGAAAATAAACACCATATTTTAACTGTGGTGAAGAACGAATGGTGATCCAAGAGTGTCGTAGTCATTCCACCATAGTTGGTAGTAGCAATAATAGAAGAAGGGGAGGGAGAGAATTCCACAGTTCCCAGGGTAGCAGACTCTACCATAGATAGCTCTCCACCAATAGTGGGTAGTAATGAGCATGCTTATTTTAGCGAGCATGGTCCTCCTAGAGATAGCACTCCAGTGGCAGGCACTATCATATGCATTTTTATCGGCGAGCATAGCCCTACTACCAGTCAATTGTGAGTGTTTGCACCAGTATAGTTAAATCATTCCTTAGATGACATTCTAGCACAATATTTTGCAGAGAAGAGATAAATTTTTGAGAGTGATTGCTCCAATCAGGATGAGGGTAAGGTCAATTTTGACACCAATGAGGATGATCTGTTGGAGGACTCGGCTAAGGTTCGCATGGTCGATACTAGGAGCTCCCTCCATAGAGACCAACAGAGTCAGAAAGGTATTATAGTTGAAGAGGATGACGTCGTCCATTCAACTCAGCACCTCTTCCACCAGCTTAGACAGAGAGATGATCACATCGAGAAGATGTAAGAGAAAATTGAGGAGTTGATGACAGTTGTTTCAGTATTGCAGAACTCAACCCCAGTTTCACAGCCTTCTCCCATTATAATTGATAGAGCAGAGTTGGCACATATCTCAGATCATCATAGATGCATTCTTGTAGAGGAAGATAGCGGTAGATTGCATAGGAAGGCAGTGGATAGCACCTCCATGCAAGAGAAAGATATCAAACACATGGTGGAACAATAGGTGAGGGAAGCGTGGCATAAGCCTGAGGTGGCTCATATGTTCCAAAGGGTAGATCCTACCTGGAAGAATTTGATGTAGTCTAAGGGTTTTGTGCCTCCTTTTTTCAAAATCTTTGATGGCAATGGGAACCCTTGCCAACATATTGCACATTTCAGGGTCAGCTACTGCAACGTCGATGGTAGTGACACCCTTCTTTTTAGATTTTTTGTTAGCAGTTTAGCTGGTGTTGTGTTTGACTAGTATGCCAAATTGGTCAACAGTTTGGTAATAATATTTGTTGAGTTTGAGCACCTCTTCATCAAGAGGTTTGTTGGAGCTCATCAAAGGGTTACAATAGGAGATCTTGTTGTAGTGACATAAGTTTCCAATGAATCCTTTGTTGATTACATTCTCAGGTGGCAAAACTTGAGTATGAAATGTGAACCACAATTGTCTGAACAGCGCGCTATAGAGATTCTCCTGAAGAATATCCATGACCCGATTGCTTTCATGCTCAAGGGTTTTATAATCAAAACCTTTGAGAAATTAATCAACAAGATGGTTAGTCTACAAGAGGAAGCCAAACAGTTGCCTTTCTAGGACCAGTCAGCCAAGCCCTAACATTAGAGGACATTTGAGAAGAAGCCATGGGTAGTCACAATAGTTGATAAGGGGAAGCAGCCAGCTAGGGTTCAGACAGATAGGTCTCGAGCTTAGTAGCCTCCTCTGCCACCTCCTCTGCCACCACCTCAGTCATCATACTGGCCACCTAAGTTGCCACAGCGGCCACCACCACCGCCTCCTCATCAGCATCATCATCAGCAGTATTCCTACCCACCACCAGGTAGCTATTAATGACCTACTCTTGCTAATAGACTAAATAAATCTTATTCATTCAAGAGGAAGGTAGTAAGGAAGATCTTTAAGAATATATTAAAGAAGCCTCCTAGAGCCTAAGAGGCCCAAGGAAGTGGGCAAGAGTCATGATCAAAACTATTACCCCTACCATTGCATGTTAGGCCATGCCTTAGAAGATTGCATTACCTTTAGGACTAGCTTGAGCATATGTACAAGTTGGGTGCCATCATCATCCCCAAGGAATACCTATTAGAACAAACCTTCTAGTTCTGTTAGAGTAATTTTTGGGGATACATGCGATCTTCTTAAGGCAAAGGAAGGTTGGGATATCCCCCTATCCCAAACGTCCAAGAAAATCATTTCTAAGATCAGAAAATTACCATTGCAGGTTCCTGAGATAGCTCAAACCTCCAACTCTAAAGAAGGTTTACAAGTTGCTAAGGATAACTTGAGGGAGGTAGGAGTCCAGTAGCAGCAACGATAGCCTCCACTTGCCCAGGATAGTACAATAGCATAACCGCTGACTAGTTCCAACACTCTTTCTATAGTTGCAGTTAAAGTTCCTCCAATCAATTCTTCTTCTAGTAGCCATATTATATCAGCAGAGGGGGTGCCAAATCCCTCACTTCGCTTACTTCACTTGATTTCTACTTTGTACCTCCATCCAAATCTAAGAATTCAAAGAAGAAAGTTGATTCCACTTACATTTGTATCACCTCTAATGATCTTCTTGAGTTTATTCTTACAGAAAGCTCTCCCAGTCTAATAAATAATAACTCTAGTTTCGAACATTCTTCTTCTAATTTTGAAATAGATTATCCATTCTTAAATCATTTGGGTTCACCCATTAAGATTGATTTAAAGTCATCTAACTTTGATGATCCTATAGGAGAAGCTGCAGGTGAACCTGAAGAGTAGGTAGAAATTTTTACTAAGCCATCTTATGAAGTCACTGAAGTCAACCTCCGTAGTAGCAAAGTTCTACCTCCTAGGGTGGCACCTCAGGATAAGGGTAAGCAAGTCATTGGTTCAGGTGATCAAGTAGCCCCTCCACAGGATGCTCCACATATGGATATGCTTATGGAGGATTAGCACAAAGTTGACTATAATATCCTCGCTCACCTAAGAAAGTTGCCAGCTAAACTAAGCATATATGATGCCCTTATCTTATCCAAAGAGATGAGAGAGTCATTGGTCAAATCTCTTCTTGATTCAAAATTATGCTTAACTCACTTGACCGCTATTGGAGATGAGGCATGTTATTCAAGAGAAGACCGTGGAGTTACATTCACTGATGAAGACCATTTTTGGAGACAATTGATCACAATCATCATCTCTACATCACAGTGGATATGGGCAGATTCAGACTCTCCACGGTGTTAATTGATCCAGGTGCATAAGTGAACATTATGAGTATAAAGATCCTGCATACTTGAGGATTGACATCTCCAAACTCTGAGGAGATCAGATGATGTTGAGAGGATTCAATGAGCAAGGTTAGAAGGGTTTAGGCTCCATAGTGTTGCTATTAGAGATAGATGACTGGAAGATAGAAGCCAAGTTCTAGATAATTGAATCAGATACATCTTTCACTGCTTTGCTTGATAGGCCTTGGATACATGAGAATAAGATGGTTCCATCCTCTTTGCATCAATGCATCAAATTTTGAAGAGGTGGAATCAAATACTATGGCAAAGGAGACTTGAAGCCATTTTTAGTTAGAGAGGTTGAGATATATGAGGATGCGACCTACTATCTTCCTCAAAATTAGAAAGTCTATTCTCACGAACTTGGTCAATGTTCAAAAATAAAAGAAAAAGAAAAATAAAAGAAAAATGAAATAGAAAATAAAAAAGAAAATGAAAATGAAAATGCAAGTGAGTTAGAAATAGACATTAAGGAAGAAGTAGAGCCTAAAGTTAGATTCAAACCACAGTTCATTCCTCTATATGAACACATGGGTAAGATGACGCAACCCCCACCAGGTAGAGGAAGAGGCAGATCCAAAGGTAGAAGACCTCCTTTCTGGTGGCCAACTAGTAGGAGTTAGGTTCCAGCTCATAGGAGTACCACTACTATCCACATAGACTTAGAGTTCAGTTTGGAGGACAAGTCTCATGTGGTTAGCACACCAACCAACTCCTCTTAGCGGGTCCCTTTGGAGGTGCAATTTGAGCCAGACAATGATGAAGACCAGGCCTCCAACCAAAGCATGAATGTATCTGAGTTAGTGTTATGTAGAACAGTTAGGCAGTAGCTATGAACTTTAGCTCTAACCCCACTTTTCTCTTATCTAGTTGATGGTTTGGTAGTTAAGGAGGCCCCCAAGTCATCTACAGATGTCAAGCCAAAGAGGTTTTTGTTGGGAGTATCATCCTCAAGTTAGGAAGCTGATGTAGAACTTGAGGATAATTAATATAAAGATCTATTATAATTGCCTTTTGATTAGAATTTGCCTTGTGTTCTTAATTTGGCAAAGAAGGGATTAATCCCACATACTTGGTCTAAACATAGGTCGGATTACTTTGAAAGGTTATGAGACAACCAAAGTAACTATTCTCAATCAAGACCAGGACTAGGATTTGGCACAGTGGGTCTAGTTGATGATGACAACCATTGTCTAGTCATCACAAATCATTTGGAGTATGATAGGTTCTTTTCAAATCATACTAACTCATATGAGGAGGTGTGTTTAGAAACTTTAGAAGATCCAAATGATCTTGAAGTCAGAGATGCACTGCTAGAGTTTGAAGAAGAAATCAGATCAACCATTGATGAACTCAAAGAAATCAACATAGGAATAAAGGAAGATCCACGCCTGACATACATCAGTTACTTGTTGAATGAAGAAGAAACAAATGACTTAGTTAGGCTATTGACTGAGTTTAAAGACTATTTTGTATGGAGTTATGAAGAAATGCTTGATTTATCTCCTGACGTAGTAGTCCATAAACTAGCAATATATCCTAATGCTAATCATATCAAACAGGCTCCTAGACGCATATAATTAGATATTGAGCAGCATGTCATTTCTGAAATAAAGAAACTGATCGATGTTGGTTTTATTAGGGAAGAAAAATATCCTACATGGTTGGCTAGTGTCATTTCAGTTAAGAAGAAGAATGGCCAAATTCACATATGCGTCGATTTTAGGGATTTAAATAAGACATGTCCTAAAGATGAATTTCCACTACCAATTCTGAAATTGATAGTGGACATTGCCTCATATAATGCAATATTCTCTTTCATGGATGGGTTCATTTGGCTACAACTAAATTAAGATAGCCCCCATAGATGAGAAAAATACTGTTTTTTGAATCCTGATCAGAATCTATTGTTTTAAGGTCATGCCTTTTGTCCTTAAAAATGTCGGTGTTACATACCTACGGGAAATGACTCGGATCTTCAACGAACTTATTCATCATCAGGTTGAATGTTACGATGATGATCTTATAGTCAAAAATAAAGAAAGGGAAGACCACCTCTTTGACTTGAGAGTAGTTTTCAAACGGTTAAGACAATATAACCTTAAAATGAATCCCTTGTGTGCATTCAGAGTAGCTTCAAAGAAATTTTTTAAGTTTGCTGTCCAGCACCGTGGAATAAAAATCGATTTAGGGAAGATCAAGGCTATCTTAGAAATGCCACCCCCTAAAAATCTAACTCAACTCAGATCATTTTGAGGGCGATTGGCGTATCTAAGATGCTTCATTTTCAACTTAGAAATGCCACCCCCTAAAAATGATACAAAGTTCAAGTGGGATGATAAGTGCCAGTATGCTTTCGAAGGCATCAAGCACTACCTGATGACGCTGCTAGTTCTAACAGCTCCTATCCTAGGCAAGCCATTGATACTATATATTGCTACATTAGGCGACTCCCTTGGTGCTTTGTTGGCCCAAACCAACGACGAAGTGAAAGAGAATGCACTATACTATCTCAATCGTCGTCTAATCCCTACTGAGGCAAACTACCCACCTATTGAAAAGCATTGCCTAGCTTTAATCTTTGCATCCCAAAAGCTACACATTACATGCTTTCTCATAAGGTGAATCTAATATCTAGGATCAATCCACTGCAATATCTCATGACATGGTCAACATTATCTAGATGGTTGGCACATTGGTCCATGATTTTGTCACAGTTTGACATCACTTTTGTACCCCTCCATGTGGTAAAAGGACAAGCACTAGCATACTTCTTAGCAGTACACCCACTTCCTGCTGATTCTCTCCTTAGTGATGACTTCCCTGATGAACAAATCATGAAGTTAAAGGACATTAGCATTCATCGATGGGAGATGTATTTTGATGCTGCAGCTTCCTTTCAAAAAGGAGAAGAACCACGATCTATAGTTCCAGGAAAGGCAGGGGTAGGAATAGTTCTCCTAACTCCGGGATGCGATGTGATAAGATTCTCATATCATCTGTCTAATCCATGCACTAACAACAAAGCTGAATATGAGGCTCTAATTATCGATTTGGTGTTAGCCATTACACTATGCGTCCAAAGCATCTACATCTTCAGGGATTCTCAATTAGTTATCAACCAAATTGCTGGGTCTTACAAAGTTCTAAAGCCTAAGCTCCATCATTTCCACAAGTTTACCATGGAGTTGCTGGCCTAAATCCCAGAGGTTACCATCTACAAGATTTCTTGAGGAGAAAACGTAGTAGCAGATGCATTGACCAAGCTTGCCAAGGAGTTGACATGTCCAGAAGATGAGTCCATACCAATAAAGGTCCAAAATAGGCAAGTCTTATCCCTTATTGATGCTAAACTCATCGAGAGACTCTCTCTTGAAGGGGAGGTTTCCATTGCCAAAAAAGATGATGAGTCAGATTGGAGGCAGCTCGTTGACCTCACTTTTGGAGTGAGCTCTCAACTTTCTTATCATAGATCTAGGACTCTTATAGACACTAAGAGTTCCTTAGTCTTAAAGGCACTTCTAGTGATTGGGTGAACACTTAACCTAACCCTAGAGAATCATAAGAGTTATCCATACGGATAGGTTATGCCTTAGGGATTTAGGAAGACTTATCTACCCTATAGCCCAAACCAAATCCTTGCTTCCTTCTTCCAAATGAACTCTCAAATTCAAATCCAAATCCTAAAATTAAATCCAACTATCAAATGATTGAAACCCATAATCAAATCCAAATTCTAAAGTCAAATCCAACTATCAAATGATTGAAACCCATGGTTAAATTCAGCTCCAAATCCCTTCTTAAGTCCTTTACTTTTATCTTATGAACTTAACCTTAACCAAACTCAAATCAACCCTAATACAATTGATTTTCTCAATTATCAAATTAAATCTCCAATCAAATTCCAAATCTAATCTCAAACTCAAATCCAAATTCAAAAATCAAATCCAACTATCAAATGATTGAAACCCATGATTAAATTCAAACACCAAATCCCTTCCTAAGCTCTTTGATTTTATCTTATGGACTTAGCCTTAAACAAATTCAAATCAACCCCAATCCAATTGATTTTTTTCAATTATCAAATTCAATTTCCAATAAAAATCCAAATTATAAACCAAAACCAAACCCAAATCAAATCAATTCCCAAGTCAAGCCCTTTTGACCTACATCCCTAGATTTGGTCAAATTTACTTCCAAATCACTCCAAACTCAAGTGATTTTCTCATAACCCATTTATACCTTCATTTATATTTACAAGTATAAATGAAATATAAATTCAAAAGGTCAAAACCAAACCTAAATCAAATCAAATTCTCAATTTTAGCCCTTTTAGCCAAATTCTTGAACTTGACTAAATAATACCCAAATCAATTCAAAACTCTTGGATTTCTTCATGATTCAATCATTCTTACAATCATTGACCCAAATATAAATATAAACCATCATTATCAAACCAAACCTAAGTCAACCCAAGTCAAGTCAATGTTGACCCTTTTGGCTTGAAACTATCATATGAACCAAAACTCATTTGGCTCCAAACCAATTGCAACTAGATTTATATTTCAATCATAGACTCATGTGTGAGTTCAACTAAACTTGAATCAAGCCATGATCAAGCTAATTGACCCATTTAGGCTCACTTGACCCATAGTGACCTAAAAGACCTTTTTTGAGCCAAGTTCTAATTCAACCAAAATTAGATTGAACTAAGCCCATCTAAACCTCACAACATAACCAACAACCACCCTAAGGTGATCAATTGCCTTAAATTGGGTCAAACCAAGTTAAACCTAACCTTTGACCAAGTCAACATTTAGCCTAAATGAAACCCAAACTAGCAAAATCCACCATATGCTAAATTGATTAAAATCATTGATTCAAACCAACTCATAATCAATGATTGAACATGACCAAACCTTCACTTGAGCCAAATCAAGCCTAATTGGCCATTTGACCCAAGTTGACACAAATTGGCCTAAAAAGCCAAAATGGGTCAAATCATGATTTGATTCAAATTAATTGCAACCAATAGTTCAAGTTCATTCCAAATCACTTATTAAACTTGACCAAAGCCATAATTAAGCCCGAGTTGATCAATTAGTCAACTTGACCCAACCTAGCCCAAATTGACCTAAAGAGTCAAATTAACCAAAATTCAAATTAAATCCAAATTAAACCAAACCAAAGCCTATAATTATTTTCAATTAGCCAATTGAATTTGACTCAACACCTAACCCAACCCAATTAGGTCAAATTGGTCAGTTGACCCATTGGACCTATATGAACCCAAATGAGCCATAATTAATTTGAAAGTAAATTGAATGAAACCAATGACACCAATACACTCCAATTGGTCATGTGAACTTGATCCAACCCCTGGTTTGACCCAATTTGATCAATTGGTCAACTTGACCCAACCTAACCCAATTTGACATAAATAGGTTAAATCAAGCCAAATCAGATTAAATGAACTCCAAACCATTTAAAATTTGGGCTAACCCACTTTTATCCCATTTAAAATTTGCCCAAATCAAACCCATAGCCAAATGACCATTTTTCCCTAAGGTTTAGGGCATCCCATGAGATAAGACACATGCATATTGAGTCATTTTCTCCCTTTAGCCACTTGGCACCCATTCATAGGTCCACTTAGGCACCCAGGACCATGGCTAACCTGACCCAAGGGTGGTTGGGTCGGCCATGACACATGCGGAGGTGAAATCACCTCCCCGTTACCATTGGAACACTTGGAAAGCCATAGGAAACCCACTACTCCCATGACAGCCACTCTCACACGCTCCTCCACTCAAAGGGAAGCTACCTAACATGATTCTCTACCCAAATCGAGCTCCCCATCTCAACCATTGATCGAAAAAAGCTAAAATAATTATTGCCATATGATCCAAGGAATGAGGGGGTATACCCCCCTCATTCTCACTCAAACCCATAGAGCCACACTTGATTCAACCCTAACAGCTAAGGAGAGAGATCCCAAAGTAATTTCCAAGGCTTCTCGAGCTCTCTAAAATTCCCATTCTCAATTTTACATGAAACTGAAACAGGGGAGGTCACCTCTGATCGCCATTTGCTCGAACTCCACTAAAGTGCAATTAACTTTGCACACACCTTCCTTGGAGCTAAACGAGCAAGAATGAATCATTTCCCATCATTCCCAACCGTCGAAAGTAGAAGTTCGACCAAGACCGATCACCTACGTGTCGTGGATTGGCCTTCCGAGCAAACTACACCAAATCAAAGCTCATGTGGCTTAACAGGGCTTCATTTTTACCAAATGAAGCTTCCTCAATCGTTGAAATCGCCGATCACAAGCTCCGGTGAGGTATGCCATTAAAATCGATCCTTGAATGAAAATAGCTTGGCCTTTTATGAAATAAAGTGTTACTATTGACCTCACTTTTGGAGTGAACTCTCAGCTTCCTCATCATAGGTCTAGGCCTCTTATAGACACTAAGAGTTTCTTAGTCTTAAGACACTTCTAGTGATTAGGTGAACACTTAACCTAACCCTAGAGACTTAGAAGAGTTAGCCATAGGAATAGATTGTGCTTTAGGGATTTAGAAAGACTTGCTTACCTTATAGCCCAAACCCAATCCTTGCTTCCCTCTTTCAAACCCAAACCTCAAATTCAAATTCAAAATCCCAAAATCAAATCCAACTATCTAATGATTGAAATCCATCACCAAATTCAAACTCCAAATCCCTTCCTAAGACATTTGATTTTATCTTATAGACTTAGCCATAACTAAATTCAAATAAACCCCAATCCAATTGATTTTCTCAATTATCAAACCCAAGCCTCAAATTCAAATTCAAAATTCCAAAATCAAATCCAACTATCCAATGATTGAAATCCATCACCAAATTCAAACTCAAAATCCCTTCTTAAGCCCTTTGATTTTATCTTACGGACTTAGTCTTAACCATATCCAAATTAACCCCAATCCAATTGATTTTCTCAATTATCAAATTCAATCTCAAATTACATCCCAAATCATAAATCAATTCTAACCTCCAAATGATTGAAACCCATGATTAAGTCCAAATTCCAAAATATTTCCCTTAACCATATGAACCACCTTCATTTTCATAGCCAAAGCTCCTTCAAACCAACTCAAGCTTGGTTTATTTCTTCATAAATCAATCATTTCTTCATGTATAATCACAAATATAAATAAAATCTAAATTTAAAACATTCAAATTAAATCAAAATAAATTAAACCAAATCGAGACCCTTCTTAAGCCATATAGACCAACCTCCATAAACCTAATCAAATCTTGATCAAAATCAACCCAAACATGATTGATTCTCTTAAAAATCAATCATTCCTTCATTTATACTCATAAATATAAATGAAACTCACCCTCCAATGACCAAAAATAAATCAAACTAAATCAAAACCCAAGTTAGCCCATTTGACCTACATCCCTAAACTTAATCAAATTTGCTTCCAAATCACTCCAAGCTCAAGTGATGTTCTCATAACCCATTTATATCTTCATATATATTCACAAATATAAATGAATTATAAATTCAAATGAACAAAACCAAACTCAAATCAAATCAAATTCCCAATTTTAGCCCTTTTAACCAAACTTCTGAACTTGGCTAAATGAAACCCAAATAAACTCAAAACTCATGGATTTCTTCATGATTCAATCATTCCTTCAATCATTGATCCAAATATAAACATAGACTACCATTATCAAACCAAATCCAAGTCAACCTAAATCAAGTCTAAGTTAAACCCTTTGGCTTGAAATTGTCATATGAACCGAAACCCACTTGGCTCCAAACCAATTACAATTGAATTTATATTTCAACCTGAGGCTCATATGTGAGTTCAACTAAACTTGAATCAAACTTTGATCAAGCCAATGGACCCATTTAGGCTCACTTGGCCTAAAGTGACTAAAAAGACCTTTTTGAGCCAAGTTCTAATCCTACCAAAATTGGATTGAACTATGCCCATATAAATCTCAATCATGATCAATAATCATCATGGGGTGATCAACCACCTTGAATTAGGTCAAACCAAGTCAACATTTATCCCAAATGAAACCCAAACTAGCCAAAATCCATCATATGATAAATTGATTGAAACCATTGACTCAAACCCATTCATAATTAATGATTGAATATGACCAAATCATCAATTGAGCCAAACCAAAATCTAATTGGTCACTTGACCAAATCGGCCTAAAAAGCCAAAATGGGTCAAATCATGATTTAATCTAAATTGATTGTAACCAATGGCTCAAGTTCATTCCAAATCACTTATTGAACTTGACCAAAGCCATGATTGAGCCCAAGTTGACTAATTGGTCAACTTGACCCAACCTAGCCCTAATTGACCTAAAAGGTCAAATTTGCCAAAATTCAAATTAATTCCAAATTAAACCAAACCAAAGCCTACAATCATTTTTAATCAACCAATTGAACTTGACTCAACACCTAACCCAATCTAATTTGGTCAAATTGGTCAACTTTACCAATTTGACCCTTTTGAATCCAAATGAGTCAAATCCAAACCTAGGCCAAACCAATCCAAATTAATTGAACCAAAATACCCCAAATCATCATATGAATCTAACCCAAGCCTTGGTTTGACCCAATTTGACCAATTGGTCAACCCAACCTAGCCCAAATGAAACCCATTTGACCAATCCAAGCCAAACCACTCAAATCCAACTTAGGGGATCTTGTGGGCTGACCTAAGTCATTTTAAACTTGCCTTAGGTCAACCTAAGACCTCCCCCAAAGTTAATTGGGCCCCACCAAGGGGATTAGCCATCAAGCCATAGGACTTAAACCTTAAAACCATTGGATCCAAGCCAAAGTCAACTTTCCCATCCCCATGATAGCTCATTAGCACTCCGTGGAACCTTCTCCTGACCCACCTAGCCAACTTAACTCACCCTAGGTCGGCCAAGGACCTTTGGGAGGTGAGTTAACTCACCTCCAACCCAAACTAAGCACCCAATGGATCCAAAACTTTACATCCCTGGCACAATGGATCCATGGCAGCCTCCCATCACTTCTCCCATCCCTGGGGTGCGACTTGACCCTGATGGAGACAACTCCGATGGTCATACTTGGCTGCCGTCCATCCATGATGGGCAATTGAGGGGTATACCCCCTTAATTCGAGCGGCAAACTCAAGGAATTGAATCATGTGAGTCCCTAAGCCCATTTCAAAACCACTCAGAGCATTTCCAGGGATCCCCAAGCCCTCCTCGATCGACATTCTTCTCCTCAGATCAGGGCCAAAATAGGACACCATCCATTCGAACAATACTCCCTCTCCACTAAAGAAAATCCAAATTCCTCTTAGCCACACCATCACCACACTTCGTTGAGCACAATTGAACCAATTCCCAAGCTCCCAAGTGGCCGGAGGTGTGAGTTCGATTAGAGACGAAGCCTTCGCATGCATGGATTGGTCAATTGAGCCTTCCACAATAAATCAAGCTCAAAACTCTTCAATAAGGCCTCACCTCAACTAGGTGAAGTTACCTCCAGTGTTGCATTGCCAGATATTAGTTCCAATGAGGTAATTTCATAAATCGAGCCTTGTATCAAAAAAAAGGGTTGGTCCTTTGTGAAGTAAATTCGAATTTCATGGAAAATTGACCATTGGTTGTATGCGTCTCCCTTTTCTGATGGTGTGGGAAGAATTTGGGGATAATCCGAGCTGAGGTGAGCTCGAATCGAACGAGGGAAGATTGGCGATCATCTCTTTCGTGACGGGATAGATCACGATGATCCATCTCGTGATTAGAATGAACAACTCTGATCAAATCATGCGAAAAAGCCTTTGATTCCATTCCAAAACCACGAATTGAATGGTGGTTGTCCGATCTTAGATCGGACGGTCCACATAAAAAGCGAGTCCATCGCAGGTTGAGTCAGCATGTGGATGTGACTACTTAAATAGCCAATCCTGTCGTGCCATGTAAAAAGCGCGCCGCGTCAGCTGCCATGTGGCCTGATAGGATTAAGTCTTTAATTAGGGCTAATTAAATAGTTTTTAATCCTAAAACTTCTAAAATCATAACTAATTGTAAAAAAATCCAAAAAAAATACAAACTTAGGCTCATTTTGTAGATATTTTAGAGTAGAATCTATGAAAATTATAATTAATTAATTTTGAGCATTGATTTTGGCTTAATTAGGGTTTTATCAAAAATATAATTAGCTTAATTATACCTTAATTAAGCACTCAATTAATCTTACTTTTTCTATGGAAGTTTAGGGGGATGACCTCTGACTCCCCTATTTTTTTGGGATTTTATTGATTGATTAATTATGAAAATCACTTGATTAAGCCCTAATCACTCTCTTAATCTAATTAAACATAATTAAGGAATGAACATTAACTTGATTAATCATTTAAACATAATCACCTCTGTTGAACAGTAAGATAACTTAGGGGATGTGATTGGGGAGACTTTTCCTAATTCATTTCCTAAGTTTTTTTACCTTTAAAAAATCAAATTAGATAATGGTTAATGGAATGATTAATTAATTAATTAAGTAATTAATCTTCAAAATAAGAAAATCAAAATCTAATTAGGTGTTTAAATGATTTAGGGATTAGGATTAAGGCCTTGCCCTTAATCCTTTCCTCTAAGTTAATTTCATCATTCAAATTAAAACATAAGCAAAGTGTTTAATCAATTAAATAAAGGCTTAGTGAAATTAAAATTAAGAATCAATTCATCCACACCTAAGAAACCTTTAATTGATTTTGGGTAGCTCCTTGGGTGTTCAATAACCCAAGGTGAGAGATAATGAAATTATGGTTGGCTCACATGTGTGAGAAAATTATAAAAGTAATTAAGTGAGATCCCTTAAGCTTAATTAACTATTAATCATAAGCCAATTGCATTAGGCCCATTTCATTTCTTAGGAGCATTGCAAATTTACTTTTCATGTGGTTGCATATCATTTGGCCTATTATTAATTAATTAATAAACTTAAGGTGATATAGGTAATGGTTAATTAATTCATACCTTAACCTAATTAAAATATATAATCAACTTAAATATTCTTCATTAAACCAAATTAATTCACACATCGGGAATTGGGCTAGGATTAGCAAACCTTTCTCATATTTCCTAAATCAAATCAAACACAAAGTTAAAAATATCTTTAAAGAATTTTGGTTTAATTTAAATAGCCTTATTTAATATGATTGTCCTTAGGAATTAGTTTGGGGTGAATAAAATCATGTGCTTACATTCCTTCATTTCTTTCCAATCATGCTAAATATTTCTTGCCATATGAAATCATGCATTCATTTTTTAAAAATTAATTAAATAAAATGTTTCCTTTTATGTCAAATTACATGCGTTGACTTTAATTAAATATGTGTGATTATTATCACTATTAAATCAAAAGCTATTTTCAAAATCTATAAATTAATTATTATAAATAAAGTAATGTTAATTACAAATATCTATAAGCTTGCATGTGATAATAGTATAAGATGTGTAATATAAAGTTCTCTTTCCCTATCTTAACATGGATTCATATATGATTTGCAAGTGTGTAGTTCATTTGAAAAGAACATAATATTTGCTTAAATCTATTCCTATGCATCTCCATGTTAAGACTTAGGAAGAATTTCATATCACATATGTAAATAATACAACTAAATCAAACATAATTTCTTACATGATTCCTTATCCATGTAGTTCTTTTTTTGTACATTCATATGTATTTGTGAAAAGTGATATATTAGTCTAGAAATCCTAGGGCTGCGAAGCTTTAAGTAGCCCTAAGTAGGTCTTGTACCTTACACCCATGGTATAGAAAATAATGGCACCGTACTCACTTAAAACTCTTATACATATGTATGTATGATGTGGCCAATGAATAAGAATCATAAATCAAATAAATCAAACATAACTTTTGCATGGGTTTTCCTATCCTTATAGTTGTCCATACATCTACATCTATATAAGAAAAGTGGTATATTTGTCTGGACATCCCGGGGCTGCAAGACTTTAAGTAGCCCTAAGTAGGTCTTGTACCTTACGCCCCTGGTGTAGAAAACAATGGCGACATAATCACTTGAAACTTTTATACATGTGAATGTGTATCTAGCTAATGGATGAAAAATACCTCTTTTTTATGTAATAAAGACATGCATTCATAATTCAATGAATAAATAAAATATTTAAATTCAAAATACATTTCTTTGCATTCATCATCAAAGTATGCTAAGATTTACATTGCATGTATATGTATGCTTAGGATTACTCATATGCATGAAATACATGATGGAAAGAAATGAATGAATGTGTGTTATGTGATAGTAATCCATTCTAATTAATCCTAAGATGCATTTCTTATTTAATAGGATTATTTAGAGCAAACCTAAACTTATGATCAGTTAAAACACACAATAAGCCATTCATTAAAGAAAACTAAGCTAATTAACTTACCTTAGAAATGACTTAAGGTAGGGATAAAAGAGAGATTCCCTCTCTTTCTTCTCTTTATAACACTTAGTTACTAATTATAGTCTATATGAAATAAAAGAAAACACTAAGTAAAATCTTCAAATCAATTAAACCACTTAAAAAAAATCAATGCATTATAGATTAAATCTCCCACACTTAGCAAATCATAACCCTAAAGCCTACTTAGAACATACCACATAAGCCTTAACACATACACATTAGATTAAGTCATCATTTCTAGATTTATGTTAGGACGATGTATAGTTTGGAGTGTGTTTGGTTTTATGATGTATTATTTTAGACTAGTTGTTAGGGTGTATGTGAGTAATTTGGATGTTATGCTGACATTAGCCTAATCATGTTTTATGCAGGGGGTCATGCTTAAGGGGCTGCTATAATAAAAAATTTATAAATGGTTTTTGATGTGCAGGTTGTTGTGCCCCCTAAGCATAACCCAAGTTAGGACAGGTGGGCTTGGTTACCCATGTGTGGAGTGCTAAATCCAAATCATTTATATAATTGCTTGGGTTGTATGGTGTGTTTAACTAATATTTATTTTGCAAGTGTAGCTAGATTTACTTTCCTTCTCTCTTAATGTAATTTTTGCATTAAGATTAGGATAAGTGTTAGGAGGGGGGGGGGATTAGGATGAACATTAGTTATAAGACCAAGTATTATACACCATGTGATGCCTTTGGAGCAAACAACATCCTAATCAAAATAAAAGAAAGAAAGAAATAGAACAAAGCAAAATAAAGAAATGAAAGATGAAGAGTGAAGAATGGAGGATGAAGAATGAAGAACCCCCCATAACACTTATCATTTTATAATTATAATTATTCTTTCATTATACCAAGATGTATAAGGGTAGAGCTCTACACATTTCTTTTGAGTTATGCTGCAGGTGCATCGACTCTTATTCTTTTGCGATAGCTTTATATAATTGTTTGATGTTCTATTTAGCTTGTGCATTAGAAATAGCATGTATTTTCATAGTTTCTTTATGATTGGTGATTGTTGTGTGGCCTGGATGCGATTAAGCTCTTAGGATAAAAATAAATTTTCTAACCCACTAACAACTCATAACTAAAATTTTAAAATAACTCATAACCTCACATAAAAGCCTAGGAATTAAATTAAGATATTAAAAATATTTAGTAACCCCTTAGCTGGATGATTGTATGTATAATATTATGCATTTCATATTCTTTCACTCTTATTAAGAGAGGGCTTCCATCTATGTTAGAGAATAAAAGCTTAACCTGTAAGAGGCTTTGATGGAAAGACACATCTTTCTCTTTTGATTTGGCCCATAATTAATTTCTCATACCTTTAGGCATACAAAATCCCATGGCCCATGTCAAAATAAAAAGTCCAAAAATCAAATAAAACTTTATAAAATTTCTAGTAGATTTAAGTCATTATTCATGCCCTTCATGATCTAGTCTCTTAGGGAGTGGGTTCAAGGACTTAGTTTTTCTTCTAAATAAATAACAGCTTAACCATCTTGCAAAGCATATGACTTGCCTACATGAATTTAAAGTGTAGGAGGAGTTAGCTGGCTGCTACTCCAGGTGATAATAAGTCCAGCAGTTATGTGGCTTACCCTCTCTTGTAGAGATAAATCATATACCCACTTTCATCTTAGATTTAGGTTGTGCTTTGGTCCTCACAAAAGCTCCCTAGATTTAGGATCTGAGGTTGCTGTTTCCCTTTGCAGGCTACAAGCATAAATCCTCATCTCTTAGGAATTTTCACAATCTTGTATTGTGGGATTATAAGTCCTAGACTTCTAATAAAAATTTAACACAAATAAATAAATCTCCTCAAAATTTAAATACATAAAGCCCAACAATATGATAGATTGGAGTGCTCATTAGATTTCCAAGTATCATGAGCACTCCCGACTCATCTCCTTTGATTTCAATAATAACTCTATTTTTTTGATCTCTCCAACTTGATTTTCTAAGATATAACCAATTGTAGATAGTCCTATTTTTGAATTCTTTGGAGACAACAATCCACTTTAACTGAGAGTATTCTTAAAAGATTCATTTTTCTTAAGATGAAAGTAACAATGGAGGCTTGCCTTCATAGGGAACTTAACGAACATGGTTTAAACAAATTCTTCTTTACTTTTTTATGTAAAGTAGGGGAAAAATTTCTGGTAT
Source organism: Cymbidium sinense (assembly GCA_021442155.1). Lineage (NCBI taxonomy): Eukaryota > Viridiplantae > Streptophyta > Magnoliopsida > Asparagales > Orchidaceae > Cymbidium > Cymbidium sinense. The sequence goes on from CM038215.1 coordinate 268,611,813, forward strand.
ATTCCCAGACCCATCATGCCTTAGGGGTCCTTATTAGGTGATTAGGTTCATTATAGGGTAGTGACTTCTATCTCTCGAGAAAAAATACTATTCCTTAATGTCATACCCGATCACCTTAATAGGTATATCCTCAGATTTGCGTTGTGTCCCCTCATATATACACACAAAATGCATAAACAATATATATATATATATATATATATATATATATATATATATATATATATATATATATATATATATATATATATATATTACAAAATAGATTTTTCACTCAGGGATGGTTCCTCCCTCCATCTTTAGTAGACAATTGTTGTCTCCAAGCATTGATAGTGGACTTGCATTTCATGTGAGCCCGAGACTATCTTTCCATTTGTTGGCACTTAGCTTATTTCATTCTTAAGCAAAGTTAGCCAACATCCTTTAGGTTTTAGGACCTCATTCCGTGTAGGTCTTGAAACCCGTATTGGGTTTCCCAATAAGTGAGAACAAAATTTATCAATGAAAGGGGAGATAAAAAAAATTTAGAACCTCCTCACCACTAATTTGGTGAGGTAAGGTTCATCATAAAATTTAAAGAAATAATTTCTTTCAAAAAATGGCACTTTCCAAAAGCACCTTTCAAGAATCTCACAAAATCACAAAATCAAAACCCCTTCATTTAACGATCTCTATGATTGCTACATGAGGTTATTTTCAAAAGCACATTCTTGAAAAATAACCATGCCCATTCAACATACTCAAAATTATTGAATGAGGAATCCATTTTTCAAATAAATTGAAACTTCATCTAACAAATTTCACATATGTTGGAGTTGAAGCTTCCCTCTTTACAAGAGTGAATCATGTCATGTATGATTCCCACTTAACATATCCAAACTTGTTAAGTGAGAATCTCTATTTGAATCAAACATAATATTTAACCTTCACTGAACATATTCAATTTGTTAAGTAGGGTACTCATTTTCAAAACATAAATTTGACTTTCACTTAACAATTTCAATTTGTTAAGTGAGGATCTTATTTTCAAAATATAAATTTGACCTTCACTTAACATATTCAATTTGTTAAGTGGGGGTCTCATCTTCAAAATATGAATTTGACTTTCACTTAACAATTTCAATTTCGTTAAAGTGGGGGTCTCATTTTTAAAATAAAAATTTAACTTTCACTTAACAACTTCAATTTGTTAAGTGGGGGATCTCATTTCCAAAACATAAAATTTGACTTTCGCTTAACATATTCAATTTGTTAAGTGAGGATCTCATTTTCAAAAAAATATACATTTAGGCTTTCACTTAGCATATCCAATATTGGTAAGTAAGAGTCTCATTTTCAAAGCATATATTTGGTTCTACTTAACACATCAAATTTGTTAAGTAAGAATCATAATCATGCCATGATTCTACTTATACCAAATTTGTTAAGTGATAATCCCATTCTCAAGTCATATCATATTTTTATTTCCACTTAACACACCAAATTGTTAAGTGGGAGTCCCATTTTCAAAAAAAATATATCAAACACATTTAGGCTTTCACTTAACATACCAAATTTGTTAAGTGATGGTATCTTTTCAACACACATTTGATCCCTATTTTAATATACCAAATTTGTTAAATAAGGATCCAATTTTTTATATCAACCACACTTGAGCTTTCACTTAACATACCAAATTTGTTAAGGGAGAGTCTCAATTTCAAAGGAAAACAAACATATCTCAAACACATTTTGGACTTTCAATTAGCATACCAAATTTGTTAAGTGGGACTCCCATCTTCAAATAAAAGCAAATCTATCTCACAATCACATTTGGCTTTCACTTAATATACCAAATTTGTTAAGTTAAAGTCTCATCTTCAAGCACAAATCAAACACATGTGGCCTTTACTTAACACACCAAATTTGTTAAGTAAGAAGCCCCATTTTTTAAATCAAAATATCACACAATCAAATCTTCACAAGCAAAAATATTTCAAACACATAATCACATCCTCTTCTTAGCATGCCCAAATTTGCTAAATAGAGGTTCTTTCAAACCATCCACATTTTCAAACAAGAAACATAAAATGTGAATAATCTCCAAAAAAGAAAGAAATCTCTCCTCAAAATTTTGAACCCCACCCAACCTAGCTAAATTGGTTGAGTATGGGCTCTAAAATCAAAAAAATCAAATGGAAAAAAGACTCTCCTCTGAACATCCAAATCTCTCCTATGAACCCCACTTAAGATATTTGAATTATTGAGTGTGGGTTCAAAACTCCAAACCTCTATTACTTTCATGGAACAAATATCAAGACAAAAAATTGATACAAGTTATATTTCAACATATGCAGATATACAGCTCAGATCAGTCAGTGCAGTCTTTACAGTCAAGTCACATGGCCTCTCAGAAGTTTGTTTTCACCTTTCAGTTTGGGATGGATTTAGCCTTGGATCAGGCCAACCTCCCTTTGACTGACTCTACCCATGTAGTGTTCTTTGGTCGAGGATTTGAGGGAGCTCGCATTACCTGTGAGGGGGCAACCCTCACCACTATTAGCCAAGATCAGGTGGTTGGGAAGAAGCCAGTCATCCACATCGACCTGCCTTCTGACACTGAGTATCCTTCCTTAAACAGGAAGGCGGTCGAGGTTCCACCAGTCAATCTAGTTCCCACTCAGCCAGTTGTTCCCACAGCCGCTCAGGTGCATGCTAGCACCTCCTCATTGATCCCCTCTAAGGGAAAGGCTATCCTAACTTTGGTGATAGTCTCCCCTACCTTCAAGGTAGGATCTATATCTCACATTGCCTTACTCAGCCACACACAGTGACACAACAAGACTCGTAAGATCAAGCAGCACCACGAGTGCACCACCCGAGAGATAGATGTCACATCCCACATTGCAGAGGAGGGTTCTCCTTGTGAGGTTTCTCCATTTGACTAGCAATCAGTTCCACCCCCTCTCAGCATTAGACGGAGAGGAAGACTACTAGAGGATAGCTGCATTGCCTCCACCTCCTACATACCACGAGGTTTCGGCTAGGGCAAGGAGGAAGTCCTATGCCAATCAACGGACGGCATTACGCCAGGTAAGCAGGGCATACAGACGTTCAGAGTTTAGCACATTATTTGACTTGAGGTCGATCATCCCTAAGAATGTTACCAAGCACATTCATAGTGATAGAGCATTGGAGGCCCGAGTAGCAGCTTAGTCAGGGAGCAAGGAGAGGTTTGCTGGTAGTGAACTCCTCTAGTTGATTTCCACGATCATCGGAGATGGGACCGATAACATAGTGTTGACAGGTACCACTAGTCATAGGGGGAAAGCCCAGGCGAGGGTAGAGCTAGCATTGTCTCTGCCACACCGATCTATTCCTCACCCACTATCACCAGTTCAGGTCCCACCATCCACCATTCCTACGAAGGCACAGAAGATAATAAGGAGAAGCGCCCTTGGTGATCCATGAGGATCCCTTCATCTACTCCACCGAGGTGAGTGAATTCCCTTACTCAACCTACTACTTCAATCTTGGTGAAGAAGGAGTGGAAACCCCACAACATCATGGTCGCACCACCACCACCATCACCATTAAAACTAGTGATAGTAGCCGCTGTTAAGGGAGAAAGGGACAGTTTTGCAGCTCCCATGGAAGTGGATCTCCCTGAGGAGACTACTCCACCCATGAGCAATCATGAGCATATCTCTTCTAGCGAGCATGACCCTCCCAGAGCCACCACTCCAATGATAGGCAGTGTTAGGTGCATCTCTGTCAGTGAGCACAACCCTTCTATTGATTAATAGCATGTATTTGTACCAGCATGGTTAGACCGCTCCCTAGATGATATTTTAGCATAGTACTTTACATAGAAGAGAGAACTTCTAGGAAGTGACCGGTAAGATTGTGAGGAGGGAAAGGTCAGCTTTGATCTAGATGAGGATGATCTTCTTGAGGATTCGACCGAAGTTCACATGGTCGATACTAGGAATTCCCTTCAGAGAGATCAACATAGTCAGGAAGGTATTGTAGTTGAAGAGGACAATGTCATCCATTCAACTCAGCATCTCCTCCACCAGCTTAGGCAGAGGGATGATCATATTGACCAAATGGGGAAGAAAATTAAAGAGTTGATGGAAGTGGTGTCAGCATTATAGAATTCAGCTCTGGTTTCACAGCCTTCTCCCGTAGTAGCTAACAGAGTAGAGTTGGAACACACCTTAGATCATCCTAGATGCATTCCTGCAGAGAGAGTTAGTGGTAGCTTGCATAGGAAGGTGGTGGATAGCACCTCCATGCATGAAAAAGATATTAAACACATGGTGGAGCAAACATGTGAGGGATGCGTTGGCGCAAGCCCGACATGGCTCATCGGTTCTAAAGGGTAGACCCTACCCAGAAGAATTTGATGGTCTCCAATACCCTAAGGGCTTTGTTCCTCCAACCTTCAAAATTTTTTATGGCAGTGGGAACCCCCGGTAGCACATAGCACATTTCAGAGCCGGATGTTGCAATGCTGGTGGCAGCGATGCACTCTTATTTTTCCTCTTCGTCAGTAGCTTGACAGACATCATATTTGATTGGTACGCTAAACTACCAATGGTTTAATGAAGATATTTGCTGAGTTAGAGCAACTCTTTATTAAGAGATTTGCTGGAGCTTAGCAAAGGGTAACTATGGGTGATCTCGTTGTAGCTCAACAATAGCCCAGTGAGTCCCTTATTGATTACATTCTTAGATGGCACAATTTAAGTATGAAATGTAAACCACAACTGTCTGAACAACATAGCATTGAAATTTTACTCAAGAATATTCATGGCCCGGTTGCCTTCATGCTTAAAGGGTTCACCATTAAGATATTTGAGAAATTAATCAACAAGGCAACTAGTCTACAAGGAGAGATCAAACATTTACTTTTCAAAATCAATCAGCCAAGCCCAGACCACAAAAGGAATTTGAGAAAAAGTCATGAGTAGTCACAGTAGTTGACAAGGGGAAATAGCTGACCAAGGTTCAATCAAACAGACCTCGAGGTCAGCAGCCTCCTCTACCACCTCCTTTGCCATCACCTCGGCCGTCATATCGACCACCTTAGTTGCACAATGGACTCCACCACCGCTTGCTCAGCAGTATCCCCATCCGCAACATCCGCAGTACTATTCCTATCACCACCATGTAACTATCACTTAGCTACTCTTGATGATAATTTCAATAAACCTTATTCATTCAAGATAGAGGTAGTCAGAAAGATCTTTAAGAACCTATTAAAGAAGCCTGATTTTCAATTACCACAGCCTAGGTGGCCAGAGGATGTGGGCAAGAGTCATGATCCAAACTTTTGCCCCTACCATCGCATGCTAGGACATGTCTTCGAAGATTGTTTTACCTTTATGGACTGGCTTGAGCATAGCTACAAGTCAGGCACCTTTGTCATCCCTAAGGAATACCTACTAGAACAACCCTCTAGTTCTATTAGGGTAATCCTTAGGGATACACACGATCTTCTCAAGATAGAGGAAGGTTGGGATATCTCCCTATCTCGAACCTCTAAAAAAATCATTTATAAGATCAAAAAGTTACCCTACGGTGCACGGCTCAAACCTCCAACTCTAAGGAAGGTTTGCAAGTTGCTAAGGACAAATTGAGCGTAGAAACCCGGCATAACTTTGACTTGCAGAGATAGCAAATTAGCGCAACCACCGACCTAGTCCAGCACTCCTACCATAGTTGCAGCTATAGTTTCTTCAGTCGGCTCTTCTTCTAGCAGCCGTATTGTATCAGCAAAAGGGCGGGGGGTGTGCAAAATCCCTCACTCCACTCACTTTACTGATTTCTTCTTTGTACCTTTATCCAAATCTAAGAAATTAATGAAGAAGAAGATTAGTTTCACTTTCATTTTCTCTACTTTAAAATATCTTGATGATTTTATTCCTATAGAAAGCTCTCCAAGTACTAATAATTCTAATAATTTTGATCCACTCCTTTCTGATTTTGAAATGGATTACCCATTTCTAAATCATCCGGGTTTTCCCATTGAGATTGATTTAGAGTCATTCAACTCTGATGATCCTATATGAGAATCTGTAGGTGAACCTGATGAGCAGGTAGATCGTTCCACTAAACCATCCCATGAAGTCATTGAAGTCAACCTTTGTATTGACAAAGTTCTACCTCAGGATAAAGGTAAACAAGTCATTGGGTCTAGCAATCAAGAAGCCCCTCCATAGGATGCTCCACCTATGGATATGCTTGCGGAGGACCAACCCAAAGTTGACTACAACATCCTTGCTCACTTGAGAAAGTTGTAGGCTAAACTAAGCATATATGATGCCTTTGTCTTATCCAAAGAGATGAGGGAGTCATTGATCAAAGCCCTTCTTGATCCAGAAATATGCTTAGCTTAGTTGACCGCTATTAGAGAGAAGGCATGTTTTTCAAAATAATATTGTGGAGTTACATTCACCGATGAAGACCTTCTTTTGGAACAACGAGCATGCCCCTCACATCACGGACATGGCATATTCGGACTCTCAGGTAGTTGATCTAGGTGCATTAGTAAACATTATGAGTATAAAGACCATTGTCTACTTGAGGATCGACATTTCCAAACTCTGAGCAGATCAAATGATGTTGAGAGGATTCAATGAGCAAGGTGAGAGGGCTTTAGGATCCATAGTATTGCCATTAGAGATAGATGATTGGAAGACAGAAGCCAAGTTCTACATAATTGATTCAGATACATCTTTCACTGCTTTGCGTGGTAGGCCTTGGATATATGAAAATATCATCCATCATCGGTGCAAATTCAAGGAATCGAGTATTGTGTCAAAAGAGACTTAATGTCATTCTCAGTCAGAGAGGTCAAGATTTATGAAGATGTAGCTACTATCTTCCTCTAAATCAAAAACTCTATTCTCTTGAACTTGGTGAAAGTTCAAAATCAAAAAGAAAAAGAAATTGAAAAATAAAGAAAAAAAAAGGGAAAGAAAAAGAAAGTACAAGTGAGAGAGAATCAGACACCGAGAAAGAGGTAGAGCCAGATGTTAGATTCCACCCATAGTTTGTTCCTCCATATGAACATATGGGTAGGATGACTCAACCTCCACCAAGTAGAGAAAGAGGCAAGTACAGAGGCAGTTCCAGAGGTGAAAGATCTTATTACTGGTGGCCATCCGATAGGAGCTATGTTCTAACTCATAGGAGTACCCCGGCTATCCACATAGACTTAGAGTCAAGTTCAAAGGATGAGCCCCATGTGGTTAGCACACCGACCAACCCCTCTCAGTGGTTCCCTTTGGAGGTGATGTTTGAGCTAGACAGTGATGAAGACCAGGCCTCCAAGCAAAGCATGAATGTATCCAAATCATGATTATGTAGAACAGTCAGGTAGCAGATAGGAACCTTAGCTCTAACCTCACTTTCTTCCCAAAAAGTTGAAGGTTTTGTAGTTAAGGAGGCCCCCAAGTCATCCACAGATATCAGGCTAAAGAGGTTTTTTTTGGGAGCATCATCCTCAAGTTAGGAAGCTGATGTAAAACTTGAGGATGATTCATATAAATATTTAATACAATTACCTTTTGATTGGTATTCACCTTGTGTTATTAACTTAGCAAAGAAGGGATTAATCCCACACACTTGGTCTAAACACAGGTCAGACTACTTTGAAAATCTATGGGATAACCAAAGCAAATATTCTTAATCAGACCAAAACTAAGATTTAGCTCAGTGGATCTAGTCATGATGACAACCATTGTCTAGTCATCACCACTCATTTGGGGTCTGACAGGTTCTTCTTAAATCATGCTAACTCTTATGAAGAGACATATTTAAAAACTTCAAATGATCCAAATGAGCTTGAAGTCAAAGATGCACCACTAGGGTTTAAAGAAGAAATTAGATCAACCATTGACGAACTCAAAGAAATCAACTTGGGAATAAAAGAAGATCCACGCCCGACGTACATCAGTTCCTTATTGAATGAAGAAGAAACCAATGATTTTGTTAGGCTATTAGTTGAGTTTAAGGACTACTTCACATGGAGTTATGAAGAAATGCTTGATTTATCTCCTAACATAGTAGTCCATAAACTAGTAATAGAACCTAATGCTAATCCTATCAAGCAGGCTCGTAGACGCATGCAATTAGAAATTGAACAACAGGTCACTTATAAAATCAAGAAACTAATCGATGCCAGCATTATCAGGGAAGAAAAATATCCCACCTGGTTAGCCAGTGTCATCCCAGTTAAGAAAAAGAATGACCAAATTCGCATATGCGTCAATTTTAGGGATCTGAATAAGGCATATCATAAGGATGAATTTTCACTTCCTATACCAGAATTAATGGTGGACATCGCCTCATCTCATGTGGTATTCTCCTTTATGGATGAGTCATTTGGCTACAACCAAATCAAGATGACCCCCAAGGATGAAAGAAACACTGCTTTTTAAACTCTGATCAGAATCTATTGTTATAAGGTCATGCCTTTCAGTCTTAAAAATGTCGGTGCTACATACCAGCGGGCCATGACTCAGATCTTCAATGAACTCATTCACCATCAAGTTGAATGCTATGTTGATGATCTAGTAGTCAAAATCAAATAAAAGGAAGAATAACTCTTTGACTTGAGAGTAATTTTTGAATGGTTAAGATAATTTAACCTCAAAATGAATCCCATGAAGTATGCATTTGAAGTAGCTTCAGGAAAATTCCATGGGTTTGTTGTTCGACACTAGGGAATAGAGATCGATCCAGATGTCAAGTTCAAGTGGGATGATAAGTGTCATCATGCTTTTGAAGACATCAAGCACTACTTGATGATGCCACCAGTTATAATAGCCCCTATCCTGGGCAAGCCATTGATCATCTTCATCGCTGCATTAGATGACTCTCTTGGCATTCTGTTGGCTCAAACCAACAATGAAGGGAAAGAAAATGCTCTCAACTACTTTATTCATCATCTAATTCCTGCTGAGGCAAACTACCCACATATTGAGAAGCACTGCCTAGGTTTAATCTTTGCATTCAAAAGCTATGACACTACATGCTTTCTTATAGGGTGAATCTGACCTCTAGAATCAATCCACTGTAATATCTCATGACATTGCCAGTGTTATATGGATGGTTGGCATGATGGTTCATGATTTTGTCACAATTTGGCATCATATTTGTACCCCTCTGTGCTATGAAAGGAGAGGCACTAGCGAATTTCTTAGTAGCACACTAGCTTCCTGCTGATTCTCCGCTTAGTGATGACCTCCCCAATGAACAAATCATGAACTTAGGGGACACTAGCATCCACTATTGGGAGATGTATTTTGTAGGTGCGGCTTGCTCTCAAAAAAGAGAAGAACCATAATCTACTCTTCCAGGGAAGGCAAGGAAGTCCTCCTAACTTGGGCGTGATGAGATTCTCATATCTTCCAATCCATGCACCAACAATGAAATGAATATGAGGCTCGATTGCGATGAGTTAATCATTACACTAGGCGTCTAGAGCATCAACATCTTTAGGGATTCTCAGCTCATCATCAACCAAATTGCTGGGTCCTACAAAGTATAAAGCCTAAACTCCATCATTATCATAAGTACACCATGGAGTTGTTGGCCCAAATCCCAGAGGTCACTATCTACAAGATTCTTCGAGGAGATAATGTTGTAGCAGATGCATTGGCCAAGCTCGCCAAGGAGTTGGCATGCCTAGAAAATGAGTCCATTCCAATAAGGATACAAAATAGACAAGTCTTATCCCTTATTGATGTTGAACTCATCGAGAGACTCTCTCTTAAAAGAGAGGTTGTCATTGCCAAAAAGGACAATGAATTAGATTGGAGACAACCATTCATGGATTATCTAAACACATAGAAACTACCTCAAGAGAAGTCATTAGCCCATCAGATGAAATAGAGAGCTCTCTCATATGCTCTCATGGGTGGCACCTTATACAGGTGTTCTTTTGATCATATGTGGTTATGTTGTTTAACCAAACATGAAGCCTGTAAGATCATGACCGAGATACATTCAAGTTTATGCGGAGCTCACCAGTTCGATTTGAATATGAAAGCCAAGATAAAAAACTAGGATATTACTGGCCTTCGATGATTGCAACCTACATGGATGTAGCTAGGAGATGCCACGAATGTCAGGTGCACGGTGTGGTCTTGCATTAACCACCCAACATTGTACATCCTACACGGGCCTCGTGGCCATTTGAGTGTTGGGGCACAATGGGTCTGATCGATCCTCCTTCCTCCAAGGGTCATCGGTTCATCTGACTACACCGACTACTCTTCCAAGTGGGCAGAGGCAATCTTACTTAGAGAGGTCACATCTCAGCATGTGCTCTAATTTTTCAGGAACAATATTGTATATAGGTTCGGGGTGCCTCGATGAATTATATCCAATAATGGTATTGCATTTAAGAGCACCAAAATCAATAGCTTTTCCCAGAGACACAACATAGACTGAAGGTATTCCACCATCTATTATCCAAGGGCAAATGGCCTAGCAGAAGCATTCAACACAACTCTCATTCAAATATTGAAGAAGACACTTGACGATAATAAGATATAGTGGCGTGAGCAGTTGGTTGAAGCATTATGGGCCTACCGCACCATATACAAAACTCCAACTCAATCTACCCCCATTCTCCTTAGTGTATGGGTCCGAAGCCGTTCTCCCATTAGAAGTCCAACTTCCATCACTAAAGATAGTTGTGGGTAGTAAGATTACTACAGAGTAGAATGCTAAACTGCAGTTAGAAGAGCTCGAAGGTTTGGAGGAGAGACACCTCAGGGCATGCTAGCACCTCGAGTTGTACAAAGCCAAAATGGTTCAAGCTCACAACAAGGTGGTCTACCCTAGAGCTTTTCAAGTAGGAGAGCTTATTTTAGTTCTAAGGAGATCAATTATTTCCCATCGAAAGATGGGAGGTAAGTTTGAACCCACTTGGGTAGAGAAGGCCTACCAAAGAGGATCTTATCAACTTATAAACTATAAGGGACAGCACCCTATGCTTCTAATCAATGGGCTCTACCTAAAGAAATATTACCCATGAATCTTGTTTGAAAATAATCATAAATAAAACTTCTTCTCATATTAAATTCCACCTCTTATGAGTTGGAAATATATTTCGCTTGTGAGAACCCAAGTGGTGTCTTGCCCTCCACAACACAAACACAAACAACATTCAATCCTCCAGTGTTACTAGGATAGGTGTAAGAGAACCAAAGAGGCATCCTACTTCAACTAGTAAAATTAAGTTAGGTGTAAGAGAACTTGAGCGGCATCCTTTCTTGGTGGAGTAACATTCTTACTTGTTCAGGGTAGGTGTAAGAGAACCCAAGCGGCATCCTATTCCTTCTTTCACATCACAAACAAACACATATCTTTTGTATCGGGCTATTTTGATGTGAGAGCAAGCCCCCTGTGGCACTCACTCATTAGCTACTCTAGGTCGGGCTGATATATCACCTTGCTAGTATATCACCACAGAGGTCATTTGTCTGTTGAATGTGAGTCCCCATGCTTTCTTCCTGATTTGGCCATTGCAAACCAATGAGCACCTTGTTAGTTTGGTAGGTCTTACTATGTAGTCGATAACCTACCCCCTGTTGAATTCGTTTAAAAGGATGTAAGCCTACATGCTTTCTTCTTGAACTAGCCATAATGCACTAACTAGGTAGAGTATATTTTGAGGCTTAGGGTAAGTCCCCCAATGGCCCCTTTCCTCCTGACTACTTCAAGCTTGGGTTTAGTCCTTACATAGAATTCCCCGCTTAGTAGTTACCTTAGGTCAGATAGCACCTATCGAGCCAAAGACAGACTATCCTGGCGATCAGTTTTGCTTTTGAGAGATGTAGTCTACACGACTTCTTTCTAGATTGATTATCGCAAATCAATGGGCATCTTAGGTTGGTTGGTTATCGACATGCCGACGGTGACCCACTCGATCAATATACCACTCTTAACTGATGTGAGTCCTCACACTTTCTCTTTGAGTTGGCCACCGAATACCCCAGACTTTCTTTTATAGGGTTTTGGATAACACCTCCAGTGGTACCTCCCTTGTGGACACACTATTTGGATCATGTCCTTAGCGATCCCATTTAGACACTACCCTGATTACTCTTAGATTGGACAGTACCCCTTTCCTAGTAACCACCCTTATGGTTGGAGAATTTGTTCAACGGATGCACAGATTCTCCCTTGGTCCACTAAGTCTGAGATAGGACTAGGCTGATATAAGCTTCTTCTTAGTGTGGTCCCTGCAAACCAATAAGGTCCACGCAATATATAAAATAAACAAAATTTATCTTCGCTTGTGGATTAAGAATTCAAGCCCCTAGTGGCCCCTTTCCCAAGCAGGCATCCTATATTTAGGGCAGTGTCAGTAAAACTCTCTTTAGGAATTTCCTGACTACTTTGAACTGAGATAAGTCCCTAGGTCGGCACTCTCTCAGTAGTCGCCCTTAGGTCAGGTTCAAGTTGTTGAACCACCAACGAGTCACCCTGATGGTCATCTTTGCTTTGAAAGATATAAGTCTATTATGCATTCTTTCCAGCACAACTATTGCAAATCCACAGGTAGCCTTAGGTCGGGTCTGATTTATTGTGCAAGTGACCTATCACCCCAGTGGTTCCTTGTTTAGAAAGATGTGAGTCCCTGTGCTTTCTTCCTAACTTGACCATTGCAAATCGAAAGACACCCCTTTGGTTGGTTAGTTCTACCCCATGGCTGGAAGACTATCCCTTTAGATTTGTAAATCTAAGACAGGTCTAAGCTGTTATTAGCCCCTTCTTAGTGGATTCATCGCAAATCGACGGGATCCATCAAATTAAAATAAATGAAATTAAAATAAATGTGATTCAATCAAATCAAATTATCTTGACTACTTCCAAGTTGATATAAGTCCTCAGAGGCATTCATTCAGTAGTCACCCTAGATCGAGTTTAATTTGTTGTGTCCAAGAGATCACCCCCATGGTTGTCCCTTGCTTTTGGAGATGTAAGTCTACTACAATTTCTCCCTAACACAACCATTATACATCAAAGGGAAACCCCTTAGGTCGGATAGTTATACCATGTGGCCTGTGGACTATCCCTTTAGATTGGTAAATCTAAGATAAGCCAAGGCCGACATAGCCCCTTCTCAGTGCAATCTAACGCAAACTGACAGGGTCCATCTCAAAATCCAAAACTTAAATAAACAATTAATCAATTTCTCCCTAGTGAGACATCAATCATCCCGACTTCCACAGTGAAGTCAATTAAACCCAATTCAAACATGCATTCTCTAGCTAGTGCACCCTCAAAATAAATTCAAACCATCCTTATCTCTATTGAATAACCTAAACTTGCTTCCCTAGTGAAAGGTTCATGCATCTATCCCTAGTGGGTTATACATCTTAATCCACAGTGGGTACTCTACCCAAATCATACCTTACATTCAAATCCAAACCTCTTATCCCTAGTGGATAACTTAAACCTGCTTCCCTAGTGGAAGGTTCACATGCATGATCCCTTGGTGGATCCCTTCTTCCTCCTTATGCCATTGGTATGAGTGTAGTTGCATTGCATTAAGATCTTGATTCCTTCTACACCTTGGGTTTAGGAGTAGATCATTTCTATTAGTGTTTGCGATCCTTCGGACGTTGTTGATCATCTCGGTCAACACCAATATGTGCGGTGTGCCTTGTTAGTTACACCACACCTATTGGGAGCCCTTTGTTGACCTCACTTTTGAAGTGAGCTCTCAGCTTCCTCATCATAGGTCTAGGGACTCTTATAGACACTAAGAGTTCTTTAGTCTTAAGACACTTCTAGGGATTAGGTGAACACTTAACCTAACCCAAGAGACTTAGAGGAGTTAACCATAGAAATAGGTTGTGCCTTAGAGATTTAGGAAGACATGCCTACCCTATAGCCCAAACACAATCCTTGCTTCCCTCTTTTAAACCCAAACCTCAAATTCAAATTCAAAATCCAAAAATCAAATCCAACTATCCAATGATTGAAATCCATCACCAAATTCAAACTCCAAATCCCTTCCTAAGCCCTTTGATTTTATCTTATGGACTTAGCCTTAGCCAAATTCAATTCAACCCCAATCCAATTGATTTTCTAAATTTTCAAACCCAAACCTCAAATTCAAATTCAAAATCCCAAAATCATATCCAACTATCTAATGATTGAAATCCATCACCAAATTCAAACTACAAATCTCTTCCTAAGCCCTTTGAATTTATCTTATGGACTTAGCCTTAACCAAATCCAAATAAACCCCAATCCAATTGATTTTCTCAATTATTAAATTCAATCTCAAATCAAATCCCAAATCATAAATCAATTCCAAATTCCAAATGATTGAAACCCATGATTAAGTCCAAATTCCAAAATCTTTCCCTAAGCCATATGAACCACCTTCATATGCTTAGCCAAAACTCCTTCAAACCAACTCAAGCTTGGTTGATTTCTTTATAAATCAATCATTCATTCATGTATATTCACAAATATAAATGAAATCTAAATTTAACGTATTCAAATCAAATCAAAACAAATCAAACCAAATCAAGACCCTTCTTAAGCCATATAGACCAACCTCCATAAACCTAATCAAATCTTGATCCAAATCTACCCAAACATGATTGATTCATTTATAAATCAATCACTCCTTCATTTATACTCATAAATATAAATGAAACCAACCCTCCAATGAACAAAAATAAATCAAACTAAATTAAAACCCAAGTTAGCCTTTTTGACCTACATCCCTGAGCTTAATCAAATTTATTTCCAAATCACTCCAAGCTCAAGTGATCTTCTCATAACCCATTTATATCTTCATATATATTCATAAATATAAATGAAATATAAATTCAAATGACCAAAACCAAACTCAAATCAAATCAAATTCCCAATTTTAGCCCTTTTAGCCCAACTTTTGAACTTGGCTAAATGAAACCCAAATCAACTCAAAACTCTTGGATTTCTTTATGATTCAATCATTCCTTCAATCATTGATCCAAATATAAACATAGACCACCATTATCAAACCAAATCTAAGTCAACTGAAATCAAGCCCAAGTTAACCTCTTTGGATTGAAATTGTTGTATAAACCAAAACCCACTTGACTCCAAACCAATTGCAATTGGATTTATATTTCAATCCTAGGCACATATGTGAGTTCAACTAAACTTGAATCAAACCTTCATCAAGCCAATTGACCCATTTAGGCTCACTTGACCTAAAGTGACCTAAAAGACCTTTTTTAACCAAGTTCTAATCCAACCCAAATTGTATTGAACTAAACCCATATAAACTTCAATCATGATCAACAATCATCATGGGGTGATCAATCACCTTGAATTAGGTCAAACCACGTCAAACTTAGTCTTTGACTAAGTCAATATTTCTCCCAAATGAAACCCAAACTAG
Source organism: Cymbidium sinense (assembly GCA_021442155.1). Taxonomy (NCBI): domain Eukaryota; kingdom Viridiplantae; phylum Streptophyta; class Magnoliopsida; order Asparagales; family Orchidaceae; genus Cymbidium; species Cymbidium sinense. Next base: position 268,627,228 of record CM038215.1, read on the forward strand.
CCAAAATTCATCATATGCCAAATTGATTGAAACCATTGACTCAAACCAATTTATAATCAATGATTGAATATGACCAAACCATCAATTGAGCCAAACCAAGCCTAATTGGCCACTTGACCTAAGTTGACCGAAATTGGCCTAAAAAGCCAAAATGGGTCAAATCATGATTTAAACCAAATTGATTGCAACCAATGGTTCAAGTTCATTCCTAATCACTTATTGAACTTGACCAAAGCCATGATTGAGCTCAAGTTGACCAATTAGTCAACTTGACCCAACCTAGCCCAAATTGACTTAAAATGTTAAATTGACTAAAATTCAAATTAATTCTAAATTAAACCAAACCAAAGCCTACAATCATTTTTAACCAACCAATTGAACTTGACTCGACACCTAACCCAACTTAATTTGGTCAAATTGGTCAAATTGTCAACTTGACCAATTTGACCCTTTTGAATCCAAATGACTCAAATCCAAACCTAGGCCAAACCAATCCAAATTAATTGAACCAAAATACCCCAAATTATCATGTGAACCTAACCCAAGCCTATGTTTGATCCAATTTGACCAATTGGTCAACCCAACCCAACCTAAGCCAAATGAAACCCATTTGACCAATCCAAGCCAAACCACTCAAATCCAACTTAAGGGATCTTGTGGGCTAACCTAACTTAGCTTAAACTCACCCTAGGTCAGCCTAAGACCACCCCAAAAGCCAAGTAGCCCCCACCAAGGGGATTATCCATCAAACCATAGGATTTAAACCTTAAAACCATTGGATCCAAGCCAAAGTCAACTTTCCCATCCCCATGGCAGCTCATTAGCACTCCATGGAACCATCTCTTGACCCACCTAGCCAACCTAACTCACCGTAGGTCGGCCAAGGATGTTTGGGAGGTGAGTTGACTCACCTCCAACCCAAACTGAGCACCTAATGGATCCAAACCATTGCATCTTTGGCACAATGGATCCATGGAAGCCTCCCATTACTTCTCCCATCCCCGGCATGCGGCCTGACCCTGATGAAGAGAATTCTGGTGGCTGGATGGCGATGAGCTAGTGCAAAATGTGTGCATGCTACCATCCATCCATGATGGGCAATTGAGGGGTATACCCCCTCAATTCGAGCGGCAAACACATAGAATTGAATCGTGTGAGTCCCTAAGCCCATTCAGAAACCCCTCAAAGAATTTTCAAGGATCCCCAAACCCTCCTCGATTGGCATCCCTGTCCTCCGAGCAAGATCGAAATAAGACACCACCCATTCAAGGAATACTCCCTCTCCACTAAAGCAAATCCAAATTCCTTTTAGCCACACCAATACCACACTTCATCGAGCACAACCGAACCAATTCCCAAGCTCCCAAGTGGTCGGAGGTGTGAGTGCAATCGGAGTCGAATCCTTCACGTGCGTGGATTGGTCAACCGAGCCTTTCACACTAAATCAAGCTCAAAGCTCTTCAACAGGGCCTCGCCTCAACTAGGCAAAGCTACCTTCGGCGTTGCACCACCAGACATTAGCTCTGGTGAGATAATTTTACTAACCGAGCCTTGTTTGGAAAAGTGGGTTGGTCTTTTGTGAAGTAAATTCGAATTTTATGGAAAATTAACCATTGTATATGTGTGTCTCCCTTCCCCGAAGGTGTGGGAAGAATTTGGAGATAATCTGAGCTCAAATCGAGCGAAGGAAGATGGATGACATCCGTCTTTCATCGTTTGCGAACAGGATAGATCATGAGTCATCCATCCCGCATCATTGGGATAAATGACTCTGATGAAATCCTACGGTAGAGCCTTTGATTTATTTCATGGATCGAATCATGGCCATCCGAAATTAGATCGGACGATCCACAGAGAAAGTGCATCTGTCATCGGCTGAGTCAACATGTGGATGTGACTACTTAAATAGCCAATCCCATCATGCCACATGGAAAGCGCACTGTGTCAGCCGCCACATGGCCCGACAAGATTAAAGCTTTAATTAGGGCTAATTAATTAGTTTTTAATCCTAAAACTTTCTAAAATCATAACTAATTGTAGAAAAATCCATAAAATACAAACTCAGGCTTATTTTGAAGATATTTCAGAGCAAAATCTAAAAAAATTATGATTAATTAATTTTGAGGAGTGATTTTAGCTTAATTAGGGTTTTATAAAAAAATTTAATTAGCTTAATTACACCTAAATTAAGCACTTAATTAATCTCAAATTTTTTGTGGATGTTTAGAGGGATGACCTCTACCTCCCCCATTTTTCTAGGATTTAATTATTGCTTAATTAGGAAAATTACTTGATTAAGCTCTAATCGCTCTCTTAATTCAATTAATCATAATTAATAAATGAACATTAACTTAATCAATCATTTAAATATAATCACCTCTATTGAACAGTACGATAACTTAGGGGATGTGATTGGAGAGACTTTTCCGAATTCATTTCCTAGGCTTTCTTTACCTTAAAAAGATAAATTAATTAATGGTTAATGGAATGATTAATTGATTAATTAAGTGATTAATCTTCAACTAAGGAAATCAAAATCTAATTGGGTGTTTAAATGATTTAGGGATTTGGGGCCTTTCCCATGATCCTTTCCCCTAACTTAATTTCATCATTCAAATTAAAACATAAGCAAAGTGTTTAATCAATTAAATAAAGGCTTAATGAAATTAAAATTAAGAATCAATTCATCCACACCTAAGCAACCTTTAATTGATTTTGGGTAGCCCTTTGGGTGTTCAATAACCCAAGATGAGAGATATTGAAATTATGGTTGGCTCACATGTGCGAGAAAATCATAAAAATAATTAAGTGAGATCCCTTAAGCTTAATTAACTATTAATCATAAGCCAATTACATTAGGCCCATTTCATTTCTTAGGAGCATTGCAAATTACTTTTCATGTGGTTGCATATCATATCACTTATTATTACTTAGTTAATTAACTTAAGGTGATATAGGTAAGGGTTAATTAATTTATTTAATTCATACCTTAACTTAATTAAAACATAAAATCAACTTAAATATTCTTCATTAAACCAAATTAATTCACACATGGAGAATTGAGCTAGGATTAGCAAACTTCTCTCATATTTCTTAAATCAAATCAAACTTAAAGTTAAAAATGTCTTTAAAGAATTTTGGTTTATTTTAAATAGCCTTATTTACTATGATTATCCTTAGGAATTAATTAGGGGAGAATGAAATCATGTGGTTACCTTCGTTTATTTCTTTCCAATCATGCTAAATATTGCTTGTCATATGAAATCATGCATTCATTTCTTTTATTAATTAAGTAAATAAAATGTTTCCTTTTATGTCAAATTGCATGTGTTGACTTAAATTAAATATGTGTGGCTATTATCACTATTAAATCAAAAGTTATTTCCAAAATATATAAATCAATTATTATAAATAAAGTAATGTTAATTACAAATACCTCTAAGCTTGTATGTGATAATAGTATAAGATGTGTAATATGAAGTTCTCTTTTCATATCTTAACATGGATTCACATAGGATTTGCAAGTGTATAGTTCATTTGAAAAGAACACAACGTTTGCCTAAATCTATTTCTATGCATCTCCATATTAAGACGTAGGAAGACTTTCATATCACATATGTAAATTATACAACTAAATCAAACATAATTTCTTGCATGATTCCTTATCCAAGTGATTCTTTTTTGTACATTCATATGTATTTAAGAAAAGTGATATATTAGTCTGGATATCCCAGAACTGTGAGGCTTTAAGCAGCCCTAAGTAGGTCTTGTACCTTACGCCCCTGGTGTAGAAAATAATGGCACCGTACTCACTTAGAACTCTTATACATATGTATGTATAATGTGGCCAATGAATAATAATCATAAATCAAATAAATCAAACATAACTTTTGCATGGGTTTTCCTATCCTTATAGTTGTCCATACATCTAAATGTATCTAAGAAAAGTGGTATATTAGGGTGGACATCCTGGGGCTATGAGGCTTTAAGTAGCTCTAAATAGGTCTTGTATCTTACGCCCCTGGTGTAGAAAATAATGTCGACATACTCACTTAAAACTTTTATACATGTGAATATGTATCTAGCTAATGGATGAAAAATTCCTCTTTTCTATGTAATAAAGACATGCATTCATAATTCAATCAATAAATGAAATATTTAAATTCAAAATATATTTCTTTGCATTCATCATCAAAGTATGCTAATATTTACATTGCATGTATTATGCTTAGGATTATTCATATGCATGATATACATGATGGAAAGAAATGAATGAATGTGCGTTATGTGATAATAATCCATTCTTATTAATCTAAAGATGCATTTCTTATTGAATAGGATTATTTAGAGCAAACCTGAACTTAGGGTTAATTAAAACACATAATAAGCCATTCATTAAAGAAAACTAAGCTAATTAACTTACGTTAGAAATGACTTAAGATAGGGATAAAAGAGAGATTCCCTCTCTTTCTTCTCTTTATAATACTTAGTTGCTAAGTGCAGGCTATATGAAATAAATGAAAATATTAAGTAAAATCTTCAAATCAATTAAACCACTTAAAGAAATATCAATCCTTTATAGATTAAATCCCCCACACTTAGTAAATCATAACCCTAAAGTCAAGTTAGGACATACCATATAAGCCTTAGCGCATACACATTAGATTAAGTCACCATTTCTAGCTTTATGTTAGGACGGTGCATGGTTTGGTGTATGTTTGGTTTTATGATGTATTATTTTAGATTGGATGTTAGGGTGTATGTGCGTAGTATGGATGTTAGGCCGACATTAGCCTAATCATATTTTTATGCAAAGGGTCATGCTTAAGGGGCCGCTATAATAATATATATATATTTTTTTGTTATGCTTAGCAAGCATAACCCAAGTTAGGTAGTTGTGTGGGTGCTAAGTCAAAATCATTTATATAACTACTTGGGTTATATGGTGTGTTTAGCTAATGCTTGTTTTGCAAGTGTAGCTAGATTTACTTTCCTTCTCTCTTAATGTAATTTTTGCATTAGGATCAGGATAAGTGTTATGGGGGGATTAGGATGAGTGTTGGTTATAAGACCAAGTCTTATACACCATGTGATGACTTTGGAGCAAACAACATCCCAATCAAACCAAAAGAAAGAGAGAAATAGAGCATAGTAAAATGAAGAAATGAAAGATAAAGAGTGAAGAATGGAGGATGAAGAATAAAGACCTCCCCCCCCATAACAAGATAATGGTTGGCATCGTCGATTGGACCCATTGTGATGAATCCTAGTCCTGGTCTTGATTGAGAATATCTGCTTTGATAGTCCCATAACATTTCAAAGTAATTTGACCTGTGTTTAGACAAAATATGTGGGATTAATTCCTTCTTTGCTAAGTTAAGAACAGAAGGAGAATACCAATCAAAAAGCAATTATATTAAATCTTTATATGAATCATCCTCAAGAGTTCTACATCAGCTTCTTGACTTGAGGATGATGCTCCCAACAAAAATCTCTTTGGCTTAATATCTACGGATGACTTGGGGGCCCCCTTAACTATTAAACCTTCAACTTCTTAGGAAGAAAGTGAGGTTAGAGCTAAGGTTCCCAACTACTGCCTAATTATTCTACAAAATATTGACTCAGATACATTCATGCTTTGCTTAGAGGCATGATCTTCGTCACTGTATGGCTCGAATATCACCTCTAGAGGGACCCACTGAAAAAGGTTGGTCGACATGCTAACCACATAAGACTCATCCTCTGAACTAGATTCTAAGTCTATGTGAATAGCAAGGGTACTCTTGTGAGTCAAAACATAGCTTCTATAGGGTGGCCAATAGGGAGGAGGTCTTCCACCTCTAGAGCTGCCTCTGGATTTGCCTCTTCCTCTACCTGGTGGGGGTCAAGTTATCCTACCCATGTGTTCATATGGAGGAACAAACTGTGGGCGGAATCCAATGTCAGGCTCTACTTCTTCCTCGATGTTTGATTTTTGCTCATTTGTATTCTCATTTTCTTTTCCTTTTTTCTTTTCTTTTTCATTTTATTTTTCTTTTTATTCTTTTTCTTTTGTTTCATTTTCTTTTATTTTTGAACATTCACCAAGTTTGTGAGAATAGACTTTTTGATTTGAAGGAACATAGTAGGCTGCGTCCTCATATATTTTGATCTCTCTAACTAAGAATGACTTCAAGTCTCCTTTGACATAATACTCGATTCCACCTCTTCAAAATTTGATGCACTGATGTAAAGAGGATGGAACCATGTTGTTTTCTTATATCCAAGGCCTACCAAGCAAAGCAGTGAAAGATGTGTCTGAATCGATTATGTAGAAGTCGGCTTCTGTTTTCTATTCATCCATCTCTAATGGCAACACTATAGAGCCTAAAGCCCTTTCACCTTGCTCATTAAATCCTCTCAACATCATCTAATCTCCTTGGAGTTTGAAGATGTCAACCCTTAAGTAGGAAAGGGTCTTTAGACTTATAATGTTCACTGATGCACCTGGATCAACTAGCACCCTAGAGAGTCTGAATCTACCAATGTCCATTGTGATGTAGAGGGGACGATTGTGCTCAGTTGTCCCCAAAAAGTGGTCTTCATCGGTGAATGTAACTCCATGAGCTTCTCTTGAATAATATGCCTCCTCCACCTACCGAAGCTAAGCATATTTCTAGATCAAGAAGGGCTTTGATCAATGACTCCCTCATCTCTTTGGATAAGACAAGGGGATCATATACACTTAGATTAGCTGAAAACTTTCTTAAGTGAGTGAGGACATTGTAGTCAACTCTGTGCTGGTCCTCCACAAGCATATCCATAGGTGGAGCATCCTGTGGAGTGGCTTATTGATCACTAGAACCAATGACTTGTTTGCCCTTATCTTGAGGTGCTACCCTAGGAGGTAAAACTTTGCTACTATGGAGGTTGACTTCAGTGACTTCGTGAGATGATTTAATGGAAAGTTCTACTTGCTCATCAAGTTCACCTACAGCTTCTCCTATGGGATCATTAGAGTTGGATGACTCTAAATCAATCTCAATGGGCGAACCCGAGTGATTTAGGAATGGAAAATCCATTTCTAAATCAGAAGAAGAGGAGTGATCAGAACTAAAGTTATTATTGATTATACTTAGAGAGCTATCTAAAGAAATAAACTTGGGAAGTTCATCAGAAGTGACACAGATGTAACCAGAATAAGCTTGCTTCATTGATTTCTTAGAGATGGCGTGGTAAATAAAAAATCAAAGTAAGTGGTGAGGGATTTGGCATCCCTCATACACACAATTAGAAAAAGAGCTGGTTGGAGGAACTGTAGCTGAACTATGGAAGGAGTCCTGGACTCGATCGATGGTTATGCTACTATGCTATCCTGGGCAAGTGGAGGTTATCGCTACTGCTGCTGGGCTTCTACCTTCTTTAAGTTGTCCTTAGCAACTTGCAAACCTTCTTTAGAGTTGAAGGTTTGGGCTGCTTCAGGAACCTACAAGGTAACTTTTAGAGATGATTTTCTTGGAGGTTCGGGATAAAGAGATATCTCAACCTTCTTATGTCTTAAGAAGATCGGCTGTATCCCCAAGGATTACCCTAACAGAACTAGAGGATTATTCTAGTAGATTTTCCTTAGGGATGACAATAACACCTAACTTGTAGCTATGCTCGAGCCAGTCCTTAAAGGTAAAGCAATCTTCTAAGACATGTCCTAACATGCAGTGGTTGGGGCAATAGTTTGGATCGTGACTTGCCCACTTCCTCCGGCCTCCTAGGCTCTGGTAACTGGAAATCAGGCTTCTTTAAGAGATTCTTAAAGACCTTCTTGACTACCTCCCTCTTGAATGAATATGGTTTATTCAATTTATTGATAAGAGTAGGTAAATGATAGCTACCTGGTGGCGAGTAGGAATACTACTGATGATGATGCTGATGAGGATACTGCTGAGGATATTATTGAGGATGCGGTAGTGGAGTCCGCTATGGCAACTGAGGTGGCCAGTATGACGGTTGATGTGGTGGCAGAGGAGGTGGTAGAGAAGATTGCTGAGCTTGAGGCCTATCTGACTAGACCCTAACTGGATGCTTCCTCTTATCAACTGTTGTGGCTGCCCCTGGCTTCTTCTCAAATGCCTTCTAAGGTTTGAGCTTGGCTGTTTGATCATGAAAATGTATCTATTTGGCTTCTTCTTGTAGACTAGCTGCCTTGTTGATTAGCTTCTTGAAGGTTTTGATTCTAAACCCCTTAAGCATGAAAGTAATCGAGCCATGGATATTCTTGAGTAGAATCTCAATGGTGTGCTATTCAAAAAATTGCAGTTCACATTTCATACTCAAGTTTCTCCACCTGAGAATGTAATCGACAATGGACTCATTTGGATTTTGATTGGTCATAATGAGGTCGCCTACAGTAACCCTTTACTGAGCTCCAGCAAAACTCTTGATGAAGAGGTGCTCTAACTCAGCAAATATCTTTACCGAACCATTGGGCAGTTCAGCATACCAATCAAGCACAACACCCGCTAGACTACTAACGAACAATATGAAAAGAAGAGTGTCATTGCCTCCAGTATTGCAATAGCCGGTCCTGAAGTGTGCAATGTGCTGGTGAGGATTCCCACAGCCATCAAAGATTTTGAAGGAAGGAGGCACAAAACCCTTAGGGTATTGGACAACATCAAATTCCTCTGGGTAAAGTCTACCCTTTGGAACGGATGAGCCACCTCGGGCTTGCGCCAACGCATCCCTCACCTGCAGTTCCACCATGTTTTTAATGTCTTTCTCATAGTGCTATCCACCACCTTCTTATGCAAGCTACCACTGTCCTGATCTACTGGAGAAGTACTCTTGGGCTGATCTAGGACATGTGCTAACTCGGGATGATCTATCTCTATTGGTATATGCTGCGGGACCGAGGCCTAATTTTGAAGTGCATGGAGAGCTGCTAACAAGTCTTCCATCCTCTTGTTCATCCAGTTGATCTGATCATCCTTCTATTCAAGCTGATGATAGAGGTGTTGGGTTGAATGGATGGCATCATCTTCTTCAACTACAACACCTTCCTAACTATGCTGATCTCTTTGGAGGGAGCTCCTAGTATTGACTATGTGGACCTCGGTTGAATACTCATCAGAATCAAAGGTCACCCTCTCATTCTCCAAGTATGTGCGATCACTGCCTAAGAGTTCCCTCTTTTCGGCAAAGTATTGTGCTAAAATGTTATCTATGGAGTGATCTAATTGTGTTAATACAAACACATGCTGCTGACCAGTAGAGGGATTGTGCTCACTGATGGATATACATCTAACACTGCCTTCCACTGGAGTGCTATCTCTGGGAGGTTCATTCTCATTGGAAGAGATATGCCCATGGCTGCTCATTGGAAGAGATATGCCCATGGCTGCTCGTTGGTGGAGTGGTGTCCCTAGGGTGATCCACTACCATGGGAACTGTAAAAGTGTCACCTTTCCACAGCTACCACCGATGATGGTGGTGGTGATGCACCACGATTTGGGTTGCCAACCATGCCGGTAGAGGGTCAAGCAGGGGAGCTCAATCTCACTTCAATAGGTGGGATGGAGGGAGCGGGATCCTTGGGCCATAGATGGATCACCAGAGGGGAAGGTCTCTCCCTAGATGGGGGCTTTTGAATCTTGGCGGAAGTGGTGGATGTTGTGAGCTGTACGGGTGATGGTGGATGATGAGGGGAGTGGTGTGAAGGCAACATCGACTGCCCCTCAATGGGATATCTATGCTTGTGGTGGGTAGCATGGGTAAGAACAATATTATCTCAATGATTAGCCCTAACGGGAGGATGATCAAGAAAATCCATCAGAGAAAAGGCTACCGACTACCTAGTATACCTCTGTCGCTCTCTCATCTCTGCCTGAATAGATGCTCGAGCCTCCATGGGTCTCTCCCTATGGATCTAACCCTAACACTCCTAGGGATTAATGATCGCAAATCAAACAAGGTACTAGACTCTGAGTGTCCGTATGCTCTGCCAACCTAGTGTAGGATAGTCCTAAGCCAGTCATAGGGCCTCTTGTGCTCCCTATCCGATGTCTCATAATATGCTGATGGTGGAGGAGAAGTGGCAATCCTCTGGTAATCTTCCTCTCTGTTTGAGGCCAAGAGGGGGTGGAACTTGTTGCTGGTTAGAAGTGGAGAGACCTCTCGGGGAGAACCCTCCTCGGCTAAATGGGATGTAGCCTCAAGCTCTCTGACTGCTCGCTCATGCTCCCGCTTAATCTTTCAATTTTTATTATGGTGGTGAGTATGAGTGAACAAAGCAGAGCAGGAATTAGTACCTACCTCGAAAGTGGAGGAGACTATCTCAGAGGCTAAGATAGTATTCCCCTTCGGGGTGACCATCGAGGAGGTAGTACCTCTGGCTAGAGCAATGGTAGGGATGACTAGACGGGTAGGCACTAAAACTATCACAGAATGGGGCATAGGAACTATTGCAGCCTTCCTCTTCAATGAAGGGTACTCAAAATTAGAGGACATGTTAATGCGGATGACTGGCTTCTGCCCAGCCACCTCATCCTGATTGATGGTAGTGAGGGTCGCCCCCTCCTAGGTAACACGTGCTCCCTTGAATCCTCAGCCAAAAAAAAACCAGGTGGGTGGAGTTGGTCTTGGGGAGGCTAGCCCGATCCAAGGCCAAATCAATCCTAAAGGGGTAAGTAAAAATGAACTTCTGTGAAGCCATGTGTACTGACTGCAAAAAACCAACTATACTGACCAGTTTGCACTGCATCTCTGCATGTGTTGAAATGTAATCTGAGTCAGATTTTTTGCTTTAATATTAATTCCAAGAGAGTAATATAGATTTGTAATTTTGAACCCATACTCAACAATTCAAATATATTAAGTGGGATTCATTGGAGAAATTTTGATATTGAGAAGAGTATTTTTCATTTGATTTTAATTTTAGAACCCATACCCAACCAATTTAAGTAGGTTGGGTGGGGTTCATGAATTTGAGGAGAGATTTTCTTAGAGATATTTGTATTTTATGTATCTTGTTTGAAAATATTGATGATTTGAGAGAACCTCTACTTAGCAAATTTGAGTATGCTAAGAAGAGGTTGTGATTGTGTGCTTGAAATTTTTTTTGTGAAATACCTTTTGCTTATGATGAGTGAAATGTTAATTTAAAAATGGGGTTTCTTACTTAACAAATTTGATATGTCAAGTAGAAGCCACATGTGTTTGATTTATGTTTGAAAATGGGACTTTCTCTTAACAAATTTGGTATGTTAAATGAAAGCCAAATGTGATTAATATATGTTTTGCTTTTCTTTGAAAATGGGACTCTCACTTAAAAAATTTGATATGTTAAGTGAAAGCCTAAGTGTGATGCGATTTATGTTTTGGTTTTCTTTGAAAATGGGACTCTCACTTAACAAATTTGGTATGTTAAGTGAAAGTCCAAATGTGATGTGATTTAAAAAAAAAGAGATTCTTACTTCACAAATTTGGCGTGTTAAGTAGGAATCAAATGTGTATTGAAAATGAGACTCTCACTTAACAAATTTGGTATGTTAAGTGAAAGTCAAATGTGATTGATATATGTTTTGAAAATGGGACTCCCACTTAACAAATTTGGTATGTTAAGTGAAAGTCAAATGTGACATGGAAATGAGACCCTCACTTAATAAATTTGGTGTGTTAAGTGGGGAGTCAGATATGTCATAAAAATGAGATTCTCACTTAACAAATTTGATATGTTAAGTGAAATCAAATATGATTTATGAAAATGAGACTCTCACTTAGCAAGTTTTATATGTTAAGTGAAGTCAAATGTATCATGGAAATAATATTCTCACTTAACAATTTTAATATGTTAAGCGATAATTAAATGCATATGATAGTGAGATTCTGACTTAACAACTTTGATATGTTAAGTGTAATCAAATATGATATGAAAAATAAGATTCTCACTTAACAACTTTGTTATGTTAAGTGGGAATCAAATGCAACATGAAAATAAGATTCTCACTTAACAACCTTGACATGCTAAGTGGGAATCAAATGCGTATGAAAATGAGATTCTCACTTAACAACTTTGATATGTTTAAGTGGGAATCAAATGTATTTGAAGTGCTCTTCGTCTCTCTCTTTTTTTTTGAAAGAGAGGAGAATTCTTTGTTTAACAAATGTGGCATATCAAATAAGATTCTAAAATAGAGGTAAAATTTATTTAACAAACCTTAAGCATGTTAAATAAATTTCAATGTTATGTTTTGATTCCAAGTATGTGATTTCTTGATTTTGAAAAGAGAAAAACTTCCACTCTAGCATATGGGAAATATATTGAGTGGAGTTTCAATTTTATGTTATGATTTGAAAATAAAATCTTCATTCAACAAATTTGAGTATGTTGAATGAAGGTGACTATTTTCAAAAAAAAAGTGCTTCTGGAAAGTGTCATTTTGTGAAAGAATTTATTTTCTTAAATTTTATGATGAACCTCACCTCACCAAGCTAGTGGTAAGGAGGTCCTAGATTTATTATCTCTTCCTTCATTGATAAATTTTGTTTTTTCGCCTATTGGGGAGCCTAATAGGGGTTTCAAGACCTACACGGAGTGACGTCCTAAAACCTAAAGGATGTTGGCTAACTTTGCTTAAGAATGAAATAAGCTAAGTGTCAACGGAAAGAAAGATAGTCTTGGGCTTACATAAAATGCAAGTCCACTATCGATGCATGGAGACAACAATTGTCTACTAGACATGGAGAGAGAAACTAATCCCCAGCAAAGTTGATGAACTTAAAGAGATCAACTTAGGAACTGAAGACAATCCACGTCCGACATAGCTCCTTATTGAATGAAGAAGAAACTAATGACTTTGTTAAGATATTAGCTGAGTTTAAGGACTACTTCGCATAGAATTATGAAGAAATATCTAGTTTATCTCTTAATGTAGCAGTCCAAAAACTAGCAATAAAACCTAATGCTAACCCTGTAAAGCAAGTTGCTAGACGCATGTGATTAGACATTGAATAATAAGTCACTTCTGAAATCAAGAAACTGATTGATGATGGATTTATCAGGGAAGAAAAATATCCTATCTGGTTGGCCAGTGCTATCTTAGTTAAGAAAAAGAATGGCCAAATTTGCATATGCATCAATTTTAGGGATCTAAATATGACATGTCCTAAGGATGAATTTCCACTTCCTATACCAGAGCTAATGGTGGACATTGCCTCATCTCATGCAGTATTCTCCTTTATGGATGGGTCATCTAGCTACAATCAAATCAAGATGGCCTCTGAGGATGAAAGAAACACTGATTTTTGAACTCCGATCAGAATCTTTTACTATAAGGTCATGCCTTTCTACCTTAAAAATGTCGATGCTACATACCAGCGGGCCATGACTCGGATCTTCAATGAACTCAATCATCATCAAGTTGAATGCTATGTTGATGATCTTGTAGTCAAAAGCAAAGAAAAGGAAGACCATCTCTTCGACTTGAGAGTAATTTTCAAATGGTTAAGATAATTTAACCTCAAAATAAATCCCCTCAAGTGTGCATTCAGAGTAGCTTCAGGAAAATTTCTTGGGTTTGTTGTCTGACACCAAAGAATAGAGATTGATCCAAAGAACATCAAGGCTATCCTAGAAATGTCACCCCTTAAAAATCTAACTCAACTCAGATCATTCCAAGGGCAGTTGGTGTATCTAAGATGCTTCATATCCAACCTATTAGAAATATGCCAATCATTCTCAGCACTTGTCAAAAAGGATGCCAAGTTCAAGTGGGATGACAAGTGTTAGAATGCCTTTGAAGACATCAAGCACTATCTGATGATGCTGTCAGTTTTAGCATCCCCTATCATAGGCAAGCCATTGATCCTCTACATCATTGCATTAGAAGACTCCATTGGTGCTTTGTTGGCTCAAACCAATGACGAAGAGAAAGAAAATACTCTCTACTATCTCAGTCATTATCTAATCCCTGCTGAGGGAAACTACCCACCTATTGAGAAGCACTGCCTAGCTTTAATCTTTAATCTTTACATCCTAAAATCTATGACATTACATGCTTTCTCATAAGGTGCATTTGATCTCTAGGATCAATCCACTGAAATATCTCATGACATGGCCAATGTTATCTAGATGGTTGGCACGATGGTCTATGATTTTGTCACAGTTCAATATCACATTCGTACCCCTTCGTGCGGTGAAAGGATAGGCACTAGCAAATTCTTAGCAATACACCCACTTCTTGCTGATTCTCCGCTTAATGATGACTCCCCGATGAACAAATCATGAACTTAGGAGACACTAGCATTCACCGTTGGGAGATGTATTTTGATGGTGCAGCTTCCTTTCAAAAAAGAGAAGAACCACGATCTACTCTTCCAAGAAAGCCAAGGGTAGGAAAAGTTCTCCTAAACCCAGACCATGATGTGATGAGATTCTCATATCATCTGTGCAACCCATGCACCAACAACGAAGCTGAATATGAGGCTCTGATTGCTAGTCTAGAGTTAGACATTACACTATGCATCTAGAGCATCAACATCTTCAAGGATTCTCAGTTATTCATCAACCAAATCATTTGGTCCTACAAAGTTCTAAAACCTAAGCTCCATCATTACCATAAGTAGACCATGGAGTTGTTGGCCCAAATCTTAGAGGTTACCATCTACAAGATTCCTCGATGAGAAAATATAGTAGTAGGTGCATTAGCCAAGCCTGCTAAAGAGTTGGCATGTTCGAAAGATGAGTCCATTCCAAAATAGACAAGTCCTATCCCTTATTGATGTTGAACTCATTGAGAGATTCTCTCTTGAATGGGAGGTTTCCATTTCTAGAAAGGATGAGGAGTCAGATTGGAGGCAACCATTCATGGATTATCTACATATTGGAAAACTACCTCAAGAGAAATCACTAGCACATTAGGTGAAGCAGAGAGCCCTTTCCTATGCTCTCATAAGCGGCACCTTGTACAAGTGATATTTTGATCATATGTGGTTATGTTGTCTAGACGATCATGAAGCCCGTAGGATTGTGACTGAGGTACACTCAAATTTATGTGGAGCATCTGAAGATGAAAGCCAAGATCAAGAGACTAAGATACTATTAGCCTTCAATAATCATTGATTGCATGGACGTAGCTAAGAGATGCCACCAATGTGAGGTACATAGTGTGGTCCTACATCAATCACCCAACATCCTACATCCTACATTGGCCTCATGGCCATTTGAGTGTTGGGGTACTGACATAGTAGGTCCGATCGATCCTCCTTCTTCCAAGGGTCACTGGTTCATTCTAGTTGCCACTGACTACTTTTCCAAGTGGGCAGAGACAATCCTAC
Organism: Cymbidium sinense; assembly: GCA_021442155.1. Taxonomy (NCBI): domain Eukaryota; kingdom Viridiplantae; phylum Streptophyta; class Magnoliopsida; order Asparagales; family Orchidaceae; genus Cymbidium; species Cymbidium sinense. The sequence continues at coordinate 268,642,537 of CM038215.1, forward strand.
TTAGAGAGGTCATAGCTCAGCATGTGCTCCAATTTTTCAAGAACCATATCGTATATAGGTTCAGGGTGCCTCAATGAATTATATCTGATAATGATACTGCATTCAAGAGCATTAAAATCAATAGCTTTGCCCCAAAACATAACATAGATTGGAGATATTATCCTATCTATTACCTGAGAGCAAACGGTCTAGTAGAAGCAGTCAACAAAACTCTCATTCAAATATTAAAGAAGACACTCAATGGCAACAACCGATAGTGGCATGAGTAGTTAGTTGAAGCATTGTGGGCTTACCACACCACATACATAACTCCAACTCAATCTACCCCATTCTCCTTAGTGTATGGGTCTAAAGCCGCTCTACCATGAGAAGTCCAACTCCCATCATTAAGGATACTTGAGAGTAGTAAGATCACAACGGAGCAGAATGCCAAGCTGCGATTGGAAGAGCTCGAAGGTTCGGAAGAGAGACGCCTCTGAGCATGCCAGAACCTCGAGTTGTACAAAGCCAAAATGATTCAAACTCAGAATAAGGTGGTCAATCCTAGAGCTTTTCAAGTAGGAGAGCTTGTTTTAATTCTAAGGAGATCAATTGTTGCCCTTCTAAAGATGGGAGGCAGGTTTGAACCCACTTGGGAAGGCCTTTTTTCCATAGAGAAGGCCTACCCAGGAAAGGTGAGCACCCGATACTTCTAATCAACAGGCTCTACTTAAAGAAATACTATCCATAAATCTTGTTTGAAAATAATCATCAATAAAAAAATTTTCATATCAAATTCCATCTCTTCTGTATTAAAAATATCTTTCACTTGTGAATCCTCCATGACATGTTTAGGGTAGGTGTAAGAGAACCCAAGCAACATCCCATCCCTCCATAACACAAACACAAACTATGAACGATCCTCCAGTGCTATTAGGTCAGGTGTAAGAAAGCCCAAGTGGCATTCTATTTTGACTTGTACAACTAAGTTAGGTGTAAGAGAACTTGAGCGACATCATTTCTTGGTGGAGTCAGAATTACCCCTGCGACACCATTTCATCCATTCTTCTATGTGTTTAGGGTAGGTGTAAGAGAACCCAAGTGGCATTCTATTCCCTCTTTCACAAACAAATAAACACATATTTTGTCTCGAGCTATTTTGATGTAGGAGCATGCCCTTGGTGGCACTCATTAGCTGCTCTAGGTTAGGCTGATATGCTACCTTGTTAGTGTGTCACCCCTATGATCACTCGTCTGGATGTGAGTCCTTTTCTTCCCCGACTTGACCATTGCAAACCAATGAGCTCCTTGCTTTTGGTAGCCACCGCACTAGTAAGCTACCCCATGTTGACTTTATTTAAGAGAGGAAGCACACACTTTCTTCTTGGACTAGCCATCATGCACTAAATAGGTCGAGTATATTTGAGATTTAGGATAAGTCGCCCAGTGGCTCCTTTCCTTTTAACTACTTCAAGCTTAGGTCTAGCCCTTACATAGAACTCCTCGCTTAGTAGTTGTCCTAGGTTAGATAGCCCCTATCGAGCCAAAGATAGACTATCCCGACGATCAGTTTTACTTTAGAGAGATGTAAGTCTACACGTCTTTTCTCACCCGAATGGGCACCTTAGTTGGTTGGCTCCATGTGACGATGACCCACCGATGGATACACCACTCCAGGATGTGAGTCCTCGTAGTTTCTCCTTGAGTTGGCCAATACCTATAGGCTTTCGGGTTTTTGATAACGCCCCTAGCGACACCTCCCCTATGGGCACTCTATTTGGATCACATCCTTAGCGACCCCATTTAGACACTACCCTGGTTCTCTTGGATTGGATAGTTCCCCTTTCCTAGTAGCCACCCCTATGGTTGGAGAATTTGTCTTATGGATATACAGATTCTCTCTTGGTCCAGTAAGTCTGAGATAGGACTAGGCTGATATGAGCTCCTTCTCAATGTGGTCCCTTGCAAACCAACAGGGTCCATGATAACATAAAACAAAAAAATATATCTTTGCTTGTGGATTAGGAATTCAAGCCCCCAGTGGTCCCTTTCCCAAGCAGGCATCCTATCTTTAGGGCACTGTCAGCAAAACTCCCTATAGGAATTGCCTGACTACCTTGAGTTGAGGTAAGTCCCTGGGTTGACATTCTCTTAATAGTCACCCTTAGGTTGGATTCAACTTGTTGTGCCACCAACGAGTCACCCTGACGATCATCTTTTCAAAAGATATAAGATTCTTTATTCTTTCCAACACACCACGAAAATTTTAGTTCGATTCAAATTGTTGCATAAGCAACTTTTTGTCCTAGTTGTTCCTTGTGTGGGAGGATGTGAGTTCCATGCTTTCTTCATAACTTGACCATTGCACACTGAAAGGCACCCCCTAGGTTGGTTAGCTCTACCCCATGGCTGGTAGACTATCCCTTTGGATTTGTAAATCTAAGATAGATCTAGGCTGATATTAGCCCCTTCTTAGTGGATCCATCGCACACCAATGAGATTCATCTAATTAAAATAAATGCAATTCAATCAAATGACATTATCCTAGTATAAGTCCCTCATACGCATTCATTCAGTAGTCGCCCCAGATCGTGTTTGATTTGTTGTATCTAGCAAATCACCCCAGCGGTTGTCCCTTGCTCTTGGAGATGTAAGTCCGCTATGCTTTCTCCCTCGCACAGCCATTGCATATCGAAAGGAAACCCCTTAGGTCAGATAGTTCTACAATGTGGCTGGTGGACTACCCTTTTGGATTGGTAAATCTGAGATAGGCTAAGGCCAATATAGCCCCTTCTTGGTGCGGTCCATCGTAAATTGAACGAGTCCATCTCAAAATTTAAACTTAAAATAAACAATCAACCAACTTCTCCCCAGTGAGACATCAATCATCCCAACCTCCCCAGTAGAGTCAATTAAATCTAATTCAAACTTGCATTCCCCAGCTAGTGTACCCTCAAAAGAAATCTCATCAAATCCTTATCCCTAGTGGATAACCTGAACCTGTTTCCCTAATGTAAGATTCATGCATCTATTCCTGGTGGGTTATACATTCTAATCCCCAATGAATACTCTACCTAAATCATATCTTCCATTCAAATCCAAACCCCTTATCCCTAGTGGATAACTTGTACCTGCTTCCCTAGTGGAAGGTTCACATGCTTGATCCCTTAGTGGATCCCTTCTTCCTCTCTTATGCCCTTGGCATGAATGGAGTTGCATTGCACTAAGACCTTGATTCTTTTTACATCTCAAGTTTAGGAGTAGATCATTTTTGTTAGTGCTTGCGATCCTTCGGACATTGTTGATCATCTTGCCAATACATGTGTGCCTTACACCACACCATAAAGCCTTTGACCTTACTTTTGGAGTGAGCTCTCAACTTCCTTATCATAGATCTAGGACTCTTATAGAAACTATGATTTTCTTAGTCTTAAGAAACTTCTAGTGATTAGGTGAACACTTAACCTAACCTTAGAGACTTAGAGGAGTTAGCCATAGGGATAGGTTATGCCTTAGGGATTTAGGAAGACTTACCTACCCTATAGCCCAAACCAAATCCTTGCTTCCTTCTTCCAAATTAAATCTCAAATTCAACTCCAAATTCCAAAATCAAATCCAACTATCAAATTATTAAAACCCATAATTAAATTCAACTATCAAATGATTGAAACCCATGATTAAATTCAAACTCTAAATCCCTTTCTATGTCCTTTGATTTTATCTTATGGACTTAGCCTTAACCAAACTCAAATGAACCCCAATCCAATTGATTTTATCAATTATCAAATTCTATCTCCAATCAAATTCTAAATCAAATCTCAAATTGAATTCCAAATTCTAAAATCAAATCCAACTATCAAATGATTAAAATCCATAATTAAATTCAAACTCCAAATCCCTTCCTAAGCCCTTTGGTTTTATCTTATGGACTTAGCCTTAACCAAATTCAAATCAACCCCAATCCAATTGATTTTTCTCAATTATCAAATTTAATCTCCAATCAAATTCCAAATCATAAACTGAAACCAAACCCAAATCAAATCAATTCCCAAGTCAAGCCCTTTTGACCTACATCCCTATAATTGGTCAAATTTGCTTCAAAATCACTCCAAAATCAAGTGATTTTCTCATAACCCATTTATATCTTCACTTATATTCACAAGTATAAATTAAATTTAAATTCAAAAGGCCAAGCGAAACCCAATTCAAATCAAATTCTCAATTTTAACCCTTTTAGCCAAATTCTTGAACTTGGCTAAATGATACCCAAATCAATTCAAAACTCATGGATTTCATCATGATTCAATCATTCCTACAATCATTGACCCAAATATAAACATAAACCATCATTATCAAACCAAACCAAAGTCAACCCAAGTCAAATCCATGTTGACCCTTTTGGCTTGAAATTGTCATATGAACCAAAAACCCATTTGGCTCAAACCAATTGTAACTAAATTTATATTTCAATCCTAGGCTAATGTGTGAGTTCAACTAAACTTGAATCAATACATGATCAAGCTAACTGACTCATTTAGGTTCACTTGATCAGGACCATCCATCCAAAAATGTGCGGATGGACGGTCCATGATCCGTCACTGAGCTCGCCTGTGGGAGAGGGCATCCGTCCACACTTTAGGGCATGATTCAAGCTCGATTGAGCTTGAATTGACCTCAAAATTTACCCACACCATCTAGGAGAAAGCACAAGTAGATCTAATGACCAATTTTACTTAGGATGAAAATTCTCCTCATGGAGGACCAAACACTTCCTATTCTAGGCTCGGTTTGAAGGCATACCTCATCGGAGGCTATCACCGGCTCTCCCAACAGTTGAGGTAGCTTCATCTAGTAGAGATGAAGCCCTGTTGAATATTTAAGGGCTTGAGGTTGAATGGATCTTTCTATGGACCAAGGTCCTCCATAAATGCTTGTGGCCTTGGTCTAGTTCCCACCTCCCTTGCCTTTGAATCTTGGAAGAAGCTTTGGATGAGTTTGATTAGGTCCTCTGAGGGTGCTTGCAAGAGTAATTGGATTGAAGTTGAGCATTGGATGAGTTGGAAAAATGCTTGAGCCCCCCTATTTTGAGCTTGAAGAAACTAATAAGAGGAGAACTCAAATGACTTAGGGATTGCTTGAGGGAGCTTAGGGAGCTTGCCTTAGGTCTCTCTTAGTCAATCGAGTGTGAATGTGTGTGAATGAAGTGAAATTAGTGGGAGTATATCTCCCCTTAGAAGGATCGAAAGACCGAGCATGACTTTGACATTTTGAATCAATTAGCCTGATTCAATGGGTTATTTTTGGCTATTTGAACTTGTACATGGTTAGTTTTTGGCAGAGGGGGTAGTGGAGAGGTTCCCATGTGCTGATTTTCGGTGGAGGAGTGATTGTCATGTGCTTGAAATGATTGGGTTGGTCAGTTTGGCCATTGGGTTGGGTTTGGCTAACCCAAACCCATTGGATCAAGTGCACCACTCTTACTAGTGTCCATGGAGTCCACTAAGAGGGTGCCAAGTGGCCATGAAGAGGATTTGACTAAATTCCAAGTGAATTTGGCCAAGAATTACCCTTTGACCTAGGCGTAAGATGGTCATTTGGATTTGATTTCATTTTGGGTATGTTTAGTATGCTTAAAAATTGGGTTGGGCAAAGTTTCAATGAATTTGGAATTGATTTGATGTGATTTGGCTCATGTTGACCCATTTAGGTCAAAATGAGTCAACTTGGGTCAAGTTGACCAATTGGTCAAATTAGGTCAAACCAAGGGTTGGGTCAAGTTCATATGACCATTTGAAATATTTTGGTGGCTTTGGATTGATTCAATTTGGTTTAGGTTTGAATTTGGTTCATTTGATTTAATTTAGGTCAAATGGGTCAAGTTGACCAATTTGACCCATTTGACCTATTTGAGCTGGGTCATGGGTAGGTTTAGGTTTGGTTGGTCATATGGAATGGATTGGTACCTTTGTTTCCAATCAATTTTGGTTAAGTTTGAATTGGACTCAATTTGACCCTTTAGGTCAAGTTGGGTTCATAGTCAATTGGGCTTTATTGGGTCTAGTTGGCCAATTGAGGCTTTGGTCAAGTTCAACAAGTGATTTAGACTTAACTTGACCCATTTGTTTCAAACAATTTGGCTTAGATCAAGTTTTGACATATTTTGACTTGGGTCGAGTGGCCAATTGGGTTAGGTTAGGCTCAAATGTTGAGTTGGTCAAGTTCAAACATTGGTTATGAATGAGCTTAGATCAATAATTTCAATCAATTTGGCCTATGGTGAATTTTGGCTATGTTGGGTTTCATTTTGGCTAAGTGTTGATTTGGTCAATGCTTTGGTTTGACTTATTTTGACCAAATTTGATTGATTGATCATCTCATGATGATTGTTGATCATGATGAGAGGTTTAGGTGGGCTTAGTTCAATCCAATTTGGTTAGGATTAAAATTTGGCTCATAAGGGGTACTTTAGGTCACCTTGGGTCAAGTCAGCCTAAGTGGGTCAAATGGCTTAGTCAAAACTTGATTGGAGTTTGATTGAACTTGTATATAAACTTATGATTGAAATATAATCCATTTGCAATTGGTTTGAAGTCAAATGGGTTTTGATTCATTTGACAATCTCAAGTTCAAAGGGTGAACATGAGTTTGATTTTGGCTTGATTTTTGAATTAAGTTTTGGTTAAGTGATTGAAGTTTGTACTTATATTTGGATTTATGATTGAAGGATTGATTGAATCATGAAGAAAAATCAAGAGTTTGGCTTGATTTGAATTTGATTTGGCTAAGTTCAAGAATTTGACTTGAATGGCTTAGGTTGAATTTTGGTTAAATTTGAATTTGACTTTTTGAATTGATTTTTTGGATATTTGAATTTATATTTCATTTATATTTGTGGATATAAATGAGAATATAAATGGGTTATGATAAAAGTTCTTTAATTTGAATTGATTTGGATTTGATTTAGGCTAAGTCCATAAGATAGAATCAAAGTGACTTAGGAAAGATTTTTGGAATTTAGAATTCAATCATGGGTTTCAATCATTTGGAATTGATTCATGATTTGAGAAACTCCATCAAGTTGGAATTGATTTGAGTTTGGTTTGGAATTGATTTGAGTTTAAGATTGATTTGAATTTGGAGTTTGATTTGAATTTTGAAATTTGACTTGAAGGAAGGAAGTGAGAATTTGGTTCAAGCTATAGGGTAGGAAAATTTTTCTAACACCCCTAAGGCATAACCTATTCCTATGGCTAACTCTTCTAAGTCTCTAGGCTTAGGTTAAGTGTTCACCTAATCACTAGAAATGTCTTAAGATTAAGGAAACTCTTAGTGTCTAAGAGAAGTCTTATGCTTAAGATGGAGGGGCTGAGAACTTATCCTAAAAATAAGGTCAACACTTGTTGAAGAAGAGTTTCCTTCAGTCTTTGCTTTCTGCTTCAATAGACTTGTTGAAGGAGTTGAGATTTCACATTTGACATTGATACCAAACTCTGCTTAATGCCTTCTTGAGTAAGGACATCTTTTGTTGGGTTTTGAAAAATGACCTTACGACCAATAGGGATGATCTCCCAGTTTGAGCCACTTGAACTCACCAAGTTGGAGAGATTTGGGGATTTGGATGCTCTTATCTTTGAACTAATGAAGTAGGAGGATCCCTTACTATGGCCTTTGTGGCATGTAGAGTAGGCAGACCTATCAGCGACTCGGCCATATTTGGGCCTCTTGAGCCTGACCTTATACACCCACTTGAGTCATGGACTTGAGCAATTGATGGAAGATTTTATCATTGGGCTAACGAGATGGGGATCTCTTACTACGGCCTTTATGGCATGTTAAGTAAGCAGGCCTGTCAGCGACTTGACCATATTTGGGCATGTTGATCTGACATTTTACACCAACTCGAGCCTTTATATTTGATGTATGAATGAAAGATGTGTTTCCAACTTGTTTTGTAAAAGTTCACAGACTTGAAAATTTTTCTTTTTGGTCAGTAAGACTTTTAAACTTGAGAATTTGAATACATAATTTTGAGTGTGCATATGGGGATCTCGACACTAGGCACGATGTCAACCAAAAGAGAAAAATAAGGCCCCCTATCTCACAGGGAAAGCCTGACATTTTACTATAAAATTAAAAAAAATGCCTCGTGTCTGACAGGGGTTTTTTTTAATTTAATTTGAAAATGTGTTCTTATGTTCCATGAGAATTTCTAAGTAAAACTTACATATGTGATTGACAATGAGAATTTCAAGTATAAAATTTATTTGATTACACTTTTATGTGTAATATTTTTTTAAATATCGAGCATTGATTGGCGGCATTGGTCTTTCACCTTTGAAGTCTAAGGCCTGGTAGGCTCCCCCTTGATATACCTTCTCAATGATGAATGGTCCTTCCTAATTAAGCTCAAATTTATCACCAATTTTGTGATGAGGGATGATTGGCCTTCTCAGCACCAAGACCAGTTCCCCTTCTTGAAAAGCTCAAGGACATACTATATGATCGAGAGCTTTGGACATCCTTGCTCAATAGACTTCTAGATTTTACTGAGCTTGGAGCCTAACCTCGTTAAGCGCATCAAGCTCTTCCATCCGTAAGCAAGCATTCTATCTTGGGTAAGATCTTTTTGAATGGCTACTTAGAGCGAACGTAGTTCAACTTCGAGTGGTAGAACTGCTTCAGCCCAAAACACTAGTGCATAGGGGATAGATTTTGTGGGAGTCTTGTAAGTGGTACAGTAAGCCCATAACGCTTCCAAAAGCTTGGTATGCCACTCCCTTTTATTTCTTGTGAGGATTTTTCTAAGTAATTTGACTAGTGTTTTGTTGAAAGCCTCAGCCAAACTATTTGCCCTTAGATTATAAATTGATGAATATCGCCAATTAATCTTATACTGATCAGCAAATCTATAGACTTTAGTGCTTTTAAATGCTGGCCCATTATCTGAAATGATTCAGCGTGGCACACCAAATCTATAGGCAATATTATGGGTGAAGAAGTTGGTCACCTGTTTAGTTGTAACTTTCTTAAAAGGAGAGGCTTCAGCCCACTTAGAGAAATAATCAGTAGCTACTAAGATGAACTAGTGGCCAACTGATGATGGTGGATCAATCGGTCTTATTACATCCATCCCTCAGCACTCAAATGGACAAGATGTTATCATTGGGTGCAATAAATTTTAAGGTTGATGAATTATGTTATCGTGGATCTAGCACTCATGACATATTTTGGCATGATTGATACAATCTTTTACCATGGATGGCTAGTAATATCCAATTCTTTTAATTTTGAAAGCCATTTTGGGGGACCTGATTAGTGTGTGCCATAAAGTCCTTGATGAATTTCAACAGTTACTTTGTTAGCTTCTTCTATTCCCAAACATCATAGCCACATCTTCTCGAAGGATTTACAATAAAGGGTATTGCCAACATAAGCATATAGTCGAAGCATTTTCTCAATTTATTCTGCTATTGACTTATTGCTTGACAATTTGCCTTCCTTGAAGTAATCAATGAAGGGTTGTCTCTAATCTTCCTTCTCTTCTACTGTAAGGATTTCATTTTGTGATTTTTGCGCTATCTTAGGTTGAAGTCTTTCTTCTTAAATGGCCTGAGGCTTATCTTGTTGAATTTGAGAAGCAATTTATAAGGGAGTGTGAGGAGCAACATGAGTTGCATCCTGATGAATTGCATTTGATAACCCCTCTTCCAGCGGGGATTTTAAACTTATTAGCTCTATGACCCGACAAGTGCAAACACTAATTAGTATGTAGTCATCATCATCCATACTCACCATTTCTTTAGCTAACTTAGCTAAACAGTCTGCTTTGCTATTCTTAGCTCTGGAGACTTGAGTCATAATGACATTTACGATTTGCTTCATAAGCTCATGAACTCACTTGTGGTAGTAAACCAATTCAAGCTTGTTGATTTTGTAAAGGCCCAGCACGTGATTAATGATGAGTTGAGAATCATCATAAACTTGTAGATTCTGGACTCCCATGAAAATGGCTACCTCTAGACCTACCACCAACACTTCATATTATGCTTCACTATTGGTTCATGGTTGAGTTAATATGTAGGAGTGCCTCATTATATCACCTTCTGGCAAGATTAAAATGAGGTTGATGGCGGCTCGAGCCTTTGAGAGGTTTGATGGTTGAGTGTACTTGATGGATGAAGCTCCATCAAAATATAGTTCCTACATTTGCTGCTTTTCTTTCTCATATATATGAATGATCTGCTCGTCAGGAAGATCATCATTAAGCGATGAATCTGATGGGATGGGATGTGTAGCAAGGAAATCTACTAGAATTTGCCCCTTCACCACTTTCTGGGGGACATATGTGATATCAAATTATAGCAGAAGGATAACCCATCATGCCAAGTGACCTGTCAACGTTGGTATTATCATCAAGAACTTTAACAGATCGATCCTAGAGATGAGAGTAATTTTATGAGATGGTATGTAATGACGTAGCTTTTGAACAGCAAAAATTAACACCAAACAATGCTTCTCAATTGGAGAATAACACGCTTCCGCTCCTATTAACCTTCAAATAATGTAGTACAGAGCATTCTCCTTTCCTTCTTTATTATGTTGTGCCAATAGAGCACTGAGGGATTCTTCAAATGATGTTGTGTACAAGATGAGAGGCTTTCCTGGGATTGGGGATGCAAGAATTGGTGGATTCAATAAATATTTCTTGATACTATCAAAGGCTACTTGACATTCTTCATCCCATTTAAAAGGAGTATCTTTCTTCATTAATTTTGCAAAGGGTTGACATCTGCTAGATATATTTGATATAAATCTTTTAATAAATGTGATATGTCCCTGTATGGAACGGAGTTGGTGAAGGCTCCTTGGAGGAGGCATTTTAACTATTGCCTTGATTTTGTTTGTATTGATTTCAATCCCTCTGCGGCGCACAACATATCCAAGGAACTTCCCCAAGGAGACTCCAAAGCCGCTCTTAAGAGGATTCATCTTGAGATATATTTTTGATTCTTTTGAAGACATTCCTTAAGTCACCGAGGTGATCTTTGCGATCTATACTCTTGACAACAAGGTCATCAACGTAGCACTCTACTTTTTGATGAATCAGCACGTCGAAGATGTGTGTCATAATCCTTTGGTATGTGTTGACCTCATTTTTAGGATGAGCTCTCAACCCCTCCATCTTAAACATAGGATTCCTCTTATACTTTAAGATTTCCTTAGACACATCTAATGATTAGGTGAACATTCAACCTAACCCTAGAGACTTAGAAGGGTTAGCCATAGGAATAGGTTATGCCTTAGGGGTGTTAGGAAAATTTGCCTACCCTATAGCTTGAACCACATTCCTCACTTACTTCCCTCAAGTCAAACTTAAATCAATTCTAGTCTAATTGATTTTCTCCAAAGTCAAATTAATACCATATGATTGAAATCCATGATTGAAACCCATGATTGAAACTCCAAGTTTAATTTCTTTTTCAAGTCCTTTGATTCCCTTCTTATGGACTTAGCCTAAATCAAATCAAATCAATTCAAACTCATGGAATTTTATCACAACTCATTTATATTCTCATTTATATTCACATATATAAATGAAATATAAATTCAAATCAATCAAACTAAACCCAAAATTCAATTCTAAGTTCAAAAATCTTTTCTAAGTCCTTTTATTCCCTTCTTATGGGATTTTCTTAAATCAAATCCAATCAAAACTCATGAAATTTTCTACAACTCATTTATATTCTCATTTATATTCACATATATAAATGAAATATAAATTCAAATCAAGCAAACTAAACCCAAAAATCAAATCCAAAATCCATGGTCAAACTCCAAATCTTTCCTAAGTCCTTTAATTCCCTCTCAAGGACTTAGCTTAAATCAACTTCAATTCACTTCAAATTCCTAAAATTTTCTCATAACCCATTTATATTCTCATTTATATTCACATATATAAATGAAATATAAATTAAAACAACCAAAACCAAATACAAAAATCAAACTCAAATTTAATCAAAATCCAACCTAAGCCATTCAAGTTAAACTCTTGAACTTAGCCAAATCAATTTCAAATCAAGTCAAACTCTTGATTTTTCTTCATAATTCAATCAATCCTTTAATCATGAATCCAAATATAAATATTAACTTCAATCACTTAACCAAAACTCAATTAGAAAATCAAGCCAAAATCAAACTCAAGTTCACTCTTTGAACTTGAGATTGTCAAATGAATCAAAACCCATTTGACTTCAAACCACTTGCAAATGGATTTATATTTCAATCATAAGTCCATATACAAGTTCAATCAAACTCTAATCAAGCTTTGACCAAGCCATTTGACCTACTTAGGCTCACTTGACCCAAGGTGACCTAAAGTGCCCCTTATGAGCCAAATTCTAATCCTAACCAAAATTGGATTGAACTAAGCCCACCTAAGCCTCTCATCATGATCGACAATCATCATGAGATGATCAATCAATCAAATTGGGTCAAACCTAAGCATTGACCAAGTCAACACTTAGCCAAAATGAAACCCAACATAGCCAAAATCCACCATAGGCCAAATTGATTGAAACCATTGATCTAAGTTTATTCATAACCAATGTTTGAACTTGACCAAGTCAATATTTGAGCATAACCAGCCTAATCGTTAATTGACCCAAGTTGACCCAACTTGACCTAAAAAGTCAAAATGTGTCAAAACTTGATCTAAGCCAAATTGATTGAAACCAATGGGTCAAGCTCATTCTACATCACTTGTTGAACTTGACCAGAGCCTCAATTGTCCAACTAGACCCAACCTAGCCCAATTGACCATGAACCCAACCTGACCTAAAGGGTCAAATTGAGCCAAATTCAAACTTAACCAAAATTGATTGGAAATAAAGATACCAATCCATTCCATATGACCAACCAAACCTAAACCTACCTATGACCTAGCTTAAATAAGTCAAATCGGTCAAATTGGTCAACTTGACCCATTTGACCTAAATGAAATCAAATGAACCAAATTCCAACCTAAACCAAATTGAATTAAACTAAAGCCATCAAAACATTTCAAATGGTCATATGAACTTGACCCAACCCTTGGTTGACCCAATTTGATCAATTAGTCAACTTGACCTAAGTTGACCCATTTTGACCTAAATGGGTCAACGTGAGCCAAATCACATCAAACCAACTCCAAATTCATTGAATCTTTGCTAAACCTATTTTCTAATCATACCAAACATGTTCAAATTAAAATTAAGGTCAAATGACCATTTTACCCCGAGGCCATAGGGTAAATTTTGGCCAATTCCACTTGGAATTTAATCAAAACCTCTTCATAACCACTTGACACCCTCTTAGTGGATCAAATAAACACTAGGGAGTGTGGTGCACCTAACCCAATGGGTTTGGGCCAGTCCAACCTACCCCAATGGCCAAACTGAGCACGTGCTTTGAAATGGCCACATGGGAATCATGCTTCCACTCAATTCAAGCACATGATCATCTCACCCACTTCTTCCCTGGCCAAAATTGAACCACATGCAATTCAAAACAGCATAACAAACCCACTAAATCAAGGCAATTGATAAAAAATGGCATGGCAAGCTTCGGTCATCAAATTGCCTTAGTGGGAGATATACTCCCCCTAATTTCATTTGATTCCAACAGTCCTCAATTTGATTAAACCTAGGGAAGCCAAAGAAGCAATTCCTCAGCCTCCTCAAGCTTCTTAGAGTGAAATCAAACTTCATCTTCTCAATTTTCACAGTGTGAAAATAGGGGAGCTCCACCGAAAACCAAATTCACTCCACACTCAAAACCAATGCAATTCTCTTTGCACACTCCCTCAGGGACCCCAATCGAACTCACCCAAGCTCTTTCCTAAGTTCCTAAGGCAAGGGAGGAGCCAACTTGATCAAGACTGAGCTCATGGCAAAGGGGAGTTGGTCCATAGAAGCATTCACTCAATTTCAAGAGCTCAAACCTTCAGCAAAGCTTCGTCACAACTAGACGAAGCTTCTCCAAGGGAATCGAGCACCGATGATCACCTCTGGCGAGGTTAGCCATTTTTCGAGCTTAATCTAGCTATGGTTTGGAGCTTTGTGAAGTGAATGTTAATCCCATAGAATTTTAGCCATTATATGTGATCTAGGATACATGTTGATGGTGTGGGTTGAGTTTGGATCCAATCCGAGCTCAATCGAGCTCGGATCATGGCCTCAAACATTGATGGTCTCCATGGCTCCCAGAGAGCGACAGGGATGAATCTCTGGCCATCCATCCATGCATTTTGGATAGACGACCGAGATTAGAACATGTAGCATCCATAATTTCCTCCCTCAGATCCACGGCTTTAATCTCAATCGTCTGATGAGGAGAAAGCGCATAGCACCGCCGCCACGTGATGCTACGATGTGACGGGTTAAGTACCCAATCCTATCATGCCACGTGTAAAGTGCATGCCGCGTCAGTAGCACACGTGGTGCCAACAGGACCTAATTATTTAATTTCTAATTAATCATCAAATATTCAAAAATTCATATCTAAGTATAGAAAAATAAAAAATATGAAATAAATTGCATATGAAAGATAATTGAACATAGAATATTCTAAAATTAATTTCAATGGATTTTAGATAGTATTTTTCTCTGAATTTAGGTTTTATTGGGAATATTATTTTACTAATTATCCTTTAATCACTCCTCTGATTAATCCCAAACTTTTGGTGCTTAATTAGTGAGATGACTCCTGCCTCCCCTAATTTTTTTAGGATTTATTAGTGGCTTGATTAGGGGAATTTCTAGTTCATTCCTTAATCATCTAAAAATTGAACTTAAATATCAAACATATGTGGGAGTGGGTTAGGAACAGCAAACTCACCTCACACCTTTTAAATTAAATCAGACTCAAAACAAAATCAAATTCTCTTTAAAAATAATTTAATTTACTTCAAGCTTTCTTATTTCATAAGGTTATCTTTAGGAATTAATTAAGGTGAATGTGTTTACTTGCTTTCATTACTTGATTTATTTTCTAGCATGTTAAATTTGTGTCATATGGATTTCATGCATTCATGCTTTTCAAAAATCAAAATTAAAATGAAATGTCTTCTTTATGTCAAATTGTATGTTTTGGCTAAAATAGAAATATGAATGGATATTATCACTATTAAATTCTAAATTATTTTTAAAATATATGAATCAATTACCAAAATTGAAAGTGTGCTACTTATAGTTTATTTATATGTTTTCATGTGAATATAAAAATGTGTCTTATGTTTGCTTCCTTTCTTTCCTCTTAACATGGATTTGAATAAGATTTGCAAAAAGTATAGTTCTTTTAAAAGAACATAACACTTACTTAAATCTACTCTTATCCCTTTCCATGTTATAACCTAAGAAGGATCTTCATATTCACACACATAAATTGCATAAGTAAATCCAAAATACAAATACAAACTTTTTGCATCCTTTCTTTTCCACTCATTTCTTTTATGCATATGCTTGTATTTAAGGAAAGTGGTATATTAGTCTGGACAACCCCGGGATTGCGAGAATTTAAGTAGGCCTAAGTAGATCTTGCACCTTACCCCCTGGTGCTAACAATGGCATTGTATTCACTTATGCCTTTCATACATTCATGTGTGCATGTGAAAATTGGATAAGAAACCCATTTTCTACTTAATGAAAATCATGCATCATAAGCATTCAAATTTTCTTAAGTAACTCACCTAGCATTCATCATAAAGTGTGCTAAACATTTCCATTTGTATGTATAGATATGCTTAGGATTCATTCATATGCATGTTATACATATTGGGAAAGAAATCAAGTGATGTGTGTTTTGTTAATTTAATTCACTTTACTTAATCTTAAAATGTCTTTCTTTTGATTAGGTTTGTTTAGAGTTCATCTAAACTTAAGATTAATTAAAACACATAATAAAATATTCACTAAATAAAACTAAAATATGAATCCACTTAAGAATTTTTTTAGGCTAGGGAAGGAAAGAGAAGTTCTCTTCTCTTTCCCTCTCTTTACAACTTAGTAATTAATTGTAGGATTCACTTGAACCTAATCAAAATACAAAATAAAATCAACCCAAAACATCTAAACAACTTAAATGAAACCCTCCTCTAAGTTGACTATTCTTTACACTTAGAAAACTCTAACTTAAAGCCACAGCTAAGCATACCACACAAACCTCTAAAGCACACACATTAGGCTAAGTCACCACTTCTAGCTTTAGGTTAGGGCGGTGCATGATTTGATGTCTGTATTTGTTTTGTGATGTAATGTTTTAGACTAGATGTTAGGGTGTATGTGCATAGATTGAATGGTAGGACGATTTAGTCTAACCATTGTCTTCTGTAGGGGATTGTGCTTAAGGGGTGCTATAATAATTAAAAATATAAATGCTTTTACTATGTAGGTGCTTATACCCCTAAGCATAATCCAATAGGCTAGGTGGACTTAGTCACCCATGTGTGGGTTGTTAAGTCCAATATACATGCTTGGGATTTGTATGGTTTGTTTTAGCTAATCTCTATTTTGCAGGTGTTAGTTAGATTTCCATTTTTCTTTTTCATGTAATTTTTGCAATTAGGATTTTGGAATGATTGTTATGGGGATTAGGATGAGCATCGGTTATAAGGCCATGCCTTATGTATCATGTGAAGCCTTTGGAGCATCCACCTTCCAACCATCCAAAAGAAGGAACCAAAGAAGAAAGAAGAAAAGAAGAAGGAAGAAGAAAAGAAGAATGAAGAAATGAAGCTTGAAGACCCCCATAATAATGAATTCCTTGCTTAATTGTATTTAATTCATTTGTAATCTAGGTTGTATAAGGGTAGAGCTCGGCTACCCAATTTATTTTTGGTGTGGTGGTGCCCAACCACAAATGGCCTTTTATTCTTTTGTGTTAACTTTATAAATTGATTGATGATTTGTTTAGCTTGTGCATTAAGATGATATGTATTCCTAATTTCTTCCTTGCTTTATGTATAGCCTAGATGAGGATTAGGCTCTTAGGGAAAAATGAATCTTCTACCAAATTTAATAATTTAAAATTAAAATAAAAAACTCATAACCTCACCTAAAGCTTAAGCTAAAAATCAAGATAAAAGAATTACCCTTGAGTATTAATATAATTGAGACTCAAGGTGGAAACACCTTCCTTCTCTTTCTCTCTTTCACCTGATTTTGGCCAACAATCTTATTTCTCATGCATTAGGCATATGAATCCTATTAGCTTGAGTCAAAATGATTGTCCAAAAATGAAAAAAAAATGTAATATGAATTGCATTAGATTTAGGTCATTACTCATGATGGTACATGATCTACTATCTTAGGGAGTGAGTTTAAGGACTTAATCTCTTTCTAAATAAATAACAACCTAACTATCTTGCACAAAGCATAAGACTTGCCTACATGAATTTAAAATTGTAGGAGGAGTTACTTGGCGGCCACCCCCAGGCGGTTGTAATTTCAAGCAATCGGGTGATTTGTTCTCTCTTGTGGAGGCAAACCAAGTATCAATTTTTGCCTTAGATTTAGGTTGTGCTTTTGGCCCTCGCCAAAGCTCCCCAGATTTAGGTTCTGAGGTTGCTTCTCATTTTTGTGGGCCATAAGTATAAATCCTCACCTCTTAAGCATTTTCATAATCTTGTGTTGTGGAATTATAAGCCCTAAATTTCTAATAAAAAATTCAACTCAAATAAATTAAATCAATTTCAAAAATGTAAAGCCCAATCATAGGATAGTTTGAGATGCCAGTTTCCTAGCTGAGCATCTCCTACTTATCTTCATTTGGCTATAATAACTCTCTCTTTGATCAATCTCATTTGATCTTCAAAATAAACTAATCGATTGATAGTCCTACCCTATTGAAATCTTTACACAATCATTTACCTAGAGTATTCCAAGAATCCCTTCCTTAGGATGTAATTAACTATGGGAGCTTGCCCCTGTAGGAAACTTAACAAACCCAATTTAAAATAAACCCTACTTTACTTTACAATGTAAAATAGGGGAAGAATCTCTGGTACATATGCAGACCCATCATCCTTAGGAGTCCTTATTCGGGTGATTAGGTTTATTGTAGGGTGGTTACTTCTATCTCTCGAGATAGTACACCTCTCCTCAATATCGTACCCGATCACTATAATAAGAACATCTGTGGATCTACGTGGCATCCCAACAAGGTGTATTTTATACATTTCTATTTTCATTTATCCTTTCTTTCCCAAAAGGGGGGCCATAGATGAAAGCAGGAATGTGTAAAATATTTTTACCACAGTATGTAGCTCCAGCATTCTTCAAGCCAAAGGGCATGATTGTATAGTAGTATATGTCGATTGGTGTTTTGAATGAGGTATATTTCTCATCTTTAGGAGCCATTTTAATTTGATTGTATCCTTACAATCCATCTATAAATGAGAACATGTCGTGATTTGAAGTGTAATCCACTAACAGTTCTGATACAGGGAGTGGAAAGTCATCCTTTAGACATGATTTATTTAAGTTCCTAAAATCAATACAGATATGAATCTAACCATTCTCTTTCTTCACTGGGATGATATTAGCTATCCAGTTGGCATATTTTTTCCTCTCAAATGAAATCAGCTTCAATGAGCTTTTTGGTTTTTACTACTACCTACTCTTCAATCTTCAATCTCATTCGCCTATAGGCCTACTTAACTGGTGCTGCATATGGCTTGATTGCTAGTCTATGAGCTGTTATGTCAAGGGATAAGCCTGGCATTTCAGCATATACCCAAGCAAAGTAATCCCTGAATTCACAGAGCAAGGTTTTTAACTTTTCCACTTTATCTTCAGGAAGTAAAGCATTGATAAATGTTGGGTGAGGCTCTTCCTCATTTCCCAGATTAATTTCTTTAAGTTCATCCATAGTATCCACCTACCCACCATCTTCAAGCTCTTCAGGTACTAGCCTGGCTTCTACTTCTTCATTATTTGCAAGATTGACTTCCAAAATGTCATTCTCATTTTCATTATCACTCTCAACTTCTATTCCTGTTATAGCATAACAGGTGTATTCTTGTATGCCATTATCTTGGATGAACCTAAGGCCTTTAGTAGTGTGCTTGTTTCTTCTACCAATGGTTTGAGAGCCTTTTGGGTACCACATTATCTCAAAAAGTTTAGTCATTTGCTTGCTTGCTCTAACATGGACTCCATGCTTGCGCATTAGGTTTTGTATCTTTAGAGAATAATATTTTGATATCCTTATGGGCACAACTTCGTCCTCTTTAGATAACTGCATTACCTAATCAAGATCTTCTCTTTGACATCCTCCAGACCTATAAAACAAACTTCTTGGCCCATAGTTTCTTTAACATTGTGGATTTCTCAAGGGGTGGTTTCTTTGAAATGTTGGGGAGGAATAGGAGTGAATACGAATGTAATCTCTGCTACTGTCAAATCTACGATTGTTTTAAGGTAGGTGCACTGTACCTTGCCTTTAAAAGCAGACTCAAATTCATAATCTGAGTCAAAATAATCCTCCTCGATCTGCGCTTTGCTTCAAGATTCACGTGGACCTTTGGATTTGAAAGGAACACAATCCTCTTCCTCTTCGGTAGCAATGCCTAAATGAGGGACAGTGCTACTTATTTTAGGCTTGTTCTTTATATCCATAGAGATATTTGAAACAATCTCTTTTCCTTTAGTTGGTTTATTTTCACCCTTCTTCTTAACTTGTTCTTTTATGGGTTTTGAAATAGATGTAGTATTTTCTAGTTGATTTGTTAGCTTTGATTCCCTTGGAAGAAAGTAACTGGCATATTGATATATCTTCATTTCATGCACCGTAAAAGGTTGCAAATCACTCATAATTTTGCATTATTCATCATCTTTTGTATATTTCATACATTGATGTAGTGTAAACGGGACAATGCCATACTCATGAAGCCATGGTCAGCCTAGAAGAGCTCTGAATGAAGTATATGTATCAACCACATAAAATTTGGCTTCTGTGTAGAGGTCTCCAAATCAAAGAGGGAAGATAAATGATCCAACAATTTTCTATCCTTCTCATTAAAACTTTGGACCAAGACTTTATCATGTCCCAGATGTTGTACATCTAGAGATAGCCACCTGAGGATCCTCAGGTTCATAAGATTCATGGAGGAACTGGGATCAATTAAGATCTGTAGTATTATAACTTCATCACTTTCAACTATAATATACAGAGGGTGATTATGCTCTATAGTTCCAAGCATAAGATCTTCTTCTAAAAATGTGATGGCTAGAGGATCTTGAATATGCAAGGTCTCCATTAGGCAATGCTCAGTGAAATATGCCTCAAACTTCTCTAGCTCTTTGAGAGCTTTAATTAAAGTATTACGGAGATCTTCTAACATCATAAGTGCTTCATATACACTAAGCTGTGATAGAATTTTCCTTAAGTGAGATAGAATTTTGTAGTTGATCCCTTTATTTGGTGAAGCCTTCTTGTTTGAATCCTTAGGGATGACTTTTTCATTGATTTTAATTTCTTTTCCTTTATCTTTATTTATTAGCTCTTTCCTCTATTAAGATGATAGCACTCGACCACTTCTCAACTGTACTTGAGCTACTTCTTTCAAATCTGAATCTTTAGATGAATCAATTGCTTCAGCATCTGCTTCTACTTCATCTAATGATGGGTTGTAAGATTTAAAATCGCTGCCTAATTTTATATTCTTTATGTCTACCGACATGGTGGGCTTTGATTTATCTTTATTTGGGAAACATAGTTCCTCTAAGCTGTTATCAGCTTCATGTATCACCAAGCAAGATTCAGTAGGAAGTTCTTCATCTTCTTCCTCTGCTTCTTTGCTGATATGAAGCTTGGTAATAAAATCAGCAAGTGTAATGGGTCATCTTGCTGGCTGTATGTAACCATCCATGTTGTTGATGATCTTTCTCATTTGTATCTAATCATTCATGTTGTTGATGGACTTTTGTGTTATCATCTTTTTCATTTTCTTTGATTTATTATTTCGCTTGACAGGCTTTTTGGCCTTCCCTTGTGGGACTTGGCTAGGCTATCTTTCATGAGATGAACTAGCCTTTCCATAACTTGGGTTTTCTTTCAACTCAAGTATGGGCTCAAGTGGTGACTTCCACTTAATGCCTGGGACATCTTCCAATCATTTCAACATCTTTGCAGTCTTTTTAAAAACTATAACTTGCCACCCTTCATCATCAACTAATTTCTCCTTGCCTTTATCTTTGCTTAATGACACTGGAGATGAGGTGATTACCTTTATAGATTCTTTCTTTGGACGTACCAATACACTGTTCGATAATGAGAATTCTCCATTTCTATACTTTCGCTCTAACCAATCCTTAAATATGTAGCAATCTTCAATGGGATGGCTGAGCACCTGATGGTATGGGCAATAGTTAGGATTATCAGCTTGTCCAGCTTCTTCAGGTCTTTTATACTCTGGTAGTTGGAGATCTGCTTTGAGTACATGCTTGAATAATTTAGCCACACTTTTCCTCTTAAAAGAATACTCTTTGTTCAGCTTTTCCTTGAGGGTTGGGGCCATTGAGTCATTTCACTCCTTTTGTTTGCTTTGGTCGCTCACCTTAAATGAAGCGGCCTCGTGGCATGTCATTGCCCCCAAGTATGAGTGTGGGTTGTGGAGCAGGATTGACTGACTATTTTGATCTTTCTTGGTAAGCAGGTAGCCTTTCTTTATCTATATTATAGACTATCTACTTGCCTGTATCTTTTTTTGAAGGAGGTGAAATGTGTTTCACCCTTCTTTAGATCTGAAGCTTTTCCTCTTTTGGATTTATCTTGATGGCTATCAGAGTGTAATAAGTTTAATTTCTCAAATTTAGCTACCCTATCAAGCAGCTCTTGAAATGTGGTAATTGATGCCATGCAAAGATAAGGTGTCATCTTGTCATTGATGTTGCCCATAAGTAATTGAATTACATGTTCCTCTTCTAATTATTGTTCACATTTCATACTCATATTTCTCCAGAATGTGATATATCTAGCTACTGATTCATCCTTCTTCCTTTTCTCAAGGCCAAGATCAGCAATAGTTATCTTCTTGACTGTGCTGGCAAACCTTTTAACGAACATAGTCTCAAATTTCATGAAGGTCATAACTAAGTCATTTGACAACTCAGTATACCATTCAAAAGCAGTGGAACTCAAACTGTTGACGAATTAGCAGAATAACAATGCATCGTTTCCCCCTGTGTTACCACAAGATGCTTTCAACTTGGCTAGATGCTACTGGGGATTGCCATTTTTTGTCAAATAGATTAAACTTCGGCATTGAGTATCCTTTTGGGAATGGAATTTGATCATACTCCATAGGATTGCTCTGCAGCTATAACAGCTTTGATCTTATCATTCAAAATAGTATTAAGTTGAGAGGTTATCATAGCTTCAGATGTGCTCTGTATATTTTGAGAAGTAGGTTATCGAGCTAACTCATTCACTTCAACCCTCGCTTCGGGCTCAATTTGTACTCTCGAAGCATGTGAGATTAGGTTTATTGGAGGATTGTCATGGGCACTATTAGAGGCTTGGTGATTATTTGAACGGATAGGCTTTGGACCTGTCTAATACTTATTTGCATTAACTACATCATTACAATCATCTGCATCATCATTTCACTCATTTTTGTGTTCAACTGAATGATTTATTTATCCTTGCTTTTCATTTGGCATTGAATTTGTCTTCGCACCTCTGCCAAAGTGGTTGTGTCTATGAAGGTGGGATTTTCTTTCCTTTTTCTTTTTTCTTCTTCTTGTTGTTGTTCCTCTCCTGATGAACGAGAGGATGCTTCCTCTATTTGAATATTCTATTATTCTCCAGGTTGAGGGGGAGGCTCTACTATATGGCACTTATGTTAGTATTGGCACACGCTAGATGGCTCACCAACTTATTGTACCATGTACATTATTTCGATAGTTGTTGTATCCTCTTCTTCCTCTTCATCCTTTTGGACACAGATCTCTGATCGATGCCTCCAATGGACTTCCAGTTCCAAGTGTGGAATTGAGACTCCTTCGATTGGAGGGCTTCGATCGAAGTTAACCTCCTCTCATCGAGATGGAGTTGATTAGCAACGAGATCCCCTAGAGGATTCTCCATCATAAACTTTATCATCTGGGGCCCTCTTTTTAGGCTCCTATCACTGATAACTTTGAAATAGGGCTGATCTCTAGAAATGCACACCAGATGTTAGGCCGTGTCTTTTTTCTAAGACAATATCTTTTTGAGGCCTAGGCCTCCAAATCTGCTTGCCTTTTCACCGGGACCTTTTGGTAGTGGATTCTTGGACACGTGGTCCAAGTATCATGCCTTGATGCTCACTGCACAAGACTTGAATTTGTTGGTATCTTGCTGTGATTATGGGATTAGGTGTCCTTGGAAGAGAAGTTATAGCATCTCTAATAACAGGACCTTGATATTATATTTGTATTAGTCCTCTCTCCTTAGCAACTTAGAGAACCCAATGCACTCTTGCAGATATAGTTTTAGGTTTTCTTATTGGAGGAGCTGGAGCCTGATGCTATCGAGTCTAAAAGGACTGCTAAATCTCTCCTTAGCATCCTTTTATTTTACCCACTTAAAGTTGTCAAACCTATTATAGGTTGGAACACTCGCTACTGGTTCCATAGTTGGTTGTACAGTTGGATGCACATGTAGTAATTATTTTTGTAATTATATGATAGAATTAGCTTCTCATATTTTATTAAATTGAAATTCGTATAATAACATCAATAGATTTTTAGGTTTTGTTAACCTAGACCTGGACTTAAGACCAAACTGGGGTGTAGATATATGTTCTTTTATTTTACATATGACTTGCATATCTTTTTAGATGTTTGATCTAATGAATACTTTAACATACATACAAGTATCTATTCTTTTTTAAAATATTGTATGGACATTTAGATGTCTAAGCTGAAGTTGTTATGTTTAACATGACATATGTGTCAGATTGCAAGCATAAGTTTTGATATAGATTTTTGGGTTTTGTTAACCCGGACCCAGTCCTAAGACCAAACCGAAAAAGTGTAGTTATCTATTCTTCTTCTTTTTTTTGTATATGACATGCATATTTTCCTAAGTGTTTGACTTAGTGAGCACTTCAACATACATACAAGTATCTATTCTTTTAAAATGTTGCATGGACCCCTAAGTTGAAGTGCAGATGTCAAATTGCAAGTATGGGTTTTGGTGTGGCATTTTTGCGCTTTGTTAACCCGGACCTAGTCCTAAGACCAAACCAAGAAATGTAGTTATCTGTTCCTTTTTTTTGTATATGACTTGCATATTTTTCAAAGTGTCTGACTTAGTGAACACTTCAACACACATACAAGTATCTGTTCCTTTAGGATATTAAGATGTTTAATATTGAAGTAATTATATTTGGTATGACCTACGTGTCACATATAAGTTTTAATACCTAGAAAAGATCACAAATTAAATGTATATATGTTTTATAAAAACACAAGAGTTTTGATTTATATAGGCATGTGTTGCAAAGCAAGTGAAGATTTATTCTTGCAAAAAATATGAATTCAAAATTTCCAAATGTTTGTTGCAATCCAAATGAACATTTAATCTAGATGATCAAATGTGTATCTATATTGAAGTACATAAAGTGTTTGTTTGCAAATCAAGCATACTTTTCTTCTAAATGATCTAGCATGTATCCATACTAGAAAATATGATATATCTAGTTAAGTGATCAAGCATGTATCCATACAGAATATTTATTATTTTCCTTCATAGTATATGCTACATGTCAAAATCAAAGAAGATGGGATGTCACAATAGACATATATGATGATCACATTTAAACCATCTATGTATATTAAAATACAAGGGTTAGTTTAATTGTTTCCCTCACATATGGATTTAGGCTCGATAGGCTTTTGGACTTAAGAGAAATTGTGGGCTTATAAGTTTCAAGAGAGGAGTTTATTTTTTTGTTGTAGGCCTATTCATGAGTTTGGGCTATATAGCCCTTTCATGAATTTGATCCCTTATGATCCCCCCACTTTTTTTTTTTGGGTTTGGGCTTTCATGGGTTCATTTATAAATATGAGCTTTTATGAGCCTATGTATGAACTTAAGCTTTTTTCTATAAGCCCATTTATGAACTTGGGCTTTCATGAGCCCCTTTTAAAATTTGTAGAGAAAGAGAATATAATAATTCCAAATGAGCCAAATATGGAATGAAATCATGACATTATGATCCTCTCTTTTTTTATTTCATAATACTCCATTATTATTAAAAAAATTATTCCTCGTGCATTTTCTTTCTCTCTCTCTCTCTCCTTTTTTTTCATGACATGAAATCATAAAGAATAGGGAGACTTTTCTCCTTCTTTTCCTCTTTTTTGTTACTCATTTATGGGTGAATTATGAAAAGAAAGAAACAAATTCAACTCTTAAATGCATTTTCTCTTTTACTCTCCCCATTTCCCTCTCTCACTTATTTCTTTTTGTATTTTCTTCCCATTTTCCTCATTGGCATGACACACTTTGGTTGAAGAAGAGGACTTCCTTCCTCTCCACTCCTTTTTTTTTATTTATTTATTCCTTAGATCCATGCTCATTTTATGAGTAGTTGAGAAGAGAATGACAAAAGAAATGAAGTCTTCTTTAGATTCATGCTCATTTTATGAATAATTAAAAAGAGAATGACAAAGGCAATGAAGGAGGGTTGCATGACATGATATCTTGAAAAAGAAAGGAAGGGGAGAAAGATTTTCTTCTCCATTTTAATAGCATGTAGAAAAACTATAAAAATTAATGAGATGACATAAATCCCATTTATCCATTTTTGGCCTCATGTTAAGGGGCTAGCCTTCATTATAAATAAGAGAGAATTCTTCACTTATGAAAGCTTTGCTCTCCCATTTGCCCCATTATCTTTACAAGATATATTGCAAGTCTAAGGCTTCTAAGGGAGCTCACCAACCTTTCAAAGAGATCACCAACAATTGGGCTTACTTTCAATTCATACCACATCAATTGGTAAGTCATATCTAACTTGATGTTTTAAATTTATTCATCACTACTTCATATGAATGGATATTTGATAACAAAACAAGACTTAAGTCATGCAACCATAAGATGTTTTCTTTCCATCTTCAATCATTCATAAGCATATAAAGATTGTCATGAGATAAACAAATGAAACATGGACAAGTATCCATATTAAATTTGTAATCACAAATCTGAAATTCTAAACTTTGATCAAGTAATCACCCATGCTGATTTTTTTTTATCTCAACCCTATTTAATGGCTTAGGCAAAGGGAAGGAAATCATGTCATAAATATATGCTTGATAATAAGATGAGATTTTTAAGTCATATGACACATAGGATGACTTATTTTCACATAACCCACTCATATAGTACAAACACAAGATTATCATAGGATGAATGGAAATTTGACTTCAAACAAGTACTTGCTACATAACACTAAAATTCAAGTAGGAACTAAGCTGAGCATGGCTTTATGTTGCAAAAGAACAAGTAACCTCGCTGATTTTTGTTTTAACTTTATTCCGTAAATTAGATAAAGGAAAAAGTAGCAAAATATGCATGATTACTTGATAATGAAGTAAAGTTTGAATCATACAATGCATTGGGTGTCACATTTCTATCTCCCATCCATTCATGTAGCATATAAAGAGAAATGTTATCACCATTTAGTCAAAAAAATTTGAATTTTAAACAAGTAGTTGCCACATGATATTAAGGTTCAAATAATAATTGAACTAAGCATGAGTGAACACATTGTAGTTGCCACGTGATATGAAGGTTCAAATAACAATTGAACTAAGCATGAGTGAACACATTTATAGATACACATGCTTTTCTTCTTAGAAACTTAGACATTTACACACATTTTCGTGAGACATCTCGGCCAAAAATTTATTTGCCCACCAAGCCAAGAAAGGTGTGCATGAGTTTACATAACATAGCATTTCCTTGTAGCATTAGAACAATGCATACAAGTACTTAAATGATAAGGCAAATTTCATTGCCACGTTGGAACAAAGTGAACAAGTATTTATAACAAATTTTCCCACCACATTAGAACAACATGAATGAGTACTTATCACAACAGATTTCCCTGCCACTGTTGACCTCACTTTTGGAGTGAGCTTTCAACTTCTTCATCCTAGGCAAGGACTCCTCTAAACACTAAGAGTTTATTAGTCTTAAGATACTTCTAGTGATTAGGTGAACACTTAACCTAACCCTAGAGACTTAGAATAGTTAGCCATAGGAATAGGTTATGCCTTAGGGGTATTAGGAAAACTTGCCTATCCTATAGCTTGAACCAAATCCTTACTCCCTTTCAAGTCAAACTTCAAATTCAAATCAACTTCAAATTCAAATCAATTCCAAATCAAATCTTAAATCAATTTCAATTTAATTGATTCTATTAAATCTTAAATCAAATCCAAAACCTTTCTAAGCCCTTTGATTCCATCTTATGGGCTTAGCCTTATGGACTTAGCTCATATCAAACCTTAAATTAATTACAACTCAATGGATTTTCTCAAATCATGAATCAATTCCAAATCAAATGATTGAAATCCATGATTGAATTCAAATCCCAAAAATCTTTCCTAAGCCATTTTGCTTTCATCTTATGGACTTAGCTCAAATTAAATCCAATTCACTCCAAATTTAAAAGATTTTTCTCATAACCCATTTATATTCTCGTTTATATTCACAAATATAAATGAAATATAAATTCAAATAACCAAAACTAAATTCAAAACTCAAGTCCAAATCCAACTTAAATCCAACTTATATCCGTCAAGTCAAATTCTTGAACTTATCCAAATCATTCTCAAATCAATCACATACCCAAATATAAACATAAACTTCAATCACCAAATCAAAATCAAACTAACCCAAGTCAAACCCATATTAACCCTTTTGACTTCAAATTGTCTAATGAATCAAAACCTATTTGACTCCAAATCACTTGCAATTGGATTTATATTTTAATCATAAGTCTATAGGTGAGTTCAACCAAACTTGAATCAAGCTTTGATCAAGCCAATTGGCCCCACTAGACTCACTTGACCCAAAGTGACCTAAAGGACCTTTTTGAGCCAAATTCTAATCCAACCCAAATTAGATTGAACTAAGCCCATCTAAGCCTCCTATTGTGAGCAATAATCATCATAAGATGATTAATCACTCAAATTGGGTCAAACCAAGTCAAACCTAGCCTTTGACCAAGTCAACATTTTGCCCAAATAAAATCAAAACTAGCCAAAATTCACCATAAGCCAAATTGATTGAAACCATTGATCTAAACCAATCCATAATCAGTTATTGAACTTAACCAAGCCATCAATTGAGCCGAACTAAGCCTAATTGGCCACTTGACCTAAGTTGACCCAAGTTGATCTAAAAAGTCAAAAAAGGTCAAATCAACTTGAAATCAAACCAAACCAAAATTGATTGAAACCAAAGCTTGCAATACATTTTAAATGATCAACCAAGCCTAAACCAACCCTTGACCTAACCTAATTGGGTCAAATGGGTCAAATTGGTCAACTTGACCCATTTGACCTAAATGAACCAAAACCAAATCTAAACCAAATTGAACCAAACCAATGATACCCATAGGCTCCAAATGGTAATATGAACTTAACCCAACCCTTAGTTTGACCCAATTTGACCAATTGGTCAACTTGAGGCAAATAATATCAAATCAACTCCAAATTCATTGAAAATTGGAACAATTCATTTTTGAAACATTTAAAATCAGCCTAAAGTGAATCCATGGTCAAATGACTAAGATACCCTTGGGTTAAGGGTATCACAGGGAGTGAAATACCCATGTAATGGATCATCCACTCACATGCACACTTGGCACTCATTTCTTAGGCCACCTAGGCACCTAGTACATCACCCATGCCATATCATGCATAGTTGGGTCAGCCATGACCCAAGGGGAGGTGAGATCACCTCCCCTCCTCCATTGGTTCAAGCCAAACCAGCCAAGGCAGCCACCACCTCCCAAGCAAACCCCCTAAACTTCCTTCTCCACTCAAGGGAAGACACTTGGCATTCCTAACTCCCTGGCTCGAGCTCCCAGTCTCTGTCATTTGATTTAAATGGAAAAATAGCTCAACCCATTTCTAGTCATCAATCAAGGGAGGGAGGGAGTATATCCCAGTAAACCACACGCATTGCCTGCATCACTCCAGAGTAATCCCAGAGCTTCCCCTAGATTCCCTAAGCTCTCCCACCTCTAGATTTCCCTATTTTCTTTAAACCCGAGCTGAAGGAGAATTCCACTTAGCCAACTCACTCAATTCCCCAAAAAAGTTCAATCAACCTCTCCCACACCTTCACCAGAGCCAATCGAGCTTGAGCCAACCTTCTCCCAAGCTCTTCAGCCACTATAGAGGTGCTTTCAACCAACTATGGTGATCTTTTCGGCAAGGCTTGGTCCACAGAGCACTTTTTTGACCTCACTTTTGGAGTGAGCTTTCAACTTCTTCATCTTAGACATAGGATTCCTCTAGACATTAAGAGTTCCTTAGTCTTACGACACTTCTAGTGATTAGGCGAACACTTAACTTAACCCTAGAGACTTAGAAGAGTTATCCATAGGAATAGGTTATGCCTTAGGGGTATTAGGAAAACTTGCCTACCCTATAGCTTGAACCAAATCCTCACTTCCTTCTTTCAAGTTAAACTCCAAATTCAAACCAACTTCAAATTCAAATAAACTTCAAATTTAAATAAACTTCAAATTCAAATCAACTTCAAATTCAAATCAACTTCAAATTCAAATCAACTTTAAATTCAAATCAACTTCAAATTCAAATCAAATCCAAAATCCAAAACATGAATCAATTCTAAATGATTAAAATCCATGATCAATTCTAAATCCAAAATCTTTCCTAAGCCTTTGATTTCATCTTATGGACTCAGCTCAAATCAAATCCAAATCACTCCAAATTTAAAAGATTTTTTTATAACCCATCTATATTCTCATTTATATTCACAAATATAAATAAAATATATATTCAAATAACCAAAAATAAATTCAAAACTCAAACCCAAATCTAACCTAAATCCAACATATGCTCTTTCAAGTCAAATTCTTGAACTTAGCCAAATCATTCTCAAATCAATCCAAACTTTTAGATTTTCTCTTCAAACAATCATTCCTTCAATCACAAACCAAATATAAACATAAACTTCAATCATCAAACCAAAATCAAACTAACCCAAATCAAATCCATGTTTGTCCTTTGAACTTGAAATTGTCAAATAAATCAAAACTCATTTGACTTCGAATCTCTTACAATCAGATTTATATTTCAATCATAAGTCCATATGTGAGTTCAACCAAACTTGAATCAAGCCTTGATTAAGCCAATTGACCAACTTAGGCTCACTTAACCCAAAGTGACTAAAAGCACCTTTTTGAGCTAAATTCTAATCCAACCCAAATTAGATTGAACTAAGCCCATCTAAGCCTCACATTATGAGCAACAATCATCATAGGATGATCAATCACTCAAATTGGGTCAAACCAAGTCAAACCTAGTCGTTGACCAAGTCAACACTTAGCCCAAATGAAACCCAAACTGGCCAAAATCCACCATAAGCCAAATTGATTGAAACCATTGATCTAAACCAATTCAGAATCAATGATTGAACTTGACCAAGCCATCTTTTAAGCCAAACCAAGTCCAATTGGCCACTTGACCCAAGTTGACCTAAAAATTCAAAATGGGTCAAATCTTGATCTAAGCCAAATTGATTGTAACCAATGGGTCAAATTCATTCTAAATCACTTGTTGAACTTGACCAAAGCTTCAATTGGCTAACTAGACCCAACTTAGCTCAATTGACCATGAACCCAACTTGACCTAAAAGGTCAAATCAACTTGAAATCAAACTAAAAAAAAATTTATTGAAACCAAAGATAACAATACATTTCAAATGATCAATCAAGCCTAAACCAATCCATGACCTAACCTATTTGGGTCAAATTGGTCAAATTGGTCAACTTGACCCATTTGACCTAAGTGAACTCAAATGAACCAAAACCAAATATAAATCAAATTGAACCAAACCAATGATACTCATAGGCTCCAAATGATCATTTGAACTTGACCTAACCCATGGTTTGACCCAATTTGACCAATTGGTCCACTTGACCCAAGTTCACCCATTTTGACCTAAATGGGTCACCTTGAGCCAAATCATATCAAATCAGCTCCAAATTCCTTGAAATTTGGCCCAACCTATTTTTGAAACATCTAAAATCTGTCCAAATCAAAATCAAGGCTAAATGACCATTTTACCCTTGGGTCAAAGGGTAACCTATGGCCAAATTCACATGGAATTTGGCCAATTCCTTCTCATGGCCACTTGGCATCTCCTAGTGACCCACTTGGACACCAAGGGAGGTGGTGAACATGACCTAATGGGTTTGGGTCAGTCATGACCCAACTCGAGGCCAAATTGACCCCTCCAATGGGAATTCTCCACTTGGATCACCTCATAAACTCACCTAGCACATGTGCACTTCCTCTCCTCCACTCCTCTGCCAAAATCAAAGCACATGGAGTCCCTAACAGCCTAAACAACCTAATCAAAATATGCAATTGAAGGAAAATGGCAAGATGGCTCTTGGCCATCCGATCCAAGTAGGGGGAGATATACTCCCACTCATTCCAACTCAAAACACACACTCTGAATTTGATTGAGCCCTAGGAACCCTAAGAAAGCATCTCCAATCCTTGTCAAGCATTCCCAAGCTTATTCCATTTCTTCCTTCTCAGTTTTCATCAAAGCTGAACTACGGGAGGGCTAAGGAATTTCCACTTCACCCAATTCTCCACCAAATCCAAATTCACTTTGCAAGCACCATCAAGGAAGCAAGTCAAGCTCACCCAAAGTGTTTCCCAAGCATCCAAGCCATAGGAAGGGGGATTTCAATCAAAGCCGCAAGCCATTGAAGGGGAGCTTGGTTAATCCACACATCCACTTCAAATTGAGGCTTGGAACTTTCAACAGAGCCTTGTCTCCACTAGACGAAGCTTCCTCTTCCGTTGGAAGCATCGATGATAGCCTCCGATGAGGTATGACTCAAAACCGATCCTCCACTGAAAATTGCTTGGTCTTTTATGAAGGGAATTGTAATCCCATTAGATCCTAGTTGTTGGATGTTTTTCCTTACACCTCTTGATGGTGTGGGGTGAATCTTTGCCTAATTTGAGCTTAGGTGAGCTCGGATCAAGCCATGGAGGATGGACGGCCTCCATCTCCCACAGCTTAGGCAGGGATGAAGCATGGGTCGTCCATCCCGCATGTTTTGGATGGAGGGCCCTGATTAAATCTCATTAGATCCATTGATTTAAAACCTTTAGAACCACGGGATTAACTCGGGCCGTTCGATCATGATGACCGTGGGAAATGCCAACCGATGCGGCGATATATGATAACTTAAATAACCAATCACGCCAATGGTCATACGTCCACATGGAATGGGATTAATTAATTAATTAGGTATTTAATTATCCTTAACTGCCGTGAACTTCATAAATTCATAACTAAATGCAAAAAAATAAAAAAAAATGCAAACTCAAGTTCATTTTAATGATAATTCAAAGGGGAATAATATAAAATTAAGTTTAATTAATTTTGAATAGTAGATTTCACTCAATTTAGGTTTTATTGGGAATGTAATTATGTTAATTACTACTTAATTATTTCAACAATTAATTTCAAACTTCCTAAGGTTGATTAGTGGGATGACCTCTACCTCCCATGATTTTCTTGGAATTTATTGTTGGATTAATTAGGGGAATTGCTTGATTCACCCCTAATCACTCCCTTAATTAATTAAGTGATTAATTAACCTATTAAACAATGATGAATCCATTAATTAAGTTTGCTAATCACTTTGAAATATTGAATGGACTTAGGGAATAAGATTAGGATTCCTTTTTCAATCTCTCCTCCCTAAGGTCACTCCATTTGAAAAACATTTAATCAAGTTGTAATTAATGGCTTAATCACTTCATTAATAAATTCAATTAATCCAAAATTCAAAATCAAATCATTCCAAAAGTTAATCATCTTAATTCTTGGGTAGATTCTTAGGTGTTCAATAACCTAAGAGGCTTCAAAGGAAATCATATCCAACCTACATGTGTGGGATGGTTATGAAAGTCCTTAATTAAACCCTTTAGCTTAATTAATCAATAATTGTGAATCAGTTGCATTAGGCATCTTCATTTGTTAGGTGTGTTGCTGATTTAAATTTCATGTGGTTGCATATCATATGTTGGCTCATAATTGTTTGGTTAATTATATTAAAGTGGTGTAAGTAAGGGGTAATTAATGGATTTAATTCACACCTTAACCTAAACAAAACATAAAATCAATTTAATTGTTCTAAAAATTAAACTAAATCAATTCACCCTAGGACCAATAAACTCTTTTCACATTTCCTAAGTCAAATCAAATTCAAAAAAAAAAATCTCTTTAAAGAATTTTGATTTACTTTGAATAATCTTATCTTATAGGATTGTCTTTAGGAATTAATTAAGGTGAATAAAGTCACATGCTTACATCACTTTATTTCCTTCAACTATGCTAAATATTGTATGTCATATGAAATCATGCATTCATATCTTTTAAAAAAATCAAATAAATGAAATGTTTCCTTTATGTCAAATTGCATGTTTTGGCTAAAGTAATAATATGAGTGGATATTATCATTATTAAACAAAAAATTATTTTTAAAATGTATGAATCAAAGATTATAATGAAGCTATGATATTTATAAGTACTTATAAGCTTGCATGCAATTATAGCATTAGATATGTCTTATGTGATTTTCTTATCTTCTCTTAACATGGGTTTGAATAGGATTTGCAAAGTGTATAGTTCATTTGAAAAGAACATAACACTTGCTTAAATCTATTCCTATATAATTCCATGTTATGACTTAAGAAGGATTCTCACATTTACACATGTAAATTATACTATCAAAATCAAACATAAATTTTTTGCATGATTCTTCATCCATTTGCTTCTTTTTTTTATATGCACATGTATTTAAGAAAAGTGGTATATTAGTCTGGACATCCCAGGATTATGAGGCTTTAAGTAGCCCCAAGTAAGTCTTATACCTTACACCCCTGGTGTAGAAAATAATGGTGTCATACTCAGTTATATTTTTTATACATGGAAATGTGCATTTGATTACTGGATAAAAGAATCCCTCACTTTTCTACATAATAAAAACATGCATTCATGGAATATCCAAATTTTTTTAAACAAAATATCTTAGCATTCATCATCAAAGTGTGCTAAAGTTTGTATTTGCATGTATAAATATGCTTAGGATTATTCAAATACATGATATACATACTGGAAAGAAATAAATTATTCTGTGTTATGTGATAGTAATTCACCTTAACTAATCCTAAGGTGTCTTTCTTATTGAATAGGTTTATTTAGAACAAATCTAAACTTAGGGTTAGTTAAAACACATAATAAAATATTCACTAAAAAATCATTAATGAATCTACCTTATAAGTTACTTAAGGTAGGGATGAAAGAGAAGTTCTCTTCTCTTTTTTTCTCTTTACAACTTTTAGTAACTAAATGTAGGTTCATTCAAACCAAATCAAACCATCAAATAAAATTGACAAATCAATTAAATCACTTAAAAAGAAACCACCCTCTAAGTTGAATCCTTCACACTTAGAAAATTTCAATCTTAAAGCTTAGCTAAGACATGTCACGCAAGCCTTAAATGGAACACACATTAGGCTAAGTCACCATTTCTAGCTCTATGTTAGGGTGATGCATGGTTTGATGCCTGATTTGGTTTTATGATATATTATTTTTAGACTGGATGTTAGGGTGCATGTGTGTAGGCTGGATGATAGGACGATCTTAGTCTAATCAATATCTTCTCTGTGGGATTGAAGCTTAAGGATAGTAATAAAATATAAATATTTTTGCATTTGTTTATACCTAATCATAATCCAAACTAGGACAGGTGGACTTGGTTACCCATGTGTGAGGTGCTAAGTACAACTTATTCATATACATGCTTAGGTTATGTGGTATGTTTAGCTAATCTTTATTTTGCGGATTTAGTTAGATTTATATTTCCCTTTTTCATGTAATTTTATAATTAAGATTTGAAATGAATGTTATGGGAGAATTAGGATGAGCATTGGTCATAAGATTATGTCTTATGTGCCATGTGAAGCTTTGGAGCAAACTATATCCCAAGTCAAATCAAAAGAAGAATGAACTGAAGAAAGAAAGAAAGAAAGAAATAAATGAAGAAAAGAAGACATAAAGAATGAAGAATGAAGACCCCCATAACATGAATTCATTTTAATTATAATTATTCATTTGTATTCTGAGTTGTATAAGGGTAGAGCTCGGCTACCCACATTTCTTTGTGGGTTTGTGTGGTGGATCCCAACCACATCAATCTTTTATTTTTTTTGTGTTAGCTTTATGAAATTATTGATGTGTGTTTAGCTTGTGCATTAGAAATGGCATGATTTTCCTTAGTTTCTTCAATTATTTGATGAATGGCCTAGATGTGATTAGGCTCTTAGGAAAAAAATAAATTTTTAATCCAACTCAAAATCAAAATTAAATAACTCATAACCTCACATAAAGCCTAGGACATAAATCAAGATAATAAAAGATTTAGCAACCCCTTAGCTCGATGTTGTATGTCTCACATCATGCATAAAAAGCATCTTGCTTCACTCTTGCTAATAGAGGGCTTCCAACTTTGCCAGAGAAAATGGCTTGACCTTTGAGATCCATGGTGAAAATACACTTCCTTCTTGCTGATTTTGGCCTATAACCAATTTCTCATGCATTAGGCTTATGAATCCCACAACCTGTGTCAAATAAATTATTAAAAAAATCAAATTAAAACTTAATAAAAATTTGCATTAGATTTAAGTCATTATTCATGCCCTTCATGATATAGTCTCTTAGAAAGTTTGTTTAAGAACTTAGTCTCTTTTTCTAAATAAACAATAGCCTAGCTATCTTGCAAAGTATAAAGACTTGCCTACATGTATTTAAAATCATAGGAGGAGTTAGTTGGTGGCCACCCCCAGGTTGTTGTAAGTCCAACAGCCGGGTGATTTATCCTCTCTTGTGGAGGTAAACCATATACCCATTTTTGCCTTAGATTCAGGTCGTGCCTTGGCCCTCGCGAAAGCTCCCTAGATTCAGGATCTGAGGTTGATGTTTCCTTTTACGGGCTACAAGCATAAATCATCACTTCTTAGGCATTTCCATGATCTTATATTGTATAATTGTAAGCCCTAGATTTCTAATAAATATTCAACTCAAACAATTAACTCTCTTCAAATTTCAAAAATATAAAGCCAAACTATAGGATAGTTTGGGATGCTCGCTAGGTTTCCTAGCATCGTGACCATCCCCTACTTATCTCCCTTTGGTTTCGATAATAACTCCCTCCTTTTGATCAATCCCATTTGATCTTCCAAAAATAATTAATTTATTGATAGTCCTATCTTTGAAATCTTTGAAGACAGTGATCATTTACCTTAATCAAGAGTATTCTTAAGGAATCTCATTCCTTAAGATGTAATTAACTCTAGGGACTTTCCTTCATAGAGAACTTAACGAACCTAATTTAAAATAAACCCTACTTTACTTTTCCATGTAAAGTAGGGGAAGAATCTCTAGTACATTTGAAGACCCATTATCTTTATGAGTCCTTATTAGATGAATAGGTCCATTATAGGATGGTGACTTTAATCTCTTGAGATAGTACATCATTCCTCAATGTTGCACCCGATCACCCTAATAAGAATATCTGTGGATTTACATAGCGTCCAACAACATACCAAATAATTTTATTTTTCAAATTCTCCCAAAGAGTTTTAGAAATAAAAATAAACACCACACTTGGAGGGAGGCAACTTGCCAAAACTTCAGCAAGACTTCGTCTATACTAGATGAAGCCATCTTAGTTGAATTCATCACTGGTCGTGAGCTCCAATGAGGTATGGACCTTAAACCGTGGATTTAGGAAATTTTTCTAGTATTTTGTGAAAGAAATCTTTATTTCATCAAATTTTAGCCATTGGATGTTCTTCCTTACTCCTCCTGATGGTGCGGGATAAACCCCAGCCTAATCTGAGCTCAGGTGAGCTCAAATCAGGTGGTGGGGGATGGCCAGCCTCCGTCTCCTGTAGCTTAGGTAGGGATGAATTATGGGTCATCCATCCAGCATGTTTTGGATGGTCGACCCTGATTAAATCGATCAGATCCACTAATTTAAGCCCTTTAGAACCACAAGATTAATCCAAGCCATCCGATCAGACGGCCCAGGAGAAAGCACATTGCGCCGCCAGTTGACACGATGCGCAATGTGACAACTTAAATAACAAATCCCGTCACGCCATGTGAAAAGCGTGTAGTGTCAGCAGCCCACGTGGTGCCGATGGGATTAGTTAATTAGTTAGGCTATTTTAATTATCCATTAATCACAAAAACTTCATAAAATTATAATTAAATATAAAAATTCCAAAAAATATAAATGAGGGCTCATTTAAAAGGTATTTCAAAGGAGAATCCAATAGAATTATTTCTAATTGATTTAAAATAGTGATTTTTTTCTTAATTAGGGTTTAATTAAAAATTTAATCACCTTAATTACTCCTCAATTACTTAATTAATTAATTTCAAATTTCTCAGACATGTTTAGGAGGAGGACTTCTACCTCCCTTAATTTTCATAGAATTTATCAATTAGTTAATTAGAAAAATTAATTAATGAATCCTTAATCACCCCCTTAATGTAATTAAGAGTAATTAAACATATGAATAATGATTTAATCCCTTAATTGAGATAATTAAATATTGTTTAAGTAAGGAGGAGGTTTATGGAATGGGTTTGAGATATTTTCCCTAAGTTATTCCCTAAACCTCCTTTTATTCCTTAATCTAAATATAATTAAAGATTAATCCACTAATGATATACTTAATTAATCTAATCAAACTTTTAAAACTAATCTAGAGTTAATCAATCTCTTGTTGGGTAGATCCTTAGGTGTTCAAAAGCCTAAGGTAAGTTTGACAAAATCATATCCAACTCACAGGTGGGAAGGTTATGAAAGTACTTAATGAAAACCTCTTTATTTTAATCAATTAATAATTATGAGCCAATTGCATTAGGCCCCCTTATTTCTTAGGTGCATTGCTGATTTAAATTACATATGGTTGCATATCATAAGTTGGCTCATAATTACTTGTTTAATTATGTTAAAGTGGTATAGGTAAGGAGTAATTAATGGGTTTAATTCACACCTTAACTTAAGTAAAATATAAAATCAACCTAATTGTTCTAAATTTAAACTAAACTAATTCACACATGGGGAAAATGGGTTAGGACCAGATAACTCTTTTCACATTTCCTAAGTCAAATCAAATTCAAAAAATAAAATCTCCTTAAATAATT
Organism: Cymbidium sinense; assembly: GCA_021442155.1. Taxonomy (NCBI): domain Eukaryota; kingdom Viridiplantae; phylum Streptophyta; class Magnoliopsida; order Asparagales; family Orchidaceae; genus Cymbidium; species Cymbidium sinense. The sequence goes on from CM038215.1 coordinate 268,681,057, forward strand.
TTGATTCACTTTAAATAATCTTATTTCATAGGATTGTCTTTAGGAATTAATTAGGGTGAATGAATTCATATGCTTACATCACTTTATTTCTTTCAAAGCATGCTAAATGTTATCTGCCATATGAAATCATGCATTCATCTCTTTTGAAAAATTGATTAAATAAAATATTTCCTTTTATGTCAAATTGCTTGTGTTGGCTAAATTTAAGAATATGAGTGGCTATTATCATTATTAAACCAAAAAACCACTTTCAAAACCTATAAATCAAAGATTATAAATGAAGTGATGCTACTTATAAGTACTTATAAGCTTGCATGTGATTATAGCATAAGATGTGTATTATGTGATTTTCTTCTCTTCTCTTAACATAGATTTGAATAGGATTTGCAAAGTGTGTAGTTTATTTAAAAAGAACATAACACTTTCTTAAATCTATTCCTATACACTTCTAGGTTATGACTTAAGAAGGATCTTCACATTTACACATATAAATTACATAACCAAACCAAACATAATATTTTGCATGATGCTTCATACATTTGTTCCTTTTTGTACATTTACATGGATTTAAGAAAAGTGATATATTAGTTTGGACATCCTGGGGTTGTGAGGCTTTAAGTAGTCCCAAGTAGGTCTTGTACCTTACACCCCTGGTGTAGAAAATAATGGCGTCGTACTCACTTATATCTTTTATACATGTGGATGTGCATTTAGCTAATGGATAAAAGAATCCCTCTCTTTTCTACATGTTAAGAAAATGCATTCATGGAATATCCAAATTTTCTTAAGCAACATCTCTTTGCATTCATCATCAAGGTGTGCTAAAGTTTGCATCACATGTATAGGTATGCTTAAGATTATTCATATGCATGATATACATGGTGGAAAGAAATAAATGGTTGTGTGTTATGTGATAATAATTCACCTTGACTAATCTTAAGATATCTTTCTTATTGAATAGGTTTATTTAGAGCAAATCTAAATTTAGGTTTAATTAAAATACATAATAAAATACTCACTAAATAAAAATCATTAATGAATCTACCTTAGAAATTACTTAAGGTATGGATGAAAGAGAAATTCTCTTCTCTTTTATTTTTATAATATTTAGTAACTAAGTATAGTTCCATTCAAACCAAATCAAATCATCAAATAAAATTGATAAATCAACTAAATCACTTAAAATGAAACCACCCTCTAAGTTGAATCCTTCACACTTAGAAAATTATAATCTCAAAGCTTCAATACCACGAGCCTTAAATGGCACACACATTAGCTAAATTTATATTATAGCTCTATGTTAGGGCGGTGCATGGTTTGATACCTAGTTTTATTTTGTGATGTTATATTTTTAGACTGGATGTTTGGGTGCATGTGCATAGACTGGATGATAGGACGATCTTAGTCTAATCATGTCTTCTGCAGAGGATTATGCTTAAGGGGCACTTTAATAAAAAATATAAATACTTTTATTGTGCGGGTTTCTTATACCCCTAAGCATGATCCAAACTAAGATAGCTGGACTTAGTTACCCATGTGTGGGTGCTAAGTCCAAAATTATTCATATAATTGCTTGGGTTGTGTGGTATATTTAGCAAATCTCTAATTTGCAGGTTTAGTTAGATTTATCTTTCCCATTTCAATATAAATTTTGCAATTAAGATTTGAAATGAATGTTATGGGAGATTAGGATGAACATTAGTTATAAGACCATATCTTATATGCCATATGAAGCCTTAGAGCAAACTACATCCCAAGTCAAATGAAGAAAGAAAGAAATGATGAAAGGAAAAAAAGAAGAAAATTGAAGAAATGAAGAATCTAGACTCCCATAACATGAATTACTTTCTGATTGTAATTATTCATTTGTAATCCAAGTTGTATAAGGGGAGAGCTTGGCTACCCATTTTCTTTTTGGGTTTGTGTAGTAGAACCCGACCACATCGGCCTCTTATTCTTTTACGCTAGCTTTATAAAATTGTTTGATATTTGTTTAGCTTATGCATTAGAAATGGCATGATTTTCCTAATTTCTTAATTACTTGATGGTTGTTAAATGGCCTGGATGCGATTAGACTCTTAGAGAAAAATAAATCTTCTATCCAATTAATCAACTCAAAATTAAATTTAACAACTCATAACTTCACCTAAAGCCTAGGACATAAATCAAGATAATAAAAGATTTAGCAACCCCTTAGCTAGATGTTGTATGTCTAACATCATGCATAAAAACATATTACTTCACTCATGCTAATGGAGGGCTTCCACCTTTGCTAGAAAAAATGGCTTGACCTGTGAGAGCCATGGTGAAAACACACCTCCTTCTTTCTTATTTTGGCCCATAACCAATTTCTCATGCATTAGGCATATAAAATCCCATAGCCTGTGTTAAATAAAGATGTCTAAAACTAAAAATAAAACTTAACAAAATTTGCATTAGATTCGGTCATTATTCATACCTTTCATGATCTAGTCTCTTAGGAAGTATGTTTAAGGACTTAGTCTCCTTTCTAAATAAATAATAGCCTAACTATCTTGCAAAGCATAAGACTTGAATACATGCATTTAAAATTATAGGAGGAGTTTGTTGGCAGCCACCCCTAGGCGGTTGTAAGTCCAACAGTTGGGTGATTTATTCTCTCTCATGGAGATAAACCATATACCCATTTTTTCTTTAGATTTAGGTCGTGTTTTGGCCCTCGTCAAAGCTCCCTAGATTTACGATCTAAGGTCGATATTTCCTTTTGCGAGCTATAAGCATAAATCCTCACCTCTTAGGCATTTCCATGATCTTGTGTTGTGGAATTGCAAGCCCTAGATTTCTAATAAAAATTCAATTCAAACAATTAACTCTCTTCATATTTCAAAAATATAAAGCCCAATCATAGGATAGTTTGGGATGCTCACTAGGTCTCCTAGTATCATGAGCATCCCCTACTCATCTCCTTTTGGTTTCGATAATAACTCTCAACTTTTGATTAATCTCACTTGATTTTTTTCAAAAATAACCAATTTGTTGATAGTGTTATCTTTGAAATCTTTGGAGACAATGATCATTTACCTTAATCGAGAGTATTCTTAAGGGATCTCATTCCTTAGGATGTAATTAACTATGGGGGCTTTCCTCCATATGAAACTTAACTTAAAATAAACTCTACTTTATTTTTCCATGTAAAGTAGGGGAAAGATCTCTGGTACATTAGAAGACTCATTATCCTTAAGAGTCCTTATTAAGTGATTAGGTTCATTATAAGATGGTGATTTATGTCTCTTGACATAGTACATCATTCCTTAATGTCCTTAATGAGTGCATCTGTGGATCTACGTGGTGTCCTAACATATACACACAATTTTATTTTTCAAATTTCTAAATTTTTGAGAAATAAAACACCATAGCCATGTTAGAACAACTTGAACAGGTACTTATAATAAATTTTTCTGCCACATTGGAACAACGTGAACAGGAACTTATACAAATTTTTCCTCTACATTGGAACAATGTGAACGGGTACTTATAACAAATAATTTTAAGCTTACATTTACACAAGCATACATGTATATGTACTTAAGCAAGACATATGATATTTGTAAGTTTAGCTAAGCATTGCATTGGAAACATCACAAATAAGAAATTATCACATGATTTTTATTGCATATTATTTCTCCTCGTTCTTTTCTTTTTTTTTTTTATGTTTAACATAAGGGATGAAATACCTTCTCCAACTTTAGTGAATAAGATAGCATTTATGTGTTAAATTATAAACATATGCTTCGCTTCTTACTTCCAGTTGATTAAAGAAAACATTGTACTTTATGTTTACTTTCCCAATTTTATGAATAACTACATTTGAATGAGATTTATTTGAATAAAACTCTTAAAAAAATAATTTGGTGTGACCATATGATAACACTTTTGTAAGGGAGATTAGCAAATGGAATAAGGGGGCTTATGCCAAGCATAATTAACATTCAAACTTCCATAATAAAGAGAAAGAAATTTCATTTAAGAAATCAAATATGAATGATACTTGCATTTGGATTTTCTAAATCAAGAAAAAAAATTTGAAAATAAGCTTTGCTCAAATCATCATTCCCATGATAACAAAACAATCAAAGGAAGCAAAGTAAGATAGTCCCCATAAGATTAGATGAATAAATTCAGAAAAGTTTTATGTAATGGCACATGCATTTGCATTCATGAATTTGAAAAATCTGAAGGCTAATCCTCACCCAAATCACTATTTTATATGGTAACAATTCATGTAATAGAAAAGATGGTCACCATGAATAACTCCCCAACCACCTATTTCTCTTCCTTTTTTTCTATCCAAGGGAACAATGCAGGGAATAAATCTGATTTTTCTTATCCAATTAAAAGATGAAATAGAGTAAGGTGAGAATGAAGCCCATGATTGATCCATAATTGTAAGAGAATTAAAGCTATGTTAAGCTCACTTATAGATTTTACAATTTCAGATATAGTTAAGGAAAAGGCTTCAAACCAATAAGGCAAGCTAAAAAACCAAATCCATTTCATATCCTAGATAGAGAAATCCGTAGCATGAAAGAGGAAAACCCATATAGAGCTTAAGGAAAGATCCATACAACATCTCTAATTTCATTTCCACACTTTCAACATCATTTTAAATATGCAAAAGAAACATGGAAAACCCCTTTCCCATAGAGTAATCAAGTATATCAAATTTTAGTAAAGGAAAAGGAATAGAGATCTAAAAAAAATTAATTAAACATTTATTTGCATGATGATAAGCAATCAAATGACAAATGAAAGCAACGGTAGGCCAAAATGAATCATCATGCCAACCCAATGCACAAGCATATGAATCCTTTTTCCATATTAACAAGATGTCCAAATACTCAAAGAAAGATTAAAGCAAATCTAGATAATCTTTGGATTAGCATACAAAAAATCTCATTTCATAGCTTACTTCAAAGATTCAACATTTGAATGCAAAAAATCATTAAGAAGAAAGTATATAATACTTGATGAATCAAAGTCATACTTTCACCCCCCTTTTTCCCTTATGAAACATATGGCACTTTAATATCATCCCCTCTCCTTCTTACAAGACTTTGCATAATGTGTCACGTAATGTTTGTTAAGGGAACATCTTTAAACACATTTCGAACATTTAAAAGGGTAGAGAATGCTATTCCATCCATAGAAAACAACTGAAGTATGAAGAGAGAAAGGGGCTCACACATAACTTAAGCTTGAAGCCATCTACCATTTTAAACCTTGTTTTCACATTCCCAACTTCATTTTAAACATGTAAAGTATGCTTAGCAAGTATTATTCCATTCAAATAGCCAAAACGAAAACATAAAAAGAAAAGAACTTGCATAGAACTTTAGGGCATGAACCATACATTGTTTCAAACAACTTTTCCATATTCTAACTTCATTTTAAGCATGTGTAAGAGGCTTAACAAGAGTTATTCTATTCAAACAGCCAAAACTGAAGCATAAAATAGAGGAAAACCTGCATATAGCCTTAGTTTTGAGCCATCATCATCTCAAACCTCCTAAATTCTTAATTAATACTAAAAAATCAAAAAAAATATAAACTTAGGCTCATTTTAAAGATGTTTCAGAGTGGATTCTAGAAAAAATTATTATTAATTGATTTTGAACAATGATTTTGACTTAATTAAGGTTTAATTAGAAATCTAATTAGCTTAATTATTTCTTAATTAATCACTCAATTGATCTCCAACTTTTTGTGGATGTTTGGGAGGATGACCTTTGCCTCCCCCATTTTTTTGGGATTTTATTGATTGCTTAATTAGGAAAATCAATTGATTAAGCCTTAATCACCTTCCTAATTTAATTAGTGATAATTAGTGAATGAATGGTGGTTTAATTAATTATTTAAGCCTAATTACCTCTGTTGAACAATAAGGGAGCTTAGGGAATGTGTTTGGGATACTTTTCCTAATTCATTTTCTAAGTTTTATTCACTCTTTAAAATTTAATTAGTTAATGATTAATTGCTTAATTAATTAATTAATCTCCAAGATAAAAAAATTAGAGCTTAACTGAGTGTTTGAAGTGACTTAGGGGTTAAGAATTGAGGCCTCATCCTTGATGCCTTTCCCTAAGTTAATTTCATCATTCTAATCAAAATATAATCAAAGAATTCAATCAATTAATTAATGAACTTGATGAACACAATCTAAAATTCACTTCATACCTAAGCAACGCTTAATGAACCTTGGGTAGCTCTTTGGGTGTTCAAGAATTCAAAGTGGGAGATAATGAAATTATGGCTAGCTCACATGTGTGAGAAAATCATAAAAGTAGTTAAGTGGGATCCCTTAAGCCTAATTAACTATTAATCATGAGCCAATTGCATTAGCCCCCTTTCATTTCTTAGAAGCATTGCAAATTCACTTTTCATGTGGTTGCATATCATATTGGCTCATTATTAATTAGGTAATTATTAAGTTAAAATGATGTAAGAAAGGGTTAATTAATTGGCTTAATTCATACCATAACCTAATTAAACCATAATCAACTTAATTACTTCTTCATTAAACCAAATATACTCACACATGGGGAATGGGATTAGAATCAGCAAACCTCTTTCATTTCCTAAATTAAATCAAACTCAAAATTAAAAAAATGTCATTAAAGAACTTTGGTTTATTTTAAATATTTAGTATGATTGTCCTTAGGAATTAATTGGAATGAATGAGATCATGTGCTTATGTTCCTTTATTTCTTTCCAATCATGTTAAATGTTGCTTGTCATATGTAATCATGCATTCATTTCTTTTAAAATTAACTAAATGAAATTTTTTCTTTTATGTCAAATTGCATGTGGTTATTTAAATTAAAAATAAGTGTAGTTATTATTACTATTAAATCAAAAGTTATTTTTCAAAAGCCTACAAATCAATTATAATATATGGAGTGATGTTAATTACAAGTATCTATAAGTTTGCATGTGTTGATAATATAAGATATGCAATATGAAGTTCTCTTTTCTTATCTTACGTGGATTTGCATGGAATTTATAAATATATAGTTCATTTGAAAAGAACACAACATTTGTCTAAATCTACTCCTATGCATCTCCATGCTAAGACTTAGGAGGAATTTCATATAACATATGTAAATCATATAATCAAATAAAATATGACTTCTTGTATGACTTCATGTTCTTGTGGTTCATTTTATACATTCACATGTATCTGAGAAAAGTGGTATATTAGTCTGGACACCCCGGGGCTGCGAGGCTTTAAGTAGCCCTAAGTAGATCTTGTATCTTACGCCCCTGGTATAGAACAATAGTGTCGTACTCACTTAAAACTCTTATACATGTATATGTATGATGTGACTAATGAATAAGAATCATAATTAAATAAATCAAATACAACTTCTGCATGGATTTTCATATCCTTATAGTTGCTTATACATCTATATGTATCTAAGAAAAGTGGTATATTAGTCTGGACACCCTAGGGCTGGGAGGCTTTAAGTATCCCTAAGTAGGTCTCGTACCTTATGCCCCTGGTGCAGAGCAATGGCATCGTACTCACTTAAAAATTTTATACATGTGAATGTGTACCTAACTAATAGATAAAAAATTCCTCTTTTTCTATTAAAAAGACATGCATTCATAATTTAATCAAATGAAGTATTTAAATTCCAAACACACTTCTTTACATTCATCATTTAAGTGTGCTAAAATATATATTATATATATGTAGTATATGCATGATATACATGATGGAAAGAAATGAATAAATATGTGTTATGTGATAGTAATTCATTCTAATTAATCTTAAGATGTCTTTCTTATCGAATAAGGTCATTTAGAGTGAACCTAAATTTAGGATTGATTAAAACATATAATAAGTCATTCACTAAAGGAAATTGATTAATCAACTTGCTTTAGAAGTGACTTAAGGTAGGGATGAAAGAGAGATTCTCTCTCTTTCTTCTCTTTATAACACTTAGTTGTTAAGTGTAGGCCACATGAAACAAAAGAAAATACAAAATAAAATCTTCAAATCAATTAACCTAGGGGTGTCAATTAGGGTCAACGGGTCGGGTTCGGGTCTAACCTTAAATTGACCCAACCCAAATAGGGTTGACCCGAACCCGACCCGTTTATTAAACGGGTCAAAAACTTCAACCTGAACCCGACTCGACTTCAACCCGATTAACCCGACATGACCCAAATGATCTATTTATATATATATATTTAAGTCAAATTCGGGTTCGTGTGTAAAAATTGGGTCAATTCTGAGTCAATTTCAAGTTAGCGGGTCAAAATCGAATCAATTTCGGGTTGGAGGGTCAACCCGAACCCAACCCAAAATATCAAATGGGTCAATTTCTTCAACCCGGACCCAACCCGAAAAATTTTGGGTCAGAACTAAATTTTCGAACGGGTTAAATTATGTGTATCATCAATTTGATTTTGACACCCCTAATTAAACCACTTAAAGAGAAATCAACCCTTTAAAAATTAAATCACTCACGCTTAGAAATTTGCAACTCTAAAGACTAGTTAGGACATTCATACAAGCTTTAATTCACACACATTAGACTAAGTCACCATTTCTAGCTTTATGTCAGGGCGGTGTATAGTTTGATGTATGCTTGTTTTGTGATGTATTATTATAGACTGGATGTTATGGTGTATGTGCGTAGTTTAGATGTTTAGCCTAATATTATTTCATATTTTTCAGTTATACTTAGAGGGGCCACTTAATATATATATATATATATATATATATATATATATATATATATATATATATATATATATATACATATATATATATATATATATATATACATATATACATATAGTACGTTGCTGCTTAGCCTCCCCTAAGCATAATCCAAGTTAGGATAGGTGAGCTTAGTTACCCACGTGTGGTGTGCTAAGTCCAAGTTATTCATATAATTGTTTGGGTTGCATTGTATGTTTAGCTAACATTTATTTTACAGGTATAGCAAAATTTACTTTCCATCTTTTAATGTAATTTTGTATTAGGATTAGGATGAGTGTTATGGGAGATTAGGATGAGCATTGATTATAAGATCAAGTCTTATGTATCATGCGATGCCTTTAGAGCAAGCATATCCAATCGAGCCCAAAGGAAGAAAGAAATGGAGCAAATCAAATGAAGAAAAGATGAACAAATGAAAAAAGAAGAATGAAGAATGAAGACCTCTATAACATTCATCATTTGTAATTATAATTATTCTTTTGTAATTCGGGTTATATAATGGTAGTGCTTGGCTACCCACATTTCTTTTCGGGATGTACGGTGATACCCGACTGCATCGACCTTTTATTATTTTGCGATAGCTTTATAAAATTGTTTGATATTTTGTTTAGCTTGTGCATTAGAAAAAGCATGCATTTTCATAGTTTGTTTATGATTGGTGATTATTGTATAGCCTGGATATGATTAGGCTCCTAGGATAAAAATTAATTTTTCTACCCAAACTAACAACTCATAACTAAACCTCTAAAATAACTCATAACATCATGTAAAAGCCTATGCAGGAAATCAAGATAATAAAATATTTAGCAACCCCTTAGCTGGATGTTGTATGTTTAATATCATACATAATCATCTTATTTCACTCTTGTTAATAGAGGGCTTCCATCTTTGCCAGATAATAAGGGATTAACCTTTGAGAGCCTATGATGGAAGAACACCTCTTTCCCTTTTAATTGACCCATAATCAACTTCTCATGCATTTAGGCATATAAAATCCCACATCCTGTGTCAAAATAAAGAGTCCCAAACTAAATGAAATTTGATAAAAAATTTCATTACATTTAAGTCATTATTCATACCCCTTATGCTCTAGTCTCTTAGGGAGTGGGTTTAAGGAATTAGTTTCTTTTCTAAATAATAATAACCTAGCCATCTTGCAAAAGCTTATGACTTGCCTACATGGATTTAAAGTGTACGAGGAGTTAGCTGGCATCCACTCTTAGTGATAATAAGTCTAGCAGTCGAGTGGTTTACTCTCTCCTGTGGAGGTAAACCATATACCCACTTTTGCCTTAGATTTAGGTCGTACTTTGGCCCTCGCTAAAGCTCCCTAGATTTAGGATCTAAGGTTGTTGTTTCCCTTTGCGGACTACAAGCATAAATCCTCACCTCTTAGGCATTTTCACAATCTTATATTGTAGAATTATAAGTCCTAAATTTTTAATATAATTTCAACTCAAATAAATAAATCTCCTCAATTTCAAATATATAAAGCCCAACCATAGGATAGATTGGAGTGCTCACTAGGTTTCCTATTATCATGAGCATTGCCTACTCATCTCCTTTGGTTTCAATAATAACTCTTCCCTTTTGATCCATCCCACTTGATCTTCTAAAACACAACTAATTTATTGATAGTCTTATCTTCGAATTCTTTGGAGATAATAATCGCATCTTTAATCAAGAGTATTCTTAAGGGGTTCATTTTTCTTAAGATGCAATTAACTATGAAGGCTTGGCCCCATAGGGAACTTCAGAACCCAGTCTAAATAAACCCTACTTTATTCATCCATGTAAAGTAGGAGAAAAATCTCTGGTATATTCGAAGACCCATCATGCCTTAGGAGACCTTATTAAGTAATTAAATCCATTGTAGGGTAGTGACTTCTATCTTTCGAGATAGTATACTATTCCTTAATGTCGTGGTCTTCCCAATACATATGGAACTAAAAATAAACACAGTCATTCATGGATTACCTAAATATATGCAAAGTAGCTCAAGAGAAGTCATTAGCCCATCAAGTGAACTAGAGAGCTCTCTCATACACTCTCGTGAATGGCACCTTATATCGATGGTTTTTCAATCATATGTGGTTACATTGTCTGGACAAACACAACCCATAAGATCATGACCGAGGTACACTCAGGTTTGTACGGAGCGCATAAATCTGGTCCGAAGATGAAAGCCAATATCAAGAGACTAGGATACTATTGGCTCTTGATGATCATAGACTGCATGGATGTAGCTAGAAGATGCCACCAGTGTCAGGTACACAACGTGATCTTACACCAACCACCCAACATTCTACACCCTACATTGGTCTCATGGTCATTTGAGTGTTAAGGTACTGACAAAGTGGGTCTAATCAATCCTCCTTCTTTCAAGGGTCATCGGTTCATTTTAGCTGCTACCGACTACTTTTCTAAGTGGGCAGAGGTAATCCCACTCAGAGAGTTCACAACTCAGCATGTGCACCAATTTTTTAGGAACCATATCGTATATAGGTTTGGGGTGCCTCGAAGAATTGTATCTGATAATGGTACTGTATTCAAGAGCACCAAAATCAATAACTTTGCCGGAGACACAGCATAGATTAGAGATATTCTACCATATATTATCCAAGGGCAAATGGCTTAGCAGAAGCCTTCAACAAAACTCTCATCCAAATATTAAAGAAGACACTCGATGACAACAAGAAGCAGTGGCATGAGTAGTTAGTTGAAGCCTTGTGGGCTTATCGCACCACATATAGGACTCCAACTCAATCTATCCTACTCTTCTTAGTGTATGAGTCTAAAGCAGCTCTACCATTAGAAGTCCAACTCCCATCATTAATGATAGCTATGGGTAGTAAAATCACAACAGAGCAGAACACCAAGTTGCGGCTAGAAGAACTCAAAGGTTTGGAAAAGAGACACCTTCGGGCATGCCAGAACCTCGAGTTGTATAAAGCCAAAATGATTCAAGCTCACAACAAGCTGTTCTGTCCTAGAGATTTTCAAGTAGGAGAGCTTGTTTCAATTCTAAGGAGACCAATTATTGCCCATCGAAAGATGAGAGGCAAATTTGAACTCACTTAGGAAGGCCCTTTCACCATAAAAAAGGCCTACCAATGAGGATCTTATCAGCTCATAAATTGTAAGGGAGAGCGTCCCATGCTTCCAATCAATGGGCTCTACCTAAAAAAAATACTATCCATAAATCTTGTTTCAAACCAATCATCAATAAAATTTCTTTCATCTCAAATTTCATCTCTTCATATTGGTTAGAAATACCTTTGCTTGTGAATTTACCACGATGTGTTTAAGGTAGGTGTAAGGAACCCAAGCGATGTCCTATCCTTCAGTAACACAACACCAACATAAACAACACAAAACCACATATAAAACAAACACATATCTTTTGTCTCGGCCTATTTTGATGTGGGATAAAGCCCCCTGTGGCACTCACTCATTAGCAGCTTTAGGTCGGGCTGACATGCTATATTGATAGTGGGTCGCCCCAGTGGTTACTTATCTAGAGGATGTAAGTCTACAAGCTTTCTTCCTAACTTGACCATTGCAAATCGATGAGTGTCTTATTAGTTTAGTAAGTCTTACTGCATAGCTGATAAGCTACCCCATGTTGACTTTATTTAAGAGAATGTAAGCCTACACACTTTCTTCTTGAACTAGCCATCATGCCCTGACAGAGTCGAGTATATTTGAGGCTTAGGATAAGTCCCCCAGTGGCTCCTTTCCTCCTGGATACTTCAAGTTTGAGTCTAGTCCTTACAGGGGACTGCCCACTTGGTAGTCACCCTAGGTCGGATAGCATCTGTCTCACCGATGATAGACTATCCCGATGATCATTTTCATCTATGAAGATGTAAGTCAATAAGCCTTCTTCTCATATTGGTCATTGCAAATCGATGGGCACCTTAGGTTGGTTGGTTATCTCTATGCTGATAGCGACCCACCCGATGGATACACCACTCATGATAGATGTAAGTCTACAAGCTTTCTCCCGGAGTTGGCCACCATATACCTATAGGCTTTCTTTTACTGTGGTCTGATAAATCCAAGCACCTCCCTGTGGCACTCTATTTGGATCGCATCCTTAGTGACCCCATTTAGACACTACCCTAGTTACTCTTAGATTAGAAAATCCCCCTTTCCTAGTAGCCACCCCTGTGGTTGGAGAATTTGTCTTGCGGACATGCAAATTCTCCCTTGGTTCAGTAAGTCTGAGATAAGACTAGGCTGATATGAGCTCCTTCTCAGTGTGGTCCCTCGCACACTGATAAGGTCCATGCAAACATATAAACAAAATAATATATATCTTCTCTTATGGATTAGGAGCAAACCCCCAAGTGGTACCTCTTCCTAAACAGGCATCATATCTTTAGGGCAGTGTCAGCAAAACTCCCTATAGGAATTGCCTGTGTACTTTTGAGTTGAGGTAAGTCCTTGGGTCGACTCTCAAGAGGTCACCCCAGTCGTTTGACTTGTTGTTCCACAGTCACTCACTACCGCCCTGCTTTGGAAGATGTTAGTCTATTATGCATTCTCTCCAGTGTCACCATTACACACCAACGAGCAACCTTAGGTCGGGTTCAATTTTTTGTGCAATCAACCGATCATACAAGTGATCCCTTATTTAGGAAGTTGTAAGTCTATAAGATTTCTTCCCAACTTGACCATTACACACCAAAAGGCACCCCTTTGGTTGATTAGCCCAACCTCACAGCCAGTAGACTATCCCTTTGAATTTGTAAATCTAAGATTGGACTAGGCTGATATTTGCCCCTTCTTAGTGGGTCTATCACACACCAACATGGTCAATCTTAAAATGAAATTAATTCTGACTATCCTTGAGTCAATATGAGTCCACAATAGCATTCGTTCAATAGTCACCTTAAGTTGGGTTCAACTTGTCGTGCTAGCAACCAATCACCCAAATGGTTCCTTGTTTATGAAGATGTAAGTCTACAAGCTTTCTTCCTAGCTTGATCATTGCACACCAAAAGGCACCCCTTGGCTTTTCTACCGATGGCGAACTATCGCTTTGGATTTGTAAATCTAAGATAGGCCTAGGTATTAGCTCCCCTTCTTAGTGGATCCATCGTACATTGATAGGGTCCATCTTATCAAAATCACCATCCTCCTTCCAGTGGAGTCTACATTAAACCCGTCATATCCCCAGCGGATTTGAGCTCATATCTCTAGCAGATGTGTCCTCAAAACCAAATCATATCCTCTCCCCAATGGAGCCTCAAATTATGAGTAATCAAATCAAATTCGCATCCCCTGTGGATGCCTACCAACTAAATCAAATCAAATTTATCCCCAGCGAGGCGTAAATCAAACATCTATCCCTAATCGATAATCTAAACCTGCTTCCCTAGTGGAAGGTTCATGCTCTCATCCCCCAGTGGGTTATAAATCTTAATCCCCAGTAGATCTTTTTTCCCCAAATCATATCAAATCAATTCAACTTTTATCCTCTATGGATAACCTGAACCTACTTCCCTAGTGGAAGGTTCACATGCTTGATCCTTCGGTGGATCCTTCCTTCATCTCTTATGCCCTTAGCATGAGTTGAGTTTCATTGCACTAAGATCTTGATTCCTTCTACATCTCGAGTTTAGGAGTATATCGTTTCTGTAAGTGGTTGCAATCCTTCGGACGTTATTGATCATCTTGGTCAACACACGCAAATGCCTAGTCCTCACACCTATTTGCGCCCTTTATTGACCATACTTTTTAGAGTGAGCTCTCAACTTCCTCATCATAGATCTAAGACTCTTATAGACACTAAGAGCTCATTGGTCTTAAGGCACTTCTAGTGATTAGGTGAACACTTAACCTAAGCCTAGAGACTTAGAAGAGTTAGCTATTGGAATAGGTCATGCCTTAGGGATTTAGGAAAATTTGCCTACCCTATAGCCTTAAACCCAATCCATGCTTCCTCCTTCAAACCAAACTTTCAAATCAAATTCCAAATCAATTCCAAATCAAATGATTGAAACCCATGATCAAATTCAAATTTCAAAACCCTTCCTAAGCCCTTCATTTTATCTTATGGACTTAGCCTTAACCAAATCCAAATCAACCCCAATCTAATTGATTTTCTCAAATATTCATTCAATCTCAAATCAAATCCCAACCCAAATTCTAAATCAAATGATTGAAACCCAAAATCCAATTCAAATTGTAAAATCCCTTCCTAAGCCATATGAACCACCTTCATATGCTTAGCCAAAACTCCATTTAAACCAAATCAAACTTGATTGATTTTTTTATAAATCAATCATTTCTTCATTTATATTCACAAATATAAATGAAATCCAAATTCAAATGAACCAAATCAAATCAAACTAAATCAAACCAAATCAAGACATTTCTTAAGCCATATGGACTTACCTCCATAAGCTTAATCAAATCTCAACCCAAATTAACCCAAACTCATTTGATTTCTTCATAAATAAATAATTCCTTCATTTATATTTACAAATACAAATGAAACTCATCCTCCAATGACCTAAAATAAATCAAACTAAATCAATTCCCTACTTAAGCCCTTTTGACCTACATCCTTAAGCTTGGTCAAATTTACTTCCAAATGACTCCAAACTCAAGTGATTTTCTCATGAATCATGTATATCTTCATTTATATTCACAAATATAAATGAAATATAAATCCAAATAGCCAAAATCTAACCCAAATCAAATCAAATTTCTAATTTTATCCTTTTTAATGAATTTCTTGAACTTGGCTAAATGATACTCAAATCAATTCAAAACCCATGGATTTCATCATGATTCAATCATTCCTTCAATCATTGTTCTAAATATAAATATAAATTATAATTATCAAACCAAACTCAAGTCAACTCAAGTCAAGTCCATGTTGACGCCTTTTGACTTGAAATTGTCATATGAACCAAAATCAACTTGACTCCAAACCAATTTTAATTGGATTTATATTTCAATCCTAGGCTCATAAATGAGTTCGACTAAATTTGAATCAAGTTAAAACCAAACCAATTGACCCATTTAGGTCCACTTGACCCAAAGCAACCTAAAAGATCTTTTTGAGCCAACTATTCCAACCCAAATTGGATTGAACTAAGCCTATCCAAACCTCATATCATGATCAACAATCATCCTAGGATGATCAACAACCTTGAATTGGGTCAAACCAAGTAAACTTGGTCATTTGACCAAGTCAACCTTTATCCCAAATGAAACCCAAAATAGCCAAAACCCACCATATACCAAATTGATTGAAATCATTGATTCAAACCAATTCATAATCAATGATTGAACATGATCAAACCTTCAATTGAGCCAAACCAGGTCCAATTGGCCATTTGACCTAAGTTGACCTAAATTGCCTAAAAAGCCAAAATGGATCAAATCATGATTTGATCCAAATTGATAGCAACCAATGGCTCAAGTTCGTTCCAAATCATTTATTGAACTTGACCAAAGCCATAATTGAGCCCAATTTGACCAATTGATCAACTTGACTCAACTTAACCCATTTGACCTATTTGAATCCACATGAGCCAAAATCAAACCTAAGCTAAATTAATCAAAATCACTTAAACCAAAAATCTTCAAAATATCATTTGAACCTAACTGAAGTCTTGGTTTGACCTAATTTGACCAATTGGTCAACCCAACCCAAATTAACCCATTTGAACCCATTTGACCATATGAAGCCAAACCACCCCAAATCAACCTATGGGACCCTAGGAGCTAGCCAAACCCGACCCAAACCAGTCCTAGATCATTCCCAAACTAGCCCAAATCAAAGTGGGATCCAACCCAAGGGAACTGACCATTGGACAAGCTCATTTGCATTGGATTCTTACAATTAGAGGCAAAGTAAACTCTCCCATCACCATGGCAGCCATCCCATTGCCAAATGGGGTATACCTAGCCTCCCTAGCCCACCCTAGAACCACTAGGATCAGCCATGGACAAAAAGGAGGTTAACCAAGCCACCTCCTTTCATACCCGAGCACCCAAAGGACCAACCCAACTCAATCCTTCGATATCTTGCCTTGAGCTCCCTACCATAGCTTCCTCCACTCCTTGCAAGAAACATGGAGCTGACGATGACCCCTCTGATGCCTTGATGGTGATGAATCGGTGAAATTTCAGGGACAAATCTCATCCGTCCATTTCACTCGATTTTGGGGTATACTCCCTCAATTCGAGTGGCAATTGTAGCAATTCACACTCTCTGAGCCCCCAAGTGAGAAACAAAATTCCTCGTAGCATTTTCAAACCTTCCCAAGCCTCCTTCGATCAGAATCTCTCTCTCTTGTGCAAAACTGAAATAGGGGAGGGTGCTTCTGATTCATACTTCTTCCCCCACTCCATCAAACTTCAATTAAACTCACACACACCATCACCACACCTTGTCGAGCAACACTAAACCATTTCCCAAGCTTCCAAGCCACCAAAAGCTATACTTTGATTAAGACCGAATGCTAAATAGGAGGAGCTTGATCCATAAAGCAATCTAGCTCAAATCAAAGCTCGCACAGCTCAACAGGGTTTCATTTCTACCAAACGAAGCTTCCTCAATCATTGGAACCACCAGTCATAAGCTCCAGTGAGGTAATTTCCCAAAATTGAGCCTTGAATGAAAATGTGTTGGTCCTTTTTGAAGTGAATTTGCATTTGAGCCCATCCTAGCCATTGGATCCTTCACGTGAAGGTGTGGGTTGAGTTTGGAGTGGGGGCTCCACCGTTCATCATTCGTAGGAAGATGAATCATGGGTCATCCATTTCGCGTGATTAAAATGGATGACCATCATCAAATCGTGTATAATCCCTCTCTGTTTCCTCTTTAACTTGAGGATCTGATCGTTCTGTACTTCGTTCAGTTACGTATTGCTTACGGAAGATCATCCGTAATTTGAATTGACCTCCGATTTGACAACTTAAATACCATATCTCATCGTGCCATGTGGAAAGCGTGCGCCGCATCACCAAGCACATGGCGCCAATGGAATTATGGGTTAATTAGGGTTGTTTTAATTAATTTTTAAGGCTAATACTTCCTAAAATCATAATTAATCTTAGAAAAATCTAAATAAAATATAAATGAGGGCACATTTTAAAGATATTTCAAAGTAGAATCCAAGAAAATTATTATTATTTAATTTTGAATAGTAATTTTTGCTTAATTAAATTTAATTAGCCTAATTACTCTCTAATTAATTGTCCAATTAATTTCAAATTTTCCAGAGATGTTTACAGGGATGACCTCTACCTCCCCAATTTTTCTTGGAATTTATTGGTTAGTTAATTAGGGAAATCAATAGATTAAGCCTTTATTACTCTCCAACCTTAATTAATGATAATTAAGTAAATGAATAGTGGATTAATTAATTAATTAAGCTTATTGTCCTCTGTTAACAATGAGAAGTCTTAGGGAAGTGGTTTGGGTTCATTCCTTATGACCATTTCATTAAGCCTCTTCATCTATTTTGAATTAATTAAAGCTTAAATAATTAATTAGCCATTTAATTAATCAGTTAGAAGAAAGGATGTCTAATTATTTCAAAGCCTCATTGATTGTTTGAGATGACTTAGGGATTGGGATTGAGGCCTCTTCCTTGATCTCTTTTCCTAAGTTAATTTCATCATCCTAATTAAAAGATACAATCAAAAGATTTAATTAACCAATTAAGGGCTTAATTAAATTAAGTTAAAATCCATTCATTCATAACCTTCCTTAATTAACTCTTGGGTAGCTCTTTGGGTGTTCAATAACCTAAAGACAGAGCTAATGAAATTATGGTTAGCTCACATGTGTGGGAAAATTATAAAAGTAATTAAGTGAGTCTCTTAATCTTAATTAACTATTAATTATGAGACAATTGCATTAGGCCCATTTCATTTCTTAGGAGCATTACTAATTTATGTTTCATATGGTTGCATCTCATATTAGCTCATCATAATTTAGTTAATTAACTTAAGGTGAAGTAGGTAAAGGTTAATTAACTGATTTAATTCATACCTTAACCTAATTAAGACATAAAATTAACCTAATTACTTTTCATTAAATCAAATTAACTCACATATGGGGAATGGGATTAGGATTAGCAAACCTCTTTCACGTTTCATAAATCAAATCAAACATAAAGATCAAAAATGGCTTTAAGAAACTTTAGTTTATTTTAAATGAGTTTATTTAATATGATTATCCTTAGGACTTAGTTGGATTGAATGAAATTTCATGCTTGTGTTTCTTTATTTCCTTCCAATCATATTAAAATGTTGTATGCCACTTGTATTCATGCATCACTTCTTTCAAATTAATCAAATGAAAATGATTTCCTTCATATCAATTTGCATATGTTGACTTAATTAGAAATATGTGTGGTATTATCACTATTAAATCTCAAATGTATTTTCAAAAGCTCATTCTTATATTCACATGCATCTCCTATGTATATGTAACTAAAGTCATAATATATATATTATGACTTTAGTTATACATAAATACATATTTTGTGTATGAAGTGAAGTCTCTTTCTTACATTCATGTGCTGATTTGCATAAGTTTGAATGTTAATAGGTATATTAGTCTGGACATTCCAGGGATGCACCGCTTTAAGTATCCCCAAGGAGATTCCTACCTCACTCCCTTGGTGCAAAACAATGGCAACGTACCTGTTTGATTTCATTCTTATGCATCTTAACATTGGAATTTAAATAGAGCCTTAATTCATTTACATAAATAAATCAATCCAATTAAATGCTACTTTTGCATGGTTTTCTATTCTTATAGTTTCCTATACATCCATATGTATTTAAGAATAGTGGGTATATTAGTCGGACATTACGGGGCCTTAGTAGCCCCAAGGAGGTTCCTACCTCACTCCCCTGGTGTAGAACAATGGCACCGTACTTGCTTGAAACTTTTATACATTTAAATGTGTATTTAGCTAATGAATGAAAACCTGATTTTTCTATTAAAAAGACATGCATTCATATTTTTGTTCAAGTGGTTGGATTGATTAGTCATATGATTTACAGTTCTTTTCTTATACTTTTGTATAGGAAATTAGATAGATCTTTAAATTAATATGGCAAAATGATTCAACCAAATGAAACATCAATTCCAAGTACATTTGCTTACATTCATCATTTAAGTGTGCTAAGATATAAATTGTATGAATAGGTATGCTTAGGACTTACTCATATGCATACCATAGACATGATGGAAAGAAATGAACAAACATGTGTTATGTGATAGTAATTAATTCCAATTAATCTTAAGATGTCATTGTTATTGAATATGATTATTTAAAATAAACCTAAATCTAGGATTAATTAAAACATGTAATAAGCCATTCACTAAAGGGAAATGGTTAATTTTCTTTAGATGTGGCTTAGGGTAGGGATGAAAGAGAGTGATCCTCTCTTTTCCTATCTTTATAATACTTAGTTATTAAGTGTAAGCCAAGTGAAACAAAAGAAAACATTAAGTGAAAATTTACAAATCAATTAAACCATTTAAATTATAACCACCCTTGATAATTAAATCTCTTCATACTTAGAGAATGATAACTCTAAATCCTAGTTAGGACATACCACACAAGTCTTAATACACACACATTAGATTAAGTCATCACTTCTAGCTTTATGTTAGGGCAGTTGTTGAGCTTACTTTTGGATTGAGCTCTCAACTTCTCCATCATAGACATAGAACTCCTCTAGACACTAAGAGTTCCTTGACACTTAGTGATTAGGTGAACACACTTAACCCAGAGACTTAGAAGGGTTTATCATAGGATTAGGTGATGCATTAGAGATTTAAGGCAACCACTTACCCTATAGCTCAAATCCAGCCCATGTACACTCCTTCAAACCAATCCCAAACAAATCTCAAATTAATTCCAACTCAATTGATTTTTCTCAAATCTTACACAATTGAGTTTCTCAAATCCAAAATCAACTCCAAATTCAATTCCAATCCCAAATGATTCAAATCCAAAATCAATTCCAAATCCAACTCCAATTCCAGATGATTGAAGCCCATGATCAATTCCAAATCCAAAACCTTCCTAAACCTTATGAATCACATCCATAAGATTAGCCAAACCTTCAAATCAACCCAAAGCCAAGTGATTTCTTTATAAATCACTTATTCCATCATTGTATTTACAACAATAAATGAAATTGGCATCCAAATCATCCAAAT
Source organism: Cymbidium sinense (assembly GCA_021442155.1). Lineage (NCBI taxonomy): Eukaryota > Viridiplantae > Streptophyta > Magnoliopsida > Asparagales > Orchidaceae > Cymbidium > Cymbidium sinense. The sequence goes on from CM038215.1 coordinate 268,702,041, forward strand.
CAAATGAATATAAATCAAACCAAATCAAAATTTTTTCAAACTTTTGACCTAAAATTCACAATCAAATCACTCTTAATTCACATGATTCTCTCATGGATTGTTTATATTCTCATTTATCTTCATAAAAATAAATGAAATATAAATTCAAATGGCCAAAATCAAATCAATATAAATTCAAAACTCAAATCCAAATCCAATTTACATCCTTTAAGCCAATTTCTTGGATTTAGCCAAATCATTCTCAAATCAATCCAAACCTTAGATTTTCTCTTCAAACAATTAGTCCTTCAATCACATGAACAAATATAAACATAAACTACAATCCATGTTCATCCTTTTGACTTGAAATTATCAAATGAACCAAAACCAAATCTAAACCAAATTAAACCAAACCAATGATACCCATAGTCTTCAAATGATCATTTGAACTTGACTTTAACCCATTTGATGGTCAACTACTCAATTGATCACTTGATCAAATCAATCAAATTTTTTAAATCATTTCAAATCACAAATCAAATCATTGCCACTTTACCCTTGGGTCAAAGGTATCCATGATCACTTGAACTTTGGTCATTCCTTTCAAGGCCACTTTTCATCATTGGTCCACATGGAACCAAGAAGGGTGGTGAACATGATGAGCTTGGTTGTCCGAGCAAGGGAGGCCAAACCTCCCCAATCACCCTTGGACACTTAGCTCACCAAATTCTCACCAATCACATGGAAGCCACTCTCCTCACTCTCCACCCAAAATGACCCATGTGAGATGTTTTCACAAATCATCACCAATTCAAGCCATTGAGCCAAAATGGCAAATCATCCATCCACCGTCAGATCGAGGAGATATACCCTCATTCTCACTCAAACAATAGAGAATTCACTCCCATTCATAGGGAATTTTCAAATCCTCCCAGCTTTCCATCTTCTCCTTGATGCATTTCTCCTCTACGTGCAAGGCCGAAATAGAACAACCCAATTCTGAAGAATACTCCCTCCTCACTTCACCAAACCCAAATTCCTTTTACCCATACCCTCACCACACCTCGTCTAGCTCAATCGAACCATTTCCCAAGCCTCTAAGCAACAGGAAGTGCTACTTCAATCGTGATTTAGCCATTGAAGGAAGCTTGTACCAAACCACTTCAAATCAATTGATTCCTTTGGCTTCTATACTAGACAAAGCTACCTCCTTCGTTGGAAGTGCCGGTGATAGCTTCCGGTGAGGTAATTGTTCAAAACCATAGCTATAGGGGATTTTCATTTAGTCTTTTTTGAAGGGAATTATCATCCCATGCAATTTTGACTGTTGAATATGCATCCCCCCTCCTTTCGAAGGTGTGGGATCATTTTGATCCCAATCCGAGCACGGGTGAGCTCAGATTGAATGAGGAAAGATGAACGATGTTCATCTTTCATTGCTCGCGAAGGAGAAGGATCATACGATATCCATTCCATGTGATTGGAATGGACGATTGTGATCAAATCACACTAGATCCGCTGTAATTCTTAGCCTAAATCATGAGATTAATCTCGATCGTCAGATCTTAGATCGTACGGCCCATAGAGAAAGCATGTCCGCCGCCAGCTAACTCAGTCGACGGATGTGACAACTTAAATAACCAATCCCATCACACCACATGGAATGCACGCCGCCTCAGCCGCCACATGGCCCGATGAGATTAAGAGTTTAATAAGGCTTAATTAATTCAGTTTTAATGATGAAACTTTCAAAATCATAACTAATTGTAGAAAAATCCAAAAAATATAAATAAATACTCATTTTAAAGGTAATTCTAAGGAGAATAATAAAAAATTAAAATCAATTAATGTTGAATAGTGATTTTGACTCAATTTGAGTTTTATTGGAAATATAATTAAGTTAATTACTCTCTAATTACTCCAGCAACTAATTCCAAACTTTCTAAGATTGATTACTAGAATGACCTTTACCTCCCAAGGTTTTCTTGAAATTTATTACTTGATTAATTAGGGGAATTACTTGTTTCAGTCTTAATCTCTCTCTTAATTAACTAAATGATTAATTAGCTTGTTAAACAGTAATGAATCCATTAATTAAGTTATCTAATTATTATGAAATACTGAATGGACATAGGGAATAAGATTAGGACCTCTTTTCCAATATTTTTTCCTAAGTTTACTTCATTTGGATAACACTTAATCAATTTGCAACTAATTAATGGCTTAATCATCTCATTAGATAGTTTAATTAATCAAACTCGAAACCAAATCATTCCAAAACTCAATCATTCAATTCTTGGATAGATTCTTAGGTGTTCAATAACCTAAGAGAATTCCAAAGGAAATTATAATCAAACTACATGTGTAGGATGGTTATAAAAGTACTTAATCAAATCCTTTGGCTTAATTAACCAATAATTGTGAGCCAATTGCATTAGGCCCCTTCATTTCTTAGGTGTATTGTTGATTTAATTTCCATGTGGTTGCATATCATATGTTGGCTCATAATTACTTGGATAATTATGTTAAAATGGTGTAGGAAAGGGGTAATTAATGGATTTAATTTATATAATAATTTAATTGAATCATAAAATCAACTTAATTATATTTGCATTAAACCTAATTAAATTACAAACATGGGAATGGTTTAGGACCACCAAACATATTCTCATATTTCTTAAACCAAATCAAATATAAAATTAAAATTGACTTTAATAAGCTTTGGTTCCCTTTAAATCCTTTTATGTAATATGATTGCACTTAGGAAGTAATTTAATTAAAAGAAATTATATTCTTGTGTTCATTTATTCCTTTCCAATCACATTAAATTATTGAATGACATTTGACTCATGCATACATGCTTTACAAAATTAATTAAAGCAAATGATTTCCTTTATGTCAAACTTGCATGTGTTGATTTAAATTTAATATATGTGTGGCTATTATCACTACTAAATTCAAAAAATCTATTTTTCAAAACTTATAAACAAAAGATTATATGCATTATAAATGCTAGCTATAAATACATAGGAGGTGTATGTGATTATAGCTAGAATGTATGAAATGGAATTTATTTCCTTTTATCCATGTATTGATTTGTATAAGTAAGAATGTTAATAGTGTATATAGCTTGGACATCTGAGGAATGTGAGGCTTTAGCTAGCCCTAAGGAGGTCATTTGATTTATCTCATTTTCTTGGTTTAACAATGGCATGTACCCTATTTGATTCCAATCTTATACATATTTCAATATAACAGTTTAGATAAAAACTTTAATTCATACATGTAAACCATTCAATCAAATTAAAATACAACCTTTTCACATGATTTCATTCTCCAAATTATAATTACATGTGTATATATTTAAGAAAAGCAGTATATAGTCTAGACACCCCGAGGATGTGAGGCTTTAGCTAGCCCTAAGGAGGTCATTTGATTACCTCACTTCTCTGGTTTAACAATGACACGTACTTGCTTATTTCTTTTATACATACATATGTGTCTTTGATTAGGGAAAGATACTCCTTGATCTTTCTATTAAAAATGCATGCATTGGCAATTGTTTAAATGATCGGATTAATTGGCAATGTGAGTTTGGAGCTCATTTCCTTATGCACTTCTTCACAAGAATTTAGAAGAGGGCTTCAAGTTAACTTGGCAACTTGGCAAACTAATCCAACAATATATATATATATATATATATATAATTCAAACATACATACTCACATGCATCATGTAAGTGTGACCAAAATATATTATATGTGTAGGTATGTTTAGGGCTTAATCATGTGCATGTTACATGTGTTGAAAAGGAATAAATCAATATGTGTTATGTGATAGTATTTCAATTGAATTAATCTTAAGAAGTCTTTCACATTAAATGGAATCATTTAAAAGAGAACCCAAACTAAGGACCAATTAAAACACATAATAAATCATTCATTAAAGAGAATTTAATTAATGAATCTACCTTAGAAATGCTTTAAGGTAGGTTCAATCAAACTAAATCAAATCACCATCTAAAATTGACAAGTCAACTAAATCACTTAAAATGAACCCACCATCTAAATTGAATCATTCACACTTGGAAAATTTCAACCTTAAAGCCTAGCTAAGACATGCCACACAAGCCTTAAATGGCACACACAATAGGCTAAGTCGCCATTTCTAGCTCTATTTTAGGGCGATGCATAATTTTATTTTATGGTGTAATGTTTTAGACTGATTGTTAGGGTGTATGTGTGTAAATTGGATGATAGGACGATCTTAGCCTAATCATATCTTCTGCATGGGATTGTGCTTAAGGGGCCACTGTAATAAAAATAAAAAGAATATAAATATTTTTATTGTGTAGGTTGCTTAGCCCTTAAGCATAGTCTGAATTCGGACAAGTGGACTTGGTTATCCATGTGCAAGATGATAAGTCCAAATTATTAATATAACTTATTGGGTTGTTCGGTATGTTTAGCTAACATTTGTTTTGTAGATTTAGTTAGATTTACCTTTCCTATTTTTTTGTAAAGTTTGCAATTAGGATTTAGAATGAATTTTATGAAGGATTATGATGAACATTGGTTAAAGAGGTCAGGTCCTTTTTGTACCATGTCATTCTTTGGAGTGAACCAAATCAAAGAAGAAAATGGATGAAAGAAAGCTTGAAGAAGAAATGAAGATAACATGAATTCCTTTGTAATTATTCATTTATAATCTAGGTTGTATAAGGGTAGAGCTTGGCTACCCATTTTCCTTTTTTGGGTTGTGCGATGGAACTCGACCACATCGGCCTCTTATTCTTTTGTGCTAATTTTATAAATGATTGATGTTATGTTTATGATTGCACAATTAGGATGGCATGATTTTCCTAGTTTCTTAATTATTTGATGATTGTTGAATGGCCTGGATGCGATGAGGCTCTTAGGAAAAAATAAATTTTTTATCCAATTAATCAATTCAAAATTAAACTAAACAATTCATAACCTCACCTAAATTCTAGGACATAAATTAAGATAATAAAAGATTTAGCAACCCCTTAGGTGGATGTTATATGTCTCATATCATGCATAAATCATATTATCTCACTCTTTCCATTAGAGGGCTTCCACCTTTTCCAGAGAAAATGGCTTGACCATTGAGAGCCATGGTGGAAACACACATCATTCTTTCTGATTTTGGCCCATAACTTATTTTCTCATGCATTATGCATATAAAATCCTTAGCTTGTGTCAAATAAAAATGTCCAAAAATTAAAAATAAAACTTGACAAAATTTGCATTAGATTTAGGTCATTATTCATTCCCTTCATGATCTAGTCTCATAAGAGGTGAGTTTAAGAACTTAATTTCTATTCTAAGTAAATAACAGCCTAACCATCTTGTAAAGCATAAGACTTTCCTACATGTATTTAAAATCGTAGGAGTTACACCACCCCAAAGTGCTTGTAAGTCCAACGGGTGGTTTATCCTCTCTTGGAGGTAAACCATATGCCCATTTTCGCCTTAGATTTAGGTCACTCTTGGCTTATGCCAAAGCTCCTAGATTTAGGATCCAGATTGATTTTTCTTGGGGCTACAAGCATAAATCCTCACCTCTGGCATTTCTACAATCTTGTGGAATTGTAAGCTAAATTTTTAATAAAAATTCAACTCAAACATATAATTCTCCTCAATTTCAAAATATAAAGCCCAACCATAGATAGTTTGGGATGCTCACTAGGTTTCCTAGTATCATGAGCATCCCTACTCTCTTTGGTTTGATAATAACTCTCTCCTTTGATCAATCCCACTTGATTTTCTAAAAATAACCAATTGATTGATAGTCCTATCAAAATCTTTGGAGACAATGATCATTTACCTTAATCGAGTATTCTAAGGAACCTCATTCCTTAGATGTAATTAACTATGGGGCTTGCCTCCATAGGGAACTTAACAACCCTTTAAAATAAACCATACTTTACTTTTCCATGTAAAGTAGGGAAAGATCTCTACATTCAAGACCCATTTCCTTAGAGTCCTTATTAGGTGATTAGGTCCATTATAGGATGGTGACTTGCTCTCGAGATAGTACATCATTCCTCAATGTCATAGATCACCTAATAAGTACCCTGATCACGTGGTGTCCCCATAACAAAAAAATAAACACCACAAATTTTTCTTGACTCGGGAATGTTCCTCTCCATCTTTGGTAAATGATCATCGAAGTGGATTTGTATTTCATATGAGTCGAGACTATCCTTCTTTTTGGCACTTAGCATTTCATTCTTAAGCTAAGCTAGCCAACATCCTTTAGGTTTTAGGACCTCACCATGTAGGTCTTAAAACCCCTATTCCCCAATAGGTGAAAATAAAATTTAACCAAAAGAGATGACTAAAGACCTTTCTTTACTTATAAATTTCATATCTAAATAAGAAAATATTTTTATAAAATATATTTTCAAAATTTGTTATCAAAAAATAAATCTTTGATAATTTTGAAAAAATCTTTCAAAAAATTTGTATCTAAATAAAACCCAAATTATTTTTATGATTTGTGTTGTTTTGAAAATTTCTTAACAAATATAAAAATAAATTTTCAATTTTCTTTCAAAAAAAAACTCTCATTTGACAAATTTCATCAAATAATTCAATATAATTTGATTTTCATGAATGAAGGAGATTTCATTTAACAAATTTTATGTAAAATGAAGTCAATCTTATTTTATTTTTCAAAGATGAATTTTTTTGTGATTATCCTTTTGAAAAAAGGAAATTCCAATATATCACATAATGTGTTGATGGAGTTTCAAATATCAATATTTGAAAATGAAACCTCATTCAACAAATTATATATTGAATGAAGATCTTATTTTCAAATTTGTGCTTGAAAAATAACTCCACCAATATATATAATATAAAATGGAGTTTTAATTTTATGATATGAATTTGAAAATGAGATCTTCATTCACAAATTTATATTGAATGAATTTCACAAATATCTTTTGAAAAAAAACTCCAACTTCAACATATTGAGATATATTGATACTTCAATTTTATGAATGATTTCATTTTAAATGAAACATTCATTCAATAAATATGAAGATTTCATTTTCAAATAAAATAAAAATGATTTGATTTTGATTTTTAAAAAAATTGTAAAATCAATTATTTGATTATATTTTATGAAAATTTAAGTATTTTATTATGAAAAAATGCTTTTAAAAAAAATTTATTTATAAAAATTTATTTTTTATTTAATGAACCCCTTAAATAAATTAAATTAAAATCAAAACAAAATCAAAACACATTTTTTATTTAGCATACAAATTTGCTAAGTAAAGATCCCATTTTCAAAAGAAAAATAAAATCAAACACATTTGGGCTTTATTTAGCATACATAAATTTGCTAAGTAAAGATCTCATTTTCAAAATCAAAATAAAAATCAAACACATTTGGGCTTTATTTAGCATACACAAATTTGCTAAGTAAAGATCTCATTTTCAAAATCAAAACAAAATTAAATATTTTGAGCTTTAGCATACACAAATTTGCTAAGTAAAGATTCCATTTCTAAATTCACACATGATATACATCATGGGCAAACAAGCAAAAAAAAAAATTCAAACATCTCATTTAGCATACCCAAATTGCTAAATGAGTAATCCCAAAATCAAATCTAAAATAAATTGACCCTCTATTTAACATACTCAAATTTGTTAAATAAAGGGTCCCCAAACATAAAATCAAATTCAAATATGAACCAATGGAAGCATCAAAGTCTCTCAAAATATTTGAACCCATTCAACATAAACAAATTTGTTGAATGTGGATTCTAAACTCAAATGAACTCAAAATCTCTCCTCCAAGTTATTCAAAAATCTCTCCTAAATTCAATGAGCCCCACTAACATATTCAAATTGTTGGGTGAGGGTTCAAACTCTAAATCAAATTTAAAAGTCAGAATACCAGAAAAATCTGATTTTTTGAGTTTGTTTTCAATTGCAAAGTTCAGTTCGGTTTCAACTTCGGTATAGTTGACTTTTCTCTGCATAGTACATATGGATTCCGCATGTGTTCACATTCCCCTTCGGGATGGATTTGGCCTTGGATTGGGCCAGCCTCCTCCAAACTGATTTTGCTCATTTACTATATTTTAATCAAGAATTTGAGGGAGCCAGGATTACTTGTGAGGGGGCAACCCTCACCATTGGCAGTAGGGGTGTGGTGGCTGGACAAAAGCCAGTCATCTGTATTGAGATGCCCTCGGATTCTAGTTTCCCTCACTAAGAGGAAGGTGTAGAGTTCCATGAGCCTACAGTTCAGTGCCATAGTGTTGTTCTCATCCGCCCTGGCTAGTACCCACTCATTGACCTCCTCAAAGGGGAAGGCTATCCTGGCTTCAGGAATAGTCTCCCCTACCTTTGAGGTAGGGTCTAGCTCTGTACTACTACCTAGCGAACCCAATGTAGGCGCAAGATCAATGACCACGTGAGCATTGCTAGGAGATGAGAGATATCTCACATTGTAGGAGGGTCACCAGGAGGTTTCTCCTTTGCTTACTCAGAATAAGTCCCATCCCCTTTTCAGTTCTGAAGGAGAGGAAGATGTCAGGAGGATTGAAGTATCACCTCCACCTTCGGTTCATTATGACACGAGGAGATAGGAAAAGTCATATCTGTCACCTGATAGTTTTACAAGTTGGCGGGCTTATGGATTGAGTCCAGTGCTTGATTTGATTTGATCTTATTCCTCGGTGAGTAAAGCGGTCTGTCGGAAAGGGGAGAGGCTCAGTATAAGTTCACATTACTAGAGAAAGATATGTTAGAAATCAGCTACCACCTCATAGATTTCGATCGGCTCCTGCGTCGGTCACACCAATAGTATTATGTTGACTGGTACCACCCATCATAGGAGGAGAGACCCCGGACAAAAGCAATCGGTGTTGTCTCCACCACACCGTTCTACTCCACATTCTCTATCACCAGTTCAGGTTCCATCTTCTATGATTCCACCCAAAGCCTTGAGAGTAGCATCAAGGGAGAAGAATGCCCCACTGGTGATCCGGCTACGGCCAAGGGATCTCACTTAATCTACTCCACAGATTGAGGTGAGGGCGAGTTCTCTTGCTCGACCTCCTACTTCAATTGTGGTGAAGAAGGAGTGGCGACCTGCAGCGTCGTAGTCATACCACCACAACCATCACCTCAACAAATTATGAATATAGCAGCGGCAGAAGAAGGGGACAATTATATTGTCCCCATGGCAGTAGAACCCCCCAGGGGCAGCACTCCACCCATAGTAGTTTAACAGTCATGAGTATGTGTCTTCCAGTGAGCATAGCCCTCACAGGGTTAGCACTCCAGTAGCAGGGAAGGTCAGGTGTATCTCCATTAACGAGCATAATCCCACCACCGGTCAACTGTGAGTATTTGTGCCGGCATAGTTAAACCACTCCTTGGATGATATCTTGGCATAGTATTTTACTGAAAAGAAAGAAATCCTAGGGTATGATTGGTCCGACCTTGAAGAGGAGAAGGTTAGCTTCAACCTCGATGAGGATGATTTGTTGGAAGACTCAGCAGAGGTACACATGGTTGATACTAGAGGTTCCCTCCTTCGGGATCATCATAGTTCGGAAGGTGTTGCGACCGAATAGGACGATGCAGCCTATTCGACCCAACACCTCGTTCAATAACTCAAGCAAAAAGATGAGCAAATTGATAGGATGGGAAGGAGAGTTGAAAATTTGTTAGCAATAGTTCTAGCACTTCAGAATCAAGCTTCAGTGGGACAGCCTACCATTGTGGAGATTGGTCAACCTGAGTTATTGCATGTCTTGGATCAACCCAAGAGTTCACCTCCAGTAGAGCAGGGCAATACTAGCTTGCAGAGAAAGGTAGTGGACATTACCTCCATACAAGAAAAAGACACCAAACTCTTGGTGGAACAACAAGTGAAGGAATAGCTGGCGCAAGCCTGAGGTGGTTCATCAGTTCCAAAAGGTAGACCCTACCCAGAGAAATTCGATGTTATCCAATATCCTAAGGGTTTTGTGTCTCCTTATTTCAAAAGTTTTGATGGTAGTGGGACCCTCACTAACATATAGCACACTTTAGGGCCAATTGTTGCAACGTTGGTGGCAGCGATGCATTATTGTTCGGTCTCTTTATCAACAGTCTAGCAGGCAATAGCTTGTGATTAGTTCGTTGAACTTCCCAACGATTCAGTGAAGGCTTTTGCTAAGTTGGAGCAACAGTTTGTTAAGCGGTTTGCTAGAGCTCAGCAAAGGGTATGGGTGATCTCGTTGTAGCTCAACAACACCTCAGTGAGTCCCTTATTGATTACATTATTAGATGACATAATTTAAGCATGAAATGCTAACCATAGCTATCTGAACAATTGAAATTCTATTAAAAAATATTCATGGTCTGGTCGCCTTCATGCTTAAAGGTTTTACTATTAAGATATTTGATAAATTAGTCAACAAGGTGGCAAGTCTACAAGGGGAGGTCAAACAGTTACCTTTTCAAGATCAGCCGTTAAAATCAAAGCCGCAGAAAGCCTATGAAAAGAAGCCGAGGCGAGTGACATTGGATAAGGGAAGCAACCCGAGATCGGTGTAGAGACCTCGAGCTCAATAGCCACTTCCACCTCCTTTACCACCCTCGACCCCTTAGCTCCACGCCTTCACCTCCTCCTCGATCATACTCTCGGCGGTATACATACCCCCCAGTAGTATCCACCTACTCTTTTGGATAAATTAAATAAACCTTATTCATTTAAGAGAGATAGTCGAAAATCTTTAAGAACCTCTTAAAGAAACGATTTTTATTACGAGCCTAGGAAGCTGGAGGAAGTGGGCAGGAGTAATGATCCTAACTTTATCCCTTACCACTGCATGCTATGCCATGTTTTGGAGGATTGCTTTACATTTAAGGACTAGCTTGAGCATAGCTACAAGTCAAGCGCTATAGTTATCCCTAAGTAATATCTAACAGAATAATCATCCAGTTATGTTCAGGTAATCCTTGGGGATACATGTGATCCTCTCAAAAAAAAAAAGAATGTTGGGATATTTCTTTATCTGAACCTCTAAAAATATCATTTTTATAATCAAAAAATTTTCCTTACAGGTGCTTGAGGTAGCTTGAACCTCGAACATCAAGGAAAGTTTGCAAGTTGCCAAAGACAACTTGAGAAAGTAGAAAGCGACAGCGAGCGACCAATTTCCTGGGATAACAAGTAGCAACCACCGAAAGTCCGACCTCCATTCCACCATTGCATTCTACTTGGTACATTCCTACTTCACTAGTTCTTCTTCTAGTAGACGATATCTTGTATCGTGGATGAGGGCATCAAATCCTCACCCACTTACTTTACTAGATTTCTACCATGTACCTCCTTTTAAATCTAAGAAATCAAGGAAGCTAGTTTGAATTACATGCCACCGATGGGTTATCTAATTCTACTCCTTTAGAAAACTCTTCAAGTCTTAATAATTATAACAACTCTGATCATCCTCTTTCTGATTCAGAGATGGACTTTCCTTTTCTAAATAATATGGGTTCACCTCTTGAGATAGACTCAGAATCATCTAATTTTGAGGATCCTATAGGAGAAGTTGTAGATATGTCCGACAAGCAGGTAGAATCTTCCACTAACCTACCACAAAAGATCACCAAAGTTAACCTCTGCAGTGGCAAGATTCTACCTCCTAGGGCAACACCTCAAGACAAGGAAAAGCAAGTCATTAGTACCAACGAGCAAATAGTCCTTCCACAGAATGCTCCACCCATGGATATGCTTATGGAGGATCAACCCAAAGTTGATTATGATGTCCTTCAGAAAGTTGTCACTAAGTTAAGTATATGATGCCCTTATCCTATCCAAAAGATGAGGGAATCATTAATCAAGGTCTTCTTGATCCAAAAAATATGCTTAGCTCGGTGACTGTTGGAGGGAGGCACATTATTCAAGAGAAGCCTGAGAGTCACATTCGATGAAGACCTTCTTCTGGGGATATGGAGCACAAGCTCCCTCTACATCACAGTGGATATGAGCAGATTTAGACTTTCTAGGGTGTTGGTTGATCCAGGTGCATCAGTGAATATTATGAACCTAAAAACTCTTTCCTATTTGAGGATTGACATCTCTAAACTCCGAGGAGATTGGATGATATTGAGAAAATTCAATGAACAGGGCGAGAGGGCTTTAGGCTCCGTAGTGTTACCTTTGGAAATAGGTGACTGGAAGACTAAAGCCAAGTTCTATATAATTGATTTGAATACATCATTCACTACTTTGCTCGATAGGCCTTGGATACACCAGAATAAGATGGTTCCTTCCTCTCTTCATCAGTGCATCAAGTTTCGAAGAGATGGAATCAAATACTGTGTCAAAGGAGATGAAAAGTCATTCTCAGTTAGAGAGGTCGAGATATATGAGGACGCGACTTACTATCTTCCTCAAAATCGAAATATCTATTCTCATGAATTTGGCCAAATTTTGAATACAAAAGAAAAAGAAAAGGAAGAAAATGAAAAAGGAAAGAAAAAAGTATAGGTGAACGAGAAAGAGACACCAAGGAAGAGCTAGAGCCGCATGTTACATTCCACCAACAGTTCATTTCACCATACGAACATATGAGTAGGGTGACTCGACCTCCACCAGGTAGAGGCAAAGGTAAATATAGAGATAGTTCTAGAGGTGGAAGACCCCTGGTTGGAGGCCAGCCAAGAGGGGCTATGTTTCAGTTCACAGGAGTACTCTTGCTATTCACATAGACTTAGAATCCATCTCGGAGGATGATTCTCATGTGATTAGCACACCAGCCAACCCCTCTCAACAGGTCTCATTGGAGGTGACACTCGAGCCAGACAGTGACGAAGACCAGGCCTCCAAGCAAAGCATAAATGTATTCGAATCAGGATTATGTAAAACCATTAGGCAGTAGTTGGTAACCTTAGCTCTAACCTCACTTTCTTGTCAAAAAGTTGAGGGTTTGGTAGTTAAGGAAGCCCCTAGATCTTCCATGGATGTCAAGCCAAAGAGGTTCCTACTTGGATCATCATCATCAAGTCAAGAAGAAGATGTAGAACTTGAGGATGGTTCATATAAAAATTTAATGGAATTACCTTTTGATTGGTACTCACCTTGTGTTCATAATCTTGCAAAAAAAGGTTTGATTCCTTACAAATGGTCTAGCAGTGAGTATTTGAAGGTGGGACAATAAAGCGAGGATGCACAATCAAGACTAGATTGGTGCAATGGTTCGATGATGATGATTCTTGGTTGTCACAATCATCAGAGTGCGATAGGATCTTCTCAAACCACACTAACTCTTATGAGGAGGTGTGTTTAAAAATTTCAGATGATCCTAGTGATCTTCAAATCAAAGATGCACCTCCACATTTTGAAGAAGAAATCAAATCAACCATCGACAAGCTGAAAAAAATCAACCTCAAGATAGAAGAAGATCCACGCCCCATATACATTAATTCTCTATTGAATGAAGAAGAAACCAATGACTTAGTTAGGCTATTGACTTAGTTTAAGGACTGTTTTGCATAGAGCTATGAAGAGATGCCTGAATTATCTCCTGGCATAGTAGTCCACAAACTAGTAATAGACCCTAACACTAGCCTTATCAAGCAATTTCTTAGACGCACGTGATTAGAAATCGAACAACATGTCATTTTGAAGTCAAGAAATTGATCGATGCTGGCTTTATTAGAGAAAAAAAATACCCTGCCTAGTTAGCTAGTGTCGTCCCAATTAAGAAGAAGAATGATCAAATTAGCATATGCGTCGATTTCAGGGATTTAAATAAGGCATGTCCTAAGGATGAATTTTCACTTCCTATACTAGAGTTAATGGTGGACATTGCCTCGTCTCATGCAATATTCTCCTTCATGGATGGGTCATCTAGCTGCAACCAAATTAAGATGGCCCTTGAGGATGAGAGGAATACTTCTTTTTGAACTCCGATCAAAATCTATTGTTATAAAGTCATGCCCTTCGGCCTTAAAAATGCTAGTGCTACTTACCAGCGGGCCATGACTCAGATTTTCAAAGAACTCATTCATCATCAAGTAAAATGCTACGTCAACGATCTAGTTGTCAAAAGTAAAGAAAAGGGAGACCATCTCTTTGACTTGGGAGTAGTTTTCGAACGATTTACATAATTCAATCTCAAAATGAACCCCAAGTGTGCATTGGGTAAGTTCCTTGGGTTTGTTGTCCGAAATCGAGAAATAGAGATAAACCTAGAAAAGATCAAAGCTATCTTAGAAATGACACCCCCTAAAAATCTAACTCAACTCAGATCATTCCAAGGGCGATTGATGTATCTAAGGCACTTTATCTCCAATCTATCGGAGAAATGCAAGCCATTTTCAGCACTTGTCAAAAAGGACGCTAAGTTCAAGTGGGATGACAAGTGTCAGCATGCTTTTGAGGACATCAAATAGTATTTGGTGAAGCTGCCAGTTCTAGGAGCCCCTATCCCGGGCAAGTCACTTATCCTTTACACTACTGCATTGGACAAATCCCTTAGCACTTTATTGGTCCAAACAAATGACAAAGAGAAGGAGAACGCTCTCTACTACCTTAGCCATCATCTGATCCCTGCTGAAGCAAACTACCCACCTATTGAAAAACATTGTCTAGCTCTCATCTTTGCATCCCAAAAGCTGTGACATTACATGCTCTCTCATAAGGTAAACTTGATTTCAAGAACAAATCCACTATAGTATCTCATGACATGGCCGAAGTTATCCGGACGGTTGGCACGTTGGTTAATGATTCTCTCACATCTCGATATTACATTTACCCAAACAAATGACAAAAGAAGGAAAGCACTACTACCTTGCCATTTTCTTAGCAAACTACCCACTTCATTGACTCTCATCTTTGCATCCCAAAGGCATACATGCTCTCATAAGGTAAACTTGATTTCAAGAACAAATCATAGTATCTCATGACATGGCGGTTATCCGGACGGTTGCGTTGGTTAATGATTCTCACATCTCGATATACATCCATACCCTGGTGAAAGGACAAGCACTGATTTATACACCTACTTCCTCTCTCGAGATGATCTCCCTGACAAACAAATCTTGAACTTATGGGAGGTTGACAATCGCCATTGAGAAATATATTTTGATGGTGCGGCTTCCTCTCAAAGAGGAGAAAAACCAAGATTTACTATTCCAAGAAAGGCAGGGGTAGGAATCATTATTTTAACTCCAGACCACGATATGATGAGATTCTCATACTATCTATCCAATCCATGCACCAACAACGAAGCTGAGTATGAGGCTTTGATTGCCTGTCTAAAGTTATCTATTACAGTGTGTGTCAAAAACATCAAAATCTACGGGGATTCTCAACTACTCATCAACCAGATTGCTGGGTCTTATAAGGTTCTAAAACCTAAGCTTCATCACTACCATGAGTACACCATAAAGCTGTTGGCCCAAATCCCTAAGGTAACCATCTACAAGATTCCTCGAGGAGAGAATGCAGTACCAGATGCTTTGGCCAAACTCACCAAGGAGTTGGCATGTCTGAAGGATGAGTCCATTCCAATAAAGGTCCAAAATAGACAAGTCCTATCACTTATTGATGTTGAATTCATCGAGAGACTCTCTCTTGGATGGGAGGTTGTCGTTGCCAAGAAAGACGAGGAACTGGATTGGAGGCAACCATTCATAGATTACTTGACTAGAGGCAAACTATCTCAAGAGAAATCACAAGCCCATTCGATGAAGCAGAGAGCTCTCTCCTATGCTCTCGTGGGTGGCACCTTATACCGACGATCTTTCGATCAAATGTGGTTACATTGTTTAGATAAACATGAATCCCGTAAGATTGTGATTGAGGTACATTCAGGTCTATGTGGAGTGCATCAATCCGGTCTGAAGATGAAGGCAAAGATTAAGATACAAGGATACTACTGGCCTTCAATGATTACAGACTGCATGGATACAGCTAGGAGATGCCATCAGTGTCAGATACACTATGTAGTATTGCACCAACCACCCTATATTGGCCTCATGGCCATTCAAGTGTTGGGGTACTTACATAATGGGTCTGATTGATCCTCCTTCTTCTAAGAGTCATCGGTTCATCCTAGCTGCCACCGACTACTTTTCCAAGTGGCAGAGGCAATCCCACTCAGAGAGGTCATTTCGGCAGTGCTTCAATTTTCGAACCATATTGTATATAGGTTGGGGTGCCTCGATGAATTATATGATAATATGCATTCAAAAGCACCAAGATCAACAACTGAGAGACATATAGATTGGAGATACTCTATCTACTATCCCAGTGGCCTAATGAAGCATTCAACAAAACTCTCATAGATACTAAAGAAAACACTTGACAACAAGCGATAGTGGCATGAGCTAGTTGAAGCCACTGGGCATCTGCACCACTCTGAACTCAACCCAATCTACCCTGTTCTCCTTAGTGTATGGGTCCGAAGTCGTTCTACCATTAGAAGTTCAGTTCCCATCATAAAGGATAGCAATGGGTAGTAAAATCACTACAGAGCAAAACGTTAGGTTGCGGTTAGAAGAGCTCGAAGGTTTGGAGGAGAGACGCCAACGGGCATGCCAGAACCTCGAGTTGTATAAAGCCAAGATGATTCAAGCTCACAATAAGTTGGTCCTCCCTAGAGCTTTTCAAGTAGGAGAGCTTGTTTTAGTTCTAAGGAGACCGATTGTTGCCTATCAAAAGATGGGAGGCAAGTTTGAACTCACTTAGGAAGGCCCTTTTGTCATAAAGAATGCCTACCAAGGATGATCTTATCAACTTATTAATTATAAAGGGGAACACCCAATCCTTCCAATCAATGGGCTCTATTTGAAGAAATATCATCCATAAAATCATGTTTGAAATAATTATCTTCAAAAATTTCATTTCAAATCATCAAAATATTATCTTCATTCGAAACATTGTTTGTTTGTTTGCAAACCTGCCACGACGTATTTAGGGTAGGTGTAAAAGAATCCAAGAGGCATCATATCCTCCTTCCACAACATGAACACAAATTAAAAATGATTCCCCAGCGCTACTAGAGTAGGTGTAAAAGAACTCAAGAGGTATCCTATCCTTCTTTCACAACATGAACACAAATTAAACATGATTCCTCAGTGCTACTAGAGTAGGTGTAAGAGAACCCAAGAGGCATCCTATTTAGACTAGCATGGCTAAGTTAGGTGTAAGAGAACCTAAGCGGCATCCTTTCTTGGTTGGATCACAACTGCCATGAATGGCACCACTTCATCAACTCTTAAGCATGTTTTAGGATAGGTGTAAGAAAACCCAGGCGGCATCCTGTCCTCCTTTAATATAAACACAAATACAAACACATATCTTTTATCTCGGGCTATTTTGATGTGGGAGAAAGCCCCCTAAGGCACTCACTCATTAGCTACTCTAGGTCAGATTGACGTGTTACTTAACTAATGCATCACCCCAATGGCCTTTTGTTTAGGAAGATGTGAGTCCCCGTGCTCTCTTCCCTGACTTGGTCGCTGCAAACCAACGAGCGCCTTGTAGGCATGGTTGGCCTTACTACGTGGTCGGTAAGCTACCATCATGATTGGCTATGTTTAAGATGATGTAAGTCTATATGCTTTCTTCTTATACTAGCCATCATGAATTAACTGGGCCGAGTTGAGGATTAAGGTAAGCCCCCAGCGGCTCCTTTTCTCTCGACTACTTTTGAGTTGATATAAGTCCCCTAGTGGCATTCACTTAGTAGTCACCTTAAGTCGGATAATACCTATCGAGCCGAAGACAGACTATCCTGGTAATCAATTTCGCTGTAGGAGGATGTGAGTCCCCAATGCTTTCTTCCTAGGCTGATTGTTGCAAACCAATGGGCACCTTTGTTTGGTTGATGTTTGCTATGCTGACAGTGACTCACCAGGTGGATACACCACTCTTAGTAGATATAAGTCCCCGCACTTTCTCCTTGAGTTGGCCACCGAATACCTATAGGCATTATCTTCTTCATGGATCAGGACAAAGCCCTAAGTGGCCCCTCCCCTGCGGGCACTCTACTTGGGTTACGTCCTTTACGACCCCATTTAGACTACGGCTACTCTTGGATTGAGTCCCCTTTCTAGTAGCCACCCACGGTTGGAGAATTTGTTCAGCGGATACATAGATTTTCCCTTGGACTAGTAAATTTGAGATAAGTCTAAGCTGATATAAGCTCCTTCTTAATGTGATCCCTCGCAAACCAACAGGGTCCATGATAAACAAACAAACAAACAAATTTATTCGCTTGTGGATTAGGAATTCAAGTCCCCAGTGGCCCCTTTCCCAAGCAGGCATCCTATCTTTAGGGCAGTTCCAGCAAAACTCCCTATAGGAATTTCCTAACTACACTTGAGTTGAGATAAGTCCTCGTGTGACTCTCTCATAGTAAGCCCTTAGGTGGGTTCAATATTTTTCCACAAACAGTTCGATGGTCATTTTGCTGGAAGATGTAAGTCTACTACATTCTTTCTAGCATGACGCCAAACGACCCTTAGGTGGTTGTTACCTTCTTGTCATCAAGTGGTCTTTTTATTCGGAAGATGTGAGTCCATGCTTTATTCCCTGGTGTTCAAATTGAAAGGCACCCCTTTGGTTGGATTGTTCTCCCCTTCGGTCGGGAAACTACCCCCTTTAGATTAATAAATCTGAAGTAGGCCAAGGCCGACTTGGCCTCCACTTAGTGCGGTCCATGGCAAACCGATGGGATCCATCAAATACAATTAAAATGAAATTAATGTTGGCTATCTTTGAGCTGATTTAAGTCACCCAGCAGCATTCACTCAATAGTCAGCCTAAGGTTGGGTTTGATTCATTGTGTATCATAGATCACTGATCCTACTTTGGCGGATGTAAGTCGATATGCTTTCTTCTTCTGTGCGACACAGAAAGGCAACCCTTTTGGTTGGATAGTCTTCTTATATGGTTGGTAGACTACCCTTTGGGTGGTAAATTTAGTAGGCCAAGGCGACATCCCACTATGTCTCCATCACGAACCAACAAGGTCCATCTCAAAATTCAAAATTTAAAATCTGAAACAAAATCAACCAACATCTCTAGTGGAGTCAAATTAAACAATCAAATCGATCAGCTTCTCCTTAGTGAGATGCAAATCTTTCCAATTTCCCTAATGGAGTCAATTCAATCCAACCTGAACCAGCTCTCCTAGTGGAAGGTTCACAATTTTATCTCTAGTGGATTCCAAATTCTAATCCCCAATGGATTTCACAACTTCTTATCCCTAGTAGATAACTCGAACCTTTTCCCCTAGTGGTAGGCTCACATACTCAATCCCTAGTGGATTCCTCCTTTGCTCTCTTATGTCTTTAACATAAGTAGAGTTGCATTGCACTAAGATCTTGATTCCTTCTACACCTCGGGTTTAGGATTAGATCTTTCTGTTAGTGCTTGAGATCATTCGAACGTTATTGATCGTCTCGGTCAACACCAATACGTGTGGTATGCCTTGTCAGTCACACCACACCTATTGGGTGCCCTTTGTTGACCTCACTTTTGGAGTGAGTTCTCAACTTCTCCATCTTAGACATAGGACTCATCTAGACACAAAGAGTTCCTTAGTCTTAAGCCACTTCTAATGATTAGGTGAACATTTAACCTAACCCTAGAGACATAGAAGGGTTTATCATAGGATTAGGCTATGCATTAGGGATTTAAGGCAACCACTTACCCTATAGCTCAAATCCAGCCCATGTACACTCATTCAAATCAATCCAAATCAAATCTCAAATCAATTCCAACTCAATTGATTTTCACAAATCTCAAATCAATCCCACTCTTAGTTTCTCAAATCCTCAACTCCAAATTCAATCTCAAATTTCTCCAAAATCAATTCCAAATCCAACTCCAATTCTAGATGATTGAAACTCATGATCAATTCCAAATCCAAAACCTTCCTATGTCTTATGAATCACATACATAAGCTTAGCCAAACCCTTCAAATCAACCCAAAGCCAAGTGATTTCTTTATAAATCACTTATTTCATCATTTGCATTCACAATTATAAATGAAATTGGCATCCAAATCCTCCAAATCAAATCAAATCAAAAACCCCTTTTTTAAACTTTTTAGCCTATCTAAGCTAAATTCACAATCAAATCACTCCTAATTCACATGATTCTCTCATGGATCATTTATATTCTCATTTATCTTCACAAATATAAATGAAATATAAATTCAAATGGCCGAAATCAAATCAATATAAATTCAAAACTCAAATCCAAACCCAATTTATATCCTTTAATCCAATTTCTTGGATTTAGCCAAATCATTCTCAAATCAATTCAAACCCTTGGATTTTCTCTTCAAACAATCACTCCTTCAATCACATGCCCAAATATAAACATAAACTACAATCACCAAGCCAAAATCAAACTAACCCAAGTCAAACCTATGTTCATCCTTTTGACTTGAAATTATCAAATGAACCAAAACCAAATCTAAACAAATTAAACCAAACCAATGATACTCATAAGCTCCAAATGATCATTTGAAATTGAATTAATCCATGGTTTGACCCAATTGGACTAATTGGTCAACCTAACCTAATTTGACCCAACTTGATCCAAATGGGTCAAATTGAGCTAAATCAAATTAAATGAACTCCAAATCACTTGAAATTTGGCTTAACCCATTTTTAAATCATTTCAAATCTTCACAAATCAAACTCATAGCCAAATGACCACTTTGCCCTTTGGTTAAACGGTATCCCATGACCAAATTCACTTGAAATTTGGTCATTCCTTTCCCAATGCCACTTGGCACCCATCTATTGGTCCACATGGGCACCAAGGAGGATGGTGAACATGACCCAATGAGCTTGGGTCGGCCATGACAAGGGAGGCCAAATGACCTCCCAATCACCCGACACTTGGCTCACCAAATTCACTCACCAATCACATGGGTAGCCACTTTCCTCTCATCAAAATGACCCATGTGGGACATTTTCCAAATCGATCAAGCCATTGAGCCAAAATGGCAAATCAGCCATCCACCGTCCAATCCAAGGAGGGGAAGATATCACGTTAGATCCATTGTAATTCTTAGCCTAAACCGCGGGATTAATCTCAGCCATCCGATCTTAGATCGGACGCAGAAAGCACGTCACCGAGACTCGGTAAACAATGTGATAACTTAAAATAACCAATCGGTTTGTCTTGAGGCGTCGCATCAGCCGCCACATGGCCCGACGGGATTAGGAGTTTAATTAGGCTTAATTAATCTAATTTTAATGATGAAACTTTCAAAATTCATAACTAATTGTAGAAAAATCTAAAAAATATAAATAAATATTCATTTAAAGGTAATTCAGAGGAGAATAATAGAAAATTAAAATCAATTAATTTTGAATAGTAATTTTGACTCAATTTAATTTTATTGAAAATATAATTAAGCTAATTACTCTCTAATTACTCGAACAATTAATTCCAAACTTTTTGATATTGATTAGTGGAATGACCTCTGCCCTCATGATTTTCTTGGAATTTATTGCTTGATTAATTAGAAAAATTGCTTATTTCATTCTTAATCTCTCTCTTAATTAATTAAATGATTAATTAGCATATTAAACAGTAATGAATCCATTAATTAAGTTGGCTAATCATTATGAAATAGTGAATGAACATAGGGAATGAGATTAGGACCTCTTTTCCAATATTTTCCCCTAAGTTTACTTCATTTGGATAACACTTAATCAATTTGCAACTAAATAATGGCTTAATTACCTCATTAAATAGTTCAATTAATCAAACTCAAAACCAAAATCATCCAGACTCAATCATTCAATTCTTGGATAGATTCTTAGGTGTTCAACAACCTAAGAGAATTTCAAAAAAAAATTATAATCAGACTACATGTGTAGGAGGGTTATAAGAGCACTTAATCAAACCCTTTAGCTTAATTAACCAATAATTGTGAGCCAATTGTATTAGGCCCCTTCATTTCTTAGGTGCATTACTGATTTAATTTTCATGTGATTGCATATCATATGTTGGCTCATAATTACTTGGATAATTATATTAAAGTGGTGTAGAAAAGGGGTAATTAATAGATTTAATTTATACAATAATTTAATCAAATCATAAAATCAACTTAATTATCTTTGCATTAAACCAAATTGAATCACAAACATGGGAATGGTTTAGGACCATCAAACATATTCTCATATTCCTAAACCAAATCAAACATAAAATTAAAATTGACTTTAACAAGCTTTAGTTCCCTTTAAATCCTTTTACGTAATGTGATTGCACTTAGGAAGTAATTTAATTGAAAGAAATTATATGCTTGTGTTGATTTATTCCTTTCCAACCTCAATAAATTATTGAATGACATTTGACTCATGCATACATGCTTTTCAAAATTAATTAAAGCAAATGGTTTCCTTTATATCAAACTTGCATGTGTTGATTTAAATTTAATATATGTGTGACTATTATCACTACTAAATTCAAAAAATCTATTTTTCAAAACTTATAAACAAAAGATTACATATGTTATAAATGCTAGTTATAAATACATAGGAGGTGTATGTGATTATAGCTAGAATGTATGAAATGGAGTTTATTTCCTTTTATCCATGTAATTTGTATAAGTAAGAATGTTAATGGTGTATATAGATTGGACATCCCGAGAATGTGAGGCTTTAGCTAGCCTCAAGGAGGTCATTTGATTTACCTCATTTCCCTGGTTTAACAATAGCACGTACCATACTTGATTCCAATCTTATACATATTTCAATATAAGGGTTTGGATAAAAACTTCAATTCATGCATGTAAACCATTCAATCAAATTAAAATACAACCTTTTCACATGATTTCATTCTCCAAATTATAAATACACGTGTATATATTTAAGAAAAGCAGTATATAATCTGGACACCTCGGGAATGCTGGGCTTTAACTAGCCCTAAGGAGGTCATTTGTTTACCTCACTTCCCTGGTTTAACAATGACATGTGCTTGCTTATGTCTTTTATACATACATATGTGTATTTGATTAAGGAATGATAATCCTTGATCTTTCTATTAAAAATGTATGCATTGGCAATTGTTTAAATGATTAGATTAATTGGCCATGTGAGTTTGGAGCTCCTTTCCTTATACACTTCTTCACAAGAATTTAGAAGAAGGCTTCAAGTAAACTTGGCAAACTAATCCAACAATATATATATATATATATATATATATATATATATATATATATATATATATATATATATATATATATATATATATATATATATATATATATATATATATATATATATATATGTGTGTGTGTGAAAAGAATTCAAAAATACATCTCACATGAATCATTTAAGTGTGACCAAAATATATTGTATGTGTAGGTATGTTTAGGGCTTAATCATGTGCATGCTACATGTGTTGAAAAGGAATAAATCAATATGTGTTATGTGATAGTATTTCAATTGAATTAATCTTAAGAAATCTTTCACATTAAATGGAATCATTTAAAAAAGAACCCAACCTTAGGACCAATTAAAACACATTATAAATCATTCATTAAAGAGAATTTAATTAATGAATCTACCATAGAAATGCTTTAAGGTAGGGATGAAAGAGAGCTCTCTTCTCTTTTCTTCTCTTCACAACACTTAGTCACTAAGTGTAGGTTCATTCAAACCAAATCAAATCACCAACTAAAATTGACAAGTCAACTAAATCACTTAAAATGAAACCACCATCTAAATTAAATCTTTCACACTTAAAAAATTTTAATCTTAAATCCTAGCTTAGACATGCCACACAAGCCTTAAATGACATACACATTAAGCTAAGTCACCACTTTTAGCTTTATGTTAGGGTGGTGCATAGTTTGATGCATGATTTTATTTTATATTATAATATTTTAGACTGGATGTTAGGGTGTATATGTGTAGACTGGCTGATATGGCAATCTTAGCCTAATCATGTCTTCTGCATGGGATTGTGCTTAAAGCGTTATAATAAAATTATATATATATATATATATATATATATATATATATATATATATATATATATATATATATATATATATATATATATATATATATATATATATATATACACTTTTGTGTGTTGCTTACAAGTATAGAATTAGGAGTGGACTTGGTTACCCAGGTGCAAGATGCTAAGTCCAAATTATTAATATAACTGCTTGGGTTATGCGGTATGTTTAGCTAATCTTTATTTTACAGGTTTAGTTAGATCTACCTTTCCTATTTTGATGTAAATTTTATAATTAGGATTTGGAATGAATGTTATGGGGGATTAGGATGAACATTAGTTAAAGAGGTCAGGTCCTTTTTGTACCATGTCATTCTTTGGAGTGAACCAAATCAAAGAAGAAAATGGAGGAAAGAAAGCTTGAAGAAATGAAGCCCAACATGAATTCCTTTTAATTGTAATTATTCATTTGTAATCGGGATAGATTTCTACCTATTTTTCTTTTGGTGCGTGGAACTTCGACCACATCGGCCTCTTATTCTTTTGCGCTAATTTTATAAATTGATTGATGTTATATTTATGATTACGCAATTAGGATGTCATTATTTTCCTAGTTTCTTGATTGTTTGATAATTATTGAATGGCCTGGAAGCGATTAGGCTCTTAGAAAAAATAAATTTTCTATCCAATTAATCAATTCAAAATTAAATTAAATAATTCATAACCTCACTTAAAGCCTAGGACATAAATTAAGATAATAAAAAAATTTAACAACTCCTTAGTTGGATGTTGTATATCTCATATCATGCATAAATCATATTGTCTCACTCTTGCCAATGAAGAGCTTCCACCTTTGCTAGAGAAAATGGCTTCACTTTTGAGAGACATGGTGGAAACACACGTCCTTCTTTCTGATTTTGGCCCATAACTTATTTTCTCATGCATTAGGCATATAAAATCTCATAGCCTATGTTAAATAAAAATATCCAAAAATCAAAAATAAAACTTGATAAAATTTGCATTAGATTTAGGTCATTATTCACTCCCTTCATGATCTAATCTCTTAGGGGATGAGTTTAAAGACTTAGTTTCTCTTCTAAGTAAATAACAGTCTAACCATCTTGCAAAGCATATGACTTGCCTACATGAGTTAGTTGGCGACCACCCCAGACGGTTGTACGTCCAACAGTCAAGTGGTTTATCCTCTCTTACAGAGGTAAATCATACGTTCATTTTATCGCTTAGATTTATGCCGCGCTTTGGCTTATACCGAAGCTCCCTAAATTTAGGATCTGAGATTGTTGTTTTTCTTAGGGGCTATAAGCATAAATCCTCACCTCTTAGATATTTCTACAATCTTATATTGTGAAATTATAAGCCTTAGATTTTTAATAAATATTCAACTCAAACATATAATTCTCCTCAATTTCAAAAATATAAAGCTCAACCATAGGATAGTTTGGGATGCTCACTAAGTTTCCTAGTATCATGAGCATCCCCTACTCATCTCCCTTTCGTTTTGATAATAACTCTCTCCTTTTGATCAATCCCACTTGATTTTCTAAAAATAACTAATTGATTAATAGTCCTTTATTTGAAAATCTTTGGAGATAACGATCATTTACCTTAATCGAGAGTATTGCTAAAGAACCTCATTCCTTAGGATGTAATTAACTATAGGAGCTTGTCTCCATAGGGAACTTAACGAATCTGGATTAAAATAAACTCTACTTTACTTTTCCATGTAAAGTAGGGGAAAGATCTCTAGTACATTTGAAGACACATTAGCCTTAAGAGTCCTTATTAGGTGATTAGGTTTATTGTAGGATGGTGACTTTTGTCTCTCGAGATAGTACATCATTCCTTAATGTCGTACCCGATCACCTCAATAAATATCCCCCTCCCCCCCGCTTAAGATCTACGTGGTGTCCCCTATACGAAAAATAAACACCACAGTGGTGCATAGTTTGATGTATGCTTTGTTTTATAATATTTTATTGTAGACTGGATGTTAGGGTGTATGCTTCGTAGATTTGATTGTAGGTCATGATTAGCCTAATTATGTCTTCTGTAGGAGATTATGCTTAAGGAATGCTTAAAATAAATATAAATGCTCTCTTTTACAAGTTGCTTAACTCCTAAGCATAATCTAAATTAGGACAGGTGGACTTGATTACCCATATACAGGGTGATAAATCCAAATTATTCATATAAATATTTGGGTTGTGTAATGTGTTTAGCTAACACTTATTTTATAAGTATAATTAGAGTTACTTTTCCTATTTTTGATGTAATCTTACATTAGGAATTAGGAATTAGTATTATGGAGGTTAAGGATGAATATTAGCTAGAAGGTTTAATCCTAAGGTGTCATGTGATGCCTAGAGGCCTATCAAATCAAATGAAGCAAAGACATAGATATGAAGATATGAAGACATGAAGACCCCCCATAACATATATTCATCTGTGTAATTTGTAATTATTCTTTCATATATCGGGATGTATAAAGGTAGAGCTCGGCT
The DNA here is from genome assembly GCA_021442155.1 of Cymbidium sinense. Classification (NCBI taxonomy): domain Eukaryota; kingdom Viridiplantae; phylum Streptophyta; class Magnoliopsida; order Asparagales; family Orchidaceae; genus Cymbidium; species Cymbidium sinense. Next base: position 268,728,533 of record CM038215.1, read on the forward strand.
ACCCATTTTTCTTTTCGGGTTGTACAGTGGTACCCGACCACACTGGCCTCTTATTCTTTCGCGTTGAGTTTATAAATTGTTTGATGATTTGTTTATATTGTGCAATAAAAATGGCATGTATTTTTCTAGTTTATATATGATGATTTAATGTGCGGCCTGGATCCGCTTAGACTCTTAAGAAAAAATAAACTTTTACCACAATCACAACTCATAACTAAATTTTCTAAAATAACTCATAACCTCGTTTAAAACCTAGGCATTATATCAAGATAATTAAAAGATTTAACAACCCCTTAGCAGAATACTGTATGATTAATATCATGCATACCATATTATTTCATTCTTGCTAAGAGAGGGTTTTCATCCTTACATGATGGGGGAGGACTTGACCTTTGAGGGTCTCTCTTGTGATGGAAAATACCTCTTTCTCTCTGATCTAGCCAATAATACTATTTCATCATGCATTTAAGCATATAAAATCCTACGGCCAGTGTCAAAATAAAAAGTCTAAAATCAAATAAAATTTGATAAAATTTGCATTAGACTAAGTCATTATTCATACCACTCATGTTATAGTCTCTTTAGAGAGTGAGTTTAAGGACTTTAGTTTCTTTCTAAATAATAATAATCTAGCCATCTTGCAAAACATATAACTTGATCACATGATTTTAAAACGTAGGAGGAGTTAACTGCCTACCACTCTAGGCAGTTATAAGTCCAACAGTCGGGTGATTTTACTCCCTTATGGAGGTAAACAATATACTCATTTTCACTTTAGATTTAGGACGTACTTTGGCCCTCACTAAAGCTCCCAAGATTTAGGATCTAAGATTGTTGTTTTCCCTTGGGCTACAAATATAAATCTTCACCTCTTAGGCATTTTCACAATCTTGTATTGTGGGATTATATATGCTAGCTTTCTAATAAAATTTCAACACAAATACATAATTCTCTTCAATTTCAAATATATAAAGTCCAGCCATATGATAGTTTGGATAGCTCACTAAGTTTCCTAGTATCATGAGCATCCTCTCCTTTGACTTTGATAATAAGTCTCTTCTTTTGATCTATCTCACTTGATTTTTCAAACATAACTAATTTATTGATAGTCCTATCTTTGAAATCTTTTGAGACAATAGTTGACTACTTTAATCTAGAGTATTCCTAAAGAACCCACCTTCCTTAGGATGTAATTAACTATAGGGGCTTGCCCCTATAGGAAATTTTATAACCCGATTTAAATAAATCCTATTTTATTCATCCATATAAAGTAAGGAAAAAATCTCTAGTATATTCGAAGGTCCATCATGCCTTAGTAGAAAGGAAGTCAATCATAAGGTAGTGATTTATCTTTGAGATAATATATTATTCCTCACGTATGATCATTTCAATAAATATATACCCAAGATCAGATATATCCCCTTATACACACACGATACACATCAATCTAAAAATAAACACCATAAGGAGCTAAGTCATTTTTTATTTTCATTATTTTATTTATAATTTAATTTGAAACAAAATATTTGTTAATGGTGATAACTATTTTTAAAACATTTAAAACATACATAAGTTAGTTTGAGTATCTTTGTGATTTATTTAAAACAAAAAAAATAAAAATAAAAACAGGCAATTTGAGATCAACTTTATTTTTATTTTTTATTTTATGTTTTATTTATTTATTTATATTTTATTTTAAAATAAATATATTAAATGATTATAATTATTTTTAAAATCATTCAAAAATAATTTTAAATATTTTGAGTGTTTTAAAGGTATATAATAATTTTTTTAAAATTAAAAAACATATTAAATAAATCTATTTTAAAAAACAATAAAAAAAGTGATAAAATAAAATAAAATTGATTCCAAAGCTCTTAATTTGATACCAAACAAATGTTAAATGGCTAAAATTTAGAAACTTTTCTAGTGCAGTGGAGATGAAATCGAACAAGAGTGTGGTATCTTCCATTAGACAGCATTGTCAAGTGGAAGGTGTCATTTTTTTTTTTTTATAATTTTGTGCGAATTAAATATAAATTCACGCACATATTTAATATGTAAGACTTTAAAATTATGACTTTTAGGGTTGAGCTAAAGCCTCATCCACTAGGTTACGGATTAAAATATATCCTTGAGGATTTATCTTATTTTTTTGTGCCTTAGACTAGACTTAAAAAATGATTTGACTAGATGGAGAAGTCTTCTTCATGACTTTAATGTTCTCTCCCATGTTTTAGGATTCATTTGAAGCATTTTTTTTCATATATATATATATATATATATACATTCAGTTTTACAAATGGTAAATCTTTGAGCTTAAAGAGCTTTTTCATGATTTTACTTTTTATACCGTTACTACAGTTTTATTTAGCTATATTTGTTTTTTTATTTTTCAAAAAAAATTATAATATTAACCAGCTTTCTACAACCAAATGTATTATCGCATGATAATTATTACAAAAAATTGTTGTTCAGTGAAGTTTAATTATTTATAATAAATTTTAATCTGTAAATTTCATCAGATTTAATAATTGCAACTTGGTTATATCTAAATAAAATGAATATTTTTAATTGTATAAAATTTATAAAAATTATACAAGAATATGAAATAACTTATCAAATAAGTGAACATTAATCGTCATTTTATCAAGCTTTTAAACATGCTCCTGAATGCAAATAAATGAACAAATCAATATTCAACTTTGTCCAATTATATGTTTGAGTTGTACAATTCTGTTCCAAGTTCAATCAATTATTTAAATAAATGAACATAAAGCATTGAGTTGCTCCTTGAATGAAGTGATTCACTTATCCTCTTCTCATGAACTTTAATCACAAGTTATTTTAGAAGGGTTGATATGTCTTTCATGGGCAATCAACAAACATAGTCCTATCTGCAATCAACCAAACCTAATTAAACAGTAAACAATAAGACATTAGTTTAGCCAGTCGGTCTAAGAATATCGATATATGAAAGGAAGATAATGTAAGACTCTTATATTTTTGCTTCATTGGTAAATCATAATGGATCTTCTCCCATTATTGTGGTGATTAAAAGTTTGTTTAGATGGTATAATATAGTCACACTCAAGCTAGAGTAAGTCATTTTTTGTAACTTGTCAAAGGAATTGCAAAAATGTTGAAGCAACAATGTTTGCAGCGCGCCACCATCACTTGTTATGATAAGGAGGTTTGTTAGTAAAAGCATGATGAGCAATGAGACTGAGAAGGAGATTTGTTTGTAGGTGTATGATGAGTGATAAGATCATTGTTGACTTTTGCGGATGATGCAACACTACTATTATAATTAACAGGACGATTGCCGAGGTGAGTAATCGTTCAATCTTCAAATGGTTATAAGAGTGGTATGTCCATCATGATTATGATGGGGAGGTCTAGTAACAAGTAATATGATAGATTTGATTGTGTGCATCATGTGCATTGTGTTCAATGTTGTCTTATTATGGTGAGCATGGCAATCAACATGTGAGCACAAAAAGCATGTGAAATCCTAAGCAGTTGGGATAAGTTAGTGAGCATTATGATTATATATGATTATTGTTGTCGTAGCATCATCAACAATGAAGAAGTTTCTTAAAAATTTCATTATAGATTGTTCAATAATAGAGAAAAATTAACCGAATGAATTTAAAAAGAAAGGTCTTATAGAGTTTGGATTGTGGGAAGACTTCTCACCTCTTGAAGGTAATCTTAATGAAACGGGAAACTATGTCTCTCAATTTTGATATGATCAACACCTTGTCATAAGAGTAAACTACTCATGAAATGGCAAAGTGTAGAAACACAGTGGCCTACAAAGCTTCAAGACTTATTGTTAGAACTTTTAACGATGAGCTAACTCCATGAACATGAATCATTGGTACGCTCCTTAAATTCAGCTCCACTTGCCCGGTGGGGGCAGCTTCATCCCCTACTCAAATCCTCTTGTATGACCAAGAAGGATGATGACCCAAATTGGGTTTGGCTGGGCTGATTCAACTCAATTTGGGCTAGAGGATGTCATAGACTTTGATACGAGAGATTTCAGCTCACTGTTATTCGGGTTGATCATACTATTTGAGCTTGTTTAGGGTTGACTCTAGCCAACTTGAGTTAATTTCGATCCTACAAAGTTTTCTCATGAACCATACATAATTTTCATGCATTATATTAAAATTTATGTTAGATCATATTATGATATTTTTGATCCAAACAGTTCTAAATATAGTTTTTATTTAATTAGACACCAATGATTCAATTAAATGAAGACAAAAAATCGTAATTGTATGCGACTATGCGAGCTCCATTGTTGGCATGGAGTGTAATGGTAATGGATGTTTAGCCTCTATATATCTCTGCATTGATAATTGAAGAATTATTTTAAGAAATTTATTTTTTTAAATTATTATAAGCATTATTATTTTATTTAATATCGGAAAATGACATTTTCTACTCATGGCCTGAACCGACTAATCTAGATTGTGCTAAACAAAATTAATTAGTCAAGCGATTACCTGGGAAAACACCTAAATTTTCATACAAAAGCGTCAATTTATACTAAATAAAAAACATATTAAATAATATTTAAAAAAATCAAAACATTACAGGAAGATATAAACTAAAAAAATTATGTTTATGAGAACGGAGAAACCATATAATCTACAATAATGAAGTCGCACATATTGTCAGGCAATGATGATAACTATGAACTGCAAACATGTTGAATGATATTTTAAGCTGATTTGAGAGAGAGAGATTGAGAGGCAGAAGGCAAAAACGACTGTGAAAGAGATTATAACTCACGAGAAAAAATGGAGTTGATCAATGTTGGTCTAGAAATAATAAAAACTGAGTGGTAATATGTTTCTACAACAGTGGATTTGGTTCTACAAAAAATGGGGTATACTCGTTGCTTCCAATAAATAAGTCAGTTAGCTTAAAGCAAGTATAACGCTGATGCATCAGAAAATGGGACTGCACCTACTGTCAGGTAAAAAAAAATATTACAATCAGTGCATTTTTTTTATTTTGGTAAAAACAAAGGAATTTACATAAATAGCACACAATTATATATTCACATATCTAAAACCCAAAATTTCATATTTACATAAATAACATCTAAATTTTTAATATTATATCAACAATAGCACAATCATTAATTTTTTAAAATGAAACATGTATGTTCATGCACAGAAAAACTGCTATGTTTTAATAAATATAATATTTTAAGTGTTAGATATCTATTGTATAAGAATTGCGTGCCATGTGTGTAAATTTCACTAAAAAAATGCATAATATGCACCTGCAGTTGGCCAATTTGCTCTCTGTTGAAAATCGCCTTATGCACTAACACCACTGCTTAACACATTGTTGATTTCGCCAATTAAATTGACTGGTCTTCCATTGAATACGGAGGACAATGTCGACTCGCAGAGGTTCTTCAGCTCCCTTGTTTTTTTGATTGTGGCTTCCTGCATCGCAAATGGGAATTCATGTTGGTCAGAAAATTAGAATGTGCATGAACTGAGTAGCTCATGTAGTAATGTGCCATCTTCCAAAAATTTGATGATCAAACTCCAAATTGAAATAGAGCTGCAGCTGGACTATTAACAATAACCAAAATTACCATCATCACCCCGATCTTTGATGCTCAAGGCATTCTAGAATTAGAAGCTCCACAAAATGTGCATATTTGTTTGTCATCTAATAATATACCTCATGCAGCAGCCGAATGTGTATATTGTTTACAAATATTAAATAATAAACCACATGCAGCTGGAAATAAGAAGGATTGAAGAAAGAGTATTTATAAAATTGATTCCAAATAATCAGAAGCTGTTTGGGATCACTTCTATTTTTGTTTATTTTTTTATTTATGTTTTGATTTAAAATAAAATATGTTTGACAGAAATAGTTATTTTAAAAAACACTAAAAATATCCTAAAGTCGTTTCGAGTGTTCTTAAAAACAAGGTGATTTGTTTTAAAAAACAAAAATAAAAATAATTTAGAAATACACTAAACAAACATGTTTTTAAAAAAAAAACATAAAACACAAAAATAATGATCCCAAACAAGCCCTTAGAATAAAACTAATAATGATGAAACTTACCAGTAGAACTAAAAATCTAAAGCCTCCTCTTTTTTTTCTTTTTTTCTTTTTTTAGTCTCATTAATATCCCTCAGCTAGTCTTCCATACTTCGGCCATCCATATAAGTCTTCCAACATGCATTCAATGAAATTAATAGAGGATTGGCACTATGTTGCAACTCTCCACAAAAATTCAACAGCTGCATTCATCATTCCAACTCCTGCCTACTTGATATAATAAGCAAAAAGAAGAGCTACTATTTGTGCTTGTATATCCCCTGGAATTATCCCAAAATGGCAACAATTTGTAAAGGTGAAAGAAAGTAAGCAATGTGTTGCATTTTCCCCCATCAATAAGAAAATACATAGCTCATGTGAGTAAGTAAGACATTTCATGCACTCCCAAACTGAACCAAAGTAAACCAGAACATTAAATATTCTTTTATGCTGATTTAACTAGATTGATTTTGCTTATATATTTGCTTTAGAACACCGAATGCCTTTTCCTTGACTTTTTTTGTTTATATTGCACTATGATTAGCAAGGATTCACTACCGTTAGGCTCTTTAAGAACTATCAAGTAGGCATAGGCAAGAAGACAAGGTTCATTAAAAAAAGAGTTTGCAAAATAAAGTTCCAAGGGACTGTTAATGAAATGTTTACCAGTCAAATAAATGTATTAATCAAATTAATCATAAATTTCTGTTGGAGTTGTGTCAATGCATACTAAAACAATAAGGATTCGTACACACCTGCTTAGGCCAGGATGATGCTAGAGTATTTTGCAACTCTCTCCGTTTGACAGCCAAATCTTTCAGACTCTCTCTAAACTTCACTTCATGATGCTTCTTTTCCTCAAGTGTTGACACCAATCTATCTAGAAATCTATAAGTTTCAATATGAAGAGGATTAATATGACATGAAAAATAATGCTTCACAGTTTGAAGCACAAATGATCATGAAAGAAGCTGTTGGATAATGAGAATGGTATTTTGGAAGAGCATCAAAAATGACCTTTTTGAATTAAGAATCATGATCATGTCACGAGTCTTCCTGTTTGTGAGCAATGAAATGGCCAAAGATACCTCCGATAACAGCGCCTCAACAACATCTGGTGCATATTGTTGCAGAACAATAGGAGCAACTGCCTGAACTTGATGTTGCAATGAGGATGTCTCTTCACTTCTCATTTCCACCAACCGTTGATTTAGAAAAGATTTTAGCTGTGAATATGAATTTAGAAGATCAAGCACTGACTCAAAATCACTGAAGATATATGAAACTGGTTCAAACAACAGTTCAAGTATCAGAAAGACAAAAATGAAAAGATGAGAATACAATAACAAAACAACAGAATGATTAAATTTTATTTCGCGGGACATTGTTTATAGGTGGGTTCATGCATCAATGTACAATGGATTCCAAAAGTGTACAGATTACGACCACACTTTTTTTTTAAACACCAGGAAGTCTAGAAGATCTAACCATTCTCTTATGAACACCCACTTATCAGTTTCTCTCCTGAGATTATTTATATGAAAAGAAATTTTTAGGGAACAGATCAAACAAAAACAACAAACATGCAACATTAAGACAGTTCTCAACAAAGATAATCAAACAACTATCAACAAGAAATAGAAAGTGTTTACAGAACTCATACTAGCACAGCCAGCACAGGGAAAACCTTCACTAAATCCCTGTTGAACAATCTATGAAAAATTGAGTGCAAAGTGAAATTCATTAATTCCAATTTAAAATGTAGATGAAAGACGATGAGTTACATTAGTAGAATAAGAAAACATAATATTAACTTTAATTTTATTTTAAAATTTTACATGTAATATATGCTTAATCAGCCATTTCTGAAAAAAAAGATTATACATTAACACTACCAATGCAGGAGTAATTTACAATGCACATAGAAGGAACACAATCATCGATATCCACAGATAATATGTAATATAAATTTTCTTTAATAATCTCTTTCAGTAAAGCAATGGTTAACGATCAATCAGTCAGCCACTCTATATAATCCAAAATGTTGTTTGCTCACATATGCGGTACACCCCAAATTTGTTAATCAAGATTATATGGATAGAAAACCAACAAAAAAACTTGTTAATATATATAAGTTTTTTTTATGCAAGTATTTGAGCCACAAGTTTTCCTAATATTAAGAGAATAAAAGGTGCACAGACATTCAAATTGTTAGAACAAATAATTTGAAAAACTTGGTCGAACCCACAAAATGTTGTGGAAATACCTCAAATAGATCATCAAGAATTTTATTCCTATATTCAGAATCTAAAAATTGGCTTCTATCTTCCTCTAAATAATGAAGGGAACTTAACACTACTGGATCCATCTGTTGAACTTCTTGGCTTGAACCTGGAGCAAAATGTTCAGCTGCATCCATCTTAGGATTTTCAATACTAATATCCCAGCTTATCTCAGCCTCCGCAGCACCAGAAACAATTCCCGCATCCAAAACATTTAGTGGTGTATAATTATCAGATACCAAGTTATCACCAGTTTCAGAGTCATCTAAATCCTTGTGAGCATCAATTATCTCATACGAACCAAATCCATCTCCTGATACTTCATTCTGGTCAACGTCCCAATCAATTTGGGTATCACCCAGAGAGATGTCCCAATCAATACCACCAGCAGTAACATCAATATCAGGCGAACCTTCTACTGCCATAGTATAAGCAGAAGGCAAGTTTGACTGGTTGAGCAGTGAGTTTTGGACTTCAAGGGAAACTGTGATACTGAGAGACGGGGGATTTTCAAGAAGATTCTTCAAAGCTTGAAGTACAACTGCACTGTTCTGCACTTAAAATAATAAAAAAGTAAAGTTAAAAGCAAATAGATGCCAATATTACCTTCACTTAACTACAAGGATCAGTTGAATAGTGGCAGAACGAAAAAAATTGCTCAGTCAATGGAAACAATAAAGCAAAAATTTTGAGAAGTTGTCAAAGGAACCTCTTTCTCTGTATGAGCATCTCTGCAAAAGTTTGAGTAATACTCAATGGCTTTTAACACAGAATCACCATTAAGAACTTCCAATATTCTGCTGAACGTAGCAGGAAGAGATTTAGCCATCTGTAAAAGCTCCTGCCTCACATTTTTCCCCTAAATCATAGAAGTTCCAAAGAAAAGAGATCAGTAAAAAACTAATAAACAGCATCAGACATTGCTCATCCAAAGTCTTGCAAAACCAACTCAATGTGATCTACGGTTAAGTTATAATGCTGTATGACTGATCACTAATTACACAGTATGCAATAAACTAACCTGCAAGCCCAGCACCTGACAAGATTCAGAATACTTAGCCGCAGAAAGAGAAGCATTTCGTTTGATTTCAACTTCTTTGCGATCTAATTCTGCAAGTTGCTGTTGAATCTTCTGCACCTGTTTCTTCTGGAAAGGACTTCACCCAATATGCAATCAGTCGATTTGAACAAAATACAACTATTGCAAAAAAATTTCTGTTTTTAAAAGAACAAGTGACATACATTTCATAGTTGCCATTCTGAACAATGATCTGAGCAGCCTCCCCAAGAAACACATAATCTTTCTCATAAGCTCTCACAATGTTCTCCCACTCACCCTACGAAAAGAAAAATCACCTTCTTGCTAAATAAAAATCTAATGAAAAAATCTACAGAAAACAGGAAAATACGGGCATAATGACCTTACAGCAGAACCTGATAACCGCCCGAAAATATTACGGCTTTCTGTGGTAGTATTCAACAGAGTACTGTATATTAGTTTTGCTTCCAAGTAGCCAATAGCTGTAAATGACATGAATGTCACAAGAAAGATCAATATAATAAACAGATAAGATAAGCATACCACTAGCTAATTACAAAAAGTCAAAATTTGCCTCATTCACAACTGATGAGGATAGTCCTCATGAATTTTAATAGGTATCTTGTTCTCGGTATTTCTTGCAAGTTACCATCCACTCTGCTTTTAAACGTTGTTTGGTTACAAGTAACAATAAAGTGTAAAGCAAAGTCCATGCATTTTTTTTACTTGGTTTGAAGTAAACTAAACGTAAAGCATTTGTCTAGGAGATTTGGAAACACCAAATTTGAAGAATTTAGAATTCTTCAAAATCTAGCGACTTCCAAATGAAGGGTACACTAAGTTCGCTCGATGTTATAGGACTCTGCACCTCGTTGGCAGGCCACTAGCCCTCACCCACAACCATTACTTGTGGGTCGACCATCGCACTGATGCCGTTCATCACAACAAGCCCCTGTTGCTGCCACTACCCCGCCGCTATTGCCTACCCTCCGTCATCATCAGCCACTATCCACCATTACTAATCATCACTCATCATATTTTGATGCATTTGAAATAGATCTAACAACACAAACAAAAATAATAATAATAATAATAATAATAATAATAATATTCATGCTTTTAATTTGCATCGAATTAAATAACCTATGCATTTTTAAAATGCACGCATTTGAATTACTTGCATTTCTAAAATACGTGTATTTTCAAAACATCTAATGAAACAACCCCTTCAATAAATTATTTAACAATGTTCATTAAAATTTATAGATTTTGAAACAATGCATGCTATACATCACAACATTTTCAACTAAAACATTATAGTAGTATCAATCTCTAAATAACCAAAACGAGTAACAAAAGCACTATGGCTTGCCCATTTTCTTTGGATAGGACTATTGAAAAATAATTGAAACTTACCCAAATATTGTTTAAATCTATGATCACCCGCACATCCCTACCTCCTTCTCAAACACATCTTCCTCTACCCCGCATGCCTATCTTCTATACACTCTCTAGCTCCCTACTCCCTCCTCTATTCTCACTCCAACACCCATCTTGATGTCACCAACTCATCAATTACCCACATTTGTGGCTATTTCTTGCTCATTGTTTCTCCATGCAAACATCCCCAACCCCACTCAAATGCTCTATTTGCGATTCTTAGCAAAGTCATAAGACTCACCATTCAAGACATTTTGCCTGCAAGGCTCGTAAGATCAACCATTCAGGTTGGACATGTCCCGTATGGGTTATCTTTCAAATATGAAAGAATGAGGCCCATTCTTATAGATCATTCTGAGTATGTTGAATTCTCCTTAAATCTATGTTTTAAGAACAAGTACATTACACCTCTATAACAATTGAAGCTATCATTAATACTCATATCAAAGAAATTAAATCTTCTTAATAGAATTTCATTACTCTTTAAGTTATAAGTCAAAATTTGTTGGCCTTCTAATGAATGCAAACCCTCATTCAAATTAACATGGCTAATATAAATTTAGCAAGGAATCAAACTAATTTAACTAATTGGGCCACCAAACTTATATCATGAGACCATAAGACACATTATTAAGTATTCCTCATCCCCAAGTTTACAAGTTCGAATTTTGGGCATTCCAATGAATATATGCCCTAACCTAATCAATTTGAACAACCTTAAAGCAAACAACCTCATAACAATATGTTTTATTCTTAGGCTTTTCATTGGATGTAAGCCCAGACCCAAACTATGTTTGGGCTAGCTCCTATGATAAATAGCAATCATAGCAAACAAGCCCATCAATCAAAACCAAATTGCCAATAAAGTTTTGTATGTGTCTCAGACATAATCCTTTGAGATAAATTAAAACTTGTGGACAACTAGTGATCATGTCATACCTATAAGCTCTTGTAGGACATATCCAGTATTCTAAATCATAAACAATCATGTTGTGTGCCTCAGAACTATTATGTGAAATTGCTAGGACCAAGCCTTTGTGAGCAAAAAAGTTAATGTCAACACCAAAAGCATATCTTTGACAATTTTCCTTGGATTTGTTCAAAATATTAAAAAAGAGGCAATCCATTATGGTTAGATAGGATCATCGAATGTTATAACTCAAATCCCTTTAATGTTAGTAGATCGAGTTCATTGGTACACCTACATGAAAAAACCATGAAATCTTGATCAAGTTATCTCCAACTGGTCATTCCTCATTAATTGAATTTAAACATAAACACTAAATCTAAGCTTAAACTTAAGCCTAACCAATCTACTTAATTGAGAATGCTCTTTTGTGGGTGAGAGGGATAATTAACTATTGGGGCTTGTGCCTATTAAAAATTATCACCACAGACATTAAACCATATAATAATAGTAAGGGAAATATATCTCAAGGAAAATCATTCCAAAGTTTTCCATCACAAATGGAGGAAGCTCAAGGGGAAGAGTGGCTTTTCTCAAGTTATCAATAGCATATAATTATGATGCATAATATGTTACATTTTTAATATCCTATATAATAAACTTGTGTATTAATACATATAAATATCAATTTCAAGTTAATTTAAAATCAAATTTTCTTTATTCAAGTATAAATCAAAACTCGTTCAAACTCAACTTGAGATCAACCCTACTTCTAGTACATATATAGCTACCAAGAATTTCAAACCACATATTCATACGGCCAAAATTCATATCAATCCATTTAACTAATATAGTACTCTCTAAGGGGTGGACACATGTAATTCTAAGGTAACGTTTAACAATTTCAAACAAAAATAATTCCATATCCCAAAACACAATGGATTTTTTATGGGTTTAGTTAGTCGATTAAATTTGGATCGGGTAATTGATTAAACACATAACCATTGAGTGTATTAGGCCAAACAAGAAATAAAAAAAATTTAAAGAGTGAATCCAAAGTAGTGGCAATGGAGCTCAATCCCCTCACTAACCCAATTCTTTCATGGAAAAAAAAACCTTTAGTTACTTTAAATATGACTTATGTGGAAACTGTGAAAGAAAAGGAGAAAGGTGTAGTAAACGAAAAACACACCAAAGTTTCATTGTAACTTACAATGCATTTTCATGCATTCAGTGAGTACATTGTGCTTAATATAGTGAGCATTTGTTATAGGGTAGATGATGTAGATGTTGTTTGCAAAGTCTGTTGTGGATTGTATGGTTGGGATGATGTTGAGTGCAAAGGTTAGTTATAATGCGCGCTCCAGTTACATGACCTATTGTTGTTGTTGAGATGATTTGATGGCCCCTGCAAAGTGGCGGTCTCTAGAGAGAGAGTCATCTTGGAAAAAGAGAAGATTGTGGCGGCTATTGAAGAGGGACTTAGTGAAAAGGTCTGCAAGCTGATCTTGGGTAGTAACGTGATAGTTTGTGTAGATGTATTCCTAGATGTAGTGGCAGTCAATCTCTATATGTTTGGTTCTAGCATGATAAACTGGATAATATGCTAATGCTATTGTAGATGTGTTACCACAATAGAGAGGAATGTCGTAGGGACTATGCTCTGGTACCTTGTGGAGATTGTGAAGAAAAAGAGAGGTGCAATAAATGAAAAACAAACTAGGGTTTCATTATAAACTACTATGCTTTGCCATACATTCAGTGAAAACACTGTACTTGTATTTATAGTTGTATTACAATGTGTGTTTGTTATAGGGTGAACAGTGGAGATGATGTGTAGAGAGTATGTTATAAATTGTATGACTAGCATAATGTTGAGTACAGACATTAGTTATAACCCACACTCTTGTCACATGACTCATTGTTATTGAGATGGTTTGACCACTTCATCATATAGCAAATTTTATATATAGTCATGTCATAAGCTTAAACAAACAAAACCCTCTCTATAAGTCATCAAGAATTCAAAACCATTCAAAGAATGAATAATAATATGGTCGAAGTATGTATTATCTCATATAAATAGATTGAAATGCCTCCCTTTTCACTGATCTAAAATTAAATGATAAAAAAAGGCTGGGAAGATAATTATGTTAGTATACAAATAGGAAAAATATCCACATGTCTGCACTACAATTTTTTTTTTTTTTTTTTTTTGCAATGAATCATCTAAAATAAATTCCAACAATTGAGACATCTCTTAGAATTGTTGAGGGAGGGAGTTTTGCCACAACCTATCATGCTTTCCTCTCCAATATTTGGAGCTAATTATAAAAGAAATTTTCAAATTACAATTTTGTTTAAATTATATGTAACTCATGTAGCGCACATGTATATTGCAGTGATTAATAAAAAATTATCATATTGAATGCTTTTAAACTTAATTTAAGTGTGCAATATAAGAATATTAAGAGGATTGGAGTTTTGATAACTATGTTAATTTTTTATTGGGTCCCTACAAATAATAAAAAAACTAGATCCGTCCCTACTTGAAACTGTCATCAAAACCAAAGAATTAACCGGAAAGGTGTTGATGTATTTTACAAGAACATTAATAAAACAAGAATAGCGACTTCTACTTATTTTTCTTTCAAGGAGGAACCAATCTTTCTGTTAGCTTCGCCATTTTTTTTCTCATTTCTACAAATACTTCGCCTAGCCACACCTTTTTTAGATTCTTCTCTTCAACTATTGCCCTTTTTGGCTCATGAAACCCCGATAGGTGACATTCACTTCTATTTAATATCATTAGTAGGTTAATGCAGACAAATTTTCATTTTCAGAAGCATAAAAATGTCATCGAGGTATACAAAAAATAATCCTGCCGCAATAAAATTAAGGTTTGTTGACAGAAGATAGAAAACAAGGATCAAAATAAAATTTAAAAATACGGTTTTACCTTCAGCTTCTAGCGTTAAAAAGAAAGGATCAAGGTCTTTGGGCAGCGAGGAGAAGGCCGACGAAATCTTTGCCCTGATGGAGCTTATGCGTTTCCTCCAATCGGCTGGGATCCTCTTCCGATCGACTAGCCATTCTACCATCACATAAAAAATCAAATCATCAAGAAAAAACCCAAAAAAAAACACCAAAAAACTTCAAAAATGCAAGCTTGAGCTGTAAATACAGCGAAGTACTGAAAGAGGAAACAAATCGGAAGGGTTGATCAACAACCTCCAAGACGACCGAAGGCGATATCGATGGGCAGATTCCGAATCTCCTCTGAGTCCTGCATGCTTTCACCGAAGAAGCAAACGAGGAAGACGCGACTCTCTCTTCTCGAAAGAGGACGACGAAAACTCCCTCAAACTCTGCCGCTGTCCCTCCGTGCAGGCCTTTGTATAATGCTTTCAGGTTTCGAGAAATCTTAATTATCGGCAGTTTTGGATCAATTTCGCCCATTCCGATTGTTTCTGAAAATAATGAAAATAGATCAAAATAGTCCACATATGACTGAAATTAACTTAAATGAATAAAACTAGTTAAAACTAATCTAAATCATGCTAAGCCGCCATTTGATTCTAAAACAGTTTTAAGCTGATTTTCATAAATAAATAAAAAAATAGTGTATATATATAGAGTTTAGATGTAATTTCTATATTCAATTCTAATAATATAATATCATGTGATGCTCATCAATATACATGTAATATAAATTAGTTGTGAACTGCTAAGTATTATTGTATAGTGATCATAAAATATAATGTATTGCTAGATATTAATATGTATATAGATATTATGTATTACTATACAGTTAATATTACATCAATATAAAATAATTTACAGTCAATATATGGCAGATATATTGACTGAAAAATAATAATACTGCTAGAGAAAAATAAATTTAAAGGTTAATAACTACATATGAATAATTTCATAGTGTGCGCCAAAATTAATATAATATTTTATGCATATTGTTTTAGCACTTTAGTGAATTAACAATCAACTATTTATGTGACATTTTTCAAAAAAGAGAAAGATGGAGGCGAAAGGAAAGAAATAAAGCATTAGCGATCGTTGAGGTGGATTTAGGTGTTAAAGCAGTTGAAATAAAATGTCTCTCTCGAGGTAAGATATAATTATCTTACTATAAAATCAAGTGAATATTATTCATCATATGCATTCTCATTTTTTTTCCTAATGATTTGATCTAGGGTTTATGATTGTAGTGGGTTTCAATAAATTTTAATAAATATATATATGGTATAGTCATATCAATATATTCTTATGTAAGTTTTATGTGTATGTCTGAATTTGGGGAGATATTCTTATATATTTTGCACTTCATGATGTTTTAATATTTTAATTCATTGTTATGTGAATTATGTGATAATTCTTGATTGTGTGAAGTGATTTAATGTATGTAACCTATTTGTTACATATCCTATATAATATGCTAAGCCAAAGTGGATAATATAGCTTATATAATGTGGATGGGGTCATTATAATGATCATACACATTTCATGTATGTATTCTCAAAATTGTATATGGTTCTATGATCTACACTAGTATACATTATTATTATTCTACATAATTTATAATTATTATTATTATAAGGGGCATTTACATATATATCACATAATTCTTATATCTTTACATATCTAACACGTAAGATTTGATATTTACATATTTAATACTTAAATCTTTAACATCACATCTAAAATATCACTATTAGTATCTTTTAAAAAGTGAATATACCTTCACATGCATAATAAAAGTGTTAGAAATATGAATATCAAGCTTTGGCTATTAGATAAATACATAAGAATTTTTTGATATGTATGTAAATCTTCTTATTACATATAAAAATATGATTTATAAGATTACCTTCTAGCATTATTGCTATACGAAAGCACAGGTAATGCCAATTGGCGAATCACTTTTTCTTCTTGTCAAAGAAGTAGCGAATCGAAGAATTCGAGTCAACAGCAGAATTGATCAATCGCTTTGCTAATCTTATAACCTTCAATTAGAAAGGAGACCTCTCTCACTAGCATACGATACAATCTCACTTCAAGGCACGGCCTTTTCGCCTGACTTCTTCGTAAACGGAACCATCTTTTGCTACGCAACCTCGATCTCTGTCAAAAGGTAGAAAAATGGCCATTCCCGGATCTCAAAAGTGCACAAAGAACACCGACTACGGATCCGGATCACTTCCTCCTATCTATTATTTCATGTTGTTGCTTTTTTAGTTTCCAGCCATTATATATATTATCACCATGTAAATCTCATAATATTATTATTACATGGTATTTAATAAAGGGATTGTTTTAAAATAAAATAAGATTAATGATTAATTATTTAAGAAAAAAAATATAATAAAAAAAAGATAGTCGTCCGTCAAACGGACGATCGTGTTTCGCCGTCGGCCGTCGTTGATTGACGACGGCCACTTTTTTTTTTTTTTTTGTTTTTCTGGTTTGTAACGGTGGGGAGAGAGAAACAACGCGAGAGAGAGAGAGAGAGAGAGAGGAGATTTTATTAATTTTTTTTAAATAATATAATTATTTAAAGTATATAATTTAAAAATATTTTTATAAAATATTTAATAACTAAATATTTATATATTTAGTTATTAATTTTTTATTTATATATAATTAAATATATAATTTAAAAATATTTTTAATTATATATATAAATTAAATTTATTTAATATTTTTTATTAATTAATATAATTATGTATAATATATAATTTTGTTAATATATAATATAAAAATATTTAAAATATATAAATAAATAAATAAATAAAAGAATAAATTATATAAATATTTTATAAACTATATAAATAAAGTAATTATATATATATATATATTTATAAATTTATTTAGTTATTTATATATTTAAATTATATAAATATTTTAAGTTATATAAAATAATTTAAAAATAATTAAAATATAAATAAATAAATATATATATATATATATATATATATATATATAACTAGTTATTTTATTTAAAAAATATTTATTTCTTTAAAATATATAATTAGTTAAATAAATAAATAAATAATTGTAAATTATATAAATATTTAGTTATTTATATATTTATAAAATATTTAGTTATATATATATATATATATATTTATTATATATTTATTCATTTCTTTATTTATTTATTAAAAATTATTTATTTTTTTTTATTTTTTTTATATTTTTATATTTTATTTTTGTTATTATTATTAAAAGACTTATATTAAAATAAATATATATATATATATATATATATATATATATATATATATATATATATATATATATATATATATATATATATTATATATATAATTAAAAAATATTCTATAAAATTATTTTTAAATTATTTATATAACTTAAAAATATTTATATAATTTAAACATATAAATAACTAAATAAATTTATAAATATAAATATATATATAATTACTTTATTTATATAGTTTATAAAATATTTATATAATTTATTCTTTTCTTTATTTATTTATTTATATATTTTATAAAATTTTATATTATATATTAACAAAAATTAATAAAAAATATATATTATACATAATTATATTAATTAATAAAAAAAATATTAAATAAATTTATAAATTTATATATATAATTAAAATATTTTTAAATTATATATTTAATTATATATATAAATAAAAAATTAATAACTAAATATATAAATATTTAATTATTAAATATTTTATAAAAAATATTTTAAATTATATACTTTAAATAATTATATTATTTAAAAAATTAATAAAAATAAAATCTCTCTCTCTCTCTCTCTCTCTCTCTCTCTCTCTCTCTTTCTCTCTCTCTCTCTTTCTCTCTCTCTCCCCCGCCGTTACAAACCAGAAAAAAAAAAAAAAAAAAAAAAAAAAAAGTGGCCAGTCGTCCGTGCCTATTTTGCTAATTATATTTTTTTCGTGCCTAAACAACTAATTATCATTAATACTAAACTTATTTTAAAAATAATCCCTTTAATAAACTATTATATGTTAAACATAATATATTATATATCATTATCATACATGGTGACTTACATTCTACTACTTATTGTACCTTATATATTATAAATAACATCAAATTGATAAATTGTATATCCCATATTTCTAGTAATGGGATCCATAAAAATAATAGTATGACTGAGTACGATTGAAACATGGAATTGGCATGGTAATTGCATGATGCGAGACATCATGGTATTTGACTTAAGAAGTGCATGTATGTCTTATCAAAAATATCCCAAATGTATTTATTTTCATACAATTGATGACCTTTATATGTCATGTTTGTTGCTAAGCTAGTACAACATTATGAGCATGTTATTGATGTTATGGTATTATCTACTAAGATCAGTCATCATAAATGTCATTATGTTACATATTATGATCGCTTTTGCACTTCTTTCTATGAATATTATCATATTCTATATTTTGAATGATATCGTACTATTTATCGAGCATTTGTTTATTATAAATACTATTATGTTTATTAATTAAATAGTTACTATAGATTATATTATTTGACTTAAATTTTATGAACAAGTAGGACCATGAAATTTTGACATGCATAAGATTTTATAAGTATAATATAAATCTAAAATTATATAGAAGGGTAAATTAATGAACTTATCTTAATTATAATGAATAGAAATTATAATCTTTGTTAGAACATATAAGATCGAAGGTACCACGTATATCTTTATTGGTAATACATATATCAATTTTATGATTAAAGATTTTAAAATCATATTATGCATACAATTTTATGAATATTAACATTATTGTTAATGCAATAATGTGATGAATATTAATTATATCGATAGCTTATATTAATATGCTAAAATGATTACTGCATGTTGTATGTGTTGAAATGATTGATGAATTAATTATAGCATACAAATGTTACACAATAATGATGTGATCCTTCTTTATGTGTGTGTATATCTGCATTTCATTTTTATTTTCAAGTGAGAAATGAACCTAATAATAAAACATGGGTTTAGAACATGTGTTAAGGACTAAGTCTGATAATATATGTTTATGATTATATCGTATATTCAAGCAAAATATGTGATGTACAAAGGGTATTATTAATGTACTTTTATTTAGATAATGAGTTAAGAAATTAATCTTCATGATAATAATGCATAATATTTTTGAGAGATAATCAACAATAAATAGTTATGAAAGTTATATAAGACTAATTATATATTGTAAATATCTTTCTTGGATTGTATATCATTAACTTGGAAATGAAATATTTCATTACTTATGCTATTGAATATGTTTCATAGTATCATTAACTTTGTGTTAAAAATATATATATAGTGAGACTACAAAATGGGGTCGATTTATATATATATATATATATATATATATATATATATATATATATATATATATATATATATATAAAATTAAGCTTCTCATCTGTCATGGCCTAGTGATTTGCTACTAAATAGGAGTCACAATAGGTTGAGTCATTATAATTACATGAATTTATTACTTATTCATTTAATTTTCAAACATTTTTAAAAATTTTAGGTAAAAAAAATAAAATTTTTTTCTAATTTATTATCTTATTTAGAGAAACATAAGCTAGCAAAAACATGATGAAGGCAATTTACATAATCTGACACAATGAAAGCATTCAATTAAAGTGCACATTTCTTATAGTGTTCCTAATAGAGAGAAAACTAGTACTCTTGCTCAAGTCTTTTGTAGCCCATATGCTTATTAGCTAGCTTGACCTATATGCAACAATTCAAGCTCTAACGATCTTCAACAGCTTAAAATTTAGATAAAAAAAAAAAGTATTATGATACACTGATACAAATCATATTATCATAACAAAGTAACTTTATTCTCATCAGCTGCATTAAACCAAAGAATGCGTATGAAGCATCTTCTTTTTAATATTGTCAAACATCCATTTGTTAGGACAAATAAGCTCCACTTAAAATAAATTGATTAAGCATGAAAATATTTAGTGCTCAAGAAGCAAAAAGTCATCCCCAGTGCCATTAGCTGTAACATGCCAGATTAGGTGAAGATGTTCCTTTTGTAGTCTTGAACTCGAAGTGGGATTTCTATCGAAGCAAACATCTCTACTACAATAACAGTTAAATTTTTTTTTTTCCTTAACAACAATTGGATCTCCAACAGTAGGTGACAATTCTCAATATAATTACAATGCGGTGAGGTTCAATCAATAAGGAGTTATTATAAGGTGCAGATTTTTGATGCCACGAACGATTCAAAAACTTGTTTATAAGTAGGACCGATCTAAACAATGCTAGTTTTTTTTATTCTTACTTTAAACACCGAAATCATTAAATCTCAATATTAAATATAAAAGGGTTAATCAGATGAATATATAATGTGCCAACAAGCACATCCAAATAATATGACAATTGAGGAATAGCTAAAGCTTTATTGAAGGCCATTGAGTTCACATATTCATTGAATAAATAATGGATAGTTTGTTTGCATATCAGAGTTAGAAAGTAGATTTTAATAAATGATGAGTTTTTTTTAGATCTTATTATTTGAATGAAAAAAAATTAAAATTTTATATAAATTCTAAAATCTACAAGAACCTTTAAAATTCCTCAAAATAATTTTGGAGATTGCATTTTACTTAATAGCATCCAGGTTTAAGAAAAAAAAATATTAGCTTTATTTTTCAAATTAAATACGAAACAGCAACCTGTTGAGATGAATAAATTAACAACAATGACCAGAAAACTTATCAAAAAGGACAACAATGCAACAACTAGAGGATCTTTCCCTCTTTATAAGAACGAGATAATACTTACTAAATTGATTACTGTACGAGTTACTATCATTGATAATTAAGCAATCACAATTACATAAATATTTAATATAAATATATATGTCAAGAAAACTCTCTAGAGCAATGATTTCAACATACCGTATTTGTTAGCCTAACCCAGTTTACAATTTTCCATAGAGAAGTTGTAGCACCAACGATCAACGTTCTAACCAAGAAAAATTAGTCACTGCCGCTTTCATTGCCAGAATCCACATTAATTGTAGCTCCTCCGCTCTTGTAGCCGGCCATGGCTTCCTTGTAACGCTTTGCATCAGCCCTGGCCATAACTTCATAAGGCTCTTTCTCCTCCGCTGCCTCAGATAAAACAAGATATTGATCACAAAAACCGACCAAACAAAGAAGCAGAAGAAATTGATTTGGACTTCCTAAAAAGAAAGTTTATCTTTTTAATAAGAGAATATTTTTTTTTAAATTACCCGACATCTTCTTC
Source organism: Cymbidium sinense (assembly GCA_021442155.1). Taxonomy (NCBI): domain Eukaryota; kingdom Viridiplantae; phylum Streptophyta; class Magnoliopsida; order Asparagales; family Orchidaceae; genus Cymbidium; species Cymbidium sinense. Next base: position 268,750,611 of record CM038215.1, read on the forward strand.
CATCTCTCCCCAAAAGCTCTTCCAACATCAGTAAATGACATTCCAGGATTAGCTTTCTTCAGATTCTGAAACAGACATGCAACATTTCCAACCAAAAGTTCACGCGAGGATGTGTTTGTAAATTCATAAAAAATTATAAAAAAAGGCAAATATAGTAGAGGCCTGATTTTAAATTCCTGAACATCACACTCCTGACTGACCTTTCTTTCAGCATTTGAAAAGAACACGAAGCCAGACATCGCCCTTTTTGGTGCCTGTGGATCTTTCTTCTTCTTCGGCTTTCTCTTCTTTGAATCATCATCCACATCTTTAGACTTTCTCTTCAAGGATGATGCTTTACTTGCAACTTCCTTCTTAGGTTCTTTCTTAGAAGGTTTCTGAAGAGTATAGCAGATTGTAAGAAACAACACCTTCGATAGAAGTACACATAAAGAATTAAAAATAAAATATAGTATCAACAAAAATGTTCTCGTTATACTTCTTTCTCGCCCCCACTTTCAACACCATCAGATTCCTCATCATCAGAAGAATCAGTTGGAGATCCACTATCATCTTTATCAGCAATAAAATCTTCATCCTGCGAGCATGGAGATAATCAGAAATGAATATTAGCAAAACCATGTTAAAAAATAAATAAATAAATGCATGTGTTGTCGTACATAGTAAACTAAAGCAAATTCCATAACTAGAGATTATAAAACACACACCTCTTCATCACTTTCCTCACCACCGGCAGCATTTTTAATCCGCTCAAGATGCGGATCAACAGCATCATCAACATCATTATGAAGAACAGCAGCAACACCATTGGTTACCCCTCCACCTAGGTTCAAGATCCTCAATCCCTTTCCACTGTATTAAGAGAAAAGCTGCAAGCATTAGAAAAAACAATCTATAAATATTAAAATGTGTATTTAAAGAATAATTTGGATAACCTAATAAAGTCAAAAAGGTTGTGATATTCATTTCTTTGGATATTTCCAAATAAATGCTCTTGGTCATTTTTTAGCTTTATAAGAAGATCAAAGTAGTGTGATGAAACACTTGAGCCTCCAGCACCATGCCGCTCAAATTCAACATACTCGATCTGCATAGATTAGCATAAGACACATACCAGTCAACTCAATCAAAATTCAATTTTAGTATAACGTATCACACAGAAGAGGCCCCATGTAACCAATACCTCATCATGTAAAATGAGAGTTGGTGGCTTAGGCAAAAAGAAAAACCCCTTTTCTAGAGGATAAAGTAATCCATCTTCAGCTTTAAGAGATGACTTCACTGCATATCCATCTTGACAGCTTCGGAAGCTTCCTGGTTTAGTGACCTTGGCACCAGATAAAGCATTCAGTATTCGGGTGAACTCCTCGTGAATTAGCCCCTTAAAGTGCAAACAGATGGTTAGTATTACCTTTCTGAATTATCCAGATAAAGCATCATCTTAAGACAACATAATGAACATACAACTGTCATATAGCCATTATTCAAAACGGAAGCAGTGTTTCAAACTTAAAATATAAAATTGATGTGTGGGGATCTCGCCAAAAAAAAAAAACCAAAGTCAGGGACCGGTCAAGGCTACCAAGGAGGATTTGTTTTTCAAGTAACAGAATTTACAATCTCTGAAATAAGGAGCCATGCTATTTGTTTCTTCGTTCTAAGATTTAGAATTTGTTTGTGTTTAGTTGTTCTTTTAGAATTTTGCTTCCTTTATTATTTTGTTTGAGACAAATACTAAGGTGATTGCCTTTCTTTAACCCTGTCCAAGAAGAGGGAGAGGAAGAATAGTTAGATGAAAAAGAAAAAAATGGGCAAGGAAAAATAATGGGAAGGGAACAAGCCTGAAAATACTAATATCCATATCTACTAGTACTGCAAACCCTGAGGCCAAAGCAATGACAATTGTTGGTAACTTCATCCAGTGTTGAGACCGAATGATTAAAAAAAGTGAAGCAGTCGATAGTTGTTGCTAAGGTAGTGAAAGAAATAGGCAAATCACTAGTAATCAATCTGATGGAGAAAGGAGAAATGCAAACAAGTAAATCACAAGTAGTGCTAGTTCCAATGAACAATGGTCATAGATGGTGGGCTGCTTTTCACCCTTTGAGACTAGTAGTCAGATGAAGGTAGCGAATAAAAGAATGGTTTGGATATTATGAAGCTATAATTCTTAGAATCCAAAGACAAATATGACAGCTTCCCTGCAGTAGTAGAATGGTTGATAGAAGAAAAATCTGAGTGGTTATATAGATGAAGCAATGGATATAGCCAAAAAAAAAAAAAATTGTTGCAAGTTTTAACAACAATGATAAATACTATTGATACCTGATGGGGGAAAAGACTTTTTGGAATTCCTCAAACAATAAGGCAAAGGACTATTTCGGCACCACATAACATCATTTCAGTGAAGTTATAATTAATATTGAATAATATTTTAATATTTAAATAATAATAGAAGCTGGTGAATACTTCCAATTGATTAGTGGCAAGCATATGCAAAAGGAGCTCCACACAAAATTTTTCAATTAAAGTGCTTAGCCTTAACTTGTAGTTCATTTGGATGTAAATATAATTGATATATATTTGAACATGCAAGTACAAAATAAAATTGTGTATTGATTATTATCATAAAACTTAATAATTTGTAAGCACAAATTAATAGAAAAAGAAGTAGGATGGATCATGGTTTCCTCAAAAATTTAATTTAATTGAAATATAATATAGGGACTGGATTCTTAGATATAGCCATCATGACATTATTAATTCTCTCCTTAAATAATATCAATGACATTGATAAATGGCTAACAACAAATATATATGATTAGTCAGATGAAGATAATAAATTAGCTATTGATGAAGAACATTTGATATGGACTACTGTTGTGAAAGACGCTGATGTTTATGAAAAAAAAAATCATATATATATATATTCAAGAGAAATTCAAAAGTAAAGAGAAGAAATCTTCATCTAGACTTAACATTATTGCAATTGAAGATGAAGATGAAGATGATGAGAGTGATTAAGAATTATGATTTAGAAGATTATGACAATGCTAATGAAAGAAACGAGGATTTTTTTACCTAACGTTGATGCTGATGATTCTTTAGATGACTAAATTATATTTTTTACATAAAATTACTAGACATGTTAAAATTATAATATTTTGAATTTTAAGTAATTGAAGTGTTAAAAAATTGAATTTAAGCATCACCTTTATTGTTTACATTATCAAGATGGATTATCATTTAATTTAATAGCCCTTCATATTTATCTAATTTTTTATTCATATGTTTTAATAACTTGCTACATGTTTAACATGTTGCACCATACACTATGGCTTCATGGTGACCTTTTCACTATGGTTAATTATTTGCTATTGACAAATATGATTCAATCTAAACTTCTTTAAGGGTAAATAGGTGGTTGGCAATAATAAAAAGTAAAAGCATTAATTTATAGAACGTATAATGAAAATTCATCAGATGATGGAGAAAAACCTTAAAAGGATGAAGAAAAATACAAAGGTTATCACAATAAGCATTGCATGGAGCACATACTTTGAAAAGAGACTAGATTTGATTGTACTTAAAAAAGGGCAAGTTAAAAAGTGAGACAAAAAAATTGAGTTAATCCACCATGGGTTGTTCAAAATACTTCAAAAGATCAATAATAATGACTTCAGGTTGGACCTACCTTCCAATATGAAGTTCCAATTTGTTATCAATGCAAAAAAGCTTGAGTTAATTGAACCTTCTTTGTTTAATAATTAGGAAGCACATAAGAGTGGCTCTTGTTATAGAAGATTTTGTCATCATATTGTAAAGTTCAACATAGAAAAAATTCATTATGGATAAAAAAGATCATCTAAACATAAAGTGCATTAGAGTGAAGCTTAACAAAAAGGGGTAAACACTCAAACAACACAAGTAGTTTCCTAAAATAGCGAAGCTCATCACTCATCTGCTACTATTTGTAGGAGTGAATATCCTAAAACGGACATTTAAGATAATCTCTTCAAATTTGTAAGGTTCTTGAGTGCATAATTTCTTTTTTATGGTTTATAAATTTGTAGGACTTAAGGTGTTAGATTTTTAAGGTATCATGAAATTAAGATAAGTGCATATTCAAGGCTAGTTATAGATTTTATTAGATTCAAGAATTTTAGGGATTTTAGGGATTTTTAAAATATTTTTCAGTGAATACATAAGGCCAATAATAGATTTTTAGTGTAAGGGTTTATATTTAAAAATCATATTTGCATAAACCAACTTAAGAGTATGGTGTTGCCTTCATTGGCTTATATAACTCTATCTCTCATTAATTTATTTACTGACAACAAATCTTATCTAATAATTTTGGCATATTTTTACATTTAGGTTAATAATTTTATCATATTTGCACTTAGAATTTGCTCACTTGCAAGATATGCTTTAAGGTTCAAATAATGAATACTCAGAATAATAAAAAAAAGAGCTCAAAGGTCTAGGTATAGCATAGTGTGAATTGTTATTATAATTCAATGCATATGATTGACTTGGATCATACCAATATCTTCAAGGATGATGAACAAATATTAAAATTAATTAAATATATTCAAATTTTATTTTTTATTATACAAATTTTATTTTATGACTTTTGGAATCTTATTTGGGCTGGTTTTTTATTTATTTCAATAAGTATAATTATGTGAAAATTATTTTATACTATTTATGATCATATAATTAGTTTACTCATCATTATGATTTGATTACATATATTTAATAACAAGTTTAATTGATTCTAAAATTTCCATTACATACCTCAAATTTTCTTGATTAAGCAATATATGTTAATTATTGTATCAATCATCTAATTAAGAATAATGAACTTAATTAATTAATATATCATTAATATTATTTAATTAGGTGTTCTATTTAGAAGCAAATATAATCAGTCATCTATGTTCCAAAATTTACTTCATTAAACTAATTAAGTGTTAATTAGCATTAATTACATAGCCTATGCTATACTTAATGATTGTGCATTTAATTTTAATTTCATTAGATTCATTTGGTTATTTACATTCATTTTTGATATATGATATTATGTACATTGATTTTATAATAGTGAAATTATGTTTAATATAAAATTTCATAACATTTACATTTCCTGCCACTTAACTAGCAGCTTGAAATTGTGGAAACGACACTTTTTGTCAGGCCATGTGATCCCATCTAGATCTCAACATCCCCATTTATCACAATAAGAATTAGTTTGACTGGCTGGTGGGAAAATTTGGATAGTTCTTTGAAGGCACTTTCGAGTTGGTTTTAAAGGGTATTTTGAGAACTTTTTGAAATATTCATGTGGTTTACTTTCGTGATATGTAAGTCTATAAATATTACATTAAAATAAAGAGAATAAGCTAATTGATTAATGATTTATTTGGTTTTCATTGCGAGATAGCAAGGAATTTCTTAGAAGAAAACTGAAGTGTTCATCAGTAATCATCCAATCATTGAGACTCTCATTTGGTAAAATATTTCTTAATCAATTCCTTAGGCTTATAGAAACGGCTTTCATTTGTATACTTTTTTATTTATTCAAATAAAGATTGAATTTAAATATGGAAGATAACCATTAGATCTCCTATACTGTTTAGAACTTTAGTCTCATATTTTTCATTGCATTGAAAAGAGATAGCCTAGCTCTCAAGGAAAAGCCAAGTGTAATAGTTAGGGGTGCGCATTATTTGGTTATAACCAAAAAACCAAACTTAACCAAAATTTTTAAATAATTTGGTTTGGTTTTGAACTTAGTAAATTGGATTTTGATTTTAATTAATGAAAACTTTAGTTTTTGGTTTTTGGATCGGTTTGTTAAATAAAATTTTGGATGGAACCAAATAAATCAAAATAATTATATGTAATACGATATTATTAATTTATGTATAATCACCATTATACACTTATTTTTATTTATTTTTGAATACTTAGTAGATGCTTTTTTGGAGGACCAATATCCAGTTTTCCAAAATATTTTAGTCTCATAATATGGTAATATGATTCCATCAACTTCCAAGTTCAAAACATCGTTCAGGTAAGTAAAAATTAATTTTAAATATTTTTTATTGCATGAAGTAGTTAATTGTATTTTGATTATATTTATATTATTTTGCTTATAGCTTGTTCATTATACAATAAAAAATTATGCAAATAATTTTTAAATGTAGTCAACTTCAGTTTATCCAAAACCAAACTAAAATAACCGAACCAAATTATTATTCGGTTTGTTTGATTTTGCATTTTATTTGGTCGGTTTGGTTCAATATATTTAGGAATCCAAAACCAATCGGTTTTAAAAATTTATCATCCAATCCATCCAAATCAACCAAACGCACACCCCTAGTAATGGTTACTCCACCCAATCAAGAGAGGAAAACAATTGACCTTATTGTAGATTCTAGTACAGGCTTGATAGTGGACGTACGAGAACAATAAAAAATATCTCTATGTCTCATTCTCTATATTTATATTTAATTACCTACAATTCATTATTTACTTAACTAATAATGATTGACTATTAATTTGGTGAATACAATAGAGGCTCGTTTACTCAAATGTTATTGTGTTTAAATTTATGTAGTTCTCACTTACCGCAAAATCGAAATGAATATATGCGTGATAAGGTTGGAATAGCCCCAGTGGCAATAAGATTAGAGAGAGTCGCCTTAGATGATTTGATCACATAAAGTGTTAGCCATCTGATGATCAAGTTAGGAGTGTAGATGCATTAGATTTGCTTTATGTTAAAAACAATGGGGTGGACCTAAAAAGACTTAGTTATTATGTATAAAAAATGATCTTAGTATATTAGAATTTAATGAAAAAAATGACACTTAATAGAACACAAAGAAGAATAATGATCATGTAACCAACCCCACATAGTAGAACAAAGGCTTATTGTTGTTATTGTCACTTACTGCATCATTATATCTTGTATGCTTGATTATTTAGGCACTTGTGTGAGTAGTGGTTAATCTTATTGCCACTGGGGCTACTCCAACCTGATGATCTAGTTAGGAGTGTAGATGCATTAGATTTGCTTTATGTTAAAAAAAGTAGGGTGAACCTCAAAAGACTTAGTTATTATGTATAAAAAATGATCTTAGTATATTAGAATTTAATAAAAAAAATGACACTTAATAGAACACAAAGAAGAATAATGATTCATGTAACCAACCCCACATAGTAGAACAAAGGCTTATTATTGTTATTGTCACTTACTGCATCATCATATCTTGTATGCTTGATTATTTGGGCTCTTGTGTGAGTAGTGGTTGTTAATAGATTATTTTGAAATAACTTGTGTAGATGGGTTAGCAATTCACATTGTGCATATTAAAAAATAAAATCACATTGCTTAATCATTTTACCTATGACATATGTTAACTTATCCGATGTTTTTAGATTTGGTTTATTTGTTATAATATATAGCTTTAGTTAAAAATTTAATTAATGGAATTTAGTTCATGAAACTAGAATTAGGTTAGGAACTTGAAATATAGGTACTCTTATAAGTAAATTAATAGAATTAATAGATATTATGGTTTATAGAAAGATAAATATTTTATGTGTTCAAGAAACAAAATGGGTTGGGTAGAAGGCCAAGGAGATTGATAGTTTAGGTTTTAAACTTTGGTATTCAGGTAGAAGTCGAACTAGAAATGGTGTAAGTGTGATTATAGATAAAAGTTTGAAGGATAATGCTATAAATATTTAATAGATGTGGGGATAGAATTATAACTTTAAAGATTATTGTTGATACTAAGATTATCAATGTTATAAGTATTTATACTCTCAAATAGGTTTGGATGTAAGTCAAAGAAAAATTTTGGAATAAATTATAAGGATTAATACAAAATCCTCAAGAAAAATATTTATTAGAGATTTAAATGACATGTTGGTAGAGTAGTAGAAGATTTTAAAATATTCACGTGATTATAGATTTGGAATTAATGACAAAGGTAGGGTATATTGAATTTTCTTTACTTATGATTTTTTAGTTCTTACTTTATTTAAGAAAGAGATGAACATATTATTACTTATAAAAATGGAATAGTAAAACAGATTGATTATTTTCGATAAGAAAAATAGATCGTTTAGATCAGATGTAAGGTCTAAGTGAAAGTTTAAGTATCCAAAGATCGATTATTAGTTTTAGATTTTAAGATGAAAGATTGTAAGAGAAAAAATAAATCATTATTTCAGGATTAGATGGGGACTTAAAGAACATGAGATAAAAATATTTTAAGAAACTGAGCTTAGAATTTAAGATGTTGCAAAGAAAACCAATGTTATGTGAGAAAAAGTAAGTGAATTAAAAGTTCTAAAATATCTTTGGAGAATCAAGGAAAAAGCTTAATAAAATAGTTAGTAGTGAAGTCAATTAAAAAAATATAAGAAATAAAAAACGTTATAAAACTTGGTTTGATGTAAAACTCAAAAATTGAGAAAGATATAAAGAAACTGTAGAGATTAAGCGAAATATAATACAAAAAATTTAGTTTTAGTGATTTATACAATATATTAGATCAAGAAGATGAAAGATATATGTATAAGTTAGCCAAAGAGATATAGGAGAAGTAAAGGCTAGTTAGTGAGATTAAGAATGAAAATAATAAAGTCTTTCTTAGAAAAGGATATTGAAAATAAGTGGATGAGATATTTTGATAAACTTTTCAAAGGATCCGAAAGACGATTAATTTTAGCAACCTTAATACCCTAAACAAAAATAGAGAATTTTGTTTTTATTATTGTATTAGTAAATCTGAAGCTAAAGAAGCTTTAAAAAAAATGAAAAGTGGAAAAACAGTAGGACCTGATGGTACTCCAATAGAAGTGTGAAAATGTTTAGGAGATCAAGGAATTATTTGGCTTACAAATCTTTTTAATGTTATTTTAAAACTAAAAGATGTCGGAAGTGGAGAAAGAGTTTGTTGGTTCCTATATTTAAGAATAAAGGTGATGCATAAGAGTGTGCAAATTATAGAGGAATTAAGTTAATGTGTCATACATTAAAATTATGGGAGAGAGTAATTGAGCATAGGTTGCGATGTGATACAAAAATTTCTCACAATCAATTTGGTTCCATGTCAGGTAGATCTACTATGGATGCTATACATTTGTTAAGAGGTTTGATGGAGAAGTATAGAGAAAATAAGGAGGATCTACATATGATATTTATTGATTTAGAGAAAGCTTACAATAAAGTTTCAAGAGAAGTTCTTTGGAGAGTTCGAAAACAGAAATGAGTTAATATTGGTTATATTCAAGTCATTAAGGATATGTATACTAGAGTAGTCCAAAACAAGGAGGATTAACAAAATATTTTTCTATTTGGTTGGATTACATCAAGGATCGACTTTAAGCTCTTATCTTTTTTTGCTTTAGTTATGGATGTTCTTACTTGCATTTACAAGAAGATGTATCTTGGTGTATGCTTTTGTTGATGACATTCTTCTTGTTGATAAGGAGAGAGTCCAAGAGAAACTTGAATTATGGAGGTCAACATTAGAGTCTAAATATTTTTGTTTAAGTAGATCTAAACCGAATATATGGAGTGTAATTTTAGTTGTAGAAGTTAGTGGTAGTGTTGTGACATTAGGTGAACAAGTCATTAATAAGAGTGAGCGATTTTGATATTTAGGCTCTATTGTTCAAAATGATGGTGAAATTGATGGAGATGTTATTAGTAGAATTCAAGTTGGATGGTTGAAGTGGAGGAATGCATCTGGCCTGTTGTGTGATAGAAAAGCTCCACTTAAACTCAAGAGAAATTTTATAAGATAGTGATAAGACCTACGATGACTTATGGTGCAGAATGTTGGCTAATAAAAGAGAAGCATAAGACTAAGTTAAGTGTTACAGAGATGAGGATGCTCAGGTGGATGAGTAGCTTTACTCCTAGAGATAAAATGCGAAATAAGTATGTTCGGAAAAAAGTTGGAGTAGCTCCAAGATAAAATTAGAATCGCTTAGATGGTTTGGTCACATAAAGCGTCGGTCATCCAGATGACGGTTAGAGAGTAGATGCATTAGATTTGCCTTATGTTAAGAAAGGTAGAAGTAGACCTAAAAAGACTTGGTTAAGATGTATAAAAAATGACCTTAGTATACTTGAATTAAATGAGAATTTCACACATAGTAGGACACAATGGAGACGAAGGTTTCATGTAGCTGACCCCACTTAGTGGGATAAAGGCTTGTTGTTGTTGTTGTAGTTAAAAATTTAATTATGAGTTAAAAAACTTATAAAGAGTTTCCTGGGACGCCCAATTCAATCTTCACTCCCTCTTGGCATGCCTTCAATTATCATTTAGGACCAAGTGATAATTAGAAGTGACTTGTTGATTATATTTTTAAGGCCAAATATCCATTAGGTTTAATTATATTCTTTAAATTATAGATTATTGATGACATAATTCAATGAAATTGGATGTACAATAAACTTCTTACAATACGAAAAGGACAAACAACTATATTTTTAGTTGAGTTAGTTGTTTTATGGCATGTTACATCATCTTCATCACAAAGGTAACTTAGGTTTCCTCGTTCTAAGTATAAGAACTAAGTATTTTTAACACCTAATGACGTGAGAATATAGAAGAAAATGAAATTTTTAGCCTAATAATGATTTTGAAAATCACACTAGGAATAGAAATCACAAGGTGCAAGTGTTAATGTCGACTATGGCCCTTAGAAAAATATATACAACTAACAATCAACAAACTCATTAATACCAAAATAATATATTCAATTATGCTAAACCACAGATTAATACAAATTTTGTTGAATAAATTGTTGAAGAACTTCTAAACAATCAGGCCCAACAATTTCAAGGCATGCTACATGTCGTTCAACAATCTTTGTAGCATTTTGCAACAATAATCAAAATTATTTGTTGCAATTAGAACAATAAGCTTTAAAACAAATTATGTACCACAAGAATGCTTTAATAGGTTTATCAGATTGTTGAAAAAGACCAATCCAATAGATAATCTTGTACCAACCAATCTTATAAAACAAAAAAAATTGGGGTCCAAATTAGGTGTAAAAGCATCAAAGATAGATTGATGTATTAAGGGATGCATGCCATATTATAAGGATAAATGCAGATATTATGGATTACCTAAATACAAACTATCAACTAGGAGACATCATGATAAGAATGTTCATCAAAAAGAAGGTATTATTTATCTTGTGATTAAAAAGATCCTATGTATATATGATCTTTGTTGAGCATATAAAGCGGGAACCAAGTTTATCATATCATCCATCAAATGCTCTAGCGTTGAAGAACTTTGAATGCACAAATTAAAAGTCAAATTCAGAACCACAAAATAGAGAAAATGACCCCAACTATTTATAAAAGACTAAAATGATTCCTGACTATCTAAAATGACCAATTTAATCCAAATATTTTAAAAGGGAACAAAACAATCTCACAGTGCAAGCTAATGAAAATTTGAAATTAGACGTTAAAATGGAGGCATTTTTAGAATATAATTATAATGGAGGTATTTTTAGAAAATATTTGTCTAAAATTTTTTAATAATTTTAATTCTCTACTAATTTTATTTCTTCCTGCACGATAGTTAAAACCACATTGAACGGACATGACTTAAGATTATGTACATTTTGAAGCGAGCTAATTTTATAAAACACAATTTTATTTTATTCATTTTGAATTCATTGTAATGAAATATATTTATTTTTTTTGTTCCAAAGTGTTAAAACTATTATATTGATTTTACTAAAATTTTTTTTTAAGAGAAATTAAATATTATATTTGAAAGTTTAATTATTTTCATTAATATAAAAATATGAAGTCAAAAATACAAAAAGAGCACATGGTATGTATAATTAAAATTATATGAGATGTATAAGTAAAAAGTAGAAGAGCACATGGGAATTAAGTTACCTAAAAAATCAATAATAAAATAACTACTCCAAAAACATCTCCATTTTTAATGCTTAACCTAAATTTTCATATGTTTAGATGGCATGATTAATTGTTCCCTTCTAAATAGTCAGAAGACTAAATTGATTCTTTAAAATAATTTAGGACCACTTTGCTTCTTTATAGATAGTTGAGGAACTATTTTGGTCATTTTCTCTAATAGAATATAAAACTTGATTTTTGCACTGATTGTTTACTCCATACATCCAATCTGTTTTCAAATATCCTTGTTGGATAATGATAATTATGCTACACAATCTCTCCCATGAAAATGTGCATGACAACTCTATATATTTCTTATAATAATTATTCTAGATCAGTACAATCCTTGTCTACCTACAACCATTGACAAAAAAATTGAAATCTTATAGGAATAGTGTGTGATTACATGTGATATTTCTTCTAAAAATAAAATTTCCAAATGAAAGCATCACACATGTGAATAATTAGTGATTTTCTAGCATATGATATCTTATGAGGGTGGAGTACTACAGTAAAACTAGATTACTCATATTGCACGAAATTATAACACTAAAAAAATGGAGAATATTCTCAATTTGATTACATTGAATATTCTTGCTAACAAGTCACATGTTTAAGAAAGTATGGATGCTTTTTATATGAATGGGTGGAAAAATCTAATTCTCTATCAAGATTAAATGGAGCTTAACTATTATAAAAGATTTGTAGGATACACAAAATTATTAAGTCACCTCTATTAAAAGACTCTAAAATTATAAATAATTATGTTAGTCATAATTGGACAAAGGAAAGCAATATTTTTTTGAGACCAAACCAACCAAAGAACAAATTTAATTCGACATGAACTAAATGTAATGTATATAAGAAAATATTAACAATCTATTCATTATTCGGATTGACATAAAATAAAAAAAAATGAAAAATCATTTAAATTCAAGTATAAATCTAAATAAGTATTGTACAACAACAACAACAAGCCTTTATCCCACTAAGTGGGGTCGGCTATATGAATCCTTCGTCTCCATTGTGTCCTATTATGTGTCAAATTCTCATTTAATTCAAGTATACTAAGGTCATTTTTTATACATCTTAACCAAGTTTTTTTATCTCTAAGAGTAAAGCCACTCATCCACCTGAGCATCCTCATCTCTGTAACACTTAACTTAGTCTTATGCTTCTCTTTTATTGGTTAACATTCTGCACCATAAGTCATTGCAGGTCTTACCACCATAAATCTAAATAAGTATTGTAAACGATGAAATTTAAAGCTCCAAGAATTAGACAATAAAACATCTTAAAGTCTAAAGTCAAATAAATATACACTCACATTAGAACAAAGAAGAGGAATGCATTAATTAGTTCAATATTTGATGATGTAAAATATACTTCAAATTTAAATAGATATGAAGACTTGAGATCTAAAAAAATATTGTGAATGAAAGTCATGATTTTTATAATTTAATGGGGTGTCTTCTTCCAGTTTTTTTATATCTCACAACAAAATTGGAATCCAATAGCTAAAGTCAATTCCTTAAGAATCCTTCATATATTTCAAGTAAAACTCTTTATTATAAAGTGAATTGAATATTCCAGTTACATTATACAAATTAGAATGAACATTTTTCCTTAATTTCTTCAATTTGGAGCACTTGCACACCCTTGTCGTATGAGGCATGACTTAATATATCCCAAATTCATAGTATTGCATATATCCCTTTGAGAGGTATATTAATGAATTACCTTGTTCTTAAAATGCATTATATGTATTATTAATACAATGTTCAAATATAATAACAAATTTCTCAATAAAATCTAAAGAATGCAAGAAATAAAGCTCATGTAACTGGCTTTATTTATGATGCATAACTAGCATAAAACCACTCATTTTCCCTACTCTGATCCACATATAGTGCAGTCGGACTAATGTCATTGTAATGATGAGGGCATGTAGATGAGACAAGACCATCATCCATATTTGTTTTTAAAAGTACTAGACAGAGCATATGGTGAATGTGTCAAGATACTAGAGCAATAAAAAAAATAATTGATATAATATTATATATCCCCCTAAATTATGAAGAAGGTTTAGAATAAGTTTTATTAAAAATATATACAATATCTCTCGCATCTTTATTCAATAATAATATGTATATACTTCTAAAGACAACAAGTACACTTTTTAAAACTAATTTCAAGATAATTGTAAGATTAAAACTGAATCCTTACAAAATTTAGATTATATGTAAGTTTTTTTAACATAAATTCATAATTTAGTTCTGAATGCATCTTATGGACAATATATTGTATGCTATATTAAGTTCATAATCTCCAAAATATAACTAGAGATCAAGAATTGCATAATCTTACATGGAAAACAATAAAAGAAGCAAAAATAAGATCAATTATTCAAACGAGATCATTGAATAAAGGTAAAATAAATAATAGTGGTGTATGTGTTAAAAAAAAGACGAGCAAAAAAAGAAGGTGATTACTATGACTAACAATAAGGAAAAAAACAACTATAATATCTTGGAGAGGGCATTAAAAGTTTGCTCATCTTTACTTCTGATGATTCAACCCAATGTGATGCCTGATTGATGTATAGTGGTGCATCAGCAATATGAATTACTAAGATATGATGGAGTAGAACATATGCAAATTTTGATAATTTCATTCTATCATAATAGACCATTTAGGTTTATAAAGCAAATTATCTTGAAAGATTAAGAGACAAAAGTAAACAGATAGATAATCATTAAGATTAAACCCAGAGATAGAGTTGATGAAAAATAGACTTATAGTCATAAAAAAGAGGTCAGAATCTACACAATAGAAAATAATAGTAATCATTATGACATTCATTGAGAAATAATATAACTATACTACCCTGGATAGCACATTAAAAGCTTGATCATCTTTAGTTGTGATTGGTTCTAAGTCATACCTAATCAAGGCACAATAATACTTGAACATTATGAAATTAATGAGATAAAATGTTCAAATTTGATCATTTCACTCACATGACAAGCAATTCAAATTTATTATGCCAATTATCTTGAAAGATTAAAAGGCGACATAAAATGATAAATAATGACTAAGAGTAAGTCTATAGATAATGCCAATGAAAAACAAACTTTAGAGGTTGCTCATCAAGAAGAAAAGATCTTAAGAATCATGCAACTTGGTGTTGATTCAAACCAAGTGGCTAACTTATGAGCAGCTGAAAGTGATTTTAAAGAAGTTAATGGGTTTGCTAAATAAAATACAGATGATAAAGAAGATGAGAAAATCTTGATATTGAGATGCATGTTTTTTATGTGTAATTTAAAGTTTTTACAGTTTCGAAACACATGCTCTTCTGTGTTCATTTTTAATGTCAATTATATTCTTTTGTAATATTTTTATTATAGGCTTACTGAAAATTTTATTCAAAGTCTTTCCAGATGTCATTTGTTGGAGGTGATCTTAAGCATAGGAGGCACAAGAGATTGATGTTAGGATCACCAGCACCACAATCTCCATAAACAAAAGAAGATGAAAAGGAATGGAGCAAAGTAGTGTAAGGACTTAACAAAAGGAGTAAATGAGAAAAGAGAGGAGTGAAAAACAAGTATGTCCTAATTTAGGATAACAATAATATTTATTTTAATTAACTATTATTTTGTATGTTTAATTATTGTTAATTGCTTCATGTTATTTTATTTAGAGCTACTATTTTTGATGAATTTTTGATGAATATGTAAATAATCAATTCATTAAGGATGATGTTGCCTGAATAATCGCATCAGATTTTTGACACAAAATCCACATAAACTTCAATCAACCATCAAAACTTATCAATTTTCCATTGGAGACTTTGGGGATTTCCCATATTTACAATCAATTGTTTTTATCATTAATCAATAGGTAATTTTCAGTAAATGATCACTAAGAAATCATTGATAATTACCGGCAACATCATATAGTGGTTTTTGCACTGTTAGAAATCATTTTTGTGGGGTTCCACTCGCGGGTGATTTTCACAAGAAACCTAATTTTTCAATAAATATTTGATAATTTATTATTAGTTTTTTTGTCTAAAACAAGAACTTTTTTCCCCTTACTATAGAAGAATCTAACCAAAAAAACCAAGCCAACAAGCAGGTCAATCAACTCTTCCACGGAGAACTAAGTTTTCAATTTGCATAATTTATAATTTTTGAAAGGAAGATCTTTCCTTTTTTACGTCATTATTCCAAGAATAAGGAATTGTTTCCTTTGATATATCCTTCCATCCTTATTTATTTTCTTTTTGTTTGTTTCATTATTTGGATTAATATAAGTTTATTTAAAGAAGCTATTAAGACAAGGAATAAAGCAATCAAGTTTTTCCCTTCAATCCAGTTCCTAAGTATTCAGTTGTTCCTCCTTTTTTTACATTGTTTTTCCTCTCACAAGCCATCTCAGGGGACAAACAACAGCCTCTGGCACCCCTCCAAAAGGCCACTGTTTGCTGCATTTAATGTTAGAAATTGATCATTCTAGAGACGTAAAGAGCTGCAAAAACTGGTTTCTCCTGCAGGTAGCAATCATAGTAACTTGACAAAAAAAACAAACTTACAAAATCAAAACACAAAAATCTCTCTTCTAGGAGTACAAAAACATGAAACCCTTTAGAATAGGTTCACAAATTCTCCACTCCAATGTCATACAACAAAAAGTATCAGACAAATAAATATGAGATTATAAGGTCAACTTTGTTAAGGCACGCTTCATCTGTTGTGCCGATGCCGAATCAAAACTGCACACTTAATGATCTATGAGCACCTCAAAGGTAGCTTACCTGTGCCATCTAACTGGGTATGAATACCCATTAGGTAAATTCTACTTACCTAAAGCTATCTAGCATATAACCATTGCAAAATATTTACAGGATAAACCACATCCAATAAATAAACATTTTTAAACCATTAACAGACATAGGAAGCAAGCTATTAAAGATTTATAACTTGCCAATTCCTGCACGTGAACAAATTCTCCAAAGATCATGATGTCACTTGCAACAATTAAGTTGTGAGAAAAAGTATATCGTAGTAATTTTGTGCAAAATCTCATTTGCATAATTAGACCATTTCTAAATGCATGTTAAAGGTTTCCTAACTAATTTCAGTTCAGCTAAATCTTTTCAAATAGCTTAAAACAAGACAAAATAATCTACCTCGTCCACCTCTTAACACTGCAGTGGCTCAAAAGTGGATCCTTAATTCCCTTCTACAAGATCAGTGCCAATTTTACTTTTAACAACTTCCACTTCAACAGGTATGCCCGTTAAAGGTCAGTATTAAATTCAAGGAATATATATTCTCTACGGTAATTTAACTTCTAATTTATTATTCATATATACACTATATTATTTCCCTGCCCAATCATTTACAGAAGATAAGTCTTGAAACTGTCCGTACGTTAATTTTGTATTAAAAACCCAGAAAGGTGAGAATTCAATAACATCTAATATTCTTAAGCCATAGATAAATAATTACCTTATATGACATCTCTGTTAATTTTCCCTTGAATTTTGTTGCTAGAAGTTCCTCACTAATTGACAAGGTACCTTCAACAACACTTTCTGTCTCAAACTTTAAAAGAACAAACAAAAAAAGGAGTATAAATTAAATGGTAAGGAAAAAAATGAGCAAACTTCCATAACTTACTGAAAGTTTGATAATTTATAAAACATGGAAGAAAATCAAAGTTTTACCTGAATGACAACATGCGGATACATAGTTTGCCCTTTACGGATTGGTGGATCAAGGGTAACCACAACAAAGGTATGAGGTTGATTGGACTGCAAAAGGCACACCAAACCAAAGGTTATTCATGACTTCCCACATGGAAACCAGGGTATTTTATACCAAATGCATTAATTGCTTTTAAGAAAGATTGAAAATCAAAGTACTGGTGACATGACATCAACTAATTCAGTCATGGGCGGGTTAGAGAACCTTAGGCAATCGAAAAAGTCTAACTACACTGCTGTACTGAATTTTGAAATCATTAGCCTGCCCTTGGAGCCTCATGAATGAAAGATGAAGTTCAACACTATATCGTCCTCTGCAAAACAAATATTTAGAAAACTTTCACCAATATGAAGGATTATTGTACAGAAAAGGTATTGAAAAATAAAAGAAACAAGCATTAGTAAGCGATACTGATTATTAACAAAAAAAATGCATTATTACAAAAGCATATTTCCCATACCTTGGCGTAAGGATTGAAATACCATCAAATGTTACAACCGCATCTTCACTAGATGATCCAACATCTGCCCTAGCTAATACTTTGTCTAAGAAAACCTTAATACAAAGTCCCAATAAATCAACAGTAGATACTCATTATTTATATAATTATCAAGTTTTAATCGTGGAGTTCAGAATTTAAATACCTGAGCTGGAGGATGGCTCTCATCTCCAACAAACTGAGTATTTGAATTGGGTATGTGAAAACATAGATCCATCAACGAGTCTTTCTGTGATGAGATAATTAGTTAGAAGGAGGCACGCAGTATTTCTCTACAGCACATCCTTAAAATATTATCAGAATGTCAACTGAGAGATATCATAGAAATGTAGAAATTACTATGCCAGTAAAAATAGCTAGCGGGAGAAGGTAAAAGATAGAAAGAAGGTTCAATTTGTGGAGAAAAGACCATATATATACAATGGAGGACAGCAAAACAGGTTAAATTATTTGTGCACAAAAAGCAGAAGAGAAAGATGAATTTGGTATTGCTAGACAGTGCATAATAAAAATATTATCAAAATATCAACTGTCAGAGAAATCATAAAACATAATATAAAACTATGCCAATAAAAATAGCTAGTAGTAGAATGTAACAGATAGAAAGAAGCTTCATTATCTGGAGAAAAGATCCGTTAGATATAATGGAGGTCTAAAATATCATATAGATCTTTGTTTCTGTAAATCATTCAATGAATGTTTGATTGGATGCATTATGGGGTGTAAAATAAAAGGTTTGCAAGGTTTAACTGTTTTGGTGTTTGGCATAAAGTAAAATGAGTGGAAAGTAAAACTTTTCAAGCATTAAAAATACCCCAAAAGAGACCTTTTTTGTGTAAATGTAACTCGCCACATCAGTCGGGTTTCTTAGATATCACTCACCCTTCTCCTACAATTGAAAACCACCCCAAAATATGACATTATCTCATCCATTCTCTTGCAGCGATTAGTGTTTGCTTGTACTCAACAAAGCATCCATATGGGATTACGGCATTTTAGTTGTGGTAGAAGTGACCAGAGGAAGTGGAGATGGTGAAAGCAATGTTGCCTCCAACGTAATCTTGGACCATGTCGGTGGTGGAGTTGAAGTGATGCATATGATCAATGACGATGCAAAGTTTGAGGAACTTGGTGACCTACATAAGCGGAGGGAGATTGACAATGAGGATGTCATAATTTATGCCAAAATAATGTACTCAAGTCGATTTATAGCCGCATTTTTGGTCACATCACTCCTTGTTCTCTGGAAGAATCCAATTCTATTTTTTTTAATTTTACAATATCATATTCTAAATACATTCAAACATACAAAATAAATCATTAGAGTGACTTTATGTTGCATCTAACCAAATGCTTTTAGCAAAATATAATTTGATGAATTTGTTTAAAACTCAATGAATTCACGACTTAATGCAAGTTACATATATTTTTTTATTAACATGTACAAATTAAAGCACATTTAGTAATCATACATGCATACAAGATGCATATGTACCAATATATACATACACACATGCATGCATGTGCAATATATATATATATATGACAAACCACTTTATTAAGCTCACTATTTCAGCTCATAACTAGCCTAAAACCCAATGCCAATCACCAACAATTTATGCCTACCCACAAATCCCAAGCGCCACTTTAAAGTTCAAAGGAGCTAAAGGATCTCATCACTTGTCAGCCAAGTCAACACCCCAAAATCACTGATTACCCATCCTCTCAAAATGTCACCCTTTTGATAGCTCTAGATCATTAATACCCAAAATGGCTCCTACACATCAATTATATTCCATCGCCCAACGAATAACAACTTGTAAAGATCATACAATAAATTTATTCAAATCAATGAATGATTTTATACTCTAACAAACCAACTTATCATGTCACGCAACTATGCCACATTACAATACCAATGCCACAAGATTGGCCAATACCGACATGTTACTTGTTCTAACTCTATAAATATTCACTAATTTATTGTTTTCTATGGAATCCATGTTGCTTCCATCTCAAGGAAAGCTATTTCTTGACCTTATATACCAGTCATTCAAGCTACCTCTTATAACTAATGGGATCAAAGGAAAGAGAATCTATAAGGAAGTGGTTACTTCAAAGATATTTGTCGTGAACTGAACTATGAACTTCAATAACCCTTCTTTTTTCATCTAGACCTTGTCCACTTCTACAAGAGAAGTGGACTTCCATGTACTCAAAAGTTAGTGAAAAACACCTTCAGCCTACACAATGGATGTAGGTTACAAAGCCAAACCATTTAAATTGTCTTACCCATATGATCTTATCTTAATTTTCTCATATCCCTCTCCTCACATAATTCCCATAAATGAACTCAACTAGACAACTTTGTATTTCACTTGTTAAATGTAACCTTATCTATGTGTCACCGTCAAAATTGTGATGAGATCATATCGTTCAAAATAAACAATAATAACAAATGTGTGGCAACAATAATAACTTAAAGAGTGTCTTATCTATAAGAATGCTTAGGGAGAAAACAATTTTGGGTGGGGAGAACTTGCAAATCAATAGAAGTGCGACAATGAGGTGAGGAGTGGTTGTGGGTAGCGTAGGTGGTCAAATGAGCAAGGTTGTGATTAGCTCAAGTACAAATGAGATGGATATTAGAGGTTGAATGACCATTTGGAACAGAGGCAACTAGGTTAAGCTTAATAAAGTCACTAGAGTCCCAAGCAGCTCTAAGTCATTCCAAAGATTAGCTCCAATCTAATAAAGCCATGAGACTCAAATCACAATCAAAAAACTAAATTTGAAAAATCTTAGAGTAAATAACTTCTCTAAGGTGTAATATGGAACCCAATTGCACCAAGCCTTTTTGTATATATGATGACTAATTTTAAATTATTTGTTAACATTGGGTGTCACTCTAAAAATGCATATTTTTTCTAGGTTTCTTCATATTGGTTGTGATTGGTCTAGAATTTGTGTTGTGTTGGTAGGCTAAAGACTTAAATTGTTTTCACATTCTTAATGATTTTCATTTAAAACCACTGCTGATTAAGTTAAGATTTCAAAATAGATGAACTAAATGGCTTCTTTATGGATCTTGGTGTGCAATCTAATGTTAACCTAATTGCCCTATGCATAAGAATGCACGCACTTAAATCAACATCAAACTTATGTCTTAATAAATATACACATATGCATAACCTTACCTAACATATGTTTAGGAATAAAGACCTTTCAATTAAGGAAAAGATAAATAAAAAAACTAGTTTTAGTGAGTAGCCACATGTTTAAGACCTTCCCATTATGAACTAGAAACTAAAAAAATCACATTAGTGAGTCAACATCTATAGTTTCATGGTTGGGTAGCTTAGTTCAAGTGGCTAGATTATAAATCCACTCTTATAAATTAAAAATAGCCAAGTCTATCTTACATTTGCATATAGACTAAGGCTTCATGATTATAAAAAGTAGATAAGTGAGTTTCATTAGTAGTCCTTCTCAAACAAGGTTGAAATATTAGAGAATGAGCATACTTAGTCTTTGGTGATGTTTCAAATTGTATGTCTCTTGCATTCATTAGAGAATGAGCATACTTAGTCAACTACTTTTATGTTCTTGTATAAAATTTCCTATGATGGGAAGTTGTTTTTTTGCAGCAAAACTACTAGTATGTGATAGCTATAAGAAAGCTAATATCCAACTTTTTCACAAAGAAAATATTTATAATACCCATAAAAATTTTTAAAAATTTTACTTTCACCACTACAACTTTACAACCACCTTAACAAAAAAGTATACATGCCCTTAGAAGTGAAAATAACTTTGTTGTATTGAATGTGGATCATTGAATTCAAAAATCATGTGACATTTCATTCAACTACCAAGATAAATGTGCAAGTTGTTCTGCTTAATATTGAATTTATGGAATGAATAGCTTGGGGTAGCTTGAATGAAGTATGGATGAGCAATGTGGCGGTAAACCTTAGAAAGAGTGGAAGCAACAATGAGGAAAAAGGGAAGTGCTACAATGATAGCTAAAGGCTAATGAAAGCAAGCAATGAATTGGGGTTGTAAAGGGTGCCGTGCATATAGGACTGCTTTAAGGAAGGGAAGGATATTTAATGGCTAGAAAGAAGTATTATAAAGAGGATTACAATAAAGATAAGTTTAGGAATAGCAATGTATAACTCAAAATTGTCTTTTATCTTTTCATATGAATCATTGAAACTAACCCAATAATTTACAAGATAATTTGCAATTGGAATATATACATATATAAGACAATCAAGGTTAAGTCAGATAGGACATATCCTAATCCATGTGCATACCTAACATGGCCAATCACAATTGTTGAATTGAATAAGATAACAGGAAGCAATCCCCACAATCACTAAAGTTAGTGGGGGATGGGGGTTTTCAAGATTTTTTTTCTTCCCAGAATGCAAAATTATCCCTTCAACTAAGCTAACCCTCTCCTACAACAAGCACTCTTTCCAAACATAACGTCAGGCTGGTCCAATTTATTCAATGTAACCTATACCTAACTTTTTAAAAAAGTTGTGTGCAAGTGCCCATGAGCTCATGGCAGAGATCAAAGGGAACAAGAAGGTCCCCCATCTTTCATACATCATGCCCAACCAAATGGCAAGAATAACCGAACCTATAAGATTTTGAATATCCATTAATCAAATTTAGTTAAGTACACTTACAATTGGGTTGGTAATAAAAAATAAACAAAGACAAACTTAACCCACGTACAAAACTAGAGAGGACTGCAAGTGTATAACCCACTTTGCTACATGACCTACCTATGAATCGCCAATAAATTATATTGGTCGCATTTTATGCAATTTTAATGTCAAGTCTAGCAAAAACTCAAAAGCAAGCTTCACAAAGGAAATACACTAATATATGTTTCAAGGTTTAATCCTTCTATGTCCGACTTCCATTTCTATAGAATTGAAAAAGAAAAGTCTTGGTTCAAATCTCTCAAGCTTTCAACTACTATTCACATAGTTAAGCAGTTTTGAAAAGTATACCATTTTTTCAAAAAAGCAATGGTGATTATTGTAGTTCATAATGATAGAAGTAAATAACGCCTCTATGGGTATAAAAAACATAATCAGCAAACAAGGATGAGCATGACAGTGAGTGACTTCATGTATGTTGCCTGTCAAATATTTTGATAAATTACCTCATTTGCACCAGTTGTGTCATCCACATGGAACTCCAAGTAAACATCATTCTTCCCTTGAAGATGTGATTGAGCAACGTCAGCAAGAGAAATTTCAAATGCTTGTTTAGAAGCAACTAGAAAAGTGAGCATGTTTCCTGTAACAAGTGACAACAATTAAATGTAAAAATGGATTTACGCTTGAGAGGCATAAACAAATTCAAATTGAAGCCTGAAAAAGGGCAAGAGACACAGTACCATACCAAAAAAATTCAGCACTACGCTAATTAAAGAACTATAGGAAAGAGCATTCAAAAAAATATTGCCAAGGTAAAGACATTATTACATAAAGATGACATGAAGAAATGTATAAAAAATACCAGAGACAAAAGTGTTTTAAAAATATCAATCATGAAAAGAAAGACGCATTG
This sequence comes from Cymbidium sinense, assembly GCA_021442155.1. Taxonomy (NCBI): domain Eukaryota; kingdom Viridiplantae; phylum Streptophyta; class Magnoliopsida; order Asparagales; family Orchidaceae; genus Cymbidium; species Cymbidium sinense. Next base: position 268,774,465 of record CM038215.1, read on the forward strand.
ACAGAGAAATAGCCTCAGAAGATAAATATTTCAATGCACATGCAATGCATGCAAATTTATCAAACACCATTTCAATCGAAGAAAAAATAAAAACCTGGGCATCATGACATAAATGTTGTTTAAATAAAGGATATCGATATGCTGTAAAGCCAGCAACTTGAAGAAAAAAAAGGAGGATCAAGATATTACCATTTTAGAATCAATGTAACTGAAAAGGAGTTCATAATTAAAACTCACTAATTAGATTATTTTATACTCTGTTCAACACAGTCCAAACAAAGAAATTTTCAAATTGCATTAGTCATCCAAAAACAATAAAACGATGTAACAAGGATATGCAAATGGTACACAAATGTTTTTAGCAAAAAAAGTTGTTTTATAGGATATGAACCATGACATCTTGAAGCATGTTGGTGCAAGAAAAATGAACAATGGAGAAAAAGGTAAAATATCAGGATGGTGACCTGAAAAAGACCCGATAAATAAAACCTCCCAACCCAAAGTTACTTAGTATGATGCATCTGATGGGCGGTGGGGGACTTTACAAACCATGCTTGTAAAAAAAACAAATTATACTAACATGAAACATGACATGACATGCTAATTGAAATATTTTCTTGTCATAATTTCCATGTTTAAAAAAAGTCTTTGTACCATTTATTTCAACTTCTCCCCAATTCCGGCCACTAACTGAAAGCTGCTTCTCTTCTGGTTTTACTCCAATATTTTTCTCTATAAAACTTGTCAAATTGCCAACATCCTGTGGAACCAAAAATAAAGAATTATAAACAATACCAAGGATGTTAAATAGGCCAATACTAATAGAAACTTTTATGAGTGAGAATTATATACTCATAGGCTGTGCATAAATGAGAAGAATCAAGTGGATGCATCACTACCATCATGTCATACTGAAAACATTATTTGTTTAGCTACGTGAGTAAAACTAGTGAATTAGTCATTTCAACTCTTCAAACAATAATACTAACAAAAAGGATCCAAAATGTCCATGAGATCGCCTTTATTTTAGCAGAAACACGACCCTATCTGCAAAATCTCATTATTGATCAACAACTAAGTTGCTGATGATACAGTTGTATGCCATCCTCAATAGCTTCTTAAGACCAAATGGTCAAAAAGATCATAAAGTAACAAATTATACTCAAAATAATTATACTTCCATTTTTTTAATATATATTACATATTATTTCAATTTAATTCAGTGACAGATCAACAAAATAGATGCATGCTAAAAAATAATATTCAGTCATCAATTTCTACAACTTTCCACATGAGAACGAAAAACTTTCATAAGAGTGCCACCTAGAGCAAGAATTTTGTGAGTAAGAAGTCTACAGAAATTGAAATAAAAAGTGAAAACATGAGTTTACCATGTGGTGGTTATAAGAAATATCAAAAGGGAACTCAAGGTAACTTTGCATTTCCTACGTGCTTTGCAATAGAAGATTTATATATACGAATGACTTCAATATGCACATAACTCTCATAATACTTATTTAAAAAATACAACATGAATATTCAAAAATTATATAAAAATATCTTGACAAAAGGACTACATGCACATATAGATTTTGAAGAGTATAACAAATCTGAATTTAATAATTTTACAGGAATTCCATCATATTTTAACCCAAGTAATATTAACAAAAGGGGCACTTCACTCACCTGAAATGAGTGAGGTTATCATGTTCTACTAGCTATTCATAACTTATTCAAAATTGAGTTGTTCGTTCACACCTATTACTATTGCTATTGTTGCATCTTTTACTGTAACCTAAATTAATGCAATAATCGGGTCTAGTAAATGCTTAATCAAATTTTTTTATGATCATGATTTGGGCATTAGATCATTGTAAAATAGAAGAGACCATGTTCTTTGTAGTTTTAAAGATACAATTTCTCCATAAAAAATGCAGATGATGTTAGTCTCATATAAACTGTTGAGATCAAAGATGAGGTTACCAAGAGTACCTAAGTGTGATCGAATAGTCTATCAAACATCATAAGCGAAAGATCATTGCTCCAAAAGTAGGATCATTGATCGAATTTCATATTACAATAAGATAAAGATGAATTTGCATGTTTAACTTATTTGGATAAGCTTGTATTTAAATTCAAATTTGGATAATTCTGCAAAATTTATCATTTAATTTGAATTTATCAAATCAATTGTGTAGATAAGAGTTTTTCTCTTTGTGAAGATTGTTTAGAAAGTAGATTAAAATAAACCCTTCATAATTTTCATTTCATGTACTTAAAATTCAAAAAAAAAATTGCTCAAAAATCACCTCCCAAAAAAATTTATTTTCCCTCTTCTCTATTTTTTCCTTAGCTTGTCAGATTCTAAATCCAAGCACTATGCTTGTTTTGTCGAAAACCAATAACCCTCTATGCAATTGCTGTTATATTTTTGTTGTTGATCCACATTGCAATTGTTGCTACCATGCGTTGTTGGAATTGTATCTATTGGTATTGCCTTACCTCCGTGTGCTGTAATCATTCTTGTTGTGTTATGATTGTTGTTGCACTACTAGCAGTTTAGCAATATGAAGTCAAGTGTTATCATAACACTCCAAAGGAAAATAATCATAATTTTTGATTTCACAAAAAACAAATATGGAAAATCTTTTTAAAGGGAAAAAAGAAAATATTGAATTAAACAAGGTTGACCTACGGATTAAGTTGGTACTAGAGCATTAATCCATAATACATAGTACGAATGAATAGGGGCATAAAGGCAAAATAGTGCACTGCTTAATATAGAAATGCAAGATAGAAAATAGACAAGAAAAAGAAGAAAAAAAAGCCAATTAATGGCTAAAAATGAATTTATAATGAACCTAGATGAAAAAGGGATTAGTTGATTTTGTTAATAATTATTTTTTACTAGTTTTGTAAAATATTTATAACACCATCCTTTCAATGATCTATCCACAAATCCTGAAAATTTGACCCACTTCAAAGCGACGTGTTGACATTAATACCAGCGTAATATTACTCTTATATAGAGTGATAAAGGGTTTGGAGTTCTAATGTATCACAGGATGAAAAATATAGAAAACTTCAACAAAGTTATCATTTTAGAGTCCTGAGATAACTTTTCTTTGCTTTTTTTAGAAAGTAGAAAGCAAAGTCGTTTGCTTAATTTTTGGCTATTTTTAGAAAATTTTGTGATAAAAAAATTTGTTTTGAGAACTGAAATGTTAGAGAAAATTTGTTTGAATTTTTCAAAAAGAAAAATATTTATAACACACACAACAACTTTTTCAAAAAGCTATTTTCTTCACAGCAACTTTAAAACTAGTTTTTCAAAAAGCTACAGCAGCTCCAAATAAATCCTCAATATAATCATAACAAAGATATTTTGTTCATCCTTTAAAATAATTTAAAAATCATCCAAATTTTGAAATTCCACAATAAAACAACAAAAAACATAAAAAACTAAGTAATAATCAAAGTTCATGGTTCAAAATAAAAGGCACGTGTTTCACTATACAATGTTTCAATCACATGCAAAGTTAACAACTAGACAATTAATAGACAACAACAATGATAGAATTCACCCCAACGGAGAGAACTAAGACTTACACATGTACAGGGAGCCTCCACCTAATAATAATTGTGCACACCTATGAATTACTCAGAGAATACTTAAGAACAAGCAAACACAAAAACATAACTAAAATTTCATTTTAATATTCAATGCTCAATCAACTTTACATGCCTTAGGGGTCATATTTTCAACTTACGAATGGCCCAAAATATAAAATTATCAAAATGTGTAAAAATATACTAAAAACAGCAAGTTCTAATGTATCCATCATTAATTCCAACAGCAGAAACAATTATATAAATTCCATTTCATAAATTGCTTAAGAATTTTTGCCAAAACTTTCTCAAAATACCAAGCAGTAGAAGGATTTGGGTAGGGCAAAGAAATTAGCCCGAAGATCGTGGCTCGCTCGAAAGTCGACTCGAACTTGGGCTCGAATCGAGATCGACTCGAAGCAAACGAGCCGATTTTCGAGCCAGAAATGTGGCTTGAATTTATTTCAAGCCGACTTAAAAAACCGTGGCTCTCCCTCAGCGGACCGAAGCGAGCGGGCATGAGCAGCGGTCGTCGTCCGATTAATTCGACGGGCGAGACTAATTCCCTAAATTCCCTATTCTAATACGTCGACTCAACCCTGACCCGCGACTCTTCTCACTTCTCAGTTCTCCTTCTCCACTTCTCCGGTTCTCCCGTTCTCACTTCGTGTGCCTGGTTTTGAGTGCGGCGTACGCATCGGCTCGGGATATCATCGTCGTCGATCGATTGAGTGCTTGGTTTTGCCGATTTCGGTGATTGGTCGGTCAGATCCGTATGTGATTGGTTTGCTTCCTTGCTCCAGAAATACTTCCTGATTATGTTTCATTTCGATTACGTAAGTATTTCATGGAATCATGAGATGTTGGTTATTTCAATTATTTACATTATTCCATTATTTGAGGTTACATTGGATTTGGGGATGTTTGGTTCTTTAATCATGTGTATCTCATGTTTTTTTGGTTGGTACTTGCAATTTGCGGTTTCAATTGTCTGTTATTTCACTATTTTAGGTTAGCATGTTGGGGTTGTTTGGTTCGGCCCTGGGTTAGCCATCAGGTTAGCCTCGGGTTTGTAATGATTGTTGTCTATTGAATGTTGTGTGATTTGCTGCGATTCTGGATGATGTTGTTTTGACCTCATTACACCTTACGTAACCAGTAATGTTACGTAACTTCTTTGCCTCGACTACTCACTCTGCGGCTCACGCCTCCGCAGGTTACGAAACTTTGTAATTTAATACTTCCCATTGGCCATTGTTTCATTTCCTAATTGTTTCACTACTGCAGGCCTCGTCTCTGCCTCTATTGAATGTTGTGCCTCTGTCATCTCGCTAGTTGGTACTTGGCTTTGCTGATTGCTGTTGCCTCATGCCGGTTGGAGGTTATTTGGTGCTATAAAGGTTGTTTACTTGTTTACAGTCTTTGTTGTGCATTCATGGGACATGTTATGATGTTCACATGCCTTTCGCTTTGGTAACTTTATCTGTTGGTATGGTAGATGTTGATAGATGCAGATTTCTTGGTTGTAAATATATGGGGATCTTTTATATATAATCCGTCTTTAAGCATATTTCTTGGTTGGTTTTGATCTTTCTAATCTAGTCTAATTAATTAATGGTCCGGCATGATTTGTTGTTCAAATTAATAGTTCTTGATCCGGTATTTATGCTTTTTTGAGTGATTCTATGCATCGCTTTTGTTTCATTTCTTATAGACACAATGACAAGTCCTTCTCAAAGTAAATATATTAGTTGTTCAAGCGAATCAAGCCTACCTATTGATGATAATGCAACAACTCAAAATGAGTGTGTGAAATAACGTTAAGATCAAGAGTAAAAGACAACGATCAGTTTGAACACTTGTACGAGAAAAGGAAAAAGCGGTGCGAAGTTTAAATGTAATTATGTGTCAAATCATATATGAAACAAAAGCTGCATCTCGGTTAAGTAGACTTCAAATCAAATCACTATAAAGGTTGATAACAAAGGAAAAGAAAACTATTTGATCCGAGTAGCGATTTAGAAAGCGGCTCAATATCTAGTTTATGTGTTTAGATACTTTATGATCATTCTAGAATAAAGAATATTTAAGATGATTATTATTATTCATGAATATCCTTTATGATAGTTGAACATTTATGATTCAATATTACGATGAAATCGATGAATCCAAATTATCATAAAATTTTAAGATTTGGCATCGAGGAGTGTATGAAAGTGTATGAAGTTGAAAAGATAAGTTGAAAAAAGTTTGAAAGTTATTGAGAGTTTGATTACTAGTACTTGGACATCAAATCAAACCATTGGTTATATGTGTCTTACGTGCATTACATTAGCTCGATTGGAAATTACAATCTAGGATAATTAGTTTCTTGATTTGGACCCTCCTCATGTGGTAGTTTGTGATTTACGAATTTCGAAAGTTTGTTGCAATGAGTCTACAAAACAAAGTTAGTACCATAACTTTGGACATTCATCATCTAATGATGTAGCGGTAGAAATCGAAAAGCTTTATTCATTAGAAGATCGGTTTCTATTGATGGGTGATTTCTTTTCGTATTCGATGTCTCATATTTTAAACTTAATGGTATAGGATGGTGAAAAAATCGTTCAATAATTAAAAGGGTAAGAGAGTCTATTTTATTTATAAAAGATCTCCGTTCTTACATAAATTTGGAAAGATAGCAAGCAGTTGGCTTATCCACATCAAAGGCACTTTGCATTGATGTGCCAACTTCTGGAACTCACATACAAGATGTTAGAATGCTTTTATTATAAGAATGTATTTCCTGAATATGCTTTGCGTGATCTGAATTATATATGATTGCCCTCTCAAGAAGATTAGGTTAACTTTGAGAAAGTAAGAAAGCTGCTTCAAATTTTTCATCGCATTACTGAAATTTTTTCAAGTTCATCCTATCCTACAGCGAATAGATTGCTTCCCAATATAGTTCTGATCAAGAGAATATTGGATCGAGAATGCTTATCTAGTACTATTTTTATTTCAAACATGGCAAGTAGCATGAAGATTAAATTTGATAAATACTGGACAGAGTGTTCATTGTTATTTTCGATTGCTTGCATTTTAGATCCTAGAATGAAACTTTTTGCTATCAATTATTACTACCCACAAATATATGATGTTGACATTGTGAATGAGAAGAAGCACTATAAAAACAAAACTTTTGAGCTATACTCTTATTACTCGTTGATATGCACTTCTGAGGCAAAGAAATTATTGAAGCATCCACTCTCAATGAAAGAAACACAATTGAAGGTGGTAATGCTTCATGATGATGATTTGGCGGGTTTGTATGACTTCATAGATTCTCTTGGCCTCTTAACCGATCGATGGAGATATACCTTGATGAAGCATGTGTGAAATGCTGATTTGACATTTTGGAATGGTTGAAAATGTCGCTATGAAATATAAGACTCTCTCAAAGATGACCAAAGATATTTTTCATCCAGTAAGTTCTTAATCGCCTTTTAGTCTTTGGTGGTGTTTAGCGATTATAGAAGTTCAATTTCACCAAGAACATTAGATGCTTTAGTGTGTAAATTGGATTCATTTTAATATAAATCAAAAGGTCCATTGGTAATATTATCTTACTTTTTTATTTTATAGTACAATTCTTTCTTTTATTCATATATGAGTTTCATTTTTTATCTATTGCAATTTCGGTTTGATGTTCTTGTGGAAGAGAACTTGGTTATAAATGTACGAAAGCTTATCCACTAATCGAAATATGAAAATTAGGTGATATCATTTCTTATGCTCTCTTTATTTTTGGAGACTTTTATTAGCGGTATTTTATCATTTTATGTATGACTATCTGTTTGTATATATTTTTGGACTATTTTCTTTTCGGAATGTAGGTATTTAGCATCACATTATATTTTTCTTGCTTTTGTGCTTTAATATTTTATGTTAGTGGCAGATGGCGATATGATGTCCAATGATAAAATTGAACTGAGATTGATTAATGAAGGCTTTGGTGATTGATTTTTTATATTAATAGTTGAATGATTTGATCGATGATCTAACTTTGAGGCCATTTCATCGTTTAGGGTGACATATTAGTATATTACTTGATATTGTCTGTAAGTTTCTATCTAGATTTGAAATTTTAGTTTGACATTACAAACATATTCTTCATCTTACATTCTTACTATATTTTATCTATGCATGCAATATTAGGATATAAAATTTTGGTTTGAAATTTTATTTTGACTTTACAAACCTATTTGCTTCATCTTGTCATCTTACATAGTTCATACTTACATTCTTACTATATTTTATATCGATGCATTCTACATTCTTACATGTCAGCCTTATTTTGACATTTTGCTTGCTTAGTTAGTCTAAAATAAAAACTCAACTCAATTTTTTGAGGAACAAATCGTAGAGGTTACCATTTATAAGATTTCTTGAGGAGAGAACATTGTAGCAAATGCTTTGTAAATTTCATTCAAGATTATGTGGAGCCAACCATGCAGGTATCCTATCTTTCGATCATATGTGGTTGTGTTATTTAGACTTATATTAACTCAAGAGTTGTCAGGCAAATTTGTCTATAGTTTTATCTTGTTGTGGCCTTTTTCGAATTGGATTTTTGCATGCTATGGTTGGTTCTATTGGTTGTTGCTATTTTTGGTGGCCTTTTTCGAATTGGATTTTTTGGTGGTTCTATTCTCTTTTCTGGTTTGGAGGTTTTCTTGAATTAGAGTTAGTTATTATGGTTGTTTGTTGTCTTTGCATTTTCCCTTTTGTAGTGATAGTGCACTAGCCTCTTTGGGAATTGGAAGGGTTTTTTTTGCCCTAACCTTGTTCCTTTTATTTGCGTTGGTTATTGGAGATCTCCAGTGGTTTATTTGTCTTTCTGTATTTTTTTCTTTCTTTGGCTATCTATCTGGTTAGTTTTGTTGGCTAACTAACCGTAGATGTATTATATTTTGGTGTTGTTATTCACTTGGTTGGCTATTTTACGGGTTGGATGGTGGGTGGATGTGTTGAATTTTGGGGTTGTGATCGCTCTTGGGTTGGCAATCCTCTCTTAGTTGCGACTATTTTTCCTTTACTTTTGCTTCTTGATTTAGGTATCAGTTTTCCTCTTGCTTTGGCTTCTTCTACCCATCCTGTTGGCTGTTGGCCTCGGTGGTTTTATTTGATATTTTGTTGGTGGTGGTGGAGCCGTGGAGGATATGAGATCTAGTGGTCTTTTTTGTGGGGTTTTTTGTAGCTGCTATCTTGCTTTGGATGCTTATTCCATGGCTTGGTGTTTTGGAATTTATGTTAGCTATTGGTATTGACTCCATTTGGTTTAGTTAGCTCTATTTATTTTATAATATTTGTCTCTTGCGGTGGTGGATTTTTTTCCTTTTCTGACTTAGTGGTGGTTTTAATGGTAATTTGGATCCCTCTTCATCTCTCTTTACTATGGCTTTTCTCTCCCACAATGCTACTTATCTTCTACTATTTTCGTTTTGGATTCTGACTTCTACTTATCATTTCGACAACTCGTGTGGTAGACCCATAATCAACCTCAGTGCTTATCATGGAGAATTTTTGATTTTTAATTTTGACGATGATGAGAAGAGAATATATTGTGCTAATTCATTTATTTTTTGCTTCATTATTGGTGGCTATCAAATCTCTCATTGGATGGTCAGAACCTGAGGCTTTATTCCGCTTTTCTCTCTTATATTAATGCATGATATTTCGATTTGTGAGGTTTTGTCACTTTATTAGGATTTATTTTTCTATCTTTAAGGCTCAATGGATGGCTTTGGCAACGGAGGTTGCATACAATTATTGAAGTAAAATATAGAAATTACAAATTTTCTAATTGCAAATGCTTGAAGATGGATATTACTTTCTCGACTTTGAGTCCCACAAACAAAGACATTTTCATATTTTTTTTTTTTTTGTTTATTTTAAATGTTATGTATCATTTTCTAGATTTGTATTTATAATTTATAAAATTATAGTTTGCTATTAATTGCAATTTACATTATTACATATGCCAAAATTTGCTATTAAAATTCCACGGATTTCATTTTGTGAAACGGCGGCGTTTGCATTCGATTTGGTTTGGTTCATCGCAGTTGAATTTTGTAGGCTCGTTTCCGATCGGCCGGGATCGAGCTCGACTTCATTTCGAACTCGAAACTTTAGCGACTCGAGCTCGAGCGAATTACCCATTTTCGAAGATTGATGACAATGGTTCTCATCGGCTCGAACACACCCCTGGATTTGGGTATGACAATCCTCTCAAGATTCAAGCAATTATAGGAAAGTGATAGCATAGCAGAAAACTGACAGATATGCGTCAAGTTAAAAAGAAGGCAGCAAAGAAGGATGGCAATAGGAAATTAAAGGCAAACAATAACAAGTTGCATACCAAGTACATGTAGCATATCAATAAGGTAGATAATAGCGGATAAACATAACAGTAGCAGCACAATGAAAAAAATAACGAGTAATAACTAGCAATTCACATTATGCTTGGAATTATGAATCCCATGGCTAATGATTGAAGTTTGAAGAGCAAAGTTGAAATCCAAGAAATATCTTAGACTTCAGAGACTATTCAAAATACTAGAGAGAACACCCTGTACGCATAAGAGCCAAAATCATAAGCATGTTTTACATTGAATGAACTAAAAAAAATAAAATGCATTGATAGAACTTATATACTTCATTATTTTTTAAGTTTTTGACATAAGTATATTTCATATCCCATCAATTTTCCTCCAAATTATATTGTCAAATTCTCCAGAGTTTGCACAAATCTCTTTTCACAAGCAAGAATCAAAACAATGGGCAATGGATTTAATCAGGTTCAGATTAAAACCCGCAGATCATATTCTTCATCAGAACTGTACCTCACAAGCATCATATGTTTTCAATTCAATAAAAAGCATGGAAATAATCAATAAGTGTGGTTTTATTAAACAAAAAACAAACACGGCAAATGGATCAGCTTTTACCAAAATAAATTGCCACGTAATCTCCAAGCAATCTCAATCCGTATGACTATTAAGCCTTGTAAAACAGTAAATAGATGAAAATACACCTGTTCACGAAATCCGGTGAACTTGTAAGACAATCCATCTTTAACCCGGACTCCGAGCTGATAAGCCCTGGGAACCTTCATCCAGCTGACACCAGCTATATCAGCCTTGTCCAACTCGACCACCTTCCCACCACCCAACTTTCTCCATACGATTCCACCAGAATTAACCTTGAGCTGCCCTGGGTTCTGCAAATTCATAAAACAAATTTGAGTACTAAGGAGTCCAAACTCCAAACAGGAAAATGCAGACGAAACGCACAAAATTGATTTGTGCGACATAGACACTTAGAAGAACTCGACCGCCTTTGTTCTTTATAAAGGTTGTGAATGATAAGAAAGAGAACCCTAATTCAAGAGGTGTGAGAGTAAAGAAAGAGAGATTTACAGATCCGCCGCGACCTCCGAGGAGGATGTTGTTGAAGAAATGGCCGTCGCTCATCCCTCAAGACTTCTTCTCTACACTCCCGTACCGTCTTCTCGTTGTCCCTCTCCAGCGAAGTCCCTCGCTCTGTGGTCCGTCACCTACGCTTCCCTCGGGGGTAGGGATTGTTTTAGGGCTTCCACATACAGAATGATGATCAAGGGGCTATTTGGTTGCTGGAAAAAAAAAAAAAAGAATGAAGTGTAAAGGAAATATAATATAAAAAAATATAGGAAAATTTACATACATACCACGCAAATCTTTTGCATTTATATATTTCACATTCAAATTTGAATATTTACAAATATAACACTTTCCATCTCAAAAAAAGTCATTTCAAAAAAAATATGAGGGTGATATTTTGATGTAATAATAAAGATTTAGGTCTTTTAAGTAAAATTAAAGTTTAGGTGTGAAATCACGTAAATAAGATATATATGTATGTAAATCCCCCAAAAATATAATATAAAATAATTATTTTATAATTATTTGATTGAGAATTTTAAGAATTAATAATTTTACTTTTTTTTGTTTGGTAAAAAAAAATATAATATAAAATATTTTGAAAATTATGATGCCTGACGATGGCGATGGTGTGGCGAAGCTGAGAACGACAATCGTCACTTTTACGTTAAGTAGGTGTATTTGGAATTTGCTCGAGGAATTTGCCCAAATCGGGCGAATTCCAAATACATCTAAAATTATCTATGTAATATATTCTAAATATATTATATTATCTTGAAAATTTTACTTTGCACCGTGCTAAATACAAAAAAAGTAAAAACTCTTATATTTATTTTATTTTACAGCAAAAATTCAGGCAACCAAAGAGCCCTCAAATTCTAACATATTGATTACCTACAGATCAATCGACTATTACCTTAAATTTTTAATTTAGCATTTAAATATTGAAATTCATGATAAAAATTTAAATCAAAATTTTCTTTTTTAAAATTCATAATAATTTAATTTTGATCTCAAAAATTTATAAATGTAATAATTAAAAAATAAGAAGAGTTGTTAAATTGAAAATATATATGAATTAAATGATTAATTTGTAAAAAATTCTATTTTAAATAATTGCATATATATATATATATATATATATATATATATATATATATATATATATATATATATATATATATATATATATTACATAATTTTTATATATTTATATATATGATATTTAAATTTTAGTATTTATTTATATGATATCTAAATTTAACTATCTCATAAAAATTATTATATATTAATTTTTAAAAATAAATACAAACACACGCACAAATAATTTTTAAATATTTTTAAAATAATTATCACTATCAAATATATTATATTTTGAATCAAAATATAAATAAAATTAAATTAAATTAAATTATAAAATATAAATGATCGCTAATGGCACTCAAGACATCTATTATAAATGTAATCATAATATGATACAAAAAATATCAAAATATCTCAACATAATTTTTTTTTATAAATTTATAATATGGCTAACAAATAACAAAATTTTGAAAATATTTGTTTAAACTCAAGGTGAGTTTGGCGCGAAGGTGCAGTGCGATGCCACACTACATCGCCATTCTATTTGGGGTGGCCGCATTCCATCTACATTTTGAAGAATCTGTAGTGAGAAAGTTGTGTTTTTAATCTTACATGATTCCCTCCAATGGCGTCCAGAAAGTTATGGTTTGACTTTTTGAAAATATAAAAAATTATAAATTTCATCGCACCTTTCTAAATAATAGATTCTTCTGCAGTACCTCCACCAATATTTTTCGAAAAACTATAGAAATCTGTGGTGTTTATTTTTGGGTTGTGGGTTTTGTGTGCATATGTAAGGGGACATCACGTAGATCTGAAGATGTACTTATTAGGGCGATCGGGTACTACATTAATGGATAGTGTACTATCTCGAGAGATAAAAGTCACTACCCTATAATAAACTTAATCACCTAATAAGGACCCCTAAGGCATGATGGATATTCGAATATACCAGCAATTTTTCCTATACTTTACATGAAAAAGTAAAGCAGAGTTTATTTAAATCGGGTTCGTTAAGTTTCCTATGGAGGTCTCCATAGTTAATTACATCTTAAGGGAAATGATTCCTTAAGAATACTCTTGATTAAAGTAGACGATTATTGTCTCCAAAGAATTCAAAGATAGGACTATCAACAAATTGGTTATATTTTAAAAAATCAAGTGGGAGAGATCAAAAGGGGAGAGTTATTATCAAAACCAAATGAGATGAGTAGGGAGTGCTCATGATACTAGAAAGCCTAGTGAGTGTTTCAATCTATCCTATGATTGAGCTTTATGTATTTGAATTTTGAGGAGATTTATTTGTTTGAATTTAATTTTTATTAAAAATTTAGGACTTATAATTTCACAATATAAGATTATGGAAATGTCTAAGAGGTGAGGATTTATGCTTGCAGACTGCAAAGGGAAACATCAATCTTAGATCCTAAATCTATGGAGCTTTGGCGAGGACCAAAGTGCAACCTAAATCTAAGGCGAAAGTGGGTATATGGTTTACCTCCACAAAAGAGGGTAATCCACCCAACTGCTAGACTTATTACCGCCTAGAGTGGCAGCCAACTAACTCCTCCTACGCTTTAAATTCATATAGACAAGTCATATGTTTTGCAAGATGGTTATGCTGTTATTTATTTAGAAGATAGACTAAGTCCTTAAATCCACTCCCTAAGAGACTAGATCATGAAAGACATGAATAATAACTTAAATTTAATTCAAATTTTGTCAAAATTTATTTAATTTTTTTACTTTTTATTTTGGCACAGACTATAGGATTTTGTATGCCTAAATGCATGAGAATTTGATTATGGGCCAAATCAAAAGAAAAAGAGATGTCTTTCCATCAAAGGCTCCTATAAGTTAAACTTTTATTATCTAGCACAGATGGAAGCTTTCTCTTAACAAAAGCGGAAGAATATAACATGTATGATATTATATATACAATCATCCAGCCAAAGGGGTTGCTAAATATTTTTATTATCTTGATTTAATTTTTAGGATTTTATATGAGGTTATGAGTTATTTTAAAGTTTAGTTATGAGTTGTTAGTGAGATAGAAAATTTATTTTTATTCTAAGAGCCTAATCGCATCTAGGCCACACAGCAATCACCAATCATAAAAGGACTATGAAAAAGACATGTTGTTTATAATGCACAAGATAAACAAAATATTAAAAAATTATATAAAGTTATCGCAAAAGAATAAGAGGCCGGTGTGATCGGGTACCTCCATACAACCTGAAAAAAAATGTGGGTAGCCGAGCTCTACCCTTATACATCCCGATATAATGAAAGAATAATTATAAATATAGAATGATAAGTGTCATGGGGAGGTGGTCTTCATTCTTCAACACTTATCATAATCCTAATGCAAAATTACATTAAAAGAGAAGGAAAGTAAATCTAGCTACACTTGTAAAATAAGTGTTAGCTAAACACACCATACAACCTAAGCAGTTATATAAGTGATTTGGACTTAGCACCCCTGCAGTATTTATTTTTTGGTGTTTGTGTGTGTTTATGTGAGGGGACACCACGCAGATTTGTAGATATACTCATTAAGGTGATCGGGTGTGACATTAAGGAATGATGTACTATCTCGAGAGACAAAAGTCACCATCCTATAATAGACCTAATCACCTAATTATGACTCCTAGGGCCAATGGGTCTTCGAATGTACCAGAGATTTTTTTCTTACTTTACATGAAAAGTACAGTATGATTTATTTTAAGCCAGGTTTGTTAAGTTCCCTATGGAGGCAAGCTCTCATAGTTAATTACATCCTAAGGAATGAGATTCATTAAGAATACTCTCGATTAAGGTAAATGATTATTGTCTCCAAAGATTTTAAAGACAGAACTATCAATCAATTTGTTATTTTTAGAAAATCAAGTGAGATTGATTAAAAAGGAGAGAGTTATTATCAAAATCAAAAGGAGATGAGTATAAGATATTCATGATACTAGGAAGCCTAATGAGCATTTCAAACTATCATATGGTTGAACTTTATATTTTTTGAAATTAAGGAGAATTATATGTTTGGGTTATTTTTTATTAGATATCTAGAGCTTACAATTATATAATACAAGATTGTAGAAATGTCTAAGAGGTGAGAATTTATGCTTGTAGTCCTAAAGGAGAAACAATAACCTCAGATCCTAAGTTTAAGGAGCTTCGACATAGGCCAAAGCGCGACCTAAAAATTTAAGCGATAAAATGGTCATATGATTTACCTCCACAAGAAAGGATAAACTACCTAACTGTTGGACTTACAACCACCTAAGGTGGCTGCCAACTAACTCATCCTTTTAAATACATGTAGACAAGTCATATGTTTTGTAAGATGGTTAGGCTATTATTTACTTAGAAGAGAAACTTAGTCCCTAAACTCACCTCCTAAGAGACTAGATCATGAAAAGCATGAATAATGACCTAAATCTAATGCAAATTTTGTCAAGTTTATTTTAATTTTTGGACATTTTTATTTGACACAGGCTATGGGATTTTATATGCTTAATGCATGAGAAAATAAGTTATGGAACAAAATCAGAAATGAGGTGTATTTCAACTATGGCTCTCAAAGGTCAAATCATTTTCTTTGGCAAAGGTGGAAGCCCTCCATTAGCAAGAGTGAGACAATATGATTTATGCATGATATGAGACATACAACATCCAACTAAGGGGTTGTCAAATCTTTTATTATCTTGATTTATGTCCCAGGCTTTAGGTGAGATTATAAATTATTTAGTTTAATTTTGAATTGATTAATTGGATAGAAAATTTATTTTTCTCTAAGAGCCTAATCACATCCAGGTCATTCAACGATCATCAAATAATTAAGAAACTAAGAAAACCATGTCATCCTAATTGCGCAATCATAAACATAACATCAATCAATTTATAAAATTAGTGCAAAAAAATAAGAGGCTGGTGCGGTCGGGTAAAGCCGTACAACCCAAAAAAAAATGTGGGTAGCCGAGCTCTACACTTATATAACCCGGATTATAAATGAATAATTACAATTAAATAAAATTCATGTTATGGGGGTCTTCATTTTTCATCATTCATTCTTTATTTCTTCATTTTTTATTTTTTCATTTTGATTTGCTTCTTTTCTTTCTTCATTTTGATTTGCTTCTTTTCTTTCTTCCTTCTAACTTGATTGGAATATGGTTGCTCCAAAGGCATCACATGGTACATAAGACTTGATCTTATAACTGATGTTCGTCCTAATCTCCCATAACATTCATTCCAAATTATAATTGCAAAATTTACATAAAAATAGGAAAGGTAAATCTAACTAAACCTATAAAATAAAGGTTAGCTAAACATACCACACAACCCAAGCAGTTATATTAATAATTTAGACTTAGCACCTTGAACATAGGTAACCAAGTCTACCTGTCCTAATTTGGATTATGCTTAGGGGCTAAGCAACTTGCACAGTAAAAGTACTTATATTCTTTTTATTTTTATTACAGCAACCTAGTAAGCACAATATCTTATAAAAAATATGATTAGGCTAAGATGACCTTATCATCCAGTATATGCACAGACACCCTAACATCCAGCCTATAATATTACACCACAAAATAAAATTATGCATCAAACCATGCACCACCTTAACGTAGAGCTTGAGTTGATGACTTAGCCTAATGTGTGTGCTATTTAAGATTTGTGTGGCGTGTCTTAACTAGGCTTTAAGGTTGAAATTTTTTAAGTGTGAAAGATTCAATTTAGATGGTGGTTTCATTTCAAGTGATTTAGTTGACCTGTTAATTTTAGTTGGTAATTTGATTTTGTTTGAATGAACCTACACTTAGTAACTAAATGTTATGAAGATAAGAAAAGAGAAGAGAGCTCTCTTTCATCCCTACTTTAAAGCATTTCTAAGGTAGATTTTTTAATTAAATTATCTTTAATGAATATATTATTATATGTTTTAATCAACCCTAAGTTTAGATTGGCTCAAAATAACCCTATTCAATTAGAAAGGCATCTTAGGATTAGTTAGGATGGATTACTATCACATAACACACACCCATTTATTTCTTTCCATCATGTATACCATGCATATAAATAATCCTAAGCATACCTATACATGAAATGCAAATCTTAACACACTTTACTGATGAATGCAAAGAAATGTGATTTGAAAATTTGGATATTCCATTTGTTAAGTGGATCATTAATGCATGTATTTGTTTTGTAGAAAAGAGGGATTTTTCAACCATTAACTAAATGCGCATCCGTATGTATAAAATTTATAAGTGAATATGACGCCATTATTTTTTACACTAGGGGCGTAAGGTGCAGGACAAACTTAGGGCTACTTAAAGCCTCACAGCCCTAGAAAGTCTAAACTGATATACCACTTTTCTTAGATACATGTAGATGTATAAAAAGAAATAAATGGATAAGGAATCATGCAAGAGATTATGTTTGATTTGGTTGTGTGATTTACATGTGTAATATGAAGATCCTTCTTAAGTCTTAACATAGGAATACATAGGCATATATTTAGGCAAGTGTTGTGTTCTTTTCAAATGAACTATACACTTATAAATCCTATGTGAATCTATGTCAAAGGAATGTAAATACATGACTTCATTCACCTTGATTAATTCCTAAGGACAATCATATAAAATAAGATCATTTAAAATGAATCAAAATTCTTTAAGGAGATTGTTTTCTTTGAATTTTATTTAACTTAGGAAATATGAGAAGAGTTTGCTAAACCTAACACATTTCCCCCATGTGTGAATTGGTTTGGTTTAATTTAAAATATTTAGGTTGGTTTTATGTTTTGATTAAGTTAGGGTATGAATTAAATGGATTAATTTTTCCTTACCTATATCACCTTAAGTTAATTAACTAATTAATAATAAGTCAATATGATATGCAACCATATGAAAAGTAAATTTATAATGCTCCTACTAAATGAAATGGGTATAATGCAATTGGCTTATGATTAATAGTTAATTAAACTTAAGAGATCTCACTTAATTATTCTTATAATTTTCTCACACATGTGAGCCAATCATAATTTCATTATCTCTCACCTTGGGTCATTGAACACCCAAGGAGCTACCCAAGACCAATTATTTAGGTTGGGTGAATTAATTTTAAATTTTGATTTCATTAGGCCATTAATGAATTGATTAAATGCTTTAATTATGCTTTGATTTAAATGATAAAATTAGCTTAGAGGAAAAGATTAAAGGCAACGCCTCAATCCTAATCCCTAAATCATTCAATTATTCAATGTGGTTTTGATTTCCTCATTTTGAAGATCTAATCACTTGATTAATCAACTAATCATTCTATTAACCCATTAATTAATTTAATTTTCAAAGGTAAAGGATACTTAGGAAATAAATTAGGAAAAATGTCCCTAATCATATTCCCTAAGAGATCTTACTGTTTAAAAAGGATAATTATGTCAAGTGATTAATCAAGCTACTATTCATCTATTAATTATAATTAATTTGATTAAGAGAGTGATTATGACTTACTCAAATGATTTTTCTAATTAAGTAATTAATAAAATCCCTAAAAATAGGAGAGGCAGAGGTCATCCCCCTAAACATCCATAAAAAATTTGAGATTAATTAAGTGCTCAATTAAGGTATAATTATGCTAATTAAATTTTTGATAAAATCTTAATTAAGCTAAAGTCACTATTCAAAATTAATTAATAATAATTTTTCTAGATTCTCCTCTAAAATATCTTCAAAATAAGCCTGAGTTTGTATTTTTTTAGATTTTTCTATAATTAGTTATGATTTTAGAAAGTTTCACCATTAAAATCAGATTAATTAAGCCTAATTAAACTTCTAATCTTGTCAGGCCATATGGCACTATGAAATTGGTTATTTAAGTTGTCACATTCGTTGGCTGAGTCAGCTGGCGGAGGATGCATCTTCACTGCCGGTCGTCCGATCTAAGATTGAATGACCGAGATTAATCCCGCAGTTTAGGCTTAGAATCATAGTGGATCTAGGATGATCTGATCACAACCGTCCATTCCAATCATGAGGAATGGATGGCGTATGATCCTTCTCCTTTGTAAGTGAAGAGAGATGAACACCGTTCATCTTTCCTCATTTAATCCGAGCTCACCCGAGCTCGGATTGGGATCAAAATGATCTCACACCTTCGTAAGGAGGGGGGATGCATATCCAATGGCCAAAATTGCATGAGATGATAATTCTCTTCGGAAAGGACCAACTGAAAATTTCCTATAGCTACGGTTTCAAATAATTACCTCGCCGGAGGCTATTATCAAAGCTTCCAATGGAGGAGGTAGCTTTATCTAGTAGAGATGATGCCCTGTTGAAGAAATTCGATCTTGATTTGGATTGGTTTGCTCGGTCGACCAAGCTCCTCTTCAATGTCGATTGGTCTTGATCAAAGTTATACTTCACATTACTTAGAGGCTTGGGAAATGGTTTGTTTTGACTCACCTTGGTCCAAGGATGGTGTGTGTAAGATTAATTTGACTTTGATTGAGAATTGAATGAGTTGAGCTCTGGATTCATCTCCCCTATTTCGGCTTTGAGTAAAACCAAGAAATGGGAATCAAGGGTGCTCAGAAATGGCTAGGAAAAGCTTTGGGATGCTTAGCTTTGACTCCCAAAGCTCTAAGGAATGAATGTCCTATGTTTGAGTTAGAATGAGGGGGGGGGGGGGGGGGGTATATCTCCCTTCCTTAGATTGGCTGATCGGTCTGAGCTTGAAAATGTTCCACATGGGTCATTTTAGATGGGGGAGTGAGGGAGAGTGGCTGCACATGTGATTGGTGAGTGGATTTGGTGAGCCAAGTGTTCAAAGGTGATTGGGGAGGTCGATTTGGTCTTACCTTGGGTCATGGCCAACCCAAGCTCATTGGGTCATGTTCACCACCCTCCTTGGTGTCCATGTGGACCAATAGATAGGTGCCAAGTGGCCTTGGAAAAGAAATAGCCAAATTCCAAGTGAATTTGGTCATGCGATACCCTTTGACCTAAGGGCAAAGTGGTCATTTGGCTATGAGTTTGGTTTGGGAAGATTTTTAGGTCAATTTGGGTCAACATAGGTCAATTGGTTAATTGAGTTTTGTTTGGTTCAATTGGTGATTTAGTCATGTTCAATCATTGATTATGAATGTGTTTGAGTTAATGGTTTTAATCAATTTGGCATATGGTGGATTTTAGCTAGTTTGGATTTTATTTGGGTTAAATATTGACTTGGTCAAATGCTAGGTTTGACTTGGTTTGACCCAATTTGAGTGATTGATCATTCTAGGATGACTGTTGATCACAATGTGAGGCTTGGATGGGCTTAGTTCAATCTAATTTGGGTTTGATTAGAACTTGGCTTAAAAAGATCTTTTAGGTCACTTTAGGTCAAGTGAGCCTAAATGGTCAATTGACTTGATCATGACTTGATCATGACTTGATTCAAGTTTGATTGAACTCACATATGGACTTATGATAGAAATATAAATCCAATTGCAAGTGGTTTGGAGTCAAATGGGTTTTGGTCATTTGATAATTTCAAGTCAAAAGGATGAACATGAGCTTGACTTCAGTTAGTTAGATTTTGGCTTGGTGATAGTAGTTTATGTTTATATTTAGGCATGTGATTGAATGAGTAATTGTTTAAAGAGAAAATCCAAAGTTTTGGATTGATTTGAGAATGATTTGGCTAAATCCAAGAAATTAACTTAAAGGATGTAAATTGGGTTTGGATTTCAGTTTTGAATTTATATTGATTTGATTTTGGCCATATGAATTTATATTTCATTTATATTTGTGAACATAAATGAGAATATAAATGATCCTTGAGAGAATCATGTGAATTAGGAGTGGTTTGAATGTGAATTTGGCTAAGGTAGGTTTAAAAAAGTTTGGAAAAGGGGTTTTGATTTGGTTTGATTTATATTCATTTAATTTGGATGATTTGGATGCCAATTTCATTTAAAATTGTGAATATAAATGATGGAATAAATTATTTATAAAGAAGTCACTTGTCTTTGGGTTGATTTGAAAGATTTGGCTTAGCTTATGGATGTGATTCATAAGGCTTAGGAAGGTTTTAGATTTGGAATTGATCATGAGTTTCAATCATCTGGAATTGGAGTTAGATGTGGAACTGATTTTGGATTTGAATTATTTAGAATTGAAATTGAATTTGGAGTTGATTTTGGATTTGAGAAACCCAATTGAGTTAGGATTGATTTGAGATTTGAGAAAATCAATTGAGTTGGAATTAATTTGAGATTTGATTTGGATTGGTTTGAAGGAGTGTATATGGGCTAGATTTGAGCTATAGGGTAAGCGGTTGCCTTAGATCCCTAACGCATAACCTAATCCTATGATAAACCCTTCTAAGTCTCTAGGACTAGGTTAAGTGTTCACCTAATCACTAGAAGTGTCTCAAGATTGAGGAACTCTTAATGTTTAGAGGAGTCCTATGTCTAAGATGGAGAAGGTGAGAGCTCACTCCAAAAATGAGGTCAACAAGCGGTGCCCAATAGCTGTGATGTGATTGACAAGACATACCGCACGTATTGGTGTTGACTGAGATGATCAATAACATTCCAACGTTTACAAACACTAATAGAAATGTTCTATTACTAAACTCGAAGTGTAGAAGGAATCAAGATTTTAGTGCAATGCAACTCTACTTATGTTAAAGACATAAGAGAGCGAAGGAGGAATCCACTAGGGATTGAATATGTGAGCCTTCCACTAGGAGAAAAGGTTCAAGTTATCCATTGGGGATAAGAGATTGTCAAATTTGTTGTGGATTAGAATTTGGAATCTATTGGGAATAAAAGTGTGAACCTTCCACTAGGGGAGCAAGTTTGAGTTGGATTGAATTGACTCCACTAGGAAGGTTGGAAAGATTTGCATCTCATCGGGGAGAAGCTGATTGATTTGATTATTTAATTTGACTCCACTATGGAGGTTGGTTGGTTTTATTACAAATTTTAAATTTTGAATTTTAAGATGGACCACGATTTAATGATATGAGTAATAGGGGCCATGTCTTTTACCTTACTTTAGATTTACCAATCCAAAGGGGTAGTCTACCAACCACATAACAAGACTATCAAACCAAAGGGGTTGCCTTTCGGTGTGCATCGGTTGTACTAGGATGAAAGCGTAGCAAACTTATATCCTCCAAAGTAAGGATCAATCGCTGGGGTGATCTGTTGGCGACATAATGATTCAAACCCAACCTTAAGCTGACTACTGAGTGAATGCCGCTGGGGACTTAAATCAGCTTAAAGATAATCAAAATTAATTTTATTTTAATTATATTTGATGGATCCCATCGATTTGTGATGGACTGCACCAAGTAGGGGCCATGTCAGCTTTGACCTACCATAGATTTACGTATCCAAAGGGATAGTTTCCTGGTTAAAGGGGAGAACTATCCAACCAAAGGGGTGCCTTTCAGTTTGCAGTGGCCAATTCAAAGAAGAAAGGACAGTGACTTACATCTTTCACTATAAAAGACCACTGGGGTGACACATTAGCAAGGTAACATGCCAACCTGACCTAAGGCTTCCCGTCGATTTGTGACAGTCATGCTAAAAAGAATGCGTAATAGACTTACATCTTCCAGAGTAAAATGACTGTCGGGGCAACTTGTTTATGGGAAAAATTGAGATCAACTAGGCACCACCGAGAGTGCACCAGAACTTATCTCAACTCAAGTGTAGTCACGCAATTCTTATATGGAGTTTTGCTAACACTGCCCTAAAGATAGGAAGTCTGCTTGGGAAAGGGGCTGCTGGGGGCTTGAATTCCTATTCCACAAGTGAATAAATTTATTTGTTTGCTTATTTATTATGGACCCTTGTTGGTTTGTGAGGGACCACATTGAGAAGGAGCTTATATCAGCCTAGACCTATCTAAGATTTATTGATCCAAGGGAGAATCTGTGCATCCGCTGACCAAATTCTCCAACCACAGGGGTGTCTATTAGGAAATGGGGACTGTCCAATCCAAGAGTAGCAAGGGTAGTGTCTAAATGGGGTCACAAAGGACATAATCCAAGTAGAGTGCCCATAAGAGAGGGGCCATTGAGGGCTTTATCCTGGTCCCTGAAGAAGATAATGTTTATAGGTATTCGGTGGCCAACTCAAGGAGAAAGTGTGAGAAATCATATCCGTTAAGTGTGGTGAATCCACCGGGTGAGTTGCTGTCAGCATAGCGAACATTAACCAACCTAAGGTGCACGTCAGTTTGTGACAATCAGCATTGGAAGAAAGCATCTGGGGCTTACATCTTCCTATAGCAGAACTGATTGTCGGGATAGTCTGTCTTTGGCTCTGTTGATCTCATTGTTAGAATGAGCTCTCAACCCCCTTTATATTAGACATAGGACTCCTCTTAGAATTTAAGAGATCCTTGGTCCTAAGACATATATAGTGATTAGGTGGACACTCAACCTAACCCTAAAGACTTAGAAGAGTTAGCCTTAGGAGTAAGTCATGCCTTAGGGGTGTTAGGAAAATTTGCCTACCCTATAGCTTGAACCACTTTCCTTACTTCCTTCCTTCAAGTCAAATTCCATATCAACATCAAACCTAAATAAATTCTAGCCTAATTGATTTTCTCCAAACTCAAATCAATGCCACATGATTGAAACACATAATTGAAACACATGATTGAAATCCATGATTGAAATCCATGATTGAAACCCATGATTGAAATTCCAAAATTCCAAATATTTCCTAAGTCCTTAATTTCCCCTTAAGGACTTAGCCTAGATCATGATCAAATCACTTCAAATCCTTGAAATTATCTCATAACCCATTTATATTCTCATTTATATTCACATATATAAATGAAATATAAATTCAAACAATCAAAATCACTTCCAAAAATCAAACTCAAACTCTTTCAAAATCCAACCTGAGCCTTTCAAGTCAAAATCTTGAACTTAGCCAAATCAACTTCAAATCAAGCCAAACTCTTATTTTCCTTCATGATTCAATCAATCCTTCAATCATGAACCCAAATATAAATACAAACTTCAATCACTTAACCAAAACTCAATTCAAAAGTCAAGCCAAAAATCCATTTCATGTTCACCCTTTGAACTTGAAATTATCAAATGAATCAAAACACATTTGACTTCAAACCACTTGCAAATGGATTTATATTTCAATCATAAGTCCATATGTGAGTTCAATCAAACTCCAATCAAGCTTTGACCAAGCCATTTGACCCACTTAGGCTCACTTGACCCAAAGTGACCTAAAAGTACCCTTATGAGCTAAATTCTAATCATAATCAATTTGGATTGAATCAAATTCATCTAAGCCTCTTATCATGATCAACAATCACCATGAGATGATTAATTACTCAAATTGGGTCAAACCAATTCAAACCTAAGGGCTGACCAAGACAACACTTAGCCAAAATGAAACATAACATAACCAAAATCCACCATAGACTTAATTGACTGAAACCATTGATCTGAGTTCATTCATAACCTATGTTTGAACTTGACCAAGTCAACATTTGAGCCTAACTTAGCCCAATTGGCCACTTGACCCAAGTTGACCCAACTTGACCTAAAAAGTCAAAATATGTCAAAACTTGATCTAAGCCAAATTGATTGAAACCAATGGGTCAAGTTAATTTTAAATCACTTGTTGAACTTGACCAAAGCCTCACCAAAACTAGACCTAACCTAGCCCAATTAACCTTGAACCCAACTTGACCTAAAGGGTCATATTGAGCCAAATTCAAACATAACCAAAATTGATTAGAAATAAAGATACCAATCCACTTCATATGATTATCAAATATAAACTACCCATGACCTAGCTCAAATAGGTCAAATGGGTCAAATTGGTCAACTTGACTCATTTGACCTAAATGAATTCATATGAACCAAATTCAAACCTAAACCAAATTGAATCAAACCAAAGCCACCAAAATATTTCAAATGGCCATATGAACTTGACGCAACCCTTGGTTTGACCATTTGAATTTTCACTTGACCTAAGTTGACCCATTTTGACCTCAATGGGTCAATATGAGCCAAACCATACCAAATGAACTCCAAATCTAATGAAACTTGGCCAAACCTATTTTCTCAACATATCCAACATATCCAAATTCAAATCAACCAAATGACCATTTTACCCCTAGGCCATAGAACAAATTTTGGCCAATTCCACTTGGAATTTGGTCAAGCCCTCTTCATACCTACTTAATACTCTCCTAATATGTCAAGTGAACACTAGGGAGGGTGGTGCACCCAACCCAATGGGTTTGGGTCAGCCCAACTTGATCGAATGGCCAAACCGACCACTCCCCTTGGAAATGGCCACATGGGAATCATGCCTCCACTTATTTTGAGCACATAGGAAGTTCATATCTCAATCCCAAACCAAATGACAAGCTTATGCTCAACCATCTAAAAGGGGAGATATACTCTAATTCATTCAAAATTGATCATAAGAGAAAGCAAGTCATCCTAAGCTTCAGAGGGAGGTTGAAATTTCAATTTTCATCATTTATTAATTAAATTTCCAACTTCCTCCACACTCAAAATCAGTGCAATTCTTTTTGCACACTCTATATGAGAGACTAATTAAGCTTGCCTAAGCTCTCTTCCAAGTTCTTGAAGCAAGGGGAGATCCAATTCAATCAAAACTAAGCTCAAACTAAGGAGGAGGTGACCCATAGGAAGATCCACTCAACCTCAGCCCCTCAAACTTTTACCAAAGCTTTGTCTCAACCAAAAGAAGCTTCTCCAAGGGAATTGAGCACTGGTGATCACCTTCGATGAGGTATGCCATTTTTTGACCATTAAACTCAAAGTGGTGTGGAGCTTTGTGAAAGAAATGTTAATGGCATAAGATCTTGACCGTTAGATGTGATCTAGGATGCATGTTGATGGTGTGGGTTGAGTTTCATCCCAATATGAGCTCAATCAAGCTCGGATCAAGGCATAGATCATGGACGATCTCCATGGCTCATAGGCATTTGCAGGGAAGGATCTCTGGCCATCCATCCGAGGATTAAGGATGGACGATCGAGATTAAAACACGCTTTATATCCTATTTTATCCCCTCTGATTCACAAATTTAATCTCAGCCTATGTTCAATTAAGAAAATCAAAATTCAACTCATATATGTGAGGGGTGTTTTGAAATTACTTAAGCTAAACCCCTTTGCTTAATTAATCATTAATCATGAGCCAAATTGCATTAGAGCCCTTTCTTCCTAGGTGCATTATAAATTTAAATTACTTATGAGATTTTGTGTCATCTCATCTGCCCGTAATTATTTGATTAATTATGTTAACGTGGTATAGGTAAGGAGTAATTAACATGTTTAATTTATACCTTAACCTAATCAAGATATAAAATGAATCTAATCATCTAAAAATTGACAAAAATATCTAACACATGTGGGAATGGGTTAGGAACAACAAAATTAATTCACATTTCCTAAATTAAATCAAACTCAAGATCAAATAAAAATCACATTAAATAAATTTTGATTTACTTTAAGCTTTCCTATTTCATAAGATTGTCTTTAGGAATTAATTAAGATGAATATATTTATATTCTTTTGTTACTTTAGTTCTTTCCCAATATGCAAAATATGTGTGTCATATGATTTCAGGCATTCATGCTTTTCAAAAATCAAATTCAAAATTAAAATATTTCCTTTATGTCATATTACATTCTTTGGCTAAAGTAAGAATATGAGTGGCTATTATCACTATTAAATCCAAATTATTATCAAAATATGTGAATTAATTATCAAAACTGAAAGTGTGTTACTTATATCTTACTTATAAGTTTGCATGTGAGAAAAATATAAGGATGTGCTTAGTATAGGTTTTCTTTCTCCTCTATTTTAGTATAGTTTTGAATATGATTTGACAAAGTGTATGATTCATTTGAAAAGAACTTAACACTTGCCTAATTCTATATCCTATTCATTCCTATGCTATTACTTAGGAAGGATACTTATACTTGTACATATGAATTGTATAAATAAAAATAAACCAACCAATATAAACTTTTGCATTCTTTCTTTTCCATTCATTTCTTTTGTACACATGCTTATATTTAAGGAAAGTGGTATATTAGTCTTGACAACCCCGAAGTTGCGAGGCTTTAAGTAGTCCTAAGTAGGTCTTGTACCTTACACCCCTGGTTAATAGTAGCGTTGTACTCACCTATGCCTTTCATACATTCATGTGTGCATGTGAAAACTGGATAAGAAGCCCCTTTGCTACTTAATGAAAATTATGCATCATAAACATCTAAATTTCCTTAAATAAATTACTTAGCATGCATCATAAAGTGTGCTAAACATTCCCATTTGTATGTATAGATATGTTTAGGACTCATTCATATGCATGTTATACATGTTGGGAAAGAAATGAAGTGATGTATGTTTTGTGAATTTAGTTCATTTTAATTAATCTTAAAAATTCCTTTCTTTTGAGTGGGTTAGTTTAGAGTTTATATAAACTTAGGATTAGTTAAAACACATAATAAAATATTCACTAAATAAAATTAAAATATGAATTTATTTTAGAAATTACTTTGATTAGGGAAGGAAAGAGGAGTGTCCTTCTCTTTCTCTCTCTTTAGAACTTAATAATTAATTCTAGGATTCACTTGAACCTAATTAAAACATAAAATAAAACTAACCTAAAATAATTAAATCACTTAAATGAAACTCTTCTCTAAGTTGAACATTCTTTACACTTAAAAATTCTAATTTAAATCCATAGCTAAACATGCCACACTAACCTCTAAAGCACACACACTAGGCTGAGCCACCACTTCTAGCTTTAGGTTAGGGCGGTGCATGGTTTGATGTTTGCTTTTGTTTTGTGATATATGTTTTAGTCTGGATGTTAGGGTGAATGTGCGTAGAATGAATGGTAGAATAATTTAGTCTTGTCATTATCTACTGCAGGGGATTGTGCTTAAGGGGTGCTGTAATAAATAAAAATATAAATACTTTTGCTGTGCATGTGCTTATACCCCTATGCATAATCTAATAGCCCAGGTGGACTTAGTCACTCATGTGTGGGCTGATAAGTCTAATATACATGCTTGGGATTTTGCGTGATTTATTTAGCTAATCTTTATTTTGCAGGTGTTGGCTAGATTTACTTTCCTTTTCATATAATTTTTGCAATTAGGATTTTATAATGATTGTTATGGGGATTAGGATGAACATTGGTCATAAGATCTCATCTTAAGCCCCACGTGAAGCCTTTGGAGCATCCACCTTCCAACCATCCTAAAGAAGGAACCAAGGAAGAAAGAAGAATGAAGAAATAAAGCTTGAAGACCCCCCATAATAATGAGTTCCTTGCTTAATTGTATATAATTCATTTGTAATCCAGATTGTATAAGGGTAGAGCTCGTCTATCAAATTTATTTTCAGGTTTGTGTGGTGGTACTCGACCATAATGGCCTCTTATTCTTTTGCGATTAGCTTTATTAATTGATTGATGATTTGTTTAGCTTGTGCATTAAGTGACATCCTTTTTCTAATTTCTTCCTTACTTTATGTATGGCCTGGATGTGGATTAGGCTCTTAGAAAAGAATAAATCTTCTAGCAAATTTAATAATTAAAAATTAAAAATAAAGAACTCATAATCTCACATAAAGCTTAGGCTAAAATCAAGATAAAAGAATTAACAACCCCTTAGTTGGATGAGTACTTATTTTATAACATCATGCATAAATGCATATTATTTTCACTCTTGATTGGAGGGCTTCCACCTTTGCCAGAGAAACTTGGCTTGACCTTTGAGAGCCATGGTGAAAACACACCTCCTCCCTTCTCGCTAATTTTGGTCAATAATCTTATCTCTCATGCATTAGACATTTGAATCCTATTAGCCCGAGTCAAAATAATTGTCCAAAAATGAAAATAAAATGTAATATGAATTGCATTAGATTTAGGTCATTTGAAGCATACCCTTACATAATCTAGTCTCTTTAGGGAGTGAGTTTAAGGACTCAGTATCTTTTTAAATAAATAGCAACCTAGCTATCTTACATAAAGCATATGATTTGCCTACATGAATTTAAAACTGTAGTAGGAGTTAGTTGGCAGCCACTCCTAGGCAGTTGTAAGTCCAAATAGTCGGGTGGTTTGTCCTCTCTTGTGGAGGTAAACCAAATACCCATTTTCACCTTAGATTTAGGTTATGCTTTCAGCCCTTACCAAAGCTCCCTAGATTTAGATTCTGTGGTTGCTTCTCCCCTTTGTGGGCCATAAGCATAAATCCTCACCTCTTAGGCATTTTCATAATCTCATGTTATGGAATCATAAGCCCTAAATTTCTAATGAAAAATTCAACTCAAACAAATTAAATCAATTTCAAAAATGTAAAGCCCAATCATAAGATAGTTTGAGAT
This sequence comes from Cymbidium sinense, assembly GCA_021442155.1. Lineage (NCBI taxonomy): Eukaryota > Viridiplantae > Streptophyta > Magnoliopsida > Asparagales > Orchidaceae > Cymbidium > Cymbidium sinense. The sequence continues at coordinate 268,804,037 of CM038215.1, forward strand.
GCTTGCTAGGTTTTCTAGCATCGTGGGCATCTCCTACTTTTCTTCTTTTGGCTTCGATAATAACTCCCTCACTTTAATTAATCCCATTTGATCTTCCAAAATAAACTAATTAATTGATAGTCCTACCTATTAAAATCTTTGGAGACAACGATCATTTATCTTAATCAAGAGTATTTCTAAGGGATCTCATTCCTTAAAATATAATTAACTATGGGGGCTTGCCCCAGTAGAAAACTTAAACCCTACTTTACTTTTCCATGTAATGTGGGAAAGAATCTTTGGTACATATATAGACCCATTATCCTTAGGATCCTTGTTGAGGTGATTAGGTCCATTGTAGGGTGGTGACTTGTATATTTCGAGATAGTATACCTCTCCTCAATGTCGTACCCGATCACCCTCAATAAGAATATCTGTGGATCTACGTGATATCAAATTGCATAAAAAGAAGAAAGTGATGTATATTTTCATCCTTATTTTTATCCGCATAGAGTGAAGATGGAAGTATATATTTTATTCTCTACAGAAATTGAAAAATTTTTACCATAGGCTAGACAGGTGCTATTCGACCTAGGGTGACTATTGAATGAATGCTGCTGGGGGACTTATATCAACTCAAAAGTAGTCAAGAGGAAAGGAGCTACTGGGAGACTTACCCTGAGCCTTAAACATACTTGACCTAGTCAGTGTATGATGGCTAGTTCAAGAAGAAAGAGTGTAGGCTTACATCCTCTTAAATATAGTTAACATGAGGTAGCTTACTTGCTGCATAGTGAGGCCTACCAAACTAATAAGGTATTCATCAGTTTACAATGGTCAAGTCTGAAAGAAAGCGTGGGGACTCACATCCACCAGACAAGTGACCACTGGGGTGACACACTAGCAAGGTAGCATGTCAGCCTGACCTAGAGCAGCTAATGAGTAAGTGCCATAGGGGGCTTGCTCTCACATCAAAATAGCTCGAAGTAAAACATATGTGTCTATGTTTATGTTAAAAGAGGACATGATGTCACTTGGGTTTTCTTACACCTATCCTAAAACACGCTTGAAAGTTGATGAAATGGTGCCACGAATGGCAGTTATTGCCCCACCAAGAAAGGCTGTCGCTTGGGTTCTCTTACACCCAATTAGCCGTGCTAGTCGAAATAGGATGCCTCTTAGGTTCTCTTACACCTACTCTAGTAGTGTCGGGGAATCATGTTTAATTTGTCTTCGTGTTGTGAAAGAATGATAGGATGCCTCTTGGGTTCTCTTACACCTACCCTAAACATATCGTGGCAGATTTGCAAACAAGCAAACAATTCTTCAAATGAAGAGAATATTTTGGTGAATTGGAATATAATTTTTTGAAGATAATTATTTTCAAACATAATTTTATGGATAATATTTCTTCAAATAAAGCTCATTGATTGGAAGCATCGGATGTTCCCCTTTATAATTAATAAGTTGATAAGATCCTACTTGGTAGGCCTTCTCTATGACAAAAGGGACTTCCCAAGTGGGTTTAAACTTGCCTCCCATCTTTTGATGGACAATAATCGGTCTCCTTAAAACTAAAATAAGCTCTCCTACTTGAAAAACTCTAGGGTGAACCAGCTTGTTGTGAGCTTGAATCGTCTTGGCTTTGTATAACTTGAGATTTTGGTATGCCCGTAGGCATCTCTCCCTCAAACCTTTGAGCTCTTCTAATGGAAACCTGACGTTCCACTCTGTAGTGATTTTACTACCCATTGCTATTCTTAGTGATGGGAGTTGAACTTGTAATGGTAGAACAGCTTCAGACCCATATACTAAGGAGAATGGGATAGATTGGGTTTGAGTTCTGTATGTGGTGTGTGCCCAAAGTACCATATCAATGCTATTATCAGTGTCTTCTTTAGTATCTGGATGAGAGTTTTATTGAATGATTCTGTTAGGCCATTCTCCCTAGGGTAGTAGATAGTGGAGTATCTCTAATCTATACTGTGTCTCCTAGCAAAACTATTGATCTTAGTACTCTTGAATGCAATACCATTATCGAATATAATTCATTGAGGGACCCCAAACCTATATACAATATGGTTCTTAAAAATATGAAACACTTGCTGACCTGTGACCTCTCTGAGTGGGATTGCCTCCGCCCACTTGGAAAAGTTATCGGTGGCAATTAGGATGAAATGATGACCCTTAGAAGAAGGATGATCAATTAGACCCACTATATGAGTACCCTAACACTCGAATGACCATGAGGCCAATGTAGGGTCTAGAATGTTGAGTGATTGGTGCAAGACTACACTGTGTACTTGACATTGATGGCATCTTATAGCTACATCTATGTAGTCTGTAATCATCAAAGGCCAGTAGTATCCTAGTCTCTTGATCTTTGCCTTCATCTTCAGACCGGATTGATGTGCTCCGCATAGACCTAAATGTACCTCAGTCTCAATCTTATGAGCTTCGTGTTTGTCTAAATAGCTTAACCACATTTGATCAAAAGACCATCGGTACAAGGTGCCATCCATAAGAGCATAAGAGAGAGCTCTCTACTTCATCTGATGAGCTTGTGACTTCTCTTGAGATTGTTTGTCTCTAGTCTAGTAATCTATGAATGGATTTCTCTAATCTTGCTCCTCATCTTTGTTGGCAACAACAACCTCCCCTTCAAGAGAGAGTCTCTCGATGAGTTCAATGTCAATAAGGGATAAAACTTGTATATTTTGGACCTTTATTAGAATGGACTCATCTTTCAGACATGCCAACTCCTTGGCGAGTTTGGCCAAAACATCTGGTATTGCATTCTCTCCTTGAGGAATCTTGTAGATGGTGACCTCAAGAATTTGGGCCAATAGCTTCATGGTGTACTCATGGTAGTGATGAAGCTTAGATTTTAGAACCTTATAGGATCTAGTAATTTGGTTGATGACCAGTTAAGAATCCTTATAGATATTGATGCTTTTGACACACACTGTAATAACTAACTCCTGACCAGCAATCAAAGCCTCATACTCAGCTTCATTATTGGTGCATGGATTGGAGAGATAGTATGAGAATCTCATCACATCACAATCTGGAGTTAAAAGGATGATTCTTACCCATGCCTTTCTTAAAAGAGTAGATCATGGTTCTTTTCCTTTTTGAAAAGAAGCTACACCATCAAAATACATTTCCCAATGGCCAACCTTCTATAAGTTCAAGATTTGTTCATCAAGGAGATCATCACTAAGCAGAGAGTCTACAGAAAGTGGGTGTGTTGCTAGAAAATTTGCCAGTGCTTGTCCTTTCATCGCACAAATGGGTATGAATGTAATGTCAAACTATGAGAGAATCATGGACCAATGTGCCAACTATCTGGATAATGTCGATCGTGTCATGAGATATTGCAGTGGATTGGTTCTTGAAATTAAGTTTACCTTATGAGAGAGCATGTAATGCCATAGCTTTTAGGATGCAAAGATGAGACTATGCAATGTTTCTCAATAGGCGGGTAGTTTTCTTCAGCAGGGATCAGACGGTGGCAGAGGTAGTAGAGAGCGTTCTCCTTCCCTTCGTCATTGATTTAGGCCAAAAAAGTGCCAAGGGAGTCGTCCAATGTAGTAGTGTAAAGGATAAGTGGCTTGCCCGGGATAGGCGCTGCTAGAATTGGAAGCTTCACCAAATACTATTTGGTGTCTTTGAAAGCTTGCTGACACTTGTCATCCCACTTGATCTTAGTATCTTTTTTGACAAGTACTGAAAATGGCTTGCATCTCCTCGATAGATTGGAGATAAAGTGCCTTAGATACACCAATCTCCCTTGGAATGATCTGAGTTGAGTTAGACTTTTAAGGGGTGGAATTTTTAAGATAGCTTTGATCTTTTCTTGGTCTATCTCTATTCCCTAGTATTGGACAACAAGCCTAAGGAACTTTTGTGAAGCCACTCTGAATGCACACTTTAGAGGGTTCATTTTGAGATTGAATTGTCCTAACCGTTCGAAAACTACTCTCAAGTCAAAGAGATTATTTCCATTTTCTTTACTTTTGATAATTAGATAGTCGACGTAGCATTCTACTTGATGATGAATGAGTTCATCAAAAATTTGAGTCATGGTCCCCTAGTAAGTAACACTAGCATTTTTAAGGCCGAAGGGCATGACCTTATAATAATAGATTTTGATTAGGGTTCAAAAAGTAGTATTCCTCTCATTCTCGGGGGCCATCTTAATTTGGTTGTAGCCAGATGACCCATCCATGAAGGAAAAATATTGCATAAGATGAGACAATGTCCACTATTAACTCTGGTATAGGAAGTGGAAATTCATTCTTAGGACATGCCTTATTTATGTCTCTGAAATTGACACATATGCAAATTTGGCTATTCTTCTTCTTAACGGGATGACGCTGGCTAACCAGGTAGGGTATTTTTCTTCCCTATTGAAGCCAACATCGATCAGTTTCTTGACTTTAGAAATGACTTGTTATTTGATTTCTAATCGCATGCATCTAGGAGCTTGCTTGATAGGGTTAGCATTAGGGTCTATTACTAGTTTGTGGACTGCTACGTCAGGAAATAACCTGAGCATCTCTTCATAGCTCTATGCAAAGTAATCCTTAAACTTAGTCAATAGCCTAACCAAACATTAGTTTCTTCTTCATTAAATAGAGAACTGATGTATGTGGGGCGTGGATCTTCTTCTGTCCTGAGGTTGATTTCTTTGAGTTTGTTGATGGTTGAATTGATTTCTTCTTCAAATTATAGAGGTGCATATTTGATTTGAAGATCATCAGGATCATCTAAAGTTTTTAAACACACCTCTTCATTAGAGTTAGTGTGATTTGAGAAGAACCTATCAGACTCTAGATGATTGATGAAAACTAAGCAATAATCATCATCATCGATTAGACCCACTGTACTGAATCCTAGTCCTAGTCTTGATTATGTATCCCGCCTTTGTTATCCCATAGCTTCTCAAAATACTCTGACCTGTGCCTGGACCATGTGTAAAGAATCAAACCTTTCTTCACAAGATTATGAACACAAGGCGAGTACCAATCAAAATGTAATTCCATTAAATCGTTATATGAATCATTCTCAAGTTTTACATCCGCTTCTTGACTTGAGGATGATGATCCCAATATGAATCTCTTTAGCTTGACATCCATGGAAGATCTAGGGGCTTCTTTAACTACCAAACCCTCAACTTTTTGAGAAGAAAGTGGGGTTAGAGCTAAGGTTCCCAACTACTGCCCAATGGTTTTACATAATCCTGATTCGAATACATTTATGCTTTTCTTGGAGGCCTGGTCTTTGTCACTATTTAGCTTGAGTGTCAGCTCTAATAAGACCACTAAGAGGGGTTGGTTGGTGTACTAATCACATAAGACTCATTCTCTGAGTTGGATTCTAAGTCTATGTGAATAACAGGAGTACTCCTATGAACTGGAACATAGTCCTTGTTGGCTGGTCGCCAACTAGGGGGTCTTTCACCTCTAAAATTGCCTTTGTATCTACTTATGGCTCTACCTGATGGAGGTCAAGTCATCCTACTCATATGTCCATATGGTGGAACGAACTGTGGGTGGAATGTAACTTTCGACTCTACCTCCTCCACAGTGTCCTTTCTCGGTCACTTGTACTTTCTTTCTTCTTTTCTTTTTCTTTTTCTTTTGTATTCAAATTTTGGCCAAGTTTGCAAGAATAGATGTTTTGATTTTGAAGAAGATAGTAGATCGCATCCTCATATATCTTGACCTCTCTAACTGAGAATGGCTTTTTATCTCATTTGATATAGTATTTGATTCCATCTCTTCGAAACTTGATGCACTGATGAAGAGAGGATAGAACCATCTTATTCTGGTGTATTCAAGGCCTACCGAGCAAAGCAGTGAATGATGTATTTGAATGAATTATATAAAACTTGGCTTTAGTCTTCCAGTCGCCTATTTCTAAAGATAACACTATGGAGCCTAAATCCCTCTCACCCTATTCATTGAATCCTACCAACATCATCTGATCTCCTCAAAGTTAAGAGATGTTAATCCTCAAATAGACAAGGGTTTTTAGGCTTATAATATTCATTGATGCACCTGGGTCAACCAACACCTTAGAAAGTCTAAATATTTAGATATCTACTATGATGTAGCGGGGACGGTTGTGCTCCATTTCCCCTAGAAGAAGGTCTTCATCAATGAATGTGATTCCTTGGGCTTCTTTTGAATAATGTGCCTCATCTCCCATAATGATTAGTTGAGCTAAGCCTATTTCTGGATAAAGAAGAACTTTGATCAATGACTCATTTATCTCTTTGGATAAGATAAGGGCATCAAATATGCTTAGTTTTGCTGAAAACTTTCTTAGGTGAGTGAGGACATTATAATCAACTTTGGGCTGATCTTCTATAAGAATATCCATGGGTGGAGCATCTTGTGGAGGGACTGTTTGCTCGCTAGTACCAATGACTTTCTTTTCCTTGTCTTGAGGTGTTGGCTTAGGGGGTAGAACCTTGCCACTGTGGAGGTTAACTTTGGTGATCACTTGTGGCTGGTTAGTGAAAGATTCTATTTGCATATCGGATATACCTACAGTTTCTTCTATAGGACCCTCAGAATCAGATGATTCCAAGTCTGTCTCAAGAGGTGAACCCATATTATTCAGGAAAGGAAAGTCCATCTTTGAATCAGAAAGAGAATGATTAGAGTTGTTATAGTTATTAATACTTGAAGAGTTTTCTAGAGAAGTAGAATTAGATAACCCATTAGAAGTGGCACAAATGTAATTAAAACTAGCTTTATTCTTTAATTTCTTAGATTTAAAAGGAGGTACATAGTAGAAATCTAGTAAAGTAAGTGGGGTGAGGGATTTGATGCCCTCATCTGATGAAACAAGATGTCTACTAGAAGAATAACTACCTGAAGTAGGGATGCTGGCTGAAGTAGTAGCTACAATGGTGGAATGGAGCTTGGACTCGGTTGATGGTTACACTACTTGGCTATCCTGGGCAAGTATGGGCTGCTATAGCTACTATTGAGCTCCCACTTTTCCCAAGTTGTCTTTGGCAACTTACAAATATTCCTTGATGTTGGAGGTTTGAACTGCCTCAAGCACCTGCAAGAAAAGTTTCTTGATTTTAGAAACAATCTTTTTAGAGGTTCGGGATAAAGGGATATCCCATCCTTCTTTTATTTTGAGAGGATCACATGTATCTCCAAGGATTACCCTAATAGAATTGGCTAGTTATTCTACTAGATATTTCTTAGGGATAATTATAACGTCTAACTTGTAGCTATGCTCAAGCTAGTCCTTAAATGTAAAGCAATCCTCCAAAATATGGCCTAGCATGCGGTGGTAGGGGCAAAAGTTAGGATCATTACTTCTGCCCATTTCCTCCATCTTCCTAGGCTTGAGTAGCTGAAAATCATGTTTCTATAAGAGGTTCTTAAAGATTTTTTTGACTACCTCCCTCTTAAATGAATAAAGTTTTTTAATTTATCTAAAAGAGTAGGTGGTGATAGCTACCTGGGGGCGGGTATGTATACCGTTGTTGAGAGTATGGTTGATGAAGAGGCGACGAAGGCTGTGGAGGCTGCTGCGGTGGCTGATAAGATGGCTGAGGTGGTGATAAAGAAGGTAGAAGTGAAGGCTATTGAGCTCGAGGTCTCTCACACTGATATTTGGATAGTTGCTTCTCCTTATGCAATGCTGCTATCGCTCTTGCCTTCTTTTCATAGGCATTTTGTGACTTTGGCTTTAATGACTGATCTTCAAAAGGCAACTGTTTGGCCTCTCATTGTAGATTAGCCACCTTGTTGATTAATTTCTCAAATGTCTAAATGGTGAAATCTTTAAGCATGAAGGTAATCGGGCCATGAATATTCTTTAATATAATTTCAATAACATGTTGTTTAGATAGCTGTTGTTTGCATTTCATGCTTAAATTATGCCATCTAAGAATATAATCAATAAGAGACTCATCGGGGTGTTGTTGATCTACAATGAGATTACCCATAATCATCCTTTGCTGAGCTCCAACAAACCTCTTAATAAAGAGTTGCTCTAACTCAGCAAAAGTCTTCACTGAATTATTGGGAAGTTCAGCTTACCAATCAAAAGCTATGCCCGCTGGACTATTGACAAAGAGATGGAATAATAGTGCATCATTATCACCAACATTGCAACAACTAGCCCTGAAGTGTGCTATATGTTGGTGAGGGTTCCCACTACCATCAAAACTTTTGAAAGAAGGAGGCATAAAACTCTTAGGATATCGGATAGCATCGAATTCCTCTAGGTAGGGTCTACCCTTTAGAATTGATGAACCCCCTTAGGCTTACGCTAGTGCTTCCTTCACTTGTTGTTCTGCCATGAGTTTGATGTCTTTTTCTTATATGGAGGTACTATCAACTACCTTCCTATACAAGCTAGTACTGCCCTGCTCTATTGGAGGCAAACTCTTGGGTTGATCCAAGACATGCAATAACTCAGGCTGACCAGTCTCTACAATGGTAGGCTGTACTGTTGGAGCTTGATTCTGAAGTGCTAGAACTATCATTAATAAATCTTCAACTCTCTTCCCTATTCTATCAATTTGCTCATCTTTCTGCTTGAGTTATTGAAGGAGGTGTTGGGTCGAATAAGCTGTATCATCCTGTTCAACTGCAACACCTTCCGAACTATGATGATCTCAAAGGAGGGAACCTCTAGTGTCAACCATGTGTACCTCTACCAAGTCTTCCAATAAATCATCCTCGTCAGGGTCAAAGCTAACCTTATCCTCGTCGAGGTCAGACCAATCATACCTTAGGATTTCTTTCTTTTCAATAAAATACTATGCTAGGATATCATTAGAGGAGCAGTCTAACTATGCCGAAACAAATACTCGTAGTTGACCGGTGGTGGGATTATGCTCCTCAACAGAGATACATTTGATCTCCCCTGCTACTAGAGTGCTAACTTTGTGAGGGCTACGCTCACTGGAGGACACATGCTCATGACTATCAACTACTATGGGTGGAATGCTGCCCTTGGGGGGTTCTATCGCCATGGGGACAATAGAACTATTCCCTTCTACTTCTGCCACTTCCATATCCATAATTGGTTGAGGTGATGGTGGTGGTGGTATGACTATGATGCTACGGGGTCACCACTCCTTCTTCACCTTAACTAAAGTGGGAGGTCGAGCAAAAGAACTCGCCCTCACCTCAGCAGTGGCGTAGATGAAGTGGGATCTCTTGGTCGTAGCTGAATTACCAGTGGGGCTTTCTTCTCCCATGATGCTGCTCTCATGGCTTTGGGTGGGACTGTAGAAGATGGAACTTGAATTGGTGATAATGGACATGGAGTAGAGTGATGTGGTGGAAACACCACCAATTGTCTTTGCACGGGGGCTCCCCTCCTATGATGGGTGGTACCAGTCAACACAATACTATCAGTATGTCTGATGCAGGTAGCGCACTGATCAGACAAATCTATGAGGATGGAGGTTGCTGGCTGCTTAGCATATCTTCGCCTTTCTCTCCTTGTGATGTGAACTGATACTCGGGCCTCTTTGGCCCTCTCCTGATGGATCTGCTCACCCACACTACAATGAATAACTAATCCTAAATTAAACTGGGCACTGGACTCTATTCATCCATAATCCCTGCCAACATGGCATAAAATTATTCTGAGGCCAGCAAATGACCTTCTCCTATCTCTTACTGGTGTCTCATAATGAACTAGAGGTGGAGGTGATGCTGCAATTCTCCTGACATCTTCTTCTCCTTCAGAACCAAAAAGGGGATGAAATTTGTTCTAAGTAAGCAAAGGAGAAACCTCTTTGGGTGACCCCTTCTTTATAATGTGAGATACTGTCTCCATCTCCTTGGCAATGCACACACGGTGCCGCTTGATCTTGCGGCTCCTATTGCGATGCTGGGTTCGGCTAGGTGGAGTAGTATGAGAGCTAGACCCTACCTCAAAGGTAGGGGGACTATTCCTAGAGCCAGGATAGCCTTCCTATTAGGGGAGTCCAATGACTGGATACTAGCGCGACCGAGGATGGGAACAATGACTGTGTAGAACTAGTATAACTGAAGCAGGAACCTTTATCGCCTTCCTCTTCAATGAGGAAAACTCAAAATTTGAGGGCATCTTAATACAAATGACTGGCTTCTGCCCAGCGACCACATCCCCGCTGACAGTGGTGAGGGTTGCCCCCTCACAAGTAATCTTGTCTCCCTCGAATCCTCAGCCAAACACTAGTAAATGAGCAAAATCAGTTTGGGGGAGGCTGGCCCGATCCAAGGCCAAATCTATCTCAAAGGGGAAGGTGAACACATACTTCAGTGAATCCATCTGTATTGTACCGTACCGAGGAAAGCTGACTAGACTGAGTTGAAACTAAACTGGAACTCTGTAATTGTTGAAAATAAACTCAAATCAGAATATCTGCTTTGGTATTCCGCTCACTTTTTAAATTTAATTTTCAGTTTGAACTCACACTCAATAATTTGAATATGTTAAGTGGGACTCATTGAATTTATGAGAGATTTTGAATAACTTGGAGGAGAGATTTTGAGTTCATTTGAGTTTAGAATCCACATTCAACAAATTTGTGTATGTTGATGGGTTCAAATATTTTGGAGAAACTTTTGATGCTTCAATTGGTTCATATTTGAATTTGATTTTATGTTTGGGGACCCTTTATTTAATAAATTTGAGTATGTTAAATAGAGGGTCAATTGATTTTATTTTAGATTTGATTTTGGGATTACTCATTTAACAAATTTGGGTATGCTAAATGAGATGTTTGAAAATAATTTCCTTTTTGTTGTTTGCCCTTGATGTGTATCATGTGTGAATTTAGAAATAAAATCTTTACTTAGCAAATTTGTGTATGATAAATAAAGCCCAAATATATTTAATTGATATTTTTATTTTAAAAATTAGGATCTTTTCTTAGCAAATTTGTGTATGCTAAATAAAGTCCAATATGTTCCATTTTCGTTTTGATTTTGAAAATAGGATCTTTACTTAGCAAATTTGTGTATGCAAATAAAGCCCATATGTGTTTGATTTTTATTTTGGTTTTGAAAATGAGATATTTACTTAGGAAATTTGTGTATGCTAAATAAAACCCAAATATGTTTGATTTTGGTTTTGAAAATGGGATCTTTACTTAACAAATTTGTGTATGCTAAATAAAACCCAAATGTGTTAGATTTTTTATTTTGATTTTGAAAAGGAGTTCTTTACTTAGCAAATTTGTGTATGCTAAATAAAGCCCAAATGTGTTTGATTATTTTGTTTTGATTTGTGTTATTTTTGAAATATGGTGTGTTAAACATAATCCAATTTATTTTTTTTTTTTTTGAAAAATAAAACTCTCATTTGACAAATTTGGGTATGTTAAATGGAATTCCAATGTATTTTGATTTTGATGATTTTTGCAAGGGAGATTTTGATTTAACAAATTTGGGTATGTAAAAATGGAAGTCAATCATATTTTATTTTTCAAAGATAAAATTTTTGTTTGTGATTATTACTTTTTTTTTTTGAAAAGAAGGAAATTCCAACTTAACACATGTGGAATGTGTTGAGTGGAGTTTCAAATGGTGTGATTTTATTTCAAAATGAAACCTCCATTCAACAAATTTGGATATATTGAATGAAGATGCTTATTTTTATATTTGTGCTTTTTGAAAGAAAGAAACTCCAACTCTAATATATATGGAATATATTGGGTGGAGTCTCAATTTTATGATATGATTTTATTTGGAAATGAAATCTTCATTCAAAAAATTTGGGAATATTGAATGAGGATTCTCATTTTCAAATATGTGCTTTTGAAAAGGAAGAAACTCCAACTTTAACATATGTGAGATATATTGAGTGGAGTTTAAACTTTATGAAATGATTTTATTTGAAAATGAAATCTTAACTCAATAAATTTGGGAATATTGAATCAGGATTCTCATTTTCAAATATGTGCTTTTTGAAATGGAAGAAACTCCAACTTCAACATATGTGAGATATATTGAGTGGAGTTTCAATTTTATGAAATGATTTTATTTGGAAATGTAACCTTCATTTAATAAATTTGGGTATGTTGAATGAAGATGTTAATTTTTAAATATGTACTTTTTGAAAGATGATTTTGATTTTAGTTTTGAAAAGAACCTACATGTAATAATCTTGAGGATTGTTAGATGGGGTTGAGTTATATATTTTGTGAAAAGTTTTTTGTGCAAATATTTTATTATATGAACTTTGGGAAAGTGCTTTTGAAAAGTGATTTTTATGAAGGATTTATTTATCTCATTTGTGGAATGAACCGTACCTTACCATATTGATGGTAAGGAGGTTCAAAAGGTCTTTAGTTATCTCTTTTGGTTAAAATTTATTTTCACTTATTGGGGAATCCAATAGGGGTTTTAAGACCTACACGAAGTGAGGTCCTAAAACCTAAAAGATGTTGGCTAGCTTAGCTTAAGAATGAAATAAGCTAAGTGCCAACGGAAAAGAAAGATAGTCTCAGACTCATATGAAATACAAATCCACTATTGATACTTGGAGACAACGATCATTTGCTAAAGATGGAGAGAAGAACACTCCCTCGCGGAGTCTCCAAAAAAAAATCTATGGTGTTTATTTTTATGATGAGATTTTATGTGTGTTTATATGAGGGGACACCATGCAGATCCGTAGATGTACTCATTAGGATGATCGGCTTTAATATTAAGGAATAGTGTACTATCTCGAGAGATAGAAGTCACTATCTTATAATGGACCTAATCACTTAATGAGGACTCCTAAGGCATGATGGGTCTTCGAATGTACCAAAGATCTTTCTCCTACTTTATATGGAAAAATAAAGTAGGGTTTATTTTAAGCCGGGTTCGCTAAGTTCCCTATGGAGGCAAACCCCCATAGTTAATTACATCCTAAGGAATGAGATTCCTTAAGAATACTCTCAATTAAAGTAAATGATCATTGTCTCCAAAGATTTTAAAGATAGGACTATCAATCAATTAGTTATTTTTAGAAAATCAAGTGGGATTTATCAAAAGGAAAGAGTTATTATTGAAACCAAAGAGAGATTAGTAGGGACTGCTCATGATACTAGGAAGCCTAGTGAGCATCCCAAACAATCTTATGGTTGGACTTTATATTTTTGAAATTGAGTAGAATTATATGTTTGAGTTGAATTTTTTATTAGAAATCTAGGGCTTACAATTCCAAAATACAAGATTATAAAAATGCCTAAGAGGTGAGGATTTATGCTTGTAGCCCAAAAAGGAAACAACCACCTCAGATCTTAAATCTAGGGAGCTTTGGTGAGGGCCAAAGCACGACCTAAATTTAAGGTAAAAATGGGTATATGATTTACCTCCACAAGAGAGGATAAACCATCTAACTTTTAGACTTATAACCACCTAGGGTGGCCGCCAACTAACTCTTTTTATGATTTTAAATATATGTAGGCAAGTCATATGTTGTGCAAGATAGTTAGACTGTTATTTTCTTAGAAGAGAGACTAAGTTCTTAAACTCACTCCCTAAAAGATTATATCATGAAGGGCATGAATAATGACCTAAATTTAATGCAAATTTTGTCAAGTTTTATTTTAATTTTTGGACATTTTTATTTGACATAGGCTATAGGATTTTATATGCCTAATGCATGAGAAAATGAGTTATGGGCCAAGATTAGAAAAAAGGAAGTGTGTTTCCACCATGGCTCTCAAAGGTCAAGCCATTTTCTCTGGCAATGGTGGAAGCCCTCCATTGGCAAGAGTGAGATAATATGATTTATGCATGATATGAGATATACAACTTCTAGCTAAGGGGTTACTAAATCTTTTATTATCTTGATTTATGTCCTAGGCTTTAGTTGAGGTTATGAATTATTTAGTTTAATTTTGAATTGATTAATTGAATAGAAAATTTAATTTTCTCTAAGAGCCTAATCGCATCCAGGCCATTCAACAATCATCAAACAATTAAGAAACTTGAAAAATTATGTCATCCAAATTGTGCAATCATAAACATAATATCAATCAATTTATAAAACTAGCGTAAAAGAATAAGTGGCTGATGTTGTCAGGTTCCACCGCACAACCTGAAAAAGAAAAAATAAGTAGTCAAGCTCTACCTTTATATAACCTGAATTACAAATTAATAATTACAATTAAAAGGAATTCATGTTATGGGGATCTTCATTCTTCATTTCTTCATTCTTCATCTCTTCATTTTGATTTGCTTCTTTTCTTTCTTTCTTTTGGCTTGATTGAAGTATGATTTCTCCAAAGGCATCACATGGTATATAAGACTTGATCTTATAATCAATGTTCATCTTCATCCCCCATAACATTCATTCCAAATCTTAATTATAAAATTTACATCAAAATGGAAAAGGTAAATCTAACTAAACTTGCAAAATAAAGATTAGCTAAACATACCACACAACCCAAGCAGTTACATAAATAATTTAGACTTTACAACTTGCACATATGTAACCAAGTCCACCTGTCCTAATTTGGGCTATGCTTAGGGGCTAAGAAACCTACACAACAAAAACACTTATATTCTTTTTATTTTTTACAATGCCTTACAATCCTGTAGATGATAAGATATCATCTAGCCACCACCTCCTATCATTCAAATTCCACATTCCAACTTATGTAATGTGACTTTTATAATTTGCCATGTCTAGTGGCTTTAAGGTTAAAATTTTCCAAGTGTGAAAGATTCAATTTAGATGTTGGTTTCATTTCAAGTGATTTAGTTGACTTGTCAATTTTAGTTGGTAATTTGATTTGGTTTGAATGAACCTACACTTAATAATTAAATGTTATCAAGAGAAGAAAAGAGAAGAGAGCTCTCTTTCATCCCTACCTTAAAGCATTTCTAAGGTAGATTCATTAATTAAATTCTCTTTAATGAATATGTTATTATGTATTTTAATTAACCCTAAGTTCAGATTCACTCTAAATAACCCTATTCAATAAGAAAGGTATCTTAGGATTAGTTAGGATGGATATCTACCACATGACACACACCCTTTCCATTCGTTCCATCATGTATACCATGCATATGAATAATCCTAAGCATACATATATATGCAATGAAAATCTTAGCACACTTTGCTGATGAATGTAAAGAAATGTGATTTGAAAATTTGGATATTCCATTTATTAATTAGATCATTAATGCATGTCTTTGCTATGTAGAAAAGAGAGATTTCTCATCCATTAACTAAATGCACATCCGCATGTATAAAAGTTATAAGTGAGTACGACACCATTATTTTCTACACTAGGGGTGTAAGGTACAAGACTTACTTAGGGATACTTAAAGCCTCGTAGCCCCGGGATGTCCAAATTGATATATCACTTTTCTTAGATACATGTAGATGTACAAAAAGAACCAAATGAATGAAGAATCATGCAAGAGATTATGTTTGATTAGGTTGTGTGACTTACATGTGTAATATGAAGATAGGAATGCATAGGAATAGATTTAGACAAGTGTTGTGTTCTTTTCAAATGAACTATAGACAAGCAAATCTTATGTGAATCAATGTTAAGAAAAAGAAAGAGAACTTCATAATACACATCTTATGCTATCATCACATGCAAGCTTATAAATATTTATAACTAGCATCACTTCATTCATAATATTTGATTTATAGGTTCTAAAAAGTAATTTTTTATTTAATAGTGATAATAGTCACTCATATTCCTAATTTTAGCCAACACATGCAATTTGTCATAAAAAGAAATATTTTATTAATTAATTTTTTTAAAAGAAATGACTGCATGATTTCATATGGTAAATAATATTTAACATGATTAGAAAGAAATAAAGAAATGTAAGTACATGACTTCATTCACCTTGATTAATTCTTTTTGATAATTATATAAAATAAGATCATTTAAAATGAATCAAAATTCTTTAAGGAGATTGTTATCTTTGAATTTGATTTGACATAGGAAATATGAGAAGAGTTTGCTAGTTCTAACCTAATTCCCCATGTGTGAATTAGTTTGGCTTAATTTAGAATAATTTGGTTGATTTTATCTTTTGATTAGGTAAATGTATGAATTAAATGGATTAATTATCCCTTATCTATATCACCTTAAGTTAATTAACTAATTAATAATAAGCTAATATGATATGAAATCATATGAAAAGTAAATTTATAATGCTCCTAAGAAATGAAAGGGGCCTAATGTAATTGGCTTATGATTAATAGTTAATTAAACTTAAAGGATCTCACTTAATTACTCTAATGATTTTCTCACACATGTGAGCCAATCATAATTTCATTATCTCTCACCTTGGGTCATTGAACACCCAAGGAGCTACCCGACCAATTAAAGGTTGTTTAGGATGGGTGAATTGATTTTAATTTTGATTTCATTAGGCATTAATGAATTGATTAAATGCTTTAGTTATGCTTTGATTTAAATGATAAAATTAACTTGAGGGAAAGGGCAAGGCCTCAATCCTAATCCCTAAATCATTCAATCATTCCACAAGGTTTTGATTCCCTCATTTTGAAGATCTAATCACTTGATTAATCAACTAATCATCTATTAACCCATTAATTAATTTAATTTTCAAAGGATATTAGGAAATAAATCAAGAAAAATGTCCCCAATCATATTTCTTAAGTGATCTTACTGTTTAAAAGGGATAATTATGTTCAAGTGATTAATCAAGCTACTGTTCATTCCTTAATTATAATTAATTTGATTAAGAGAGTGATTAGGGATTACTCAAATGATTTTCCTAATTAAGCAATAAATAAAATCCTAGAAAAATCGGGGAGGCAGAGGTCATCCCCTTAAACATCCACAATAAATTTGAGATTAATTAAGTGCTCAATTAAGGTATAATTAGGCTAATTAGATTTTTGATAAAACCCTAATTAAGCTAATCACTATTCAAAGTCAATTAATTATAAATTTTCTAGATTCTCCTCAAAAATATCTTCAAAATGAGCCTGAGTTTGTATTTTTGGGTTTTTCTATAATTAATTATAATTTTAGGAAGTTTTAATTTAATTAATTAATTAAATTAAACTCTAATCGTAACGCGGCGGTTGACGTAGCGCACTTTCCATGTGGCATGATAGGATTGGTTATTTAAGTTATCACATCCGTCGGCTAAGTTAGCTGGTGGTGGATGCATCTTCTCTGTGGGTTATCGGATCTAAGATCGGACGGTCGAGATTAATCCCATAGTTTAGGCTTTGAGTCATAGCGGATCTAGCATGATCTGATCACAACCGTCCATTCCAATCACATGGAACGGATAGTGTATGATCCTTCTCCTTTGTAAGCGATGAGAGACGAACACTGTTTGTCTATCGTCGTTTAATCCGAGTCACCCGAGCTCAGATTGGGATTAAAATGATCCTGCACCTTCGAAAGGATGGGTGATGCATATCCAGTGATCAAAATTGCATGGGATGACAATTCCCTTCTAAAAAGATCAACTAAAAAATTTCTATAGCTATGGTTTCGAACAATTACCTAGCCGGAGGCTATCACCGACGCTTCCAACGGAGGAGGTAGCTTCGTCTAGTAGAGACGAAGCCCTATTAAAATAATTTGGTCTTGATTTGGAGTGGTTTGCTTGGTCAACCAAGCTTCTCTTCAATGGTGAATGGTCTTGATCGAAGTTGTACTTTTCGTTGCTTAGAGGCTTGGGAAATGGTTTGTTTTGACTCACCTTGTTCCAAGGATGGTGTGTGCAAGATTAAATTAACTTTGGTTGAGAATTGAATGAGTTGAGCTCGGGATTGATCTCCCCTATTTCAGCTTCGAGTGAAATCAAGAAATGGGAATCAAGGGTGCTCGGGAATGGCTAGGAAAGCTCTGGGATGGTTAGCTTCAACTCTTAGAGCTCTGAGAAATGAATGTCTTGTGTTTGAGTGAGAATGAGAGAGTATATCTCCTTCCTTTGGATTGAATGGATGGCTTATTTACCATTTTGACTCAATGGCTTGGGTGGTGATGGGTCATTTTAGTGGAGTGAGGAGAGTGGCCCATGTGATTGGTGAGTGGATTTGGTGAGCTAAGTGTTTAAAGGTGATTGGGGAGGTCAGTTTGGCCTTGCCTTCGATCATGGCCGGCCCAAGCTCATTGGTTCATTTTCAACACCCTCTTTGGTGCCCATGTGGACCAATAGATTGGTGCCAAGTGGCCTTGAGAAAGAAATGGCTAAATTTCAAGTGAATTTGGTCATGGAATAGCCTTTGACCTAAGGGCAAAGTGGTCATTTGGCTATGAGTTTAGTTCAGGAAGATTTGAAATGATTCAAAAATGGGTTAGACCAAACTTCAAGTGATTTGGAGTTCATTTGATTTGATTTGAATCAATTTAACCCATTTGGGTCAAATTGGGTCAAGTTGGGTTAGGTTGACCAATTAGTTAAATTGGGCAAACCATGGGTTAGGTCAAGTTCAAATGATCATTTGGAGCCTATGGGTATCATTAGTTTGGTTGAAGTTGATTTAGATTTGGTTTTGGTTCATTTAGATTCATTTAGGTCAAATGGTTCAAGTTGACCAATTTGACCTATTTGACCCAATTGGGTTAGGTCATGGGTTGGTTTAGGCTTGGTTGATCATTTGAAATATATTGCAAGCTTTGATTTCAATCAATTTTGGTTTGATTTGATTTCAAGTTGATCTGACCTTTTTGGGTCAAGTTGGGTTCATGGTCAATTAGGCTAGGTTGGGTCAAATTGGTCAATTGAAGCTTTAGTTAAGTTCACTAAGTGATATGGAATGAACTTGAGCCATTGGTTATAATTAATTTGGATTAAATCTTGATTTGACCTATTTTGGCTTTTTAGGTCAATTTGGGTCAACTTAGGTCAAATGGCTAATTGGACTTGGTTTATCTTGATGGTTTGTCATATTGATGATTATGAATGTTTGAGTCAATGGTTTTAATCAATTTGACATATGGTGGATTTTAGTTTGTTTGTTTCATTTGTTAATTGTTGACTTGGCTAGGTTTGGTTTGACCAAATTTGAGTGATTGATCATTCTAGGATGATTGTTGATCATAATGTGAGGCTTGGATGGGCTTAGTTCAATCCAGTTTGGGTTGGATTAGAACTTGGCTTAAAAAGGTCTTTTAGGTCACTTTAGGTCAAGTGAGCCTAAATGGGTCAATTGACTTGATCATGGCTTGATTCAAGTTTGATTGAACTCACATATGGACTTATGATAGAAATATAAATCCAATTACAAGTGATTTGGAGTTAAATGGGTTATGGTTCATTGGACAATTTCAAGTCAAAAGGATGAACATGGGTTTGACTTTGGTTAGTTTGATTTTGGCTTGATGATAGTAATTTATGTTTATATTTAGGCATGTGATTGAAGGAGTGATTGTTTGAAGAGAAAATCCTAGGGTTTGGATTGATTTGAGAATGATTTGGCTAAATTCAAGAAGTTAGCTTAAAGGATGTAAATTGGGTTTGGATTTGAGTTTTGAATTTATATTGATTTGATTTTGGCCATTTGAATTTATATTTTATTTATATTTGTGAATATAAATAAGAATATAAATTTTTCTTGAGATAATTATGTGAATTAGGAGTGATTTGAATGTGAATTTGGCTAAGGTAGGTCAAAAAGTTTGGAAAATGGGGGTTTTGATTTGGTTTGATTTATATTCATTTGATTTGAATGATTTTGATGCTAATTTCATTTATAGTTATGAATATAAATGATGGAATAAATGATTTATAAAGAAATCACTTAGATTTTGGTTGATTTGAAAGGTTTGGCTAAGCTTATGGATGTGATTCATAAGGCTTAGGAAGGTTTTGGAATTGGAATTGATCAAGAGGTTCAATTATCCGAAATTGGAGTTAGATGTGGAACTAATTTTGGATTTGAATCATTTGGGATTGGAATTGAATTTGGAGTTGATTTTGGATTTGAGAAACTTAATTGCGTTGGGATTGATTTGAGATTTGAGAAAATCAATTGAGTTGGAATTGATTTGAGATTTGATTTGGATTGGTTCGAAGGAGTGTATATGGGCTAGATTTGAGCTATATGGTAAGCGGTTTTCTTAGATCTCTAATGCATAGCCTAATCCTATTATAAATCCTTCTAAGTCTCTACGGTTAGGTTAAGTGTTCATCTAATCACTAGAAGTGTCTCAAGACTAAGAAACTCTTAGTGTCTAGAGGAGTCCTATGTCTAAGATGGAGAAGTTGAGAGCTCACTTTGAAAGTGAGGTCAACAGTCTCTTGATCTTTGCCTTCATCTTTAGACCAGATTGATGCGCTCCGCATAGATTTGAATATTCCTCGATCACAATTTTATGGGCTTCATGTTTGTCTAAAATGAAACCACATTTGATCGAAGACCTACAAGGTGCCATCCCAGCATGGAGAGAGCTCTCTGCTTCATCTGATGGGCTTGTGAATTCTCTTGAGGTAGTTTACCATTAGTCAAGTAATTTATAAATGGTTGCCTCCAATCCAGCTCCTCGTCTTTCTTGGCAACGATAACTTTCCCTTTAAGAGAATAGATCTTGACGAGTTCATCATCAATAAGGGATAGGACTTGTCTATTTTGGTCTTTTATTGGAATGGACTCATCCTCTTGACATGCCAATTCCTTAGCGAATTTGGCCAAAGTATATGTTACTATGCTCTTTCCTCGAGGAATCTTATGGATGGTGACTACGGTGAATAAATCTCTTATAGGGACTCACTATGGAGAAAAGAAAGAAGAGACCTTATATAAATTCATCTTAGTAAGACACCACACAGATTCACAAATGTACTTATTCAGGTGATCTGGTACGTCATCAAAGTATAGTGTACCATCTCGAAAGACAGAAGTCCCTTCCCTTTAATGAAACCAATCACCTCAATAAAGACTCTTAAGGATGTTGGGTCTACATATGTACCCGAGATTCTTCCCCTGCTTTATATGGAAAAGTAAAGCAGGGTTTATTTTAAATTGGGTTCATTAAGTTCCCTCAGAAGCCCCTATAATGGTTTACATCCAGGGATGGGATCCCTTAGAAAAACTCTCAATTAAGGTAAATGCTCTCTCAATTAAGGTAAATGCTCATTATCTCTGAAGGTTTCAATAGGTTTGATTTGATCAAGTTATATTTATATTTCATTTATATATGGGAATAAAAATGAGAATATAAATAAGTTTTGAGAAAATCTCAAGAGTTTGAATTAATTTGATCAATGTTTAGAGTTAGTTTTGGCTAAGTCCTTTGATGGAAAATGAAAGGGACTTAAGAAAATTTTCATGAATTAATTTGGAATTTTGATTTTGATTTGATGGGTTTGAATTTATATTTTATTTATAAATGTGAATATAAATGAGAATATAAATAGATCATGAGAAAATCTCAATGATTTGAATAGGTTTGAATCGCAAATTTGGCTAAGTTTTTAAGAAAGGGTTAATGACTTAGGAAATTTGAACTTAGGAATTTTTGATGGAATTTGGTCATAGATTTCAATCATGGGTTTTAATTATGGAATTGAATCATGGAATTGATTTGAATTTGTGAAAATCAATTAGGATTGATTTGGAGTTTGACTTTAAAGAAGGAAAGTGAGGAAAGGTTTTTTTAAAGGGTGAGATTTTCCAACACCCCAAGGCATAATCATTCCTTATGGCTAACTCTTCTAAGTATTTTTAGGAAGGTGAGAGTGTCCACCTAATCACTAGATGTGTCTTAAGACTAAGGAACTCTTAAAGTCTAAGAGGAGTCCTATACCTAAGATGGAGGTGTTGAGAGCTCATTCTAAAAATTAGCTCAACAAAGGACACTCAATAGGTGTGGTGTGACTGACAAGGAACACTACATGTATTGGTATTGATCGAAATGATCAACAACACCAAAAGATCACAAGCACTAACAAAAACAATCTATCCTTAACCTAAGGAAAAGAAAGAATCTAGAACATAGTGCAATGTGGCTCTACTTATGTCCAAGACATAAGAGAGAGGGAAGAATCCACTAAGGGATATAGTGTGAACCTTTCACAAGGGAAGCAGGTTCAAGTCATCTACAAGGAGATGAAAGGTTGGATTTGATTTGAATCTCACTAGGGAGAGATCTCCACTAGGAGAGAGGGTTGAACTTATTTCAATTTTTTATTAGGTTTGAATTTTTTAGGATGAACCCTATTGGTTTGCGATGGGTTGCAGAGTAAAGCCATGGAGAAAGACTCATTTACCAATCCAAAGGGGTAGTATACTAAACACATAGTAGGACTAACCGAGCAAAGGGATGCATTTTGGTATGCAGAAGTTGTACTAAGAAGAAAGCGTAGTAGACTTACATCCTCCAAAATAGAGAACGGTTGCTAGGGTAATCTACAAACATTGAACCCAACTAGGCTTAAGTGAATGCCACGGGGACTTAGATCAAGGATAGTCAAGGATTGATTTCATTTTTTAGTTTTGTTTATTTTGATTATGATGGATCCCATGGGTTTGCATGAACTGCAGAGGGGCCATAGAAGTTTAGAAACTCAGTTTACCAATTCAAAGGGGTAGTCCAAAGGTAGGACTATCCAACAAAGGAGAAATACATTTTGGTATGCAATGGTCAAGTCTTAAGAAGAAAGCATGGGGACTTATATCTTCTAAAAATAAGGAAACACTGGGGTGATCAGTTATTTTAGATAATAAATTAAACCCGACCTAAGGTCAACTATTGAATGAATGCCACTGGGGGACTTAGATCAACTCAAGAATAGTCAAGATTGATTTTATTTTTAGTTTTATTTATTTTGATGGATTCCCATGGTTTGCGATGGATCACACTGCGAAGGAGCTTATAGAAGTCTAGACTTATCTCAGATTTACTGAACCAAAGAGAGTAGCTTCCTGGCAGATGGGAGAGATATCCAACCAATGGAGTGCTTTTTAGTTTGCAATGATCAATTGAAGGGAAGAAAGCTCGGGAACTCACATGTTCCACTAGAAAAGATCACTGGGGTGATCGGTTGCTTTAGGCAATAAATCAAACCCAGGGTTGCGTCGACAATCATGCTAGAAAGAATGTGTGTCTTACATCTTTCAAAGTGGAATGACCCGGGTAACTGTTTGTGGAAAATAGATTGAACCCAACTGAACATGGAGTGAGTCCCACGGGATTTATCTCAACTCGTAGTCAGCAATTTTATAGAGTTACTGACAGCCCTGATAGGATACGCTTGGGAGAAGGGGCCATTTGGGGCTTGAATTCTAATCCACAAGCAAATTAATTTTATCTATTTATTTTTAGTTGTTTTTTTATCATGGATTGTTATTTGGATCAAATTGAGAAAGATCTTATATGGTAATTTATCTGAATTTTAAGGAGAATTTGCACATTGAACAAATTCTCCAAAGTGGCTAGTAGGAAAGGGGCTATCAAACTTTAGTGTCTAAATGGGGTCCAAGGACTTGATCCAAATAGAGTCCCGGGATAAAGGCTTAATCCAACACCCTGGAGAAAATGATATGGCTAGTCATATATCCAATAGGTATTCAGTGTCCAACTTAAGGGGAAAACATGAGGACTCATATCTGCCAAGAGTGGTGTACTCACCAGGTGAGTCACTATCGGCATAGCGAACATCAACCAACCTAAAGTGTCCATCGATTTGCAATAATCAACCTAGGAAGAAAAATTAGGGACTCATATCTTCTTATGGTGGGCATTTGGGATTGTTTGCTTAGATAAGTGCCATCTAATCTAGAATCTTTGAATCATTTATATCCTCAAAAATAGTCAAGAGGAAAGGATCCTCCAGGACTTATCTAAACTTCAAATATTTCTTAGTTAGAGCATGATGATTAGTTCAAGAAGAAAGCACGGGGACTTACATCTTCTTAAATAAAGTCAACATGAGGTAGCTAACTGACTGGGTAGTGAAGCATACCATACTAACAAGACGCTCATTGGTTTGTAATGATTAAATTAGGAAGAAAGTGCGGGGACTCACATCTTCCAATAAATGACCACTAGGGTGGCATACTAGCGAGGTGGCATGTAGACCTGACCTAGAGCAACTAATGAGTGAGTGCCACGAGGGGCTTTCTCCCACATCAAAATAGCTCAAGATAAAAGATTTATGTTTGTTGTTGTGCATGTGCTAAAAGGAATAAGACACCTCTGGGGGACTCCTACACCTACTTTAAAACACGCTGGGGAGTTATGAAATGATGCCACGGATGGAAAATAGAAATTTCCACTTAGAAAGGATGTCGCTTGGGTTCTCTCACACATATCTTTGTTATGCTAATCAAAATAGGATGCCTCTCAGGTTCTCTCACACCTATTCCAATAGTGTCGGAGTTTGTTTTGTGAAAGAGATGAATGCCGGGGACTCTTACACCTACACATTGTGAGAGACAAGAAAAACAACTCAGAGAAGATTTGATGAATGATTTTTGTTCTTTTTTATTAATTTATTTTTTAAACAAGTTTTGTTTCATATTATTTGGGAAGAAGCCTTCCCAATGGTTAACCTCCATCTTTCAATGGACAATAAGTCTCCTGGATAAAATACACAAGTTCTCCACTTCAATTTGGGCACACTTTTGAGCTTGAATCATTTTGGCCTTTCTTCGAGGTTTTAGGGTAGGTGACTTTCCTCCAAAGAGCTCTTCCCCGCAACTTGCATTGGTATGTAGTGATGTTTAGCAATGCTATCCTGGATGGAGTTGAACTTCTAAGGAAGAACGGGGACACACACTAAAAAATGGGGTACGAGTTGGAGTTGTATGTGGTGTGTGGTAGGCCAACAACAACTTCAGCTCACTGTCATTTATGTCATCAAGAGTCTTCTTCAATATCCGATGAGAGTGTTGAATGCTTATTAAACCATTAGCTCTAGGGTAGTAGATGGTATAGTGTCTCCAATCTATACCATATCATTTGGAAAAGTTTTGATTTTCGTGCTTTTGAATGCAGTACCATTATCAGATATAATTCATTGAGGCACCCTGAACCTATATACAACATGATTCTTGAAAAATTGAAGCACATGGTGAGCTTTGACCTCTCTGAGTGGGATGGCTTCTTGAAAAAGAGTAGTGATGGCTAAGATGAATCATGCCCCTTAGAAGAAGAGGATCGATTGGACCCGGTACAACACTCAAATGGCCATGAATCCAATGGAGGGTGTAGAATGTTGGGTGATTAGGGTGTAGTATACAAGTCTTTTGATCTTCGACTTCATCTTCGGACTAGACTGATGAGCTCCACATAGACCTGAGTGCACCTCAATTATATTGCCATGGGCTTCATGTTTATCTAACCAACATAACCACATTTGATCAAAGGACCATCGGTATAGGGTGCCATCAACAAGAACATAAGAGAGAGTTTTCTATTTCACCTGATGGGCTGACATTTCTCTTGAGGTAGTTTGCTGGTGTTTAAGTAATCTATGAACAATTGCCTCCAATCCAATTCCTTGTCCATTTTGGCAATGACAACCTCCCCTTCAAGAGATAGTCTCTCGATGAGTTCTGAATTAATAAGGGATATGACCTATCTATTTTGGACCCTTATTGAAATGGACTCATCTTCTGGACATGCCAACTCTTTGGCAAGTTTTGCCAAGGCATCTGCTACTACGTTCTCTACTCAGGAAACCTTGTAAATGGTGACTTCTTGAATCTAGGCCAATAGCTTCATGGTATACTCATAGTAATGATGAAGCTTGAGTTTGAGGACCTAGTAGGACCCAACAATCTGGTTGATGACCAATTGAGAATCCCTAAAGATGTTGATGCTCTTGATGTTGATAGTGGTGGCTAACTAGTTCAATCAAGGCTTTGATTGTCCACCATTAACTCTAGTATAGGAAGAGGAAACTCATCCTTAGGGTGTGCCTTATTTAAGTCCCTAAAATCGATGCATATGCAAATTTGGTCATTCTTCTTCTTGATTGGGATGACGCTAGCTAACCAGGTAGGATATTTTTCTTCCTTGATTAACCCAGCATCGATCAATTTCTTGACTTCAGAAATGACCTATTATTCAATTTTTAATCACATGCGTCTAGGAGCTTGCTTAATAGGAGTATCGTTAGGGTTTATTGCTAGCTTGTGGACTGCTACATCAGGTGATAATCTGGGCATTTATTCATAACTCAATGTGAAGCAATCTTTAAACTCAGTCAATAGCCTAACTAAGTTATTGGTTTCTTCTTCATTCAATAATGAATTAATGTATGTCGGGTGAGGATTTTCTTCTATCCCGAGGTTGATTTCTTTTAGCTTGTCGATTGTTGAATGATTCTCCTCTTCAAACTCTGGCGATGCCTCTTTGACTTGGAGATCATTAGATCATCTGAAGTTTCTAAACACACATTCTCATGTGAGTTGGGGAAGTGTGAGAAGAACCTATTAGATTCCAAATGGTTGGTAACAAGTAAGCAATAATCTTCGTCATCGACTGAACCTACTATATCGAATCCTAGTCCTTCTTTTGATCGTGTTTCCCTGTCTGTATTATTCTATAATTTTTTTGAAATATTCTGACCTGTGCTTGGACCAAGTGTGTAGAATTAAAAATTTTTGTAGAAGATTTTGAACATAAGGCGGGTAAAAGTCAAAAGGTAATTCCATTAATTCTTTAAAAGTATTTTCCTCAAGTCTTACATCAAGCTCTAGACTTGAGGATGATGAACCTAAAAAGAACTTCTTCTGCTTCATGTCACTGGAAGACTTAGGGACTTCCTTAACTACTATACCTTCAACTTTCTGAGATGTAAGTGAGATAAGAGCTAAGGTTCCCAACTGCTGCCTAATAGTTTCACATAAACTAGATTCAAATACTTTACTTTTCTTAGAGGCCTAGTCTTCATCTCTGGCTGGATCAAAAGTCACCTCCAATGGAACCCGCTGAGAGGGGTTGGCTGGTATACTAATCACATTAGACTCATCCTCCGAGCTAGATTCCAAGTCTATTTGAATTGTAGGAGTGCTCCTATGAACTGGAACATTACCTCTATTGGCTGAAGGCTAACTAAAGGGTCTCCCACCTCTGGAACAGCCTCTGTTTCTACCTCCACCTCTACCTGGTGGAGGTTGATCCATCCTACCCACATATCCATATCATGGAATGAACTGTGGGTGGAGTGTGATATGCGGATCCACTTCTTCTTCAATTCCCCTTTCTTGCTTACTTGGACTTTCCTTTTTCTTTTTATTTTATTTTATCTTTTCTTTTGCTTTTGTATTTGCATTTGAATTTTATCCAAGTTCATGAGAAAAGGTGTTTTGAGGAAGATAGTAAGTCGCATCCTCATAGATCTTAACCTCTCTAATTGAAAATGGCTTTTCGTCCCTGTTGACCTGGTACTCAATTCCATCTTTTTTGAACTTGATGCAGTGATGAAGGGAGGATGGAATGATCTTGTTTTGATGTATCCAAGGCCTACCAAGCAAAGCAATGAATAAAATATTCAAATCAATGATGTAGAACTTGGCTTCAATCTTCTAGTCACTGATTTCTATGGGCAACACTATAGAACCTAAAACCCGCTCGCCTTGATCATTGAATCCTCTCAATATCATCCTATCTCCTTGGAGAGTAGAGATGTCAATCTTCAAATAAATAAGGGTCTTTAGACTCATAATGTTTACTGATGCACCTGAATCCATGAAAACTCTGGCGAGTCTGAACCTATCCATGTCGACTGTAATGTATAGGGGACGGTTGTGCTCCAAGTCCCCCAATAGAAGGTCTTCATCAGTGAAGGTGATCCCCTAGGCTTCTTTTGTATAGTGTGCTTCCTCACTTGTAGTGGTAAGCATATTTAGATCAAGGAGGGCCTTGATTAGTGATTCCCACATCTCTTTGGATAAGATAAGGGCATCATATAATCTTAGCTTAGATGATAACTTTCTTAGATAAGAAATGATGTTGTAGTCCACCTTTGGCTGATCTTCCACAAGCATATCCAAGGGTGGAGCATCCTGTGGAAGGGCTTCACGATCTTCAGTACCAATGACTTGTTTCCCTCTATATTGAGGTGCTCCCCTAGGAGGTAGAACCTTACCACTACGGAGGTTGACTTCGATAATCTCTGGAGGTAAGGTGGTGGCAAGTTCTACCTACACTTTAGGCTCACCTACAACTTCTCCTATGAGACTCTTGAAATCGAATGATTCCAAGTCAATCTCAAGAGGTGAACTCATAGTATTCAGAGTTGGAAAGTCTAACTTTGAATCATAAAGAGGAAGATCAAAATTATTATAGTTAATTAGACTTGAAGAGTTATCTCTAGTAATAGAAGAAGACAACTCATCAAAAGAGACACAGATGTAATTTAAATCAGCTTTATTCTTTAATTTCTTGGAAGTATTTGAGGGTACAAAGTAGAAGTCAAGTAGAGTGAGTGGAGTAAGGGATTTGATGCCCTTATCCGCTGATACAATTATTTTATTAGTAGAAGAAATAGAAGAGCTAACCAAAATGATAGAAGTCACCGATGTGGAAGCTGCAATTAAAGTCTGGAGTCTAGACATGGTCGGTGGCTGTGCTAAGGGACTATCTCAGGACACATACTGCCACCGCTATTACTACTGCTGAGCTCCCACTTTTCTAGAGTTGGTACTGACAACTTGCAAACCTTCCTTGGTGTTGGAGGTTTGAACTAACTCAGGCACCTGCAAGGAAAGCATCTAGGTCTTCTAAATTATTTTCTTAGAAGTTTTAGATAAAGAAATATCCCAACCTTCTTTGATTTTTGTAGGATCACTTGTATCCCCAAGGATTACCCTAATGGAACTGGAAGGTTGTTTCATAAGGTATTCCTTTGGGATAACAACATCACTGGCCTTGAAATTGTGTTCAAGCTAGTCCTTGAATGTAAAGCAATCCTCCAAAAATGATGGTAAGGGAAAAAGTTTGGATCGTGACTTTTGCCTACTTCCTCCAGTCTCCTAGGCTAGGGTAGCTAAAAATCAAGTTTCTTTAAGAGATTCTTAAAGATCTTACTGATTACCTCCCTCTTAAAGGAATAAGGTTTATTTAATTTATCTAAAAGAGTAGGTGGTCCGTAGCTATCTAGCGACAGATATGCATGCCACTACTGCTGGTGGTATGGTTGAGGCGATGGCTGTGTTGGCCGTGGAGGCTGAGGTGGAGGCCGATATGGCTGCCTCGATGGTGGCAAAGGAGGTGGAGGCTGCTTAAGTCATGGTCGCTCTGACTGGTCTCTAGCTGGCTGCTTCTCCTTGTCAACCACTACTACTGCTCCAAGTTTCTTCTCATAGACCTTTTGGGATTTCTGCTTTGGCAACTGATATGGAAAAGGAAACTGTTTGGCCTCTCCTTATAGACTAGCCGCCTTATTGATTAGCTTCTCAAATGTCTTTATGGTGAAGCCCTTAAGCATGAAGGGCCAGCATGGATATTCTTCAAGAGAATCTCAATGGCATCTTTGTTTACAAGTGGTTCACACTTCATACTCAGGTTATACCATCAGAGAATATAATCAATAAGTGACTCAGCAGAGTGCTGTTGGACTATAATGAGATCGCCTATAGTAACCCTTTGCTGAGCTCTAGCAAATCTCTTGATGAAGAGTTGCTCTAACTCAAAAAATGTCTTTACTGAACCATTGGGTAGTTCAGCATACCAATCAAAAGCGATACCTACTAGGCTACTGACAAAGAGTCTAAAGAGTAAAGCATCGTTGCCACTTGCATTGCAACAACTGGCCCTGAAGTGAGCTATATGCTGCATCGGATTCCCACTGCCATCAACGATCTTGAACGAAGGAGGCACAAAACCCTTGGGATACTGGATAGCATCGAATTCCTCTGGTTAGGGTCTACCCTTTGGAATTGATGATCCTCCCTGAGCTTGAGCCAAAGCTTTCTTCACCTGCTACTCAACCATGGATTTCAGATCTTTTTTTCATGGTAATTTTTCACTACCTTCCTATACAGTGCTACCTTGCTCAATGAGAGGTAGAGTCTTATGGATCTAAGACATGCACTAGATGCTAACGACATTGACTAGGATGAACTGGAGGGCTTCTTCAAGCTGACACTACTAACAAGTCACCTGTGCCATCCTATCAATCTATTCATCTTTCTGCCTGAACTGAAGTCGGAGGTGATGGGCTGATTCTGTGGTATCTCTTTAATCAACCTCATCACCTTCCATGGCCTGTTGCTCCCTAAGAAGAGAACCTCTAGTATCGACCATGCATATGCCAGCTGAATCCCCCATCAAGTCATCTTCATTGAGATTAAAGCTGACTCTTTCTTCATTAGACCATGCGTACCCTAAGATCTCATTTTTCTCCAAAAATAGTGTGCAACTATCTCATCTAAGGATCGATTTAACTTAGCAAGTACAAATATGGGTTGTGATTGATCATGTCATACCGAGAGGCATCGGACCTCTTTATAATGGGAGGTCACTGGCTGTACTCATTAGAAGAATGATACTCTTGCGTCTGTAATAGGGGATCCAGGATGATCCTCTTCCCGCCTCACTATCATGGAATATCGTGATAATGTCACCATCTCGCATCCGATATGGGTGGAGTTGGTGAAGGAAACGACCATGATGCTCAGATGCCACTCCTTCGCACCACCAGGGCAAGGTCGAGGGAGGTTGGCCTTACCATAATGGGTGGTGTAGGAGGAGTAGGATCCCTTGGCCATAGCCAGATCCCCAACGAAATACATTTTTCCCCAGATGCGGCCTTCATGGCCTTGGATGGAATGTGTGATGCTGAAACTTGCACTGGCGATGGCAGACGTGGAGTAGAGCGGTGGGGGTGGAGATACCACCAACTCTTAGTGTACATGAACTAGCCTCCTGTGGTGGCTAGTCCTCATGAGGAGAATACTATCAATATGGTTGGCACGGGTAGCTGAAAAGTTAACCAAAGCGAAGCGGGGGCTGAACCTCCATGCTCTCTGTTAGTAATGTATGTGATGTATGGGCCTCACCCTCTCCTTATGGATCTGCCTCCCTATGCTACGGGGGATAACAGATTGAAGATCAAACTGGGTACTGGACTTCGAGCATCCGTATGCTTCACCTTCCTGGCGTAGAACAGAGCGAAGGCCAGTTTATGACCTCCTACTCATAGAAATTTTCTGTTGTAAGTGCACCACTAGAGGAGTCGATGAACATATCCTCCTAGCATCCTTCTATCTGATCCCGAGAGAGGATGAAACTAGTTTTTCATAACCAGTGGTGAAGTGATCATAGGAGACTCATCCAAGGCTGACCTGGCAGCTGCCTCAAGCTCTCTGACTATCCGAGTATGGAACCGTTTGACCATACGGTTCTTGTTCCTATGCTGGGTGCGAGTAGGACAAGAGGAGTGTGAGCTAGACCCATACTCAAATGTCATAGAGGAAAACCATGAAACTAAGGGAGCCTTACCCTTGGAGGGTAAAAATGGTAGGGTGTTAGCACGCACCAGGGTAATATGTGTAACTCTAGGATGAACTTCCACTAGAACTAGAACTGCCAGTACTGCCGATACTGAAACCACTGAAGTCGTGGTATTGCCATAGCTTTCATCTTCAGTGAGGAGATATCTAAATCAGAGGGCAAATCTACCCTGATGACCATCTTCTACCCGGCCACCTTCTTCCTGCTGACTGTGGTGAGGGGAATGCCCTCATAAGTGATCCTGGCCCCCTCAAATCCATGGCCAAAATTGGTCAAATGTGTATAATCCAAATAAGAGAAGTCAGCCTGAGCTAAGGCTAGATCCATGTCGTGAGGGAAAGTAAAGATAAATTTCTGGGAACTTTCCATTGCACTAATTGAAAGAGATCTGCAATAAGAAATGAACTTGTATCAGTTTTCTATCTCCATAAATTTTGAATTTTAAAAATTTGAACCCACATCCAATAACTTGGAAGTGTTAAGTGGGGTTCAAATGAATTTAAAGAGATTGGTTGAAAGAGGAATTTGAGTATGAATCCAAACTTCAACAAATTTAGGTATGTTGAAATATATCTTCAAAATCTTGATAGGATGCTTCCATAAGTTCATTATTTTGATTTTAAATTTTTGTGATTTGGAGGACCCTTTCCTTTTAACAAATTTGGGTATGTTAAAGCAAGGTCAAATGATTTTGTTTTGTTTGATTATTTTGGAATTCTTACTTAGCAAATTTAGGTATGCTAAGTGATGTAAAAGTGATTATTTTTTTGTGTGGATTTTATGTTATTTTGATTTTTGAAAATTTTGGAATTCTTACTTAGCAAATTTAGGTATGCTAAGTAAGGAATCCAAGTGTATTTTGTTTGATTTTGAAAAATAGGATTCTTAGCAAATTTAAGTATGCTAAGGAAATTCTAAGTGTTTCATTTGTTTGGAAAATTTTGATTTTTGAAAAGGGTAGGATCCTTCAGCAAATTTGGTATGCTAAGGGGATCCTAAGGTGCTTCATTTTGTTTTTGAAATGATTGAAAGTGGAGATTCAACTTTAGCAAATTTGGTATGCTAAAGATGAAGTCCCACTTTGTTCTATGAAATAGAAATTTTACTTAGCAAATTTGAGTATGCTAAATGAAATTCCAAATGGTGTATTTGAAATTTTGATTTGTTCTGGTTTTGAAAAATGGAAACTTTTCCTTAGCAAATTTGGTATGCTAAGGGAGGAGGTTCCAAAGGTGTTTGAATGTTTTTATTTTGACTTTGGGAACTTTACTTAGCAAATTTGAGTATGCAAGGTGAAGTTCCAAAATATGTTTTGAAAATTTTTGAATTTTTGATTTGGAAACTTTACTTAACAAATTTAGGTATGTTAAATGAAGTTCCAAATATTGTTTGAAAATTTTAAAATTTTTGGATTTGGAGAGTTCACTTAACAAATTTGGGTATGTTAAGTGAGGTTCCAAAATGTGTTTTGAAAATTTTTTAATTTTGGATTTGGAAACTTTACTTAACAAATTTGGGTATGTTAAATGAGGTTCCAAATGTAATTGTTGACTTTGAATCTTTGAATTTGGAAATTTCACTTAGCAAATGCTAAGTGAGGTTCTAAATATATGTTTGAAATTTTTTTGAAATGTGATTTTTGATTTTGATTTTGGATTTCGAAACTTCACTTAGCAAATTTGATTATGCTAAATAAAATTTCAAATGTGTTTTGAAAATTTTTGAGTTTTGGGATTTGGAGACTTCACTTAACAAATTTGGGTATGTTAAATGATGTTTCAAATGTAACTGTTGACTTTGAATCTTTGGATTTGGAAATTTCACTTAGCAAATTCTAAGTGAGGTTCCAAATATATGTTTGAAATTTTTTTGAAATATGATTGTTGATTTTGATTTTAGATTTGGAAACTTCACTTAGCAAATTTGATTATGCTATATGAAATTCCAAATGTGTTTTGAAAATTTTTGAATTTTGGGATTTGGAGACTTCACTTAACAAATTTGGGTATGTTAAGTAAGGTTCCAAATGTATTTAGAAAATTTTGAAATGTGTTTATTGATTTTGAATTTTTGAATTTGAAAACTTCACTTAGCAAATTTGAGTATGCTAAGTGAAATTCCAAATGTGTTTTAAATTTTTTTTAAAATATGATTGTTGATTTCAAATTTTTGAATTTGAAAACTTCTCTTAGCAAATTTTATTATGCTAAATGAAATTCCAAATGTATGTTTGAAAATTGTTTTTGGATTTTAAATTTGGAGACTTCACTTAACAAATTTGGATATGTTAAATGAAGTTCCAAATGTTGTTTGAAATGTTTGAGTTATGATTGTTGGTTTTAATGTTTTAAAAAGAGGACCTCCATTCAACAAATTTAAGTATGTAGGATGGAGATCAATTTATTTTTGAAATGTAAAATTTTTGTGTGTGATTGTTGTTTTTTGAAAGAGAGGAACTCCAACTTAAAACATATTGAGATATGTTTAAGTGGGATTTCATAAAAGATAATTTTATTTTTTTAGTTGGGAATGAAATCTTCCTTTAATAAATTGAAGTATATTAAATGAAGGTGTTCATGTGTGCCTTTTGAAAATTCTAATTTTGTTTACAAATGAACTTTCTATTCAAT
The DNA here is from genome assembly GCA_021442155.1 of Cymbidium sinense. NCBI lineage: Eukaryota > Viridiplantae > Streptophyta > Magnoliopsida > Asparagales > Orchidaceae > Cymbidium > Cymbidium sinense. The sequence continues at coordinate 268,838,051 of CM038215.1, forward strand.
AAGTGTGAGTGTATTGAATAGAAAAATTCATGTGTGCTTTTGAAAATTTTAATTTTGAATGAACTTTCTATTCAATAAGTGTGAGTGTATTGAATAGAAAATTTATGAAAATTTTATGGTTATGATGGATTTTGGAAAACATGATTCTTTCATTTATTTTTGAAAATGAAATCTTCATCAAAGTGAATTGAAAGAAGATGTTCATTTGTGCTTTTGGAAAATGTTATTAGTTTTATTTTTGAAAATCCCTAAATGTAACAATTATATGAATTGTTAAATGAGGGTGAAATTTTTTGTGAAAAATATTTATTGAGTCAATTTTTGAAAAAGGTGCTTTGAAAAAGCAAAGTTCTTTATGGAAGATTTATTATTTTTAGGATGAACCTTTGCTTATCATGAAAATGATAAGGAGAAAGTTTTTAAAAGATCTTTCTTTTTTATTTTAGATCTTTTCATTTTACCCATTGGAGGAACCCAATGGGGGCTTTAAGACCAACAAGGAATGCGATCCTAAAATCTAAAGATGTTGGCAAAGTCAACTCAAGGATGAAATGAGTTAAGTGCCAACAAAAAGAAGGATAGTATTTAATTCATACCAAAGTACAAGCCCACTATCGACATTCAAAGACAACGATCATTTACCAAATATGGAGAGAGGAACTATCCCCAGCAGAGTCATCAAAAAAAAATCTGAGGTTAATAAATCTCTTATAGGGAATCGCCTTTGAAATTTGGGGAGAAAAGAAAGAAGAGACCTTATAAAAATTTATCTTAGTAAGATGCCATGTAGATCCGTAGATGTGCTTATTCAAGTGATCAGGTAAGTCATCAAGGTATAGTGTACTATCTCGAAAGACAGAAGTCACTACCCTTTAATGGAACCAATCACCTCAATAAGGACTCCTTAGGATGATGGGTCTGCATATGTGCTAGAGATTCTTCCCCTATTATAAATGGAAAAGTAAAGCATAATTTATTTTAAATCGGGTTTGTTAAGTTTCCTACAGGGGAAAGCCCCCATAATTAATTACATCCTAAGGGATGGGATCCCTTAGGAAAACTCTCAATTAAGGTAAATAATCTTTGTCTTTGAAGATTTCAATAGGGAAGGACTATCAATCGATTATTTTATATTTGAAGATCAAATGGGATTGATGAAAAGAGGGAGTTATTATCGAACCCAAAATGGGAAATAAGTAGAAGATGTTGACGATGCTAGGAAACCTAGCGAGCATCTCAAACTATCCTATAGTTAGGCTTTACATTTTAGAAATTGATTTAGTTTATTTGACTTGTATTTTCATTAGAATTTTAGGACTTAAGATTCCTTGACACAAGATTAAGGAAATGTTTAAGAGGTGAGGAATTATGCTTATGGCCCGCAAATGGGAAAAGTAATCTCAGAACCTAAATCTAGGGAGCTTCGACGAGGGCCAAAAGCACAACCTAAATCTAAGGTGAAAATGGATAATTGGTTTGCCTCCATAAGAGAGGACAAACCACCGACTTGGACTTATACCGCCTGGGTGCCAACTAACTCCTCCTATGATTTTAAATACATGTAGGCAAGTCTTTATGCTTATGCAAGATAGTTAGTTATTATTTAGAAAGAGACTAAGTCCTTAAACTCTCCCTAAAGAGACTAGATCATGTAAAGGGCATGCTTCAAATGACCTAAATCTAATGCATTTCAAATTTTATTTAAATTTTGGACAAATATTTTGACTCTAATAGGATTTTATGACTAATGCATGAGAAATCGATTATTGGCCAAAATCAGAAGGTAGGAGGTGAGTTTCCACCATGGCCCTAAAAGGTCAAGCTGGGTTCTGACAAAGGTGGAAGCCCTCCAATCAAGAATGAAATAAGATGCATTTGTGCATGATATTATAATGAAATGCTCATCCAGCTAAGGGGTTGCAAATTCTTTTATCTTGATTTTAAACCTAAGCTTTAGGTGAGGTTATGAATTATTTAATTTTATTTTGAGTTGTTGAGTTGGGTAAAAGATTTATTTTTTCTAAAGAGCCTAATCCACATCCAGGCCCTACCTAAAGCAATGAATAAACTAAGAAAAGCATGCCACTTAATGTAAAGCTAAGCAAATCATCAAATAATTTATAAAGCTAATCGCTAAAAGAATAAATGATCATTTATGGTCGGGCACCACCGCACAAACCCAAAAATATTAAATGTGGGTAGCCGAGCTCAACCCTTATACAACCCAGATTACAAATGAATATTACAATTAATCAAAGGAATTCATTGTTATGGGGGTCTTCAAGCTTTATACTTCTTTCTTCTTATCTTCTTTCTTCTTTTCTTCTTTTCTTCTTTGATTCCTCCTTTGGATGGTTGGTGGATGCTCCAAGCCATGGTGCATAAGATAGATCTTATGACCAATGCTCATCCTAATCCCCATAACAAATCATTCCAAAATCCTAAATATATAAATTTTTACATGAAAAGGAAAAGTATGAATCTAACTAACACGCAAAATAAAGGTTAAAATCACACCACATAATCCCAAGCATGTATATTGGACTTATCACCCACACATGGGTGACTAAGTCCACCTGGCCTATGGATTATGCAAAGGGGTATAAGCACCTACAAGTAAGAAGCATTTATATTTTTATTTATAATAGCACCCCTTAAGCACAATCCCCTGTAGAAAAGAATAATTAGACTAAGCACGCCCTACCATTCATTCTATGAGCATACACCCTAATATCTAGCCTAAAACATTCATCATAAAATAAAATATAACATCAAACCATGTACTAACCTAACCTAAGGCTAGAAGTGGTGATTTAGGCTAATGTGTGTGCTTTGAAGGTTTGTGTGGTATGCTTAGCTTAGGACTTTAGGTTCAAGTTTTCTAAGTGTGAAGAACATGTTCAACTTAGAGGAGGGGTTCATTTAAGTTGTTTAAGTGTTTTGGGTTATTTTTATTTCAACCTACAATTAATTACTAAGTTATGAAGAGAGGGAAAGAGAAGAGAACTTCTATTTCTTTCCTTAATCCTTAAGTAATTTCTAAGGTAAGTTCACATTTTAATTTCATTTAGGTGAATTTTTTGATTACATCTTTTAATCAATCCTAAGTTTAGATAAACCCTAAACAAACTTATTCAAAAAGAAAGGTATTTTAAGATTAAATAAAATGAATCAAAATTCACATAACACACATTACTTCATTTCTTTCGCAACATATATGACATGCATATGGATGGACCCTAAGCATATCTATACATGCAAATGAGAGTAGTTAACACACTTTATGATGCATGCTAAATAATCCATTTAAGAAAATTTAGAAGTTGAATATGCATGATTTTTATTAAGTTAAAAAGGTTTTCCTTATCCAAAATTTCACATTCATACATGAAAGTAAGAAAGGCATAAGTGAGTACAATGCCATTGTTAACTAGAGGTGTAAGGTACAAGACCTACTTAGGGCAACTTAAAGCCTCGCAACCTCGGGGTTTTCCAAACTAATATACCACTTTCCTAAAGTACAAACATGCATATAAAAGAAATGAAAGAAGAATATGCAAAAGTTATTTAATTTTGTTTATGCAATTTATTCATGCAAGTAGGTAACCTTTCTTAGATGGTAGCATAGGGATGAATAGGGTATGAGATTACGTAAGTGTTGGGTTCTTTTCAAATGAACCCTACATCTTACCAACTCCTATTCAAAACTAAGCTAACATAAGAAAGAGAGGAAAGGCTATCCTAAACATTACTTTATAATCCAATACATGCAAGCTTATAATTAAAGTATAAGAATAGCATACTTTCAGATTTGATGTTTCATTTATAAGTTTTGAAAATACTTTGCATTTAGTAGTGATAATAGCCACTCATATTTTACTTTAGCCAACACATGCACATTTGACATAAAGTAAACAATTTTTATTTTAGAATTTGAAACATGAACTTATGAATGCATGAATCACATGACATACAACTTAACATGTTGGGAAAGATCTAAAGCAATACAATCATATAAACAAACTCACTTTACTTAAATTCTAAAGACATTCTTAAGGAAAAAAAATTAGAATAAATCAAAGTGAATTTCAAATTGATTTTTGTTTAGTTTGGAGTTTGATTTAATTTTGAAAAGGTGAGATGAGTTTGCTTCTCCTAACCCACTCCCACATGTGTTTTGTATTTTTTTTTTAATTTTTAGATAATTAAATCCATTTTTAAGCATTGCTTAGGTTAAGGTATGAATTAAGTGGCTTAATTAACCCTTACCTACACCACCTTAAAAAAATTAACTAAGTAATTATGAGCCAATGAGATGACATAAAACCCACAAGGTATTTAAATTTGCAATGCACCTAATAATGAAAAGGCCTAATGTAATTACTCACAATTAATTTCCTTAATTAGACTTAGGATATTAAACACAAAACATCTAGCCAAGATTAATTAAGTTAAACTTTTAGAATTTTGAAAATTATTTAAAGGGGTGATTAAGTTAACCCTTAGTGGGATTAAGGAGAGAAAAGTGGTTTAGGGAATAGCTTAGGGGAAATACCCCAAAATTATTCCATAAAATCTCTACTCATTGGATCTAACCTTAATCAAACTCAATCATAGGGTAAATCACTGAATCACACCTTAATTATCCTTAATTACATGAAAGGGATAATTAGGGAATGAAATAGCAATTTTCTCAATTAAGGCCTCAATAAATCTCAAGAAAATTAGGGAGGCAGAGGTCATCCCCTAAAATGAACCCTAGAAATTTGAGATTAATTAATGACCTAATTAGAGGATAATTAACTAATTAAGATTCCCAAAGAAACCCAAATTTAGATAAAAGGGTAATTTAAAATCCATTAAAATCATTTTTAAAATATTCTAGATGAAATTATCTATCCATAGCATTTTTTTTATTTTTTTGATCTTTCTATGAAGAGTTATGAAATTTTAAAGTTCCAAGGATTAATTAGGAATTAATTAGGTAAATAACTAACTCATGATTACCACGAGTGACGCATGGCGGCGCACACGCTTACACGCTGCACGTGGAGCTACCACTCTAAGCTGCCATATCGAAAAAAGTGGATGATGGCGTTTGAGCTTTTGATCTTTGCCGTCCGATCAAAGATCAAACAGCCAGAGATCTCCCCATGATTTATAAAATGGATAACGAGTATATAAACTTGGGAATAATCTTGACAGTCCATCCAAACAGTGCGGATGGACGGCCAGAGATTCATCCTTGCCAAAGCTCAAGAGGAATGAGATCCGTCCACCTTCTGGGCTTTGATTTGAGCTCGATTAAGCTCAAATTAAGCTAAGATTTAGCCCACACCTTCATCATGCAATTACCAATACATCCAACAGCTAAGATCCTATGAAATTAAAGTTTACTTCATAAAGGACCAACATATATGAGAATTAAGCACGAAAAATCACTAACCTTGCTGTAAGTGATCACCGGTGCTCGATTCCCTTAGAGGAGCTTCGTCTGGTTGAACCGAAGCCTTGTTGAAGTTTGGAGCACTTGAGGTTGAGTGTAGAGATTTATGGACAAATTCCTCCTCAATTCCTTTACAGCTTTGATCAAGCTAGGTCTCCCCTTGCCTTTAGAACATCAGAGAAAGCTTAGAAAAACTTGACTTAACCCTCTGATGGAGTGTGCAAGAGTAATTGGATTAATTTGGAGTGAGGAAGAGATTGGCTCTTCAATGGACCTCCCCTATTTTCAAGTGGAGAAAACTGAGAAGATGGAAATTGAATCCCCCTTTAGGAAACTTAGGATCAGTTACAACTGGCTCCTCTAACTCTCTCTCACTCAATCAACCTTGAGTCCATGAAAATATAAGTGAATTAGAGAGAGTATATCTCCCCCTTGAAGGATCAGACGACCAACAATGCCCATGCTATTTTGATCTAATTGAGCCTATGGAGTGAGCTATTTTGGTTGTTTTGAGTGTGCACATGGTCGGTTTGGCCAGAGAAGTGGAATGCTAACTTCCCATGTGTTTGAATTGAGCTTAAGAGGGAATTTGAAATTTTAATTTTGCTCTAAATGGTCGAGTTTGGTCCATGGGTTAAATCGACCCAAACCCATCATTGGGTGCACCACTCATCACTAAGTCCCCTTGAGCTTTTACAAAAGCCTTAAGTGATTGTGAAGAGGGTATGGCCAAAATACCCTTGGGCTAGGACAAAATTTGTTCTATGGCCTAGGAGTAAAATGGTTATTTTGCTATTTTTCACTTTGGGTATGTTTGTTGTTGAGAAAATAGGTTTGGCCAAGTTTCAGGATTTGGAATCCATTTGATGGTTTGGCCCATTGACCCATTTAGGTCAAAATGGGTCAACTTGGTCAAGTTGACCAATTGGTCAAATTGGGTTAAACCAAGGGTATCAAGTCATATGACCATTTAAAAATATTTTGGTGCCTTTGGTTTGGTTCAATTTGGATTAGATTTGGTTTTGGCTCATATGACTTCATTTAGGTCAAATGGGTCAAGTTGACCTATTTGACCCATTTGACCTATTTGGGTAGGTTGGTTCAATTAGTCAATTATGGGATGGTGGTATCTTTTTTTCCAATCAATTTAGGTTAGGTCAATTTTGGCTCAATGACCTTTATATCAAGTCTAGGTCAATCACAGTTGGCAATTAATGAGCTTTGGTCAAGTTCACAAGTGATTTGGAATGTACTTGACCCATTGGTTTCAATCAATTTGGCCTATGATGGATTCTGGCTATGTTAGGTTTCATTTTAGGTTAAGTGTTGACTTGGTTTGATCCAATTTGATTGATTGATCATCCCATGATGATTGTTGATCATGATGAGAGGGATATATTAGTTTGGTTCAATCAGGATCAAAAGTTGGCTCATAAGAGTACTTTAGGTCACTTTGGGTCAAGTGAGCCTAAGTGAGTGAAAACTCAAAGCTTGAAAAGTTGATTGATCTTGTATATAGACTTATGATTGAAATACAAATCCATTTATAAGTGATTTTAAGTCAAATGGGTTTTGATCCATTTAAAAATTTCATATTCAAAGGAAGAATATGAAGGAGTCATGGGTTTGATTTTTGATTTGGGTTTTGATTGAATGATTGAAGTTTGGATTTATATATGAGCTCATGATTGTAGGATTGATTGAACCATGAGAGAAAATTAAGGATTTAGCTTGATTTGGCTAAGTTCAAGATTTTTACTTGAAAGGCTTAGATTAGATTTTAAGTGGATTTGAGTTTGATTTTTAAAATTAGTTTTGATTGTTTGAATTTATATTTTATTTATATATGCGAATATAAATGAGAATATAAATTGATCATGAGAAAATTTCAAGAATTTGAAAGAGTTTAATCATGATTTAAAGTTAAATCCATTAAAGGGAATATAAAGGATTTAAGAGAATTTTTAATTTGAAATTTAATTTTTAGATTGGATTTGATTGATTTATATTTATATTTCATTTATATATGAGAATATAAATGAGAATTAAAATAATTTTTGAGAAAATCATGAATTTGAATAGGTTTGATCGTTTAGTTAAATCCATTAATGAAAATTAAGGATTTAAGAATTTCAAGGGTTTTAAATTTGGAATTTTATTTGAGGGTTTGATTTGATCGAGGTATATTTATATTTCATTTATATATGAGAATATAAATGAGAATATAAATAATTTTTGAGAAAATCCCAAGAGTTTGAATTGATTTGATCAATGTTTAGAGTTGATTTTGGCTAAGTCCTTTAATGGAAAATTAAAGGGATTTAAGAAAATTTTCATGAATTAATTTGGAATTTTAAATTTGATTTGATGGGTTTGAATTTATATTTAATTTATAAATATGAATATAAATGAGAATATAAATAGATCATGAGAAAATCTCAAAGATTTGAATAAGTTTGAATCACAATTTTGGCTAAGTCATTAAGAAAGGGTTAAGGACTTAGGAATTTTTGATGGAATTTGGCCATGGATTTCAATCATGGGTTTCAATTATGGAATTGAATTATGGAATTGATTTGAGTTTGAGAAAATCAAATAGAATTGATTTGGAGTTTGACTTTAAAGAAGGAAAGTGAGGAAAAGTTTAAACTAAAGGGTAGGAGATTTTGCTAACACCCCTAAGGCATAACCTATTCTTTATGGCTAACTCTTCTAAGTCTTCTAGGGCTAGGTGAGAGTGTCCACCTAATCACTAGATGTGTATTAATACTAAGGAACTCTTAAAGTCTAAGAGAAGTCCTATGCCTAAGATGGAGGTGTTGAGAGCTAAAAAAATGAGGTCAACAAAGGCCGCCAATCATGGATTGATAGGAACACCAATGTATTGGTGTGACCAAATGATCAATAACACCAAAGATCACAAGCTCAATAAATCTAACCCAAGGAAAAGAAAGAATCTAGAAATATAGTGCAATGTGGCTCTACTTATGTCCAAGACATAAGAGAGAGGGAAGAATCCACTAAGGGATAGAGTGTGAACCTTTCACAAGGGAAGCTGGTTCAAGTCATCTACAAGGAGATGAAAGGTTGGATTTGATTTGAATCTCTAGGGGAGAGGGTTGAGTTTGTTTAAAAATTTTGTTAGGTTTGAATTTTTTTAGATGAATTTATTGATGGGATGGCTGAATGAGAAGAGCCATGGAGGCTAAGACTAACCTATTTATCAATCCAAAGGGGTAGTCTACTAACACATAGTAGACTAACCAACCAAAGGGATGCCTTTCATATGTGTAAGAAGAAAGCGTAGTAGACTTACATCCTCCAAAGTAGACCTAGTAATATATTGGCAAGGAAACATATTGAACCCAACCTAGGGCCGACTATTAAGTGAATGCCACTGGGGGACTTAGATCAACTCAAGGATAGTCAAGGATTAATTTCATTTTTTTAGTTTTGTTTATTTTAATTATGATGGATCCCATAGATTTGTGATGAACTGCACTAAGTAGGGGCCATGCAACCTAGATTTACCAATTCAAAGGGAGTACCAAAGTAGACTATCCAACCAAGGAGAAATGCCTTTTGGTACACAATGGTCAAGTCCTAAGAAGAAAGCATGGGGACTCATATCTTCTAGAAACAAGGAAACACTAGGGTGATCTGTTATTTTGGACAATAAATCAAACCCGACCTAAGGTCGACTATTGAGTGAATGCCATTGGGGGACTTAGATGAACTCAAGAATAGTCAAGATTGATTTCATTTTTAGTTTTATTTATTTTGATAGATTCTGTTGGTTTATGATGGATCACACTGAGAAGGAGCTTATAGAAGCCTAGACCTATCTCAGATTTATTGAACCAAAGGGAGTAGCTTCCTAGATGGGAGAACTATCCAACCAAAGGAGCCTTTCGCTACAATGATCAATTGAAGGGAAGAAATGGGACTCACATCTTCCACTAAAAAAGACCACCGGGTGATCGCTTGTTTTGGGAACAAATAACTCAACCTAGGTTGCTTATGCAATCATGCTAGAAAGAATGTGTCATAATCTTACATCTTTCAAAGTGAATGACCGGTAACCGCTGGAAAAGATTGAACTAACTTAAGGGTGACTATGGAGTGAGTACCGACCCAAGGAATTATCTCAACTCGTGTAGTCAATTCTAATAGTGTTACAGCCTAAAGATAGGATGCGCTTGAAAAGGGGCCCTTTAGGGGATTGAATTTCTAATCCACAAGCGAATTAATTAATTTATTTATTTAGTTTATTTTATCATGGACCCTATTTGTGAGGGATCAAGAGAAGGAGCTTATATCCTAGACCTATCTCCATCAAACCATGGGAGAATCGGCATCTACAATAGATTCTCCAACCACAAGGGTGGCTACTTGGAAGGGGGACTGTCTAATCCAAAAATAACTTGGGTAGTGTCTAAATGGGGTCACAAAGGACGTGATCTAAATAGAATGCCTGCAGAGAGAGGGGCCACTAAAGGCTTAACCCAAAACCCTGGAGAAGATGACATGGCTAATCATATATCAAATAGGTATTTGGTGGCCAACTCAAGGAGAGCCTGGGGACTAACATCTGCTAAGAGTGGTGTATCCATTGGGTGAGTTATCACAAGATAGTGAACATCAACAACCTAAGGTGCCATCAAATAATCATCCTAAGAAGAAAGCTCGGGACTCACATCCTCTATAGAAAATTGATTCCGGATAGTTCATCTTCACTTGATAGGTTCTATCCGACCTAGGGTGACTACTGAGTCAATGCCACTGGGGGACTTACATCAACTCATATGTAGTCAATTGGAAAGGAGCCTCTAGGGGACCTATCCTAAACCTTGGATATACTCGACCTAGTTAGATCATGATGATTAATTCAAGAAGAAAGCTTGGGGACTCACATATTCCAAAAATAAAATCAACATGAGGTAGCTTACTGGCTCGACAATGAAGTCTACCATACTAATAAGGCGCTCATTAGTTTGTAATGATCAAGTTAGGAAGAAAGCGTGAGGACTAACATCTTCCAAACTAGTGACCCCTAAGGTGACATAATAATAAGGTAGCATGTAGACCTGACCTAGAACAGTTAATGAATGAGTGCTACAAGGGGCTTGCTCCCACATCAAAGTAGCCCAGACAAAAGATATGTGTTTATTTTTGTGCTTGTGTTAAAGGGAATAAGATGCCTCTTAGGTTCTTTTACACCTACCTTAAACACGTTGAAGAGTTTTGATGAACCGATGCCACGGGTGGAAAACAGGAATTCCCACTAAGAAAGGATGCTGCTTGGGTTCTCTCACGCTTAACGTAGTTATGCTGATTGAAATAGATTGCCTCTTGGGTTCTCTCACACCTATTTTACAAGCATCAGGAAAAGTGTTTTTATTGTGAAAGAGGGATATGATGCTGTTCGGGGACTCTTACACCTGTCATGGCGAATTCACAAGATAAATAAACAATGCTTTGAAAGAAGAGAAGATTCTGATGAAATGGAATTAAATTTTTGTTCTTTTGTTAGAATTGTTTTTAAACATGATTTTTATTGGTAATATTTCTTCAAATAGAGCCCATTAATAGGAAGCATCGTGTTCCCCTTTACAATCAATTCGATAAGATCCTCCTTGGTAGGCCTTCTACAAAGGGGCCTTCCCAAGTGGGTTCAAACTTGCCTCCCATCTTTCGATGGGCAATAATTGGTCTCCTTAAGACTAACATAAGTTCTCCTACTCAAAAAGACCTAGGGCGGACCAACTTATTGTGAGCATGAATCATTTTGGCCTTGTACAACTCGAGATTTTGGCCCTCCCGTAGGAGACTCTCCTCCAAACCTTCGAGCTCTTCTAATCAAAATTTTGCATTCTTCTTTGTAGTGATCTTGATACCCAATGCTATCCTCAGTGATGGGAGTTGAACTTCTAAATATAGAATGACTGTGGACCCATACACTAAGGAAAATGGGCTAGTTGAGTTTAGTGTGGTGCAGGCGGCTTCAAACCAACTACTCATTCTACCATCGCTTGTGTCATCAAGAGTCTTCTTTAGTATTTGATGAGAGTTTTATTGAATGCTTTTGCTAAGCCATTTTCTGGGGTAGATGGTGGAGTATCTCCAATCTATGTCTCGCTAAGTCGATCTTGCTTTTAAATGCGCACATTATTGAATAGAATTTGTCAAGGAAACTTGAACCTATATATGATATGGTTCCTAAAAAATTGAAGCACATGTTGAGCTGTGACCTCTCTGAATGGGATTGCCTCCGCCCACTTGGAAAATAATTGGCAGCAGCTAAGATGAACCGATGACCCTTAGAAGAAGGAGGATCGATCGGACCCACAATGTCGGTATCCCAACACTCAAATGGCCATGAGGCCAATGTAGGGTGTAGAATGTTGTGGTTGATGTAGACCATATTGTACTGACATCGATGGCATCTCCTAGCTACATCATGCAATCACATGAAAGGCCGTAGTATCCTAGTCTTGATCGCCTTCATCTTCGACTAGATTGATGTGCTCAAGACCCGAATGTACCTCGCATAATACCATGGGCTTCATGTTTATCTAAACAACTCAACCACATTTGGTCAAAGGACCATCGGTACAGGGTGCCATTAGCGAGAGCATAGAAGAGAGCTCTCTTTTTCACCATGGGCTTGTGACTTTTCTTGAGGTAGTTTGCCAGTGTTCAAATAGTCTATGAACGATTGCATCTAATCTAGCTCTTTATCTTTATAGGAAATGACAACCTCCCCTTCAAGAGAAAGTCTCTCAATGAGTTCAGTATTAATAAGGGATAAGAATTGTCTATTTTGGACCCTTATTGGAATGGACTCATCTTTCGGACATGCCAATTCTTTGGCATGTTTGGCCAAAGCATCTGCTATTTCTCTACGGGAACCTTGTTGATGGTGACTTGATTTGGGCCTACTTCATGGTATACCGTGGTAATGATAAGCTTGGGTTTGAGAACCATATGACCACAATTGATGACCAACTAAGAATCCCCAAAGATGTTGATGCTCTTGACACTGATTGTGATGGCTAACTTTAGACCGATAATCAAAGCCTCATACTCAGCTTCATTATTGGTGTAGGGGTTGGAAAGATAGTATGAGAATCTCATCACATTGTGGTCTGGAGTTAGGAGAACTATTCTACCCCCGCCTTTCCTGGAAGAGTAGATCGTGGTGCTTCCCCTTTATGAAAAGAAGTTACACCATCAAAATACATCTCCCATCAGTGGTTGTCAATCTCCCCTAAGTTCATAATTTGTTCATCGGGGAGATCATCACTAAGTGGAGAATCAAAGAAGTGGGTGCTAAGAAATCTAAGTGCTTATTCCTTTACTGAGGAATGTATCAAACTGAGAGGATCATGGACCAGCCAAATCCTGGATAGCATTCTCCATGTCATGAGGCACTCCAAAGGGAATGAGATCAAGTTCACCTTATGAGAAAGCATATAGTGTCATAGCTTTTGGGAAGCAAAGATCAAAGCTAGGAAATGTTTCAATAGGTGGATATTCACTGAAGAATCAAATAATGAGGTAGAGAGCACTCTCCTTCTCCATTGGCTTGGGCCAATAGAGCACCGAGAGTCATCCAATGCAAGGTGTAGAGATGAGTACCGATGAGAGGTTGCTAGAACTTTCTTCACCAACACTTGATATCTTCAAAGGCATGATGACACTTATCATCCCACTTGAACTTGGCATCCTTTTTGACAAGTGCTGAGAATGGCTTGCATCTCCCCGATAGGTTGGAAATAAAGCATCTTTGATACGCCATCCCAGAAAGATCCGAGTTGAGTTAAACTCTAGAGGTGGCATTTCTAAGATAGCTTTAATCTTTTTTGGATCTATTTCTATTCCCCGATGTCGACAACAAACCCAAGGAATTTCCCTGAAGCTACTCTGAATGCACACTTCAGGGGATTCATTTTAAGGTTATATTATCTTAATTGTTCAAAAACTATTCTCAAGTCAAAGAGATGGTCTTCCTTTTTGCTGCTCTTGACTACTAAATTATCAACATAACACTCAACTTGATGATGGATGAGTTCATGAAGATCGAGTCATGGCCATTATTGTAGCACCATCATTTTAAGGTCGAAAGGCATGACCCTAATAAAAAAGATTCGATCGGGGTTCAAAAGAAGTGTTTCTTTCATCTTTAAGAGACATCTTGATTTAGTTATTGCCAGATGACCCATCCATGAAAGAGAGAACTACATGAGATGAGGCAAAGTCCACCATTAATTCTAGTATAGGAAGAAGAAACTCATCCTTAAGACATGCCTTGTTTAAATCTCTGAAATTGATGCACATGTGAATTTGGCCGTTCTTCTTCTAAATTGGTACGACACTAGCTAACTAGGTAGTATATTTTTCTTTCCTGATGAAACCAACATCGATCAATTTCTTGACTTCAGAAATGACCTGTTGTTCAATTTCTAATCGCATGCGTCTAGGAGCTTGCTTGATAGAGTTAGCACTAGGATTTATTGCTAGCTTGTGGACTGCAACATCAGAAGATAATCTAGGCATTTCTTCATAACTCTATGCAAAGAAGTCCTTAAACTCAGTCAATAGCCTAACTAAGTCATTGGTTTCTTCTTCATTCAACGAACTAATGTACGTCGGGCGTGAATTTTCTTCTATCCTGAGGTTAATTTCTTTAAGCTTATCAATTATTAAATGAATCTGCTCTTCAAATTCAGGATGTGCATCTTTGATTTGGAGATCATCTGAGGTTTCTAAACACACATTCTCATAAGAGTTGGTATTATGTGAGGAGAATCTATCAGACTCTAAATGATTGGTGACCATTAAGTAGTAATTGTCATCATTGATTGGACCCACTGTAGCGAATCCTAGTTTTGTTCTTGATTGTGCTTCCCTGCTTGAATTATTCCACATCTCAAAATACTCTGACCTATGCTTGGACCATGTATGAGGAAACAAACCTTTCTGTATAAGATTATGAACACAAGACAAGTAAAAGTCAAATGGTAATTCCATTAATTTTTTCTATGAATTCTCCTCAAGTTGTACATCATCTTTAGAACTTGAGGAGGATGATCCTAAAAAGAATCTATTCATCTTCATATCACTGGAAGACTTAGGGGCTTCCTTAACTACCAAACCTTCAACTTTTTTAGGTGAAAGTGAGGTTAGAGCTAAGGTTCCCAACTGCTGCCTAATAGTTTTACATGCATCTGATTCAAATACTTTATTTTGTCTGAAGGCCCAATCTTCATCGCTGTTTGGCTCAAGTGTCACCTCCAATGAAACCTGCTGAGAGGGGTTGGCTGGTATGATAATCACATTAGACTCATCCTCTGAACTGGATTCCAAGTCTATGTGAATAGTTGGGGTACTCCTATGAACTAGAACATAACCCCTATTGGCCAACCTAGGGGGTCTTCCACCCTGAACTCTTTTTGCTCTACCGCTGTGAGGTTGAGTCATCCTACCCACATGTCCATATGAAGGAATGAACCTGGGTGGAATGTGATACGCAAATCTATTTCTTCTTCAATTCCCCTTTCTTGTTCACTTGGATTTTTATTTTTATTTTTTTTTTCTTTTGTTGTTTCTTTTTCTTCATTTTCTTTTGCATATTATTTTTCTTCATTTTATTTTTCTTTTGAATTTGAATTTTGTCCAAGTTCATGAGGAAGGGTGTTTTTAGGAAGATAATTGGTCGTATCCTCATACATCTCAACCTCTCTAACTAAAAATGGCTTTTCATCTCCTTTGACAGATTCAATCCCATCCTTCAACTTGATGCACCATGGAGGGGAGGATGGAATTATCTTATTATGATGTATCCAGGGCCAACCAAGCAAAGCGGTGAATGAAGTATTTGAATCAATGATGTAAAACTTGGCTTCAACCTTCCAGTCACCTATCCCTATTGGTAACACTATGGAACCTAAAGCCCGTTCACCTTGTTCATTGAATCCTCTCAACATCTTTCGATCCCCTCAAAGTGTGGAGATGTTGATCCTCAAATAGGCAAGGGTCTTTAGACTCATAATGTTCACCAATACACCTGGATTGATGAGAGCTCTGGCAAGTTTGAATCTGCCCATGTCTACTATAATGTAGAGAGGATGATTGTGCTCCATGCCCCCCAGAAGTAGGTCTTCATCTATGTAAGTGATTCCCTGAGCTTCTTTGGAATAATGTGCTTCCTCACCAATAGCGGTTAGCTGAGCTAAGCATATCTAAGAATCAAGGAGAGCCTTGATTAATGATTCTCTCATCTCTTTGGATAAGATAAGGGCATCATATATGCTGAGCTTAGATGTCAAATTTCTTAGATGAGAGAGAACATTATAATCCACCTTGGGCTTATCCTCCACAAGCATATCTAACGATGGATCATCCTGTGTAGGGGCTTCTCAATCTTCTGAACTAATGACTTGTTTCCCTCTATCTTGAGGTGCTGCCTAGAGGTACCTTGCCACTACTGATCTCTACGCACATCGCTCACCATAGCTTCTCCTATGGGACCCTAGAAATTGGATGATTCCAAGTCTATCTCATGAGGTGAACCCATAGCATTCAGAGTAGGAAAATCTAACTCTAAATCAGAAAGAGAAAGATCAAAATTTTTATAGTTGTTGTTTAGGCTTGAAGAGTTACTAGGAATAGATTCAGACAACCCATCAGAAGTGACACAGATGTATTTCAAGCTAGCTTTATTCTTCAATTTCTTGGATTTGATAGGAGGTACAAAGTATAAATCAAGTAAAGTAAGAGGGGTGAGGGATTTGATGCCCTCATCCACCGATACAAGATGTCTACTAGAAGAAGAACTAGTCAAGTAAGTACTGTGTAGCTACAATTATAGCTTGGAGGCTTGACTTGGTTGATGGTTATGCAACTGGGCTCCTGCTGTTGAGCTCCCCCTTTTCTTGAGTTGGCTCTGGCAACTTGCAAACCTTCCTTGATGTTGGAGGTTTGAGCTGACTCAAGCATCTGCAAGGAAAGTTTCTTGATCTTCTGAACAATCTTTTTAAAGGTTTTGGATAAGGATATATCCCAACCTTTTTTGGTTTTAGGAGGATCAAAAGTATCCCCAAGGATTACTCTAATGAAACTAGATGGTTATTCCACAAGATATTCCTTTGGGATAACTACAACACCAGTCTTGAAGCTATGTTCAAGCCAAGCTGTAAAGGTGAAGTAATCCTCCAAAGCATGACCTAGCATATGGTGGTAGGGGCAAAAGTTAGGATCATGGATTTTGCCCACTTCCTCCAGTATCCTAAGTTTTGGTAGGTGAAAATTAGACTTCTTTAAGAGATTCTTAATGATCTTCCTGATCACCTCCCTTTTAAATGAATAAGGCTTGTTGAGTATATTCAAAAGAGTAGGTGGACCATAGCACCGGCTGTATGAGTACCGCTGATGATGATGTTGAGGAGGGAGAGGCCATGGAGGCCGCGGTGGTGGCCGTGGCTCTGGTGGTAGAGGAGGAATCAAGGCTCTGAGGTCGTGGTCTCTCTGATCTCTAGGTTGCTTCCCTGTCTACCACTATCCTCTTCTTCTCTTAGACCTTGACTTTGATTGGGCAATGTCTTGAAAAGGCAAACTATTTTGGCCTTGTAGCTACCTTGTTAATTAACTTTAAAAGTTTTGAAGCCCTTAAGCATGAAGGCGATCGGGCCATGGATATTCTTTAGAAGAATTTCAATGGCATGCTGTTCAGACAACTGCAGATAGCATTTCATACTCAGGTTATGTCATCAGAGAATGTTATCAACAAGGGACTCACCTGAGTGTTGTTGTGTTACAATGAGATTGCCAACAATAACCCTTTGCTGAGCTCTAGCAAATCTTTTGATAAAGAGTTACTTCAACTCAACAAAAGTCTTTACTAAACTATCAGGAAGTTCAACATATCAATCAAAAGCTATCCCTACTAGGCTACTGACGAAAAGATAGAAAAGTAAAGTGTCACTGCCTCTAGAGTTGCAATAACTAGCTCTGAAATGGGCGATGTGCTGCCTTGGGTTTCCACTACCATCAAAACTCTTGAAGGAAGGTGGCACAAAACCCTTGGGATATTGGATTGCATCAAATTCCTCTGGGTAGGGTCTACCATTTGGAATTGATGATCCTCCTCGGGCTTGAGCCAATGCTTCCTTCATCTGTAACTCAACCGTGGACTTAATATCTATCTCCTGTATGGAGGTACTTTACACTACCTTCTTATACATGCTGGTGCTACCTTTCTCTAATGGAAGTAAAGTCTTGGCTGGGTCCAAGACATGCACCAACTCTGGCTGACTTATTTAACTTGTAGTAGGATAAATTGTCAGCTTATTTTTGAAGTACAGACTAACAAGTCCTCAAGTTGCCTCCATCCCATCTTTGTTCATCTTTTGTTTTAATTGATAGAGGTGTTGCTGATTGTGTTCCCGCCAACCTCATCACCTTCCATAGCTGCTACTCTCAGGAGGATCCTGGTATCTACCATGCAAATCCCTGCTGAGTCTCCCAACAATCATCTTCATTGGGATCAAAGTTGATCTTCTCCTCATTAGACCAATCATATCATAGGATCTCCTTCTTTTTTATAAAATAGTGAGCTACTATGTCATCTAAAGAATGATATGTCAGGATTGGCACAAATGCTTTCGGTTGATCGATGGTGGGATCCACATCATGTATTGTGAGGCACCGGACCTCCCCTACTGTTGGAGAATCAACCTTATGAGGGATGTACTCACTAGAAGATATACACTCACACTTTCTATATGGGTGACACCCTAGAGGTTCTATGATCATGGGTGAAACTAGTTGCAACCCTTCCTAGAACAGTAACTATCTCCAAATCTGTGGTGATGGTGAAGGGATGACCACTATGCTGTGGTCACCATTCCTTTGCATCATAATCGCAAGGGAAAGGAGAGCTCACTGCCATAGGCGGTAGATGGGATGGGATCCTCATAGTGGATCACCAATGAGGTCCTTTTCTCCTGATGTGGCTTTCATGGCCTTTGTGTAGAGATGCTGATACATGAACATCACGTGGATGGGAGTAGAGCTGGTGTGGAGACATCACCAACTTTTTCGAATAGCTCCTCCGTGATGTAGTCCCCATAAGTAAATATTTGTCTGCAGGATCGCGGTAGCAATCGATCGTGAAAATAGTGACAGAGGCCACCACCGCCGACCAAACCTGCCTCCCATAGTGATATGAGCTATGTATGGGCCTCCCCGCCCTCTCTCCTCCATAGAGATGTTTCCCATGCCGGGGATAATAGATCTCAAGTCAAATTGAGCCCCACTCAACGCCCTTAAGCTCCAACCCTGTAGAACCAATGAGGCCATATGACCTCCTACTCACTAACTGTGGGATAAAATCAAACCGGAGGTGAAGTAGGATCCTCTAGCATCCTCTATGTAGACCTGAGAGGATGGAATAACCTGGGTGGAAATCAAAGTGGGAAACTCCTCCACAAGACATGTAGTCCATCTCCCCTGCGATGTATGGTACCATTTAATCATGTAATTTTTGTTGCTCCTCTAAGTCTTGGTGGGGCGGGTGGAGTAAGAGTTAGACCCAACCTCAAAAGCAGGAGAGCCTATCCTTGGGATCAGGGGAGCCTTGCCCTTGGAAGGTGCTAATGAGTGGGTGCTATCCCTTACTAGGGTAGCATGAGAAATAACCAGGAGCATTGGCACATCACTGCACTAGTACATGTCGACACTAGAACTACCACCCTTCACCGAGGGAATGTCGAGTCCAAGGCATATCAATGAATGACCTACCCACTGGTCCTATCGATAGGTGAGGGAATGCCCTCACAGTAATCCCTCAAAACCTCATCTGAAATGAATGAGGTGGGCATAATCATAATGGGGAAGGTTGGCCTGATCTACGGCCAAGTCCATCGTGTGGGGAAAGGTGAAAACATATTTATGTGTAGCCATCTCTATCAACTAAAACTAAAATTGAACTGTAACTAAAAACTATTGCTGAATGAGAGTTTGCAATGTTGAAAATAAACTTGGATCAGATTCCTGTTGACTTTGAATTTAGAATTTAGAATTTGAACTCATACTCAACATTTTGAAAATGTTAAGTTGAGTTCAAATGATTTAGAATAGACTTCAAGATTTGATTGGAAAGAGGAATTGTTTGGATATATAATCCATTTTCAACAAATTTGGATATGTTGAAAAATGGATTCAAATTTGAAGGGATGCTTCCATAAGTTCATATTTGAATTTTCATTTTGATTTTGATTTTGAAGACCCTTTACTTAACAATTTTAGGTATGTTAAAGTAAAGGGTCAATTTGTTTTTTTTTTTGTTTATTTGTTTTGGATTTGAGATTTTTTTTTAAATTTACTCACTTAGCAAATTTGGGTATGTTAAGTGAGATGTTTGAAAACAATTCTTCTTTTTGTTTCTTTCTTTGCTTTGTTTTGTGAATAAATTTGTGATTTTGAAAAGAGAAATGAAATTTCCCATTTAGCAAATTTGGGTATGCTAAATGAGGAAATCCAAGTGTGTGTTGTTTTTGGAAATTTTTGAAAATGGGATTCTTAGCAAATTTAAGTATGCTAAGAAAATCCTAATGTGTTTCTTTTGATTTTAATTTGATTTTGAAAAGTAAGATCCTTAGCAAATTTAAGTATGCTAAAGGAATCCTAATGTGTTTCTTTTTTATTTTGAATTTGATTTTTGGTTGAAAGTGGAGACTAGACTTTAGCAAATTTGGTATGCTAGAATGAAGTCCAAATGTGTTTCATTTTTTTTTTTTGGTGAAATGGAAATTTCACTTTAGCAAATTTGAGTATGCTAAATGAAATTCCAGAAGATGTGTTTGAAATTTTTGTGTTTTGGTTTTATTTTGAAAATGGATACTTCACTTTAGCAAATATGGTATGCTAAAGAATGAAGTTCCAAAAGTGTTTGAAAATTTTGGAAATGAATTTCACTTAGCAAATTTGAGTGTGCTAAATGAAATTCCAAAAAGTGTGTTTCAAATTTTTGTTTTTGGAAAAGGGAGACTTCATTTTATCAAATGAGATATGCTAGAATGAAGTTCCAAATATGTTTTGAAAAATTTTGTTCTTTTTGATTTTTTAAAAAGGGAGATTTCCACTTAACAAATTTGGGTATGTAAGATGAATTTCAATTATGTTTTATTTTCCAAAGATGTATATTTTGTGTGTGATCATTGTTTTTTGAAAGAGGAAATCCCAACTTAATCATATATGGAATATGTTAAGTGGCATTTCAAAATAATGTTACTTTATTTTGAAATGAAATTTCCATTCAATAAATTTGGGTATATTGAATGGAGATATTCATATGTGCTTTTTGAAAATTTATTTTTGATTTTGTTTGAAAATGAAACCTCCATCCAATAACCGTGGGTATAGTGGATGGAGAGGTTCCATACGTGCTTTTTTGAAAATATGAAAGTTCCAACCTAACATATGTGAAATGTGTTAAGTAGAATTTCAAAACTGTGATTTTACTTGCAGATGTAATATCCATTCAACACATTTGGATGTATTGAATGGAAAGGCCCATCTTTAAATTTTATGCTTTTGAAAATATGATTGTTGGAATTTTATTTTTGAAAATGAGGCCTTCACCAAAAATAAATTAGGTGGAGAAACTCATTTGTGCTTTTTTTAGAAAGTTTGATTGTTAGAATTTTATTTTTGTAAAGATGATCTTACATATAACAACCATAAAGATTGTTAGATGAAGGTGATTTAGGAAAATTTTTGTGCAAAATATTTTATTTTGTGCATTTTTGAAAGAGTACTTTTTTTGAAAAGTAAGATTTTCATGAAAGATTTGTTTTGTCTTTATTATTTTAGAATGAACCTTTCCTTACCATAAAAATGGTAAGGAGGAAGTCTTTAATTAATTTTTTTTATTAGAGTTTTATTTTCACCCATTGGTGAACCCAACGGGGGTTTTAAGACTAACACGGGGTGAGGTCCTAAAACCTAAAGATGTTGGCTAGCTTAACTTAAGGTTGAAATAAGCTAAGTGCTAATGGAAAGAAAGATAGTCTTGGATTCATACAGATGTACAAACTCACTATCGATACTTGGAGACAACGATCATTTACTAAAGATAGAGAGAGGAACCGTCCCCAGCGGAGTCAGCAGAAAAATCTGTGGTGGAATTTATATAGAATTTCTAAAGAAATGTATACTTCCATCTTCAATCTATGTGGAATAAAATGAAGAAAAAAATATACTTTCTTTTTTATGCATTTTGACACCACATAAATCTACAAATGTTCTTATTGAGGGTGATCGAGTACGACATTAAGGAGAGGTGAACTATCTCAAAAGATAGAAGTCATCACCCTATAATGGACCTAATCACGTCAACAATGACTCCTAAGGAAAAGTAAAGTAGGGTTTATTTTAAGTTGGGTTCGTTAAGGTCCCTACAGGGGCAAGCCCTCAAAATTAATTACATCCTAAGGAATGAGATTTCTTAGGAATACTCTCGATTAAGGTAAATGATCATTGTCTCTAAAGATTTTAATAGGTAGGAGTATCAATCAATTAGTTTATTTAGGAAGATCAAATGAGATTGATCAAAGAGAGGGAGTTATTATTGAAGCCAAAGGAAGATAAGTAGGAGATGCTCACAATGCTAGGAAACCTAACGAGCACCTTAAACTATCCTATGGTTGGGCTTTATATTTTTGAAATTGAATTATTCATTTGAGTTGAATTTTTATTAGAAGTTTAGGACTTATGATTCCATAATACAAGGTTATGGAAATTCCTAAGAGGTGAGGATTTATGCTTATGGCATATACCTAAATTTAAGGTGAAGATGAGTATTTGGTTTGCCTCCATAAGAGAGGACAAACCACCCGACCGTTTGGACTTACAACTGCCTAGGGGTGGCCGCCAACTAACTCCTCCTATGATTTTAAATTAATGTAGGCAAGTCATATGCTTTATGCAAGATAGTAGGGTTATTATTTATTTAGAAAGAGATTAAGTCTTTAAACTCACTCCCTAAGAGACTAGATCATGTAAGGGCATGAAAAATGACTTAGATCTAATGCAAAATATATTACATGTTATTTTCATTTTTGTGCAATCATTTGACTTAGGCTTATAGGATTCATATGTCTAATGCATAAGAAGTAAGATTATTGGCTAAAATTAGTGAGAAGGGAGGAGGTGTGTTTCCACTATGCCTCTCAAAGGTCAAGCCAAATTTCTCTGGCAAAGGAGGAAGCCCTCTAATCAAGAGTGTAACAATATGCTTTTATGCATAATGTTATAAAAGAAATACTCATCCAGTTAAGGGGTTGCTAATTCTTTTATCTTGATTTTAACTTAGGATTTAAATGAGCTTATGAGTTATTTAATTTGGTAGAAAATTTATTTTTCTCTAAGAGCCTAATCATCATCTAGACCATACATCAAGCAAAGAAGGAACTAGGAAACATGCCATCTTAATGCACAAGCTAAATAAAACATCAAACATTTTATAAAGTATATATAAAAGAATAAATGGCCATTTGTGGTTGGGCACCATAGCACAAACCCAAAACAAATTAAAGAGCTCTACCCTTATACAACCCAGATTACAAATGAATTAATTTATAATCAAGTAAGGAAATTCATGTTATGGGGGTCTTCATTTCTTCTTTCTTCTTTTGGTTCCTTCTTTTGGATGGTTGGAAGGTGGTTGCTCCAAAGGCTTCACATGGTACATAAGATGTAATCTTATGACCAATGCTCATCCTAATTCCCCATAACATTTATTCCAAAATCCTAATTATAAAAATTATATGAAAAGAAAAAGTAAATCTAACTAACACCTGTAAAACAGAGATTAGCTAAACAAACCATATAAATCCCAAGCATGTATATTGGACTTAGCACCCCACACATGGGTAACCAAGTCCACATGGCCTATTAGATTATGCTTAGGGGTATAAGCACCTGCACAACAAAAGTATTTATATTTATATTATAGCTCCCCTTAAGCACAATCCCTTGCATAAAATAATGATTAGACTAAATCATCCTACCATTCATTGTACGTACATTCACCCTAACATCCAGACTAGAAATAATACATCAAAAAATAAAAGCAAACATCAAGCCATGCACCGTCCTAACCTAAATCTAGAAGTGGTGACTTAACCTAATGTGTGTGCTTTAGAAAGGTTTGTGTGGTATGCTTAGCTATGGCTTTAAGGTTTAGATTTTTTAAGTGTGAAGATGTTCAACTTAGAGGGTGGTTTCATTTAAGTGTTTACTTGATTTGGGTTGATTTTATTTGGTGATTTATTTTGGTTCAAATGAATCTTACAATTAATTACTAAGTTTTAAAGATAGGGAAAAGAGAAGAGAACTTCTCTTTCCTTTCCTACCCTAAGTAATTTCTAAAGAGGGTTCAAATTTGATTTTGTTTAGTGAATGTTTTATTATTTGTTTTAATTAATCCTAAGTTTTGATTTTCCCTAAACTAACCTATTCAAAAAGAAAGGTATTTTAAGATTAAGTAAAGTGAACTAATATCACATAACACACATCACTTTATTTCTTTCCCAACATGTATAACATGCATATGAATGCATCCTAAGCATATCTTATACATACAAATCAAAATATTTAACACACTTTATAATGAATGCTAAGAGTTGTTACTTAAGAAAATTTGAATGCTTTATGATGCATGATTTTCATTAAGTAGAAAAGAGGCTTTCTTATCCACTTTTCACATGCACACAGTGAAAGACATAAGTGAGTACGACGCCATTGTTAGCACCAGGGCTGTAAGGTACAAGACCTACTTAGGACTACTTCAAGCCACGCAACCCCAAGATTATCCAGACTAATATACCACTTTTCTTAAATACAAACACATGTATAAAAGAAATGAATGGAAAAAGAAAGATGCAAAAAGTTTGTGTTGGTTGACTTATTTTGTTTATACAATTTATATGTACAAGTGTGGATATCCTTCTTGGGTGACAGCATAAGAATGAATAGGAAAGGAATTAGGCAAGTGTTGTGTTCTTTTCAAATGAACTATACACTTTGCCAAATCCTATTCAAAAGTATGCTAAAAGAAAAGAGAAGGAAAGCCACATTATACACATCTTCATATTTATATTCACATGCAAGCTTATAAATGACTATAAGTAGCATAGTTTTAATTTTAAGTGTTTTATTTATAGATAAAAAAAAAGTTTTGGATTTAGTAGTGATAATAGCCATTCATATTTTTTACTTTAGCCAAAACATGCAATTTGACATAAAGAAAATATTTCATTTTTAATTTGATTTTTAAAAAAAATGAATGCATGAAACTCATATGACATACACATTTAGCATGTTAGGAAAGAACTAAAGTGATGAAAGTATGTAAACACATTCACTCTAATTTATTCCTAAAGACAATCTTATGAAATAAGAAAGCTTAAAGAAATCAAGTTGTTTTTAAAGGAGATTTTATTTTGTTTTGAGTTTGATCCAATTTGAGAAATGTAAGGTGAGTTTGCTATTCCTAGATCATTCCCACATATGTTTATTATTTTAGTTTAATTTTTAGGTGATTAAATCAATTTTATGCTTTGGTTAGGTTAAGGTATGCATTAAGTGTGTTAATTACCCCTTACCTATACCACCTTAGCATACTTAATCAAATAATTATGAGCTAATGAGATGACATAAAACTACATAAGGACTTTAAATCAGTAATGCACCTAGGAAAGAAAAGGGCCTAATGCAATTGGCTCATGATTAATGATTAATTAAACTAAGGGGTTTAACTTAAGTACTTTCATAACCCCACTCACACATGTGAGTTGGGTTTTGATTTCCTTAATGTACTTAGGTTATTGAACACCTAAGCATCTACCTAAGATAGATTAATTATGTTCTAAAAAGTTTTAGAATGTGATGAAATTAATTAAGGGGGGGGGGGTAATTAGTGAATTAACCTTAATTAAGGTTGGATTAAGGAAGAAAAAGGGGTTTAAGGAACATCTTAAGAAAAGTATCCCAAAATTATTCCCTAAACCTCATATTCACTGAAACAAAACTTAATTGATTCAATCATAAGGTTAAACCACTAATTATACCTTTAATCAAGCTTAATTATATTAAGTGAGTGATTATGGCATGAACTAGCAATTCCTCTAATTAAACCACCAATAAATCCCAAGAAAATTAGGAGAGGTAGGGGTCATCCCACTAATTAAGCATAAGAAGTTTAGGATTAATCAGTAGAGTAATTAGAGGGTAATTAGCAAAATAACATTCCCAATAAAACCTAAATCCAAAGAAAAGCACTATTCAAAATCCATTCAAAGCATTTTTAGAATATTTTATGTTCAATTATCCATATAATGCAATTTATTTCATATTTTTTAATTTCTATAGGCTTATATATGAATTTAGGAAGTTTTCATGGTTAATTAGTGATTTAATAGCCTTAATTAAATGTTTAATCCCATCGTCCCCATGTGGGCCGCTAACATAGCATGCACTTTCCACATGGAGTGACGGTAGTGCTGCATAAGCGGTGGCGCTATGCGCTTTCTCCTTATCTGTCCGATGAAGGATCAGACAACTAAGGTTAAAGCAAGATCTAACGGATTAAAACATGGATCTACGTGTCTTAAATCATGACTGTCCATCCAAAATGTGTGGATGGACAACCCATGTTCTATCCTTGTATTTCTCTATGAAGAATGAACACCATCCATCTTCTACGGGATGATCCGAGCCTGATTGAGCTTGGATTGATCCCAAAACTTATCCACACCATCTAAGGACAAAGGCAAACACATCTAATGGCTAGATTTTTATGGGATTAAACTTTACTTCATAAAGGACCAAACCACATTGAACTTAAGCTCGGTTTAATGGCTAACCTCATCAGAAGTGATCACCAGTGCTCGATTCCCTTGGAGAAGCTTTGTATAGTGGAGATGAAGCCTTATTAAAGTTTGGAGGTCTTGAGATTGGGTGGATCCTTTTATTGGCCAACTCCTCCTTGACTTGCGCTCAGTCTTGATCAAGGTAGCACCTCCCATGCCTTTGGAGCTTGGGAAAAGGCTTGGGCAAGTTCGATTGAGCTCACTGATGGAGCTTGCAAAGGGAATTTGATTGATATTGTGTGTAGGCTAAGTTCAATTTTCAGTGGAGCTCCCCTATTTTCAAGCTATGAAAATCGAGAAGATGGAGTTTGGGAAATGCTTGAGAGAGCATAGGGAGGCTGGGAAATGACTTCACTAGCTTCTTCTTACTTAATCAAATTGGAGAATTTTGAAATGAATTCAAATTAGGGGGAGTATATCTCCCCCTTGAAGGATCGGTTGGTCGTGCCTTCACTTACCATTTTGATCCAATTGATCTTATGCAATGGGTTGTTAGGCTATTTATGGCTTACACATTGGTCATTTTGGCCAGAGAGGGGTAGTGGGAAAGTGACCATGTGTTTAATTGAGTGGAGGAAGGATTTCCATGTGCTCAATTTGAAGGAGGTGATCAGTTTTAGCCTTAGGCTAGGTTGGGCTGACCCAAACCCATTGGGTTGGGTGCACGACATTGGCTAATGTTCACTTGATCCACTAAGAGGATGCCAAGTGGTTATGGAAAGGATTTAACCAAATTCCAAGTGGATTTGGCCAAAATTTACCCTTTTACCTAGGGGTAAAAAGGTCATTTAGCTTAGGTTTCAATTTGAATATGTTTGGTATGTTTGAAAAATGGGTTAGGCCAAGTTTCATTGAATTTGGAATTAGTTTGATGTGATTTGGCTCATGTTGACCCATTTTTGTCAAAATGGGTCAAGTTGACCAATTGGTCAAATTGGGTCAAACTAAGGGTTGGGTCAAGTTCATATGACCATTTGAAATGTTTTGGTGGCTTTGGTTTGATTCAATTTGGTTTTTATTTGGTTTTGGTTCAATGAAATTCATTTAGGTCAAATGGGTCAAGTTGACCAAATTGACCCATTTGACCCATTTGGGTTAGGTCATGGGTTGGTTAATGTTTGGTTTGTCATATGAAATAGATTGATATCTTTATTTCTAATCAATTTTATTTAAGTTTGAATTTGGCTCAATATGACCCTTTAGGTCAAGTTGGGTTCAAGGTTAATTTGGCTAGATTAGGTCTAGTTGGCCAATTGAGGCTTTGGTCAAGTTCAACAATCATTTTGGAATAAACTTGGCCCATTGGTTTCAATCAATTTGGCTTAGATCAAGTTTTGACATATTTTGACCTTTTAGGTTGGGTCAACTTGGGTCAAGTGGCCAATTGGCTAGTTAGGCTCAAATATTGACTTGGTCATGTTCAAACATTAGTCATGAATGAACTTAGATCTTACGTATTGCTCAAAATTTGGCCTATGATGGATTTTTTGCTATGTTGGGTTTCATTTTGGCTAAGTGTTGACTTGGTCAACCCTTAGGTTTGACTTGGTTTGACCCAATATGAGTGATTGATCATCTCATGATGATTGTTGATCATGATGAGAGGTTTAGGTGGGCTTAGTTTAATCCAATTTGGTTAGGATTAAAATTTGGCTCATAAGGGTACTTTTAGGTCACTTTAGGTCAAGTGAGCCTAAGTGGGTCAAATGGCCTGATCAATGCTTGAATCAAGTTTGATTAAACTAACATATGGACTTATAATTGAAATATAAATCTATTTGCAAGTGGTTTGAATTAAAATGGTCTTCGATTCATTTGATAATTTTAGGTTCAAGGGGTGAACATGAGTTTGACTTAAGTTTGATTTTTGAATTGAGTTTTGATTTGGTGATTGAAGTTTGTGTTTATATTTGGATTCATGATTGAAGGATTGATTGAATCATTAAGAAAAATCAAGTGTTTGGCTTGATTTAAAATTGATTTGGCTAAGTTCAAGATTTTGACTTGAAAGGCTTTGGTTGGATTTTGATTGAATTTAAGTTTGATCTTTGGAGTTGGTTTTGGTTGTTTGAATTTATATTTCATTTATATATGTGAATATAAACGAGAATATAAATGGGCTATTAGAAAATTTCATGACTTTGGATTAATTTAAACTTGATCTAGGCTAAGTCCTTAAGAGGGAATCAAAGTAACTTAAGAAAGATTTTTGATTTGGATTTAGTTTGATTGATTTGAATTTATATATTTCATTTTTATATGTGAATATAAATAAGAATATAAATGGGTTATAAGAAAATTTCATGAGTTTGAATTGATTCAGATTTGATTTAGGTTAAGTCCTTAAGAGGGAAATAAAGGACTTAGGAAAGATTTGAACATGAAATTGAATTTTAGATTTAGTTTGATTGATTTGAATTTATATTTCATTTATATATTGGAATATAAATAAATTCTAATAAAATTTCATGAGTTTGAATTGATTTGAACATGATTTAGGCTAAGTCTTTAAGAGGGAATTAAAGGACTTAAGAAAGATTTGGAATTTTAATCATGGGCTTCAATTATAAGTTTCAATTATGAGTTTCAATCATTTGGCATTGATTTGAGTTTGGAATAAATCAATTAAGCTAGAATTGATTTAGGTTTGATGTTGAATTGATTTGGAGTTTGACTTGAAGGAAGAAATTAAGGAATGTGGTTCAAGCTATAGGGTAGACAAATTTTCTTAACACCCTTAAGGCATGACTTATTCCTATGGATAACTCTACTAAGTCTCTAGGGCTAGGTTTAGTGCCCACCTAATCACTAGATGTGTCTTAATAATAAAGATTTCTTAAAGTCTAAGAAGAGTCTTATGTATAAGATGGAAGGGTTGAGATCTCATACTAAAAATGAGGTCAACATAGATACTCATAATACTAGGAAGCCTAGTGAGCATCCCAAACTATCCTATGGTTGGGCTTTATATTTTTTTTGAAATTGAGGAGAATTATATGTTTTAGTTGAATTTTTATTAGAAATCTAGGGCTTATAATTCCACAATACAAAATTATAAAAATGCCTAAGAGATGAGGATTTATGCTTGTAGCCCCAAAGTGGAAATAGCAACTTCAGATCCTAAGTCTAGGGAGCTTCGACATAAGCCAAAGCATGACCTAAATCTAAGTGACAAAATGGGCGTATGGTTTACCTCTACAAGAGAGGATAAACTACCTGACTGTTAGACTTACAACTGCCAGGGGTGGTTGCTAACTAACTCCTCTTACAATTTTAAATACATGTAGGCAAGTCATATGCTTTGCAAGAAGGTTAGGCTATAATTTACTTATAAGAGAAACTGAGTCCTTAAACTCACCCCTATGAGAGTAGATCATGAAGGGCATGAATAATGACCTAAATCTAATGCAAATTTTGACAAATTTATTTTGATTTTTGGACATTTTTATTTAACACATGCTATAAGATTTTATATGCTTAATGTATGAGAAAATCTGTTATGGGCCAAAATCAGAAAGAAGAAGGTGTGATTCCACCATGGCTCTCAAAGGTCAAGCCATTTTCTTTGGCAAAGGTGGAAGCCCTCCATTGGCAAGAGTGAGACAATATGATTTATGCATAATATGAGACATACAACATCCATCTATGGGGTTTGTAACTCTTTTATTGTCTTTATTTATGTCCTATGCTTTAGGTGAGGTTATGAATTGTTTAGTTTAATTTTGAATTGATTAATTGTATAGAAAATTTATTTTTTCCTAAGAGCTTAATCACATCTAGGCCATTAAAAAATCATCAAATAATTAAAAACTAGAAAAATCATGCCATCCTAATTGCATAATCATAAACATAACATCAATCAATTTAAAAAATTAATGCAAAAGGATAAGAGGCCGGTGCAGTCAGGTACTGCCGTACAACCCGAAAAAAAATGTGGGTAGCCGAGCTCTACCCTTATACAACCTGGATTACAAATGAATAATTACAATTAAAAGGAACTCATGTTATGGTCTTCATTCTTCATTTTTATTTCTTCATTTTGATTTGCTTCATTTCTTTCTTCCTTCTGACTTGATTGGAATATGGTTGCTCCAAAGGCATCACATAGTACATAAGACTTGATCTTATAATCGATGTTCATCCTAATCCCCCATAACATTCATTCTAAATCTTAATTACAAAATTTACATCAAAATGGGAAAAGGTAAATCTAACTAAACCTGTAAAATAAAGGTTAGCTAAACATACCACACAACCCAAGTAGTTATATTAATAATTTGGACTTAACACCTTGTACATAGGTAACCAAGTCCACCCATCCTAATTTGGACTATGATTAGGGGCTAATCAACCTGCATAGCGAAAGCACTTATATTCTCTTTATTTTTATTACAACAACCCCTTAAGCAAAATCCCCTACAAAAAACATGATTAGGCTAAGATCGCCCTATCATCGAGCCTACGCACATACACCCTAATATCTAGTCTAAAATATTTCATCATAAAATAAAATCATGCATCAAACCATGCACCGCCATCATGTAGAGCTAGAAGTGGTGACTTAGCATATGAGTGTGTGCCATTTAAGGCTTGTGTGACATGTCTTTGCTAGGCTTTAAGGTTAAAATTTTCTAAGTGTGAAAGATTCAATTTAGATTGTGGTTTCATTTTAAGTGATTTAGTTGACTTGCCAATTTTAGTTGGTGATTTGATTTGATTTGAATGAACCTACACTTAGTGACTAAATGTTATGAAGCAAAAAAAATAGAAGAGGGCTCTCTTTAATCCATACCTTAAAGCATTTTTAAGGTAGATTCATTAATTAAATTCTCTTTAAGGAATGATTCATTATGTATTTTAATTAACCCTAAGTTTAGATTCACTCTAAATAGCCCTATTCAATAAGAAAGGCATCTTAGGATTAGTTATAGTGGATTACAATCACATAACATACACCCATTCATTTTTTTCCATCATGTATACCATGCATATGAATAATCCTAAGCATACCTATACATGCAATGCAAATCTTAGCACACTTTAATGATGAATGCAAAGAGATGTGATTTGAAAATTTGGATATTCCATTTGTTAATTGAATCATTAATGCATATCTTTGTTATGTAGAAATGAGGGATTTCTCATCCATTAGTTAAATGCACATCCATATGTATAAAAGTTATAAGTGAGTATGACGCCATTATTTTCTACACCAGGGGCGTAAGGTACAAGACCTACTTAGGGCTACTTAAAGCCTCGCAGCCCCAGGATGTCTAGACTAATGTACCACTTTTCTTAGATACATGAAGATGTTAAAAAAGAACCAAATGGATAAGAAATCATGCAAGAGATTATGCTTGATTTGGTTGTATGATTTACATGTGTAATATGAAGATCCTTCCTAAGTCCTAATATAGAGATGCATAGGAATAGATTTAGACAAGTGTTGTGTTCTTTTCAAATGAACTATGCACTTGCAAATCCTATGTGAATCCATGTTACGAGAAGAAAAGAGAACTTCATAATACACATCTTATGTTATCATCACATGCAAGCTTATAAATATTTATAACTAGCATCACTTCATTTATAATATTTAATTTATAGGTTTTTTTTAAAAAATAATTTTTGGTTTAATAGTGATAATAGGCACATATATTCTTAATTTTAGCCAACACATGTAATTTGACATAAAATAAAATATTTTATTTAATTAATTTTTAAAAGAAATGAATGCATGATTTAATATGAAAAAAATAATATTTAGCATGATTGGAAAGAAATAAAGGAATGTAAGCACATGACTTCATTCACCCTAATTAATTCCAAAGGATAATCATATGAAATAAGATCATTTAAAATGAATCAAAATTCTTTAAGGAGATTTTTTTTTAATCTTTGAATTTGACTTAGGAAATATGAGAAGTGTTTGCTAGTCCTAACCCATTTCCCCCATGTGTGAATTGGTTTGATTTAATTTAGAACAATTAGGTTGATTTTATATTTTGATTAGGTTAATGTATGAATTAAATTCATTAATTACCCCTTACCTATACCACTTTAACATAATTAACCAAGTAATTAGCCAACATATATGATATGCAACCACATGGAAATTAAATCAGCAATGCACCTAAGAAATGAAGGGGCCTAATGCAATTGGCTCACAATTATTCTTTAATTAAGCTAAAGGATTTGATTAAGTAATTTTAAAGGATTTGATTAAGTAATTTTATAACCCTCCTACACATGTAGTTTGATTATAATTTCCTTTGAAATTCTCTTAGGTTATTGAACACCTAAGAATCTACCCAAGAATTGAATGATTGAGTTCTGGAATGATTTGGTTTTGAGTTTGATTAATCAAATTATTTAATGAGGAAATTAAGCCATTAATTAGTTGCAAATTGATTAAGTGTTATCCAAATGAAGTAAACTAAGAGAAAAGATTAGAAAATAGGTCCTAATCTCATTCCCTATGTCCATTCATGATTTCATAATGATTAGCCAACTTAATTAATGGAGTCATTACTATTTAACATGCTAATTAATCATTTAATGAATTAATAGAGGGATTAAGTATGAAATAAGTAATTCCCCTAATTAATCAAGCAATAAATTTTAAGAAAATCATGGGAGGCACTGGTCATTCCGATAATCAATCTCAGAAAGTTTGGAATTAATTGCTGGAGTAATTAGAGAGTAATTAGATTAATTACATTTCCAATAGAGCCCAAATTGAGTCAAAATCACTATTTAAAATTAATTGATTTTAATTTTCTTTTATTCTCCTCTAAATTACCTCTAAAATAAGTATTTATTTATATTTTTTGGATTTTCCTATAATAAGTTATGCATTTTGGAAGTTTCACCATTAAAATTGGATTAATTAAGCCTAATTAAACTCCTAATCCCGTCGAGCCACGTGGCGGCTGACAAGACACGCTTTCCATGTGGCGTGATGAGATTGGTTATTTAAATTATTTATCACATCTAATGGTGTGACGCTTCTCTCGTCATCCAATGATCGAGATTATTCTATATTTAGGCTAAGAATTATAGTGGATCTATCATGATTTGATCAGAACTTTCCAATTCGATCAAGCAGAATGGATGGTCCATGATCTGTCTCTTCTTGAGTGATGAGATATGGATGCCATCCATCGATCGTTGCTCGATCCAAGCTCACCCGAACTCAAATGGAGCTCAAATTCATCCCACACCTTCAAGGAAACACAAGTAACACATCTAACAGTGGAGATCGTGAGGCATAATGATTTCCTTCATAAAGGACCAATCAAAATTTACTTTAAGGTTGGTTTCAATGGCATACCTCACTGGAGGCTATCACCGGCACTTCCAATGAAAGAGGTAGCTTCGTATAGTAGAGATGAAGTCCTATTGAAGAAATCTAGTCTTGATTTGAAGTGGTTTGCTCAGTCGACCAAGCTCCTCTTCAATGGTGATCAGTCTTGATCGAAGTGGTACTTCCTATTGCTTAGAGGCTTGGAAAATGGTTTGATTGAGCTCGATGAGGTCCAAGGATGGTGTTTCAAGGTTAATTGCACTTTGGTTTAGGATTGAGTGAGTTGAGCTCGGGATTGATCTCTCCTATTTTGATTTTGAGTAAAACCGAGAAATGGGAATCAAGGGAGCTCAGGAATGACTGGGGAAAGCTTAGGGAGGTTTCGATTTGACTCCTAGAGCTTTGAAGAATGAATCTCTTTAGTTTGAGTGAGAATGCGGGGGGGAGGGGGGGTGATATATCTCCCCCTCCTTGGATCAAATGGTGGGTGGATGATTTGTCATTTTGGCCCAATAGATTGGATTGGCTGATTGATTTGAGCTGAAAAACATCCCACATGGGTCATTTTGGGTGGAGGAATGAGGGAGAGTGGCTGCCCATGTGATTGGTGAGTGTATTTGGTGAGCCGAGTGTCCAAGGTTGATTGGGGAGGTCAATTTGGCCTCCCTTTAGATCATGGCAGACCCAAGCTCATTGGGTTATGTTCACCACCATCCTTGGTTCCCATGTAGACTAATTGATGGGTGCCAAGTGGCCTTGGGAAAGGAATGACCAAATTCCAAGTGAATTTGGTCATGGGATACCCTTTGACCCAAGGGAAAAGTGATAATTTGGCTATGAGTTTGATTTGGGCAGATTTAAAATGATTTAAAAGTGGGTTGGAGTTCATTTGATTTGATTTGGCTCAATTTGACCTATTTGGGTCAAGTTGGGTTAAATTGGGTTAGGTTGACCAATTGGTCAAATTGGGTCAAACTATGGATTAGGTCAAGTTCAAATGATCATTTGGAGCCTATGGGTATCATTAGTTTGATTTAATTTGGTTTAGTTTCATTTAGGTTCATTTGGGTCAAATGGGTCAAGTTAACTAATTTGACCCATTTGACCCAATTGGATTAGTTCATGGGTTGGTTTAGTCTTGGTTGATCATTTGAGATGTATTGCAAGCTTTGGTTTCAATCAATTCTAATTTGGTTTGATTTCAAGTTGATTTGACCTTTTGGGTCAAGTTGGGTTCATGTTTAATTGGGCTAGGTTGGGTCTAATTGGTCAATTAAATCTTTGGTCAAGTTCAACAAGTGATTTGGAATGAACTTGAGCCATTGGTTGCAATCGATTTGGATTAAATCATGATTTGACCCATTTTGACTTTTTAAGCTAATTTGGGTCAACTTAGGTCAAGTGGCTAATTAGGCTTGGTTTGGATCAATTGATGACTTGGTCATGTTCAATCATTGATTATGGATTGGTTTAGATCAATGGTTTCAATCAATTTAGCTCATAGTAAATTTTGGCTTATTTAGGTCTCATTTGGACTAAGTGTTGACTTGGTCAATGGCTAGGTTTGACCCAATTTGAGTGATTGAGCATTCTAGGATGATTGTTGATCATAATGTGATGTTTGAATGAGCCTAGTTTAATCTAATTTGGGTTGGATTAGAACTTAATTCAAAAAGGGTCTTAGGGCTAAAAGAGTCCTAGACCTATGATGAGGAAGTTGAGAGCTCACTCCAAAAGTGAGGTCAACACTATCTCAAACAAATAATGAAAGAAACTTTTAGATAAAAAAAGCTCGAAATAAGCCTAAATAGCCTAGAGAGAGCAATTCATTACCATTATCATATGTGACATCGAAAATCATTTTTTAATTTTTTTAATCCAAAAATAAGAAAATGTAGGGTTGAATGGTATTTATATAAATAAAACTCAAATCTTTAATATTACATTAAAAATGGCACTACCATTTACTTCCTAAAATAAATATAATTTTTCATATATAAAAAAATATTATATTTATAAATATCAAACTTTAGTTGTTAGATACATAAATATATAACAATTGTATGTTATAAATATAAATCTTCAAGTAAATTTATTCTAAAATAAGTATAACTATAAATAATTAAAATTAAATTAATTTAAAAATGGTCCCAAAAGCTTCAAGGCTCCTTATTACTTTTTGGTTTGATATCCTAATGCAATTTACAATTTTTTATATGGAGCTAAATTTTTTGCAACTTAAATTTAAATAATAAATAAATAAATATTATATATTTATTTTTATTAATTATAAAGTATTTTAAATTTTATATTTATTAAAATTTCATAATGAAATTATTTTCATATTATGGTTTATTATAATTGATGTTGATTCTCATGAAAATATTCATATTTTTCTTTTCTCTTTATCTTTTTTTATCTCTCATTTAAATTATGGTTTGTTATATTCTACTTAAGTCTTTTAAGCATGTTCGTATATATCATGGATTGTGACATTCAACATTCTCCAACACAAAAAATATTTAGGACATGCTCACACTCAAAATGTCTTAATTCACATCATTATTAGCTCCCATTGGGATGTTGTCATATCAAACACAAAAAAAGTTTGAATAATAATGGTGATAACAAGACTTAAGAGCCTTGCAAAAATATGAGAATGATATGCTTGTTATTATTGATGAACTCTATGAATTAATTTAGGTTTAGACACAAATATTTGATCTACCTTTATTAGTATTTTATTCTTAGAGTCTAACACACATTGGTCAATAATGCTTCTGAGTGATTTTGAAGATTATTTTACCTAGATTTATACCAAAATAATATGTCTCACCATAAAGATAACATTTGATAAACTCTTCATCATGCCTAAGGTAGTTCCTAATAAATAGCCTTATTGTTAAATGAGGTAGACATCAAGCATGCTATATCTCACTAAGATGAAGAACCATATTGATGATGAACTCATCCACGAAAAAAAAATAACCTACCTGTCCAACCAACATTATTCTTCATATCTAAAATTGCTTGAAAAAGATTTGAAGAAACTTCTTAAATTCTTTAATATTTTCCTTGATCGCATCTTTGTCAATTTATCTTATAAATCAATGTTAGAGACATTAATAAAAATACTTTTGTTTTTGTGTTGTTTTTTTATGAGGTTTTATGTTAGTTCCTTTGTTTTATTTTGGGATTATCACCTACTAAAATCTACATGCTTACTAATAAAACATTTCAAATTTATATATACATCATCTTAATATCTTCATGAAACTTCACCCATATATTTTTTTTGAACTAATCCATATTTTACAAAATGAATTAAACTATCATGTTTAAATCATTGAAACATAAAATAATAATTTCTAAATAACATCATTTTGAAATGTTAAATTATCTTTTAAAAAAAAAAATAAATTCTAATAATCATAATGTTAAATTATAATTCATTATTAAAAATATTAATTGTTAAAAATAATAAAATATTATTGTTCTATTCTCAATTAATACTTATAGTAATAATAATAATATATTTTAAATATTATTATCTTAAATGTTAATATTAATAACCTATTAAAAATAAAACATAACTAAGTTAAACAAATAATATAATTGAATAAAATATAAAATATATTAATAGTTATAAAATGAAAGTAAAATTTAATAATAGTAGAATTCTCAATGTGCTTGTGCATATTATTGAATATTTTCCAACAATCTGCCTCTATCTTTCTTTCTTCTCTTAATTTATGTACTCACATATCACACATCACTTATACAAGCAGCAAGTGTCCATCTCCTTTCGAAGACACTTCACTTGTAGCTTTCTCCCTCTCCTATTTCTCATACACATACGACACTACACTTCTATAAATGCATAGCATTGAGCAATTATTAGCTAATATGTATTCTATACTTGCTCATTGATTTTGTGCCTCATTAAGTGTTGCACCCTATGTTCACTATATGTGCACACATGTTCAAACTCCTCATTCACAAGTGTAGCTTGATTCCATATGTGCCAGCTTTATTATTGAGTGCTTATCATTCATATGCACTTTGCATTCAAATAATGTCTCATTACCACATTTATGTGCACACGCCTGTCTTCGCTCAAATCACACCTCAAGTGCAGTTGTCTACCTACATGTCTTCTTAAGTATACTAGCACAGCTTGCATGACATACAATTCATCACATAGCACCACACTCTTATGCACATATAAACATCAAAGATTTCAATAATTTGGCCATGTTCCTCCTTTATGTGCATGTACTAGTGCTCCCAATCCACATACTTCACTCATCACTTTGCATGCAACAATCTTTGTATGCCCACATCTTAAGTGATATACACACTTCTTATATGATCTCATCAGCTCTTATATCTAAGAGCACACCTTCTCAAGCATATATGTGTGCTTCTAGAACATATCTTTAATGTCTTTATTTATGTATGCTTACATACACTTCTTTGCAATGCAATTTACAAGCACACTTCCTTGAACATCTTTATCACACCATTTTACAAGTTCACGTATGCTCATTTATGTCATTAACATCATGTGTGCACTTGCATTCATATCGCTAATCCACATGCTTGAACATACTCATTTTTATAATTGACATCATCTATACTCATGTGTCAGTCACTAATTTGCCATTACCTATGCTCTAATATGCTCACTCTTATCATTGACTTCATCTCATGTGCCCATGCATATCTTAGTGATACACTATTCCATATGCATATATATGCTCATTTTGATCATTAATATCATCATCTGCACTCACGTGCTCCTCCTTAATGCAATTTTGTGTGCCCATAGATGATGAATATCATCATCACTATTATTATTGATACATTTGATACCCTAATACATACATAACTACTATATCACTTTAACC
Organism: Cymbidium sinense; assembly: GCA_021442155.1. Lineage (NCBI taxonomy): Eukaryota > Viridiplantae > Streptophyta > Magnoliopsida > Asparagales > Orchidaceae > Cymbidium > Cymbidium sinense. The sequence goes on from CM038215.1 coordinate 268,876,649, forward strand.
AATGAATCATAACCATAATTAATGTATGCTTTCATGTTCTTTAACCTTCTTTATGTTTGGTTAATAATCACACACCATGCAAAGTATTTATTGACCTCACTTTTAGAGTGAGTTCTCAACTTCCTCATCATATATCTAAGACTCTTATAGACACTAAGAGTTTCTTAATCTTAAGACACTTCTAGTGATTAGGTGAACACATAACCTAAGCCTAGAGACTTGGAAGAGTTAGCCATAAGAATAGGTTATGCCTTAGGGATTTAGGAAAGCTTTCCTACCCTATAGCTTTAAACCTAATTCTTGCTTCCTTCCTCCAAGCCTAACCTCAAATTTAAATCTAAATCATAAACCAATTCTAAATCAAATAATTGAAACCCATGTTCAAATTCAAACTCCAAAACCCTTCCTATGCCCTTTGATTTTGTCTTATGGACTTAGACTTAATCAAATCCAAATCAACCCCAATTCAATTAATTTTCTTAAATATTTATTCAAATCAAATCCCAACCCAAATTCCAAATCAAATGACTAGAACCCAAAATAAAATTCAAATTCCAAAATCCCTTCTTAAGCCATATGAACTACCTTCATATGCTTTGCCAAAACCCCCTTTAAACCAAATCAAACTTGGTTGATTTCTTTATAAATCAATCATTCCTTCATTTATATTCAAAAATATAAATGAAATCCAAATTCAAATAAGCCAAATCAAATCAAACTAAATCAAACCAAATCAAGACCTTTCTTAAGACATATGGACGTACCTCCATAAGCTTAATCAAAACTCAACTGAAATCAACCCAAATTCAATTGGTTTCTTTATAAATCAATTATTCCTTCAATTATATTCACAAATATAAATGAAACCTACCCTCTAATGACCAAAAATAAATCAAACTAAATTAATTCCCTACTTAAGCCCTTTTAACCTACATCCTTAGGCTTGGTCAAATTTGATTTCAAATCACTCCAAATTTAAGTGATTTTCTCATGAATAATTTATATCTTCATTTATATTCACAAATATAAATAAAATATAAACCCAAATGGCCAAAACCAAACCAAATCAAATCAAATTTACAACTTTGGCCCTTTAAGCCATTTCATTGAATGATACCCAAATAAAATCAACACCCATAGATTTCTTCATGATTCAATCATTCCTTCAATCATTGTACCACATATAAACACAAACAACAATTATCAAACCAAATCCAAGTCAACTCAAGCCAAGCCCATGTTGACCCCTTTTGACTTGAAATTATCATATGAGCCAAAATCCATCATAACCCAAATTGATTGTAGTTGAATTTATATTTTCATCCTAGGCTCATATATGAGTTCAACTAAACTTGAATCAAGCCAAAACCAAACCAATTGACCAATTTAGGTCCACTTGACCCAAAGTGACCTAAAAGACCCTTTTGAGCTAAGTTTTAATCCAACCCAAATTAGATTGAGCTAAGCCCATACAAACCTCATATCATGATCAACAATCATCTTAGGGTGATCAACTACTTTAAATTAGGTCAAACCAAGTCAACTTGGTCCTTTGACCAAGTCAACCTTTAGCCCAAATGAAACCTAAACTAGCCAAAACCCACCATATACCAAATTGAATGAAACCATTGATCCAAATCCACTCATAATCAATGTTTGAACATGATCAAATCCTCAATTGGGCCAAACCAAGTCCAATTAGCCATTTGACCTAAGTTGACCCAAATTGGCCTAAAAAGGCCAAATGGGTAAAATCATGATTTAACTCAAATTGATTACAACCAATTGATTAAGTTCATTAAAAATCCTTTATTGAACTTGACCAAAACCATGATTGAGCCCAATTTGACCAATTTGTCAACTTGACCCAACCTAGCCCAAATTGACCTAAAGGGTTAAATTTGCCAAAATCCAAATTAATTCCAAATTAAACCAAACCAAAGCCTACAATCATTTTCAATTAACCAATAAAACATGAACCAACACCTAACCCAACCCAATTTAGTCAAATTAGTCAAATTGATCAACTTAGCCCATTTTACCTATTTGAATCCAAATGAGCCAAAATCAAACCTAAGCCAAATTAATCAAAACCACTTGAATCAAAACACTCCAAATGATCATTTGAACCTAACCCAAGCCTTGGTTTGACCCAATTTGACCAATTGGTCAATCCAACCCAACATGAACCCAAATGAAGCCAAAACACCCAAAACCAACTCATGGGACCTTAGGAGCTGGCCAAACCTGACCCAAACCTGCCCTAGATCTCACCCAAACCAGCCCAAATCCAAGTGGGACCCAATCCAAGGGGATTAGCCATTGGAGAAAGCTCCCCACATTAGATTCTTTCCATAAAAAGCCAAGTCCACTCTCCCATCACTTGGGCAGCCATCCAAGTACCAAATGGGGTATGCCTAGCCTTCCTAGCCCACCCTAGAATAGCTAGGATTAGCCATGGACCAAGGGGAGTTCACCTCCTACCCTTTTAAGTCAAACCCGAGCACCCAAAGGACCAAGCCAACCCAATCTCCCCATATCTTGCCTTGAGCTCCATGTCACAACTTCCTCTAACCCTAGCGTGCCACATGGAGCTAACGGTGACCCCTCCAATTCCTCGATGATGGTGAATCAATGGAAATTGAAGGACAGATCCCGTCCATCTATCACACATAATTAAGGGGTATACTCCCACAATTCGAGCAGGATTGGACATAATTCACATTAGGTGAGTTCCTTGAGTTATTTCAAAATCCTAGAGAGCTTCATAGAGCACCCCAATTCTCCCTCGATTGGCCATTGTTCTCTGTGTGTGAAATTGAAATAGGGGAGACCTCCTTTGATTCAAACCCATCCATCTCTCAGCCAAACTTTAATTAAACTTGCACACACCTTCACCACACCTAATCGAAGCCAACCAAATAATTTCCCAAGCTTCTAAGCTGCCAAAGATAGTAGTTTGATCAAGACTGAATGCCAAAGAGGAGGAGCTTGGTCCATAGAGCAAACCACCATAAATCGGAGCTCGTGAGGCTCAACAAGGCTTCATTTCTACCAAATGAAGCTTTCTTAATCATTGGAACCACCAGTAACAAGCTCCGATGAGGTAATTCCTCAAAACCGATCCTTGAATGAAAATGGGTTGGTCTTTTGTAAAGAGAATGTTCATGTCATGAGATCTTAGCTGTTGGATATGTTCGTCTACTCATCTTGATGGTGTGGGATCATTTTGAATCCAATCCGAGCTCGGGCGAGTTCAGATCAAACGGGAGTTTGCCTTTCACTGCTCATGAAGGAGATGGATCATGGGCCATCCATTATGCATGATTGGAATGGACGACCATGATCAAATCCCATAGAATCCCTTGATTTTTCTTGATTGTAGATCTAATTGGCCGTCAGGAAAGCACCCACTAATGTCAAGTCCATCCCAATTTGATAACTTAAATAACCTATCTCATCATGCCATATGGAAAGCAGGCCGCATCAGCAACCACGTGGAGCCGATGGGATTAGGGTGTTAATTAGCTTAATTAATCCTTTTTTAAGGCTAAAACTTCTAAAATTCATAACTAACCCTAGAAAAATTCAAAAATAAATAAGTAAATGAGAGCTCATTTTAAAGATATTTTAGAGGAGAATCCAAGGAAATTATTATTAATTAATTTTAAATAGTAATTTTTGCTTAATTAAGGTTTAATTTAAAATTTAATTAGCCTAATTACTCTCTGATTAATTATCCAATTAATGTCAAATTTTTTAGAGATGTTTAGGGAGATGGTCTCTGCCTCCCCTATTTTTCTTGGAATTTATTGGATAGTTAATTATAGAGATCAATAGATTAAGTCTTAATTACTCTCCTACCTTAATTAATAATAATTAAGCAAATGAATAATCAATTAATTAATTAATTAAGCTTATTACCATTTGCTAACGGTGGAAAGTCTTAGGGAAATGGTTTGGATTTAGTTCTTATGACCATTTCATTAAGCCTCTTCATTTGTTTCAATTAATTAAAGCTTAATTAATTAATTAGCCACTTGGTTAATCAATTAAAAGAGAAAGGATATTTAATTATTTTAGAGCCTAATTCATTGTTTGAAATGATTTAGGGATTGGGATTGAGACCTCTTTCTTGATCTCTTTCCTTAAGTTAATTTAATCATCCTAATTAAAGGCATAATCAAATGATTTAATTAACCAATTAAGGGCTTAATTAAATTAATTCAAATCCATTTATTCTTAACTTTGATTAATCAACCTTGGGTAGTTCTTTAGAAGTTTAATAATCTAAAGAAGTCTAATGAAATTATGATTAGTTTACATGTGTGATAAAATCATAATAGTAATTAATTAAATCCCTTAAGCTTAGTTAACTATTAATCATAAGTCAATTGCATTAGGCCCCTTTCATTCCTTAGGAGCATTGCTAATTTACTTCTTATGTGGTTGCATATCATGTTTGCTCATCATTAATTAGTTGGATTAAGGGTTTAATTAATTGATTTAATTTATACCTCAATATAATTAAGCCATAAAATCAATTTAATTGCTCTCCATTAAATCAAATTAACTCATACATATGGGGAATGGGATTAGGATTAGCAATCCTCTTTCACATCCCTTAAATCAAATCAAACATGAAATTAAAATAGCTTTAAAAAATTTGGTTTATTTTAAATGATCTTATTTAATATGATTTTCGTTAGGAATTAGTTGGATTAAATGAAATTACATGCATGTGTTGCTTTCTTTCTTTTCAATTATGTTAAAATATTGTATGCCACTTATAGTTATGCATTCATTTCTTCAAATAAATAAATAAATAAATAAGTAAAATGAATAAAAATGATTTTCTTTATGTCAAATTTGCATGTATTGATTAAATTAGAAATAACTGTGGCTATTATCACTATTAAATCTTAAATATATTTTTAAGAGCTTACTAATGAATAATAACGTATCTTGTGACTTTAGTTATGTATATATAGGAGGTACATATGAATATAAGCTTCGTGTATGAAGTGAAGTCTCTGTCTTACACTCATATGTTGATTTGCATAGGTTTGAATATTAATGGATTTATTAGTCTGAATATTCCGGGGATGCACGACTTTAAGTAACTCCAAGGAGGTTTCTACCTCACTCCTTTGGTGCAGAACAATGGTGACGTACCTGTTTGATTTCATTCTTATGCACTTTGACATTAGAATTTAGATAGAGATTTATTGACCTTACTTTTGGAGTGAGCTCTCAACTTCATCATCATAGATCTAGGACTCTTGTAGACACTAAGAGCTCCTTAGTCTTAAGACACTTCTAGTGATTAGGTGAGCACTTAACCTAAGCCTAAGGACTTAGAAGGATTATTCATAGGAAGAGGTAATGCCTTAGGGATTTAGAAAGACTTGCTTATCATATAGCCTTAAACCCAATCCTTGCTTCCTTATTCCAAAACAAACCTTAAATTCAATTCCAAGATCATAAATCCAATCCCAAATCAAATGATTAAAACCCATGATTAAATTCAAATTCCAAATCCCTTCATAAGCCCTTTGATTTTATCTTATGGACTTAGCCTTAACCAAATTCAAATCAATCCCAATTCTATTAATTTTATCAAATATCAAATTCAATCTCAAATCAATTCCCAACCCAAATTCCAAACCAAATCTAACTCCAAATGATTGAAAACCATGATTAAATTCAAACTCCAAAATCCCTTCCTAAGCCATATGAATCACCTTCATATGCTTAGCCAAAACCTCCTTCAAACCAAATAAAATATGGTTGATTTCTTTATAAATCAATCATTCCTTAATTTATATTCACAAATATAAATGAAATATAAATTTAAACCATTCAATTCAAATTAAACTAAACTGAACTAAATAAATTCTCTACTTAAGCCCTTTTGACCCACATCCCTCAAGTTGGTCAAATTTACTTCCAAATCACTCCAAACTCTAGTGATTTTCTCATGAATCATTTATATCTTCATTTATATTCACAAATATAACTGAAATATAAATCCAAGTAGCCAAAACTAAACCCAAATCAAATAAAATTTCCATTTTTAGCCTTTTATAGCCAAATTCTTGAACTTGGCTAAATGACACACAAATTAACTCAAAACCCATGGATTTCTTTATGATTCAATAATCCCTTCAATCACTTACCCAAACATAAACACAAACTATAATTCTTAAACCAAACCCACATCAACCCAAGTCAAGCCCATGTTGACCCCTTTTGACTTGAAATTGTCATATGAACCAAAACTCATTTGACTCCAAACCAATTGCAAATAGATTTATATCTTCATCCTAGGCTCATATGTGAGTTCAACTAAACTTGAATCAAGCCATGATCAAGCCAATTGACCCATTTAGGTCCACTTGACCCAAAGTGATCTAAAAGACCTTTTTGAGTTGTTGGCCTCATTTTTAGAATGAGCTCTCAACTCCTCCATCTTAGACATAGGACTCCTCTTAGAATTTAAGAGTTCCTTAGCCTTAAGACACATCTAGTGATTAGGTGGACACTCAACCTAGCCCTAGAGACTTAGAAGAGTTAGCTGCAGGAATAGGTCCTGCCTTAGGAGTATTAGGAAAATCTTCTTACCCTTAGCTTAAACCATTCCTCACTTTCCTCCTTTCAAGTCAAACTCCAAATCAATCTTATTGATTTCCTCCAAATTCAAATCAACTCTATATGATTGAAATCCATGATTGAATCCTATGATTGAAACCCATGATCAAAATCCATCAAAATTCCTAAGTTCAAATTTTCCTAAGTCCTTACGCCTCCCTTAAGGACTTAACCAAAATCTTGATCAAAACTAATTCAAACTCATGGGATTTTCTCAAAACTCATTTATATTCACATAAATAAATGAAATATAAATTTAAATTAATCAAATTAATCCAAAAATTAAATTCCAAATCTAAAATATTTCCTAAGTCCTTAATTTTTCGTTAATGGACTTAGCCTAAATCTTGATCAAATCATCTCAAATTCATGGGATGTTCTCATAATTCATTTATATTCTCATTTATACTCACATATATAAATGAAATATAAATTCAAATCAATCAAACCAAATTCAAAAATTCAAATCCCTAATCTAAATCATGATAAAATCACTTCAAACCCTTGAAATTTTCTCAAGATCCATTTATATTCTCATTTATATTCACATATATAAATGAAATATAAATTCAAATAATCAAAACCAATTCCAAAAATCAAATCAAATCTACCCAAAATCTAATCTAAGCCTTTCAAGTCAAAATCTTGAACATAGCAATATCAATTTCAAATCAAGCCAAACTCTTGATTTTCTCTCATGATTCAATCAAACCTACAATTATGAGCCCATATATAAATCCAAACTTCAATCAAACAATCAAAACCTAGTTCAAAAATCAAACCCTAAATCCTTTCATGTTCACCCTTTGAATATGAAATTATCAAATGAATCAAAACCCGTTTGACGTCAAACCACTTGTAAATGGATTTATATTTCAATCATAAGTCTATATACAAGATCAATCAAGCTCAAATCAAGCTTTGACCAAGCCATTTGACCCACTTAGCCTCACTTGACCCAAATTGACCTAAAGTACCCTTATGAGCCAAATTCTAATCCTATCCACATTGGATTGAACCAAACTCATCTATGCCTCTCATCATGATCAACAATCATCATGGGATGATCAACAATCAAATTGGGTTAAACCAAGTCAAACCTAAGGGTTGACCAAGTCAACACTTAGCCCAAAATGAAACCTAACATAGCTAAATTCCACCATTGGCCAAATTGAATGAAACTATTGATCTAAGTTCACTCATGACCTATGTTTGAACTTGACCAAGCCAACATTGGAGCCTAACCTAGCCCAATTAGCCACTTGACCCAAGTTGACCCAACTTGACCCAACTTGACCTGAAAAGTCAAAATGTGTCAAAACTTGATCTAAGCCAAATTGATTCAAACTAATGGGTCAAGTTCATTCCAAATCACTTATTGAACTTGACCAAATCCTTAATTGGCCAACTAGATCTAACCTAGCCCAATTGACCTTAGACCCAACTTGACCTAAAGGGGTCATGTTGAGCCAAATTTGAACTTAAAAAAAAATTGATTGGAAACAAAGATACCAATCCACTCCATATGACTAACCTAACCTAAATCTACCCTTGACCTACCTCAAATAGGTCAAATGGGTCAAATAGGTCAACTTGACCCATTTGACCTAAATGAAGTCATATGAGCCATATTCAAAACTAACCCAAATTGAATCAAACCAAAGCCACCAAAACATTTAAAATGGTCATATGAACTTGACCCAACCCTTGGTTTGACCCAAATTGACTAATTGGTCAACTTGACCCAAGTTGACCCATTTTGACCTAAATGTGTCAACATGAGCCAAACCTTATCAAATGAATTCCAAATCTCATGAAACTTAGCCAAACCTAGTTTCTCCACATACCCAACATATCCAAATTGAAAAATTAGCAAAATGGCCATTCTACCTCTAGGCAATAAAATAAATTTTGGCTTAATCTATGGGTAATTTGGTCATACCCTCTTCATATCCACTTGAGGCTTTCTTAATAGCTCAAGGGGACCTAATGAGGAGTGGTGCACCAAACCCAATGGGTTTGGGTCAACCCAATTGGCCCTAAGACCAAACCCGACCCCCATGGGTTAAAATGGCAAATTCAAACTCCCTCTTCCACTCAATTTCAAGCACATGGGAGGTTAGCATTCCACTCACGGCCTCAAACTTACCATGTGCACCCATCTAATTGATCAAACAACCCTCCCTTTTTGATTAATTGGATCAAAATGGAATATAAGCTTGTGGCCGTCCAATCCTTCAAGGGGGAGATATACTCCCCCTAATTAAATTCAAATCCATGAGTCCTCATTTCGATTGCACCTATGTAAGTCAGAGAAGCAAATCCTCAGCCTCCTCAAGCTTCCTAGAGTGAAATCGAATCTCTTGTTCTCAATTTTGCATAGTGTGAAAATAGGGGAGCTCAATCCAATCTTGAACTTCCTCCACATTGAAAACCACCTCAATTCCTCCTACACACATCTTCTAAGGACCAATCCAAGATCATCCAAGCTTCCATTGGAGTTCCCATAGCAAGGAGAGGAGCAATTGGATCAAAGCCACAAGGATTTTCAAGTGGTGTTGGCCCATAGAGCAAGCCACTCAATACCAAGGCCTAGGAATTTCAACAGGGCTATGTCTCCACCAGACGAAGCTGCCTCATCAATCTTGAGCACCAATGATCACCTCCGATGAGGTATGAAATTTTTTGACCTCCTAGCATAGGAGGTGTTGGTCCTTTGTGAAGAGAATTTTCAATTCAAGTGAATCCTACCATTGGATGTGCCGTTCCTTAGCTTTAGATGGTCTAGGTTAAGTTTGGTTTGAATCCAAGCTCAATCGAGCTTGGATCTTCCCCTAGATCATGGATGACCTCTGTTGATCAAGGGGGAAGAACTTGGGAGATCTCAGCCGTCCATCTGCACATTTTGGATGGACGGCCGAGATAATTCCCGTGTTTATAATTTCCTTTATTCTTTTTAAAATCGTGGGGAGATCTCTAGCTGTCCGATCTTTGATCGGATGACAGAGAACAAAGAGCATCCGTCATCACACAACCTTTTCAATGCGACATTTAAGTGATGGGTTGATGGCGCGATGCATGTAAAGCGCGCTGACCACCGCTACCATGCGTTGTGCCGTGAGCTAAAGGATTAGTTAAGATGCTTTAATTAATTCTAATCAATCTAGGGATCTTCTAAAATTCATAACTCTCTCAATAAAATTCAAAGGAATATGAAATAAAATTCTATGGAAAGATAATTCAACCTAGAATATTTTAAAATTAATTTCAATTGGATTTGATTATAATTTTCTCTAATTTTGAGTTTTATTGGAAACTTTATTTTTCTAATTTTCTTTTAATTAAGCCTCTAATCCCAAACTTCTTGGGTATATTTTAAGGTATGACTTTTTCCTCCCCTAATTTTCTTGGGATTTATTAAAGGCTTAATTAAGAGAATTGCATATGGACTTCTTAATTACCCTCCTTATGTAATTAAGCATAATTAGGGTATGATTAGTGGTTTTAATCCATGATTAGGGTTGATTAAAGTCAGATCCAGTAGATAGGATGTTTAGGGAATAATTTTGGGGCATTTCCCTCAAGCTATTCTCTAAACTCCCTTTTCTCTCCTTAATCTCCTCTTAATTAAGGGTTAATTCATTAATTATCCCTTTAATTAATTTCTAAAATTTTTAAAAAGTTCTAGAACTTAATTAATCTACTTTGGGTAGATGCTTAGGTGTTTAATAGCCTAAGTTCAATTAAGAAAATTAAAACCCAATTCATATGTGTGAAAGGGTGTTTTGAAATTACTTAAGCTAAACCCCTTAGCTTAATTAACCTTTAATTATGAGCCAAATTGCATTAGGCCTTTTCTTATTAGGTGCATTGCAAATTTAAATTCCTTGTGAGTTTTTATGTCATCTCATTAGCTCATAATTATTTGGTTAATTATTCTAAAGTGGTGTAGGTAAGGGTTAATTAAGTTACTTAATTCATACCTTAACCTAATTAATACATAAAAAATTGATCTAATTACCTAAAAATTTAAAAAAAAAATCAAACACATGTGGGAATGGGTTAGGAACAGCAAACTCAACTTACCTTTTCAAAATTAAATCAAACTCTAAACTAAAACAAAAATCACATTGAATACACTTTGATTTATTTTAAACTTTCTTATTCTATAAGAATGTCTTTAGGATTTAATTAAAGTGAGTTTTGTTTACATGTTTTCATTGCTTTGAGTCTTTCCAACATGTTAAATTTGTATGTCATATGGTTGCATGCATTCATATTTTCTAAATTCAAATTTAAAAAATGAAATTGTTTACATTATGTTAAATTTGCATGTGTTGGCTAAAGTAGAAATATGAGTGGCTATTATCACTACTAAATTCAAATTATTTTCAAAAAATATAAATAAAATATAAAATATGAAAGTAAGCTACTTATATTTTAATTATGAGCTTGCATGTGAAAGATTATAAAGGTATGCTTAACATAGGTTTCTCTTCTCTCTTATGTTGGTATAGTTTTGAATAAAAATTTGGTGATATATATGGTTCATTTGAAAATAACCTAATACTCACCTAATTCCATATCCTATTCATCTCTGTGTCATCACTTAAGAGGGGCAACCTATACTTGCATGCATAAAGTGCATAAACAAAATGAATTCATTTATGCAACTTTTGCATTCTCCTTTTCCATTTCATTTCTTTTATACACATGTTTGTATTTAAGGAAAGTGGTATATTAGTCTGGAGAACCCTGAGGTTGTGAGAATTTAAGTAGCCTTAAGTAGGTCTTATACCTTACACCTCTGGTTAATAATGGCGCTGTACTCACTTATTCCTTTCTTACTTTCATGTGTGTATGTGAAAATTTGGATAAGGGGACCCCTTTCTACTTAAGAAAAGTCATGCATATTTAACTTCTAAATTTTCTTAAATAAATTACTTAGCATGCATCATAAAGTATGTTAAATATTCTCATTTGTATGTATAGATATGCTTAGGGTCCATCCATATGCATGTTGTATATGTTGGGAAAGAAATGAAGTAATGTGTGTTATGTGAATTTTGATTCATTTCATTTAATTTTAAAATGCCTTTCTTTTTTAATAGGTTTATTTAGAGTTCATCTAAACTTAGGATTAATTAAAAGATTTAATCAAAGCAATCACCTAAACAAAACTAAGATGTGAACCTAATTTAGAAATTAATTAGGTTAGGGAAGGAAAGAGAAGTTCTCTTCTCTTTCCCTCTCTTCATAGCTTAGTAATTAATTGTAGGATTCACTTGAACCAAATCAAAATATGAAATAAAATCAACCCAAAATAATTAAACAACTTAAATGAAATCCTCCTCTAAGTTGAACATGTTTTCACACTTAGAAAATTTAAACCTAAAGTCATAACTAAGCATACCACACAAACCATCAAAGCACACACATTAGGCTAAGTTACCACTTCTAGCTTTAGGTTAGGGCGGTGCATGGTTTGATGTTTTATTTTGTTTTGTGATATATGTTTTAGACTAGATGTTAGGGTGTATGCTTGTAGAATGAATGGTAGGATGCTCTTAGTCTAACTATTCTTTTCTGTAGGGGATTGTGCTTAAGGGGCACTATCATAAATAAAATATAAATGCTTTTGCTTGTAGGTGCTTTATACCCCTAAGCATAATCCAATAGGCCAGGTGCACTTAGTCACCCATGTGTGGGGTGATAAGTCCAATATTCATGCTTGGGATTTGTGTGTTTTGTTTTAGATAACCTTTGTTTTGTAGGTGTTAGTTAGATTTCCACTTTTCTTTTTCATGTAAATTTGTACAATTATGATTTTGGAATGATTGTTATGAGGGTTAGGATGAGGATTGGTCATAAGATCCTATCTTATGCACCATGTGAAACCTTGGAGCATCTACCTTCCAACCATCCAAAAGAAGGAACCAAAGAAGAAAGAAGAAAAGAAGAAAAGAAGAAGAAGGAAGAAAAGAAGAAAGAATAAATGAAGCTTGAATACCCCATAACAATGAATTTATTGCTTAATTGTAATTTAATTTATTTGTAATCTGGGTTGTATAAGGGTAGAGCTCGGCTACCCACATTTAATATTTTCGTTTTGGTGGTGCCCACCGTAACGCCTATTATTCTTTTGCTTTTATAAATTGATTGATGATTTGTTTAGCTTTTGAATTAAGTGGCATGCTTTTCCTAGTTTATTCTGTGCTTTATGTATGACCTGGATGTGCATTAGGCTCCTTAGGGAAAAATAAATCTTTTACCCAACTTAACAACTAAAATTAAAAATAAAGAAACCATAATATCACCTAAAGCTTAGGTTTAAAATCAAGATAAAAGAATTAGCAACCCCTTAGCTGGATGAGCATTTCTTTTATAATATCATGCACAACAATATCTTATTTCACTCCTGATTGGAGGGCTTCCACCTTTGTTAGAGAAATTTGACTTGACCTTTGAGAGCCAATGTTGAAACTCACCTCCTCCCTTCTCGTTGATTTTGGCCAATAACTTTATGTCTCATGCATTAGTCATATGAATCCTATTAGACTGAGTCAAAATAATTATTCAAAATGAAAATAAAATGAAATTTGAATTGTATTAGATTTAGGTCATTTGAAGCATACCCTTTACATGATCTAGTCTCTTTAGGGAGTGAGTTTAAGGACTTAGTCTCTTTCTAAATAAATAACAGTCTAACTATCTTGCATGAGCAAAAAGACTTCCCTACATGTATTTGAAATCGTAGGAGGATTTAGTTGATGGCCACCCCTAAGCAGTTGTAAGTCCAAGCTATCAGGTGGTTTGTCCTCTCTTATCGAGGCAAGCCAATTACCCATTTTCACCTTAGATTTAGGTTGTGCTTTCAGCCCTCACCAAAGCTCCATAGATTTAGGATCTGAGGTTGCTTTTCCTCTTTGTGGGCCATAAGCATAATTCTTCACCTCTTAGGCATTTTCTTAATCTTATGTTAAGGAATCATAAGTCATAAATTTCTAATGAAAAATACAATTCGAACAAACTAAATCAATTTTAGAAATGTAAAGCCCAACTATAGGATAGTTTGAGATGCTTGCTAGGTTTCCTAGCATCATGGGCATCTCCTACTTATCTCCCTTTTTTGGCTTCGATAATAACTCCCTTTTTTGATCAATCCCATTTGATCTTTTAAAAATGAACTAATCGATTGATAGTATTTTCTTATTGAAATCTTCAAGGACAATGATCATTTACCTTAATCAAGATTTTTCCTAAGGAATCCCTATTCCTTAGGATGTAATTAACTATGGGGGCTTGCCTCTATAAGGAACTTAATGAACCCGATTTAAAATAAACCCTATTTTACTTTTCCATGTAAAGTAGGGGAAGAGTCTCTGGTACATATGCAGACTCATTGTCCTTAGGAGTCCTTATTGAGGTGATTAGGTCCATTAAACGGTTATGACTTCTGTCTTTCGAGATAGTACACTATTTCCTTGATGACGAGCTCGATCACCTAAATAAGTACATCTGTGGATCTGCATGGCATCCTAAAAAGATGAATTTCTATAGGCTTGCCTCTTTCTTTTCTCACCACAGATTTGAAAGGCGACATCTATATAGAAATTTTTCTAACCAATAGATTTTTCTTGCGACTCCGCTAGGGATGGTTCCTCTCTCCATCTTTGGTAAATGAGCATTGTCTTTGAGTATTGATGGTGGGTTTGTACTTTGGTATGAATCCAAGACTATCTTTCTTTCCATTGACACTTAGCTTATTTCTTTCTTAAGTTGAGTTAGCCAACACCTTTAGGTTTTAGGACCTCATTCCTTGTTGGTCTTAAAACCCCCATTGGGTTCTCCAATGGGTAAAATGAAAAGATCTAAATAAAAAGAAAATATTTTAAAGACTTCCTCCTTATCATTTTTTTATGATAAGGAAAGGTTCATTCTAAAATAATAAAGACAAAAATAAATCTTCCATAAGAACTTTGCTTTTCAAAAAGCACCCTTTCAAAAATGCACTTATTAAAATGTTTTCTACAAAATTTTATCACCCTCATTTAACAATTCCCATAATTATTACATGTAGGAATTTTCAAAAATAAAACTAACAACATTTTCCAAAAGCATGAATGAGTATCTTCTTTCAATTCACTTTGATGAAGATTTCATTTTCAAAATAAAAGGAACAATCATTTTTTCAAAATCAAAATCATAAAGTTTTTGAAAGCACACATGAATCTTTCTATTCAATACACTCACACTTATTGAATGGAAGGTTCATTTTCAAACAAAATTAAACTTTTCAAAAAGAATCTTTTCAAAAATCCATTTAATAAAATATTTTCCACAAAATTTTGTCACCCTCATTTAACAATTCCCATAATTGTTATATGTTGGGATTTCCAAAAATAAAACTAATAAAATTTTCCAGAAAGCATAAATGAACATCTTCTTTCAATTCACTTTAATGAAGATTTCATTTTCAAAATAAAATGAACAATCATATTTTCCAAAAATCACAATCATAATCATAAAGTTTTCAAAAAGCACACATGAATTTTTCTATTAAATACACTCACACTTATTGAAAAGATGTTTCATTTGTAAACAAAATTAAACTTTTTAAAAAGCACATATGAATATCTTCATTTAATATATTCAAATTTATTAAATGAAGATTCTATTCCCAACTAAAAATAAATATCATTTGAAACCCCACTTAAACATATTCCACATATGATTAAGTTGGAATTTCTCTCTTTTAAAAAGTAATAATCACACACAAAACAAAAATTTCACATTTCAAAAATAAGATTGATCGCCATTTTACATACCTAAATTTGTTGAATGGAAGTCCCCTTTTCAAAATTAAAACTTAAACAATCATATTTTAAAATTTTCAAAACACATTTGGAGCTTCATTTAGCATACTCAAATTTGCTAAGTAAAAAATCAAAATCAACAATCATATTTCAAAATTTTTCAAAACACACTTTTGGAACTTCATTTTGCATACTCAAATTTGTTAAGTGAAGTTTCCAAATCCAAAATCACAAAAATCAGCAATCATATTTCAAAAGTTTTCAAAACACACTTTTGGAACTTCTTTTAGCATACTCAAATTTGCTAAGTGAAGTTTTCAAATCCAAAATCACAAGAAAATCAACAATCATATTTCAAAAATTTTCAAAACACACTTTTGGAACTTCATTTAGCATACTCAAATTTGCTAAGTGAAGTTTCCAAATCCAAAATAACAAAAATCAACAATCATATTTTAAAAAAATTAAAACACACTTTTGGAACTTCATTTAGCATACTCAAATTTGCTAAGTGAAGTTTCCAAATCCCAAATCACAAAAATCAACAACCATATTTCAAAATTTTTCAAAACGCATTTTTTGGAACTTCATTTAGCATACTCAAATTTGCTAAGTGAAGTTTCTAAATCCAAAATCAAAATCAACAATCATATTTCAAAATTTTCAAACACATTTGGAACATCATTTAACATACCAAAATTTGTTAAGTGAAGTCTCCAAGTCCAAAATTCAAAATTCTAAACATATTATGGAATTTTATTTAACATACCCAAATTTTTTAAGTGAAGTTTCCAAATCCATAATTCAAAAATTTTCAAAACATAGTTAGGACTCCATTTAACATACCCAAATTTGTTAAGTGAAGTCTCCAAGTCCAAAATTCAAAATCCTAAACACATTTTGGAATTTCAGTTAACATACCCAAATTTATTAAGTGAAGTTTCCAAATCCAAAATTCAAATTTTTTTAAACGACATTTTGGAATTTCACTTAACATACCCGCATTTATTAAGTGAAGTCTCCAAATCCAAAATCAAAACTTTTCTAAAAAAACTTTTTGGAACTTCATTTAACATACCTAAATTGGTTAAGTGAAGTCCCCAAATTCAAAATTTAAAGTTTCCAAACACATTTTTGGAACTTCATTTAGCATACTCAAATTTGCTAAGTGAAGTTTCTAAACCCAAAATCAAAAATCAACAATCATATTTTTTAAAATGTTTTTTTTTAAATAGATTTTGGAACTTCACTTAACGTACCCAAGTTTGTTAAGTGAAGTCCCCAAAGTCAAAATCAAAAATTTTCAAACACCTTTTGGAACCTCATTTAGCATACTCAAATTTGCTAAGTGAAGTCTCCAAAGTCAAAACCAAAATTCTCAAAGACCTTTGGAACTTCTTTCCTTAGTATACCAAATTTGCTAAGGAGAAGTTTCCATTTTCAAAATCAAAACAAAATCCAAAAATTTTTTAAACACACCATTTGGTGTTTCATTTAGCATACTCAAATTTGCTAAGTGAAATTTTCATTTCACAAAATTAAGTAGGAATTCATCTTTAGCATACCAATTTTGCTAAAACAAAGTCTCCACTTTTAAAAGCATCAAAACAAAAATGAAACACCTTAGGATTCCCTTAGCATACCAAATTTGCTAAGGATCCTACCTTTTCAAAAATCAAAACATCAAAACAAAAATGAAACACTTAGGATTTTCTTAGTATACATAAAATTTGCTAAGGATCCTTCCTTTTCAAAAATCAAAAATCAAAACACAAAAACAAAACACACTTGGGTTCTTCACTTAGCATACTTAAATTTGCTAAGTGAGAATTTCAAAGTTTTTTAAAGTCAAAACAAAAATTTATAAAAAAGAAACAATCACTTTCTCAAACACTTTACTTAGCATACCTAAATTTGCTATGTAAGTAAAATTCCAAAGCAATCAAACAAAAACAAAATCAATTTAACCCTTACTTTAACATACCCAAATTTGTTAAAGGAAAGGATCCTCAAAATCAAAAATTTAAATTCAAACAAACATGAACCTATGGAAGCATCCTTATCAAAAATTTTGAATCCATATTTCAACATACCTAAATTTGTTGAAGTTGGATTCATATTCGAATTCCTCTTTCAATCAATCTTCTCAAATCCATTTGAACCCCACTTAACACTTCCAAGTTGTTGGATGTGGGTTCAAATTTTTAAATTCAAAATTCAAAAAATTTATAGAGATAGAAATCTGATACAAATTCATTTCTCATTGCAGATTCTTACAAATAGTAGCGCTCGCCGCCTTACAGTTGTTGAAATGGCCGGTTCTTAGAAGTTTGTTTTTACCTTCCCCCATGGTATGGATATGGCTTTAGATCAAACTGACTTCCCTTGTCTGGACCATACTCATCAGATTCACTTTGGTCGAGGATTTGAGGGAGACATGATTACTTGTGAGGGAACTCCCCTCACTACAGTTAGCAGGACCAAGGTGACCAGGCAAAAGCAGGTCTTCAGGATTGACTTACCCTCTGGCTCTGATGTCTCCTCGCTGAAGAGAAAAGCTATGGCAGTACCACAAACTTTAGTTATAGCTATGCCAGCAGTGCCAGCAGTACCAGCTTTGATTGCAGTATGCCCCTGAGTTTCTCATGCCGCCTTAGTGAGCACTAGCACCATTTCATATGTACCCTCCAAGGGTAAGGATTCCCTGGTCTCAGGGCTTGCCTCCCCTACATTTGAGTATGGTTCTAGCTCATACTCCTCCCATCCTACCTGTACATAGTGTAGGAATAAGAACTGCATGATCAAGCGTACACCGTGATCGCTAGGGAGCTAGAGGCGAGCCGACCAATGGATGAGTTTCCATCATCACTTCACCACCGTTATAGAAAACCAATTCCATCCTCTCTGGATCGACATAGAGGATGTTGGAGGATTCGCTCATCACCTCATAGTGGTGCATTTTAGCCGAACTTTCGTGAGCAGAGGTCGTGACGTCACCTCCAACTGCCTTATGCCAGTAGTGAGCATACCTGGATGCTCAAAGTCTAGGACACAGTTTAATATTCGATCTATTATCGGTCATAGTGTGGGGAATTAGATTCTCTAGGAGAGGGCTCGTGAGGTCCATACAACACATATTACTAGTAGGGAGCGTAGGTTCGCCGGTTATTGATTTTCTAAATGCTACTACACACCATACCGTGATCCTTCTCACTGATTAAATACCACGTGAGGGTAGTTCTGTGCATGAGAGAGTGGTGTCTCCACCCCACTACTTTATCCCTCGTCCACCATCGCCAGTTCAGGTTACAGCTTCTCTTATTCCATCTAAGGCCATGAAGGCCATGTCCAGAGAAAGCACACCTCGTTGGTGATCTAGCTATAGTCAAGGGATCCTACCCCTTCTACACCACCTATTATGGTAGGGCTGAGCTCTCCTACTTGACCTTCTGCCCTAATGATGGTGAGGAAGGAGTGGCGACCCCGAAGCATCGTGGTCGTCCCTTCACCAACTCCACCCATATAACAGGATGTGGAGATGGTGACAGTGATTTCAGATATTCCAAATGACAGCCCAGCTGCACTAGTGGTAGTGGAACATCCTAGGATTGCTACCCCTCTCATTATCAGTAGCAGTCAAGAGTGTCATTTATCTAGTGAGTACAATCCACATAGGATTGACTCTCCAATGACAGGCAAGGACCGGTGCCTCTCAGTGCATGATAGTGATCACACCGATCATCCTATACTATTTATACCCACTCAAATAGACCATTCTTTAGATGAGATAGTTGCAAATTATTTCATAGAGAAGAAGAAAATCTTGGGGTACGACTGGTCAGATGAAGAGAAAGTTAGCTTCAATCCCAATGAAGATGACTTATTGGGGGACTCAGTTGGAGTCTGCATGGTTGACACTAGAGGATATCTTTTTAGGGAACAACAAGCCATGGAAGGTGATGAGGTTGATCAAGAGGACACTATAGAATCAGCTCATCACATCTGACATCAGTTAAGGTAGAAGGATAAGCAGATTGATATGATGGCATGTCAGTTACAGGACTTATTAGTAGCAGTGTCAGTGCTTCAGAAACAAGCCTCTTTAATTCATCCTACTACAGTAGATGTTAGTCAACCTAAGTTAGTGCATGTCTTGGACCCAACCAAGACTCTACCTCCCATTGAGCAAGGTAGCACTAGCCTGTACAGGAAGGTAGTGGAAAGTACCTCCATACAAAAAAAGGACATGAAATCCATGGTTGAGCAGCAGGTGAAGGAAGCTTTGCTGAAGCCTAGGGACCAAAGGGTAGACCCTACATAGAGGAATTTGATGCTATCCAATATCCCAAGGGTTTTGTGCCTCCTTCCTTCAAAAGATTTGATCACAGTGGAAACCCAAGGAAGCACATATTCAGGGCCAGTTGTTGCAACGCAAGTGGTAGTGAAGCTTTGCTCTTTTGCCTTTTCATTAGTAGCCTAACGATTATTGTTTTTGATTGGTATATTTAATTGCCCAACAGTTCAGTGAAGATATTTCTTGAGTTAGAGCAACTCTTCATCAACAGGTTTGCTAGAGCTCAGTAAAGGGTTATCGTAGGGATCTCATTGTAGCAAAACAACACCTTGGTGAGTCCCTTGTTGATTATATTCTTCGATGGCATAACCTGAGTATGAAGTGTGAACCATAGCTGTCTGAACAACATGCCATTGAGATTCTCTTGAAGAATATCCATGGCTCGATCACCTTCATGCTTAAGGGCTTCACTATCAAGACATTTGATAAGCTAATCAACAAGGAGGCTAGTCTACAAGAAGAGGCCAAATAGTTACCTTTTCAAGATCAGTTTCCTAAGAAGAAGCTCGAGAAGGTCTATGAGATGAAACCTAGAGCAGTAGCATTGGTTGATAAGGGGAAGTAGCCAACTAGAGATTAGTCTGAGAGACCACAACTTCAGTAGCCTCCACTTCCTTTGCCACCACCGAGGCAGCCCTACCGACCTCAACCGTAGCCTCCATGGCCAACATGGCCACTACCTCAGCCATACCAGCAGCAACAGCGGCATGCATACCCACCGCCAGGTAGCTATGGTCCACCTACTCTTTTAGATAAGTTAAATAAATCTTATTCTTTTAAGAGTGAGGTAATCAGGAAAATCTTTAAAAATTTCTTAAAGAAATCTAATTTTCAGCTACCCGAGCCTAGGAGACCGAAGGAAGTAGGCAAAAGTCATGATCCAAACTTTTGCCCTTACCACCATATGCTGGGCCACATTTTGGAGGATTTCTTAACATTCAAGGACTAGCTTGAACACAGTTTCAAGATCGGTGCTATAGTCATCGCAAAGGAATACCTTGTGGAACAACCTTCCAGTTCCATTAGGGTAATCCTTGGGGATACATGCGATCTTACCAAAACTAAAGAAGGTTTGGACATTTTTTTGTCCAAAACCTTTAAGATGATCATTCAGAAGATAAAAAAGCTTTCCTTGTAGGTGCCTGAGTCAACTCAAACCTCCAACACCAAGGAAGGTTTGCAAGTTGCCTGTGCTAACTATAGGAAAGTGGGAGCTCGACAGCAATAACAGTAGTAGCATGTGTCAGCCAGGAATAGCCCTTTAGCACAACCACCGACCATGTCTAGCCTCCAGCCTTCAGTTATATCTTCCACACTGGTGACTTCTTCCATTTCAACTAGCTCTTCTATTTCTTCTACTAGTAGAACTCTTGTATCAGCGGATAAGGGCATCAAATCTCTTACTCCACTCACTCTACTTGACTTCTACTTTGTACCTCCAAATAATTCTAAGAAATTGAAGAATAGCTAGTTTGAATTACATCTGTGTCACTTCTGATGGGTTATATTTATCTATTCCTAATAATAACTCTTCAGGTCTTTAAGTATAACAATTTTGTTCTTTCTTTTTCTGATTCAAAGTTGGACTTTCTAACTCTGAATACTACGGGTTCACCTCTTGAGATAGACTTGGAATCATCCAATTTTGAGGGTCTCATAGGAGAAGCTGTAGGCGAGCCTAAAGTATAGGTAGAACCTTCCACCACCTTGCCTCAAGAGATCACCAAAGTCAACCTCCATAGTGGCAAGGTTCTACCTCCTAGGGCAGCACCTCAAGATAGAGGGAAAGAAATCATTGGTACTGAAGATCAAAAAGCCCTCCCATAAGATACTCCACCCTTGGATATGCTTGTGGAAGGCCTATCAAAGGTGGACTATAATATCCTTTCTCATCTAAGAAAGTTGCCATCTAAGCTAAGCATATATGATGCCATTATTTTATCCAAAGAGATGAGGGAATCACTAATCAAGGCTATCCTTGATCCTGAAATATGCTTAGCTCAACTGACCACTATAGGTGAGGAAGCACATTATGCAAAAGATGCCCAAGGGATCACTGTTATAGATGAAGACCTTTTTCTGGGGGACTTGGAGCACAACCGCCCCTACATCACATATGGACAAAGTTCGACTCACCGTGGTTCATGGACATAGGTGCATCGGTGAAAATTATGAGTCTAAAGACTCTTGCCTATTTGAGGATGGACATATCCACACTCTGAGGAGATCAGATGATGTTGAGAGAATTCAATGATCAAGGAGAGCTGGCTTTAGGTTCTATAGTGTTACCTTTGGAGCTAGGTGACTGGAAGACTGAAGCCAAGTTCTACATCATTGATTCAAATACTTCATTCACTACTTTGCTTGGTAGGCCTTGGATACAAGAAAATAAGATCGTTCCATCCTCCCTTCATCAGTGCATCAAGTTCAGAAAAGATGGAATTGAGTACTGTGTCAACGAAGATGAAAAGCAATTTTTAGTTATTTAGGTTGAGATTTATGAGGATGTGACCTACTATCTTCCTCAAAACACTCTTTCTCATGAAATGAAAATACAAAGAAAAAGAAAAAGAAGCAAAAGAAAAGATAAAAGAAAAAGAAAAGAAAAATAAAAATCCAAGTGAGCAAGAAAGGGGAATTGAAGAAGAAATAGATCTGCAACATTCCACCCACAGTTTATCCCATCATATAGACATGTGGGTAGGATGGCTCATCCTCCACTAGGCAGAGGCAAAGGTATAAATAGAGGCAGTTCCAGAGGTGGGAGACCCCCTAGTTGTCCTTCAGCTAATAGAGGTCGTGTTCTAATTCATAGGAGTACCCCTACTATTCACATAGACTTGGAATCCAGCTCGGAGGACAAGTCTAATGTGATTAGTATACCAGCCAACCCCTCTCAGTGGGTTCCATTAGAGGTTACTTTGATCTAGATAGAGATGAAGACCAGACCTCCAAGTAAAGCAAAGTATTCGAATCTGGTTTATGTGAAACTATTAGGTAGCAGATGGGAATCTTAGCTCTTACCTCACTTACATCTCAAAAAGTTGAAGGTTTAGTAGTTAAAGAAGTCCCTAAGTCTTCTAGTGACATAAAGCAGAAGAAGTTCTTTTTAGAATCATCCTCCTCAAGCCCTAAAGTTGATGTAGAGCTTGAGGAAGATACTATTAAAGAATTAATGGAATTACCTTTTGACTTTTGCTCGCCTTATGTTCAAAATCTTATACATAAAGGTTTAGTTCCTCACACATGGTCCAAGCACAAGTCAGAATACTTTGAAAAACAATGGAATAATACAGGCAGGGAAGCACAATCAAGAGCAGGGCTAAGATTCAGTACAATGGGTCTGGTCGATGATGAAGATTATTACCTAGTTGTAACCAACCATTTGGAATCTGACAGTTTCTTCTCACACACCCCCAACTCTTATGAGAATATGTGTTTAGAAACTTCAGATAATCTAGATAATCTCTAAGTCAAAGAGGCACTGCCAGAATTTGAAGAGGGGATTCATTCAATAATAGACAAGCTTAAAGAAATCAACCTCGGGATAGAAGATAATCCACGCTCGACATACATCAGTTCGTTGTTGAATGAAGAAGAAATCAATGACTTAGTTAGGCTATTGACTGAGTTTAAAGGCTGCCTTGCATGGAGTTGTGAAGAAATGCCTGGATTATCTCTTAACGTAGCAATCCACAAGCTAGCAATAGACCCTAACACTACCCCTATTAAGCAAGCTCCTAGACGCATGCGATTAGAAATTGAACAACATGTCATTTCTGAAGTCAAGAAACTGATCGATGCTAGTTTCATCAGGGAAGAAAAATATCCTACCTGGTTAGCTAGTGTCATCCCAATTAAGAAGAAGAAGGCCAAAGTCATATTTGTGTCAATTTTAGGGACTTAAATAAAGCATGTCCTATGGATGAGTTTCCTTTTCCTATACCAGAATTAATGGTATACATTACCTCATCTCATGCAGTCTACTCTTTCATGGATGGATCATCTAGCTATAACCAAATCAAGATGTCTCCTGAAGATGAAAGAAACACTACTTTCCAAACCCCAATCAGAATCTTCTATTATAGGGTCATGCCTTTCGACCTTAAAAATACTGATGCTACATACCAACGGGCCATGCCTAAGATCTTCAACAAACTCATCCATCATCAGGTTGAGTGCTATGTTGATGATATATTAGTGAAGAACAGAGAAAAGGAAGACCACCCCTTTAACTTGAGAGTAGTTTTCGAATGGTCAAGACAATAAAACCTCAAAATGAATCCCTTGAAGTGTGCATTCAGAGTAGCTTCAAGGAAATTCCTTGAGTTTGTTGTTTGACATCGGGGAATAGAAATAGATCCAAAAAAGATTAAAGCTATCTTAGAAATGCCACCTCCTAAGAGTTTAACTCAACTTAGATCCTTTTAAGGATGGCTGGAGTATTTAAGATGCTTTATCTCAAACCTATTAGGGAGATGCAAGCCATTCTCAGCACTTGCCAAAAAGGATGCCAAGTTCAAGTGGGATGATAAGTGTCAGCATGCTTTCGAAGACATCAAAGAGTACTTGGTGAAGTCACAAGTTCTAGCAGCCCTTATCCTGAGCAGACCGCTCATCCTCTATACTACTGCATTGGATGACTCTCTCGATGCTCTGTTGGCCCAAGCCAACGACTAAGGGAAGGAGAGAGCTCTCTACTACCTCAGCCATCGTCTGATTCCTACTGAAGAAAACTATCCACCTATTGAGAAACATTGCCTAGATTTGATCTTTGCATCTCAGAAGCTATGACACTATATGCTTTCTCATAAGGTGAGCTTGATCTCTCGAATGAATCCATTATAATATCTCATGACACAGCCAACACTATCTAGACGTTTGGCTTGTTGGTCCATGATTCTCTCATAGTTCGATATCACATTTGTACCTCTCCGTGCGATAAAAAGATAGGCACTATCAGATTTCTTAGCATCACTCCCACTTTCTAGTGATTCTTCACTTAGTGATGATCTCCCCAATTAACAAATCATGAACTTAGGGGAGGTCGACAATCACCGATAGGAGATGTATTTTGATGGTGCTGCATCTTTTCTTAGTGGTGAAGCACCATGATCTATTCTCCTATGAAAGGCAGGGGTAGGATTAGTTATCCTAACTCCAAACTGTGATGTGCTGAGATTTTCATAGTATCTTTCCAACCCCTACACCAACAACTAAGTTGAGTATGAGGCTTTGATTGCCGATCTGGAGTTAGCCATCACCATTAGTGTCAAGAGCGTCAACATCTTTGGGGATTCTCAGTTGGTCATCAACTAGATTATTGAGTCCTACCAAGTTCTCAAAACTAAGCTTCGTCATTACTACGAGTATACCATGAAGCTGTTGGCCCAGATTCCAGAAGTCACCATCTACAAGGTTCCCTGTGCAGAGAACGCAGTAGCAAATGCCTTGGCCAAACTTGCCAAAGAGTTGACATATTCGAAAGATGAGTCCATTTCCATAAAGGTTAAAAATAGACAAGTCTTATCCCTTATTGATGTTGAACTCATCGAGAGACTTTCTCTTGAAGGGGAGGTTGTCATTGCTAAAATGGACAAGGAGCTGGAATGGAGGCAATCGTTCATAGATTATTTGAACACCGACAAACTACCTTAAGAGAAATCACAAGCCCATCAGGTGAAGCCAAATCACCCAAAGCCATCTTATGGAACCTTGGTGGCTGACCTAACCTTACCCAAACTGACCATAGGTCAGCCCTAAGCTAGCCCAAATCCAAGTGGGGCCCAATCCAAGGGACTTGGCCAATGTGCAAAGCTCTTTGCATAGGATTCTTGCCATAAGAAGTAAAGTCCACTTTACCTTTCCCATAGCATCCCTCCACTTGCCAAATGAGGCATTCCTAAGACATCTTAGCCCACTCTAAACACCTAGCATTTGCCATGGACCAAAGGTAAATCTATTTGTTTCCTTCTCTCATGGTCGAACACTTCATGGACACAAGGAAGGAGCAATCCCACACCATTTGCTCAAATCCTTCCTTGGGTGTCCTGATATAGCTTTGAACACTTTTGGTGAGCCACATGGAACTAGTGGTGACCCTCCAGCAAGCTGGCGGCGGTGAATCAGCTGAATTTTTGGAAGCCATCTCATCCGTCCATCACATGCAATTTTGAGGTATAGTCCCCCAATTCGAGTGGGAAACATCACAGATTACATTATGAGAGTTCCCCAAATGATTTTGAAACTCCCCAAAGCTTTTCCAAGTGTTCCCAAAGCCTCCCTTGATCGAATTTCTCCTCTGTGTGAGAAACTAAAATAGGGCAGCCTTCTTCTGATCAATACTCCCTATCTACTCAATCAAACTTCAATTCCTTTTAGCCACACCATCCTCATACTTTGTCAAAGCCAACTGAATCATCTCTAAGCCTTCCTAATCACTGGAGATTGGAGTTTGATCGAAGTTGAGGATCCTACGTGCGTGGCTTGATTGAATGAGAGCTCTACACCAAATCAAGCGTGAATCTTCTCAACAGGGCTTCGTCTTTACTAGATGAAGCTACCTCTGTCAATCCCACCGCCAAACATTAGCTTCAATGAGACAATTTTGCAAAATTGAGCCTTGTATAGAAATTGGTTGGTCCTTTTTGAAGAGAAGTTGCATTTGAACCCATCTTAGCCGCTGGATCAGTGTGGATCCTTTGCACGAAGGTGTGGGTTGAGTTTGGAGTGGATCTAAGCTCGGGTGAGCTTGGTTCGAGCAATCCATGGCAGACGGGCTCTGTCATCCATCGCTCATAGGAGATAGATCATGAGCCATCCATTCCATGTGATTGGAACAAACAACTCTGATTAGATCCCACATTAGATCCCTTGATTTCCTTCATAAATCATAAATTGAATCGTGGCCATTCGATCTGATATGGAGTTAGGCCCCGACAATTTGAGTCGATCGATGTGATAACTTAAATAGCCAATCCCATCGCGCCACGTGGAAAGTGCGCCGCATCAGCCGCCACATGGCCTGATGGGATTAAGGCTTTAATTAGGCTTAAATAATATATTTTTATGGCTGAATCTTCTAAAAATCATAACTAATTGTAAAAAAATCCAAAAATATAAATTAAGATCATTTGAAAGGTATTTCAGAGTAGAATTTAGGAAAATTAGCATTAATTAATTTTGAATAGTGATTTTAGCTTAATTAAAGTTTAATTAATAATTTAATTAGCTTAATTAGTCCTTAATTAATTACCCAATTAATCTCAAATTTCTTGTGGATGTTTAGGGGGATGACTCTGCCTTCCCTATTTTTCTAGAATTTTGTTGGTTGCTTAATTAGAGAAATCAATTGATTAAGCCTTAATCACTCTCTTAATTTAATTTGTGACAATTAGTGAATGAACAATGACTTAATTAATTATTTAAGCCTAATTACCTCTGTTGAGCTGTAAGAAAGCTTAGGGAATGTGATTGGGATATTTTCCCTAATTCATTCCCAAAGTTTTATTTACTTTTTGGAATCAAATTAATTAATGATTAATGAGGTAATTAATTGCTTAATTAATTAATTAATTAATTTTCAAGATAAAATCAGAGCTTAAATGATCATATATAAGACTTAAGGATTGAGATTAAGGCCTCTTTCCTGATCTCTTTCCTTAAGTTTATTTTATTTTATTAATTGAACATGATTAATGGTTAACCAAATGGATTAATGAGCTTAATTAACTCAATCTAAAATCTGTTTCACACATAATTACCTTTAATCATTTTTGGGTAGCCCTTTAGATGTTTAATAGTTTAAAGAAATTTAATGAAATTATGGTTAACTTACATGTGTAAGAAAATCATAAAAGTAATTAATTAAATCCCTTAAGCCTAAATAACTATTAATCATGAGCCAATTGCATTAGGACCCTTTCATTTCTTAGGAGCATTGCCAATTTATTTTTCATGTGGTTGCATATCAAATTGGCTCATTATTAATTAGTTAATTAACTTAAGGTGATGTAGGTAAGGGTTAATTAATTGACTTAATTTATACCCCTAAATATTCTTCATTAAATCAAATTAACTTACACATGGGGAATGAGATTAGGATTAGCAAACCTTTCTAACATTTTCTTAAATCAAATCAAACATGAAAATGAAATGACATTAAAGAGCTTTGGTTTGTTTTAAATAATCTTATTTAGTTTGATTGTCCTTAAGACTTAGTTGGATTTGAATGAAATCACATGCTTATGCTATTTTATTTCTTTCCAATCATGTTAAAATATTATATGCCATATGTACTCATGCATTCATGCTTTCAAATTAAAATGAATTCTTTTATGTCAAATTGCATGTAATGATTTAAATTAAAAATATGTGTGGCTAGTCTCACTATTAAATCTCAAAAATATTTTCAAAAGTTTATTAATGAATGAACATATATATATATATATATATATATATATATATATATATATATATTGTAAATGTAGTTATATATACATAGGAAATGCAAGTGAATATAAATATAGTGTATGAAGAAAAGTCTCTTCCTTACATTCATGTGTTGATTTGTATAAGTAAGAATGTTAGCGGGTATATTAGTCTAGACATCCGAGGGACGCACTACTTTAAGTAGCTCTAAGGAGGTTCCTACCAAGTTCCCTTGGTGCGAAACTATGGCAATGTACCTGCTTGATTTCATTCTTATACATTTGGACATTAAAATTTAGATAGAGGTTTAATTTATTTATACAAAATAGTTCAATCAAACCAAAATATAATTTTTGCATGGCTTTCTATTCTTGTAGTTATTTATACATCCATATATATCTAAAGATAACAGGTATATTAGTCTGGACATTCCAGAGACGCATGGCTTTGAGTAGCCCCAAAAAGGTTCCTATCTCATTCCCTTGGTGCAGAATAATGGCAACGTACTTGCTTAAAAATTTTATACATATGAATGTGTACTTAGCTAATGAATGAAAACCCCTTTTTCTATTTAAAAGCCATGCATTAATGCTTTGTTTAATTGGCTGAGTTGATTAGTCATGTGATTTAAGGTTCTTTCCTTATGCTTTTGGATAAGAATTTAGATAGAGCTTTAAATTAATATGATAAAATTGCTCAATCAAATGAAATATTAATTCTAAATACATTTACTCATGTTCATCATATAAATGTGCTAATACATATTGCATGTGTAAGTATGCTCAGGATTTAATCATATGTATGATATACATGATGGAAAGTAATGAACAAACATGTGTTATGTGATAGTAATTCACTCCAACTAATCTAAAGATACCTTTCTTATTGAATGAGTTTATTTAAAGTAAACCTAAACTTAGGAGTAATTAAAACATGTAATAAGCCATTCACTAAAGGTAATTGATTAATTGATTTACTTTAGATGTGACTTAAGGTAGGGATAAAAGAGAGTGATCCTCTCTTTCTTTCTCTTCATAACATTTAGTTGTTAAGTGTAGGTCGAATGAAACAAAAGAAAACATTAAGTAAAATTTACAAATTAATTAAGCCATTTAAAGTGAAACCACCCTTCATAATTAAATGTCCTTCACACTTAGAAAACCTTAACTCTAAAGCCTAGCTAGAACATACCACACAAGCCTTAACACAAACACATTAGATTAAGTCACCACTTCTAGCTTTATATTAGGGCGGTGCATGGTTTGATGTATGTTTTATTTTATGATGTAATGTTGCAGACTAGATTTTACGGTGTATGTTTCGTAGACTGGATGTTAGGTTGTGGTTAGCCTAATCATATTTTCTATAGAAGATTATGCTTAAGAGGCTCTTAAAATAAATATAAATGCTCTCTTTTGCAGGTTGCTTAACCCCTAAGCATAATCTACATTAGGGCAGGTGGACTTGGTTACCCATGTGTAGGGTGCTAAGTCCAAATTATTCATATAACTGCTTGGCTTGTATGATGTGTTTAACTAACACTAATTTTACAGGTGTAGTTAGACTTACTTTTCCTATTTTTTAATGTAATTTTGCATTAGGAATTATAATTAGTGCTATGAGGGCTTAGGATAAATGTTTGTTACAAGACCAAGTCTTATGTACCATGTGATCTTATGGAGCTTGCCCAACCAAATGAAAGAAGAAAATGAAGGAAAGAAAGAGCTTTGAAGATTTGAAGACCCCCATTATTCCGATTCATTTGTTTTAATTAAATTGTAATTATTCTTTCATTATCTTGTATAAGGGTAGAGCTACACCATTTCTTTTTTTTTGTTGTACGACCTGCACCGACGCACTTTATTCTTTCACATTGATGTTATAAATTATTTGATGATTTGTTTACATTATATAATAGAAATGATATGTTTTTTCCTAGTTTCTTCATATATGATGATTTAATGTGTGGCCTGAACCAGCTTAGGCTTTTAGAAAAAAAATAAAATTTCTACCCCAACTATAACTCATAATTAAATTTTTTAAAATAACTCATAACCTTACATAAAGCCTAAGAATTAAATCAAGATAATAAAATATTTAGCAACCCCTTAGTTAGATGTTGTATGCTTACTATCATGCATGTCATTATGTTTCACTCTTGCTAAGAGAGGGTTTCCATCTTTGCCAGATAAAAAAAAGCTTGACCTTTGAGAGTCTATGATGGAAAACACCTCTTTCTCTTTTGATTTAGCCCATAATCAACTTCATCATACATTTAGACACATAAAATCCTATAGCCTGTGTCAAAAATAAAGAGTCCAAAATCAAATAAAATTTGATAAAATTTGCATTAGATTAGGTCATTATTTATACCACTCATGCTCTAGTCTCTTAGGGAGTGGGTTTAAGGACTTTAGTTTCTTTTCTAAATAATAGCAACCTAGCAATCTTGCAAATCATAAGACTTTACCATTTGGTTTTAAAATATAGGAGGAGTTAGCTGGCTGCCACTCTAGGCGAGTATAAGTCTAGCAGTCGGGTGGTTTACTCTCTCTTGTGGAGGTAAACCTTATACCAACTTTTTATTTTAGATTTAGGTTGTGCTTTGGCCCTCACTAAAGCTCCCTAGATTTAGGATCTGAGGTTGCTGTTTGCCTTTGGGGCTATAAACATAAATCTTCACCTCTTAGGCATTTCCACAATCATGTATTATGGAATTATATGTCCTAGATTTCTAATAAAATTTCAACTCAAATATATAATTCTCCTCAATTTCAAACATATAAAGCCCAACCATAGGATAGTTTGGGATGTTAACTAGTTTTCCTAGTCTCATGAGCATCCCCTACACATCTCCCTTTGGATTCAATAATAAGTCTTTCCTTTTGATCTATCCCATTGATCTTCCAAACATAGCCAATTTATTAATATTCCTATCTTTAAATTCTTTTGAGATAACAATCGCCTACTTTAATCGAGAGTATTTCTAAGGAATTCACCTTCCTTAGGATGTAATTAACTATGGGGGCTTGCACTTATAAGGAACTTTAGAACCCAATTTAAATAAACCATACTTTATTCATCCATGTAAAGTTGGGAAAAAATCTCTAGTATATTCGAAGTCCGATAATGTCTTAGGAGTCCTTATTAAGTGATTAGGTCCATCGTAGGGTAGTGATTTCTATCTTTTGAGTTAGTGCACGATTCCTTAATGTCATACCAGATCATCTCAATAAGTACATCCTCAGATCTACGTGGTGTCCCCCCCATATATACACACACACACATGAACCAAAAATTAACACCATAGATTTTTCTAGCGACTCTACTGGGGATGGTTCTTCTCTCCATATCTAGTAGAATATTACTGTGTTCAAGCATGGATAGTGGACTTGTATTTCATATGAGTCCAAGACTATCTTTGTTTCCATCGACACTTAGCTTATTTCATTCTTAAGCAAAGCTAGCCAACATCCTCTAGGCTTTAGGGCCTGACTCCTTGTAGGTTCTGGAACCCATGTTGGGTTGCCCAATAAGTGAAAAATAAAATTAACTCATGAAAGGAAATGCCAAAAAAAAATTAGAACCTCCTTACCACTTGCTTGATGAGGCAAGGTTCATCTTAACGATTAAGAATATAAACTCTTTTGCAAAGTGCCACTTTCCAAAAGCACCTTTTTTTAAACTCACATAATAAATAATTTTGCACAAAATCTTCAAAAAGCACAAAACTCATATAACCAAACCTCACTTAACAATCCCTATGATTGTTACATGGAGGTTCTTTTCAAAAGCACATTTTTAAAAATGACCATATTCATCCAACATACTCAAAATTATTGAATAAGGAGTCTATCTTCAAATAAAATTATAGCATAAAATTGAAACTCTACTTAACATATTTAATATATGCTAAAGTTGGAGTTTTCATTTTTTCAAAAGCACATTTTTGAAAATGACCATAGTCATTCAACATACTCAAAATTGTTGAATAAGGAGCCTATTTTTAAATAAAATCATAACATAAAATTGAAAATTCACTTAACATATTTCACATATGTTAGAGTTGGGGTTTCCATCTTTTCAAAAGAATATTCTTGAAAATGACCATATTCATTCAACATACTCAAAATTGTTGAATGAGCAATATATTTTCAAATAAAATCATAGCATAAAATTGAAACTGTACTTAACATATTTCATATATGCTAAAGTTAAAGTTTATTTCTTTTCAAAAGCAAGAAATCACACATGAAAGCAAGACATATCATTGAACTCTATTTAATATACCTAAAATTGTTAAAATAGATTTCCCTTCTTTCAAAAATGACATAAATTTGACCTCCACTTAACATACTAAATTTGTTAAGTGAGGGTCTCATTTTCAAAACATGCATTTGGCTTTCAGTTAACATATCCAATTTGTTAAGTGAGAGTCTCATCTTCAAAATACAAATTTGGCTTTCACTTAAACATACCCAATTTGTTAAGTGAGAGTCTTATATTCAAAACATACATTAGGTTCCCACTTAACATATCAAATTTGTTAAGTGAGAATCACATAATCATGCCATATTTGATTCCCACTTAACATACCAAATTTGTTAAGTGAGGATCTCACTTTGAAATCATATCACATTTGGTTCCATTTAACATACCAAATTTATTAAGTGAGAATCATATTTTCAAAACCATATTACATTTGATTTCCACTTAACATACCAAATTTGTTACATGAGAATCCCATCCTCAAATCATATTATATTTGGTTCCACTTAACATACCAAATTTTTTAAGTGAGAATCATATTTATAAATTATATCACATTTGGTTCTTACTTAACATACCAAATTTGTTAAGTGGAGAGCCTCATTTTCAAATCAAACAAATACATATCAATCACACTTGGTTCTTACTTAACATACCAAAATTTTTAAGTAAGAAGCCCCACTTCCAAATCAAATCAACATATATCACACA
Source organism: Cymbidium sinense (assembly GCA_021442155.1). NCBI lineage: Eukaryota > Viridiplantae > Streptophyta > Magnoliopsida > Asparagales > Orchidaceae > Cymbidium > Cymbidium sinense. The sequence continues at coordinate 268,909,880 of CM038215.1, forward strand.
CATAATCAATCATCATAAGCAAATATTTTTCACAAAATTTCCAAAACATATAATCACAACCTTTTCTTAGCATATCTAAATTTTCCAAGTAAAATTTTTCAAAAAAAAAAAAATCAAACAAGATAACAACACAAACCTTTTCAAATATCTGAACCTGCCTAACCTACTTAAGTTGGTTGAGTATGGGTTCTAAATCAAAGTCAAATGACAAAGAATCTCCTCATATATCAAAATCTCTCCAATGAACCCCACTTAACATATTTGAATTATTGAGTGTGGGCTCAAAACTCCAAATCTCTATTACTCTCTTGGGACAAGTAATAAAGCAGAGACCTGACTCAAGTTACATTTCAACACATGCAGAGATACAGTGCAGACCAATTAATGCAGTTTGTTTTTGTAGTCAGTATGACCTCCCAAAAGTTCATCTTTATATTTCCATTCGAGATAGATTTGGCCTTGGATCCAACTTGCACTGTTCAAAAATGTAAAGAATATGTTACACAATAAAAAATGCATGTATATACTGAAGGTTAGAAACACTCATTCACCGTACTAATGGGGGATGCTAATCTACCTTCATATTGATGATTTTTATATTTCTCCTCATACAATAGTAGAGATATGACCTACATCCCATTTAGTATTTAGATGAGAGTTTTGTTGAAGACTTCTGGTAAGCCATTTTCCTTCGGGTAGTTGATGATAGAATATCTCCAATCTATGCCATGTCTCTAGGTAAAGTTGTTGATCACTATGCTCTTAAATGCAGTACCATTATCAGATATAATTCATCAAGGCAGTCTGAACCTATATACAATATGGTTCTTAAAAAACTGGAGCACATGCTGAGTTGTGACATCTCTGAGCAGAATCACCTTCGCCCATTTAGAAAAGTAGTTAGTAGTAGCTAAGATTAATCGATGACCCTTGGAAGAAGGAGGATCAATCAAACTCACTATGTCGATACCCCAACACTCAAATGGCCTTGACACCAATGTAGGATGTAGAATGTTGGGTGGTTGGTGTAGGACCACAATGTGTATTTGACATTGGTGGCATCACCTAATCATATCCATGCAATCATTGATCATCTAACTCCACCCACTTAGTTTTCTTTGGTCGAATATTTGAGGGAGCACGCATTAACTGTGAGGGGGAGACCCTCACCATTATCAGTCGGGATGAGGTGGCTGGGCAGAAGCAAATCATTTGTATTGACTTACCTTCCGATATCAAGCAGTTGGTGGAGCAACAGGTGAAGGATGTGTTGGCATAAGCCCAAGGTGGCTCATTTGTTCTAAAGGGTAGACCCTACCTAGAGGAATTCAATGTAGTCCAATATTCTAAGGGTTTTGTATCTCCTTCTTTCAAAATCTTTGATGGTAGTGGGAACCCTCGCCAACACATTGTGCATTTTAGGGTTGGTTGCTACAATGCCAGAGGTAGTGACTCCCTTCTTTTCAGATTGTTTGTTAGCAGTATACAGGTGTTGCATTTGACTTGATACCGAATTGCCCAATGGTTAGGTAAAGACATTTGCTGAGTTGGAGCATCTCTTCATCAAGAGGTTTATTGGAGCTCATCAAAGAGTTACTATAGGTGATGTTATTGTAGCGACACAAGTCCCCAACAAGTCCTTGTTGATTACATTCTCAGGTGGCAAAACTTGAGTATGAAATATGAACCACAACTGTCTAAATATCCTGCCATAGAAATTCTTCTGAAGAACATCCATGGCCTGGTTGCTTTCATGCTCAAGGGTTTTAGAGTCAAAACATTTGAGAAATTAATCAACAAGGCCACTAATCTACAAGAGGAAGTCAAATAGTTGCCTTTCCAAGATCAGTCAGCCAAGCCATTCCTCAGAAGGAATTTAAGAAGAAGTTAGGAAAGGGGAAGCAACCAGTTAAGGTTCAGTCAGATAGGCCTTGAGCTCAATAGCCTCCTCTGCCACCACCTCGGCCATCATACTAGCCACCTCAGTTGCCACAGCGGCCGCCACCACTGCCTCCTCTTCAACATCATTAGCAGTAATATTCCTACCCGCCATCAGGTAGCTATTACTTACCTACTATTGTCGATAGATTGAATAAACCTTATTCATTCAAAAGGGATTAGTTAGGAAGATCTTTAAGAATCTCTTAAAGAAGCATGATTTTTAGTTGTCGGAGCCTAAGAGGCTAGAGAAAGTAGGCAAGAGTCATGATTCAAACTATTACCTTTTCCACCACATGTTAGGCCATGTCTTAGAAGATTGCATGATCTTTAAGGACTGGCTTGAGCATAGCTTCAAGTCAGGTGCCATCGTCATCCCCAAGGAATACTTATTAGAACAACCTTCTAGTTATGTTAGAGTAATCCTTGGGGATACATGCGATCCTCTTAAGATAAAGAAAGGTCGATATATGGACCTATCTCAAACCTCCAAGAAAATTATTTCTAAGATTAGAAAATTACCTTTGCAGGTGCGTGAAGCAGCTCAAACCTCCAACTATAAGAAAGGTTTGCAAGTTTCTAAGGACAATTTGAGGGAGGTAGAAGCCCATCTGCAGCAACGACAACCTCCACTTGCCCGTGATAGCACAGTAGTGCAACCACCTACTGGTTCCAGCACTTTCTCCACAGTAGCTATAGTTTCTCCGCCTAACTCTTCTTCTAGCAGATTGTGCGGAGGGGGGCTATATCCGCTCTACTTACTTTACTTGATTTCTATTTTGTACCTATTGACCTCACTTTTGGAGTGAGTTTTCAACCTCTCTATCTTAGACATAGGTCTCCTCTTAGACATTAAGAGTTCCTTAGTCTTAAGACACTTCTAGTGATTAGGTGAATAGTTAGCCTAAACCTAGAGACTTAGAAGAGTTAGCCATAAGAATAGGTCATGCCTTAGGAGTGTTAGGAAAACTTGCCTACTCTATAGCGTGGAATAAATCTTTACTCTCTTCTCTCAAGTTTAACTTCAAATCCAAACAAACTTCAAATTCAAATCAATCTCAAACTCAAACCAATTCTAAATAAAAATTCAAATTAAATTTCAACTCAAATGATTTTTCTCAAATCATTCAAATCAAATTCTAACTTTAATGATTTTTCTCAAATCGTTCAAATCAATTCCAAAAATCCATCCTAAGTCACTTGATTTCATCTTATGGACTTAGCTCAAATCAAATACAAATCAATTCAAACTCAAGAGATTTTCTCATAACCCATTTATATTCTCATTTATATTCACAAATATAAATGAAATATAAATTCAAATAACCAAAACCAAATTCAAAATTCAAATCCAAATCTAACCAAAATTCAACCTATGCCCTTTCAAGTCAAATTCTTGAACTTAACCAAATCAAACTCAAATAAATCAAAATCCTTGGATTTTTTCATGATTCAATCAATCCTTCAATCATGAATCCAAATATAAATATAAACTTTAATCATGAAACCAAAACTAAATTCAAAACTCAAACCCAAATCAAACTCATGTTCATCCTTTGAACTTGAAATTATCAAATAAACCAAAACCCATTTGACCCCAGATCACTTGCAAATGGATTTATATTTCAATCATAAGTCCATATGTGTGTTCAACCAAACTTGAATTAAGCCTTGATCAAGTCAATCGACTCACGTAGATTCACTTGACCCAAAGTGACCTAAAACATATTTTTGAGCCAAATTCTAATCCTACCCAAATATGGATTGAACTAATCCCATCTAAGCCTCACATTGTGAGCAACAATCATCATAAGGTGATCAATCACTTAAATTGGGTCAAACCAAGTCAAACCTAGCCTTTGACCAAGTCAACACTTAACCCAAATGAAACCTAAACTAGCCAAAATCAACTATAGGACAAATTGATTGAAACCATTGATCGAAACTAATTCATGATCAATAATTGAACTTGACCAAGTCATCATTTGAGCCAAACCTAGCTTAATTGGCCACTTGACCCAAGTTGACCTAAAAAGTCAAAATGTGTCAAATCTTGATCTAGACCAAATTGATTGCAACCAATGGGTCAAATTCATTCCAAATCACTTGTTGAACTTGATCAAAGCCTTAATTGGCCAACTAGACCCAACCTAGCCAAATTGACCATGAACCCAACTTGACCTAAAAGGTCAAATCAAGCCAAAATCAAATCAAAACAAAATTGATTATAACTAAATCTTGCAAAATATTTCAAATGACTAACCAAACCTAATTCAACCCATGACCTAACCCAATTAGGTCAAATAGGTCAAATTGGTCAACTTGACCCATTTGACTTAAATGAAATCAAATGGACCAAAATCAAATATAAATCAAATTGAACCAAACCAATGATACCAAACCACTCCAAATGGTCATATGAACTTGACCTAACCCTTGGTTCGACCCAATTTGACCCAAGTTGACCCATTTTGACCTAAATGGGTCAACATGAACCAAATTATATCAAATAAACTCCAAATTCATTGAAAATTGGCACAACCCATTTTTCAATTATTCCAAATCTGCCCAAATTGAAATCAAAGCCAAATGACCATTTTACCCTTGGGTCAAAGGGTAACCTATGGCCAATCCACTTGGAATTTGGTCAAATCCTTCTCATGGCCACTTGGCATCCTCTTGGTGGTCCATTTGGACCCCAAGGGATGTGGTGCACCTGACCCAATAGGTTTGTGTCAACCAAACCCAACATAAAGCCAAAATTGACCACCCAATAGAAAATGAACACATGGAATCACTCCATACCCTCATTTAACACATGGGCAACGCCTCCACTACACTCCCCTACCAAAACCAAACCATGTGAAGCTCCTAATAGCCTAATAAATCCATTCCATCTCATCAATTGATCCAAAATGGAAAAGGAGCTCACGACCGTTCGATTTAAGTAGGGGGAGATATACTCCCCATAATTTCATTCCAATTGACAACTCTTGCATTCAATTGAACCCTAGGAACTCAAAAGAAGCATTGCCAAGCTCTCTCAAGAATTCCTAAGCTCAACTGAATTCTCCATTCTCAATTTTTCTTAAGCTAAGAATAAGGGAGGTGAGTGAGAGTGCCAACTTGTTCAATTCTCCATAGAAGTCCAATTCCTCTTGCAAGCACCATAAAGGTACTAAGTCGAGCTCATCCAAAGTAAATCCTAAGCAACCAAGCCACGAGAAGGAGGAGCTAGAACAAAGTCGCAAGCCATTAAAGGGAGATTTGGACAATAGGATTATCCACTTTATCTCAAGCCTTCAAACCTTCAATAGGGCTTTGTCTCAACTAGATGAAGCTACCTCAATATTTAGGAGCACCGGTGATAGCCTCCGGTGAGGAATGCTTCAAAATTGAGCTTATGCTAGAAATTTTTTGGTCTTTTGTGAAGGGAAGTGTAATCCTATTGCATTTCCACCATTAGATGTTATTCTTCTTGCTCTTAGATGGTGTGGGTTGAATCCTAGCATAATCCAAGCTCAAGTGAGCTCGGATCAAGCCATGGAGGATGGACGACCTCCATCTCCCACTGGCGAAGGCATGGATGAATCATGGACTGTCCATCCTGCTTGTTTTGGATGGGCAGTCCTGATTAATCTGATTATATCCGCTATTTAATCCCTTTAGATCCACGAGTTTTCTCCTAACCTCCCGATCCTTGAACAAACAATCCAAGGAGAAAATATGTATTGCCACAGGCTGACGTGGCATTTGATTTGACTACTTAAATAACCAATCTCATTGAATCATGTGGAAAGCGCACGCCGCGTCAGCGATCCACATGGCGCCGACGGGATTAGTTATATAATCAGGGGATTTAATGACCTGTTAATCAACAAAACATCAAAAATATATAATTAAATGTAGAAAAATAAAAAAAATATAAATGAGGGCCCATTTTAAAGATAATTCAGTAAGGAATAATATGAAATTGTTTCTAATTGATTTTGAATAGTAAAATGTTTTAATTAGGGTTTATTTAAAATCTTAACATTCCTAATTACTCCCTAATCATTTCATTAATTAGTTCCAAACTTCTCAAGCATATTCAGTGGGATGATCTCTGCCTCCCCTAATTTTCTTAGAATTTATTAATGAGTTAATTAGAAAAATCAATAAATTAATCCCTAATCACTCTCTTAATGTAATTAAGGGTAATTAAATATATGAATAGTGGTTTAATCACTTAATTAAAATAATTAAATATTGTTTAAGTGAATAGGAGGTTTATGGAATGATTTTGGGAGATTTTTCCTAAGCTATTCCTTAAGCTTCCTTAATCCAAACTAAATTAAGGATTAATCCACTAATGATCTTCTTAATTAGCTTAATTAAATTCTCAAAATCAATTTGAAGTTAATCAATCCTTTCTTGGGTAGATCCTTAGGCGTTCAAGAGCCTAAGGTAAGCTTAAGGAAATCATTTCTAACTCATATGTGTGGGATGGTTATGAAAGTACTTAATTAAATCCTTTAGCTTAATTAATCAATGATTATGAGCCAATTGTATTAGGCCCCTTTCTTTCTTAGGAGCATTACTAATTTAAATTCCATGTGGTTGCATATCAAATGCTGGCTCATAATTGTTAGGTTAATTATGTTAAGGTGGTATATGTAAGGGGTAATTAATAAACTTAATTCACACCTTAACCTAAACAAGACATAAAATCAATCTAATGGTTCTAAAATTAAACTAAATTGACTCACATATGTGGGAGATGGATTAGGACCAGCAAACACTCTTTTCACATTTTCTAAATCAAATCAAACTTTAAATAACCTTATTTTATATGATTGTCTTGGATTCAATTAGGGTGAACGAAATTACATGCTTACATCACTTTATCTCTTTCCTAGTATGTTAAATGTTATTTTCCATATGAACTCATGCATTCATTCCTTTATGTCAAATTACATGTTTTGGCTAAAGTAAGAATATGAGTGACTATTGTCACTACTAAATCAAAAATTATTTTCAAAATTATAAATCTAAGACTACAAATAGATGTATGCTACTTATAAGTATTTATAAGCTTGCATGTGGATATAGCTTAAAAATGTGTTATGTGATTTTCTTCTCTTTTCTTAACATGGTGTGTATAGGATTTGTAAAGTGTATAGTTCATTCGAAAAGAACATAAAACTTGCTTAAATCCATTCCTATGCACTCCCACATCTTGAAGTAAGAAGGATCCCTACATTACATATGTAAATTAAACAACCAAAATCAAACAGACTAACATAAACCTTTTGCATGATTCTTTTTCCATTCTTTTCTTTTTTGTATATGCACATGTATTTAAGAAAAGTGGTATATTAGTTTGGACATCCCAGGATTGTGAGGCTTTAAGTAACCCTAAGAAGGTCTTGTACCTTATACCTTTGTTGTAGAAAATAATGGAGACATACTCACTTATGTCTTTCATACATGTAAATGTGCATTTGATTAACGAATAAAAGAATCCCTGTCTTTTCTACTTAAACAAAATCATACATCATGAAGAATCTAAATTTTCTTAAGCAACATCCCTTAGCATACATCATTAAGGTGTGCTAAATATTTACATTTTCATGTATAGATATGCTTAGGATCATTTCATATGCATGATACACATGTTGGAAAGAAATAACATGTGGTTTGCTTTGTGATAACAATTCACTTCAATAAATCATAAAATAGCTTTCTTATGTGAATAGGTTTATTTAGAGAAAATCTAAACTTAGGATTAATTAAAATATATAATAAAACATTCACTAAAGAAAAAGAAAAGTCACTAATGAATCTGCCTTAGTTAAGATAGGAAGAGAAGTCCCTCTTTTCCTCTATTACAACACTTATTAAGTGTAAGTTTATTCAAATCAAATCAAATCATCAAATAAAATTAACAAATCAACTAAATCACTTAAATGAAATCACCCTCTAAGTTGAACCTTTCATACTTAGAAAACTCTAACCTTAAAGCCTAGCTAAGACATACCACACAAGCCTTAAATGACACACACATTAGGCTAAGTCACCATTTATAGTCTATGTTGAGGCGGTGCATGGTTTGATGCTAATTTTATTTATGTATTATTTTAGTTTAGATGTTAGGGTGTATGTGCATAGATGATAGGATGATCTTAGTTTAATCATTCTTCTACGAGGGATTGTGCTTAAGAGTGCGGTAATAAAATATAAATACTTTTGTTTATGCGGGTTGCTTATACCCCTAAGCATAATCCAAAATAGGCCAGGTGGACTTGGTTACCCATGTATAAAGTACGAAGTCCAATTTATCTATATATATGCTTGGGATTGTGTGGTTTGTTCAGCTAATCTATGTTTTACAGGTTTTAGTTAGATTTACTTTTCCCATTTTCAAGTAATTTTCCATTTAAGATTTGGAATGAATGTTATGGGGGATTAGGATGAACATTGGTCATAAGACTTTGTCTTATGAACCATGTGAAGCCTTTGGAGCAACCGTATTCCAACCAACCAAAAGAAGAAAGAAGAAAAGAAGAAAGAAGAAAAGAAGAAAGAAAGAAACCAAACATGAAGAGAGAAGAAATAAAGAATGAAGACTCCCATAACATGAATTCCTTTTTGATCGTAGTTAATTCATTTATAATTCAGGTTGTATAATGGTAGAGCTCAAGCACCCAATTTTTTTTCGGGTTTGTTCAGTGAAGCCCAAGCACAAAGGCCTTTTATTCTTTTGCACTAGCTTTATAAATTATTTGATGTTTATTTAGCTTATGCATTAAGATGACATGTTTTTCCTAGTTTCTTCCTTATTTTGATGAATGGCCTGGATACTATTAGGCTCTTAGAGAAAAATTAAATTTTCTATCTAATTAATCAATTAAAAATTAAAAAGTAATAACTCATAACCTCACCTAAAGCTTAGGTTAAAAATCAAGATAAAAGATTTAGCAACCCCTTAGCTGGATGTTTATGTCTCACATCATGCATAAAAAGCATCTTGCTTCACTCTTGCTTGTGGAGGGCTTCCATCTTTACCAGGGAACTCGGCTTGACCTTTGAGAGCCATGGTGGAAATACACCTCCTTCTTGCTAATTTTGTCCAATATCCCATTTCTCATGCATTAGACATATGAATCCCATAGCCTATGTCAAAATAATTGTCCAAAAAATGAAAATAAAATATAAACAAAATTTGCATTAGATTTAAGTCATTAATCATGTCCTACATGATCTAGTCTCTTAGGGAGTGTGTTTAAGGACTTAGTCTATTTCTAAGTAAACAATTGCTTAGCTATCTTGCAAAAGCATATGACTTGCCTACATGTATTTAAAATCATAGGAGTTAGTTGGTGGCCACCCCTAGGCGATTGTAAGTCCAACAGTCGGGTGGTTTATCCTCTCTTATGGAGGTAAACCATATGCACATTTTCTCCTTTGAATTAGGTTGAGCCTTGGCTCTTGTCAAAAGTCCCTAGATTTAGGTTCAGAGGTTGCTACTTCCCTTTATGGGCTACAAGCATAAATCCTCACTTCTTAGGCATTTCCATGACCTTGTGTTGTGGAATTGTAAGCCCTAGATTTCTAATAAAAATTCAACAAAAATAAATAATTCTCTTCAAACTAAAAAGTATAAAGCCCAACCATAGGATAGTTTAGGGTGCTTACTAGGCTTCCTAATATTATAAGCATCCCCTACTCATCTCCCTTTGGTTTTGATAATAACTCCCTCCTTTTGATCAATCCCACTTAATATTCCAAAAATAACCAATTTATTACTAATCCTATCTTTGAAATCTTTAGAGACAATGATCATTTACCTTAATCAAGACTATTCTTAAGGAATCTCATTCCTTAAGATGTAATTAACTATGCTTGTCTCATAATTTGAATTGGTTTAAAAAATAAACCTTTACTTTTCCATGTAAAGTAGGAGAAGAATCTCTAGTACATCCGAAGACCTATAGTCCTTAGGAGTCCTCATTAGGTAACTATTATAGGATGGTGACTTCTATCTCTCAAGATAGTATATCATTCCTCAATGCCGTGCTCGATCACCCAATTGAGAACATTTGTAGATCTATGTGGTGTCCAACACAAAAAGTATTTATTTTTGTTCTTCAGTTATTTTTCCTCAAAAAGATAGATGAAGAATGAAAATAAAAATTCACCATAGATTTTCTGGTGACTCCACTGGGGAAGGTTTCTCTCTCCATCTTTAGTAAATGATCATTGTCTCCAAGTATCAATAGTGGGTTTATATTTTATATGAATTCGAGACTATCCTTCTTTTTTGTTGGAACGTAGTTTATTTCATCCTTAAGTTAACCTAGCCAACATTCTTTAGGTTTTAGGACCTCACTCTATGTAGGTCTTAAAACCCTTATTGGGCACCCCAATAGGTGAAAATAAAAATTTAGTAAAAAGAAATAATTAAAGACTTCCATCTTACCATTCCTATGGTAAGGTAAGGTTCATTCTAAAAAAGAAGAAAAATAAATCCTTTATAAAAATATCAAGTTTCAAAAAGCTCTTTTTCAAAATGCACATAATCAAATGTTTGCACAAAAAATTTTCATAAATCAACCTCATCTAACAATCTTCATGATTGTTATATGTAGGATCTTTTCAAAAATAAAATCCAAAATCATATTTTACAAAAGCAGAAATGAACATCTTCATTCAATTTATTGAATGAAGATTTCATTTTTAAAAATCAAAATTAACAATCAAAAATAAAATCCAAAATCATATTTTAAAAAAAAACACAAATGAACATCCTCATTCAATTTATTGAATGAAGATTTTATTTTAAAAATAAAATCAACAATCATCTTTTCAAAAATAAAATCTAAAATCATATTTTCCAAAAGCACAAATGAACATCCCCATTCAATTTATTGAATGAAGATTTTATTTTCAAAATAAAATCTATAATCATCTTTTCAAAATTAACAATCATCTTTTCAAAATCAAAATTAGCAGTCATCTTTTCAAAAATCAAACACACTTGAATTCTTCACTTAGCATACCCAAATTTGGTAAGTGAAGATCCTCTTTTCAAAAATTTAAACATCAAATATCAAAACATTGAAATTGAAACACATTTGGATTCATCATTTAACATACCCAAATTTGTTAAATGAAGATCCTCTTTTCAAAATCAAAATAGCAAAACATGAAACACATTTGGATTCTTCACTTAGCATACCCAAATTTGCTAAGTGAAGATCCTCTTTTCAAAAATCAAAACATCAAAATCAAAAATGCATTTGAACCTTCTTAGCATGCATAAATTTGCTAAGTAAAGTTCTCATTTTCAAAAGTTTAAAATCATCAAAACAAAACACATGGATTCTTTATTTAGCATACCTAAATTTGCTAAGTAAAGAATCCTCTTTTCAAAATTTTAAAAAAAATCAAACAACATTAACATTTGGATCTTTCATTTAGCATACCCAAATTTGCTAAGTTAAGATCCATTTTTCAAAATCAAAATAAAAAATAAAAACAAAACATATGAATCCTTTACTTAGTATAGCTAAATTTGCTAAGTAAAGATTCTTCTTTTCAAAAATCAAAACAAAACACATGGATCCTTTATTTAGCATACCTAAATTTTCTAAATAAAGAATCCTCTTTTCAAAATAAAATAACATTTGGATCTTTCATTTAGCATACCCAAATTTGCTAAGTGAAGATCTATTTTTCAAAATCAAAATAAAAAATAAAAACAAAACACATGGATCCTTTATTTAGCATACCTAAATTTGCTAAGTAAAGAATCCTCTTTTTAAATCAAAAAATGAAACAATATTTGGATCTTTCATTTAGCATACCCAAATTTGGTAAGTGAAGATCCATTTTTCCAAATCAAAATAAAAAATCAAAACAAAACACATGGATCTTTTTAGCATACCTAAATTTGCTAAGTAAAATTCTCTTTTCAAAATCATCAAAATAAAAACATATTTGGATCCTTTATTTAGCATACCCAAATTTGCTAAGTAAAGATCCTCTCAAAAAAAAAAAGACACATTTGGATTCTTAAGCATATCAAATTTGTTAAATAAAGATTCCATTTTCAAATTCACAATCAAATAAAAACAAAAAGAAGAAAATTGTTTTCAAACCTCACCTAGCATACCCAAATTTGCTAAATGAGTAAATTCAAATTCAAATCAAAACAAAATCAATTGACCCTTTACTTTAACATACTCAAATTTGTTAAATGAAGTCACAATCAAAAATCAAAATCAAATATGAACCTATGGAAGCATCAATCTCTTCAAAATATTTGAACCCATTTCCAACATACACAAATTTGTTGAAAATGGATTTCTAAATTCAAAAATCCCCTCTTCAATTCTAAACTCAAAATCTCTCTCCAAATTCAAAGAGCCCCACTTAACATATCCAGATTGTTGAGTGTGGGTTCAAATTCTAAAAATGAATTAAAGCAAAAATCTAATTCGAGTTTGTTTTCCAACATTGAATTTTCGATTTTCGGTTTGATCGGTTCAATTCAGTTCAATCAATGGCGACAAGTATGTCTTCACATTTCCTTTTGGGATGGATTTGGTCTTGGATTGGCCTCCATCGACTTTAGCTCATTCATTTTGGTGGGGTTTTAGGAGGATCACTTATGGGGAACACCTCACCCCAGAGTGTGGTGATAGGGCATAAGCCAATCATCCAGGTTGAGAAGCCATACGATGCATAGTTTCCTCCACTGAAGAGGAAGGTTGTGACAGTTTCCGCAATAGTTATAGTTTTAGCACCGGTTTCTCAGGTTCTCTTTGCCCATGCTAGCACCCACTGGCTCCTTCCGGGAAGGCTACCCTATCTTTGGATAGTATCCCCACTTGTAGTCTGGGTCTTGCTCTCTAGTAGATCCAACATCTGCGATCTGTAAGATCAAGTGGCATCCGCACCATAATAAGGAGTTAGGGTAGTCTATGGTAGAGGAGACAGGATGGTTCTCCTCTCATCATAGAGAATTTCACCCCTCTTTGGTTGATGGAGGAAGACATAAGGAGATCATATTTTCACCTCCACCTAGTTCATTTTGAGGCTCATCGGGTGAGGAGGTCTATCGACCTTAGATTAGTTCTACACTAAGTAGGTGGAGCTTCTGGATGATCGAGTCGGGCTCATTTGATTTATTCTATCATCCCAGTGGTGTGGGTGAACATAGAGAGGAGGCCCATCGAATCGATTACATGTGACTAGCCGAGAGAGGTGGAGGTATAGCAAGAGTCCCCAACCTTGGACTTTCTTGATCGATGTTACCCTACATCACTAGCATTTCTTGATGGGTACTACCCACCATGGAGAGGAGCTCCTGTGAGAGAGTCGTGCCTCCCCTCCATGCCATCTCCATCTACAAGTTCATCATCCTATTCCAACAAAGCCATGAAGGCTACATCAGGGAGAAGAGCCCGGTGATCCACTACCAGAGATCCCATTCCATCTACACCGACTAAGGTGAGAGCTCTCCCTTGACCCTTATATGGTGAAGAGGAATGTGACCTCGAGCATTATAGTTGTTCCATCACCACCACCAGCTATGGAGATAGTAGCGGTAGAGGGAGGAGAGTACCACTATTCCCATGGCCATAGATCCTCCTAGAGTACCTCCACTTAGATCATGACGCTATCTTTCTAGTGAGCATAGCCCTCATAGATTAGCTCTCCGTAGAGGTTAGATGTCTTTCTATTCATGATAGTGATCTACTACTACCGACGATCTTTGTACTTTATTTGGATTCTCTTGATATTGTAGCCTAGTATCTAGTGGAGAAGAAGGAGATCCTAGGATATGCTTGGTCTAACTTATAGGATGAGAAGATCAATTTTGATTCTAATGAAGATGATCTATTAGAGTTTTCAGTAGGAGTGCACATGGTAGACACCAGGGATTCTCTCCTTTGTGATTAGCAGAGTTTGCAAGGTGATGCGGTCAAGCAGGAAGATACAGCCTACTGACCCAAAACCTCCTTCAGCAACTAAAACAAAAGGGTGAACAAATCGATAGGATGGGGAAGAGGCTTGAAGATTTACTAGCAGTAATTTTGGCACTTTAGAAATAAGCCCCGGTAGTGCATCCTGCTATTATAAAAATTGGTCAGCCTGAGTTGTTGCATGTCTTGGATCAAGCCAAGACTTCACCTTCAGTGGAGCAGGGGAGCACCAATTTGTATAGGAAGATAATGGATAGTACCTTCGTACAAGAAAAATGACATTAAACTCATGAATGAGTAGCAAGTGATTGAAGCATTGGCGTAAGCCTGAGGAGGATCAGCAATTCCAATGGGTAGGCCCTACCTAGAAGAATTCAATGCCATCCAATATCCTAAGGGTTTCATGCCACCTTCTTTCAAGAGCTTCGATGGAACCGGCAAACCACGACAGTACATAGCTCATTTTAGGGCCAGTTGTTGCAACACTTGTGGCAACGATGCACTACTATTCCATCTTTTTGTCAGCAGTTTAGCAGGCATAGCCTTCGATTGGTATGCTGAACTCCCCAACAGTTCAGTGAAGACTTTTGCTAAGTTGGAGCAACTCTTCATTAAGAGGTTTGCTGGAGCTCAGCAAAGGGTGACTATAAGCGATCTCATTGTGGCTTAACAACACCCTAGTGAGTCCCTCATTGATTATAATCTCAAATGGTACAATTTGAGTATGAAATACAAACCATAGCTATCTAAAAAATATGCCATTAAAATTCCACTAAAGAATATTCATGGCCCGGTTGCCTTCATGCTCAAAGATTTCACTATCAAGACATTTGAGAAGCTAATCAACAAGGTGGCTAGCTTACAAGGAGAAGCCAAATAGTTGCCTTTTTTGGATCAATCAATAAAGCCAAAGCCGCAGAAAGCTTATGAAAAGAAACCGTGGTACAAGTAGACAGTAAGAAATGGCCGAGAGGAGTATGAGAGACTTCGTTCTCCACAACTGTCATTTCCACCTCCTCTACCACCATCGAGGCCATCCTACCAGCTGCCACAACAGTCTCCATGGCCTTTGCCACCTCCTCCTCAGCCACATTCACAACAGCGGTACACATACCCGCTGCCAGGTAGCTACCATCCACCTACTCTTTTGGATAAACTAAACAAACCTTATTCATTTAAGATAACTTAGGGAAAGAGGGAACTTAGTAGCAGCAGCAGCAGCCTACACTAGCCTGAGATAGCCAAGTAGCACAACCACTGACTAAGCCCAGCCTCCAGTTAACACTAGCAGCTACTACTTCAGTGAGCACTTCTATTTCAGCTAGCTCTTCTTATAGTATACATCTTATATCGATGGATGAGGGCATCAAATCCCTCACCCCACATACTTTACTTGATTTCTACTATGTACCTTTTTCAAAACCCAAGAAATTAAGAAATAAAGCTAGTTTGAATTACAACTGTGTCACTTCTGATGGGTTGTCGTACTCTACTCTCACAAAAAACTCTCCAAGTCTAAATAATAATTATAACAACTCTGATCTTCCTCTTTTTGATTCAAAGTTGGACTTTCCTTCTTTGAATAATATGGGTTCACCTCTTGAGATAGACTTGGAATCATCTAATTCTGAGGGTCCTATAGGAGAATCTATAGATGAGCCTAACGAGCAGGTAGAACCTTCCACTAACCTGCCACAAGAGATCACCGAAGTCAACCTTTATAGTGTCAAGGTTCTATCTCCTAGGACAGCACCTCAAGAAAAGGGAACAAGTCAATGGTTTAGATGATTGAGAAGCCCCTCCACAGGATGCTCCACCCTTGGATATGCTTGTGGAGGATCATCCCAGAGTGGATTACAATGTCCTCTCTCACCTAAGAAAGTTATCATCTAAATTAAGCATATATGATGCCCTTGTCTTACCCAAAGAGATGAGGGAATCATTAATAAAGGCTCTTCTTGATCTAGAGATATGCTTAGCTCAACTGATCGCTAATGGAGAGGAGGCATATTATTCCAGAGATGCCCAGGGAATCACCTACACAGATGAAGACCTTCTTCTTGGGGACATGGAACACAACCGTCCCCTCTACATCATAGTGGACATTGACAGATTCAGACTCTGCAAGGTTCTTATTGATCCAGGTGCATTGGTAAACATTATGAGTCTAAAGATCCTTGCCTATTTAAGGATTGACATATTCATACTTCAAGGAGATCAGATGATGTTGAGAGGATTCAATGAACAAGGCGAGGGGGCTTTAAGTTCCATAGTGTAACCTTTGGAAATAGGTGAATGGAAGACTGAAGCCGAGTTCTATATCGTTAATTTGAATACTTCATTCACTGCTTTGCTCGGTAGGCCTTGGGTACATCAGAACAAGATGATTCCATCTTTCCTCCATCAGCGCATCAAGTTTCAAAAGGATGGGATTGAATACTATATTAAAGGTGATGAACAGCTATTTTCAATCAGACATTTTGATATATGAAGACGTGACCTTCTATCTTCCTCAAAATACCTTTTCTTGTGAACTTGGTCAAAATTCAAATGCAAAAGAAAAAAAAAAGAGGAAAAAGAAAAAGAAAAAGAAAAAGAAAAGAAGAAAAAAAATATAAGTGAATGAGAAAAGGGCATTAAGAAAGAAGTAGAGCCGCATGTCATATTCCACCCACAGTCATTCCATCATATGGACCTATGGGTAGGATGACTCGACCTCCACCAGGCAAAGGTAAAGGTAGATACAGAGGCAGTTTTAGAGGTGGAAGACCCCCTAGTTAGTAGCCAACCAATAGGGGTTATGTTCTAGTTCATAGGAGCACCCCTACTATTCACATAGACTTGGAATCCAGCTCAGAGGATGAGTCTAATGTGATTAGCATACCAGCCAACCCATCTCAATGGGTTTCATTGGAGGTGATGCTCAAGTCGAACAATAATGAAGACCAGGCCTCCAACCAAAGTAAAGTATTCAAATTAAGTTTATGTGAAACTATCAGGAAGTAGTTAGGAACCTTAGCTCTAACCTCACTTTCCTCTCAAAATATTGAAGGTTTAGTAGTTAAGGAAGCCCTTAAGTCTTCCATTGATGCGAAGCCGATAAGATTCCTATTGGGATCATCATCCTCAAGTCCATAAGTGGATGTAGAACTTGAGGATGATTTATATAAAGAATTAATGGAATTTCCTTTTGATTGGTACTCGCTTTGTGTTCTTAATCTTGCAAAGAAAGGTTTGGTTCCTTATACATGGTCTAAGCACATGTCAAAATACTTTGAAAAGATGCAGAACAATAGACACAGGGATGCACAATCAAAATTAGGACTAGGATTAGGTACAGTAGATCTAGTCGATGACAATGATTACTGCTTAGTTGCCACTAATCATCTAGAGTCTGATAGGTTCTTCTTAAACCACACTAACTCTTATGAGGAGGTGTGTTTAGAAACTTCAGACGATCCTGATGATCTCCATATCAAAGATGCATCACCAAAATTCAAAGAAAAAACCCATTCAACAATCGACAAGCTTAAATAAATTAACCTCAGGACAAATGAAAATCCACCTTGACATATATCAGTTCGTTACTGAATGAAGAAAAAACCAATGACTTAGTTAAGCTATTGATTGAGTTTAAAGACTGCTTTGTATGGAACTATGAAGAAATTCCCAGATTAACTCTTGATGTAGCAGTCTACAAACTAGCAATAGACCATAACGCTAACCCTATCAAGTAAGCTCCTACATGCATGCGATTAGAAATCAAATGATAGGTCATTTCTGAAAATAAAAAAAATTGATCGATCTTGGTTTTATCAGGGAAGAAAAATACCCTACCTGGTTAGCCAGTGTTATCTTAGTTAAGAAAAATAATGGCCAAATTCACATATGCATCGATTTCAGGGACTTAAATAAGGCATGTCCTAAGGATGAGTTTCCTCTTCCCATACTAGAATTAATGGTGGATATCGACTCATCTCATACAATATTCTCCTTCATGGATGGGTCATCTAGCTACAACCAAATCAAGATGGCCCCCGAGGATGAAAGAAACATTACTTTTTGAACCTTGATCGGAATCTATTATTAAAAGGTCATGCCTTTCGGCCTTAAAAATGTCAGTGCTACATACCAATGGGCCATGACTCAAGTCTTCAATGAACTCATTCATCATCAAGTTGAATGCTATGTTGATGATCTAGTAGTCAAAAGCAAAGAAAAGGAAGACCATCTCTTTAACTTGAGAGTAGTTTTTGAATGGTTAAAATAATTTAAACTCAAAATGAATCCCCTAAAGTATGCATTCAGAGTGCTTTCGGGGAAATTCCTTGAGTTTGTTGTCTGACACCAGAGAATAGAAATAAATTTAGAAAAGATCAAAGCTATCCTAAAAATGCCACCTCCCAAAAGTTTAACTCAACTCAGATCTTTCCAAGGGCAGTTTGCCATATCTAAGATACTTTATCTCCAACCTATCGAAAAGATGCAAATCATTTTTAGCACTTGTCAAAATGGATGTTAAGTTCAAGTGGGATGACAAGTGCCAGCATGCCTTTGAAGATATCAAGTAGTATTTGGTAAAGCCGCCAGTTCTAGTAGCCCCTATCCCAAGCAGGCCACTTATCCTCAACACTGTTGCATTGGATGACTCCCTCGGTGCTTTGTTGGCCAAAGCTAACAATGAAGGGAAGGAGAGTGTTCTCTACTACCTCAGCCATCGTTTGATCCCTACTAAAGTGATCTGCCCACCTATTGAGAAATATTTCCTAGCTTTAATCTTTGCATCCCAAAAGCTACAACACTATATGCTTTCTCATAAGGTGAACTTAATTTTAAGAACCAATCCACTGGAGCATCTCATGACACGACCAATGCTATCCAAATGTTTAGCATGTTGGTCCATGATTCTCTCGTAGTTCCATATCACATTCGTACCCCTCCGTGCGATGAAGGGATAAGCACTAGCAGATTTTTTAGCAGCACACCCACTTCCTGCTGATTCTCTACTTAGTGATGATCTCCTTGACAAACAAATCATGAACTTAGGGGAGGTTGTCAACTGTCATTGGGAGATTTATTTTGATGGTGTGGCTCCTTTCATAAAGGAGAAGAACCACAAACTACTCTTCTAGAAAAGGCAGGGATAGGAATAGTTTTCTTAACTCCAGACTAGGATGTGATGAGAATCTCATGCTATCTCTCCAATCCATGCATCAACAACGAAGCTGATTATGAGGCTTTGATTGTTAGTCTGGAGTTAGCCATTACAATATGTGTCAAAAGCTTCAACATCTTTGGGGATTCTCAGTTGGTCATCAACCAGATTATCGGGTCCTACAAGGTTCTAAAACCTAAGGTTTGTCACTACCACAGGTATACCTTGAAGCTATTGGCCCAAATCCTTGAAGTCACTATCTACAAGGTCCCTCGAGGAGAGAACGCAGTAGCAGATGCTTTGGCCAACCTTGCTAAGAAATTAGCATGTACGGAAGATGAGTCCATTTCAATAAGGGTCCAAAATAGACAAGTCCTATCCCTTATTGACGCTAAACTCATCGAGAGACTTTCTCTTGAAGGGGAGGTTGCCATTGCTAAAAAAGATAAGGAGCTAGATTGGAGACAACCATTCATGGATTACTTAATTAGAGATAAATTACCTTAAGAGAAGTCATAAGCCCATCAAATGAAGCAAAGAGCTCTCTCCTATGCTCTCGTGGATGGCACCTTGTACCGACGGTCCTTCGATCAAATGTGGTTATGTTATTTAAACAAAAATGAAGCTCGTAGGATCATGACTGAGGTATACTCAGGTCTATGCGAAGCGTACCAATCCACTCCGAAGATGAAAGCAAAGATCAAGAGACTAGGTTACTACCGGTCTTTGATGATTGCAGACTGTGTGGATGTATCTAGAAGATGCCATCTGTATCAGGTACACGGTGTGGTCCTACATCAACCACCCAACAGCCTACATCCTACATTAGCCTCATGGCCATTTGAGTGTTGGGGTACTGACATTATGGGTCCAATTGATCCTCCTTCTTCTAAGGGTCATTAGTTCATTCTAGCTGTCACTGACTATTTTTCAAGTGGGTGGAGGCAATCCCACTCAGAGAGGTAACAGCTCAGTATGTGCTCCAATTTTTCAAGAAACTATATTGTATATAGGTTTGGGGTGCCTTGATGAATTATATCCGATAATGATACTGCATTCAAGAGCACCAAGATTAATAGCTTCGCCAAAAGACATGGTATAGATTAGAGATACTCCACCATCTACTATCCCAGAGTAAATGGCCTAGTAAAAATATTCAACAAAACTCTCATTCAAATACTAAAGAAGACACTAGATGACAACAAATGATAGTGGGATGAGCAGTTAGTTGAAGCCCTATGAGCATACTGCACCACATATAGAACTCCAACTCGATCTACTTTGTTCTCCTTAGTGTATGGATCTAAAGCCATTCTACCATTAGAAGTTCAGCTTCCATCATTAAAGATAGCATTTGGTAGTCAAATCACTACAGAGTAGAATGCCAAGTTGCGATTAGAAGAGCTCAAAGGTTTGGAGGAGAGATGCCTACGGGTGTGCCAGAACCTTGAGTTATACAAGGCCAAAATGATTCAAGCTCACAATAAGCTAGTCCTCCCTAGGGCTTTTCAAGTAGGATAACTTGTATTAGTCCTAAGGAGACAAATTATTGCCCTTTGAAAGATAGGACGCAAGTTTGAACCCACTTGGGAAGGCCCTTTTATCATAGAGAAGGCCTACAAAGGAGAATCTTATCAGCTTATTGATTGTAAAGGGGAACACCTGATGCTTCCAATTAATGGGCTCTAATTGAAAAAATATTACCCATAAATTATATTTGAAAATAATTATCATCAAAAGAATAAAATTTCATTCCAATTCATCAAAATCTTCTCTTCTTTCGAAGCATTGTTTGCTTGTCTTGTGAATCCGCCATAATGTGTTTAGGATAGGTGTAAGAGAACCCAAGAAGCATCCTATCCCTCTTTCACAACACGAATATAAATCAAACACAATTCCCTGGCTACTAGAATAGGTGTGAGAGAACCCAAGATGCATCATATTTAGACTAACATAACTAAGTTAGGTGTAAGAGAACCCAAGAGGCATCCTTTCTTGGTGGGATCACAACTGCCATTAATGACATCATTTCATCAAATTCCCCAAGCATGTTTAGGGTTGGTGTGAGATAACTCGAGAGGCATCCTATTCCCTTTAACACAAGCATAAAAAGAAACACATATCTTTTATTTTAGGCTATTTTGATGTGGGAGCAAGCCCCCTATGACACTCACTCATTAGCTAGTTTAGGTCGGGTTGATATGCTACCTTGCTAGTCTATCACCACAGTGGTCACTTGTCCAATGGATGTGAGTCCTCTTGCTTTCTTCCTGACTTGACCATTACGAACCAAAAAGTGCCTTATCAGTTTAGTAGGATTCACTGCCTAGCCAGTAAATCACCTCATGTTGATTTTGTTTAAGAAGATGTGAGTCCCTGTGCTTTCTTCTTGAGCTAACCACCATGCACTAACTAGGCTGATTATATTTGGGGTCTAGGATAAGTCCCCCAGAGGCTCCTTTCTTCTTGACTACTTTTGAGCTTATCTAAGTCCCCCAGTGTCATTCACTCGAGTCACCTAGGTCGGATAACACTTGTCATAAGATGACATCGATGATCGTTCCATAATAAGATGTGAGTCCCCAGCTTTCTTCCTTGATGCAAATCGATGGGCACCTTAGATGTTCACTATGTCGACAAAGAACTCACCATGGATACACCACTCTTGGCAAATGTGAGTCCCCATGCTTTCTCCTTGAGTTGGCCACTGAATACCAAATTACAAATTATCTTCTCCAGGTTGTTGGATCAAGCCCTTAGTGGCCCCTTCCCTTGCTAACACTCTATTTGGATCATATCCTTTGTGACCCCATTTAGACACCACAGGGGTTACTCTTGGATTGGACAGTCCCCCTTTCCTAGTAGCCCTCCTTGTGGTTGGAGAATTTGTTCAGCAGATGCACAAATCCTCCTTTAGTTCAATAAATTTGAGATAGGTCAAGACTAATATAAGCTCCTGCTCAATATAATCCCTCGCAAACTAATAGGGTCCAGGATAAACAAACAAAATAAATAAATAAATTAATTCACTTATGGATTAGGAATTCAATCCCACAACGACCCCTTTCTCAAGCAGGCATCCTATCTTTAGGGTAGTGTCAGTAGAACTCCCTATAGGAATTTCCTAACTACGCTTGGAGATAAGATCCATACTCTCCAGTCACCCCAGTGGGTTCAATCTATTTTTCCACAAGCAGATTACCCGGACAACCATTTTGCTTTGAAAGATATAAGCCTACAACACATTCTTTCTAGCATGACTGTTGCAAATTGATGGGCAGACCTAGGTTGGGTTGACATGTTACCTCACTAATGTGTCACCCCGGTGGTATTTTATTTAGGAAAGATGTGAGTCCCCATGCTTTCTTCCTTAAATCAACCACTGCAAATCAAAAGGCACCCCTTTGGTTGGATAGTCCTCCCCTCGGTCGAGAAGTTACTCCCTTTGGATTGGTAAATCTGTGTTAGACCAAGGCCAACATGGCCCCTACTCAGTGCAGTCCAACCAATGGGATCCATCAAAAATAATTAAAAAGATGAAATTAACTTTGACTATCTTGGAGATGATTTAAGTCCCTCAGTGGCATTCACTCAATAGTCAGCCCCAGGTCGGGTTTGATTTGTTGCACAAGCAACCGATCACCCAGTGGTTCCTTATTTTGGAAGATGTTAGTCCCCACGCTTTCTTCTTAAACTTGACCATTGCAAACTGAAAGGTACCCCTTTGTTTGGATAGTCTTGCTGTGTGGATGGTAGACTACTCCCTTTGGATTGGTAAATCTGTGTTAGACTAAGGCCAACATGGCCCCTACTTAGTGCAGTCCATCGCAAACTAATAGGATCCATCAAAAATAATTAAAAAGATAAAATTAACTTTGACTATCTTTGAGCTAATTTAAGTCCCCTAGCGGTATTCACTCAATAGTCAACCCTAGGTTGGGTTCGATTTATTTTACAAGCAACCGATCACCCCAGTGGTTCCTTATTTTGGAAGATGTGAGTCCCCACGCTTTCTTCTTAAACTTGACCATTACAAACTAAAAGGCAACTCTTTTGGTTGGATAGTCCTACTATGTGGTCGGTAGACTACTCCTTTGGATTGGTAAACTTGAAGTAGACCAAGGCTAACCTGGATCCTACTCAGTGCAGTCCATCGCAAACCTATGGGATACATCAAAAATAATTAAAAAATGAAATTGACTTTGACTACCTTTGAGTTGATTTAAGTCCCCCAGTGGCATTCACTCAATAGTTAGCCCTATGTTGGGTTTGATTCGTTATGTCACCAACTGACCACCCCAGCAACTGATCCCTACTTTGGAGGATGTAAGTCTACTACGCTTTCTTCCTAAGTTCAGCTGATGCACACTAAAATGCACTCCTTTAGTTGGATAGTTCTCCCTTTGGCTGGGAAACTACTCTCTTTGGATTGGTAAATCTTTGGTAGATCAAGGCCAACATGGCCTCTACTCAGTGTAGTTCATCGCAAACTAATAGGGTTCATCTCAAAATTCAAAATTTAAAAATCTAAAGCAAAATAATCAACCTCTCCAGTGGAGTATAATCTGAAACAAATTTAATCCTACTTCTCCAATGGAGTCAATTTAAACAAACAAAACAAATCAACCAACCTCCCTCAGTGGAGTCAAAATAATTCAACCCTCCTCCCTCAATGGAGTCAAATCAAGCAAAATAAATCAAATCAAATCAATTAGGTTCTCCTCAGTGAGATGCAAGTCTTTTCATCCCCAATGGATCCTAAATTCTAATCCCCTAGTGGATTCCACAACTTCTTCTCCCTAGTGGATGATTTGAACTTGCTCCCCTAGTAGAGAGTTCACTTTTTCATCTCTGGTAGAGCACCAAATACTAAATCAACAAATCAAGTAAAATTTCTCCCCAACAAGACTCAAATCAAATCAAACCTCTCATCCCTCAGTGGATGACGTGAACCTTTTTTCCCTAGTGGATGGTTCATATACTCAGTCCCTAGTGGATTCCTCCTTCACTCTCTTATGTCTTTGACATGAATAGAGTCACATTGAACTAAGTTCTAGATTCCTTCTACACCTTGGGTTGGGAGTAGATCATTTCTGTTAGTGCTTGTGATCGTTTGGTGTTGTTGATTATCTCAGTCAACACCAATACATGCGGCATGCCTTGTCAGTCACACCACACCTATTGGGCGCCCTTTATTGACCTCACTTTTGGAGTGAGATTTCAACCTCTCCATATTAGACATAAGACTCCTCTTAGACATTAAGAGTTCCTTAGTCTTAAGATACTTCTAGTGATTTGGTGAACACTTAACTTAACCCTAGAGACTTAAAAGAGATAGCCATAAGAATAGGTCATGTCTTAGGGGTGTTAGGAAAACTTGCCTACCCTATAGCTTGAACCAAATCTTTACTCTCTTCTCTCAAGTAAAACTTCAAATCCAAACAAACTTCAAATTCAAATCAACCTCAAACTCAAACAAATTCCAAATCAAAATTCAAAATAAATTTCAACTCAAATGATTTTTCTCAAATCATTCAAATCAAATTCCAACTTTAATGATTTTTCTCAAATCATTCAAATCAATTCCAAAAATCCTTCCTAAGTCACTTTGATTTCATCTTATGGACTTAGCTCAAATCAAATCCAAATCAATTCAAACTCAAGAGATTTTCTGATAACCCATTTATTTTCTCATTTATATTCACAAATATAAATGAAATATAAATTCAAATAACCAAAACCAAATTCAAAATTCAAACCCAAATCTAACCAAAATTCAACCTATGCCTTTTCATGTCAAATTCTTGAACTTAACCAAATGAAACTCAAATCAATATGAACCCTTAGATTTTCTTCATGATTCGATCAATCCTTCAATCATTAGTCCAAATATAAACATAAACTTCTATCATCAAACCAAAACTAAATTCAAAACTAAAACCCAAATCAAACAAATGTTCATCCTTTGAACTTGAAATTATCAAATGAATCAAAACCCATTTGACTCCAGATCACTTGCAAATGGATTTATATTTCAATCATGAGTCCATATGTGAGTTCAACCAAACTTGAATCAAGCCTTGATCAAGTCAATTGACCCATTTAGGCTCACTTGACCCAAAGTGACATAAAACACATTTTTGAGCTAAATTCTAATCCTACCCAAATTGGATTGAACTAATCCCATCTAAGCCTCACATTGTGAGCAACAATCATCATAAGCTGATCAATCACTCAAATTGGGTCAAACCAAGCCAAACCTAGCCTTTGACCAAGTCAACACTTAACCCAAATGAAACCTAAACTAGCCAAAATCCACCATAGGCCAAATTGAATAAAACCATTGATCAAAACCAATTCATGATCAATGATTGAACTTGACCAAGTCATCATTTGAGCCAAACCTAGCCTAATTGCCCACTTGACCTAAGTTGACCAAAAAAGTCAAAATATGTCAAATCTTGATCTAAGCTAAATTAATTGCAACTAATGAGTCAAATTCATTCCAAATCACTTGTTGAACTTGACCAAAGCCTCAATTGGCCAACTAGACCCAACCCAGCTGACCATGAACCCAACTTGAAAAATCAAGCCAAAATCAAATCAAACCAAAATTGATTGAAACCAAAGCTTTCAAAATATTTCAAATGACCAACCAAACCTAAACCAACCCATGACCTAACCCAATTAGGTCAAATGGGTCAAATTGGTCAACTTGACCCATCTGACCTAAATAATATCAAATGAACCAAAACCAAATATAAATCAAATTAAACCAAACCAATGATTCCAACCCACTCCAAATGGTCATATGAACTTGATCTAAGCCTTAGTTTGACCCAATTTGACCAATTGGTCAACTTGACCCAAGTTGACCCATTTTGACCTAAGTGGGTCAATATGAGCCAAATCATATCAAATAAACTCCAAATTCATTGAAAATTGGCACAACCCAATTTTCAATTATTCTAAATCTGTCCAAATTGGAATCAAAGCTAAATGACCATTTTACCCTTGGGTCAAATGGTAACCTATGGCCAATTCCACTTGGAATTTAGTCAAATCCTTCTCATGGCCACTTGGAATCCTCTTGGTGATCCATTTGGACACCAAGGGATGTGGTGCACGTGACCCAATGGGTTTGGGTTAGCTAAATCCAACCGAATGCCAGAACTGACCACCTATTAGAAAATGAGCACATGGAATCACTCCATACCCTCATTTAACACATGGGTAACTCCACTATACTCCCCTGCCAAACCTGAACCATGTGAAGCTCCTAACAGCCTAACAAACCCATTCCATCTCATCAATTGATCCAAAATGGCAAAGGAGCTCACGACCGCCCGATCCAAGTAGGGGGAGATATACTCCTCATAATTTCATTCTAATTGACAACTCTTACATTTGATTGAACCCTAGGAACTCAGAGGAAGCATTACCAAGCTCTCTCAAGCATTCCTAACCTCAATTGATATCTCCTTTCTTGATTTTTCTTAAGCTGAAAATAAGGGAGGTGAGTGAGAGTGCCAACTTGTTCAATTCTCCATAGAAGTCCAATTCCTTTTGCAAGCACCATCAAGGCACTAAGTCGAGCTCATCCAAAGTAAATCCCAAGCAACCAAGCTATGGGAAGGAGGAGCAAGACCAAAGCAGTAAGCCATTGAAGGGAGATTTGGCCAATAAGAAGATCCACTTCATCTCAAGCCTTCAATAGGGCTTCATCTCCACTAGACGAAGCTACCTCAATGTTTGGGAGCATTGGTGATAGCCTCCGGTGTGGTATACTTCAAAACCAAGCTTAGGCTAGAAACTATTTGGTCCTTTATGAAGGGAAGTGTAATCCCATTGCATTTTCACCATTAGATGTTATTTTTCTTGCTCTTAGATGGTGTGGGTTGAATCCTAGCTTAATTCAAGCTCAAGTGAGCTCAGATCAAGCCATGGAGGATGGATGACCTCCATATCCCATAAGAGAGGGCATGGATGAATCATGGAACGTCCATCTCGCATGTTTTAGATGGACGGTCCTAATTAATCTGATGAGATCCAATATTTAATCCTTTTAGATCCATAGGTTTCCTCCTGACCGTCCGATCCTTGATCAGACGGTCCAAGGAGAAAATGCATAACACCGTCGACTGACGCGACATTTGTTTTGACTACTTAAATAACCAATCCCACCGTGCCACATGGAAAGCGCGCGCCGCATCAGTGATCCACGTAGTGCCAATAGGATTAGTTATATAATTAGGGGATTTAATGACATATTAATCACTGAGACTTTAAAAATACATAATTACATATAAAAAAATAAAAAAATATAAATGAGGGCTCATTTTAAAGATAATTAAGTAAGGAATAATATAAAATTATTTTTAATTGATTTTGAATAGTGAAGTTTCCTTAATTAAAGTTTATTTAAAATCTTAACAACCCTAATTACTCCCTAATCATTTCATTAATTAATTCTAAACTTCTCAAGCCTATTTAGTGGGATGACCTCTACCTCCCCTAATTTTCTTAGAATTTATTAATTAGTTAATTAGGGAAATCAATTAATGAATCCCTAATCACCCTCTTAATGTAATTAAGGGTAGTTGAATATGTGAACAATGGTTTAATCACTTAATTAAAATAATTAAACATTATTTAAGTGAATAAAAGGTTTATGGAATGATTTTGGGAGATTTTCCCTAAGCTATTCCCTAAGCCCCCTTCCTTCCTTAATCCAAACCTAATTAAGGATTAATGTGCTAATGATCTTATTAATTAGCTTAATTAAATTCTCAAAATCAATCTGAACTTAATCAATCCTTTCTTGGGTAGATCCTTAGGTGTTCATGAGCTAGGTAAGCTTAAGGAAATCATTTCTAACTCACATGTGTGGAAAGGTTATGAAAGTACTTAATTAAACCTTTTTAGCTTAATTAATCAATGATTGTGAGCCAATTGCATTAGACCCCTTTCTTTCTTAGGAACATTGATGATTTAAATTCCATGTAGTTGCATATCATTTGTTGGCTCATAATTGTTAGGTTAATTATGTTAAGGTGGTGTAGGTAAGGGGTAATCAATGAACTTACTTTACACCTTAGCCTAAACAAGACATAAAATCATTCTAATAGTTCTAAAATTAAACTAAATTGACTCATATATGTGGGAGATGGGTTAGGACCATGTCGATCTCATTTTTAGAATGAACTCTCAACCCCTCCATCTTAGACATAGGACTTATCTTAGAATTTAAGAGTTCCTTAGTCTTAAGACACATCTAGTGATTAGGTGAACACTCAACCTAGCCCTAGAAACTTAGAAGAGTTAACAATAGGAATAGGTCATGCCTTAAGGGTGTTAGAAAAACTTGCCCACCCTTAGCTTGAACCATTCCTCACCTTCCTTCCTTCAAGTCAAACTCCAAATCAATCTTATTTGATTTTCTCCAAACTCATGTGATTGAAATCCATGATTGAAACCCTGAATGACATTCTTAAGTCCAAATCTTTCTTAAGTCATTATCTTTTCTTAAGGACTTAGCCTAAATCATGATCTCAACCAATTCAAACTCTTGAGATTCTCTTATAATTCATTTATATTCTCTTTTATATTCACATATATAAATGAAATATAAATTCAAATCAATCAAACCAAACTCAAAATCAGGTTACATTATTGCTAAAAATTTTCTCCTTCATGTTTTTCTCTCTTAAGGATTTGCTTCATCCTTCAGTCAAATCAATTCAACTTCATGGGATTTTTCTCATATTTTCATTTATATTCTCTATATATAAATGAAATATAAATTCAAACAATCAAATAATTCCAAAAATCAAACTCAAATCCACTCAAAATCCAATCTAAGCCTTTCAAGTCAAAATCTTGAACTTAGCAAATCAACTTCAAATCAAGCCAAACTCGTGATTTTCCTTCATGATTCAATCAACCCTACAATCATGAATCCAAATATAAATACAAACTTCAATTACTAAATCAAAATCCAATTCAAAAATCAAACCCCAAATCCATTCATATTTTTCCTTTGAGTATGAATTTATCAAATGAATCAAAAACTCATTTGACTTCAAACCACTTGCAAATGGATTTATATTTCAATCATAAGTCCATATACAAGTTCAATCAAACTCAAATCAAGCTTTGACCAAGCCATTTGACCCAGGCTCACTTGACCCAAAGTGACCTAAAGTACCTTATGAGCCAAATTCTAATCCAAACCAAATTGGATTGAATCAAACTCATCTATGCCTCTCATCATGATCAACAATCATCATGGGATGATCAATCAATCAAATTGGGTCAAACCAAGTCAAACCTAAGGGTTGACTAAGTCAACACTTAGCCAAATTGAAACCTAACATAGCCAAAATCCACTATGGGCCAAATTGTTTGAAACCATTGATCTAAGTTCACTCATGACCTATGTTTGAACTTGACCAAGACAACATTTGAGCCTACTTGCTTATGGCCACTTGACCCAAGTTGACCTAAAAGTCAAAATGTGTCAAAACTTGATCTAAGCCAAATTGATTGAAACCAATGGGTCAAGTTCATTCCAAATCACTTGTTGAACTTGACCAAAGCCTCAATTGGCCAACTAGACCTAACCTAGCCCAATTGACCTTGAATCCAACTTGACCTAAAGGGTCATATTGAGCCAAATTCAAACTTAACCAAATATAATTGGAAACAAAGATACCAATCCACTTTACATGACTAACCAAACCTAAACTACCCTTAGCTCAAAATAGGTCAAATGGGTCAAATAGTCAACTTGACCTAAATGAAGTCATATGAGCCAAATTCAAAATTAAACCAAATTGAATCAAACCAAAGTCACCAAAACATTTTAAATGGCCATATGAACTTGACCCTTGGTTTGACCAATTTGACCAATTGTTATTTAAGTTGACCCATTTTGACCTAAATGGGTCAACATGAGCCAAACCTAATCAAATGAACTCAAAATCCAATGAAACTTGGCCAAACCTATTTTCTCCACATACCCAACATATTAAAATTCAAAAATTATCCAAATGACCATTCTACCCCTAGGCCATAGAAAAAGTTTTGGTCAAATCCATGGGGAATTTGGTCAAGCCCCCTTCATATCAACTTGATACCTTCCTAATAGGTCAAGTGAACCCTATGGAGGATGGTGCACCCAACCTAATGGGTTTGGGTTAGCTCAAATGGACCCAAGGCCAAAATCACTCCTTAGCTCAAATTGGCCAATTTAAAAACCTCCCTCCACTTGATTTGAAGCACATGGGAGGTTACCAATCCACTCCTTAGCTCAAACCGACCATGTGCCAACTTCAAACAACCCAAAAAACCCTTTCCATATGGTCAATTAGATCAAAATGGCAACCATAGCTTCGGCCATCTAATTGACATAGGGGAGATATACTGCCCCTAATTCAATTCAATTCACACATCCTCATTGTCGATTGAGTGCTAGAGAGTGTTAGGAATCATCAGAGAGCAATTCTAAGCTTCCTAGAGGGATTTGGAAAGAGGCATTCTCAGTTTTCATCCTTTGAAAATAGGAGAGCTCCATAGAATTCCAAACTTCATTTTCACTCAAAACCAGTGCAATTCTCTTTGCACATTCCATCAGGGGGCTATGTCGAGTGCACCCAAGCCTTCACTCAAGTTTCCAAGGCAAGGAGAAGTCCAATTTGATCAAAGCTGCAAAGGAGAGGAGGAGGTGTTGGTCCATAGAGCAAGCCATGTAACCTCAAGAGCAAATTATTTCACCACAGCTTCATCTCAACCAGATGAAGCTCCTCCAAGGGAATCGAGCATTGGTGATCACCTCCGGTGAGGTATGCAATTTTCTGACCACTAGGCTTAGGAGGTGTTGGTCCTTTGTGAAAGAAATGTTCATGGGCTTGAAAATTCAATCGTTGGATAACATTGCCATTAGTGCATGATGGTGTGTGAAAAATTTCATCCTAATCCGAGCTCAATCGAGCTTGGATCAAGGCTTGGATCATGGATGGTCTCCATTAATCCTTAGGGAAGAACAGAGATAATCCCAGCCGTCCATCCGTGTGTTTTGGATGGACGGATAAGATTAACTGCACGTTTTATATTCAATTTATCCCTTTTAAAACCACGGGGTGATTCCTGGCCATTCGATCCTTGATCGAACGACGGATATCAAAGCGTCACATACACATGGTGATGGAACATTTAAGTGAAGCTCACCACGCGATGTGTAAAGCACCGCGACCAATGCGCGTGTTAGAATTAGGCTAAAGGATTTAATTTTAATTAATCCTGTAAGATTTTAAAATTCATATCACCATAAATAAAAAATATGAGGTAAATTTCTATTGAAAGATAATTCAATCTAGAATATTCTAAAATTGGTTTTAATGGATTTTGAATTATATTGTTTTTTGATTTTGCCTTTTATTAAAAATATTATTTTGATCATTACTCCTTAATTAATCTTTTGATTAATCCCAAACTTCATGGGTATATTTTAGTAGATGACCTCTGTCTACTCTAATTTTATTTGGATTTATTGAAGGCTTAATTGGGGGAATTGCGAATGTATTTTCTAATTACCCCTTTTATGTAACTAAGGATAATTAAGGATGTGATTAGTGTTTTAATCCCTTATTAAGGTTGATTAAAGTTTGATCCAATGAATAGAAGGTTTAGGGAATAATTTTAGGGCATTTTTTCTAAGCTATTCCCTAAGCCCCCTTTTCTTTCCCTAATCCTCTCTTAATTAAGGGCTAATTCATTAATTATCCTCTTAATTAATTTCTAAAAATTCTAAAAACTTCTAGAACTTAATTAATATACTTTCAGTAGATGCTTAGGTGTTCAAGAGCCTAAGTTCAATTAAGGAAATCAAAACTCAACTCATATGTGCGAGGGGTGTTTTGAAATTACTTAAGTTAAACCCCTTAGCTTTATTAACTATTAATCATGAGCCAAATTGCATCAGACCCTTTTCTTCCTAGGTGCATTACAAATTTAAATTTCTTGTGAGGTTTTATTCATCTCATTGGGTTATAATTATTTAGTTAATTATGCTAAGGTGGTGTAGGTAAGGGTTAACTAACACGTTTAATTCATACCTTAACCTAATCAAAATCTAAAATTAAACAATAATTTCAAACACATGTGGGAATGGGTTAGGAATAGCAAACTCAACTCACATTTTCAAAATTAAATCAAACTCTAATTCAAAAAAAAATCATATTAAGTAAACTTTGATTTACTTTAAGCTTTCTTATTTCATAAGATTGTCTTTATGATTTAAATAAAGTGAATGTGTTTACATGCTTTCATTACTTTAGTTCCTTCCCCAGCATGTTAAATATGTGTGTCATGTGGTTTCATGCATTCATACTTTTCAAAATTGAAATTTAAAATGAAAATGTTTAATTTATGTCAAATTTGCATATGTTGGCTAAAGTAGAATATGAGTGGCTATTATCACTATTAAATTCAAATTATTTTAAAACATATGAATCAATTATCAAAACTGAAAGTGTGCTACTTATATTTTAATTATAAGCTTGCATGTGAGAATATAAGGATGTGCTTAGTGTAGGTTCTCCTTCTCTTTCTCTTAGTATAGTTTTGAATAGGATTTGGTAAGATGTGTGGTTCATTTGAAAGAACCTAACACTTGCCTAATTCCTATTCATCCCTATACTATCACTTAAAAAGGATACCTATGCTTGCACATATAAATTGCATAAACAAAATGAATCAATTAATACAATTTTTTGCATTCTTTCTTTCCATCCATTTCTTTTATACACATGTTTGTATTTAAGGAAAGTGGTATATTAGTCTAGATAATTTTGAGATTGCGAGGCTTTAAGTAGCCCTAAGTAGGTCTTGTACCTTACACCTCTGGTTAACAATGGTGCTATACTCACTTATGCCTTTCTTACTTTCATGTGTGCATGTGAAAATTGGATAAGAAATCCCTTTTCTACTTAATGAAAATCATGCATCATAATCAAATTTCTTAAATGAATTACTTATGCATCATAAAGTGTGTTAAATATTGTCATTTGTATAGATATGCTTAGATCATTCATATGCATGTTATACATGTTGGGAAAAAAAAAGTGATTTATGTTTTGTGAATTTAGTTCATTTTATTTAATCTTAAAATACCTTTCCTTTTGAATAGGTTTATTTAGAGTTCATCTAAATTTAGGATTAATTAAAACATTTAATTAAAATATTCACTAAAAAAAACTAAAACATGAATCTATTTTAGAAATTACTTAGGTTAGGGAAGGAAAGAGAAGATCTCTTCTCTTTGCCTCTCTTCATAATTTAGTAATTAAATCAAAACATAAAATAAAATCAACTCAAATCAACTAAATCACTAAAATGAAATCCTCCTCTAAGTTGAACATGCTTCACACTTAGAAAATTCTAACTTAAAGCCATAGCTAAGCATACCACACAAACCTCCAAAGCGTGCACATTAGGCTAAGTCACCACTTCTAGCTTTAGGTTAGGGCGGTCCATGGTTTGATGCTTACTTTTATTTTTTGATATATGTTTTATACCGGATGTTAGAATGAATGGTGGGGCGATCTTAGTATAACCATTATTTTCTGCAGGGGATTGTACTTAAGGGTCTTGTAATAAATAAAAAGATAAATACTTTTTACTGTGCAAGTGCTTATACCCCTAAGCATAATCCAATAGGCTAGGTGGACTTAGTCACCCATGTGTGGGGTGTTAAGTCTAATATACATGCTTGGAATTTAGTGGTTTGTTTAGCTAACCTTTGTTTTGCAGGTGTTAGCTAAATTTTCTTTTCTTTTTTATGTAAATTTTGCAATTAGAATTTTGAAATGATTGTTATGGGGGTTAGGATGAGCATTACTCATAAGATCCTATCTTATGCATCATGTGAAGCCTTGGAGCATCCACCATCCAACCATCTGAAAGAAAGAACCAAAGAAGAAAGAAGAAAAGAAGCAAAAAGAAGAAAAAAAGAATGAAGAAAAAGAAGACCCCCCATTGCTTAATTATATTTAATTGATTTGTAATCCAGGTTGTATTAAGGTAGAGCTAGGCTACCCAATTTTTTTTTGGGTTTATACGGTGGTACCCGACCACAATGGCCTCTTATTCTTTTTACGATTAGCTTTATAAATTGATTGATGATTTGTTTAGCTTGTGCATTAAGTGATATCTTTTCCTAGTTTCTTCCTTGCTTTATGTATGGCTTGGATGTGGATTAGGCTCTTAAGAAAAAATAAATCTTTTACCAAACATAACAACTCAAAACTAAAAATAAAGAACTCATAACCTCACCTAAAGCTTAGGTTTAAAAGCAAGATAAAAGATTTAGCAACCCCTTAGCTAGATGAGTATTTCTTTTATAACATCATGCACAAATACATCTTGTTTCACTCTTGATTAGGGGGCTTTCACCTTTGCGAGAAAAACTTGGCATGACCTTTGAGAGCCATGGTGGAAACACACCTCCTCCCTTCTCGCTGATTTTGGCCAATAACTTTATTTCTCATGTATTAGGCATATGAATCCTATTAGCATGAGTAAAAATGATTGTAAAAAAATAAAAATAAAATGAAATTTGAATTGCAATAGATTTAGGTCATTTGAAGCATGTCCTTACATGATCTAGTCTCTTTAGGGAGTGAGTTTAAGGACATAGTCTCTTTCTAAATAAATAATAGCTTAGCTATCTTGCATAAGCATAAGACTTTCCTACATGTATTTAAAATCGTAGGAGGAGTTTGTTGGCAGCCACCCCCAAGAGATTATAATTCCAAGCAGTTGGGTGGTTTGTCCTCTCTTGTGGAGGTGAACCAAATACCCATTTTCACCTTAGATTTAGATTATGCTTTCGGCCCTTGCCAAAGCTCCCTAGATTTAGGTTCTGAGGTTGTTTCTCCCCTTTGTGGGCCATAAGAATAATTCCTCACCTCTTAGGAATTTTCATAATCTTGTGTTATGGAATCATAAGTCCTAAATTTCTAATGAAAAATGCAACTCAAATAAATTAAATTAATTTTAAAAATGTAAAGCCCAACCATAGGATAGTTTGAATGCTCGTTAGATTTCCTAGCATCATGGGAATTTCCTACTTATCTTTCTTTTGACTTTGATAATAACTCCTTCTCTTTGATCAATCCCATTTGATCTTCAAAAATGAACTAATCAAGTGATAGTAATTTCCTATTGAAATCTTTGAAGATAATGATCATTACCTTAATCGAGAGTATTCTTAAGGGATCCCATTCTTTAGGATGTAATTAACTATGGGGGCTTACCCCGGTAGGGAACTTAACAAACTTAGTTTAAAATAAACCCCACTTCACCTTTTCATGTAAAGTAGGGGAAGAATCACTGATACATATGTATACCCATTGTCCTTAGGAGTCCTTATTGAGGTGATTAGGTCCATTAATGGGTGTGACTTCTATCTCCCGAGATAGTACTATTCCTTGATGATGTACCTGATCACCTGAATAAGCACATCCGCGGATCTGCGTGGCATCCCAAAAAGATGAATTTTTTTATTCTAGCCTTTCACCCATAGATTAAAGGTGACTATATAGAAATTTTTCTAAACCAATAAATTTTTTTGACGACTCTGCTGGGGATGGTTCCTCACTCCATCTTTGGTAAATGATCATGTCTTCAAGTATCGATAGTGGGTTTGTACTTTGGTATGAATCCAAGACTATCTTTCTTTCCATTGGCACTTAGCTTATTTCATCCTTAAGTTGAGTTAGCTAACACCTTTAGATTTTAGGACCTTACTCCGTGTTGGTGTTAAAACCCCCATTGGGTCCTCCAATGGATAAAAAATAAAAGGATCTAAAGAAAACATTTAAAAACTTCCTCCTTATCATTTTTATGATAAGGAAAGGTTCATTCTAAAATAATGAAGTCAAAATAAATTTTCCATAAGAACTTTCCTTTTCAAAAAGAACCCTTTCAAAAATGCACTTAACAAAATATTTTCCACAAAACTTTTTATCACCCTCATTTAGCAATTCTCATAATTGTTACATGTAAGGATTTTCAAAAATAAAGCTTACAATCTTTTCCAAAAGCACAAATGAACATCTTCCTTTAATTCATTTTGATGAAGATTTCATTTTCAAAAATAAAATGAATGATCATCTTTCCGAAAGTCAAAATCAAATTTAAAAATAAAACTTTCAAAAAGCACATATCAACATTTCCATTCAATACACTCACACCTATTGAATGGAAATTTCATCTTTAAATAAAATTAAAATTTTCAAAAGCACATATGAATATCTTCATTTAATATACTCAAATTTTTTGAATGAAGATTTCATTCCCAAATAAAAATGATATCATTTGGAAATCCTACTTAAACATATCCTACATATGATTAAGTTGGAATTCCCTCTTTCAAAAAAAAAAAAGAGCAATAAACACACATAAAACAAAATTTTTACATTTCAAAAAGAAGATTGATTCCCATTCCTATATACCCAAATTTATTGAATGGGAGCCTTCTTTTCAAATCAAAACATAACAATCATATTTTCAAAATTTTCAAACAACTATTTGTAACTTCATTTAGCATTCTCAAATTTGCTAAGTGAAGTCTCCAAATTCAAAATCAAAAATTTTTAAACACATTTGGAACTTCATTTTAGCATACTCAAATTTTCTAAGTGAAGTCTCCAAATTTAAAATCAAAAAATTTTCAAGCACATTTGAAATTTCATTTAGCATACCAAATTTGCTAAGTGAAGTCTCCAAATCCAAAATCCAAAATTTTCAAATACATTTGGAACTTCATTTAGCATACTCAAATTTTCTAAGTGAAGTCTCCAAATCCAAAACATCAAAAATTTTCAAAATACATTTGGAACTTCATTTAGCATACTCAAATTTGCTAAATGAAGTCTCCAAATTCAAAACCAAAAAAAATTCAAACACATTTTGGAACTTCATTTAGCATACTCAAATTTGTTAAGTGAAGTCTCCAAATTCCAAAACCAAAAAAATTTTCAAACATCTTTGGAACTTCATTTAGCATACTCAAATTTGCTAAGTGAAGTCTCCAAAGTCAAGACCAAAAATCTTCAAGCACTTTTGAAACTTGATTCTTTAGCATACCAAATTTGCTAAAGAGAAGTTTCCATTTTCAAAACCAAAACACAACAAAATTTTGAACACATCTTTTGGATTTTCATTTAGCATACTCAATTTGCTAAGTGAAATTTCCATTTCACAAAACTAAGTGGGACTTTATCCTTAGCATACCAAATTTACTAAAGTAAAGTCTCCACTTTCAATCAAATTAAAACAAAATGAAACACCTTAGGATTTCCTTAGCTTACCCAAATTTACTAAGGATCGTACTCTTTCAAAAATCAAAACATCTAACAAATAAATGAAACACTTAGGATCTTCTTAGCAAACTTAAATTTTCTAAGAATCCTATTTTCAAAAATCAAACAAAACACACTTGGGTTCTTCACTTAGCATACTTAAATTTGCTAAGTAGGAATTCCAATTTTTTAAAATTGAACAACAAATCACCAAAAATAAACAACCATTTTCAAAACACTTCACTTAGCATACCCAAATTTACTAAGTAAAATTCCAAAATCATCAAACAAAAATAAAATCAATTGACCCTTACTTTAACATACCCAAATTTATTAAAGGAAAGGGTCCTCAAACGAAAAATCTAATTCAAACAAACATGAACCTATGGAAGCATCCTTCTCAAAATATTTGAATCCATCTTTCAACATACCCAAATTTGTTGAAGTTGGATTCATATTCAAAATTCCTCTTTCAATCAAATTTCTAAAAAATTCTCAAATCTATTTGTACCCCACTTAACACTTCCAAGATGTTGGTTGTGGGTTCAAATTTTCAATTCAAGTTCAAAGAAATCAACAAAGATAGAAATCTGATCCAAACTCATTTCTTATTGTAGATTCTTCCATCGATTCTTCTGATAGTTTAGTTTTTCAATCTTAACAGTTGATGAGATGGCGCTCACAAAATTTGTTTTCACTTTCGGTATGGATTTGGTTTGGACCAAGCCAACCCCTTGACTGATCATACACATCTTATCCACTTCCGTAGGGGATTCGAGGGAGCGAGGATTACATGTGAGGGCACTCCCCTCACGAAAGTTAGTGGGACCATAGTGATCGGGCACATGCCGATCATCCGGATTGATCTACCTTTTGATTTTTACATCTCCTCATTGAAGAGGAAAGCAATGTCCCACTGTGCTTCGCCAGTAGCACCAATAATGCTAGCCCCAGTTCTCATGGCTTTCCTCAATGAGGGCTAGCACCCTCTCATCTGTACCTCTGGGTAAGGCTCTTAAGGATTGCCTCCCCTACTTTTGAGTAAGGGTCTATCTCTCACTCCTCCCATCCTACCAGGAAATAGTGTAGGAACAAAATTGCATGATCAAGCGATACCACACTAGGATTGCCAGGGAGATGGAAGCAGCCACCCGTTAAGCTATTGAGGAGTTCCCTATTCTAACTTCACCACTGGTTACAACAAACCAGTTTCATCCTCTCTTTGGGTCAGATAGAGAGGATGTTAAGAGGATTTGCACATAACCTCCACTAGTGGTACGCACGAGTTACTAGAGTAGGGAGGTCATTTGCGTGCCTCCTCGATGCCTTGCCGTAGGTGGAGCTTACAAATGTTCAGGGTCTGGAGCCCAATTTGATATGAGATCCATTATCCCCCACAATGTGGGGAAACATATCCATCAGTTGAGGGCCAGAGAGGCTCATACAGCTCACATTACCAGTAGGGAGAGACAGAGGTTGAGTCGCCAGTCGGCAGCTTTCGCACTTGTTGATTTTCTAGCTCGATGTGCTACCCGCACCGACCATACCGACATCATCTTACTTATTGGGACCAGTCATCATAGGAGGGTAGCTCTTATTTGTAGAGAGTCGGTGGTGTCTCTACCACACTGCTCTACCCTCGTCTGCCATCACCAATCCAGGTCACAGCATTTTCAGTCCCATCAAAGGCCATGAAGGCCATATCCGGGGAGAACCACACCCCATTGGTGATCTGGCTACAGCCGAGGGATCCTACCCCATCTACACCACCTATTGTGGCAAGGTCGAGCTCTCCTGCTTGACCTTCTGCCCTAGTGGTGGTGCGGAAGGAGTGGCAACCCTGAAGTATAGTGGATGTCCCTTAACCAACTCTGCCAGTATAGCAAGATGTGGAGATGGTGACAGTTATTTTAGA
The DNA here is from genome assembly GCA_021442155.1 of Cymbidium sinense. NCBI lineage: Eukaryota > Viridiplantae > Streptophyta > Magnoliopsida > Asparagales > Orchidaceae > Cymbidium > Cymbidium sinense. The sequence goes on from CM038215.1 coordinate 268,949,225, forward strand.
GGTGGCAAATGATAGTCCAACTGCACCAAGGATAGTGGAACATCCTAGGAATGTCACACCTTTCATACCTAGTGGCAGTCAGGATTGTCTCTCATCTAGTGAGTACAATACACATATGACTAACTCTCTAGTGGCAGGCGAGGTCTGGTGCCTCTCATTACCCGATAGTGATCACACTGGTCAGCCGAAGATATTTGTACCTACACAGATTGATCATTTTTTAGATTAGATAGTGGCACATTATTTCATGGAAAAGAAGAGATTTTAGGGTACGATTGGTCATATGAGGAGAAAGTCAGCTTCGATCCCAATGAAGATTATTTGTTGGGAGACTCAGCTAGAGTTTGCATGGTTGATACTAGAGAATCACTTCTCAGGGAGTAGCAAGCCATGGAAGGTGATGAGGTTGATCAGGAAGATATCGTCCAATCAACCCAATACCGACATTAAGGTAAAGATGAGATAGATAGATGGCATGATGTTAGAGGACTTATTAGAGTTTTAATACTAAGCCCCATTCATCCAACTATAGTCCATACGCATCGAAGTTAGTGCATGTCTTAGACCCAGCCAAGACTTTACCTCCCATTGAGCAAGGTAGCATTAGCATATATAAGAAGGTAGTGGAAAGTACTTCCATACAAGAAAAAGACATAAAATCCATGGATGAGCAGCAAGTGAAGGAAGCATTAGCCCAAGCCCGGGTAGGATCATCAGTTCCAAAGGGTAGACCCTACCCCTAGGAATTCGATTCAATCCAATATCCCGAGGGTTTCATGCCACCTTCCTTCAAAAGCTTTGATGGCAGTGGAAACCCAAGGCAGCACATAGCACACTTCAGAGCTAGTTATAGCAATGTTGATGGTAGCGATGCTTTGCTTTTCCACCTCTTTATTAGTAGCCTAGCAGGGATTGCTTTCGATTGGTATGCTGAACTGCCCAACAATTTAATAAAGACATTTGTTGAGTTAGTGCAACTCTTTATCAAGAGATTTTGATGGAGCTCAGCAAAGGGTTATTGTAGGTGACCTCATTGTAGCACAACAGCACTCTAGTGAGTCCCTTATTAATTATATTCTCTGATGGCATAACCTGAGTATGAAATGCGAGCCACAGCTATCTAAGCAACAAGTCATTGAGATTTTTTTAAAGAATATCCATGGCTCGATCGCCATCATGCATAAGGGCTTCACTATCAAGACATTTGAGAAGCTCATCAACAAGGCGACTAGTCTACAAGGAGAGGCCAAACAATTACCTTTTTAAGATCAGTTGCCTAAAGCAAAGCCACAAAAGGTCTAAGAGAAGAAGCTAGGAGCAGTGATAGTGGTAGATAATGGGAAGCAGCCAGTTAGAGATCAGTTTGAGAGACCATGACCTCAATAGCTTCCACCTCCTTTGCCACCACAGAGGCAGCCCTATCGGCCTCCATAGCAGCCTCCACAGCTAGCACCGCCACCGCCTTAGCCATACCACTAGCAGCAGCGGCACTCATACTCGTCGCTAGGTAGCTATGGTCCACCTACTCTTTTAGAAAAGCTTAACAAACCTTATTCTTTTAAGAGAGAGGTAATCGGGAAGATCTTAAAGAATCTTTTAAAGAAGCCTGATTTTCAGCTACCTAAGCTTAGGAGACCGGAGGAAGTAGAAAAAAGTCATGATCCAAATTTTTTCCCCTACCACCATATGCTAAGCCATATTTTGGAGGATTGCTTCACATTCAAGTAATGGCTTGAACACAGCTTCAAGATCGGTGTTGTAGTTATCCAAAGGAATACCTTATAGAACAACCATCCAATTCCATCAGGGTAATCCTTGGGGATACATATGATCCTACCAAAACCAAAGAAGGTTGGGATATTTTTTTTATCCAAACCTCTAACAAGATAGTCCATAAGATCAAGAAGCTTTCCTTGCAGGTGCCTGAGTCAGCTCAAACCTCCAACATTAAAGAAGGTTTGCAAGTTTCCAGTGCCAACTTGAGGAAAGGGGGAGCTCAGTAGTAGCAGCAATAGCATGTGTCAGCCCGGGATATCCCATTAGCACAGCCACTGACTGATTCCAGCCTCCAACCTACAGTTGCAGCTTCCACACTGGTGACTTCTTCCACTTCAGCTATCTCTACTTCATCTACTAGTAGAACTCTTGTATCGGTAGATAAGGGCATCAAATCCCTTAGCCCACTCAATATACTTTATTTCTACTTTGTACCTCTAAACAATTCCAAGAAATTGAAGAATAAAGCTAGTTTGAATTACATCTATGTCACTTTTGATGGGTTATCTTCTCCTATTCTTAATGATAATTCTTCAAGTTAAAATAACTATAATAATTTTGATCTTCCTCTTTTTGATTCAGAGCTAGACTTTCCTACTTTGAATACTACAGGTTCACCTCTTGAGATAGACTTAGAATCATCTGATTTTGAGGGTCCCATAGGAGAAGCTATAGGTGAGCCTGATGTGCAGGTAGAACCTTCCATTACCCTGCCACAAGAGATCACTGAAGTCAACCTCCATAGTGGCAAGGTTTTACCTTCTAGGGCAGCACCTCATAGAAAAGAGAAATAAGTCATTGGTACAAAAGATCAAGAAGCCCTTCCACATGATGCTCCACCCTTGGATATGCTTATGGAGGACCAGCCCAAGGTGGACTACAACATCCTCTCTCATCTAAGAAAGTTACCATCTAAGCTAAGCATATACTATGCCCTTGTCTTATCTAAAGAGATGAGAGAATCACTAATCAAGGCTCTCCTTGATTCTGAAATATGCTTAGCTCAGCTGACCGCTATAGGTGAGGAGGCACATTATACAAAAGAAGCTTAGGGGATAACCTTCACAGATGAAGACCTTCTTCTGGGGGACTTGAAGCACAACTATCCCCTCTATATCATAGTTGACATGGACAGGTTCAAACTTGCCAGAGTTTTCATGGATCTAGATGCATCGGTGAACATTATGAGTTTAAAGACCCTTACCTATTTGAGGATTGACATCTCCACACTCTGAGGAGATCGGATGATGTTGAGAAGATTCAATGTGGGCTTTAGGTTTTATAGTGTTACCTTTGGAGATAGGTGATTGGAAGACTAAAGCCAAGTTTTATATCATTGATTTGAATACTTCATTCACTTTTTTGCTTGGTAGGCCTTGGATACATCAGAATAAGATCATTCCATCCTCCCTCCATGAGTGCATCAAGTTTAGAAAAAATGGAATTGAGTACCATGTTAATAGAGATGAAAAGCTATTTTCAGTTAGAGAGGTTGAGATTTATGAGGATGTGACCTACTATCTTCCTCAAAATACCCTTTTTCATGGACTTGAACAAAACTCAAAACCAAAAGAAAAAGAAAATGAAAAGAAAAATGAAAGTTCAATTACACAAGAAAAGGGAATTGAAGAAGAAATAGATCCACATATCACATTCCACCCACAGTTCATTCCTTCATATGGACATATGGGTAGGATGGCTCAACCTCCACCAGGCAGAGACAGAAGTAGAAATAGGGGCAAGTCCAGAGGTGGGAGACCCCTTAGTTGGCCATCAGCCAACAAAGGTCGTGTTCCAGTTCATAAGAGTACCCCTACTATTCACATAGACTTGGAATCTAGCTTGGAGGATGAGTCTAATGTGATTAGTATACTAGCCAACCCCTCTCAGTGGGTTCCATTGGAGGTGACTTTCAATCCAGACAAAGATGAAGACCAGGCCTCCAAACAAAGCAAAGTATTTTAATCTGGCTTATGTAAAACTATTAGGCAGCAGTTGGGAACCTTAGCTTTAACCTCACTTACATCTCAAAAAGTTGAAGGTTTGGTAGTTAAGAAAGTCCCTAAGTTTTTCAATGACATGATGTAGAAGAGGTTCTTTTTAGGATGATCATCCTCAAGTCTTGAAGTTGATGTAGAACTTGAGGAGGATTCATTTAAAGAATTAATGGAATTATCATTTGACTTTTACTCGCCTAGTGGTCATAATCTTATACAAAAAGGTTTAGTTCCTCATACATGGTTCAGGCATAGGTCAGAGTACTTTGAAAAGCTATAGAATAATACAGGTAGAGAAACACAATCAAGAGCATGACTAGAATTCAGTACAGTGGGTCTAGTCGATGACAAAGACTACTGTTTAGTTGTTACCAATTATTTGGAGTCTGATAGGTTCTTCTCATACAACCCTAACTCTTATGCAATTGTGTGTTTAGAAACCTCAGACGATCTAGATGATCTCCAAATCAAAGAGGCACTACCATAATTTGAAGAGGAGATTCATTCAATAATAGACAAGCTTAAAGAAATCAATCTCATGATAAAAGAAAATCCACGCCTGACATACATCAGTTCGTTGTTGAATGAAGAAGAAACCAATTAATTATTTAGGCTATTGATTGAGTTTAAAGACTACTTTGCATGGAGTTATGAAGAAATGCCCAGATTATCTCTTGACGTCGCAGTCAACAAGCTAGCAATAGATCCTAATGCTACCCCTATTAAGCAAGCTCCTAGACGCATGCGATTAGAAATTAAACAACATGTCATTTCTAAAGTCAAGAAACTGATCGATGCTGGTTTCATTAGGGAAGAAAAATATCCTACCTGGTTAGCTAGTTCATCCCAGTTAAGAAGAAGAATGGACAAATTCATGTATGCATCGATTTCAAGGATTTAAACAAGGCATGTCCTAAGGATCAGTTTCCTCTTCCTATACCAGAGTTAATGGTGGACATTGCCTCATCTCATATAATTTTTTCTTTCATGGATGGGTCATCTGGCTATAACCAAATCAAGATGTCTTCTGAAAATGAAAGAAACACTACTTTTTGAACCCCGATCGGAATCTTCTGTTACAGGGTCATGCCATTTGACCTTAAAAATCCTAGTGCTACATATCGATGGGCCATGACTCAGATCTTCAATGAACTCATCCATCATCAGGTTGAGTGCTACGTTGATGATCTAGTAGTCCAAAACAGAGAAAAGGAAGACCATCTCTTTGACTTGAGACTAATTTTTGAATGGTTAAGAAAATATAACCTCAAAATGAATCCCTTGAAGTGTGCATTCAAAGTCGCTTCAAAGAAATTCCTTAGGTTTGTTGTTTTACATTAGGGAATAGAAATAGATCCAAAAAAAGATGAAAGCTATCTTAGAAATGCTACCTTCTAAGAGTTTAACTCAACTCAGATCCTTCCAAGGATGGCTGACATATCTAAGATGATTAATCTCCAACCAATCGGGGAGATGCAAGCCATTTTTAGAACTTACTAAAAAGGATTCCAAGTTCAAGTGGGATGACAAGTGCCAGCATGTCTTCAAAGACATCAAGCAGTATTTTGATGAAGCCTCCAGCTCTATCCTGCCAGCCCTCATCCTTTACACTATCGATTGACTCTCTCTGACTCATTGGCCCAAGACAATGACGAAGGGAAGGAGAACGCTCTCTACTACCTCAGTTGTCATCTAATTCATATTAAAATGAACTACCCACCTATTGAGAAACATTGCCTAGCTTTGATCTTTGCTTCTCAAAAGCTATGACACTACATGCTTTCTCATAAGGTAAACTTGAGCTCCAGAACAAATCCACTACAGTACCTTATGACACGGCCAATGCTATTTGGACATTTTGCATACTGGTTCATGATTCTCTCACAGTTTGATATAGCATTCATACCCCTCCATGCGGTAAAAGGACAGGCACTAGCAAATTTCTTAGCAACATGCCCACTTCCTGCTGATTCTCTGCTTAATGACGATCTCCCTGATGACCAAATCATGAAATTAGGGGAGGCCAGCAACTGCCAATGGGAGATGTATTTTGATGGTGTAGCTTCTTTTCATAAAGGGGAAGCACCACGATCTATTCTCCCAAGAAAGGCAAGGGTAGGAATAGTCCTCCTAACTCTAAACTGCGATGTAATGAGATTCTCATACTATCTTTTGAACCCCTAAACCAACAACGAAGTTGAGTATGAGGCTTTATTATTGGTCTGGAGTTAGCCATCACTATTAGTGTCAAGAGCATCAACATCTTTAAGGATTCTTAGTTAGTCATCAACCAGATTGTCGAGTCCTACAAGGTCCTCAAAGCCAAGCTTCATCATTACTACGAGTATACCACAAAATTGTTGGCCCAAATTCTCGAAGTCACCATCTACAAGGTTCCCTGAGTAGAGAATGCAGTAGCAGATGCTTTGGCCAAACTTTCCAAAGAATTAGCATATCCGAAAGATGAGTCCATTTCAATAAGGGTTTAAAATAGACGAGTCATATCCCTTATTAATGATGAACTCATCGAGAGACTTTCTCTTGAAGGGGAGGTTGTCGTTGCCAAAATGGACAAGGAGCTGGATTGGAGGCAACCATTCATAGATTACTTGAACACCGAAAAACTACCTCAAGGAAAGTCATAAGCCCATCAGGTGAAACAGAGAGCTCTCTCCTACTCTCTTGTTGATGGCTCCTTGTACCGACGGTCCTTTGTATAATGTTTAGATAAACACGAAACCCGTGACATCGTAATCGAAGTACACTCAGGTTTATGTAGAGTGCATCAATCCGATCCGAAGATGAAGATGAAGATCAAGAGACTAGGATACTACTGACCTTCAATGATTATAGACTGCATGGATGTAGCTAGGAGATGCCATCAATGTCAGGTGCATGGTGTGGTCCTCCACCAACCACCCAATATTATACACCCTACATTGGCCTCATGGCCATTGAGTGTTGGGGGTATCGACATTGTGAGTCCAATCGATCCTCCTTCGTCCAAAGGGCATCGATTCATCTTAGCTGCCAACGACTACTTTTCCAAGTGGGCAAAAGCCATCCCACTCAGAGAGGTCATAGCTCAGCATGTGCTTCAAATTTTTTAGGAATCATATTGTATATAAGCTTAGGGTTCCTTAATGAATTATATCTGATAATGGTACTACATTCAAAAGCACAAAGATCAATAGCTTCGCTAGAAAATATGGTATTGATTGGAGATACTCCACCATCTACTACCCTAGAGCAAATGGCTTAGCAGAAGCATTCAACAAAACTCTCATCCAAATACTGAAGCGGACTCTTGATGATAATAAATAATAGCAGAACGAGCATTTGATTGAAGCCTTATGGGCCTACCGCACCACATACCGAACTCCAACTCAGTCTACCCCATTTTCCTTAGTGTATGGGTCTGAAGTTGTTTTACCTTTAGAAGTTCAACTCCTGTCACTAAGGATAGCATTGTGTAATAAGATCACTATAGAACAAAATGCAAAGTTGCGGTTAGAAGAGCTCAAAGGTTTGCAGGAGAGTTTCCTATGAGTGTGTCAGAACCTTGAGTTGTACTAAGCCAAAATAATTCAAGCTCACAACAAGCTGGTCCACCCTAGGTCTTTCCAAGTAGGAGAACTTGTGTTAGTCCTTAGGAGACAAATTGTTGCCCATCAAAAGATGAGAGGCAAGTTTGAACCCACTTGGGAAGGCCACTATATCATAGAGAATGCATACCAAGGAGGATCTTATCAGCTTATTGATTATAAAGGGGAACACCCGACCGATGCTTCTAATTAATGGGATCTACCTAAAGAAATATTACCCATGAAGCAAATCATGTTTGAAAATAATCATTAATAAAAAGAACAAAAATTTAATTCCATTCATCAAATCTTCTCTTCTTTCAAAGCGTTGTTTGCTTGTCTTACGAATCCACCGTGACGTGTCTAGGGTAGGTGTAAGAGTCCCCCAGTGGCATCCTATCCCTCTTTCATAACACAAACACAATCTTTCGATGCTATTAGAATAGGTGTAAGAGAACCCAAGAGGCATCCTATTTTGATTAGAATAGTTAAGTTAGGTGTGAGAGAACCCAAGCGGCATTCTTTCTTAGTGGGAATCCTTTTTGCCATCCATGACACCATTTCATCAAACCCCTAGTGTGTTTAAGGTAGGTGTAAGAGTTCCCCAGAGGCATCCTATTCCTTTTAACACATGCACAAAATAAACACAATATCTTTTATCTTAAGCTATTTTGATGTGGGAGCAAACCCCCTGTAGTACTCACTCATTAGCTGCTCTAGGTCGGGACTACATACTATTTCACTAGTATGTCACCCCAGTGGTCATTAGTTGGAGGATGTGAGTCACCGTGCTTTCTTTTTAACTTGACCATTGCAAACCAACGAGCGCCTTGTTAGTATGGTATTCTCTACCCAGCCAGTAAGCTACCTCATGTTGACTTTGCTTAAGAAGATGTGAGTCCGCGTGCTTTCTTCTTGAACTAGCCATCATGATCTAACTAGGTCAAGTATATTTGAGGTTTAGGATAAGTCCCACAGAGTCTTTCACTACGTAATCACCCTAGGTCGGATAGCACCTATCAAGCCGAAGACAGACTATCCCAATAATCAGTTTTGCTATAGGAGGATGTGATTCCTCAAGCTGATCTAAGTCTAAATCAAACCCAAAATTAAAACAAAATCAAATTAAACTCAAATCAAACTCTTTTCACATTTTCTAAATCAAATCAAAGTCAAACTTAAAACAAAATCTCTTAAAATAATTTTGATTCACATTAAATAATCTTTTTTCATAGGATTATCTTTATAAATCAATTAGGGTGAATAAAATTACATGCTTACTTCACTTTATCTCTTTCCAAGTATGTTAAATGTTGTTTTCCATGTGAACTCATGCATTCATGCCTTTTGAAAAATCAAATTAAAATGACATGTTTCCTTTATGTAAAATTGCATGTTTTGGCTAAAGTAAGAATATGAGTGGCTATTATCACTACTAAATCAAAAATTATTTTCAAAACTTATAAATCAAAGACTACAAATGAATGTATGCTACTTATAATTATTTATAAGCTTGCATGTGGATATAGCTTAAAAATGTGTTATGTGGTTTTCTTCTCTTTTCTTAACATGTTTTGTATAGGATTTGCAAAGTGTATAGTTCATTTGAAAAGAACATTACACTTGCTTAAATCCATTCTTATGCACTCCCATGTCATGAATTAAGAAGGATCCCCACATTACACTAAATTAAACAACCAAAATCAAACAAACAAACATAAACTTTTTGCATGATTCTTTTTCCATTAATTTTTTTTTACATGCACATGTATTTAAGAAAAGTGGTATATTAGTCTCGACATCCCAAGATTGTGAGGCTTTAAGTAGCCCTAAGAAGGCCTTATACCTTATACCCTTGGTGTAGAAAATAATGGCGTTGTACTCACTTATGTCTTTCATACATGTAAATGTGCATTTGATTAATGAATAAAAGAATCCCTCTCTTTTCTACTTAAATAAAATAATGCATCATGAAGCATCTAGATTTTCTTAAGCAACATCCCTCTCTTTAAGGTGTGCTAAATATTTACATTTGCATGTATAGTTATGCTTAGGATCATTTCATATGCATGATACACATGTTGGAAAAAAATAAAGTGTGGTGTATTTTGTGATAATAATTCACTTCAATTAATCCTAAAATGCCTATCTTATTTGAATAGGTTTATTTAGAGCAAATCTAAACTTAGGATTAATTAAAATATATAATAAAACATTCACTAAAGAAAAAGAAAAGTCACTAATGAATCTACCTTAGAAATTACTTAAGGTAGAGAGGAAAAAGAAGTCATCTTCTCTTTTCCTCTCTATACAACACTTAATAATTAAGTATAGGTTCATTAAAATGAAACCACCCTCTAAGTTGAACCTTTCATATTTAGAAAATTCTAACCTTAAAGCCTAGCTAAGATATACCACACAAGCCTTAAATGCACACACATTAGGCTAAGTCTCTATTTCTAGTCCTATGTTAGGGCGATGCATGGTTTGATGCCTGATTTTATTTTGTGATGTATTGTTTTAGTTTGGACGTTAGGGTGTATTTGCATAGACTAAATGATAGGTTGATCTTAGTCTAATCATTATCTTCTGCAGGGGATTGTATTTAAAGGGTGCTATAATAAAAATAAAAATGCTTTTATTGTGCAGGTTGCTTATACCCCTAAGAATAATCCAAAATAGGCCAGGTGGACTTGGTTACCTTTGTGTGGGGTACTAAGTCCAATTTATCCATATACATGCTTGGGATTGTGTGGTTTGTTTAGCTAATCTCTGTTTTTGCAGGTTTTAGTTAGATTTACATTTCCCATTTTCATGTAATTTTATAATTAAGATTTGGAATGAATGTTGTGGGGGATTAAGATGAACATTGGTCATAAGACTATGTCTTATGCACCATGTGAAGCCTTTGGAATAACCACATTCTAAACAACCAAAAGAACAAAGAAGAAAAGAAAAAAAAGAAGAAAGAAACCAAACATGAAGAGAGAAGAAATAAAGAATGAAGACCCCCATATCATGAATTTCTTTTTTATCATAATTAATTTACTTGTAATCTAGGTTGTATAAAGGTAGAACTCAGCTACCCAATTTCCTTTTGGGTTTGTGCAGTGGAGCCCGGCCATAAAAGCCTTTTATTCTTTTGCTAAATTTTATAAATTGTTTGATTTTGCATTAAGATGACATATTTTTCCTAGTTTCTTCCTTGCTTTGATGAATGGCCTAGATGCGATTAGGCTCTTAGGGAAAAATAAATTTTCTATCCAATTAATTAACTCAAAATTAAAAATTACCAACTCATAACCTCACCTAAAGCCTAGGTTAAAAATTAAGATAATAGATTTAGCAACCCCTTAGATGGATGTCGTATGTTTCACATCATGCATAAAAAGCATCTTGCTTCACTCTTGCTTATGGAGGGCTTCCACCTTTGCCAAGAAACTTGGCTTGACCTTTGAGAGCCATGGTGGAAATACACCTCCTTCTTGCTGATTTTTGCCCATAACCCATTTCTCATACATTAGGCATATGAATCCCATAGCATGTGCAAAAATAATTATCCAAAAATAAATGAAAATAAAACATAAACAAAATTTGCATTAGATTTAAGTCATTAATCATGCCCTACATGATCTAGTCTCTTAAGAAGTGTGTTTAAGGACTTAATCTCTTTCTAAATAAACAACAACTTAGCTATCTTGCAAAAGCATATGACTTTCCTACATGTATTTAAAATTTTAGGAGGAGTTAGTTGGCGCCACTAGGCGGTTGTAAGTCTAACAATTGGGTAATTTATTCTCTCTTGTGGAGATAAACCATAAGCCCATTTTCACCTTAGATTTAGGTTGTGCCTTGGCTCTCACCAAAGCTCTCTAGATTTAGGTTCAGAGGTTGCTACTTCCTTTTACAGGCTACATGCATAAATCCTCACCTCTTAGGCATTTCCTTGACCTTGTGTTGTGGAATTGTAAGCCCTTGATTTCTAATAAAAATTCAACTCAAACAAAAAATTCTCTTCAAACTCAAAAATATAAAGCCCATCCATAGGATAGTTTGGGGTGCTTCCAAGGCTTCCTAGTATCATAAGCATCCCCTACTCATCTCCCTTTGGTTTCGATAATAACTCCCTCCTTTTGATCAATCCCACTTGATCTTCCAAAAATAACTATTTTATTGATAGTTCTATCTTTGAAATCTTTAGAGATAACCATCATTTACCTTAATCAAGAGTGTTCTTATGGAATCCCATTCCTTAAGATGTAATTAACTATGGGGGCTTGGCTCCATAGAGAACTTAACAAACCTAATTTAAAATAAACCCTACTTTACTTTTTCATGTAAAGTAGGGGAAGAATCTCTGGTACATCTAAAGACTCATAGTCCTTAGGAGTCCTCATTAGGTGATTAGGTTCATTGTAGGATGGTGACTTCTGTCTCTTGAGATAGTACATCATTCCTCAATGTCGTGCTCGATCACCCTAATGAGAATATATGTGGATCTACATGGTATCCAATACAAGAAGTGTTTATTTTTATTCTTCATTTATTTTTTCTCAAAAGATAGATGAAGAATGAAAATAAAAGTTCACCACTGTACCTCCATCCAAATTTAAGAAATCAATGAAGAAAGTTGATTCTACATATATTTGTGTCACTTTTGATGATCTTCCTAAGTTTATTCCAATAGATAGCTTTCTAAGTCTAAATAATTATAACTCTAGTTCCGATCACTCTTCTTCTTCTGATTTGGAAATGAATTATCTATTTTTGAATCACCCGAGTTTTCCCATTGAGATTAATTTGGAGTCATCCGACTCCGATGATCCTATAGAAGAAGTTGTAGGTGAGCCTGATGAGCATGTAGAACTTTCTACTAAACCATCTCATGAAGTTATCAAAGTTAACCTCCACAGTGGCAAAGTTCTACCTCCTAGGGTAGCACCTTAGGATAAGGGTAAGCAAGTCATTGGAGGACCAACCCAGAGTTGACTACAATGTCCTCGTTCACTTAAGAAAGTTGCCATTTAAGCTAACCATATATGATGCCCTTGTCTTATCCAAAGAGATGAGGGAGTCATTGATCAAAGCCCTTCTCGATCCATAAATATGCTTAGCTCAACTGACCACTGTTGGAGTGGAGGCATGTTATTCAAGAGAAGCCTGTGGAGTTACATTCACCGATGAAGACTTTCTTTTAGGGATAACTGAGCACAGCCGTCCCCTCTACATCATAGTGGATATGGGAAGATTCAGACTCTCCAGGGTATTAGTTAATCCATGTGCATCAATGAACATTATGAGTCTAAAGACCCTTGCTTACCTGAGGATTGACATCTCTGAACTCTAAGGAGATTGGATGATGTTGAGAGAATTTAATGAGCAAGGTGAGAGGGCTTTAGGCTCCAGAGTATTGTCATTACAGATAGATGACTGGAAGATAGAAACCAAGTTCTACACAATTGATTCAAACACATCCTTCATCACTTTGCTCAGTAGGCCTTGGATATATGAAAACAACACAATTCCATTCTCTTTACATCAGTGGAAAAAATTTTGAAGAGGTGGAATCTAGTATTGTGTCAAAGGAGACTTGAAGCCATTTTCAGTTAGAGAGGTCAAGATATATGAGGATGCAGTCTACTATCTTCCTTAAAATTAAAAAGTCTATTCTCGTGAACTTGGTTAATAATAAAAAACAAAAGAAAAAGAAGAAGAAGAAAAAGAAAAATAAAAGAAAAATGAAAAGGAAAATAAAAAGAAAAAGAAAATGAAGATGCAAGTGAGTGAGAATAGACACTGAGGAGGAAGTAGAGCCTGAAGTTAAATTCTGCCCACAGTATGTTCCTCCATATGAACATATGGGCTGAATGACTTGACCCCCACTAGGTAGAGGAAGAGATAGATCTAGAGGCAGTTCTAGAGGTGGAAGACCTCTTTGCTGGTGGCCAGCTAATAGGAGCTATGTTCCAGCTCACAAGAGTACCCTTGCTATCCACATAGACTTAGAGTCCAGTTCGGAGGATGAGTCTCATGTGGTTAGCAGGCCAACCAACCCCTCTCAGTGGGTCCCTTTAGAGGTGACATTTGAGTCAGATAGAGATGAAGACCAGGACTCCAAGCAAAGCATGAATGTATCTGAAATATTATTATGTAGAACAATCAAGTAGTAGTTGGGAACCTTAGCTCTAACCCCACTTTCTTTTCAGAAAGTTGAGGGTTTGGTAGTTAAGGAGATCCTCAAGTCATCCACAGATGTCAAGACAAAGAGGTTTTTGTTGGGAGCATCATCCTTAAGTTAAGAAGCTGATGTAGAACTTAAGGATGACTCATACAAAGATTTAATACAATTGCCTTTTGATTGATATTTACCTTATGTTATTAACTTAGCAAAGAGGAGATTAATCCCACATACTTGGTCTAAACACAAATCAGATTACTTTAAAAGGTTATGGGACAACCAAAGCAGACATTCTCAATCAAGACCAGGACTAGGATTCAACACAATGGATCCAGTCGATGACGATAACCAATGCCTAGTCATCACCATTCATTTTGAGTATAATAGGTTTTTTTTTCAAATCATGCTAACTCATATGTGAAGGTGTGCTTAGAAACTTTAGATGACCCAAATGAGCTTGAACTCAAAGATGCACTGCCAAAATTTGAAGAAGAAATCATATCAACCATTGACAAACTCAAAGAAATAAACTTAGGAATAAATAAAGATCCACACCTGGCATACATTAGTTCCTTGTTGAATGGAGAAGAAACTAATGACTTAGTTGGGCTATTAGATGAGTTTAAGGACTACTTTGCATGGAGTTATGAAGAAATACCTGATTTATCTTCTAACGTAGCAGTCCATAAGCTAGTAATAGATCATAATGCTAACCCTATCAAGCAAGCTTCTAGATGCATGCGATTAGAGATTGAGCAGCAGGTCATTTCTGAAATCAAAAAATTGATCGATGCTGGTTTTATCAGGGAATAAAAATATCTCACCTAGTTGGCCAATGTCATTCCAATTAAGTAAAAGAATGGCCAAATTCACATATGCATCAATTTTATGGATCTGAATAAGGCATGTCCTAAGGATGAATTTCCACTCCTATACTAGAGTTGATGGTGGACATTGCCTCATCTCATGCATATTCTCTTTCATGAATGGGTCATCTGGCTACAACAAAATTAAGATGGCTCCCGAGGATGAGAAAAATATTGCTTTTTGAACCCCTATTGGAATCTATTATTATAAGGTCATGCATTTTGACCTTAAAAATGCTAATGCTACATACTAGCGGTCATGACTCAGATCTTCAACGAAGTCATTCATCATCAAGTTGAATGCTATGTTGATGATCTAATAGTCAAAAGTTAAGAAAAGGAAGACCATCTCTTCGACTTGAGAGTAATTTTTGAATGGTTAAGATAATTTAACCTTAATATGAATCCCTTGAAATGTGCATTCAGAGTAGCTTCAGCAAAATTCCTTGGATTTGTTGTCCAGCAATGTGGAATAGGAATTGATCCAGAGGAGATTAATGTTATCTTAGAAATGCCACCCCATAAATGTCCAACTCAACTCAGATCATTTCAAGGGCAGTTGGTCTATCTAAGATGCTTCATTTTCAACCTATCAGGAAGATGTCGGCCATTCTCAGCACTTGTCAAAAAGGATGCTAAGTTTAAGTAGATGAAAAGTACCAGCATGCTTTTGAAGATATCAAGCTCTACTTAATGACACCGCTAGTTCTAGTAGCCCCTATCCTAGGCAGGCCACTCATCTTATATACTGCTGCATTAGATGACTCTCTTGGCACTTTGTTGGCTCAACCAATGGTGAAGGGATAGAGAATGCACTATACTATCTCAGTCATCATATAATCCCTGCTGAAGAAAATTACCCTCATATTGAAAAGTACTATCTAGTTTTAATCTTTGCATTCCAAAAGCTATGATAATACATGCTTTCTGATAAGGCAAATCTGATCTCTAGGATCAATCCACTATAATATCTCATGACATGGTCGATGTTATCTGGACAATTGGCACATTGGTCCATGATTTTGTCATAGTTTGATATCACATTTGTACCCCTTTCTGTGGTGAAAGGATAAGCACTAGCAGATTTCTTAGCAGCACACCCACTTCATGCTGATTACCCTCTTAGTGATGATCTCCCCGATGAACAAGCCCTAAACTTACAGGACACTAGCATTCACCGTTGGGAGATGTATTTTGATGGTGTGACTTCCTTTCATAAAGGAGAAGAACCATGATCTACTCTTCCAAGAAAGGCAGGGGTAGGAATAGTCCTTCTAACTCCTGACTGCGATGTGATGAGATTCTCATATCATAAGTCCAATCCATACACCAACAATGAAGCTGAATATAAGGCTCTGATTATCGATCTGGTGTTAACCATTACACTATACGTCCAGAGTATCAACATCTTTGGGGATTCACAGTTAGTTATCAACCAAATTGTTAGGTCCTATAAAGTCTTGAAGCCTAAGGTCCATCATTATCATAAGTATACTATGGAGTTATTGGCCCAAATCCTAGAGGTTACCATCTACAAGATTCCTCGATGAGAAAATACAATAGCAGATGCATTGCCCAAGCTTCCCAAAGAGCTAGCATGTTCGAAAGATGAGTCCATACCAATAAGAGTCCAAATAGACAAGTATTATCTCTTATTAATGCTAAACTCATCGAGAGACTCTCTCTTGAAGGGGAGGTTGCCATTACCAAAGAGGATGATGAGTCATATTGAAGGAAACCATTCATGGATTATTTAAATACAGGCAAACTACCTTAAGAGAAGTCATTAGCTCATCAGGTGAAGTAGAGAGCTCTCTCATACGCTCTCATGGATTGCACTTTATACCAGTGATCTTTCAATCATACATGGTTTCATTGTTTGACAGACACAAAGCCCATAAGATCATGACTGAGGTACGCTCAAGTTTATGTGGTGCACGTCAATTTGGTCTGAAGATGAAAACCAAGATCAAGAGACTAGGATACTACTAGCCTTCGATGATCACAGACTGCATGGACATAGCTAAGAGATGCCACCAATGTCAGGTGCACGGTGTGGTCTTACACCAACCACCTAACATTCTACATCCAACATTAGCCTCATGGCCATTCAAGTGTTGGGGTACTGACATAGTGGGTCCGATAGATCCTCCTTCCTCTAAGGGTCACTAGTTCATTATAGCTGTCACCGACTACTTTTTTTAAGTGGGCGGAGGCAATCTCACTCAGAGAGGTCACAGCTCAACATGTGCTCCAGTTTTTTAGGAACCACATCATATATTGGTTCAGGGTGTCACGATGAATTATATCTGATAATGGTACTACATTTAAGAGCACTAAAATTAACAGCTTTGACCAAAGACACAGCATAGATTGAAGATATTCCATCATATATTACCAAAGGTAAAATGGCTTAGCAAAAGCCTTCAACAAAACTCTCATCAAGATATTAACGAAGACACTTGATGACAACAAGTGACAGTGGCATGAGTAGTTGATTGAAGCCTTATGGGCTTACTGCACCACATATAGGACTCCAACTCAATCTACCTCTTTCTCCTTAGTGTATGGGTTTGAAACAGTTCTACCATTAGAAGTCCAACTCCCATCATTAAGGATAGATGTGGGTAGTAAAATCACAATAGAGCAGAACGCCAAGTTACAATTAGAAGAGCTTGAAGGTTTGGAGGAGAGGTGCCTCTAGGCATGTTAGAACCTCAAGTTATATAAAGCCAAAATGATTCAAGCTCATAGCAAGTTGGTCCTCCCTAGAGCTTTTCAAGTATAAGAGCCTATTTAGTTCTAAGGAGACCAATTGTTGCCCGTTGAAAGATGGGAGGCAAGTTTGAACCCACTTAGGAAAGCCCTTTCTCCATATAAAAGGCCTACCAAGGAGGATCCTAACAGCTCATAAATTATAAAGGAGAGCGCCCTGTCCTTCTAATCAATGGGATCTAACTAAACAAATATCATCCATAAATCTTGTTTGAAAATAATTATCAATGAAACTTCTTTTCATTTCACATTCCATCTCTTCATATTGGTTAGAAATATCTTTACTTATAAATTTGCCACGATGTGTTTAGCATAGGTGTAAGGAACCCAAATGGCATCCTTTTCCTTCTTTCACAGTACAAACACACATGCATATTTTCTTTCTCAGCCTATTTTCATGTGGGAGCAAGCCCCATGTTGCACTCACACATTAGCTGCTCAAGGTCAGGCTAACGTACTACCCTGCTAGTATGTCACCCTAGGGGTCCCTCATTCAAGAAAACGTAAGTCTGCTACGCCTTCTTTTTTGACTTGACCACTACACACTAATGAGTGCCTTGTTAGCATGATAGGACTTACTGCATGGTCGGTAAGCTACCCTTATGTTGGCTCCATTTAAAAGATGTAAGTCTAATACACCTTCTTCTTAAACTAGCCATCATGAACTAACTTGGTTGAGTATATATGGCAAACACACAAACACATACCTTTTGTCTCAAGCTATTTTGATGTGGGAGCAAGCCCCCTATGGCACTCACTCATTAGATTCTCTAAGTTGGGCTGATGTGCTACTTTTATAGTGCATCATCCCAGTGGTACCTTATCCAGGAAGATGTAAGTCTGCTATGCTTTCTTTTATGATTTAACTGTTGCACGCCGATGAGTGACTTGTTAGTTTGGTAGGCCTTACCGCATGGTTAGTAAGCTACCCTCATGTTGGCTTTGTTTAAGAAGATGTAAGTCTGCTACACCTTCTTCTTAAACTAGCTATCGTGAACTGACTTGGTCGAGTAGAGGCTTAGGATAAGTCCCATAGTGGCTCATTTCTTCATAACTACTTCAATTCTGGGTCTAGTCCTTACATGGGACTCCCTACTTGATAGTCGCCCTAGGTCGAATAACACATGTCGAGTCGAAGATAAACTATCCCGATAATCAATTTTTCTTTAAGGAGATGTAAGTCTACATGCTTTCTTTCTAGACTGATTGTTGCACACTGATAGGGACCTTAGGTTGGATGGTGTTCGCCATGTTGATGGTGACCCACCTAGTGGATACACCACTCTTCGTAGATGTAAGACTGCTACACTTTTTCCTTGAGTTGGCCATCGAATACCTATAGGCTTTTTTATAGGGTTCTAGATAAAGCCCCCAGCGGTACCTCCCCTATGGGCACTCTATTTGGATCACATCATTAGTGACCCCATATAGACACTCAGGTTTATGTGGATGATAACTCTAAAGCTTAGTTTGAACATACCACACAAGCCTTAATACACACACATTAGAATAAGTCACCATTTCTAGCTTTATATTATGGCAAGTGTATGGATGTATTAAAGATGTTGTGTATGCTATATTGTTAAGCCAATTAGCCTAAAGGGTGTATGCTCTTAAAATAAATATAAACTCTTTTGTAGGTTTAAGTATGCATATGCTTAACTTGGTGGACTTGGTTACCTACGTGCAGGTTACTAAGTCCAAATTATGCATATAACTACTTATGTTGTATGGTGTGTTTAGATAACACTTATTTTGTAGGTGTAGTTAGATTTACTTTTCCATTCTTTTAATTTAATTATGCATTAGGAATTTGGTTAAGTGTTATGGGGATTAAGGATGAACATTGGCCAGAAGGTTTAATCTTGGGTGCATGAAGACTGACCCCCCCTCCCCGCGTAACATTTATCATTTATAATTTATAATTATTCTTTCATATTCCGGGTTGTATAAGGGTAGAGCTCGACTACCTATTTATTTTTTGGATTATACGGCGGTACCCGACCGCACCAACCTGTTATTCTTTCATTTTGAGTTTATAAATTATTTGATGATTTATTTACATTGTGTAATAGAAATGGCATGCATTTTTCTAGTTTCTTCATGTATGATGGTTTGATGTGTGGCCTGGATCCGCGTAGGCTCTTAGAAAAAAATAAACTTATTACCCCAATCATAACTCATAATCTAATTTTTAAAATAACTCATAACCTCATTTAAAGCTTAGGCATTAAATCAAGATAATTAAAAGATTTAGCAACCCTTAGCTGAATGTTGTATGCTTAACATCATGCATATCATGTTATTTTACTATTGCTAAGAAAGGGTTTCCATCCTTGCATGATAGAGGAAAACTTGACCTTTGTGGGTCTCCCTTGTGGTGGAAAATACCTCTTTCTCTCTAATTTAGCCAATAACCCTATTTCATCATGCATTTAGACATATAAAATCCTATAGCCTTTGTCAAAATGAAGATTCCAAAATTAAATAAAATTTGACAAAATTTGCATTATACTGAGTCATTATTCATACCACTCATGCTCTATTCTCTTAGGGAGTGGGTTTAAGAACTTTAGTCTCTTTCTAAATAATAACAACCTAACCATCTAGCAAAACATATGACTTGACTACATGGTTTTAAAACATAGAAGGAGTTAGCTGGCTGCCACTCTAGGTAATTATAAGTCCAACAGTTAGGTGATTTACCCTCCATTATGGAGGTAAACAATATGCTCATTTTTGCCTTAGATTTAGAATGTGCTTTGACCCTCACTAAAGCTCCCTAGATTTAC
Source organism: Cymbidium sinense (assembly GCA_021442155.1). Classification (NCBI taxonomy): domain Eukaryota; kingdom Viridiplantae; phylum Streptophyta; class Magnoliopsida; order Asparagales; family Orchidaceae; genus Cymbidium; species Cymbidium sinense. Next base: position 268,969,193 of record CM038215.1, read on the forward strand.
GATCTGAGGTTGTGGTTTCTCCTCAGGCTATAAGCATAAATCTTCACCTCTTTAGGCATTTTCACAATCTTGTATTGTGGGATTATAAGTCCTAGCTTTCTAATAAAATTTCAACACAAATATATATAATTCTCTTCAATTTCAAATATAAAAAGCCCAACCATAGGATATTTTGGAATGCTCACTAGGTTTCCTAGAATCATGAGTATCCCTTACTCATCTCCTTTTGGCTTCGATAATAAGTCTCTCTTTTTTATCTATCCCACTTGATTTTCTAAATATAGCCTATTTATTGATAGTCCTATCTTTAAAATCTTTGGAGACAATAATTGCCTACTTTAATTGAGAGTATTCTTAAGGAACTCACCTTCTTTAGGATATAATTAACTATGGGGGATTGCCCCCCAACGAGAACTTTTAAACCTAATTTAAATAAACCATACTTTATTCATCCATGCAAAGTAGGGGAAAAATCTCTGCTACATTCAAAGACCCATCATGCCTTAAGAGTCCTTATTAGGTGATTAGATCTATCATAGGGTAGTAATTTCTATCTTTCAAGATAGTGAACTATTCTTTGATGTCGTACTCAATCACCTCAATAAGTTTGCTCTCAGATCTACGTGATGTCCCCCCATATGCACACATAATCTAAAAATAAACACCATAGATTTTTCTAGCGACTCTATTGGGGATGGTTCCTCTCTCTATCTCTTATAGACAATTATTGTCTCCCAACATCGATAGTATACTTATATTTCATATAAGTCCAAGTCTATCTTTCCTTCCATTGGCACTTAACTTATTTTATTCTTAAGCAAAGCTAGTCAACATCCTCTAGGTTTTAGGACTTCACTCCTTGTAGGTCTTAGAACCCATATTGGGTTTCCCAATAGGTATAAAAAATTAACTAATAAAAGGAGATGATGAAAATTTAGAACCTCCTTACCACTAGTTTTGTGAGGCAAAGTTCATTCCAATATTTAAGAAAATAAACTCTTTTGCAAAATGTCACTTTCCAAAAGCACTTTTTCAAAATTCACATAACAAAAGATCTTGCACAAAATTCATAAGAAATTTTTAAAAAGCACAAAATCCTCATCTAACAATCCCCATGATTGTTACATGGAGGTTCTTTTCAAAATCAAAATCAAAAAGCATCTTTTTGAAAATAGTTATTTTTATTTAACATACTTAAATTTGTTGAATGAAGATCCTATCTTCAAATAAAATCATAGCATAAAATTGGAACTCCATTTAACATATTTCACATATGTTAGAGTTGGAGTTTCTCTCTTTTTCAAAGCACACTTTTGAAGATAACCACCTTCATTCAACATGCTCAAACTTGTTGAATGAAGATCCTATCTTCAAATAAAATCATTACATAAAATTGAAACTTAACTTAACATATTTCACATATGTTAGGGTTGAAGTTTCCATCTTTTCAAAAGCAAGAGATCATACACATAAAACCAAGACATATTTTGGACTCTATTTGACATACACAAATTTGTCAAATGAGAGTCTCATCTCCAAAATTTACAAAAATAAATTTAACTCTATTTAACATACCTAAATTTGTTAAATAGATTTCCCCTCTTTCAAACAAATCATAATCACATTTGATTCCTACTTAACATACCAAATTTTTCAAGTAAGAATCTCATTTTCAAATCATATCACATTTAACTCCCACTTAACATACCAAATTTGTTAAGTGAGAGTCTCATTTTCAAAAGCAAATCATATCTCATTTGGCTTCCCCTTAACATACAAAATTTGTTAAGTGTGAGTCTCATTTTTCAAAAACAAATCATATCATATTTGACTCCTACTTAACATACCAAATTTTTTAAGTAAGAGTCTTATTTAAAACAAATCATATTACACTTGACTTCCACTTATCATACCAAATTTATTAAGTGAGAGTCTCATTTTCAAAACATAAATCATATCACATTTGACTTTCACTAAACATACTAAATTTTTTAAATGAAAGTCTCATTTCCAAAACACAAATCATATCACATTTGATTCCTACTTAACATACCAAATTTGTAAAGTAAGGATCCCATTTTTAAATCATATCACATTTTGATTCCTTCTTAACATATCAAATTTGTTAAGTAAGAATCTCATTTTCAAATCATATCACATTTGATCCCACTTAACATACTAAATTTGTTAAGTGAGAATCTCATTTTCAAAATATAAATCAAATCACATTTGGCTTCCACTTAACATACCAAATTTACTAAATGGAGGTCTCATTTTTAAAAGCATACAAAAAACAAAATAGGATCACAATTGACTCTCACCTAACATACTAAATTTGTCAAGTGAGAGTCTCATTTTTAAACACATATCAAACACATTTGGTCTCTACTTAACATACCAAATTTGTTAAGTAAGAAGCCCCATTTTAAAATCAACATATATCACACACATAACTAATCATCACAAACAAGATAATTTCACACAATCTTCAAACATATAATCAAAACCTCTTCTTAGCATACCTAAATTTGCTAAGTGGAGGTTCTTTCAAATAAAAATTTTCAAATAATACAAATATCTTCAAAAGTCTCTCCAAATATTTGAACCCAGCCCAACCTACTTATATTGGTTGAGTATGGGTTCTAAATCAAAATCATATGGCAAAGTTTCTCCTCCAAATATCAAATATCTCTCCAAAATTCAATGAACCCCACTTAGCATACCTAAATTTGTTAAGTGTTGGTTCAAATTCCAAATTAAATATAGATGTCAATGCTTGAAGACAAGCATTAAGTCAAGGGTCTAACTCAATTATGTTTCAACAAATGCAGTGATTTTAGTATAGCCAGTCAATCCAGATTCCAGTCAATGCAGTGGTCATGGCTCATAGCAAGTTCATCTTCTCTTTCCCTTTTAGTGTAGACTTGGCCTTGGATCAGGCTAATCTCACCACTGATGCTACCAACATGATCTTCTTCGGCCATGGCTTTGAGGGGGTCTGTGTTACCTATGAGGGGGCAATCCTCACAACCGTTAGCAGGGAGGATGTGGCGAGAAAAACGCCACTCATCCGGTTGTATATCCCATCTAACTCAAAGTTTTCCTTACTGAAGAGGAAGGTCATAGTGGTTCTCATGCCCAGTTCAGTGTCAGTTTTAGCACCTGCCCGTTCAGTACCTACTATAGCTCCAGTGAGAACTACTACCTCCTCATTTGTCACCCCAAAGGGGAAGGCTGTCTTAACTTCTTAGATAGTCTCCTCCACTTTTGAGGTAGGTGCCAACTCCAGCTCTACCTTGCTCACTCGTACCCAACGCTATAATAAAAATCAAAAGATTTAGTGGGGTCACGAGTGAATAGCCAGAGATCTTGACGCTGCTTCTCATGTAGCTGAGGAGGGTTCTCCCTATGAGACCTCTCCACTCCAGAGTGGTAGTAGATTCCACCCCCTCTTGGCCTCAGATGAAGATGAGGATTACCAGTGGATTGTTGCTTCTCCTTCACCATCAGCATACCATGAGACACTAGCTAGTAGCATAGGAGGCCCTACGACGGACTTAGGACTGTTCTATGCGACATCGATAGAGCATACAGATGCTTAGAGTTTGGTACCTTGTTTGATTTATGATCTGTGATCCCTAAGAGTGTTAGGTGTTAGATCCACAGAGAGAGAGAGAGAGAGAGAGAGAGAGAGAGAGAGCTCTGAGGCTGAGTATGCTGTGCAGTGTGTGAGAGCGATGGAGGTATGCCTCTACTTAATGGATTTTCTCGATCGTCACCCAGTCAATGCCAATCATTTAGATAGGGTTGTTCTTACTAGTGTAACCCATCATGAGAGATCCCTGGGAGGAGCCGCTTTCTCACACATTGCTCCTCACATCCACCATCACCGCCTGAAAGCTCAATACTCCCGCCAAGGTTCAGAATCCCCCATCTGGGTAGAGACCTTCCCCTCTGGTGATTCAACTATAGCTCAAGGATCCCATTTCATCGGTTCCACCTGTTGAGGTGAGATTGAGCTCCCCTACTTGATCCCCTACCTCAGCTATGGTCAGGAAGGAGTGGCGACCCAAGAGCATTGGCATCGTGCCACCTCCACCACAGCATACAGAGATAGGAGAGTGAACATAGACATAGTTCCCATGACAGTTATTCCTCCTGATGAGGAAGTTTTGATAATAGGTAGTGTCTATTACATTGAGGTAGAAGAGCACAGTCCTATAGTTAACAGTTAGCTAGTATTTGTCCCAGTCTAGCCAAGCATATTAGATCGGTCACTAGATGACATATTAGCCAATTACTTAGATTTTAGGGAGTGATTGCTCTGATCTAGATGAGGGTAGGGTCAGCTTCAATCCTAATGAGGATGACATGCTAGATAATATAGCCTAGGTCCAAATGGTTGGCACTTAGGGGTCCTTATAGTGGGATCAAATTAGCCAGGAAGGTGTTGTGCTCGAGGAGGGTGACACTTCTCACTTGACTCAGTACCTTCTCGACCAGCTTAGATAAAGAGATGATCATATTAATATAATGAGGAAGAATATTGAGGAGTTGATGGCAGTATTTGCAGCACCGTAGAACTCAACTCTAGTTTCACAGCCTTCTCCCAAGATAGCCGACCATCCATAGTTGGTACATACCCTAAAGCATCCTAGAAGTACTCCCGCAGAGGATGATGTAGGTAGTTTGCATAGGAAGGTTATAGATAGCACCTCCATGCATGAGAAGGATATCAAGCACATGGTAGAGTAGCAGGTGAGGGATGTAATGGTGCAAGCCTTGGGGAGCTCATCTATTCCAAAGGGTAGACCATATCTAGAGAAATTTGATGTAGTTCAATACCCTAAGAGTTTTGTACCACCTTCCTTCAAAATCTTTGATGACAGTGGGAACCCGCGTCAACATATTGCAAATTTCAGAGTCTGTTGTTGTAATGCTAGTGGTAATGATGCATTGTTATTTAGACTTTTTATCAGCAGCCTAGAAGGGGTTACATTTGATTGGTATGTTGAACTGCCTAATGGTTCAGTAGGGACTTTTGTTGAGTCGGAGCACTTCTTCATCAAGAGGTTTGTTGGAGCTCATGAAAGAGTGATTGTAGGCGATCTTGTTGTAGTGACACAAGTTCCCAATGAGTCCTTTATTGATTATATTCTCAAGTGGCACAACCTGAGCATGAAATACGAGCCACAGTTGTCCAAATAGCATTCCATTGTGATTATTCTAAAAAAATATTCATGGTCCGGTCACTTTCATGCTTAAGGGCTTTACCATCTAGACATTTGAAGAATAAATTAACAAGGTGTCTAGCCTACATGAAGAGGCCAAATAGTCACCCTTTTCTGACCAAGCATCTCAGCCCAAGCTATAGATGGGTGTTCAGAAGAAGAAGTTGTGTGGGATGATAAGCAAGCATGAGTCCAAGATGAGAGACCCAATCTCGAACCTCCTTTGCCACCTTCTCTACCACCACCTCATCCATCATATCAACCGCCACAGCTGCCACAACGGCCATTCCCGCAACTTTAGCAGCTTACCCAACAACGGTATTCCTACCCCCTGCCAAGAAGCTATTATCCACTTACTCTTATAGATAGATTGAATAAACCATATTCATTTAAGAGGGAGGTAGTTATGAAAATCTTTAAGAACCTCTTGAAGAAATCGGACTTTCAGCTACTAGAGCCCAAGAGGCTGGAGGATGTGGGTAAGAGTATGATTCTAACTATTGCCCCTACCACCACTTGGTTAGTCATGTCTTAGAGGATTGTATCACATTTAAGGATTGGCTTAAGCATAGCTATAGGTCAGGCACTGTAGTTATCCCCAAGGAATACTTAGTTGAGCAACCTTCCACTTCAATTAGGATAATTCTTGGGGAAACTTGTAATCATCTCAAGACCAAAGAAGCTTGGGATATTGTTCTATACCAAACCTCTAAAAAAGTAATTTCTAAAATTAAGAAACTCTCTCTACAGGTGCCTGAGGCAGCTCAAGCCTCCAACATCAAAGAAGGTTTTCAAGTTGCCAAGGATAACTTGAAGAAGGTGACAGCCCAACAACAGGATCAGCAGTCCACCTCACTTTCCTGGGATAGTTCAGTAGCACAACGATCGTCCAAGTCCAGCACTCCATCCACAGTTGCAACTACTACTTCTTCCTCCACTAGCTCCTCTTCTAACAGCATGAGTGTTGTATCAATGGACAAGGGTATTAAATCCTTTGCCCACTTACTTTATTAGATTTCTATCATATACCTCTGCCTAAAAAGAAATCAATAAAGAAAGCTTTCACTTACATCTTGGCCACTTCTAATACTTTAGATTTTATTCCGTTTAAAAACTCTCTAAGTATAAAAAATAATAATGATAGCTCTAGTAATTTCGATTCACTCTCTTCTGATTTAAAATTAACTTTCCTTTTCTGAATCAATCGGGTTCACCTCTTAAGATTGACCTGGAGTCAACTGACTCTGAGGATTTCATAGGAGAAGCTATAGGTATTCCTGATGAGAAGGAAAAACTTTTCACAAGTTCATCATTCCAAGAAGTCACTGAAGTCAACCTGCATAGTGGCAAAATTCTACCTCCTAGGGTAGCACCTCTCGATAAGGGTAAATAAGTCATTAGTTCTAATGAGCAGATAACCCCTCCACAGGATGTTCCACCCATGGATATGCTTGTGGAGGACCAAGTCAAGGTTGATTATAACATCTTAGCACCTCTTAGAAAGTTTCCAGCAAAGTTAAGTATATATGACACCCTTGTCTTATCTAAAGAGATGAGGGAATCTCTAGTCAAGGCTCTCCTTGATCCAGAGATATGCTTAGCTCAGTTAACTGTTACTGAATAGGAGGCACATAGCTCAAAAGATATCTTAGCAGTCACATTCAGTGATGAATACTTGCTTCTAAAAATGACCAAGCACAACTGCACTCTTTACATTATAGTGGACATTGGCAGATACATGATTTCAAGAGTTCTAGTTGACCAATGTGCATTAGTCAACATTATGAGTTTAAGAACCCTTGCCTACTTAAGGATTGAAATCTCCAAACTCTAAAAGGAGAGGAAGATGTTGAGAGGATTCAATGAACAAGGCGAGAGGGCCTTAGGCTTCATAGTGTTGCCATTGAAGATAGATGATTGGAAGACTAAAGGCAAGTTCCATATCATAGACTCGGATACATCATTCAATGCTTTGCTTGGAAGACCATGGATACATGAGAACAACATAGTTCCATCCTCTTTACATTAGTGCATGAAGTTCAAGAGAGGTGGAATTATGTATTACATCAAAGGAGATCTCAAGCCCTTCATAATTCATGAGATTGGGATATATGAGGATGCAGCCTATTTTCTTCCCCAAAACCTACAAGTCCATTCAGTAGAATCTAGTCAAGATCCCCAAGAGGGACAAAAAGAAAGAAAAGAAAAATAAAAAAGAAATATAAAAAGAAAAAAATAGAAAAAAGAAAAGAAAAGAGAAAAAAGAAATTAAAAGAGAGTGAGACATGGACTCAGGAGAAGATATAGACCCTGACATTAGATTCCACTCGCAGTTTATTACTCCATTCGAACATATGGGTAGAATGACCCGACCTCCACCAAGCAGAGGCAGCCCCCGAGGTGGAAAGCCTCCCTATTGGAAACTCAATAGGAGGTATGTTCTAGCCACCAAGAGTACACCTGCTATCCACATAGACTTAGAATCTAGTTCAGAGGATGAGTCTAATGTGGTTAGCACACCACCTAGCTCTTCTTAGCAGTAGATCCCTTTGGAGGTGACATTGGAGCATGACAGTGATGAAGAATGGGCTCCAAAGTAAAGCATAAATGTATCCAAGTATGCATATGAAACAGTCAGGAGTTAGGTAGGAGCCTTAGCTCTAATCCCACTCTCTTCCCATAAAGTTGAGGGTATGGTAGTTAAGGAATCCCCTATGCCATCCACAGATGGGAGAGTTTAGAGGTTCTTTTTGGGAGCATCATCTTCAAGTCAAGAAGCTGATGTGGAACATGAGGATGATTCATATAAAGGTTTAATACAATTACCCTTTGATTGGTATTTGCCTTGTGTTCTTAATTTAGAAAAGAAGGGATTAATCCCACATACTTGGTCTAAACACATGTTTGATTACTTTGAAAGGTTATGGGACAACCAAAGTAGACATCCTCAATCAAGACCAAGACTAGGATTCGATACAGTGGGTCTAGTCGATGATTGCCTAGTCATCACCAATCATTTGGAATATGATAGGTTCTTTTTAAATCATGCTAACTCATATGAGGAGGTGTGTTTAGAAACTTCAAATGATCCAAATGATCTTGAAGTCAGAGATGCACCACCATAGTTCAAAGAGGAGATCAGTTCAACCAATGATGAGCACAAAGAAATCAACTTGGGAACTGAAGACAATCCACGCCTGACATACAATAGTTCATTGTTGAATGAAGAAGAAACCAATGACTTAGTTAGGCTATTGACAGAGTTTAAGGACTACTTTGCATAAAGTTATGAAGAAATATTTGATATATCTCTTGATATAGTAGTTCACAAACTAAAAATATATCCTAATGCTAAACCTATCAAGCAAGCTCCTAGATGCATATGATTAGACATTGAAGAGCAGGTCATTTCTGAAGTCAAAAAACTGATCGATGTTGGCTTTATAAGAGAAGAAAAATATCCTACCTAGTTGGCCAATGTCATTCCAGTTAAGAAGAAGAATAGCCAGATTCCCATATGCATTGATTTTAGGGCTCTGAATAAGGCATGCCCAAAGGAGGAATCTCCACTACTTATGCCAGAGCTGATGGTGGACATTGCCTCATCTCATGAGTATTATCTTTCATGGATGGGTCATCTGGCTACAACCAAATTAAGATGGCCCCAAGGATGAGAAAAATACTACTTTTTGAATCTCGATCAGAATCTATTGCTATAGAGTCATGCCTTCGACCGCTACATGACTCAGATCTTCAATGAACTCATTCATCATCAGGTTGAATGTTACATTGATGATCTTGTAATCAAAAGTAAAGAAAAGGAAGACCATCTCTTTGACTTGAGAATAGTTTTCGAATAATTAAGGTAATAAAACCATAAAATAAATCCCCTGAAGTGTGCATACAAAGTAGCTTCAAGGAAATTTCTTGGGTTTATTGTCCGGCACCGTGGAATAGAAATCGATACGAAGAAGATCAATGCTATCTTTGAAAAGCCACCTCTTAAAAGTCTAACTCAACTCAGATCATTCCAAGGGCCGATGGTGTATTTAAGATGCTTCATTTCCAACTTATTAGGGAGATGTTATCCATTTTCAACACTTATCAAAAAGGATGCCAAGTTCAAGTGGGATGACAAGTGCCAGTATGCTTTTGAAGACATCAAGGACTACGTGATGACACTGCTAGTTCTAGCAGCCCCTATCCCTGGCAAGCTATGAATATTATATACTACTGCATTAGATGACTCCCTTGGCACTTTGTTGGCCCAAACCAAGGATGAAGGGAAGGAGAATGCACTCTACTATCTTAGTCATCGTCTAATCTCTACTGAGGCAAACTATCCACCTATTAAAAAGCACTACCTAGCTTTAATCTTTGCATTCCAAAAGCTACAACATCACATGCTTTCTCATAAGGTGAACTTGATCTCTAAGATCAATCCACTTCAATATCTCATGACATAGCAGACGTTATCCAGATGGTTGGCATGTTAGTACATGATTTTGTCATAGTTTGACATCACATTCGTACCCCTCTATGTGGTGAAATGACAGGCAGTGGTAGATTTCTTAGCAACACACCCACTTCTTACTCATTCTCCACTTTATGATGACCACCTTGATGAATAAATTATGAACTTAGGGAACACTAGCATTCGTCACTAGGAGATATATTTTGATGGTGTGGCTTCCTTTCAAAAAGGAAAATAATCATGATCTACTCTTCTAGGAGAGGCAGGGGTAGGAATAGTTCTCTTAACTTCAGATAACGATGTAATGAGATTCTTATATCATCTGTCCAATCCATGCACCAACAACAAAGCCAAATATGAGGCTCTGATTGCTTGTCTGGAGTTAGCCATTACACTATGCATCTAGAGCATCAACACCTTTGTGGATTCTCAATTAGTTATCAGCCAAATCATTGGGTCTTACAAAATTCTAAAGCCTAAGCTCCATCATTACCATAACTATACCATGGAGTTGTTGTCCCAAATCCTAGAGGTTACCATCTATAAGATTCCTCGAAGAGAAAATATCGTAGCAGATGCATTGGCCAAGCTTGCCAAAGAGTCGGCATGTCCAGAAGATGAGTCAATACCAATAAAGGTCCAAAATAGATAAGTCTTATCCCTTGTTGACGTTGAACTCATCGAGAGGCTCCCTCTTGAAGGGGAGGTTGTCATTACTAAAAAGGATGAGGAGTTATACTGGAAGCAACCATTAATGGATTATCTAAATATAGGCAAACTACCTTAAAGAAAAGTCATTAGCCCATCAGGTGAAGTAGAGAGCCCTTTCATATGTCCTCATAGATAGCACTTTATAGCGGCGGTCCTTCGAATATATGTGGTTACATTATTTGGACAGACACGAAGCCCATAGGATCATGACCGAGGTACACTTATGTTTATGCAAAGCACATCAGTCTGGTCCAAAGATGAAATCCAAGATCAATAGACTAGGATACTATTGGCCCTCGATGATCACATACTACATGGATGTAGCTAGGAGATGCCACCAATGCTAGGTGCACAGTGTAATCTTACACCAACCACCCAATATTCTACATCCTACATCCTACATTGGAATCATGGCCATTCGAGTGTTGGGGTACTGACATAGTGGGCCTGATCGATCCTCCTTCTTCTAAGGGTCATCGGTTCATTCTAGCTACCACCGACTACTTTTCTAAGTCGGTAGAGGCAATCCCACTTAGAGAAGTCACAGCTCTGTATGCACTCCAATTTTTCAGGAATCATATTGTATATAGGTTTGGGGTGCCTTGATGAATTATATCTGATAATGATACTACATTCAAGAGCACTAAAATCAACAAGTTTGCCTAGAGACACGACATAGATTAGAGATATTCTACCATCTACTACCTCGGGCAAATGGCTTAGCAGAAGCCTTCAACAAAACTCTCATCCAGATATTAAAGAAGACACTCGATGATAATAAATAGTAGTAGCATGAGCTATTGGTTGAAGCCTTGTGGGCTTACCGAACTACATATAGAACTCTGACTCAATCTACCCTATTCTCTTTAGTGTATGGGCCTGAAGCAGTTCTACCATTAGAAGTTTAATTCTCATCATTAAGGATAGCTGTGTGTAGTAAAATCATAACAGAGCAGAACACCAACTTACAGCTAGAAGAGCTCAAAGATTTGGAGAAAAAATGCCTCCGGGCAAGCCAGAACCTCAAGTTGTACAAAACCAAAATGATTCAAGCTCATAACAAGTTTGTCCGTCCTAGAGCTTTTTAAGTAGGAGAGCTTTTTTCAGTTCTAAGGAGAACAATTGTTGCCCATCGAAAGATGGGAGGCAAGTTTGAACCCACTTGGGAAGGCCCTTTTGCCATAGAGAAGACCTACCAAGGTGAATCTTATTCGCTTATAAATTATAAGGGAGAGCATCCTATGCTTCTAATTAACGAACTCTACCTAAAAAAATACTATCCATAAATCTTGTTTAAAAATAATTATCAATGAAATTTCTTTCATCTCAAATTCTGTCTCTTCATATTGGTTAGAAATATCTTTGCTTGTGAATCTGCCACGATGTATTTAGGGTAGGTGTAAGGAACCCAAGCGACATCCTATCCTTTAGCAACACAAACTGCACATGACCACATAAAAAAAACACATATATTTTATTTCGGGCTATTTTGATCACAGATAAAGCACCCTATGGCACTCACTCATTAGCTGCTCTAGGTCAGGCTGATATGATACATTGCTAGTGTGTCACCGAAATGGTTACTTATCTGGCGGATGTAAGTTTATATGCTTTCTTCCTAACTTGACCACTGCAAATTGATAAGTGTCGTGTTAGTTTGGTATGCCTTATTTTACGGTTGGTAAACTACCTCATGTTGACTTTGTTAAAGAGGATGTAAGCCTACACACTTTCTTCTTAAACTAGCCATCATGCACTGACTGGGCCAAGTATATTTGAGGCTTAGGATAAGTCTCCCACTAGCTCCTTCTCTCCTGACTACTTGAAGTCTGGGTCTAGTCCTTACACAGGACTCCCCACTTGGTAGTCACCCTAGGTCAAATAGTTTTTGTCTTTCCAATGATAGACTATCTCAATGATCATTTTCATCTGTGAGGATGTAATTCTACAAGCTAACAGTGACCCACCCAGTGGATACACCACTCATGGTAGATGTAAGTCTACAGGAATTCTCTTAGAGTTTATCATCGTATACCTATAGCTATCTTTTACAGGGTTCTGGATAAATCCCCTAGCAGCACCTCCCCTGTGGGCACTATATTTGGATCACGTCTTTAGTGACCCCATTTAGACACTACCCCGGTTACTCTTGGATTGGACAGTCCCCCTTTCTTAGTAGCCACCCCTGTGGATGGACAATTTTTCTTACGGTATTCAGATTCTCCCTTGGTCCAATAAGTTTGAGATAGGACTAGGCTAATATGAGCTCCTTCTCATTGTGGTCCCTTGCACACCAATAGGGTCCATGCAAATATATAAACAATATATATATATATATATCTTACAGGGATAAAATCCCGTGGTATCTTTTCCCAGGCGTGTCGCAAAACTCCCTATAGGAATCGCCTGACTACTTTTTAAGTTGAGATAAGTCCCCGGGTTAGCACTCTCTCAGTAGTCGCCCTTAGGTCGGGTTCAATTTGTTATGCCACCAACGAGTCACCCCGGTGGTCATCTTTTCTTTAGAAGATATAAGTCTATCACGCATTCTTTCCAGCACGACCGTTGCACACCGACAGGCAGCCTTAGGTTGGGTTCAATTTGTTGTGCTATCAATCGATCACCCCAGTGGTTCCTTGTTCAGGAAGTAGCCTTAGGTTTGATTTATTATTCTATCAACTGATCACCCCAGTGGTTCCTTGTTCAAGAGGTTGTAAGTCTATAAGCTTTATTCTTGACTTGACCATTGCATACCTAAAGCCAACCCCTAGGTTGGATAATCCTACCTAATGGTTGGTAGACTATCCCTTTGGATTTGTAAATCTAAGACAGACCCAGGCTAATATATCCCCTTCTTAGTGGATCCATCACACACTGATAAGGTCCATTTCATTAAATCCATCAGCCTCCTTCCAGTAGAGTCTGATTCAATCCACCCTCCTTATCCCTAGCGAATTTAAGCTCATATCTCTAGCAAATGTGTCCTTAAAAATCAAAATCACATCCTCTCCCCAGTGGAGCCTCAAATAATAATCCAACAAATTAAATTCTTATATCTAGTTGATGTCCTACTAATTAAATCAAATCAAATTCTTTCCCAGCGAGGCGCGAATTATATCTTCTTTCTAGTGGAGCCTTCATGAAATCAAACCAAATCAAATCCCTATCCCTAATGGATAATCTAAACCTGCTTCCCAAGTGAAAGGTTCAAGCACTAATTCCTAGCAAATCTTTTCTCCCCAAGATAGAACCAAATCAAACCCTTATCCTCCATGGATAACCTGAACATGCTTCCCTGGTGGAAGTTTCACATGCTTGATCCCTCAGTGGATCCTTTCTTCCTCTCTTATATCCTTGGCATTAGTTAAGTTGCATTGCACTAAGATTTGATTCTATCTACATCTCTGGTGTAGGAGTAGATCATTTTTGTTAGCGCATGCAATCCTTTGGATGTTGTTGATCATCTCGATCAACACCACGTGTCGTGTACCTCGTTAGTTACACCATAACTATTAGGTACCCTTTTGTTGACCTCACTTTTGGAGTGAGTTCTCAACTTCCTCATCATAATCCTAAGACTCTTATAGACACTAACAGATTCTTAGTCTTAAGACACTTCTAGTAATTAGGTGAACATTTAACCTAAGCCTAGAGACTTAGAAGAGTTAGCCATAGGAATAGGTTATGCCTTAGGGATTTAAGAAACCTTGCCTACCCTATAGCCTTAAACCCATTCCTTGTTCCCTTCCTCCAAACCAAACCTCAAATTCAAATCCAAATCATAAACCAATTCCAAATCAAATGATTGAAACTCATGATCAAATTCAAACTCCAAAACCCTTCCTAAGCTCTTTGATTTTGTCTTATGGACTTAGCCTTAATTAAATTCAAGTCAACCCCAATTCAATTAATTTTCTCAAATATCCATTCAATCTCAAATCAAATCCCAACCCAAATTCCAAATCAAATGACTAGAACCCAAAATCAAATTCAAATTCAAATTCCAAAATCTTTTCCTAAGCTATATGAACCACCTTCATATGCTTAGCCAAAACCCCCTTTAAACCAAATCAAATTTGACTGATTTCTTTATAAATCAATCATTCCTTCATTTATATTCTCAAATATAAATGAAATCCAAATTCAAATAAGTCAAATCAAATATAAATCATTCCTAAATCCAAGTCAACTCAAGTCAAACCCATGTTGACCCCTTTTGACTTGAAACTATCATATGAGCCAAACTCCATCATAACCCAAATTGATTATAGTTGAATTTATATTTTCATCCTAGGCTCATATATGAGTTCAACTAAACTTGAATCAAGCCAAAACCAAACCAATTGACCTATTTAGGTCCACTTGACCCAAAGTGACCTAAAAGACTTTTTTGAGCCAAGTTCTAATCCAATCCAAATTGGACTGAACTAAGTTCATCCAAACTTCATACCATGATCAAAAATCATCCTAGGGTGATCAACTACTTTGAATTGGGTCAATTCAAGTCAACTTGGTCCTTCGACCAAGTCAACCTTTAGCCAAAATGAAACCTAAACTAGCCAAACCCCACCATATACCAAATTGATTAAAATCATTGATTCAAATCCACTCATATTCAATGACTAAACATGATCAAACCCTCAATTGGGCTAAACTAAGTCTAATTGGCCATTTGACCTAAGTTGACCCAAATTGGCCTAAAAAGCTAAAATGGGCCAAATCATGATTTACCCAAATTGATTGCAACCAATGGCTCAAGTTCATTCCAAATCATTTATTGAACTTGACCAAAGCCATGATTGAGCCCAATTTAACCAATTGGTCAACTTGACCCAACCTAGCCCAAACTTATCTAAAGGGTCAAATTAGTCAAAATCCAAATTAATTCTAAATTAAACCAATCCAAAGTTTACAATCATTTTCAATTAACCAATTAAATATGAATCTACACCTAACCCAACCCAAATTTGGTCAAATTGATCAAATTGGTCAACTTAGCCCATTTGACCTATTTGAATCCAAATGAGCCAAAATAAAACCTAAGCCAAATTAATCAAAACCACTTCAACCAAAATACTCCAAATGATCATTTGAACATAACCAAAATCTTAGTTTGACCGAATTTGACCAATTGGTCAACCCAACCCAACATGAACCCATTTGACCAAATGAACCCAAAACCAACCCATGGGACCCTAGGAGTTGGCCAAACCTAACCCAAACTAGCCCAAATTTAAGTGGGACCCAATCCAAGGGAATTAGCCATTGGATAAACCTCCCAAATGGATTCTTTCCATAAAAAGCCAAGTACATGCTCCCATCACTTAGGCATCCATCAAAGTGCCAAATGGGGTATGCCTAGCCTTCCCAGCCCACCCTAGAATAACTAAGATTAGCCATGGACTAAGGGGAGCTCACTCCCTCCCCTCTCAAGCCAAACTTGAGCACCCAAAGGACCAAGCCAACCCAATCTCCCCATATCTTGCCTTGAGCTCCCTGCCACAACTTCCTCGAACCCTAGCGTGCCATGTGGAGCTGACAGTGACCCCTCTAATGCCTTGATGGTGGTGAATTAGCAAAAATTTAGGGTCAGATCTTGTCCATTCATCACTCACAATTGAGGGGTATACTCCCTCAATTCGAGCGGGATTGAACGCGATTTTCACTATGTGAGTTCGTTGAGTGATTTTGAAATCCCAGAGAGCTTCCTAGAGTACCCCAAATCTCTCTCAATCAGCTATTTTTCTCTGCGTGTGAAACTGATATAGGGGAGACCTCCCTTGATTCAAACTAGTCTATCTCTCAACCAAACTCCAATTAAACTTGCACACACCTTCACCACACCTAATCGAAGCCAACCAAATCATTTCCCAAACTTACAAGCCACCAAAGATAGGAGTTCGATCAAGACTGAATGACAAAGAAAAGGAGCTTGGTCCATAGAGTAAACCATCTCAAATTAGAGCTCGTGCAACTCAACAGGGCTTCATTTCTACCAAACAAAGCTTCTTCAATCATTGGAACCATCAATCACAAGCTTCGGTAAGGTAATTCCTCAAAATTGATCGTTGAATGAAAATGAGTTGATCTTTTATGAAGAGAATGTTCATGTCATGAGATCTTAGCCATTGGATGTGTTCGTCTCCTCCTATTGATGGTGTGGGATCATTTTGATTCCAATCTGAGCTTGGGTGAGCTCAGATCGAACGGGGAGTCTGCCTTTTGCTATTCACAAAGGAGACGAATCATGAGTCGTCCGTTATGTGTGATCGGAATGGATGGCCTTGATCAAATTGCATAGAATCCTTTGATTTCTCCTTTGGAATCGCAAATCTAATCATGGTCATCCGATCTTAGATCGGACGATCCATAGGAAAGCGCATCCGCCATAATCTGAGTCAACATCCCAATTTGATAACTTAAATAGCCTATCCCATTACTCCATGTCAACACACCGCGTTAGCAGCCATCGATGGGATTAAGGTGTTAATTAGCTTAATTAGTTCTTTTTCAAGGCTAAAAGTTCTAAAATTCATAACTAATCCTAGAAAAATCCAAAAAAATATAAATAAGGGCTCATTTTAAAGATATTTTAGAGGAGAATCCAAGAAAATTATTATTAATTAATTTTGAATAGTAATTTTTTCTTAATTAAGGTTTAATTAAAATTTTAATTAGCCTAATTACTCTCTAATTAATTATCAAATTAATGTCAAATTTTTTAGAGATGTTTAGGGGGATGAACTTTGCCTCCCCTATTTTTCTTAGAATTTATTAGATAGTTAATTATGGAGATTAATAGATTAATCCTTAATTACTCTCCTACCTTAATTAATGATAATTGAGCAAATGAATAGTGGATTAATTAAATAATTAATTAAGCTTATTTCCATCTATTAATAATGAAAAGTCTTATGGAAATGGTTTGGGTTTATTCCTTATGACTATTTCATTAAGCCTCTTCATTTGTTTCAAATTAATTAAAGCTTAATTAATTAATTAGCCATTTGATTAATCAATTAAAAGAGAAAGGATATCTTATTATTTCAGAGCCTAATTGATTGTTTGAAATGACTTAGGGATTGGGATTGAGACCTCTTTCTTGATCTCTTTCCCTAAGTTAATTTTATCATCCTAAATAAAGGCATAATCAAAGGATTTAATTAACCAATTATGGACTTAATTATATTAATTCAAATACATTTATTCCTTACTTAGATTAATCAACCTTAGGTAGTTCTTTAGATTTTTAATAGTATAAAGAAGTCTAATGAAATTATGATTAGCTTATATGTGTGAGAAAATCATAAAAGTAATTAATTAAATCCTTTAAGCCTAGTTAACTATTAATCATGAGCCAATTGCATTATGCCCCTTTCATTCCTTAGGAGCATTGCTAATTTACTTTTCATGCAGTTGCATATCATGTTGGCTCATCATTAATTAGTTAATTAACTTAAGGTGATATAGGTAAGGGTTTAATTAATTGATTTAATTCATACCTCAACCTATTTAAGTCATAAAATCAATTTAATTGCTCTTCATTAAATCAAATTAACTCATACATAGGATTAGCAAACCTCTTTCACATCCCTTAAATCAAATCAAACATGAAATTAAAATGGCTTTAAGAAATTTGGTTTATTTTAATTGATCTTATATAACATGATTGTCTTTATAAATTAGTTGGATTGAATGAAATTACATGCTTGTGTTGCTTTATTTCTTTTCAATCATATTAAAATATTGTATATCACTTGTAGTCATGCATTCATTTCTTCCAAAAAAATAATTAAATAAAAATGATTTCCTTTGTGTCAAATTTGCATGAGTTGACTTAATTAGAAATATGTGTGGCTATTATCACTATTAAATCTCAAATGTATTTTTAAAAGCTTACTAATTAATAATAACATATCTTGTGACTTTAGTTATGTATATATAGGAGGTACATATGAATATAAGCTTAGTGTATGAAGTCAAGTCTCTTTCTTACATTCATATGTTGATTTGCATAAGTTTGAATGTTAATGGGTACATTAGTTTGGACATTCTGGGGATGCACAGCTTTAAGTAGCCCCAAGGTGGTTTCTACCTCACTGTCTTGGTGCAGAATATGGTGACGTACCTATTTGATTTCATTCTTATGCACTTTGACATTAGAATTTAGATAGAGCTTTAATTCATTTACACAATTAAATCAAGTAAATCAAACTCTACTTTTGCATGGTTTTCTATTCTTATAGTTGTTTATACATCCATATGTATTTAAGAATAATGGGTATATTAGTCTGGATATTCTGGGGATGCACGGCTTTAAGTTGCCCCAAGGAGATTCTTACCTTACTCCCCTAGTGCAGAATAATGTCGATGTACTTGCTTAAAACTTTCATACATTTGAATGTGTACTTAGCTAATGAATAAAAACCCCACTCTTTCTATTAAAAAGATATGCATTGACATTTTGTTCAAGTGGTTAGGATGATTAGTCATATGATTTGAAGCTCTTTTCTTATGCTTTTGCATAAGAATTTAGATAGAGCTTTAAATTCATATGACAAAATAATCCAACCAAATGAAACATCAATTCCAAGTATATGTGCTTACATTCATCATTTAAGTGTGCTAGGATATAAATTGTATGTATAATTATGTTTAGGATTTAATCATATGCATGCTATATATGATGGAAAGAAATGAACAAACATGTGTTATGTGATAGTAATTAATTCCAATTAATCTTAAGATACCTTTTTTATTGAATAAGATTATTTAAAGTGAACCTAAACTTAGGATTAACTTAAAATATGTAATAAGTAATTCACTTAAGGGAATTGATTAATTAATTTACTTTAGATGTGACTTAAGGTAGGGATGAAAGAGAGTGATCCTCTCTTTCCTTCTCTTTATAATACTTAGTTGTTTTGTGTAGATCAAATGAAGTAAAAGAAAACACTAAGTAAAAATTTACAAATCAATTAAACCACTTAAAGTGAAACCACCCTTTATAATTAAATGTCCTTCATACTTAGAGGATGATAACTCTAAAGCCTAGTTAGAACAAACCACATAAGTCTTAATACACACATATTAGATTAAGTTACCATTTTTTGATTTATGTTAGGGTGGTGCATGGTTTGATGCATGTTTGTTTTGTGATGTATTATTGTAAACTGGATGTTAGGGTGTATGCTTCATAGACTGGATGTTAGGCCGTGATTAGCTAATCATATTTTATACAGGAGATTTGCTTAAGGGGCACTTAAAATAAATATAAATGCTCTCTTTGCAGGTTGCTTAACCCCTAAGAATAATCTAAGTTAGGACAGGTGGACTTGGTTACCCACGTGAAGGGTGCTAAGTACAAAGTATACATATAATTGCTTGGGTTGTATGGTGTGTTTAGCTAACACTTATTTTATAGGTGTAGTTAGATTTACTTTTCCATTCTTTTAATGTAATTGTGCATTAGGAATTTGGTTAAGTGTTATGGGGGTTAAGGATGAACATTAGCCAGAAGGTTAAATCCTGGGGTGCCATGTGTTGCCTAGAAGCCTACCAAATCAAATGAAGTAAATCAAATGAAGAAATGAATGAAGCATGAAGATATGAAGACCTCTATAACACTTGTCATCTATAATTTGTAATTATTCTTTCATATACTAGGTTGTATAAGGGTAGAGCTCGGCTACCCATTTCTTTTTCGGGTTGTACAATGGTACCTGACTTCACCAGCCTATTATCCTTTCACATTGAGTTTATAAATTGTTTGATGATTTGTTTACATTATGTAATAGAAATGGCATGTATTTTTCTAATTTCTTCATATATGATAGTTTGATGTGTGACCTGGATCTGCTTAGGCTCTTAGGAGAAAATAAACTTTTTACCCCCAATCATAACTCATAATCTAATTTTCTAAACAACTCATAACCTCATTTAAAGCCTAGGTATTAAATCAAGATAATTAAAAGATATAGTAATCCCTTAACTGAATATTGCATGCTTAACATCACGCATATCATACTATTTTAATCTTGCTAAGATAGGATTTCCATCCTTGCACAATATGGGAAGACTTGAGCTTTGAGGGTCTCCCTTGTGATGGTAAACACCTCTTTCTCTCTAATTTAGCCAATAATCCTATTTCATCATGCATTTAGACATCAAAAATTCTATAGCCTTTATCAAAATGAAGAGATCAAAATCAAATAAAATTTGATAAAAATTACATTAGACTAAGTCATTATTCATACCACTCATGCTCTATTCTCTTAGGGAGTGGGTTTAAGGACTTTAGTTTCTTTCTAAATAATAACAATTTAACCATCTTGCAAAACATATGACTTGACTATGTGGTTTTAAAATATAGGAGGAGTTAGCTGGCTGCCACTCCAGCCGGTTATAAGTCCAACAATCAGATGGTTTACCCACTCTTGCGGAGGTAAATAATATACTCATTTTTGCCTTAGATTTAGGATGTTCTTTGGCCCTTGCTAAAGCTGCCTAGATTTAGGATATGAGGTTGATTTTTCCCCTTGGGCTATAAGTATTGTATTTTCATTTAATAATCATTTTCACAATCTTGTATTGTGGGATTATAAGTCCTAGCTTTCTAATAAAATTTCAACACAAATATATATATATATATAATTCTCTTCAATTTCAAATATATAAAGCCCATCGTAGAGTAGTGATTTCTATCTTTCAAGATAGTGCACTATTCCTTGATGTCGTTCCCCAATATACACACATAATCTAAAATTAAACACTGTAGTATTGTATTTTCATTTAAGGTGCACCTCACTCTAGTGCACCTTATTACTTGAGACCAATCACTTTCCGGTGCAATACACTTAAGTTCATATTTGATTTTTTATATATATAATAAAATGATTCCTACAATTTTTAGTTGAACAATCTTGATTGAATTTTGATGTATAGATATTAAGCTTACTAGATCTTACCACCACTCTTCTAATAGACTCATTAGTTTTGGTTTATTTTTGACTCATTTAAACACTTAGAGATAAGATAATGCTTCGAACCTAACTCCATTCTCAAACTCACATAATACACACATTTTATGTTTAAACATGCATGCATTATATTATAAAAGATATGCATTATTCTAATATGTATGAATTATCTTATAAGACACATGCATTATAATCTAATGCAAATACATTATATTATGTGTCATTCATATGTATTAAATTCAATGTAAATCATTATGTCAATATATTATAGTTTGATCATGCACACATAGTTCTTGGACTATTTATCATTAGGTCAATTAGGTTAGATTTGTTAGGTATGGTCTTCTTCTATATAGAATATTATGGCTCATACAATCAAATCATCTAAGCAAATTAAATAACCAAGCATATGATTTAAATAATGTAATTAATCAAAGTTAATTATATCATCATATCACATAGGTTAGCCTCATAATAGCTTGATCAATCTCCCAAGCCTATTTAGACTAAACCACATTCATTATGGTTCAAACGAGTCTAATAGTTTTAAGACTGACTTGACTTGCATAAATTATCAAACAAAAATTGTCATCTATATCATACCCATTACAACTCTAGCTATAAAACTATAATGAATCATGTATACAATCTTTAGAGTGGTTAAGGGATATCTAATCACTCAAATTTATTTGTATTGAGATAGATCATATATGTCTAGTATCTAGGTTTATATATATATATATATATATATATATATATATATATATATAATTTATTTTCAGTTCATGTGCATGTGCATGTGTTTGTATATGGGGGGACACCACGCAGATCTGAGGATGTACTTATTAAGGTGATCGGGTACGATATTAAGAAATAGTGCATTATCTCAAAAGGTAGAAATCACTACCCTACGATGGACCTAAGCACCTAATAAGGACTCCTAAGGCATGATGGGTCTTCGAATGTACCAGAGATTTTTCCCTACTTTATATGGATGAATAAAGTATTATTTATTTAAACCAAGTTCTAAAGTTCCCTATGGGGGCAAGCCCCCATAGTTAATTACATCCTAAGGAAGGTGAGTTCCTTATGAATACTCTCGATTAAAGTAGGCAATTATTGTCTTCAAAGAATTCAAAGATAGGGCTATCCATAAATTGGTTATATTTGAAAGATCAAATGGGATAGATTGAAAGGAAAGACTTATTATCAAAGCCAAAAAGAGATAAGTAGGGGATGCTCATGATATTAGGAAACTTAGTGAGCATCTCAAATTATTCTATGGTTGAGTTTTATATATTTGAAATTGAGGAGAATTATATATTTGAGTTGAAATTATATTAGAAATCTAGGCCTTAAAATTCCATAATACAAGATTATGGAAATGCCTAAGAGATGAGAATTTATACTTGTAGCCCTAAAGGGAAGCAGTAACATTAGATCCTAAATTTAGGGAGCTTCAACGAGGGCCAAAGCACGACCTAAATCTAAGGCGAAAGTGAGTATATTTTTTACTTCCATAAGAGAGAGTAAACCACCCGACCGCTGGACTTATAATCGCTTGGAGTGGCAGCCAGCTAACTCCTCTGACATTTTAAAATCATGTGATTAAGTCATATGTTTTGCAATATGGCTAGGTTGTTATTATTTATAAAAGAAACTAAAGTCCTTAAACACACTCCCTAAGAGACTAGAGCATGAGTGGTATGAATAATGACTTAGTCTAATGTAAATTTTATCAAATTTTATTTGATTTTGGACTCTTTATTTTGACAAAGGCTATAAAATTTTATATGTCTAAATGTATGATGAAGTGAGTCATGAGCTAAATCAAAAGTGAAAGAGGTATTTTCCATCATAGGCTCTCAAACGTCAAGCCTTTTTTTTCTATATGGCAAAGATAAAAACCCTCTCTTAGCAAGAGTGAAACAAAATGACATGCATGATATTAAGCATACAACATCCAGCTAAGAGATTACTAAATATTTTATTATCTTGCTTTAATTCCTAGACTTTATGTGAGGTTATGAGTTATTTTAGAAAATTTAATTATGAGTTATAATGGGATAGAAAAAATTAATTTTATTACAACAGCCTAAACGGATCCAGGCCATATAACAATCATCAATCATAAATAAATTATGAAAATACATACCACTTCTATTGCACAATGTAAATAAATCATCAAATAATTTTATAATCTCAATGTGAAAGAATAATAGACCAGTGCGGTCGGGTGCCACCGTATAACCCGAAAAAGAAATGGGTAGCCGAGTTATACTCTTACATAACTTGTTACAATGAAAGAATAATTACAATTTAATCACAATAAATGAATGGGAGATATAGAGGGTCTTCATATCTTCAAGGCTCCTTCTTTCCTTCATTTCCTTCTTTCATTTTATTGGGCAAGCTCCATATGATCACATGGTACATAAGACTTGGTCTTGTAACTAATGTTTATCCTAAGCCCTCATAGCACTAATCCTAATTCCTAATGCAAAATTATATTAAAAATAGGAAAAGTAAATCTAACTACACCTTCAAAATAAGTGTTAGTTGAACACACCATACAACCCAAGCAGTTATATGAATAATTTGGACTTAGCACCCTACATATGGGTAACCAAGCCCACATGTCTTAATATAGATTATGCTTAGGGGTTAAGCAACCTGCAAAAGAGAGTATTTATATTTATTTTAAGCACCCTTTAAACATAATATCATATAGAAAGCATGATTAAGCTAATCACAGCCTAACATCCAATCTACGAAACATACACCCTAACATCCAGTCTACCACATTACATCACAAAACAAAACATACGTCAAACCATACTCCACCCTAAAGCTAGAAGTGGTGACTTAATCTAATGTGTATGTGTTAAGACTTGTGTGGTATGTCCTGGCTAGGCTTTAGAGTTATCATTCTCTAAGTATGAAGGACATTTAATTATAAAAGGTGGTTTCACTTTAAATGATTTAATTAATTTATAAATTTTACTTAATATTTTCTTTTATTTTATTTGACGTACACTTAACAACCAAGTGTTATGATCAGAAAGAAAGAGAGGATCACTCTCTTTTATCCCTACCTTAAGTCACATCTAAAATAAATTAATTAACCAATTTCCTTTAATGAATGGCTTATTACATGTTTTAATTAGTCCTAAGTTTATGTTCACTTTAAATAAACTCATCCAATAAGAAACACATCTTAGGATTAGTTGGAATGAATTACTATCACATAACACATGTTTATTCATTTCTTTTCATCATGTATATCATGCATATGATTAAATTCTAAGCATAGTTATACATGCAACATTATGGTGTATTTTATTTTCAAATTTGAATTTTGAAAATATATTGTTGGGACACCATGTAGATTCATAGATGTACTTATTAGGGTGATCGAGTGTGACATTGAGGAATGATGTACTATCTCGAGAGATAGAAGTCACCATTCTACAATGGACCTAACCACATAATAAGGACTCCTAAGAATAATGGGTCTTTGAATGTACTAGAGATCTTTCCCCTACTTTACATAAAAAAGTAAAGTAGGGTTTATTTAAACTGAGTTTGTTAAGTTCCCTATGGAGATAAGCCTCAATATTTAATTACTTCCTAAGGAATGAGATTCCTTAAGAATATTATTGATTAAGATAGAAGATTGTTGTCTCCAAAGATTTCAAAGATAGGACAATCAACAAATTAGTTATTTTTGAAAAATCAAGTGAGATTGATCAAAAGAAGGGAGTTATTATCGAAACCAAAGGGAGATGAGTAGGGGATGCTCATGATACTAGGAAACCTAGTGAGCATCCCAAACTATCCAATGGTTGGGCTTTATATTTTTTTAAAATTTAAGGAGAGTTAATTGTTTTAGTTGAATTTTTATTAAAACTCTAGGGCTTACAATTTTACAATATAATATCATGAAAATACCTAAGAGGTGAGGATTTATGCTTGTAGTCCACAAAGGGAAATAGCAACCTCAGATCCTAAATCTAGGGAGCTTTGATAAGAGCTAAGGCACGACCTAAATCTAAGGTGAAAATGGGTATATGGTTTTCCTTCATAAGAGAGGATAAATCACCTGACTATTGGACTTACAATCACCTAGCAGTGGCTGCCAACTAACTCCTCCTGAGATTTTAAATACATGTAGGCATGTCTTATGCTTTGCAAGATAGCTAGGTTGTTGTTTATTTAAAAAGGAGACTAAGTCTTTAAACACACTCCCTAAGAGACTAGATCATGAAGGGCATGAATAAATGACTTAATCTAATGCAAATTTTATTAAATTTTATTTTTATTTTTTGGACATTTTTATCAAATTGGGTCAAACCAAATCAAATCTAAGCATTGACCAAGTCAACACTTAGCTAAAATGAAATCTAAACTAGCCAAAATCCACCATAGGCCAAATTGATTGAAACCATTGAACAAAACTCATTCATGATCAATATTTGAACTTGACCAAGTCAACATTTGAGCCTAACCTAGCCCAATTGGTCACTTGACCCAAGTTAACCCAACTTGACCTAAAAAGTCAAAATGTGTCAAAACTTGATCTAAGCCAAATTGAATGAAACCAATGGGTCATGTTTAGTCCAAAATGATTGTTGAACTTGACCAAAGCTCCAATTGGCCAACTAGACCTAACCTAGCCCAATTGACCATGAACCCAACTTGACATAAAAGGTCAAATTAAGCCAAACTCAAATATAAATAAAATTGATTGGAAAAAAATATCGATCTATTTCAAATGACCAACTAAACATGAACCAACCCATGACCTAACCCAAATAAGTCAAATGGGTCAATTTGGTCAACTTCACCCATTTGACCTAAATGAACTCAATTGAACCAAAACCAAATATAAATCAAATTGAATCAAACCAAAGCCAACAAAACATTTCAAATGGTCATATGAACTTGACCCAACCCTTGGTTTGACCCAATTTGACCAATTGGTCAACTTGACCCAAATTGACCCATTTTGACCAAAATGGGTCAACATGAGCCAAATCACATTAAACTAATTTCAAATTCAATGAAACTAGGCCAAACCTATTTTTCAAATATACCAAACATATTCAAACTAAAACCCAAGCTAAATGACCATTTTACCCCTAGGCCATAGGGTAAATTTTGGCCAAATTCACATAGAACTTGGCCAAATCCTCTTCATGACCACTTGGCACCCTCCTAGTAGACCAAGTGGACACTAGTGAGTGTGGTGCACCTAACCTAGTGGGTTTGGGTTAGCCCAACCTAGCCTAAGGTCAAAACTGACCACTTGCTTGAAAATGGCCACATGAAATCCTCCTCCACTTGATTTAATCACATAGGAGCTCCAATACTCCACTCCTTAGGCCAAACTGAATGCAAGGACACCTCTAACAGCCTAACAAACCCATTCAAGGAGCTTAATTTGATCAAAATGGCAAGAGAAGGCATGATCATCTGGTTGCTCTAGGGGGAGATATACTCCCCCTAATTTGATTTCATTCCATCACTCTCACACTTGATTGAACTTAGGGAAGCCAGAGCAAGCATTTGGAATTCTCCTCAAGCTCTCTCAAGAACTTGAACTTCTCCATTTTCAGTTTCCTTAGACTGAAAATAGGGGAGCTCAAGTGAAAATCCAACTTGCTCCACACTTCAAATCAAGCTAATTCCTCTAACAAGCTTCATCAAAGGGTTCAATCAAACTTTTATAAAGCTTAATCCAAGCTCCAAAGGTAAGGGAGGTGCTACCTTGACCAAGACCAAGCTCAAGTGAAGGTGGAGTTGGCCTCTAGAAGGATCTTCCCAATTTCAATGCCTTTAAACTTCAACAAAGCTTTATCTTCACTAAACAAAGCTTCTCCAAGGGAATCGAGTGTCAGTGATCACCTTCAATGAGGTATGCCATTAAACTGAGCTTAATCTATCCATTGTTTGGAGCTTTGTTAAAGAAAGTATCACCCCATGAGATTTTAGCCGTTAGATGTGATCTCCTTAGCATGTTGATGGTGTGGGTTGAGTTTCAATCCAATCTGAGCTCAATCGAGCTTTGATCTTCCCTTGGAAGATGGACGGTGGCCATCTCCCGCGGGAAAGATCAGAGAAGAATAGTGGGCCATCCATCCGCACATTTTGGATGGACGGCCATGATTAAATCCACATAAATCCCACATTTATCCCTTTCGAATTGCGGCTTTAACCTCAGCCACCTGATCCTTGATCGGACAGATTAGGAGGAAGCGCATAGCACCAACGCTGATGTGGTGCTACGATGTGATAACTTAAATAGCAAATCTCATCACCCCATGTGGAAAGCGCATGCTGCGTCAGCCTCCACCAAGCACCGACGGGATTAACTATATAATTAGGGATTTAAATCACTTAATTAATCAAGAAAACTTTAAAAATTCATATATAATGCAGAAAAATAAAAAAAAATAGTTAAATAAATTGCATATGAAAGGTATTTGAACCTAGAATATTATAAATTTAATTTTAATGAATTTTGAATAGTGTTATTTTTTAGATTTGGGTTTTATCGGGAATTTGATTTTGCTAATTACTCTTTAATTACCCGACTTATTAATCCCAAACTTTTTGCTAATTACTCATTAAATCAAAATCAAAATAAAATATTTTCTTTATGTCAAACTGCATGTTTTGGCTAATGTAAAAAATATGAATGGCTATTATCACTATTAATTCCAAAACTATTTTCAAAATCTATAAATTAAACACCTAAAATTGAAAGTGTTTTACTTATAATTATTTATAAGCTTGCATGTGGATATAAATATGAAGATGTGCATAGTGTAGCTTTCCTCTCTTTTCTTTTAGCATAGTTTTGAATAGGATTTGGCAAAGTGTATAGTTCATTTGAAAAGAACACAACACTTGCCTAACCCCATTCCTATCCATTCCTATGCTATTACCTAAGAAGGACATCCACACTTGTACATATAAATTGCATAAATAAAACAAACAAACAAATATAATTTTTTTTCATCTTTCTTTTCCATGCATTTCTTTTATACATGTGTTTGTATTTAAGGAAAGTGGTATATTAGTCTAGACAACTCCGGGGTTGTGAGGCTTTAAGTAGCCCTAAGTAGGTCTTGTACCTTATACCGTTAGTGCTAACAATGGTGATGTACTCACTTATGCCTTTTATACATATACATGTGCATGTGAATAATGGATAAACGAAACCCCTCTTTTCTGCTTAATGAAAATCATGCTTCATAAAACATTCTAATTTTCTTCAGTAACATTTCTTAGCATTCATCATAAAGTGTGCTAAACATTTTCATTTGTAAGTATAGATATGCATAGGATTCATTCATATGCATGTTATACATATTGGGAAAGAAATAAAGTGATGTGTGTTTTGTGATAATAATTCACTTTATTTAATATTAAAATGCCTTTCTTTTTGAATAGGTTTATTTAGGAAAAATATAAACTTAGGATTAATTAAAACAAATAATAAAATATTCACTAAATAAAAATCAAATATAAATCCACTTTAAAAATTACTTAAGGTAGGGAAGGAAAGAGAATTTCTCTTCTCTTTTCCCTCTCTTTAGAACATAGTAATTAATTGTAGGATTCACTTAAACCAAACCGAAATACAAAATAAAATCAATCCAAATCAACTAAACAATTTAAATGAAACTCCCCATCTAAGTTGAACATCTTCACACTTAGAAAATCTATGACTTAAAGCCATAGCTAAGCATACCACACAAACCTTTTAAAGCACACACATTAGGTTAAGTCACCACTTATAGCTTTAGGTTAGGATAGTGTATGGCTTGATGTTTGCTTTTGTTTTGTGATATATTATTTCTAGTCTGGATGTTAGGGTGAATTTGCATAGAATGAATGATAGGATGATTTAGTCTAATCATTATTTTCTACAGGGATTGTGCTTAAGGGGTGTTGTAATAAAATATAAATACTTTTATTGTGCAGGTGATTATACCTCTAAGCATAATCCAGTAGGTCAGGTGGACTTGGTTACCCATCTGTGGGGTGCTAAGTTGAATATACATGCTTGAAATTTGTATGGTTTATTTAGCTAATCTCTATTTTGCACGTGTTAATTAGATTTACTTTTCCATCTTCATGTAATTTTTGTAATTAGGATTTTGGAATGAATGTTATGGGAGATTAGGATGAACATTGGTCATAAGATATCATCTTATGTACCATGCAAAACCTTTGGAGCAACCACCTTCCAACCATCCAAAAGTAGGAACCAAAAAAAGAACCCAAAAGAAGGAACCAAAAGAAGAAAGAAGAAATAAGAAAAGAATAAATGAAGACCCCCATAACATGAATTTCCTTACTTGATTGTAAATTAATTCATTTGTAATCTGGGTTGTATAAAGCTCGATCTTGGCTACCCAATTAGTTTTCAGGTTTGTGCGGTGGTGCCCGACCATAAATGGTTTTTTATTCTTTTGCGTTAGCTTTATAAAATGTTTGATGTTTTGTTTAGCTTGTACATTAAGATGGCATGTTTTCCTCTTACTTGATGTATGGCCTGAATGACAATTAGGCTCTTAAAAAAAATAAATCTTCTACCAAATTAAATAACTCATAACCTCATTTAATGCCTAAGTTAAAAATCAAAATAAAAAAATTAGCAACCCCTTAGTTGGATGAGTATTTCTTTTATAACATTATGCATTAAAGCATATTGTTTCACTCCTGATTGGAGGGCTTCCACCTTTGCCAAAGAACTTAGCTTGACCTTTGAGATGCATGGTGGAAACTAACCTCCCCTTCTCACTGATTTTGGCCCATATTCTTACTTCTCATGCATTAGGCATATGAATCCTATAAGCTTGAGTCAAATGATTGTCCAAAAGTGAAAGTAAAATGTAATATGTTTTTGCATTAGATCTAGGTCATTTTCATGCCCTTACATGGTCTAATCTCTTAAGGAGTGAGTTTAAGAACTTAGTCTCTTTCTAAAATAAATAACAGTCTAGCTATCTTGCATAAAGCATATGACTTGACTACATGATTTAAAATCGTAGGAAGAGTTAGTTGGTGACCACCCCCAGGCGCTTATAAGTCCAAGTAGTCAGGTGGTTTATTCTCTCCTGTGGAGGCAGACCAAATACCCATTTTTGCCTTAGATTTAGGTTGTGCTTTTGGTCCTTGCCAAAGCTCCCTAGATTTAGGTTCTGAGGTTACTTCTCCCTTCTATGAGCCATAAGCATAAATCGTTACCTCTTAGGCATTTTCATGACCTTGTATTGTGGAATTATAAGCCCTAAAATTTTAATAAAAATTTAACTCAAATAAATAATTCAATTTCAAAATTATAAAACCCAACCATAGGATAGTTTAAAATATTTACTAGGCTTCCTAGTATCCTAAACATCCCCTACTCATCTTCATCTGGCTTCGATAAGAACTCCCTCCTCCTCTTAATCAATCGATAGTGGGTTTGTACTTTAGTATCATTCCAAGACTATATTTCTTTCTGTTGGCACTTAGCTTATTTCATCGTTAAGTTACGCTAGCCAACATCTTTAGATTTTAGGATCTCACCCCGTGTTGGTTTTAAAACCCTCATTCGGTAAAAATAAAAGTTTAATAAAAAATAATTAGTTAAAGAATTCCTCCTTACCATTTTTATGTTAAGGGAAGGTTCATTCTAAAATAATAAAGACAAAATAAATCCTTCATAAAAATCTTGCTTTTCAAAAAAAAAGCACTCTTTCAAAATGCACATAATAAAATGTTTTGCACAAAAATGTTCCTAAATCACCTTCATCTAACAATCTTCATGATTGTTATATGTAGGATTTTCTTTACAAAATAAAATTCCAACAATCACATTTTCTAAAAGCACAAATGAGTTTCTTCACTCAATTCATTTGGGTGAAGGCATCATTTTCAAAAATAAAATTCCAACAATCATATTTTCAAAAGCATAGAATTTGAAGATGGGCCTTTCCATTCAATACATCCAAATGTGTTGAGTGAATATTACACCTTCAAGCAAAATCATAACTTTGAAATTCCACTCAACACATTCCACATGTGTTAGGTTGGAATTTTTCACATTTTCAAAAAGCACATATGAAACCTATCCATTCAATATTCCCACATTTATTGAATGGAGATTTCATTTTCAAACAAAATAAAAAAATAAACTTTCAAAAAGCACATATGAATATCTCCATTCAATATGCCCAAATTTATTGAATGGAAATTTCATTTCCAAATAAAACAACATTATTTTGAAATGCCACTTAACATATTCCATATATGATTAGGTTGGGATTTCCTCTTTCAAAAAGCAATAATCACACATAAAATATACATCTTTGGAAAATAAAACATAATTGATTTCCATCTTACATACCCAAATTTGTTAAATGGAAATCTCCCTTTTCAAAAATCAACAAAAAAAAAATTTTCAAAACATATTTGGAACTTCATTCTAGCATATCCCATTTACTAAAATGAAGTCTCCCTTTTCCAAAAAATAAAAAAATTTGAAACATACTTTTGGAATTTCATTTAGCATACTCAAATTTACTAATTGAATTCTCCATTCCACAAAATTTTAAAAACACATTTGGAACTTCAATTTAGCATACTCCATTTGCTAAATGAAGTCTCCTTTTCAAAAAAAAAAGAAAATTTGAAACACACTTTTGGAATTTCATTTAACATGCTCAAATTTTCTAAGTAAAATGTCCATTCCACAAAATTTTCATAAAATACTTTTGGAACTTCATTCTTTAGCATACCATATTTGCTAAAGGGAAGTCTCCATTTTCAAAACAAAACACAAAAATTTTAAACACATTTTGGAATTTCATTTAGCATACTCAAATTTGCTAAGTGAAACTTCCATTTCACAAAGTTAAAGAAATACAATGAAACTTCATTTTAGCATTCCATATTTACTAAATTGAAGTCTCCATTCTCAATCAAAATCAAAAGAAACACATTAGGTTTCCCTTAGCATACATAAAATTATTAAGGATCCTACTTTTTCAAAACAAATTAAAATCAAAACAAACACTTCAGGATTTTCTTATCATACTCAAATTTGCTAAGAATCCTACTTTCAAAAATTTCCCAAAAAAAAATAAATAAATAAAACACACTTGGATTTCCCCATTTAGCATACCCAAATTTTCTAAATGAGAAATTCCATTTCTCTTTTCAAATCACAAAATGATTCATAAAACAAAGCAAACAAAGAAACAAAAAAAAAAATTTGTTTTCAAACATCTTACTTAGCATACCCAAATTTGCTAAGTGAATAAATTTCAAAAATCTCAAATCCAAAACAAAAGCAAATTGACCCTTTACTTTAACATACCAAAATTTGTTAAATAAAGGGTCCTCAAGATCAAAATTAAAATTCAATATGAACCTATGGAAGCATCTCTTCAAACAAAAATATTTGAACCCATCTTCAACATATCCAAATTTATTGAAAGTGGATTTTATATCTAAAAAAATTCCTCTTTCCAATCAAATCTTGAAATCTATTCCAAATCATTTGAGCTCGACTTGACATTTTCAAAATGTTGAGTATGGGTTCAAATTCTAAATTCTAAATTCAAAGTCAACATAAATCTAATTCAAGTTTATTTTCAACATTGCAGACACTCATTCAGTGACAGTTTCAGTTTCGGTCTCTGTTCAGTTTTCAATTAAAAGAAATGGCTACACCGAAATATGTTTTCATCTTTCCTTATGAGATGGACTTGGCCCTGGATCAGGCCAACCTTCCCCATTCTGATTACGCCCACCT
Organism: Cymbidium sinense; assembly: GCA_021442155.1. Classification (NCBI taxonomy): domain Eukaryota; kingdom Viridiplantae; phylum Streptophyta; class Magnoliopsida; order Asparagales; family Orchidaceae; genus Cymbidium; species Cymbidium sinense. Next base: position 269,002,403 of record CM038215.1, read on the forward strand.
CATTCATTTTGGATGAGGTTTTGAGGGGGGCCGGATAACATGTGAGGGCACACCCCTCATGACTATTAGTAGGAGCAGTGGCTGGTCATTCGGGTCGAGTATCGACTGAGATTCCTTAGCTAAAGAGGAAGGGTGGCCACAAGAGTATCGCACCAGGAGCCCGTGGTTTCCCATGTCAAGGCTAGCACCCACTCATTAGCACCTTCCAAGGGGAAGGCTCCCCTGATCCCAGGGATTGTCTCCCCTACTTTTGAGGTCGGGTCTAGCTCATACTCTACCCGCCCCACCAAGACTCAGAGAAGGAACAAAAATTGCATGATAAAGTGGTGCAATATCCACATTGCCAGGGAGATGGAAGCAGCTACACAGTCAGTTGTTGAGGAGTTTCCCACTTTGACTTCCCCACTGGTTATAGCGAACCCATTCCATCCTCTCTCTCTAGGTGCGGAGGATGCCGGAGGATCCACTTCACCTCCACCAGGTTCAATTTCATCCCAGTCGAGAGTAGGAGGTCATATGGTGGCCTCCATTCAATTCTATGCCAAGTTGGCGAAGCCTATGGATGATCTGAGTCTGGGGCTCAATTTGATTTGAGATCTGTTATCCCCTGTGTGGAAGCATCTTGGTAGGAGAGGAGGCGTTCATATCACTTGTAGAGAGGTAGAGGTTTGGTCGCGGTCGGTGGCCTCTGCATTGATTTTCTTAGTCGATTGTGCTACCGTCATCACCTGACTATATTCTACTTACGGGACTACCCATCATAGAGGAGATCTCTATTCCAAAAGTGTGGTGTCTCCACCACCGCTCTACCCCATCCACATCACTTTGTTTGACATCTCATTAGAGGCCATGAAGGCCACATCCGGGGAGAAGAGCACCCTGTTGGTGATCCAGCTATGGACAAAGGATCCAATTCCATCTATACTCAAGCTCTCCTGCTCAACCTTCTACCCTAATTATGGTGTGGAAGGAATGGTAACCCCGAAGCATAGTGGTCGTCCCTTCACCATCACCACCATAGTAGGACATAGAGATGATTACAGTAGTTGTAGAGAGAGAAGCTGGCAACCCAGTTGCACCTATGATGATAGAACCTCCTAGGAGTGTCACCCTATATAGAGTCAGTGATAGGCAAGAGTGTATATCTTCCAGCGAGTATAGCCCTCACAGGGTTAATTCTCCAGTAGCAGGGGAGGTCTGGTGCCTCACAGTACATGATATTGATCCCACCATCGGTCAGTCAAAATCATTTGTGCCAGTTCCAACAGATCATTCTCTTGATGACATAGTAGCTCATTATTTCATGGAGAAAAATGAGATCTTAGGATATGACTAGTCTGATGAGGAGAAGATCATCTTCGATCCCAATGAAGATGATTTATTGGGAGACTCAGTAGGGGTTTGCATGGTAGATACCAGAGGATCCCTCCTCAGAGAGCATCAGACTATGGAAGGTGTTGAGGACAAGCAGAAAAACACAGCCTACTCGATCCAACACCTTCTAACAAAAATAAAGTAGAAAGATGAAAAGATAGATATGATGGAGAAGAGGCTTGAGAATCTATTAGCAATTATCTTAGCATTATAAAACCAATCCCCTATAGTTCATCCTACCACGGCTGAGACTAGTCAGCTAGAGTTAGTGCATGTCTTTGACCTAGCAAAGACTTTACGTCCAACAGAGCAAGGTAGCACCAACATGTATAGGAAGGTAGTGGATAGTACCTCCATACAGGAAAAAGATATCAAGTCCATGGTTGAGCAGTAGGTGAAGGAAGCATTGGCTCAAGCTCAGGATCATCGGTTCCAAAGGGTAGACCTGCAGGAGAATTTGATTCAATCTAATATCCTAAGGGTTTTGTGCCACCTTCCTTCAAGAGCTTTGATGGCAGTGGGAACCTGAGGTAGCATATTGCACATTTCAGGGCTAGTTATTATAATGCTGGTGGTAGTGATGCTTTACTCTTCTATCTCTTTGTCAGTAGCCTAGCAAGGATAGCTTTTGATTTGTATGTTGAACTTCCCCGTAGTTCAGTAAAGACTTTTGCTGAGTTCAAGCAACTCTTTATCAAGAGGTTTGTTGGAGCTCAACAAAGGTTCATTATTGGCGATCTCGTTGTGGCTCAGAAAAATCCTGGTGAGTCCCTCATTGATTACATTCTCAGATGCTATAATTTGAGTATGAAATGTGAACCACGATTGTCTGAATAGCACACCATTGAGATTCTGCTTAAGAATATCCATGGCCCGGTCACATTCATGCTCAAAGGTTTCACCATCAAGATCTTTGAGAAATTAATCAACAAGGCGGCTAGCTTGTAAGAAGAAGCCAAATAATTACCTTCTCCAGATGTACCAATAAAGCCAAAGCAAGAGATATGAGAATGGGGGTGATGATAGTAGTGGATAAGGGAAATAGCCAGAGCGGTTTGAGAGACCTGTGCTCGATGAGTGCCACTTCCACCTCCTCTACCACCAAGGCCACCCTAGGCCATAGCCTCCATGGCACACTAACTCCTCCTTACCATTATCGCATACACATACCCAGCCAGTAGCTGTGGTCCACCTACTTTTTTGGATAAACTCAACAAGCCTTATTCATTTAAGAGGGATGTAATCAGGAAGATCTTTAAGAATCTCTTAAAGAAGCTAGATTTTTAGCTACCTGAGCCTACGAGACCGACAGAAGTGGGCAAAAGCCTTGATCTTAACTTTTGCTCCTACCACCATATGCTAGGTCATGTTTTGGAAGATTGCTTCACATTTAAGGACTGGCTTGAACACAGCTTCAAGACTGGCGCAATAGTCATCCTGAAGGAATACCTTGTGGAACAACCATCCAGTTCCATTAGAGTAATCCTTGGGGATACTTCGATCCTTCAAAACCAAAGAAGGATATCTCTCCTCTAAAAAAAGATTGTTTAAAGATCAAGAAACTTTCCTTGCGGTGCACGAGTTAGCTCAAACCTCCAACATCAAAGAAGTTTGCAAGTTGCTAGAACCAACGCAAGGAAAGGGGAGCTCAGCGGCGATGCAGCACATGTCGCGGGATAGCCAGTAAACCATCGATTGAGTCTAGCCTCAAGTCCACCGTTGCAACTACTACATCAGCAACTACCGCTACTTTAGCTAGTTCTTCTTCTTCTAGTAGAAATCTTGTATCGACAGATGAGGGCATCAAATCCCTCACCCCTCTTACATTACTTGATTTCTACTTTATACCTCCTATCAAATCTAAGAAATTGAAGAATAAAGCTAGCTTGAATTACATCTGTGTCACTTCTGATGGGTTATCTGAATCTATTATTAATAACTCTTCAAGTCTAAATAACAACTATAATAATTTCAATCTTTCTCTTTCTAATTCAGAGTTGGATATTCTTACTTTGAATACTTTGAGTTTACCTCTTGAGATAGACTTGGAATCATCCGATTATGAGGGTCCCATGGAAGAAGCTATAGGTGAGCTACGTGCAGTAGAATCTTCCATTACTACCACAAGAGATCAAGTCAACCTCCATAGTGGCAAGGTTCTACCTCCTAGGCTACACCTCAAGATAGAGAAACAAGTCATTAGTTGAGGATCGAAGCCCCTCCCAGATGCTCCACCCTTGGATATGCTTGTGGAGGATCATCCCAAGGTGGACTACAATGTCTCTCTCATCTAAGAAAGTTTGTCTAAGCTAAGCATATATGATGCCCTTGTATCCAAGAGAGAGGGAATCATCAAGGCTCTCCTTGATCTTGAGATATGCTTAGCTCAGTGACATTGGTGAGGAGGCACATTATTCAGAATCCCGGGGATCACTTTCAGATGAAGACCTTCTTCTGGACATCCGTCCCTACATTACAAGTTGACATGGGCGATTCAGACTTGCCAGAGTTCTCATCGATCAGGTGCATCTGTGAACATTATGAGTCTAAAGACCCTTTGTTGAGGATGACATCTCCACACTCTGAGGAGATCAGATGATGTTGAGAGGATTCAATGAACAAGGTGAGTAGGCTTTAGGTTCCATATTATTACCTTTGGAGATAGGTGACTACAAGACTGAAGCCAAGTTTTATATCATTGATTCAAATACTTCATTCATCGCTTTACTCGGTAGGCCCTGGATATATTAGAACAAGATATATCCATTCTCCCTCCATCAGTGCATCAAGTTCAGGAAGGATGGGATCGAGTACTGTGTCAAAGAAGGTGAAAAGCCATTTTTAGTTAGAGAGGTTGAGATATTAAGGATGCGACCTACTATCTTCTTTCTCGTAAACTTTGACAAAACTCAAATTTAAAAGAAAAAGAAAATGAAGAAAAAGTAAAAGTAAAAGAGAAAGAAAATAAAAATGAAAATCCAAGTGAGCAATAAAGGGAAATTGAAGAAGAAATAGAGTCGCATATCACATTCCACCCACATTTCATTCCTTCATATGGACATATGGGTGGGATGACTCAACCTCCACCAGCCAGAGGCAGAGGTAGAAATAGGGGTAATTCCAGAGGTGGAATACCCCTTGGTTGTCCATCAGCTAACAGGGGTTATGTTCAAGTTCATATGAGTACACCTACTATTCACATAGACATGGAATCCAGTTCAGAGAATGAGTCTACTGTGATTAGCATACCAGCTAACCCCTCTTAGCTAGTTTCATTGGAGATAACACGCAAGCTAGACAGTGATGAAGATCGAGCCTCTAGATAAAGCAAAGTATTTAAATCAGATGCATATAAAACTATCATGCAGCAATTGAGAACATTATCTCTAACCTCACTTTCACCCCCAAAAAGTTGAAGGTTTGCTAGTTAAGAAAGCCCCCTAAGTCTTCTAGTGATATGAAGCTGAAGAGATTCTTTTTAGGATCATCCTCCTCAAGTCCTGAAGTTGATGTAGAACTTGAGGAGAAAACATATAAAGAATTGATGGAATTACCATTTGACTTTTACTCGCCTTGTGTTCATAATCTTATACAGAAAGGTTTGGTCCCTCATACATGGACCAAGCACAATTTGGAGTATTTTGAGAAGTTGTAGAACAATACAGGCAGGGAAGCACAATCAAGAGCAGGACTAAGATTCAGTACAATAGGTCTAGTTGATGATGATGATTACTGCTTAGTTTTTACCAATCATTTAGAGTCTGATAAGTTCTTTTCACACAATACCAACTCTTACAAGAATGTGTTTTTAAAAACCTCAGATGATCTAGATGATCTCCAAATCAAGGATGCACCTCTAAAATTTAAAGAGGAGACTCATTCAACAATTGACAAGCTTAAAGAAATCAACCTCGAGATAGAAAAAAATCCACACCTGATGTACATCAGTTCATTGCTGAATGAAGAAGAAACCAATGACTTAGTTAAGCTATTGACTGAGTTTAAGGATTGCTTTGCATGGAGTTATAAAGAGATGCCCAGATTATCTTCCGATGTAGTAGTCCACAAGCTAGTAATAGATTCTAGCGCTAACCCTATCAAGCAAGCTCCTAGGCGCATGCGATTAGAAATCGAACAATAGGTCATTTAAAGAAAATGATCGATGGTTTCATCGGGAAGAAAAATACCTACGGTTAGCGATGTCATCCTAGTTAAGAAGAAGAATGGCCAAATTCACATTTGCATCGATTTCAGGGACTTAAATAAGGCATGTTCTAAGGATGGGTTTCCTCTTCCTATACTAGAATTAATGATGGACATCACCTCATCTCATGCAAATTTCTCTTTCATAGATGGGTCATCTAGCTACAACCAAATCTATATGTCTCGTGAAGATGAAAGAAACACTGCTTTTTGAACCTCGATCAGAATCTTTTATTATAGAATCATGCCTTTCGGCCTTAAAAATGCTGGTGCTACATACCAATGGGCCATGACTCAGACCTTCAATGAACTCATCCACCATCAAGTTGAATGCTACGTTGATGATCTAGTAGTCAAGAGCAGAGAAAAGAAAGACCATCGCTTTGACTTGAGAGTAGTTTCTGAATGGTTAAGATAATCTAACCTCAAAATGAATCGCCTTAAGTGTGCATTCGGAGTAGCTTTAGAGAAAGTCTTTAGGTTTATTGTCCGACACTGGGGAATAGAAAAAGATTGAGAAAAGATCAAAGCTATCTTAGAAATGCCACCTCTTCAAAGTTTAGCTCAACTCAGATCTTTCCAAGGATGGTTGGCATATCTAAGATGCTTTATTTCTAACCTATCAGAGAGATGCAAGCCATTTTAGCACTTGTCAAAAAGGATGCCAAGTTCAAATGGGATGACAAGTGTCAGCATGCCTTTGAAGATATAAATTAGTATTTGGTGAAGCCGTCAGTTCTTGCAGCTTCTATCCCAGGCAGGCCACTCATCCTCTACACTGCAGCATTGGATGACTCCCTCGATGCTCTGTTGGCCCAAACCAATGATGAAGGGGAGGAGAGTGCTCTCTACTACCTCAGTGGTCATCTGATTCCTGCTGAAGTGAACTATCCACCTATTGAGAAATATTGCCTAGCTTTGATCTTTGCCTCCCAAAAGCTATGGCACTATATGCTTTCGCATTAGGTGAACTTGATTTCTAGAATCAATCCACTGCAGTATCTCATGACATGGCCAATGCTATTCAGACATTTGGCATAATGGTCCATGATTCTCTCACAGGTCGATATCATATTCATACCCCTTCGTGCGATAAAAGGATAAGCACTAGCTAATTTCTTAGCAACATGCCCACTTCCTACTGATTCTCCGCTTAGTGACGATCATCCTGATGAACAAATCATGAACTTAGGGGAGGTTGACAACCACTTATGAGAGATGTATTTTAATGATGCAGCTTTTTTTCATAAAGGCGAAGCACCACGATCTACTCTTCCTGGAAAGGCAGGGGTAGGAATAGTTCTCCTAACTCCAGACCACGATGTAATGAGATTCTCAAACTATCTTTCCAACCCTTTCACCAATAATGAAGCCAAGTATGAGGCTTTGATTACCGGTCTGGAGTTAGATGTCACAATCAATGTCAAGAGCATCAACATCTTTAGGAATTCTTAGTTGGTCGTCAATCAGATTACCAGATCCTACAAGGTTCTCAAACCCAAGCTTCATCATTACCACGAGTATACCATGAAATTATTGGCCCAAATCCCCTAAGTCACCATCTACAAGGTTCCCTGAGAAGAGAATGCAGTAGTAGATGCTTTGGCCAAACTTGCCAAAGAATTGACATGTCCGAAAGTTGAGTCCATTCCAATAGGGGTCCGAAATAGACAAGTCCTATCCTTTATTGATGTTGAACTCATCGAGAGACTTTCACTTGAAGGTGAGGTTGTTGTTGCCTATAAGGATAAGGAGCTGGATTGAAGGCAACCGTTCATAGATTATTTGAACATCGACAAACTACCTCAAGAAAAGTCATAAGCCTATCAAGTGAAACAGAGAGCTCTCTCCTATGCTCTCATTAATGGCACCCCCTACCATCGGTCCTTTGACCAAATGTGATTACGTTGTTTAAATAAACACAAATCCCATGGCATTGTAACTGAGGTACATTCAAGTCTATTTGGAGCACATCAATCTAGTCCGAAGATGAAGATGAAGATCAATAGACTAGGATCTACCGGCCTTTGATGATTATAGACTGCTTGGATATAGCTAGGAGATTCCATCAGTGACATGTGCACGGTGTGGTCCTCCACCAACCACCCAACATTCTGCACCCTACATTGGCCTCATGGCCATTCGAGTGTTGGGGTACCGACATTATGGGTCTGATCGATCCTCCTTCTTCCAAGGGTCATCGGTTCATCTTAGCTACCACCAATTACTTTTCCAAGTGGGCAGAGGCAATCCCACTTAGAGAGGTCATAGCTCAGCATGTGCTTCAATTTTTTAGTAACCATATCATATATAGGTTCGAGGTGCCTTGATGAATTATATCCGATAATAGTACTGCATTCAAAAGCACGAAGATCAATAGCTTCACCAAAAGATATGATATAGATTGGAGGTACTCCACCATCTACTTCCCCAAAGCAAATGACTTAGTAGAAGCATTCAACCAAACTCTCATCCAAATATTAAAGAAGACACTTGATGATAATAAGCAGCAGTGGAATGACCAATTGGTTGAAGCCTTGTGCGCCTACCACACCACATACCGAACTCTAACTCAATCTACCCCGTTTTCCTTAGTGTATGGGTCCCAAGCTATTCTACCTTTAGAAGTTCAACTTCCATCACTAAGGATAACATTGGGTAGCAAGATCACTACAAAGCAAAAGACAAAGTTGCGGTTAGAGGAGCTCGAAGGTTTGGAGGAGTGTCACCTACGGGCGTGTAAGAACCTTGAGTTGTACAAAGCCAAAATGATTCAAGCCCACAACAAACTGGTCCGCCCTAGGTCTTTCTAAGTAGGAGAACTTGTGTTAATCCTAAGGAGACCAATTATTGTCTGTCGAAAGATGAGAGGCAAGTTTGAACCCACTTGGGAAGGCCCTTATGTCATAGAGATGGCCTACCAAGGAAGATCTTATCAACTTATTGATTGTAAAGGGGAACACTCGATGCTTCTAATTAATGAGCTCTATTTGAAGAAACATTACCCATAAATAATCATGTTTGAAAATAATTCTATCAATCAACAAAAATCTTATTTAATTTCATCAAAATCTTCTCTACTTTTGAAACATTATTTGCTTGTCTTGTGAATCCTCCATGATGTGTTTAGGGTAGGTGTGAGAGTCCCTAGTGGCATCCTATCCCTCTTTCATAACACAAACACATTTCCCTGACACTATTAGAATAGGTGTGAGAGATCTGAAGAGGCATACTATTTTGACTAGCACTACTAAGTTAGGTAGGAAAGAACCCAACCAGCATCCTTTCTTAGTGGGAATTTCCATCTACCACCCGTGGCACCATTTCATCAAATTCCCCAAGCGTGTTTACGGTAGGTGTGAGAGAACCCAAGAGGCATCCTATTCCTTTTAACACAAGCACAAAAACAAACACATATCTTTGTCTCAGGCTATTTTGATATGGGAGCAAGCCCCTATGGTACTCACTCATTAGCTGCTTTAGGTCGGGTCTACATGCTAACTCGCTAGTATGTTACCCTTATGGTCACTTGTTTGGAGGATGTGAGTCCTCGAGCTTTCTTCCTAGGATGATTGTTGTAAACCAACAGGCACCTTAGGTTGGTTGATGGTCATTATACTGACAATGACTCACCTGGTGAATACACCACGCTTAGCAGATGTGAGTCCCCACACTTTCTCCTTGAGTTGGCCATCGAATACCTATTTGATATATGATTAGCCATGTCATCTTCTCTGAGATTTTGGATTAAGCCTTTAACAGCCCCTCTCCCTGTGAGCATTCTATTTGGATCATGTCCTTTACAACCTCATTTAGACACTACCTGGGTTACTTTTGGATTGGACAATCCCCCTTTCCTAGAAGCCACCCCTGTTGTTGGAGAATTTATTCAGCGGATGCACAGATTCTCCCTTAGTTCAGTAAATCTGAGATAGGTCTAGGCTAATATAAACTCCTTCTTAGTTTGATCCCTCACAAACTAATAGAGTCCACAATAAAGGAACTAAATAAATAATTAATTAATTCGATTATGGATTAAGAATTCAAGCCCCCAAAGGTCCCCTTTTTCCAAGCAGACATCTTATCTTTGGGGCATTATTAGCAGAACTCCCTATAGGATTTGCCTGACAACCTGAGTTGAGATAAATCCCCGAGTCGATACTCACTATGTAAGACTATGACACATTCTTTCTAGCATGATTGTCGCAAATTGATGGACAGCCCTAGATCAGGTTCGATTTATTTCTCAAAGCAACTGATCACCCCAATGGTCTTTTGTAGTGGAAGATATGAGTCCCCGAGCTTTCTTCCCTTAAATTGATCGTTGCAAACTGAAAGGAACTCCTTTGGTAAGATAGTTCTCCCATAAGTCGGGAAACTACTCCCTTTGGTTTAGTAAATCTGAGATAGGTCTAGGCTAATATAAGCTCCTTCTCAGTGTGATCCATCATAAACTAATGAAATCCATCAAAATAAACTAAAAATGAAATTAATCTTTGACTATCTTTGAGCTGATTTAAGTCCCCCAGCAGCATTCACTCAATAGTCAGCCCTAGGTTGAGCTGATTTGTTGCCAAAAGCAACCGATCACCCCAGTGGTTTCTTGTTTCTAGAAGATGTGAATCACTGCACTTTCTTCTTAAGACTTGACCATTGCAAACCGAAAGGCATCCCCTTTGGTTGGATACTCCTACCTTGTGGTTGGTAGACTACTCCCTTTGGATTGGTAAGTCTGAGTTAGGTCTAGGCCTCTATGGCCCTTACTCAGTGCAGTCCCTCCCAAACTGATGGGACCCATCAAAATAAATCTAAAAAAATAAAATTAATCTTGACTATCTTTTGAGTTGATCTAAGTCCCCTAGTGGCATTCACTCAATAGTCATCCTTAGGGTGGGTTTGATTTGTTGCCTTGTCAATGGGTCACCCCAGCAACTGGTACTTACTTTGGAGGATATAAGTCTACTATGCTTTCTTCCTAGTACAGCTACTGCACACTGAAAGGCATTCCCTTTGGTTGGCTAGTCCTACTATATATTTAGTAGACTACCCCTTTGGATTGGTAAATTTGAGTTAGGTCCATGCCTCCATGACTCCTACTCAGTGCAATCCATCGCAAACCAATTGGGACCATTTCAAAATCCAAAATTTAAAATTTGAAATAAATAAAAATAATCAATCAATCCAAATAAAAATCTTTTGCTTCTCCTTAGTGAGATGCAAATCTTTTTAGCTACCTAGCAGATTCTGAATTCTAATCCCTCAACTGATTTCACAACCTTCCCTCCGTTGTTGATGACTTGAACTAGCCTCCCTAGCGGAGAATTCACTTATATATCCCCGGTGGAGTAAAAATAAACACATTTAAACAAACAATAAATTGAAATAAATTCAACCCTCTTCCTCAGTGGAACTTAATTAAACAAATCAAATTTTTCCATAGCGAGACTCAAATCAAATCAAATTTCTCAACCCTTGTGGATGATTTGAGCCTGCTTCTCTAGTGGAAGGTTCACATACTCTATCCCTAATGGATTCTTCCTTCTCTCTCTTATGTCTTTTACATAAATAGAGTCACATTGCACTACACTCTGGATTCTTTCTACACCTTAGGTTTTCGTGCGGTGTTCCTTGTCAATCACACCACACCTATTGGGCACCTTTTGTTGACCACATTTTTAGGATGAACTCTCAACCCCTCCATCTTAGACATAAGACTCCTCTTAAACTTTAACAGATCCTTAGTCTTAAGACACATCTAGTGATTAGGTGGACATTCAACCTAGCCTTATAGACTTAGAGGAGTTAACCATAGGAATAGGTCATGCCTTAAGGGTGTTAGGAAAATTTGTCTACCCAATAGCTTGAACCACATTCCTCACTTCCTTCCTTCAAGTCAAACTCCAAATCAAATCAACATCAGACCTAAATCAATTCCAGCTTAATTGATTTTCTCTAAACTCAAATCAATTCCAAATGATTGAAACCCACGATTGAAATTCCAAGTTCAAAATCTTTCCTAAGTCACTTTGATTTCCCTTCATGGATTTAGCCTAAATCAAATTGAAATCAATTCAAATTCATGAAATTTTCTCACAACCCATTTATATTCTCATTTATATTCACATATATAAATGAAATATAAATGCAAATCAATCAAACTACATCCAAAAATTCAAATCCAAATTTAAAATATTTCCTAAGTCATTTATTTCCCTCTTAAGGACTTAGCTTAAATCAAGTTCAAATCACTTCAAATCCTTGAAATTTTATCATAACCTATTTATATTCTCATTTATATTCACATAAATAAATTAAATATAGATTTAAACAACCAAAACCAACTCCAAAAAGCAAACTCAAATTCAATCGAAATCAAACCTAAGCCTTTCAAGTCAAAATCATGAAGTTAGCCAAGTCAATTTCAAATCAAGCCAAACTCTTGATTTTTCTTCATGATTCAATCAATCCTTCAATCATGAATCCAAATATAAATACAAACTTCAATCATCAAATCAAAACTCAATTCAAAAATCAAACCCAAGTCAAACTCATGTTCACCCCTTGAACTTGAAATTGTCAAATGAATCAAAACCCATTTGACTTCAAACCACTTGCAAATGGATTTATATTTCAATCATAAGTCCATATGTGAGCTTAATCAAATTCAAATCAAGTTTTGACCCAGCCATTTGACCTACTTAGGCTCACTTGACCCAAAGTGACCGAAAGTACCCTTATAAGCCAAATTTTAATCCAAACCAAATTGGATTGAACTAAGCCCACCTAAGCCTCTCATCATGATCAACAATCATCATGAGATGATCAATCACTCAAATTAGGTCAAACCAACTCAAACCTAAGCGTTGACCAAGTCAACACTTAGCTAAAATGAAATCTAAACTAGCCAAAATCCACCATAAGCCAAATAGATTGAAACCATTGATCAAAACTCATTCATGATCAATTTTTGAACTTGATCAAGTCAACATTTGAGCCTAACCTAGCCCAATTGGTCACTTGACCCAAGTTGACCCAACTTGATCTAAAAAGTCAAAATGCATCAAAACTTGATCTAAGCCAAATTGATTGAAACCAATGGGTCAAGTTCATTCCAAAATGATTGTTGAACTTGACCAAAGCTTCATTTGGCCAACTAGACCTAACCTAGCCCAATTGACCATGAACCCAACTTGACCTAAAAGGTCAAATTAAGCTAAACTCAAATATAAATCAAATTGATTAAAAATAAAGATACCAATCCATTTCAAATGACCAACCAAACATGAACTAATCCATGACCTAACTCAAATAGGTCAAATGGGTCAATTTGGTCAACTTCACCCATTTGACCTAATTGAACTCAATTGAACCAAAATGAAATATAAACTAAATTGAATCAAACCAAAACCACCAAAACATTTCAAATGGTCATATGAACTTGACCCAACCCTTGGTTTGACCCAAATTGACCCATTTTGACCTAAATGAGTCAACATGAGCCAAATCACATCAAACCAATTTCAAATTCAATGAAACTTGGCCTAACATATTTTTCAAACATACCAAACATATTTAAATTAAAACCCAAGCCAAATGACCATTTTACCCCTAGGCCATAGGGTAAATTTTGGCCAAATTCACATGGAACTTGGTCAAATCATCTTCATGACCACTTAGCACCCTCCTAGTGGACCAAGTGCACACTAGTGAGTGTGGTGCACCTAACCCAATGAGTTTGGTCAGCCCAACCTAGCCTAAGGTCAAAACTAACTAGTTGCTTGAAAATGGCCACATGGAATCTCTCATCCACTTGATTTAATGACATTGGAGCTCTACTACTCCACTCCTTAGGCCAAACCGAATTCAATGATACCTCTAACAGCCTAAAAAACCCATTCAAGGAGCTCAATAGGATCAAAACAGTAAGAGAAGGCACAGTCATCCAATTGCTCTAGGGGGGAGATATACTCCCCATAACTTGATTTCATTCCATCACTCTCTCACTCGATTGAACTTAGGGAAGCCAGAGCAAGCATTTGGAACTCTCCCCAAGCTCTCTTAAGCAACTTGAATTTCTCCATTTTTGGTTTCCTTAGATTAAAAATAGGGGAGCTCAAGTGAAAATCCAACTTTCTTTACATTTCAAATCAAGCCAATTCCTCTTACAAGCTTCATCGGAGGGTTCAATCGACTTGCCTAAAGCTTAATCCAAGCTCCAAAGGCAAGGTAGGTGCTACCTTGACCAAGGTTGAGCTCAAGTGAAGGTGGAGTTGGCCTCTAAAAGGATATACCCAATTTTAAAGCCTCCAAACTTCAACAAAGCTTCGTCTTTACTAGATGAAGCTTCTCCAAGGGAATCGAATGCTAGTGATCACCTCCTGTGAGGTATGCCATTAAACTGAGCTTAATCTATCCATTGTTTGGAGCTTTATAAAAGAAAGTATCACCCCATGAGATTCTAGACATTATATGTGATCTCCTTTGCATGTTGATGGTGTGGGTTGAGTTTCAATCTAATCCGAGCTCAATCGAGCTTAAATCATCTCTTGGAAGATGGACGGTGGTCATCTCCCACAGAGAAGATTAGAGGAGAATCATGGGCTATCCATCTGCACATTTTGGATGGATGGCCATGATTAAATCCACATAGATCCCACGTTTTATCCCTTTAGAACCGTAACTTTAACCTCAGTCATCCGATCCTTGATCGGATGGATGAGGAGAAAGCGCGTAGCGCCGCCGTTGATGTGGCACTATGATGTGATAACTTAAATAGTAAATCCAATCATATCGCATGGAAAGCGAGCGCCGCATCAGCCTCCATGTGGCACCGACATGATTAACTATATAATTAGGTATTTAAATCACTTAATTAATCAAGAAAACTTCAAAAATTCATATCTAAGTGTAGAAAATCAAAAAAAAATGTGAAATAAATTGCATATGAAAGGTATTTGAACCTAGAATATTATAAATTTAATTTTAATGAATTTTGCATAGTGTTATTTTCTATATTTAGGTTTTATTAGGAATTTTATTTTTCTAATTACTCTTTAATTACCTAACCAATTAATCCCAAACATCTTCTATATGATTAGTGGAATGACTTCTGCCTCCCCTAATTTTCTTGGGATTTATTGATGGTTTAATTAGAGGAATTGCTAGATTAATTTATAATTACCCTCTTAATATAATTAAGTTTAATTAAGTGTGTAATTAGTGGTTTAACCCCTTGATTGAGTTAATTAAGGTTTGTTTAAATGAATATGAGGTTTAAGAAATAATTTTGGGATGTTTTCCTTAAGCTATTCCCTAAACCCATCCTTCTTCTTTAATCTGAACTTAATTAGGGATTAATTCACTAATTACCTACCCAATCAATTTGATAAAATTTTAAAACCTTCTATAATTTAACTAATCTATCTTGGGTAGATGCTTATGCATTCAAATAACTTAAGTACATTAAGAAAATCAAAATCCAACACACATGTGTGAGAGGGGTTACAAAATTACTTAACTTAAACCCCTTAGCTTAATTAATCATTAATCATAAGCCAAATGCATTAGGCCCTTTTCTTCTTAGGTGCAATGCTGATTTAAATTCCTTGAGTGGTTTTATGTTATATCATTGGCTCATAATTATTTCATTAAGTATGCTAAGGTGGTATAGGTAAGGGATAATTGACACACTTAATTCATACATTAACCTAATCAAAATATAAAAAATATCATTTAATCATCTAAAGATTAAATTAAAATCCTAAACACATGGGAAAAATGGGTTAGGATCAGCAAAAATTCTCTCACATTTCCTAAATCAAATATAAAACAAATTCAGAACAAAAATCATATTAAACTAACTTTGATTCACTTTAAACTTTCTTATTTCATAGGATTATCTTTAGAAACTAATTAAGGTGAATGAATTTACATAGCATGTTAAATATGTATGTCATTTGAAATTCATGCATTCATATCTTTTAAAAAATCAAAATCAAAATGAAATGTTTTCTTTATGTCAAATTGCATGTTTTGGCTAAAGTAAAAAATATGAATGGTTATTATCATTATTAAATCCAAAACTATTTTCAAAATTTATAAATCAAACATCTAAAATTGAAAGTGTGCTACTTATAATTATTTATAAGCTTGCATATGGATATAAATATGAAGATGTGCATAGTGTAGCTTTCCTTCTCTTTTCTTTTAGCATAGATTTGAATAGGATTTGGCAAAGTATATAGTTCAATTGAAAAGAACACAACACTTTGCTAACCCCATTCTTATCCATTCCTATGCTATTACCTAAGAAGGACATCCACACTTGTACATATAAATTGCATAAATAAAATAAATAAATAAATACAAACTTTTTGCATCTTTATTTTCCATTCATTTCTTTTGTACATGTGTTTGTATTTAAAGAAAGTGGTATATTATTCTAGACAATCTTAGGATTGTGAGGCTTTAAGTAGCCCTAAGTAGGTCTTGTACCTTACACCCCTAGTGCTAACAATGACAACATACTCACTTATGCCTTTTATACATAAACATGTGCATGTGAATAATGGAAAAAAGAAGCCCCTCTTTTCTACTTAATGAAAATCATGTATCATAAAGCATTCCAATTTTTTTAAGTAACATTTCTTAGAATTCATCATAAAGTGTGCTAAACATTTCCATTTGTAAGTATCGATATGCTTAGGATTCATTCATATACATGTTATACATGTTGGGAAAGAAATGAAGTGATGTGTGTTTTGTGATATTAATTCACTTTATTTAATCTTAAAATGCCTTATTTTAATAGGTTTGTTTAGGAAAAATATAAATTTAGGATTAATTAAAACACATAATAAAATATTCACTAAAAAAATCAAATATGAATCCACTTTAGAAATTACTTAAGGTAGGGAAGGAAAGAGAAGTTCTCTTATCTTTTCCCTCTATTTAAAACTTTATAATTAATTGTAGAATACACATAAACCAAACCAAAATACAAAATCAAATCAACCCAAATCAACTAAATAACTTAAATGAAACTACCCATCTAAGTTGAACATGTTCACACTTAGAAAATCTAAGACTTAAATCTATAACTAAGCATACCACACAAACCTTTTAAAGCACACACATTAAGTTAAGTCACCACTTCTAGCTTTAGGTTAGGGTGATGTATGGCTTAATGTTTGCTTTTCTTTTGTGATGTATTATTTCTAGTCTGGATGTTAGGGTGAATGTGCATAGAATGAATGATAGGACGATTTAGTCTAATCATTATTTTCTACAAGGGATTGTGCTTATGGAGCGTTGAAATAAAAATATAAATGCTTTTGTTGTACAGGTTCTTATACCCCTAAGCATTATCTAGCATTCAGGTGGGATTACTCATGTGTGCTACGTCCAATATACATGCTTGGAATTTGTATATTTATAATCGATTTCATGTAATTTAGATTTGAAATGAATGTTATTTGGAATGAATGATTAATCATAAGATCTCATCTTATGTGCCACGTGAAACCTTTGAAGCAACCACCTTACAACCATCCAAAAGAAGGAACCAAAAGAAAAAAGAAGAAATGAAGACCCCCATGACATGAATTTCCTTACTTGATTGTAAATTAATTCATTTGTAATCTGGGTTGTATAAGGGTAGAGCTCAAAAATTTTTTTGATAGCTAACCACAAATAGCCTTTTATTCTTTTGTGTTAGCTTTATAAAATGTTTGATGTTTTATTTAACTTGTGCATTAATATGGCATGTTTTTCTAGTTCCTTCCTTACTTGATGTATGGACTGGATGATGATTAAGCTCTTAGAGAAAAATAAATCTTCTACCAAATTAAATAACTCCAAATTAAAAATAAACAACTCATAATCTCATTTAATGCCTAAGTTAAAAATCAAGATAAAATAATTAGCAACCCCTTAGTCGGATGAGTATTTCTTTTATAACATCAAGCATAAAAGCATATTGTTTCACTCTTGATTGGAGGGTTTTCACCTTTGCCAGAGAACTTGGCTTGACCTTTGAGAGCCATGGTGGAAATACACCTCCCCTTCTCACTAATTTTGGCCCATAATCTTATTTTTCATACATTAGGCATATGAATCCTATAAGCCTGAGTCAAATGATTGTCCAAAAATGAAAGTAAAATGTAATATATTTTTGCATTAGTTCTAGGTCATTTTTCATGCCCTTATATAATCTAGTCTCTTAAGGAGTGAGTTTAAGGACTTATTCTCTTTCTAAAATAAGTAGCATCCTAGCTATCTTGCATAAAGCATATGACTTACCTACATGAATATAACATTATAGGAGGAGTTAGTTGGCGGCCACCCCAAGGCGATTGTAAGCCCAAGCAGTCGGGTGGTTTGTCCTCTCTTATGAAAGCAAACCAAATACTCATTTTTGCCTTAGATTTAAGTCATGCTTTTCTCCCTCGCCAAAGCTCCATAGATTTAGGTTCTAAAGTTGCTTCTCTCTTCTATGAGCCATAAGCACAAATCCTCACCTCTTAGGCAATTCCATGACCTTATATTGTGGAATTATAAGCCCTAAACTTCTAATAAAAATTTAACTCAAATAAACAATTCAATTTCAAATATGTAAAGCCCAACTATAGTATAGTTTGGGATGTTTACTAGGCTTCCTCGTATCCTAAACATCCCCTACTCATCTTCATTTGGTTTCGATAAGAACTCCCTCCTCTTGATGGATCCCACTTGATCTGCTAAAAATAAACTAATCGACTAATAGTCCTACCTATTAAAATCTTTGAAGATAATAATTATTTACCTTAATTGAGAGTATTCCTAAGAAATCCCCTTATTTATGATGTAATTAATTATGGGGGCTTGCCCTTGTAGGGAACTTAACGAATGCAATTTTAAATAAACTCTATTTTACTTTTCCATGTAAAGTAGGGGAAAAATCTCTGGAACATATGCAGACGGATTATCCTTAGGAGTCCTTATTGAGGTGATTGGGTCCATTGTAGAGTGGTGACTTCTATCTTTTGAGATAATACACCTTTTCTCAGTGTTGTACCCGATCACCCTCAATAAGAATATCTGCAGATCTACGTGATGTCAAAAATGCATGAAAGAGTATATTTATATCTTCATTTTATTCTGCATAGATTGAAGATGAAAGTATACATTCTTTAGAATTTGATAACAATAAAACTTCACCATATATATAAATGCATGATTTCATATGGAAAATAATATTTAGCATGCTTGGAAAAAAAATAAAAGGATGTTTGCACCTAACTTCATTCACCCTAATTACTTCCTAAGGATAACCATATAAAATAGGATTATTTAAAATGAGCCAAAATTCTTTAAGAAGATTTTATTTCTGGATTTGATTTGACTTAGAAAATATGAAAAGAGTTTGCTAGTCCTAACCCATTTCTCCCATGTGTGAATTGGTTTGGTTTAATTTTAGAGCAATTAGTTTGATTTTATGTTTTATTTAGGTTAAGGTATGAGTTAAATCCATTAATTACCCCTTACCTACACCACCTTAACATAATTAATCAAAAAATTATGAGCCAACATATGATATGTAGCCACATGTAAATTAAATTAGAAATGTACCTAAGAAATAAAAGGGGCTAATGCAATTGGCTCATAATTATTGGTTAATTAAGCTAAAGGGTTTAATTAAGTACTTTCATAATCATCCTACACATGTAGTTTGATTATAATTTTCTTTGAAATTCTCTTAGGTTATTGACCATCTAAGAATCTACCCAAGAATTAAGTGATTAAGTTATAGAATTATTTGGTGTTGAATTTGATTAATTGAACTAATTAATGAAGTGATTGAGTCATTAATTATTTTACAAATTAATTAAGTGTTTATCCAAATAAAATAAACTTAGGGGAAAAGATTGGAAAAGAAATCCTAATCTCTATCCTTAAGTCCATTCACTGTTTCATGATGTTAGTAAACTTAACTAATAAATTTATCACTATTTAATAGGTTAATTAATCATTTAATTAATTAGGATAGTGATTAGAAATGAAATAAGTAATTCCCCTAATTAATCCAATAATAAATTCTAAGAAAATCATGGGAGGCAGAGATCATCCCACTAATCAACCTTAGGAAGTTTGAAATTAATTGTAGAAGTAATTAAGGAGTAATTAACCTAATTATATTTTTAATAAAAACCTAAATTGAGTGAAAATTTATTGTTCAAAATCAATTTATTTTAATTTTATATTATTCTCCTTTGAATTATCTTTAAAATGAACTTGAGTTTGTATTTTTTTAGATTTGTTTACAATTAGTTATGAATTTTGGAAGTTGTAGCATTAAAATCAGATTAATTAGGCTTAATTAACCCCTTAATCCTGTTGAGCCACGTGACGGCTGACGCGATGCACTGACCATGTGGTGTAATAGGATAGGTTATTTAAGTTCTCACATCTGCCTGCTAAGTTAGCCAGCGGTGGACGCGCTTTCTCCACAGGTCATCTAATCTAAGATTTGACAGTTGGGATTAATCTCATGATTTAGGCTTAAATCAAAGGGGGATCTATCGTGATCTAATCATAGCCATCTATTATAATCATGTAGAATGGATGGTGTGTGATATGTCTTCTCTTGAGCGATGAGAGATGGATGTCTTTTATCGATCGTCGCTTGATCTGAGCTCATCCGAGCTTGGATGGAGTTCAAACTCACCCAAAACCTTCAGGGAAGCACAAGCAATGTATCTAACGATCAAGATTTTATCGGATTATAATTTCCTTCAGAAAGGACCAAGTAATTTTTATCCTAAGGTCGATTTTGAGCAATACCTCATCGGAGGCTAACACCGGTGCTTCTAACGGATGAGGTAGCTTCGTCTAGTAGAGATGAAGCCCTGTTGAAGGTATTGGATCTTGATTTGAAGTGGATGGCTCGGTTAACCAAGCTCCCCTTTAATGGTGATCAGCCTTGATCAAGGCGATACTTCCCGTGGCTTGGAGACTTAGGAAACGACTTGGTTGAGCTTGACAAGATCTACTGATGGTGCTTGCAAGACTAATTTAGTTTTGATGGAGAATTGAGTGACTTGGGATTAGGATAGACCTCCCCTATTTTGGCTTTAAGCAAAATCAAGAAGGAGAAATCAATGGAGCTTCAAAAGGGCTTGGAAAAGCTTGCGGAGCTTTGACTCACTCTCCTTTGCTCTGTGGAAATGAATGGTTATGGTTTGAGTGGGAATGAGGGGGGGGTATATTCATCCCTCCCCTTCTTTAGATCGACAAAGAGTGATTTTGACATTTTTGATCAATGAGATTGGTTGATAGGTTTGGGCTGCCAACCATCCCATGTGATTTGGGCTATCAACCAACCCATGTGAGTTATTTTAGGCAGAGGAGTGGAGGAGAGTGAGTGCCCAAGTGCTAGGTGAGTGCATTGGCTGATCCAAGTGCTCAATTTCCATTGGAGGGTCAATTTGACCTTGGGTTGGGTCATGGCCGACCCAAGCTCATTGGGTCATGTTCATCACCCTCTTTGGTGTCCAAGTGGACTACAAGGAGGATGTCAAGTGGCCTTGGGAAAGAATTGGCCAAATTTTAAGTGAATTTGGCCATAGGATACCCTTTGACCTAAGGGTAAAGTGGTCATTTGGCCATGGTTTTGATTTGGGCAGATTTTAAATTATTCAACAATGGGTTGGGCCAAATTTTAAGTGATTTGGAGTTCATTTTGGTTTGAATTGGTTCAATTTGACCCATTTAGGTCAAGTTGGGTCAAATTGGGTTAGGTTCACTAATTGGTCAAATTGGGTCAAACCATGGGTTAAGACAAGTTCAAATGATCATTTGGAGCCTATGGGTATCATTAGTTTGGTTCAATTTTGTTTATATTTGGTTTTGGTTCATTTAGGTTCATTTTGGCCAAATGGGTCAAGTTGACCAATTTGACCCATTTGACCCTATTAGGTTAGGTCATGGGTTGGTTTAGGCTTGGTTGAACATTTGAAATGTATTGCAAGCTTTGGTTTCAATCAATTTTCATTTGGTTTCACTTCAAGTTGATTTGACCTTTTAGATCAAGTTGGGTTCATGGTCAAATGAGCTAAGTTGGGTCTAGTTGGTCAATTGAAGCTTTGGTCAAGTTCAACAAATGATTTAGAATGAATTTGACCCATTGGTTGCAATCAATTTGGCTTAGATCAAAATTTGACCCATTTTGACTTTTTAGGTCAATTTGGGTCAACTTAGGTCAAGTGGCCAATTAGGCTTGGTTTGGTTCAATTGATGGATTGGTTAAGTTCGATCATTGATTATGGACTAGTTTAGATCAATGGTTTCAATAAATTTGGCTTATAGTGAATTTTGGCTAGTTTGGATTTCATTTGGGTTAAATGTTGACTTTATCAAAGGCTAGGCTTAACTTGTTTTGACCTAATTTGAGTGATTGATCATCCTAAGATGATTGTTTCTCATAATGTGAGGCTTGGATGGGATTAGTTCAATCCAATTTGGGTTGGATTAGAACTTGGCTCAAAAAGGTGTTTTAGGTTACTTTGGGTCAAGTGAGCCTAAATGGGTCAATTGGCTTGATAAAGGCTTGATTTAGGTTTGGTTGAACTCACATATGGACCTATGGTGGAAATATAAATCTAATTGTAACTGATTTGGAGTCAATTGGGTTTTGGTTCATTTGACAATTTCAAGTTCAAAGGATGAACATGGGTTTAACTTGGGTTAGTTTGATTTTGTTTTGATGATTATAATTTATGTTTATATTTGGGCATATGATTGAAGAAGTGATTATTTGAAGATAGAATCCAATGGTTTGGATTGATTTAAGGATGGTTTGGCTAAGTTCAAGGATTTGACTTGAAAGAGTATAAGTTGGATTTAACTTGGATTTGGATTTGAGTTTTGAATTTAGTTTTGGTTATTTGAATTTATATTTCATTTATATTTGTCAATATAAATGAGAATATAAATGGGTTATGAGAAAATCTTTTGAGTTTGGAGTGATTTGGATTTGATTTGAGCTTAGTCCGTAAGATGGAATCAAAGGGCTTAGAAAAGATTTTGGGATTTGAATTCAATCATGGGTTTCAATCATTTTGATTTGGAATTGATTTATGATTTGGATTTTGGAATTGATTTATGATTTGACCAAATCAATTGAGTTGAAATTGATTTAAGATTTTATTTGAATTTGTTTGAAGGAGGGAAGTAAGGATTGGGTTTAAGCTATTGGGTAGGCAAGTCCTCCTAATATCCTTAAGGCATAACCTGCTCCTATAGCTAACTCTTCTAAATCTCTAGGATTAGGTTATGTGTTCACATAATCACTAAAAGTGTCTTAAGACTATGAAACTCTTAGTGTCTAGAGGAGTCTATGTCTAAAATGAAGAAGTTGAGAGCTCACCCTAAAAGTGAGGTGAATAAAGGCAATAAGTTGTGGCACACATGCATTGGACCGAGATGATCAACAATGTTTGAATGATCATAAGGACTAACAAAAATGATCTACTCCTGAACCCAAGGTGAAGAAGGAATCAAAAGCTTAGTGCAATGCGACTCTACTTATGTCAAAACATAAGAGAGTGAAGGGGGAATCCACTAGGGATTGAATATGTGAGCCTTCCACTAGGGGAAAAGTCTCAAGTTATCCACTAGGGGATAGGAGGTTGTGAAATCCGCTGAGGGATTAGAAATTGGAATCCACTAGGGATAAAGGATGTGAACCTTCCACTAGAGGAACAAGTTCAAGTTGGATTGAATTGACTCCACTGGGGAGATTGGAAATGTTTTGCATCTCATTAAGGAGAAGTTGATTGATTTGATTATTTAGTTTTGCTCCACTGGGGAGGAGGGTTGATTTTGTTTCAGATTTTAAATTTTAAATTTTTGAGATGGACCATCGGTTTGCGATGGACCGCATTGAGTAGGGACCATGTCGGCCTTGTCCTACTTTAGATTTACCAGTCTAAAGGGATAGTCTACCAACCACATGGCGAGGCTATCCAACCAAAGGGGTGCCTTTCAATGTGCAGTGGCCAGTACTAGGAAGAAACCATAGTAGACTTACTTCCTCAAAAGTAGGGATCAATCACTAGGGTGATTAGTTGGCGAGGCAACGGATTGAACACAACCTTAGGCTGACTATTGAGTGAATGCTTCCTGGGAACTTAAATCAGCTCAAATATAGTCAAAGTTAATTTTATTTTTTTAATTATATTTGATGGATCCCGTTGATTTGCGATAAATTGTACTGAGTAGGGGCCATGTAGGCCTTGGCCTACCTCAGATTTACCTCAGATCCTCAGATGTGCTTATTCAGTTGATCGGGTACATCATCAAGGAAATAGTGTACTATCTTGAAAGATAGGAGTCATTACCCTTTAATGGATCTAATCACCTCAATAAAGACTCCTAAGGATGATAGGTCCGCATATGTACCAGAGATTCTTCCCCTACTTTACATGAAAAAGTAAAGCAGGGTTTATTTTAAACCAAGTTCATTAAGTTCCCTATAGGGGCAAGACCCAATAGTTAATTGCATCCTAAGAAATGGGGATTCCTTAGGAAAAGTCTCGATTAAGATAAACAATCATTGTCTTTGAAGATTTCAATAGAAAAGACTATTAATCGATTGGTTTAGTTTTTTTTAAAAGATCAAATGGGATTGATAAAAAGAGGGGGAGTTATTATCGAAGCCAAAATGAAAGATAAGTAGGAGATGCCCACAATGCTAGGAAACCTAGCAAGCATCTCAAACTATCCCACGGTTGGGCTTTACATTTTTGAAATTGATTTAGTTAGTTTGAGTTGCATTTTTCATTAGAAATTTAGGACTTAAGATTCCTTAACACAAGATTAAGGAAATGCCTAAGAGGTGAGGAATTATGTTTATGGCCCACAAAAGGGAAAAGCAACCTCAGAACCTAAATCTAGGGAGCTTCGGCGAGGGCCAAAAGCATAACCTAAATCTAAGGCAAAAATGGGTAATTGGTTTGCCTCCACAAGAGAGGACAAACCACCTGATTGCCTTGACTTACAACCGCCTAGAGGTGGCTGCCAACTAACTCCTATAATTTTAAATACATGTAGGCAGTCTTTATTCTTATGCAAGATAGCTAAGCTATTATTAATTTAAAAAGAGACTAAGTCCTTAAACTCACTCTCTAAAGAGACTAGATCATGTAAAGAGACATGCTTCAAATGACCTAAATCTAATGCAATTCAAATTTAATTTTTATTTTTATTTTGGATAATTATTTTGACTTAGGCTAATAGGATTCATATGACTAATACATGAGAAAGAAGGTTATTGGCCAAAATAAGCGAGAAGGGAGGAAGTGGGTTTCCACTATGGCTCTCAAAGGTCAAGCCAAGTTTCTCTCGAAAAAGTGGAAGCACTCCAATCAAGACTAAATAAGATGTTGTTGTGCATGATATTACAAAAGAAATGCTCATCCAGCTAAGGGGTTGCTAATTCTTTTATCTTGATTTTAAACCTAAGCTTTAGGTGAGGTTATGAGTTGTTTCATTTTAATTTGAGTTTTTAAGTTGGGTAAAAAATTTATTTTCCTCTAAAGAGCCTAATCCACATTCAGGCCATACATAAAGCAAGAAAGAAACTAGGAAAAGCATGCCACTTAATGTAAAATCTAAACAAATCATCAACTAATTTATAAAGCTAATTGCAAAAAGAATAAAAGATTGTTGTGGTCAGTCACCACCGCAAAAACTCAAAAATAACTAATTGGGTATCCGAGCTCTACCTGTATACAATCTGGATTACAAATAAATTAAATTACAATTAAGCAAGGAATTCAATATTATGGGGGTCTTCATGCTTTATTCTTCGTTCTTCTTTTCCTCTTTATTCTTATTTTCTTCTTTTCTTCTTTGGTTCCTTCTTTTGAATGGTTGGAAGGTGGATTCTCCAAGGCTTCACATGGTGCATAAGATAGGATGTTATAACCAATGCTCATCCTAATCTCCATAACAACTATTCCAAAATCCTAATTTCACAAATATACATGAAAAGGAAAAGTGGAAATCTAACTAACACCTACAAAACAAAAGTTAATTAAAACAAACCACACAAATCCCAAGCATGTGTATTAGACTTATCACCCCACACGTGGGTGACTAAGTCCACCTGGCCTATTGTATTATTCTTAGGGGTATAAATCACCTGCAACCAAACGCATTTATATTTTCATTTATGATAGTGCCCCTTAAGCATAATCCCGTACAGAAAAGAATAGTTAGACTAAGAATGACTTACCATTCATTCTATGAGCATAAACCATAACATCTAGTCTAAAACAAATAATACAAAACCAAATAAAATATTAAACCATGCACCTACCTAACCTAAGGCTAGAACTAGTGAGTTAGCCTAATGTGTGTGCTTTGAAGGCTTGTGTGGTATGCTTAACTATGGCTTTAGGTTCAAATTTTCTAAGTGTAAAGAACAAGTTCAACTTAGGGGAGGGTTTCATTTAAGTTGTTTAATTATTTTAAGTTGATTTTTTTTCATGTTTATATTTGTTTTAAGTGGATCCTACAATTAATTACTAAGTTATGAAGAGAGGGAAAGAGAAGAAGACTTCTCTTTCCTTCCCTAACCTAAGTAATTTCTAAAGCTGGTTCACATTTTAGTTTTGTTTAGATGAATGTTTTTATTAAATCTTTTAATTAATCCTAAATGTAGATAAAATGTAAACAAACCTATTCAAAAATAAAGGCATTTTAAGATTAAATAAAATGAATCAAAATTCACATAACACACATTACTTCATTTCTTTCCCAACATATATATAACATGCATATGGATGGACCCTAAGCATATATATATACATACAAATGAGAGTACTTAACACACTTTATGATGCATGCTAAGCAATTCATTTAAGGAAATTTAGAAATTGAATATGCATAATTTTTCTTAAGTAGAAAGGGGTTTCCTTATGCAAATTTTCACATACACACATGAAAGTAAGAAAGGCATAAGTGATTACAACGCCATTGTTAACCAGAGGTGTAAGGTACAAGACCTACTTAGAGCTACTTAAAGCCTCGCAACCTCGGGGTTGTCCAGACTAATATACCACTTTCCTTAAATACAAACATATGTATAAAAGAAATGAAATAGAAAAGGAAAATGCAAAAGTTATTTAATGGTGTCATTTTATTTTATGCAATTTTTGTATGCAAGTGTAGGCAACCCTTCTTATGTGATAGCATAGGGATAAATAGGGTATGAAATTAAGTAAGTGTTGGATTCTTTTCAAATGAACTCTACATCTTACAAACTCCTATTCAAAATTATACCAACATAAGAAAGAAAGGAAACCTATGCTAAGCATACCTTTATATTCTTTCACATGCAAACTCATCATTAAAATATAAGTAGTATACTTTCAAATTTGATATTTGATTTATATGTTTTGAAAATAATTTGTATTTAATAGTATAATAGCCATTCATATTTCTACTTTAGCCAACACATGCAAATTTGACATAAAGTAAACAATTTCATTTTAAAATTTGAATTTTAAAATTATGAATGCATGAAATCACATGACATACAACTTAACATGTTGGGGAAAAATTCAAAGTAATGGAAGAATGTAAATAAGTTTACTTCACTTAAATCCTAAAGACATTCTTATGGAATAAGAAAGTTTAAAATAAATCAAAGTGAATTGAAAGTGATTTTTGTTTAGTTTAGAGTTTAATTTAATTTTGAAAAGGTGAGATGAGTTTGTTGTTCCTAACCCCTTACCACATGTGTTTGATATTTTTGTTTAATTTGTAGATAATTAGATCCATTTTATCCATTAATTAGGTTAAGGTATGAATTAAGTAATTTAATTAACCCTTACCTACACCACCTTAGAATAATTAACCAAATAAATATGAGCCAATAAGATAACATAAAAACTCACAAAGAATTTAAATTTGCAATGCACCTAATAAAGAAAAAGGCCTAATGCAATTTGGCTCATAATTAAAAGTTAATTAAGCAAAGGGGTTTAGCTTAAGTAATTTCAAAACACCCTTCATACTTATGAATTGGGTTTTGATTTCCTTAATTTGAACTTAGGTTGTTAAACACCTAAGCATCTACCCAAAGTAGATTAATTAAGTTCTAGAACTTTTTAGAATTTTTATAAATTAATTAAGGGGATAATTAATGAATTAACCCTTACTTAAGAGGAGATTAAGGAGAGAAAAGGGGATTTAGGGAATAGCTTAAGGGAAATACCCAAAGTAGATTAATTAAGCTCGGATTTAAATTAAACTCAACCCTCACCATCTAAAGCTAAAGAGCGGAAAATCCAACGGTCAAAAATCCATGGGGTTGAAATTTCTTTCACAAAGCTCTACACCACATTGAGTTTAATGGTTGAAAAATCTCATACCTCACTAGAGGTGATCAAATGATTCCAAAAGAAGCTTCATCAACTAGACAAAGCCTTCTTTTTTGAGCACTTGAAGTTGAGTGGATCTTCCTATGGGTCACTTCCTCCTTAGCTTGAGCTTAGTTTTGATTGAATTACATCTCCCCTTGCTTCAAGAACTTGTAATAGAGCTTGGGTGCTTTGACTTGGTCCATGAAGCGGAAGAGGGGTGAGTGGAGTTTGAGTGTGGAGAAAGTTCAAGAATGGATTGAGCTCCATATTTTCACTATTCAAAATTGAGAAATGGGAAATGGCAAGAGCTCTAGAGGCTAGGATCACTCTCACATGGCTCCAAGTCTCTAGTACTCAATCGAATTGAGGAATGCTGAATTCAAGTTTGTTTAGGGGGAGTATATCTCACCCTTGAAGGATCGGACGGTCATCAATGCACTTGCCATTTTTGATCCAATTGAGCTTAGGCAGTGGGTTGTTTGATCAGTTAAGAGTGTGCACATGGTTGGTTTGAGCCAAGGAGTGGATTTCCAACCTCCAATGTGCTTGAATTTGAGTGGGAGAGGGATTTGAATTCTAAATTTTGACCCATGGGGTCGGGTTTGGTCTAGGGACAAAGATGACCAATAACATTGTTGGGGTACACCACTAGGCCCCTTGACCTTTTGGGAAAGCCTCAAGTGAATGTGAAGAGGGTATGACCAAATTACCCATGGATTAAGCCAACATTTGTTCTATGGCCTAGGGGTAGGATGGTCATTTTGCTGATTTTTCACTTTGGGTATGTTGGGTATGTGGGGTTTGGCCAAGTTTCATGAGATTTGGAATTCATTTGATAGGGTTTGGCTCATGTTGACCCATTTAGGTCAAAATGGGTCAACTTAGGTCAAGTTAACCAATTGGTCAAATTAGGTCAAACCAAGGGTTGGTTCAAGTTCATATGACCATTTGAAATGTTTTGGTGGCTTTGGTCATTGGTTTGAATAGTTTTGGATTTGGCTTATATGACTTTTAGGTCAAATGGGTCAAATTGACCTATTGAGGTAGGTCAAGTGAGTTTAGTTAGGTTAGTCATATGGGATTGGTATCTTTGTTTTGATTTTTGGTTAAGTTCAAATTTGGCTCTGACCCCTTTAGCTCATGTTGGGTCTAAAATGGATGGGCTAGTCAAATTTAATTGGCCTTAGCTTTCGTCAAGTTCCACAAGTGAATTGGAATGGACTTGACCCATTGGTTTCAATCAATTTGGATTAGATCAAGTTTTGAAACATTTTATCCTTTAGGTCAAAATGGGTCAACTTGGGTCAAGTACCAATTGGGCTTTGGTAAGGGAAATGTTGGCTTGATCAAGTTCAAACTTAGGTCATGAGTGAACTTAGATCAATGGTTTCAATCAATTTGACCTATGGTAAAATTTTGCCATGTAAGGTTTCATTTTGGGTTAAGTGTTGACTTGGTCAACCCTTAGGTTTGACTTGATTTGACCAAATTTGATTGATTGATCATCCCATGATGATTGTTGATCATGATGATTGGAATAGATGAGTTTGGTTCAATCCAATTTGGTTAGGATAAGAATTTGGCTCATAAGGGTACTTTAGGTCACTTTGGGTCAAGTGAGCCTAAGTGGGTCAAATGACTTGGTCAAAGCTTGATTTGAAGTTGGTTGATCTTGTATATGGACTTATGATTCAAATATAAATCCATTTACAAGTGGTTTGAAGTCAAATGGATTTTGATCCATTTGACAATTCCATATTCAAAGGAAGAATATGAAGGGATCTTGGCTTTGATTTTTTGACTTAGGTTTTGATTGAGTCATTGAAGTTCGGATTTATATATGAGCTTATGATTGTATGTTTGATTGAATCATGAGAGAATCATGAGAGAAAATCAAGGGTTTGGCTTGATTTGAAATTGATTTGGCTAAGTTCAAGATTTTAACTTGAAAGGCTTAGATTAGATTTTGAGTTGATTTGAGTTTGACTTTTGGAATTGGTTTTGATTATTTGAATTTATATTTCATTTATATATGTGAATATAAATGGGAATATAAATTCATCATGACAAAATTTCAAGTATTTGAAGTGATTTGATCATGATTTAGGCTAAGTCCATTAACAAGGATTTAAAGGACTTAGGAAAATTTGGAGTAGAGATTTGAATTTTTTTGATTTGGTTTGATTGATTTATTTTTATATTTCATTTATATTTGTGAATATAAATAAGAATATAAAAGAATTATGAGAAAATCCCATGACTTTGAGATGGTTTGATCAAGATTTAAGCTAAGTTTATTAATGGAAAATTAATGACTTAAGGAGACTTTAATTTGAGAATTTAATTTAAGGGTTTGATTTGATTGATTTATATTTATATTTCATTTATATATGTGAATATAAATGATAATATAAATGAGTTTTGAGAAAATCCCATGAATTTTAATTAGTTTGATTAATGTTTTGGTTAAATCCTTTAATAGAAAATTAAAAGACTTAAGAAAATTTCAAATTGAGAATTTTAATTTTTTTTTCATTTGATTTGATTGATTTATATTTATATTTCATTTATAAATGTGAATATAAATGAGAATATAAATAAGTTTTGAGAAATTCCCATGAGTTTGAAGTGATTTAGATTTGATTTTGGCTAAGTCCTTTAATGGAAAATTAAAGGGATTTAGGGAATTTTCATGAATTGATTTGGAATTTTGAGTTTAATTTGATGAGTTTAAATTTATATTTCATTTATATATGTGAATATAAATGTTAATATAAATGGATTATGAGAAAATCTCAAAGATTTCAATTGGTTTAGATCATAATTTTGATTAAATCCTTAAGGGAAGGTTAAGGACTTTAGCAAAATTTGGACTTAGGAATTTTTTATGGATTTTGATCATGGGTTTCAATCATAGATTTCAATCATTGATTTCATTCATGGAATTGTTTTGAGTTTGGAGAAAATTAAATAGAATTGATTTGGAGTTTGACTTGAAAAAAAAAAAGTGAGGAATGGTTTAAGATAAGGGTAGGAAATTTTCCTAACACCCCTAAGGCATGACCTATTCCTATGGCTAACTCTTCTAAGTCTTCTAGGGCTAGGTTAAGTGTCCACCTAATCACTAGATGTGTCTTAAGACTAAGGAACTCTTAAAGTCTAAGAGGAGTCCTATGTCTAAGATGGAGGGGTTGAGAGCTCATTCTAAAAATGAGGTCAACAAAGGGCGCCCAATAGGTGTGGTCTGACTGACAAGGAACGCACATATTGGTGTTGACCGGAATGATCAACAATACTGGGGGATCACAAGAACTAACAGAAACAATCTATCCTTAACCTAAGAAAAAGAAAGAATCTAGGGTTTAGTGCAATGTTGCTCTACTTGTGCCCATGACATAAGATAGAGGGAAAAAATCCACTAAGGTATAGAGTGTGAATCTTTCACTAGGGAAGCAGGTTCAAGTCATCCACAAGGGGATGAAAAGTTTGATTTGATTCTCACTATGGAAAAAAATATTTGATTTGTTTCTCTGGGGAAGATGGTTTAATTTGTTTCAATTTTTGTTAAGTTTGAATTTTTAGATGAACCAAGTTGGTTTGCGATGGACTGCACTAAGTAGGAGCCATAGAGGCCAAGATCTAACTCAGATTTACCAATTCAAAGGGGTAGTCTACTATGCATGTAATTGGACTAGCCAACCAAAGGGATTCCTTTCGATATACGGCAGCTATGCTAGGAAGAAAGTGTAGTATACTTACATTCTCCAAGTAAGGACCAGTTGATGGGGTAATCTATTGGCAAAGCAACAGATTGAAACCCAACCTAAGGCTGACTAATGAGTGATTGCTGATGGGGGGCTTAGATCAACTAAAACATAGTCAAGATTTATTTCATTTTTTTAGATTTATTTGTTTTGATTATGATGGATCCCATAGGTTTGTGATGAACTGCACTGAGTAGGGGCCATGGAAGCCTAGACCTAACTCAAATTTACTAATTCAAAGGGAGTAGTCTACCAACCACAAGGTAGAACTATTCAACCAAGGGGAATGCCTTTTGGTATACAATGGTCAAGTCTTAAGAAGAAAGCATGGGGACTCACATCTTCTAGAAATAAGGAACCATTGGGGTGATCAGTTGCTTTGGGCAACAAATCGAACCCAACCTAGGGCTGACTATTGAGTGAATGTTACTGGGGGGACTTAAATTAACTCAAGAATAGTCAAGATTAATTTTCATTTTAAATTTATTTTTATGGATTCTGTTGATTTGCTATGGACTATATTAAGAAGGAGCTTATGGAAGCCTAGAGCTATCTCAGATTTACTAAGCCAAAGGGAGTAGCTTCCCGGCCGATGGGAGAACTATTCGACCAAAGGAGTACCTTTTGGTTTGTAATGATCAATTGAAGGGAAGAAAGCTCGAGGACTCACATCTTCCACTAAAAGACCAGGGTGAGCAGCTTTGGGCAATAAATGAACGAGGGCTTGATTTGCGATAATCATGCTAGAAAGAATGCGTCATAATCTTATATCTTTCAAAGTGGAATGACTATTGAGGTAACTTGTTTGTGTCGAAACAAATTGACTTTATAGTGTAGACCAAGAATTTATCTCAACTCAGTAATTATATAGGGGTTTCTTGAAAAGATAGGATGTCTACTTGGGAGAAGGGGCCCTTTGGAGGCTAAAATTTCTAATCCACAAGCAAAATTTCTTTTTTTTTTGTTTAATTTGTTTTATTGTGGACCTGTTAGTTTATGAGGAACCAAACTAAAAAGGAGCTTATATCAGTCTTGACCTATCTCAAATTTACTAAACTAAGAGAGAATCTACGTATCCGCTGCAAAAATTCTCCAACCATAGGGGTGGCTACTAGGAAAGAGAAATTATCCAATCCAAAAGTAACCTGAGTAGTGTCTAAATAGAGTCGCAAAAAACTTGATCCAAATAGAGTGCTCGCAGGGGATGGGGCTAGTAAGGGCTTAATCCAACACCCTGGAGAAGATGAC
Organism: Cymbidium sinense; assembly: GCA_021442155.1. Taxonomy (NCBI): domain Eukaryota; kingdom Viridiplantae; phylum Streptophyta; class Magnoliopsida; order Asparagales; family Orchidaceae; genus Cymbidium; species Cymbidium sinense. The sequence continues at coordinate 269,035,401 of CM038215.1, forward strand.
ATGGCTAGTCATATGTCCAATAGGTATTCGGTGTCCAACTCAAGGAGAAAGCATGGGGACTCACATATGCCAATAGTGGTGTACTCACCGGTTGAGTCATTGTCAGCATAGCTAACATCAACCAACCTAAGGTGCCCATCGGTTTGCAATAATCGGCCTAGAAGAAAGCTGGGGACTCACATCCTCTATAGTGGGCGATCAGGGATAGTCTATCTTGGCTCGACAGTGCTATCCACCTAGGGGACTCTTGAATGCCTAGGGACTTATATCAATTCAAATGTAGTCAAGAGGAAAGGATCCTTTAGTGGACTTACCCTAAATCTCAAAAATATACTCGACCTAGTTAGAGCATGATGGCTAGTTCAAGAAGAATGCACAGTGACTCACATATTCTTAAAAAAAGTCAACATGAGGTAGCTTACTGGTTGGGCAGTGAAGCCTACCATAATAACAAGGTGCTCATTGGTTTACAATGGTCAAGTTAGGAAGAAAGCTCATAGACTCACATCCTCCAATAAATGACCACTGGGTGACATACTAGCGAGGTAGCATGTAGACCCGACCTAGAGCAGCTAATGAGTGAGTGCCACATGAGGCTTGCTCCCACATCAAAGTAGCTTGAGATATAAGATTTGTGTTTATTATTATGCATGTGTTGAAATAGAATAGGATGCCTCTGGGGGACTCTTACACCTACCTTAAAATACGCTGGGAATTTGAAATGATTGCCACGGATGGCAAAAAGGATTCCCACTAAGAAAGGATGCCACTTGGGTTCTCTCACACCTATCTTAGTTATGCTAATCAAAATAGGATGCCTCTCAGGTTCTCTTATACTTATTTTAATTCAGAGTTTGTGTTGTTGAAAGAGGGATAGGATGCCACTTGGGGACTCTTACACCTACCTAGACACATCGGTGGATTCAAGACAAGCAAACACTTGAGAAAAGAAGATTTGATGAATGGAATTGAATTTTGTTCTTTTAATTAATGATTATTTTCAAACATGATTTATTTCATGAGTAATATTTCTTTAGATATAGCCCATTAATTGGAAACATCGGGTGTTCCCCTTTACAATCAATAAGCTAATAAGATCCTCCTTGTAGGCCTTCTCTATGACATAGGGGCCTTCCCAAGTGGGTTCAAACTTGCCTCCCATCTTTTGATGGGCAACAATTGGTCTCTTTAGGACTAACACAAGTTCTCCTACTCTAAAAGACCTAGGGCGGACCAGCTTGTTGTGAGCTTGAATCATTTTGGCCTTGTATAACTCAAGCTTCTGGCATGCCTGTAGGTGACTTTCCTCCAAACCTTCGAGCTCTTTTAACCGCAACTTACCATTCTGCTATGTAGTGATCTTATTACCCAATGATATCCTTAGTGATGGAAGTTGAACTTCTAAAGGGAGAATGGCTTCAAACCCATACACTAAGGAAAATGGGGTAGATTGAGTTGGAGTTCAATATGTGGTGTGGTAGGCCCACAAGGCTTCAACCAACTGCTCATTTTATTATCATTTGTTATCATAAAGAGTCTTCTTCAGTATCTGGATGAGAGTTTTGTTGAGTGTTTTCGCTAAGCCATTTGCTCTAAGGTAGTAGATGGTGGAGTATCTCCAATCTATAATGTGTCTTATAGTGAAGCTATTGATCTTCATGCTTTTGAATACAATACCATTATCAGATATAATTTGTTGAGGCATCCTAAACCTATATCCAATATGGTTCTTGAAAAACTGAAGCACTTGGTGAGCTGTGACCTCTCTGAGTGAGATGGCTTTCGCTCACTTGGAGATGAATCGATGCCCCTTGGAAGAAGGAGGATCTATCGGACCCATAATGTCAGTATCCCAACACTCAAATGGCCATGAAGCCAATGTAGGGTGTACAATGTTGGGTGTTTGGTGGAGGACCACACCATGTACACGACATGGCATCTCTAGCTACTTCATGCAATCATGATCAGAAGGGCCTATCCGTCTTTTGATCTTTGTCTTTATCTTAGGACCGGATTAATGAGCTCCACATAGACTTGAGTGTACCTCAATTACAATGCCACTGGTTTCATGTTTGTCTAAAAAATGTAACCATATTTGGTCAAAGGATAGGCGGTATAGGGTGCCATCAACAAGAGCGTAGGAGAGAGCTCTCTATTTCACCTAATGGGCTTGTGGCTTTTCATGAGGTAGTTTGTTAGTGTTCAAGTAACCTATGAGCGGTTGCCTCCAATCCAGCTCCTTGTCCATTTTTGGCGATAACCTCCCTTCAAGAAAGTCTCGATGAGTTCAAAATCAATAAGGGATAGGACTTGTCTATTTTGGACCCTTATTGAAATGGACTCATCTTCCATGCCAACTCTTGGCAAGTTTGAAGGCATCTACTGCATTCTTTGCTCAGAACCTTGTAGATGGTGACTTGAATCAGCCAACCACTTCATGGTATACTCATAGTAATGATGAAGCTTGGGTTTGAGAACCTGATAGGACTCGACAATCTGGTTGATGACCAATTGAGAATCCCTAAAGATGTTGATGCTCTTGACACTAATAGTGATGGATAACTCCAGACTGACAATCAAAGCCTCATACTCAACTTTGTTGTTAGTGCAGGGGTTGGAAAGATAGTATGAGAATCTCATCACATCATAATTTGGAGTTAGAAGAACTATTCTACCTTTCCTGGGAGAATAGATCATGGTGCTTCACCTTTAACAAAAGAAGCAACACCATCAAAATATATCTCCCATCGATGATTGTTGGCCTCCCCTGAGTTCATGATTTGTTCATCAGGGAGATCATCACTAAGTGAAGAATCAACAGGAAGTGGGTGTGCTGCTAAGAAATCCACTAGTGCCTGTCCTTTTACCGCACTGAGGGGTACAAATGTGATATCAAACTATGAGAGAATCATGGACCAATGAGCCAAATGTCCAAATAGCATTGGTCATGTCATGAGATACTGTAGTGGATTGGTTTCAGAGATCAAGTTCACCTTATGAGAAAGCATGCAATGTGTAGCTTTTGGGAAGCAAAGATCAAAACTAGGCAATGTTTCTCTATAGGTGGATAGTTTACTTCAGCAGGAATTAGACGACGGCTGAGGTAGTAAAGTGCACTCTCCTTCCCTTCATCATTGGCTTGGGAGCACCAGAGAGTCATCAATGTGCGGTAAAGGATGAGTGGCGAGATAGAGCTACGCGACTTCACCAAGTACTCTTTGATGTCTTTGAGGCATGTTGGCACTTGTCATCCCACTTGAACTTGGCATCCTTTTGACAAGTGGTAAAATGGCTTGCATCTCCCGATAGGTTTGAGATAAAGCATCTTAGATGACCATCCTTGAAAGGATCGAGTTGAGTTAAACTCTTAGGAGGTGGCATTTCTAAGATAGCTTTGATCTTTTCAAGATCTATCTATTCCCGGTGTGAACAACAAACCCAAGGAATTTCTCTGAAGTGACTCCAAATTCCCACTTCAGGGGATTCATTTTGAGGTTATATTGTCTTAACCATTCAAAAACTACTCTCAAGTCAAAGATGTGGTCTTCCATTTCTCTACTCTTGACTACTAGATCATCAACGTAGCACTCAAACTAATTATGGATAAGATCATTGAAGATCTGAGTCAAGGCCCATTAGTATGTAGCACCAGCATTTTTAAGGTCAAAAGGCATGACCCTATAATAGAAGATTTTGATCGGGGTTTTAAAAGTAGTATTTCTTTCATCTTTAAGAGACATCTTGATTTGGTTATAGCCAGATGACCCATCCATGAAAGAGAAAACTACATGAGATGAGGCAATATCCACCATTAATTCTGGTATAGGAAGAGGAAACTCATCCTTAGAACATCCCTTGTTTAAGTCCCTAAAATTGACGTAAATGTGAATTTGGCCATTCTTCTTCTTAACTGGGATGACACTAGCTAACCAGGTAAGATATTTTTCTTCCTAGATGAAACCAGCATCGATCTATTTTTTGACTTCAGAAATGACCTATTGTTCAATTTCTAATCGCATGCATCTAAGAGCTTGCTTAATAGGGGTAACGTTAGGATCTATTGCTAGCTTGTGGACTACTACATCAGGAGATAATCTAGGCATCTCTTCATAACTCCATGTAGTAATTTAAACTCAAAATAGCTAACTAAGTCATTGGTTTCTTCTTCATTCTGATTATGTATGTTGAATTTTCTTCTATCCCGAGGTTGATTTCTTTAAGCTTATTGATTATTGAATGAATATCTTCTTCAAATTCTAGTGGTGCCTCTTTGACTTGGAGATCATCTGGATCATCTGAAGTTTCTAAACACACATTCTCATAAGATTTGGGGATGTGTGAGAAGAAACTATCAGATTTCAAATGGTTGGTAACAACTAGGCAATAATCTTCATCATCGGGACCCACTCTTGAATCTAGTCTGCTCTTGATTGTGCTTCCTACTTGTATTGTTCCATAGCTTTTGAAGTATTACCAGTCTTGGACCATGTGTGAGAAACTAAACCTTTCAGTATAAGATTTTGAACACAAGGTGAGTAAAAGTCAAAAAGGTAATTCTATTAATTCTTTAAAAGTTTATTCCTCAAGCTCTACATCAACTTCAGGGCTTGAGGAGGATAATCCCAAAAAGAACTTCTTCTGCTTCATGTCACTAGAAGACTTAGGGACTTCCTTAACTACTAAACTTCAACTTTCTAAAATGTAAGTGAGGTTAGAGCTAAGGTTCTCCACTGCTGCCTAATAGTTTCACATAAACCAGATTCGAATACTTTACTTTGCTTGGAGGCCTGGCCTTCATCTCTGGCTAGATCAAAAGGCACCTCCAATGGAACCCCCTGAGAGGTGTTGGCTAGTATACTAATTGCATTAGACTCATCCTCCAAGCTAGATTCCAAGTCTATGTGAATAGTAGGGGTACTCCTATGAACTGGAACACGACCTCTATTGGCTGAAGGCCAACTAGGAGGTCTCCTACCTCTGGAACTGCCTCTATTTCTGTCTCTATCTCTAGCTAGTGGAGGTTAAGCCATCCTACCCACATGTCCATATGATGGAATGAGCTATGGGTGGAACGAGATATGTGGATCTATTTCTTCTTCAATTCCCCTTTCTTGTGTACTCGGACTTCCATTTTTCTTTCAATTTTCTTTTATCTTTTCTTTTGCTTCAATTTATTTTGCTTTTGTATAAGCATTTGAATTTTGTCTGAGTTCATAAGAAATAATGTTTTGAGGAAGATAGTAGGTCGCATCCTCATAAATCTCAACCTCTCTAACTAAAAATGGCTTTTCATCTTCGTTGACAAAGTATTCAATTCTATCTTTTCTGAACTTGATGCACTGATGAAGGGAGGATGGAACAATCTTGTTCTGATTTATCCAAGGCCTACCAAGCAAAGCAGTGAATGAAGTATTCAAATCAATGATGCAGAACTTGGCTTCAATCTTTCAGTCACTAATCTCTAATGGTAACACTATAGAACCTAAAGCTCGCTTGCCTTAATCATTGAACCCTCTCAACATCATCCTATATCCTCAGAGTGTAGAGATGTCAATCTTCAAATAGGCAAGGGTCTTTAGACTCATAATGTTCGATGAATCCATGAGAACCACGGTGAGTCGAACCCATGTCAACTATGATGTAGAGGGAACGGTTGTGCTCCAAGTCCCCTAGAAGAAGGTCTTCATCTGTGAAGGTGATCCCTTGGGCTTTTTTTGCATAATGTGCTTTCTCACCTATAGTGGTCAGCTGAACTAAGCATATTTCAAGATCAAGGAGAGCTTTGATTAGTGATTCCCTCATCTCTTTGGATAAGATAAGGGCATCATATGCTCAGCTTAGATGTCAACTTTCTTAGATGAGAAAGGACATTGTAGTCCACCTTCAACTGGTCTTCCACAAGCATATCCAAGGGTGGAGCATCTTGTGGAAGGGCTTCTCGATCTTCAGTACAAATGACTTATTTCCTCTATCTTGAGGTGCTGCTGTAAGAGGTAGAACCTTGGCACTATGGAGGTTGACTTCGGTGATCTCTTGAGGCAAGGTGGTGGAAGGTTCTACCTGCACTTCAGGCTCACTTATAGCTTCTCCTATGGGACTTAGAATCGGATGATTCCAAGTCTATCTTATGAGGTGAACCCGTAGTATTCAGAGTTGGAAAGGCCAACTCTGAATAAGAAAGAGGAAGATCAGAATTATTTTAGTTATTTAGACTTGAAGAGTTATCATTAGGAATAGAAAAAGACAACCCATCAAAAGTGATGCGGATATAATTCAAACTAGATTTATTCTTCAATTTCTTAGAATTTTTTGGAGGTACAAAGTAGAAGTCCAGTAAAGTGAGTGGAGTAAGGGATTTGATGCCCTTATCCGCTGATACAAGGGTTCTACTAGTAGAAGAAATAGAAGAGCTAGCTGAAATGGAAGAAGTTGCCGATGTGGAAGCTGTAACTGGAGACTGGAGGCTGGATACGATCGATGACTGTGCTAAGGGGTTATCTCGGGCTGACACATATTACTACTACTACTGCTGCTACTACTGTTGCTACTGAGCTCCCACTTTCCTAGAGGTCATACTAGCAACTTGCAAACATTCCTTAGTGTTGGAGGTTTGAGCTGACCTAGGCACCTACAAGGAAAGCTTCTTGATCTTCTGAATTATCTTCTTAGAGGTTTTAGATAAAGAAATGTCCCAACCTTCTTTAGTTTTCATAGGATCACTTGTATCCCCAAGGATTACCCTAATGGAACTGGAAGGTTGTTCCACAAGGTATTCCTTTGGGATGACTACATCACTGATCTTGAAACTATGTTCAAGCTAGTCCTTGAATGTGAAGCAATCCTCCAAAACATGGCTAGCAGAGTGGTAAGGGCAAAAGATGATTTTGCCTACTTCCTCAGTCTCTAGCTGAGTAGCTGAAAATCAGGTTTCTTTAGGAGATTCTTAAAGATCTTTTTGATGACCTCCCTCTTAAAAAAAGATTATTTAACTTATCTAAAAGAGTAGGTAGGCCATAGCAACCTGGCGATGGGTATGCATTCTGCTGCTGCTGCTGGTATGGGTGGCGTGGTCTTGTGTGGAGGCTGTAGGGTTACCTCGGTGGTGGCAAGAAGGTGGAGGCTCGAGATCATGGTCTCTCTAGGCGGCTTCTTCTTCCCCTTGTCAACACTCGCTCGGCTTCTTCTCATAGACCTTTGCTTGGTGATCTTGAAAAAGCAACTGTTTGGCCTCTCCTTGTAGACTAGCTGCCTTGATGATTAGCTTCTCAAATGTCTTGATAGTGAAGCCCTTAAGCATGAAGATGATCAAGCCATGGATATTCTTCAAGAGAACCTCAATGGCATGTTGTTCGCATAGTCAGCTCACACTTCATACCTCGTGTTGTCCATCGAATATAATTAACAAGTGACTCACCAGGGTGTTGTTGTGCTATAATGAGATCACCTACAATAACCCTTTACTGAGCTCCAATAAATCTCTTGATGAAGAGTTGCTCTAACTCAACAAATATCTTTACTATTGCCCAACATACAATCAAAAGTAATAGTATGCTAATAAAAAAGTAAAAAGAGTAAAGCATCGTCACCGTGGTTGCAACAACTGGCCCTGAAATATGCTATGTGTTGCCTTGGGTTTCCACTGCCATTAAAGCTTTTGAAGGAAGGAGGCATGAAATCCTAGGGATATTGGATAGCATCGAATTCCTCTAGGTAGGGTCTATTCTTTGGAACCAATGATCCTCCTCAGGCTTGAGCCAAAGCTTCCTTCACCTGTTGCTCAACTATGAATTTTATGTCTTTTTCTTGTATGGAGGTACTTTTCACTACCTTCCTATATAGGCTAGTGCTACCTCACTTAATGGGAGATAGAGTCTTGGCTGGGCCCAATACATGCACTAACTCAGCAACATTGAATGTGTAGGATGATGAGGGCTTATTTTCAAGCCGACACTCTACTAACAAGTCTCAGAATCGATGTGTCATCCTATCAATCTGCTCATCCTTCTACCTTAACTGATATCGGAGGTGTTGGGTGGATTCTTTGGTATCTTCTTGATCAACCTCATCACCTTCCAAAGCTTATTATTCCCTAAGAAGAGATCCTCTAGTGTCAACCATGCAGACTCCAACTGAGTCTCCCAACAAGTTATCTTCATTGGGATCGAGACTGACTTTCTCTTCATCGGATCAGGCGTACCCCAAGATCTCCTTATTCTCCATGAAATAATGTGCAACTATCACATCTAAGGAATGATCCATCTCAGTAGGTATAAATAGTTTAGGCTAACCGGTGTGATCACTATCATGCACCGACACCACCGCCACCCAGAGTCAATCGTATGGACTACTCACTAGATGAATGACACTCGACTACCGCTATAAGAGGGGTAGAAATCCTAGGATGTTCTTCTACCACTAGTGTAGTTGAACTGTCATCTAGAATATCTGGAATATCTAGAATAATTGTCACCATCTCCACATTCGGCTGAATGGGTGAAGTTGGTGAAGGGACGACCACGATGCTTCGGGGTTGCCAATCCTTCTGCACCACCACGGGTAAGGTAGAGAACTGCCTACCATAATGGGTGGTGGGAGGGTAGGATCCCTTGTAGTAACGGATCACCAATGCATTTTTTCCAATGCACCTTCATGGTCTTAGATGGAATGGGAGATACTATAACCTACTCATATGGATGAGGTAGAGTGGTACACCACCAACTCTCTATGCAAGAACTCCTGTGGTGGTTAGTCCTGAGGAATACTATCAAGATGTCGATGACGCATAGCCGAAAATCAATCAAAGCATAAGCGACTGACTGATGGTTGAACCTCTATCGCTCCCTGCTAGTAACATGTGCTGTGTGGGCCTCATGGGCCCTCTTCTGGTGAATCAACCTCATTACGTTGCTGGGGATAATAGATCAAACTCAGTCGACTAATCCAGATGCTCCACACTTAGATAGATCGGAGGTTGGCATATGACCTCCTGCTCCTAGAAATTATGGGCTAAAACTGCACCACTAGAGGAGTTGACGAACGGATCCTCCTAGCACTCTTTCTATCTGATCCAAAGAGAGGATGAAATTGGTTTTCTGTAACTAGTGGTGAAGTGACTATAGGAGACTTTTCCATGGTTGATCGAGCTGCTGCCTCTAGCTCCCTAGCTATTTGAGTGTGGTACCGCTTGATCATGTGGTCCTTGTTCCTATGGTGGGTACGCGAAGGATGGGAGGAGTACAAGCTAGACCCATACTCAAATGTAGGGGATGCAAGCCCTAAGATCAGAGGAGCCTTACCCTTAGAAGGTATAGATGATAGGGTACTAGCCCTCACTAGGGAAACATGAGCAACTCTGGGATGAACTACAACTTGAGCTTGTACTGCCGGTACTGCTGGCACTGTAACAACTAAAGTATGTGGTACTATCACGCTCTTCGTGAGGAGAAGACTCGAGGGTAAGTCAATCGATGACTTACCAGCCACCTTGGTCCCGACTATAATGAGGGGAATGCCCTCACAAGTGATCCTGGCTCCCTCAAATCCCCAGCCAAAGTGAATCAAGTGGGTATGGTCCGGATAGGGGAAGTCGGTCTGATCTAAAGCTAGATCCATACCGTGGGGGAAGGTGAAGACAAACTTTTGAGAACCAGCCATGTCAACAACTATAATAAATTGAAACAATCTTACACCGATCGAAAGAATCTATAATGAGATATGAATGTATTATTTCTATCTCCATAGATTTTGAATTTTGAATTTGAAAATTTGAACCCACATCCAACAACAAGTGTTAAGTGGGGTTCAAATGGATTCGAGAATATTGATTGAAAGCAGAATTTAAAAATGAATCCAACTTCAACAAATTTAGGTATGTTGAAATATGGATTCAAAATTTTTGATAAGGATGCTTCCATAGGTTCATTGTTTGTTTTGAATTTGAGATTTTTCTAATTTAAGGACCCTTTGCTTTAACAAATTTAGGTATGTTAAAGTTGGGTCAAATGATTTTATTTTTGTTCGATTGATTTGGAATTTCACTTACTTAGCAAATTTAGGTATGCTAAGTAAAGTATTTGAAGAAAGTGATTGTTTCTTTTTTTGTGTATTTTGTTTTTATTTTGGAAAATTTTGGAATTCTCACTTAATAAATTTAGGTATGCTAAGTGAAAAATCCAAGTGTGTTTTGTTTGATTTTTGAAAATAGGATTCTTAGAAAATTTAGGTATGCTAAGAAAATCCTAAGTGTTTCATTTGTTTGGAATGTTCTGATTTTTAAGAAAAGTAGGATCCTTAGCAAATTTGGTATGCTAAGGGAATCCTAAGTGTTCCATTTTGTTGTTTTGATGTGATTGAAAGTGGAGATTCAACTTTAGCAAATTTGGTATGCTAAAGATGAAATCCCACTTAGTTTTATGAAATGGAAATTTCACTTAGCAAATTTGAGTATGATAAATGAAATTCCAAATTGTGTGTTCAAAAATTTTTGATTTGTTTTGATTTTGAAAAATGGAAAGTTCTCCTTAGCAAATTTGGTATGCAAAGGAAAGAAGTTCCAAAGGTGTTTGAAAATTTTGGTTTTAACTTTGGAAACTTCACTTAGCAAATTTGATTATGCTAAATGAAGTTCCAAATGTGATTTAAAAATTTTTGATTTTGGGATTTGGAGACACCACTTAACAAATTTGGGTATGTTAAGTGGGGTTCCAAATATGTTAAGAAAAATTTGAAGTATGATTGTTGATTTTTTTTACTTTAGATTTGGAAACTTCACTTAGCAAATTTGAGTATGCTAAATGAAGTTCCAAAATGTATTTTGAAAATTTTGAAATATGATCGTTGAAGTTTTAATTTTTGAAACGGGGACTTCCAATCAACAAATTTAGGTATGTAGAATGGAGATCAATCTTATTTTTGAAATATGAACTTTTTGTTTTGTGTGTGATTGTTGCTTTTTGAAAGAGAGGAATTCCAACTTAAAACATATGTGAGATATGTTCCAATGAGATTTCCTAAAAGATATTTATTTTTAGTTTGGAATGAAATCTTCATTTAATAAATTTGAGTACATTAAATGAAGGTGTTCATATGTGCTTTTTGAAAAGTTTAATTGTGTTTGGAAATGAGCTTTCCATTCAATAAGTGTGAGTGTATTGAATAGAAAGATTCATGTGTGTTTTTTCAAAACTTTATGATTGTAATTTTTGGAAAAGATGATTGTTCATTTTATTTTGAAAATGAAATCTTCATCAAAGTGAATTGAAAGAAGATATTCATTTGTGCTTTTGGTAAATATTGTTTAGTTTTATTTTTGAAAATCCTACATGTAACAATTAAATTGTTAAATTGTTAAGACAAATTTTGTGAAAATATTTTATTAAGTACATTTTTGAAAAGCAAAGTACTTTATGGAAGATTTATTATTTTAGGATGAACCTTTCGTTATCAAAAAAATGATAAGGAGGAAGTCTTTAAAAAGGTTTTTTCTTTTTATTTAGATCTTTTCATTTTACCCATTAGAGAAATCAACGAGGGTTTTAAGACCAACCAGGAATGCGGTCCTAAAACCTAACGATGTTAGCTAACTCAACTCAAGGATGAAATGAGCTAAGTGCCAATGGAAAGAAAGATAGTCTTGGATTCATACCAAAGTACAAACCTACTATCGATACTAAAAGATAATGATCATTTACCAAAGATGGAGAGAAGAACCATCCCCAGAGGAATCGCCAGAAAAATCTATTGGTTTAAAAATTTCTATAGGGGTGGCCTTCAAATCTATGGAGAGAAAGAAAGGCAAGACCTATAAAAATTCATCTTTTTAGGATGCCATGCAGATCTGCAGATATGTTTATTCAGGTGATCAGGTACGTCATCAAGGAAAGAGTGTACTATATCAAAAGATAGGAGTCACTACCCTTTAATGGACCTAATCACCTCAATAAGAACTCCTAAGGACAATGGGTCTACATATGTACCAGAGATTCTTCCCCTAGTTTACATGGAAAAGTAAAGTAGAGTTTATTTTAAACTAGGTTCGTTAAGTTCCCTACAAGGGCAAGCCCTCATAGTTAATTACATCCTAAGGAATGGGAATTCCTTAGGAAAACTCTCGATAAAGGTAAATGATCGTTGTCTTTGAAGATTTCAATAGGAAAGGTTATCAATCGGTTGGTTAAGTTTTTTTTAAGATAAAATGGGATTGATCAAAAGAGGGGGAGTTATTATCAAAACCAAAATGGAAGATAAGTAGGAGATGCCCACGATGCTAGGAAACCTAACAAGCATCTCAAAATATCTTATGATTGGGCTTTACATTTTTGAAATTGATTTAGTTTATTTGAGTTGCATTTTTCATTAGAAATTTAGGACTTAAGATTCCTTAACATGAGATTAAGGAAATTTCTAAGATGTGAGGAATTATGCTTATGGCCCATAAAAGGGAAAAGTAACCTAAGAACATAAATCTACGGAGCTTTGGTGAGGGCCAAAAGCACAACCTAAATCTAAGGCAAAAATGAGTAATTGCTTTACCTCCACAAGAGAGGACAAACCACCTGACAGCATAGGCTTACAACCGCCTAGGGGATGTTGCCAACTAACTCCTCCTACAATTTTAATTGCATATAGGCAAGTCTTTATGCTTATGAAAGATAGCTAGGTTGTTATTAATTTATAAAGAGACTAAGTCCTTAAACTCACTCCCTAAAGAGACTAGATCTTATAAAGGGACATTCTTCAAATGACCTAAATCTAATGCAATTCAAATTTCATTTTTATTTTCATTTTGGAAAATTATTTTGACTCAGGATAATAGGATTCATATGACTAATGCATGAGAAAGAAGGTTATTGGACAAAATCAGCGAGAAGGGAGGAGGTGAGTTTCCACCATGGCTCTCAAAGGTCAAGTTTCTCTAGGAAAGGTGAAAGCCCTTCAATTAAGAGTGAAATAATATGTTGTTGTGCATGATATTACAAAACAAATGTTGATCTAGCTAAGGGGTTGCTAATTCTTTTTTCTTGATTTTAAACCTAAGCTTTAGGTGTGGTTATGAGTAGTTTAATTTTAATTTGAGTTGTTAAATTGGGTAAAAGATTTATTTTCCTCTGAAGATCCTAATCCATATCCAGGCCATGCATAAAGCAAGGAAGAAACTAGGAAAAGCATGCCACCTAATGCAAAACCTAAACAAATCATCAACCAATTTATAAAGCTAATCGTAAAAAGAATAAAAGGTAGTTGTGGTTGGGCACCACCGCACAAACCCAAAAATATCAAATTGGGTAGCTGAGCTCTACCCTTATATAACCCGGATTACAAATGAATTAAATTATAATTAAGCAAGGAATTCATTATGGGGTCTTCAAGCTTTATTCTTCTTTCTTCTTTCTTCTTCTTCTTTTCTTCTTTTCTTGGTTCCTTCTTTTGGATGGTTGGAAGGTGGATGCTCCAAGGCTTCACATGGTGCATAAGATAGATCTTATGACCAATGCTCATCCTAATCCCCATAACAATCATTCCAAAATCCAATTATAAATTTACATGAAAAGGAAAAGTGGAAATCTAACTAACACCTGTAAAATAAAGGTTAGCTAAAATAAACCACACAACTCCAAGCATGTGTATTGGACTTATCACCCCACACATGGGTGACTAAGCCCATCTAGCCTATTGGATTATGCTTAAGGGTATAAACCAGCTGCAAGCAAAAGTATTTATATTTTTATTTATGATAGAGCCCCTTAAGCACAATCACCTCCAGAAAAGAATAGTTAGGCTAAGAACGTCCTACCATTCATTCTATGAGCATACATCCTAACATCCAGTCTAAAACATATATCATAAAACAAAATAAAATATCAAACCATGCACCAAACTAACCTAAGGCTAGTAGTGGTGGGTTAGGCTAATGTGTCTGCTTTGAAAGCTTGTGTGGTATGCTTAGCAATGGTTTTAGGTTCAAATTTTCTAAGTTTGAAGAACATGTTCAACTTAGGGGAGGGTTTCATTTAAGTTGTTTAATTATTTTAGATTGAATTTATTTCATGTTTTTATTTGGTTTAAGTGGATCATATAATTAATTACTAAGTTATGAAGAGAGGGAAAGAGAAGAGACTTCTCTTTCCTTCCCTAACCTAAGTAATTTCTAAAGTAGGTTCACATTTTAGTTTTATTTAGGTGAATGTTTTGATTAAATATTTTAATTAATCCTAAGTTTAGATAAACTCTAAATAAACCTATTCAAAAAGAAAGGCATTTTAAGATTAAATAAAATGAATCAAAATTCACATAACACACATTACTTCATTTCTTTCCCAACATATATATAACATGCATATGGATGGACCCTAAGCATATCTATACATATAAATGAGAGTATTTAACACACTTTATGATGCATGCTAAGTAATCCATTTAAGGAAATTTAGAAGTTGAATATGCATGATTTTTCTTAAGTAGAAAGGTTTTTCTTATCCAAATTTTTACATACACACATGAAAGTAAGAAAGGCATAAGTGACTACAGTGTCATTGTTCACCAGAGGTGTAAGGTACAAGACCAACTTAGGGCTATTTAAAGCCTCACAACCTCGAGGTTTTCCAGACTAATATACCACTTTCTTTAAATACAAACATATGTATAAAAGAAATGAAACAGAAAAGGAAAATGCAAAAGTTATTTAATGGATTCATTTTATTTTATGCAAGTTATGTATGCAAGTATAGGTAACCCTTCTTAGGTGATAGCATAGAGATGAATAGGGAATGGAATTAAGTAATTTTTGGGTTATTTTCAAATGAACTCTGCATCTTTCCAACTCCTATTCAAACCTATACCAACATAAGAAAGAAAGGAAACCTATGCTAAGCATACCTTTATATTCTTTCACAAGAAAACTCATAATTAAAATATAAGTATCATACTTTTAGATTTGATATTTGTTTATATGTTTCAAAATAATTTAGATTTAATAGTGATAATAGTCATTCATATTTCTACTTTAGCCAACACATGCAACTTTGACATAAATTAAATAATTTCATTTTAAAATTTGAATTTTAAAATTATGAATGCATTAAATCACATGACATACAACTTAACATGTTGGGGAAATATTCAAATTAATGAAATCATGTAAACAAGTTTACTTCACTTAAATCCTAAAGACATTCTTATGGAATACGAAAGTTTAAAATAAATCAAAGTGAATTCAAAGTGATTTTTCTTTAGTTTAGAGTTTGATTTAATTTTGAAAAGGTGACATGAGTTTGTCGTTCATAACCCCTTACCACATGTGTTTGATATTTTCGTTTAATTTTTAGATAATTAGATCCATTTTAATGCATTAATTAGGTTAAGGTATGAATTAAGTAATTTAATTAACCCTTACCTACACCACCTTAGAATAATTAACCAAATAATTATGAGCCAATGAGATAACATAAAAACTCATAAGGAATTTAAATTTTCAATGCACCTGATAAGGAAAAAGACCTAATGCAATTTTCCTCACTGTTAAAAGTTAATTAACCTAAGGGGGTTTTGCTTAAGTAATTTCAAAACACCCTTTCATACTTATGAATTGGGTTTTGATTTCCTTAATTTGAACTTAGGATATTAAACACCTAAGCATGTATCCAAAGTGGATTAATTAAGTTTTGGAACTTTTTAGAATTTTTAGAAATTAATTAAGGGGATAATTAATGAATTAACTCTTAATTAAGAGGAGATTAAGGAGAGAAAAGGGGATTTATGGAAAAACTTAAGGGAAATGCCCCAAAAATATTCCATAAACCTCCTACTTACTAGATCTCACCTTAATCAACCCTAATCATGGATTAAAATTACTAATTATACCTTAATTATTCTTAATTACATATGGAGGGTAATTAAAAAATTCATATGTAATTCTTCTAACCAAGCCTTCAATAAATCCCAAGAAAATTAGGGGAGGTAGAAGTCATCCCATAAAACATACTTAAGAAATTTAGGATTAATCAGAGACCTAATTAAAAAGTAATTAGTAAAATAAACTTTCCAATAAAACACAAATTCAGAGAAAAATATAATTCAAAACACATTGAAATTAATTTTAAAATATTTCAAGTTGAATTATCTTTTCATAGGATTTTATTTCACATTTTTTAACTTTCTAGAGGGAGTTATGAATTTTAGAAGATCCCTAGATTAATAAAAATTGATTAAAACATTTTAATTAACCCTAACTTTAGCTCAATGACGCGATATGGTGGCGTACGCTTTACATGCATCACGCCGTGAGGGATTTACTTAAATGTCAAATCCAAAATGGCGGTTGGTAGCGCATGCGGTTTGGTCTCTGATGTCCGATCAAAGATCGAACGGCCAGAGATCTCTTCACAGTTTTAAAACGAGTAAAAGAAAATCCAAATGTGCAGAATTATCTTAGCCGTCCATCCAAAATGCGTAGATGGATGGCTGAGATCTCCCATGTTCTTCCACTTGATCAGCAAAAACCATCCATGATCAAGGGGAAGATCCAAGCTCAATCTAGCTTTGATTCAAATCAAACGCAACCCACACCATCTAAAGCTAAAGAGTACAAAATACAACTATCAAAAATCCATGGGGTTGAAATTTCTTTTACAAAGCTCCACACCACATTGATTTTCATGGTGGGAAAATCCCATACCTCACCAGAGGTTATCACCGATGCTCGATTCCCTTGGAGAAGCTTCGTCTGGTTGAGACGAAGCCTTGCTAAAGTTTTGAGCACTTGAGGTTGAGTGGATCTTCCTATGGGTCTCCTCCTCCTTAGCTTGAGCTCAATTTTTATTGAATTGGATCTCCCCTTGCTTCAAGAACTTGGAAGAGAGCTTGGGTGAACTTACTTATTCCTTTGATGAAGCTTGAAGATGGAATTGAGTGGAGTTTGAGTGTGGAGAAAGTTCAAGAATGGATTGAGCTCCCTTATTTTCACTATTCAAAAACTAAGAAATGGGGAAATGGCAAGAGCACTAAGAGGCTAGGGATCACTCTCTGATGGCTCCTAAGTCTCTCTAGTACTCAATTGAAGTGAGGAATGTTGAATGCAAGTTTGTTTTGGGGGAGTATATCACCTCCTTGAAGGATCGGATGGTCGTCAATGCACTTGCCATTTTGATCCAATTGAGCTTAGGCAGTGGGTTTTTTTATCAGTTAAGAGTGTGCACATGATCGGTTTGAGCCAAGGAGTAGATTTCTAACCTCCCATGTGCTTGAATTTGAGTGGGAGAGGGATTTTGAATTTTGCATTTTGACCCATGGGGCTGAGTTTGGTCTACGGACTAATTAGGCTGACCCAAACCCATTGGGTTGGGTGCACCACTCTTCACTAGGTCCCCTTGAGCTTTTAGAAAAGCCTCAAGTGAATGTGGAGAGAGCAAGACCAAATTACCCATGGATTAAGCCAAAATTTGTTCTATGGTCCAAGGGTAGGATGCTCATTTTACTGATTTTTTACTTTGGATATGTTGGGTATGTGGAGAATCTAGGTTTGGCCAAGTTTCATGAGATTTTGAATTCATTTTGTAGGGTTTGGGTCAAATTAGGTCAAACCAAGGGTTGGGTCAAGTTCATATGATCATTTGAAATATTTTAGTTGCTTTGGTTTGATTCAATTTGGTATAATTTTTGATTTGCTCATATGAATTCATTTAGGTCAAATGGGTCAAGTTGACCTTTTTGACCCATTTAACCTATTTAAGGTAGGTCAAGGGTGTGTTTAGGTTAGGTTAGTCATATGGAGTGGATTGGTATCTTTGTTTCCAATCAATTTTGGTTAAGCTCAAATTTGGCTCAACATAACCCCTTTAGATCATGTTGGGTCTAAGGTCGATTGGGCTAGATTAGGGCTAGTTGGCTAATTGAGGCTTTGGTCAAGTTTCACAAGTGATTTGGAATGGACTTGACCCATTGGTTTCAATCAATTTGGCTTAGATCAAGTTTTGACACATTTTGACCCTTTAGGTCAAAATGGGTAAACTTGGGTCAAGTGGCCAATTGGGCTAGGTTAGGCTAAAATGGTGGCTTGGTCAAGTTCAAACATAGGTCATGAGTGAACTTAGATCAATGGTTTCAATCAATTTGGCCTATGGTCAAATTTGGCCATGTAAGGTTTCATTTTTGGGTTAATTGTTGACTTGATTTGCCCCAATTTGATTGATTGATCATTCCATGATGATTATTGATCATGAAGAGAGGGATAGATGAATTTGGTTCAATCTAATTTAGTTAGGATTACAATTTGGCTCATAAGGGTATTTTAGGTCATTTTGAGTCAAGTGAGCCTAACTGGATCAAATGGCTTGGTCAAAGCTTGATTTGAAGTTGGTTGATCTTGTATATGGACTTATGATTGAAATATAAATTCATTACAAGTGGTTTGAAGTCAAATGGATTTTGATCCATTTGATAATTTCATATTCAAAGGAAGAATATGATGGGATTTTGGCTTTAATTTTTTTGACTTAGGTTTTGATTGAGTGATTGAAGTTTGGATTTACATATGAGCGCATGATTTTATGTTTGATTGAATCATGAGATAAAATCAAGGGTTTGGCTTGATTTGAAATTGATTTGGCTAAGTTCAAGATTTTGACTTGAAAGGCTTAGATTGGATTTTGAGTTGATTTGAGTTTGATTTTTGGAATTGGTTTTGACTTTTTTGAATTTATATTTCATTTATATATGTGAATATAAATGGGAATATAAATTGGTCATGAGAAAATTTCAAGGATTTCAAGTGGTTTGATCATGATTTAGGCTAAGTCCATTAAGAAGGATTCAAAGGACCTAGAAAAATTTGGAGTAGGGATTTGAATTTTTAATTTGGTTTGATTGATTTATATTTATATTTCATTTATATATGTGAATATAAATGAGAATATAAAACAATTATGAGAAAATCCCATAACTTTGAGATGGTTTGATCAAGATTTAAGCTAAGCCCATTAATGGAAAATTAATGACTTAAGGAGATTTTAATTTGAAATTTAATTTGAGGGTTTGATTTGCTTGATTTATATTTATATTTCACTTATATATGTGAATATAAATGATAATATAAATGTGTTTTGAGAAAATCCCATGAATTTGAATTAGTTTGATTAAGGTTTTGGATAAATCCATTAATAGAAAATTAAAGGACTTAAGAAAATTTCAAATTGGAAATTTTAATTTTTGTATTTGATTTGATTAATTTATATTTATATTTCATTTATATATGTCAATATAAATGAGAATATAAATAATTTTTGAGAAATTTCCATGAGTTTGAAGTGATTTAGATTTGATTTTGGCTAAGTCCTTTAATGGACAATTAAAGGGATTTAGGGAATTTTTATGAATTGATTTGGAATTTTGAGTTTAATTTGATGAGTTTGAATTTATATTTCATTTATATATGTGAATATAAATATGAATATAAATGGATTATGAGACAATTTCAAAGATTTGAATTAGTTTAGATCATAATTTTGATTAAATCCTTAAGGGAAGGTTAAGGACTTAGGCAAAATTTAGACTTAGGAATTTTTGATGGATTTTGATCATGGGTTTCAATCATAGATTTCAATCATGGATTTCAATTGTGGAATTGATTTGAGTTTGGAGAAAATCAAATAGAATTGATTTGGAGTTTGTCTTGAAAGTAGGAAAGTGAGGAATGGTTTAAGCTAAGGGTAGGAAATTTTCCTAACACCCCTAAGGCATGACATATTCCTATGGCTAACTCTTCTAAGTCTTCTAAGGCTAGGTTGAGTATCCACCTAATCACTAGATGTGTCTTAAGACTAAGGAACTCTTAAAGTCTAAGAGGACTCCTATGTCTAAGATGGTGGGGTTAAGAGCTCATTCTAAAAATGAGGTCAACACCGACCTAGAGCAGCTAAAGAGTGAGTGCCGCAGGGGGCTTGCTCCTACATCAAAATAGCTCGAGACAAAAGATATATGTTTGTGTTGGTGTTTATGTTCATGTTTGTGTTTGTGTTTGTGTTTGTGTTTGAGGAGGATAGGATGCCTCTTGGGTTCTCTTAAACTTATCCTAAAATATGTTTAAGAGTTAATGAAATGGTGTCACGAATGGCAATGTGACTCCACCAAGAAAGGATGTCGCTTTGGCTCTCTTGCACCTAACTCAATCGTGCTAGTTAAAATAGAATGCCTCTCTAGTTCTCTTACATTTATTCTAGTAGCGCTAAGGAATCATTTCTTTTATTTGTGTTCGTGTTGTGAAAGAAGGATAGGATTCCTCTTGGGTTCTCTTACACTTACCCTAAACACGTCGTGGCAGATTCGGAAACAAGCAAACAATGCTTCGAATGAAGAGAATATTTTGATGAATTGAAATGAAATTTTTGAAGATAATTATTTTCAAACATGATTTTATGGGTAGTATTTCTTCAAATAGAATTCATTAATTAGAAGAATTGGATGTTCCCATTTACAATCAATAAGTTGATAAGATCCTCCTTAGTAGGCTTTCTCTATGAAAAAAGGGCATTCTCAAGTGGGTTCAAACTTGCCTCCCATCTTTCGACGGGCAACAATTGGTCTCCTTAGAACTAAAACAAGCTCTCCTACTTTAAAAGCTATGGGGTGGACACAGCTTGTTGAGAGCTTGAATCATCTTGGCTTTGTATAACTCAAGGTTCTAGCACACCCATAGGCATCTCTCCTCCTAACCTTCGAGCTCTTCTAACCACAACTTTGCATTTTGCTCTATAGTGATTTTACTACCCATTATTATCCTTAGTGATGGGAGCTAAACTTCTAATAGTAGAACAGCTTCGGATCCATACACTAAGGAGAATGGAGTATATTAGGTTGGAGTTCTATATGTGGTGTGGTATGCCCACAAGGCTTCAACTAGATGCTCATGCCATTGTCGCTTGTTATCATTGAGTGTCTTCTTTAGTATTTGGATGAGAGTTTTGTTGAATGCTTCTACTAAGCCATTTTCCCTGGGATAGTAGTGGATGGGAGCTAAAGTTCTAATGGTGGAATATATATAATCTATATTATATCTCCTGGAAAAGCTATTGATCTTGGTGCTTTTGATTGCAGTACCATTATCAGATATAATTCATCAAGGAACTTCGAACCTATATACAATATAATTCTTGAAAAACTAGAGCACGTGCTGAGCTATGACCTCTCTAGGTGGGATTGCCTTCGCCCACTTGGAAAAGTAGTCAGTGGCAACTAAGATGAACCGATGACCCTTGGAAGAAGGAGGATCGATAAGACCCATTGGTACCCCCAACACTCAAATGGCCATGAGTCTAATATAGGATGTAGAATGTTGGGTGGTTGATGTAGGACCACCCCATGTACCTGACATTAGTAGCATCTCCCAGCTACGTTCATGCAGTCCAGGATCATCGAAGGCCAGTAGTATCCTAGTATCTTAATCTTTGCTTTCATCTTTAGACTGGATTGATGAGCTCCTCATAGACCTAAATATACCTAGATCATAGTCTTATGGGCTTCATGTTTGTCTAAATAGCATAACCACATTTGATCAAAATACCATCGGTATAAGGTGTCATCCATGAGAGCATAGGAGAGAGCTCTTTGCATCATCTGATAGGCTTGTGATTTCTCTTAAGGTAGTTTGCCTATGTTCAAGTAATCTATGAATGGTTGCCTCCAATCCAGCTCCTCATCTTTATTGGCAATGGAAACTTCCCCTTTAAGAGAGAATCTCTTGATGAGTTCATCATTAATAAGGGATAAGACTTCTCTATTTTGGACCCTTATTGGAATGAACTCATCTTCCAAACATGTCAATTCCTTGGCGAGTTTGTCCAAAGCATCTACTATTGCATTCTCTCCTCGAGGAACCTTGTAGATGGTGATCTCAGGGATTTGGGCCAACAACTTCATGGTGTACTCATGGTAGTGACGAAGCTTAGGTTTTAGAACTTTATATGACCCAACAATCTGGTTGATGACCAGCTGAGAATCCCCATAGATGTTGATGCTTTTGACACACACAGTAATAGTTAACTCTAGACCGGCAATCAGAGCCTCATATTCAGCTTCATTGTTGGTGCATGGATTGGAGAGATAGTATAAGAATTTCATTACATAGCGATCTGGAGCTAAGAGAGTGATTCATACCCCTGCCTTTCCTGGAAGAGTGGGTCATGGTTCTTCTCCTTTTTGAAAGGAAGCTGAACCATCAAAATATATCTCCCAACGGTGGAGCTAGTGTCCCCTAAATTTATAATTTGTTCATCAGGGAGTCATCACTAAGTAGAGAATCAGCAGGAAGTGGGTGTGCTGCTAGAAAATTTGTTAATGCATGTCCTTTCACTGTACGGTGGGGTATGAATGTGATGTCAAACTGTGACAAAATAATGGACCAACGTGGCAATCGTCCGGGTAGTGTCGGTCGTGTCATGAGATATTATAGTGGATTGATTCTTAAAATAAAGTTCACCTTATGAGAAAGCATATAATGTTGTAGCTTTTAGGATGTGAAGATAAGAGCTAAGAAATGTTTCTCAATAGGTGGGTAGTTTGCTTCAGCAGGGATCAGATAATGGCGAGGGTAGAAGAGAGCATTCTCTTTCCCTTCATCATTGGTTTGGGCCAACAAAACACTAAGGGAATCGTCCAATGTAGCACTGTAGAGGATAAGTGGCTTGCCCGGGATAGGGGCTGCTAGAATTGGAGGCTTCACCAAATATTATTTTATGTCTTCAAAAGCATTCTGGCACTTATCATCCCACTTGAACTTAGCATCCTTTTTGACAAGTGTTGAAAATAGCTTGCATCTCCTCGATAGATTGGAGATAAAGCACCTTAGATTCGCCAACCTCCCTTAGAAAGATCTGAATTGAGTTAAAATTTTAGTGGGTGACATTTCTAAGTTGGCTTTGATCTTTTCTAGGTCTATCTCTATTCCTCGGTGTCAGACAATAAACCCAAAAAATTTCCCTAAAGCTACTCTGAATACACACTTCAAGGGGTTCATTTTGAGGTTATATTATTTTAATCATTTAAAAACTACTCCCAAGTTGAAGAGATGGTCTTCCTTTTCTTTGGTTTTAACTACTAGATCATCAACATAGTATTAACTTGATGATGAATGAGTTCATTGAAGATCTAAGTCATGGCCCGTTGGTATGTAGCACCGATATTTTAAGGCCGAAAGGCATGACCTTATAACAATAAATTTTGATCGGGGTTCGAAAAGCAGTGTTTCTTTCATTTTCGGGAGTCATCTTAATTTGGTTGTAACTAGATGACCCATCCATGAAGGAGAATACTACATGAGATGAGGCGATGTCCATCATTAATTCTGGTATAGGAAGCAGAAATTTATTTTTAGGACATGCCTTATTTAAGTCCCTGAAATTGACGCATATAAAAATTTGGCCATTTTTTTTCTTAACTAGCACGACACTGGCTAACCTAGTAAGGGTATTTTTCTTCCCTGATAAAACCAACATTGATTAGTTTCTTAACTTCAAAAATGACATGTTGTTAAATTTCTAATTGCATGCATCTAGGAGCTTGCTTGATAGGGTTAGCATTAGGGTCTATTGCTAGTTTATAGACTACTACATCAAGAGATAATCTGAGCATCTCTTCATAGCTCCATGCAAAGCAGACCTTAAACTCAGTCAATAGCTTAACTAAGTCATTGGTTTCTTCTTCATTCAATAGAGAGCTGATGTATGTAGTGCATGGATCTTCTTCTGTCCCGAGGTTGATTTCTTTGAGCTTGTCGATGGTTGAATGGATTTCCTCTTCAAATTTTGGAAGTGCATCTTTGATCTGAAGATCATCTAATGTTTCTAAACACACATCCTCATAAGAGTTAGTGTGATTTGAGAAGAACCTATCAGACTCCAGATGATTGGTGACACCTAAGAAGTAATCATCATCGTTGACTGGACCTACTATACCAAATCACAGTCCTAGTCTTGATTGTGCATCCCTACCTTTGTTGTTCCACAGCTTCTCGAAATACTCTAACCTATTCCTGGACCATTTGTAAGGAATTAAACATTTCTTTGCAATATTATGAACACAAGGTGAGTACCAATCAAAAGATAATTCCATTAAATCTTTATATGAATCATCCTCAATTTTTACATTTGCTTCTGGACTTGAGGATGATGATCCCAATAGGAATCTCTTTGGCTTGACATCCATGAAATACCTAAGGGCTTCCTTAACTACTAAACCTTCAACTTTTTGAGAAGAAAGTGAGGTTAGATCTAAAGCTCCCAACTGCAACCTAATAGCTTTACATAATTTTGATTCAAATACATTTGTGCTTTGCTTGGAGGCTTGGTCTTCATCACTGTTTGGCTTGTGTGTCGCCTCCAATGAAGCCCACTGAGAGGGGTTGGCTAGTTTGCTAATCACATGAGACTCATCCTCTGAGCTAGATTCCAAGTCTATGTGAATAGCAAGGGTACTCCTGTGAACTGGAACATAGCCTAAATTAACTGGCTTCCAACCAAGTGGTCTTCTGCCTCTGGAACTGCCTCTGTATTTTCCTCTACCTCTACCTAGTGGAGGTCAAGTCATCCTACCCATATGTCTGTATGGTGGAATAAACTGTGCGTGAAATGTAACATGCGGCTCTACCTCTTCCTCGGTGTCCCTTTCTCACTCATTTGTACTTTCTTTCTTCTTTTCTTTTTCATTTTTTTTTCTTTTTCTTCTTTTTCTTCTGTATTTGAATTTTTACCAAGTTCATAAGAATGGGTGTTTTGATTTTGAGAAAGATAGTAGGTCGCATCCTCATATATCTCGACCTCTCTAACTGAAAATGGCTTTTCATCTCCTTTGACATAGTATTGGACTCCATCTCTTCAAAGCTTGATGTACTAATCAAGAGAGGATGGAACCATCTTATTTTTGTGTATCCAAGGCCTTCCGAGCAAAGTAGTGAATGATATATTCGAATCAATTACATAGAACTTGGCTTCAGTCTGCCAGTCACCTATTTCCAAAGGTAACACTATGGAACCTAAATCCCTCTCACCTTGTTCATTGAATCCTCTCAACATCATCTGATCTCCTTGAAGCTTAGAGATGTCAATCCTCAAGTAGGCAAGGGTTTTTAAGCTTGTAATGTTCACCGATGCACCTGGATCAACCAACACCCTAGAAAGTTTGAATCTGGCCATATCCATTGTAATGTAGAGGGAATGGTTGTACTCTATATCTCCTAGAAGAAGGTCTTCATCGGTGAATGTGACTCCTTGGGCTTCTCTTGAATAATGTGTCACCTCTCCAACAGCAGTCAACTGAGCTAAGCATATCTCTGGATCAAGAAGGGCCTTGATTAATGATTCCCTCATCTCTTTGGATAAGACAAGGGCATCATATATGCTTAGTTTAGTTGGCAACTTTCTTAGGTGAATGAGGACATTAGAGTCGACTCTAGGCTGATCCTCCACAAGAATATCTATAGGTGGAGCATCCTATGGAGGGGTTTCTTGATCGCTGGAACGAATGACTTATTTTCCTTTGTCTTGAGGTGCTACATTAGGAGGTAGTACTTTTCCACTAGAGAGGTTAACTTCAGTGACTTCTTATGGTGGTTTAATGTAAGATTTTACCTAGTCATCAAGTTCACCTATAGCTTCTTCTATAAGACCCTCAAAATCAGATGATTCCAAGTCTATCTTAAGAGGTGAACCCGTATTATTCAGAGAAGGAAAGTCCATCTCAAAATCAGAAAGAGGATGATTAGACTTATTATAATTATTAAGACTCAAAGAGTTTTCTAAAAGAGTAGAATCAGATAACCCATCAGAAGTGACACAGATGTAATTAAAACTAGCTTTATTTCTTGATTTCTTAGATTTAAAATGAAGTACATATTAGAAATCTAGTAAAGTAATTAGGGTGAGGGATTTGATGCCCTCATCCACCAATATAAGATGTATACTAGAAGAAGAGCTGGCTGAAATAGGAATGCCAGCTAAAGTAATAGCTGCAATGGTGGAATGGAATGGGCTGGGTGGTGATTACTTGGCTATCTCTCAGGGCAAGTATCGGTATTCATCGAGCTCCTACTTTCCCCAAGTTATCTTTGGCAACTTACGAATCTTCCTTGATGTTGGAGGTTCAAGCTGCCTCAAGCACCAATAAGGAAAGTTTCTTAATTTTAGAAATAATCTTTTTAGAGATTCAGGGTAAAGAGATATCCCAACCTTCTTTTATTTTGAGATGATCACATGTATCCCCAAGGATTACGCTATGGTAAAAATTTCATATATACTTCCATCTTCAATCTATGTGAATAAAATGAAGATAAAAATATACTTTTTGTTTGGACACTGTGTAGATCTATAATAGTTCTTATTAGAGTGATCGGGTACAACTTTGAGGAATAGTGTACTATCTCGAAAGATAGAAGTCACCATCCTACAATGGACCTAATCACCTAATAAGGACTCCTAAGGACTATGGGTCTTCGTATGTACCAAAAATTCTTTCCCTACTTTTCATAAAAAAGTAAAGTAGGGTTTATTTTAAACCAAATTTGTTAAGTTCCCTACGGAGGCAAGCCCCCATAGTTAATTATATCTTAAGGAATGAGATTCTTTAAGAATACTCTCAATTAAGGTAAATGATCGTTGTCTCTAAAGATTTTAAAGATGGGACTATCAATCAATTAGTTATTTTTGAAAGATCAAGAGGAGAGAGTTACTATCAAAATCAAGAGGAGATGAGTAGGGGATGCTCATGATAATAGGAAGCCTAGTAAGCATCCAAAACTATCCTATAGTTGGGCTTAACATTTTTGAAATTGAGGAGAATTATTTATTAGAGTTAAACTTTTATTATAAATTTATGCCTTACAATTTCACAACACAAGATCATGAAACCTAAGAGGTGAGGATTTATGCTTGTAGCCCGCAAAGGGGAGAAGCAACCTCAGATCCTAAATATAGGGTGCTTTGGTGAGGGCCAAAGCATGACCTAAATCAAAGGCAAAAATGGGTATATGATTTACCTCCATAAGTGAGGATAAACCACCGAACTATTTAGACTTACAATCACCTGGGGTGGCCTCCAGCTAACTCCTCCTATGATTTTAAATACATGTAGGCAAGTCATATACTTTTACAATATAGCTAGGTTGTTATTTATTTAGAAAAGAGACTAAGTCTTTAAACTCATTCCTTAAGAGACTAGATCATGTAGGGAATGAACTCATGACTTAGTCTAATGTAAATTTTGTTTAAGTTCATTTTCATTTTTGGATAATTAATTTGACATATGCTATGGGATTCATATGCTTAATGCATGAGAAGTTGGTTATGGGCAAAAATCAGCAAGAAGGAAGTTTGTTTCCACCATGGCTCTCAAAGGTCAAGCCATGTTCTCTGGCAAAGGTGGAAGCCCTCCATAAGCAAGAGTGAAGTAAGATGATTCTATATGCATTATATGAAACATACAACATCCAGGTAAGGGGTTGCTAAATCTTTTATCTTGATTTTATTTCATAGGCTTTATATGAGGTTATGAGTAGTTAAATTTTAATTTTGAATTGATTAATTGGATAGAAAATTTATTTTTCCCTAAGAGCCTAATTGCATCCAGGCCATTCAGCAAAGCAAGAAAGAAACTAGAAAAAATATGTCATCATAATGCACAAGCTAAACGAACATCAAACAATTTTATAAAGCTAGCGTAAAAGAATAAAAGGATGATTGTGGTCGGGCTCCACCACATAAATCCGAAAAGAAATGGGTAGCCAAGCTCTACCTTTATACAACCCAGATTACAAATGAATAATTATAACTTAGAAGAAATTAATGTTATGGGGGTCTTCATTCTTCATTTATTCTTTTCTTCTTTCTTTATTTTTAGTTTGCTTCCTTCCCTTCGTCTTTCTTTTCTTCTTTTGGTTGGTTGGGATGTAGTTGGCTCCAAGACATCACATGGTGCAAAAAGACTTGGTCTTATGACCAATGTTCAACCTAATCGCCCATAACATTCATTCCAAATCCTAATTGTAAAAATTACATAAAAATGGGAAAAGTAAATCTTACTAAAACCTGCAAAATAGAGATTAGCTATACACACCACACAATCCCAAGCATGTATATGAATAATTTAGACTTAACACCTCACATATGGGTAACCAAATCCACCTAGCCTATTTTTGGATTATGCTTAGGTGCATAAGCAACCTGCACAGCAAAAGTATTTATATTTTTATTACAGCACCCCTTAAGCACAATCCCCTATAGAAGATAATAATTAGACTAAGATCTCCCTACCATTCAATTTACGCACATACACCATAACATCCAATCTAAAATAATACATCACAAAATAAAACATACATCAAATCATGCACCGCCCTAACATAAAGCTAGAAGTGGTGACTTAATCTAATGTGTGTGATTTAAAGCTTGTGTAGTATGTCCTAACTAGGCTTTAGAATTGTAATTTGCTAAGTGTAAAGGATTCATTTTATAGAAGGGTGGTTTCTCTTCAAGTGACTTAATTGGTTTGAATATTTTACATGATGTTTTCTTTTGTTTCATAAGGCTTTCACTTAACAACTAAGTGTTATAAAGAGAAGAAAGAGAGGGAATCTCTCTTCTATCCCTACCTTAAGTCATTTCTAAAGCAAGTTAATTAGTGAATTTCTTTTAGTGAATGGCTTATTATATATTTTAATTAATCCTAAGTTTAGGCTTAATTTGAATAGACTTATTAAATAAGAGAGACATCTCAAGATTAATTGAGATGAATTACTATCACATACACATATTCATTTACCTCTTTCCCTCATGCATATCAAGCACATGGATAAATCCTAAGCATATCTATACATGCAATTTAGATTTCTAACATACTTGAATGATGATGAATGCAAGGGTATAGTTATGGTTTAAATATTCCATTTTGATTGAATCATGAATGCATGTCTTTTATAGAAAAGGGGGGGTTTTCATCCATTAATTACATGCACACTTAAATGTATAAAAGCTTTAAGTGAGTACGACACCATTATTTTACACCACGGGCATAAGGCACAAGTCCTACTTAGGGCTAATTAAATCCTTGCAGCCCCGGGATGTCCAGACTAATATACCACTTTGCTTAGATACATATGAGTGTAGAAACAATCATAAGGATGTAAAATCCATGCAAAAATTATATTTTTGATTTATTTAATTCATGCTTTCTTTTCATAAGTCATATCAGACATACACCTATATATAAGTTATAAATGAGTACGACGCCATTCTTCTACACCAGGGGCATAAGGCACGAGTCCTACTTGGGGCTAATTAAAGCCTTGCAGCCCCGAGATGTCTAGACTAATAT
The DNA here is from genome assembly GCA_021442155.1 of Cymbidium sinense. NCBI lineage: Eukaryota > Viridiplantae > Streptophyta > Magnoliopsida > Asparagales > Orchidaceae > Cymbidium > Cymbidium sinense. The sequence continues at coordinate 269,064,747 of CM038215.1, forward strand.
ACCACTTTTCTCAAATACAAATAAATGTGCAAAGAGAGACTGTAAGATTAGAAAACAATGCAAACAACCATATTGGTTTGATTACATGATTTATATATATGATGTAAAGTTCTTCCTAAATCCTAATGTAGAGATACATAGGGATAGATTTAGACAAATGCTATGTTCTTTTCAAATGAACTATACATTTGTGAATCCCATATGAATCTATATAAGGTAAGAAAAGTGGACTTCACATTACATATTCTTTATTACCAACACATGCAACTTATAGGTATTTGTGATTAATATCACTCCACATATTGATTCACATATTTTTTGGAACATAAATTTTGATTTAATAGTGATAATAGCCACATATATTTAATTTAAACCAACACATGTAATTTGACATAAAAGAAATCATTTCAATTTTTGTTAATTTTGAAAAGAATGCATGTATGATTACATATGAAAAGCAATATTTAGCATGATAGGGAAAAAAGTAAATGAAAATAAGCACATGATTTCATTCATCTCACTTAATTCCTAAGGACACTCACACTAAATAAAGCTATTTAAAATAAACCAAAGTTCATTTAAGGATACTTTATCTTTATGTTTGATTTGATTTAAGTGAAATGAGAGAGGTTTGTTGGTCCTACTCTCATTCCGTAACTGTAAGTTAATTTTGGTTTAATGAGAAGGTAATTAAGTTGATTTTATGGTTTAGTTAGATTAAGGTATGAATTAATTAAACCTTACCTATATCACCTTAAGTTAATTGATTAAATAATTATGAGCTAATATGATATGCAACCACATTAAAAGTAAATTTGCAATGTTCCTAAGAAATGAAAGGGGCCTAATGCAATTAGCTCATAAATGATTAATTAATTAAGCTTAAGGAGCTCACCTAATTACTCTTATGGTTTTCTTACACATGTGAGCTAACTATAATTTTATTGTCTCTTACTTTGGGTTATTGAACACCCAAAGAGCTACCCAAGATTACATTAGAGAAATAGATTTAATGGGTTAATTAAGTTCATTAATTAGTTAATTAAATTTGAATTAGCCTTAGCCAACTAAAGCAAGATGGGCTTAGAGAAAGAGACAAAGAAGAGAGCCTACGTCTTAATCCCTAAATCCTTTCAATTAATTGATTAAGGTTCAGAGATGATTTAGGTTTTGATTAATTTTTTTGATTAATTAATTAAGAGGTGTTAATTAATTAATTATTTAAGAGGAATTAGAGAAGATTTAAAGAAAAGATTGGAAGAGAGAGTCCCAATCCATTTCCCTGGACTTTATCATCATTAACAGAGGTTAAAAACCTTGATTGATTGACAAATTTACTGTTCATTTTATTAATTATCACTAATTACATTAAGAAGGTGATTAAGGCTTAATCCATTGATTTATCTAACTAAGCAAACAATAAAATCTCAAAAAAAAAAAAATAGGGGAGGCAGAAGTCATCCTCATAAATATACATAAAAAGTTTGAGATTTATTGGATGATTAATTAGGGAGTAATTAGGCTAATTATATTTCCAATTAAGCTTTAATTAAGCCAAATTCACCATTCAAAATTAATTAATAAAAATTTTTCTATATTCTACTCTAAAATATCTTTAAAATGAACCTGATTTTGTATTTTTGAATTTTTCTGCAATTATTTATGAATTTATGAAGTTTTAGTTCATTTAAGTGATTTTTATGAGGTCTGTTAATTTATTTTATTAAAATAAATCATTTGAAATTAAAAATTCAATATCTTCCAATCCAAAGGTCCTTTGACTTGACATTTTTATTGTAGGTGAATTTTAACTATAATTTTATTCTCTAAAAATTTCAACTTAATCTCACATGTATTTTTGGTTTAATTAATAAATTTTTATTTTTACTAAAATTCAAATTATGCTCAAAATATTTAGTTAAATTTGACAATTTTGGGTTTGTTAGACTCCTCTCGGAAATATGAATCCAATGAGCCCCTGTTTGTAATTTTTTATTAAGTATTTATTTTCTATGAATTTTTGAAGTTTTAGGTAATTTAAGTAATTTTTTTAAAATCATAAAATTTGACTTTTCCACTTAGCAAAATTAGCACCGTGCGCGACGCTGATGTGGCAATGCTGCCCCATGTGGCGCCATGGAATTGCGATCTTTGCATGCGCGCTGGCACCGCAGCTCGCGCGTGCCGGCCAATGCGATTGTCGGCGACGGCGGAAAGCGTGCGTGACGGTGATCCGCGATGATTTGATCCGGACCGTAGATCGCCGTCGCTTGAAAAGGCATCTGGCGGAAAGCCACAATGTCGTCGATTGCGATCGAGCTGCCGTCGGTCCGGATCGGACTGCTGTAACGAGAACAATAAAAATTGAGCATTTTGGGAAAAAAATGAGAAATTCTAAGTAGAAACTAATCCAAATGGACTCGTTTTCACGACAATTCACACCGGAAAAACTTCTATTTTCTAATTGGGATGATATAAAATAAAATTGCAGAATTTTCTAGGATAAATATCTAAAATCACACAAAAAATTATCATAAATGAAGGATCCTAAGGTTGGCTATAGTTTTTGAAAGTTACCTCACCGGGGATGATTTTCAGCAGCGGTGATGACCCAAGCACGCTGTTGAATGGAAGAAGAGGCCTTGGAATGAGCTTGGATCTTCGCCTTCACATCGTAATAAAGTTTCCACCAGTAATCATCATTTCCTCACTGAAATTCACTTAGTTTTGTTGTATTTCTCTTCAAATAAAGTAGAGATGATATGTAATGGGTTTGGGAGCTCTAAGAGAAGAAGAATGAGGGAAATGGAAGAGTTCTACAGCCTCTAATGTCTTGGTTTGAAAAGTGGCTGAAAACCCCTTTAGTTTTTAATTTTTGGCTCCAAAATATTATCATTTGGCTTCGGGTGGTTGGGAATGGAAGGGAATCATCCTTAGTTTCTTATTTTGGTTGGCTAAGGCATGGAAAGTGGCTGCCATGGAGGACAAATGGGTGTCCTAGCAAAGGGGAGCTGAGAGTCCTTCATGCCAAGTGTTCCAATGGGAGAGGTGAGGTGATTTGACCTCCCCATGAGTCATGGCTGCCCCAAACACTCCTTGGTGGGTCAGAAAATCTATGTGGACCAATGGATGACTGTTAAGTGGCCAAGAAAGATAAATGACCACTTGGGCAAGTGTCATTTCTCATGGGATGCCCTTGACCCAAGGGCAATGTGGTTATTTAGCATTTAATTTGAATTGAACAGATTTGAAATGAGTCAAAAGTAAGTTAGACCAAATTTCATGTCATTTTGGTTTAATTTGGGTCAATTTGACACATTTGGGTTAAATTGGGTCAAAATGGGTTAGGTTGGCCAATTGGTCAAATTAGGTCAAACCAAGAGTTAGGTCAAGTTATAATGACCATTTGGATTGCATTGGTTCAACTGGTTTCAATCAATTTAGATTTAATTTGGATTTAATTTAGATTTTGGCCAATTTGATCCTTAAGGTTAAATTTGGGCTAAGTTGACCAATTTGACCCAATTGACCAAATTGGCTTGAATCATGGTGGTTTGGGTTTGGTTGATCATTTGGAATATATTGTAGGCTTTAGTTAAGTTTAATTTAAATTTGATTGGATTTTAGGTTGATTTGACCCTTAATATTAAATTAGGCTAAGTTGGGTTGGGTTGACCAATTGGTCAAATTAGGTTTAATTGAGGATTTGGTCAAGTTCAATAATCAATTTGGAGTAAACTTGAGCCATTGGTTGCAATTAATTTGATTTAGATTGCAATTTGGCTAGTTTGGGTTCATATGGGTTAAGTGTTGACTTGGTCAAAGGCTAAGTTTGACTTGGTTTGACCCTATTTGGGTGATTGATCATCCTAGGATGATTATTTCTCACAATGTGAGGCTTAGATGAGCTTAGTTCAATCTAATTTGGGTTGGATTAGAATTTGGCTCAAAAGGGTGCTTTAGGTCACTTTGGGTCAAGTGAGCCTAAGTGGGTCAATTGGCTTGATCAAGGCTTGATTCAAGTTTGGTTGAACTTACATATGGACTTGTGATTGAAATATAAATCCATTTGCAAGTGATTTGGAGTCAAATGGGTTTTGAATCATTTGACAATTTCGAGTCAAAAGGGTGAATATAGGTTTGACTTGAGTTAGCTTGATTTTGATTAGATGATTGAAGTTTGTGTTCATATTTGGTTTATGATTTAAGGGTTGACTGAATCATGAAGAAAATCCAATGGTTTGGATTGATTTGAGTTTGATTTAGTTAAGTTCAAGACTTCGACTTGAAAAGGCACAAGTTGGATTTTGGATTGATGAATTGGTTTTGATTATTTGAATTTATATTTTATTTATATTTGTGAATATAAATGAGAATATAAATGGGTTATGAGAAATTCTTTTGAATTTAGAGTGATTTGGATTTGGAATTTGGGCTAAGTCCATAAGATCAAATCAAAGGGTTTAGGAAAGATTTTGGGATTTGAATTCAATCATTTGATTTAGAATTGATTGATGATTTGGATTTGAAATTAATTTGAATTGGTTTGAATTTGGAATTGATTTGAATTTGAAGTTGGTTTGAATCTGAAGTTGATTTGAATTTGAAGTTGACTTCAGAGGAGGAAGTAAGGATTTAGTTCAAGCTAAAGGGTAGACAAGTTTTCTTAATGCCCCCTAAGGCATAACCCATTCCTATGGCTAACTCTTCTAAGTCTCTAGGGTTAGGTTAAGTGTTCACCTAATCACTAGAAGTGTCTTAAGACTAAGGAACTCTTAATGTCTAGAGGAGTCCTTATGCCTAAGATGAAGAAGTTGAAAGCTCACTCCAATAGTGAGGTCAACATACCCTAACAGAACTAGATGGTTATTCTACTAGATATTCCTTATGGATAACTATAGTGCTTGACTTGTAGCTATGCTCAAGCTAGTCCTTAAATGTAAAGAAATCCTCCAAAACATGGCCTAGCATGCAGTGGTAGGGGAAAAAGTTAGGATCATTACTCCTACCCACTTCCCCCGGCTTTCTAGACTCGGGTAGCTAAAAATCAGGTCTTTTTTAAAAGGTTCTAAAAGATTTTTCTAACTATCTCCTTTATAAATGAATAAGGTTTGCTTAATTTATCCAAAAGAGTAAGTGGATGATAGCTACTTGGGAGTGGGTATGTGTACTGCTGCTGTGAGTATGGCTGAGGAGGAGGCGGCAAAGGCCATGGAGGTTGTTGCGGTAGCTGATAGGATGGCTTAGGTGGTGGTAAAGGATGTGGAAGCAAAGGCTGTGGAGCTCGAGGTCTCTCATGTTGATCCCTGGCCGGTTGCTTCCCCTTGTCTAATGCTGCTACTACCCCTGGTTTTTTCTTATAGACTTTTTGTGGCTTTGACTTTGATGACTGATCTTGAAAAGGCAACTGTTTGGCCTCTCCTTGTAAGCTAGCCATCTTGTTGATTAGCTTCTCAAATATCTTAATGGTGAAACCTTTGAACATGAAGGAAATCGGGTCATGGATATTTTTTTTAATAGAATTTCAATAGCATGTTGTTCAGATAGCTGTGGCTCATATTTCATGCTTAAATTATTCCATCTAAGAATATAATCAACAAAGGACTCACCGAGTGTTGTTGAGCCACAATGAGATCGCCCACAATTACCCTTTACTGAGCTCCAGCAAACCTCTTAATAAAGAGTTGCTCTAACTCAACAAAAGTCTTCACTGAATCATTGGGGAGTTCAGCATACCAACCAAAGGCTATACTCGCTAGGCTGCTGACAATGAGATGGAACAATAAAGCATCACTATGACTAGCATTGTAACAACTGGCCCTGAAGTGTGCGATATGCTGGCATGGGTTCCCGCTGCCATCAAAACTCTTGAAAGAAGGAGGCACAAAACCCTTAGGATATTGGATAGCATCAAATTCCTCTAGGTAGGGTCTACCCTTTGGAACTAATGATCCACCTCGGGCTTGTGCCAGTGCTTCCCTCACTTGTTGTTCAACCATGAGTTTGATATCTTTTTTTTGTATGGAGGAACTATGCACTACCTTTCTATACAAGTTAGTGTTGCCCTGCTCTACTAGAGGTTAACTCTTGGGATGATCCATGGCATGCAATAACTCAGGCTGCCCAATTTCTATAATAGTAGGTTGTGCTGCTGGGGCTTGATTCTGAAGTGCTAGAATTGCTGCTAATAAATCTTCAAGTCTCTTTCCCATCATATCAATCTACTCATCCTTTTATTTGAGTTGTTGAACGAGGTGTTGGGTCGAATGGGCTGTATCGTCCTGTTCGGCTGCAACACCTTCCGAACTATGCTGATCCCGAAGGAGGGAAGCTCTGGTATCAACCATATGCACCTATACTGAGTCTTCCAACAAATCATCTCTGTTGGGATCAAAGTTAACCTTCTCTTTCTTGAGGTCAGTCCAGTCATTCCCCAAGATTTATTTCTTCTCAATGAGATATTGTGCTATGATATCATCCAAGGAGCGGTCCAACTGTGTAAGCATAAATGCTCACGGCTGATCGGTGGTGGGATCATGTTCATGAACAAAGATACATCTGACTTCTCTTACTACTGGAATGCTAACCTTGTGAGGGCTACGCTCACTAGAGATACATGCTCATGGCTGCCAACTTTCATGGGTGGAGTGCTGCTCCTGGGAGGATCTATGGCCATGGGGATAATGGAACTATCTCCTTCTCCCTCTACTACTGGTACATCCATGATCTGCTGAGGTGGTGGTGATGATGGCACGACTACGATGCTACAAGGTTGCCACTCTTTCTTCACCGCAATTGAAGTAGGAGGTCGAGCAGGACAGCTTGGCCTCACCTCAATTGGTGGAGTAGATGGAGTGGGATCCCTTGGTCATAGCAGGATCACCAGTGGGGCTTTCTTCTCCCTAGATGATACCTTCATGGCTTTAGATGGAACTATGGAAGGTGAAACCTGCACTGGTGATGGTATTTACCCACACTGTGAGGAATAACTGATCATTAGATTGAATTGAGCACCAGACTCTGACCATCCGTAAACCCTGCCAATTTGGCATAGAATTATTCTGAGGTCAGCATATGACCTCCTTTTATCTCTGCTAGGTGCCTCATAATGAACTACAGGTGGAGGTGACACTGTAATCCTCCTAACATCTTCCTCTCCATCAGATCCGGAAAGAGGATGGAACTTGTTCTATGTAATCAAAGGAGAAACTACCCTGGGTAACTCCTCTACTATAATGTAAGAGACTGCTTCCATCTCCTTGGCAATGCGCACATGATGTCGCTTGATCTTGTGGCTCTAATTGTGGCACTGAGTTCTGCTAGGTAGAGCAGTATGGGAACTAGACCCTATCTCAAAGGTAGGAGAGACTATCCTAGAAGCTAAAGTAGCCTTCCACTTAGAGGAAGCCAGTGAGTGGGTACTAGCCCGTACTAGGAGTGTGATGGGAACAACTAAATATATGTGCATTGAAGTTGTGGCTACTCCGGGAACCTCCAATGCCTTCCTCTTCAATGAGGGAAATTCAGAATCTGAAGCATCTCAATATGGATGACTGGCTTCTGCCCTATCACCACATTCCTACTGACGGTTGTGACGGTTGCACCCTCACAAGTGATCCTAGCTCCCTCGAATCCTCAACCAAAGTGTATTAGATAACTGAAATCCATCTGTGGGAGGCTAGCCTGATCCAAGGCCAAATCCATCCCAAAGGGGAAAGGAAACACAAACCGAGAATTCCATTTGCTTGAACTGAGAAAAAGTTGGCGACTGACTGGAACTCTGCAATTTGTTGGAAAAAAACTCAAATCAAATTTTCTATCTTGATATTCTTCTGACTTTTTAAATGTAATTTAGAATTTGAACCCACACTCAATAATTTGAATATGTTAAGTGGGACTCATTGAATTTAGGAGAGAGATTTTGAATGAATTGTAGATGAGATTTTGAGTTTACAATCTACTTTCAATCAATTTTTGTATGTTAAAAATGGGTTCAAATATTTTGAAGAGATTTTTGATGTTTCTATTGGTTCATATTTGAATTTGATTTTTATGTTTGGGGACCCTTTATTTAACAAATTTGAGTATGTTAAATAGAGGGTCAATTGATTTTGTTTGGGATTACTCACTTAGCAAATTTGGGTATGCTAAATGAGTTATTTGAAAACAATTTTCTTCTTTTGCTTGTTTCCCCATAATGTGAATCATGTGTGAATTTGGAAATGGAATCTTTACTTAGCAAAATTTTGCATGCTAAATAAAGTTCAAATGTTTTTATTTTCATTTTTTGGAAATGGTACCTTTACGTAGCAAATTTGGGTATGATAAATAAAGTCCAAATATTTTTGTTTTGATTTTTGAAAATGGGACCTTTACTTAGAAAATTTGTGTATGCTAAATAAAGTCCAAATGTGTTTAATTTTTGTGTTTTGATTTTTTTGAAAATGAGATCTTTACTTAGCAAATTTGTGATGCTAAATAAAAATCCAAATGGGTTTGATTTTTGTGTTTCAATTTTTTTTTTTTTTTTTTTTTGAAAATGAGATCTTTACTTAGAAAATTTGGGTTTGCTAAATTAAAAAAAAAAAAAACCAAATGTGTTTGATTTTTTTTGTGGGGATTTCTATTTAATAAATGTGGTATGTTAAATAGACTCCAATTTATCTTCAATTTTCTTTTTGAAAAATAAAACTCTCATTTGACAAATTTGAGTATGTCAAATGGAATTCCAATGTATTTTTATTTTTATGATTTTTGCAAAGGAGATTTCCATTTATCAAATTTGGGTATGTATAATGGAAGTCAATTATGTTTTATTTTTCAAAGATGAAATTTTTGTGTGTGATTATTGCTTTTTGAAAAGAAGGAAATTATAACTTAACACATGTGGAATTTGTTGAGTGAAATTTCAAATGGTGTGATTTTGTTTGAAAATAAAACCTCCATTCAACACATTTGGATATATTGAATGAAGAGGCTTATCTTCAAATTTATGATATGATTTTATTTAGAAGTGAAATCTTCGTTCAATAAATTTGGGTATATTGAATGAGGATGTTCATTTTCAAATATGTGCTTTTGAAAGATGATTTTGATTTTATTTGAAAATGAAATCTCCATTCAATAAATTTGGGTATATTTAATGAGGATCTTCATATGTGCTTTTTGAAAGATGATTTAGATTTTATTTGGAAATAAAATCTCCATTCAATAAATTTAAGTATATTGAATGAGGATGTTTATATGTGCTTTTTAAAAGATGGTTTTATTTGGAAATAAAATCTTCATTCAATAAATTTGGGTATCTTAAATGAGGATGTTCATATGTGCTTTTTGGAAGATGATTCTTAACTTTGATTTTTGAAAAGATCCTACATGTAGCAATATTAAAGATTGTTAGATGAGGTTGAGTCATGAAAATTTTTGTGCAAGTATTTTATTATGTGCACTTTTGAAAGTGCTTTTTGGAAAGTGATATTTTTATAAAGAATTTATTTTTCTTATTTGTAGAATGAACCTTACCTTACCATAGAAATGGTAAGGAGGTTCAACAAGGTTTTTTTTTAGTCATCTCTTTTGGTTAAATTTTTATTTTCACCTATTGGAGGACCCAACAGGGGTTTTAAGACCTACAAGGAGTGAGATCCTAAAACCTAAAAGAAGTTGGCTAGCTTAGCTTAAGAATGAAATGAGCTAAGTGCCAATGGAAAAGAAGGATAGTCTTAGACTCATATGAAATACATATCCACCATCGATACTTAGAGACAATGATCATTTACTAAAGATGGAGAGAGGAACCATCCCCAGCGGAGTCACTAGAAAATTTTGTGGTGTATTTTATTTTCAAATTTGAATTTTGAAAACATGTTGTTGGGACACCACATAGATCTGCAGATGTACTCATTAGGGTGATCGGGTGTGACATTGAGGAATGATGTACTATCTCTAGAGACAGATGTCACCATCCTACAATGGTCCTAATCACCTAATAAGGACTCCTAAGGACAATGGGTCTTCGAATGTACCAGAGATCATTCCCCTACTTTACATAGAAAAGTAAAGTAGGGTTTATTTAAACCAGGTTCATTAGGTTTCCTATGGAGATAAGCCCCCATAGTTAATTACATCCTAAGGAATGAGATTCCTTAAGAATACTCTCGATTAAGGTAAATGATCGTTGTCTCCAAAGATTTCAAAGATAGGACTATCAATAAATTGGTTATTTTTGAAAAATTGAGTGGGATTGATCAAAAGGAAGGACTTATTATCGAAACCAAAGAGAGATGAGTAAGGGATGCTCATGATACTAGGAAACCTAGTGAGCATCCTAAACTATCCTATGATTGGGCTTTATATTTTTTAAAAATTTGAGAATAGTTAATTATTTTAGTTGAATTTTTATTAGAACTCTAGGGCTTACAATTCTATAATACAAGATCATAGAAATGCCTAAGAGGTGAGGATTATGCTTGTAGCCTACAAAAGGAAATAGCAACCTCGAATCTTAAATCTAGAGAGCTTTGGTGAGGGCCAAGGTATAACCTAAATCTAAGATGAAATGGGTACATGGTTTACCTCCTCAAGAGAGGATAAATCATCTGACTGTTGGAGTACAACCGCCTAGGGGTGGCCACCAACTAACTCATCCTATGATTTTAAATACATGTAGATAAGTCTTATGCTTTGCAAGATAGCTAGGTTGTTATTTATTTAGAAAGGAGACTAAGTCCTTAAACACACTCCCTAAGAGACTAGATCATGAAGGACATGAATAAATGACTTAATCTAATGCAAATTTTGTTAAGTTTTATTTTCATTTTTGGACATTTTTATTTGACATAGGCTATGGGATTTCATATTCCTAATGTATGAGAAGATTAGTTATGAGACAAAATTAGAAAGAAGGAGGTGTGTTTCCACCATGGCTCTCAAAGGTCAGGCCATTTTCTCTAGCAAAGGTGGAAGCCCTCCATTAGCAAGAGTGAAGCAATATGATTTATGCATGAAGTGAGACATACAACATCTAGCTAAGGGGTTGTTAAATCTTTTATTATCTTGATTTATTTCCTAGGCTTTTAGGTGAGGTTATGAGTTGTTTAGTTTAATTTTGAGTTGATTAATTGGATAAAAAATTTATTTTTTCCAAAGAGTCTAATCGCATCCAGGCCATTCAACAACTATCAAGCAATTAAGAAACTAGAAAAATCATGTCATCCTAATTACTCAATCATAAACAAAACATCAATCAATTTATAAAATTAGAGCAAAAGAATAAAAGGCCGATGTGATCGGGCTCCACTGCATAACCCAAAAAGAAATGTGGGTAGCCGAGCTCTACCCTTATACAACCCAGATTACAAATGAATAATTACAATTAAAAAGGAATTCATGTTATGGGGGTCTTCATTATTTATTTCTTCATTTCTTCCTTTCTTTATTTCTTCATTTTTATTTTCCTCCATTTCTTTCTTTCTTTAAATTGGCCTTGGGATGTAGTTTGCTCTAAGGCTTCACATGGTACATAAGACATGATCTTATAACCAATGTTCATCCTAATTTCTCCCATAACATTCATTCTAAATCTTAATTACAAAATTTACTTTAAAATGGGAAAGATAAATCTAACTAAACCTACAAAATATAGATTAGCTAAACAAACCACACAACCCAAGCAGTTATATGAATAATTTGAACTTAGCACCCCACGCAAGGGTAACCAAGCCCACCTATCCTAATTTGGGTTATGCTTAGGGGTATAAGCAACCAGCATGGCAAAAGTATTTATATTTTTATTACATCACCCCTTAAGCGCAACCCCCTATAAAAGACATGATTAGGCTAAGATCGGCCTAACATCCAGACTACGTATATACACCCTAACATCCAGTCTAAAATATTACATCACAAAATAAAAACAAGCATCAAACCATGCACCGCTATAATATAGAGCTAGAAATGGTGACTTAGCCTAATGTATGTGCCATTTAAGGCTTGTGTAGCATGTCTTAGCTAGGCTTTAAGGTTGAAATTTTCTCAGTGTGAAGGATTCAATTTAGAGGGTGGTTTAATTTTAAGTGATTTAGTTAATTTGTCAATTTTAGTTGATGGTTTGATTTGGTTTGGATGAATCTACACTTAGTTACTAAATGTTATGAAGGGAAGAAAAGAGAAGAGAACTTCTCTTTCATCCCTACCTTAAAACATTTCTAAGGTAGATTCATTAATGATTTTTCTTTAGTGAATATTTTATTATGTGTTTTAATTAACCCTAAGTTTATATTTGCTCTAAATAGCTCTATTCAATAAGAAAGGTATCTTAGGATTAATTAAGGTGGATTACTACCACATGACACACACTCATGTATTTCTTTCCACCATATATACCATGCATATACATTATCCTAAGCATACCTATACATGCAATGCAAATTTTATCACACTTTGATGATGAATGCTAAGAGATATGATTTGAAAATTTGAATGCTCTATTGATGCATGTTTTTATTATGTATAAAAGGAGGATTTCTCATACATTAACAAAATCCACATCTACATGTATAAAAGACATAAGTGAGTACGGCACCTTTGTTTGCTACACCAGGGGCGTAAGATACAAGACCTACTTAGGACTACTTAAAGCCTCACAGCCTCAGGATATCCAGACTAATATACCACTTTTCTTAAATTCATGTAGATGTACAAAAAGATCAAATGGATAAAGAATCATGCAAAATATTTTTGTTTGTTTGATTCGGTTGTATAATTTATATGTGTAAATGTGAGGATCCTTCTTAAGTCATAACATAGAAATGCACAGGAATAGATTTAGGCAAGTGTTGTGTTCTTTTTAAATGAACTATACATTTTGTAAATCCTATTCAAATCTATGTTAAGAGAAGAGAAGAAAACAACATAAAACACATCTTATGTTATAACCACATGCAAGCTTATAAGTATTTATAAGTAGCATCACTTTATTCATAATCTTTGATTTATAGGTTTTTAAAAATATTTTTTTCTTTAATGGTGATAATAGCCACTCATATTATTACTTTAACCAAAACATGCAATTTGACATAAAGGAAATATTTTATTTTTAATTGATTTTTCTAAAGATATGAATGCATGATTTCATATGGCAAACAACATTTAGTATGCTTAGAAAGAAATAAAGGAATGTAAGTATATGACTTCATTCACCCTAATTAATTCCTAAAGAAAATCCTATAAAATAATATCATTTAAAGTGAATCAAAATTCTTTAAGGAGATTTCTTTTTTTCTTTTTTTCTTTTTTTTTTTTTTGATTTAATTTGACTTTGAAAATGTGAAAAGAGTTTGATGGTCCTAATCCATTTCCCCCATATGTGAATTAGTTTAGTTTAATTTTTAGAACCATTAGGTTGATTTTATATTTTTTTTAGGTTAAGATGTAAATTAAATCCATTAATTACCCCTTACATATATAATGCAAAAGATTTTTGTGTTTGATTTGGTTATATAATTTACATGTGTAATGTGAGGATCCTTCTTAAGTCATAACATAGGAGTGCATAGGAATAGATTTAAGCAAGTGTTATGTTCTTTTCAAATGAACTATACACTTTGCAAATCCTATGCAAGTCCATGTTAAGAGAAGAGAAGAAAACAACACAAAATACATCTTATGCTATAATCACATGCAAGCTTATAAGTACTTATAATTAGCATGACTTCATTCATAATCTTTGATTTATAAGTTTTGAAAATAATTTTTAGTTCAACAGTGATAATAGCCACTCATATTCTTAACTTTAGCCAACACATGCAATTTGATATAAAAGGAGACATTTTATTTAATTGATTTTTCAAAAGATATGCTTGAATGATTTCATATGGAAAATAATATTTAGTATGCTTGGAAAGAAATAAAGGGATGTAAGCACATGACTTCATTCACCCTAATTACTTCCTAAGGATAACCATATAAAATAGGATTATTAAAAATGAATCAAAATTCTTTAAGGAGATTTTTATTTTTGGATTTGATTTGACTTAGGAAATGTTAAAAGAGTTTGCTGGTCCAAACCCATTTACCCCATGTGTGATTTAGTTTGGTTTCATTTTAGAATAATTAGGTTAATTTTATGTTTTGTTTAGGATAAGGTATGAATTAAATCCATTAATTACCCCTTACTTACACCACTTTAACATAATTAACCAAACAATTATGAGCCAACATATGATATGCAACCACATGTAAATTAAACCAGCAATGCACCTAATAAATAAATGGGCCTAATGCAATTGGCTTATAATTATTAGTTAATTAAGCTAAAGGGTTTACTTAAGTACTTTCATAACCATCCTACACATATAATTTTATTATAATTTCCTTTGAAATTCTCTTAGGTTATTGAACACCTAAGAATCTACCCAAGAATTAAGTGATTAAGTTATGGAATGATTTAGTGTTGAATTTGATTAATTGAACTAATTAATGAAGTAATTGAGTCATTAATTAATTTACAAATTAATTAAGTGTTTATCTAAATGAAATAAACTTATGGGAAAATATTGGAAAAGAAATCATAATCTCATTCCCTAAGTTCATTCACTATTTCATGATGATTATCAAGCTTACTTAATAGATGTATCATTGTTTAATAGGTTAATTAATCATTTAATTAATTAGAAAAGCGATAAGGGGTGAAGCAAGCAATTCCCCTAATTAATCCAATAATAAATCAAATTGAGTGAATATTATTGTTCAAAATCAATTGATTTTAATTTTATATTATTCTCCTTTGAATTATCTTTAAAATTAACTTGAGTTTGTATTTTTTTAGATTTTTCTATAATTAGTTATGAATTTTGGAAGTTCAGCATTAAAATCAAATTAATTAGGCTTAATTAACTCCATCGAGCCATGTGGCGGTGACTTCACGAGTGGCGATGGATAGGTTATTTAAGTTGTCACATCCATCTCCTGAGTCAACAAGCGGCGGACGTGCTTTCTCCACAAGCCATCCGATCTAAGATCGGACGATCGGGATTAATCTCACGATTTAGGCTTAAATCAAAGGGGGATCTATCATGATCTAATCACAGCTATCTATTCCAATCACGTGGAATGGATATTGTGTGATCTGTCTCCTCCCGAGCGGTAAGAGACGAATGTCATCCGTTGATCATCGCTCAATTCGATCTCACCCAAGCTCAGATGGAGTTCAAACTCACCCCACACCTTCGGGGAAGCACAAGCAATGTATCTAACAATCAAGATTTGATGGGATTATAATTTCCTTCAAAAATGACCAAGTAATTTTTATTCTAAGGTCAGTTTTGAGCAATACCTCATCGGAGGCTATCACTAGTGCTTCCAAATGGATGAGGTAGCTTCATCTAGTAGAGACAAAGCCCTATTGAAGGTATTGGAACTTGATTTGAAGTGGATGGCTTGGTTAACCAAGCTCCCCTTCAATGATGATCGGCCTTGATCAAGGTGATGCTTCCCGTGGCTTGAATACTTGGGAAACGACTTGGTTGAGCTCGATGAGGTCCACTAATTGTGCTTGCAAGATTAATTTGGTTTTGATGGAGAATTGAGTGACTTGGGATTGGGATGGACCTCCCCTATTTCAGCTTTGAGCAAAATCAAGAAGGAGAAATCAATGGATCTTGGGAAGGGCTTGCAAAAGCTTGGGGAGCTTTGACTCACTCTCCTTTGCTCTATGGAAATGAATGCTTGTGGTTTGACTCGGAATGAGGGGGAGTATATCTCCCCTTCCTTGGATCGGACAGTGAAGAGTGATTTTACCATTTTTGATCAATGGGTGAGATTAGTTGATCGATTTGGGCTATCAACCAACCCATGTGAGTTATTTTAGGCAGAGGAGTGGAAGAGAGTGAGTGCCCATGTGCAAGGTGAGTGCATTGGGTGATCCAAGTGCTCAATTTCCATTGGAGGGATTGGTTTGGCCTTGGGTTGGGTCATGGCCAACCCAAGCTCATTGGTTCATGTTTCACCACCCTCCATGGTGCCCAAGTGGACCACTAGGAGGATGTCAAATGGCCTTAAGAAAGAATTGGTCAAATTCTAAGTGAATTTGGCCATAGGATACCCTTTGACCTAAGGGCAAAGTGGTCATTTAGCCATGGTTTTGATTTGGGAAGATTTGAAATGATTCAAAAATGGGTTGGGCCAAATTTCAAATGATTTGGAGTTCATTTGGTTTGAATTAGTTCAATTTGACCCATTTAGGTCAAGTTGGGTCAAATTGGGTTAGGTTGACCAATTGGTCATATTGGGTCAAACTATAGGTTAGGTCAAGTTCAAATGATTATTTGGAGCCTATGGGTATCATTGGTTTGGTTCAATTTGGTTTAGATTTAGTTTTGGTTCATTTAGGTTTATTTAGGTCAAATGGGTCAAGTTGACCAATTTGACCCATTTGACCTAATTGGGTTAGGTCATGAGTTGGTTTAGGCTTGGTTGATCATTTGAAATGTATTGCAAGCTTTGATTTCAATCAATTTTGATTTGGTTTGATTTTAAGTTAATTTGATCTTTTAGGTCAAGTTGGGTTCATGGTCAATTGGGCTAGGTTGGGTTTAGTTTGTCAAGTTCAACAAGTAATTTAGAGTGAATTTGACCCATTGGTTGCAATCAATTTGGCTTATATCAAGATTTGACCCATTTTAACTTTTTAAGTCAATTTGGGTCAACTTAGGTCAAGTGGCCAATTATGCTTGGTTTGGCTCAATTGATGTGTTGATCAAGTTCAATCATTGATTATGGATTAGTTTAGATCAATGGTTTCAATCAATTTATCTTGTAGTGAATTTTGGCTTGTTTGGGTTTCATTTGGGTTAAATGTTGACTTGGTCAAAGGCTAGGTTTAACTTGGTTTGACCTAATTTTAGTGATTGATCACCCTAAGATGATTGTTGCTCACAATGTAAGGCTTGGATGGGCTTAGTTCAATCCAATTTGGGTTGGATTATAACTTACCTCAAAAAGGTGTTTTAGGTCACTTTGGGTCAATTGGTTTGATCAAGGCTTGATTTAGGTTTGGTTGAACTCACATATGGACTTATAATGGAAATATAAATCCAATTGTAAGTTATTTGGAGTCAAATGGGTTTTGGTTCATTTGACAATTTCAAGTTCAAAGGATGAACATGGATTTGACTTGGGTTAGTTTGATTTTGGTTTGATGATTGTAGTTTATGTTTATATTTGGGCATGTGATTGAAGAGAAAATCCAAGGGTTTGGATTGATTTGAGGATGGTTTGGCTAAGTTCAAGGATTTGACTTGAAAGAGTATAAATTGGATTTAAGTTAGATTTGGATTTGAGTTTTGAATTTAGTTTTGGTTATTTAAATTTATATTTCATTTATATTTGTGAATATAAATGGGAATATAAATGGGTTATGAGAAAATCTTTTGAGTTTGGAGTGATTTGGATTTGATTTGGGCTAAGTCCATAAGATGGAATCAAAGGGCTTAGGAAATATTTTGGGATTTGAATTCAATCATGGGTTTTAATCATTTTGATTTGAAATTGATTTATGATTTGAATTTTGGAATTGAATTATGATTTTAGAAAATCAATTGAGTTGATATTGATTTAAGATTTGATTTGGATCGGTTTGAAGGAGGGAAGCAAGGATTGGGTTTAAGCTACAGGGTAGGGAAGTCCTCCTAATACCCCTAAGGCATAACCTATTCCTATGGCCAACTCTTCTAAGTCTCTAGGGTTAGGTTATGTGTTCACCTAATCACTAAAAGTGTCTTAAGACTAAGAAACTCTTAGTGTCTAAATGAGTCCTATGTCTAAGATGGAGAAGTTGAGAGCTCACTCTAAAAGTGAGGTTAACAAATATGTATTAACACACTTATATGATGAATGTGAGTAAATGTATTTGGAATTAAAATTTTATTTGGTTGAATGATTTTGTCACATTAATTTAAAGCTCTATCTAAATTCTTATGCAAAAGCATAAGGAAAGAGCCTTAAATCATATAACTAATCAACACAACCAATTAAGCAAAATATGAATGCATGTCTTTTTAATAGAAAAAGGGGGTTTTCATTAGTTAAGTGCACATTCACATGTATAAAAGTTTTAAGCAAGTACGTCAGCATTGTTCTGCACCAAAGGAATAATGTAGGAACCTCCTTGGAGCTACTTAAAGCCGTGCGTCCCTGGATTGTCTAAACTAATATACCCGTTACCCTTTGATATATATGGATGTATAAACAACTACAAGAATATAAAGCCATGCAAAAATTGTATTTTGATTTGATTGATTTATTTTGTGTAAATAAATTAAAGCTTTATCTAAATTTTAGTGTTGAAATGCATAAGAATGAAATCAAGCAGGTGCATCGCCATTGTTCTACACCAAGGAAATGCGGTAGAACCTCCTTGGGGCTACTTAAATCCATGCGTCTCTGGGATGTCCAGACTAATATACTGCTAACATTCTTACTTATACAAAAAAAACACATGAATGTAAGGAAGAGACTTTATTTCATACACTAAATTTATATTCACTTGCATTTCCTATGTATGTATAACTAAATTTACAATATATATATATATATATATATATATATATATATATATATATATATATATATATGTATATTCATTCGATAATAGACTTTTGAAAATATATTTGAGATTTAATAGTGATACTAGCAACATATATTTTTAATTTAAATCAACACATGTAATTTGACATAAAAGAAATTATTTTTATTTTATTAATTTGAAATACATGGATGCATGAATCATATGACATACAATATTTAGCATGATTGGAAGGAAATAAAATAACATAAGCTTATGATTTCATTTAAATCAACTAAGTCCTAAGGACAATCAAATTAAATAAGATTATTTAAAATAAATTGAAGTTTTTTAATGTCATTTCATTTTCATGTTTGATTTGATTTAAAGAATGTGAAAGAGGTTAGCCAATCATAATCTCATTCCCCATGTGTGAGTTAATTTGGTTTAATGAAGAATATGTAGGTTAATTTTATGTCTTAATTAGGTTAGGATATGAATTAAGTCAATTAATTAACCATTACCTACATCACTGTAAGTTAATTAACTAATTAATAATGAGCTAATATGATATGCAACCACATAAAAAGTAAATTTGTAATGCTCCTAAGAAATAAAAGGGGTCTAATGTAATTGGCTCATGATTAATAATTAATTAAGCTTAAAAGCTCACTTAACTACTTTTATTATTTTCTCACACATGTGAGCTAACCATAATTTCATTAGCTCTCTCTTTAGGTTATTGAACACCCAAAGAGCTACCCAAGATTGATTAAAGGTAATTAGATGTGAATGGATTTTAGGTTGAGTTAATTAAGCTCATTAACCCATTTGATTAAGCATAAAGCAAGTTGAATTAATAAAATGAGATTAACTTAAGGAAAGAGATCAAGAAAGAGGTCATAATCTCAATCCCTAAGTCCTATATTTGATCACTTTAAGCTTTGATTTTATCTTGGAGATTAATTAATTAATTAATCAATTAATTACCTCATTAATCATTAATTAATTTAATTTTAAAAAGTAAAGAGAACTTAGGAAATGAATTAGAAAAATATTCCAATCACATTCCCTAAGCTCCCTTACTATTCAATAGAGATAATTAGGCTTAAATAATTAATTAAGTCACTATTTATTCACTAATTATCACTAATTAAATTAAGAGAGTGATTAAAGCTTAATCAATTAATTTTTCTAATTAAGCAACTAACAAAATCCCAAAAAAATAGGGGAGGTAGAGGTCATCCCCCTAAACATCCACAAAAGATTTAAGATTAATTGGGTGATTAATTAAGGAGTAATTAAGCTAATTAAATTTTTAATTAAACTTTAATTAAACTAAAATCACTGTTCAAATTAATTAATAATAATTTTCCTAGATTCTACTCTAAAATATCTTTAAAATGAGCCCAAGTTTCTTTTTTTTTTTGGATTTTTCTAAGATTAGTTATGATTTTTAGAAGTTTCAAGCTTAGAAATATATTATTTAATCTTAATCAAAGCCTTAATCTCATCAGGCCACGTGGCAGCTGAAGCGGTGTGCTTTCCATGTGCCCCGATGGGATTGGCTATTTAAGTTGTCACATATGCCACTAACTCATATTGCAGTGGAAGTGTTAACTCAGTGGACCATTAGATCTAAGATCGGATGGCCACAATCAGATCTGCAGTTTAGGAAAGGAATCAAGGGATCTAACATGGGATTAGATCATGACCGTCCGTTCTGATCATGTGAAACAGACTGTCCGTGAACCATCCTATTTGCCAGCAGGAAAAGACAATTGTCGTCCGTCTTTCTCCGTTCGATCTGATCTCATCTGAGCTCGGATTGCCTCCAAATTGATCCCACACTTTCGGGGAGAGGAAGCGTGCACATCCAATAATCAAAAATGCATGACATTCAAATTTACTTCACAAAGACCAATGGATTTTCTATACAAGGCTCAGTTTTGCAAAATTATCTCACCAAAGCTAATGTTCAGTCGTGGGATCGATGGAGGTAGCTTCACCTAGTTGAGGTAAGGCCCTATTGAGAAGCTTGGGGTTTGATTTGGTGTAGAGCTCTCAGTCGACCAATCCACGGGCATAAAGGCTTCGACTCTGATCGAACTCCGATCTCCAGTGCTCAGGAAGGCTTGGAGATGATTTGGTTGACTTTAATGAAGTAAGAGGATGGTGTGGGTGCAAGGAATTTGTGTTTGATCAGGTAGAGGATGAGTATTGCTCGAAAGGATGGTGTCTTATTTTGGCTTTGCTCGGGGAGGAGGAATGCCGATCAAGGGAGCTCGGAAGTGCTTGAAAAAGCTCTGAGAAGTTTTAAAATGGCTTAAGAACTCAGAGAATGTGAATGATCAAGAATCCCGCTCGAATTGAGGGGGTATACCCCTCAATTACACTTGATGGATGGACGAAATTGGCTCCAAAAATTCAGCTGATTCATCGCAGTCGGGTCATCGAAGGGGTTGCCATCAGCTCCATGTGTGGAATGCCAAGAGTGGAGAAAGTGGTGGCAGGAGTCTCAAGGCTTGATATGGGAAGATTGTGTAGGATTGATCCTTTCCTTGCATCCATTGGGTTCGGCCATGGGAGGGAGTGGCTTGGCTTGCTTCCCTTAATCCATGGCAAGTGCTAGGTGGCTTAGATTAGCCTAGGGAAGTTTAGGAATGCCTCATTTGGCAAGTGGAGGGCTGTCATGGGAGAGGCAAAGTGAACTTTGTCGCTTATGGAAAGAATCTAATCCAAATGAGCTTGTCCAATGGTCAATTCCCATGGGTTGGATCCCACATGGGCTTGGGCTAGTTTGGAGCTGACCTAGGGTCCATTTGGGTCAGCTTAGGTCAGCCAACAAGGTTCCATAGGTTGGTTTTGGGTGATTTGGCTTCATATAGTCAAAATAGGCTTATTTTTGTTAGGTTGAGTTTGGTTGTCCAATTGGTTAAATTAGGTCAAACTAAGGTTTGGGTTAGGTTCATATGATGATTTGTGATATTTTGGTTCAATTAGTTTTGATTAATTTGCCTTATGTTTGAATTTGACTCATTTGGATTCAAAAGGGTCAAATGGGTCAAGTTGATCAATTTGACCAAATTGGGTTGGGTTAGATGTTGAGTCAAGTTTAATTGGTTGATTGAAAGTAATTGTATGCTTTGTTATGGTTTAATTTGGAATTAATTTGGATTTTGGCTAATTTGACCCTTTAAGTCAATTTGGGCTAAGTTGGGTCAAGCTGACTAATTGGTCAGATTAGGCTCAATTATGGCTTTAGTCAAGTTCAATAAGTGATTTAGAATGAACTTGAGTCATTGGTTACAATCAATTTGGATCAAATCATGATTTGACCCATTTTAGCTTTTTTTAGGCCAATTTGGGTCAACTTAGGTCAGATGACCAATTAGACTTGGCTTGGCTCAATTGATAGTTTGGTCATATTTAATCATTGATTATGAGTAGGTTTGAATCAATGGTTTCAATCAATTTGGCATATGGTGAGTTTTGGCTAGTTTGGTTTTATTTGGGCTAAGGGTTGACTTTGTCAAAGGACTAAGTTGACTTGGTTTGACCTAATTCAAGATAGTTGATCACCTTAGGATGATTATTGGTCATGATATGAGGTTTGGATGGGTTTAGTTCAATCCAATTTGGGTTGGATTAGAACTTAGCTCAAAAAGAGTCTTTAGGTCACTTTGGATCAAGTGGGCCTAAATGGGTCAATTGGCTTGATCATAGCTTGATTCAAGTTTAGTTGATTTCATATATGGACTTTGGATGAAGAAATAAATCCATTTGTAAGTAGTTTGAAGTCAAATGAATTTTAGTTCATATGATAATTTCATGTCAAAAGGGGTCTACATGAGCTTGACTTAAGTTGACTTGGGCTTGGTTTGATAATTGTAGTTTGTGTCTATATTTGGGTATGTGATTGAATGGATGATTTAATCATGAATAAATCCATGGGTTTTGAGTTGATTTAGATATCATTTAGCTAAGTTCAAGAAATTGGCTAAAAGGGCTAAAATTGGAAATTTGATTTGATTTGGGTTTGGTTTTGGCTATTTGGATTTATATTTCATTTATATTTAGGAATATAAATGAAGATATAAATGATTAATGAGAAAATCACTTGGGTTTGGAGTGATTTGGAAGCAAATTTGACCAAATTGAGAGATGTAGGTCAAAAGGGCTTAAGTAGAGAATTAATTTGGTTTGATTTATTTTTGGTTATTGAAGGGTGGGCTTCATTTATATTTGTGAATATAAATGAAGTAATAATTAATTTATAAAGAAATAAATTGAGTTTGGGTTGATTTGGATTGATATTTGGTTAAGCTTATAGAGGTAGGTCCATATAGCTTAAGAAAGGTCTTGATTTGGTTTTTAGTTTGATTTGAATTGAATGGTTTGAATTTAGATTTCACTTATATTTATGAATACAAAAGAAGGAATGATTGATTTATAAAGAAATCAACCAAATTTTATTTGTTTTGAAGGAGGTTTTGGCCAAGCATATGAAGGTGGTCCATATGACTTAGAAAGGGATTTTGGAGTTTGAATTTAATCATAGGTTTCAATCATATCGAGTTGGATTTGGCTTGAAATTTGGGTTGGGATTTGATTCGAGATTGAATTTGATATTTTAGAAAATCAATTGAATTGGGGTTGATTTGAATTTGGTTAAGGTAAGTCCATAAGATAAAATCAAAAGGCTCATGAAGGGATTTGAAATTTGAAGTTAATCATGGATTTTAATCATTTGATTTGAGATTGGTTTTGTGATCTTGAATTTGAATTTCAGGTTTTGTTTGGAAGAAGGAAGCAAGGATTGGGTTTAAGGCTATAGGGTAGGCAAGTATTCCTAAATCCCTAAGGCATGACCTCTTCTTATGGCTAACTCTTTCAAGTCTCTAGACTTAGGTTAAGTGTTCACCTAATCACTAGAAGTGTCTTAAAACTAAGGAGCTCTTAGTGTCTACAAGAGTCCTAGATCTATGATGGGGAAGTTAAGAGCTCACTCCAAAAGTGAGGTCAACAAATGGATCCCAATAGGTGTGGTGTAACTGACTAGGCGCACTGCACGTATTGGTGTTGACCGAGATGATCAACAACGTTCAAAGGATTGCAACCACTAACAGAGATGATCTACTCATAAACCCAAGATATAGAAGGAATCAAGATCTTAGTGCAATGCAACTCAACTCATGCCAAAGGCATAAGAGAGAAAGGAAGGATCCATTGAGGGATCAAGCATGTGAACCTTCCACCATGGAAGCAGGCTCAGGTTATCCATAGAGGATAAAAATTGATTTGATAATGATTTGGGGAGAAAAGATCTGCTATGGATGAGTGCATGAACCTTCCACTAGGGAAGCAAGTTCAAATCATCCACTGGGGATATGGATTTGGTTTGGTTTGATTTTATGAGAGCTCCACTAGGGAGAGGATATAATTTGGGTTTTGTGGGCACATCTGCTAGAGATATGCGCTCAGATCTGCTAGGGATAAGGTAGATTTAAATTTTGACTCCCCTGGAGGGAGGGTGGTGGATTGGATGAAATGGACCTTATCGGTGTGCGATGGATCCACTAAGAAAGGGCAAATATCATCCTAGTCCTATCTTAGATTTATCAATCCAAAGGGATAGTCTACTAGCCATCAGATAGGACTAACCAACCTATGGGTTACCTTTTGGTGTGCAATGGTCAAGTTAGGAAGAAAGCTTGTAAACTTACAACTTTTTGAACAAGGAACCACTGGGGTGATCAATTAATATCATAACAAATAGAACCCGACCTAAGGCGACTATTTGAGAGAATGCCACTGTGGACTCACATCAACTCAAGAATAGTCAGAATCAATTTAATTTTAGATGGATTCCATCAGTGTACGATGGATCTACTAAAAAGGGGCTAATATCATCCTAGATCTATCTTAGATTTATAAATCTAAAGGGATAGTCTACCAGCCATGAGGTAGAGCTAACCAACCTAGGGGGTTCTGTGTGCAATGGCCAAGTTAGGAAGAAAGCTTGTAGACTCACAACTTCTTGAACGAGGAACCACTGGAGTGATCGATTGATAGCATAACAAATCAAACCTGACCTAAGGCGATTATTTGAGCGAATGGTGCTATGGACTTAGATCAACTTAAGAATAGTTAGAATTAATTTAATTTTATGTGGATCTCATCGATGTGTGATGGATCTACTAAGAAGGGGCTAATATGAGCCTAGACCTATCTTAGATTTATAAATCTAAAGGGATAGTCTACCGGTCGTGAGGTAAAGCTAACCAACCTAGGGGGTGCTTTTTGATGTGCAATGATCAAGTTAGGAAGAAAGCTTATAGACTCACAACTTCTTGAACGAGGAACCACTGGGGTGATCGGTTGATAGCACAATAAATCGAACCCGATTTAAGGTTGCCCATCAGTGTGCAACAGTCATGCTGGAAAGAATGTGTGATAGACTTACATTTTTCGAAGCAAGGATGACCACCTGGGTGACTTGTTGGTGGCACAACAAGTCGAACTTGACCTAAGGGTGACTATTGAGAAAGTGCCAATATAGGGACTTATCTCAACTCAAAAGTAGTCAGGCGATTCCTATAGGGAGTTTTGCTGGCACTGCCCTAAAGATAGGATGCCAGCTTGGGAAAAGGTATCGTTGGGGGTTTTCCTCTTAATCCACAAGAGAATATATGTGTGTGTGTGTGTGTGTGTGTGTGTGTGTGTGTGTGTGTGTGTGTGTGTGTGTGTGTGTGTGTGTTTTGTTTATTTATGTTTGTGTGGACCTTATTGGTGTGCGACATACCACACTGAGAATGAGCTTATATTAGCCTAGTCTTATCTCAGACTTACTACACCAAGGAAAAATTTGCATATCCACGAGAAAAACTCTCCAACCACATGGGTGGCTACTAGGAAAGGGGGATTGTCCAATCCAAGAGTATATTATATATGATTATACAACTTAAAGGCCTAGGTCATATATAATCTTTTAGATTATTGAAGATACAGCCAAGCCATATTTATCTTGTTGTATAAATCATCATATCATTATTTCTGTAGTTCTCTAAGCCACATCTATACATTTAGATAAATTGATTATTTAAAGTAAGTTGTATTGATTTAAAACACTCAAATTATCATCACTTTTGTTGTCCAAGATACACAATCTATTGAATGTTTGACTATACCAAATAAACTTATACATTCATCTCATTCATCGTGCATTACATTAAATTTAGTCATTTAAACACAACATATTAGTCTAGATGGCCAGCATGAGTCTGCATTTATTAGGTGGACTAAGTCAAAACATTAACATATTAAGGGGACTTAGCTTATAGATAGATCTAAGATAAATTGTGGTCATGGGATGCATGGCAATCATTATAAATGATACTCATTATATGATGATAAGCAATTCCATGACCAAATCTTAGATAATTACTTTGAAGAATCAAATAATCAAAGGCAATCATTTCAACATATTTTTTAAATTAAATATTATTAGCTTATATATAAGATTGGTTAATCAATCATAACCCAAATTATAAAATCAATTGTAAATTTATTTACATTATATAGTTTTTAATTCTATTTTAAAATATAAAATGCTTCTAAAAATTATATAAAATACTTTTATAAGCCATATTTTAAAATTAATAGGATTAGTTGATGTAATCTTAGCCTATTTTATTTGTCAAGATAGATTAGTATTGTTTGTTTTGCCATAATCAAATAAAATTTGTCCATATAACTACATTGATCGATACAAACACGAGGTGTTTTGATATACATAGCTTTAGATGATGTTAATCTAAGTGTAATATGCTTAAACTTTTCTTGTGCAACTATATGAAGTGTTAAAGTATTTATTTTACTACTTATTATATATTAATTATAGTCGTATATATAATCATCGCAACATTAATATAATTTTGTATAAATGTTACAATACTCAATGCCCTCAATGGTATTGGATGTTACTTAGCATAATATTGTGATAGGCCAAATAAAAATAGCTTTAGATTATGTTAATCTAGGGTGATCTAGTTAAACTTTTATTGTGCTACTATATGATGTGTTGAATTGTTTATTTTGTTCTTTATCATATATTAGTTATAATTATATAGACAATGATAACAACATAAATATAATTTTGTATAAGTGTTACAATACTAATTATCTTTAAAGGTATTGGATTTTATTTAGCATAATATTGTGCTAGGCCAAATAAAAATCTAGAGAAATTTTGTATAGCACTTACTGCCCATCAAAATTCTATTGTCAAATACATAGTTAGTATATATAATTATAATCAAGAAGTCAATGATTAGGAGATAGATTATACCACGAATCGTAGACTTATTACTTTCATATATGAGATATTTGTGTATAGATCTAGTGTCATATTATATTATAGAAAGACCAACTATATATATATATATATATATATATATATATATATATATATATATATATATATATATATATATATATATATATATATATATATATATATACTTCTTCTTCTTTTGGGGGTATATTTTATAACTTAAATATTTTCAACCTCTTTAAACATTCAATTTATTACATATATTTGAATTTTAGTTCACCCATGTGTACTTTTTTTTATTAATGATGCATAATTGCTTGGACACAACATATATTGATAAGCTTATATAGAAACTTATTTTTTTTATAAATTTAATAACAATTAAAATAACTTAAAATCAATATAGGATAATGATTTTACAAAAAAGAAAAATAAAAATAAATACATGCTTACTCTATAAACCATTCCTTTAAAAATAAATGTATAATACTCACTTTATTTTTATGTGAAATATGGCATGAGTAACTCTATATATGTGAAATAATCGAAAGTTTGAGTCTTTCAATCATTAAAGTCTAGCTAATGCACAATTAAAATATGGTATGAGCAACTATATATACATAGATAGATAAAAACTTTCACCTAGAAACATTTAGTATTACATTCTATGCATGTCCCAAAGGGTATCTTGGCATCACTTGATGCTGCACTTAACAACATGGTGAATATGCGTATGTGCAGAAAATTATAAACTTATTTAGGTATTACAATAATTATAGTTAAATTTACCATTTCTTCTCTCTAATAGTATGTTTATCTAAGTTGGAAGTCATTACAAAAAAAAGCTCTATTACAACAACAACAACAAGCCTTAATCCCAGGTGTTACATGAATCCTTAGTCTCCATTGTGTCCTATTATGTGTCAAATTCTCATTTAATTCAAGTATATCAGATCATTTTTTATACATCTTAACCAAGTCTTTTAGGTCTACCTCTACCTTTCTTAACATAAGGCAAATCTAATGCATCTACTCTCTTAATTGTCATCGGACAGATGCTTTATGTGGAAACCATCTAAGGCGACTCTCCCTAATCTTATCACTCGAAGCTACTCCAACTTTTTCCCGAACATACTCATTTTGCATTCTATCTCTAAGGGTAAAGCCACTCATCCACCTGAACATCCTCATCTCTGTAACACTTAACTTAGTCTTATGTTTCTCTTTTATTGGCCAACATTCTGCACCATAAGTCATTGCAGGTCTTACCATCATCTTATAAAATTTTCTCTTAAGTTTAAGTGAAACTTTTCTATCACATAATAGGCTAGATTCTTTCCTCCACTTCAACCATCCAACTTGAATTCTACTAATAACATCTCCATCTATTTCACCATCATTTTGAACAATAGAGCCTAAATATTTGAATCGCTCACTCTTATTAATGACTTGATCACCTAAAGTCACAACACTACCACTAAAACTTCTACAACTAAAATTACACTCCATATATTCAGTTTTAAATCTACTTAAACGAAAACCTTTAGACTCAAAAGTTGACCTCCATAATTCAAGTTTCTGTTGGACTCCCTCTCTAGTCTTATCAACAAGAAGAATGTCGACAGCAAAAAGCATACACCAAGGTACATCTTCTTGTAAATGCCTCATAAGAACATCCATAACTAAAGTAAAAAAAGATAAGGGCTTAATGTTGATCCTTGATGTAATCCAACTGAAATAGGAAAATATTTTGTCAATCCTCCTTGTGTTTGGACACAATGCTCTAGTATACATATCCTTAATGACTTGAATATAACCAATATTAACTTCTTTACGTTCTAGAACTCTCCAAAGAACATCTCTTGAGACTTTATCATAAGCTTTCTAAATCAATAAATATCATATGTAGATCCTTCTTATTTTCTCTATGCTTCTCCATCAAACCTCTTAACAAATGTATAGCATCCATAGTAGATCTACACGGCATGAAACCAAAGCGATTATGAGAAACTTACGTATCACATTGTAACCTATGCTCAATTACTCTCTCCCATAATTTTAATGTATGGCACATTAACTTAATTCCTCTATAATTTGCACACTCTTGTGCATCACCTTTATTCTTAAATATAGGAACCAACAACCTCTTTCTCCACTCATCTCGCATCTTTTTAGTCTTTAAAATAACATTAAAAATATTTGTAAGCCAAGAAATTCCATGATCTCCTAAACATTTCCACACTTATATTGGAATATTATCCGGTCCTACTGCTTTTCCACATTTCATTTTTTTTAAAGCTTTACTAACTTCAGATTTACTAATACGACGATAAAAATGAAATTCTCTATTGTTGTTTAGGGTATTAAGGTTGCTAAAATCAATCGTACTTTCAGATCCTTCATTGAAAAGTTTATTAAAATACCTCATCCACCTATTTTCAATATCTTTTTCTAAGAAAAGCACTTTATTATTTTCATCCTTAATACCCCTCATTTTAACTGTCTTTACTTCTCCTATCTCTTTGGTTGGCTAACTTATACATACATCTTTCACCTTCTTTGGTATCTAATTTATTGTATAATCACTAAAAGCTAAATTTTTTGCATCATATATTACTTTTTTAGAATCTCTACAGGCCATTTTATATATTTCTCAATTCTCTGAGTTTTTACATCTAAACCAAGTTTTATAACAATGCTTCTTATTTCTTATCTTTTCTTGCACACTTTGACTCCACCACCAATTATTCTTATTAAAAGAAGCTTTTCCTTTTGATTCACACATCTTTAGCAACTTGCTTAATTTCACTTGATATTTTTTCTCACATAACGTTAGCTTCCTTATGAACATCCCAAACTCTAATTTCTTGTAGCTTACTCTTAAAAATATTTTTATTTGTATTCTTTAAGTGTCCCCATCTAATCCTAAGACAATAATTTAATTTATTTTTTCTCTTACAACCTTTCATCTTAAAATCTAAAACTAATAGTCGATGTTGGGTACTTAAAATTTCACTTGGAATGACCTTACAATCTTTACAATCTAAATGATCTATTTTTCTTATAAAAAAAAGCTCTATTACCAATAAAAAAATTCATCTATAATGGAGAAATTTTGTTAGAAAATCAAAATTGTGATGATGGAATCTATTATAAACATGTCCAATAAAACCCTCATAAAAAATAATTTTCATTGCAATTTCATCAAAAATTTTAATATATGTATTTGCAATAGAATTAATATTAATGCTTTTACTGTTAAAAATATATATTAATAATTATTGACAGAACTTGCAATAAAAGTTTCAGAATCGATAAGCTCGTGAGAGCAATAAATGCACACATCCATACACTCGATGGTGGGTTACTACATTGAGAGCGAAATCTCCAACCGGCGGGCTCCACAGATTAGTATTAATGACAACTCTTATCATTGAAAGTGATCGATATAAGGATTGATGCATTGATGTCAGCATATAACCCTTTTAATATGGATATTAAAGGCAAATAATGCATTATTGTGATAAGGATATCTTTAGTGATCCTTCTAACGTGTGATTTATATCCATTTGATCCACAAATTTTATAATTTTATAATCCAGTATCTTTCTTATAGATCATAAATTCATTCAAATAATAATCACTTTTTTAGTATAAACTTTATTTGAAAACTATATTTCTTAATCTGTAATAATTAATAGACATCAAATTTGTAGACTAAATAAACTCCTTCAATAATTCAATAAACAGATTATGGATATCATCATGGATGATTAGAGCATCGAATTTGTGAGGATAAAATATTGATGAAGAGAATGTAAGTGTAAGAAGGAAAGGAGCGTTCATGACATAACATACCTTTTTTCTTCATTCAACATCAAAATATCTATCGTTGTGCAATACGTTTGTCATGAGAACAAAAAGCAGTGCATGATGTTTTAGGAATAAAGGAAGGTACTATGATATGAACTAGGATATAAAAAAAGGTGTGTTGAATAAAACTATGCCTACTTTTAAAGAGACAATATTGAAATCTTTAGATGACATCAAGAAATCTTGAGTATTTGTGTGAAATTTAAGAGTGAGTTTGAAAAGCTTGTGATCAAATTATGAATGGTGAAGTAAAAAAACAAAGGTAGAGAGATTATGCCTCGAAGAAGGATTGATTTGAAGCTTCCTTAAATGACTTTATTTAATATAATGTAAAGAATGGATTTGCTATCAAGGGGCCACCCTAAGTGAGGTACCAAGGGACTCCTTCCTTGGCATAAAGAATAATAAGATATGCCATTGTCAACAAAACAAGAGAGTTTGACCGCATTCTCACCCATAGGCATTGCTCGCGAGGAGCCTTCATTATTCATTGTGGCTATCAATGTGATATTGGCACATCCCTTTGTATTGGCCATATTACATGTATTAGCGTTTCTTAGGATATATTTACGAGGGTCAAAGTAAGATGCCTTGCTATGATTCTCTCCCAAGCATCTCCCATGATGGTTGTCTCCTTTGAAAGATGCATAAAGGCATCCCTGATCAATAAAGCTGCGAAAGAAAATAAGATTGTAAAGCATTTACAATTATAATAGTTAGTAAACTAATTTAAACAATTATAAAGTAAATAAATAAATTACATTTTTCTTGAACAATTTTACCGACGTAAGCTCAATGGAGTCCCTCCTCTACCCAATAGAGGGCATGATGTCACCCCATCTCGAAGAGCCTATTTGCCTCCCTGAATGATCGTGATCTCCCCAGCCACGGCCACCCTGCAATGTCTAGCACAAACACACTACATATATTGAGACTGAGTTTCACTTATTCGTAGTGAAGTTATTCACTCCATTGCTTGTCCTCCATCTACTGCCACGCACAAGCAATGAAACAACAGAGATTTCCCCCAAATATCATCCTCCAAGACAATTTCATTAACTATTGAATTTATGGGCGAATATTTCATTTATATCACCACCAATGCAAAATATATACATAGCAAGATTTATTCCAAAAATATTATTTTTGATGGTATGCATTGCACATACACACACATACGTCAAAAAAGCTTCGTTGTGTGAACGACTCATGTTCGAGATATTGGTTCGTGTCGTTAACTAAATGAGCGAACACCTAACAAATATTTCAAGTTTGAACGGGCAACACGAACAATCCTTTGTTCGATCGTGTTCGGCTCGATTTAGCTCAAAATAAATAAATAATTTATATTAAATTTTATTTAAAATATAATTTATGTCATTAAATATTTTTAAAAATTATATTTAATTTAATAATTAAATTAGTTAATAAAATTTTAAATCAAATAAGCTAAAATATTTTAATAATTATAATTATAGAAATTTTTTTAATTATGTTTAGAGGCAGAACAAAACTCTATAGCATAATCCCGACCCATATGAATTTATGTTAATGGCTGGGATTTAAAACAATCGAACGATATACCTGTAGCGGAGCCATACAATTTAATCCCAGCCATATGAATTTATGTTAACGGCTGGGATTTAAAACAATCAAATGATATATGAATAATATCTCTCGACTCGTCTGCATTTCGACCGCAACCTAACTCGCCTCGACTGTCTCGACTCCTCGACTTCTCTCACTCCGTAAGTCCCTCGACTCCCTCGTCTGGTGTTTTGGCAATTTCTACTCTTCCTAGCAAGAGTCTTGCGAGTTGTGAGTCTATAGATTGAATATCTATAAGCAATAGCAACCTGGATGCAATCTGGTTTTCTAGGGTTTTGACCATTATTTTCTTATTTTTATCAAGCTTCTACTTGGGACTCGACTTTGCATTGCTATCATTATTTTCTTCTTTTTACTTCTACTGGTTTCATGTTAAAAGGAGAAATGCTCGTAAGCTTTTACAATTTGTGACTCTGATTTTTCATTTGTACACTTGAGTCACTTGATATCTGTGCTATATGATGTTGTCTCTGGACCTCTGGTATTGAAATGCTTGAAGTGCTTATTCGGTTATGCCATGTACGATATTCTACATCTTATGCAGCTATGCTTGTTGTGGATGATTCGATTATTCCTTGTAGGTTATTAAAATGCTTGAAGTGCTTACTCGGTTTGTCATGTCCGCCTATTATTCTGTTGTCTATGTTATTTGGGAGCTATATATTGCTGTCTCTGTTTGATTTCTCATTTTCTTTTACTCTTCTCATTCTAATTTGTCGTCTGCCATTATTCTACTCTGTATTTGGGAACTATATATTGCAGGCTCATTAGATTTTTCATTTTTTTTTACTGTTCTCATTCTAATTTGTCCTGTTTGGCCATTATTCTGCTGTCCTTGTTATTTTGGAAATATATGTTGCAGGCTCTGTTTGATTTTTCAGTTTCTTTTACTCTTCTCATTCTAATTTGTCTTGTCCGGCCATTATTTTGTTGTCTCTGTTAGCATGGATACTATTTATTGAGCTGATTTGGTGCTGATAGTAGATCAGATTAATTATGTATATCTTAGAGTTGCAATTTTTTTAACTGATTAAATGAGAAGAGTAACAGAACATTGAATATAGAGCTTAGTATGGAGATTAGAGAGTGTATGTGTATGTGGTCCTAACTCATTTTTTTTTATTTAGTGTACAATCATGTATAACGTGGATCACTCTCAGTCTGCATCATGTGGTGATGATTTAGTTGTAGGTAATGATATACCAAGTACTTCACAATAAGTTGAATCAAAGGAGCATACACTTGAGACTACTAGTGCTGATGTTAACCCAAAGAGAGCTAGAAGAGAGTATCTTCGGTGGGAGTATTTTATAGAAACCACTTACGTATTTAAGGGGAGAGTACACCTCTTTACAATGCATATATTATCAGGAAATTTCATAAATCAAAAGCGGCACAACTTCACAACTTTTGAGGCATGTGAAGGAATGTGAAAAATCAAGGCCAAGAATAAGCGGTTGTTGACAAAGGCAAAAAAATTAAATTTTATGCCTTTTGATGTCAATTCTGAAATTGAGATTCCATTATTCCATGACCCCAAAAATTATGATCATCTTCAAATTAGGGAGATAATTTTAAAGATGATTATTGTGCATGAGTATCCGTTTAGGATGGTTGAGCATATGTGGTTTAATATTCTTTTGAAGGTATTGAATCCCAATTATGAGAGGGTATCTAGAAACACAATTAGAAGTGATTGCATGAAAGTTTATGAAAAGGAAAAGAGAGATTGAAAACTTTTCTTAAGAGCATTCATAGAGTTTACTTGATTATTGGACATCAAAAAAGTGGGCTACATGTGCTTAACAATTCACTTTATTGATGATTCTTGGCGGTTGCATAAGAGAATTTATTGAGTGATCCTCCACACACGGTACTTTTATTTGTGATGCTATATGAGATTGTAGATTGGAATTTGCGGGATAAGGTATCTACTATCACCTTTGGATAATGCTAGTAATAATGATGCTTGCAAATGCTTTAAAATTAATTTTCTGTCAAGAGAGAAGTTACATTTTCGGGGTCATGTCTTTCATGTTAGATGTTGTGCTCACATCTTGAATATACTGGTTCAAGATGGTTTGAAAGAGGTGCAACAAATAACTGTTAAAATAAGGGAGACAGTAAAATATCTCAAAAAGTCTCCTTCTCATTTACATAAGTTTGTTGAAGTGGTGAAACAGTTAGGGGTCCCTACTTCAAAGGGATTATGTATTGATGTTCCTACAAGGTGGAACTCCACTTACTTAATGCTTGAGTCTGCTTTTATTTATCGCAATGTGTTCATTCATTATGTGTCGAGATAACTACAAGTGGTTACCTTCTCGAGATTGAATGGCATAGATATGAGCGATTAGAAGGTTTCTGCTTTTCCATAATGTGACAAAAATGGTTTCAGGTTCTTCTTATCCAACTACCAATTTGTTTCTTCCTACTGTCATGCATGTTAAGAAATTGCTTAATGAAGAGTGCAATTCCTTGGATCAATTTGTCAAATGGACACGCTATGAAAATTAAATTTGACAAATATAGAGAATGCAATCATGGTAGGGTGTAGTGCTTGATCCACTCCTCAAAATGAAATTCATTACTTTTACATTTCCTAAAATATACTCTAGTTTTGAGGTAGAGTCCAAGATAAAGAGCATTGAGGATGTTATTTGGGAGATATATAATCAATATTCAGTAGATAATAGTGCTTCAAGCCAGTTAGTGGATCATCACAAGCAATAGTTGATGTGCCCTTTTCATCAAACTTTGATTGTATGTTAGGATTTGCTGATTTTGTTGTTGCTTCGGGTTCTATTCAGCCATCAAAATTTGATTTGCAAACATATTTGGAGGAAGGATTATTTTTGAGCAATAATGATTCTTTTGATGTTCTTGAGTGGTGGAAGATGAATAATCTCAAGTATCCTATTTTGTCCAAGATGGCTAGGGATATTTTAACAATTCTCATCACCACCGTTGCATCCGAATCTGCATTTAGTGCTGGTGGCAGAGTTCTTGATGATTATAAGAGCTCTTTATCACCAAAAATAGTCAATGCACTTGTATGTACAACTAGTTGGATTAGAGGCACTCAACCCAACATTAAAGATCCTTTGGTACTTTTCCAACTAAATTTAGTCTATTTAATAAATTTGATAAACTTCATTCTATAATGTCATTATCTACTTCTATTTCAAGAAGAGTTAATGGAGGAGGAGAACCTTTATGTTAAACTACAAAATATTTAGCTTTGGAGAAGGATACCATCATACCAGCGGTTTTATTGCGTAATTTTGTTTTATTAAGGTTTCAATTTTCAGTTTTCAATATTTTCAATTTCTACGCTGAAGGGTCATTTACTTATTGACTAAAAATATTTTATAAAATGATAAAAGTTGTTAATTTCTATAACGCAATCAGAAATAATCAACATTTAAAAACCCTTATATTTTTATAAGTTAAATTTTTTTTGATGATTTTATGGATTCCATTTATTTTATTAGATACATGATTTTTTTTTTGTTCTTTTTTTGCAGTGCTTCAATGGACAGGATTGGTGAACTGATTTTTTCTTGTTGTTCATGAAATTTAATATGCAACTCGAAAATTGATTTTTTATTCAATAGCTTTATTTAGAAGTAATTACAGGAACTCAGAAATTATGCAAGAGAATTTTCCTTAATTGTATGCTATTATTTTGAGTTAAAATGTTACACAAGAGAGGCTGTGCTTGCTAACGCAGCATAATGGAGTTTTCGAATCGAGAAACTTTTCTACGCATAGTTTAAATTTATACTCTAATATTTAGAGTTTCTAAAAGAAAAATAGATGGTATAAAGTAACGAAGTGTCTCTGTCTTGCTTATCCGCTATGGCTTGTCTGTTGTTCTCTCATGCCAACTATGATGTTATTTTAGTTGCGATTTTGTTGTCAAACCCGCTTATGGCTTGTCCCGCTTATCTGCTTATGACATTGATTTTGATGAGGTTTAAATCGATGTTACACTTAAATTTGAGTTTTGTTTCAAACATGAATTGAAGTATAAAAGCTATGAAGTTGATATAATAATGGGAATTGAAGTATAGTATGAGTTTTGTTTTATCATCGAACCTTCTTATTCTTGTTCCTTTTACATGTTATTCTCTTCTTTTGGAACTACTTACTATTTGGCTGTGTTTTGGCTAGAGGAATTAGGTAAAATCTAAATATTACCTAATAATTAGATATTGATTGAGGCCTTTTCAGATTGTATGTATTTACCATTTCTAGCTTGAATGCAAGGGTTTGATGGGAGAACCAAGAGCACTTGTTAAAAGGAATGAACTTAAACTGTTAGTCTGCATTAAATCTATATTCTGAGTTGGTTTGGTTCTTCTTTCTTTGCTAGTCGGTTCGGTTCTTTATTCTCTGAGGTCAGTTTTAGTCGGTTTTTTCTTTGTTTGGTTTTGGTTGGTTCTTTTTCTTTCTTTTTGGTCGGTTTGGTTCTTTTTTCTTGGTCGAGTTCTGGTTTTTTTGGTTTAGTTCTTTGTTTCTGGTTTGGTTCTTTGTTCGTTTGGTTTTGTTCTTCATGCATACACACTATCGGTGGTTTTGTTCTTTGTATCCTTATCCTATGATAAGATCTTATGATCTTGACTTGGTCAATTTGGAACAGATGTTACACTATTAATGTGTAAGATCACTTGTGATATTACATATTAATGGGCTATGATGAAAAACTAAATAGATGTATGAGATGCAACTTAGCTTGATATTTGGCTGTATGTATTTTCCAAACATTTAATTTAATTTTTTGTGATTATATTTTGTCAATTCTCTAAATGTCTATCATTTAATCAATGATATTTAGCTTAATAGTTTGGATTCTTTGGAACAGATGCTACACTTATTTTTATTTTTTTTGTGATTTCATTGTCATTTTTTTGTGATTTTATTTTGTCAATTTGGAACAAATGTTACACTTATTTTCATTTTTTTTTACAGATCCTTATTAATATTAATCTTTCATTTTATCATTTTTTTGAATGTAATATTCATACAAACATTTGATCGACAAAGATCAATGATTATTTATTTTAGTTTAATTTAATATTTATTTTATAATTTTTTGCTATTGTTTACATGACAGTTTGAAGATTCAAGATTGGATTTTGAGGATATGAAAGCTTGAAGACTATAAAGCTTGAACATTAAAACAAGAATTGATTTGAGAAATTGATATTTGGAAATTGTATGATTATTTATTTTAATTTCACTCATAATATTTATTTTATAATTTTTCTAGTTTTGTTTACAAGTTATGATTGAAGATTCAAGATTGGACTTGGATATAGTTGAACATTTGAAGAATTAATTTGATTAGAAATTGATATTTGGAAATTGTATGATTATTATTTTCTTAGTTTTTATTTTTTGAAATTGTAATTTGTATATGATCATGTAAAATTTTAGGTTGAATTTATTTTAGAAAGTTGTAAATCTGTAAATTTGTAAATTATGTAAGTTGTGAATTTGTAAATTTGTATACATATATGATCTTGTAAATTTTGTTTATAAATTAGTATTTGAAGTTGTGTTGTGTGTAAAAAATGATTTTGAATCTGATTGAAAATCATTTAATTTAATAAAATAAATTTTGATTGTATATAATTTTGATTTTAAATCTCTGAATGAATCTCTAATTTTAATTTTTTTTGTGTAACAAAACTTTTTTTAGTACAAAATAATAATTTTGATTGTATATAATTATTAATATATTTTTAATTCTTGTCAATAATATTTCAATTTTTCACTGTATAAGATTTTAATAATTATTTGTAAATTAAAATAAAAAAATAAAAATTATTAAAATATAAAATCGAGCCAATACAACACTGGCAAAATGAACAATATTTTTTCGAACACCTAACATACTATAAATTATTTGAACAAGATTCAACAAATAATAAACATAATACAAACAAATGACTCTCAAGCTTTACACCCCTACACACACAAACATAAATATGATTGCTCAAACAAGAGAAAATAAAGATCCAACTCTCATCTTCAAATTCCTTAAAATAGAGATAAATGCTAGGTTTATATATATAGACAGAAAGAGAGAGAGAGAGAGAGAGAGAGAGAGAGAGAGAGAGAGAGAGAGATAATAACATTAACAATGATTGTATCTTGATTTCTTTATTAAACAGTAAACATCGTATAAGATTTTACAGTGTTCATTCCAAAACAGAATACAACTGTGTCAAAAGAAGAATCACCACCACCTCAGCCAGTTAGAACATAAGTGGGTGAAAAATAAAATTAAATCACAAAGAACACTTGTAATTTTCAAGTGATCCGTACACTCAGCTTAGTAAGCAACTCCTGTAATTTTCAAGTGCTCCAACACTCAGCTTTGTGTATTACAGGCTATCTGGAATGATTTGCAGTCGAAATGAGTGAGAGCACAGAAGTAAGTTTGGCGAAGCAGAGAAAAGACAAGTTTAGGAAATGGTGCACATAGCAAACTGCCACCCTAGAACTCAGTAGCCACTGAAATGGAAATTCGCCATTTGTTTGGTTTCCTTAGAGGCAATACAGTTGCCGTATGTTTCCTGAAGCTGCAAAATAATAGCAAAAAAATGTCGAACTCAGCCAGAGAATCATTATATAAAACAATAGCGTTCCATGACTGATGCAGCCAGATAACTCACGGGCCATGTGGGTGAGAAGCACTGTTATAAGCGAAGTGAGCCCCATTCAAAGTATATGAGCCAATGGCAACGGCACATAAGGCCGTGAGAACCAAAAAGCATGATGAAGTCATCTCCCTAAAATTCCATCTTCCCACTCTATATTATAAGTAGCTTTTTTTTCGTAAAAAAAATGTTTGATTTTTCTAATGATCGTTTGAGCCAAACACATAAATCAATGGTGAAGAAAAAATCCTGTTAAATTGCAGAATTAGCTTAATTTTAACACTGAAGAAAATATATATACCATGCAAATTTAGTTGCAGTTCAACCTCCATGAAAATGTCAATGCAAGAGAGTTAGAAAGAGGAGAGAGAGAGACCCACTCCGTGGAGGTCAGAAGCATATTTACGATCATTTTATTGAATGTATTTTTGAAATCATTATTATATTCTTTTTGATACCACAAGTTCTTTCTTTATAAAAGAAAGGGGAGGGGGTGGTTTATACAAGAAAAATTAGGATTGGTGTAGCTCTTCACAATCAATTTGAAGTAAAATCTACAACAATGACAACTGTAACCATCAATTTGGTGAACGTGTATTAAATTTTTGTGTATTAATCTTTTTATTTTTATTTTTGATCTTCTATTTTTCTCTATATATTTATATAGAATTCATGTATTCCCCAACAATTCCATCGGAGTAAAAAAGGGCAAAATTTCCCTGATGCACCACTAAAAAGGTGCAAGCATGAAGTTCTGCTTCACGCGTATGCAGTAATAATGCATTTGGTGGCAAAAGAAAACTGTTTGGCAGTTGATCGAAGCAAGATTTAGCTACGTGTACGGTGAACAATACAATTGACGGGAAAAGGACGAATATAAACTTTACCATATAGCCAGTCTTTAAAATGTATATGAAGGGCAGAAGCAATATCACGCTTCTTCTTCTCATCAAGCTGCGCGCTCCTCATAGTTTCCTGGATCTCATTCAGAACAGTGTGCTGCCAGAAAAATTTACAATGGATAAGATCTTCCACAAAACAAAATCAGAAAAAACCTCCATTGTTTATAAAAACTGAAGGGATGAGATGCAGAACATTTGAAAGATGAACAGAAAAATCGTGCAATGAAAGAGAAGAGTCATCCAGGTGAAATGAAAAGATACAAAGTAAAGTCCGAGAATAGAGAAGACATGCATTTGAAATTATTAAGTATTAGAAACATACAGTTTTCCTTTGCGCCACAACATATGCCTCAGGCAATGAGAATGGGTTAAATTTTGTACTTTCCACCAAATTAGCTCCAAACCACTTGGGAATCTACATACAAGGAGGTTAAAGAAAGAGCCATGTGAATTCACAGTAAAGTAGTATTTTAGAATTGAAAGCAAGGATTGGGATTAGACAAATTATAATCCATGCATGAATAAATGATGATAAAGAAAATGGGCTTTTGTCCAAACTTCAAAAATTCAAAATATAAGTGTTCTCTGTATCTGCTTTTATAAGTGGATTTGAATTAATTTTAATTTATTAGAGATTTGTTGTGATTATGAC
Source organism: Cymbidium sinense (assembly GCA_021442155.1). NCBI lineage: Eukaryota > Viridiplantae > Streptophyta > Magnoliopsida > Asparagales > Orchidaceae > Cymbidium > Cymbidium sinense. The sequence goes on from CM038215.1 coordinate 269,105,350, forward strand.
TTTCTGTTGACAAACGAGATTTCATTTTTGTAAAAAGACGTAGAATCAAATTTGAGCTAATTCCAAAATAGTTCTCTTTTCCACGTAAGCGTGCAAAAGGACTGAAGAAACTCCTCAAACAGTGGGTTTTGTTTAGCTGCTAGAATTTGAATTTGTATTTTTCTTTCCAACACCAAAAAATTGGGATAAGTCTGAGGATTAAGTCGCTTTGAATCACTTTCTTCCTGCACTTCTCTTCATCTTTTCCTTGACTAGATATGAATGTACGGTTTGCAAGTTATAGAACCTAAGCAAACTCATTAGGAAACTGAAATAGTATTCCTGTGAATAGTAAAATGAAATATATGGCCAACGTTTCTTTTTTTTTTTTTTTGTTACAACTGCTTATAATCTTGGGCAACTTGCTCTATCAATTTTTTTCAAAACAAACTTCATGTGATGGCAACGAAGCTGAAAAATGTGGTATAACGGAACTTATTACCAGCATCAGCAATAGGCAGACAGACATGAAATATCACCCGCATTATGAGGAAAACTAAATGACAAATTATGTACGCTCTGAAAAAGAATGTACCAAAAAGTTAGTGAACTGGTCAGGATCAAGACATGTTGCTGACTGCGACTGAATATCGGATAACCCAGCAGGATGAGATAACAAGTCATGAGGATCCACCGTTCCCAGCACAAGGGGTTCATTCCATCTATTGATATTTGCATTTATGCCAACTTGAGACATGTGCTCCACCAGTTGGGGATAAAATGTGTTAAAAGGGGCAACCTATAGGATAAAAAATCAAAAAAACGAAGTCCTGGTTTCTTATTTCCTTCTTAAGTAAATTACCATCTACAAACATGAACATAAAATAAACATTGGCTTACTTGTAGCTTATGATTATCTCCCAAAATAAGGGGTTGATGATTAATCCCCAGAAAAAAAACACATTCACGACAATTCACAATGCATATGCGCTTTGCAGCAGTTATAATCTGCACCCTCTCACAATGCTCCACTCTCAGAGCCTGCAAATTGAGAACACATTACATTCATCGCCTCAAATAAAACAAAATGGTCTAACTGTGCGCAACTTAATACCTAATGAATTGTTAAAATGCACAAACAACACAACAACAACAACAACTCACTACAGATACTAGCAGCCTACAGGGCAATTAAAAAATAAAACAACAACAACAAGATCATGTGAACAAACTACACTACTTAATATCAATATGAAACAATTATTTTAATACAAGTAGGTAGAAGTTTACTTCATCGTGCTGCCAAATAGTAATTAATTTGCAATTTGCACTATACAGGCAGCATCAAAAGATATGAAACAATTATTTTAATACAAATAAGCCCACTTCATCGTGTTGCCAAATAGCAAATAATTTGCATTTTGCATTAAAATTGCAACATCAGAAGATTAAACAAGTTTGTACTTCATGTGATCAACACTTCATAATCAAATGAATATAGAGGTTTGCTACAAGCTTAACAACATTGCATTCATTTTAAGTATAAGATATAATCAAACCAGCATACATAGGATTTATAAATTTAAGCCAAACACTTGAGGAGAAAGCACTATTAAACCAGTCAAATATAAAAACAGTATCATCAAAGCAACGTACATACCTTGCCAACAGCACCAACAACAATCGTAGCATCAGAACAACCATAAACAGTAGCATAACTCAGTGGCGCCATAATATAAATCACTGAATTGTGGCAATTCAAAACCTGAAGTGAAGAAATCCATCTGATCAGTAAAACAGATGTGACCACAGAAATATAGATTAATAGACTAAATCTAAAAAAAATTAGGATTATTTTCAACAATCATTATAGACTCCAATGAAGGCAATGATAGGAACCAATTAGTGCAAAAGGGACCATAGTATGTGCAGAGAGCAACCATAATAAACAAAGGTAATCAATTCAACCTCACCTTTACAGGATGTCTCATTATATCAGATGCTTGCTTCACTACTGAAGCTTTAGAGATACCCTCTACTATAGTCTGACTCCTCAACTGTGCAGTACCATGTTCAAATAATCCGCTCAGTGAACCATTGCTTTGCAGCTTTGCTTTGTTTGCAGAGGCCTCTGCCATTGTGATATCCACATCAGTAATGCCCACCATTCCAGTTTCTCGCATAGGTGATTTATCTGCAGTAGCAATGTGCTCCAAAGAAATTGCTATAATTTGCAAAAGCCAGTCAAGAACCTTGTTAGCAGCTACAGAAATATATGGTGCATTGGCATCGCAATTTGCAAAGAGAGGACAAGCTTGACTAAGCGATATTCCTTCATGGTCATTGTAAGTCAACTGAATTAGAAGTCCAAGGCGCTGAAAACTGCCCAAAGTTAAAACCTGCTAAGCATAACAGGATTAAGAAACACATATTAAATACCAGATCTGGTCCCCCAAAGACAGTGGCAAACTATTAAGAATTAAAATGAAGGAAGAGAAATGGGAAGGTGACAACTGCAAGAATAATAAGATGATGAAAAATAAGTTACATTCATATCAGTGAGAATCATGTACTTACAATTCCAAACTTAGAACAGCACCAAGATGCATATTTGTTGGTTTAATAGAGCAAACACAAAACAAGGAAATATGGTTTATAATTCATTAGTCAGTATCTAGAGCAAGAAAAGCCGGCAGAGATGCAAAAATGATAATTTGAGCCAACAAGATAAGACAAATATGTTATGTTATTCAACCATGAATGACTAAAGAATAAAACCGCAATGCAACCAAACTAACCTGAGATTCAACACCCTCGCTCTCAACAGAATCAGCCAAGAGAGAAACCATGTTTTCCAAATGCTTCTCAAGATATGACAACTGATGGGCCTCTTCATCAGTGGGAGAAGGCATTGATCGGCGACTGCTACAGCGTTTAAGCTGCAATTAAACAAAAGCCTAATATAAGTCTCTGTAAAAAGAATACCCAAAAGTGCAATTCCCATTCTTGCTATTCGGAATGAAACTAAAAGAGCACACCTTAATTCGGTTAAATGCAAGCAGAAACGACCAGTGCAATGTGTTAAGATTGATGAAAATAAAACTATAAATACAGAATGCTACAAAAACTTTTTCCAAGGCCAAAACCCGATCATTTTTATCTCTTCCTATAGCTTGCCCACAAATAATCACCTAAATCCATCTATATGTTACCTTCTAAGTCATCAAAACACCAATAATTTCATCCACACACTCTACATTCCAAACCAAAACATTCCCAATACGTTAATGCATTACATTTGCAACGACATAGAATGTCTCCTACCTGAATAGGCTTGAGAGTTGAGAGGAATCCGTCAAACACCGAAGTCGAAGGCCAAACATCCGCAACAGCAGCAGGATCCTTATGCGTCTTGGATACCAATCTCTTATACGACTGGATGTATAAAAAAAGCACGAGATCACGAACATCGACGGAATCCAGATCCTCCGGTTCATACGGAAGAACAGAAACGAGAGTATCTAGAACAATCCCAGCATCAACAAGCGATATCTGGAGACCATCGGCGAGGGAAACCGCGTCAATACGGCCTAGAGCCGTCGCATGAAGCCGGAGAAGCTTCTCCTTAATGGAAGTTAGGGTTACTATTCCATCTGTGAAGATCAGTTTCGGAATGGGAAGGAGGCCGTACTCGAAGGGCTCGCACCTCGGCTGCAAAAGGAGGTGAGATTGTCCTCCGTTGAATTCTTCGCCGAAGGATGCCGCGAGCGAGCTTTTACCCGCGGAGGTTTCGGAGTTGGGATTTCCGGTCATTTCCGAGGTCAATTGATTTCTTGGTGGTGGATCTCGAAGCATGGAGCCTAGGAGAGAGTAGAGCTAGAAGGGACAGGCGGCGGATGATCCGGGAAGTACGGAAGGTTGACACGTGTTGGGTAGTCAATGGTTGGCTCGCGAACCTTGTAGGTGCGTTCTGAGGTCTGTGATTACGGGGATCGATAGTTAACATGGTCCTCAGGTTGGTACTTCATGGAATAACGGGTCGTGCGGAGAGAGCGATTTTTTTTTTTTTTTTTTTTTTTGAGAATTTGAAGGCATAGCCCAATTTCATTAAAAAAATATATAATAGATTATAAGTATGAGTTAATTATGAGTCAAAAGGAATTCTATACCAATTAAACAGTAAGACAAATAGAAAAGAAAATAAAACAGAGCAAATAGCTCAATGGACTCGGAGACAAAAAAAATATATGAGTGCATAAAAATCGATCCATTAATCCCGAATGAGCTTCCGACGGTTGACGACATCTGCCCTCCAATAGAAACAAGAATCGATACTCGAGATAAGGGAATCCCACGGGGAAGAGGGCCATTAATCCAGGTTGAATGATCAGCCACCAGAGAAGAGAGGAAACAGCCAACTCAAACGGCAACAAAACACAGCCAACCGAATTACCAGAATCAGCCAGAAACAGAACCACTAGAAACAGCCCTGAAGCACAAGACGAAGGGAGACAAACCTACAGTCTAGAAGCTGCCACCCAGGAAGACAGCATAAAGAAGAAAGAAAGAAAACACTACCCAGCTCAACCAAAGGTAAGAAAAAATAGCAGCCCACAGAACCAAAGCCAGCAACCCCAAAAAATAAACCACAGGAAGCTTCAGCAGAATAGAATCCCAACTAAAGAGAAGTATCGGGGAAAACAAAAGTCCCAAAATTTGAACAATTATCCATTATCTTTTTAATCTCAAGAGGTCAGGAGTCCTTAACTTTCCACTGGTGAATTTTAGCAGCCACTTTAGATCTAATATCAAGGCCAATGATATTAAGCGAGCTACTTTGATTGGAAAAAAGTCTTTTATTCCTCTCACACCAAATAAAGTAGACAGAAACCGCCACTATAAGCAAGTAGAGTCTCTTTAAGACTTTATGGTTCATTAGGGAAGCAACTGACAAATAAAATGGAGGGTCGGGTGGAAAAGAAAAAAATTACCATTTGATAAAATATACCTTATAATGCTTAATGAAAAGGGGCATCCAAAAAAGAGGTGAGAATGTGATTCTTTTTTCAACATTGCAAAGAGAATAATCCAAGATAGAACCAAGCCCTCTCCGATTTAGCACATCTGATGTTTTGAGCCCATTCAAGGTAGTCATCCAGCAAAAGACAGCATAGTTTATTGCATTGCCTTTGAATCAAATATCATTAGACCAATCCACAGTCGGCTGAGTAACAAATATACTTCTCAATACATAATTATTCCCGAACCAAGTCTCACCTTTCCAACTAATAGTATCCTGCCCAGAGTGCAAGACAATCTGCATAATGATATGTGAACAATCCGGGAATCTCCTACTGAATAAGTCAAGGATAACCCAACCACCATTCCTAATCAACCCACTAAGAGGCAAGTACTTAGGGAGGTCGATCAGTGGGAAGCATTACATCCCACATAACTCGAATATAGATTTTTCATTGCACTATGGGTCAAAGAAGAGAGAGAAATGGCTACCGTCTCCAACATAATAGCTAAAATCTCCTCTAAATTGAGTAGCACACACTTGAAGCTTTCTCTAAAGAGCTGAAGAGCGCTGAATTTTCTGCCATATGATACCATATTTGTTCTTTCACCACTCAGCAAGGCACGAGGGATGATGAAGGATCTTCCACAATACCTTAATTTTTCATAAGGTATTGAGGGTATTAATAGAGATCAAACTGGTACCACCCTTGTCTCTAGGTAAAGTAGTCATATACCACGATATGGGGTGCAACTTTCTAACTACATCCCCATGATAAAAGAATTTTGTTGTCAGGGAAGTAATTTTTTTGAGGATGCACTTGGGGATTACAATGGCCTAGAGCCAATAAGTGAGATAGCTATTGATGGAGGAACGAATAAATTGAAGTCTCCCTCCATAAGATAACCATTTAGATTTCCATCCATCAAGCAATTATATAGCTTATCAAGGAGAGCCGAAAAGTGAATCGATTTAAGGGGGCCCGCAATAAGAGGGAGGCCAAGATATTTTAGGGGGAATTCCCCAACCTCCATATTCAAGATATTGCATATATCAGAAGCTGTTCCATGGGATTTAGGGAAGCATAGAAGAGATTTGGTGTGATTCACCTCAAGGCCCGTTAAGGAAGAAAGGCACTCCAAGACATCATTGAGAGCTTCAGCAGAGGAAGGCTCATCTTTACCCATAACTAAAATATCATCAGCAAATAGAAGATGGGAAATGAGACAATTACCTGCTGCAATTAGCTTAAAGGAAGAATCTGTCCCTTTCCTCTCAAGAAGGCAAGAGAAAATGTACATGACAATGGCAATGAGGAAAGGGGAGAGAGAGCATCCCTACCTTAGGCCATTAGAAGATTTAAAGAACTCCTCTAATTGCCCATTCAATATTATAGAGAATGGAATATCATAAATATAGCCTTCAATTCATTCCACCAAAATCTTAGGAAAACCCTTCTGAAGCAGCTTTTGAATCACAGTTTTCCTATTAACGCAATTGAAGGCCTTATGGAGGTCAATCTTAGCACAGAAATAGTTTTGAGAACGTCTACAACCAAATTCTGAGCAAATTTCATGGGCCACCGTAATATTTTTAGCAATGTCTCTTCCTTTAATGAAGGCAGACTGAGCATGGTGGATAATAGAGGGAAGGCAAGGCATAAGGCTGTTAGCAATGACTTTGGCTATCACTTTGTAGAATATATTACAAAGAGAAATAAGTCTATAGTCAGCCAGAGAATTTGTATGCTTGATTTTTGGAATTAAAGTGATAGCACTATGCTTGAATGCCTTGGGAAGCATTCCAATTCTAAAGAAGTGTGGAGCTGCTAAAAGAAATTGTTTGTCAATAATATCCCAACACTAAGTAAAAAACTTGGAAGTAAACCCATCTAGCCCAGGAGTCTTATCTTCATTTATACTGTGGAGAGCCTTAATAATCTCCATGTCAGTAATAGGATCTCCAATTTCCTTTAAAAGGGAATAATTTGTAGCAAGATAACTCATTTGAATAGTTCCTATTGAAAAGACTAGAATAATAAAGACAAATTTCAGTTGCCATTTTCAGAAGGTGACGTGATAGTACCCCTTTCCACAATGAAAGAGTTTATCTGATTGTTATTCTTCCTTTTCTTAATAGAGCAGTAAAGAAACTTGAGGTCATCATATGCATTGGAGAACCAAGACATTTTAGCCCTCTGTTTCACCCAAAGATTTTCCTTCCTAACAGCCTCTAGGTATTTAGAATTAATGTCATGCAAGTATTATGTATAGTGATCATTGGATGGCTCCCTTTCAATTAACCCCAAAAATTGCTCCTAATCCGCTTTAAGCTTCAGATTCTACTGCTCAAGAGGGGAAGGATCAATCTTTAGAAATTTTAATGTATTTTTAACCGATTGCAAATTTTTGAGAAGGACCACAATTGGATCCCCATAGATATATTTTGACCACGCCACCTTGACCAAGGACTTAAAATTGGGAAGATGGACCCAATAATTATGAAAAATAAATCGATGTATCATATGGTGCTGATTGTTTAGAAATATTATCAAAGGTGAGTGATCTGAGGATAAGGGGGAGGCAGCTTATAGGATGAAGTGGGGTAATTATCCAACCAGAAGGAATTACATAGAACTTTATCAATCTTTGATTTGATTGGGTAGTCCACTCGGAGATTAGACCATGTGAAGAAGAGCCCAGAACTGGAAAGATCCAATAAAACAGCATCATTAACACAGTCTTGAAAATTAGATAATCGGCTAGATGAGGGAGGATTCCCTCCCATCTTCTCATGAGTATAAAGAATACAATTAAAATCCCCAAGAATCAGCCAAGGATCATTCATAGAAGCAGAGATGTGCCGAAGGGTTGCCCAGAGATCAAGTCTATCATTGGCTGCATTATGAGCATAAATCCATAAAACAAAGAAAAATCGATTAGAGGGAAGACTTACTTTTCCATGAATGATTTGAGAGTTCATAATGATGGGCGTAAAGGAGAGCCCATTTGAATTCCATTTCAACCAAATACGATCGCCAGAGGATTAATTAAAGTTGTCATAGCTATCTTCAGAAGAAAACAAGATTAGTTTCTTCATAACTGTTAGATTCACAATGGAGTCAGAATTGATCTTGGTTTCCAAAAGACAAAACATATCAAGATGGAATTCCTTGACAATACGAGCACAATCATGAATCCGGCCTTCCGCATCAAACCCCTCACATTCCAGTTATCGAGTTTGGGGAGTGACATAGAAACCAATTTAATGATTTTTTCCTTTCTTCTTTGTCTTTTGGACAAGGAAGGAGACATTATTTGGGGATTTAGGGTTGTCTTTCTCTAAGGGAATCTTCCCTGGGGTTTTAGGGATGGTATCTTGAGATCTGGTGGATAAGATTTTAGGGGGGAGAGGAAGCAGCCGAACGGGTGTAAGTGGGGTTAAGGCTAGATGAGTGATGATCAAACTGCTCCCCATTCATGGCAGGGTCGGTCTCATCTAAATCTTGTGACGGAGGGGATTGAGCCAAGAGTTGGATAAGGTCATTTAATGATGTTTGGATGTGGGTAGGAAATGCCTCCATGGGAGTTTCCTCCACAACTAAGGAGGAAGGTTCTTCTATAGTAACCGACTGATCTATCGTATGAGTGGTGGCGGCTATGAAATTATTAGGGGCAACATGCAAAGGTGGGCGTGTTGGCAAGGTTTGAGGCTTCCTACTTCTACTACGCCCCCTAAAAAGAGGACGGGTAGGGGGATTTAAGGGGCAGTTTATATGGTCATGGGAAAAGATAGAGCATTTGGCTTCCAATCATAGATAATAGGTTGTTCATACTTCACCCCATTTAAGTTCAACATCACAAAATCAGGAAGCATTGAAGAAGGTCGAACCTGAACACAAATACGAGGAAAAGTTAGTCTGGCTTTGGAGGAGGTAAGATTATCCACCGCAAGAGGGATCCTAACTTTACTAGCTACTTTGGAGAAACCCTCATCATTCCAGCAGCACAATGGAAAGTTAGGAAGCTTGATCAATAAGGGGATTTCGGAGTAATTTTCTTTAATTGGTCTGAAGTCCCATGACCATTTCCTAAAAATAAAAGGTCTTCCATTTAGGAAACAAGAACCACTATCTCGTACAAGATTGAAGTCCTCCTTGCAAGAGAATCGGAAAAGAAAAAAAATCCCCCTCCAAAGTAAGCAAATCTAGATGCCCTTTAAAAGACCACTTCCATTTAATTGTAGCTAAGAGAGAGTCGTAGAAGGGACGTTTACCAATCGCATGCTCTATAAGCGAGAGCTCCCAATCTTTCTGCCCCTCATCAAGTTCCGCCTCAGAGAAAGAAATTTCAGGATCCACTGAAGGAATAAAGGCTAGAGAAACTTTATTAGAATTATCCTGATGAGAGCTAAGTAAAGCTTTCCAGTTACATGCAAGAGGGGCGAGAGTGTAACAGCCGCTATCACAGAACCCGCCCTAGAAGCGAGTTGAGGTGGGGGAATGAGGAGGAAGAAGCTAAATCCATGACCAAAATCGTAAGCACCAAAACAAAAATGGAAGCACAAAGACCCCCTAGGTTAACCAGAAAAGAAGGTCTCCAGCCTCAGCCGGAGAAAGGAAAACTAGCACCAACAAGCCAAACCACCAGAGTAAAGCACTAAACAAGAAAAGAGTTGAGAATCCAAACCAGAGAGCCATTAGCTTCAGCGGATAAAGGAGGAAGAGAAAACCCTAATCGCCGAGAGCACATCAACCGACATTGCAAAAGTACGAGAGGTGTTTCGCAAAAGTTTGCTCATAGTGATTGAAAAACAATCTAATTTTTAATGAAAAAAAGTTCCCAATATTCTGTGAATTATAATCTCAAATTATCTAATACATTAAATTTAATCTTCAATTTTTAAATTTGAATAATCTCATAAAAATTTTAAAATATTTTAATTATTTTTTATAAGCATAAATTACTAAATGTTAATTTTTTTTTATTCATATGATTGAGCTCAGCATTATAGTGAATAGAGTTTGCTATGATATAAGTTGATAAGAGCTTTTATTGATTAGATGATTCCTAATAGTTACATCATTTCATACATTAAAATGAATATACTCAATTGTGTTATAAGAATAATAGATTCAAGAACTCAGACATGAAACCAAGATAATGAAATAAGAATAATATTATCGCTTCTGTTGTTAAAATTTGTATAAGATTGTGAGCATATATAGAAAGCAGGACAGCTAAGGAAGCTCAAATACAATATTATATAAATATAAGTGTATGTAATCTTGATGTAGTTGTTTATGGAGCCTACTTCTTATAATATAATACTCCCCTTAAAGATGGATTGTAGTGGTTCTTGATGGACATCATAGACACAAGTGTTGATAACAAGCAATGTGGAAGCGACTTAGTAAACATATCTGTGAGTTGATGTTTGGTTTGACTAGGCATAATTTGATAGATACATCTATTACTTTATCTTGGATAAAGTGACAATCAACTTTAATATGTTTAGTTCATTCATGAAAAATTAGATTAGTCACTATATTTATAACAACTTGATTATCACAAAATACAAGAACTATAGATCGTATGTATATCTCAAAATCTTGTAAAAGTTCAGTTGTCCAAATTGTCTCATTAATTATTGTGGCTGAAGCTCAATATTTTGCTTCAATAGATGACCATGATATCGTATTTTATTTCTTTGTCTTCTAACAGTCTATAGAGTGTCCTAGAAAAATACGGAAACCAATAACTGATCTCCGTGCATCACCACATGATCCCAATAAAAATTCTAAAATCCCAATAATAATTTTATTAGGCTTGTACTTAGCATTCATGCACCTTCTAAGAGTTATAAAGTATAATATCTTTGTTTGAACGTGTCATCTCAAGCCCAAAAAAGTATTTTAAAATGCCATGATTCCTTAGATTAAATTATAAATTATAATATCAATTATTTAGTTAGATGGTCCTGCAATGATAATATCATTGATATAAACTAAAATTGCTACAAAATTAGAGCCAATTCCTTTGGTAAATAAAGAGTAATCTAATTTTGATTGATTAAAATAAAATTTGAAAATATATTGAGAAAGATTATTGTACCATTGCCTAGATGCTTGTTTCAATATATACATGAATTTATGCAATTGGCAAACAAGATGTTGCTAGTTTGTTGGTGGTACTCCCCCTTTAATGATGCATCCTAAGGGAAGTTCCATGTAAATGGCCTCAAGAAGATCCCCATGAAGAAAAGCATTATTTATATTTAATTATGTTAGTATGCAATTTTGACTAGCATCAAGGGCTAATATAAATTTTTACAGTTAGCATTTTGGCAACTAGAAAGAAAGTATCTCCAAAGTCTTTGCCTTCTTGTTAGGCATATCCTTTATCAACAAGATGGAATTATATTTATAGATTGATATATCTAAATTGTTTTTAAATCTATACATCCATTTACATCCAATTGTATACTTCCTTGGTAGTAAAGTGGTTAAAAATCAAGTGTTATTAAATTCTAAAGCATTAAGTTCGTCCTCCATAGTTGTCATTCAAGTAGGGGTGTGCATTATTTGGTTTTAACCAAAAAATCAAACCGAACCAAAGTTTTTGAGTAATTTGGTTTGATTTTGAACTTAGTAATTTGAATTTTGGTTTTAATTAATGAAAACTTTAGTTTTTGGTTTTTGATCGGTTTGTTAAATAAAATTTTGGATGGAACTAAATAAACCAAAGTAATTATATATAATACGATATTATTAATTTATGTATAATAGGCTTATCTATTATATACTTATTTTTATTTATTTTTAAATACTTAATAGGTGCTTTTTTAGAGGACCATTATCCAATTTTCCAAAATAATTTGGTATCATAATATGGTAATATGGTTCCATCAAATTTTAAGTTCAAAATATTGTTCAGGTAAGTAAAAATTAGTTTTAAATATTTTTTAGCGCATGAAGTAGTTAATTGCATTTTGATTATACAATAAAAAAATATGTAAATAATTTTTAAATGTAGCCAACTTCAGTTTATCCAAAACCAAACCAAAATAACTAAACCAAATTATTATTCGGTTTGTTTGGTTTTGCATTTTATTTGATCGGTTTGGTTTAATATTTTTGGGAATCCAAAACCAATCGCTTTTAAAAATTTATCATCCAATCCATCCAAATCAACCAAACTCACACCCCTACATTCAAGTATTTTTATATCTTGATGATAAGACTGAAGTTCAAAATAGGAAGAGATGCTTAGAAGACAATTCTTAGGTGAGTTTGATATTGAATCATATGATAAGCAATTACAAACTTGGTACTTGAACTATCTTTTGAATTTCTGATGTTAATGTTAACTATAATATCATTTGAATTAATCAAGTTGTATTAATTGTCTTATAAGTAAGAAGGTGGTAGAATAATCTAGTTAAACTCATAATGAAAATTCTAGTTGGAGTTTGATGAACTTCAATTGTGGTTTAACATTCTCATAGTAAGTGTGCCCCTTATGAACTTGTTCTTGTTTGCTATTAGTGAGGCTCAAGTGTTTGTTCATTGACTGAATTTGGTGTGACCAAGTTTAAAAAAGTGATCAACCTTCATGCATTTATTTGTGTTAGACTAAAGCGAAAATTGATCCTCATGAAAATGTACATCAAGAGATATGCATATTTTTTTAGAGTTTTGAGATCAAATATAGTTGTAAGCCTTTATGCCAAGAGGATATCCTAGTAAAACAGTTGTGTGAGCTCTTAGTTAAAATTTGGTTTGATAGCCTATAAGAGTGGATGCAAAAGCTAAACACCCGAGGACCCTTAAAATTGAATAATCAACATTGTTATTGTATAATAACTCATGCGAAGTCTGTTGTTAAGTAAAGGTGATGGTACCCATTTGATTAAGAAGGTGGTAGTGAGAATACATTCATTCCAAAATCATATAGGAATAGATTATTGAAAATATAAGAACGGGCAACATTTAATAGATGTTGATGTTTTAATTATACAATAAAACTTTGTTATGGTCTTCCCACACAAGAGAATTTATATTTGACTCCTTGATTGTCAAAAAATTATCTGAGACATAATTTCTTTGCATTATTTGATCTAAAAATTTTAATTTTCTTACCAAATTGAAGAGATTTCAATTTTAAAAACCTTAAAATAATAGTTAACCCTTGTAAACTTAGAGTTGTTGTCAGCAAAGGTTAAAAAAATTAATGCCCAGTATATGTTGATATATAATATGGTCCCCAAATGTCACAATAAATTAAATAAAAATTATTTTGGGACTTAATATTGTGAGACATGAATGGTAGTTGGTGTTGTAAAGCAAAGAGACAGATGTAGTAATGATCCCTTTTCTCAAACTTACATACATTGAACTTCAACTTATTCTTCATATTATTCAACCTTTCATATGATGGATGTCCAAGTATATTATGCTAATTATGAGTAAAGACACCAATTTTATACATTTTTTGTGTTTAGCTTCCCTGCATTAGAGATATGGAGATCTCTTATTCATTCACCCTTGTCAATCATCTTTTCTTGAATGATGAAATAGTTGTGAATGAAAAGTGACATTAACCTTTTATCAAACATGAGTGCACTAACAGACAACATAATAAATTTAAATTTAAGAATATAAAGTGTTATGTAGAGATAAATTATAATTTAAATAATGTAACTGCAAAAATGAATGGGAAAGCGTGTGTGATTTGGCAGTGTCATAATACATTGAGCTATATTTTTAATATGTATAAACACTTTGGAGATTGAATAAATATGCTTAGAAGTACCAGAATCTACTATCCATTGTTTATTAAAATATGATTGTAAGTTAAATGAGATGGAGAAGCACGTGATGGTAAACATTTTATCAGTTTTACTACCTTGTGTGTTAGAAGTTAAATGACTAGATAGCATTGGTATTAAACAATTGTAGTGTTCTTTATTCAGTGATTGAAAGTAAGGTTGCAAATGAACCGAGCCGAGCATGTGTGTATTCGGGTTCAGGCATGTTTATCATTATTGAGCTCGAGCTTGATTTGAGCATTTTAGGATTGTGTTCAAGCTTGAGCTTGTTTATTAGTATCTAGCTCGAGCTCTATTCGAGTTTGTTTAAGAGACCAGTTCAAATTGGATTATCGAGCATGTTAACGAGAAGCTTGTTTAAATGAGCTTTAATCAAACCTTAATCAAGTTTATTTGTGACCAGCTTGTTGTGAAATATATATGAGTTATATCAATTAAAGCTTATTAAGCCTAAATACTAAAAATTTAAATAATTATGTTCACAAACAAGCCCTAATTGGGTCAAAATTTAGCTTCTTAATGAGCTTTAAATAATATTATTCATGACGTAAATGAACTGAATGAGAAGCTATTCAAGCATGTTCATTTAGCAATCAAGTATTTATAAAAGTGTTCAAGCTTGTTTGATTAGTTAATCAAATGATCATGAATGAGATTAAATCGAGTTGAGCCACAAGTAGTTCGTTGAACGCTTGGTTCATTTACAACCTTAATTGAAAGAAATATGTATCATTTATAATGTATTTAGTCTCTTTTGCAAGAACTAGATTAACCATGGATGTGGATTTTGGATTCTTATAATCATCTAAAACCTAAAGGATACCTATGCAATTTGTAATACTTTTTCTTTATGTGACCGTTAAAATTGCAATGTGTGCAATAAGGTCTTTCCTTTTTGGAACATTTACTATTAGTAATATTAGAATTTCTAGTTATGGAATTTCCTCATATAGGTGACATACTATTTGCATTATTCTTGAAGCTTTTAACTATGAATGCAACCCACTTTCAGCTCCATTTACTTCATCCCCTAATTAAAGCAAACACCATGTTTTTTTGTGAAAAGGGATTTATTTGTACAATTTGTCCTCTACTTTGTGAAAAAGATTCATGGAGTCCCATGATAAATTGAAAGGTGTACTCACTTTGATGATATGATATGATTTGTTTAATCCCTCCAAAAGAATAATTCCCACATACACATATGGGCATAAAGATGTTCAATTCTTCCTAAATTGTTTTCATCTTAGTGACATATACATTAACTTAATTTTGTTCTTGTTTTAAATTTATCAGTTGATGTCATAACTGAAAGATCTTGGGATCATTGCTTTGTTGAAAATGATCTTTAAGATCATTCCAAATCTCTGAGATGGTCTCTAGATATATGATACTTGCTGAAATTTTCTTGTATATCAAATTAAGTATCTAAGAAATGACTATATTGTTATTCTAATCTATGAATTATTATGATTGAGATCTGCTCCTATTGACCTCACTAAAGACTCACCTATGAAACCTAGCTTACATTTTTTATACAAGGCAATTACTATGACATGACTCCAAGAAGCAGAGGCATCCGATGATAATTTGTGAAACGAGTGCAACCCCTAGACTATTATAATAATGAAGGTAATAAGGATGGGGAGAATTATTCGTGATAAATTTACTATAGATTACCTCAAGAGATTGCATTGGTGATTCTTCCATGAGGAGTCCGCCGTGACAAAAAAGAGAAGAACGTCAAAAAAGAAAGGTTGAAGGTAGAATTATTGCTCTAATACCATATTACAAGAATTAGAGACTCAAGAACTCAAAAATGAGAGCAAGATAATGAAACATGAAGAATATTATTGGTTCTTTTGCTAAAAATTGTACAAGGATGTGAGCATTAGATAAAGTAAGATGTTTATAGGAAACACAATGTGATTGTTTATGTAGCCTACTTCTTATAATAGATTGAGATTGTCACCCCATGGTTAGGCAGTTCTTCCCACAGGAAAAGTCCCAAGCTTAAATGCACGCTAACCAAAAAAAAGTAAGCATGCTTCAAAATTTATTAGGAATTAGACATTAGGGGTGAAAATCATGACCCTCAATTATAAGACCACAAAGCTTTATATCATAATATCTTATCCTTATCACACATTTAAAATAGAAGTGATAGTGAAACCAAAAGTAAAGTATGAAAAAACACAATTTTTCAGAAGATTTAAATGAAAAGATAAAATAATAATAATAAAGTTTTTTTGATTAATGGAATCAATTAAATTTCAAGGGACGAAGTGTTCTCAGAATCATAAATAATTTTTTAAAAAATGA
The DNA here is from genome assembly GCA_021442155.1 of Cymbidium sinense. Lineage (NCBI taxonomy): Eukaryota > Viridiplantae > Streptophyta > Magnoliopsida > Asparagales > Orchidaceae > Cymbidium > Cymbidium sinense. Next base: position 269,121,500 of record CM038215.1, read on the forward strand.
GTGAGATTGATAAACACAAAATAATAATATAATAAATAATAAATATTAAATAAAGCTCATTTATAAATTTATAAAGAAGCATATATATATATATAACACTTCGTCCTTGAAATTGAACTAAAGCGTTTAACTAATCAACCTAAAAATGGCTATTAGTTAGCTAAAGATTTTTTTATTGATGACCATCATACCTGCAGGATACACCCACAGGAAAGATAATTAAAATAGTTATGATTCAAAAAATTTCATTAATTTATTATTATATTTTAATTTATCATGAATTTTGATGCTATAACTAAGGGGTTATTTGAGATAACTTTCTATTTTTTATTTTTTATTTTTAATTTCAGTTTTTTTTGTTTTTATTTTATTTTTGTAACATATTTGATATTTTTATGAATTTTTTATTTAAAAAAACATATTTAGTTGTTATTTTTTAAATATTTTAATGGAAGAATAAAATAATCAAATAAATTATTATTCTAAGGGGTCACTTGAGATTATTTTGTATTTTTTATTTTTAAAATTTTAAAATAAATTAAAAATATGTTTGATATTTTCTTATTTTAACATAAAGCAAAAAAATATTTGGGGATGTAAATGACAATGATGGATGTTGATATATATATATATATATATATATATATATATATATATATATATATATATATATATATATATATATATATATATATATATATATATATATATATATAACTAGAAAATCGCCACTAAAATAGTTTACGTCTTAGTTTTGTTGCGGAATCCAGCACACACACAGATATTTGAATAATTAATAAGAAAACTCTAAAATTTTTACGTGGAAAAATCTCAGAAAGAGAGAAAAAATCAGGCTGCGAGTAAAATCTTCCACTTTGTATGTTGAGTACAAAATTTTCGCGATAACGGATTCTGAATCAGATATATGAGAATGGCTAACAATGAGAATCCAAGAATCAGACAACAACAACTATATTATCATGGTTAGGTTGTAACAGTTACTAGAGGTAGTTGATGATGGTGAACAGCGAGCGTCAGCGACCGACGGTGACGGTCGGCGGTGGTGATGACCGGCGACGGTCACGGAATGGTCGCAGCGGGCGACCGCGATGGTCGGCACTAGCGACGTAGTGGGCGCGACCGGCGCCGCTGGTCGGCGATGATGACCGACACGCGGTATGATGGTCGATGGGCGACCGGCATATGGTCGACGATGAATGCGGCAGTTATTAATGACAATGATGGTTAATGGTACGACAAGACGGATGATGGTCGGCAGCGGCAACCGACGACGGTGGTTGGCGGCCAACGGAGGTGATCGACGACCATCGAGTGGTGGCACGATTATGCATGGAGGATTTTTCAAGCTTTAGAGCTCCCTCTTCTCTTTAGCTTGACTCCCCTCATATGAAGAATGATGGACTATTTATAGATTAGAGAAGATATTTCCGTAAATACATGCAAAATCCAAATCACTCCATCGGATGGGTCAAGATGATTCTCTTGATCATATGATGTATTTTGTATATTTAAATGCTCAAATGAAGTTAGAATCAAGAGATCTTGGACTTATTAAATCCGGCTCATCAAGACGCTCGATTTGATCATAAACACTCCATATTTAAGAACTTATTTAGGGATTTAATTGATATCCCAGAATTTCCAATGATATTTTAAGTGTTTAATCTCGACTAGTTTCAACTTAGGATCAACTTACTTTTGACATCAAGATTTGTGCTTCGACTAGTAGTATTTTTAGTGTCATATCAGTTGCTCTCTATTTTTGGATGACATTATCTCAATCATCCAAAAATATATATGCCAAATAATTCAAAATATCAAAATTTTCAATGAAATTTGCGGGTTCATTAATCATACAATTTGAGAGAATAGATCTTTATGAGGGTACAAGATTATGATCACGGAAGCGGGTGCAGGGCTGCGGATGTGTGTTGGTACCCGCAGACGCAAGGTTCCAAGGTTATGGACCCATCCGAAGAAGTGCTAAATGCTTGCACGGCTGAAAGAACGTCGCCGAGTGTCGAATGGAGAGGCGCATGGCGCCGGACGCAATGACTCAAGAGCGGGGCGAACGCGACGGTCGCGGTCGGGCGTCGACGGTACCGAGCGAATAGCAGGCGCAGCGGCCTCTGGGCTGTAGGCGCACCAGCAAGATCACATAGCTGCGTCGATGAGCATTTTTTTCGCTTTTTTTGTTTTCTCCCATTTTTTTTGTATTTTTTCCATTTTTTTGATTTATTACCTTTTTGACCTTATAGGGGGGTCTATAAAAATCTTCCTAGGGTCAAGTGAGAAGACACAATTCTCATATGCTCTAGTGTTCATCTGCATTGGATGAGAAATCATCTAGCGGGAGTTCAAGGGCTAAGGTAAATAAAAAAAATTCTTTCATTTTGTCAACGAAGTTCAGACCTTCTTCTTAAGAGAAGGTCATTCGCTTTGCTGATCAAAGCTCGTAGCTCATACGGTGAGGCTTCTCTTTTCCCTCGAAAGAGGCTTCAACTGACCTTGTCGGACCGACCGAGTTTGGAGATCAAGGCCCATAGTTCATACGGTGAGGCTCCGATTTTCTCTCGAAAGAGGTGTCAACTGTCCTCATCAGACCGACCATGTTCGGAGGCGATCAAGGCCCTTAGTTCATACGACGATGCTTTAATTTTCTCTCAAAAGAGGCGTCAACTATCCTCGTCAGACCGACCGGGTTCAGAGGCGGTCAAGACCGGAAGTTCATATGACGAGGCTCCGGTTTTCCTTTGAAAGAGGCATCAACTGTCCTCGTTGGACCGACCGGGTTTGGAGGCAATCAAGGCCCGTAGTTCATACGACGAGGCTCCGATTTTCTCTCGAAAGATGCGTCAACTGTCCTCGTCGGACCGACCGGGTTTGGAGATGATCAAGGCCAATAATTCATACGATGAGGCTCCGGTTTTCCCTCGAAAGAGGCATCAACTATCCTCGTCAGGCTGACCAGGTTTGGAGGTGATCAAGGCCTGTAGTTCATACGGCGAGGCTCTGATTTTCCCTCGAAAGAGGCGTCAACTGTCCTCGTTAGATCGATCAGGTTCAGAGGTGATCAAAGCCCGTAGTTCATATAGCGAGGCTCCAGTTTTCCCTCAAAAAAGGCGTCAACTGTCCACATCAGACCGACCGGGTTTGGAGGCGATTAAGGCCCGTAGTTCATATGGCGAGGCTCCGGTTTTCCTTTGATAGAGGCACCAACTATCCTCGTCGGACAGACCAAGTTTGGAGGTAATCAAGGCCCGTAGTTTATACGACGAGGCTCCGGTTTTCCCTCGAAAGAAGCATCAACTGTCCTTGTCGGACTAACCGGGTTTGGAGGCTATCAAGGCCCGTAGTTCATCTGAGCTCCGCCCTCAAAGAGGAGTCAACCGCTCTCGCCGGACTAACCGGATTTGAGGCGATCAAGACCCGTAGTTCATACGGGCGAGGCTCTAATTTCCCTTGAAAGGCATCAATCCCTCGTTGGACCGAAGTTTGGAGGCGATCAAGGCCCATAGTTCTGGCGATGCTCGATTTTCCTCGAAGAGTCATCAATCCCTGCCGACCGAGTTCAAGGAGATCAAGGCCCATAGTTCATACGACAAGGCTCCAGTTTTTCCTCAAAAGAGGCGTTAAATGTCCTCGTCGGACCGATCGAGTTTGAGGATCAAGGCGTGAAGTCTCCTGGTTTTCCTCGAAGAGCGTACCGTCCTCATCAACTAATCGGATGCTCAAGTTCATACGAAGTTCGATTTTTCTTCAAAGAGGCAGCCTATTTCATGGACCCACTGTTTGAGGCATCAAGGCGTAGTTCATGATGAGGCATTTTCCCTAAGATGCCATTGTCTCGTGGACCGAGGTTTGGAGGTGATTAAGGCTTATAGTTCATACGGCGAGGCTCCAATTTTCTCTCGAAAGAGGTCTCAGCTGTCCTCGTCAGACTGACCAGGTTTGGAGGCGATCAAGGCCTATAGTTCATACTAGGTCCAATTTTCCCTCAAAGAGGCCAATCGACCAGAGGAGAGGCGATCAAGGCGTAGTTCATAATAGGCTCCAATTTTTTCAAAAAGGCCAACTGCCCTTGTCGTGGACTTGGAGGCAATCAAGGCCCATAGTTTATCGATGAGGCTCCGTTTTCCCTTGAAAGAGCGCCAACTATCCTCATCGATCACCAGTGGACCAAGGTCCGTAGTTCATACGGTGAGCTCATTTTTCCTAAAGAAGTTTCAACTGTCGGTCGACCGGGTTTGGAGGTGATCAAGGCTGTAGTTCATCCGAGACTGATTTTCCCTCAAAGAGGCAACGCTCTCGCCGAGTCGTGAGGCGTCAAGGCGTAGTTCATATGGCGAGCTCGATTTTCTCTAAAAGAGGTGAAATCCTCATTGGATTTTGAAGTGATCGCCCATAGTTTCATGAGGCTCATTTTCCCTCGAAAGAGTCGTCAACTATCCTCGTCGGACCAACCAGGTTCAGAGGCGATCAAGGGTCAAAGTTCATAGGACAAGGCTCCCATTTTCCCTCAAAGGAGGTCCAAGTCGCCGACAGAAGTTTGAGGCGATCTAAGTAGTTCATGAGAGGTTTCCCTCGAAGAGGCGTATGCCCTCATTAGACTAACTGGGTTTGGAGGCGATCAAGGCCCGTAGTTCATACGACGAGGCTTTGGTTTTTCCTTGAAAGAGGTATCAAATGTCCTCGTCGGACCGACCGGGTTTGGAGGCGATCAAGGCCCATAATTCATATAGTGAGGCTCCGATTTTCTCTTGAAAGTGGCGTCAACTGTCCTCGTCGGACCGACCGGGTTTTGAGGCGATCAAGGCCGTAGTTCATACGGCGAAGCTCCAATTTTTTCTCGAAAGAGGCATCAACTGTCCTCGTCGGATCAACCGGGTTTGGAGGCAATCAAGGCCCGTAGTTCATACGGCGAGGCTCCAGTTTTCCCTCGAAAGAGGCGTCAACTATCTTTATTAGACTGACTTAGTTTAGAGGTGATCAAGGCTCGTAGTTCATATGGTGAGGCTCCAGTTTTCCCTCGAAAGAGGCGTCAACTATCCTCGTTGGACCGACCGGGTTCGGAGGCAATCAAAGCCCATAGTTCATACAGTGGGCTCCGATTTTCCCTTGAAAGAGGCGTCAACTATCCGCGTCGGACCGATCGAGTTTAGAGGCGATCAAGGCCCATAGTTATACGACGAGGCTCCGATTTTCTCTTGAAAGAGGCATCAACTATCCTCGTCGGACCGACCAGGTTTGAAGGCGATCAAGGCCCATAGTTTATACTGCGAGGCTCCAGTTTTCCCTCGAAAGAGGTGTCAACTGTCTGCATTGGACCGATCGGGTTTAGAGGCGATCAAGGCCCGTAGTTTCTACTTCTTCTTGTAGGAAATTAAATTTCTTGAAACTCCAACGGATGGTTTAACAGTTGACAACTGCCAAGATGGCGGGGAAACATCAATTAGGAACCATCCTTCGAACAACTCAGAAAATCTGATAGATAATTCGAGAGTATCACTCTCCATGATGTTACTTGATGCCGTTCACTTGTATGGAAAGTAGAATCAAATCCGCTGAGAATTTTTGACCCATCCAAGGTTGTTTGTCAAAGTGTTGCTTAATGAAATTAACCTGTATGGAAAATGTCGAATTGAATCCGCTGACGATTTTTGACCCATCCGAGGTTGTTTGTCAAAGTTTTATTTGATGACATTAAACTATATGGATGATGTCGAATTGAATTCATTGAGGATTTTTGACCCATCTGATGTTGTTTGTCAAAGTGTTACTTGATGATGTTAACCTGTATGGAAGAGATCAAATTGAATCTATTGAGGATTTTTGACCCATCCGAGGTTATTTATCAAAGTGTTACTTGATGACGTAACTTGTATGGAAGAGGTCGAATTGAATCGGGATTTTGACCTATCAGGTTGTTGGTGTTACCGATGATGTTAACCTATATGGAAGAGGTCCGATCAAGTCCCCTTGGGATTGATCATGCACCGACTGAAATACAACTTGAGTTGCACATTTCTCAAGTGGGAGGATTAAATGAAGGAGATTGTTTATACATAACAAGCTCGAAAGGAAAAGTTATAAACTCATTACTCTGATAAGGTCGGTGATACAATTATAAGATGATTTTAATACAGATATGACTTTAAAGAGGAAATGACAAACGAGACAAAATAAAAGTTACAATAATTATGCAGTAGGAACTACTGATAATATTTTTAGAAATTTTCACTGTTCCAAGTTCGAGGTAAAGTTTTTCCTCTAGATCCTTGAGCTTGAATCTTCTTGGCTTGACCATAGTTATAACTACATATGGGCCATCACAAATAGGTGAGAGTTTGTTGCGTTGAGGGTCTTTGCTTACAGCTTCAAGACTTCACAGGACCAAGTCACCGACAGATATGGGACGGGGTTTTTCTCTTCTGTTGAAGTGATGAGCTACCCTTTGGTGGTAGGAAGCAGTCTGAAGTAGGGTCATGTCATGAGTTTCGGGGAATAGGTCCAGGTGCTGTCGGAGTTTTCCTTCATTACTATCATGATCGAATGATTGAACTCTTGGACTTGGAATCCCGATATCTACTGGTATAATAGCTTATGTACTGAAACACAAGTTATATGGTGTCTCACCAGTCGGGGTTCGCGATGTAGTGCGGTAAACTCAAAGAACATTAAAGAGCTCATCAACCCATTGCCCCCCAGCCTTCTCATAATGTGTTTTTAACCCTTTGAGTATATAGTTCACCGTCCATTAGTTTGAGGATGCTACTGTATGCGAAATGTGAAAAGCTTTACAAAAGGATGTATAGACTTTTCCAGTAAATTATATTCCATTGTTGGTGATGATCTTTGCAGAAAAACTGAATCGACATACTATATTTTTTCAAACAAATTGTTTAGCATTTGCCTCCATGATTTTAGCGAGTGGTTCGGCTTCTACCCATTTAGTGAAGTAGTCGACAACTAAAATGGTAAACTTTTGTTGCCCTGATGCTATCAAAAAATATCCCATGATATCAATTCCCCATTGAGCAAAAGGCCACGGGCTTTGAAGGGATAAGAGCTCTGTATGCGGCGTGTGTGAGAGGTTAGAGTGCAAGTAACAACTTGCACATTTTTTTATGAACTCCAAGGCGTCTTACTTCATCATAGGTCAATAGAACCCTTGCCTTATAATTTTAAGGGCTAGCGCCCTTCCTCCTAGTTGTTCTCCACATATCCCCGAGTGAACCTCTCTTAATGCGTAATCGGCCTCTGATGGTGAGAGGCATTTAATGTATGGCCTAAGAAAAGCTCATTTGTATAGTTCACCTCTCATAATAATAAAGTTTGAAGCTTTCCTTCGGAGATGAGTTGCAGTAGTTGGCTCTTCAAGAAGGGTCCCTTCTTGTAGAAAAGATAGGATGGAGTCCATCCACGAAGGTTCATTTATCTCATTAATTGTTTATATTACCCATGACCCTTGGATACTAGAAAAATATATTTCTTCAACATGCTTTCTCTTAAATAAATCTCCAGTAGCAGATGTAGCAAGCTTAGTGAGAGCGTCAGCTTGAGTATTCTTCTCTCACAATATGTGAATGATTTGATGTCTCTTGAAATGGGCAAGAAGTGACTTTACCAAGCTGAGGTATTGCGCTAGTTGAGGATTATGAGCATTAAAGTTTTCCTCAACCTAGGAGGCGACAAGTTGAGAGTCAATGTGGATCACTAAGTCTTAACCTTCACAATCGATGGTGAGTCTCAATCCTGCGATGAGAGCCTCATATTCAGCCATATTATTGGTTGCAAAAAATTTTAGGCGAAGTTCATACCTAAGGTATCATGTTGGGAGAAATAAGTAAGATTCCTGCCCCGGTAACAGTATTTCCTGAAGCTCCATCAACATAAAGGGTCCGTTGAGGAGACGAAAGGGTGTAGTAGATAGCTCATTTGGAGTTGGGGCAGTGCATTCCACTATAAAGTTTGTGAGTACTTGAGACTTTATATCTGGGCGAGGTAAGAAATGGAGATCAAACTCTCCTAATTCGACAGACCATTTTATTAACCTCCCAAATGCCTCTGGTTTCTATAGAATGACCCTTAATGGTAAATGAGTGTAAACACTAATAGTGTGAGCTTGGAAGTATGGACGCAATTTTTACGCTGAGAAAACTAAAGCCATAGCCATCTTATCTGCCAGTGGATAACGACTTTCTATATCAGAGAGAATTTTGCTGGCAGAGTAAATTGGTCGTTGTATCCCATTTTCTTCTCGCACTAAAAATGAGCTTATCACGTGGGAAGAGACTGCGAGATATAAGTATGACATCTCTCCTTGAATAGGCTTGGATAGTAAGGGTGGAGAAGCTAAATACTCTCTTAGTTGCTCAAAAGTAGACTGACATTCATCAGTCCACTGAAAATTATTATTTTTAGCTCCCTTTAGTATTTTAAAGAATGATAAGTATTTATCTCCAGAACGGGCTAGAAAGCGGGATAAGCCAACACTTCGTTCATTCAAACGTTGAACTTCTTTGATATTCTTCGGAGGAGTTATATCTCTAAGGGCTTTGATTTCCTCGAGATTGGCCTCTATCTCACGGTGGGTTACCATAAACCCAAGAAATTTTCTCGACGTAACCCCAAAAGCACACTTGGTCGGGTTAAGTCGCATGTTATAATATTGAAGTAGGTTAAAGCATATTTCTAAGTCAGAAATATATTGTGATTCTTCTAAGCTTTTTACTAATATGTCATCCACATATACCGCCATTGTGCGGCCTAAGAAGTCTTTAAAAACTTTATTCATAAGGCGTTGATAGGTAGCACCATCATTTTTTAACCCGAACGACATAACTTGGTAACATTATAAACTTTTATATGTTTGAAATATTGTGGCTTCTTCATCTATTGGGTCCATTTTTATTTAGTTGTAACCAGAGTAAACATCCAAAAAACTGAGCATTTAATGTCTAGATGTAGCATCTACCAATTGATCAATTAGATGGAGAGAAAAATTATCTTTCGGGCAAGCTTTATTGAGATCAGTGTAATCAATACACATTCTCCATGATCCATTTACTTTTTTAACCATGACAATATTTGCTAGCCATGTAGGGTAATGTACTTCTCGTATGAATCCAACTTTTAAGAGCTTGTTAACTTCTTGTACAATAACCTGGAGGAGATCAGGTGCAAAATTTTGCTTCTTTTGGATGATCAGTTTGAATGTTGAATCAATCTTGAGGGAGTGCATGATCACATTGAGGTTGACCCCCGACATATCTATCAGACTCCAAGCAAAGATATCTTGATTTTTGCGCGAGAAGTCTATATATTTTGCCCTTTGTTCTTTTGAGAGTAGAGATCCAACTTGCATCATTCGTAGAGGTTGGTCATCTGACAATGAAACATGGAGCAAGTATTCTACAGGCGAAGCTCTCTAGGGTACTTCTTCATCTCAAAAATTAAAATTTTTGATGCTGAAGGTCACCGAAGGGCGTGGTTGAGCTTGTCTAACTCATGATTGTGTTATTTATTGATTTCCATAGACCACTCCAACCCCAATAGGGGTTGGAAATTTCATCTTAAGATGAGATACTGAAGTGACGGCGCCAAAAATTGATTGGAGGGGCCTTCCGAAGATAGCGTTATATGTCGAATTTGACTTGACCACCATAAATTGAATTGAATGAGTCACTTGTTGAAGAAATTCTCCGAGGACAACAGAAAGGGTGATTGTCCCTTCTACTCACATAAGATAATTATCAAACCCATATAATGGTCTTGCAGTGGGATAGAGCTTTTCCCTAACCAAGCCCATGCTAAGCAATGTGGAGTAAAATAAGACATCAACAGAACTCCCGCTGTCAATCAAAATTCTCTTAATATTATAACATGGGTCACCGATCCCTGCGCTGATGACAAGTGGATCTTGATGAGGAACTTGAACTCCTTCTAAGTCCGAGTCATTAAAAGTGATGGAATGATCAATAGATTTCTTTTAACTTTCTTTAGATGGCAATGAGGACTTGATTAGATAGTAGGTCCTCCCGCAATGTCTCAATTTTCCAACTATTTGATTATTTTATTATGAGGATTATCCTTGTCCCGCTTGGAGTTATGCTTGAGTCGATTGATTCTTCACAAATCGACTAGATATCCTTATTGAATGAGCCTCTCATTTATTTGAGTTGTTTGCACGCCTCAGTAGTATGTCCACGACTTCGATGGAAGTGATAATATTACTCCTGATTTTCTGAATTTAGTTTCAGCGGATGTGGTCACTTGATGGTTTCTTCATCTCGAATGGCCATCAAGACATTAACATGAGATGTGTTCAGTGGTGTGTATTCCTTTTCTGATCATGGTTCACATCGTTAAAGTTAGGGTCATGGAGGGAGATCACGACTGCCTTGTTGGTCTACATTCCCTGGGGCGCTCTTACGTTTTCCTGTAGATTGATCAAATTATTTACGATGGCCATTAATAGCCTCATCGGTAGAAATTTGTGCTTCCATACATTGAACCAAGTTGGCATATGAGCGGACTGTATCTTGCATTAGTGATGAGTAAAAAGGCCCAGGGCGGAGCCCTCCAAGGAAAACTCTTCTTAATAGTTCTACTAGTATTTGGCGAGCTTCTAAGGAGAACCTCTGGAAGTATTCCTTAAGTGATTCACACTCATTTTGACGAATGCCTAAGAGATAAGAGGAATCTTTAATGATTCTCTGGTTTGCAATGAACTGTTATACAAAAATTTTGGCGAGTTCGTTAAAGGTATAGATGGATCCCCTTGGAAGGGAGTAAAACCAAGTGCAAGTTTGCCCCTTTAGGGTAACTGGAAAGACCTGACAAAGCAGTGTGTTAGGAGCTCATTGGATATACATGATGGTCCTGTAATTATCGATATGTTCATATGGGTCAGTTGCTCCATCATAAGAGTCGATGCTCGGAAGCTTGAACCTTACGAGAATGGGATGTTGAAGAATAGATTCAGTCAGAGGTGAAGACTCCTGATAGCCGCGATAAGAGAGAAGATGATTTTCATCTTTATAATGGAATTCTTCTCGCACTAAGCATTGTAATTTCGCACGTATAACGTGATGAGTGGAGCCAACATGATGAGAATGTGCCAAGCTACCAGCAATAATTGGTGCATTAGTACCGGAAATGATGATGGATGAGTAGAACTAATAGTCGCGAGGTCAAGATCAGGAAGCGAGGAACTTCATGGCGAAAGCCCAGATAACATTTTGACCTCCCCTGGCAAACGATCGATCTTGAGGGAGATGTGTTTGATGCAGTAGTGGCTGTCGTGTTCCTCATAAAAGTTGGATTATCTCATTTTGAGACTCTTCCATTCGGCGCACACGATCTTCTAGAGATTCTCGACCTTCACCGACAGGTCATGCCGGGGAAGTGGCGAAGTGGCGCCCCTAGTTCAAGGATTGGTTTTGAGCGATGAGTTGGAGCGGGAGGCTCGGAGTATGCGATATGGCCATAATGCGTGTTCATAGAAATTGTGATTGAGGGTTCTCTTCTCACGACGGCAAACGGCGAAAATCACGGTATATAAAAGTTTACATCTTATTTCATTGTGAATCCAACACACACAGATGTTTGAAGAATTATAAGAAAACTAATTTTACGTGAAAAATCTCAAAAAGAGGGAAAAATCACTACCGAGTAAAATCTTCCTCATGTATCTATTTGAGTACAAAATTTTCCGATAACGGATTATAATCAGAGAGAAGGAAGAATCCAAGACAAAACAACAGTATATGTAGAGAATGTTACTAGCGCAGATGATGGTGAACGGTCGGCCGACCGACGGATGGTCGATGTGGTGATGACCAGCCGGGTCGACGATGGTCGACACGGCGCGGACCGGCGACCGAATGCGGTGGACCCAGACGGTCCGGCGATGATGACCAAAGAACGGTGGTTGATGACAATGATGGTTATATGGTAACCCGGTGGTCGCAATGACAACCACGCACGGTCGACGGCCGGCTGGCACCAACGCTTCTAGGCCGAGTGGTGACACGATTATGTTTGGAGGATTTTGCTTTAGAGCTCCATCTTCTCTTACTCATCCTCAAGAATGAGACTATTTATAGATTAGAGAGAATGTATTTCCGTAAATACATGCAAAATCCAAACCACTCTATCGGATGGCTCAAGATGATTCCCTTGATCATCTGATGTATTTTGTATATTTGAATGCTCAAATGAAGCCAGAATAAGAGATATTGGGCTTGTTAAATACGGCTCGTCAAGACGCTCGATTTGATCATAAACACTTCATATTTAAGAACTTATTTAGGGATTTAACTGATATCTTAGAATTTTCAATGATATTTTAAGTGCTTGATCTCGACTAATTTCAACTTAAGATACTTTACTGACATCAAGATTTGAATTAGTAGTATTTTTATTATATATACATATATATATATATATATATATATATATATATATATATATATATATATATCGTCCTTTTATAAAATTAGTCTGGAAAAAAAAACATTGTTGTATCATATCAGACTGTCAGTTGATTGCCACGTTTTATGGGTAGTTTGGTAATTCAGACTCTCTATCTGGAATTTCTGTTACTGACCGTCCACCTCCATTCTCAGAAAATGCAGGTTCAATCTGCCATAATACCTGAAATGCCCCTGCACTGTATCTTCTCCTTCTCTGAATCAGCTAGCAACGCTACGGCACCACTTCTAGACATCCAGCGGATCCTAATGGCATTTTCGGCAAGCAAAGCTACGGCTTTCTGGTGTGCGGACTACAGATTCCCCTTTGCTCGCCACGTGTCAGCAAGACGACGCCGCCGCCAGTCTTTTAGCACGTGCGTCGCGCATGCGCCTCCACTGTCGGATGGCCCAAAGGCTTCCGCTTCATAATTCTACGGCGAGAAAACAAAGGTACGCTGCTGCTGCTTCTTCTTCTTCTTCTAATGGGGAAAAGTTGGTGGCTTTTAATGGCGATTCTGACCGTAACAATGGCTTTTTTCCACCTTACTCTGTTTACCTGTTCTTCTTCACATGGTGCGCTATCAAATCAATACCTTTCCTTTTCTTTTTCTTCATTTATGATTTGTTTGATGCTTACATTATGGGAACTTTAATGTTTCAGGCGTGCAAAGACAGGACATGGAGTCTTCAGAGCAGAGCAAACATGAGGTAAATAAGAAATATGGAATAAGTGTTCTAATTTTTTTTAACATTTCTTGTTATTATAATGCTGTTTTTTATTTTATTTTATTTTTAATGTAGCCATGGATTTCATCGCCGGACCTGGAATCAGCAAGGCAAGTTCCAACAGGGCCGGACCCTATTCACCATACCCAAGCTCCTCCTTTCCACCATTTTCTTTGATATTTTTTACCTTTTTTCATGTAAAAAACAATGGAGAAGATAGAATTTTTATTATCTTATTTTATATTTGATCCTTCCGTAGACGATTTGATTGAGAATTAATGCTAGAATTTTTACGGAAAGCTCTGTTTTTTCTCATTAAGATGTTTATTTTCTGAAATTGTTAAGCATTCGAATGAGAGACAGAGAATCGAGAGAAGAGAACCTTCAATTCTAAGTGATATGGTGCTCAAAATACCGCTAATCAAAGTCCGAATCTTAATATCAAAAGGCGATTTCGAGTCAAGACCGTCGAGATTAAGACTTGAAATATTCGAATCTTTGGGATATCAATTACATCCCAAAATAGCTCTTAAATATAGAGTTTATAAATCGAAGCTCGATGAGCGGATCTAACGAGCCTAAGATCTCATAATTGACTTCATTTGGGCATCCAAATGCTCAAAATACATCAAATGATCAAGGAACCATTCTAAGCCCATCAAGAGAGGGTACGGACTTTGCATAAATGAAACACCTCCTCCCATCTATAAATAACTCTATCCCTCACATGGGGGAGCGTGGGAAGAGGAGTCAAACAAGTGAAGAGAGCCACCGCCAATCCACCACCACCGGGCCACCGCCAGCCGGCCACACCGCAAGGAAGAAGAAGAAGTGAAGAAGAAGAGGAGTCAAGCAAAGGAAGAAGAGGAGCCACCGACGGTCAACCACCACCGACTACTGCCGCTAATCCGCTTAATGAGTCCGGAAGGAAGAAGCAAGAGTCCAACAAGGAAGAAGAGGAAGAGTCGAAGGAAGAAGAAAAAGCCTAAGCAAGGAGGAAGAAGCTCAAGCTTGAAGATCTTCTAAACAAGGTCACATCCCCGCACCATCACCACCACTTTCATCGCTAATTGTCCCTACATCTCCACCTACTACCAGCAACTATTACAACCTGATCGTTGTTACATAGCTGTTTTTCCTCCCTCATATGCAATTTTGTAATCCCGTTATCAGGAAGACTTTGTACTCTGAAACAGATACATAGTGGAAGCTTTTTATTGGGCTAGGCCCCGTGGTTTTTCCCTCTTTCGAGGTACGTTAAAACTCTGAGTGTCTCATGTTCTCTCTTTAATTACGCGTGTGCGGACTAATCGACAAGGCTAAGACTTTCACTCTACCATCGGTTAAAGACGCATGCTTTGCTCTGGGAAGTAAAACCCCTCAACCATAATTCGTGGAACATCTACGTTATGGCCAATAGGCACAACACTGCATAACGGAGTCTCCCACTCCAACTCCATTCTCAAAACCCATCCTCGAACCAAGGACGCCAAGGTGAGGCGAATGAGAATCTCTTTGGAAGATCGTGTCCCGAATGGAGGAGTCTCAAAATAAAATGATCCATTTTTTTGCAAGGATTACAACCGCTACGACAAACATATCTCCCCAAAGATCGGTCTGTCTCTGGAGGAGGTCAAAATGCTAATCCTCCCGACACGGAGTTCCTCCGCATGGAGGCCGAACGCCGATCTCCTCGACACCGCTAGTTCCACTCATCCATCGGTACCAACCTGCATTAATAATCGGTTGATAGCTTCACACATGCTCATCTTGTTAATCCCGCCGACATGACATTCGCATGACGACGCTTAATGCAAGATGAATTTCACCTTCAAGAGAAATCATCTTCACCCACACGGTTATGAGGAGTCCTCACCTTTAGGGCAATTCTTCAACATCCAATTCGTAGTTTCAAGCTTCCGAAGCATTGATTCCTATGATTGGGGCACACCCACACGAACACATCGACCATTGTGACTATCATGCATATCCAACGAGCTCGACACCGCTTTGTCGTCTTACACCTCAAAGGGCAAGCTCGCACTTGGTTCTACTCTCTTCCAAGGGGATCCATCCATACCTTTAACTAACTCGCCGATTCTTTGTGGAGCTTCATTGCAAATCGGAGAATCATTAAAGATTCCTCCCATCTTTCCCATTCACGTAATCCAGGGTGAATCACTTAAAGAATACTTCCGAGGTTCTCCTTAGAAGCCCGCCAAATACCCGAGTAAACTCAACTATTAAGAGGAGTTTTTCTTGGAGGGTTCGCCCGTGGCCTTTTACTCATCACTCATGTGGACACGGTCCGGCCATATGCGACTTAGTTCATCGTGTGGAAGCACTTCACCGATGAGGCTATTAATGCACATCGCAAACAATTTGGATAATCGAGAGACATAAAAGCACCCCAAGGAACACACGGTCAGCCCCATCAAAAGAAGAAATCAAAAGGCCCATTCAACAAAGATATCCACGTCAATTGGAAAAGAATCAATCGACTCATACGAACATACCCCCAACTGGGGGGCAACTCTTAATCTCAAAAGATGAGCAAGTCAGCAACACCAACGAAAAGGCAAAGATCAATGGTCAACTCTGGCTACAAGCTCATGCAAATATTCGACCTCTTCCATACGGGTTAACGTCATCGAGTAAACACTCTGACAAACAACCCAGGATAGGTCAAAACGTCCTTGGTGGACTTCCTGCGATCTTTTCCATACGGGTTAATGTCATCGAGCAAAAGCTCGACAAACAACCCGTGAAAGGTCAAAAAAAAAAAACTTGATAGTTAATAATGTCATGGATAACACTCGACAAACAACCTCGATAGTCAAAATCCTCATCGCCGCTACCAACATCGACTACTGCCGCCATCGCTGCTGACCATCGCCGGCATCCGGTCATCACTTTGTCGCTGGTCATCCGCGGCTGACTACCGACGTCGCACTGCCGATTACTCGCGCGTTCGCTGCCGACCACCTTGCTGGCCGCCAACCATTATCGCCGGCATACATCATTGCCGGCCGCTGCACCATCTCCGGCCATCTTCGCCGGCTATCATTGTCGGTTATCGCTGACACTGTTGCTAATCATCACTCATCGCCGGCATCCGCTGGCCATCGCCAACGCCGGTTATCCGCGGCTGACGCCGACGCCACCGCTGACTACTTTAACGGCACTTCCATACGCACGCCATCGGTAAAACTCGACTAACAACCGGGATAGGTCAAAACGTCTTGTGGACTTCCCACGACCTCTTCCATACGGGTTAACGCCATCGGTAAAACTCGACTAACAACCGTGATAGTCAAAACGCAGGGACTTCACCTCTCTTCCATACGGTTAACGCCATCGGGTAAAAACTCGACTAAACCCAGATAGGTCAAAACGTGGTGGACTTCCACCCACCTTTTCCATACGGGTTAACGCCATCGGTAAAACTCGACTAACAACCCAGATAGGTCAAAACGCCCTTGGTGGACTTCCACCTCTTCCATACGGTTAACGCCATCGAAAAAACTCGACTAACAACCCGTGAAAGGTCAAAAGGTCCTTGTGGACTTCCCGCGCCTCTTCCATACGTTAATGTCATCGAGCAAAAATTCGACAAACAACGGGGAAAGGTCAAAAGTCCTGGTGGACTTCCCACTCTTCCATACATTGTTAAGCAATAATATTCACCAATAACCTAGGAAAGGTCAAAACTTTGTACTCCAGTGTTAATGTCATCGGATAACACTCGACAAACAACTGATGGGTCAAAATCCTCGGATTCAATTATATCTCTAACGTGTTAACAATATCAAGCGAACCATATCACCGTAATCTGTTTGCCACCACCATTTTCGTGCCAGCCGACACAACGCCGCCACATTGACTATCGCTGCTGCGTTGTACCATCCGCCAACCGCTATCGTCGCTGCATTGCCGCTGATTACCGCCGCCACTATCGCTGCATCACTCTCACAATTTTCACATCATCTCACACCGCCGCGATCGCGGTTGCTGCTATTGCTCGCCACCCCGTGCCGCTAACCACTGGGTCATATCACGGACTACCGGCCGACGCATCGCCGACCACTGCCGCACATCGACTCACCATCGCCGGATCCTGCCGGTACCATTATCCATTATCCTCGTCGGCCATCATCGACGTCGCTTTCCCGAACGACGGTCGACGAGTAAACCGGAACCACGACGTATACTGGGTTTATCGCCTTAACCTGACGATCCGACGGCTGCGAACGAGGCGGAACCGGAACCACGACGTATCGTGGGCCTTGACCTCAACCGACGATCCGACGGACGAGAACCGGACGAGGTCGGAAACGAACCACGACGCATCGGGGTTTGACCGCCTCTAACCTGAGATCCGACGGACCGAACGGACGGTCGGAAACCGGAACCACGACGCGACCATTCTTGATCGCCTCAACCTGACGATCCGGCCGGGGAACCGGACAAGCCGGAATCCACGACGTCGTGGCCTTGATCGCTTCCAACCCGCCGGTCCGACTTAGTTTACACCTTCGGGAGAACCGGAGCTGCCGTATGACTACGGTCTTGATCGCCCAATCCGGCCGGTCCGACTATGTTTACACCCCTTCGGGAGAACCGGAGCTTGCCGATGACACGGGTCTTGATCGCTCCAATCCCGGTCGGTCCGACTTGGTTAGTTTACACCTTCGGGAGAACTGATTCTGTATGACTACGGGTCTTGATCGCCTCCAATCCTCGGCCCGACTAGGTTAGTTTACACCCTTCGGGAGAAACTGGAGCCTTGTCATGAACGCTGGTCTTGATCGCTTTCAACCGGCCGGTCCGACCAGTTTACACCCCTTCGTGGAGAAACGGAGCCTGTCAGATGACCGTAGGTCTTGATCGCCTCGACGCCACCAAAGGACTTTCACTCAAGAAGAAAGGGAGAGGGAAAGGTATGCCTTTCTCCCTCACCTGGGGTATTTATAGCCCTCACAAGGGTAAAAGGGTAAAACCCTCAAAAATGCATTAAATTCCTTAAAACTCGGTCGGGCGGCGTTGATACCATGGGCGCTTCAGATACAGCATGTACATGGCGCAGAAGGCAGATGCGCTCATGTATCATCCGGCCGGCTGACTGCGACCAACCGGCCATGACGACCGGGCTGCGACGGAACTGCCACACGAACCGTCACGACGACCGACTGCCGCGACGACCGACCGCGACCGGCCATGACGCTAAGCCACCGACCACGCGACTGCGGCGGCCCGACCGCAGAGCGTCTGGACGACTCGCCGGCCAAGGCTGCTCAGCTACCGATAGAGCGCCGCGCTGCTCTGACCGGCGCGGTTCGACACCGATGGGCCCGCCCACGGCTACCTGAAACGCTCAGCTATAGCGGTCCATACCGACGCAGTGGCGCGGGCGCCTAGCGCCACTCTGGTTTACGGACCCCAAAAAACAAAACTTCGCGTGAGCATCCAAATAAATTCATAACCTCAGAATCTCATGCCAAAGACCGTAGATTTGCTTCCATAATCGTAATCTTGGATTTATATGAATATTTGAAATATATTGGTCATGGGTTGACGCATATATTTTTGGATGATTAAGACAATCTCATCCAAAAATAGGGGGCAACTGATATGGTGCTCAAAATACCGCTAATCAAAGTCCGAATCTTAATATCAAAGCGACGATTTTGAGTCGAGGATTAAGCACTTGAAATATCCTTGGAATCTTTGGGATATCAATTACATCCCAAAATAGCTCTTAAATATAGAGTGTTTATAGTCAAATCGAGGCGTCGGGCCGGATCTAACGAGCCTAAGATCTCATAATTGACTTCATTTGGGCATCCAAATGCTCAAAATACATCAAATGATCAAGGAACCATTCTAAGCCGTCCGATCAAGAGGACCGGACTTTGCATAAATTACGAACGCCCCTCCTCCCATCTATAAATAGAACTCTATCCCTCACATGAGGGGAGCCAGGGAAGAGGAGTCAAGTGAAGAGAATGCTCGGCGGTCGTCACCACCACGCCACACCGGATCCGCCGCCCAATCTGCCCCAAGGAAGAAGAAGAAGTGAAGAAGAAGAGGAGCAAGGAGGAAGAAGAGGAGGAGCCACCGCTCGACGGTCGTCAACACCCCACCGACTAGCCGCTAATCCTTACCGCCGTCAATGAGTCCGAGCAAGGAAGAAGCGGAAGAGTCCGAACAAGGAAGAAGAGGAAGAGTCTGAGCAAGGAAGAAGAGGAAAAGCCTAAGCAAGGAGGAAGAAGAAGCTCTGAAGCTTGAAGATCTTCTAAACAAGGTCACATCCCTGCTCGACGGTCATCACCGGCCACTTTCATCGCCAATTGTCCCTACATCTCCACTACGACAACTATTACAACCGATCGTTGTTACATAGTGTTTTACCTCCCTCATATGCAATTTTGTAATCCGTTATCGGGAAGACGTATAGTGGAAGCTTTTTTATTGGGCTAGCCCGTGGTTTTCCCTCTTTTCGAGGTTTTGCGTTAAAACTCCTGAGTGTCTCGTATTCTCTCTTTAATTACCTGTGTGTGTGCTGGACTAATCGACAAGGCTAAGGCGTAAACTTTCACTCTACCGCGACTGATTTTCTAGCACGCAACACTAAGGAAATAAACAGAATGTGAAATATTTTTTTGTTTTTTCCCTCAAATTTATCAGAAAAGTCGATAAAGTTAAATAAAATCACTTCTTCAACCACCACAAAACAAATCCGAATATTGACAGCACTCAGTTAAACAAAATTAAGGCTTATTTGAGATATTATATATATATATATATATATATATATATATATATATATATATATATATATATATATATATATATATATATATATATATATATATATATATATATATATATATATATATATATTATGTTTGTTAGTCACTTCTTTCACGAGTAGACACTGCAACAACGGCAAAATTTTTAAAATAAACACGATTAAAACTTTAATTAGCCGATTAGGTATATTTTTTAAAAAATTTAAAATAGGCCTGATCGCCTTGTTGAGACGGAACTTGACGTGCATGTAACGGTACGGCTCATAAATATTTTTTTAAAAAAAGTGGCGAACCGAGATCGAAGACCCGATCCGATCTCGACGCTCTCTCCTTCCCTGAGGCGTGATGAAGCACCCGTCGCCCTACTAGCCCCGCTACTGCCGTCGGGGCCATCGACCCCGCAGGCCGCTACTCGCCCACGGATTCAACTTCGCCCACCGCATCACGGGAAAGTATAGAGGTACTCTACTAACTGCTGTTGATATTGATGCTAATAATGGTTTGTTCCCTTTCGCATTTGCAATTATTGAAGCAGAATGCAATGAGTCCTGGATTTGGTTTATCATGACATTGCGGGAGTTGGTACCATTTATATGCACGCGACCTGATTTATGCATTATATATGATCGTCATTCTGGATTAGTGCATGGATGCCGTGAAATTTTATCCTGGGCAAAACACCGCCACTGTTTGCGCCATCTCAGGGAAAACTTCAAGAAGGCATGCAGATCGATGGGAATTCCTGATACTGAGTTTGTGTGCCAGAAAATGTATGTGGTTGGCAATATAACTGACATTCACATATTCACACGCTACATTACAGGCATAAAAAATATTAAACTAGAGGCTATTGAGTGGCTGCTAGCAAGAGATGTGGCGAAGTGGGCATTGTGTCATGATGGCGTTCCGACAATGACTACTAACGCATC
Organism: Cymbidium sinense; assembly: GCA_021442155.1. Classification (NCBI taxonomy): domain Eukaryota; kingdom Viridiplantae; phylum Streptophyta; class Magnoliopsida; order Asparagales; family Orchidaceae; genus Cymbidium; species Cymbidium sinense. Next base: position 269,142,467 of record CM038215.1, read on the forward strand.
GGAGTGTTTCAACGGTGTGCTAAAGCGGGCACGTGGCTTACCAATTCAAGCTTTAATAACAACAATTTTCTACAACCTTGTTGCTGTCTTCAACAAACGACTAAAGACAGCTTCTCACTTTATCCAGGTGAATGATTCGATTTTTGCTCCACGTGTGAAAGCTCAACTGCAACAAAATGAGTGTGAAGCACGAAGATGCTCGGATCCTATAAGAATAAACGAATTCCCGGGTTTTCACAATGTTCCCATGTCATTCAAGGTTGAATTGCAAGACCAAGCTCGTTGCACTTGTACATGCAGGCAGTCTCAGTTACTGCACATTCCATGTTCACATGTCATTGCTGTAATGGGGCAACGTCATGTAAATCATTCAGAATATGTTTCACCGTACTACATTCTACAAATGTACCACAGCACGCACGAAGCTCATTTTCATGTCATTCCCGATCAGACTGACTGGCCAATGTATTTATCTGGTCATCATACAATTGAACTCGCACCACCAAATGTTAGAAAGCGCTTGCGGCTGGGACACCGATATGCAAATACAATGGATGAGAACGTTGGTCCAACGTCGTGGACTATGCAAAAAATTCAGGCATAACGGGTATCACAAAGGCGACACTAGTATTGTTTCGTTAGGCTGTTTGTTTCTTTTAGACTTATGCACCGTGTATTACATTATTTTCTCTCAGATTTATGTATTTGAAATGTATTCTGGGTATTAGTGTTTCTTTACCAATATATGACCTTTATGGATATAATCATGTATGCTGGAATATTTTCCTATTTTCCACATTTATGTGAGATTAGCTGTTATCGGCACCATGTCATCTATTATTCATGACGTGCTTAATTGTTAGTATTATCGTAGATAAACTTCTGTAATGTATAATTAATTGCACTATGTCTCTCAGACTTAGTGTTAACTGAAAGAAATCAATAAAAAAAATCAATCTGTAATGTATAATTAATTGCACTATGACTATAGTTTTTTTTTTCCAAATGATACGATGATTCATCCACCGGTCACAATATTCAAAATTGCGTCCGAGCTTCTGAATAGAAAAAATGAAATTTGCTATACAAGTAGACACAATTGGTTTTTCTTGTCAAAATGAAAGTTGTGGAGAATTTCGTACCGATTCTAACGATACTAAGCTCATTGAATTCTAACAACGGACAACTCTGGCACGATCAAAATACCACGGTTTGTTAAAAAAAAATTTTAAAAAAATATTTATGAGCCAGTCGCCCGTTAAACGAGCGACTGTGCCTATTTTTAAATTTTTTTTAAAATGTGCCTAATCTGCTAATTAAAGTTTTAATGGTGCTTATTTTAAAAATTTTGCCGCTAATTTCTGATCAATCGTGATTACTGATCCACTGACAACTATAATTATTATCACATAAATAAATAAAAATAACATATTTTTAAAATAAAAAATATATTTTTAAAAGATATAATATATATTATTTTATATGAAAATATAAATACAAAAATATTACAAATAGCTCCTGAGATAATTGAAAATTAAAAAGTCACCTTTCTACGAGGGAATATAGGAATAGCAATAGAAAGGAATATATCAATTAAAAATCATAATATAGATATATTTTTTTTGTTGCTTTACTTCTCAAAATATAATTAGAAAATAATCATAAATGTGTTTAACTATTAGCTTTTTTAATTACTTTTTAAAAAAAATATTATGATAAAAATTTATTTTTAAGAATCAGAGTTATTAGAATATACTAGCTGTCAGAAAGTTACTGTTTGAATTTTTTTGAATATGTATATATATATTTGTAATACAAATAATTTTTTAAAAAAATTATTTTTTCCATAGTATCTTTACGATCATTACAATCAACTTTTCAAAAAATTATAACTAGCTCAAACAAATCCTTCTATCACAAAATTTCATAGCATTATTATAAGCAGAGCAAAAGAAATATCTATTGGATGAATCATTAATTGAAAGTCAATAGCAATCTAAATATGTTGAAGCGGGTAGCATGAACTCAAAAGTTCAATAAATATGGAGAAAGTCAGAATAGCTCTAGCTTTATATAAATACTCATATCAAGCTAAGTTGAACCCATCAAGAAGAGAAGGTATAATTTAAGAAGAATCATATATATACCTCTCAATTTATATATATTCACAACTCTAACATATTTCTTATTTATTTAAACTATCGGACCCAACGTAACTTGCCCCAGTTGCTCAAACCCAATACCATTGTTAGAGGTGATAAAAATTTATGTTGGGAACTCTTTAGCAGTATTTGTGATCATTAATGAAGTGACTTCAGCTTGTTGATGCGATCTTGTGGATGCTATGTTGTTGACTCATGGAAGAGATAGACTACATGAGTGAAATTCGTCTCAGTTCTTTAAAGAGGGGAAAATTTATATGTTAAGACAAAAATAAAAGATAAAAATGATATTTTAGGTGCAAATGATAATGATTCAACTAAATTTTCTCTACTTTACGAAGAGATTTCTCATCGAAGAAGAAAACCCTAGAATTATGAGCAATATGCTTTTCTATCATTGGAAATGAGTTGAGGGTTGATGAGGTGAGGATATTTTCTAAAAATTATAACAAATTCTTGCCTACAAAATTTATATTAAGAAAAAAAATCAAATTTATGTTTTAGGTTTTATACAGATCTTGTGTATACATAAATAAAGATGAAGAATATCACATACAATGATCTTCAATTTGCTGATTTTGATATGAGCTCTTAAAGAATACTTATTAATATTTGATTAATTTTGATCTCAAAAATATTCAACTATATATTTACACTTTTTCTTGAATTGGAGAAGAAGTGATCAAATTGTTTAGTCGCTCTCTAGAACATATATTCTTTACAAATAGCAAAATTTCGATCAAACTTGGTTCATTAAGAACCTAATCTTAATCCTGTTCATGATAAAAAGAGACGTGCTTTACACTTTGAATCCTCGTTACCGAATTTAAAGAGGAGTTTTAACGGTATCATATCTGATGATAAAATCCACTGAATTGAACCGAATATATATATATATATATATATATATATATATATATATATATATATATATATATATATATATATGGGTGTTAATAAAAGACAAAAAGAATGAGTGGATATCCATCTCTCTCTTCTCAATTTCTCTATTTTAGTACATCAAAATCTAATGTGTAACACATTATGAATACTTGCTTATAAGCTCATAAGAGGAATTAATTTTAATTCATTGTGTAACCAAAAGAATGTCCCGTCAAAGTTAATTAAAAAAAAAAATCACTTTAGACTAAAAGTTGTTCACTAAAAAATAAATCATTTTAATAAATAATGTATTTTCAGTGAAATATCTAATTTAATCAAATCAAATATAAATCTTGAATTATATATATATATATAAATATAATTTTTCTAAATTAAATTAAAAATCATTCAAATGCTAATTTTAACATATTATAGCTATATTAAATATCTCGATGAGATGAGTCCACCAACATCAAGAATGAGCCAATTCGAGTCTAAATAAACTCAGATCAAACTATAAAAGTATAGTTGAAAACTTTTTTGACATTAATTGAATAGTCAAATGATTATTAGATTTGGTATATTTAAAGTTGAATCGAGGGACTCAATGAGAGTAATCTAATTAGTTCAAAATTATTCAAATCAGATATCATTAAGACACTTAAATCATCAATAAATTATTTACAATTAAAGAAATCAATATGGAACTGTCAGATACTTATTTTCTCGAGGTTGTTATTGCCTGAATTCTCTAATTTGTAATCTCACTTTCTCCGCAAAAGGAAAGAGTGTAATTTTTTAATTTTAATTATATAGTAGACTATTTTGACTGTCAATGCCTCATGTGTTTTTCCATTTTCCATGAGTTTTCAAGATAAAAACTTTAGTGTTTCCACTCTCTCTAATTATCTATTTTCGTGCTGAATTTTTATGCAAAGCTATAATTTAAAGATTTACACTCTACGTTCATCAATTTTCTAAAAAGGAGAAGAGGTAGAGATCAAGTTACAAAAAAAGCTTGAAGCCAATGACTGCCAACATCAATCAAAAACTATCATTGTATGCTTATTTTCTCTTGAATGTTCTTGCCTAAATTCTCTAATTTGTAATCTCAATGACGGCCGACATCCATCAAAAACTATTATTGTATGCTTATTTTTTTTAAGATATTCTTGCCTAAATTCTCTAATTTGTAGTATCACTTTCCCCACAAAGAGGAAAAGTATAATCTTGTAATTTCAATTATATAATAGTCTATTTTGATTGGGCAAAATTACGCATTATTTTTCTTTTTTTTTTTTAACATAAAAACTCTAGTATTTCCGGTAGTCTCTAATTATTTATATTTATACTGAATTTTCATGCAAAGCTAATAATTTAAAAATTTATACTTTATGATTATGAATTTTCTCGTGCAATAAGATTTTAAGGTGTTCTTTATTTGGACTTACTAAAAATATTAAATCAAATGTCAGTATTTAAAAATTTTAAAATTTTAAATATTTGATTTGATGAAAGATAAATCTAATATAATTTGTTGAGAAACCTCTCTTCAACGACGACGACTCGCAACGAGCCCCAAGCATACTAAAGAGTAACATCAAATATGTTAAATGTTAGAAGTTAAAAATTAATTCAATAATTTAAAAAATTTCTATAACTGCCACAAATTCTAATCCTCGTAGAAACTTTTTTTTTCATCTTGCTAAATTTTAATAGGCCATTTAGGATCATTATATTTTTGCCTTTTCATCTTTATTCTTATTTTATTTTATTTATATTTTAATTAGAAATAAAATACATTTGGTAATGATAATTATTTTGAAAATATTCAAAACATTCAAATTTATTTTAAATATTTTTTTTTAAAATATATGATTTACTTTTAAGAATAAAAAAATTAAAATTTATACTAAATAAATATATTTTAAAAATAAGTAAAAAAGTAAAACACAATAAAATTAATTCCAAACAGTCCCTAAGTCGTTCTTGACTTTTTTTTTTTTTCGTTTATAGAATTAATTAAATTTCTGATTAAAATTAGGCTGAGCTATATATTCCATTCCATTCGTTTCATTTAAAGTTGGGGCAATGAACAGATTTTAAACACAATAACACAAAAAATCACATGTTTAGATTATGCTAGTAGGTCAAGTGGAGAACATTATTATGACCAAATTCAGCATAATCAAATTTGCCACAAATATACAATCAAATAAGCCACAAGTGGAGCTTACAAGTCACAACCATATAATTCATGCAGGGTAGACGAAAATGCCGTTGAATCAATACCCATTTTAATTGATGAGAAAAGGCCTAAAAAGAGAAACAATTAAGATCACTTATTTTTTTATTTTATGATATCTGCCCAACTATGTTCTTAAAAGTTGGATAGGCTTGCAAATGAACCTAACAAAGGCAAGCATGTCCTTGTTAGACTTGAAACTTATTGGCAAAATTTTTAAATTAAGCATCATTAAAATATTAATTAGCGAAATAAGCAGTTTTTTAAAAAAATTTAAAAATAAACGGTACGTAATCAGGGTAATTCGCCTTTACGGCTGAATTTATTAAATAAAAAATTTTTTTGACACCGCTTGGATCATATCGCAATCGTTTGTTATCAATTCAAAGAAACTTAGTATCGTTTGAATCGAAATCACGACTTTCATGTTAACTTCGGAATTGAGATTGTGACGTCTTACAAAATTTTGATGTATCAATTTAGTTCGTTTATGATTTAAATTTATATATATATATGGCATGCAAAAAGAGCCTTATATATAAGCTATATTTGTAAAATAAAAGATTTAAAAATTTACATACATAACACAATTCTTATGCATCTAAATATCTAACACTTACAATTTGATATTTAAAAATAAATCACTTTGTCTATGAATAAAAATTTATGTATTATTTATATAAATATGAATGTTTAGGTGCTACATATGTTATATATAAGAATTGTGCTATGTATGAACGTTTATATAAGAATTGTGTATTTTATTTTACTTTTTTTTTAAATGTAAATATCTAAAAACTACTTCAAAATGAAATAGTTTAAAACCTTCATCTTTCTAAATAATACATAGAATAATACATTTATGCAATAGTTTAAAACCTTCATCTTTCTAAATAGGCAGAATGAAACACTTTATTCATATACAGAAAATAAATAACAAAAGAAATGACTGAAAACGTGGAGCAAGAACAATGGAAAGGAACAATTTGCTAGCATCATGAAGGAAGATATATAGGAAATAAACTCACAAACTGTAATAAAAAAGGGGACAAAAGTAGAAAGATAGATTAAAGGGATTGTTTTAGTTCCTCTCTAAAGAAAAATATACAGTCACATACAATCAAGTAAAATAAATCGAAAAGAAAAAGTAACATAAACAAATTGACAATAAAATTAAATGACATAACCTAAAAATAAAAATAACAATAAAACAACAAACACAATTACCCCGATCACAAAATTAGTTAGATCCACAATATATATACTTAAATATACTAAAATACATATCACAAATATATATTATATCACTGCTTATTTTGAAAAAACAAAAAACAAAAAAAAACCTTTTCCGCCAAACTTCACGGATCCACCGGTTGGCGGCGATCTGGCGGCGGATCGGCGGCGGCGGATCGAGCGGTAGCGGCGATAATGGTGGCGAAGCGAGCGAGCGTCGATCGGGTTGGGCGAGAGTGACCTAGAGAGCTACAATGCGAGATCGGGATCCGATCTCGGATCTATTTTAAAAAAATCGATTTCAGTGGGTTTAAGCGGCGCGGATTACCACGCCTGCGTTTAAATGGTGACTGTGCCTATTTTTAAATTTTCGTAAAAATCTACTTATTTCGCTAATTAACGTTTTAATGATGCTTAGTTTAAAAATTTTGCCAAACTTATTTTCATTATTGCGCTCAAACTTGAGCACAACTCAAACTAGATTCAAATTTTTAGAATGATGTTCAAAATGTTCAAATTTGTTTATTTAACAAACAATCAAATATTAACAAAAACGTTCAAGCACAGTCATTTGCATCCCAATCCTTGGACAAGGACTTTTCTGCTTAGCCCCTCAAATCTTCAGATATTGGGGCATACTATTTGATTTCAAAAATATTTCTACTAAGTTGAAGAATTTTTATCCATTACCAATCCACTGCATGGTTTGTAGTCCCTGGAAGGAAAAAAAAAAAAAAAATGGAAGAAGACTCAACAATGCACTAAGTAATAAATCTAAGCTAATCTTCACAGTTAGCTTAGAGATGAGCTAAAGTCAAATCTGGGAAAAAAATCATTCATTGTTTAAGCGTTAAACTTTAATTCTTAGACGGCTAGACTTCTACTTTATCTCCTTCAACTATTTGGGACTGCAACTTACCTTTTGTTTAACTGAGCATTATCATAAATATTCTCAATTTTTTTGTTAGAATATCTCATTGTATCTCTTCAAAAGAAAAATAATCCTAAGCATGCTCTATGATTTGGCATCCATAGCCAACATACAGGTGGACATATCTAAATCCAACAAAATTGTTCGCAGCTCTGTGTTGATAAGTTAAATTGCCCGATACAATAAAACCACACTAAATTCAGCATCAAACAAAAATAAAATATTCAAAGATAAAAAAAACTAAGGGTCTGAAACAAAGTTTGGCACAGCAGTTTAAAAGTGCTGGAATAAAAACAGTAGAACAGAGTAATCTTCCCAATATTGCAGTACTAGATAAACAAAAATACATCTAAAAAATTTGCAACGGAATCACGATATGAGCAGGAAATCTAGAATTTGAGTTCATGAGGCTTCATGCCGTCCTTGAGAGTGAATCTGGCACCTAAATAAGCACGAAGATCCGGAACTGCATCTATAGCTTTCAACAATGGCTCGTCAACTACCTTCTGATCATCTTTCCTGTCTTGTGGTAGAGCCTTCTTCTACATTTATAAGCATGAAACGGAATGTTAGAAATAAATGAATTAGCAGACAAAGTACTCGAGTCACATTCATGATATAAAAAGACACTACTAGTTCACCAAATTACCTCCTTATCAGCCTCAAAAAACTCGCCTTCGGTCTTCTTCTTCTTCCTTTCCTTCTCTTTACTGAAGAATTTGTCTGTGAATTTGTCAACATTGACCTCAGAAATATCAACCTTTGTTGATGTGCCGATGACATAAGCTTGGTTTACTCTTCTGAGGGGAACTCCATTAATCTTGAAAGGACCTATGAGAAGGTGAATAAAAAAATGGCAATATAACCAATATAATCCATAGAAGGAATTTACATTGACATTTAATCAGTCCAATAAAATAAAAACGTTTAAAACCATCGTTAAGCAGAAGTAGGCTTTTCAAAATTAGCGAACGTGAAAATGAAGGTTGTTTGATACTATGTTTTTTTAATGTGATATTAAACTATTTATAATAAAGGGGTGTTTGGCTCGATATTGTTACATAAATATCACGGAGATTGTCTGAATATCATTAATATTATGCAAACATTGAATTCACATGCTTTAAACTTGCTGCAGTAAATATTCACAGCTATTGATTCTCTTCGGAGATTTCATAATTCAATATAACACTGAGTTAAGAAATATTTTTGCAACACATTTATTTCATAGAAGTGACGCTATCCTTAAAATGCGGAATCAAGAAAGTTTTGTCTTCTATTAATGCTCATAAATCCAATAAGATGCTCCAATTAAACCCAAAAACCTTCAATGTTGGTCCCCAGCCTAGATGAATAAACTGAGGGTTCGTGAATTGGAAGCTAGATTTAACAATCACTGGTAAAACCAATTAGTCAAAATCTGTAAAATGAAAGCTTATAATGAGTACAAATAAAACAAATTTAGTAAACATATGGGGAGAATAGCTGCATCAAAAGTGTAATAAGAGTACTAAAACTATGTATAATTTAGCAATAACAAGTAATAACGTATTTATGAATAAATGAATAGTTTTCAATCACAATAGAATTATGCATATACCCAAGATGAATTTGCACCCATATGTATTGTCATTGAATGCTTAACAAAATATTAAAAATGAAGCACATAGAACTGATATTTCTAATAGTTGGAAAATCTTATGATGTACAGAACGTTTAGAATAGTGTAAGAATATTGCACCAAACAAGGGTTCAAGACTAACAAAGCAAAGATTAAGTACATTAACACAACCTCAATGGTTATGAAATTGATAATTATCAATCAAAATTGATGAAATATTAAGTGATCTGAATATGTTAAAGGTTTCAATAGATTAGATTTATAATGGAAAATAATAAGATAAATGACTACATAGCTTCTAGGTGGTTAAAAGAAAAGCACACCAGGCTACCATAAAATTTTAAAAAAAAACTACTATGAGGATTTAAAGCAAAAATTCATATAACTGTAATTAGAATAACTTTGTTTTTTGAAAATATATGTTGGGGAACTGAGGGTGAAAAAAAAAAATAACTTTGAAGCGTTTGCTGTAACTGAGAAAAAGTTTAATTGCAAGTAAGTTGAAATGTAGGTTCCATGAAACAATACTTTAAAAAAATCTATTCTATAAATTTTGATTATTCTAAATTATTAGTTATTTATTTTACTTAATTATAGAAAAAAAAAGATTATTGCATTGTATCAAAATTATCCATTACAATCATTCTATTAACTCCCAAGAACCATTTACTATTCACAACTCCTACAACACTTTAAATAACAAATTTAACATGATTTTATCAAACAGTCACCTACATAGCATAGAATACAACATAAGACATCAATGCCTAATAGAACTTACGATGCTGAAGAACAAAGTTATTGTAAGAAAAAATGAGAATTTTATAATGTTGAAAAAAACTAAAAAATTGAGTGAAAAATTAGTATATTATAGAAACATTTACAGAAAGACCAATTGAAGATATGATAGAATAGGCTTACGAATTAGACATATAAAATGAAGGAGGCAAACACAATAATAAGGATAGCATATAATTATCTTAAAAGAAATATGAGAGAAAAAGTGAAGACTAAAGATAACAGCCAAAAGTTGTGGAGAATTCATAAAGCAAATCTGATGGAACTCAAAATTGATAACTTTTGACTTGACTAAAACACAACTCAAGAAAAAACAGAATTTAGTTATTGAACTGAGGTGTGATTATTTGGACTCAGCATGAGAACCGTTGCATTCATCCTTATCCCATGTAACAGGCAATGTTACTAAAATATGGGTAAACAAAAAACCTGATTAACTATGAAAGATACACACAAAGATCCCATTTAGGTTTAATAGTGCAAGATGCTGCAAAAATAAATAATTAAATCAACTTAAGAAGGGAAAAGTAAATATTGAGAAATAACATTGAAAGTACCATTTTGAGTAGAAATTAGCCATAATAATTAAAGCTCAAAGCCCCAATCACAAGAATTATATTTGAACCTTATTATTGCAAAATTCAACTAGAAAAATAGTAATATAGCCACTCTTCATGCCAAATGTTAATGGAGAGAATATTCATATGGCAAAACTATGCACAAAGTTAAGTTAAATCTTCAATTGTGTAAATATAGTCGACCATTGTTTTCAGCAAACCAGTTTGCTCATCAGTTAAAAGGTAAAAGCAGCCATGGCCATCAAATTATCTCCAACGGAGTTGCAGAAGATTTATAATGTTATCAGGGAAACAACATTTAAGATAGCTTCGTTGCTTCAAAACGATTCAAAAGACAACAAAAAAAGACTATAAAATCAAACATTTACTTGAACAGGAAAGGTTTCAAGCAAATGTATCTAGGCACATTTCATTATAGTAATAATACAAGCCAATCAGATCCCTAATGATTCTGTTTGCAACAATCCTGTTCATTTCAAACTATTACAAAGCTACAAAGTAGACGCATTACTACTGAATTATAACTTAGATAAGTTATTCTTGATAAAATAAAATTTGCTCTAAAATCAACATGAGTCTCGCAGATTGGGTAAGCAAATAACCAATAATTAATAAAATCTTACCAGTAATAAGAAGCAACCCAGAAGGTAGCTGTTTTAGAAAAACCACCCTCTTTCCCATAAATCTTCCGGCCAGAAGAATAAGGACCGTCCCCGGTGTAATACTAGCCCTAACCCCAAATGCGCGCATCAAGATCACCGTATTAGAATAAAACAGCAAAAGAATCGCTTTCCCAAGAGAAACATAAAACAACAATAGTAAAAGAAGCCACCGACCTAAGCTTGGTTGGTTTGTGCTTGCGACTAGGGCGAGAAGAAACTTTGACATCATCAGCGGGATAGTACTTTGGCGGCTTCTCCGCGAGCTTCTCCGGTTTGGCCTTTGGCTCGTGGCGAGGAAAGACGCCGCCGTTCTTGGCTTTAATTGCCCAAAGGCCGCGTTTGTGATACATCTTCGAGCGTGATAGCTTGCCGATACCGCGGATCAGATCTGGATTACGGCTTGTGGTTCTCGGCTTCCTTGGCGCCATCTCTGAGCGATGGAGGCGAAGACGTGAGGCAGAATGGAGGGACACAAGAAACCCTAGATAGATGTAATTTATAGAGAAGGACGGTCTAAAACCTAATCTTTTGCCGTCGAAAAAAAAACCAAAAATCGACGGTGATATAGAGGGGCAATGAAAATAATTTTTAAAAAGGTCTCTTGTCCCTCGGTCGAATCTTTAAAAACGGCACTGTAAATAAAGAATAACGCCACAAATTTAAGCTTTCATTAGCTAGAGTTTGAAGTGCGAATAAGAATCTATTTGGCCTGATAGATTTTTAAAAAGTTGTGAAGAGAAAAATAGTTTTTTTTAATTTATTATATATATTATAAATATTTTTTAAAAAATTAGATAATATTTTTTTACAATCATTATATTTAGCAACTCTCATTTTCAAAATCAAAATTTTAATATAAAATTTTCTAAAAATTACTTTAAAAATTCATATTCAAATATAATTGTGATCAATTTATCAAAAACAATTAAAAAATTATTTCAAATGCATCTTAAATTAGTTTTAAAATTATAACAGAAAAAAAATAAAGTTAAAAAGTAGTTTAGAAATATCAATAAAAAGTAGAGTAATAACAGAATTTTCAAAAAATTTAAAAAGTGGCATAACCAAATAGAAATTAATTTCTTTAACTTTTCAAAAGAAAAAAAAAACAAATTTAATGCTAAGTCAACTAAAACCTTGGAAAAATAATTACATGCGTAGACCAAATATATCATGTTCATATTTTAATGGTATTGTGCCATGTAACATAAAAAAATTAAATAAAAAATTTATTATATATCCGTATAACTTACTAAGAATATATTTAAGACAACTTTATGATTGATTTATTTTTCAAAAAAAAAGCATAATTGTGTTTGCTTATTAGCTTTTTAGCTATTTTTTAAAAAGTTTATTGTAAAAAGTTATTTTTGAGAATAAGAGTTGTTAGAGTGTGGTGACTGTTAAAAAATTATTATTTAAATTTAAAAAAATATATTTATAATACATGCAATAAGTTTTCAAAAAGTTATTTTTTGCTCAATAATTTTACAATTAATTTTTTTAAAAATTATAACTATCTCAAATAAATCCTAAGATTTGCGCAACAAAAAAATGAGAGGAAAAAAGTGAGATGATTTAACTTTTAGGGTTCTGAATTTAATGAAGTTTACAATAGAAAGAGAAAGAGAAGAAGATAATTTGAGGAAAGAGAGGAGGTTAGACAAGGGCAGAGCGAAGCCGCGCATAGGAAGGTTCTCCTTGTCAACATCTAGCACAGGAAGGTTCTCCTTTCAGCTTTATAACTAAGCAATGGTATTTTGATGTACATCTTTTTTTTTCTCTTGTCCTTGGTTTAGAATTTTGATGTAGATTGCTGCTTGGGAGTGTAAACAACAGCATAGTGATCGATGCTATAAGCCTTATAGTTGTGAAGGCCATCGCTGCACAGAAACCTTCAACAGTTACATGCTCTGTGTTATAACATAAAACGGAGATGAAATATTGTCTTTAGTATTTTACAAGATGCCATTTAGCTTGTGAGGGTTGTTTGTAATGACATGAAAAGAAGTGTGATTGAACTATTAATGGTTTACAAAATATATGATGATGTTATCAACAGTTGATGTTTAGATGTATAAATGTTTAACTTTATTTGCTTTTTTATGATATTATTTCAAGGAATGGTTGATCAAGTTTATTTTCTCTTGATATGTGATGTTAGAAGTTAAATTCTCTGAATAATGTTTTTGCATTCGATTTAATTAGTCATGGTGTTTAGTACGATTCTAAGATGAGATAATTCAAAATTATGATCTGAGATAGATATTTCACTTTTAAAAATAATCATAAGACCTTGATGATTTTATAAATATTCATGTTACACGATATTTATTTAACTTTTTTATACAATAACAATAATATGAAGCCTTTATCTCACTACGTATGGTTGGCTACATAAATTCTTTTTTTTTTTTCTAATATGCTCTATTATATGTCATATCCTCATTTAATTTTAAAAAATTAAAGTCGTTTTTATACTAACTAACAAGGGTGGTTGGGTCAGCCACATCCCATGAGGAGGTGAAATCACCTCACATCCCCCATTGGAGCATTTGAAACCACTTAGGACATCCACTATCCCCCTTGGCAGCCACCTCCCATGCCTTGGCTACTCAAATCAAGCCACCAAAGGAAAATCTCTGCCATTCCTAGCCACCACCGATGGCCAAGCATCCATAAGAAGCCAAATTAGCTCGAGCCGTCCGATCCAGGGGGGGTATACAACCCCTCATTTCGACTCAAGCTCACACACCTGCATTCCTCATAGACCTAGCTACCCAAGATGAGCCGCCAGGGACATTCCCTAAGCTCCCATGCCCATTCCGCAATCCCCACTCTCGGATTTCTTCAAGCCGAAATTGGGGAGCCATTCTAGCGATCTCATTTGCTCCACACTCTATCAAAGTGCAATTAACTTTGCACACACCATCCTTGGAGGTAGTCGAGCAAGAATGAATCACTTCTCGAGCTTCCTGACAGTTGGAGGGTAGACTTTGATCAACACCGACCACCTACGTCTCGTGTGTTGGCCTTTCGAATGAACTACCTCAAATTGGACCTCGTGCTGATCAATAGAGCCTCATCTCTACTAGACAAAGCTTCCTTAATCGAATTTGGCACCGATTTTGAGCTCCTGCGAGGTATGCCATTGAAACTGACCCTTATATGAAAATGGTTTGAAGCTTTTTGAAGGAAATGTTCACCCCACATGATCATGACTGTTGGATCCCTTTGGATCCTTCGTGGGAAGGTGTGAGATCCGTTTGGAGTCGATCTGAGCTTAAGTAAGCTCGAATCATGCGAGAAATGGCAAACATACTCTGTTCTCCCTTGCTCGCATGATGATAGATCACACACCATCCATTCTGCATGATTAGAATGGACGATCGTGATTAGATGCAATAGGATTATCAAATTTTATCCTTTAGCGCTGCAGGATTAATGGTGGTTGTTCGATCTTAGATCGAACGGTACACGAGAAAGCGTGTCCGTTGCCATCATGTAAGCGCTGACTAGGATAAATTTAAATAATCAATCCTGCTGCGCCACGTGAAAAGCGCATCATGTTAGTGCGCCATGTGGTGTCGACGGAATTAGGGATTAATTAGGCCTAGTTATTATGTTTTAATGGCTGAAACACTAGTTATAGAACAAATCAAAAAAATAAAAATAAATACTCATTTTAAAGGTATTTCAAAGGAGAATTCATTAAAATTATTCGTAATTAATTTTTGAATAGTAATTAAAGCTCAATTAAAGTTTAATTAAAAATTTAATTAGCTTAATTACTCTTTAATTATTTAAGTAATTAATCCAATACTTTGTGGGTTAATTCAGTGGGATGACCTCTACCTCCCCAAAATTTTCTTGGGATTTGTTGCTTAATTAATTGGGAAAATTGACTAATTAAGCTTTAATTATCCTCCTAAGTTAATTAATCATTAATTAATCACATGAACAGTAAAATGTCAGTTAATTAAGTGGTTAATCACCATCCAATAGGGAATGAACTAATGGAATGGGATTGAGGCCTCCTCCCTAATCTATTTCTCTAAGCTCATTTTATTAATTAAATCAATTAAATAAATTACTTAATTAATTAAATTGAAATCATAATCATATCAAAACTTGGTTAATTAAATCTTGGGTAGACCCTTAGGTGTTCAACAACCTAAGGAAATCCTAAGAAAATTATAGCTAACCCACATGTGTGGGGGAATTATAAGAGTATTTAATTAAGTTTCTTAACTTAATTAACCATTAATTATGAGCCAATTGCATTATGCCCTTTTATTTTTTAGGATCATTACTAATTTAATTTTCAATGTATGTGCATATCATGTTGGCTCATAATTATTTGGCTAATTATGCTAAGGCAACATATAAAAGGGTTAATTAATGAATTTAATGCATATTACAATCTAATTAACCCATAAAATCAATTTAATTATTTTTCATTAAACTAAATCAATTAACAAACATGAAAATGGGTTAGAATCAAAAAATCTCTTCTCACATCCTTAAATCAAATCAAAATATGAAATTAAAAATAACATTAAAGGAGCTTTGGTTTACCTTAAATGATTTTATTTGATATGATTGTCCTTAAGAATTAATTTAATTGAATGAAATCATGTGTTTATATTTATTTATTTCTCTCCAATCATGTTAAATGTTGTTTGTCATTTGAAATCACGCATTCATCTTTTCAAAGCTAATTTAAATCAAATGATTTTCCTTTATGCAAGCTTGCATGTGTTGGACTAATTTATAATATGCGTGGCTATTATCACTAATAGATTCAAATTATTTTTCCAAAAATTTGTAAATCAATTGCTTTGATTAGATTGATAGTAGTTATGGATACATATAGGTTTGCATGTGCTTATAACTTAGATATGTGAAGTAAAGCTTTCTTTGCCTTAACTCATATGTGGTTTCGCATGTATTTGAATGTTAATAAGTATATAGTCTGGACATCCCGAGAATACGAGGCTTTAGTTAGCCCCAAAGAGGTCATTTCATTACCTCACTTCTATGGTTAACAATGTCACGTACTTATTTGATTTCATTCACATGTATTTCTACATTATAATTTGGATAGAACTTTCATTCACATATATAAATGATTCAATCAAAGAAAAAAAATATGATATTTGCATGGTTCTTCTTCCCTTATTTATGTATACATCCATGCATATTTAAGAAAAGCAAGTGTTTAATCTGAACATCCCAGGAATATGAGGCTTTAGTTAGCCCCAAGGAGGTCATTTGATTACCTCACTTCCCTAGTTAATAATGGCATGTACTAGCTTATATCTCTTATACATGTGTGTGTGTGTGTGTGGGTATTTAATTATGAAATTAGAACCCCTTTTCTTTTATTAAGGATACTTGCATTCATAATTTATTAAGTGATTGAATTAGTTGGTCATGTGATTTAGAGCTTTTTTTTTACATTCATGCATACAAATTTACATATGTTTGAATGCAAATGGGTATATATTTTAGACATCTCAGGAACACGAGGCTTTAGTTAGCCCCAAGGAGGTCATTTGATTACCTCACTTCCCTAGTTAATAATGACACATACCTATTTAATTTCATCCCTATGTATTTTTGTATAAGAATTTAGATAGAGCTTTAAACAAATATGATTAAATAATTCAATCACATGAAAAGAATATAAACTCCAAATACATGTATGTATTTTCCATATAAGTGTGCCAAAATATATTACATGTATAGATACACTTAGGATTAAATCATATGCATGTTACATGTGATGGAAAGGAATAATTGACATATGTCATGTGATAGTAATTTAAACAAATTAATCTTAAGATGCCTTTCACATTGAATAGAATTATTTAAAGTGAACCTAAACTTATGATTAATTTAAAATGTGTAATGAACCATTCACTAAAGAGAACTAAATCAAATTAATATGCTTTAGAAAGTGGCTTAAGTTAGGGATGAAAAAGGGCAATCCTCTTTCTTCTCTTTATAACACTTAGATGCTAAGTGTAATCATATGAAACAAAGGAAAACACAAATTAAAATTCTCAAATTAACTAAACAACTTCAAGTGAAACCTTTCATATTAAATTGAATCTTTTATAAAACTTAGAAAATATAATGCTAGTGTTTAGTAAGCTATACCACACAAACTTTAACACACACATTAGAATTAAGTCACCATTTCTAGCTCTATGTTAGGACGGTGCATGATGTGATGAATATTTTATTTTATGATGTGTTATTTTAGACTGGATGTTAGGGTGTATGCCTCATAGATTGGATGGTAAGCCGATATTAGCCTAACCATGTTTTATGTAGAGGATTGTGCTTAAGGGGTTGCCTAAAAATAAATATAAAAACTTTCTTTGCAAGTTGCTTAAATCTTTAAGCATAATCCAAGTTAGGACAAGTGAGCTTGGTTACCCATGTGTAGGGTGCTAAGTCCAAATTATACATAATTGCTTGGGATTGTATGTGTGTTTATCTAACACTTATTTTATAGGTGTAGTTAGATTTACTTTTCATATTTTTAATATAATTTTTGCATTAGGAATTAGGATTGATGCTATGGGGGTTTAGGATGAGCATTGGCTAAAAGGCTTTATCTTGGGGTGCAATGTGATGCCTTGAAGCCTACCAAATCAAAGAAACAAGGATAAAAGAAATGGAGAGATGAAGAATGAAGAATGAAGACACCCCATAGCATTCATTCATTATAAATTATAATTCTGAGTTATATAAGGGTAGATCTCGGCTACCCATCTTTTCTTTTTGGGTTGTACGGTGGTACCCGACTGCACCAGCCTCTTATTCTTTTATGCTAGTTTTATAAAATTGTTTGATGTTATGTTTAGATTGCACATTAGAATTACATGATTTTTTTAGTTTCTTAAATAAATAATGCTTTAATGTGTGGCGTGGATGCGATTAGGCTCTTAGGATAAAATAATAAATTTTCTATCCATCTACAACTCATAACTAAACTCTAAACAACTCATAACCTGACCATAAAGCCTAGGATGTAAATCAAGATAATTAAAAGATTTAGCAACTCATTAGCTGAATGGTTGAATATTTCACGACTTGCATATCATATTCCATCTTCCTTGAATATGAAGGATCTCCATCCTTGCACGATAGGGGAATGCTTGACCAATGAGGCCATCCTTTGTGGTGGAGAACACCCCCTTCTCGCTGATTTAGCCAACAATCTATCTTCATCATGCATGTAGGCATCAAAATTCTAAAACTTTTGTCAAAATGAAGTGTCAAAAATTAAATAAAATATGAAAAGATTTGCATTTGTAGATTAAGTTATTGCTCATACCACTCATGCTCTAGTCATTTAGAGAGTGGCTTTAAGGACATTAGTCTTTTTCTAAATATTAATAGCCCAACTATCTTGCAATTTTATAAGATCAGACTACATGAATTTAAAATTATAGGAGGAGTTTGCTGGCGGCCACTCTAGGCGGTTGTAAGCCCGACAGTCGGGTGATTTATCCTCTCTTGTGGAGGTAAACTTTATACTTATCTTCGCTTAGATTTAGGTTGTGCTTTGGCATCGTGCTAAAATATCATAGATTTAAGATATGAGGTAGCTGTTTCCTTCGGGCTATAAGCATAAATTCTCACCTCTTAGGCATTCCCACAATCCTGTGTTGTTGGATTATAAGTCCTAGTAATCTAATAAAATTCCAACTCGAATAAATAAGTCTCTTCAATTTCAAATACATAAAGCCCAATTATAATATAGATTAGAATGCTCACTAGGCTTCCTACTATCATGAGCATCCCCTACTCATCTCCTTTAGCTTCTGAAATAAGTCTCTCCATTTGAACTTTCCCACTTAATTTTCTAAAATAACCAATTATTTGATAGTCTAACCTTGAAATCTTTGGAGATCCTAATTGTCTATTTTAATCGAGAGTACTCTAAGGGAATTTCATTCTCTAAGATGTAATTAACTATGGAGGCTTGCCTCCATAAGAAACTTTATAACCCAATTTAATATAAACCCTCATTTATTCATCCATGTAGAGCAGGGGGAATATCTCTGGTATATTCAAAGACACATCATGCCTTAGGAGTCCTTATTAGGTGATTAAGTCCATTGAAGGATGATGTCTCTATCTTTCAAGATAGTACATCATACCTCAATGTCATACTCGCTCACCAAAGCCTTATATTACTGGGATGTCTAGACTAAACACTTGATATCTTAAATACATACAAATGTATACATAATTATAAGGATGCAAATCATGCAAAAATTGTATTTTCCTTTAATTGAATTATTTATGCATATGAATTAAAGCTCTATCCAAATTTTAATACCAAAATACACAAGAATGAAATCAAATAAGTACGTGTCATTATTAATTAGGGAAGTGAGGCAATCAAATGACCTCTTTGGGGCTACTTAAAGACTCGTATTCCTAAGATGTCCAGATTATATACCCATTAACATTCAAACTTATGTAAATCTATATATGAATCTAAGAAAGAGTATAAACTTTGAAAAATAAAGTTGAATTTATTAGTGCTAATAGCCACACAGATAATTAAACTAAGTCAACACATGCAAGCTTACATAAATAACTTTCATTTAATTCATTTAAATTTAAAATAATTAATGCATGAAATCATATGACACACAACATTTAAAGTGATTGTAAAGGAATAACTAAATATAAACACATTGTTCATTGAACTAAATTAATTCTTAAGGATAATCATATCAAATAAAATTATTTAAAGAAAATCAAAGCTTTTTATTAATTTTCTTTTGGATTAAACTTAGAGAGGAGAGGTTATTTGCTATTTCAATCTCATTCACAAGTTGGTAATCATAATTGATTTAAGGAAAGGTAATTAGGTGGATTTTATGCATTAATTAAATTGGATCATTAATCAAATCACTTAATTAATGTTGACCTTACTTTTGGAGTGAGTTATCAACTTCCTCATCATAGATCTAGGACTCTTGTAGACACTAAGAGCTTCTTAGTCTCAAGACACTTCTAGTGATTAGGTGAACACTTAACCTAAGCATAGAGACTTAGAATGATTAGCCATGAGAGTAGGTCATGCCTTAAGGATTTAGAAAACTAGCCTACCCTATAGTCTTAAACCCAATCAATGCTTCCTTCCTCAAACCAAATTTCAAATTCAAATTCAAATCATAAATCAATTCCAAATCAAATGATTGAAACCCATGATCAAATTCAAATTCCAAAACACTTCCTAAGTCCTTTGATTTTATCTTATGGACTTAGCCTTAATCAAATTAAAATCAACCCTAATTTAATTGATTTTCTCAAATATCCATTCAAGCTCAAACCAAATTCCAACTCCAAATGACTAGAACCCAAAATCAAATTCAAATTCCAAAATCCCTTCCCAAGCCATATGAACCACCTTCATATGCTTAGCTAAAACCCCCTTTAAACCAAATCAAATTTGGTTGATTTTTTTATAAATCAATTATTCATTCATTTGTATTCACAAATATAAATGAAATCCAAGTTCAAATGAGCCAAATCAAATCAAACTAAATCAAACCAAATAAATACCTTTCTTAAGCCATATGGACATACCTCCATAAGCTTAATCAAATCTCAATACAAATCAACCCAAACTCAATTGATTTCTTTATAAATCAATTATTCCTTCATTTATATTCTAAAATATAAATGAAACCCACCTTCTATTGACCAAAGTAAATCAAACTAATTCAATTCCCTACTTAAGTCCTTTTGACCTACATCCTTAAGTTTGGTCAAATTTGCTTCCAAATTACTCCAAGCTCAAGTGATTTTCTCATGAATCATTTATATCTTCATTTATAATCACAAATATAAATAAAATATAAATCCAAATAGCCAAAACCAAACCCAAATCAAATCAAATTTCCAATTTTAGCCTTTTTAGCTAATTTCATTAACATGGCTAAATGATACCCAAATCAATTCAAAATCTATGGATTTTTTCATGAATCAATCATTCCTTCAATCACTCATCTAAATATAAACATAAACTATATTATCAAACCAAACTCAAGTAAACCCAAGTCAAACTCAAGTTAGCCTTTTTGACTTGAAAACTTCAAATGAGCCAAAATCCATCACACTCCAAATTGATTGTAATTGGATTTATATTTCAGTCCTAGGCTCATATGTGAGTTCAACTAAACATGAATAAAGCTAAAACCAAACCAATTGATCTATTTAGGTCCACTTGACCCAAAGTGACCTAAAAGATCATTTAGAGCCAAGTTTTAATCCAACCTAAATTGGATTGAACTAAGCCCATCCAAATCTCATATCATGATCAACAATCATCTTAGGGTGATCAACTACCTTGAATTGGGTCAAACCAAGTCAACTTGGTCCTTTGATCAAGTCAACCTTTAGCCTAAATAAAACCCAAACTAGCCAAAACCTACCATATACCAAATTGATTGAAACTATTATTTCAAACCCATTCATAATGAATGATTGAACATGACCAAACCCTTAATTGAGCCAAACTAAGTCTAATTGACCATTTGACCTAAGTTGACCCAAATTGGCCTAAATAGCCAAAATGAGTCAAGTCATGATTTAACCCAAATTGATTGCAACCAATGGCTCAAGTTCATTTCAAATCACTTATTGAACTTGACCAAAGCCACAATTGAGCCCAATTTGACCAATTGGTCAACTTGACCCAACCTAGCCTAAATTGACCTAAAAGGGTTAAATTGGCCAAAATCCAAATTAAACCCAAATCAAATCAAACCTAAGCCAAATTAATCAAAACCACTTGAACCAAAACTCTTCAAATCATCATTTGAACCTAACCAAAGTCTTGGTTTGAACCAATTTGACCAATTGGTCAACCCAACCCAACATGAACCCATTTGACCATATGAAGCTAAAGCACCCAAACTAACCCATGGGACCCTAGGAGTTGACCAAACCTGACCCAAACCAGTCCTAGGTCCTTCCCAAACTAGCCCAAATCCAAGTGGAACCCAATCCAAGGGGATTAACCATTGGACACACCTCATTTGCATTGGATTCTTTCCATAAGAAGCAAAGTCCACTTTCTCCTCTCATGGCAAGCCATCAAACTTCCTAACATGGCATACTTAACCTACCTAGCCCAACCTAAGCTTGGCTAGGACTTACCATGGACCAAAGGAAGCACACCTCCTCTCCCTTACCCATGGCCAAACCTAATGGATACAAGGAAGGAAAATCAGCACACTATCTCCCTCATATAAAACCTTGAGCTTCTTGCCATAGCTTCCTCCAACCCTGTAGTGCCACATGGAGCTGACGAAGACCCCTCCGATGCCTCAACGATAGTGAATCAGAAAAAATTCAGGGACAGATCCCGTCCATCCATCAAGTGCAATTGAGGGGTATACCCTCTCAATTCGAGCGAGATTCATCACCATTTACACTAAGTGAGTTCCTCGAGTGATTTCAAAATCCCAGAGAGTTTCCTAGAGCACCCTGAACCTCCCTTGATTAAAATTTCCTCTCTGTGTGTGAAATCAAAATAGGGCACCATTATTCCGAATCCCCTTTGCTCAATCCTCCACCAAACCTCAATCAACCTTACACACACCATAACCACACCTTGTTGAGCAATACCAAATAATTTTCCAAGCTTCCAAGCCTCTAGAAGCCATAATTTGATCAAGACCGAACGCTCAAAGGGAGGAGCTTGGTTCATAGAGAAAACCACCTAAAATCAAAGCTCGTGCAGCTCAATAGGGCTTTGTTTCTACCAAACAAAACTACCTTGGTCGATCCCACCATCGAACATTTGCTTTGGTGAGATAATTTCTAAAAATTGATCCTTGTATAAAAATGGGTTAGTCTTTCATGAAGGGAATGTTCATGTCATGAGATCTTAGCAGTTGGATGTGTTCGTCTCCTTCTTCTAATGGTGTGGGATCATTTTGATCCCAATCTGAGCTCGAGTAAGCTCGAATTGAATGGGGAAAGATGAACGCTATCCATCTTTCATTGCTCATGAAGGAGACAGATCATGGGCCATCCGTTCCCCATGATTAGAACATATGGTCATGATCAAATCATGCTTAGATCCTTTCTATTTCCTCTTCAACTACTGGATTTAATCATGGATGTCCGATCTTAGCTTCATCTATGATCTTAGATTAATTAACCTAGTTGAACTCACTTTTGGAGTGAGTTCTCAACTTCCTCATCATAGATCTAGGACTCTTGTAGACATTAAGAGCTTCTTAGTCTTAAGACACTTCTAGTGATTAGGTGAACACTTAACCTAAGCCTAGAGACTTAGAAGGATTAGCCATGGGAGTAGGTCATGCCTTAGGGATTTAGGAAACTTGCCTACCCTATCACCTTAAACCCAATCCATGCTTCCTTTTTCAAACCAAACCTCAAATTCAAATCCAAATCATAAATCAATTCCAAATCAAATGATTGAAACCCATGATCAAATTCAAATTCAAAAACCCTTCATAAGCCCTTTGATTTTGTCTTATGGACTTCGCCTTAATCAAATACAAATCAACCCCAATTTAATTGATTTTCTCAAATATCCATTCAATCTAAAACCAAATTCCAACTCCAAATCACTAGAACCCAAAATCAAATTCAAATTCCAAAATCCCTTCATATGCTTAGCCAAAACCCCCTTTAAACCAAATCAAATTTGGTTAATTTCTATATAAATAAATCATTCCCTCATTTGCATTTACAAATAAAAATGAAATCAAAATTCAAATGAGCCAAATCAAATCAAACCAAATCAAGACCTTTCTTAAGCCATATAGACCTACCTCCTCAAGCTTAATCTAATCTCAACCCAAATTAACCCAAACCCAATTGATTTCTTTATAAATTAATTATTCCTTTATTTATATTCACAAATATAAATGAAACCCACTTTCCATTGACCAAAATAAATCAAACTAAATAAATTCCCTACCTAAGCCCTTTTGACCTACATCCTTAAGCTTGGTCAAATTTGCTTCCAATTCACTCCAAACTCAAGTGATTTTTTCATGAATCATTTATATCTTCATTTATATTCATAAATATAAATGAAATATAAATCCAAATAGCCAAAACCAAACCCAAATCAAATCAAATTTCTAATTTTAGCCTTTTTAGTTAATTTCTTGAACTAGGCTAAATAATACCCAAATCAATTCAAAACCCATGGATTTCTTCATGAATCAATCATTCCTTCAATCACTCATCCAAATATAAACATAAACTACAATTATCAAACCAAACTCAAGTCAACCCAAGTCAAATTCAAGTTAGCCTTTTTTACTTGAAAACTTCAAATGAGCCAAAATCTATTATACTCCAAATTGATTATAATTGGATTTATATTTCAATCATAGGCTCATATGTGAGTTCAACTAAACTTGAATCAAGCTAAAAACATACCAATTGACCCATTTAGGTCCGCTTGACCCAAAGTAACCTAAAAGATTATTTTGAGCCAAGTTATAATCTAACCTAAATTGGATTGAACTAAGCCCATCCAAACCTCATATCATGATCAACAATCTTCTTAGGGTGATCAACTATCTTGAATTGGGTCAAACTAAGTCTTGATCCTTTGATCAAGTAACTTTTAGCCTAAATAAAAGCAAACTAGCCAAACCCCACCATATACCAAATTAATTAAAACTATTAATTCAAACTTATTCATAATCAATGATTGAACATGACCAAATCCTTTAATTGAGCCAAATCAAGTCCAATTGACCATTTGACCTAAGTTGACCCAAATTGGCCTCAATAGCCAAAATGGGTCTATTGACATCACTTTTGGAGTGAGCTCTCAACTTCCCCATCATATATCTAGGACTCTTGTAGACACTAAGAGCTCTTTAGTCTTAAGACACTTCCAGTGATTAGGTGAACACTTAACATAAGCCTAGAGACTTAGAAGGGTTAGCCATAGGAAGAGGTTATGCCTTAGGGATTTTGGAAGATTTGCCTACCCTATAGCCTTAAGCCCAATCCATGCTCCCTTCTTCCAAACCAAACCTCAAATTAAAAATTCCATACCATAAATCCAATCCCAAATCAAATGATTGAAACCCATGATTAAATTCAAACTCCAAAATCCCTTCCTAAGCCATATGAACCACATTCATATGCTTAGTAAAAAACCTCCTTCAAACCATATCAAACTTGGTTGATTTCTTTATAAATCAATCATTCCTTTATTTATATTCACAAATATAAATGAAATCTAGATTCAAACCATTCAAATCAAATCAAACTAAATCAAACCAAATCAAGACCTTTCTTAAGCCATATGGACCCACCTCCATGAGCTTAACCAAATCTTAATCCAAATCAACTCAAACTTAATTGATTTCTTTATAAATCAATTATTCCTTCATTTATGTTTGCAAATATAAATGAACCCCACCCTGAAATGACCAAAAATAAATCAAACCCAATCAATTCCCTACTTAAGCCCTTTTGACCTACATCCCTCTACTTGGTCAAATTTGCTTCCCACTCACTCCAAACCCAAATGATTTTCTCATTAATCATTTATATATATTCATTTATATTTACAAATATAAATGAAATATAAATCTAAGTGGCCAAAACCAAACCCAAATCAAATCAAGTTCCAAATTCTAGCCTTTTTAGACAAATTCTTGAACTTGGCTAAATGATACTCAAATCAATTCAAAACCAATGGATTTTTTTATGAATCAATCATTCCTTCAATCATTGTTCCAAATATAAACACCAACTACAATTATCAAACCAAATCCAAGTCAAGCCCATGTTGACCCATTTTGACTTGAAATTATCATAGGAACCAAAATCCATATGGCTTCAAATTATTTGCAATTGGATTCATATTTCCATCTCAAGCCCATTTACCAATATAACTAAACTTGAATCAAGCCATGATAAAGTCAATTAACTCATTTAGGCCCACTTAACCTAAAGTGACCTAAAAGATCTTTTGAGCCAAGTTCTAATCCATCCCAAATTGGATTGAACTAAGCCCATCTAAATCTCACAACATAACCTACAATCACCCTAGGGTGATCAATTGCCTTAAATTGGGTCAAAGCTAGCCTTTGAGGAAGTCATCATTTAGCCCAAATGAAACCCAAACTAGCCAAAATCTGCCATATGCCAAATTGATTGAAACCATTGACTCAAATCCACTCGTGATTAATGATTGAATATGACCAAACCCTCACTTGAGCCAAACCAAGCCTAATTGGCCATTTGACCTAAGTTGACCCAGATTGGCCTAAAAGATCAAAATGGGTCAAATCATGATTTAATCCAAATTGATTGCAACCAATGGCTCAAGTTCATTCCAAATCACTTACTGAACTTGACCAAAGCCTTGGTTGAGCCCAATTTGACTAATTGGTCAACTTGACCCAACCTAGCCCAAATTGACCTAAAGGGTCAAATTGGTCAAGATCCAAATTAAACCAAACCAAAGCCTATAATCATTTTCAATTAACCAATTGAACATGATCCAGTACTTAACCCAACCCAAATTGGTCAACTTAGCCCATTTGAGCTATTTGAATCCAAATGAGCAAAAATCAAACCTAAGCTAAATTAATCAAAACCAATTAAACAAAAACATCCCAAATCATCATATGAACCTAACCCAAGTTTTGGTTTGACCTAATTTGACCAATTGGTCAACCCAACCCAACCTAATCCAAATGAGCCTATTTTGACCATATGAAGCCAAATCACCCAAAGCCACCTTATGGAACCTTGGTGGCTGACCTAACTTGACCCAAATTAACCCTAGGTCAGCCCTAAGCCAGTCCAAATCCATAATGGTCCCCACCAATGAGATTAACCAATGGATACACCGCTCTTCACATTAGATTCTTGCCTTAAGAGGCAAAGTCCACTCTTCCATCTCCATGGCAGCCATCAAACTTCATAATGAGGAACTCTTAGGCCACCTTAACCCACCCTAATCCATCCTAGCACTTTCCATGGACCAAGGGAAGCAAGCCAAGCCACTCCCTCTCATGGTTGAATCCCATGGGAAAAGGCAAGGCCCAACCCAACTCAATCTTCCCATATTAGCCTTGGAGACTCCTCCCATAGCATCATCCACTCCTGGCATGCCACATGGAGCTGACGGTGACCCCTTCAATGACTCGACGATGATGAATCTATAGATTTTTAGGGATGAATCCCGTCCACCCATCAAGTGCAATTAAGGGGTATACCCCCTGAATTCGAGCGAGATTCTTCACGAATTGCATTGTGAGACTCCCCTAGCCATTTTTGAAACCCCATAGAGCTTTTCCAAGCATTCCCAGACCTTCCTTAATCAGCATTCCTCCTCCCCAAGCAAATTCAAAATAGGACAACCTTCTCCCGTGCAATACAGCTTCCCCACTTCATCAAACTTCAATTCCTTGCACCCACACCATCCTCATACTTCATCGAAGCCAATAGAATCATCTCTGAGCCTTTTCGATCGATGAAGAATGGAGTTCGATCAAAGCTGAGGCTCCTACATGCTTGGATTGGTCGACTGAGAGCTCTACACCAAATCAAATCTGAATCTCCTCAACAAGGCCTTGCCTCAACTAGGAGAAGCTACCTTTGTCGATCCCACTGCCGGACAGTAGCTCTGGTTAGGTAATTTTTCAAAACCATCAGTTTAGGAAATTTTTATTGGAGCTTTTTGAAGGAAATTTGAATGTCATGCATTTTTTACTGTTATATGTGCTCCTCTCCTTCTTCTCAAGGTTTGGGATCAATTTGATCCCAATCGAAGCTCGGGTGAGCTCGGATCGAACGAGAAAAGATGAATGTCATCCATCTTTCATCGCTCGTGAAGGAGAAAGATCACAGGCTATCCATTCCGCATGATTGAAACAGATGGTTATGATTAAATCATGTTAGATCCACTATGATTT
The DNA here is from genome assembly GCA_021442155.1 of Cymbidium sinense. Lineage (NCBI taxonomy): Eukaryota > Viridiplantae > Streptophyta > Magnoliopsida > Asparagales > Orchidaceae > Cymbidium > Cymbidium sinense. The sequence goes on from CM038215.1 coordinate 269,170,555, forward strand.
CTCATCTAAATCGCAGATCAAATCATGGCCGTCTGATCTTAGATCGGACGGTCCATGGAGTTGGTGCATCCTCCGCAATCTGAGTCAACGACGGATGTGATAAGTTAAATGGCTAATCCTATCGTGCCACATGGAAAGCATGCCGCGTCAGCTGCCACATGGCCTGACAAGATTAAGGCTTTAATTATGCTTAAGTAATGTATTTTTAAGGCTAAAACTTCTAAAAATCATAACTAATCCTAAAAGAAATCCAAAAAATATAAACTAAGGCTAATTTTAAAGATATTTCAAAGTAGAATCTAGAAAATTTTTTATTAATTAATTTTAAACATTAATCTTGGCTTAATTAAAGTTTAATTAACAAATTAATTAACTTATTTACTCCTTAATTAATCATCCAATTAATCTCAATTTTTTTGTAGATATTTAGGGGGATGACCTCTGCCTCCTCTATTTTTGTGGGATTTTATTGGCTGCTTAATTCAGGAGATTAATTGATTAAGCTTTAATCACTCTCTTGATTTAATTAATAATAATTATCGAATGAATAATGACTTAATTAATTATTTAAGCCTAATTACTTCTGTTGATCAATAAGGGGGTTTAAGGAATGTGATTGGGATATTTTCCTAATTCATTTTCTAAGTTTTTTCACTTTTTGAATCAAGTTAATTAATAATTAATGAGTTACTTAATTGCTTAATTAATCAATTAATCTTCAAGATAAAATCAGAGCTTAAGTGATCAAATGTGGGATTTAGGGATTGAGACCTCTTTATTGATCTCTTTCCTTAAGTTAATTTTATTTTATTAATTGAACATGCTTAATGCTTAACCAAATGGATTAATGAACTTAATTAACTCAATCTAAAATCCAATTCACATATAATTACCTTTAATCAATCTTGGGTAGCCCTTTAGATCTTTAATAATCTAAAAGAAATTAATGAAATTATGGTTAGCTTATATGTGTAATAAAACCATAAAAGTAATTAGTTAAATCCCTTAAGCCTAATTAACTATTAATCATGAGCCAATTGCATTAGGCCCCTTTCATTTCTTAGGAGCATTTATAATTTACTTTTCATGTGGTTTCATATCATATTGGCACATAATTAATTAGTTAATTAATTTAAGGTGATATAGGTAAGGGTTAATTAATTGGCTTAATGCATACCCTAACTTAATTATGACATCAAATCAACCTAATTATTATTCATTAAACCAAATTAACTCACACATGGGGGATGAGATTAGGATTAGAAAATCTCTTTCATATTTCTTAAATCAATTCAAACATGAAGATCAAAAAATGACATTAAAGAACTTTGGCTTGTTTTAAATAATCTTATTTAGTATGATTGTCCTTAGGACTTAGTTGAAGTGAATAAATTACATGCTTGTGTTTCTTTATTTCTTTCCATTCATGCTAAAATATTGTATGCCATATGATTCATGCATTCATATCTTTAAAATTAATCAGATAAAAAAAATGATTTTCTTTATGTTAATTTACATGTGTTGGCTTAATTAAAAATATGTGTGGCTAGTTTCACTATTAAATCTCAAATATATTTTCAAAAGTTTTTAATAAGTTAATATACATATGTATTGCAACTATAGTCTTATATATATATATATATATGAAATGCAAGTGAATAAAAAATTATTATATGAAATAGAGTCTCTTCCTTATATTCATATGTTGATTTGTATAAGTAAGAATGTTATGAGGTATATTAGTCTGGACATCCCAGGGGTGCATAGTTTTAAGTATCCCTAAGGAGGTTCCTACCTCGTTCTCATGGTGCAAAATAATGGTGACATACCTGCTTGATTTCATTCATATGCATTTGGACATTAGAATTTAGATAGATCTTTAATTCATTTACACAAAATAAATCAATCAAATCAAAATATAATTTTTGCATGGCTTTCTGTTCTTGTAGTTGTTCATACATCCATATGTATTTCAGGATAGTGGGTATATTAGTCTGGACATTCCAGAGATACACGGCTTTAAGTATCCCCAAGGAGGTTCCTACCTCGTTCCTTTGGTGTAGAACAATGGCAACGCACTTGCTTAAAACTTTTATACATGTGGATGTGTACTTAACTAATGAATGAAAACCCCATATTTCTATTAAAAAGACATGCATTCATGTTTTGTTTAATTGGTTGAATTGATTGGTCATGTAATTTAAAGTTGTTTCCTTATGTTTTTGCATAAGAATTTAGATAGAGCTTTAAATCAATATGATAAAATCATTCAACCAAATGAAATATTAATTCCAAATGAATTTGTTTACATTCATTATTTAAGTGTGCTAAGATATAAATTACATGTATAGCTATGCCTAGGAATTAATCATATGCATGATATCCATGATGGAAAGAAATGAATAAGCATGTGTTATTTGATATTAATTCATTCCAACTAATTTTAAGATGTATTTCTTATTGAATGAGTTTATTCAAAATGAACCTAAACTTAGGACTAATTAAAACATGTAATAAGCCATTCATTAAAGGGAATTGATTAACTAATTTGCTTTAGATGTGACTTAAGGTAGGGATTAAAGAGAGTGATCCTCTGTTTTCTTCTCTTCATAACACTTAGTTGTTGGGTGTAGGCCATATGAAATAAAAGAAAATATTAAGTAAAACTTGCAAATTAATTAAACCATTTAAAGTGAAACCACCCTTCATAATTAAATGTTCTTCATACTTTAAAAATCTCAACTCTAAAGCCTAGCTAGGACATACCACACAAGCCTTAACACACACGTTAAATTAAGTCACCACTTCTAGGTTTATGTTAGGGTGGTGCATGGTTTGATGTATGTTTTATTTTATGATGTAATATTGTAGACTCAATATTATGGTATATATGCATAGTCTGGATGTTTGGCTGACATTAGCCTAATTATGTTTTCTGCAGGGGTTGTGCTTAAGGGTCCACTATAATAAAATATAAATGCTCTTGCTGTGCAGGTTGCTTAGCCCCTAAGCATAATCCAAGTTAGGACATGTGGCCTTGGTTACCCATGTGCGGGGTGCTAAGTCCAAATTATAAATATAACTGCTTGGATTGTATGGTATGTTTAGCTAATATTTATTTTGCAGGTCTAGTTAGATTTAATTTTTCTATTTTTAAATGTAATTGTGCATCAACAATTTGGTTAAGTGTTATTGGGGTTAAGGATGAACATTGGCCAGAAGGTTTATCCTGGGGTGCCATGTGATGCCTAGAAGCCTACCAAATCAAATGAAGAAATAGAGGGAACCTGAGACTTGAAAATCCCTCATAACACTTATCATTTTGTGACTTTTAATTATTCTTTCATATACTGGGTTATATAAGGGTAGAGCTCAACTACCCATTTCTTTTTTGGGTTAAAAGGCGGTACCTGACTGCACCAGCCTGCTATTCTTTCACATTGAGGTTATAAAATATTTGATGCTTTGTTTACATTATGCAATAGAAATGACATGTATTTTCTTAGTTTCTTCATGTATGATGATTTAATGTGTGGCCTGGATCAGTTTAGGCTCTTAAGAAAAAAATTAAATTTTCTATCCCAATCATAACCCATAACTAAATTTTCTATAATAACTCATAACTTCACATAAAGCCTAGGCCTTAAATCAAGATAAGAAACTATTTAACAACACTTTAGCTGGATGTTGTATGCTTAACACCATGCATGTCATTTTGTTTCACTCTTGCTAAGAGAGGGTTTCCATCTTTGCTAGATAGCATAAGGCTTGACTTTTGAGAGCCTATGATGGAAAAAAAATATCTCTTTCACTTTTGATTTGGCCCATAATCAACCTCACCATGTATTTAGGCATATAAAATCCTAAAGCATTTGTCAAATTCAAGTGTTAAAAATCAAATAACATTTGATAAGATTTGCATCAGATTAAGTCATTATTCATACCACTCATGCTCTAGTCTCTTAGGGAGTGGGTTTAAGGACTTAATTTCTTTTCTAAGTAATAGCAACCTAACCATCTTTCAAAAGCATATGACTTGCCTACATGGATTTAAAGTATAGGAGGAGTTAGCCGGTCGCCACTCCAAGCAGTTATAAGTCTAGCAATAGGGTGGCTTACTCTCTCTTATGGAGGTAAATAGTATACCCACTTTCGCCTTAGATTTAGGTCATTCTTTGGCCCTTGCTAAGGCTCCCTAGATTTTGGATTTGAGGTTGATGTTTATCTTTGGGGCTACAAGCATAAATCTTCACCTCTTAGGCATTTCCATAATCTTGTATTGTAGAATTATAAGTCTTAGATTTCTACTAAAATTTCAACTCAAATATATAATTCTTCTCAATTTCAAACATATAAAGCCCAACCATAGAATAGATTGGAATGCTCACTAGGCTTCCTAATATTATGAGGCTCCCCTACCCATCCTCCTTTGGCTTTGATAAGAAATCTCTCATTTTGATCTATCCCATTTGATCTTCCAAACATAGCCAATTTATTGATAGTCCTATCTTTGAATTCTTTGGAGATAATAATTGCATACTTTAATCAAAAGTATTCCTAAGGAACTCACCTTCCTTAAGATGTAATTAACTATGGGGGCTTTAACCCGTAGGGAACTTTAGAACCCGATTTAAATAAATCTTACTTTATTCATCCATGTAAAGTAGGGGAAAAATCTCTAGTATATTCAAATACCCATTATGCCTTAGGAGTCCTTATTGGGTGATCAGGTCTATTGTAGGGTAGTGATTTCTATCTTTTGAGATAGTACACTATTCCTTAATGTCATACCCAATCACCTCAATAAGTACACTCTTAGATTTGCATGGTGTCCCCCCCATATACACACACATACAGATGAGCCAAAAATAAACACCACAAATTTTTTTGGTGACTCTGTTGGGGATGGTTCTTCTCTCCATCTTTAGTAAATAGCTGTTGTCTCCAAATATCGATAGTAGACTTGAATTTTATGCTAATCCAATATTATCTTTCTTTTTATTGGAACTTAGATTATTTCATTCTTAAGCAAAGCTAGTCAACATCCTTTAGGTTTTAGGATCTCACTCTATGTAGGTCTTAAAACCACTATTAGGTTCCCCAATAGGAGAAAACAAAATTAACTAATGAAAGGATATGACTAAGCATTTAGAACCTCCTTACCACTAGCTTGGTGAGGCAAGGTTCATCCTATATTTAAGAAAATAAACTCTTTTGCAAAATATCACTTTTCAAAAAGCACAAACTTCATACAACAAAACCCTCATTTAACAATTCCTATAATTATTACATGGAGGTTATTTTCCAAATCAAAATCTTTAAAAATATCTCTTTTCGAAAGCACATTTTTGAAAATAGTCAGCTTCAATCAACATACCCAAATTTTTTGAATGAAAATTTTATTTTCAAATAAAATCATAACATGAAATTAAACTCCACTCGACATCATTTCACATATGATAGAGTTGAAGTTTCTCTTTTTTCAAAGAAAATAAGAAATCACATACATGACATCAAAACATATCATTGAAATCTATTTAACATACTTAAAATTTGTTAAATAGATTTCCCTCTTTTAAGATCAAAAAATGTATTTTGGAATCTTATTTGACATGCCACATTTGTCAAGCAAAGAATTTCCCTCTCTTTCCAAAAAAAGAAAGAGAGCACATCATATACATTTGATTCCCACTTAATATATCAAAGTTGTTAAGTGAGAATCTCATTTTCAAATCACATTTGATTCCCACTTAACATATCAAAGTTAAGTGAGAATCTCATTTTTTTTATATCACACTTGATTCCCTCTTAATATATCAAAGTTGTTAAGTGAGAATCTTATTTTCATGTCATATTTGATTCCCACTTAACATATCAAAGTTGTTAAGTGAGAATCTCATTTTCATATCACATTTGATTCCCACTTAACATATCAAATTTGTTAAGTGAGAATCACATTTGATTCCCACTTAACATATCAAAGTTGTTAAGTGAGAATCTCATTTTCATATCATACTTGATTCCCACTTAATATATCAAAGTTGTTAAGTGAGAATCTTATTTTCATGTCACATTTGATTCCAACTTAACATATCAAAGTTGTTAAGTGAGAATATTATTTTCATTCCCACTTAACATACCAAAGTCGTTAAGTGAGAATCTCAAATTCATAACACATTTTTCACTTAACATATCGAAGTTGTTGAGTGAAAATCCTAAATTCATACCATATTTGATTCCACTTAACATATTAAATTTGTTAAGTGAGAATCTCATCTTCATGCCTTATTTGATTCCCACTTAACATACCAAATTTGTTAAGTGAGAATCTCATTTTCATGACATATTTGACTTCCCACTTAACATACCGAATTTATTAATTGAGAGTCTTAAATTCATATCACACTTTGATTTCCACTTAACATACCAAATTTGTTAAGTGAGAATCTCATTTTCATGATACATTTGACTTTCACTTAACATACCAAATTTGTTAAGTGAGAGTCTCATTTTCATAAATCATATTTGATTCCACTTAACATATCAAATTTGTTACGTGGGAATATCATCTTCGTGCCATATTTGATTTCCACTTAATATACCAAATTTGTTAAATGAGAATCATATTTTCAAATCATACCACATTTGGTTCTTACTTAACATACCAAATTTGTTAAGTAGAGAGCCTCATTTTTAAATCAAATAAGCACATTTCAAATACACTTGGCTTCTACTTAACATGACAAATTCGTTAAGTAGAGAGCCTCATTTTTAAATCAAATAAGCACATTTCAAATACACTTGGCTTCTACTTAACATACCAAATTTGTTAAGTAAGCGACCCCATTTTCAAATCAACATATCACACATGTGATCAATCATCACAAGCAAAGATATTCCACAAAAATTTTCAAAGACACAATCACAACCTCTTCTTAGCATACCTAAATTTGCTAAGTAAAGGTTCTTTCAAATGATCAATATTTTCAAACAAGATACATAAAATACAAATATCTCCAAAAATCTCTCCTCAAATTTTTGAACCCCTCCCAACCTACTTAAATTGGTTAAGTATGGGTTCTAAATCAAAATCAAATGGCAAAGGCTCTCCTCACATATCAAAATCTCTCCAATGAATCCCACTTAACATATTTGAATTGTTGAGTGTGGGTTCATAACTCCGAATATATTACTCTCTTGGGGCAAGTATTAAAGTAGAGATCTGACTCAAGTTACATTTTAACATATGCAGAGATACAGTGTAGACCAGTCAGTGCAGTTTGATTTTGCAGTCAGTATGTATGGCCCCCTAGAAGTTCATCTTTACCTTTCCATTCAAGATGGATTTGGCCTTGGATCGGGCACGTCTCCCTGAGAGGGCACGCCTCCCTGAGACTGACTCCACCCACTTAGTTTTCTTTGGCCAAGGATTTGAGGGAGCACGCATTATCTATGAGGGGGCGACCCTCACCACTATCTATTAGGATGAGGTGGCTGGGTAGAAGCCAATCATCTACATTGACCTGCTTTACGATACTAAGTATCCTTCCTTAAAGAAAAAGGCAGTTGAGGTTCCACCAGTCAATTCAGTTTCCACACAGTCAGTTGCTCCTACAACCGCTCAGGTGCGTACTAGCACCTCCTCATTGGTCCCCTCTAAGGGGAAGGCTATCTTGACATCAGAGATAGTCTCCCTACCTTCGAGATAGGATCTAGTTATCATACTACCCTACTTAATTTCATATAATGCCATAAGATCAAGCAGCATCACGAGCATGCAGCCCAAGAGATAGACGTAACATCTCATGTTTCAAAAGAGGGTTCACCCTGGGAGGTCTCCCCCTTACTTAGTGGCAATAAGTTCTACCTCTCAGGATCAAATGGAGAGGAGGATTATCAGAGGATCGCAAAGATTGCCTCTATTTTGACTAGGAACAAGAGGAAGTCCATGCCTATATGGACTACGTCAGTTGGCAGAGCCTCCTGAGCTCCAGTCAAGACATTTGATTTGAGGTTGATCATCCTTAGAAGTGTTACCAGGAAGATCTGCAGGGATAGAGCATTAGAGGTTAGGGTAGCAGCTCAATCAGGGAGTAAGGAGCGAAGGAGGTTTGCCAAGCAGTCGACAGCCTCGAATCTAGTTGATTTCTCTGGTCATCGGGCCACCAGGGTCGATAGGACCGACAACATAGTATTGATAGATACCAATAGTCGCAGGGGAAAAGCCTCGATGATGGTGGAGTTGGTGTCATCTCCACCACACTGATCCACTCCTATCCCACCATCCACTATTCCCATAAAGGCACAGAAGACAACATTGAGGGAGAAGAAAGCCCCTTTGGTGATCTGGCTATGACCAAAGGATCCCACTCCATCTACTCCACTGACTGAGGTGAAGGAAAGTTCCTCTACTCAACCTCCTACCTCAATCTTGGTGCTGAAGGAGTGGGGACCCCACAACATCGTGGTCTGACCACCACCACCACCACCACCATCAAAACAGTGATAAGGACAGTAGCAGAGGGGGAGGGAGATAGTTCTACAGTTCCCATGATAGTGGATCCCCCAAGAGATTTCACTCTGCTGATAGTGGTCAGTCATGAGCATATATCTTCTAGAGAGTATAGTCCTCCCAGAGATAACACTCCAATGGCAGGCACTATTAGATGTATTTCTATCAGTGAGCACAGTCCTATTACCGGTTGTCCGCAAGGCTTTATTCTGATGCAACCCAGCAAGGATGGAGATCATTCCTTGGATGAGATTATAACAACCTATTTTGCCAAGAAGAGAGAACTCTTATGCAGTGATCACACTAATTTAGAGGATGAGAGGGTAGCATTTGATCTTGATGAGGATGACCATGAGGATTCGGCCGAAGTCCACATGGTCGATACTAGGAGATCCCTCCATAGAGACCAGCAAAGCTAGGAAGGAATTGTAGTTGAAGAGGATGATGCCGTCCATTCAACTCAGCACCTCCTCCACCAGCTTAGGCAAAGAGATGATCATATTGAAAAAATGGGGAAGAAGATTGAGGAGTTGATGGCAGTGGTTTCAGCATTGCAGAATTCAGTCCCAGTTTCACATCCTTCCCCCCAAAGCAGCCGATATAGCAGATTTGACACATACCTCAGATCATCTTAGGTGCATTCTGTAGAGGAAGATAGTGGTAGCTTGCATAGGAAGTTGGTGGATAGCACCGCCATGCATGAGAAGGATATCAAGCAGATGATGGAGCAACTGGTGAAGGATGCATTGGCACAAGCTCGAGGTGGCTCATATGTTCAAAGGGTAGACCCTACACATAGGAATTTGATGTTGTCCAGTATCCTAAGGGTTTTTTACCTCCTTCCTTTAAGATTTTTGATGACAGTGGGAACCCTTGCCAACACATTGCACATTTCAGGGCCGGCTACTGCAACGCCGGAGGTGGTGATGCCCTTCTTTTCATATTATTTATTAGCAGTAGCAGGTATGCACAAATAACGGTTTGGTAAAGATATTTGCTGAGTTAGAGCACCTCTTCATTAAGAGGTTTATTGGAGCTATCAAAGGGTTACTATAGGTGATCTTATTATAGCGACACAAGTCCCCAACGAGTCCCTTGTTGATTACATTCTCAGGAGGCAAACCTTGAGTATGAAATGTGAACCACAACTATCTGAATAACACGCCATCAAGATTCTCCTGAAGGACATCCATGGCCCGGTTACTTTCATGCTCAAGGGTTTTATAATCAAAACCTTCGAGAAATTAATCTACAAGGCAACTAGTTTACAAGAAGAGGCCAAATTGTTGCCTTTCTAGGACCAGTCAGTCAAGCCCAAACCTTAGAGGGAATTTAAGAAGAAGCTAGGGGTAGTCACAGTAATTGACAAGTGGAAGCAACCGGCTAGGGTTCAATCAGATAGGCCTTAAGCTCAGTAGTCTCCTCTGCCACCACCTCGGATGTCATACCAACTGCCTCAGTTGCCACAGCGATTGCCACCATCGCGTCCTCATCAGCATCATCAGCAGTAATATTCCTACCTGCCATTAGGTAGCTTTTACTTACCTACTCTTATTGATAGATTGAATAAACCTTATTCATTAAAGAGGGAAGTAGTCAGAAAGATCTTTAAGAATCTCTTAAAGAAGTCTGATTTCTAGTTACTAGAGCCTAAGAGGCCAGAGAAAGTGGGCAAGAGTCAAGATTCAAACTATTATCCCTATCATCGCATGTTAGGCCATGTCGTAGAAGATTGCATTACCTTTAAGGACTGGCTTGAGCATAGCTACAAGTCGGGTGCCATCATTATCCTTAAGGAATACTTATTAGAACAACCTTCTAGTTCTATTAGAGTAATCCTTGGGGATATGTGCGATCTTCTTAAGACAAAGGAAGGTTGGGACATCTCCCTATCCAGAACCTCCAAGAAAATTATTTTTAAGATCTGAAAATTACTCTTGTAGGTGCCTGAAGCAGCTCAAACCTCCAACTCTAAGGAAGGTTTGCAAGTTGCTAAGGACAACTTGAGGGAGGTAGGAGCCCAGCAGCAGCAGCTATAACCTCCACTTGCCCAGGATGGCATAGTAGCACAACCACTGACCAATTCTAGCACTTTTTCCACAGTTGTAGCTACAGTTCCTCCAGCCTCTCCATATTGTATATCGAGGGGCGCCAAATCCCTCACTGCCACATTACTTGATTTCTATTTAGTACCTCCATCCAAATATAAGAAACTAATGAAGAAAGTTGATTCCACTTATGTTTGTGTCACTTCTAATGATCTGCCTGATTTTATTCCTATAGATAGCTCTCCAAGTCTAATTAATAATAACTCTAGTTCTGATCACTCTTCTTCTTCTTATTTGGAAATGGATTATCCATTCCTGAATCACTCGGGTTCACCCATTGAGATTGATTTAGAGTCATCTAACTTCGATGATCCTATGGGAGAAGCTGTAGGTGAACTTGATGAGTAGGAAGAACTTTTCACTAAACCATATCATGAAGTCAACCTCTACAGTGGCAAAGTTCTACCTCATAAGGTAGCACCTCAAGTTAAGGATAAGCAAGTCATTGGTTCTAGCGATCAAGTAGCCCCTCCATAGGATGCTCTGCCTATAGATATGCTCATGGGGGACCAACCTAGAGTTGACTACAATATCCTCGCTCACCTGAGAAAGTTACAAGCTAAGCAAAGCATATATGATACACTTGTCTTATCCAAAGAGACGAGGGAGTCATTGATGAAAGCCCTTCTCAATCCAGAAATATGCTTAGCTTAGTTGATCGCTATTAGAGAGGAGGCATATTATTCAAGAGAAGCCCATGGAGCTACATTCACCGATGAAGACCTTCTTTTGGGGATAACCGAGCATAACCGTCCCCTCTACATTACAGTGGATATGAGCAGATTTAGACTCTCCAGGGTGTTAGTTGATCCAGGTGCATCAGTGAATATTATGAGTCTAAAGACCCTTGCCTACTTGAGGATTGACATCTCTGAACTCCGAGGAGATCGGATGATGTTGAGAAGATTAAATGAGCAAGGCGAGAGGGCTTTAGGCTCCATAGTGTTGTAATTAGAGATAGATGATTGGAAGATAAAAGCCAAGTTTTACATAATTGATTCAAATACATCCTTCACTGCTTTGCTCGGTAGGCCTTGGATACATGAAAATAACACAGTTCCATCCTCTTTACATCAGTGCATCAAATTTCAAAGAGGTGGAATCGAGTATTGTGTCAAAAGAGACATGAAGCTATTTTCACTTAGGGAGGTCAAGATATATGAGTGTGTGGCCTACTATCTTCCTCAAAATTAAAAAGTCTATTCTCACGAACTTGGTCAATGTTCAAAAATAAAAGAAAAAGAAAAATAAGAACTAGAAAAATAAGAAAAATAAATGGAAAATGAAAGAGAAAAATAAAAAGTAAATGAAGATACAAGTGAGCCAGAACTAGACGTTGAGGAAGATGTAGAGCCAGATGCTAGACTCCACCCACAATTTATTCCTCCATATGATCACATGGGTAGGATGACTCAACCCCCACTAGGTAGAGGAAGAGGCAGATCCAGAGGTAGTTCCAGAGGTGGAAGAGCTCCTCTGGTGGCTGGGTAGGCTATGTTCCACTCATGGGAGTACCTCATCCACATAGACTTAGAGTCTAGTTCAGAGGATGAGTCTCATGTGGTTAGTATGCCAACCAACCTCTCTCAGTGGGTCCCTTTGGAGGTGACATTCGAGCCAGATAGCAATGAAGACCAGACCTCCAAGCAAAGCATGAATGTATTCAAATCATTATTGCATAGAACTATTAGGCAGCAGTTGGGAACCTTAGCTCTAACCCAATGTAAAGAGGTTTTGTTAAACATCATCCTTAAGTCAGGAAACAGATGTAGAACTTGAGGATGAATCATATAAAGATTTAATACAATTGCCTTTTGATTGGTATTCACCTTATGTTCTTAATTTAGCAAAGAAGGGATTAATCTCACATACTTGGTCTAAACACAAGTCAAATTACTTTGAAAGGCTATAGGACAACAAAAATATATATTCTCAATCAAGACCAGGACTAGGATTTAGTACAGCGGGTCCAGTCGATGATGATAACCATTGCCTGGTCATCACCAATCATTTGGAGTTTGATAGGTTCTTTTCAAATCGTATTAACTCATATGAGGAGGTGTGTTTAGAAACTTTAGATGACCCAAATGATATTGAAGTCAAGGATGCACCAGAGTTTCAAGAAGAAATCAGATCAACTATCGATGAACTCAAAGAAATCAACTTAGGAACAGAAGAAGATCCACACCCGACATACATTAGTTCCTTGTGGAATGAAGAAGAAATCAATGACTTAGTTAAGCTATTAGCTGAGTTTAAAGGCTGCTTTGTATAGAGTTATGAAGCAATTCCCAATTTATCTCTTAATATAGCAGTCCATAAACTAGAAATAGATCCTAATGCTAACCCTATCAAGTAAGCTCCTAGACACATGTGATTAGACATTGAGCAGCAGGTCATTTCTTAAATCAGGAAACTGATCGATGCTGGCTTCATCAGGGAAGAAAAATATCTTACCTGGTTTGCCAATGTCATCCTAGTTAAGAAAAAGAATGGCCAAACTCACATGTGCGTCGACTTTAGGGATCTAAATAAGGCATGTCCTAAGAATGAATTTTTACTTCTTATACGAGAGTTGATGGTGGACATTGCCTCAACTCATGTGGTATTCTCTTTCATGGATGGGTCATCTGGCTACAACCAAATTAAGATGGCCCCCAAGGATGAAAAAAATATTTCCTTTTGAACCCCGATCAGAATCTATTATTATAAGGTCATGCCTTTCAGCCTTGAAAATACTGGTGCTACATACCAGCGAACCATGACTCAGATCTTCAATGAACTCATCCATCATCAGGTTGAATGTTACGTCAATGATCTTGTAGTTAAAGGTAAAGAAAAGGAAGACCATCTCTTCAACTTGAGAGTAGTTTTCAAACGATTAAGATAATTTAACCTTAAAATGAATCCCCTGATGTATGCATTTGGAGTAGCTTCAGGAAAATTCCTTGGGTTTATTGTCTAGCACCATGGAATAGAAATCAACCCGAAGAAGATCAAGGCTATCTTAGAAATGCCACCCCCTAAAAGTATAACTGAACTAAGGTCATTTCAAGGGCAGTTGGTGTATCTAAGATGTTTCATTTCCAACCTATTAGGAAGATGTCAGCCATTCTCAGTACTTATCAAATAGGATGCTAAGTTTAAGTGGTATGATAAGTGTCAACATGTTTTTGAAGACATCATGCACTACCTAATGACGTTGCCAGCTTAGCAGCCCCTATCTCGAGTAAGCCATTGATATTATATACCACTGTATTAGATGACTCCTTTGGCACTTTGTTGGCTGAAACCAATGATGAAGGGAAAGAAAATGCACTCTATTATCTCAGTAGTTGCCTAATCCCTGTTGAGGAAAACTACCCACCTATTGAAAATCACTACCTAGCTTTAATCTTTGCATCCCAAAAGCTACGACATTACATGCTTTCTCATAAGGTGAATCTGATCTCTAGGATCAATCCACTATAATATCTCATGACATGGTCGACACTATCTGGATGGTTGGCGCATTGGTCCATAATTTTATCACAGTTTGATATCACATTCATACCCCATCGTGCGGTAAAAGGACAGGCACTAGCAAATTTCTTAGTAGTACACCCACTTCTTGATGATTCCCTACTTAGTGATAACCTCCCCGATGAACAAATCATCAACTTAGGAGACACTAGTATTCACTATTGGGAGATGTATTTTGATGGTGTGACTTCCTTTCAAAAAGGAGAAGAACCATGATCTATTCTTCTAGGAATGGCAGGGGTAGGAATAGTCCTTCTAAATCTGGACTATGATATGATGAGATTCTCATATCATCTGTAAAATTCATGGACCAACAATGAAGCCGAATATGAGGCTCTGATTATCTGTCTAGAGTTAGCCATTACACTGTGTGTCTAGAGCATCAATAGCTTTGGGGATTCTCAACTAGTTATCAACCAACTTGCTGGGTCTTACAAAGTTTTGAAGCCTAAGATCCATCATTAACACAAGTATACCATGGAGTTGCTAGCTCAAATCCCAAAGGTTACCATCTACAAGATTCCTCGAAGAGAAAATGTAGTAGCGGATGCATTAGCCAAGCTTTCCAAAGAGCTGGTATGTCTGGAAGATGAGTCCATACCAATAAGGGTCTAAAATAGACAAGTCTTATCCTTTATTGATGTTGAGCTCATCGAGAGACTCTCTCTTGAAGGGGAGGTTGCCATCACTGAAAAGGATGATGAGTCAGACTAGAGGCAACCATTCATGAATTATCTAAATACAGGAAAACTACCTCAAGAGAAGTCATTAGCCCATCAGGTGAAGCAGAGAGCTCTCTCATATGCTCTTATGGATGGAATTTTATATCGGTGGTCCTTTGATTATATATGGTTATATTGTTTTGACATGAAGCCTCAATTTGGGCTCATCAATCTAGCCTGAAAGCCAATATCAAGACACTAGGATACTACTGGCCTTTGATGATCACAGACTGCATGGATATAGCTAGGAGATGCCACCAAAATCAAGTGCGGTAGTCCCCACTAACATTCTACATCCCTGGCCTCTGGCCATTCAGTGTTGTGTGCAGACATAGTGGGCTCGATTGATCCTCCTTCTTCCAAGGGTCATCAGTTCATTCTAGCTGCCACCAACTACTTTTCCAAGTGGACAGAGGCAATCCCACTTAGAGAGATCACAACTCAACATGTGCTCCATTTTTTTTGGAATCATATCATATATTGATTCAGGGTTCCTTGACAAATTATATCCAATAATGATACTGCATTCAAGAGCAGTAAAATTAACACTTTGCCCAGAGACATAGCATAGATTGGAGATAATCTACCATCTATTACCTGAGGGAAAATGGCTTAGCAGAAGCCTTCAACAAACTCTCATCCAGATATAAAAAAAGACACTCAAAAATAATAAGCTGTAGTGGCATGAGCAGTTAGTTGAAGTCTTGTGGGCTTACTGAACCACATATAGGACTCGAACTCAATCTCCCCATTTCTCCTTAGTGTATGGGTCTGAAGCAGCTCTACCATTATAAGTTCAACTCCCATCATTAAGGATAACTATAAGTAGTAAAAAAATAATAGAGTAGAATGCCAAGTTGCGGTTAGAAGAGCTCAAAGGTTTAGAGGAGAGATGCCTCTGGGCATGCCAGAATCTCAAGTTGTATAACGCCAAAATGATTCAAGCTCATAACAAGTTGTTTCGCCCTAGAGCTTTTCAAGTAGGAGAGATTGTTTTATTATTAAGGAGACCAATTATTGCCTGTCAAAAGATGGGAGGCAAGTTTGAATCCACTTAGGAAGGTCCTTTCGCCATAGAAAAGGCATACCAAGGAGGATCCTATCAGCTTATAAATTGTAAAGGAGAGCACCCTATGCTTCCAATCAACGGGCTCTATCTAAGGAAATATTATCCATAAATCTTACTTGAAAACAATTATCAATCAAACTCCTCTTCATTTCAAATTCCACCTCTTCATATTGGTTAGAAATATCTTTGCTTGTGAATTTGCCATGATGTGTTTAGGGTAGGTGTAAGGATCCTGAGCGGCGTCCTATTCTTTCTTTCACAACACAAACACACATGCATATTTTTGGTCTCATGCTACTTTGATGTGGGATAACGCCCCCTACAACACTCACTCATTAGTTGCTCTAGGTTAGGTTGACATGATACCTTGCTAGTATGTCACCCCAATAGTCCCTTGTTCAGGAAGATGTAAGTCTAATATGCTTTCTTTCCTTATTTGAATGTTACACATCGACAAGGGCCTTGTTAGCATGGTAGGCCTTACTGCACGATTGATAAACTACCCTCATGTTGGCTCCATTTAAGAGGATGTAAGTCTGCTATGCCTTCTTTTTAAACTAGCTATAATGAACTAACTTGGTTGAGTATATATGATAAACACACAAACACATATCTTTGTCTCGAGCTATTTTGATGTGGGAGCAAGCCCCTATGGCACTCACTCATTAGCTGCTCTAGGTTGAGCTGACATGATACCTTGCTAGTATGTCACCCCAGTGGTCCCTTGTTCAGGAAGATCTAAGTCTGTTATGCTTTCTTTCTTGATTTGACTATTACACACCAACGAGCGCCTTGTTAGCATGGTAGGCCTTACTGTGCGGTCGGTAAGCTACCCCCATGCTGGTTTCGGTAACCTTGGTGGCTGACCTAACCCGACCCAAATTAACCCTAAGTCAACCCCAAGCTAGCCCAAATCCATAGTAGACCCCACCAAGAGGATTAACCAATGGATACACCCCTCTTCACATTGGATTCTTGCCTTAAGAGGCAAAGTCCACTCTTCCATCTCCATGGAATCCATCAAACTTCCTAATGAGGAACTCCTAGGCCACCTTAGCCCACCTTAAGCCATCCTAGCTCTCACCATGGACCAAGGGAAGCAAGCCAAGCCACTCCCTCTCATGGCCAAACCCCATGGCCAAAGGTAAGGACCAACCCAACTCAATCCTCCCATATCAGCCTTGGAGACTCCTCCCATAGCTTTGTCCACTTCTAGCATGCCACATGGAGCTGATGGGACCCATATAACAACCCGATGATGGCAAATCAGTATATTTTAAGGGATGAATCCCATCCGTCCATCAAGTGTAATTGAGGGGTATACCCCCTCAATTAGGGTGGGATTCTTCATGAATTGCATTGTGAAACTCCCCTAGCCATTTTTGAAACCCCACAGAGATTTTCCAAGCATTCCTAGAGCTTCCTCTATGGAATTCATCCTCCCCAAGCAAAGCCAAAATAAGACAACCTTCTCTCGTGCAATACTCCTTCCCGACTTGATCAAACTTCTATTCCTTGTACCCACACCATCCACATACTTCATTGAAGCCAACTGAATCATCTCTGAGCCTTCTTGATCATCAGAGACTAGAGTTTGATTGAAGCCGAGGCTTATACATGTGTGGCTTGGTCAACTATGAGCTCTACACCAAATCAAACCTGAATCTCTTCAATAGGGCCTCACACAACTAGGTGAAGCTACCTCCATCGATCCCACCACCAGACATTAGCTTCGGTGAGGTAATTTCTCAAAATCGCCAATTTAAGAAATTTTTGTTAGAGATTTTTCAAGGAAATTTGAATGTCATGCATTTTTAACTGTTACATGTATTCCTCTCTTTCTTCTTAAGGCGTGTGATCAATTTGATCCCAATCCAAGCTCGGGTGAGCTTGGATCGAACAGGGAAAGATGGATGGCATCCGTCTTTCATCGCTAGCGAAGGAGAAAGATCACTGGCTATCTATTTTGCATGATCAAAATGGATGGGCATGATTAAATCATGTTAGATCCACTCTGATTTCTCCTCTAAATCTCAGATCGAATCATGGCCGTCCGATCTTAGATCGGACGGTCCATGGAGTTAGCACATCTGCTGCAATCTGAGTCAGTGGCGGATGTGATAACTAAAATATCCAATCCCATCGTGCCCTGTGGAAAGTGCGCAACATATGCTGCCACGTGGCCTAACGGGATTAAGGCTTTAATTAAGCTTCAATAATCTATTTTTAAGGCTAAAACTTCTAAAAATCATAACCAATCTTAGAAAAATCCAAAAGAAATGCAAACTAGGGCTCATTATAAAGATATTTCAAAGTATAATCTAAAAAAATTATTATTAATTAATTTTGAATAATGATATTGGCTTAATTAAAGTTTAATTAAAAATTTAATTAGCTTAATTACTCCTTAATTAATCATCCAATTAATCTCAAATTTTTTGTGGATGTTTAGGGGGATAACCTCTGCCTCCCTTATTTTTCTGGGATTTTATTGGTTGCTTAATTAGGGAGATTAATTGATTAAGCCTTAATCACTCTCTTAATTCAATCAATAATAATTAGTGAATAAATAGTGACTTAATTAATTATTTAAGCCTAATTACTTCTATTGATCAATAAGGAGGCTTAGGGAATGTGATTGGGATATTTTTCCTAATTCATTTACTAACTTTTCTTCACTTTTTGAATCAAGTTAATTAATGATTAATGAGGTAATTATTTGCTTAATTAATTAATTAATCTTCAAGATAAAATTAGAGCTTAAGTGATCAAATGTGGGACTTAGGGATTGAGATTAAGGCTTCTTTCTTGATCTCTTCCCTTAAGTTAACTTCAGTTCATTAATTGAACATGCTTAATGCTTAACCAAATGGATTAATGAGATTAATTAACTCAATTTAAAATCCAATTTACATCTAATTATCTTTAATCAATCTTTGGTAGCCCTTTAGATGTTTAATAGTCTAAAAAAATTTAATGAAATTATGGTTAGCTTACATGTGTAAGAAAACCATAAAAGTAATTAGTTAAATCCCTTAAGCCTAATTAACTATTAATCATGAGTCAATTGCATTAGGCCCCTTTCATTTCTATGGAACATTTCTAATTTATTTTTCATGTTATTTCATATCATATTGGCTCATTATTAATTACTTAAGTAATTTAAGGTGACATAGGTAAGGGTTAGTTAATTAGGTTAATTCATACCCTAACTTAATTAAGACATAAAATCAACCTAATTGTTCTTCATTAAACCCAATTAAATCACACATGGGGGATGGGATTAGGATTATCAAACTTCTTTCATATTTCTTAAATCAAATCAAACATGAAGATCAAAAAAGACATTAAAGAATTTTGGCTTGCTTTAAATAATCACATTTAGTATGACTGTCCTTAGGACTTAGTTGGAGTGAATGAAATTACATGCTTGTGTTTCTTTATTTCTTTTTAGTCATGCTAAAATGTTGTATGTCATATGATTCATGTAACCATGTCTTTCAAATTAATCAGATAAAAAATGATTTTATTTATGTTAATTTGCATGTATTAGCTTAATTAAAAATATGTGTGGCTAGTATCACTATTAAATCTCAAATATATTTTCAAAAGTTTATTAATAAATGAATATACATATGTATTATAACTTTAGTTATATATATATATATATATATAAAAAGAATGTTAGTAAGTATATTAGTCTGGACATCCCAGGGACGAATGGCTTTAAGTTCCCCTAAGGAGGTTCCTACTTAGTTCCTTTGGTGCGAAATAATGGCGATGTACCTACTTGATTTCATTCTTATGCATTTGGACATGAGAATTTAGATAGATCTTTAATTCATTTACATAAAATAAATCAATCAAATCAAAATACAATTTTTGCATGGCTTTCTATTTTGTAGTATTTCATACATTCATATATATTTAAGGTTAGTGGGTATATTAGTCTAGACATTCTAGGGATGTGCAACTTTAAGTAGCCCCACGGAGACATGCATTCATGTTTTGTTTAATTAGTTGAATTGATTGGTCATGTAATTTAAAGTTGTTTCCTTATGCTTTTGCATAAGAATTTAGATAGAGCTTTAAATCAATATGATAAAATCATTCAACCAAATGAAATATTAATTCCAAATGCATTTGTTTACATTCATCATTTAAGCGTGCTAAGATATAAATTGCATGTATAGCTATGCCTAGGAATTAATCATATGCATGATGTCCATGATGGAAAAAATTAATAAGCATGTGTTATGTGATAGTGATTCATTCCAACTAATCTTATGATGCCTTTCTTATTGAATGAGATTGTTTAAAATGAACCTAAACTTAGGACTACTTAAAACATGTAATAAGCCATTCACTAAAGGGAATTAATTAACTAATTTTCTTTAGATGTGACTTAAGGTAGGGATAAAAGAGAGTGACCCTCTCTTTTCTTCTCTTCATAACACTTAGTTGTTGGGTGTAGGCCATATGAAACAAAAAAATATTAAGTAAAACTTGCAAATTAATTAAACCATTTAAAGTGAAACCACCCTTCATAATTAAATGTCCTTCATACTTAGAAAATCTCAACTATAAAGCCTAGCTATAACATACAACACAAGCCTTAACACACACATTGGATTAAGTCACCACTTCTATCTTTATGTTATGACGGTGCATGGTTTGATGTATGTTTTATTTTGTGATGTAATGTTGTAGATTGGATGTTAGGGTGTATTTGCATAGTTTGGATGTTAGGCCGATATTAGCCTTTTTTTCTGCAGTGGGGTTGTGCTTAAGGGGCCGCTATAATAAAATATAAATGCTCTTGTTGTGTAAGTTGCTTAGCCCCTAAGAAAATCCAAGTTAGGATAGGTGGGCTTGGTTACCTATGTGTGGGGTGCTAAGTCCAAATTATAAATATAACTGGTTGGATTGTATGGCATATTTGGCTAATATCTATTTTGCAGGTATAGTTAGATTTATCTTTTCCATTTTTTTAATATAATTATGCATCAGGAATTTGGTTAAGTGTTATGGGGTTAAGGATGAACATTGGTTAAGTGTTATGGGGTGCCATGTGATGCTTAGAAGCCTACAAAATCAAATGGAGCAAATTAAATGAAGAAATAGAGGGAACATGAAGACTTGAAAATCCCTCATAACACTTATCAATTTTTAACTTGTAATTATTCTTTCATATACTGGGTTGTATAAGGGTAGAGCTCAGCTACCCATTTCATTTTTGGGTTGTACGTCGGTACCCGTTAGCACCAACCTGTTATTCTTTCATGTTGAGGGTATAAAATGTTTGATGATTTGTTTACATTGTGTAATAAAATGACATGTATTTTCTTAATTTCTTCATGTATGATAATTTTATGGGTGGCCTGGATCCGTTTAGGCTCTTAGGGAAAAATTAAATTTTCTATCCCAATCATAACTCTTAAATAAACTTTCTAAAACAACACATAACCTCACATAAAGCCTAAGCATTAAATCAAGATAATAAAATATTTAGCAGCCCCTTAGCTGGATGTTGTATGTTTAACACCATGCATGTCATTTTGTTTCACTCTTACTAAGAGAGGGTTTCCATGTTTGCCAGGTAATAAAAGGCTTGACCTTTGAGAGCCTATGATGGAAAAAAAACCTCTTCTCTTTTGATTTGGCCTATAATCAACCTCTCCATGCATTTAGGATTATAAAATCCTAAAGCCATTATCAAATTCAAGTGTCAAAAATCAAATAAAATTTGATAAGATTTGCATAAGATTAAGTCATTATTCATACCACTCTGCTCTAATCTCTTAGGGAGTGGGTTTAAAGACTTAATTTCTTTTCTAAGTAATAACAACCTAACCATCTTGCTAAAGCATATGACTTGCCTACATGGATTTAAAGTGTAGGAGGAGTTAGCTAGCTGCCACTACAGATGGTTATAAGTTCAGTAGTAGGGTGATTTACTCTCTCTTGTGGAGGTAAATAATATACCCAATTTTGCTTTAGATTTAGGTCATACTTTGGCCCTTGCTAAGGCTCCCTAGATTTAAGATCCGAGGTTGTTATTTTGTTTTAGGGCTACAAGTATAAATCCTCACCGCTTAGACATTTTCACAATCTTGTATTGTGGAATTATAAGTCCTAGATTTCTCATAATATTTTAACTCAAATATATAATTCTCCTCAATTTCAAACATATAAAGCCCAACAATAGGTTAGATTGGAATGCTTACTAGGCTTCCTAGTATCATGAGCATCCCCTACTGATCCTCCTCTGGCTTCAATAATAAATCTCTCCTTTCAATCTATCCCATTTGATTTTCCAAACATAGTCAATTTATTGATAGTCCTATCTTTGAATTCTTCAGAGACAATAATTGCCTACTTTAATCGAGAGTATTCATAAGAAACTCACCTTCCTTAGGATGTAATTAACTATGGGGGCTTGCCCCCATAGGGAACTTCATAACCCAGTTTAAATAAATCTTACTTTATTCATCCATATAAAGTAGGGGAAAAAATTCTCTAGTGTATTTGAAGACCCATCATGCCTTAGGAGCCTTATTGGGTGATCAGGTCCATTATAGGGTAGTGATTTCTATCTTTTGAGATTATACACTATTCCTCAATATCGTACCTGACCACCTTAATAAGTACACCCTTAGATCTGTGTGGTGTCCCCCCCCCTTCCATATACACACACATACACATGAACCAAAAATAAACACCATAGGGTCAAATCATAATTTAACTCAAATTTATTACAACCAATGGCTCATGTTCATTCCAAATCACTTATTGAACTTGACCAAAGTCACAATTGAGCCTAATTTAACCATTTTGGTCAACTCGATCCAACCTAGCCCAAATTGGCCACAATTCAAATTAAACCCAAATTGAATCAAACCTAAGCAAAATTAATCAAACCACTTGAACCAAAACTCTTCGAATCATCATTTGAACATAACCCAAGTCTTGGTTTTACCCAATTTGACCAATTGGTCAACCCAACATGAACCCATTTGACCAAGCTAAAGCAAACCATCCCATGGGACCCAAGCTTTAAAACTTTAAACTAGTCCTAGATCCTTTCCAAACCAGCCCAAATCCAAGTGGGACCCAATCCAAGGGGATTAACCATTGGACACACCTCATTTGCATTGGATTCTTTCCATAAGAAGTAAAGTCCACTTTCTTCTCTCATGGTCAGCCATCAAACTTCCTAACATGGTATACCTAACTTTCCTAGCCCAACCTAAGCTTGCCTAGGACTTACCATGGACCAAAGAAAGCACACCTCCTCTCCTTTACCCATGGCTGAACCAAATGGATGCAAGAAAGGAAAATCAGCACATAATCTCCCCCATATCAAACCTTGAGCTTCCTGCCATAGCTTCCTCCAACCCTGGCATTCCACATGGACCTGACGATGACCCCTCTGACACCTTAATGGCGATGAATCGATAGATATTTAGGGATGGATCCCATCCATCCATCAATCAAGTGTGATTGAGTGGTATACCCCCTCAATTATAGCGGGATTCATCACCATTCATAATAGTTAGTTCCTTAAGTGATTTTAAAATCCCAGAGAGTTTCCTAGAGCACCCCAAACCTCCCTCAATCGACATTTTCTCTCTACATGTGAAACAAAAATAGGGCACCCTTATTCTGAATCCCTTTTGCTTAATCCTCCACCAAACCCCAATCAACCTTGCACACACCATCACCACACCTCGTCCAACAATACCAAATCATTTCCCAAGCTTCCAAGCCACTAGAAACCATAGTTTGATCAAGATCGAACGCTCAAAGGGAAAAGTTTGGTCCATATAGCAAACCACCTCAAATTAAAGGTCGTGCAGCTGAACAGGGCTTCATTTCTACCAAACAAAGCTACCTCGGTCAATCCCACCACCAGACATTAGCTCTAATGAGGTAATTTCTCAAAATTAATCTTTGTATGAAAATGGGTTGGTCTTTTATAAAGGGAATGTTCATGTCATGAGATCTTAGCCGTTGGATATGTTTGTCTCCTCCTCCTGGTGGTGTGGGATCATTTTGATCCCAATCTGAGCTCGGGTGACCTCAGATCGGATGGGGAAAGATTGACATTATCTATTTTTCAGTACTCACGAAGGAGACTGGTCACTGGCCATCCATTCTGCGTGATTGGAACAGACGGTCCTAATCAAATCACACTTAGATCCTCTCTATTTTCTCATTAACTACTGGATTTAACTGTGGATGTCCAATCTAAGATTGGACGGTCCATGAGAAAGTGTGTCCACTGTAATCTGAGTTAGCATCCCGATCTGACAACTTAAATAGCCTATGCCATCGAGCCACTTGGAAAGTGCACCGCATCAGCCACGGCATGGCGTCGATGGGATTAAGGCTTTAAATAGGTTAATTAATCCATTTTTAAGGCTAAAACTTCTAAAATTCATAACTAACTATAAAAAATCCACAAAATTCAAATGGGGGCTCATTTTAAAGGTATTTCAAAGAGGAGTCCATTAAAATTATTATTAATTAATTTTGAACAGTAATTTTTGATTAATTAGGGTTTAATTAAAAAATTAATTAGCCTAATTACTCTCTGATTAATTATCCAATTAATCCCAAATGTTTAGAAGTTATTTAGTGGGATGATCTCTATTTCCCCTATTTTTCTTGGAGTTTATCGGATAGTTAATTAGAGAAATTGATGGATTGAGCCTTAATTACTCTCCTAGCTTAATTAATGATAATTAACCAAATGAATAGTGAATTAATTAATTGATTAAGCTTATTGCCATCTGTTAATAGTGAAAATTCTTAGAAAAATGGTTTAGGTTTACTCCTCATGACCATTTCATTAAGCCTCTTCATTTGTTTCAAATTAAACAAAGCTTAAATAATTAATTAGCCACTTAATTAATCAATTAAAAGAAAAGGGAGTCTCATTATTTTAGAACCTAATTGATTGTTTGAAGTGACTTAGGGATTGGGATTGAGGCCTCTTCCTTGATCTCTTTCACTAAGGTAACTTCATCATCCTAAATAAAATATAATTAAAGGATTAAATTAACTGACTAAGGGCATAATTAAATTAATTATAAATCCATCCACTCCTAACTTTGATTAATAAACATTAGGTAGTTCTTTAGATGTTTAATAGTATAACAAAATTTAATAAAATTATGATTAGCTTACATGTGTGAGAAAATCATAAAAGTAATTAAACAAATCCCTTAAGCTTAATTAACTATTGATCATGAGTCAATTGCATTAGGCCCCTTTCATTCCTTAGGAGCATTACTTATTTACTTTTCTATATGGTTGTATCTCATGTTGGCTCATCATTATTTTATTAATTAACTTAAGGTGATGTAGGTTAGGGTTTAATTAATTGATCTAATTCATGCCTCAACCAAATTAAGCCATAAAATCAATTTAATTGCTTTTCATTAAATCAAATTAGCTCACACATGGGGAATGGGATTATGATTAACAAACCTCATCCTTTAAATCAATTCAAACATGAAATCAAAAAATGGCTTTAAGAAACTTTAGTTTATTTTTAATAAGCTTATTTAATGTGATTGTCCTTAGGAATTAGTTGGATTGAATAAAATTACATGCTTGTGTTGCTTTATTTCTTTCCAATATGTTAAAATGTTGTATGCCACTTGTAGTCATGTATTCATTTCTTTTAAAGAATTAATTAAATAAAATGATCTCTTTTATGTCAAATTTGCATGTGTTGACTTCACTAGAAATATGTGTGGCTATTATCACTATTAAATCTCAAATGTATTTTCGAAAGATTTTTAATGAATAATAATATATATTATGATTTTAGTTACACATACATAGGATATGCATGTGAATATAATAAGCTTAGTACATGAAGTGAAGTCTCTTTCTTAGATTCATATATTGACTTGCATAAGTTCGAATGTTAATGGGTATATTAGTCTAGAAATTCCGGGGATGCATGACTTTAAGTAGCCCCAAGGAGGTTCCTACCTCACTCCCCTCGTGCAGAATAATTGTGATGTACCTATTTGATTTTATTCTTATGCATTTTAACATTAGAATTTATATAAAGCTTTAATTCATTTACACAAATAAATTAAATAAATCAAACTATACTTTTGCATGGTTTTTCTATTCTTATGGTTGTTTATATATCCATATGTATTTAAGAATAACAGGTATATTAGTCTAGACATTCTGGGGATGCACGAATTTAAGTATCCCCAAAGAAGTTCCTACCTCACTCTGCTGGTGTAGAACAATAACGACGTACTTGCTTATAACTTTCATACATTTGAATGTGTATTTAGCTAATGAATGAAAATCCACTCTTTTTATTAAAGAGACATGCATTCATATTTTGTTCAAGTGGTTGGATTGATTAGTCATGTAATTTAGAGTTATTTTCTTATACTTTTATATAAGAATTTACATAGAGCTTTAAATTCATATGACAAAATAAATCAACTAAATGAAACATCAATTCCAAGTACATTTTATTACATTCATCATTTAAGTGTGCTAAGATACAAATTACATCTATAGGTATGTTTAAGACTTAATCATATACATGCTATATATGATGGAAAGAAGTGAACAAACATGTATCATGTGATAGTAGTTCATTCTAATTAATCTTAATATGCCTTTTTTATCGAATGGGATTATTCAAAGTGAACCTAAACCTAGGACTAATTAAAATATGTAATAAGCAATTCATTAAAGGGAATTCATTTAATTAATTTTCTTTAGATGTGACCATGGTGTTTTTTTTCAAAACTTTGAATTTTGAAAATATGTTGTTGGGACACCACGTAGATCCACAAATGTACTCATTAGGGTGATCGGGTGCGACATTGAGGAATGATGTACTATCTTAAGAGACAGAAGTAACCATCCTACAATGGACCTAATCACCTAATAAGAACTCCTAAGAATAATGGGTCTTTGAATGTACCAGAGATCTTTCCCCTACTTTACATGGAAAAGTAAAGTAGGGTTTATTTTAAATCGAGTTCGTTAAGTTCCCTATGGAGGCAAACTCCCATAGTTAATTACATCCTAAGGAATGAGACTCCTTAAGAATACTCTCGATTAAGGTAAAAGATCATTGTCTCCAAATATTTCAGAGATAGTACTATCAACAAATTGATTATTTTTAGAAAATCAAGTAGGATTGATCAAAAGGATAGAGTTATTATTTAAACCAAAGGGAGATGAATAGGGGATGCTCATATTACTAGGAAACCTAGTGAGCATCATAAACTATCCTATGGTTGGGCTTTGTATTTTTGAAATTTAAGAAGAATTATATGTTTGAGTTGAATTTTTATTAGAAATTTAGGGCTTACAATTCCACAACACAAGGTCATGCAAATGCCTAAGAGGTGAGATTTTATGCTTGTAGCCCACAAAGAGAAATAGAAACCTCGAATCCTAAATCTAGGGAGCTTTGGCAAAGGCCAAGGAATGACCTAAATCTAAGGCAAAAATGTGTATATGATTTATCTCCACAAGAGAGAATAAATCACCCAAATTTTGGACTTACAACCGCTTGGGGGTGGCCGCCAACTAACTCCTTGTGGAGAAAAATTCCTATAGGGTCGCCTTTCATATCTATGGAGAGAAAGAAAGGCAAAACTTATAAAAATTCATCTTTTTAGGATGGCACGTAGATCCGTAGATGTACTTATTAAGGTGATCAAATATGTCATCAAGGAATAGTGCACTGTCTCAAGAGATAGAAGTCACTACCCTTTTATAGACCTAATCACCTCAATAATGACTCCTATGGATGATGGGTATGCATATATACCAGAGATTCTTCCCATACTTTATATGAAAAAGTAAAGTAGGGTATATTTTAAATTGAGTTAAGTTTGGGAAAGCCCCATAAGCAACATCTAAGGGATATGATCCCTTAGAAGAACTCTCGATTAAAGTAAATGATCATTATCTTTAAAGATTTTAATAGGAAAGGACTATCAATCGATCAATTCATTTATGAAGATCAAATGGATTGATCAAAAGAGGGAGCTATTATCGAAGCCAAAATGGAAGATAAATAGGAGATACCCACGATGCTAGGAAACCTAGCAAGCATCTCAAACTATCCTATTGATTTAGTTTGTCTGAATTGCTTTTTCATTAGAAATTTAGGACTTATGATTCCTTAACACAAGATTAAGGAAATGCCTAAGAGGTGAGGAATTAAGCTTATGGCCCAAAAAGGGGAGAAGCAATCTCAGAACCTAAATTTAGGGAGCTTTGGCAAGAGCCAAAAGCACAACATAAATTTAAGGCGAAAATGGGTAATTGGTTTGCCTCCACAAGAGAGAGTAAACCACTCGACAGCTTAAACTTACAACCGCCTGGGGGTGGCCGCCAACTTACTCCTCCTATGATTTTAAATATATGTAGGCAAGTATTTTTGCTTATGCAAGATAGCTAGGCTGTTATTCATTTAGAAAGAGACTAAGTCCTTAAACTCACTCCCTAAAGAGACTATATCATATAAAAGGACATGCTTCAAATGACCTAAATCTAATGCAATTAAAATATCATTTTTATTTTCACTTTTGGATAATTATTTTGACTCAGGCTAATATGATTCATATCTAATGCATGAGAAAGAAGGTTATTGGACAAAATCAGCGAGAAGGGAGGAGGTGAGTTTTCACCATGGCTCTCAAAGGTCATGTTAAGTTTCTCTAGCAAAGGTGGAAGCCCTCCAATCAAGGGTGAAATAAGATGTTATTGTGCATGATATTACAAAAGAAATGCTCATCCAGATTAAGGGTTGTTAATTCTTTTATCTTGATTTTAAATCTAAGCTTTAGGTGAGGTTATGAGTTGCTTAGTTTTTATTTTGAATTATTATGTTGGGTAAAAAATTCATTTTTTTTCCTAAAGAGCCTAATCCACATCTAGGCCATACATAAAACAAGAAGAAACTAGAAAAATTATGCCACTTAATCCAAAAGCTAAACAAATCATCAATCAATTTATAAAGCTAATCGCAAAAAGAATAAAAGGCCATTATGGTCGGACACCACCACACAAACACAAAAATATCAAATATGGGTAGCCGAGCTCTAGCCTCATACAACCCGGATTACAAATGAATTAAATTCTAATTAAGAAAAAAATTCATTATTATGGGGGTCTTCAAGCTTCATTTCTTCTTTTCTTTTCTTCTTTATTCTTTTGGTTCCTTCTTTTGGACGGTTAGAAGGTAGATGCTCCAAGGCTTCACATAGTGCATAAGATAGGATCTTATGACCAATGCTCATCCTAATCCTTATAACAATTATTCCAAAATCCTAATTGCATAAATTTACATGAAAAGACAAAGTGGAAATCTAACTAACACCTACAAAACAATGGGTAGCTAAAATAAGCCACACAAATCTTAAGCATGTATATTAGATTAATCACCCCACACATGAGTGACTAAGTCCTATTGGATTATGCTTAAGGGTGTAAAGCACCTACAAGCAAAAGCATTTATATTTTTATTTATGATAGCACCCCTCAAGCACAATCCCCTATAGGAAAGAAAAGTTAGAATAAGAACATCCTACCATTCATTCTACGCACATACACCCTAACATCTATTCTAAAACATATTTCACAAAATGAAACAAACATCAAACCATGCACCGACCTAACTTAAAGCTAGAAGTGGTGACTTAGGCTAATGTGTGTGTTTTGAAGGTTTGTGTGGTATGGTTAGCTATGGCTTTAGGTTCAAATTTTCCAAGTGTGAAGAACATGTTCAACTTAGAGAAGGGATTCATTTAAGTTGTTTAATTATTTTGGTTTGATTTTATTTCATGTTTTTATTTGGTTTAAGTGGATCCTACAATTAATTACTAAGTTATGAAGAGAGGGTAAGAGAAGAAAACTTCTCTTTCCTTCCCTAACCTATGTAATTTCTAAAGTAGATTCATATTTTAGTTTTGTTTAGGTTAATGTTTTGATTAAATATTTTAATTAATCCTAAGTTTAGATAAACTCTAAACAAACCTATTCAAAAAGAAAGACATTTTAAGATTAAATAAAATTAATCAAAATTTACGTAACACACATTACTTCATCACTTTCCTAACATATATAACATGCATATGGATGGACCCTAAGCATATCTATACATATAAATGAGAGTATTTAACATACTTTATGATGCATGCTAAGTAATCCATTTAAGGAAACTTAGAAGTTGAATATGCATGATTTTTCTTAATTAGAAAAGGATTTCCTAATCCAAATATTCACATACACACATGACAGTAAGAAATGCATAAGTGAGTACCATTGTTAACCATAGGTGTAAGTTAGAAGACTAATATACCACTTTTCTTAAATACAAACATGTGTATAAAAGAAATGAAATAGAAAAGGAGAATGCAAAAGTTGCATTAATGAATTCATTTTTGTTTATGCAATTTAAGTGTGCTAGTATAGGTAACCCTCTTTAAGTGGTAGCATAAAGATGAATAGGATATGGAATTAAGTAATTGTTAGGTTCTTTTCAAATGAACCTTACATCTTACTAACTCCTATTCAAAACCATACCAACATAAGAAAGAAATGAAATCTATGCTAAGCATACCTTTATATTCGTTCACATGCAAACTTATAATTAAAGTATAAGTAGGATACTTTCAGATTTGGTATTTTATTTATGCATTTTGAAATTAATTTGGATTTAGTAGTGATAATAGCAATTCATATTTCTACTTTAGAAAACACATGCAAATTTGACATAAAGTAAATAATTTCATTTTTAAATTTGAATTTGAAAAATATGAATGCATGAAACCACATGACATACAAGTTTAACATGTTGGGGAAAAATTCAAAGTAAGGAAAGCATGTAAACAAATTCACTTCACTTAAATCCTAAAGACATTCTTATAGAATAAGAAAATTTTTAATAAATCAAAGTGAATTCAAAGTGATTTTTGTTTAGTTTGAAGTTTGATTTAATTTTGAAAAAGTAAGATGAGTTTACTATTTCTAACCCATTCCCACATGTGTTTAATATTTTTATTTATTTTGTAGATAATTAGATCCATTTTTAGGTGTTAATTAGGTTAAGGTATGAATTAAGTAACTTAATTAACCCTTACCGACACTACCATAGAAGAATTAACCAAATAATTATGAGCCAATGAGATGACATAAAAACTCACAAGAAATTTAAATTTGCAATGCACCTAATAAGAAAAAAAGGCCTAATGCAAAGGAGAGTATGAGCTCAAAAAATCCCATACCTCAAGGTGATCATTTCGATTCCTTGGAAGCTTAAAATTCAACTGTTGAGGTATGAGCACTTTAGGTTGAGTGGATTAGTGTATGGACCAACTCCTCCTTAGCTAGCTTATGGTTTTGATCAAATTCAATCCTTCCTTGCTGTGGGAACTCCAAAGGAAGCTTCGGTGCACTCGACTTAGCTCCTTGATGAAGTATGCAAGAGAAATTGGATGGAAATTGAGTGAAGAGGAAGTTAGCTCTTCAATGGACCTCCCCTATTTTCAAGCTCTGAAAACTCACAAATGGAGTTTTCAAATCCTCTAAAGCTTGGGAATAATCTTTGATGTTTCTCAGTCTTCTTAATGAGGGGAAGTGAGAATTGAATTGAATTAGGGGGAGTATATCTCACCCTTTGAAGGATTGGATGGCCATCCATCCTCTTGCCAATTTGATCCAATTGATCATAGGAAGTGGGTTGTTTGATCAGTTAAGAGTGTGCATATGGTTCGTATGAGCCAAGGAGTGGATTGCCAACCTCCCATGTGCTTGAATTTGAGTTTGAGAGGGAGTTTGAATTTTTTATTTTGACCCATGGGGTCGGGTTTGGTCTAGGAACCAACTGGGCTAACCCAAACCCATTGGGTTGAGTGCACCACTCTTCACTAGGTCCCCTTGAGCTTTTAGGAAAGCCTCAAGTGAATGTGAAGAGGGTATGACCAAATTACCCATGGATTAGGCCAAAATTTGTTATATGGCCTTGGGGTAGAATAGTGATTTTGTTGATTTTTCACTTTGGATATGTTGGGCATGTGGTTAAACTAGGTTTGGCCAAGTTTCATGAGATTTGGAATTTATTTAATAGGGTTTGGCTCATGTTGACCCATTTAGGTCAAAATGGGTCAACTTGGGTCAAGTTGACCAATTGGTCAAATTGGGTCAAACCAAGGGTTGGGTCAAGTTCATATGACTATTTGAAATGTTTTTGTGGCTTTGGTTTGATTCAATTTAGTATAGTTTTGGATTTGGCTCATATGACTTCAATTAGGTCAAATTGGTCAAGTTGACCTATTTTACCCATTTGACCTATTTGAGGTAGCTCAAGGGTAAGTTTAGGTTAGGTTAGTCATATGGAGTGGATTGGTATCTTTGTTTCCAATCAATTTGGGTTAAGTTCAATTTTGGCTCAACATGACCCCTTTAGGTCATGTTGGGTCTAAGGTAGGCTAGGGTTGGCCAATTGGTGAGAGGATTTAATTAAGTTTCACAAGTGATTTGGAATGGACTTGACTTATTGGTTTCAATCAATTTGGCTTAGATCAAGTTTTGACACATTTTGACCCTTTTGGTCAAATTGCATCTACTTGGGTCAAGTGGCCAATTGGGCTAGGTTAGGCTCAAATGTTGGCTTGGTCAAGTTCAAACATAAGTCATGAGTCAACTTAGATCAATGGTTTCAATCAATTTGGCCTATGGTGGAATTTGGTTATGTTAGGTTTCATTTTGGGTTAAGTGTTGACTTGGTCAAATCTTAGGTTTGACTTGGTTTGACCCAATTTGATTGGTTGATCATCCCATGGTGATTGTTGATCATAATGAGAGGAAAATATGAGTTCGGTTCAATCCAATTTGGTTAGGATCAAAATTTGGCTCATAAGAGTACTTTAGGTCACTTTGGGTCAAGTGAGCCTAAGTGGGTCAAATGGCTTGGTCAAAGCTTGATTTGAAGTTGGTTGATCTTGTATATGGACTCATGATTGAAATATAAATCCATTTACAAGTGGTTTGAAGTCAAATGGGTTTTGATCCATTTGACAATTTCATATTCAAAGGAAGAATATGAAAGGGTTTTTGATTTTGACTTAGGTTTTGATTGTTGATTGAAGTTTGGTATGTTTATATATGAGCTCATGATTGTAGGGTTGATTGAACCATGATAGAAAATCAAGAGTCTTTATTTGAAAATGATTTGCTAAGTTCAAGATTTTGACTTGAAAGGCTTATTTTTTGAGTGGATTTGAGTTTGATTTTTGGAATTGGTTTTGATTGTTTGAATTTATATTTCATTTATATATGTGAATATAAATGAGAATATAAATGGATCATGAGAAAATTTCAAGGATTTGAAGTGGTTTAATCATGATTTTAGCTAAGTCCATTAAAAATGATTTAAGGGACTTAGGAAAATTTGGAGTAGGGATTTGAATTTTTGCCTTTGATTTGATTGATTTATATTTATATTTCATTTATATATGTGAATATAAATGAGAATATAAATGAGTTATGAGAAAATCCCATGAGTTTGAATTAATTTGATGATGATTTAGGCTAAGTTCATTAATGAAAAATTAATGACTTAAGGAAGATTTTAAATTAGGAATTTAATTTGAAGGTTTGATTTGATTGATTTATATTTATATTTCATTTATATATGTGTATATGAATGAGAATATAAATGAGTTATGAAAAAATCCCATGAGTTTGAATTAATTTAATGATGATTTAGGCTAAGTCCATTTGAAAATTAATGAGGAAGATTTTAAATTGAATTTAATTTGAATTTGATTTGAAAGATTTATATTTATATTTCATTTATATATGTGATATAATATTAATAGTTTAGAAAGGATTTAAATGGTTGATCAAGATTTAGGCTAAGTCCATTAATGGAAAATTAAAGGACTTGAATTTTGAATTGAGTTGAATTTTGAGTTTAGTTTGATTGATTTGAATTTATATTTCATTTATATGTGAATATAAATGAATATAATAATTATGAGAAAATATCAAAGATTTGAATAGTTTGAATCATAATTTTGATTAAGTCCTTAAAGGATGGACTTTAAAATTGACTTGAATTTGATGGATTTTGATCATGGGTTTCAATCATAGATTTCAATCATTTCAATCATAGGTGATTTGAGTTTGGAGAAAATCAAATAGAATTGATTTGAGTTTGACTTGAAGGAAGGAAAGTGAGAATGGTTTAAGGTAGGTAAATTTTCTAACACCCCAGGCATGACCTATTCCATGGCTAACTCTTCTAAGTCTCTAGGGCTGGGTTGAGTGTCCACCTAATCACTAGATGTGTCTAAGACTAAGGAACTCTTAAAGTCTAAGAGGAGTCTATGCTAAGATGGAGGGTTGAGAACTCATTCTAAAATGAGGTCAACAAACAATAGGTGTGGTGTGATTGACAAGGAACACCATGTATTGTGTGAAATGATCACAACAACAAGATCACAAGAACTAACATAAATAATCTATTTTTAACCTAATGGAATAGAAGGATAGAGCTTAGTGCAATATGGCTCCACTTATGTCCAAGACATAAGATAGAGGGGAGAATCCACTAAGGGATAGAGTGTGAACCTTCCACAAGGGAAGCAGGTTCAAGTCATTCACAAGGGGATGAAATGTTTGATTTGATTCTCACTGAGGAGAAAAAGTCTTGATTTATTCCATTGGGGAAGAGGGTTGAACTTGTTTTAATTTATTAATTTTGTACTTTTGAGATGATCCCTATTAGTTTGCGATGGGTTGCACTATGTAGGAGCCATAAAGGCTAAGACCTAACTCAAATTTACCAATCAAAGGGGTCTACTAAAACACATAGGACTAAACCAAAGGGATGCCTTTGGTATGCAATATTGTATTAGGAAGAAAGCATAGTAGACTTACATCCTCTAAGTGTAGACCATTCTTTGGTAATCTATTGGCAGATTGAACCCAACCTAGGTTGTGATGAATGCTTGGGGACTTAGATCAACTTAAAGATAGTCAAAGATTAATTTCATTTTTAAATTTATTTATTTTGATGGATTCTTTTGGCTTGCGATGAACCGCATTGAGTAGGGGCCATGGAAGCCTAGACCTAACTCATATTTACCAATTCAAAGGGTAGTCTACCAACCATAAGGTAGGACTATCCAACCAAGAGAATGCCTTTTATACAATGGATCAAGTTAGAAGAAAGCAGGGGACTCACTTCTTCTAATAAGAAAAGGGTGATTGGTTGCTTTGGGCAACAAATCCGACTAAGGGTATTGAGTGAATGCCCGGGGACTTAAATCACTCAAGAATAGTCAAGATTAATTTTTTTTTTAATTTGTTTTGATGGATTCTATGGTTTGATGGATCAAGAAGGAGCTTATAGAAGCTAGACTATCTCGATTCTTGAACAAGGGAGTAGCTTCCCAGTCGATGGGAGAACTATCCAACCAAAGGAGTGTCTTTTGATTTGCAATGATCAATTTGGGGGAAGAAAGCTCAGGGACTCACATATTTCACTAGAAAAGACCACTGGGGTGATTGGTTGCTTTGGGCTACAAATCGAACCCGACTTAGGACTGCATGTTGGTTTGCGCCAATCATGCTAGAAAGAATGCATCATGTCTTACATTTTGAATGATTTCGGGGAAACTACTATGGAAAATAGATTGAACGACCTAAGGGTGACTACTGAGTGAGGACGGGATTTATCTCAACTTAGGTAGAGCAATTCTATAGTTCTGCTACCTAAAGATAGGATGCCTGCTTGGGAGAATGGGCTCTTTGGGGGCTTGAATTCCTAATCCACAAATAAATTAATTTTTATTTATTTATTTTAGTTTGTTTATCGTGGACCCTGTTAGTTTATGTGGGATCAAATTAAGAAGGAGCTTATATCAGCCTAGACCTATCTCAGATTTACTACTGGAAAATCTCCATCAGAATTCTCCAAAGGGGTGGTTACTAGGAGGATCAATCCAAAAGTAACCAGGTGTGTCTAAATGGGACAGAAATAGAGGGTGGGGATGGGTCTTCCACAATGACATCTAGTTAGTGTCCAACTCAAGGGAAAGGGGACTCACATCTGCCAAGAGTGGTGTACTCACGGTGAGTCCTCACATAGCAAACATCAACCAACATAAGGTGCCCATCGATTTGCAATAATGCCTGAAGAAAGCTGGGGACTCACATCCTCCTAGGCGATTGATGGGATCGACTCAATGGGTGCTATCGACCTAGGTGACTATTGAATTGGGGGGACTTATCAACTCAAAGTAGTCAAGAGAGAAAGGAGCCTCAGGGGACTTATCTAAACCTCAAATATACTTTGACCTAGTTAGAGCATGATGGCTAGTTTAAGAGAAAGCATGGGACTCACATCTTCTTAACAAAGTCAACATGAGGTAGCTCGGCGAGTGAAGCATACCATACTAACAAGGCACTCATTGGTTTGCAATGATCAAGTTAGAAGAAAGTGCAGGGGACTCACATCTTCCAATAAGTGACCACTAGTGACATATTGCGAGGTAGCATGTAGACCAACCTAGAGCAATGAGTGAGTTGGAGCTTGCTCCACATCAAAATAGCTCAAGATAAAAAAATTGTATTTGTTTTGTGCATGTGTTAAAAGGAATAAGACATCTCTAGGGGACTCTTACACCTAATTTAGTCATGATAATCAAAATATGATGCCTCTCAGGTTCTCTTACACATATTCTAAAAGTATTTGGAGATTGTGTTTGTGTTGTGAAAGAGGGATATGATACCACTGGGGGACTCTTACACCTACACTAGACACGTCATGGTGGATTCTCAAGACAAGCAAACAATACTTCAAAAGAAGAGAAGATTTGATGAATGGAATCAAATTTTTTTCTTTTTATTAATGATTATTTTCAAACATGATTTGTTTCATGCGTAATATTTCTTTAGATAGAGCTCATTAATTGGAAGCATCGGGTGTTCCCCTTACAATCATAAGATCCTCCTTGGTAGGCCTTCTCTATGACATAGGGGCCTTCCAAGTGGGTTCAAACTTTCCTCCCATCTTTTGATGGGCAACAATAGTCTCCTTAGACTAACAAGTTCTCTACTGAAAGACCTAGGGTAGACCAACTTATTATGAGCTTGAATCATTTTGGCCTTATACAACTCAAGGTTCTAGCACGCCCGTAGGCGACTCTCCTCCAAACCTTCGAGCTCTTCTAACCATAACTTTGTATTCTACTCTATAGTGATCTTGCTACCCAATGCTATCCTTAGTGATGGGAGAACTTCCAAAGGAAGAATGGCTTCAGACCCATACACTAAAAAAAATAAGGTAGACTGAGTTGGAGTTTGGTATGTGGTAGTAGGCTTCAACTTCAACTAGCTTTCTATTATCGTTTATTATCATGAGTCTTCTTTAGTATCTAGATGAGTTTTGTTGAATGCTAAGCCATTTTCTCTAGTAGGTAGAGTATCTCTAATTTATATTACGTGCTTTTGATCTTGCTTTTGAATGCGATATTATTGGATATAATTCATGAGGCACCCAAACTATATGATATGGTTCACGAAAAATTGAAGCACATGTGGTGTGACCTCTCTAGATGGCTTCCACCCACTTGGAAAAAAAATGGTGGTAACTAAGATGAATGCCTTAAAAGAAGGAGGATCAATCGACCTACAGACCCCAACACTCAAATGGCCATGAAGCCAAGTAGGGTGTAGAATGTTGGGTGGTTGGTGGAGGACCACACGTGCACGACAACATTTATCCATACAATCATGATATAATCATAGTATCCAAGTCTTTTGATCTTCATCATCTTCGATTGATGAGCTCATAGACACAGTGTACCTCGGTTACAGCTTCATGTTTATCTAAATATGCAACCACATTTGGTCAAAGGGATGGTATAGGTGCCATCAACAAGAGCATAGGGAGAGCTCTCTTTCACGATGGCTTGTGATTTTCTTGAGGTAGTTTGCCGGTGTTCAAGTAATCTATGAATGGTTGCCTCCAATCATCTCCTTGTCCATTTTGGCAACCTCCCTTCAAGAGAAAGTCTCTCGATGAGTTCAACATCAATAAGGGATAAGACTTGTTTATTTTGGACCCTTATTGAAATGGACTCATCTTATGCAACTCTTTGGCAAGTTTGTCAAGCATTTGCTGCTCTCTGTTCTCGAGGAACCTTGTAGATGGTGACTTGAGAATCGGGCCAACGCTTCATGGTATACTCATAGTAGTGAAGCTTGGGTTTGAGACCTAGGACAATCGGTTGATGACCAAGAGAATCCCAAAGATGTTGACGCTCTTGACGTTGATAGTGATGGCTAACTCCAAACTGGCAATCAAAGCATCATACTCAGCTTCGTTGTTGGTATAGGGGTTGGAAAGATAGTATGAGAATCTCATCACATCATAGTTTGGAGTTAGAAGAACTATTCTACACCTTTCACGGGAGAATAGATCATGGTGCTTCACCTTTAAGAAAAGCGGCACCATCAAAATACATCTCCCATCGATGGTTTTGCCTCCCCAAGTTCATGATTTGTTGTTCATCGGAGATCGTCACTAAGCGAGAATCGGAAGTGTGTGTCTTGCTAAGAAATCCTTGTATCCTTTTACAGCATGAGGTACAAATGTGATCAAACTGAAGAGAATCATGGACCAATGAGCCAAACGTCCGAAAAGCATTAACCGTGTCATGAGATATTATAGTGGATTGGTTTGAGAGATCAAGTTCACCTTATGAAAATGCATATAGTGTCGTAGCTTCTGAGATGCAAAGTTCAAAGCTAGGTAATGTTTCTCAATAGGTGGATAGTTTGCTTTAGCAAGGATCAGACGATGACTGAGGTAGTAGAGAGCGCTTTCCTTCCCCTCATCATTGGCTTGGGCCAATAGAGCGCCAAGAGAGTTGTCCAATGTAATAGTGTAAAGGATGAGTGGACTGCCCGGGATAGGGGATGCTAGAACTGGTGACTTCACCAAATACTCTTTGATATCTTCAAAGGTATGCTAACACTTGTCATCCCACTTGAACTTGGTATCCTTGTTGACAAGTGCTGAGAATGACTTGCATCTCCCTGATAGGTTTGAGATAAAGCAACTTAGTTATGCTAGCCATCCTTGAAAGGATTTGAGTTGAGTTAAACTGTTAAGAGATGTCATTTCTAAGATAGCTTTGATTTTTTTCAGGATCTATTTTCATTCCCCGGTGTCGAACAACAAACCCAAGGAATTTTCCTAAAATGACTCCGAATGCACACTTTAGGGGATTAATTTTAAGGTTATATTATCTTAACCATTCGAAAACTACTCTCAAGTCAAAGAGGTGATCTTCCTTTTCTCTGCTCTTACTAGATCATCAATGTAACACTCAACCTGATGATGGATGAGTTTATTGAAGATCTGAGTCATGGCCCATTGGTATGTAGCACCAATTTTAAAAGAAAGGCATGACCTATAATAGAAGATTATTGTTTGAAAGCAGTGTTTCTTTCATCTTCAGGAGACATCTTGATTTGATTATAGCTAAATGACCTATCCATGAAAGAAAAGACTGCATGAGATGAGGTAATGTCCACCATTAATTCTGGTATATGAAGAGGAAACTCATTCCTAGGAGATGCCTTGTTTAAGTCTCTAAAATTGACACAAATGCAAATTTGGCCATTCTTCTTCTTAACTAGGATGACATTAGCTAACCAGGTAGGATATTTTTCTTCCCTGATGAAACCAACATCGATCAATTTCTTGACTTTAGAAATGACCTATTGTTCAATTTCTAATCGCATGCATCTAGGAGATTACTTAATAAGAGTAACGTTAGGGTCTATTGCTAGCTTGTGGACTGCTATGTCAGGAGATAATCCATGCATTTCTTCATAACTCCATACAAAGTAGTCTTTAAACTCAGTCAATAGCCTACCTAAGTCATTAGTTTCTTCATCATTCAGCAATGAACTGATATATATCAAGCGAGGATTTTCTTCTATCCCGAGGTTGATTTCTTTAAGCTTGTTGATTTTTGAATGATTCTCCTCTTCAAATTTTGGTGGTGCCTCTTTGACTTGGAGATCATCTGGATCATCTGAAGTTTCTAAACACACATTCTCATAAGAGTTGGGGATGTGTGAGAAGAACTATCAGACTCCAAATGGTTGGTAACAACTAGGCAATAATCTTCATCATCAACTGGACCCACTAGAATCCTAGTCTGCTCTTGATTGTGCTTCCCTGCCTGTATTGTTCCATAGCTTTTCAAAGTATTTTGACCTATGCTTGGACCATGTGTGAGGAACTAAACCTTTTTATATAAGATTTTGAACACAAGGCGAGTAAAAGTCAAAAGGTAATTCCATTAATTCTTTAAAGTATCTTCCTCAAGCTACATCAACTTGAGCTTGAGGATGATGATCCCAAAAGAACTTCTTCTATTTCATGTCAGAAGACTTAGGGACTTCTTAACTACTAAACCTTCAACTTTTTGAGATGTAAGTGAGGTAGAGCTAAGGTTCCCACTCTTGTCATAGTTTCACATAAACCAGATTTAAATACTTTGCTTTGCTTGGAGGCTGGTCTTCATCTCTGCATCAAAAGTCACCCAATGGAACCGAGGGGTTGGCTGGTATACTAATCACATTAGACTCATCCTCCGAGCTGGATTCCAAGTCTATGTGAATAGTAGGGTACTCTTATGAACTAGAACATGACCTCTATTGGCTGAAGGCCAATTAGGGGGTCTCCCACCTCTAGAACTGCCTTTGTTTCTGCCTTTGCCTCTACCTGGTGGAGGTTGAGCCATCCTACCCACATGTCCATATGATGGAATGAATTGTGGGTGGAATGTGATATGTTGATCTATTTCTTCTTCAATTCCCCTTTCTTGTTCACTTGGACTTTTATTTTTCTTTTCATTTTCTTTTATCTTTTCTTTTGCTTCATTTTCTTTTCTTTTATTTGCATTTGAATTTTGTCCAAGTTCGAAAGGGTGTTTTGAGGAAGATAGTAGGTCGCATCCTCATAAATCTCAACCTCTAATTGAAAATGGCTTTTCATCTGTTGACGACTCAATTCCATCTTTTCTAAACTTGATGATGAAGGGAGGATGGAATGATCTTGTTGATGTATCCAAGGCCTACCAAGCAAAAGTAGTGAATGAAGTATTGAATCAATGATGTAGAACTTGGCTTGTCTTCCAAGTCACTTATCTCCAAGGTAACTATCCTAAAGCCCACCTTGATCATTGAATCCTCTCAACATCATCTATCTCCTCAGTGTAGAGATGTCGATCAAATAGGCAAGGTCTTTAGACTCATAATGTTCACCGATGCACCTGAATCCATGAGAACCCTACGAGTCTAAACTGTCCATGTCATATGATGTAGAGGGGATGGTTGTGCTCCAAGTCCCCTAGAAGAAGGTCTTCATCTATGAAGGTGATCCCTTGGGCTTCTTTTGCATAATGTGCTTCCTCACCTATAGCGGTTAGTTGAGCTAAGCATATTTCAAGATCAAGGAGAGCCTTGATTAGTGACTCCCTCACCCCTTTGGATAAGACAAGGGAATCATATATGCTTAGCTTAGATTACAACTTTCTTAGATGAGAAAAGACATTGTAGTCCACCTTCGGCTAGTTTTTCATAAGCATATCTAAGAGTGGAGCATCCTGTGGAAGGGTTTCTCGATCATCCGTACCAATGACTTGTTTCCTCTTTCTTGAGGTGCTGCCCTAGGAGGTAGAACTTTGCCACTACGGAGGTCGACATCAGTGATCTCTTGAGGTAAGGTAGTGGAAGGTTCTACCTGTACTTCAGGCTCACCTATAGCTTCTCCTATGGGACCCTCAGAATCAGAAGATTCCAAGTCTATCTCAAGAGGTGAACCCAAAGTATTCAGAGTTGGAAAGTCCAACTCGAAGAAGATCAAAAAATTGTTATAGTTATTTATACTTGAAGAGTTATCATTAGGAATAGAAGAAGACCCTTCAAGTGACAGATGTAATTCAAACTAGCTTTATTCTTCAATTTCTTGGAATTATTTGGAGGTACAAAGTAGAAGTCAAGTAGAGTGAGTGGGTAAGGGATTTGATGCCCTTATTGATAGAGTTCTACTAGTAGAAAATAGAAGAGCTATGAAATGGAAGAAGTCACCATGTGGAAGTTGGCGAATGCTAGTAGACATGGTGGGTGGCTATGCTAAAGGGCTATCCGCACACATGCTTTGTAGCTCCCCACTTTCTAGAGTTGGCAACTTGCAAACCTTCCTTGGTGTTGAAGATTTAAGCTAATGCAAGCACCTACAAGGAAAGCTTCTTGATCTTCTAGATAATTTTCTTAGAGGTTTTGGACAAAGAAATGTCCCAACCTTCTTTGGTTTTGGTAGAATCACATGTATCTCCAAGGATTACTCTAATGGAACTAGATGGTTGTTCCACAAGGTATTTCTTTGGGATAACTATAGAATCGGTCTTGAAACTATGTTCAAGTCAGTACTTGAATGTGAAGCAATCTTCCAAAATGTAGCCTAGCATACGGTGGTAAGAGCAAAAGTTTGGATCATGACTTTTGCCTACTTCCTCTAGTCTCCTAGGCTCGGGTAGCTGAAAATCAGTTTCTTTAAA
The DNA here is from genome assembly GCA_021442155.1 of Cymbidium sinense. NCBI lineage: Eukaryota > Viridiplantae > Streptophyta > Magnoliopsida > Asparagales > Orchidaceae > Cymbidium > Cymbidium sinense. Next base: position 269,213,148 of record CM038215.1, read on the forward strand.
GATTTTCCGATTACCTCCCTCTTAAAGAATAAGGTTTGTTTAACTTATCTAAAAGAGTAGGTGGACCATAACTACACAGCGGGATATGCATGCCTTCTATTGGTGGTATGGGCGGGGTGGTGTCTTGGTGGAGGCTATGGTGGGTGGAGGCGGCTACCTCGGTGGTGGCAAAGAAAGGAGGTGGAGGTCATGGTCTCTTAGATTGATCTCTAGGCTTCTTTCCCTTTGTCAAACTACTCTTTCTTCTTTTCATAAACCTTTTGGCTTACGCTTGGCAATTGATCTTGAAAAGGCAATTTGGCCTCTCCTTGTAGACTAGCCGCCATGTTGATTAGCTTCTCAAATGTCTTGATAGTGAAGCCCTTAAGCATGAAGGTGACCGGGCCATGGATATTCTTCAAGAGAATCTCAATGGCATGCTATTTAGATAGCTACGGTTCACACTTCATACACAGGTTACACCATCGAAGAATATAATCAACAAGTGACTTATTGGGGTGTTGTTGTGCTACAATGAGATCACCTACAGATAACCTTTGTTGAGCTCCAGCAAATCTCTTGATGAAGAGTTGCTCTAACTCAGCAAATATCTTTACTGAACTATTGGGCAATTCAGCATACCAATCAAAAGCATTACCCTCTAGGTTGCTAACAAAAAGATGAAAGAGCAAAGCATTGCTTCACATTGCAACAAAGCCTAAAGTGAGCTATGTGGGTTTCCACGCCATCAAAGCTTTTGAAGGAAGGAGGCACAAACCCTTGGGATCTTGGATAGCATCAAATTCTCACGGGAAGGGTCTACCCTTTGGGCGATGATCCTCTCAGGGCTTGAGCCAAAGCTTCCTTCACCTGTCGCTCAACCGATTTTATGTCCTTTTCTTGTATGGAGGTACTTTCCACTACCTTCTATACATCTAGTGCTACCTTGCTCAGCGGAGGTAGAGTCTTTGGGTCCAAGACATGCACTAACTCAGGCGATTGACATCGTTGTGGTAGGATGAACTAGGGCTTTTTTTTGAAGCACTAACTCTGCTAATAAGTCCACATCTTATGTGCCATCCTATCAATCTACTTATCCTTCGTCTTAGCGATGTGTGGAGGTTGATTGCGTGTCTCTTGATCAACCTCAACACCTTCCATGGCCTATTGTGTCTTAAGAAGAGATCCCCTAGCGTCAACCATGCATACTCTAGCTGAATCCCCATCAAGTCATCTTTGTTGGGATCGAAGCTGGCTCTCTCTTCATCGGACTAGGCATACCCCAAGATTTTCTTCTTCTCCATGAAATAATGTGCAACTATCTCATCTAAGGAATGATTTAACTCAATAGGTGTAAACAGTTTAGGCTAATCGATATGATCACTATCATGCACTAAGAGGCACCACCTCGCCTGTCACTGGAGAGTCAATCTGTGTGGTGTACTCACGATGAATGACACTCACTTTCGGTATAAGAGGTATAACAATCTAGGATGTTCCTCACCTGTGGCCGAATTATCATCAGAATATCTGTCTATCACCATCTCCACATCGTGTATGGGTGGAGTTGGTGAAGGAACCACGATGCTGAGGGTCACTCCTTCCGCACCACCACCATTGGGATAGAAGGTCGAGGAGAGCTACCTACAATGGGTGGTGTAGAAGGTAGGATCCCTTGGATCACCAGTGCACTTTTCCCCGATGGCCTTCATGGCCTTAGATGGAAATGGGAGATGTTGTAACTATACTAGCTGATGGCGATGAGGGTAGAGTAGTGGGGTGGACACCGACTCTATGCATGACTACCTCATGTGGTGGCTGGTCCCAGTGAGAAGAATATTATCAGTATGATCCATTTGGGTAGTGCACCAAGCTGGAAAATTAATCAAAGTAGAAGCAGCCGACTGACGACTGAACCTCTATCGCTCCCTGATAGTAACATGTGTTGTATGGGCCTCATGGGCCCTCTCCTAACAAATCTGTCACCCTACGTTATGGGGGATAACAGATTGAAGATCAAACTGAGTGTCAAACTATGAGCATGCTCCCTAGTAAAGATCGAGGTTGACATATGACCTCACCAAAAGTATGGCACCACTAGAGGAGGTAATGAATGGATCCTCCTAACATCCTCTCTATCTGATTTAGAGAGAGGATGGAACTAATTTTCTATAACTAGTGGTGAGGTGATAATGGGAGAATCATCCATGGTCAGGCTGCGCCTCTAGCTCCCACTATCAGTGTGGTACTTGATCATGCTTGTTCCTACTAGGTATGGGTAGGATGGGAGGAGTGAGCTAGACCCATACTCAAATGTGGGAGGCAAGCCACGACGAGGGAGCCTTACCCTTGAGGGTGAGATGGTAGGGCTAGCCCGCACTAGGACATGAGTAACTCAGGATGAACTGGAGGTGGTACTTTCGCACTGGCACTATAATGAAGTGGTGTACGCCATAGCTTTCCTCTTCAATGAGGAGACATCATAATCATAAGGTAATTCAATCCTGATGATCGGCTTTTGCCCGATCACCTTGGTCCTACTGACTATAGTGAGGGGAGTGCCGTCACAAGTGATCCAGGCTCCCTCAAATCCCTTGCCAAAGTGAATCAGGTGGGTATGTTCTAGATGGGGGAAGTCAGCCAAATCTAAAGCTAGATCCATACTGTGGGGGAAAGTGAAGACAAATTTCTGAGAACTGGCCATTTGAACAACTAATGACTAAACTTGTTGCGACTTTAAGATCTGAGAAATGAACTTATATCAGATTTGTCTCCATATATTTTTTTGAATTTGAAAATTTGAATCCACATCCAACAACTTGGAAGTGTTAAGTGGGGTTCAAATCGATTTGAGAAGATTGATTGAAAGAGGAATTTGAATACGAATCCAATTTCAACAAATTTAGGTATGTTGAAATATGGATTCAAAATTTTGATAAGGATGCTTCCATAGGTTCATTGTTGTTTTGAATTTGAATTTTTTATTTGAGGACCCTTTCCTTTAACAAATTTAGGTATGCTAAAGTAAGGGTCAAAGGATTTTATTTTTGTTTGACTATTTTGGAATTTCACTTAGCAAATTTAGGTATGCTAAGTAAAGTGTTTGATAAAGTGATTGTATCTTTTTGTGAATTTTGTTTTCACTTTGGAAAATTTAGAATTTTTACTTAGCAAATTTAGTATGCTTAGTGAAGAATCTAAGTGTATTTTGTTTGATTTTTTTATATATATATATATATATATATATATATATATATATATATATATATATATATATATATATATATTTTATATATTTTTGAAAATAATTCTTAGCAAATTTAGGTATGCTAAGAAAATCCTAAGTGTTTCATTTTTATTTTGAATGTTTTGATTTTTGAAAAGGGTAGAATCCTTAGCAAATTTGGTATGCTAAGGGAATCTGATGTGTTTTATTTTGTTTTGATGTGATTTGAGAGTAGACACTTAATTTTAGCAAATTTGGTATGCTAAAATGAAGTCCCACTTAGTTTTGTGAAATGGAAATTTCACTTAGCAAATTTGAGTATGCTAAATGAAATTTCAAATGATATGTTCAAACATTTTTTATTTGTTTTGGATTTGAAAAATGGAAACTTCTTCTTAGCAAATTTGGTATGTAGAGGGAAGAAGTTCCAGAAGGTGTCTGAAATTTTTGGTTTTGATTTTGAAAACATCACTTAGCAAATTTAAGTATGCTAGGTAAAGTTCCAAAATATGTTTGGAAAAATGCTTGATTTCAGATTTGGAAACTTTACTCTGCAAATTTGAGTATGCTAAATGAAGTTCCAAATATGTGTTTGAGAATTTTTTGGGTTTTGAATTTGGAGACTTCACTTAATAAAGTTGGGTATGTTAAATGAAGTTCCAAAATGTGTTTAGAATTTTTTTTATTTTGGATTTGGAGATTTCACTTAACAAATTTGGGTAACTTAAATGAAGTTCCAAAATGTGTTTAGAAAATTTTTGGATTTTGGATCTTGAGATTTCACTTAATAAATTTGGGTATGTTAAATGAAATTTCAAAATGTGTTTAGAAAATTTTGAATTTTGAATTTGGAGACTTCACTTAACAAATTTGGGTATGTTAAATGAAGTTCCAAAATGAGTTTAGAAAATATTGAATTTTGAATTTGGAGACTTCACTTAACAAATTTGGGTATGTTAAATGAAATTCAAAAATGTTGTTTGAAATTTTTTGATTTTGAGATTTGGAGACTCCACTTAACAAATTTGGATATGTTAAGTGAGGTTCCAAATGTGTTTAGAAAGTTTCAAAATATGATTGTTGATTTTTGATTTTAGGTTTGGAAACTTCACTTAGCAAATTTGATTATGCCAAATGAAGTTACAAATGTATGTGTTTGAAATTTTCTGGATTTTGGATTTGGAGATTTCACTTAACAAATTTGGGTATGTTAAATGAAGTTTCAAAAATGTGTTTAGAAAATTTTTTTGATTTTGAATTTGGAGACTTCACTTAACAAATTTGGGGTATGTTAAATGAAGTTCCAAAATGTGTTTTAGAAAATTTTTGGATTTTGGATTTGGAAACCTCACTTAACAAATTTGGGTATGTTAAATGAAGTTCCAAAATGTGTTTTGAAAATTTTTTGGATTTCGAATTTGGAGACTTCATTTAACAAATTTGGGTATGTTAAATGAAGTTCCAAAAGTGTTTGAGAATTTCGAAATATGATTGTTGATTTTTGATTTTAGGTTTGGAAATTTCTCTTAGCAAATTTGATTATGCCAAATGAAGTTCCAAATGTATGTGTTTGAAAGTTTTTGGATTTTGAATTTGGAGATTTCACTTAACAAATTTGGGTATGTTAAATGAAGTTCCAAAAATGTGTTTAGAAAAGTTTTTGGATTTTGAATTTGGAGACTTCGCTTAATAAATTTGGGCTATGTTAAATGAAGTTCCAAAATGTGTTTTTAGAAAATTTTTGGATTTCAGATTTGGAAACTTCATTTAACAAATTTTGGTATGTTAAATGAAGTTCCAAAATGTGTTTAGAAAAAATTTTGGATTTTGAATTTGGAGACTTCATTTAACAAATTAGGGTATGTTAAATGAAGTCCCAAATGTGTTTGAGAATTTTGAAATATGATTGTTGATTTTTTATTTTGGGTTTGGAAATTTTACTTAGCAAATTTGATTATGCTAAATGAAGTTCCAAAAAAGTGTTTTAAAAAATTTTGAAAAATGATTGGTGAAGTTTTATTTTTTATTTTTTATTTTTTTTGAAAAGGGGACTTCCATTCAACAAATTTAGGTATGTAGAATGGAGATCAATCTTATTTTTAAAATATGAAATTTTTGTTTTGTGTGTGATTGTTGCTTTTTGAAAGAGATGAATTCCAACTAAAAACATATGTGAGGTATGTTTATGATTTTAAAAGTTATTTTATTTAGTTGAATGAAATTTTCATTTTAATAAATTTGAGTATATTAAATGAAGATATTCATATATGCGTTTTGAAAAGTTTAATTTTGTTTGGAAATGAACTTTCCATTCAATAAGTGTGAGTGTATTGAATATAAAGATTTAGGTGTGCTTTTTTAAAACTTTATGATTATGATTGTAATTTTTGGAAAAGATGATTGCTCATTTTATTTTAAAAATGAAATCTTCATCAAAGTGAATTGAAAGAAGATGTTCATTTATGCTTTTGGAAAATGTTAATAGTTTTATTTTTAAAAATCCCTACATGTAACTATTATGTGAATTGTTAAATTGGGGTGATAAAATTTTGTGAAAAATATTTTATGAAGTGCATTTTTGAAAAGGTGCTTTTGAAAAGAAAAGTTCTTTTATTAAAGATTTATTATTTTAGGATGAACCTTTCCTTATCATGAAAATGATAAGGAATAAGTCTTTAAAATTTTTCTTTTATTTAGATCTTTTCATTTTACCCATAGGAGAACCCAACAGAGGTTTTAAGACCAACAAGGAATGCTGTCCTAAAACCTAAAGATGTTGGCTAACTCAACTCAAGAATGAAATGAGCTAAGTGATAACAGAAAGAAGGATAGTCTTGGATTCATAGCAAAGTACAAACCCTCTATCGATATTCAAATACAATGATCATTTATCAAAGATGGAGAGAGGAACCATCCCCAGTGGAGTCGCTAAAAAAATCTGTGGAGAAAAATTCCTATAGGGGTCACCTTTCAGATCTGTGGAGAGAAAGAAAGGCAAGACCTATAAAAATTCATCTTTTTAGGATGCCACGAAGATCCGCAGATGCACTTATTCAGGTGATCGAGTACGTCATCAAGGAATAGTGTACTATCTCGAGAGAAAGAAGTCACTACCCTTTTATGGACCTCATCACCTTAATAAGGACTCATAAGGACGATGGGTCTACATATATACTAAAGATTCTTCCCCTACTTTACATGAAAAAGTAAAGCAAGATTTACTTTAAATCAAGTTCGTTATGTTCCCTACAGGAGTTATACATCTGATGGGATCTTAGAAAACTATTGATTAAGGTAAATGATCGTTGTCTTTAAAGATTACAATAGGAAAGGACTATCAATCGATCGGTTCATTTGTGAAGATCAAATGAGATTGATCAAAAGAGGGAGTTATTATCAAAGACAAAATGGAAGATAAGTAGGAGATACCCACAATGCTAGAAAACCTAGCGAGCATCTCAAACTATCCTATAGTTAGGCTTTACATTTTTGAAACTAATTTAGTTTGTTTGAGTTCCATTTTTCATTAGAAATTTAGGACTTATGATTCCTTAACATAAGATTAAGGAAATGCCTAAGAGGTGAGGAATTAAGATTATGGCCCATAAAGGGGAGAAGCAACCTCAGAACCTAAATCTAGAGAGCATGGCGAGGGCCAAAAGCACAACCTAAATCTAAGGCAAAAATGGGTAATTGGTTTGCCTCCTCAACCAGTTTATAATTTACTAGGGTGGTAAAGTAATTCCTCCTATAATTTTAAATACATGTAGGCAAGTCTTTATGCTTATGCAAGATAGCTAGGCTATTATTTGTTTAGAAAGAGACTAAGTCCTTAAACTCATTCCCTAAAGAGACTAGATCATGTAAAGGGACATGCTTCAAATAACTTAAATCTAATGTAATTCAAATTTCATTTTTATTTTCATTTTTGGACAATTATTTTGACTCAGTCTAATAGGATTCATATGACTAATGAATAAGAAAAAAGAAGGTTATTGGCCAAAATCAGCGAGAAGGGAGGATGTGAGTTTCCACCATGGCTCTCAAAGGTCAAGCCAAGTTTCTCGGGCAAAGGTGGAAGTCCTCCAATCAAGAGTGAAATAAGATGATGTTGTGCATGAAATTATAAAATAAATTCTCATCTTGCTAATGGGTTGCTAATTCTTTTATCTTGATTTTAAACCTAAGCTTTAGGTGAGGTTATGAGTTGGTTAATTTTTATTTTGAATTATTAAGTTGAGTAAAAGATTCATTTTTTTCTAAAGAGCCTAATCAACATCCAGGCCATACATAAAGCAAAGAAGAAACTAAGAAAATCATGCCACTTAATGCAAAAGCTAAACAAATCATCAATCAATTTATAAAGCTAATCGCAAACAGAATAAAAGGCCATTATGGTCAGGCACCACCGAACAAACCCAAAAATATCAAATATGGGTAGCCGACCTCTACCCTTATATAACCCAAATTACAAATGAATTAAATTACAATTAAGTAAGGAATTCATTGTTATGGGAGTCTTCAAGCTTCATTTATTCTTTCTTCTTTCTTCATTCTTCTTTTCTTTTCTTCTTTCTTCTTTTGGTTCCTTCTTTTGGATGGTTGAAAAGTAGATGCTCCAAGGCTTCAAATGGTGCATAAGATAGGATCTTATGACCAATGCTCATCCTAATCCCCATAACAATTATTCCAAAATCCTAATTGCATAAATTTACATGAAAAGGCAAAGTGGAAATCTAACTAACACCTACAAAATAAAGGTTAGCTAAAACAAATCACACAAATTCCAAGCAAGTATATTGGACTTATCACCCCACACATGGGTGACTAAGTCCACCCAGCCTATTAGATTAAGCTTAGGGGTATAAAGCACCTGCAAGCAAAAGCATTTATATTTTTATTTAAGATAGCACCCCTCAAGCACAATCCCCTATAGAAAAGAATAGTTAGACTAAGAATGTCCCACCATTCATTCTACAGCATACACCCCAACATCCGCCTAAAACATATATCACAAAATAAAACATCAAACCATGCAACCCAACTTAAAGCTAGAAGTGGTGACTTAGGCTAATGTGTGTGCTTTGAAGGTTTGTGTGGTATGCTTAGCTATGGTTTTAGGTTCAAATTTTCCCAGTGTGAAGAACATGTTGAACTTAGAGGAGGGTTTCATTTAAGTTGTTTAATTATTTTAGGTTGATTTTATTTCATGTTTTGATTTGGTTTAAGTAGATCCTACAATTAATTACTAAGTTATGAAGAGAGGAAAAGAGAAGAAAACTTCTCTTTCCTTCCCTAACCTAAGTAATTTCTAAAGTAGATTTACATTTTAGTTTTATTTAGGTGAATTTTTTGATTAAATCTTTTAATTAATCCTAAGTTTAGATAAACTCTGAACAAACCTATTAAAAAAGAAATGAATTTCAAGATTAAATAAAATGAATCAAAATTTACATAACACACATTACTTCATCTCTTTCCCAACATATATAACATGCATATAAATGGACCCTAAGCATATCTATACATACAAATGAGAGTATTTAACATACTTTATGATGCATGCTAGTAATCAATTTAAGTAAATTTAGAAGTTGAATATGCATGATTTTTCTTAAGTAGAAAGGGATTTCCTTATCCAATTTTTCACATACACACATGAAAGTAAGAAATGCATAAGTGAGTACAGCGTCATTATTAACTAGAGGTGTAAGGTACAAGACCAACTTAGGGTTTTTTAAATCCTACAACCTTGAGTTTGTCCAGACTAATATACCACTTTCCTTAAATACATTCATGTGTATAAAAGAAATGAAATAGAAAAAGAGAATGCAAAAGTTGCATTAATGAATTCATTTTTGTTTATGCAATTTAAGTGTGTTAGTATAGGTAACCATCCTTTAAGTGGTAGCATAAAGAAGAATAGGATATGGAATTAAGTAAGTGTTAGGTTCTTTTCAAATGAATCTTACATCTTACTGACTCCTATTCAAAATTATACCAACATAAAAAAGAAAGGAAACTTATGCTAAGCATTCCTTTATATTCTTTCACATGCAAGCTTATAATTAAAGTATAAGTAGCATACTTTCAGATTTGGTATTTTATTTATGTATTTTGAAAATAATTTGGATTTAGTAGTGATAATAGCCATTCATATTTCTACTTTAGCCAACACATGAAAATTTGACATAAAGTAAACAATTTCATTTTTAAAAATATGAATGCATGAAACCACATGACATACAAGTTTAACTTGTTGGGGAAAGATTCGAAGCAATGAAAGCATGTAAATAAATTCACTTCACTTAAATCATAAATACATTCTTATAGAATAAGAAAATTTAAAATAAATCAAAGTGAATTCAAAGTGATTTTTGTTTAGTTTGAAGTTTGATTTAATTTTGAAAAGGTGAGATGAGTTTGTTGTTCCTAACCCATTCCCACATGTGTTTGATATTTTTGTTTAATTTTTAGATAATTAGATCCATTTTTAGGTGTTAATTAGGTTAATGCATGAATTAAGTAACTTAATTAACCCTTACCTACACCATCTTAGAAGAATTAACCAAATAATTATGAGCCAGTGAGATGACATAAAAACTCACATGGAATTTGAATTTTTAATGCACCTATTAAGAAAAAAAGGCCTAATGCAATTTGGTTCATAATTAAAAGTTATTTAAGCTAAGAGGTTTAGCTTAAGTAATTTTAAAACATCCTTTCATACTTATGAATTGGATTTTGATTTCCTTAATTAAAATTAGGCTATTAAACACCTAAGCATCTACCCAAAGTAGATTAATTAAGTTTTGGAACTTTTTAGAATTTTTAAAAATTAATTAAGGGGATAACTAATAAATTAACCTTTAATTAAGAGGAGATTAAGGAGAGAAAAGGGGGTTTAGGGAATATCTTAATGGAAATGACCCAAAAATATTCCCTAAACCTCATACTTACTGGATCAGACCTTAATCAACTCTGATCATGGATTAAAATCATTAATCATACCCTAATTATCCTTAATCACATAAGGAGGGTAATTAAAAAATTCATATGCAAATATTCTAATCAAGCCTTCAAGACCCAAGAAAATTAGGGGAGGCAGAAGTCATCCCCTAAAACATACCCAAGAAATTTTGGATTAATCAGAGGCTTAATTAAAAAGTAATTAGCAAAATAAACTTTCCAATAAAACCAAATTTAGAGAAAAAAATATAATTCAAAAGACATTGAAATTAATTTTAAAATATTCTAGGTTGGATTATCTTTACATAGGATTTCATCTCACATTTTTTTGAATTTTAGAAGATCACTAAATTAATAAAAATTAATTAAAACATTTTTAACCAATCCTCTAGCATCGCCACAACACGATGTGCACAAGACTTTACATGTGCATTGAGGGATTTACTTAAATGTCAAATCCCAGATAATGGCTGGCGGCGCATTCGGTTTGATCTCTGTCGTCCGATCAAAGATCGGATGGCCAGATATCTCCCTGCAATTTTAAAATGACTAAGGAATTTATAAATATGCGGAATTATCTCAGCCGTCCATCCAAAATGTGTGGATGGACAACTGAGATCTCCCAAGTTCTTCCCCTTGATCAACAGAGATCGTCCATGATAAAGGGGAAGATCCAAGCTCGATTTAGCTTGGATTCAAATCAAATTCAACCCACACCATCTAAAGCTAAAGAGCGGCAAATCCAATAGTAAAAATCCATGAGATGAAATTTTCTTTTACAAAGCTCCTCACCCCATTGAGTTTCATGGTCAGAAAATCCCATACCACACTGAAGGTGATCACCAGCGCTCGATTCCCTTGAATAAGCTTCATTTGGTTGAGACGAAGCTGTGTTGAGAGTATGACCACTTGAGGTTGAGTGGATTAGTGTATGGACCAACACTTCATTAGCTAGCTTACGACTTTGATCCAATTCAATCCTTCCTTATTATGGGAATTCCAAAGGAAGCTTGGGTGCACACAACTTAGCTCCTTGATGAAGTATGCAAAAGCAATTGGATGGAAATTGAGTGAAGAGGAAGTTAGCTCTTCAATGGACCTCCCCTATTTTCAAGCTCTGAAAATCAAGAAATGGAGTTGTCAAATCCTCTCTAAGAAGCTTGGGAATACTCTCTGATGCCTGCTCTCAGTTCCTTAACTTCAATCGACAGAGGGGAAGTGAGAATTGAATTGAATTGAATTAGGGGGACTATATCTCCCTCTTGAAGGATCGAATGGTCGTCCATCCTCTTGCCATTTTGATCCAATTGATCATAGGCAATGGGTTGTTTGATCAGTTAAGAGTGTGCACATGGTCGATTTGAGCCAAGGAGTGGATTGCCAACCTCCCATGTGCTTGAATTTGAGTTTGAGAGGGAGTTTGAATTTTGCATTTTGACCCATGGGGTCAAGTTTGGTCTAGGACCAATTGGGCTGACCCAAACCTATTGAGTTGGGTGCACCACTCAGCACTATGTCCCCTTGAGCTTTTAGGAAAGCCTCAAGTGAATGTGAAGAGGGTAAGACCAAATTACCCACGGATTTGGCCAAAATTTGTTCTATGGCCTAGGGGTAGAATGGTCATTTTGATGATTTTTCACTTTGGATATGTTGGGTATGTGGATAAACTAGGTTTGGCCAAGTTTCATGAGATTTAAAATTCATTTGATAGGGTTTGGCTCATGTTGACCCATTTAGGTCAAAATGGGTCAAGTTGACCAATTGGTCAAATTGGGTCAAACCAAGGGTTGGGTCAAGTTCATATAACCATTTGAAATATTTTGGTTTCTTTGGTTTGATTCAATTTGGTATAGTTTTGGATTTGGCTCATATGACTCATTTAGGTCAAATGGGTCAAGTTGACCTATTTGACCCATTTGACCTATTTGAGGTAGGTCAAGGGAAGGTTTAGGTTAGGTTAGTCATATGGAGTGGATTGGTATCTTTGTTTCCAATCAATTTGGGTTAAGTTCAATTTTGGTTCAACATGACCCCTTCAGGTCATGTTGGGTCTAAGGTCAATTAGGCTAGGTTAGGTCTAGTTGGCCAATTGAGGCTTTTTAAGTTCCACAAGTGATTTGGAATGGACTCAACCCATTGGTTTCAATAAATTTGGCTTAGATCAATTTTTGACACATTTTGACCCTTTTGGTCAAAATGGGTCAACTTGGGTCAAATGGCCAACTGGGCTAGGTTAGACTCAAATATTGGCTTGGTCAAGTTCAAACATAAGTCATGAGTGAACTTAGATCAAAGTTTTCAATCAATTTGGCCTATAGTGGAATTTGGCTATGTTAAGTTTCATTTTGGGTTAAGTTTTGACTTGGTCAACCCTTAGGTTTGACTTGATTTGACCCAATTTGATTGATTGATCATCCCATGGTGATTGTTGATCATGATGAGAGGTAAATATGAGTTTAGATCAATCCAATTTGGTTAGGATCAAAATTTGGCTCATAAGGGTACTTTAGGTCACTTTGGGTCAAGTGAGCCTAAGTGGGTCAAATGGCTTGGTCAAAGCTTGATTTGAAGTTGGTTGATCTTGTACATGGACTCACGATTGAAATATAAATCCATTTACAAGTGGTATGAAGTCAAATGGGTTTTGATCCATTTGACGATTTCATATTCAAAGGACGATTATGAATGGGTTTTGGCTTTGATTTTTGGCTTAGGTTTTGATTGTTTGATTGAAGTTTGGATTTCTGTATGAGCTCATGATTGTAGGGTTGATTGAACCATGAGAGAAAATCAAAAGTTTGGCTTGATTTGAAAATGATTTGGCTAAGTTCAAGATTTTGACTTGAAAGACTTAGGTTGGATTTTGAGTGGATTTGAGTTTGATTTTTGGAATTGGTTTTGATTGTTTGAATTTATATTTCATTTGTATATGAGAGTATAAATGAGAATATAAATGGATCATGAGAAAATTTCAAGGATTTGAAGTGGTTTAATCATGATTTGGGCTAAGTCCATTAAGAAGGATTTAAGGGACTTAAGAAAATTTGGAGTAGGGATTTGAATTTTTGCCTTTGATCTGATTGATTTATATTTATATTTCATTTATATATGTGAATATAAATGAGAATATAAATGAGTTATGAGAAAATCCCATGAGTTTGAATTAATTTGATGATGATTTAGGCTAAGTTCACTAATGAAAAATTAATGACTTAAGGAAGATTTTAAATTGGGAATTTAATTTGAAGGTTTGATTTGATTGATATATATTTATATTTCAATTATATATGTGTATATAAATGATAATATAAATGAGTTATGAGAAAATCCCATGAGTTTGAATTAATTTGATGATGATTTAGGCTAAGTTCATTAATGAAAAATTAATGACTTAAGGAAGATTTTAAATTGGGAATTTAATTTGAAGGTTTGATTTGATTGATTTATATTTATATTTGATTTATATATGTGTACATAAATGAGAATATAAATGAGTTTTGAGAAAATCCCAAGGATTTGAAATGGTTTGATCAAGATTTAGGCTAAGTCCATTAATGGAAAATTAAAGGGACTTAGGAGAATTTTGATGGATTGAGTTGGAATTTTGAGTTTAGTTTGATTGATTTGAGTTTATATTTTATTTATATATATGAATATAAATGAGAATATAAATGAATTATGAGAAAATTGCAAAGATTTGAATAGGTTTGAATCATAATTTTGATTAAGTCCTTAAAGGCAAGGTTAAGGACTTAGGCAAAATTTGGACTTGGGAATTTTTTGATGGATTTTGATCATGGGTTTCAATCATAGATTTCAATCATGGATTTCAATCATATGAAATTGATTTGAGTTTGGAGTAAATAAAATAGAATTGATTTGGAGTTTGACTTGAAGGAAGGAAAGTGAGAAATGGTTTAAGGTAAGGGTAGGAAATTTTCCTAACACCCCTAAGGCATGACCTATTCCTATATCTAACTCTTCTAAGTCTCTAGGGATAGGTTTGAGTGTCCACCTAATCACTAGATGTGTCCTAAGACTAAGGAACTTTTAAAGTCTAAGAGTAGTCCTGTGTCTAAGATGGAGAGGTTGAGAACTCATCCTAAAAATGAGGTCAACAAAGGGCGTCCAATAAGTGTGGTGTGATTGACAAGGAACACCGCACGTATTGGTGGTGACCGAAACAATCAACAACACTGAGTGATCAAAAGCACTAACATAAATAATCTATTTTTAACCCAATGGAATAGAAGGAATCCAGAGCTTAGTGCAATGTGGCTCCACTTATGTCCAAGACATAAGAGAGAGGGGAGAATCCACTAAAGGATAGAGTGTGAACCTTCCACTAGGGAAGCAGGTTCAAGTCATTCACAAGGGGATGAAATGTTTGATTTGATTCTCACTGAGGAGAAAAAGACTTGATTTGTTCCACTGGGGAAGTGGGTTGAATTTGTTTTAATTTATTAGGTTTGTGCTTTTGAGATGAACTCTATCGGTTTGCGATGGGTTGCACTAAGTAGGAGCCATAGAGGCTAAGACCTAACTCAAATTTACCAATCCATAGGGGCAGTCTACTAAACACGTACTAGGATTAGCCAACCAAAGGGATGCCTTTCAGATGCAAAGAATCAGAAGAAAGCATAGTAGACTTACATCCTCCAAAGTAGAGACCAGTTGCTTGGGTAATCAATTAGCAAGGAAACATATTGAACCCAACCTAGGGCTGACTATTAAGTGAATGCCGCTGGGGGACTTAGATCAACTCAAAGATAGTCAAGATTAATTTCATTTTTCAAATTTATTTATTTTGATTATTTTGGATCCCATTAGTTTGCAATGAACTGCATTGAGTAGGGGCCATGGAAGCCTAGACCTAAATCTAATTTTCCAATTCAAAGGGAATTGTCTACCAACCATAAGGTAGGACTATCCAACCTAAGGGGAATGCCTTTCGGTATACAATGGTCAAGTTAGGAAGTAATATGTTTTATGCATGGTGTGAGACATACAACATCCAACTAAGAGGTTGTTAAATCTTTTATTATCTTGGTTTATGTCCTAGGCTTTAAATGAGGTTATGAGTTGTTTAATTTGATTTTGAGTTGATTAATTGGATAGAAAGTTTATTTTTTCCTAAGAGCCTAATCGCATCCAGGCCATTCATCAAACAATGAAGAAACTAAGAAGATAATGCCATCCTAATTGTGCAATCATAAACAAAACATCAATCAATTTATAAAATTAGCACAAAAGAATAAGAGGCCGATGTGGTCAGGCTCCACTGTACAAACCCGAAAAGGAAAAATGGGTAGCCTACCTCTACCTTTATACAACCCAGATTACAAATGAATAATTACAGTTAAAAGAAATTCAGGTTATGGGGGTCTTCATTCTTCATTTCTTCATTTCTTCATTTCTTCCTTTCTTCATTTCTTTCTTTTCTTCACTTCTTTCTTCCTTTTGATTTGACTTGATTTGTAGTTTGCTCCAAGGTTTCACATGGTACATAAGACATGGTCTTATGACCAATGTTCACCTTAATTCCCCTATAACATTCATTCCAAATTTCAATTGCAAAATTTACATCAAAATGGGAAAGATAAATCTAACTAAACCTGCAAAATAGAGATTAGCTAAACTTACCACACAACCCAAGCAGTTATATGAATAATTTGGACTTAGCACCCCACATATGTGATGAGTCCACCTGTCCTAGTTTGAATCATGCTTAGGGGTATAAGCAACCTGTACAGCAAAAGTATTTATATTTTTATTACAACGCTCCTTAAGCACAATTCCTTGCAGAAGACATGATTAGGCTAAGATCATCCTAACATCTAGTCTACACATGCACAGCATCTAAAAAATATTACATCACAAAACAAAATCGCATCAAACCATGCACCGCCTAACATAGCTAAATGGTGACTTACTAATGTGTGCCATTTAAGGTTTGCTTGTCTGTCTTAGCTTTAAGGTTGAGATTTCCTAAGTGTGAAGGATTCAATTTAGATGGTGATTTCATTTTAAGTGATTTAGTTGGTTTATCAATTTTAGTTGGTGATTTGATTTGGTTTGGATGAACCTACACTTAATTATTAAATGTTATGGAGAGAAGAAAAGAGAAGAGAACTCCTCTTTCATCCCTACCTTAAATATTTCTAAGGTAGCTTTATTAATGATTTTTTCTTTAGTGAATGTTTTATTATGTGTTTTAACTAACCTTAAGTTTATACTTGCTCTAAATGGCCCTATTCAATAAGAAATGCATCCTAGGATTAATTAAGGTGAATTACTACCACATGACACACAACCATTTATTTCTGTCCACCATGTATACCATGCATATGAATGATCTCAAGCATGTCTATACATGCAATGCAAACTTTAGAACACTTTGATGATGAATGTTAAGAGATATGATTTGAAAATTTGGATGTTCCATTGATGCATGTTTTTATTATGTAGAAAATGAAGATTTCTCATCCATTAATAAAATACACACCCGTATGTATAAAAGATATAAGTGAGTCTGACGCCATTTTTTTCTACACTAGGGGCATAAGGTACAAGACCTACTTATGGCTACTTAAAGCCTCATAGCCCCGGGATGTCCAGACTAATATACCACTTTTCTTAAATACATGTAAATGTATAAAAAGAAATAAATGGATGAAGAATCATGCAAAAAAATTTTTTGTTTGATTTGATTGTATAATTTACATGTGTAAATGTGAGGATCCTTCTTAAGTCATAACATTGAAGTGCATAGGAATAGATTTACACAAGTGTTGTGTTCTTTTCAAATGAACTACACACTTTGCAAATTTTATTCAAATCCATGTCAAGAGAAGAGAAGAAAATAAGATAAAACACATCTTATGCTATAATCGCAAGCAAGCTTATAAGTATTTATAAGTAGCATCACTTCATTCATAATCATTGATTTATTGGTTTTGAAAATAATTTTTGATTTAATAGTGATTATAGCCACTCATATTCTTAACTTTAGCCAAAATATGCAATTTAACATAAAAGGAAACATTTTATTTAACTGATTTTTTAAAAAGATATGAATGCATGATCTCATATGGTAAACAATATTTAGCATGCTTGAAAAGAAATAAAGTGATGTAAGCATATGACTTCATTTACTCAAATTAATTCCTAAGGACAATCCTATGAAATAAGATCATTTAAAGTGAATCAAATTTCTTTAAGGAGATTTTTATTTTTGGATTTGATTTGACTTAGGAAATGTGAAAAGAGTTTATTGTTCCTAACACATTTCCCATATATGTGAATTGGTTTAATTTAATTTTAGAATAATTAGGTTGATTTTATATTTTTTTAAGTTAAGGTGTGAATTAAATCCGTTAATTACCCCTTATCTACACCACTTTAACATAACTAAACAAGTAATTATGAGCCAACAAATGATATGCAACCATATGGAATTTAAATCAGTAATGCACCTAAGAAGTAAAGGGGTCTAACGCAATTGGCTCACAATTATTGATTAATTAAGCTAAAGGGTTTAATTAAGTACTTTCATAATCATCCTACACATGTAGTTTGATTATAACTTTCTTTGAAGTCTCTTAGGTTATTGAACACCTAAGAATCTACCCAAGAATAAGTGATTAAGTTCTCAAGTGATTTAGTTTTGAATTTGATTAATTAAATTAATTAATGAAGTGATTAAGCATTTAATTAATTTGCAAATTTATTAAGTGTTTATCCAAATGAAATAAACTTAGGGGAAAAGATTGGAAAAGAAATCTTAATCTTATTCCCTAAGTCCATTCACTATTTCAAGATGATTAACAAACTTAATTAATAAATTTATCACTATTTAATAGGTTAATTAATCATTTATTTAGTTAAGATAGGGATTAAGGATGAAATAAACAATTCCCCTAATTAATCCATCAATAAATTCCAAGAAAATTATGGGAGGTAGAGATCATCCCACTAATCAATCTTAGGAAGTTTGGAATTATTTACTGAAGTAATTAAGGAGTAATTAACCTAATTATATTTTACATGAAACCTAAATTGAGTGAAAGTCACTATTCAAAAGCCATTGATTAAGTTCTGGACTAATTTAGTTATATTCCACATTGAATTATATTTAAAATGAACTTGAGTTTACATTTTTTAGATTTTTCTACAATTAGTTATGAATTTTGGAAGTTTCAGCATTAAAAATAAATTAATTAAGCCTACTTAACCCCCTAATCCCATCGGCCACATGGTGGCTGACACGACACGCTTTTCACGTGGTGCGACGGGATAGGTTATTTAAGTTATCACATCCGTGGCTAAGTTAGCAGGCAATGGATGCGCTTTCTCCACATGTCATTCAATCTAAGATCGGATGGCCAAGATTAATTTTATAGTTTAGGCTTAAATTAGAGGGAGGTCTATCATGATTTAATCACAACCATACATTCCAATCACGTGAAACAGATGGTGTATGGTCTATCTCCTCCCGAGCGACGAGAGATGGATGCCATCCATCGATCATCACTTGATCCGAGCTCACTCAAGCTCGAATGGAGTTCAGACTCACCCCACACCTTTAGGGAAGCACAAGCAATGTATCCAATGATCAAGATTTGAAGAAATTACAATTTTCTTCATAAAATATCAAGCAATTTTCATCCTAAGATTGATTTTGAGCAATACCTCGCCGAAGGCTATCATCCGCGCTTCCAACGAAGGAGGTAGCTTCGTCTAGTAGAGATGAAGCCTTGTTGAATGTATTGGATCTTGATTTGAAGTGGACGGTTTAGCTGACCAAGCTTCTCTTCAATGGTGATTGGCCTTGATCAAAGACCTCCTTCCCATGGCTTGGTTACTTGGGAAATGACTGATTGAGCTTGATAAAGTCCCTTGATGGTGCTTGCAAGTTTAATTTGGTTTTGATGGACAATTGGATGAGTTGGAATTGGGATGGACCTCCCCTATTTCAACTTTGAGCAAAATTGAGAAGAAGAAATCAAGGGAGCTTGGAAATGGCTTTAAGAAGCTTAGGGATGCTTGGTTTTGATTCCTGGAGCTCAGTCAAATTCAATGCTCCTCATTTGAGTGGGAATGAGGGGGAGTATATCTCCCCCCTACTTGGATTGGATGATCGAGAGCTAAGTTTCCATTTTATCTCAATTACTGAGATTGGTTGATTTATTTTGGTTGTTAGACACCCCATGTGAGTTATTTTAGATAGAGGAGTGGAGGAGAGTGAGTGCCCATGTGTTGGGTGAGTGCATTTGGTGATCCAAGTGCTCAATTCCCATTTGATGGGTCAGTTTGGCCTTGGGTTGGGTCATGGCCAACCCAAGGTCATTGGGTCATGTTCACCACCTCCCTTGGTGTCCATGTGGACCACTAGGAGGATGCCAAGTGGCCTTGAGAAATAAATGACCAAATTCCAAGTGAATTTAGTCATAGGATACCCTTTGACCTAAGAGTAAAATAGTCATTTGGCCTTGATTTTGATTTGGACACATTTGAAATGATTCAAAAATGGGTTGGGCAAAATTTCAAGTAATTTGGAGTTCATTTGGTTTGAATTGGTTCAATTTGACCCTTTTAGGTCAAATTGGGTCAGATTTGGTTAAGTTCACCAATTGATCAAATTGGGTCAAACCATAGGTTAGGTCAAGTTCAAATGATCATTTGGAGCCTATGGGTATCATTGGTTTGGTTTAATTTGGTTTATAATTTGGTTCATTTAGGTTCATTTAGGTCAAATGGGTCAAGTTGACCAATTTGACCCATTTGACTAATGTTAGGTCATGGGTTGGTTTAGCTTGGATAATCATTTGAAATGTATTACAAGCTTTGGTTTCAATCAATTTTGATTTGGTTTGATTTCAAGTTGATTTGACCTTTTAGGTCAAGTTGAGTTTGCGGTCAATTAGGCTAGGTTGGGTCTAGTTGGCCAATTGAAGCTTTCGTCAAGTTTGACAATCAATTAAGAATGAATTTGACCTATTGGTTGTAATCAATTTGGCTTAGATCAAGATTTGACCCATTTTGACTTTTTAGGTCAACTTGGGTTAACTTAGGTCAAGTGGCCAATTAGGCTTGGTTTGGCTCAATTGATGGCTTGGTCAAGTTCAATCATTGATTATGGATTAGTTTAGATCGATGGTTTCAATCAATTTGGCTTATAGTGAATTTTAGCTTGTTTATGTTTCATTTGGGCTAAGTGTTGACTTGGTCAAAGGCTAAGTTTGACTTGGTTTGACCCAATTTGAGTGATTGATCATCCTAGGATGATTGTTGCTCATAATGTGAGGATTAGATGGGCTTAGTTCAATCCAATTTGGGTTGGATTAGAGTTTGGCTCAAAAAGGTGCTACATTTTGGGTCAAGTGAGCCTAAATGAGTTAATTGGCTTGATCAAGGCTTGATTTAGGTTTGGTTGAACTCACTTATGGACTTATGATGGAAATATAAATCCAATTACAAGTGATTTAGAGTCAAATGGGTTTTGATTCATTTGACAATTTCAAGTTAAAAGGGTGAATATGGGTTTGACTTGGGTTAGTTTGATTTTGGTTTGGTGATTGTAGTTTATGTTTTTATTTGGGTATGTGATTGAAGAAAGAATTGTTTGAAAAGAAAATCCCAAGGTTTAGATTGAATTAAGAATGATTTGGCTAAGTTCAAGGATTTGACTTGAAGGATATAAGTTGGATTTAAGTTAGATTTGGACTTGAGTTTTGAATTTAGTTTTGGTTATTTAAATTTTTATTTCATTCATATTTGTGAATATAAATGAGAATATAAATGGGTTATGAGAAAATCTTTTGAGTTTGTCGTGATTTAGATTTGGTTTGAGCTAAGTCAATAAGATGAAATCATAAGGGCTTACGAAAGATTTTGGATTTGGAATTCAATCATGGGTTTCAATTATTTGATTTGGAATTGATTTATGATTTGGGAAAATCAATTGAGTTGGAATTGATTTGATATTTGAATTGGAATTGGTTTGAAGGAGGGAAGTAAGGATTGGGTTTAAGCTATAAGGTAGGCAAGTCTTCCTAATGCCTCTAAGGAATAACGTATTCGTATGGCTAACTCTTTTAAGTCTCTAGGGTTAGGTTAAGTGTTCACCTAATCACTAGAAGTGTCTTAAGACTAAGGAACTCTTAGTATTTAGAGGAGTCCTTATGTCTAGGATGGAGAAGTTGAAAGCTCACTCCAAAAGTGAGGTCAACAAAGGGCGCCCAATAGGTGTGGTGTGACTAACAAGGTACACCACACGTATTGGTGTTGACCGAGATAATCAACAACGTCGAACAATCACAAGAACTAACAGAAAAAATTTACTCCTAAACTTGATGTGCAGAAGGAATCAAAATCTTAGTGCAATGCGACTCTACTTATGTGAAAAATATAAGAGAGCAATGGAGAAATCCACTAGGGATGGAGTATATAAACTTTTCACTAGGGAAGCAGGTTCAAGTCATCCATTGGGGTATGAGAGGTTGTGAAATCCACTAGGGGATTAGAATTTGGAGTCCACTGGGGATAAGAATGTGAACCTTCCATTAGGGGAACAGGTTCGAGTTGGATTAAATTGATTTCAGCAGGGAAATCGAAAGGTTTTGCATCTCACTGAGGAGAAGCTAATTGATTTGATTTGTTTAATTTGACTCCACTGGGGGAGGAAGGTTGGTTTTGCATCTCATTGAGGAGAAGTTGATTAATTTGTTGTTTAATTTGACTCCAGTGGGGGAGGTTTGATTTTTTTTGAGATTTTAAATTTTTGAATTTTGAGATGGACCGCCATGATGAATCAGACTAAAGTCCATGTTGGCTCTACTACCACAATCCAAAGGGTACAACCACATAGTAGGACTATCCAATCAAAGGGATTGCCTTTCGGTATGTAGCAGTTGTACTAGGAAAGAAGCATAGTAGACTTATATCCTCCAAAGTAGGGATCAGTCGATGGGGTGATCTATTGGCGAGGCAACGGATTGAACCCAACCGTAGGCTGACTACTGAGTGAATGCCACTGGGGGCTTAAATCAGCTCAAAGATAGTCAAGATTAATTTTATTTTTTAAATTATATTTGGAGAATTTTGTCAGTTTGCGATGGACTGCATTAAGTAGGGGCCATGTCAGCCTTGACCTAATTTCAGATTTATCGATCCAAAGGGAGTAGCTTCCCGACCAAGGGGAGAACTATTCAACCAAAGGAGTGCCTTTCAGTTTGGAGAGACCAATTTAGGGAAGAAAGCATGGGGACTCACACCCTTCCTGAATAAAATACCACTAGGGTGACACATCAGCAAGGTAACATGTCAACCTGACCTAGGGCTGCCCGTCGATTTGTGATAATCGTGCTAGAAAGAATGCGTAGTAGACTTACATCTTTCAAAGTGAAATGACTATCAGGGCAACCTATTTGTGGAAAAATAGATTGAACCCAACCTAAGGGTGACTACAGATAGAGTGTTGACTCAGGGATTTATCTCAACTTAAGTGTAGTCAGGAAATTCCTATAGGGAGTTTTACTTACACTGCCCTAAAGATAGGATGCCTGCTTGGGAAAGGGGTTGTTGGGGGCTTGAATTTCTAATCTATGAGCGAATAGATTTGTTTATTTGTTTGTTTGTTTATCTTGAACCCTGTTGGTTTACGAGGGATCATACTAAGAAGGAGCTTATATCATCCTAGACCTATCTCTGATTTACTGGTCCAGGGGAGAATCTGTACATCTGCTAAACAAATTCTTCAACCACAGGGGTAGCTACTAGGAAAGGGGGACTGTCCAATCTAAGAGTAACCCGGGTAGTGTCTAAATGGGGTCACAAAGGACATGATCCAAGAAAGAAAGATAATATCCAAAACCATAAAGAAGATAATATCCATAGGTATTCAGTGGCCAACTCAAGGAGAATGCATAGGGACTCACATCTGCCAAGAGTGGTGTATCCACTAGGTGAGTCGCTATAAGCATAGCAAACATCAACCAACCTAAATTGCCCGTCGATTTGTAATAATCAACATAAGAAGAAAGCATCGGGGACTCACATCTTTCTATAGCGGGCGATTCGGGATAGTGCGTCTTGACGGCGGTGTTATCGACTAGGGTGACCACTGAGTGAATGCTAGTGGGGAACTTATATCAACTCAAGAGTAACAAGAGGAAAGGAGCCACTAGGAGACTTATCCTAAACCTCCAATATACTTAACCTAGTCAGTGCATGATGGCTAGTTCAAGAGGAAAGCGCGTAGGCTTACATCTTCTTAAATAAAGTTAACATGAGGTAGCTTACTGGCTGCATAGTGAGGTCTACCAAACTAATAAGGAACTCATTGGTTTATAATGGTCAAGTTAGGAAGAAAGCACGGGGACTCACATCCGCCAAACAAGTGACCCGTAGGGTGACACACTAGCAAAGTAGCATGTCAACCTGACTTAGGACAGCTAATGAGTGAGTGCCACAAGGGGCTTGTTCTCACATCAAAATAGCCTGAAACAAAAGATATGTGTTTGTGTTTGTGTTTGAAGAGGATAGGATGCCACTTGGGTTCTCTTACACCTATCCTAAAACATGCACAAGAGTTGATGAAATGGTGCCACGAATGGCAGTTGTGATCCCACCAAGAAAGAAAGCCGCTTGGGTTATCTTATACCTAACTTAGCCATGCTAGTCGAAATAGGATGCCTCTCGGGTTCTCTTACACCTATTCTAGTAGCGCTAGGGAATAGTGTCTAATTTGTGTTCGTGTTGTGAAAGAAGGATATGATGCCTTTTGGGTTCTCTTACACCTACCCTATCCACGTCATGGCAGATTCACAAAATAAGTAAATAATGCTTTGAATGAAAAGAATATTTTAATGAATTGAAATGAAATTTTGAAGATAATTGTTTTCAAACATGATTTTATGGGTAATATTTCTTTAAGTAGAGCTCATTAATTGGAAGCATTGGGTGTTCCCTTTACAATCAATAAGTTGATAAGATCCTCTTTGGTTGGCCTTCTCTATGACAAAAGGGCCTCCCCAAGTGGGTTCAAACTTGCCTCTCATCTCTCAAAGGCAATAATTGGTCTCCTTAGGACTAAAACAAGCTCTCCTACTTGAAAATATCTAGGGTAGACCAGCTTGTTGTGAGCTTGAATCATCTTGGCTTTGTATAACTCGAGGTTCTGACACACCCGTAGGCGTCTTTCCTCCAAACCTTTGAGATCTTCTAACCACAACTTTGCATTCTGTTCTGTAGTGATTTTACTTCCAATTGCTATCCATAGTGATGGGTGTTGCACTTCTAAGGGTAGAATGGCTTCGAACCCATACACTAAGAAAAATGGAGTAGATTGGGTTGGAGCTATGTATATGGTGAGGTATTCCCACAAGGCTTCAA
Source organism: Cymbidium sinense (assembly GCA_021442155.1). Classification (NCBI taxonomy): domain Eukaryota; kingdom Viridiplantae; phylum Streptophyta; class Magnoliopsida; order Asparagales; family Orchidaceae; genus Cymbidium; species Cymbidium sinense. The sequence continues at coordinate 269,237,716 of CM038215.1, forward strand.
CTAGCTGCTCATGCCACTGTCGCTTATTATCGTCGAGTGTCTTCTTTAATATCTGGATGAGAGTTTTGTGGAATGCTTCTGCTAGGCCATTCGCCCTGGGTAGTAGATGGTGGAGTATCTCCAATCTATACTATGTCTCCTAGCAAAGCTGTTGATCTTGGTGCTCTTGAATACAGTACCATTATCGGATATAGTTTGTTGAGGCACCCCAAACCTAAATATGATATGGTTCCTATAAAATTGGAGCACATGCTGAGTTGTGACCTCCCTGAGTGGGATTGTCTCCGCCCACTTAGAAAAGTAGTCGGTGGTATCTAGAATGAATCGATGACCCTTGGAAGAAGGAGGATCGGTAGGACCTAGTATGTCGGTACCCCAACACTCAAATGGCCATGAGGCCAATGTAGAATGCACAATGTTGGGTGGTTGATGTAGGGCCACACTGTGTACATGGCATTAATGGCATCTCCTAACTATGTTCATATATTCTGTAATCATCGAAGGCCAGTAGTATCCTAGTCTCTTAATCTTTGCTTTCATCTTTAGACCAGATTGATGCACTCCACATAGAACTAAATGTACCTTGGTCATGATCTTACGAGCTTCATTTTTGTCTAAACAGCATAGCCACATTTGATCAAAAGACTGTCGGTACAAGGTGTCATCCGCGAGAGCATAAGAGAGAGCTCTCTGCTTCATCTAATGGGCTTGTGATTTCTCTTGAGGTAGTTTTCCTGTGTTCAAGTAGCTTATGAATGGTTGCCACTAATCTAGCTCCTCTTCTTTATTGGCAATGACAACCTCCCCTTCAAGAGAGAATCTCTCAACGAGTTCAGCATCAATAAGGGATATGACTTACCTATTTTGGACCCTTATTGAAATGGACACATCTTTCGGACATGCCAATTCCTTGTCGAGTTTGGCCAACGCATCTGCTACTGCGTTCTCTCCTCGAGGGACCTTGTTGATGGTGACCTCAGGGATTTAGGCCAACAGCTTTATGGTGTACTCATGGTAGTGACGAAGCTTAAGTTTTAGAACTGTTGACCTCATTTTTAGGATGAGTTCTCAACCCCTCCATCTTAGACATAGGATTCCTCTTAGACTTTAAGAGATCCTTAGTCCTAAGACACATCTAGTGATTAGGTGGGCACTTAACCTAGCCCTAGAGACTTAGAAGAGTTAGCCATAGGAATAGGTCATGCCTTAGGGGTGTTAGGAAAATTAGTCTACCCTATAGCTTGAACCATATTCCTCACTTCCTTTCTTCAAGTCAAACTTTAAATCAAATCAACATCAAACCTAAATCAATTCTAGCCTAATTGATTTTCTCTAAACTCAAATCAATGCCACATGATTGAAACCCATAATTCAAACCAATCAAATGAAATTCCAAGTTCAAATTCCAAATTTTTCTTAAGTCCTTAATTTCCTCTTAAGGACTTAGCCTAAATCATCTTCAAATCAATTCAAACTCATAAAATTTTCTCACAACTCATTTATATTCTCATTTATATTCACATATATAAATGAACTATAAATTCAAATCAATCAAACTAAATCCAAAATTCAAATTCCAAATTACAAATCTTGCCTAAGTCTTTTGATTTCCCTTCATAGACTTAGCCTAAATCAAATCTAAATCAATTCAAATTCATGAAATTTTCTCATAACTCATTTATATTATTATTTAAATTTACATATATAAATGAAATATAAATTCAAATCAATCAAACTAAACCCAAAAGTCAAATCCAAATTCACAAATCTTTCCCAAGTCACCTTGATTTTCTCTTAAGGACTTAGGCTAGATCGTATTCAAATCACTTCAAACTCATAAATTTTTCTCATAACCCATTTATATTCTCATTTATATTCACATATATAAATGAAAAACAAATTCAAACAACCAAAACTAACTCCAAAAATCAAACCCAAATTCAATCAAAATCTAACATAAGCCTTTCAAGACAAATTCTTGAACTTAGCCAAATCAACTTCAAATCAAACAAACTCTTGATTTTTCTTCATGATTCAATCAATCCTTCAATCATGAATCAAAATATAAATACAAACTTCAATCACTTAACCAAAACTCAATTCAAAAATCAAGCCAAAATCCATTTCATGTTCACCCTTTGAACTTGAAATTGTCAAATGAATCAAAACCCATTTGACTTCAAACCACTTGCAAATGGATTTATATTTCAATCACAAGTTCATATGTAAGTTCAATCAAACTCAAATCAAGTTTTGACCAAGCCATTTGACCCACTTAGGCTCACTTGACCCAAAGTGACCTAAAGCACCCTTATGAGGCAAATTATAATCCTAACCAAATTGGATTGAACTAAGCCCACCTAAGCCTCTCATCATGATCAACAATCATCATGAGATGATCAATCACTCAAATTGGGTCAAACCAAGTCAAACATAAGGGTTGACCAAGTCAACACTTAGCCAAAATCCACCATAGGCCAAATTGATTGAAACCAATGATCTAAGTTCATTCATGATCAATGTTTGAACTTGACCAAGTCAACATTTGAGCCAAACCTAGCCCAATTGGCCACTTGACCCAAGTTGACCCAACTTGACCTAAAAAGTCAAAATGTGTCAAAACTTGATCTAAGCTAAATTAATTGAAACTAATGGGTCAAGTTAATTCCAAAATGATTGTTGAACTTGACCAAAGCCCCAATTGGCCAACTAGACCCAACCTAGCCCAATTTACCATAAACCTAACTTGACCTAAAGGGTCAAATTGAGCCAAATTCAAACATAACCAAAACTGAGTGTAAACAAAGTTACCAATGCCTTTCATATGACCAACCAAATGTAAACCTACTCATGACCTAGCTCAAATAAGTCAAATTGGCCAACTTGACCCATTTGACCTAAATGAAATCAAATGAACCAAATTCAAACCTAAACCAAATTGAATCAAACCAAAGCCACCAAAAAATTTCAAATGGTCATAAGAACTTGACCCAACCCTTGGTTTGACCCAATTTGACCATTTGGTCAACCTGACCCAAGTTGACCCATTTTGACCTAAATGGGTCAACATGAGCCAAATCACATCAAACCAACTCCAAATTCAATGAAACTTGGCCAAACCTATTTTCGCATTATATCGAACATACCCAAATGGAAATCAAGGTCAAATGACCATTTTACCCCTATGCCATAGGGTAAAGTTTGGCCAAGTCCACTTGAAATTTCATCAAATCCTCTCCATAACCACTTGGCACCCCCTTAGTGGATCAAGTGAACACTAGGGAGTGTGGTGCACCCAACCCAATGGGTTTGGGTCAGCCCAACCTAGCCCATTGGCCAAACTGACAACATGCCTTGAAATGGAGCACATGGAATCCTCCTCACACTCAATTCAAGCACATGGGGAGTTTACCATTCCACTCCCTAGCCAAAACCAAATTCAAGGACACCCTAAATGGCCTAACAAACCTACTTCTTATGGTCAATTGGAATGAAACGGTAAGGCATTGCTCAGCCATCTGCTTGCCAAAGGGGGAGATATACTCCCTCTAATTTGAATTCAATACAACATTCCTTAATTCGATTGAACCTGGGGAAGTTAGAGAAGCCATTCCTCAACCTCCCTAAGCTTCTTAGAGTGAAATCAAAATCCCACTTCTCAGTTTTCACAGCTTGAAAATAGGGGAGCTCCACTCAAAATCAAATTGACTCCACACTCAAAACTAGTGCAATTACTCTTACAAGCTCCATCAGTGAGCTCAATCAAACTCCCAAACTCTTTCCTAAGTTCATAAGGCTAAGGAGGAGTCACTTTGATCAAGGAAGAGCTCAAGGCAAAGGGGAGTTAGTCTCTAGAAGCAACCACCCAATCTCAAGAGCTCAAACTCTCAAGAAAGCTTCATCTCAACCAGACAAAGCTTCTCAAGGGATTCGAGCATCGGCGTTCACCTCTAATGAGGTATGACATTAAATCGAGCATAAGCTCAATGTATGTTGGTCCTTTGTGAAGTTGATTAAAATCTTATGTTGATCTAACCCTTAGATGGGGATGTACTCATGCTTAGATGGTGTGGGTTAATTTTCATTCTAATCTGAGCTCAATCAAGCTTAGATCATGGCCTCAAAGATGGATGGTCTCCATTTTACACAGAGAGTGGCAGCGATGAATCTCTGGCTATCTATCTACGCATTTTGGTTGGATGGCCGAGATTAGAACATGTAGCCTCCCACAATTCTCCCCTCTGATATGCGGCTCTAATCTCAATCGTCTGATCCTTGATCAAACGGTGGAGGAGAAAGCGTGTAGCGCCACCACCATGCAGCGCTACGATGTGATGGGTTAAAGAGCTAATCTCATCATGCCACATGGAAAGCGCATGCCGCGTCAGCGACACACGTGGCGCTGACGGGATTAATAATATAATTAGGGATTATTTAATTTCTAATTAATCACCAAATCTTCCTAAATTCATATCTAAGTGTATAAAAATAAAAAAAAAGATGAAATAAATTGCATATGAAAGATAATTGAACATAGAATATTTTAAAATTAATTTTAATTGATTTTAAATAGTTATTTTTTCAAAATTTAGGTTTTATTATGATTGTTAATTTGATAATTACCCTTTAATTACTTCACTGATTAATCCCAAACTTTTTGTGCTTAATTAGTGGGATGAATTCTACCTCCCCTAATTTTCTTGGAATTTATTAATGGCTTAATTAGGAGAATTGCTAGTTCATTCCTTAATCACTCCCTTAATATAATTAGGCTTAATTAAGGGCATAATTAGTGGTCTAACCCTCTGATTGAGTCAATTAAGTTTTGATTAAGTGAATGTGAGATTTATGTAATAATTTTGGGATGCTTTCCTTAATATATTCCCTAAACCCCCCAATTCTTGCTTAATCCATCCTTAATTAAGGGTTAATTCATTAATTACTCACCTAATTAATTTTATAAAATTCTAAAACTTTCCAGAACTCAATTAATCTATCTTGGGTAGATGCTTAGGTGTTCAAGAGCCTAAGCACATTAAGGAAATCAAAACTCAACTCACATGTGTGAAGGGAGGTTATGAAATTACTTAAGTTAAAACCCCTTAGTTTAATTAATCATTAATCATGAGCCAAATTGCATTAGGCCCTTTTCTTCTTAGGTGCATTGCAATTTTAAATTCTTTGTCAGATTTTATGTCATCTCATTGGCTTATAATTATTTGATTAACTATGCTAAGGTGGTATAGGTAAAGGGTAATTAACATGCTTAATTCATACCTTAACCTAAGCAACATATAAAAAATCATCTAATCATCTAAAAATTAAACTAAAATAACCAACATATGTGGGAATGGGTTAGAAATATCAAACTTACCTCACATTTCTCAAATTAAGTCAAACTCAAAACAAAACTAAACCTTCTTTAAAAATAATTTGATTTGCTTGAAGCTTTCTTATTTCATAAGATTGTCTTTAGGAATTAATTAGGGTGAATTTGTTTACATTCTTTCACCATTTTAGTTCCTTCCCAACATGCTAAATATGTATGTCATATGAATTTCATGCATTCATTCTTTTCAAAAATCAAAATGAAAGTGAAATATTTCTTTTATGTCAAATTGCATGTTTTAGCTAAAATAGGAATATGAGTGGCTATTTTCACAAGTAAATCCAAATTATTTTCAAAATATATGAATCAATTTCCAAAACTAAAAATGTGTTACTTATATTTAATTTGTAATCTTGCATTTAACTAAAATATAAGGATGTGCTTAGTGTAGTTTTCCTTCTCCCCTCTTTTAGTATAGTTTTGAATAGGATTTGGTAAAGTGTTTAGTTCATTTGAAAAGAACCTAACACTTGCCTAATATTTCTATTCATTCCTATGCTATTACTTAAGAAGGATATCTACACACATATAAATAAATTGTAAACAAAATAAACAATCAAGTACAAACTTTTGCATTTTTTTCCATTTATTTCTTTGGTACATATGCTTGTATTTAAGGAAAGTGGTATCTTAGTCTGGACAATCCTGGGGTTGCGAGGCTTTAAGTAGCCCTAAGTAGGTCTTGTACCTTACACCCCTGGTTAACGATGGTGCCATACTCACTTATGCCTTTCATATATTCACGTGTGTGTGTGTGGAAATTGGATAAGAAACTCTTTTTCTACTTAATGAAAATCATGCATCATAAGCATTCAAACTTTCTTAAGTAATTCACTTAGCATTCAGCATAAAATATGCTAAAAATTTTCATTTGTATGTATAGATATGCTTAGGGTTCATTCATGTGCATGTTATACATGTTGGGAAAGAAATGAAGTGATGTGTGTTTTGTAATTTTAATTCACTTTACTTAATCTTTAAATACCTTTCTTTTTGAATAGGTTTGTTTACAGTTTATCTAAACTTAGGATTAATTAAAACACATAATAAAATATTCACTAAATGAAACCAAACACAAATCTACTTTAGAAATCACTTAAGGTAGGGAAGGAAAGAGAAGTTCTCTTCTCTTTTCCCTCTCTTATAACAGTAATTAATTAGGATTCATTCAAACCAAATAAAACACAAAATAAAATCAACCCAAATCAATAAAACTTAAATGAAACCATCCTCTAAGTTGAACACTTTCACATTTAGAAAATACAAACTCTAAAGCCATAGTTAAGCATACCACAAACCTTCTAAAGCACACACATTAGACTAAGTCACCACTTCTAGCTTTAGGTTAGGGCGGTGCATAGTTTGATGTTTACTTTTGTTTTTTGATATATGTTTTAATCTGGATGTTAGGGTGAATATGCATAGAATAAATGGTAGGATGACTTAGTCTAATCATTATTTTCTGTAGGGGATTGTGCTTAAGGGGCACCGTAATAAAAATATAATTGCTTTTTATTGTGCAGGTGCTCATACCCCTAAGCATAATCTAATAGGCCAGGTGGACTTGGTTACCCACGTGTGGGGTGCTAAGTCCAATATACATGTTTGGGATTTGTATGATTTGTTTAGCTAATCTCTATTTTATAGGTGTTAGTTAGATTTACTTTTCCTTTTTCATGTATTTTTGCAATTATGATTTTGGAATGATTATTATGGTGGATTAGGATAAGCATTAGTCATAAGATATTATCTTATGCACCATATGAAGCCTTTGGGGCAACCACCTTTCAACCATCCAAAAGATGGAACCAACAAAGAAAGAAGAAAAGAATAATGAAGAAATGAAGCTTGAAGACACCCATAATAATAAATTCCTTGCTTAATTGTACTTAATTCATTTATAATCTGGGTTGTATAAGGATAGAGCTCAGCTACCCAATTTATTTTCAGGTTTGTGTGATGGTGCCCGACCATAAATGGCCTCTTATTCTTTTGTGTTAGCTTTATAATATGTTTGGTGTTTTTTTTAGCTTGTGCATTAAGATGGCATATTTTCCTAGTTTCTTCCTTGCTTGATGTATGGCCTAGATGACAATTAAGCTCTTAGGAAATAAATAAATATTCTACCAAATTAATCAACTCAAAATTAAAGATAAGTAACTCATAACTTCATTTAAAGACTAGGTTAAAAATCACGATAAAAGAATTAGCAACCCCTTAGCTAGATGAGTATTTTTTTATAACATCATGCACAAATGCATATTTTTTTCACTCTTGATTGGAGGGCTTCCCCCCTTTGCCAAAGAAACTTGGTTTGACCTTTCAGAGCCATGGTGGAAACACACCTTCTCTCTTCTTGCTGATTCTGGCCAATAATCTTACTTCTCATGCATCAGGCATATGAATCCTAAAAGCCTGAGTCAAATGATTGTCCAAAAATGAAAATAACATGTAATATGATTTGCACTAGATTTAGGTCATTTGAAGCATTCCCTTACATGATCTAGTCTCTTTAGGGAGTGAGTTTAAGGACTTAATCTCTTTCAAAATAAATAACAGCCCAGCTATCTTTCATAAAGCATATGACTTGCGTACATGAATTTAAAATCGTAGAAGGAGTTAGTTGGCTATCACCCCCAGGTGATTGTAAGTCCAAGCAGTCAGGTGGTTTGTTCTCTCTTGTGGAGGCAAACCAAATACCCATTTTTCATCTTATATTAGGTCGTGCTTTTGGCCCTCGCCAAAGCTCCCTAAATTTAGGTTCTGAGGTTACTTCTCCCTTCTATGGGCCATAAGCATAAATCCTCACCTCTTAGGTATTTCCATAACCTTGTATTATGGAATCATAAGCCCTAAAATTCTAATAAAAAGTCAACTCAAATGAATAATTCAATCTCAAAAATGTAAAGCCCAACCATAGGTTTGTTTGAGATGCTCGCTAGGTTTTCTAGCATCATGAGCATCTCCTACATATCTTTCTTTGGCTTCGATAATAACTCCCTCTCTTTGGTCAATCTCATTTGATATTTTAAAATAAATTAATCGATTGATAGTCCTACCTATTGAAATCTTTGGAGACAATGATCATTTACCTTAATCGAGAGTATTCCTAAGGGATCTCATTCCTTACGATGTAATTAACTATGGGGGCTTGCCCCTGTAGGGAACTTAACTAACCCAATTTAAAATAAACCCTACTTTACTTTTCCATGTAAAGTAGGAAGAATCTTTGATACACATGTAGACCCATTATCCTTAAGAGTCCTTGTTGAGGTGATTAGGTCCATTGTAGGGTGGTGACTTCTATCTTTCGAGATAGTACACCTCTCCTCAATGTCATACCCGATCACCCTCAATAAGAACATTTGTGGATCTACATGGTGTCAAAAATGCATAAAAAGAAGATGTATATTTTCATCTCCATTTTTATCCTGCATAGAGTGAAGATGGAAGTATATATTTAACTTCTTTAGAAATTTACATATAAAAATTTCACCATAGATTTTTTTGGCGACTGCGCTGGGGATGGTTCCTCTCTCCATCTTTAGTAATTGATCATTATCTCCAACTATCGATAGTGGGTTCATACTTCGGTATGAATCCAAGATAATATTTCATTCCGTTGGCACTTAGCTTATTTCAGCCTTAAGTTAAGCTAGCCAATATCTTTAGGTTTTAAGACCTCACCCTGTTTTGGTCTTAAAGCCCTCGTTGGGTTCTCCAATGGGTAAAAATAAAGAAATAATAAAAAGAAAACATTTAAAGACTTTCCCCTTATTATTTCTATGGTAAGGAAAGGTTCATTCTAAAACAATAAAGACAAAATAAATCTTTTATCAAAAAAAAATCATGCTTTTCAAAAAGCACTCTTTTAAAAATGCACATAAGAAAATATTTTGCACAAAATTTTTCCTAAATCATCTTCATCTAACAAGCTTTATGATTGTTATATGTAAGATCATCTTTACAAATATAATATTCCAACAATTACATTTTCTAAAAAATAAAAAATACAAATGAGTTTCTTCACTCAATTCAATTTTGGTGAAGTCCTCATTTTCAAAAATAAAAATTCCAACAATCATATTTTCGAAAGCATAAAATTTGAAGATGGGCCTTTCCATTCAATACATCCAAATGTGTTGAATGGATATTATCTCTTCAAGAAAAATCATAAGTTTTGAACTTCCACCTAACACATTCCACATGTGCTAGGTTGGGAGTTTCATATTTTCAAAAAGCACATAGGAAACCTCTCCATTCAATATACCCACACTTATTGGGTGGGGATCTTCTTTTCAAACAAAATCAAAAATAAATTTTCAAAAAGCACATATGAACCTTTCCATTCAATATACCTATATTTGTTGAATGGAAGTTTCATTTCCAAACAAAACTAAATTTTTTAAAAGCACATATGAATATCTCCATTCAATATCCCCAAATTTATTGAATGAAAATTTCATTTCCAATTAAAATGACATCACTTTGAAATCCCACTTAACAAATTCCACATATGATTAGGTTGAGATTTCCTCTTTCAAAAAGCAACATTCACCACAAAATATACATCTTTGGAAAATGAAACATAATTGATTTCCATCTTACATACCCAAATGTGTTAAATGGAAATCTCTTTTTAAAAATCAACAAAAAAAAATTTCAAAATATATTTGGAACTTCATTCTAGCATTCCCCATTTGCTAAAGTGAAGTCTCCCTTTTCAAAACAAAAATTTGAAACACCTTTGGAATTTCATTTAACATACTCAAATTTGCTAATTAAAATTTTCACTTCACAAAATTTTCAAAAGCACTTTTGGAACTTCACTCTTTAGCATACCAAATTTGCTAAAGTGAAGCTTCCATTTTTTAAAATAAAACCAAAACACAAAATTTTTAAACACATCTTTTGAATTTCATTTAGCATACTCAAATTTGCTAAGTGAAATTTCTATTTCATAAAATTAAGTGGAACTTCATTTTTTTTTAGCATACCATATTTGTTAAGGTGAAGTCTCCACTTTCAATCAAAAATAAATCAAAACAAAAAAGAAACACATTTGGATTCCCTTAGCATACAAAAATTTGCCAAGGATCCTACTTTTCAAAAAACAAATAAAAATAAAAAAGAAACACATTAAGATTTCCTTAGCATACCCAAATTTGCTAAGGATCCTATTTTTCAAAAGAATCAAAATATCCAAAACAAATGAAACACTTTAGGATTTTCTTAGCATACTCAAATTTGCTAAGAATCCTATTTTCAAAAAATCTTCAAAAAAAAAACACTTGTTCTTCACTTAGCATACCCAAATTTGCTGGGGAATTCCAATTTTCAAAATCACAATAATTCACAAGATAAAACAACCAAAGAAAAATAAATAATTGTTCAAACACCACTTAGCATACCCAAATTTTTGCTAAGTGAGTGGATTCCAAAATATCAAATCAAAAACAAAACCAATTGACCCTTACTTTAACATACTCAAATTTGTTAAAGGAAAGGGTCCTCAAATCAAAATCTAATTTCAAATATGAACCTATGGAAGCATCTTTCTAAAAATATTTGAACCCATTTTCAACATACCCAAATTTGTTGAAATTGGATTCATATTCAAAAATTCCTCTTTCCAATCAAATCTCTAAATCTTCTCTAAATCATTTGAACCCCACTTAACACTTCCAAGATGTTGGATGTGGGTTCAAATTTTAAATTCAAATTCAGAAGTCAACAAAATAGAAATTTGATCCAAGTTTGTTTCCAACATTGCGATTCAGAGTTCGTATAGTTCGCTTTCAATTTGAGACTATAAAGGAAGCTTCATAAGTATGTGTTTACTTTCCCTATGGCATGGACTTGGCATTGATCGCCAATCTCATGAGCACACACCCATCTCATCTTTTGAGGAGGGATCCCTGTGAGGGCACCCCCTCACAACTATTAGGACCGAGGTGGTAAGCCATCATCTGATTGATTTACCATCGACTGACATCTCCTCTCTCAAGAGGAAAGCAAGTGGATCAAAGATGAGCAAGCCCAAGATTTATTTCCCATGCTACCCCAGTAAGGGCTAGCACCCACTAATTAGCACCCTCTAAGGGTAAGGCTCCTCCGATCCTAGAGATTTTCTCCCTAGCTTTTGAGGTTGGGTCTAGTTCTTACTTCACTCGCCCTACCAGGACTCAGAGGAGGAACAAAAATTGCATGATTAAGTAGTACCATACACGCATTGCTAGGCAGATGGAGGCTGCTACACGATCAGTTATGGAGGAGGTGTCCACTCTGATTTCCCTGCTGGTTACAATGAACCTATTTCATCCTCTCTCTGGGTTTGAAATAGAGGATGCTAGAAGGATCCATACTTCACCTCCACCAAGTTCAGACGCGCCGGGCCAGGGAGGTCATATGCCTACCGCTCCTCTATGCCGTTGGTAGAGCTTATGGATGTTCTGAGTTCAGCTGATTTGAGATCTCATCCCCATGGGGAAACACCTATAGGAGAGAGGCCAAGGAGCACACTCTAGTTTAGATCACTAGCTAAGAGAGGCAGAGGTTTGATCGATAGTCAACAGCCTCCGCACTCACTGATTTCCCTGATCGGCATGCTACCCATGTTAATCACACAAATAATATTTTGCTTACAAGGATGACCCATCATAAGAAGAGGGTCCCTGTCTTCAGAGAGTCGGTGGTGTCTCCACCACATCGGTCTACCCCTCATCCACCGTCACCTGTTCATGTTGCTGTATCTCCAGTTCTGCCAAAGGCCATGATGGCCACATCTGGGGAGAAGAGAGCCCTATCGGTGATCTAGCTATGACCAAAGAATCTCATTCCATCTACACCGCCTATTATGGTGAGGTCGAGCTCTCTTGCTCGACCTTCTGCCCCAGTTGTGGTGCGAAAGGAATGGCAACCCTGAAGCACAGTGGTCATCCCTTCACCAACACTACTAGTTTAGCGACATGAGATGGTGATTTGAGGGGAGGAGATGATAGCCCATTCCATGATAGTAGAGCCTCCTAGAATGTCACCCATTTTAGTCAGTGAGCCAGAGTATTTCTTCTAGTGATTCCACCATAGGATTGATTCTCCAAAGAGGGTGGTCCTGCCTCACACATGATGTGATCATCACCGGTCAACCAAGCATTTGTTCATTCGATGATTAGTCTTTAGATAACATAGTAGCTCACTATTTCATGGAAAAGAAGGAGATCCTAGGATATGATTGGTCTAATGAGAAGAAGATCAGCTTTCATCCCAACAAAGATGATTTGTTGGGAGACTCAGCCGGGGTTTGCATGGTAGATACTAGGGGATCCCTCCTTATAGAGCAGCATGCTATGGAAGGTGATGAGGTTGAGCAGGAAGATGCAACCCAATCTGCCCAACACCTCCAATATCAATTAAAGTAGAAAGATGAACAAATAGATGGGATGGAGGGGTACAGGACTTATTAGCTAGTCTCGCACTTGAAACAACAAGCCCCTAATTCATCCTATATAGACTAGTGAAAGTTAGTGCATGTCTTGGACCCAGCTAACACCTTACCTCCCATCGAGGAAGGTAGCACTAGCATGTATAGGAAGGTAGTGGAAAGTATCTCCATACAAGAGAAAGGCATCAAGTCTATGGTTGAGCAACAGGTGAAGGAAGCATTGGCTCAAGCCCGGGGAAGATCATCAGTTTCAAAGGGTAGTCCCTACTTGGAGGAATTTGATGCAATCTAATATCCCAAGGGTTCCACCTTCCTTCTGAGGAAATATATTGTACACTTCAGGGCAAGTTATTGTAATGCTGATGGAAGTGATGCTTTACTATTCCACCTCTTCGTCAGTAGCCTAGCAGGGATAGCTTTTGATTGGTATGTTGAACTTCCCAACAGTTCAGTAAAGACATTTGCTAAGTTGGAGAAACTCTTTACTAAGAGGTTTACTGGAGCTCAATAAAGGGTTACTATTGGCAATCTCATTGTAGCACAACAACACCCAACTGAGTCCCTTATTCACTACATTCTCAGATAGCGTAACTTGAGTATGAAATGTGAACCGCAGTAGTCTGAGCAGCATGCCATTGAGAATTTCTAAAGAATATCCATGGCCCGGTTACCTTCATGCTTAAGGGCTTCACCTTCAAAACCTTTGAGAAGCTAATAAAAAAGGTGGTTAGTCTACAAGGAGAGGCCAAATAGTTATCTTTTCAGGATCAATTGCCTAAAGCAAAGCAGCATAAGGTTTATGAGAAGAAGCCCGGGGTTATGACTGCAGTAGATAAGGGGAAGCAACTAGCTAGAGATCAGCCCAAGAGACCATGACCTCAGCAGCCTTTTCTTCCACCTCCTCTACCACCATCGAGGTAGCCCTACCAACCTCCACAGTAGCCTCCATAGCTAGCACCTCCACCTCCTCATCCATACCATCAGCAACAGTGGCATACATATCCATCGCCAGGTAGCTATGGTCTACCGACTCTTTTGGATAAACTCAATAAATCTTATTCATTTAAGAGGAAGGTAATCAGGAAGATCTTTAAGAATCTCTTAAAGAAGCCGGTTTTCAGCTACTTGAGCCTAGAAGATTAGAGGAAGTGGGCAAAAGCCATGATCCTAACTTTTGCTCCTATCACCGTATGTTAGGTCTTATTTTGGAGGATTGCTTCACATTTAAGGACTGGCTTGAACATAGCTTCAAGACCGGTGTTGTAGTTATCCTGAAGGAATATCTTATGGAACAACCATCCAATTCCATTAGGGTAATTCTTGGAGATACTTGTGATCCTTCCAAAACCAAAGAAGGTTGGGATATCTCTTTATCCAAAACCTATAAGAAGATTGTCCAGAAGATCAAGAAACTTTTCTTACAAGTACTTGAGTCAGCTCAAACCTCCAACATCAAGGAATATTTGCAAGTTGCTAGTGCCAACTTGGGGAAAGGGGGAGCTCAGCAGCGGTAGCATGTGTCAGCCTGGGATAGGCCAGTTGCACAACCACCGATCAAGTCTAGCCTCCAATCTTCATTGCAGCTACCATATCGATGACTTCCTCTACTTCAGCTAGTTCTTCTTCTGCTACTAGTAGAACTCTTGTATTAGCGGATAAGGGCATAAAATCCCTTACCCCCACTTACTTTACTTGATTTGTACTTTGTACCCCCTATCAAATCCAAGAAATTGAAGATTAAAGCTAGCTTGAATTACATCTATGTCACTTCTGATGGGATGTCTACTTCTATTCTTAATGATAACTCTTCAAGTCAAAGTAACTATAATAATTTTGATCTTTCTCTTTCTGATTCAGAGTTGGATTTTCCTACTCTGAATGCTACGGGTTCACCTCTTGAGATAGACTTGGAATCATATGATTTTGAGGGTCCCATAGGAGAAGCTATAGGTGAGCCTGATGTGCAAGTAGAACCTTCCATTACCCTACCACAAGAGATCACCAAAGTCAACCTTAGTAGTGGCAAGGTTCTACCTCCTAGAACAGCACCTTAAGATAGAGAGAAATAAGTCATTGGTATAGAGGATCGAGAAGCCCCTCCACAGGATGCTCCACCCTTGGATATTCTTGTGGAGGATCAACCCAAGGTTGACTGCAATGTCCTCTCTCATCCAAGAAAGTTGACTTCAAAACTAAGCATATATTATGCCCTTGTCTTATTCAAAGAGATGAGGGAATAATTAATCAAGACTCTCCTTGATCCTGAGATATGCTTAGCTCAGTTGACCACTATTAGTGAGGAGGCACATTACACAAAAGAAGCCCAGGGGATCACTTTCATGAATGAAGACCTTCTTCTAAGGGACTTAGAGCACAATCATCCCCTCTACATCACAATTGACATGGGCAGATTTAGACTCGCCAGAGTTCTCATCGATCTAGGTGCATCCATGAACATTATGAGTCTAAATACCCTTTTCTATTTGAGGATCGACATCTCCACACTCTGAGGAGATCAGATGATATTGAGAGGATTCAATGAACAAGGTGAGCTGGCTTTAGGTTCCATAGTGTTACCTTTGGAGATAGGTGCTGGAAGCCTGAAGCCAAGCTTTACGTCATTGATTTGAATACTTTCTTCACTACTTTGCTTAGTAGGCCTTGGATACATCAGAATAAGATAATTCCATCCTCCCTCAATCAGTGCGTCAAGTTCAAAAAGGATGGGATTGAATACCGTGTCAATGGAAATTAAAAGTATTTTCAATTAGAGAGGTTGAGATTTATTAGGATGCAACCTACTATCTTCCTCAAAACACCCTTTCTTGTGAACTTAAACAAAACTCAAAGTCAAAAGAAAAAGAAAATGTAGAAAAAGAAAAGGCAAAAGAAAAAAAAATGAAAAATAAAAATCCAAGTGAACAAGAAAGGGGAATTGAAGAAGAAATTGATCTGCATATCACATTCCACCCACAGACCATTTCATCATATAGACATGTGGGAAAGATGACTCAACCCCCACCAAGTAGAGGCGAGAATAAGGCAGAGGTGGAAGACCCTTTAGTTATCACCAACAAGTCAAGTTCACATGAAGTACCTACTATTCACATAAACTTGGAATCCAGCTGATCGATGAGTCTAATGTGATTAGTATACCCGCCAACCCCTCTCAGTGGGTTCCATTGGAGGCGACTTTCAATCTAGATAGAGACGAAGATTGGGCCTCTAGATAAAGCAAAATATTTGAATCAATTTTATGTGAGAGTATTAGGCAGCAGTTGAGAACCTTAGCTCTAACCTCACTTTCAACTCAAAAATTTGAAGGTTTAGTAGTTAAGGAAGCCCCTAAGTCTTCCAGTGATATGAAGTTGAAGAGATTCTTTTTTGGATCATCATTCTCAAGTCCTAAAGTTAATGTAGAACTTGAGGAGGATACATTTAAAAAATTAATGGAATTACCATTTGACTTTAACTCGCCTTGTATTCATAATCTTATATAGAAAGGTTTGGTTCCTCACACATGGTCGAGGCATAGGTCAGAGTACTTTGAAAAGCTTTGGAATAATACAGGCAGGGAAGCACAATCAAGAGTAGGACTAAGATTTGGTACAGTGGGTCCAATTGATGACGATGATTACTGCTTAGTTGTTACCAATCATTGGTAGTCTGATAGGTTCTTTTCACACAACACCAACTCGTATGAGGATGTGTGTTTAGAAACCTCAGATGATCTAGATGATCTCCAAATCAAGGATGCACCTCCATAATTTGAAGAGGAGATCTATTTAACAATTGACAAGCATAAAAAATCAACCTCAGGATAGAAGAAAATCCACGCCCGATGTACATCAGTCCATTGCTGAATGAAGAAGAAATCAATGACTTAGTTAGGCTATTGACTGAGTTTAAAGACTATTTCACATGGAGTTATGAAGAGATGCCCGAATTATCTCCTGAAATAGTGGTCCACAAGCTAGCAATAGATACTAATGCTACCCTTATCAAGAAAGCTCCTAGACGCATGCGATTAGAAATCAAACAATAAGTCATTTTTGAAGTCAAGAAACTAATTGATGCTAGTTTCATCAGGGAAGAAAAATATCCTAACTGGTTAACCAGTGTTGTACGAGTTAAGAAGGAGAATGGCCAAATTCACATATACATCAATTTCAGGGACTTAAATAAGGCATGTCCTAAGGATGAGTTTTCTCTTCCTATACCAAAACTAATAGTGGACATCACCTCATCTCATACAATTTTTCCTTTCACGGATGGGTCATCTGGCTACAACCAAATCAAGATGTCTCCTGAAGATGAAAGAAATACTACTTTCTGAACCCCGATCAAAATTTTTTGTTATAGGGTCATGCCTTTCGGCCTTAAAAATACTGGTGCTACATACCAATGGGTCATGACTCGGATCTTCAATGAACTCATCCATCATCAGGTTGAGTACTACGTTGATGATCTAGTAGTCAAGAGTAGAGAAAAGTAAGATCATATCTTTGACTTGAGAGTAGTTTTCGAATGGTTAAAATAATATAACATCAAAATGAATCCCCTAAAGTGTGCATTCAAAGTAGCTTCGGGGAAATTCCTTTGGGTTGGTTGTTCAACATCGGGGAATAGAAATAGATCCATAAAAGATTAAAGCTATCTTAGAAATGCCATATCTTAAGAGTTTAACTCAACTCAGATCCTTCCAAGGATGGCTGGTGTATATAAGACACTTTATTTTCAACCTATCGGGCAGATAGAAGCCATTCTTAGCACTTGTCAAAAAGGATGTCAAGTTCAAGTGGGATGATAAGTGTCAACATACCTTTGAAGACATTAAGCAATATTTGGTGAAGTTGCCAGTTCTAGCAGCCCCTATCCCTGGCAGGCCACTAATCCTCTACACGACTGCATTGGATGACTCTCTCGATGCTCTGCTGGCCCAAGCCAATGATGAACGGAATGAGAACGCTCTCTACTACATCAGCCATCATCTTATTCTTATTGAAGCAAACTATCCACCTATTGAGAAACATTGCCTAGCTTTGATCTTTGCATCTCAGAAGCTATGACATTACTTGCTTTCTCATAAGGTGAACTTGATGTCCAGAACCAATCCACTGCACTATCTTATGACATGAGAAATGCTATCAGGACGTTTGGTATGATGGTCCATGATCCTCTCACAATTTGATATCACATTCGTACCCTTCTATGCAGTAAAAAGACAAGCACTAGCAGATTTTTTAGCAGCACACCCACTTCTTGCTGATTCTCCGCTTAGTGATGATCTCCTTGATGAACAAATCATGAGCTTAGGGGAGGTTGACAACTGTCGATGGGAGATGTCTTTTGATGGTGCAACTTCTATCATAAAGGGGAAGCACCATGATCTACTCTTCTGGGAAAGGCACGGGTAGGAATAGTTCTCCTAACTCTAGACTGCGATGTGATGAGATTCTCATACTATCTTTCTAACCCCTACACCAACAATGAAGCCAAGTATGAGGCTTTGATTGCTAGTCTAGAGTTAGCCATCACTATCAGTGTCAAGAGCATCAACATCTTTGGAGATTCTCAATTGGTCATCAACCAGATTGTTGGATCCTATAAGGTCCTCAAATCTAAGCTTCATCATTACCATGAGTATACCAAGAAGCTGTTGGTCTGAATTTTTAAAATCACCATCTACAAGGTTCCCCGACCATAGAACGCAGTAGCAGATGTTTTGGCCAAACTTGCCAAAGAAATAGCATGTCTCGAAGATGAGTCCATTTCAATAAGGGTCCAAAATAGACAAGTGTTATCCCTTATTGATGCTAAACTCATCGAGAGACTTTCTCTTGAAGGAGAGGTTGTCATTGCCAAAATGGATAAGGAGTTGGACTGGAGGCAACCATGCATAGACTATTTAAACACCGACAAACTATCGCAAGAAAAGTCATAAGCCCATCAGGTGAAACAAAGAGCTCTCTCCTATGCTCTCGTTGATGGCACCCTGTACTAACGATTCCTTGACCAAATGTGGTTATGCTGTTTAGATAAACATGAAGCCCGTGGCATTATAATCGAGGTACATTGTATCTCAGCGTATCAAGAATGAAGATGAAAGAGACTATGAAACTACTGTCCTTCAATGATTAAAGACTGTATGGATGTAGCTAGGAGATGCCATCAATGTCAGGTACAGGGTGTGGTCCTCCACCAACCACCCAACATTCTACACCCTACATTGGCCTCATGGCCCTTTGAGTGTTGGGGTACCGACATTGTGGGTTTGATCGATCTTCCTTCTTCCAAGGGGCATCAGTTCATCTTAGCTGCTACCGGCTACTTTTCCAAGTGGGTGGAAGCAATCCCACTCAGAGAGGTCACAGCTCAGCATATGCTTCAATTTTTCAAGAACCATATTGTATATAGGTTATGGGTGCCTTGATGAATTATATCTGATAATGATACTATTGTTGGTTTGAAAAAATTTCTATTTGGTCACCTTAAATCTGTGGGTGAAAAGCAAGAATATAAAAAATCATCTTTTTTGGGACACCACGCAAATCCACATATGTGCTTATTTAGGTGATCGGGTATGTCATCAAGGAATAATGTACTATCTTGGGAGATAGAAGTCACTACCCTTTAATGAACCTAATCACCTCAATAAGGACTCCTAAGGACAATGAGTCTACATATGTGCCAGAGATTCTTCCCCTATTTTACATGGCAAAGTAAAGCAGGGTTTATTTAAACTGGAGCAAGCCCCCATAGTTAATTACATCCTAAGGGACGGGATCCTAAAAGAATACTCTCGATTAAGGTAAATTTTTATTGTCTTCAAACATTTTAATAGGAAAGGACTATCAATCAATTAGTTCATTTTTGAAGATCAAATGGGATTGATCAAATATAGAGTTATTTTTGAAGACAAATGAAAGATAAGTATGAGATCTCCATGATGCTAGGATGCCTAACGAACATCTTAAACTATCCTATGATTGGGCTTTACATTTTTGTAATTGATTTAATTTTGTTTGAGTTGTATTTTTCATTAGAAATTTAGGACTTATGATTCCATAACAAAAGATTAAAGAAGTACCTAAGAGATGAGCATTTAAGCTTATGGCCCACAAAGGGGAGAAGCAATCTCAGAACCTAAATCTGAGGAGCATTGGCGAAGGCCGAAAGCACAACCTAAATCTAAAGTGAAAAATGGGTATTCGGTTTACCTCTACAAGAGAGGACAAACCACCCGACTGTTTGGACTTATAACCGCATAGGGGTGGCCACCAACTAAATCCTCCTATGATTTTAAATTCTTGTAGGAAAGTCTTTATGCTTTATGCAAGATAGCTAGGCTATTATTTATTTAGAAAGAGGCGAAGTCCTTAAACTCACTCTCTAAAGAAACTACACCATGTAAGGACATGCTTCAAATAACCTAAATCTAATGCAATTCATATTTCATTTTATTTGTATTTTTGGACAATTATTTTGACTCTGGCTAATAGGATTCTTATGCCTAATGCATGAGAAAAAAAGTTATTGGCCAAAATCAGTAAGAAGGTAGGAGGTGTATTTCCACCATGGCTCTTAAAGGTCAAGCCAAGTTTCTCAGGCAAAGGTGGAAGCCCTCCAATCAAGAGTGAAATAAGATGCATTTGTGCATGATGTTATAAAAGAAGTACTCATCCAGCTAAGGGGTTGCTAATTCTTTTATCTTGATTTTAAACCTAAGCTTTAGGTGAGGTTATGAGTTCTTTATTTTTAGTTTTGAGTTGCTAAATTTGGTAAAAGATTTATTTTTTTCTTAAGAGCCTAATCCACATTCAGGCCATACATAAAGCAAGGAAAAAACTAGGAAAAAGATGTCACTTAATGCGTAAGCTAAACAAATCATCAATCAATTTATAAAGCTAATCATAAAAGAATAAGAGGCCATTATGGTCGGGTACCACTACACAAACCCGAAAACAAATTGGGTAGCCGAGCTCTACCCTTATACAACCTGGATTACAAATGAATTAAATATAATTAAGCAAGGAATGCATTGTTATGGGGGTCTTCAAGCTTCATTTCTTCATTCTTCTTTTCTTCTTTCTTCTTTGGTTCCTTCTTTTGAATGGTTGGAAGGTGAATGCTCCAAAGGCTTCACATGTTGCAGAAGATGAGATCTTATGACCAATGCTCATCCTAATCCCCATAATAATCATTCCAAAATCCTAATTACAAAATTCACATAAAAGGGAAAAGTAAATCTAGCTAACACCTACAAAATAAAGGTAAGCTAAATAAACCACCAAGTCCCAAGCATGTATATTGGGCTTATCACCCAACACATGGGTGACTAAGTCCACCTGGCCTATTGGATTATGCTTAGGGGTATAAGCACCTGCATAGCAAAAGCATTTATATTTTTATTTATTACAGCACCCCTTAAGCACAATCCCCTGCAAAAAATAATGGTAAGACTAAGATCGTCCTACCATTCATTCTACGTACATACATCTTACCATCCAGTCTAAAATATATATCTCAAAATAAAAGCAAGCATCAAATCATGCACCACCCTAACCTAAAGCTAGAAGTGGTGACTTAGCCTAATGTGTGTGTTTTGGAGGTTTGTGTGGTATGCTTAGCTATTGCTTTGAGTTAGAATTTTCTAAGTGTGAAGCATGTTCAACTTAGAGGAGGGTTTCATTTAAGTGATTTAATTATTTTGGGTTGATTTTATTTCATGTTTTGATTAGGTTCAAGTGAATCCTACAATTAATTACTAAGTTATAAAAAGAGGGAAAGAGATAAAACTTCTCTTTCCTTCCCTAACCTAAGTAATTTATAAAGTGGATTCATGTTTTTAGTTTTATTTAGTGAATGTTTTGATTAAGAGTTTTAATTAATCCTAATTTTAAATGAACTCTAAACAAACCCATTCAAAAAGAAAGGCAGTTTAAGATTAAATAAAATAAACTAAATTCACAAAACATATATCACTTCATTTCTTTCCCAACATGTATAACATGCATATGAATGAGTCCTAAGCATATCTATGCACACAAATGAGAATGTTTAACACACTTTATGATTCATGCTAAGTGATTCATTTAAGGAAATTTGAAAGTTTATGATGCATGATTTTCAATAAGTAGAAAAGGGATTTCTTATCCAATTTTCATACGCACACATGAAGTAAGAAAGGCATAAGTGAGTACAGCACCATTTTTAACCAGAGGTGTAAGGTACAAGACCTACTTAAGGCTACTTAAAGCCTCGTAACCTTGAGGTTGTCCAGACTAATATACTACTTTTCTTAGATACAAACATGTGTACAAAAGAAATGAATGGAAAAGAAAGAATGCAAAAATTTGCATTAGTTGATTCATTTTGTTTATCCAATTCATATGTGCAAGCATAAGTATCCTTCTTAAGTGATAGTATAGGGATGAATAGGGTATGGAATTAGGCAAGTGTTAGGTTCTTTTCAAATGAACCATACATCTTACCAAATCCTATTCAAAACTATACTAAAAGGGAAGAGAAGGAAAACCTATACTAAGCACATACTTATATCTTACTCACATGCAAGCTTATAATTAAGATATAAGTAACACACTTTCAGTTTTGATAATCGATTCATATGTTTTGAAAATAATTTAAATTTAATAGTGATAATAGCCACTCATATTCTTACTTTAGCCAGCACATGCAAATTTGACATAAAGTAAATATTTTCATTTTAAATTTGAATTTTAAAAAGTATGGATGCATGAAGC
This sequence comes from Cymbidium sinense, assembly GCA_021442155.1. NCBI lineage: Eukaryota > Viridiplantae > Streptophyta > Magnoliopsida > Asparagales > Orchidaceae > Cymbidium > Cymbidium sinense. The sequence continues at coordinate 269,260,310 of CM038215.1, forward strand.
CACATGGCATACATATTTAATATGTTGGGGAAAGAATTAAAGCAATGAAAGCATGTAAACACATTCACTTTAATTAAATACTAAAGACAATCTTATGAAATAAGAAAGTTTAAAGTAAATCAAAGTTCTTTTAGAATGATTTTTTATTTGATCTTGAGTTTGATTTAATTTTGAAAATATGGATTGAGTTTGTTGCTCCTAACTCATTCCCACATGTGTTTGAAATTTTTGTTTAATTTTTAGATGATTAGATTCATTTTAGATTTTGATTAGGTTAGGGTATGAATTAAGCATATTAATTAACCCTTACCTACACCACCTTAGCATAGTTAACCAAGTAATTATGAGCCAATGAGATGAAATAAAACCTCACAAGGAATTTAAATTTGCAATGCAGCTAAGAAGAAAAGGGCCTAATGTAATTTGGCTCATGATTAATTGTTAACTAAACTAAGGGGTTTAATTTAAGTAATTTCAAAACACCCCTCACACATATGAGTTGGGTTTTGATTTCCTTAATTGAACTTAGGCTCTTGAACACCTAAGCATCTACCCAAAGTAGATTAATTAAGTTTTGGAAAGTTTTAAAAATTTTAAGAAATTAATTAAGATGGTAATTAATGAATTAGCCTTTAATTAAGAGAGGATTAAAGAAAGAAAAAGGGGGTTTAGAGAATAGCTTAGGGGAAATACCCCAAAATTATTCCCTAAGCCTTCTATTCACTGGATCAAACCTTAATGAACCTCAATAAGGGATTAAAACACAAATCAAACCCTTAATTATTCTTAATTACATAAAGAGGGTAATTAGGAAATGCATTTTCAATTCCCCCAATTAAGCGATCAATAAATCCCAAGAAAATTAGGAGAGGCAGAGGTCATCCCTTAAAATATACCCAAGAAGTTTGAGATTAATTAGAGGATTAATTAAGGAGTAATTAGAAAATTAAAATTTCCATTAAAAGGCAAAATCAGATAAAGATACAATTCAAAATCCATTAAAACAAATTTTAGAATATTATAAATTGAATTATCTTTCAGTGAAAATTTACCTCATTATTTTTGTATTTTTTTATAGAGATATGAATTTTTGAAGTTTAGAGGGTCAATTAGAATTAATTAAAACCTAATTAAACCCCTTTAATCATTAGCGACATGCGACGGTGATGATCAATGCACTTTCCATGCATCTTACGGTGAGGCATCATTTAAACATCCCATCACCACAGCGTGGCGATGGTGGTACGTGGTTTGATACCCGTCGTTCGATCAAGGATCGAACGACCAGGAATCACCCTGTGGTTTTGAAAGGATAAATCAGATATAAAATGTGCATTTAATCTTGACTGTCCATTCAAAATGTGCGGATGGATGACCATAGATATATCCCTATTAAAGCTTATGAATCATAGGAACCGTCCATGATCTAAGCCTTGATTGAGCTCAAATTAGGATAAAATTTTGCACACACCATCATACACTAATGGCAATCTTATCCAACAGCTAAATTTTTTATGCCATTACACTTTCTTTCACAAAAGACCAACACACCTTAAGTTTAGTGATCAAAAAATGGCATACCTCACCGGTGCTTAAATTTGCTTGGAGGAGCTTCGTCTGGTTGAGATGAAGTTGTGGTGAAAGAATTAGCTCCTGAGGTTGAGTAGCTTGCTCTATGGACCAACCCCTCCTCCTTGTGAGCTTGGTTTGGATCTAGGTGAGCCTTTCCTTACCTTTGGAGCTTGGGAAAGATGTTGAGTAGACTCGACTTCATCCACTGGTGGAGTGTGCAAAGAGAATTGAAGTGATTTGGAGTATAGAGGAAATTGGGAATTCAATGGAGCTCCCCTATTTTCACTTGAAGAAAATCGAGAATGGTTGATTTCAATTCCCTCCTAGGAAGCTCAAGAACACTCTCTGATAGCTCCTAACAGTCTCCCTTACTCAATCAATAATGAGCATATGCAAATTCAAGTGAATTAGGGGGAGTATATCTCCCCCTATGGTAATCGAATGGCTAAAGCTACCTTTATCATTTTGATCCAATTTCCAATATAGAAAGGTCTGTTTGAGCTGTTAGGAGTTGGCACATGGTCGGTTTGGGCTAAGGAGTGGATTGGTAACCTCCCATGTGCTTCAAATTGGGTGGAGGGAGGTTTCACACATGGCCAATTTAATTTAATTGGTTAATTTTTTTGACCCAAACCCATTGGGTTGGGTGCACCCTGGGTAGGTTCACTTGACCTCTTAGGAAGGTATCAAGTTGATATGAAGAGGGCTTGACCAAATTCCCCATGAATTTGACCAAAATTTGTTCTATGGACTAGGGGTAGAATGGTCATTTGGCTAATTTTTGAATTTGAATATGTTGGCTATGTTGAGAAAATAGGTTTGGCCAAGTTTCATTAGATTTGGAGTTCATTTGGTATGTTTGGGCTCATGTTGACCCATTTAGGTCAAAATGGGTCAACTTGGGTCAAGTTGACCAATTGGTCAAATTGGATCAAACCAAGAGTTGGGTCAAGTTCATATGACTATTTGAAATGTTTTGGTGGCTTTAGTTTGATTCAATTTAGTTTAGTTTTGAGTTTGGCTCATATGAATTCATTTAGGTCAAATGGGTCAAGTTGACTAATTTGACCCATTTGCCCTGTTTGAGCTAGGTCATGGGTAGGTTTAGGTTTGGTTAGTCATATGACGTGGATTGGTATCTTTGTTTATAATAAATTTTGGTAATGTTTGAATTTGGTTGAACATGACCCCTTTAGGTCAAATTGGTTTCAAGGTCAATTAGGCTAGGTTAGGTCTAGTTGGCCAATTGAGGCTTTGGTTAAGTTCAACAATTGATTTGGAATGAACTTGACCCATTAGTTTCAATCAATTTGGCTTAGATCAAGTTTTGACACATTTTGCTTTTTAGGTCAAGTTGGTTTAGCTTGGGTCAAGTGGCCAATTGGTCTAGGTTAGGCTCAAATGTTGACTTGGTCAAGTTCAAACATAGTTCATGAATGAACTTAGATCATTGGTTTCAATCAATTTGGCCTATGGTGGAATTTGGCTATGTTAAGTTTTATTTTGGCTAAGTGTTGACTTGGTCAACACTTAGATTTGACTTGATTTGACCCAATTTGATTGATTGATCATCCCATGATGATTGTTGACCATGATAAGAGGCATAGGTGAGTTTGATTCAATCCAATTTAGTTAGGATTAGAATTTGGCTCATTAGGGTACTTTAGGTCACTTTGGGTCAAGTGAGCCTAAGTGGGTCAAATGGCTTGGTCAAAGATTGATTTGAGTTTAATTGAACTTGTATATGGACTTATGATTGAAATAAAAATCCATTTGCAAGTGGTTTGAAGTCAAATGGGTTTCGACTCATTTGACCATTTCATATTCAAACGAAGAACATGAATGGATTTGGGGTTTGATTTTTGAATTGGATTTTGATCAAGTGATTGATGTTTGTATTTATATTTGAATTCATGATTGTAGGGTTGATTGAATCATAAAGGAAAATCAAGAGTTTGGCTTGATTTGATGATAATTTGGCTAAGTTCAAGAGTTTGACTTGAAAGGCTTAGGTTGGATTTTGAATGGATTTGAGTTTGATTTTTGAAATCAGTTTTGATTATTTGAATTTATATTTCATTTATATATGTGAATATAAATAAGACTATAAATGGGTTATGAGAAAATCCAATGAATTTGATTTGATTTGATCTTGATTTTGGCTAAGTACATTAAAAGGAATTAAGGACTTAAGAAGGATTTTAAATTTGTAATTTAATTTTTGGATTTGATTTGATTGATTTATATTTATATTTCATTTATATATGTGAATATAAATGAGAATATAAATGAGTTATGAGAAAATCCCATGAATTTGAATTGATTTAGAGTTGATTTTGGATAAGTCCTTAAGAAGGAAATTAAAGGACTTAGGAATTTTCATGAATTAATTTGATTGATTTATATTTATATTTCATTTATATATATGAATATAAATGAAAATATAAATGAGTTATGAGAAAATCCCATGAATTTGAATTGATTTAATCATGATTTTGGCTAAGTCCTTAAGAGAAGATTAAAAGACTTAGGAAATTTCATGAATTTATTTTGAATTTTGAGTTTAGTTTGATTGGTTTGAATTTATATTTCATTTATATATGTGAATATAAATGAGAATATAAATGAATTATGAGAAAAACTCATGAGTTTAAATTGGTTTGATCATGATTTTGGCTAAGTCAATTAAAAGGAATTTAAAGGACTTACGAAAATTTGGCCTTAGGAATTTCATTCATGGGTTTCAATCATGGATTTCAAGCATGGATTTCAATCACATAGAGTTGATTGGAGTTTGGAGAAAATCAAATAAGATTGATTTGGAGTTTTACTTGAAGGAAGGAAGGTGAGGAATGGATCAAGCTAAAGGGTAGGCAAATTTTCCTCACACCCCTAAGGCATGACCTATTCCTATGGCTAACTCTTCTAAGTATCTAGGGTTAGGTTGAGTGTCCACCTAATCACTAGATGTGTCTTAAAACTAAGGAACTCTTAAGGTCTAAGAGAAGTCCTATGTCTAAGATGGAGGGGTTGAGAGCTCATTCTAAAAATGAGATCAACTAAGGTGCCCAATGGTGGTGTGTGACAAGAACATTATTGGTGTTGACAAATGACCAACAACAGAGATCACAAGCACCAACAGACAATCTATCCTTAACCCAAGGTGTGAGAAAGAATCCAGAGTGTGGCTCTACTCATGTCCAAGACATAAGAGAGAGGGGAGAATCCACTAAGAGATAGAGTGTGAACCTTCCACTAGGGAAGCAGGTTCAAGCCATCCACAAGGGGATGAGAGGTTTGATTTGATTTAGGTCTCACTGAGGAGAAACTTCCACTGGGGAAGAGAATTAAATTTGTTTCAATTTTTAGATTTGAATTTTGGATGAACCCTGTTGGTTTGTGATGGACTACACTAAGTAGGAGCCACGGAGGACTAGAACTAACTCAGATTTACCAGTCCAAAAAAGTAGTCTACTACACACATAGTAGGACTAGCCAACCAAAGGGATGTCTTTCAGTATGCAGCTGTTGTACTAGTAAGAAAGTATAGTAGACTTAAATCCCCCAAAGTAGAGACCAGTTGCTAGGGTAATCCATTGGCAAGATAATAGGTTGAACCCAACCTAGGGCTGACTATTGAGTGAATTCCACTAGGGGACTTAAATCAACTGAAAGATAGTCAGGATTAATTTTTTTTTTAATTTGTTTGTTTGATGGGTCCCATCAGTTTGTGATGAACTGCACTGAATAGGGGCTATGGAGGCCTAGACCTAACTCAGACTTACAATCCAAAGGGGTAGTCTACCAACCACAAGATAGGACTATCCAACCAAAGCGATGTCTTTTGATATACAATGGCCAAGTTAAAAAGAAAGCACGGGGACTCACATCTTCCACAACAAGGAACCACTAGGGTGATTGGTTGTTTTGGGTAACAAATTGAACCTAGCCTAAAGCTGACTATTGAGTGAATGCTACTAGGAGACTTAAATCAGCTCAAGGATAGTCAAAGATTAATTTCATTTTTTTTTTATTTATTTTAATGGATTTTGTCAGTTTGCAATGGATCAAACTGAGAAGGAGCTCATATCAATCTAGACCTATCTCAGATTTACTAAACTAAAGGGAGTAGCTTCCCGACCGATGGGAGAACTATCCAACCAAAGGAGTGCTTTTCAGCTTGCAATAATCAATTCAAGGGAAGAAAGCTGGACATCACATCCACTAAAAAAAATACCATTTGGGTGATCGCTAAACAAATCAAACCCAACCTAAGGTCGCTGCATTTGTGACAATCATTAGAAATCATAGTCTTATATCTTTCAAAGTGGAATGATCATCGAGGTAACCTGCTTGTAACAAAATAGATTGAACCTGACCTAAGAGCGACTACAGAGTTAGTAATGACCCGAGGATTTATCTGAATTCATGTAGTCAGGCAATTCCTATAAGGAGTTCTGCTGACATTGCCCTAAAGATAGGATGCTTGCTTGGAAAAAAGGGCCCTTTAGGGGATTGAATTCCTAATCCACAAGTGAATTAATTTGTTTTTTTAGTTTAGTTTGTTTATCATGGAACCTGTTAGTTTGCGAGGGATCAAACTGAGAAGGAGCTCATATCAGCCTAGACCTATCTCAGATTTACTGAACCAAAGGAAAATCTGTGCATCCGCTGAAAAAATTTTCCAACCACAGGGGTAGCTACTAGGAAAGGGGAACTGTCCAATCTAAAAGTAACCTAGGTAGTATCTAAATGGGGTCGCAAAGGACATGATCCAAATAGAGTGCCCATAGGGGATGGGGTCGCTAAGGGCTTAATCCAACACCGGAAGAAGGCTAGTCATATATCCAATAGGTATTCATGGCCAGCTTCAGGGAGAAAGCATGGGGACTCATATTAAGAGTGGTATATCCACTAGGTGAGTCGCTATTAGCATAGTGAACATCAACCAACCTAAAGTGCCCATCGATTTGTAACAATCAGCCTAGGAATATAGCTCAGGGACTCACATCCTCCTATAGCAAAACTAATCATTGGGATATTTTATCTTCAGCTAGACAGGTATTATCCTACCTAGAGCGACTACTGAGTAAATGTCATTGGGGAACTTATATCAACTCAAAGTAGTCAAGAGGAAAGGAGCCTCTGGGGATTTATCCAAAATCTCAAATATACTCGACCTAGTTAGATCATGATGGCTAGTTCAAGAAGAAAGCATGGGGACTCACATCTTCTTAAGCAAAGTCAACATGAGGTAGCTTACTGGTTGGGCAGTGAAGCTTACCATACTAACAAGATGCTCGTTGGTTTGCAATGGTCAAGTTAAGAAGAAAGCTCGGGGACTCACATCTTCCAAATAAGTGACCACTGGGGTGACATACTAGCAAGGTAGCATGTAGACACGACCTAGAGTAGATAATGAGTGAGTTCCACAGGGGGCTTGCTCCCACATCAAAATAGCTCAAGATAAAAGATTTGTGTTTATTATTGTGCATGTGTTAAAAGGAATAGGATGCCTCTGGGGGACTCTTACACCTGCCTTAAACACGCCACAGGATTTTATGAAATGGTGCCATGGATGGAAAAAAGAATTCCCACTGAAAAAGGATGTCGTTTGGGTTCTCTCACACCTAACTTAGTTGTGCTAATCAAAATAGGATGCCTCTCAGGTTCTCTTACACCTATTCTAATAGTGTCATAAGATTGTGTTTGTGTTCTGAAAGAGGGATAGGATGCCATTAAGGGACTCTTACACCTACCCTAGACACGTCACGACAAATTCACAAGAGAAGCAAACAATGCTTCGAAAGAAGAGAAGATTTTATGAATGGAATCAAATTTTTGTTCTTTTTATTAATAATTGTTTTCAAACATGATTTGTTTCATGGGTAATATTTCTTTAGATAGAGCCCATTAATTGGAAGCATCGGGTGTTCCCTTTTACAATCAATAAGCTGATAAAATCCTCATTGGTAGGCCTTCTCTATGACATAGGGGCCTTCCAAAGTGGGTTCAAACTTGCCTCCCATCTTTTGATGGGCAACAATTGGTCTCCTTAAGACAAACACAAGTTATCCTACTCAAAAAGACCTAGGGTGTACCAGCTTATTGTGAGCTTGAATCATTTTCACCTTGTACAACTCGAGGTGCAGGCGCGCTCATATACGACTTTCCTCCAAACCTTTGAGCTCTTCTAACCACAAATTTGCATTTTGTTCTATAGTGATCTTGCTACCCAATGCTATCCTTAGTGGAACTTCTAAAGGTAGAATAGCTTGGACCCATACACTAAGAAAATGGGGTAGGCGAGTTGGAGTTCAATATGTGGTGCGGTAGGCCCCAAGGCTTCAACTTTCATTCATTTGTTTTTCATCAAGAGTCTTCTTCAGCATCTGGATGAGAGTTTTGTTGAATGCTTCTGCTAAGCCATTTGCTCTAGGGTAGTAGATGGTGGAGTATCTCCAATCTATACCATATCTTTTGGCAAAGCTGTTGATCTTAATGCTTTTGAATGTAGTACCATTATCAGATATAATTCGTTGAGGCACCTCGAACATATATACGATATGATTCCTAAAAAATTGAAGCACATGCTGAGCTATGACCTCTCTGAGTAGGATGGCTTCCGCCCACTTGGAAAAGTAGTCGGTTGCATCTAAGATGAACCGATGCCTCTTGGAAGAAGAAGGATCGATCAGACCTACAATGTCGATACCCCAACACTCGAATGGCCATGAGGCCAACATAGAGTGTAGAATGTTGGGTGGTTGGGGGAGGACCACACCATATACCTGACACTAATGGCATCTTCTAGCTACATCCATGCAATCTATAATCATTGAAGGCTAGTAGTATCCTAGTCTCTTGATCTTCTTCTTCATCTTTGGGCCTGATACATATGCTCTGCATAGACCTGAGTGTACATCGGTTACAATGCCACAGGCTTCATGTTTGTCTAAACAATATAACCAAATTTGGGCAAAGGACCGGTGGTACTGGGTGCCATCAACAAGAGTGTAGGAGAGAGCTCTCTGTTTCACTTAATAATCTTGTGACTTTTCTTGACATAGTTTGTCAATGTTCAAATAGTCTATGAATGATTGCCTCCAATCCAACTCCTTGTCCATTTTGGAAATGATAACCTCCCTTGCAATAAAAAGTCTCTCGATGAGTTCAACATCAATAAGGGATAGGACTTGTCTATTTTGGACCCTTATTGAAATGGACTCATCTTCTGGACATGCCAATTCTTTGGCAAGTTTGGCCAAAGCATCCGTTACTGCATTCTCTTCTCGAGGAACCTTATAGATGGTGACTTTGAGAATTTGGGCCAATACTTCACTTCATATACTAGTAATGAGAAGCTTGGGTTTGAGAACCTGTAGACCCGAATGGTTGATGACCAACGAGAATAAAGATGTTGATGCTGATCTTGATAGTGATGGCTAACTCAAGCGTAATCAAAGCCTCACTTCATTGTTATTGGTGTAGGGGTTGGAAAGATAGTATGAGAATCTCATCACATCATGGTCTAAAGTTAGGAGAACTATTCCTACCCCTGCCTTTCTTGGGAGAATAGATCGTGGTGCTTCCCCTTTGTGAAAAGAAGCCGCACCATCAAAATACATCTCCCATCGATTGTTGGCCTCCCCTAAGTTCATGATTTGTTCATCAGGGAGATCATCACTAAGCAGAGAATCAGCAGGAAGTGGGTGTGATGCTAAGAAATCCACTAGTGCCTGTCCTTTTACTGCATGGAGGGGTATGAAAGTGATATCAAATTGTGAGAGAATCATGGACCGGTGCCAAAATCCGGATAGCATTGGCCGTCATGAGATACTCTGATTAGTTTATTCTAGAGATCAAGTTCACCTTATGAGAAAGCATATAATGACGTAGCTTCTGAGAGGCAAAGATCAAAGCTAGGTAATGTTCTCAATATGTGGGCAGTTCACTTTAGCAGGAATCAGATGACGATTGAGGTAGTAGAGAGAATTTTCCTTCCCTTCATCATTGGCTTGGGCTAACAGAGCACCAAGAGAGTCATCCAATACATGTAAGGATGAGTGGCTTGAGGATATATGGGCTGCTAGAAGAGCGGCTTCACCAAATCTTGATGTCTTGAGGCATCGACACTTGTCATCCCACTTGAACTTAGCATCCTTTTTGACAAGTGTGGAAAATGGCTTGCATCTCCCTGATAGGTTGGAGATAAAGTGTCTTAGATACGCTAGCCATCCTTGAAAGGATCAGAGTTGAGTTAAACTCTCAGGAGGTGGCATTTCTAAGATAGCTTTGATCTTTTCAAAATCTATTTCTATTTCTTGGTGTCGAACAACAAACCCAAGGAATTTCCCTGAAGTTACTCCAAATGCACACTTCAGGGGATTCATCTTGAGGTTATATTGTATTAACCATTCAAAAACTACTCTCAAGTCAAAGATATGGTCTTCCTTTTCTCTACTCTTGACTACTAGATCATCAACGAAGCACTCAACCTGATGATGGATGAGTTTGTTGAAGATCTAAGTCATGGCCCGTTGGTATGTAGCACCAGCATTTTTAAGGGGGAAAGGCATGACCCTATAACAGAAGATTCCAATCGGGGTTCAAAAAGAAGTGTTTCTTTCATCTTCATGGGATATATTCATTTGGTTATAGCCAGATAACTCATCCATGAAAGAGAACATTACATGAGATGAGGCAATGTCCACCATTAACTCTGGTATAGGAAGAGAAAACTCATCCTTAGGACATGCCTTGTTTAAGTCCCTAAAATCAACGCATATGCGAATTTGGCCATTCCTCTTCTTAACTGGGATGACACTAGCTAACCAGGTAGGATATTTTTCTTCCCTGATGAAATAAGCATCGATCAATTTCTTGACTTCAGAAATGACCTATTGTTCAAATTCTAACCGCATGCGTCTAGGAGCTTACTTAATAGAGATAGCATTAGGAACTATTGCTAGATTATGGACTACTATATTAGGAGATAATCCGGGTATCTCTTCATAACACTAAGCGAAGCAGTCTTTAAACTCAGCCATTAGCCTAACTAAGTCATTAGTTTCTTCTTCATTCAATGATGGGTGATATATGTTGGATGGATTTTTATTCGTCGAGGTTGATTTCTTTAAGCTTGTCAATTATTGAATGAATCTCCTTTTCAAATTCGGTGGTGCCTCTTTGATTTGGAGATCATCACGGATCATCGAGATTTCTAAACACACATTCTCATAAGTTGGTTGTGTGAAAGAACCTATCGGACTCAAATGATTTATAACAACTAGCATAATCTTCATCATGACCCATCTGAATCCTAGTCGCTCTTGATTATGCTTCCTGTATTGTTCCATAACCAAAGTACTTTGACCTATGCTTGGACCATGTGAGACAAACCTTTACGTATAAGATTATGAACACAAGGCGGTAAAAGTCAAATTAATTATTAATTCTTTAAAAGTATCCTCCTCAAGTTCTACATCAACATCAGGACTTGAGGATGATGATCCCAAAAAGAATCTCTTCTGCTTCATGTCATTGGAAGACTTAGGAATTTCCTTAACTATCAAATCTTCAACTTTCTGAGATGTAAGTGAGGTTAGAGTTAAGGTTCCCAACTGCTGCCAAATAGTTTCACATAAACCATATTTGAATACTTTGCTTTGTCTGGAGGCCTGGTCTTCATCTCTGTCAGATCGAAGTCACCTCCAATGGAACCCGAGAGGGTTGGTGGTATACTAATCACATTAGACTCATCCTCCGAGCTAGAATCCACTATGAATAGTAGGGGTACTATGAACTGGAACACGACCTCTGTTGGCTGATGGCCAACTACGGGGTCTCCCACCTCTGGAATTGCCCCTATTTTTGCCTTTGCCTCTACCTGGTGGAGGTTGAACCATCCTACCCACATGTGCATATGATGGAATGAACTGTGAGTGCAATGTAATATGCAGATCTATTTCTTCCTCATTTTCCCTTTCTTGTTCACTTGGATTTCCATTTCTTTTTCTTTTTCTTTTATCTTTTCTTTTTCTTCATTTTCTTTTTCTTTTGATTTTTAGTTTGAGTTTGAATTTTGTCCAAGTTCATGAGAAAGGGTGTTTTGAGGAAGATAGTAGGTCACATCCTCATAAATCTCAACCTCTCTAACTGAAAATGGCTTTTCATCTCCATTGACATGGTATTCAACTCCATCTTTTCTGAACTTGATGCACTGATGGAGGGAGGATGGAATAATCTTATTCTGATATATCCAAGGCCTACCGAGCAAAGCAGTGAATGAAGTATTTGAATCAATGATGTAAAACTTGGCTTCGGTCTTCCAGTCACCTATCTCCAAAGGTAACACTATAGAACCTAAAGCCTGCTCACCTTGTTCATTGAATCCTCTCAACATCATCTGATCTCCTCGGAGTGTGGAGATGTCGATCCTCAAATAGGCAAGGGTCTTTAAACTCATAATGTTCATCGATGCACCTGGATCCATGAGAACTCTGGCAAGTCTGAACCTATCCATGTCAAAGAGGGGATGGTTGTGCTCCAAGTCTCTCAGAAGAGGGTCTTTATATGTGAAGGTGATCCCCAGAGCTTCTTTTGTATAATGTGCTTCCTCACCTATAACGGTCAGCTGAGCTAAGCATATTTTAGGATCAAGGAGAGCCTTTATTAGTGATTCCCTTATCTCTTTGGATAAGACAAGGCCATCGTATATGCTTAGCTTAGATAACAACTTTCTTAGATGAGAAAGGACATTGTAGTCCACCTTGGGCTGGTTCTCCACAAACATATCCAATGATGGAGCATCCTGTGGAGGGCTTCTCAATCTTCTATACCAATGACTTGTTTCCCTCTATCTTGAGGTACTACCCTAGGAGGTAGAACCTTGCCACTATGGAGGTTGACTTCGATGATCTCTTGTGGCAGGGTAACGGAAGGTTCTACCTACACATCGGCTCACCTATAGCTTCTCCTATGGGACCCTTTGGATGATTCAAGTCTATCTCAAGGGTGAACCATAGTATTCAAGGAAAGTCCAACTCTTAATCAGAAAGAGGAAGATCAGAATTGTTATAGTTATTTTGACTTGAAGAGTTATCATTAGGAATAGAAGAAGACAACCCATCAGAAGTGACACGGTAAAAAGTAGAAATCAAGTAAAGTGAGTGGGGTAAGGGATTTGATGCCCTTATCTATTGATACAAGAGTTCTACTAGTAGAAGAAGTAGAGCTTGTTGAAGTGGAAGAAGTCGTCAGTGTGGAAGTTTCAACTGTAGGTTGGAGGATGGACTCGGTCGGTGGCTACACTAATGGGCTATTTCGAGCTGACACATGTTGTTGTTGTTGTTGCTGAGATCCCCCTTTCCTTGAGTTGGCACTGGCAACTTGCAAACCTTCCTTGGTGTTGGATTTTTGAGCTGACTCGGCCACCGACAAGGAAAGCTTCTTGATCTTCTAGACGATCTTCTTAGAGGTTTTGGATAAAGAAATATCTCAACCTTCTTTAGTTTTGGAAGGATCACATGTATCCCCAAGGATTATCCTAATGGAACTGGATGGTTGTTCCATAAGGTATTCCTTCGGGATAACAACAGCACTGATTTTGAAACTATGTTCAAGCTAGTCCTTGAATGTGAAGCAATCCTCCAAAACATGGCCTAGCATATGATGGCAGGGGCAAAAGTTTAGATCATGACTTTTGCCAACTTCCTCCAGTCTTTTAGGCTCAGGTAGATGAAAATTAGGCTTCTTTATGATATTCTTAAAGATCTTTTTGATTACCTCCCTCTTAAAAGAATAAGGTCTGTTAAGCTTATCTAACAGAGTAGGTGGACCATAACTACCTAGCGGTGGGTATGGATGTCATTGCAGCTGGTGGTATGGCTGAGGAGGTGGCGGTGCTGGCTATGGGGACTGCTGTGGAGGCCGGTAGGGCTACCTCGGTGGTGGTAAAGGAGGTGGAGGCTACTAAGGTCGTGGTCTCTCAAACTGATCTCTAGCTGGCTGCTTCCCCTTATCTACCGCTATCACTACTCCTGGCTTTTCTCATAGAACTTTTGTGGCTTTGCTTTAGGCAACTGATCTTGAAAAGGCAACTTTTTGGCCTCTCCTTGTAGACTAGCCACCTTGTTGATTAGCTTCTCAAATGTCTTGATAGTAAAGCCCTTAAGCATGAAGGTGACCGGGCCATGGATATTCTTCAAAAGAATCTCAATGGCATGCTGCTCAGACAACTACGGCTCGCATTTCATACTCAGGTTACATCATCAGAGAATATAATCAACAAGGGACTCACCTGGGTGTTATTGTGCTACAACGAGATCACCTATAGTAACCCTTTACGGAGCTCTAGCAAACCTCTTAATAAAGACTTTATCTAACTCAGCAAATGTCTTTACTGAACCGTTGGGCAGTTCAGCATACCAATCGAAAGCAATCCCTACTAGGCTACTAACGAAAAGGTGGAAAAGTGAAGCATCGCTACCACCGACATTGCAATAACTAGCCCTGAAGTGTGCTATGTGCTGCCTTGGGTTTCCACTACCATCAAAGCTTCTAAAGAAAAGTCGTATGAAACCCTTGGGATATTGGATTGAATTGAATTCCTCTAGGTAGGGTCTACCCTTTGGAACCGATGATCCTCCCCGGGCTTGAGCCAATGCTTCCTTCACATGCTGCTCAACCTTGGATTGGTTATCTTTTTCTTGTATGGAGGTACTTTCCACTACCTTCCTATACATGCCAGTGCTACCTTGCTCAACGGGAGGTAAAGTCTTGGCTAGGTCCAAGACATGCACTAACTCAGGCTGACTGATGTGGACTGTAGTAGGATGAACTGTTGGGGCTTATTTATGGAGTACTAAAACTGCTGCTAACAAGTCCTCTAACTGTTGTGCCATCTTATCTATCTGCTCATCTTTTAGCTTCAACTGATATTAGAGGTGCTGGGCTGATTGGGTAGTGTCTTCCTGATCAACCTCATCATCTTCCATGACCTACTACTTTCTGAGAAGAGATCCTCTTTTATCAACCATACAGACTCCAGCTGAGTCTCCCAATAAGTCATCTTCATTTGGATCAAAGACATCCTTCTCCTCATTTGACCAATTGTACCCCAAAATTTCCTTCTTTTCCATGAAATAATGAGCCACTATCTCATCTAAAGAATGATCAATCTAAGCGGGTATAAATATCTCGAGTGTGATCACTGTCGTGCTTGAGAGGCACTAGATCCTTCTTCTGGGAGTCAATCCTATAAGGATTGTACTCACTAGATGAGAGACACTCATGACTATCACTAGCTATGAGATGGGTGACATTCCTAGGAGGTTCCACTATCCTTGGTGCAGCTGGGCTATCATCTGTAATCTTTGAAATAACTGTCACCATCTCCATGTCTGGCTGGTGAAGGGCGACCTATGCAGGTCTCACTCCCACTGGGGGAAGGTAGAAGGCTTCGACCTTACCACATAGGTGGTAGATGAGTAGGATCTCCGATCATAGCGATCCTGGAGTGCTTCTCCCCGAATATGGCCTTCATGGCCTTTGATGGAACTGGAGATGATATGACCTGGACTGGTGATAGCGGATGGGGGGTAGAGTGGTGTGGTGGAGACACCACCGACTCTCTATGAAATGGAGCTATCCTCCTATGATGATTGGTCCCAGTAAGTAAGATGATGTGTATGGTGGTGTAGCTGAGTAGTGTGAAAATCAACAAGTGCGGAAGGCTGCCCGGTACTAAACCTCTCTCTCCGGTAATGTGATGTATGGGCCTCTCTGGCCCTCTCTTGATGGATATGTTTCCCCACACTGCAGGTGATAATGGATCTCAGATCAAATTGAGCTTCAAACTCTGAACGTCCATAAGCTCTTCCTACCTGGCGTAAGACAAATCGAAGGCCGGCAAATGACCTCCTGCTCCTAGTAACTGCTGGTTGATGTTGTACCACTGGTGGAGGTGATGTTTGAATCCTTCTAACATCCTCTCTATCTAACCCAGAGAGAGGATAGAACTAGTTTGTTGTAACCAGTGGTGAAGTTAGAATAGGGAAATCCTCAACAGTTGAATGGGCAGCTACCTCCATCTCCTTGGCAATCCTAGTGTGATACTGCTTGATCATGCAGTTTTTATTCCTACACTGTGTCCTGGTAGGATGGGAGGAGTGAGAGCTAGACATGTACTCAAAAGTAGGGGAGGCAATCCCTGAGATCAGGGGAGCCTTACCCTTAGAGAATGCTTGATGAGAGAAGCCCTCACTAGACCTGAGAAACCATAGACTGAATGGGGTGCTGGTACTAACTCTTTTGGCTAGTGGGACTTGCTTTCCTCTTCAATGAGGAAATGTCAGAATCAGAAGGTATATCAATCAGATGGTACCGGGATCACCGTGGTCCTACATTTCGTGAGTGCTCACATGTAATCCTTTCTCCCTCAAATCCCTACTAAAATGGATAAGGTGTGTATGATCCAATTGGGAAGTTGGCTTGGTCCAAAGCCAAATCCATGCCATGAGGAAAGTGAAAACAAATTTACGTGAGCTACCATTTCAAATCAACAAGGCGAAAAATTGAATGTAGCTATCATGGCGATGGTGAGAATCTACAATAGGAAATGAGCTTGGATCGGATTTTCATCTTTGTTGATTTTTGAATTTGAATTGAAAATTTGAACCCACATCCAACATCTTGGAAGTGTTAAGTGGGGTTCAAATGGATTTGAGAAGATTTGATTGAAAGAGGAATTTTTTAATATGAATCCAACTTCAACAAATTTGGGTATGTTGAAAGATGGATTCAAATATTTTGAGAAGGATGCTTCCATAGGTTCATGTTTGTTTGAATTTAGAGATTTTGATTTAAGGACCCTTCCCTTTAACAAATTTGGGCATGTTAAAGAAAGGGTCAATTGATTTTTGTTTTTAATTGATGATTTTGGAATTTTACTTACTTAGTAAATTGGGTATGCTAAGTGAAGTGTTTGAAAAATGATTGTTTCATTTTTGTGAATTGTTGTTTGAATTTGAAAATTGGAGTTCCCTCTTAGCAAATTTAAGTATACTAAGTGAAGAATCCAAGTGTGTTTTGTTTGATTTTTGAAAATAGGATTCTTAGCAAATTTGGGTATCCTAAGAAAATCCTAAGTGTTTCATTTGTTTTTGGATGTTTGATTTTTTTGCAAAGGTAGGATCCTTAGCAAATTTGGGTATGCTAAGAAAATCCTAATGTATTTTATTTTTATTTTTGTTTGATTAAAAGTGGGGACTTTACTTTAGCAAATATGGTATGCTAAAGATGAAGTTCCACTTAATTTTATGAAATTGGAAATTTCACTTAGCAAATTTAAGTATGCTAAATGAAATTCCAAATGATGTGTTCAAAATTTTTTGATTTGGGTTTTGGAAATGGAAACTTCTCTTTAGCAAATTTGGTATGCTAAAGAATAAAGTTCCAAAAGTGCTTGAAAATTTTTTGATTTTAGATTTTGGAGACTTCACTTAGCAAATTTGAGTATGCCAAATGAAGTTTCAAAAAATGTGTTTGAAAATTTTGTATTTTGAATTTGGAGACTTCACTTAGAAATTTTGAGTATGCTAAATGAAGTTCCAAAAATGCTTGAAGATTTTTGGTTTTGGATTTGGAGACTTCACTTAACAAATTTCAGTATACTAAATGAAGTTCCAAAAATGTGTTTAAAAATTTTGGATTTTAAATTTGGAGACTTCACTTAGCAAATTTGAGTATGCTAAATGAAGTTCCAAATGTGATTGAAAATTTTTTATTTTGGAATTTGGAAACTTTACTTAGCAAATTTGAGTATGCTAAATGAAGTTTCAAATATGTTTGAAAAATTTTTGATTTTGGATTTGGAGACTTCACTTAGCAAATTTGAGTATGCTAATGGAAGTTCCAAATGTGTTTTGAAAATTTTTGGTTTTGGATTTTGGAGACTTCACTTAACAAATTTGGGTATGCTAAAATGAAGTTCCAAATTTGTTTTGAAAATTTTTGGTTTTGGATTTTGGAGACTTCACATAGCAAATTTGAGTATGCTAAATGAAGTTCCAAACATGTTTGAATTTTGAAAATATGATTGTTAAGTTTTAATTCATTTTAATTTTTTTTTTTTTTTTGAAAAGAGGACTTCCATTCAACAAATTTGGGTATGTAGGGATGGAAATCAATCTTATTTTGAAATGTGAAAATTTTGTTTTGTGTATTATTATTGCTTTTTGAAAAGGGAATTCCAACTTAATCATATATGGGATATGTTCAAGTGGGATTTCCAAATGATGTTATATTTAGTTGGGAATGAAATCTTCATTCAATAAATTTGGGTATATTGAATGGAGATGTTCATATATGCTTTTTGAAAATTTTAATTTTATTTGAAAATAAAACTTCCATTCAATATGTGTGGGTATATTGAATGGAAAGGTTCATATGTGCTTTTTGAAAACTTTATTTTTGATTTTGATTTTTGGAAAGATGATTGTTCATTTTATTTTGAAAATGAAATATTCATCAAAATGGATTGAAAGAAGATGTTCATTTGTGCTTTTGGAAAAGATTGTTATTTTTAATTTTGAAAATTCCTACATATAACAATTATGAGAATTGTTAAATGAGGGTGATAAAATTTTGTGGAAAAATATTTTATTATGTGCATTTTTTAAAGGGTGCTTTTGAAAAAAAAGATTCCTATGAAAAATTTATTTCATCTTTATTATTTTAGAATGAACCTTTCCTTATCATAAGAATAATAAGGAGGAAGTCTTAAAATGCTTTTTTTGTTTAGATATTTTTTTTTAACCATTGGAGAACCCAACGGTGGTTTTAAGACCATCATGAGCTAAGGTCCTAAAACCTAAAGATGTTGGCTAACTCAACTTAAGAATAAAATAAGCTAAGTGTCAATGGAAAGAAAGATAGTCTCAAATTCATACCAAAGTACAAACCCACTATCGATACTTGAAGACAACAATCATTTACCAAAGATGTAGAGAGGAACCATCCCTGGTAGAGTCGCCAGAAAAATCTATTGGTTTGAAAAAATTTATATATGGTCGCCTTCCATCTGTCAGTGAAAAGCAAGAATATAAAAATTCATCTTTTTTGGGATGCCACGTAGATTCACAGATGTGCTTATTCAGGTGATCGGGTACATCATCAAGGAATAGTGTACTATCTCGGGAGATAGAAGTCACTACCCTTTAATGGACCTAATCACCTCAATAAGGACTCTTAAGGACAATGAGTCTACATATGTACCGGAGATTCTTCCCCTACTTTACATGGCAAAGTAAAGTAGGGTTTATTTTAAATTGGGATCGTTAAGTTTCTTATAGGGGCAAGCCCCCATAGTTAATTACATCCTAAGGGATGGGATCCCTTAAGAATACTCTCAATTAAGGTAAATGATCATTGTCTTCAAAGATTTTAATAAGAAGGGACTATCAATCCATTAGTTCATTTTTGAAGATCAAATGGGATTGATCAAAGAGAGAGTTATTATCAAAGCCAAAAGAAAGATAAGTAGGAGATGTCCATGATGCTAGGATACCTAGCGAACATCTAAAACTATCCTATGATTGGGCTTTACATTTTTGAAATTGATTTAGCTTTGTTTGAGTTACATTTTTCATTAGAAATTTAGGACTTATGATTCCATAACACAAGATTAAAAAAGTGCCTAAGAGGTGAGTATTTAAGCTTATGGCCCACAAAGGGGAGAAGCAACCACAGAACCTAAATCTAGGGAGCTTTGGCAAGGAACAAAAGCACAACCTAAATCTAAGGTGAAAATGGGTATTCAGTTTACCTTCATAAGAGATGACAAACACCCGACTATTTAGACTTATAACGGCCTGAGGGTAGCCGTCAACTAACTCCTCCTATGATTTTAAATTCATGTAGGCAAGTTTTTATACTTTATGCAAGATAGCTAGCTGTTATTTATTTAGAAAGAGACTAAGTTTTTAAACTCACTCCCTAAAGAAACTAGATCATGTAAGGACATGCTTCAAATGACCTAAATCTAATGCAATTCATATTTTATTTTATTTGTATTTTTGGATAATTATTTTGACTTAGGCTAATAGGATTCATATGCCTAATGCATGAGAAATAAAGTTATTGGCCAAAATCAGTGAGAAGGGAGGAGGTGTATTTCCACCTTGGCTCTCAAAGGTCAAACCAAGTTTCTCTAGCAAAGGTGGAAGCCCTCCAATCAAGAGTGAAATAAGATGCATTTGTGCATGATGTTATAAAAGAAGTACTAATCCAGCTAAGTGGTTCCTAATTCTTTTATCTTGATTTTAAACCTAAGCTTTAGGTGAGGTTATGAGCTCTTTATTTTTAATTTTGAGTTATTAAATTTGGTAAAATATTTATTTTACTCTAAGAGCCTAATCCACATCTAGGCCATACATAAAGCAGGAAAGAAACTAGGAAAAAGATGCCACTTAATGCACAAGCTAAACAAATCATCAATTAATTTATAAAGCTAATCGCTAAAGATTAAGAGGCCATTGTGGTTTGGTACCACCGCACAAACCTGAAAACAAATTGGGTAGCCAAGCTCTACCCTTATACAACCCAGATTACAAATGAATTAAAAATAATTAAGTAAGGAATTCATTGTTATGGGGGTCCTCAAGCTTCATTTCTCCATTCTTCTTTTCTTCTTTCTTCTTCTTTTATTCTTTCTTCTTTGGTTCCTTATTTTGATTGTTTGGAAGGTGAATGCTCGAAAGGCTTCACATGATGCATAAGATGAGATCTTATGACCAATGCTCATCCTAATCTCCATAACAATCATTCCAAAATCTTAATTGCAAAATTTACATAAAAGGGAAAAGTAAATATAGCTAACACCTGTAAAATAAAGGTTAGTTAAACAAACCACCAAGTCCCAAGCATGTATATTGGACTTATCACCCAACACATGGGTGACTAAGTCCACCTGGCCTATTGGATTGTGCTTAGGGTTATAAGCACCTGTATAGTAAAAGCATTTATATTATTATTTATTATAGCGTCCCTTAAGCATAATCAACTGCAGAAAATAATGGTTAGACTAAGATCATCCCACCATTCATTCTACGCACATACATCCTAACATCCAATCTAAAACATATATCTCAAAATAAAAGCAAGCATCAAATCATGTACCGCCCTAACCTAAAGCTAGAAGTGGTGACATAGCCTAATGTGTGTGCTTTGGAGGTTTGTGTGGTATGCTTAGCTATGGCATTAAGTTAGAATTTTTTAAGTGGAAGCATGTTCAACTTAGAGGAGGGTTTCATTTAAGTGTGTGGAGAAAATATTCCCGCCTTCATGTATCCTCTTGAGAGGATAAATGAAAATAGAAATATACACCTTTTGGTTTGGGACACCATGTAGATCCACAGATATTCTTATTAGGGTGATCGGGTATGACATTGAGGAGCAATGTACTATCTAGAAAGATGGAAGTCACTACCCTATGATGGACCTAATCACCTCAATAATGACTCCTAAGGACAATGGGTCAGCATATGTACCAGAGATTCTTCCCCTGCTTTACATGGTAAGGTAAAGCAGGGTTTATTTTAAAGCTATTATTAAGTTCCCTCAGAAGCCCATAGTTAATTACATCCTAAGGAAGGGGATTCCTTAGGAATACTCTCGATTAAGGTAAATGATTGTTTTCTTCAAAGATTTCAATAGGTAGGACTATCAATTGATTAGTTTATTTTGGAAGATTAAATAGGATTGATCAAAGAGAGAGAGTTATTATCAAAGCCAAATGAAGATGAGTAGAGGATGTTTAGGATACTAGGAGGCCTAGTAAACATCCCAAACTATCTTATGGTTGGGCTTTATATTTTTGAAATTGAATTATTTATTTGAGTTGAATTTTTATTAGAAGTTTAGGGCTTATAATTCCATAATACAAGGTTATGGAAATGCCTGAGAGGTGAGGATTTATGCTTATGACCCATAGAAGGGAGAAGCAATCTCAGAACCTAAACCTAGGGAGCATTGGTGAGGGCCAAAAGAACGACCTAAATCTAAGGTGAAAATGGATATTTCATTTACTTTCACAAGAGAGGATAAACAACCCAACTATTGGACTTACAACCTCCTAGGAGTGGCCGCCAATTAACTTCTCATACTATTTTAAATACATGTAGGCAAGTCTTACATTTATGCAAGATAGCTAGGCTATTATTTATTTTAGAAAGAGACTAAGTCCTTAAACTCACTCCCTAAGAGACTAGATCATGTAAAGGCATGAAAAATGCCTATATCTAATGCAAAATATATAACAATTTACTTTCATTTTTAGGCAATCATTTTGACTCAGGCTAATAGGATTCATATGCCTAATGCATGAGAAATTAGATTATTGGCCAAAATCAGTGAGAAGGGAAGAGATGTGTTTCCACCATGGCTCTCAAAGGTCAAGCCAAGTTTCTCTGGAAAAGGTGGAAGCCCTTCAATCAAGAGTGAAACAAGATGCTTTTGTGCATGATATTATAAAATAAATACTCGTCCAGCTAAGGGGTTGATAATTCTTTTATTTTGATTTTAGCTTAGGCTTTAAATGAGATTATGAGTTATCTATTTTAATCTTGAATTGATTAATTTGGTAGAAGATTTATTTTTCCCTAAGAGCCTAATAGTCATCTAGACCATACATCAAAGCAAGGAAGAAACTAAGAAAACATGCCATTTCTGATGCACAAGCCAAACAAAACATCAAATATTTTATAAAGCTAACGTGAAAGAATAAAAGGCCAAGTGTGGTCGGGCACCACCGCATAAACCCGAAAAAAATTGGGTAGCTGAGCTCTACCCATATACAACCCATATTACAAATGAATTAAGTACAATTAAGCAAGGAATTCATTATTATGGGGGTCATCAAGCTTCATTTCTTCATTCTTCTTTTCTTCTTTCTCCTTTTCTTCTTTCTTCTTCGGTTCCTTCTTTTGGATGGTTGGAAGGAGGATGCTTCAAAGGCTTGACATGGTACATAAGATATGATCTTATAACCAATGCTCATCCTAATCCCCCATAATAATCATTCCAAAATCCTAATTACAAAATTACATGAAAAGGAAAAAAGTATATCTAACTAAAACCTACAAAACAGAGATTAGCTAAACAAACCACACATTTCCAAGCATGTATATAAACAAACTAGACTTAGCACCCCACACATGGGTAACCAAGTCCACCTGGCCTATTTTAGATTATGCTCAAGGGTATAAGCAACCTGCACAGCAAAAGCAGTTATATTTTTATTAAAGCACCCCTTAAGCACAATCCCCTGCAGAAGATAATGATTAGACTAAATACTCCTACCATTCATTCTATGCACATACACCCTAAAATCCAAACTAAAACATCACGTCACAAAATAAAAGCAAACATCAAACCATGCACCGCCCTAACATAGGACTACAAGTGGTGACTTAGCCTAATCTGTGTACCATATAAGGTTTGTGTGGTATGCTTAGATAGGCTTTAAGTTTAGGATTTTCTAAGTGTGAAAAGGTTCAACTTAGAAGGGTGCTCTCATTTAAGTTATTTAGTTGATATGGGTTAATTTTATTTTATATTTTGATTTGGTTTAAATGAATCCTACAATTAATTACTAAGTTTTAAAGAGAAGGAAAAGAGAAGAGAAATTCTCTTTCCTTCCCAAAAATAAGTAATTCTAAAGTGGATTCACGTTAAGTGAATGTTTTATTATGCATTTTAATTAATCATAAGTTTAGATTTTCTCTAAACAAACCTATGCAAAAAGAAAGGCATTTCAAGATTAAGTAAAGTGGATTACTATCACAAAACACACAACATCTTATTTCTTTCCCACATGTGTATCATGCACATGAATAAATCTTAAGCATATATATACATGTGATGCAAGTATTTAGCACACCTTAATATTGAATGCTAAGAGAGGTTGCTTAAGGAAACTTAGAATGTTTCATGTATGCATGATTTTGTTAAGTAGAAGAGAGTGATTCTTTTATCCATTTTTTCATATGCGCATTTACAAGTATAAAAGACATAAGTGAGTATGACACCATTGTTAACCAGGGGTGTAAGGTACAAGACCTACTTAGGGCTACTTAAAGTCTCGCAACCCTGAGGTTATCCAGACTAATATACCACTTTTCTTAAATATATGTGCATGTACAAAAAGAAATGCATGGAAAGAGAATGCTAAGTGAATTACTTAAGAAAATTTGAATGCTTTATGATGCATGATTATTGTTAAGTAGAAAAGAGGTTTTCTTATCCACTTTTCATATGCACACATGTATGTATGAAAGGCATAAGTGAGTACAGCGTCATTGTTAACCAGGGGTGTAAGGTACAAGACCTACTTAAGGCTACTTAAAGCCTCGCAACCCCAGAGTTGTCCAGACTAATATATCACTTTCCTTAAATACAAGCATATGTACAAGAGAAATGAATGAAAAAGAAAGATGCAAAAATTTGTACTTATGTTTGGACTTGGTAATGTAATTTATATGTGTAAGTGTAAGGATCTTTCTTAAGTCATAACATGGAAGAGGATAAGAATAGATTTTAAGTGAGTGTTATGTTCTTTTAAAAGAACTATACACTTTGCAAATCTTATTTAAATCCATTTTAAGGGGAAAGAAAGGAAGCAAACATAAGACACATTTTATATTCACATGCAAGCTTATAAATAAACTATAAGTAGCACACTTTCAATTTTAGGTATTTGATTTATAGATTTTGAAAATAGTTTTGAATTTAATAGTGATAATAGCCACTCATATTTTTTACTTTAGCCAAAACATGCAATTTGATATAAAAAAAATATTTCATTTTGAATTTGATTTTAGAAAAGCATGAATGCATGATTTTCATATGACATACACATTTAGCATGCTATGAAAGAAATAAAGTGGTGTAAGCATGTAATTTCATTCACTCTAATTAATTCTTAAAGACAATTTTATGAAGTGATCATTTAAAGAGAATTAAAAGTTATTTAAAGAGACTGTCATTTTGCTTTGAGTTTGATTTGAATTAGAAAAGTGTGAGAAGGTTTGCTGGTCCTTACCCATTCCCACATGAGTGTATTATTTTAATTTAATTTTTAGGTGATTAGATTAATTTTATGATTTGGTTAGGTTAAGGTGTAGATTAAGTTCATTAATTGATATAAAATCATAAGAAATTTAAATCAATAATGCATCCTAGGAAAGAAAGGTACATAATGCAATTGGCTCACAATTAGTGATTAATTAAGCTAAAAGGTTTAATTTAGCTACTTTCATAACCTTTTCCCACACATGTGGATTAGGTATGATTTCCTTAAGCTACTTTGGTTATTGAACACCTAAGCATCTACCCAAGAATGATTAGTTAAGTTTCTACATTAATTTTGGTTTTGAGAATTTGATTTGATCAATTAAGTATATCATTAATGGATTAACCCTTAATTAGATTTAAATTAAGAAAGAAGGGGGTTTAGGGAATAGCTTAAGGAAGATATTCCCAAATCATTCCATAGACCTCCTAATCACTAAAACAAAGTTTAATTAAATTAATCAAGGAATTAAACCACTATTCACATACTTAATTAAGCTTAATTACATTAAGAGAGTGATTAAGGGTTCATTAATTAATTTCCCTGATTAACTCATTAATAAATTCAAAGAAAATTAGGGGAGGTAGAACTCATCCCACTAAATATGTTTGAGAAGTGTGGAATTAATTAATGAAGTCATTAAGGAGTAATTAGGGTTATTAGGTTTTCAAATAAACCCTAATAAAGGCAAATATACTATTCATATTTAAATAAAAATTATTTTATTGGATTTTTCTCTAAATTATCTTTAAAATGAACCTACGTTTGTGTTTTTCTGATTTTTTTTTCTATAATTAGTTATGAATTTAGGAAGTTTCAATTGATTTAAGTGATTTTTATGAATAATGCTAATTTATTTTATTAAAATAAATCATTTAACACTCCAAATTCAATATCTTTTAATCCAAAGGTCATTTTGACTTGAAATTTTTTATGGTATGTGTATTTTAACATCAATTTTAATCTCTGAAAATTTCAACTTAATCTCACATGTATTTTTTGTTTAATTAATGATATTTGATTTTTACTAAAACTCAAATTAAGCACACAATACTTAGGAAAATTTGGAGATTTTAGGTTTATTGGATTCCTCGTAGAAAGATGAATCTGGCAAGCCCTTATTTGCACTTTTTGGTTAAGTATTTTATTTTCTATGAATTTTTGAAGTTTTAGGTAATTTAAATTAATTATTTAAATCAAAAAATCCGTGCGGCATGACTGCACGCGGTGCCACGTAATGCCGCGTGCGCGTGATTCCACGAGTGCCGCATCGGTGGTGGAAGACCGGTCAGCGGTTGAGAGAGTGACCGCGGTGGCTCGACCGTCGATCGTGAATGGACATCAAGAAAGTCGCGATCGAGGCGGATCGTGAGATGATCGAGCCGGTGCAAATTGCACGATCAGATGGTCTAGATCGTATCAGATGATTTGAAGGCCCAGATCACACGATCCATGCGTGATCCAAGTCGTCCGATCCTGCGAACCGCGGGATCGGACAGAGGCTATAACCCACCATCAATGAACAATAAAAACAAATTTTTTTTAAAGGAAAAATAAGGTTTTTTAAGTGAAAACTTGTCCAAATGGACTCATTTTTATGTCGATTCACACTAGAAAAATTCTATTTTCTAATTGGGATGATTTAAAGCAAAAATGCAGGATTAACTAGGGTAGATTCCTAAAAAAATTGTGCAAAATCCATCACAAAATAAAAGATCCTAAGGTCAACTATATTTTTTTGAAGGTTACCTCAACGGGAATGATTTTCGGTGATGGTGGTGACTCGAGCGCACTGTTGAGTGAGGGAAGAAGCCTTGGACTAAGCTTAGATCCTTGCCTTCACATCAAAATGAAGTTTCCTCTGATGATCATCATTTTCTCGCTGAAATCCACTTAATTTTGAAGTATTTCTCTTCAAAATGAAGTGGGGGTCATTGCTAATGGCTTTGGGAGCTCTAGTAGGAGGAGAATGAGAGGAATGGGGGTTTTTCTTTAGCCACTAAAGCCTTAGAATGAAAAATCAAACAAAATGAACGCAAATCCTCTTTTTGTTTAAAAATGTGGCTCCAAACTCATGTCACTTGGCTTGGGGTGATTGGGAATGGAAGAGAATCATCCTAGGTGGCTCCCTATGGTTGGCTAAGGCATGAAAAGTGGCTACCATGAAGGACAAGTGGTTGTCCTAGCTAAGGGGAGGTGAGTGTCCTTCATGCCAAGTGTTCCAATGGGAGAGGTGAGGTGATTTCACCTCCCCATGAGTCATGGCTGCCCCAACCATTCCTTGGGTCAAAAAATTAGTGTCCTTGGTGCCTATGTGGACCAATGGATGAGTGCCAAGTGGCCAAGGAAGAGAAATGCCCACTTAGGAAAGTGTCTTTTCTCATGGGATGCCCTTGACCCAAGGGATAAGTGGTCATTTGGCTTTGGATTTGATTTAGGCAGATTTGAAATGAGCCAAAAGTAAGTTGGACCAAACTTCATGTCATTTGAAGTTCATTTGGTTTAATTTGGGTTAATTTGACCCATTTGGGTCAAATCAGGTCAAAATGGGTTAGGTTGACCAATTGGTCAAATTAGGTCAAACCAAAGTTGGGTCAAGTGAAAATGACTATTTGGAGCATATTGGTTCAATTGGCTTCAATTAATTTGGTTTAATTTGGATTTAATTTTGGATTTTGGCCAATTTGATCCTTTAGGTCAATTTTGGCTAAGTTGACTAATTTGACCCAATTAACCAAATTGGCTTGAATCATGGCTTGGTTTGGGTTTGGTTGATCTTTTGAAATCTATTGGTATCTTTGTTTCCAATCAATTTAGTTTATATTTGATTTTGACTTGATTTGACCTTTTAGGTCAAGTTGGGTTCATGGTCAGATTGGGTCTAGTTGGCCAATTGGTCAAATTGGGTTTAATTGAGGCTTTGGTCAAGTTCAATAATCAATTTGGAGTCAACTTGAGCCATTGGTTGTAATCAATTTATTTAAGTTGCAATTTGGCTAGTTTGGGTTCATGTGGGTTAAAGGGTTGACTTGGTCAACATGCTAGGTTGACTTGGTTTGACCCAATTCATGATAATTAATTAACCTATGATGATCAACAAATATTACATAAAGTTTGGATTGGATTAATTCACTTTGATTTGGATTGAATTTAATTTTGGTATATGTAGGTCAAATTGGCCACTTTGAGTTAAGTGAGCTAATTGGGTTTAGTTGGCTTGATCAAGGCATGATTCAAGTTTAGCTGAACTCACATATAGATTTATGATTGAAATATAAATCCATTTGCAAGAGATTTGAAGTCAAATGGGTTTTGATTCATTTGACAATTTTCAAGTTCAAAGGGGTGAACAAGAGTTTGACTTGGGTTTGATTTTTTGAATTTAGTTTTGGTTTGAGGATTGAAGTTTATGTTTATATTTGGATTCATGATTGAAGAATTTATTAAATCATGAAGAAAAATCAAGAGTTTTGCTTGATTTGAGTTTGATTTGGCTAAGTTCAAGATTTTGACTTGAAAGGCTTAGGTTAGATTTTTGATTGAATTTGGATTTGATTTTTGAATTGATCCTTGGATATTTGAATTTATATTTCATTTATATTTGTAAATATAAATGAGAATATAAATGGGTTATGAAAAAATTTCATGAGTTTGAATTGATTTGAACATGATTTAGGCTAAGTACTTAAGAGGGAATTAAAGGACTTAGGAAATATTTTGAACATGGAATTTTAATTTTGGATTTAGTTTGCTTGATTTGAACTTATATTTCATTTATATATGTGATTATAAATGAGAATATAAATGGGTTGTGAAAAAAATTCATGAATTTGAATTGATTTAGATTTGATTTAAGCTATGTCCATAAGATAGAATCAAAGGGCTTAGGAAATATTTTTGGAATTTAAATTTGGTTATGGATTTCAATCTTGGGATTCAAGGTTTGATTTGGAGTTGAAGTTGATATGGGTTTGGAGTTGATTTTCATTATACTTAAAGGAAGGAAGTGAGGAGTTGGTTCAAGCTATAAGGTAGGCAAATTTTCCTAACACCCCTAAGGCATAACCTATTCCTATAGCTAACTCTTCTAAGTCTCTAAGGCTAGGCTGAGTGTCCACCTAATCACTAGATGTGTCTTAAGACTAAAGATGACTTAATGTCTAAGAGGAGTCCTATATATAAGATGGAGTGGTTGAGAGCTCATCCTAAAAATGAGGTCAACAAAGTGATTTAATTGTTTTGGGTTGATTTTATTTCATGTTTTGATTAG
Source organism: Cymbidium sinense (assembly GCA_021442155.1). Taxonomy (NCBI): domain Eukaryota; kingdom Viridiplantae; phylum Streptophyta; class Magnoliopsida; order Asparagales; family Orchidaceae; genus Cymbidium; species Cymbidium sinense. The sequence goes on from CM038215.1 coordinate 269,289,283, forward strand.
GTTCAACTGAATCCTACAATTATTTACTAAGTTATAAAGAGAAAGAAAGAGAAGAGAACTTCTCTTTCCTTCCCTCACCTAAGTAATTTCTAAAGTGGATTCATGTTTTTAGTTTTGTTTAGTGAATGTTTTGATTAAGTGTTTTAATTAATCCTATGTTTAGATGAACTCTAAACAAACCCATTCAAAAATAAAAGTATTTTAAGATTAAATAAAATGAACTAAATTCACAAAACATACATCACTTCATTTCTTTCCCAACATGTATAACATGCATATGAATGAGTCCTAAGAAAATCTATACACACAAATTAGAATGTTTAACACACTTTATGATACATGCTAAGTGATTCATTTAAGGAAATTGGAAAGTTTATGATGCATGATTTTCATTAAGTAGAAAAGAGATTTCTTATCCAATTTTCATATGCACACATGAAAGTAATAAAGGCGTAAGTGAGTACAGTGTCATTATTTACCAGAGGTGTAAAGTATAAGACCTACTTAGGGATACTTAAAGCCTCGCAACCTCGGGGTATTCCAGACTAATATACCACTTTCCTTAAATATAAGCATATGTACAAAAGAAATGAATGGAAAATGAAGAATGCAAAAATTTGTTTTAGTTGATTCCTTTTGTTTATGCAATTCATATGTGCAAGCATAAGTATCCTTCTTAAGTGATAGTATTGGGATGAATAGGATATGGAATTAGGAAAGTGTTAGGCTCTTTTCAAATGAACCATACATCTTACCAAATCCTATTCAAAACTATACTAAAATGAGAGGAGAAGGAAAACCTATATTAAGCACATCCTTATATCTTTCTCACATGCAAGCTTATAATTAAGATATAAGTAACACACTTTCAGTTTTAATAATTGATTCATGTGTTTTGAAAATAATTTAAATTTAATAGTGATAATAGCCACTCATATTCTTACTTTAGCCAACACATGCAAATTTGAGATAAAGTAAACATTTTCATTTTAAATTTGAATTTTAAAAAGTATGGATGCATGAAACCGCATGACATACATATTTAACATGTTGAAGAAAGAATTAAAGCAATGAAAGCATGTAAACACATTTACTTTAATTAAATCCTAAAGAAAATCTTATGAAATAAAAAAGTTTAAAGTAAATCAAAGTTCATTTAGTATGATTTTTTATTTGATCTTGAGTTTGATTTAATTTTAAAAATTTGTATTGAGTTTGCTGTTCCTAACCCATTCCCACATGTGTTTGACATTTTTGTTAAATTTTTAGATGATTAGATTCATTTTAGATTTTGATTAGGTTAGGGTATGAATTAAGCATGTTAATTAACCCTTACTTACACCACCTTAGCATAGTTAACCAAGTAATTATGAGCCAATGAGATGACATAAAACCTCACAAGGAATTTAAATTTGCAATACACCTAAGAAGAAAAGGGCCTAATGCAATTTGACTCATGATTAATGGTTAATTAAACTAAGGGGTTTAATTTAAGTAATTTCAAAACACCCCTCACACATATGAGTTGGGTTTTGACTTCCTTAATTGAAATTAGGCTCTTGAACACCTAAGCATCTACCCAAAGTAGATTAATTAAGTTCTGGAAAGTTTTAGAAATTTTAAGAAATTAATTAAGAGGGTAATTAATGAATTAGCCCTTAATTTATAGAATAGCTTAAGGGAAATACCCAAAAATTATTCCCTGAGCTCCCTATTCACTGGATCAAACCTTAATCAACCTCAATAAGGGATTAAAACTCTACTCAACCTTCTAATTATCCTTAATTACATAAAGAGGGTAATTAGGAAATGCATTTGCAATTCCCCCAATTAAGCCTTCAATAAATCCCAAGAAAATTAAGAGAGTTAGAGGTCATCCACTAAAATATACCCAAGAAGTTTGAGATTAATCTAAAGATTAATTAATGAGTAATTAGCAAATTAAGATTTCCATTAAAAGGAAAAAATCAGAGAAAGATACAATTCAAAATCTATTAAAATCAATTTTAGATTATTTTAAATTGAATTTTCTTTCAGTGGCAATTTACCTCATATTTTTATAATTTTTCTTTAGGGAGATATGAATTTTTGAAGTTTAGAGGGTTAATTATAATTAATCAAAACCTAATTAAACCCCTTTAATCCTCAGCACGACACGCGGCGGCAGTGGCCAATGCACTTTCAATGCATCGCACTGTGAGCTGTCACTTAAACGTTCCATCACTGCGGTGTGGCTACAGTGGTACGTGGTTTAATACCCATCATTCAATCAAGGATTGAACGGCCAGGAATCACCCCAAATATTTAAAAGGATAAATCAGATATAAAACATGCATTTAATCTCGACCGTCCATCCAAAATGCGTCGATGGATGGCTAGAGATCTATATGAATCATAGGAGCCGTCCATGATCTAAGCCTTAATCCAAGCTCGATTGAGCTCGGATCAGGATTAAATTTTGCACACACCATCATACACTAATGAAAATCCTATCCAACAGTTTAATTTTCATGCCATTACACTTTCTTTCACAAAGGACCAATACACCTTAAATTTAGTGATTAGAAAATGGCATACCTCGACGAAGGTGATCACCGGTGCTCGATTTTTGAATTGGATTTTGATCAATTGATTGAAGTTTGTATTTATATTTGGATTTATGATTGTAGGGTTGATTGAATCATGAAGTAAAATCAAGAGTTTGGCTTGATTTGAAGTTGATTTGGCTAAGTTCAAGATTTTGACTTGAAAGGCTTATGTTGGATTTTGAATAGATTTGAGTTTGATTTTTGAAATTGGTTTTGATTGTTTGAATTTATATTTCATTTACATATGTGAATATTAATGATAATATAAATGGTTTATGAGAAAATCCCATGAATTAGATTTTATTTGATCATGATTTTGGCTAAGTCCATTCAAAGGAATTAAGGACTTAAGAAGAATTTTAAATTTGAAATTTAATTTTTGGATTTGATTTGATTGATTTATATTTATATTTCATTTATATATGTGAATATAAATGTGAATATAAATAAATTATGAGAAACTCCCATGAATTTGAATTGATTTAGAGTTGATTTTAGATAAGTCCTTAAGAAGGAAATTAAGGGACTAAGGAATTTTCATGAATTGATTTTGAATTTAATTTTTGGATTTGATTTGATTGATTTGTATTTATATTTCATTTACATATGTGAATATAAATGAAAATATAAATGAGTTATGAGAAAATCTCATGAACTTGAATTGATTTGATCATGATTTTGGCGAAGTCCTTAAGAGAAGATTAAGGGACTTAGGAAATTTCATGAATTGATTTAATTTTGAGTTTAGTTTGATTGGTTTGAATTTATATTTCATTTAGATGTGTGAATATAAATGAGAATATAAATGAATTATGAGAAAATTTCATGAGTTTGAATTAGTTTGATCATGATTTTGGCTAAGTCCATTAAAAGGAATTTAAAGGACTTAAGAAAATTTAGACTTAGGAATTTCATTCATGGGTTTCAATCATGGATTTCAATCACATGGAGTTGATTGGAGTTTGGAGAAAATCAAATAATATTAATTTGGAGTTTGACTTGAAGGAAGGAAGGTGAGGAATGGTTCAAGCTAAAGGATAGGCAAATTTTCCTAACGCCCCTAAGGCATGACCTATTCCTATGGCTAACTCTTCTAAGTCACTAGGGTTAGGTTGAGTGTCCACCTAATCACTAGATGTGTCTTAAGACTAAGGAAATCTTAAGGTCTAAGGGAAGTCCTATGTCTAATATGGAGGGGTTGAGAGCTCATTCTAAAAATGAGGTCAACAACTGCATTCAAAAGCACCAAGATCAACACCTTCGCCAGAAGACATGATATAGATTGGAGATACTCCACCATCTACTACCCTAGAGAAAATTGCTTAGTGGATGCATTCAATAAAACTCTCATTCAAATACTAAAGAAGACTCTCGATGGCAACAAATGATAGTAGAATGAGCAGTTGGTTGAAGCCTTGTGGGCCTACCACACCACATACCGAACTCTAACCCAGTCTACCCCATTTTCCTTAGTGTGTAAGTCCGAAGACATTCTACCTTTAGTAGTTCAACCCCCATCACTAAGGATAGCATTGGGTAGCAAGATCACTACAGAGCAAAATGTAATGTTGTGGTTAAAAGAGCTCAATGGTTTGGAGGAGAGTCGCCTACAAGCTTGCCAAAATCTCAAGTTGTGTAAGGCCAAAATGATTCAAGCTCACAACAAGCTAGTCTGTCTTAGGTCTATCAATCAACAAAAAAATCTGATTCCATTTCATCAAAATCTTCTCTTCTTTCGAAGCGTCATTTGCTTGTCTTGTGAATCTGTCATGATGTGTTTAGGGTAGGTGTAAGAGTCTCCCAGTGGCATCATATCCCTCTTCCACAACACAAACACAATCTCTTAGTGCTATTAGAATAGGTGTAAGAGAACCTGAGAGGCATCCTATTTTGATTAACACAACTAAGTTAGGTGTAAGAAAAGAAAGGCATCCTTAGTGGGAATTCTCGGTTTCCGCAGGTACCGTTCCATCAAAATCCCCAAGCGTGTTTAAGGTAGGTGTAAGAGTCCCCCAGAGGCATCCTTTTCCCTTTTAACACATGCACAAAAACAAACACGAATTTTTTATCTCAAGCCATTTTGATGTAGGAGCAAGCTCCCTATGGCACTCACTCATTAGCTGCTCTAAGTCAGGCTGATATGCTAACTTGTTAGTATCTCTCCCCAGTATTCACTTATTTGGAAGATGTAAGTCCCCACACTTTCTTCATAACTTGACCATTGCAAACCAACGAACACCTTGTTAGTATGGTAGACTTCACTGCCCAGCCAGTAGACTACATTGTGTTGATTTTGTTTAAGAAGATGTGAGTCCCCATGCTTTCTTCTTGAACTAATCATCATGATCTAACTAGGTCGAGCATATTTGAGGTTTAGGATAAGTCCCCTAGAGGCTCCTTTCCTCTTGACTACATTTGAATTGATATAAGTCCCCTAGTGGCATTCACTCAGTAGTCTCCCTAGGTCGGATAACACCTGTTGAGCCAAAGATAGACTATCCCAATAATCAGTTCTGCTATAGGAGGATGTGAGTCCCTAAGCTTTCTTCCTAGGCTGATTATTGCAAACTGATGGGCACTTTAGGTTGGTTGATGTTCTTTATGCTGACAGTGACTCACTCGGTGGATACACCACTCTTGGCGGATGTGAGTCCCCGCACTTTCTCCTTTAATGGGCCACTGAATACCTATTTGATATATGACTAAACATGTCATCTTCTCCTGGGTTTTGGATTAAGCCTTTAGTGGCCCCATCCCTTATGGGTACTCTATTTGGATCACGTCCTTTGTGACCCCATTCCAAGTAGCCACCCAGGTTACTGTTGGATTGGACAGTCCCCCTTTCCAAGTAGCCACCCCTGTGATTGGAGAATTTATTCTGCGAATGCGTAGATTCTCCCTTGGTTCAGTAAATCTGAGATAGGTCTAGGCTGATATAAGCTCCTTCTTAGTTTGATCCCTCACAAACTAACAGGGTCCATGATAAATAAACTAAACAAACCAAATAAATTTAATTCGCTTATGAATTAGGAATTCAAGCCCCCAAAGGGCCCTTTTCCCAAGTAGGCATCATATCTTTAAGGTAGTGTCAGTAGAACTCCCTATAGGAATTGCCTGACTACCTGAGTTGAGATAAATCCCCGGATCGGTACTCACTCCATAGTTTCCCTTTGGTTGGGTTCAATATATTTTGTTACAAGTAGGATATCCCGGCAGTCATTCCGCTTTGGAAGATGTAAGACTATGATGCATTCTTTCTAGCATGATTGTTGCAAACTGACGGGCAGCGTCAAGTCAGCTTCGATTTGTTGCCCAAAGCAATCGATCACCCCAATGGTCATTTATAGTGGAAGATGTGAGTCCCCGAGCTTTCTTCCCTTCAATTGATCATTGAAAATCTAAAGGCACTCCTTCAGTCGAATAGTTCTCCCATCGGCCAGGAAGCTATTCCCTTTGGTTTAGTAAATCTGAGATAGGTCTAGGCTAATATAAGCTCCTTCTCAGTGTGATCCATCGCAAACCAACAGAATCCATCAAAACAAATCTAAAAATGAAATTAATCTTAACTATCTTTGAGTTGATCTAAGTCCCCAGTGGCATTCACTCAATAGTCAGCCCTAGGTTAGGTTCAATTTGTTGTCTTGCCAATAGATTACCCCAGCAACTGGTCTCTATTTTAGAGGATGTAAGTCTACTATGCTTTCTTCCTAGTACAATTACTACATACTGAAAGGCATCCCTTTGGTTGGCTAGTCCTACTATGTGTTTAGTAGACTACCCCTTTGGATTGGTAAATTTGAATTAGGTCTAGGCCTCCATAACTCCTACTTAGTGTAGCCCATCGCAAACCAACAGGGTCCATCTCAAAAATCCAAATTTAAAAATCAAAATAAATACAACCCTCTTCCCCCAGTGGGACTTAATTAAATAAATCAAATTTCTCCACAGCGAGACTCAAATCAAATCAAACCCCTCATCCCTTTCTGGATGACTTGAACCTGCTTCCCTAATGGAAGGTTCACATACTCTATCCCTAGTGGATTCCTCCTTCCCTCTCTTATGTCCTTGACGTAAGTAGAGCCACATTGCACTAAGTTATGGATTCCTTCTATACCTAGGGTTAGGAGTACATTGTCTCTGTTAGTGCTTGTGATCACTCAATGTTGTTGATCATTTCGTTCAACACCAATTCGTGCGGTGTTTCTTGTCAGTTACACCACACCTATTGGCCCCCTTTGTTGACCTCATTTTTAGGATGAGTTCTCAACTCCTCCATCTTAGATATAGGATTCCTTGTAGACTATAAGAGATCCTTAGTCCTAAGACACATCTAGTGATTAGGTGGACACTCAACCTAGCTCTAGAAACTTAGAAGAGTTATCCATAAGAATAGGTCATGTCTTAGGGGTGTTAGGAAAATTGGCCTACCCTATAGCTTGAACCACATTCCTGACTTCATTCCTTCATGTCAAACTCCAAATCAAATCAACATCAAACCTAAATCAATTCCAGCCTAATTTATTTTCTTCAAACTCAAATCAATGCCACATGATTGAAACCCATAATTCAAATCAATCAAATGAAATTCCAAGTTCAAATTCCAAATTCCAAATTTTTCCTAAGTCCTTAATTCCATCTTAAGTACTTAGCCTAAATCATCTTAAAATCAATTCAAACTCATAAAATTTTCTAACAACTCATTTAAATTCTCATTTATATTCACATATATAAATAAAATATAAATTCAAATCAATCAAACTAAATCTAAAATTTAAATTCCAAATTCCAAATTCCAAATCTTGCCTAAGTCCTTTGATTTCCCTTCATGGACTTAGCCTAAATCAAATCTAAATCAATTCAAATTCATGAAATTTTCTCAGAACTCATTTATATTCTCATTTATATTCACATATATAAATAAAATATAAATTCAAATCAATCAAACTAAACCCAAAAGTTAAATCAAAATTAACAAATCTTTTTTAAGTCACTTTGATTTTCTCTTATGGACTTAGCTTAGATCATGTTCAAATCACTTCAAACTCATGAAATTTTCTCATAACCCATTTATATTCTAATTTATATTCATATATATATATATATATATATATATATGAAATATAAATTCAAACAGTCAAAACTAACTCCAAAAATCAAACCAAAATTCAATCAAAATCCAACCTAAGCCTTTCAAGTCAAATTCTTGAACTTAGCCAAATCAACTTCAAATCAAGCCAAACTTTTGATTTTTCTTCATGATTCAATCAGTCCTTCAATCATGAATCAAAATATTGTTGGCTTAATGAGCCTTATGTTCAATCCAATCAATTTTGATATTAACAAATGAATGTTTGGATGTTCTAATGAATGTTTTTATGTGTTTCAGATATATCAATTACTAATTTCATATCCAATACATCTCATAATATGTTTGAGGAAATTGCAAGAGTAGAAGAATGAAAGATAGATCAAAATGGATAATGTGAAGCTCAAGTTACAATATTTTAGGTTATATGCATTTATAATTATCTTAGAAATTCATATGAGTTCATTGGCATGAATCAATTTTCTCACAACTTAACATATTATTTTAATGAGGTTAATTTATATAAATCTCTATCTAATTAACATTCAATTATATGTTTCATACATAGCATTAAAATTTTCAAAATAATAAATGATAATAAATTATGACTATTAAGTATAATTATTTTATTTACTTAATATAATTAAATATTTTAATTTAATTTGAAGGTTATATGACAACTAACATATGTATAATTATATATAAATTATATCATAATATTTAAATGTCATATTTAAAAATTAACAAAAATATGTGAAATTTTGTATTTTAGCCTAAGTCATTTTATAATCAAGGAATTTATATCTGATTTCATCTCCAACGGATTCCTTGGATTTTTTTTTTCCTATAATTTGATAGGTTACATGACCCACATTTGATTGAAATTGAATTTATTATGACTTTTCAAACATTAGCTGATTTTAATAATGAATGCATGCTACATGCTTTGAATATATTAAGAGCCATATTTGATTATTTTTGACTTGCCCATGTGAATATCCAAATTTTGGCTATTTTAATTTAATATTTATTTAATATAAATTATATTTTTATTGAATATTAAATTATTAGATGATTACATGATGTTAGAATAATATATTTTTTTGAAATAATCTAAAATGACCTTCTTGCCTATAAATAACCCTCATTCTCTTCATGAAAGTATTCCTCATTGAAAATTCAAAATCCTGCCAGCAAATCTAAGAGAAATTTTTTTAGATTTTCCTTCCAAGTGTTCTCCAAATATTGCAAGATTAAATCCTTGGTTTGGAAGCTTCAACATCTTCAACTAAACAAGTTTTCTCAAATTACTTGAGTTTATTTTCTTGATCATAATCCTTTTTAATTGTTCATGCTATTTTCACCATCTATTTATTCATTCCAATTTATACTTTTTGGTGGATTATTCTTTGGACATTATTTTTCACATCAAAGTTTCTCAATCATTTTTTGTGAAAAACTCTTGTGATAGTTTGTAGGATCTATTTCAACTTGTTGAAATTTTTAACTTCCTACAAATTTCTTTTAGTTTCTTGAAATATTTCTTCATTAGTCTTATTTTGAAAGATCATTTATTCTTAGATAAATTTTAGAAGTATATTTTAAGCATTTTAAATTAAATTATTATGCTAAAATTATTTTCATATTTGCTAGATCTCTCTTTTTAATTAAAAGCTTACTAGCCACTTAGATTCATATACTCATTTTATTTAAATATTTTGTGATCATTAACATTAATTGAAAGAATCTTTTTGGTTAAAATAAAATAAATTATTCCTTACTGAAATTTATTTTATTGTGCAAAATAATATTGTGAATTTATTTTAAAATTATTTTTATATTAGCCTACAAATTGTAATAACATAAACATCTTAGTAAGTCACTTTAAGATATTTATTTTATTATTTCTTATCAATATTAAGTGAGCATTTTATCTTGCCAAATTTTTAAGTTGTAAGTGATCATTTATAAGCTGTGAGATCATTTTTTTGAATTGGATAGCTTGGTATATTTGTGAGTGATTTATTTTATCAAAATTTATTATTTTGTATTTTTCTTTTTGTACTGTAAAATTTATATTGGGATTGTACTCGCCCTTTGTAGGAGAATACATATTATTGTAGGGGTTGTACTTGCCCCGTTATAGGAAAGTACTATTTGTAAGCTATTTTTGCATTTAGTGGATTCTTAGACGTGGCTAGTCATGACGTTGGTTTTGGGGTTTAACCATAAAATTGTGTGCTATTGTCTCTCTTTACTTTCTTGTACTATTATTTGCTACATTAAGAATTGTATCTTGTCATTATAAAATCAAAATTAATCTTACTAAAACTTAAAATTTAAGATTTAACTTTTAAAATTTTAAAATCAATTCAACCAAAGTCAAACCTAAGGGTTGACCAAGTCAACACTTAGCCAAAATGAAACCCAACATAGCCAAAATCCACCATAGGCCAAATTGATTGAAACCAATGATCTAAGTTCATTCATGATCAATGTTTGAACTTGACCAAGTCAACATTTGAGCTAACTATGATTGGCCACCACCAACTTGACCTAAAGTCAAAATGTGTCAAAACTTGATCTAAGCCAAATTAATTGAAACCAATGGGTCAAGTTCATTCCAAAATGATTGTTGAACTTGACCAAGTCCCAACTAGCTATAGCCTAATTGACCATGAACCCAACTTGACATAAAGGGTCAAACTAAGCCAAATTCAAACTTAACCAAAATTGATTGGAAACAAAGATACAAATCCCTTTCATATGACCAACCAAACCTAAACCTACCCATGACCTAGCTCAAATAGATCAAATGGGTCAAATTGGTCAACTTGACCCATTTGACCTAAATGAAATCAAATGAACCAAATTCAAACCTAAACCAAATTGAATGAAACAAAAGCCACCAAAACATTTCAAATAGTCATATGAACTTGACCCAACCCTTAGTTTGACCTAATTTGACCATTTGGTCAACTTAACCCAAGTTGACCCATTTTGACCTAAATGGGTCGACATGAGCCAAATCACATCAAACCAACTCTAAATTCAATGAAACTTGACCAAACCTATTATACCCAAACTGAAATCAAGGTCAAATGACCATTTTACTCCTAGGCCAAAGGGTAAATTTTGGCCAAATCCACTTGGAATTTGGTCAAATCCTCTCCATAACCACTTGGCACCCCCTTAGTGGATCAAGTGAACACTAGAGAGTGTGGTGCACCCAAATCAATGGGTTTGGTTAGCCCCAATGGCCAAAGACCACATGCCTTGAAATGGAGCACATTGAATCCTCCTTTTCGGTTCAAGCACATGAAGTTCACCATTCCACTCCAAAAGCGAATTCAAGGAAACCCTAAGGTCACAAACCCAATCCATGGTCAATTGGATCAAAATGGCAAGGCATTGCTCAATGTCTAATTGCAAGGAGATATACTCCCCCTAATTTGAATTCAATCCAACATTCCTCAATTCAATTGAACCTAGGGAAGCCAAAGAATCCATTCCTCAGCCTCCCCAAACTTCCTAGAGTGAAATCAAAATTCCACTTCTCGATTTTCGCAGCTTGAAAATAGCGGAGCTCCACTCAAAATCAAATTGACTCCACACTGAAAACTAGTGCAATTACTCTTGCAAGCTCCATCAGTGAGCTCAATCAAACTCACCCAAACTCTTTCCTAAGTTCCTAAGGCCAAGGAGGAGTCACTTTGATCAAGACCAAGCTTAGGGAAAAGGGGAGTTTGTCTTTAAAAGCAACCACCCAATCTCAAGAGCTCAAACTCTCAACAAAGCTTCGTCTCAACCAGACGAAGCTTCTCCAAGGGATTCGAGCGTCGGTGATCACCTCTAACAAGGTATGTTATTAAACTGAGCTTAAGTTCAATGTATGTTGGTCCTTTGTGAAGTGGATTTCAATCTTATGTTGATTTAGCCATTAGATGGGCTTATACTTATGCTTAGATGGTGTGGGTTAATTCTCATTCCAATCCGAGCTCAATCAAGCTCAAATTAGGGCCTCAAAGATGGACGGTCTCCATTTTACACAAGAGTGATAGGGATGAATCTCTGGTCGTCTATCTACACATTTTAGATGGATGGCCAAGATTAGAACACGTAGCCTCCCACGATTCTCCCCTCTGATCGGTGGCTTAAATCTCATATGTTTGATCCATGATCAGATGGCTGAGGAAAAAGTGCATAGCTCCGCCGCCACGTGGCACTATGATTTGACGGGTTAAAGAGCCAGTCCCATCATGCCACATGGAAAGTCCTTGCTGCATCAGCGGCACACGTGGCGCCAACAAGATTAATAATATAATTAGAAATTATTTAATTTTAAATTAATTAGTAAATCTTCCTAAATTCATATCTAAGTGCAGAAAAATTAGTAAAATATGAAATAAATTGCATATGAAAGATAAATGAACATAAAATATTTTAAAACTTATTTTAATTGATTTTGAATAGTTCTTTTCTCTGAATATGGGTTTTATTAGGAATGTTAATTTACTAATTACCCTTTAATTACTCCATTGATTAATCCCAAACTTTTATGCTTAATTACTGGGATGACTCTTGCCTCCCCTAATTTTCTTGGGATTTATTAGTGACTTACTTAATAGAATTGCTAGTTCATTCCTTAATCACTATCTTAATGTAATTAGGTATAATTAGTGATATAACCCTTTGATTGAGTCAATTAAGTTTCGATTAAGTGAATGTGAGATTTTGGAAATAATTTTGGGATGCTTTCCTTAAGATATTCCCTAAACCCCCCTTTTCTTCTTTAATTCATCCTTAATTAAGGGTTAATTCACTAATTACCCCTTAATTAATTTCATAAAATTCTAAAACTTTCTAGAACTCAATTAATCTATCTTCAGTAGATGCTTAGCTGTTCAAGAGTCTAAGCACATTAAGAAATCAAAACTCAACTCACATGTGAAGGGAGGTTATGAAATTACTTAAGTTAAAACCCCTTAATTTAATTAATCATTAATCATGAGCCAAATTGCATTAGGCCCTTTTCTTCTTAGGTGCATTGCAGATTTAAATTCCTTGTGAGATTTTATGTCATCTCATTAGCTCATAATTATTTGATTAACTATGCTAAGGTGGTATAGGTAAGGGATAATTAACATGCTTAATTCATACCTTAACCTAAGCAACATATAAAAAATCATCTAATCATCTAAAAATTAAACTAAAATAACCAACATATGTGGGAATGGGTTAGTAACAGCAAACTCACCTCACATTTCTCAAATTAAATCAAAATCAAAACAAAACCAAACCTTCTTTAAAAATAATTTGATTTGTTTTAAGCTTTCTAATTTCATAAGATTGTCTTTAGGAATTAGTTAGGGTGAATGTGTTTACATGCTTTCATCATCTTAGTTCCTTTCCAACATGCTAAATGTGTATGTCATATGAATTTCATGCATTCATTCTTTTCAAAAATCAAAATGAAAGTGAAATGTTTCTTTTATGTCAAATTGCATGTTTTCGCTAAAATAGGAATATGAGTGGCTATTATCAATATTAAATCCAAATTATTTTCAAAATATATAAATAAATTATCAAAACAAAAAGTGTGTTACTTATATTTTATTTATAAGCTTGCATGTGAGTAAAATATAAGGATATGCTTAGTGTAGTTTTCCTTCTCCCCTCTTTTAGTATAGTTTTGAATAGGATTTGGTAAAGTGTTTAGCTCATTTGAAAAGAACCTAACACTTGCCTAATTCTATTTCCTATTCATTAGTATGCTATTACTTAAGAAGGATATCTACACCTATACATATAAATTGCATAAACAAGATAAACAACAGAATACAAACTTTTGCATTTTTCTTTTTGATTTATTTCTTTGGTACATATGCTTGTATTTAAGGAAAGTGGTATATTAATCTGGACAACCCCGGGGTTACAAGACTTTAAGTAGCCCTAAGTAGGCCTTGTGCCTTATACCCCTAGTTAACAATGGTGTCGTACTCACTTATGCCTTTCATATATTCATGTGTGCATGTGAAAATTGGATAAGAAACTCCTTTTCTACTTAATGAAAATCATGCATCATACTCATTCAAATTTTCTTAAGTAATTCACTTAGCATTCATCATAAAGTATGCTAAACATTTCCATTTGTATGTATAGATATGCTTAGGGTTCATTCATATGCATGTTATACATGTTAGGAAAGAAATGAAGTGATGTGTGTTTTATGATTTTAATTCACTTTACTTAATCTTAAAATGCCTTTCTTTTTTAATAGGTTTTTTTAGAGTTCATCTAAACTTAGTATTAATTAAAACACATAATAAAACATTCACTAAATGAAACAAAACATGAATCTACTTTAGAAATCACTTAAGGTAGGGAAGGAAGAAGAAGTTCTCTTTTCTTTTCTCTCTCTTTATAACACTTAATAATTAATTGTATGATTCATTCAAACCAAATAAAAATACAAAATAAAATCAACCCAAATTAGTAAAATAACTTAAATTAAACCATCCTCCAAGTTGAACACTTTCACATTTAGAAAATACAAACCCTAAACCCATAGTTAAGCATACCACACAAACCTTCTAAAGCACACACATTAGACTAAGTCACCACTTCTAGCTTTAGGTTAGGGCGGTGTGTGGTTTGATATTTATTTTATTTTATGATATATGTTTTAGTCTGGATGTTAGGGTGAATGTGCATAGAATGAATGGTAGGATGATTTAGTCTAATCATTATTTTTTGCAGGGGATTGTGTTTAAGTAATAAAATATAGTTGCTTTTGTTGTACAGGTGCTCATACCCCTAAGCATAATCCAATAGGCCAGTGGACTTGGTTACCCATGTGTGGGGTGCTAAGTCCAATATACATGCTTGGTATTTGTATGATTTATTTAGCTAATCTCTATTTTGCAGGTGTTAGTTAGATTTACTTTTCCTTTTCATGTATTTTTGTCATTAAGATTTTGGAATGATTATTATGGGGGATTAGGATGCGCATTGGTCATAAGATCTTATCTTATTCACCATGTGAAGCCTTTGGAGCAACCACCTTCCAACCATCCAAAAGAAAGAACCAGAGAAGAAAGAAGAAAATAAGAATGAAGAAATGAAGCTTGAAGAACCCCATAACAATGAAGTCCTTGCTTAATTATACTTAATTCTTTTATAATATGGGTTGTATAAGGGTAGAGCTCGGCTACCCAATTTGTTTTTGAGTGTGTACGGTGGTGCCCAACCACAAATGGAAACTTATTCTTTTACATTAGCTTTATAAATTGATTGATGATTTATTTATTTTATGCATTAAGATTGCATCATTGTCCTAGTTTCTTCCTTGCTTGATGTATGGCCTAGATGTGGATTAGGCTCTTAGGGAAAAATAAATCTTTTATCAAATTTAACAATTCAAAATTAAAATAAAGAACTCATAATCTCACCTAAAGCTTAGGCTGAAAAATCAAGATAAAAGAATTAGCAACCCCTTAGTTGGATGAGTATTTCTTTTATAACATCATGCACAAATGCATATTATTCTCACTCTTGATTAGAGGGCTTCCACCTATGCTAGAGAAACTTGATTTAACCATTGATATCCATGGTGGAGACACACCCCCTCCCTTCTCGCTGATTTTGGCCAATAATCTTACTTCTCATGCATTAGGTATATGAATCATATAAGCCTAAGTCAAATGATTGTCCAAAAATAAAAATAATATGTAATATGATTTGCATTAGATTTAGGTCATTTGAATCATGCCCTTACATGATCTAGTCTCTTTATGGAGTGAGTTTAAGGACTTGGTCTCTTTCTAAATAAATAACAGCCCAGCTATCTTGCATAAAGCATATGACTTGCCTACATGAATTTAAAATTGTAGGAGGAGTTAGTTGGCAGCCACCCCCAGGTGATTGTAAGTCCAAGCAATCGAGTGGTTTATCCTCTCTTATGGAGACAAACTAAATACCCATTTTTGCCTTAGATTTAGGTCATGCTTTTGGCCCTCGCCAAAGCTCCCTAGATTTAGGTTATGAGGTTGCTTCTCCCTTCTATGGGCCATAAGCATAAATCCTCACCTCTTAGGCATTTTCATAACCTTGTATTATGGAATCATAAGCCCTAAACTTCTAATAAAAAGTCAACTCAACTAAATAATTCAATCTCAAAAATCTAAAGCCCAATCATAGGATAGTTTGAGATGCTCAGTAGGTTTCCTAGCATCGTGAGCATCTCCTGCTTATCTTTCTTTGGCTTCGATAATAACTCTCTCTCTTTGATCAATCCCATTTGATCTTCCAAAATGAACTAATCGATTGATAGTCCTACCTATTGAAATCTTTGGAGAAAATGATCATTTACCTTAATCGAGAGTATTCCTAAGGGATCTCATTCCTTAGGATGTAACTAACTATGGGGGCTTGCCCTTGTGGGGAACTTAACAAACCTGATTTAAAACTCTACTTTACTTTTTTATGTAAAGTAGGGGAAGAATCTTTGGTACACATGCAGACCCATTGTCCTTAGGAGTCCTTGTTGAGGTGATTAGGTCTATTGTAGGGTGGTGACTTCTATCTTTCTAGATAATTCCCCTCTCCTCGATGTCGTACCCAATCACCCTCAATAACAACATCTGTGGATCTATGTGGTGTCAAAAATGCATAAAAAGAATATGTATATTTCCATCTTCATTTTTATCCTGCATAGAGTGAAGATGGAAGTATATATTTTACTTCTTTAGAAATTTACATATAAAAATTTCACCACAAGAACCTTATAGGACCCAACAATCCGGTTGATGACCAGCTAAGAATCCCTATAGATATTGATGCTTTTGACACACACTATAATAGCAAACTCCAAACTGGTAATCAAAGTCTCATATTCAGCTTCGTTATTGGTGCATAGATTGGAGAGATAGTATAAGAATCTCATCACATCACAATCAGGAGTTAAGAGAATGATTCCTACCCCAGCCTTTCCTGGAAGAGTTGATCGTGGTTCTTCTCCTTTTGAAAGGAAGCCACACCATCAAAATGCATCTCCCAACAGTGATTGTCAACCTCTCCTAAGTTCATGATTTTTTCATCAGGGAGATCATCACTAAGCGAGGAATCAGCAGGAAGTGGGTGTGCTGCTAAGAAATCTGTTAATGCATATCCTTTCACCGCACAGAGGGGTACGAATGTAATATTGAACTGTTCCAACTGTCCGAATAACATTGACTGTGTCATAAGATATTGCAATGGATTCATTCTTGAAATCAAGTTTCCCTTATGAGAAATCATATAGTGATGTAACTTTTAGGATGCAAAGATGAGAGCTAGGCAATGTCTCTCAATAAGTGGATAGTTTTCTTTGGTAGGGATCAGATGATGGCTAAGATAGTAGAGAGCATTCTCCTTCCCTTCATCATTGGTTTGAGCCAATAACACACCAAGGGAGTCGTCCAATGCAGCAGTGTTAGAAGATAAGTGGCTTGCCCAGGATAGAGGCTACTAGAACTAGCAGGTTCACCAAATACTATTTTATGTCTTCAAAAGCATAATGGAACTTATCATCCCACTTGAACTTAGTGTCCTTTTTGACAAGTGCTAAAAATGGCTTGCATCTCTCTGATAGATTGGAGATAAAGTGCCATAGATACACCAACTTCCCTTGGAATGATCTGAGTTGAGTTAAACTTTTAAGGGTGTAATTTCTAAGATAGCTTTGATATTTTCTGGATCTATCTCTATTCGTCGATGTAGGACAACAAACCCAAGGAACTTTCCTGAAGCTACTTCGAATGCACACTTCAGGGGATTCATTTTGAGATTGAATTATCTTAATCGTTTAAAAATTACTCTCAAGTCAAAAAGATGGTCTTCTTTTTCTTTACTTTTGACTACTAGATCATCAATATAGCATTCAACTTAATGATGAATGAGTTCATTAAAGATCTGAGCCATGGCTCGCTAGTAAGTAGCACCAACATTTTTAAGGCTGAAAAGCATGACCTTATAATAATATATTCCAATCGGGGTTCAAAAAGCAGTGTTTCTTTCATCCTCGGGGGCCATCTTAATTTGGTTGTAGCCAGATGACCCATCCATAAAGGAGAATACTGCATGATATGATGCAATGTCCACCATTAACTCTAGTATAGGAAGTGAAAATTCATCCTTAGGATATACCTTGTTTAAGTCCTTGAAATTGATGCATATGTGAATTTGGCCATTCTTTTTCTTAACTAGCATGACACAGGCTAGAATTGATTAGTTTCTTAACTTCAAAAATGACTTGTTATTCGATTTCTAATCACATGCTTCTAGGAGCTTGCTTGATAAGGTTATGTTAGAGTCTATTACTAGTTTGTGGACTGCTACGTCAGGAGATAATCTGGGCATCTCTCCATAGCTCCATGCAAAGCAGGCCTTAATCTCAGTCAATAGCTTAACTAAGTCATTGGTTTCTTCTTCATTAAATATAGTACTGGTGTATGTAGGGTGTGGATCTTCTTCTATCCCGAGGTTGTTTTCTTTAAGCTTGTTGATAGTTGAATAGATTTCTTCTTCAAATTCTGGAGGTGTATCTTTGGTTTGAAGATCATCAACATCATCTGAAGTTTCTAAACACACATCCTCATAAGAGTTAGTGTGGTTTGAGAAGAACCTATCAGACTCCAGATGATTGGTGACAATTAAGCAATAACCATCATCGTCGACTGGACCCACTGTACAAAATCCTTGTCCTGGTCTTGATTGTGCATCTCTGCCTTAGTTGTTCCATAGCTTCTCGAAATACTCTAACTTATGCCTGGACCATGTATAAGGAATCAACCTTTCTTTGGAAGATTATGAACATAAGGCGAGTACCAATAAAAAGTTAATTCCATTAAATCTTTATATGAATTATTCTCAAGTTCTACATCAGCTTCTAAACTTGAGGATGATGATCCTGATAGGAATCTCTTTGGCTTGACATCCATGAAAGATCTTGGGGCTTCCTTAACTATTAAATCTTCAACTTTTTGAGAAGAAAGTAAGGTTAGAGCTAAAGTTTCCAACTGATACCTAATAGTTTTACATAAATTTGATTCAAATACAATCATGCTTTGCTTGGAGGCCTGGTCTTCATCACTGTCCGGCTCGAGTGTCACCTCTAATGAAACCCACTGAGAGGGGTTGGCTGGTGTGCTAATCACATGATACTCATCCTCCGAGCTGGATTCCAAGTCTATGTGAATAGCTAGAGTACTCCTGTGAACTAGAACATAACCCTTATTAGTCGGCTGCCAACTAGGGAGTCTTCCACCTCTGGAACTACCTTTGTATCTACCTTTGCCTCTACCTGGTGGAGGTCGAGTCATCCTACCCATATGTTCATATGGTGGAACGAACTGTGGGTGGAATGTAACGTGCGGCTCTAGCTCTTCCTCGATGTCCCTTTCTCGCTTATTTGTACTTTCTTTCTTCTTTTCTTTTTCTTTTTTTCTTTTTCTTTTTCTTCTTTTTCTTTTGTATTTGAATTTTGGCCAAATTCATGAGAATGGGTGTTTTAATTTTGAGAAAGATAGTAGGTCGCATCTTCATATATCTCAACCTCTCTAACTGAAAATGGCTTTTCATCTCCATTGACATAGTATACGATTACATCTCTTCGAAACTTGATGCTCTGATGAAGGGAGGATGTAATCATCTTATTCTGGTGTATCCAAGGCCTACCGAGAAAAGCAATGAATGATATATTTGAATCAATTATATAGAACTTGGCTTCAGTCTTCCAGTCACCTATTTCCAAAGGTAACACTATGGAGTCTAAAGCCCTCTCGCCCTATTCATTGAATCCTCTCAACATCAACCGATCTCCTTAGAGCTTAGAGATGTCAATCTTCAAATAGGCAAGAGTTTTCAAGCTCATAATGTTCACTGATGCACCTGGATCAACTAAAACCCTAGAAAGTCTGAATCTGCCAATATCCACTATGATATAGAGGGGACGGTTGTGCTCTATGTCCCCCAAAAAAGGTCTTCATCGGTGAATGTGACTCCCTGGGCTTCTCTTGAATAATGTGCCTCCTCTCCAATGGCGGTCAGCTGAGCTAAGCATATCTCTGGATCAAGAAGAGCCTTGATTAATGATTCCCTCATCTCTTTGGATAAGTCAAGCGAGGGCATTATAATCAACTCTAGGCTGATCTT
Organism: Cymbidium sinense; assembly: GCA_021442155.1. Taxonomy (NCBI): domain Eukaryota; kingdom Viridiplantae; phylum Streptophyta; class Magnoliopsida; order Asparagales; family Orchidaceae; genus Cymbidium; species Cymbidium sinense. Next base: position 269,309,149 of record CM038215.1, read on the forward strand.
CCACAAGCATATCCATGGGTGGAGCATCCTGTGGAGGGGCTACTTGCTCGTTGGTACCAACGACTTGTTTCCCCTTATCTTGAGGTGATGCCCTAGGAGGTAGAACCTTGCCACTACGGAGGTTAACATCAGTGATTTCTTATGGTGGGTTAGTTGAAGATTCTACCTGCTCATCAGGCATACCTACAGCTTCTTCTATAAGACCCTCAAAATTAGATGATTCCAAGTCTGTCTCAAGAGTTGAACTTGTAGTATTTAGAAAAGAAAAGTCCAGTTCTGAATCAGAAAGAGGATAATCAGAGTTATTATAATTATTAAAACTTAAAGAGTTTTCTAAAAGAGTATAGTCAGACAACCCATTAGAAGTGACACAGATGTAATTCAAATTAACTTTATTTCTCAATTTCTTAGATTGAAAAGGAGGTGCATAGTAGAAATCTAGTAAAGTAAGTGGGGTGAGGGGTTTGTTGCCCTCATCTGCTGATACAAGATGCCTACTAGAAGAAGAGTTAGCTGAAGTAAGAGTGTCGGTGAAGTAGTAGCTGCAACAAAGGAATGGAGGCCAGGCTCGATCAGTGGTGGCGCTACTTAGCTATCCCGGGCAAGTATGGGCTACTGCTACTGAGCTCCTACTTTTCCCAAGTTATCTTTGGCAACTTGTGAACCTTCCTTGATATTGGAGGTTTGAGCTACCTCAGGCACCTATAAAGAAAGTTTCTTTATTTTAGAAATAATCTTTTTAGAGGTTCGGGATAAAGAGATATCCCAACCTTCTTCTATTTTGAGAGGATCACATGTATCCCCAAAGATTACCATAATAGAACTGGATGGTTATTCCACTAGATATTTCTTAGGGATAACTATAGCGCCTGACTTGTAGCTATGCTCAAGCCAGTCCTTAAATGTAAAGAAATCCTCTAAAACATGGCCTAGCATGTAGTGGTAGGAGCAAAAGTTAGGATCATTACTCTTACCCACTTCCTCCGGCTTCCTAGGCTCGGGTAGCTGAAAATCAAGTTTCTTTAAGAGGTTCTTAAAGATTTTCCTGACTACATCCCTCCTAAATAAATAAGTTTTGTTTAGTTTATCCAAAAGAGTATGTGGATGATAGCTACCTGGTGGCAGGTATGTGTACCGCTACTGAGAGTATGGTTGAGGAGGAGGATGCAAAGGTCATGGAGGTTGCTATGGTGGCTGATAGAATAGCCTAGGTGGTGGTAAAGGAGGTGGAAGCAACGGCTGTGGAGCTTGAGCTCTCTCATACTAATCTCTGGTCAGTTGCTTCCCCTTGTCAAATGCTACTACTGCCCCTATTTTCTTTTCATAGACTTTATGTGGCTTTGACTTTGATGACTGATCCTGAAAAGGCAACTGTTTGGCCTCTCCTTGTAGACTAGTCATCTTGTTGATTAGCTTCTCAAATGTCTTGATGGTGAAACCTTTAAGCATGAAGGCGATCAGGCCATGAATATTCTTTAATAGAATTTTAATTGTGTACTGTTCAGATAGCTGTGGATCATATTGCATGCTTAAATTATGCCATCTAAGAATATAATCAACGAGGGACTCACTAGGGTGTTGTTGTGCTACAACGAGATTTCCCACAGTTAACCTTTGCTAAGCTCCAGCAAATCTCTTAACAAAGAGCTGCTCTAACTCAACAAAAGTCTTCACTGAATCGTTGGGGAGTTCAGCAAACAAATCAAAGGCTATACCCGCTAAGCTGTTGAAAAGGAAATGAAATAATAATGCATCGCTGCCACCAGTGTTGCAACAGGTAACCCTGAAGTGCACTATATGCTGGCATGAGTTCTCGTTACCATCAAAGATCTTGAAAGAAGGAGGCACAAAACCCTTAGGATATTGGATAGGGTCTACCCTTTGGAACTGATGAACCACCTTGGGCTTACACTAGTGCTTCTTTCACTTTTTGTTCAACCATGACTTTGATATATTTTTCTTGTATGGAGGTACTATCCACTACCTTCATATACAAGCTAGTGCTGCCCTGCTCTACCGTAGGTGAACTCTTAGGTTGATCCAAGACATGCAGTAACTCAAGCTGACCAGTCTCCATAATAGTAAGATGTGTGTTGGAGCTTAATTCTGATGTGCCAGAACTACCGCTAGAAAATCTTCAAGCCTCTTTCCCATATTGTCAATCTGCTCATTCTTTTGTTCGAGTTGTTGAAGGAGTAGTTGGGTCGAATAGGTTGTATCATCCTGTTCGGCCACAACACCTTCCAAACTCTCATGATCCTGAAGGAGGGAACCACTGATGTCAACCATATGCACCTCTGATGACTCTTCCAACAAATCATCTTCATTGGGATCAAAACTAACCTTCTCTTCCTCAAGATGAGACAAGTCATACCCCTGGATTTTCTTCTTCTTAGTGAGATATTATGTTAAGATATCATCTAAGGAACGGTCCAATTGCACGGGCTCAAATGCTCGTGGCTGACCAGTGGTGGGATCATACTCATGAACGGAGATACATCTGACCTCCCCTGCTACCGGAATACTGAGCTTGTGAGGGATACACTCACTAGAGGATACATGCTCATGGCTGTCAACTACCATGGGTGGAGTGCTAGTCCTGGGACTATCAATCTCCATGGGGACAATGGAACTATCTCTTTCTCCCTCTACTACTACTATATCCATAATCTGCTGAGGTGGTAGTGGTGATGACATGACTAGGATGCTACGAGGTCGCCACTTCTTCTTCATCGCAATTGAAGTAGGAGATCGAGTTGGAGAGCTCGGGCTCACCTCAATTGCTGGAGTAGATGGACTGGGATCCCTTGGCCGTAGCCGGATCACCAATGGGGCTTTCTTTTCCCCTGATGCTGCCTTCATGGCTTTAGATGGAACTATTGAAGATGGAACCTATACTAACGATGGCAGACATGGAGTGGAGCTATGTGATGGAGACAACACTGACTATCTCTATGCAGGAGCTCTCTTCCCATGATGGGTAGTACCAGACAATAGTATACTATCAGTGTGATCAGCATGGGTAGCATGCCGATCGGGGAAATCTACTAGGGTGGAGGCTGCTAACTGCCTGGCATACCTTTGCCTCTCTCTGCTAGTAACATGAACGGATACATGAGCCTCTCTGACCCTCTCCTAATAGATATGCTCGCCTATGCTATGAGGAATAATTGATCGTAGATAAAATTGGCACCATGACATCCATAAGCCCGCTAACTTGGCAGAAGCGTCAGGCGACATCGACCTCCTTTTATCTCGGTGTGTAAACGCATGTGGAGGTGACACTGTAATCCTCCTAACATCTTCCCCTCCATCAGATCCAGAAAGAGGATGAAACTTGTTCTGTGTAATTAAAGGAGAAACTACCATGGGTGATTTATCTACTGTAACCTGAGAGACTGGCTCCATCTCCTTGGCAATGTGCACATGATTTCACTTAATCTTGTGGCTCTTATTATGGTCTTTTTTGCGGTGGTGATGGGAACTAGACCCTATCTCAAAGGTAGGGAGACTATCCCAAGCAGTTGCCTTCCCCAGAGGAAGCAGTGAGTGAGTACACACTTGGGACACAAGCGAATGTATGAAGCTGGAGTAACTTTATGGGAACCTCCACCGTCTTCCTCTTCAGTAAGGGAAATTAAAAATCTGAAGGCATCTCAACATGTATGACTGGCTTCTGCCCAGTTACCACATTCCTACTGACGGTGGTGAGGGTTGCCCCCTCACAAGTGATCCTGGCCCCCTCAAATCCTCAATCAAAGTGTATCAGATGAGCAAAATCAGTCTATGGGAGGCTGGCCTGATCAAAAGACAAATCCATCCCAAAGGGGAAAGTGAACACATACTTCTGATCATCTATTTGCACTGTACTAAACTCAAGAAAAAGCTGACTGAGACTGAACTGGTACTCTGCAATTGTTGGAAACAAACTAAAAATAGATTTTATGTCTTAATTTTCTTTAGAATTTGAACCCACACTAAACAATTTGAATGTGTTAAGTGAAGCTCATTGAATTTAGGAGAGAGATTTTTGAATGAATTGGAGAAGATATTTTTGAATTTAGAATCCACTTCCAGCATATTTGTGTATGTTGGAAATGGGTTCAAATATTTTGAAGAGATTTTTTATGCTTCCATTGGTTCATATTTGAATTTGATTTTTATGTTTGGGGACCATTTATTTAACAAATTTAAGTATATTAAATAGAGGGTCAACTGATTTTGTTTGAGATTGCTCATTTAGCAAATTTCGGTATGCTAAATGAGTTGTTTGAAAACAAATTTCTTCTTTTGATTATTTTCCCATGATGTAAATCATGTGTGAATTTATAAATAGAGTCTTTACTTAGCAAATTTATGTATGCTAAATAAAGTCCAAATGCATTTGATTTTTGTTTTGATTTTTGAAAAAAAGGGTCTTTAATTTAGAAAATTTGTGTATGTTAAATAAAGTCCAAATGTGTTTGAATTTTATTTTGAAAATGGGATCTTTGCTTATCAAATTTGTGTATGGTAAATAAAAATCCAAATGTGTTGGATTTTGATTTTGAAAATGGATCTTTACTTAGCAAATTTTTGTATGCTAAATAAAAATCCAAATGTGTTTAAAGTTTATGTTGATTTTTTTAAAATGAGATCTTTACTTAGCGAATTTGGGTATGCTAAATAAAGTTCAAATGTGTTTTGGTTTTGATTTTTGAAAATTAGGCCTTTACTTAGCAAATTTGGGCATGCTAAATAAAGTCCAAATGTGTTTGAATTTGATTTTGAAAATGGGATCTTTACTTAACAAATTTGTGTATGCTAAATAAAAATCCAAATATGTTTGATTTTGATTTTGAAAGTGGGATATTTACAAAGAAATTTTGTATATGCTAAATAAAAATCCAAATGTGTTTGATTTTTGTGTTTTGATTTTTTTGAAAAAGGGATCTTTACTTTAGCAAATTTCAGTATGCTAAATAAAGTCCAAAATGTGTTTGATTTTTTATTTTAATTTTTGAAAATGGGGGTTTCTATTTAACAAATGTGCTATGATAAATAAACTCCAATTTATTTTCAATTTTTTTTTTGAAAAATGAAACTCTCATTTAACACATTTGGGTATGTCAAATGGAATTCCAATGTATTTTGATTTTTTATGATTTTTGCAAAGGAGATTTCCATTTAACAAATTTGGGTATGTAAAATGGAAGTCAATCATATTTTATTTATCAAAGATGACATTTTTTTTGTGCGATTATTGTTTTTTGAAAAGAAGGGAATTCCAACTTAACACATGTGGAATGTGTTGAGTGGAACTTCAAGTGCTGTGACTTAGTTTGAAAATGAAGCCTCCATTCAATAAATTTGGATATATTTAATGAAGAGACTTATCTTCAAATTTGTACTTTTTGAAAAGGACGAAACTCCAACTTCAACATATGTAAAATATATTGAAAATAGAATTTCAATTTTTATGATATGATTTTATTTGGAAATGAAATTTTTATTCAATAAATTTGGGTATATTGAATGAGAATTTTCATTTTCAAATGTGTGCTATTTGAAAGGTGCTTTTGATTTTATTTGGAAATGAAATCTTCATTCAATAATTTTGGGTATATTGAATAAGGATGTTCATTTATGCTTTTTGAAAGATGATTTTGATTTTGTTTTTGAAATGAAATCTTCATTCAATAAATTTGGGTAAATTGAATGAGGATGTTCATATGTGTCTTTTGAAAGAAGATTTTGATTTTATTTGAAAATGAAATCTTCATTCAATAAATTTGGGTATATTGAAGGAAGATGTTCATATGTGCTTTTTGAAAGATGATTTTGATTTTATTTGAAAATGAAATCTTCATTCAATAATTTTGGGTATATTGAATGAGGATATTAATATGTGCTTTTTGAAAGATGATTTTGATTATGTTTTTGAAATTAAATCTTCATTCAATAAATTTGGATATATTTAATGAGGATGTTCATTTGTGCTTTTTGAAATATGATTCTTAACTTTGATTTTTGAAAAGATCCTACATGTAACAATCTTGAAGATTGTTAGATGAGGTTGAGTTATAAAAATTTTTGCGTAAGTATTTTATTATGTGCATTTTGGAAAAGTGCTTTTGAAAAGTGATATTTTTATGAGGGATTTTTTTTTTCTTATTTGTAGAATGAACCTTACCTTACCATAGAAATGGTAAGGACGTTCAATAAGATTTTTTAGTCATTTCTTTTGGTTAAATTTTATTTTCACCTATTGGGGGACCCAACAGGGGTTTTAAGACCCACATGGAGTGAGGTCCTAAATCCTAAAGGATGTTGGCTAGCTCAGCTTAAGAATGAAATGAGCTAAGTGCCAACAAAAAAGAAGGATAGTCTCGGATTCATATAAAATATAAATCCGCTATCGATACTTGGAGACAACGATCATTTACCAAAGATAGAGAGAGGAGCCTTCCCTAGCGGAATCGCTAGAAAAATCTGTGGTGTATATTTTTTTTTCAAAACTTGAATTTTGAAAATATGTTGTTGGGACACCACGTAGATCCGTAAATGTACTCATTAGGGTGATCGGCTACAACATTAAGAAATGATGTGCTATCTCAAGAGACAAAAGTCACGATCCTACAATGGACCTAATCACCTAATAAGGACTCCTAAGGACAATGGGTCTTTATTGACCTCATTTTTAGGATGAGCTCTCAACCCCTCCATCTTAGACATAGTACTCCTCTTAGACTTTAAGAGATCCTTAGTCCTAAGACACATCTAGTGATTAGGTGGATACTCAACCTATCTCTAAAGACTTAGAAGAGTTAGCCATATGAATAGGTCATGCCTTAGGGGTGTTAGAAAAATTTGCCTACCCTATAGCTTGAACCACATTCCTTACTTCCTTCCTTCAAGTCAAACTCCAAATCAAATCAACACCAAAACTAAATCAATTCTAGCTTAATTTATTTTCTCCAAACTCAAATCAATGCCAAATGATTTAAACCCATAATTGAAATTTATGATTGAAGCCCATGATTGAATTTCCAAGATCAAAAATCTTTCCTAAGACCTTTAATCCCCTCTTAAGGACTTAGCCTAAATCAAATTCAAATCACTTCAAATTCTTGACATTTTCTCACAACTCATTTATCTTCCCATTTATATTCACATATATAAATGAAATATAAATTCAAATCAATCAAATTAAATTCCAAATTCAACTCCAAATCACAAATCTTTTCTAAGTCCTTTAATTCCCTCTTAAGGACTCAGCCTAGTTCAAGTTCAAACTACTTCAAATCCTTGAAATTTTCTCATAATTCATTTATATTCTCATTTATATTCACATATAGAAATGAAATATAAATTCAAACAACCAAAACCAACTCCAAAAATCAAACTCAAATTCAATCAAAATCCAACCTAAGCCTTTCAAGTCAAAATCTTGAACTTAGCCAAATCAATTTTAGATCAAGCCAAACCCTTGATTTTTCTTCATGATTCAATCAATCCTTCGATTATGAATCCAAATATAAACATAAACTTCAATCATCAAATCAAAACTCAATTTAAAAATCAAACCTAAGTCAAACTCATGCTCACCCCTTTGAACTTGAAATTGTCAAATGATTCAAAACCTATTTGACTTCAAACCACTTGCAAATGAATTTATATTTCAATCATAAGTCCATATGTGAGCTCAATCAAACTCAAATCAAACTTTGATCAAGCCATTTGACCCACTTAGGCTCACTTGACTCAAAGTGGCCTAAAGTACTCTTATGAACCAAATTCTAATCCTAACCAAATTGGATTGAACTAAGCCCACCTAAACTTCTCATTATGATCAACAATCATCATGAGATGATCAATCACTCAAATTGGGTCAAACCAAGTCAACACTTGGCCAAAATGAAACCCAACATAGCCAAAATCCACCATAGGCCAAATTGATTGAAACGAATGATCTAAGTGCATTCATGATCAATGTTTGAACTTGACCAAGTCAACATTTGAGCCTAACTTAGCCTAATTGGCCACTTGACCCAAGTTGACCCAACTTGACCCAAAAAGTAAAAAATGTGTCAAAATTTGATCTAAGCCAAATTGATTGAAATCAATGGGTCAAGTTCATTCCAAAATGATTGTTGAACTTGACCAAAGTCTCAATTGGCCAACTAGACCAAACCTAGCCTAATTGACCATGAACCCAACTTGACCTAAAGGGTCAAACTGAGCCAAATTCAAACTTAAACAAAATTGATTGAAAATAAAAATACCAATCCATTTCATATGAAAAACCAAACATGAACCAACCCATGACCTAACCCAAATAGGTCAAATGGGTCAATTTGGTCAACTTGACCCATTTGACCTAAATGAACTCAATTGAACCAAAATTAAATATAAACCAAACTGAATCAAACCAAAGCCACCAAAACATTTCAAATGGTCATATGAACTTGACCCAACCCTTAGTTTGACCTAATTTGACCAATTGGTCAACTTCACCCAAGTTGACCCATTTTGACCTAAATGGGTGAACATGAGCCAAATCACATCAAACCAACTCCAAATTCAATGAAACTTGGCCTGACCCATTTTTCAAACATACCAAACATGCCCAAACTAAAATTAAGTTCAAATGACCATTTTACCCCTAGGCCATAGGGTAACCCAAAATCAATACCACTTGGAATTTTGTCAATTCCTTTTCATGGACACTTGGCATCCTCTTAGTGGACCAAATGGTCACTAATGGACCTAGTGCACATGACCCAATGGGTTTGGGTCATCCAAACCCAACCCAAACCCAAAATTGACCACATCCTTTGAAATTGAGCACATGGAATCCATCCTCCACTCAATTAAAGCACATGACCACCTCACCCACTCCTTCTCTGGGCAAAACTAAATTCAAGGACACCTCTAATAACCTAACAAACCCATTGCATAAGCTCAATTGGATCAAAATGGCATCTCCTTGCTTGGTTGTCCGATTGCTCTAAGGGAGATATACTCCCCCTATTTCAATTCAATCAACACACTCTCAAACTCGATTGAGCTAAGGGAAGCCATAGGAGCCTTTGCCAAGTGATCCTAAGCATTCTAGAGTGAAATCAACTTCTCCATTCTCAATTTTCATAGCTTGAAAATAAGGGAGCTCCAACCAAAATCAAACTTACTCCACACTCCAAATTAATTCCCAACAAGCACCCTCGGGAACAGATAACACTAAGTTCTTTCCTAGGTTCCTAAGGCAAGGGAGGAGTCACCTTCATCAAGACCGAGCTTAAGTCAAAGAGGAGTTGGCCCATAGGAGGATCTACCCAATTTTATAGCCTCCAAACTTCAATAAAGCTTCATCTCCACTAAATGAAGCTTCTCTAAGGGAATCGAGCACCGATGAGGTTAGCCATTAAACCAAGCTTAAATTCAATGTGGTTTGGTCCTTTGTTAAGTAAATAGGGGATCTCCATGTTTTAACCCCTTTGATCCGCAGCTTTAACCTCAACCGTTCGATCCTTGATCGGACGGGTGAGGAGAAAGCACAAAGCATCGCTGATGTGATGCTATGATGTGACTACTTTAATATCGAATCCCATCATGCCACGTGGAAAGCGCATGCCGTGTCAGTGGCCCACGTGGCGTCGATGGGATTAAACATTTAATTAGGCTAATTAAATTATTAATTAACCATGGAAACTCACTTAGCATTTATCATAGAGTATTTTAAACATTTCCATTTGTGTGCATAGATATGCTAAGGATTCGTTCATATGCATGTTATACATGTTGGGAAAGAAATGAGGAGATGTGTGTTTTGTTATATTAATTCACTTTACTTAATCTTAAAATTCCTTTCTTTTTTAATAAGTTTTCTCAGAGTTAATCTAAACTTAGGATTAATTAAAACACATGATAAAATATTAACTAAACAAAATTAAATATGAATCCACTTTAGAAACTACTTAGGGTAGGGAAGGAAAGAGAAGTTCTCTTCTCTTTTCCCTCTCCTTACAACCTTTAGTAATTAAGTAGGATTCATTCAAACCTAAACAAAGCATTAAATAAAATCAATCCAAATCAACTAAACAACTTAAACAAAACCACCCATCTAAGTTGAACATCTTCACACTTAGAAAATATAAACCTTAAATCCATAGCTAAGCATACCACACAAACCTTTTAAAGCACACGCATTAGGTTAACTCACTACTTCTAGCTTTAGGTTAGGGTGGTGCATGGCTTGATGTTTGCTTTTGTTTTGTGATATTTTGTTTCAGTCTGGACGTTAGGGTGAATGTGCGTAGAATGAATTGTAGGATGATTTAGTCTAATCATTATTTTCTTCAGGGGATTGTGCTTAAAGGGCGCTGTAATAAAAATATAAATGCTTTTACTATGCAGGTGCTTATACCCCTAAGCATAATCCAATAGGCTAGGTGGACTTGGATACCTATGTGTGGGGTGCTAAGTCCAATATGCATGCTTGGGATTTGTATGGTTTGTTTAGCTAATCTCTATTTTGCAGGTGTTAGTTAGATTTACTTTTCCTTTTCACGTAATTTTTTTAATTAGGATTTTTAGAATGATTGTTATGGGAGATTAGGATGAGCATTGGTCATAAGATTTTATATTATGCACCATGTGAAGCCTTTGGAGCAACCACCTTCCAACCATCCAAAAGAAGGGACCAAAAGAAAGAACCAAACGGGAGAAAGAAGAAAGAATAAAGAAGAAATAAAGAAATAAAGACCCCCCCTAAAATGAATTTCCTTACTTAATTGTAAATTAATTTATTTGTAATCTGGGTTGTATAAGGGTAGAGCTTGGCTACCCAATTTATTTTTGGGTTTGTACGGTGGTGCCCAACTTCAAATGGCCTCTTATTCTTTTGTGTTAGCTTTATAAAATGTTTGATGTTCTATTTAGCTTATGCATTAAGATGGCATGTTTTCCTAATTTCTTCCTTGCTTGATGTATGGCCTAGGTGACGATTAGGCTCTTAGAAAAAAAATAAATCTTCTACCAAATTAATCAACTCAAAATTAAAGATAAATAACTCATAACCTCATTTAAAGTCTAAGTTAAAAATTAAGATAAAAGAATTAGCAACCCTTAGCTGGATGAGTATTTCTTTTATAACATCATAAAAGAATATTGTTATGCTTTTGATTTGAGGGCTTTCACCTTTGCCAGAGAAACTTGGTTTGATATTGAGAGTCATGGTGAAAATACACCTCCCCCTTCTCGCTAATTTTGGCTAATAATCTTACTTCTCATGCATTTTGCATATAAATCCTATAAGCCTGAGTCAAATGATTGTCCAAAATTAAAAATAAAATGTAATATGTGTTGCATTAGATCTAGGTCATTTTTCATGCCCTTACATGATCTAGTCTTTTAGGGAGTGAGTTTAAGGAGTTAGTCTCTTTCTAAATAAATAATAGCCTAGCTATCTTACATAAAGCATATGACTTGCCTACAAGAATTTAAAATCATAGGAGGAGTTAATTGGCAGCCATCCCCAGGCGGTTGTAAGTCCAAGCAGTCAAGTAATTTGTCCTCTCTTATGGAAGCAAACTAAATACCCATTTTTTTCTTTAGATTTAGGTTGTGCTTTTGGCCCTCACCAAAGCTCTCTAGATTTAGGTTCTAAGGTTGCTTCTCCCTTCTATGGGCCATAAGCATAAATCCTCACCTCTTAGGCATTTCCATAACCTTGTATTGTGGAATTATAAGCCCTAAACCTCTAATAAAAATTCAACTCAAATAAAATAACACAATTTCAAAAATGTAAAGCCCAACCTTAGGATAGTTTGGGATGCTTACTAGGCTTCCTAGTATCTTTAGCATCCCCTACTCATTTCCATTTGTCTACGATAAGAACTCCTTCCTCTTGATCAATCCAATTTGATCTTCCAAAAATAAACTAATCAATTGATAGTCCTACCTATTAAAATCTTTGGAGACAATGATCATTTACCTTAATCGAGAGTATTCCTAAGGAATCCCCTTTCTTTGGATGTAATTAACTATGGGGCTTGCCCCTGTAGGAAACTTAACGAACCAAGTTTAAAATAAACACTACTTTACTTTTTCATATAAGGTAGGGAAAGAATCTATGGTACATATGCAGACCCACTATCCTTAGGAGTCCTTATCGAGGTGATTAGGTTCATTGTAGGGTGGTGACTTCTATCTTTCAAGATAATACACCTCTTCTCAAAGTAGTACTAGATCACCCTCAATAAGAATATCTGCAGATCTACGTGGTGTCAAAAATGCATAAAAAGAGAAGTATATTTCTATCATCATTTTATCCTGCATAGAGTGAAGATGGAAGTATACATTCTCTTTAGAAATCTTAAAAATTTTCACCACATATTTTTTTTTACGACTCTGCTAGGGAAGGTTCTTCTCTCCATCTTTGGTAAACGATCATTGTCTCCAAGTATCAATAGTGGGTTTGTACTTTTGTATTAATCCAAGACTATCTTTCTTTCCGTTGCCACATAGCTTATTTCATCCTTAATTTAAGTTAGCCAACATCTTTAGGTTTTAGGACCTCACCCCGTGTTGGTCCTCGTTCGGTTCCCCAATGGGTGACAATGAAAGTTTAATCAAAATGAATTAATTAAAGACTTCCTCCTTACCATTTTTATAGTGAGGAAAGGTTCATTCCAAAAAAATAAAGACAAAATACATCCTTCATAAAAATTTTGCTTTTCAAAAAGCACTCTTTCAAAAATGCACATACTAAAATGTTTTGCACAAAAAAAAATCTTAAAGGTCATCCCTAAACGTAATTGAATTCCATCTTACATACCTAAATTTGTTAAATGGAAATCTCCATTTTCAAAAACAAAATTGAAAAATTTTTATTTAAAAAAACAAAAATTTAAAGCACTTTTGGAATTTCATTTAGCGTACTCAAGTTTACTAAGTGAAATCTCCACAAAAAAAAATCAAAACAACTTTTGGAACTTAATTCTTTAGCATACCAACTTTGCTAAAGTGAAGTGTCCATTTTCAAAACAAAACTAAAAGAAAACAAACAAAAAATTTAAACACATCTTTTGAAATTTCATTTAGCATACTCAAGTTTGCTAAAGTGAAAGTACCATTTCACAAAACAAAAAGAAACACATTTGGAACTTCATTCTAGCATACCACATTTGCTAAAGTAAAGTCTCCACTTTCAACCAAAAAAATCAAATCAAAATCAAAAGAAACACATTAGGATTCCCTTAGCATACTTAAATTTGCCAAGGATCCTACTTTTCAAAATCAAATCAATATCAAAAGAAACACATTAGGATTTTCTTAGCACACTCAAATTTGCTAAGAATTTTATTTTTTTTCAAAAATTTCCAAAAACAAAATACACATGGATTTTCTCATTTAGCATACCCAAATTTGCTAAAGAGAATTTTTCAAATCAAAATGATTCACAAAGAAAGCAAACAAAAAAAAAGAAGAAACAAACATTCACTTTGATAAACCTCAAATCAAAACTTAAATATGAACCTATGGAAGCATCCCTGCAACAAAAATATTTGGACCCATTTTCAATATACCCAAATTTGTTAGAAGTGGATTCTATATCCAAAAAATTCCTCTTTCCAATCAAATCTTGAAATTTATTCCAAATCATTTGAAACTGACTTAACACTTCAAGATGTTGAGTGTGGATTCAAATTCTAAATTCTAAATTCAATATCAATAGAAATCTGATCCAAGTTTATTTTCAACATTGCAGACTCTCATTCAGAGATAGTTTTCAGTTACAATTCAGTCTCAGTTTTAGTTGATAGAAACGGTTGCACCTAAGTATGTGTTTACCTTTCCCCATGGGATGGACTTGGCCCTGAATCAAGCCAGCCTTCCATGTGCTAATTACGCCCACCTCATTCATTTCAGTCGAGGTTTTGAGGGGGCAAGGATTACCTGTGAGGGCATTCCCCTCACTATTGTTAGCAGGAGCATCATAACCGAGCAGAAGCTGGTCATTCAGATTGACTTTCCATCAGACTCAGACATCCCATCACTAAAGAGGAAGGCGGATAGTTTCCGAATGCTAGTTTAGTGCGATCAATGATAGTCCGTGAGTCGATTTTTTTTGTTTGCCCCAGTAGGGCTAGCACCCACTTATTAGCACCCCAAAGGGTAAGGCTCCTCGATCCAGATTGTCTCCCCACTTTTGAGGTTGGGTCTAGTTCTTACTCTCACCCCACCAAGACTGAGGATGAACAAAAAATTGCATGATTATTACCATAATTCAAGGAGATGGAAGCAGCTACACAATCAGTTGTGGAGGAGTTGCCCACTTTGACTTCCCTGCTGGTTTCAGCGAACCCATTCCATCCTCTCTCTAGGTCTGACAGAGAGGATGTTGTGAGGATCCCTACTTCACCTCCACCAATGGTTCGATTCCAACCTGCAGTCAGTCAAAGTAGGAGGTCATATGCTGGCCTCCGTTCAGTTCGACGTCAGGTTGGCAGACCTTATGGATGTTCTAAGTCTGGGGCTCAATTTGAGTTGAGATTTGTTATCCCCCATAGCATGGGGAAGCATCTACGGTAGGAGAGGGCCAGGGAGGCCCATACTACAGCTCATATCACTAGCTGAGAGAGGCAGAGGTTTGGTCGGCAGTCAGCGGCCTCTGCACTCATTGATTTTGTCAATCATAGTGCTACCCATGTCGATCACATGCAGATTTCTACTTATGGACTACTCATCACGGAGGAGAGCTGCTGAGAGAGAGAGTCGAGGTCTCCACCACATTCTACCTCCCCCACCTGTTGCTCATGTATCAGATCTCCATTCAAGGCCATGAAGGCCACATCCAGCGAGAAGAGGACCTCGTTGGTGATTTGGCTACGGCCAATGTATCCCATTCCATCCACACCGCCTACTATGGCGAGCCTGAGCTCTCTTGCTTGACCTTTTGCCCCAGTTGTGGTGTGACAAGAATGGCAACACCGAAGCATAGTGGTCGTCCCTTCACCATCACCACCGCAGCAGGATTTGGAGATGGTTACAGCAGTTGCATAGAGAGAGGGTGGCAACCCAGTTGCACCCAAGATCATAGGACCTCCTAGGAATGTCACCCTGTACAAAGTCAGTGATAGCCAGGAGTGTATATCTTCTAGCGAGGACAGCCCCCATAGGGTTGATTCTCCAGCAGCATGGGAGGTCCGGTGCCTCATAGTACACAATATGGATCCCATCACCGGTCAGCAAAAAGCATTTATGCCAGTCCCGACAGATCATTCTTTAGATGACATAGTAGCTCACTATTTCATGAAAAAGAAGGAGATCCTAGGATATGATTGGTCTGATGAGGAGAAGATCAGCTTTGATCCTAACAATGATGATTTGTTGGAAGACTTGGTCAGGGTTTGCATGGTAAATACTAGGGGATCCCTCCCCATAGAGCAACAGGCTATGGAAGGTGATGATGCTAAGCAGAAAGACATAGCCTAATCAGCCCAACACCTCTGATATCAATTAAAATAGAAAGATGAACAAATAGATAGGATGGTGAGGCAGCTTGAGGACTTGTTAGCAGCAGTCTCAGCACTTCAGAAATAAGCACCAATAGTTCATCCTACCACAGTTGAGACTAGTCAGCTAGAGTTGGAGCATGTCTTGGACCTAGCCAAGACCTTACCTCCATTAGAGCAAAGTAGCACTAGCATGTATAGGAAAGTAGTGGAAATTATCTCCATATAGGAGAAAGATATCAAGTCTATGGTTGAGCAGCAGGTGAAGGAAGCGTTGTCTCAAGCCCGGGGAGGATCGTCAGTTCTAAAGGGTAGACCCTACCCAGAGGAATTTAAGGTAATCCAATATCCTAAGGGTTTCATGCCACCTTCCATCAAGAGTTTTGTTGGTAGTGGAAACCCAAGGCAGCACATTGCCCATTTCAGAGCTAGTTGTTGCAATGCTGGTGGCAATGACGCTTTACTTTTTTATCTCTTCATCAGTAGCCTAGCAAGGATAGCTTTTGATTGGTATGTTGAACTTTCCAATAGTTCAGTAAAGACATTTGTTGAGTTGGAGTAACTCTTTATTAAGAGGTTTGCTGGAGCTCAGCAAAGGGTTACTATTGGCGATCTCATTGTAGCACAATAATACCCAAGTGAGTCCCTTGTTGACTACATTCTTAGATGGCATAACCTGAGTATGAAATGCGAGCCACAGCTGTCTGAACAATATGCCATTGAGATTCTTCTAAAGAATATCCATGGTTTGGTCACCTTCATGCTTAAGGGCTTCACCATCAAAACTTTCAAGAAGTTAATCAACAAAGTAGCTAGTCTACAAGGAGAGGCCAAACAGTTGCCTTTTCAAGACCAGTTTTCCAAATCAAAGTTGCAGAAAGTATATGAGAAGAAGCTCGAGGTAGTGATAACGGTGGATAAGGGGAAGAACCAACTAAAGATCAGTCTGAGAGACCATGACCTCAGTAGCCTTCGCTTCCACCTCCTCTACCACCAGGCCCTACGACCGCCACAGCCTCCATGGCCCACTCGCCCTCCTCTCGCCATATCATCATCAACATACATCCCGTTAGTAGCTATGGTCCACCTACTCTTTTGGATAAACTTAACAAGCCTTATTCATTTAAGAGGGAGGTAATCAAGAAGATCTTTAAGAATCTCTTAAAGAAGTCTGATTTTAAGCTACCCGAGCCTAGGAGACTAGAAAAAGTGGGCAAAATAATGATCCTAACTTTTGCCCCTACCACCGTATGTTAGGTCATGTTTTGAAGGATTCCTTCACATTTAAGGACTGGCTTGAACATAGCTTCAAGACTAGTGTTGTAGTTATCCTGAAGGAATATCTTGTGGAACAGCCATCCAGTTCCATTAGGGTAATCCTTGGGGATACTTGTGATCTATTCAAAACCAAAGAAGGTTGGGATATCTCCTTATCCAAACCTCTAAAAAGATTGTTTAGAAGATCAAGAAACTTTCCTTGTAGGTGCCTGAGTCAGCTAAACCTCCAAAATCAAGAAAAGTTTGCAAGTTGCCAGTGCCACTCAAGGAAAGGGGAGCTCAACAATAATAGCAGTAGCATGTACCAACCCGGGATAGCCCAGTAGCACAACCACCGACCAAGTCTAGCCTCTAATCCACCGTTGCAGCTACCACATCAGCGACTCCCACTACTTCAACTAGTTCTTCTTCTACTAGTAGATATCTTGTATCGATGGATGAGGGCATCAAATCTCTCACACCTCTTACTTTACTCGATTTCTACTTTGTACCTCCTATCAAATCCAAGAAATTAAAGAATAAAGATAGCTTGAATTACATTTGTGTCACTCGATGGGTTGTCTAATCTATTCTAATAACTCTTCAAGTCTAAATATAATAATTTTGATCTTCCTTTCTGATTCGTGAGTTGGATTTTCCTACTCTGAATACTACGGGTTTGCCTCTTGAGATAGACTTAGAATCATCTGATTTCAAGGGTCCTATAGAAGAAGCTATTGGTGAGCCTGATGTGCATGTAGAACCTTTCATTACCCTGTCATAAGAGATCACCGAAGTCAACCTACATAGTGGCAAGGTTCTACCTCTTAAGGAAGCACCTCAAGATAGAGGGAAACAAGTCATTGGTTCAGAGGATCGAGAAGCCCTCCACAGGAGGCTCCAACCTTGGATATACTTATGGAGGATTAGTCCAAGGTGGACTATAATGTCCTCTCTCATCTAAGATAGTTATCATCTAAGCTAAGCATATACGATGCCCTTATCTTATCCAAAGAGATGAGGGAATAATTAATTAAGGCTCTCCTTGATCCTGAGATATGCTTAGCTCAGCTGACTGCTATTGGTGAGGAGGCACATTATTCCAGAGAAGCCCAGGAGATCACCTTCACAGATGAAGACCTTCTTCTGGGGGACATGGAGCACAACCATCCCCCTCTACATTGCAATTAACATGGGCAGATTCATACTAGCCATAGTTCTCATCGATCAGGATGCATCAATGAATATTATGAGTCTAAAGACCCTGGACTATTTGAGGATCGACATCTCTACACTCTGAGGAGATCAGATGATGTTGAGAGGATTCAATGAACAAGGTGAGTAGGCTTTAGGTTCCATAGTGTTACCTTTGGAGATAGGTGACTGGAAGACTGAAGCCAAGTTCTACATCATTGATTTGAATACTTCATTCATCGCTTTGCTCGGTAGACCCTCAATACATCAGAACAAGATAATTTTATCATCCCTCCATCAGTGCATCAAGTTCAGGAAGGATGGGATTGAGTATTGTCTTAAAGGAGATGAAAAGTCATTTTCAGTTAGAGAGGTTGAGATATATGAGGATGTGACATACTATCTTCCTCCAAACACCCTTTCTCATGAACTTGGACAAAACTCAAATTCAAAAGCTAAATAAAATGAAGAAAAAGAAAAATAAAAAGAAAAAGAAAAAGAAAAGAAAAATAAAAATCCAAGTGAACAAGAAAGGGGAATTGAAGAAGAAATAGATCTGCTTATCATATTCCACCCACAGTTCATTCCATCATATGGACATATGGGTAGGATGACTCAACCTCCACCAAGTAGAGGTAGAGGCATAAACAGAGGCAATTCCAGAGGTGGAAGACCCCATGGTTGGCCATCAGCCAACAGGAGTTATGTTCCAGTTCATAGGAGTACCCCTACTATTCACATAAACTTGGAATCCAATTCAGAGGATGAGTCTAATGTGATTACAATACCAGCCAACCCCTCTCAGCGGGTTCCATTGGAGGTGACTTTCAAT
Organism: Cymbidium sinense; assembly: GCA_021442155.1. Taxonomy (NCBI): domain Eukaryota; kingdom Viridiplantae; phylum Streptophyta; class Magnoliopsida; order Asparagales; family Orchidaceae; genus Cymbidium; species Cymbidium sinense. The sequence continues at coordinate 269,327,929 of CM038215.1, forward strand.
CCAAACAATGACAAATATTGGACCTCCATACAAAGCAAAGTATTCGAATCAAATGCAAGGAAAACTATCAAGCAGTAGTTGGGAACCTTAGCTCTAACATCACTTTCACCCCAAAAAGTTGAAGGTTTAGTAGTTAAGGAAGCCCTAAGTCTTCCAATGATATAAAGCCAAAGAGATTCTTTTTGGGATCATCATCCTCAAGTCATGAAGTTGATGTAGAACTTGAGGAGGATTCATTTAAAGAATTAATGGAATTTTTGTTTGACTTTTACTCATCTAGTGTTCATAATCTTATACTTAAAGGTTTGGTTCCTCATACATGATCCAGGAACATGTCTAAGTATTTTGAAAAGTTGTAGAACAATACAGGCAGGGAAACATAATCAAGAGCAGGATTAGGATTCGATATAGTGGGTCCAGTCGATGATGACGATTACTACTTAGTTGTTACCAATCATTTGAAGTATGATAAGTTCTTTTCACACAACACCAACTCTTATGAGAATGTGTGTTTAGAAACCTTAGATGATCCAAATGATCTCCAAATCAAAGATGCACTGCCATAATTTGAAGAGGAGATCCATTCCATAATTGACAAGCTTAAAGAAATCAACCTGATGAAAAGAAAATCCACGCCGACATACATCGCTATCGAATGAAGAAGAAACCAACAATGACTTAGTTAGGCTATTGACTTAGTTTAAAGACTGCTTCAGATGGAGTTATGAAGAGATGCCCTGATTATCTTCTGATGTATCAATCCACAAGCTAGCAATAGATCCTAGCGCTAACCCTATCAAGCATGCTCCTAGACGCATACAATTAGAAATCGAACAACGGGTCATTTCTGATGTCAAGAAACTGATCGATGTTGGTTTCATCAGAAAAAAATACCCTGCCTGGTTAGCCAATGTCATACCAGTTAAGAAGAAGAATGGCCAAATTTGCATTTGTGTCAATTTCAGGGACTTAAATAAGGCATGTCCTAAGGATGAGTTTTCTCTTCCTATACCACAATTAATGGTGGACATCCTCATGCGTATTCTCTTCATGGATGGGTCATTTGGCTACAACCAAATCAAGATGTCTCCTGAAGATGAAAGAAATACTATTTTTGAACCCCGATCAAAATCTATTATTATAGGGTCATGCCTTTCGCCTTAAAATGCCGGTGCTACATACCAATGGCCATGACTCGATCTTCAATGAACTCATCCATCATCGTTGAGTGCTATGTTGATGATCTAGTAGTCAAGAGCAAAGAAAAGGAAGACCATCTCTTTGACTTGAGAGTAGTTTTGAACAATTAAGATAATATAACCTCAAAATGAATCCTCAAGTGTGCATTTGAATAGCTTCCGTGAAAATTCCTTGAGTTTGTTGTTCGATACTAGGGAATAGAAATAGATCCAAAAAAGATTAAAGCTATCTTAGAAATGCCACCTCCTAAGAGTTTAACTCAACTCAGATCTTTCCAAGGATGGTTGGCATATCTAAGACACTTTATTTCCAACCTATCAGGGAGATGCAATACATTCTCAGCACTTGTCAAAATAGACATCAAGTTTAAGTGGGATGACAAGTGTCAGCATGTCTTTAAAGATATCAAGCAGTATTTGGTGAAGCCGCCAGCCTATCTCTATCCCCGTGCCACTCATCCTTATACATCGCATTGGATGACTCTCTCGCTGTTGGCCCAAGCCAATGATGAAAGGAAGGAGAGTGCTCTCTACTACCTCAGCCATCATCTGATTCCTGCTGAAGTGAACTATCCACCTATTGAGAAACATTGCCTAGCTTTGATCTTTGCCTCCCAAAAGCTACGACACTATATGCTTTCTCATAAGGTGAACTTGATCTCTAGAACCAATCCATTGTAGTATCTCATGACACAGCCAAACGCTATCCAGATGTTTGGCATGATGGTCCATGATCCTCTCATAGTTTGATATCACATTCATACCCTCTCAGGCGTAAAGGACAAGACCGCAAAATTATTACAACACCCACTTCTCCGATTCTCCTTTTAGTGATGATCCCCGATGAACAAATCATGAACTTAGGGAGGTTGACAACCATCGATGGGAGATGTATTTTGATGGTGCGCCTTTCATAAAGGGAAGCACCACGATCTACTCTTCCGAAAGGAAAGGGTGGAATAGTTCTCTAACTCACATGATGTGATGAGATTCTCATACTATCTTTTCAACCCTTGCACTAACAATAATGTCAAGTATGAGACTTTGATTGTCAGTCTGGAGTTAGCCATCACAATCAGTGTCAAGAGCATCAACATCTTTGGGGATTCTCGATTGGCCATCAACCAGATTGTCGGGTCCTACAAAGTTCTCAAACCCAAGCTTCGCCATTACCACGAGTATACCATGAAGTTGTTGGCATAAATTCCTGACGTCACCATCTACAAGGTTCCCCGAGTAGAGAATGCAGTACTATATGCTTTAGCCAAACTTGCCAAAGATGAGTCCATTTCAGTAAGGGTCCAAAATAGACAAGTCCTATCACTTATTAATGTTGAACTCATCGAGAGACTTTTTCTTGAAGGGGAGGTTGTCATTTCCTATAAGGACAAGGAGCTAAATTGAGGCAATCATAGATTTGAACACCGAAACTACCTCAAGAAAAATTCACAAGCCCATCGAGTAGAGAGCTCTCTCCTATGCTCTCGTTGATGGCACCCTATACCGATGGTCCTTTGATCAAATGTGATTACATTGTTTAGATAAACATGAAGCCCATGGCATTGTAACCGAGGTACATTTAGGTCTATGCGGAGCACATCAATCCAATCTGAAGATGAAAATGAGATCAAAGAGCTAGATACTACTGCCCTTCGATTACAGACCGCATGGATGTATCTAGAGATGCCATCAATGTCGCACGGTGTGGTCCTCCACCAACCACCCAACATTCTACACCTATATTGGCCTCATGGCCATTTGAGTCATCATCCTGATCCTCCTTTCATCCCATCCACTACCCACCAGGGCGAGGCAATCCCACTGAGGTCACATCAACATGTGCTTCAATTTTTTTAAGAACCATATCGTATATAGGTTTGGGGTGCCTCGATGAATTATATCTGATAATGGTACTACATTTCAAAGTACCAAGATTTACAGCTTTGCCAGAAGACACGATATAGATTGGAGATACTCCACCATCTACTACCCTAGAGCAAATAGCTTAGCATAAGTATTCAACAAAACTCTTATCCAAATACTAAAGAAGACTCTTGGCGACAACAAACAACAGTGGAATGAGCAGTTGATTGAAGCCTTGTGGGACTACCACACCACATACCGAACTCCAACTCAATCTACCTTATTTTTCTTAGTGTATGGATCCAAAGTCGTTCTACCTTTAGAAGTTAAACTCTCGACACTAAGGATAGCATTGGGTAGCAAGATCACTATAGAGAAAAATACAAAGTTATGGTTAGAAGAACTCGAAGGTTTAAAGGAGAGTCTCCTATAGGCGTGCCAAAACCTCGAGTTGTACAAGGCCAAAATGATTCAATCTCACAACAAGCTGGTCCGCCCTAGGTCTTTCCAAGTAGGAAAACTTGTGTTAGTCCTAAGGAGACCAATTATTGCCTGTTGAAAGATGGGAGGCAAGTTTGAACCCACTTGGGAAGGCCCCTATGTCATAGAGAAGGCCTACCAAAGAGGATCTTTTCAGCTTATTAATTGTAAAGGGAAACACCCGATGCTTCCAATTAATGAGCTCTATTTGAAGAAATATTACCCATAAAAAAAATCATGTTTGAAAATAATTCTATCAATCAATAAAAATGTGATTCCATTTCATCAAAATCTTCTCTTCTTTCAAAGTGTTGTTTGCTTATCTTGTGACTCCGCCATGACGTGTTTAGGGTAGGTGTAAGAGTCCCCCAGTGGCATCCTATCCCTCTTTCACAACATAAACACAATTTCTTAATGTTGTTAGAATAGGTGTAATAGAACCCAAGAGGCATCCTATTTTGATTAGCACAACTAAGTTATGTGTGAGAGAACCCAAACGGCATCCTTTCTTAGTGGGAAATCTCGTTGCCATCCGTGGCACCATTTCATCAAAATCCCCAGCGTGTTTTAGGTTAGGTGTAAGAGTCCCCCAGAGGCATCCTATTCCCTTTAACACAAAGCACAAAAATAAACACATACCTTTTATCTCGAGCTATTTTGATGTGGGAGCAAGCCCCCTATGGCACTCACTCATTAGCTGCTCTGGGTTGGGTCTACATACTACCTCATTAGTATGTCACCCTAGTGGTCACTTGTTTGGAAGATGCGAGTCCCTCTGCTTTCTTCCTAACTTGACCATTGCAAACCAACGAGCACCTTGTTAATATGATAGAGACTTCACTGCCCATCCAGTAAGCTACCTCATGTTGATTTTATTTAAGAAGATGTGAGTCCTCCAGATTTCTTCTAGAACTAATCATCATGAACTAACTAGGTGAAGTATATCTAAGGTTTAGTATAAGTCCCTCATAGGCTCCTTTCCTCTTAACTATATTTGAGTTGATATACGTCACCCCAGTGACATTCTCTCAGTAGTTGGCCTAGGTCGGATGGCACCTATCGAGCCAAAGACAGACTATCCCAGCAATCAATTCTGTTATAGGAGGATGTGAGTCCCCGAGCTTTCTTCCTAGGCTGATTGTTGCCAACCGATGGCACCTTAGTTGGTTGATGTTTGCTATGTTGATGGACTCACCCTATATACACCACTCTTGGCAGATGTGAGTCCTGCTTTCTCCTTGAGTTGCCACCAATACCTATTGATATATGACTAGCCATGTCATCTTCTCCGTGGTTTTGGATCAAGCCTTAGCCCCTCTCTATGGGCATTCTATTTGGATCACATCCTTTGCACCCCATTTAGACACTACCTGTTACTTTTGGATTGATGTCCCCTTTCCTAGTAGCCACCCTGTGGTTGGAGAATTTGTTCTGGATGCCAGATTCTCCCTTGGTTTAGTAAATCAGATGTTAGGCCGATATGCTCTTCTCGATCCCTCACAAAACCAAGCAGGTCCATAATAAACAAACTAAATAAACAAATAAATTAATTCACTTGTGGATTAGGAATTCAAGCCCATGGGGGCCCCTTTTTCAAAGTAGGCATCCTATCTTTAGAGCAGTGTTAGCAGGACTCCTTATAGGAATTATCTGACTACCTGAGTTGAGATAAATCCCTGGTCAGATTTCACCTATAGTCACCCCAGGTCGGTTCAATATTTTTACCACAAGCGTTACCCTCCATTTCACTTTGGAAGATATAAGACAATGCATTCTTTCTAGCATGACTGCACACGGGACTAAGTCGTTCGATTTGTTTCCCAAAGCAACCAATCACCCTAGTGGTCTTTTGTAATGAAAGATGTGAGTCCCCAAGCTTTCTTTCCTTAAATTGATCATTGTAAATCGAAATGCACTCCTTTGGTCGGATAATTCTCCCATCAGTCGGGAAATTACTCCCTTTGGTTCAGTAAATGTTAGATAGGTCTAGGCTAATATAAGCTCCTTCTTAGTGTGATCCATCACAAACCAATGAACAAACTAAAAATGAAATTAATCTTGACTATCTTTGAGCTGATTTAAGTTCCCCAGCAGCATTCACTCAATAGTCAGCCCTATGTCGGGTCCAATTTGTTTCCCAGAGCAACCGACCACCCCAGTGGTTTCTTATTCCTAGAAGATGCGAGCCCCATGCTTTCTTCTTAACACTTGACCATTGTAGACCGAAAGGTATCACCTTGATTAGATAGTCCTACCTTGTGGTTGGTAGACTACTCACTTTGGATTGGTAAGTCTAATTAGTCTGCTCATGGCCCCTACTCGGCAATCCATAAACCGATGGGATCCATCAAAATAAATCTAAAAAATAAAAATTAATATTGACTATCTTGTTGATTTAAGTCCCCAAAGAGCATTCACTCAATCCCTAGGTTCGATCCGTTGCCTTGCCAATGGGTCACCCCAGCAATTAGTCCCTACTTTGGAGGAGGTAAGTCTACTATGCTTTCTTCTCAGTACAGCTGCTGCACATTGAAATGCATCCCTTTGGTCGGTTAGTCCTGCTATGTGCTTAGTAGAGTACCCCTTTGGATTGGTAAATCTGAGTTAGGTCAAGGCCTTCATGGCTCTTACTCAGTACGATCCATCGCAAACCAATAGGGTCCATTTCAAAATCCAAAATATAAAAAAAATCTAAAACAAACAAAATAAAAATAAGCAATCAATCTAAATCAAATCTTTTGCTTCTCCTCGGTGAGATGCAAATGTTTCTAGTTTTCCAATGGATTCAGAATTCTAATCCCTCAATGGATTTCACAATCTTTCCTCCCTTGTGGATGACTTGAACTTGCCTCCCTAGTGGAGAGTTCACTTGTCTATCTCAGGTGGAGTCAAAATAAACACAATTAAACAAACAACAATTTGAAACAAATTCAACCCTCTTCCCTAGCAAAACTTAATTAAACAAGTCAAATTTCTCCCTAACGAGACTCAAACTAAATCAAACCTGTCATCCCTCTCATGACTTGAACCTCCTCTACTGTTCATACACCCTAGTGGATTCCTACTTTCCTCTCTTAAGTCCTGACATAAGTAGAGCCACATTGCACTAAGCTCGATTCCTTCTACACCTGAGTTGGGGAGTAGATCATCTTAAGTGTGCTTGTGATCTTTTGTTGGATCATTTTGTCAACACCAATATGCATTTCCTTGTCCCACACCACACCACCCTTTTGTCCTCATTTTGATGATTCTCAACCCTCCATCTGTATATAGGACTCTTATACTTTAAGAGATCCTTAGTCCTAAGACACATCTAGTGATTAGTGAACACTCAACCTTCAGAGACTTAAGAGAACCATGAATAGGTCATTGTGTTAGGAAAATTTGTCTACCCTATAAACCACATTTACTTCCTTCCTTCAAGTCAAACTCCAGATCAAATCAACATCAAAACTAAATCAATTCCAGCTTAATTGATTTTCTCCAAACTCAAATCAATGCCAAATGATTGAAACCCATAATTGAAATTTATGATTGAAGCCCATGAATGAAATTCCAAGATCAAAAATATTTTCTAAGTCCTTTAATCCCCTCTTAAAGACTTAGCCTAAATCAAATTCATGAAATTTTTTCACAGCTCATTTATATTCTCATTTATATTCACATATATAAATGAAATATAAATTCAAATCAATCAAATCAAATTCTAAATTCAACTCCAAATCACAAATCTTTTCTAAGTCCTTTAATTCCCTCTTAAAGACTTAGCCTAGATCAAGTTCAAACTACTTCAAATCCTTGAAATCTTCTCATAACCAATTTATATTCTCATTTATATTCACATATATAAATGAAATATAAATTTAAACAACCAAAACCAACTCCAAAAATCAAACTCAAATTCAATCAAAATCCAACCTAAGCCTTTCAAGTTAAAATCTTGAACTTAGCCAAATCAATTTCAAATCAAGCTAAACTCTTGGTTTTTCTTCATGATTTAATCAATTCTTCAATCATGAATCTAAATATAAATATAAACTTCAATCATCAAATCAAACCTAAATCAAACTCATGCTCACCCCTTTGAACTTGAAATTGTTAAATGAGTCAAAACTCATTTGACTTCAAACCGCTTGCAAATGAATTTATATTTCAATCATAAGTCCATATCTGAGTTCAATCAAACTCAAATTAAGCTTTGACCAAATCATTTGACTCACGTAGGCTCACTTGACCCAAAGTGACCAAAAGTACCCTTATGAGCCAAATTCTAATTCTAACCAAATCATATTGAACTAAGCCCACCTAAACTTCTCATTATGATCAACAATCATCATGAGATGATCAATCACTCAAATTGAGTCAAACCAAGTCAAACCTAAGGGTTGACCAAGTCAACACTTAGCCAAAATGAAACCCAACATAGCCAAAATCCACCATAGGCTAAATTGAAAACCATTGATCTACTCATTCATGACCAATGTTTGAACTTGACCAAGTCAACATTTGAGCCTAACCTAGCCCAATTACTTGACCCAAGTTGACCCAACTTGACCTAAAAAGTCAAAATATGTCAAAATTTGATCTAAGCCAAATTGATTGAAATCAATGGGTCAAGTTCATTCCAAAATGATTGTTGAACTTGACCAAAGCCTCAATTAGCCAACTAGACCTAACCTAGCCCAATTGACCATGAACCCAACTTGACCTAAAGGGTCAAATTAAGCCAAATTCAAACTTAACCAAAAATTGATTGGAAATAAAGATACCAATCCATTTTATATGGCCAACCAAACATGAAGATGACCTAACCCAAATAGGTCAAATGGGTCAATTTGGTCAACTTGACCCATTTGACCTAAATGAACTCAATTGAACCAAAACCAAATATAAACCAAATTGAATCAAACCAAAACCACCAAAACATTTCAAATGGTCATATGAACTTGACCCAACCCTTGGTTTGACCCAATTTGACTAATTTGGTCAAGTTGACCCATTTTAACCTAAATGATCAACATGAGCCAAATCACATCAAACCAACTCCAAATTCAATGAAACTTAGCCTAACCCACCCATTTTTCAAACATACCAAACATACCCAAACTGAAATCAAGGTCAAATGACTATTTTACCCTTAGGCCATAGGGTAACCCAAAATCAAAACCACTTGGAATTTGGTCAATTCCTTTTTCATGGACACTGGGCATCCTCTTAATGGACCAAATGGTCACTAATGGACCTAGTGCACATGACCTAATGGGCTTGGGTCAACCAAACCCAACCTAAACCAGAAACTGACCACATCCTTTGAAATTGAGCACATGGAATCCCTCCTCCCTCAATTAAAGCTATGGCCACCTCACCCGCTCCTTCTCTGGCCAAAACTAAATTCAAGGACATCTCTAACAGCCTAACAAACCCATTGCATAAGCTCAATTGGATCAAAATGGCATCTCCTTGCTCGGCCGTCTGATTGCTCTAGAGGGAGATATACTCCCTTTATTTCAATTCAATTTAAACACCCTCATACTCGATTAGCCAAGGGAAGCCAGAGGAGCCTTTGCCAAGTGATCCCAAGCATCCTAGAGTGAAATCAACTTCTCCATTCTTAGTTTTCATAGCTTGAAAATAGGGGAGCTCCAACCAAAATTAAACTTACTCCACACTCCAAATTAACCCAATTCCCTTTGTAAGCACCCTCAGGGAACTCGATCGAACTTGCCTAAGCTCTTTCCTAAGTTCCTAAGGCAAGGGAGGAGTCACCTTGATCAAGACCAAGCTTAAGTCAAAGAGGAGTTGGCCCATAGGAAAATCAGCCCAATTTTAGAGCCTCCAAACTTCAATAAAGCTTCGTCTCCACTAGACGAAGCTTCTCCAAGAGAATCGAGTGCAGGTGATCATCTCCGATGAGGTTAGCCATTAAATAGAGCTTAAATTCAATGTGGTTTGGTCCTTTGTGAAGTAAAGTGTCACCCCATGAGATCCTAGCTATTAGATGTGATCCCCTTTCCATCTAGATGGTGTGGGTTGAGTTTCAATCCAATCCGAGCTCAATCGAGCTTGGATCTTCTCCTGGAAGATGGACAGTGTCCATTCCTCATAGAGAAGAGCAGGGAAGGATCATGGGTCGTCCATCCGTGCACTTTGGATTGACGGCCCTAAACAAAGACATGTAGCTCCACATTTTAACCCCTTTGATCCTCGACTTTAACCTCAACCATCTGATCCGGATCAACGTGAGAGAAAGCATAGATCATCGACGTGACGCCATGATGTGACTACTTTAATATCAAATTCATCATGCCATGCGGAAAGCACATGCGCATCACAATGGGCGTGACGGATTAAACATTTAATTAGGCTTATTTAATTATTAATTAACCATGGAAACTTCTTAAATTCATATCTTAGCCTAGAAAAATAAAAAAAATATGAAATAAATTGCATTAAATAGATAATTGAACATGGAATATTTTAAAAATAATTTAAATGGATTTTGGATAGTACTTTTTTATAGATTTGGGTTTTATTAGAAATATTATTTTGATAATTACCCCCTAATTACTCCACTGATTATTCCCAAACTTCTTGTGCTTAATTAGTTGGATGACTCCTGCCTCCTCTAACTTTCTTGGGATTTATTGGTACCTTAATTATGGGAATTGCTAGTTCATTCCTTAATCACTCCCTTAATGTAATTAAGCTTAATTAAGGGCATAATTAGTGGTTTAACCCTCTGATTGAGTCAATTAAGTTTTAATTAAGTGAATATGAGGTTTAGGAAATAATTTTGGGATGCTTTCCTTAAGATATTCCTTAAACCTCCTTTTTTTCTTAATCCAACCTTAATTAAGGGTTAATTCACTAATTACCCCCTTAATTAGTTTCATCAAATTCTATAAATTTCTAGAACTCAATTAATCTATCTTGGGTAGATGCTTAGGTGTTCAATAACCTAAGTATATTAAGGAAATCAATACCCAACTCACATGTGTGAGAGGGGTTATGAAAGTACTTAAGTTAAACCCCTTAGTTTAATTAATCATTAATCATGAGCCAATTGCATTATGCCCTTTTCTTTCCTAAGTGCATTGTTGATTTAAACTCCTTGTGTGATTTTATGTCATCTCATTAGCTCATAATTATTTGATTAAGTAGGCTCAGGTAGTATAGGTAAGAGGAAATTAACATAATTAATTCATATCTTAACCTAACAAAAGCATAAAATTGATCTAATCACCTAAAAATTAAAATAAAATAATAAACATATGTGGGAATGGGTTAGGAACAATAAAATCACCTCACATTTCTCAAATTAAATCAAACTCAAAACAAAATCAAACTTTCTTTAAAAATAACTTGATTTGCTTTAGGCTTTCTTATTTCATAAGATTGTCTTTAGAATTAATTAGGTGAATGTGTTTGCATACATCATTTTAGTTCTTTCTAACATGCTAAATGTGTATGTCATAGGAATTTCATACATTCATGCTTTTCAAAAATCAAATTCAAAAATGAAATGCTTTCTTTATGTCAAATTGCATGTTTTCCCTAAAGTAAAATATGAATGGCTATTATCACTATTACTTTCAAAAATATTTTTCAAAATCTATAAATCAAATATCCAAAACTGAAAGTGTGCTACTTATAATTATTTATGAGCTTGCATGTGTATATAAATATGAAGATGTGCATAGTCTAGCTTTTCTTCTCCTTTCTTTTAGTATGGTTTTGAATAGGATTTGGCAAAGTGTATAGTTCATTTGAAAAGAACATAACACTTGGCTAATTCTTTTCCTATTCATTCATATCCTATTACTTAAGAAGGACATCTACATTTGCACATATAAATTGCATAAACAAAAATAAATAAACAAATACAAGCTTTTTGCATCTTTCTTTTTCATTCATTTCTTTTGTACATATGTTTGTATTTAAGGAAAGTGGTATATTAGTCTGGACAAACCCGGGGTTGCGAGGCTTTAAGTAGCCCTAAGTAAGTCTTGTACCTTACACCCTTGGTGCTAACAATGGCATCGTACTGACTTATGCCTTTCATACATACATATGTGCATGTGAAAAATGGATAAGAAAACCTCTTTTCTACTTAATGAAAATCATGCATCATAATGCATTCAAATTTTCTAAAGTAACTCACTTAGAATTCATCATAAATTATGCTAAATATTTCCATTTGTGTGTATAGATATGCTAAGGATTCATTCATATGCATGTTATACATGTTGGGAAAGAAATAAGGTGATGTGTGTTTTATGATATTAATTCACTTTACTTAATCTTAAAATGCCTTTCTTTTTGAATAGGTTTGCTTAGAGTTAATCTAAACTTAGGATTAATTAAAACACATAATAAAATATTCACTAAACAAAATCAAATATGAATCCACTTTAGAAACTACTTAGGGTAGGGAAGGAAAGAGAAGTTCTCTTCTCATTTCCCTCTCTTTACAACCTTTAGTAATTAAATAGGATTCATTCAAACCTAAACAAAGAATTAAATAAAATAAACCCAAATCAACTAAACAACTTAAACAAAACCACCCATCTAAGTTGAACATCTTCACACTTAGAAAATCCAAACCTTAAAGTCATAGCTAAGCATACCACACAAACCTTTTAAAGTACACACATTAGGTAAAGTCACTACTTCTAGCTTTAGGTTAGGGCGGTGCATGGCTTGATTTTTTCTTTTATTTTGTGATATTTTATTTTAATCTGGATATTAGGGTGAATGTGAATAGAATGAATGGTAGAAAAATTTAGTCTAATCATTATTTTTTGCAAGGGATTGGGCTTAAGGGACGTTGTAATAAAAATTTAAATGCTTTTGTTGTACAGGTGCTTATACCCTAAGCATAATCCAATAGGCCATGTGGACTTGGTTAGCCATGTATGGGGTGCTAAGTCCAATATATATGCTTGGGATTTGTATGGTTTGTTTAGTTAATCTCTATTTTACAGGTGTTAGTTAGATTTATTTTTTCATTTCATGTATTTTTTGCAATTAGGATTTTTGGAATGATTGTTATGGGGGATTAGGATGAGCATTGGTCATAAGATTTCATCTTATGCACCATGTGAAGCCTTCGGAGCAACCACCTTCTGACCATCCAAAAGAAGGGACCAAAAGAAGGAACTTAAAGAAGAAAAGAAGAAATCAAGACCCCTATAACATGAATTTTCTTACTTGATTGTAAATTAATTCATTTGTAATCCAGGTTGTATAAGGGTAGATCTCGGCTACCTAATTTGTTTTTGGGTTTGTGCGGTGGTGCCCAACCATAAATGGCCTCTTATTCTTTTGCGTTAGTTTTACAAATTATTTGATGTTTTGTTTAGCTTGTGCATTAAGATGGCATATTTTCCAAGTTTCTTCCTTACTTGATGTGTGGCCTGGATGATGATTAGGCTCTTAGGAAAAAAAATAAATCTTCTACCAAATTAATCAACTCAAAATTAAAGATAAATAACTCATAACCTTATTTAAAGCCTAAGTTAAAAATCAAGATAAAAGAATTAGCACCCCCTTAGTTGGATGAGTATTTCTTTTATAACATCATGCATAAAAGCATATTGTTACACTCTTGATTGGAGGGCTTCTACCTTTTATAGAGAAACTTGGCTTGACCTTTGAGAGCTATGGTGGAAATACATCTCCCCCTTCTAGCTGATTTTGGCCAATAATCTTACTTCTCATGCATTAAGCATATGAATCCTATAAGCCTGAGTCAAATGATTGTCCAAAAATAAAAATAATATGTAATATGTGTTGCATTAGATCTAGGTCAATTTTCATGCCCTTACATGATCTAGTTTCTTAGGGAGTGCGTTTAAGGACTTAGTCTCTTTCTAAATAAATAACAGCCTAGCTATCTTGCATAAAGAATATGACTTGTCTACATAAATTTAAAATTGTAGGAAGAGTTAGTTGGTGGCCACCCCCAGGCGGTTGTAAGTCCAAGCAGTCGGGTAGTTTGTCCTCTCTTGTGGAGGCAAACCAAATATCATTTTTTTGCTTTAGATTTAAGTTGTGATTTTGGCCCTTGTCAAAGCTCCCTAGATTTAGGTTCTGAGGTCGCTTCTCCCTTCTAAGGGCCATAAGCATAAATCCTCACCTCTTAGGCATTTCCATAACCTTGTATTATGGAATTATAAGCTCTAAAGCTCTAATAAAAATTCAACTAAAATAAAATAACTGAATTTCAAAAATGTAAAGCCCAACCATAGAATAGTTTGGGATGCTTACTAGGCTTCCTAGTATCTTTAGCATCCCCTACTCATTTTACTTATAAGAACTCCTTCCTCTTGATCAATCCCATTTGATCTTCCAAAAATAAATTAATCTATTGATAGTCCTACCTATTAAAATCTTTAGAGACAACAATCATTTGCCTTAATCGAGAGTATTCCTAAGGAATCCCCTTTCTTAGGTTGTGATTAACTATTAGGGCTTAAAACTGTAGGGAACTTGACAAACCTAGTTTAAAATAAATTCTACTTTACTTTTCTATGTAAGGTAGGGGAAGAATCTCTGATACATATGCAGACTCATCGTCCTTAGGAGTCATTATCGAGGTGATTAAGTCTATTGTAGGGTGGTGAGTTCTATCTTTCGAGATAATACACATTTTCTCAATGTCGTACCCGATCACCCTCAATAAGAACATTTGTAGATCTAAGTGGTGTCAAAAATGCATAAAAAGAAAAATATATTTCTATCTTCATTTTATCCCGCATAGAGTGGAGATGGAAGTATACATTCTCTTTAGAAATCTTAAAAATTTTCACCATAGTCTTCGAATGTACCAGAGATCTTTCCCCTACTTTACATGAAAAAGTAAAGTAGAGTTTATTTTAAACTAGGTTCGTTAAGTTCCCTATGGATGCAAGCCCCTATAATTAATTACATCCTAAGAAATGAGATTCTTTAATAATACTCTCGATTAAGGTAAATGATCATTATCTCCAAATATTTCAATGATAGTACTATCAACAAATTGGTTATTTTTGAAAAATCAAGTGGGATTGATCAAAAGGAGAGAGTAATTATTGAAAGCAAAGGGAGACGAGTAGGGGATGCTCATGATACTAGGAAACCTAGTGAGCATCCCAAACTATCCTATGGTTGGACTTTATATTTTTGAAATTTGATCATAATTATATGTTTGAGTTGAAATTTTATTAAAAATCTAGGCTTATAATTCCACAACATGATATCGTGAAAATGCCTAAGAGATGAGGATTTATGCTTGTAGTCCATAAAGGGAAATAGCAACCTCGGATCCTAAATCTAGGGAGCTTTGGTGAGGGCCAAGGCACGACCTAAATCTAAGGTGAAAATATGTATATGGTTTATCTCCACAAGGGAAAATAAACCACCCGACTGTTGGACTTATAATCATCTGGGGGTGGCTGCCAACTAACTCATCCTATGATTTTAAATACATGTAGACAAGTCTTATGCTTTGTAAGATAGTAAAGTTATTGTTTATTTAGAAAGGAGACTAAATCCTTAAACACACTCCTTAAAAGACTAGATCATGAAGGGTATGAATAATGACTTAATATAATGCAAATTTTGTTAAGTTTTAATTGTTGGACATTTTGATTTGACACATGCTATGGGATTTCATTTGCCTAATGCATGAGAAGATTGATTATGGGTCAAAATCAGAAAGAAGGAAGTGTGTTTTTACCATGGCTCTCAAAGGTCAAGCCATTTTCTCTGCGGTGGAAGCCTCCATTAGCAAGAGAAATAATATATTTTATGCATGATGAGACATACAACATCCAAATAAGGGGTTGCTAAATATTTTATTATCTTAGTGTCCTAAGCTTTAAGTGAGGCTATGAGTTATTTTAATTTGATTGAGTTGATTAATAAAAATTTATTTTTTAAGAGCCTAATCGCATCCAGGCCATTCATCAAACAATGAAAAAACTAGGAAGATCATGTCATCCTAATTGTGCAATCATAAACAAAACATCAATCAATTTAAAAAATTAGCGCAAAAGAACAAGAGGTCGATGTGGTCGGGCTCCACCGCGCAAACCCAAAAAGAAAAAATGGGTAGCTGAGCTCTACCCTTATACAACCCAGATTACAAATGAATAAGTACAATTAAAAGGAATTCATGTTATGGGGGTCTTCATTCTTTATTTCTTCATTTCTTCATTTCTTCCTTTCATCATTTCTTTCTTTTCTTCACTTCTTTCTTCCTTTTGATTTGACTTGGTTTGTAGTTTGCTCCAAGCTTTCACATGGTACATAAGACATGATCTTATGACCAATGTTCACCTTAATTCTCCCATAACATTCATTCCAAATTTCAATTGCAAAATTTACATCAAAATGGGAAAGATAAATCTAGCTAAACCTATAAAATAGAGATTAGCTAAACATACCACATAGCCCAAGCAGTTATATGAATAATTTGGACTTATCACCTCACACATGAGTAACCAAGTCCACCTGTCTTAGTTTGGATCATGCTTAGGGGTGTAAGCAACTTGCACAGTAAAAGTATTTATATTTTTATTACAGCATCCCCTTAAGCACAATCCCTTATAGAATACATGATTAGGCTAAGATCGTCCTAACATTCAGTCTACACGCATACACCCTAACATCCAGTCTAAAAATAATACATCATGAAATAAAATCAGGCATCAAACCATGCACCTCCCTAACATAGAGCTAGAAATAGAGACTTAGCCTAATGTGTGTGTCATTTAAGGCTTGTGTGGCATGTCTTAGCTAGGCTTTAAGGTTGAGATTTACTAAGTGTGAAGGATTTAATTTAGAGGGTGGTTTCATGTTAAGTGATTTAGTTTGTTTATCAATTTTAGTTGGTGATTTAATTTGGTTTGAATGAACCTACACTTAATTACTAAATGTTATGAAGAGAAGAAAAGAGAAGAGAAATCCTCTTCATCCCTACCTTAAGTATTTTTAAGGTAGCTTTATTAATGATTTTTTCTTTAGTAAATGTTTTATTATGTGTTTTAAATAACCCTACATTTATATTTGCTCTAAATAGCCCTATTCAATAAGAAAGATATCTTAGGATTAATTAAGGTGAATTACTACCACGTGACACGCAACCATTTATTTCTTTCCACCATGTATACCATGCATATGAATGATCTCAAGCATGCCTATACATACAATGCAAACTTTAGCACACTTTGATGATGAATGTTAAGAGATATGATTTGAAAATTTTGATATTCCGTTGATGCATGTTTTTATTATGTAGAAAAGGGGGATTTCTCATCCATTAACAAAATGCACATCCACATGTATAAAAGACATAAGTGAGTATGGCACCAGTATTTTCTACAACAATGGCATAAGGTACAAGACCTACTTAGGGCTACTTAAAGCCTCGCAACCCCGGGATGTCCAGACTAATATACCACTTTTCTTAAATACATGTAAATGTACAAAAAGAAACAAATGGATGAAGAATCATGTAAAAGATTTTGTGTTTGATTTGGTTGTATAATTTACATGTGTAAATGTGAGGATCCTTCTTAAGTCATAACATAGAAGTGCATATAAATAGATTTAATCAAGTGTTGTATTCTTTTCAAATGAACTATATACTTTGCAAATCCTATTCAAATCCATGTTAAGAGAAGAGAACAAAACAACATAAAATACATCTTATGCTATAATCACAAGCAAGCTTATTAGTATTTATAAGTAGCATCACTTCATTCATAATCTTTAATTTATAAATTTTGAAAATAATTTTTATTTTAGTAGTGATAATAGTCACTCATATTCTTAACTTTAGCAAAAATATGCAATTTGACATAAAAGGAAATATTTTATTTAATTAATTTTTTTTAAAAGATATGAATGCATGATCTCATATGGCAAACAACATTTAGCATGCTTGGAAAGAAATAAAGTGAGTAAGCATATGACTTCATTCATCCTAATTAATTCTTAAGGACAATCCTATGAAATGAGATTGTTTAAAGTGAATCAAAATTCTTTAAGGAGATTTTTAATTTTGGATTTGATTTGACTTAGGAAATGTGAAAAGAGTTTGATGGTCCTAACCCATTTGCCCCATATGTGAATTGGTTTAGTTTAATTTTAGAATAATTAGGTTAATTTTATGTTTTGTTTAGGTTGAGGTGTGAATTAAATCCATTAATTATCCCTTACCTACACAACTTTAACATAATTAAACAAGTAATTATGAGCCAACATATGATATGCAACCACATGGAATTTAAATCGTCAATGCACTTAAGAAGTAAAGGGGCCTATTGCAATTGGCTCACAATTCTTGATTAATTAAGCTAAAGGGTTTAATTAAGTACTTTCATAACCATCCTACACATGTAGTTTGATTATAATTTTTTTTAATTCTCTTAGGTTATTGAACACCTAAGAATCTACCCAAGAATAAGTGATTAAGTTCTAGAGTGATTTAATTTTGAATTTGATTAATTGAATAAATTAATGAAGTGATTAACTCATTAATTCATTTGCAAATTTATTAAGTGTTTATCCAAATGAAATAAACTTAGGGGAAAATATTGGAAAAGAAATCTTAATCTCATTCCTTAAGTACATTCACTGTTTCATGATGATTAACAAACTTAATTAATGAATTTATCACTATTTAATAGGTTAATTAATCATTTATTTAGTTAAGAGAGGGATTAAGGATGAAATAAGCAATTCCCCTAATTGATCCATTAATAAATTATAAGAAAATCATGGGAGGTAGAGATCATCCCACTAATCAATCTTAGGAAGTTTGGAATTAATTACTGAAGTAATTAAGGAGTAATTAGCCTAATTATATTTTCTATAAAACCAAAATTGAGTGAAAGTCACTATTCAAAATCCATTGATTTTAATTTTATATTATTCCTCACTGAATTATCTTTAAAATGAACTTGAGTTAATATTTTTTGAATTTTTCTATAATTAGTTATGAATTTTGAAAGTTTCAGCATTAAAAATGAATTAATTAAGCCTAATTAACCTCCTAATCCAGTCGGGGCCACATGGCGACTGGCGCAGTGCACTTTTTACGTAGCACGATGGGATAGGTTATTTAAGTTGTCACATCTGTGGCTGAGTCAACCGGTGGCAGACACGCTTTCTCCATGGGCCGTCTGATCTATAATCGGACGGCTAGGATTAATCTTGTGGTTTATGCTTAAATTAATGGGAGATCTATCATAATTTAATCACAACCATTCGTTCCAATCACGTGGAACGGAAAGTGTGTGATATATCTCCTCCTAAGCGATGAGATATGGATGTTATCCGTCAATCGTCGCTCGATCCGAGCTCACCTGAGCTCGAATGGAGTTCAAACTCACCCAACACCTTCGGGGAAGCACATGCAATGTATCCAAAGGTCAAGATTTAAATAAATTATAATTTCCTTCACAAATGACCAAGCAATTTTTATCCTAAGATCATTTTTGAGCAATACCTCGCCGGAGGCTATCACCGGCCCTTCCAATAGAGGAGGTAGCTTTGTCTAGTAGAGGTGAAGCCTTGTTGAAGGTATTGGATCTTGATTTGAAGTGGATGGCTAGGTTGACCAAGCTCCCCTTCAATGGTGATCAGCCTTGATCAAAGTCCTTCTTCCCGTAGCTTGGTGACTTGGGAAATAACTTGATTGAGCTCGATGAAGTCCCTTGATGGTGCTTGCAAGTTTAATTTAGTTTTGATGGAGAATTGGATGAGTTGTAATTGGGATGGACCTCCCTTATTTTGGCTTTGAGAAAAACTGATAAGGAGAAATCAAGGGAGCTTGGAAATGGCTTTGGGAAGCTTAGGGATGCTTGGTTTTGATTCCTAGATCTCAATTGAATTCAGTGCTCCTCATTTGAGTGGGAATGAGGGGGAGTATATCTCCCCCTCCTTAGATCGGATGGCCAAGAGCTGAGTTATCATTTTAGCTCAATTGCTGAGATTGGTTGATTAGTTTGGGCTGTTAAACACCCCATGTGAGTCATTTTAGACAGAGGAGTGGAGGAGAGTGAGTGTCCATGTGCTAGGTGAGTGCATTGGGTGATCCAAGTGCTCAATTCTCATTAGAGGGGTTGGTTTAACCTTGGGTTGGGTCATGGCCGACCCAAGGTCATTGGGTCATGTTCACCACCTCCCTTGGTGTCCATGTGGACCACTAGGAGGATGTTAAGTGGCCTTGAGATAGAAATGACCAAATTCCAAGTGAATTTGGTCATAGGATACCCTTTCACCAAGGGTAAAATAGTCATTTAGCCTTAATTTTGATTTGGGCGGATCTGAAATGATTCAAAAATGGGTTGGGCCAAATTTCAAGTGATTTGGAGTTCATTTGCTTTTAATTGGTTCAATTTGACCCATTTATGTCAAATTGGGTTAGGTTGACCAATTGGACAAATTGGGTCAAATCATGGTTAGCCAAGTTCAAATGATCATTTGAAGCCTATATCATCATTGGTTTGGTTCAATTTGGTTTATATTTAGTTTTGGTTCATTTAGGTTCATTTAGGTCAAATGGGTCAAGTTGAAATTTGACCCATTTGACCCATTAGGTTAGTCATGGGTTGGTTTAGGCTTGGTTGATTATTTAAAATGTATTGCAAGCTTTGGTTTCAATCAATTTTGGTTTGGTTTGATTTCAAATTGATTTGACCTTTTAGGTCAAGTTAAGTTCATGGTCAATTGGGCTAGGTTGTGTCTAGTTGGCCAATTGAAGCTTTGGTCAAGTTTGACAATCAATTTAGAATGAAATTGACCCATTGGTTGCAATCAATTTGGCTTAGATCAAGATTTGACCCATTTTGACTTTTTAGGTCAACTTGGGTCAACTTAGGTCAAGTGGTTAATTAGGCTTGGTTTGCCTCAATTGATGGCTTGGTCAAGTTCAATCATTGATTATGGATTGGTTTAGATCAATAGTTTCAATCAATTTGGCTTATAGTGAATTTTGGCTTGTTTAGGTTTTATTTGGGCTAAGTGTTGACTTGGTCAAAGGCTAGATTTGACTTGGTTTGACCCAATTTGAGTGATTGATCATCCTTAGATGATTGTTGCTCACAATGTGAGGCTTACATAAGCTTAGTTCAATCCAATTTGGGTTGGATTAGAGTTTGGCTCAAAAAGGTGCTTTGGTCACTTTAGGTCAAGTGAGCTTAAATGAGTTAATTGGCTTGATCAAGGCTTGATTTAAGTTTGGTTGAACTCACTTATGGATTTATGATAGAAATATAAATCCAATTGCAAGTGATTTGGAGTCAAATGGGTTTTGATTCCTTTGATAATTTCAAGTCAAAAGGGTGAATATGGGTTTGACTTGGGTTAGTTTGATTTTGGTTTGGTGATTATAGTTTATGGTTATATTTGGGGATGTGATTGAAGGAAGGATTGTTTGAAAATAAAATCCAAAGGTTTGGATTAATTTGAGAATGATTTGGCTAAGTTCAAGGATTTGACTTGAATGATATAAGTTGGATTTAAGTTGGATTTGGACTTGAGTTTTGAATTTAGTTTTAGTTATTTGAATTTATATTTCATTTATATTTGTGAAAATAAATGAGAATATAAATGGGTTATGAGAAAATCTTTTGAGTTTTGAGTGATTTGGATTTGGTTTGAGCTAAGTCCATAAGATGAAATCATAAGGGCTTAGGAAAGATTTTGGATTTGGAATTCAATCATAGGTTTCAATTATTTGATTTAGAATTGATTCATGATTTGGGAAAATCAATTGAGCTGGAATTGATTTAAGATTTGAATTGGAATTTATTTGAAGGAGGGAAGCAAGGATTGGGTTTAAGCTATATGGTGGGTAAGTCTTCCTAATACCCCTAAGGCATAATCTATTCTTATGGCTAACTCTTCTAAGTCTCTAGGGTTAAGTTAAGTGTTCACCTAATCACTAGAAGTATCTTGAGATGAAGGAACTCTTAGTGTTTAGAGGAGTCCTTATGTCTAGGATGGAGAAGTTGAAAGCTCACACCAAAAGTGAGGTCAACAGTGACTTAAGGTAGGGACAAAAGAGAGTGATCCTCTCTTTAAAACACTTATTTGTTTAGCATAGATCAAATGAAATAAAAGAAAATATTAAGTAAAATTTACAAATCAATTAAACCATTTAAATTTAAACCACCCTTTATAATTAAATGTCCTTCATACTTAGAGAATGACAACTCTAAAGCCTAGTTAGGACATACCACACAAGCCTTAATACACACACGTTACATTAAGTAACCACTTCTAAGGGGCACTTAAAATAAATATAAATGCTCTCATTTGCATGTTGCTTAACTCCTAAGCATAATCTAAATTAGGGTGGACTTACACTCATGTGGTGCTAAGTCCAAATTATACATATAATTGCTTGGGTTGTATGGTGTGTTTAGCTAACACTTGTCTTGCAGACATAGTTAGATTTACTTTTCCTATTTTTATTATAGTTGTGCATTAGGAATTACGATTAGTGTTATGGGGGGATTAGGATGAGCGGTGGCTAGAAGGCTTTGTCCTAGGAAGCCCCGTGATGCCTTGAAGCAAGCAAATTCAATTGAAGAAATGGAGGAGATATGAAGATATGAAGATATGAAGACCCCTTATAATATTTATTCATTTTTCTAATTGTAATTATTCTTTCATATATCGGGATGTATAAGGGTAGAGCTCGGCTATCCATTTCTTTGTTCAGGTTGTACGGCAGTACTGACTGCACTAGTCTGTTATTCTTTCACATTGAGTTTATAAATTGATTAATGCTTTGTTTACAATTGTGTAATAGAAATGGCATGTATTTTTCTAGTTTCTTCATATATGATGATTTTATGTGTGGCCTGGATCTGCTTAGGCTCTCAGGAAAAAATAAACTTTTTACCCCAATCACAACTCATAATCTAATTTTCTAAATAACTCATAACCTCATTTAAAACTTAGGTATTAAATCAAGATAATTAAAAGATTTAGCAACCTCTTAGCTGAATGTTATATGTTTAATATCATGTATATCATCTTGTTTCATTCTTATTAAGAGAGGGTTTCCATCCTTGCACGATAGGGGAAGACTTAACCTTTGAGGGTCTCCCTTGTGATAGAAAATACATCTTTCTCTCTAATTTAGCCAATAACTCTATTTTATCATACATTTAGACATATAAAATCCTATAACCTTTATCAAAATGAAGAGTCCAAAATCAAATAAAATTTGCATTAAACTAAGTATTATTCATACCACTCATGCTCTAGTCTCTTAGAGAGTGGGTTTAAGGACTTTAGTTTCTTTCTAAATAATAACATCCTAACCATCTTACAAAACATATAACTTGACCACATAGTTTTAAAACATAGGAGGAGTTAGTTGGCTGCCACTCCAGACGATTATAAGTCTAGTAGTCGGGTGGTTTACCCTCTCTTGTGGAGGTGAACTATATACCCATCTTTGCTTAGATTTAGGATGTTCTTTGGCCCTCGCTAAAGCTCCCTAAATTTAGGATCTAAGGTTGCTATTTTTTCTCAAGCTACAAGCATAAATCCTCACCTCTTAGGCATTTCCATAATCTTATATTGTGTGATCATAAGTCTTAGTTTTTTAATAAAATTTTAACTCAAATACATAATTCTCCTCAATTTTAAATATATAAATCTCAACCATAGGATTGATTGGAATGCTCACTAGGTTATCTTAGTATCATGAGCATCCCCTACTCATCTCCTTTTAGCTTTAATAATAAGTCTATCCTTTTGATCTATCCCACTTGATTTTTCAAACATAGCCAATTTTGTGATAGTCTTATCTTTGAAATCTTTGGAGACAAAAATTGCCTACTTTAATTGAGAGTATTCTTAAGGAGCTCATCGTTCTTAAGATGTAATTAACTATAGGGGCTTGCCCCCATAAGGAACTTTAGAACTCGGTTTAAATAAATCCTACTTTATTCATCCAAGTAAAGTAAGGGAAAAATCTCTGGTATATTCGAAGACCCATCATGCCTTAGGAGTCCTTATTAGGTGATTAGGTCCATCGTAGGGTAGTGATTTCTATCTTTTGAGATAATGCACTATTCATTGATATCGTACCCGATCACTTCAATAAGTACACCCTCAGATCTGCGTGGTGTCCCCCATATGCACAAATCAAAAATAAACACCATAATTACCCTTTCATATGCTTGTTTAATTTAATTAATCGTTTAATCATGAGCCACAAATGGTATGAACATGAGAGAAAATAAAATTGCAATGCTACTAAAAGCCCTAATGCAATTAACTCATGATTAGAGATTAATTAAATTAAATATTCTAATTAAGTACTTTTATAATTTTTTCACACTTATGGGTTAATCATAATTTCCTTAAGGATCTTTATGTTAATGAATACATAAAGGGGAACCCTCAATTTGATTATTGATTATCTGAAGTGATCAACATTTCAATTTGATTCAATATATTTATTTATTAATTAATTAAGCACTTAATTAAGTTTCATATTAATTAATTCTTTTAAAATGAAATGAATTTGGGAAAGATATTAGGCAAGAGGTCCTAATCTCACTCCCTCATCCATTTGTTCTTAAACAGTGGTTAATAAGTCTAAATTAATTAATTTTTATTGTTTTGAATATTAATTAATCACTTCATTAACCAAAGAGGGTAATTAAGGTTTGAATCATTAATTTTTCCTAATTACTAGGCAATAAATTCCAAGAAAATTATGAGAGGCAAAGGTCATCCCATTGAATGAACACACAAAGTTTGAAATCATTTTTCCAAGTAATTATGGCTTAATTAAGCTAATTAAGTTCACACTTTAATCTTAATTAACCCTTAATTATTACTCAAAATTAATTTAAAATAATTTTAATTAATTATCCTCTGAATTACTTTTAAAATGAGTATTTATTTATATTTTTTTATTTTTCTATAATTTGTTATAATTTTCTAAAGTTTCAGCCATTAAAATAAATTAATTAAGCCTAATCCCTTTGGCGTCATGCGGAGCACTAATGTGGCACGCTTTCCACATGGAGCTGCGAGATTGTTTATTTAAACTCATCTAAGTCAGCATTAGCGTGGCTGGCGGCGGATGCGCTTTCGTCCCCACTGTTCGATCTTAGATTAGACGGTGGAGATTAATCATGCAATTCCTAAATATTAAATTGGATTAAATCTGATTGCAAGATCATGGCCATCCGTTCCAATCATGCGGAACAGACGACGGATGATCTATCATCTCCCGTGCGATGAAAGATGGACATCGTCTGCCTTCCTCCACCCAATTTGAGCTCATTGGAGCTCGGATTGGCTCGGGATTGATCTCACACCTTTAGGGAAGTGATCTACAAGGATTCTATAGTTGGATTCTCATGACATACACATTTTTTTCAAAAAGGCCCAAAAAATTTTGAGAAATCTCAGTTTGAAGGAATAGTACCTCATCGGAGCTCAAGACCGACAGCAACCCGACCGAGGTAGCTTTGCCTTGATGAGGTGAAGCTCTGTTGAGAAGCCCACGTGATGCCTCCCCACCATTTTCTCCATGGACCAAGCACCACTGTAGAACTCATCGGAGTTGGTCTAGAAGGTACTTCTGGTGATTGGAGAGCTCGAGAAAAGATTTGTTTCACCTGGCTAGAGCTTGGTGAACATGTGGGTGAAGTTAATTTAGGATTAGTTGGGATTTGGTGGAGTTGGATGGAGTAGAGCCTTGTCTTGATTTGGGCGGGCTCGGTTTCATCGTCACCGGCAATGGGAAGCCTCTAAGAACTTGGAAATAGCTCTGGGGAGTTTGTCTCTAGCTGTTAGGGCTCACTGAGGGTCGAATGGCCCAGTTTGGATCAAAATGAGGGGGGTATACCCCCTCCTCCCTTTGATAAGATGGCCTTGATATGTTTAGCTTCTAACAGTCGTTCGGCCGCCGTAGGTGGCCGTGGGTGGTAGGGAATCATCTGAGGTGGCTTAGTTTGGTTGGCCAAGTGAGGTGGAGTGGCTGTCATGGGAGGAGGTGGCTATCTTTGGGTTTCCAAATGCTCCAATGAGGGAGTAGAGGTGAAATCACCTCCCCTTGGCTCATGGCCGACCCAACCACCTTTAGGTCAGGTGAGCCAGTGTCCTAATTGCCTATGTGGAGGT
The DNA here is from genome assembly GCA_021442155.1 of Cymbidium sinense. Classification (NCBI taxonomy): domain Eukaryota; kingdom Viridiplantae; phylum Streptophyta; class Magnoliopsida; order Asparagales; family Orchidaceae; genus Cymbidium; species Cymbidium sinense. The sequence continues at coordinate 269,353,623 of CM038215.1, forward strand.
CTAAGAGGCTGCCAAGTAGATAGGGAGTGGGTTTGACCATTCAAATGGGGCATTTGTCCCATATGGTGGCCCTAACCCATTTAATTTTGGGTCAAGTCGGGTTGGGTTAGATTGGGCTGACCCAAGGTAAGCTAAGGATGGGTCTTGCCAAGTTTCATTGAGTTTGGGCTTAGTTTGAGTGGGTTTGGCTCAATTTGGGCTATGTTGGGTCAAGTTGACCAATTGGTCAAATTGAGTCAAATCAAGGTTGAGTCAAGTTCAAATGAGTATTTAGAGTGTTTTGGTGCAATTGGTTTGGGTTAGTTTGGCTTAGATTTGAATTTGACCCACTCACATTCAAATGGGTCAAATGGGACAAGTTGACCAATTTGGCCAAATTGGCCAAATTGGCTTGGGTTAGGCATTGGTTCATGCTTAATTAGTCAAAAGATGACCATAGGCTTTGGTTCGAATCAATTTAACTTTGGTTTTGATTTAGGCCAAATTGATCATTTAGGTCAATTTGGGCTAAATAAGTCAATTGGATTTAATCAAGGCTTTGATCATGTTCAATGATCAATTTGAAATGAACTTGAGCTATTGGTTGCAATCAATTTGAGTTAGATTTTGATTTGATCCAATTTTGTCTTTTAGGATAAATTAGGTCAACTTGGGTCAATAGGCCAATTAAGCTAGGTTTGGCTCAATTGATGGTGAAGTCATGTTTAAGGGTTGATCCTAGGTTGATGTGAATCATTGGTTTCAATTAATTTGGCTTAGGGTGAAATTTGGCTAATTTGATTCATGTAGGTTAAGTGGGTTGACTTGGTCAAATAATTAAATTGACTTGGTTTGACCCAATTGATGACAATTGATTAATCAAGGATGATCAACAATCATCATAGGAGGTTTTGAAGGGTTTGGCTCAATCCAATTTGCATTAGATTGAGATTTGGTTCAAATAGGTCAAATTGGTCATTTTGGGTCAAGTGGACCAATTGAGCTACAATGACTTGGTTTGGGTTGAATTGAATTGATTTGAGTTTGTATATTGATTTAGGATTGGTTTATAGTTTTGGTCACAATTGATTTGAGTTTGAATGGATTTTGGCTCATTTAGATACTTTGAGTCAAATGGGTTAGGTTAGATTTGATTGAATTGATTTTGGCTTGATTAGTTTGATTGTAGATTTTGGTATGGCTTGAAGTGATGATTGAAGGATTAAACTGATTTGAGTGAAAATCAATTGAATTTGATTTGAAGGGATTTGGCCAAGTCCATAGGTTTGGTTTGATTGATTTTGGTTTGGATATTGGTTTGTCATGATTATAGATTTAGATGTGGTTTGGAATGATGATTGGAGGATTGATTCATTTGTGAGAAAATCAGTTAAGTTTGATTTGGATTGAAACATATTTGGCTAAGTCCATATGGTCAAATCATAGGGCTTAGGCTTAAGTTATTTGGATTTGATATTCAATTGGATTTGAGGCTTGAATTTGATTATTGGTTTAATTGAATTTGAGGTTTAGTTTAGGTTGAGGAGGTAAGCACAAGTTGGGTTTAGACTATAAGATAGGTAGATTATTCTAATCCCCAAGGTATGATCTAAATCCTATTGCTAATCCTCCTAAGTCTCTAGGTTTCGATTAAGTGTCACCTAGTCACTAGAAGTGTCTTATGACTAATGAGCTCTTAGTGTCTAGAAGACCCCTAGATCTATGATGGAGGATCGGACCCTCACTCCAAAAGTGAGGTCAACAATGCGTTGCAAAAAAGGCCAAAGAGATTGATAGTTTAGTTTTTAAACTTTAGTATTCAGGTAGTCATTCTAGAAATGATGGAGGTGTGATTGTAAATAAGAGTTTGAAAGATAATGTTATGAAAATTAAAATAATTGGAGATAAAATTATAATTTTAATTATTATTGATGTTATTAGTGTTTATAACCCTCAAGTAAGTTTGAATGTTTGCCCAAATTTTTTTTTAAATAATCGAGAAGGATTAATATAATGAATACCTCTTCAAAAAAAAGTATTAATTGGAATAAATTTAAATGAACAAATTAGTAGAGTGAGAAAATTTTAAAAGCATTAATGGTGACTATAGATTTAGAATGAATAATAAATAATAGGATCATATTAAATTTCGCTTTAGCTTATGATTTTATAATAAGTAATATTTTATTTAAAAAAGGGATTAAAATATTATCACTTATAAGAATAGACCTAGTAAAATACAAATTAATTATTTTTAATAATAAAAATAGATTATTCATATTATAAATATCTAAGATCATTCTAAATGAAAGTTTAAGTACCCGACATTGATTTTTAGTTTTAGATTTTAAAATAACGAGTTAGAAGATAAAAAATAAATCAAAATATTATCCTAAAATTAGATGGGGTACTTAAGAAATAGCAATAAAATATTTTTAAGAGTAAACTATAAGATCTTAGAATTTGGGTTGTTCATGAGAAAACTAATATTATTTGAGAAAAAGTATCAAGTGAGATTAAGCAATTTACAAAAAATATATTTGAAAATTCAAATGAAAAGCTCTTATTATTAAAAATATTTGGTGGTGGAGTTCAAATGTGTAAAGAGAAGATAAAAATAAAAAATTTTGTTATAAAATTTGATTTATATGAGAAATAAGAAATATATAGAGTGGTCCATAGGGATTTTAAAAATAAAATATGTGATGTAAAGAATTTAATATTTAGTGATTTATATAATATATTGAATACTAAAGAGGTCAAGAGATGTATGTATAAATTAGTCAAGCAAAGATATAGAAAAAGTAAAGATTTAATTCAAGTAAAGTGCATTAAGGATATAAATCAAAAAAGCATTTTTCTTAGATGAAATTATTCAATATAAGTGAATGAAATATGTTGCTAAACTTTCTAATGAAAGTTGAAAGAATACAATTGACTTTAATGACCTTAATACCTTAAAGCAAATAATAATTTTTATTATTATCATCATATTAATAAAATAAAAGTTGAAGTAACTTTAAAGAAAATAAAGTGTGATAAAATAATAGGACTTTATTATATGTCAATAGAAGTGTGAAAATGTTTAAGAAATCAAAGAATTTTTTTGATTTACTAATCTTATTAATACAATTTTAAAGATTAAAAAGATGTCAGATTAGTGAAAAAAAGAATTTGTTGATTTTTATTTTTAAAGAATAAAGATGATGCATAAGAGTGCAAATATTAGAGAAATTAAGTTAATGTGTCATACATTAAAATTATGAGAGAGAGGGTAATTGAGCACACGTTACGATATGATATAAAAGTTTCTCAAAATCAGTTTAATTTTATGCAAACTTGGTTTACTCTGAAGGCTATACATTTGTAGAGTGGTTTGGTGGAGAAGTGTAGAGAAAGTTAAAAGAATTTATATATGATATTTATTGATTTAGAGAAAGCATATAATAAAGTTTCAAGAGAGGTGCTTTGCAAAGTTCTAGAAAATAAATGAGTCAGAATTGACTATATTTAAAACATTAAGGATATGAATACTATAGTTATTACTTGTGTTCAAACACAAGGAGGATTGACCAAGTATTTTTCATATTTTAATTGGATTACATAAATGATCAGCTTTAAGCTCATATCTTTTTGCTTGAATTTTAGATATTCTTATTAGACATCTACAAGAAAATGTACCTTAGTGTGTGCTTTTTGGTTAATGATATTCTTCTTGTTGATTATAAGACTTAGAGAGAGAGTTCAAGAGAAACTTAAATTATGAAAGTCAATCTTAGAGTCTAAAGACTTTCATTTGAGTAGGTCTAAAATAGAATACATTGAATGTAATTTTAATTGTATAAGATTTAGAAGTAGGGTTGCGATATTGGGTCATCAAATCATTAAAAAAAATTGAATATTTTAGATATCTCAGGTCTATTGTTCAAAGTAATAATGAAATAGATGGGGATGTTATTAATTAAATTTAAGTTGGATGATTGAAGTGGAGGAATGCATTGGGTCTATTATGTGATAGAAAAGTATTGCTTAAATAAAAAATTTAAAGATGCTGGTGAAACCTGTAATGCTTTATGACATAGAAAGTTAATCAATAAAACAGAAGCATAAAATCAAATATTGAAGAGATATCATTTTAGAAATATCATTTTTAATTTAGGATTCCCCAAAAACTAAGAATAAGAACCTACTTCAGCTATGCACGGTTTAGCAACATACACGTTAAATACTGAAACCATACAAACTTGTACGACTTCTCTAAAGCCAATTCATAATCCATTGAATTATTTGATTTAGTGAAAAAAATTCATTGCATTTAGAATAGAAGAATTTTAAAATTTTCAAACTTTAATTTAAGAATTTATATCCAATGTAAAATTCACCCTTTAGTTCTAATTCAATGAATAGAATTCTTCCAATTTGAGCTATTTTTAAATATATCATTTGGCATAAAATGAGTGATTGTAATATCTAACAAACTACTTTACATTATGTGATTTTATTTATCAAATAAGAAAAAACAAACTCCTGCATTTATAATGTAATAAACAAAAAATAAATCCAAATGCATTACATTTCTATTTCAGTAACTAATTAGCCACTAAGCAACTTAAAATCTTCTCACCTCCTCAGTTAACAGCGAACGTTTAGAAATGGTTGAGAAAGGTTTTATTGTTCAAAATTACTGGAGCAGAATAAGCAGGCATCAAACCTCCATTAAAACAAAAAATAAGATGTTACATCACAGAAAACGTCCAGCCGAAATCCTCAACTTAAAAAGATTATAAAAAAACAAAAAACAAACAAGTAATGACACCTGATACACAGTCATGATGGACATACCACAATCAAATAGAGTTGGTGATGCCAAGCTATGTAGTCAAAGTGCTAAGCTTAAGCACCTTCTGGCTGGATAAAAGGGTTGGCGATCTCATCTGTGCCATCAGTCGGTGAAACAAGCATCACAGCAGTTCCCCTGCACACCTGTAATATAACGAAGTATAGTGCTCAAATCATGCTCTTATATGCAGGGAATTGTACTAAGGTGCTGTCTTATTCAATGATATTGAAAAGCCACGCTTATCTCGAAACAGTGATGCTTAATTCAATACAATTTTAAACTATGTAATGCCGTTAAGAATTTAAAATGATGATATTCAAGTTGGGCTTGTCTATTAGTATTTGCAGCTGTTTTAGCACTATTGCTTAGTGCCGCACATGGGCTGTTTAGCAGGTTGATCCAAACGAAAAGCCATTGGATATAACTCTGCATATCAGCTTTAATAATATTCATGCAAGATTTGAATGTTGAAGACATGTAATGAAACTATGTTGATCCTTCTGTCAATCATATCCATGTGGGGATTAGGTTGGAATAAATAGATGTTTCGAAGCTAGTAATTTGATATATGTGATAGAATAAAAAATTCTTTCAAATTTCAATTGTGTGATTGCAAGTTGGATGTGATTCCTTCGAATGATGTAGAAGTGCAAGTACTTTAATGCCACAGGAAATCATCTCCTTGTACCATTCTTATTATTATTGGTTTGCTAGTGCTCTTTATTTTGTTAAAATTTGATACAAATGCACTTTTAATTATAGTGAATAAATTGTAACTGCTAGTTTATTTTGCATAGTTTGAAGTTCTCATTGATTGCTCCAAAACTATCGACCATTGAATTCTTATGTGTTCCAATTCTCAAGTTTCTTAATTTGCATAAAAGGCTTTTGGTCATGTACAAAGACTCCAGCTTGAGCAAATGCACATTTTACATATTTAATAGCATGTGATATATGGATCTTAAGTTCGCTTGCATGATCTATGTACATCACATTATTGTCATCGCACTAAGAAATCCTAACACTAAATCACAACTTAAATCAACTGGGTATCCAAGCTTAAGGTTGCCTAACGTAGGTCACATTTATTGTGATTTCATAAATAATGCAATTTAAATAAAATTAAAAAAGTTATGATTCTAGCCAACAACATAACTGCCATGAGATTCAAAATAACATTTTTTACATTTGACGGGAGTTATGATCAAAGAAAATTTTCAAAATGATCAACAATTTGAAAGATATTATTGACCTTTAATATTTATTTTATTCCAAAAAAAAATTAAATTCGCTGAAATAAAATTAGTGGGAAAATGTGCAATTGTTTTGGCGAAATGTTCAAGTGAAATAAATTTAGTATCAGATCAAGGAGAAATATCTATGATTTGGTGAAAATTGAGTTGAATTACATAATTAATTTTTGGATAGAAACAAAAAAAAAATTCTAGTGTTGAATATTATCAATAATTCACACATCTTAACATCAAACAATTTGCCTTTAGACTATTTTGTATCACTACTTATATCATAAAATGTTATAGAGAACATCTTTGAGTATGGCATATTACAAGTAATCTATTGGTGTTGTTGCATTTGTATTTATTCCTAACAAAGTTCAATAATATCTTATGTAAAGCCTATTAAAAATACACAAATGCAAGTAATATGATCTCATTAAATAGATAGTAGATCATGAATATTCCTGTAAGAATATTTTAAATACAAGAATCAATTTGTAGTTATATTATTGAATAATTATCTGAACTTATAATCTATCATATTCATGACCCTGAACCTATATTTAAAAAAGAATCAAAATGGGAGATTGAAAACAAAATTAAACAACAATAACAACAACAAGCCTTTATCCCACTAAGTGGGGTCGGCAATTGAAAACAAAATTAAACGTGAGATTATTTCTAAACTTGAATTTCTAGTAGAGCTTAAATATATGCTTGATGTAAAACTAGACCAATCATTTCTCTTATAGTTGATGGACCGATTGAACAATTTGAAAATGCATTCCTTAATAAATTATTTGTTGGGTTTGTTCTTATGATGAATGATTGAATTGAAAAAAAAAATTATTTTTTATTTATTTAGTTTTTATTCTCAAATTCATAATATTAATTAGATAAATAACATTGTTAAATCAATATTTCAGGTAATTAGCTAAAGATGAATCTTAAAAAAATATATAAAATATAAAACTCCTTTCAACTTGTCAATCGTACAGATGCATAATTCCTCAAAACTTAATTTTAGATATTTTAGTTAATTTTCTTTAATAGATTGTATGCTAATATAAGCATATCATATTAATGTGGTTAGTCAGCATGCAATTTCATTAACATTTTATTTCTAAAAATTAGTTATAATTCATTATTAATATGCAATGATACATTTCTTAATATTAGTCTTTTCATTATTTGTCTCGTATCATTTACTTCATATTCATATTTTGCATGATGATATTGATAGAACAAAGATTATCAACTATAGAATTATGAGTATTTTGCTGATGTGAATATCAGGTACATTGAGTTTAAACATAGTGATAAAACAATAATGTGTTTAAATTTAAAAAAACCTTCATTAGAATATTTAAGAAATTAAATATGAGAAAGATAATATCGCTTAAAATCTTAAAGTGCATTAAAACTCAAGCTTATAAATTAATATTCCAAAAAATTTTGGAATTAATTTAATTTTCAACGCATGCGATTTTATCATATTTCATAAACCTGATATCGATTACGTATACTATTCTCTTTTTCCACCTCGTGAATCTGCATCCAATTCTCTGCCACAATCCTATATAGCTCATCTTGAGGGCTATTATGATGATGAGATTGTGCTCATTATTGATGGTGAATTCTACAAATATCTTGTTCATTAAAATGACAGGTTTACTTGTGATGACTCATGAATTAATTTGTAGGAGGCACAAAATGTCTTTATTTTTTTATGAAAATTAAATATTAAATTCATCTAAACCTAATTAATTCTTAACAGAAACGTCATATCAAAAGCTGATGAGAGCAAAGTTTATTTGGCTTCTTAAATTGGTTCGTTTTATTATGTAATTTATGTAATTTGGAATATGTCTACAAAATGCCTTTGAGAAATAGATGTATTTTATCTCTCTCAAGATTGAATTGGTTTATATGATTTGGCATAAACTCGTATTAGTTTGGTTAGGGGTGTTCTCAAGTTCAACATAGTTGTTTTGAAATCTACAAGCTTGTGGTAGTTTTCCTACATCTATTGTCATTCATGTGAGAGCCGTGAGGCTGGCTTATGGCAGTTTTAGTATTTATTACCAATTTATATTTGGCTTTACTTGTGCTAAACTATTACTAGTCAGGTAGCGCTTAATTTTTAGTATTCGGAATTATTATAAAACTATTGCTCACTAATTTGAAGGGTGATGATCTTGTCCGGTTAATTTCCCCTATTTTGCCGCTCTGTTGAAGCAGAGAAATTATTTAAGTGCAGGCTAATAATGGGGTGGAGAGAACACTTTTAGACTCGACTATTAGAAGTTCGCACCAATAGATACATAGCTATTTGCACATAAAAGCTTCTCGTTGAAGTAGCACTTAACATGGGCTATTTAGAAGGTTGGCACCTAAGGTTTTTATGTAAATCAATTTTGCTGCAAAGTGCTATTTACAAAGAAATCTAAATGAGAAAAACAAAAGCCTTTGGATGTGACTTCTTATAAGCTTTAGTGACACTAATACAAACCAAGATTTGAATTTTGGGGACATTTGTAACTAAAATGAATTAATGCAATTTCTTTGACATAATTTATTCAAACATATCATGTTATTGACCTGTTAGTTGATGCAACAAAAACACACGATAACAGCATGAAAAGACACTGCAAAAAGATTCCAAAATGAACTTCATTAGCATCACTCAAAATTTCATGCCTTGATTGACCCATGCACCTTGGAGTCAAGCATGTGCATCAATTTAAGAACACTCCACTAGCCATACAAGCATGGTCACCCCATACACCAATTAAGCAAGGTAAAAGAATGAAACAAATAAAAGCTCCTTGCACCTTGGCCAAGCAATCTAGACAAATATATGAAGATATAATTGCAGTTGAAACCATCTCCTTGTATAGCTTTGTTGGAATATACACTTGCCGATGGATGTAATTTTCTTAATTTCTCTAAAAAAAGATCTCATGTACACATTATTATATAATTGAATGAATATTGAATTTTGCAAGTGAGCAAATCTCTAAAGCATGGCAGCAAGCCCAACCACAGGAGTTAGGAATTATGTCCCTCTAGCTCTGAATTTTTACATCCCTCCACAACAACAGTCATATTAATGCTCGCTCTTTAAGGTTAGGGCAAACCCCAAAATCTTCCAAAGCCCTAGACCGCCACCCTTACCTGCTCTAAATTAAACCCTAAATCCAACATCCATTGGGTTTCCCTCCACAATAAACCCAAATTTTACAATGTTTTGACCATCCTCCATAAGTCCCTTTATATTAATGTTAACAATACACCTTCTACCCCTCAGTCATCACCTCCACAAGTCAGACCCAAGGCCACCTAATCACTTAAGCTCACTAAAATAATCCAGTCTTTATCTCTCAGCCAATCTATAAAAACATTCATTCCCTAGCTCCAATATAATCCTATAGCTTTCCAAAAGTTCCCCCATACTATCATAAGCCACCATCAAGAATAAAGTATGCATCATCAAGATCCTCCAACCACAAAACAATCAAATATAGTATTACAGCTAAGACTTCAATGATGACATTTAACAAGCATCAAAGGAGTTCAAAAGACATAACAAGAAAAGTAACAGCCACTGCAACAATCGAGACATCCTGAAGCAGCATCAACAAGTGGTGATTTGCCTTGTACTTGTGTATAATATCTCATTGATCTTACTTTTATCATACTCTCCCATTCACTGTGTCTTGCACACACACTAGACTTGAGTGAACTCTTTAAAGATTGACTCGGCCCATCCTATCACAAATTAAGTTCAATGTATATGAGTCATATCCTTTCAACCGTTTATGATTTGATACACTTTGAGATGATTGAATTTCTATTCTTTATTCAACACAAACGTTTTGCTATTACCACAATCTTTATCTGATCATTCATATTTCATTGCAATCATAATTTTCTATCTGGTTGTGTGCATTAAGTTTGAATTATGTTCCCACTTGATCATGTCTTGATTATTAATTGAATTACATCTTGAGACTCGTCGACCTGCTTAAAAATTATATAATCATTTAAGTAACGAGTTCGATTTAGAAACTAATGTGATTACATTAAGTTTTTTTAACATTTGATCAATCAAAATAGATCATTTTGAATTATTGATTCAAGCCGACTTGAATAATTGAATTAGATTGGTTCAATTAATTAGTTTTGATCAAAATGACTAATTTAGAAAGTTAATTCAAGATTAATCAAATTGATTAAATTCAATCCTTCATAAGACTCCACTTAAATTGGCTCAAACACTATGTTCAATCAATCAATTATAACTCACAATTTATTTTAAATTTAACTAATCAATTAATTTGTTTTCTCTTACTTGAATTTAAAAGTATGCGAATTTATTTAAAAAAAATCTTAAGTACCCAAACATCATATTACCGCAATAACTAAAGTTTCTAATGCAATTGCTTAGAGCTATTCACGCCACCTTTTTATAAAAAGGCTATTTATCCCTCTGTTATTCACCTCCCCATAATGAGAGGAAACTATTTCAAATTAAAAAAAATAACCCCACATTTCAACACATCACTTTCTTGCAAAAAAGAACAGTAAGCCTGCATTTGTAATAACCTAAGTCTCATTTTATCTTGTACTCTACCATGTAATCTATAAATATAATTAGCCCCACAATCCTAAATCAAATTCGCTCCTCCACGCCTCCATATAGTGGCTTCATCCGATATGTTGTGGCATGTACAGGTTGAACTCTCCGTACACAACATCAGTCAACTTCATGAGTAATACTCCACTAGCCTTTGTTGCCAATAGTCCTAGCCCGCCCATGCTAGCCTCCATGCCTTACTCCTCCAACCTGACATGAAACCAACTTTATCTATCCAAAGCCACCAGCTTAATCCCTATTCTTCTTAATCAACTTCTCTAGCAGACTAGCACTACAGGCCAAACTGACCACCATACCCATTACAGCGTTGTCTCCTGCAAACACAAGCTGGAGCGAATACAGAGTTTGGAATAGCCTGATTGAGATACTTAGCGTCTCGAACTACATGCAGGTATGTGTCCCGCCACTGTACATGAATTATTCTTAACTACTTTGTCAATCAAATTGAATCATACGTTGCTTGATTGATTGATTATATATTCAATTTCAAGAAATTTTAAAATTTGTAAGCCTTCAATGTTTAGTTATTAATATAATTTTATTAAACTATGAAAATATAGAAATATATTCTCTAATTTAATAAAATTTCTTATTTTATAAAAAAATCATGTTACTATGCTTTGAGTTTGTTTGATTCATTTCTAAATTAAACAAGTTAATATAAAATTCTTAGTTTAATTTGAATCCTCTCAACATATGAATTATCTTGCATAAATTACCATATTTAATTTATTGTTTCATGCATTTTTAAATTAAATCACAAACAATAAAAGAAACCTCACAATTACTCATATAGTTTTAGAGCACGGTTCTCAATAATTAGAAAATGAATGAATTATTTAAGAGGATTAAAAAAAAGATAAAGATAGTTTGTATTTTATCATGCATATTATTCATATTAAAAATAATTAAAAAATGTGAATATAAATTTCTAAGAAAATTTTAAACAACCTCAAGAATTTATACATTCAACTTAAACAACCTAAAAAATTTTAATTAATTTTCATCCACAGACAAGAAAAATGATTTGAATAGTAATATTTCTGTTGTTGCATATCATGCATGCATACATACATGCATGCATGCATACACTCATGATTAAAGACTGGGAATTCATATATGCAATTAATGAACTACCTTATGAGTAAATACACCCATGCAAGAGCTCAATAGCTTAATCCTTAAAATTAGATATACAATCAACAATTTAATTACACAATATAACACTTATATGTGTGGTTATGCACTTGCTTAATCATTATTATAATAATAGTCTATGTTTGTGCGCAATAATTAGAACAAAATATGTCTGGCATTGAAATGTGCTATGATCAGAATCATAATTTGTTGCTAATGTTTGTTTTGCATGGAACCGTAGGATACCAAAACTTAAGAAAATCAAATGATTAGAGGTTACCCTCTCACATAATATGTTCACAACTCTATATTGATCACTCTATGTTACTTTATAGGTGACATTGCTTGGGATTGACGATCAGTATTCACTCACTTATAGGCTAGACATTAAAAATGAAAATCAAATCTAGTCTATGAAACTAGTATGAGCAGTAATTGAGCATATAGGCTCATCATGCTAGACATGGATATGTGACATATAATATATCATGACCTTTATGAGTCTACATATAATATAGGATTCACACACTTGTAGGTTAGATATATCTAAAATAAAAATAAAACCTACTTACGAGAGCAGTGATTGAGCATTTGGGCTCATCGTTCAGGACATGGGCAAATGACCTGCTAGCCTCTATTTATTGATGCTTATATCATATCATAACATTTATAAGTCTACATATAGTCTAGAATTTATGTTAAGATATATAATCTAAACGTGACAAACCTAGATATATATGAACACTAGCTTCATCTAATAAGGTGTCTATCTTCCTCTATTTAGGTTTGACCAACCCTTTTCATTTTCACATGTGACTAAATGATTAGTTCGCATTCATGTCATAGACAAGATGCAAGTTTAGACTTCTATCTTCTATACGATATTGAAAATATAGGCAAAATTTCTTGGTCACATGCGACCAAGTTGTAAGTCTCATTGTTTGACATCTTTTCTACCACATGGAGAAGATACCAAGGCTGCTTGATCTTACAAGATTAAGTTGTAAGTCTCATTCATTCCCTTTCTTTTTATCTCCTCTACAATATTATGGAGATATTTGGGCAATTCTTGTTCTTACACATAGTCAAGATGTAAGCCTCACCTTCCATACATCTTTATGTCCCCTCTACCATATTTAAAGATTATTCAGGCATTATTGATCTTATATGGTCAAAATGTAATACCCACCTTCCACACTTTTCATCTATTTTTTATTATATTAAAATGATATTCAGGCTTCTAGATCATACGTGATCAAATTGCTAAGTCTCATCTTCATATCTTTTGTATCACATCTATCATATTATGAGATTTTCAAGCCTCTTGATCAAAAGTGGCCAAGCTATATAATCTATCATACAAATCTTTATTTTTTCTACCATATCAAGTAGAAATTCAGACATTAATCATATACAACAAACCTATAAGTCTCATCATCCACATCTTCATACCTTCTCAACCTTCTCTACAATATTTAGAAGATATTATGGATTTTTTGATCCTATATGATCAAATTATAAGTCTCATTTTAAGTGTCTTCTCCACCACAAGATGAAGAAACTCATCTTTCCTACCCTCAACCTTAAAGCCTAATTATCCTTGTCAGCTTTGGCATGTACCATCACAGGATAACTTATAATTGCTAACAAAGATCCTCAGGTCACCACTCAACTAATTAAGGGCACCAACTACCCAACATGATAAAACCATGAGATCTTGACCAGAGTCACCATACCATCTAGTAGGTTAGTCCTCACCTTCTACATCCATGTATATCTTTCTATTCCGAGCAAGAGCCACAATATGGCATGTAAGCCCCTCTTTCACATCTGTTTTGAGTACATCCACCTTGATACTTAAAGCATTTTATTGATTCCATCCTTCATCAAATCTCATAAGATTTGTTCTAACTTTATATGATCAGACCTATACTAAATCCAACATAATTTGAACACAAACACTGGCTCCTTAATCGAGAGTTTTCTTCGATATGCCCTAATTGTAATTAACCTTAGGAGTTTGCTCCTCTGAGAAATCTCAACCCATTAAATTAAATAAACCTAGTCAGGAGCCACAAAAAATCTTTGAGAAAGATATACTTAATTTGCCTTCCAAGGATCACTATGGACTTATAAAGTGCATTGATTATCTACAATTAATCCTCTACTACAATGTCCTCATAATCTTTCAAAGCCCACACATCTACATTCCCTTGCTTTTAAATTCTTTAATTTCAATAGAGTTAACACTGAAAAGAAATCTAAGATATTGGCATGTTAGTAGGCAATACAACTTACATGACCTTTTAAGTGGTGAGCATTACATAAAGTTAAATCAATCTTTAGCATAAAACCTACTCCACTCATTGTCAAATGTTTGTGATGGTGTAACTTATAAAACAATTTCTTTAGACTACTATTAAACACGTTTAATACATAAAAGTTAAAATTATAGTTGCTTGTTATTTGATTTTTTATTCAATAGTTACTTATATTTATAAAATTTAGTTGTCAAAAAAGTTCTTAAGAACCCTAAATTGTTTCGTAAGCATTTTTTTGAAAAAAACATAAAAATAAAAAATATGATTGCATAAGCATTATCTTTTTTATTAAAAAAACATAAAAGGTGCCTCATTGTGTGGCTATATGTTTTACATAATTTCTCAAAAATCAATATCTATAAATCCATTTAAGAAATATAAAATTACCTGTGATGATAAATTTGAGAGCTGGCAAAACATTTCTACTAACTTACAAATAATGATAAAAGATTTGAACATTAAATTTGATGGTTTAACACTTATTAAGCAAAACCCACCTATTGCGCCCATTTCCCTTTACTTGCATACTCTATCTAATGACACCATCCTAGACATGGCATTAGTACCTATAATGATCTTAATTAAATTAATAATGTACCCCTCATATTTGATGCAATGTTTACGGCCTCAATAAATTCTTATATTGGCTTTCTCATATGTAAATTAGCATGAAAGAGATGCCTATCAAAGAACTTTGTAAATTAAAATTGACATAACATGCAAAAATATACTTAACGCAATTGGTTTGCAAAAGAACAAAGAAATAGAATAATGGGTAGAATTTAGAGATAGATTAAAATGTTATTATTACCCTATACATCATAAGAAGCAATTCCATGGCCATTCTAACACAAGAAAAAACACAAACAACCAATTATCTAAACATTTTTTAAGATATGTTAGCTAGACAAAACTATACAAATGAAGATTAATAAATAAATAGCTAACAAATTTGTGCTAGACCTTATATAAGAAATTAGAAATGAGGTTAAACTTTCAAATGCCAAAACTCTTCAGAATGTTCTTCAGATAAAAAAAAACATAAATTGATTCCTTGCCAAAACCTAGAGGTCCATCCATCCTTGGACTTATTTCTAAGTCTACTAACAAACAATCGTCCCATGTCTCTACCTATGCTACACAATCGAAAAAACCATTGATACATCCCCTAAGAACTCTTAGGATATTACCTATTAAGTGTTACAAAAAAGATCATATATAATATCAATGTATAATGCAAATTTTTTTCTTACATGATATTGAGACCTCAAGGCTTGATAATTGTGAGAAAGTTAGAGATGATACATTCACTTCTGATAATGAGTTTACTCTTACCCCTTTAGTTGTCATGAGATATCTTTCTATTCCAAGACATGAATCTAATGCTTGGACATATAGGAATATTTTTAAATATGCATAATGAAAAAAGTACAAACTAATTATTGATAGATAATGCAATGATGTCATAAACACTTAAGCACTGATAATAACCTATAACACCACATCCTACATTATTCCATATTAGCTAGGTAAATGCTATTTTTGTACCTGTGACCGATGGATGCAAAGCTTCCATTAAACTAGATAATCATAGAATCATATTAGGTGTGATGTCTCTTCATAGACATACTACATGTCCTACTAGATAGGCTATGGCTATATATCATTGATGCTATCTACAATAGTCTAGACATTATTTATGGATTCAAATAAAATAACAAGATCATGAAATTATTTTCTATCATAATGGTAAATAAAGAATCGTAATCAACACCATATAAGTCTAGCTCTAAACTCAAATATGCCTCTAATTATAAGAAAAAAGCACGCCAACTAAATAGAATTGACTTACCTATTGACTCCCAATCTGCCTTAAACATCTATGTTTATGAACATGGGCTTCCATCTATATTAGGCACCCATTATGTTGAAACTTCATGAGAAGATGACATACATTGTTTCCTTAGATACACATACATGTTATGGTTATAGATCTCAACCTATTTTATTTTAATGATATGACTCATGAGACATCATTATTTCTTCCTGAGTTATCTCAGGTCATCAAGCAACCTTATTGGATATATCCGAAATTACACTAATTGATGACTTCTCCCTAAAGTAAATATTGCCTAACATAGGTCTAACCATTTGGTCGCCATTGCTTGATCTAATTCACCCAACTAATGCCTTGGGTTGCATAATGGCATAGATGGTTTGTTTTTGAGACACCTTGATCAAATCAACATGCTGCATCATTTAATGATTACTATTGTATTTTAATTAGCATTTGATCTTTCTATTCTTAACCTAATTGTGCTACAAGTTCATATAAATATTGATTAAGTTTTTTTGAAGCTCTTGTTTAAAAGCATTTCATCATAAGAATATAATGATAATAGCTATGTTTTAATATATATTAACTCTCCCTGCTTTGCAACTACAAATGCCAAAATGTTGCATAGGAATCTTGAACAAATTATTTATTTTTGTCTTGCCTCATAATATGTTTCCTATTCTCATCACTTGATATTTTATCATCGAATGAATTTACAAAGCACTGGAATTGCATACTAACCTACTTCTACAAGACATCCATTTGTAAAAGTTTCCCCACCCACAAGTTTCTTAACATAAGCATATCTTCCACCAAATAATGCTTCTATAGCTACAAACACTCTTAACTCCTGCAAACACATGGATGACCCAAATACGCACAGAGCATGCACATATAGATCACCTATTAATGGAGTCTTAATCATAGATGAGACTCATTGAACAATAGACACTTCACAATCTTCTATATACACGAGGAAAACCAAGACAATAAAAGAGCAAAGTCCTTAGACGTGTCATAAATTCTATGTAACGCAAACACAAAAAAGATCTAGTTCAAGTGAGGTATATTAAGGATGAAAATAATAAAGTGATTTTCTTAAAAAAGGATATTAAAAATAGGTGGATATGTATTTTGATAAACTTTTCAATGACATCTGAAAATACGATTGATTTTAACAACCTTAATACCCTAAACAAAAATAGAGAATTTTATTTTTATCGTCGTATTAATAAATCTGAAGTTAAAGAAGCTTTAAAGAAAATAAAATGTAGAAAAACAGTAGGACCTGATGATATTCCAATAGAAGTGTGGAAATGTTTAGGAGATCCAAGGAATTTCTTAGCTTACAAATCTTTTTAATGTTATTTTAAAAATTAAAAGGATGCCAGATGAGTGGAAAAAGAGTTTATTGGTTCCTATATTTAAGAATAAAGGTGATCCACAAGAGTGTGCAAATTATAGAGGAATTAAGTTAATGTGCTATACATTAAAATTATGGAAGAGAGTAATTAAGCATATGTTACGATGTGATACAAAAATTTCTCACAATCAATTTGGTTTCATGCCAGGTAGATCTACTATGGATGCTATACATTTGTTAAGAGGTTTGATGGAGAAGTATAGAGAAAGTAAGGAGGATCTACATATTATATTTATTAATTTAGAGAAAGCTTATGATAAAGTTTCAAGAAATGTTCTTTGGAGAGCTCTAGAAAAGAAATGAGTTAATATTGGTTATATTCAAATTATTAAGGATATAGAGCTACTTGTGTCCAAACACAAGGAGGATTGACAAAATATTTTCCTATTTCAGTTGGATTATATCAAGGATCAGCTTTAAGCCCTTATCTTTTTGCTTTAGTTATGGATGTTCTTATTAGGCATTTACAGGAAGATATACCTTGGTGTATGCTTTTTGTTGATGACATTCTTCTTGTTGATAAGACTATAGAGGGAGTCCAAGAGAAACTTGAATTATGGAGGTCAACCTTAGAGTCTAAAGGTTTTCATTTAAATATATCTAAAACTAAATATATGGAGTGTAATTTTAGTTGTAGAAGGTCTAGTAGTAGTGTTGTGACATTAGGTAACACATCACTAAAAAGAGTGAGTGATTCAGATATTTAGGCTCTATTGTTCAAAATAATGATGAAATAGATGGAGATGTTATTAGTAGAATTCAAGTTGGATGGTTGAAATGAAGGAATGCATCTGGTATGTTGTGTGATAGAAAAGTTCCACTTAAACTTTAGGGAAAAATTTATAAGATGGTGGTAAGACCTGCAATAATTTATGGTGCAGAATGTTGGCCAATAAAAGAAAAGCATAAGACTAATTTAAGTGTTACAGAGATGAGAATGCTCAGGTGGATGAGTCGCTTAACTCTTAGAGATAAAATCCGAAATAAGTATGTTCGAGAAAAAGTTGGAGTAGCTCCAATGGCATATAAGATTAGAGAGAGTCGTCTTAGATGGTTTGGCCACATAAAGCGTTGGCCGTCCGATGACCCGGTTAGGAGAGTAGATGCAAATGAGAGGAGCAACTTAAAAGTCCTTCCAAATCTTCTAGGCCAATTACGACGAACAAAAACATCAAATTTTAATTACAATTTGAGTCATTTCCTTCTATTTATAACATGGCTAAAATTTTCACATGCTTATTAATGTATTTTGCTTTATTGAACTCTACTTATGCACAAGTCTCTTATAAAATCTCAGTAGTAGAAGTTGTGTGGTCGATCCAACCCTTGCTTTGAGTGACAACAAGAGTTTATGTTTCAATGAGTTTATTCCCTCTGTCACTCTAGCCATCCATTTTCCACATACCTAAACAACCGCAGCTATTGTTGCCCCTCACTTTTTAACCCTAAATCCATCCACAACATCTTCCAAAGGTCTTGGTCTCCTCCCTCAACCCTCAACCTTAAATCCAACACCTCTTAAGTTTCCCTTCAAAACAAACCCTAACTTAAATTCAAGCACTTCCTCCACATTAATCCTAACCCTAATAACCTTCAACCCCTTATTCATAATCTTCACAATTCATATCCAAGCCCATCTCATCCCTTAACAGCACCAAAATAATCTCATGAGATCATTACCTCTAAGTAAACTCATAAAGCCATCCAAACCCTGGCCTCATATAGCCCTTCACCTCTCCAACAATCTCCCCGCATCCATAAGGCACCATCAAGCATAGTGAATGACTTTTCATCAAGATCCTCCCATCACCTTTAATGAACCTTTGTTTTAAGTGTATTTTGTTCATATGCTAGAAATTGTTAAATAAATTCAATCCAAGCAATGCTAGAAGATGATATAAGAAAATAAATTCCTTGTTGAATGTTATCAAAAACATGATTCATAAAACTCATATAGCACAGAAACAGAAAAGCACTTGTAAAAATGTAGAAGAAAGAAAGGAGCGTACTATTAGGCCAAGACGTCTAGTTTGATCAGTGGTCTTCAAAGGATCATCAGGATCTGACAAAAAAAAAACAGAAGATTAGTACATATTAAAAACTAGAAAAAAAATATTTCCTATCTATCATATACCCAAAAAGAACAAATCATTGGAAGAATCAATGAAGTTTGTTTCTTGTTGAGAAAATTAAGATATTTAACTTTAGGGAGGTGTCAATTCAAAAAATCTGCATCAAGTTAACAAACGAAAAACACTTGGGCGAATTTGTTTCAATGCAAATGTTAGGAACTCAATTTTGATCAAGTTTGAAAAGAAGTTATAATAAAGCAAATTGCATTAATATTTGCTTGAATTGAAAGAACTCACATGTGCACTTAGTTCTTGAGATTGTTAAAGTTGCAGTGAGTTACATTCTTATCAACCCTAGCATTAGTTTTTCATTAATTTATTGTTATTACAAGTAAAAGTAATATCCTAACCCATCATCTCATTAAATTAATGTTATTCTAGTCTTTGCTTGGGAAATAATATGGATATCATCCACCCACCCATTAAAAAGTTGCCTTTTAGAACATGCCCAAAAGATGCAGAACTAGAAATATCGTGGGTAGGACAACTTCAGAGTGTACTATAGGCCCAAAATAAAGCCTTGACCATGATAAATAACAACAGTTGTCAAGTGCACTAATCAAATAACTACTTGTTGATAGTTAAGCATGTGAAATAAATGATGAGCACTTTCAAGCTAGCTAATATAGTAATGTTTCATTTGATCCAATAAATAGCTCAATAAATATGAAACAACAATGTCTATTGAAAAATACCTCTAAGAAACTCTATTGCTTCATCAAGAACCAGATTTAGAAGTTGATCATATCCCTTCAAAGTCCCACTAACTGCAAAGAACATATTAGATAGGTTACAAACAGTGGACTTTTCAAGGCTATTTTATGAGTTGAAACTCAACTTTTGTAATTATTTGCACAAAGAAATAGGTGTAATAGCTTGTATGAAATTTGTATAATTAGATAATATTTAGTAGAAATAGTAAAACAAAATCATTGGTAAATCATGCAGTTTTATTGAAGCAGATCATCTTAAAAGTGAAAAGATGTCATCTTTGATGATGCTTTATTGACCCAGTGATTTAAAATTAAGCTAAATGTGTTTTACTGATGTAGATCATGCTTGTCAAAAGCTAAATGTTATTTCCTCAAAATCTGAACACAATATCCTCAGTATTGAACACTCATGACTATCCGAATGTGTCATCAAATATCCATGACTTCCCAAAATGATGGTTTTGTTTACCAGTTTAAAACATGATGCAGTCTGCACATATTCTTTTATATGTTTGATAATTTATTGCAGAAATCTAATTCCAATAATAAATTGAACATTCATTTTAGATCAACTCTTCATTTAAAAATAACTTTAGAACAACAAGAAAAAAAAAGGAGAACAAAAACAAACATCAAAGTGTAATGCAAGAATGCAAATCAACTTGGCTTCTTTTTTATCATCAAATTGTCTTTTCAAAAGTTATGCACTCTTGGTTACATGAGCATAATCAATATTACTTAAGCAAATGAATGGTTAAATGAACATAGACTTTCACATGCACACAACTTGATTAAGAACACTGAGAGTTAACAAGGCATAATGTACTTTATGTGATGTAAGAAGATATTTAACAGAAAAAATATGTCCAACCAGTGCGAACAAACCTTACCTACCACCCAAATCTAATTCAACTTGAGCTGAAGTACAATTTTATCTTGCTTCTCCTAACAATACAAAAAAACATAATTTTCCTCAATTGTAATGGATAGGCATGAAAAAGAAAGATAAACTTATGGTTTTGTTAGAAGGACAAAATTTATTTAATGTTTCAACAACATCCATAAAACATAGTGGAATGTAATGCCAATGAAAAAAAATATATATGCAGAAAAAAATGTAACAGAAAAAGCTGATTAAACATTAGCGCAAGAAAATTAAATGACAAACTAAACTCTAAAGCAGATACATAGGAAACTCTCCACAACAAACCTTGTCTTCCACCAGTTAACTTGACCTGGACACCCTTGTCAACAAACTTTGCCAAATCTAAAGCTGTTTCCTTCCTACCCGACTGAAACACACACAAAGTACAACAATAGTAAGAATATATTATATTCAGAAAGGCTAGCATAGAATCACAGCCTAGGAACCCAATTTAACATAAAAATAAAGGTTTGAGCATCCGGAATCTCCATCTTTATGCAAACTACAAAAGCGCAATGAAAAGAAGAAATGCAATGCCTAAAGCCTAAAGACATATAAATAGTAACTTTGAGGTCAGTATTTTGAGGCAAGCTTTAGAGTCATTGAACCAAAGTTGAACGATGTTGGAATAAGAAAACAATAGTGATACAAAAGAACAGTGTTAAAGCTTAAGTTTTTAACTCTTTTCATTTCCAGTTTCTTCAGGGCTAATGTTACTGAATAGCAGGACATGCATACGAAATGAAAAGAGAAGAGAAACTCTAAAATTCTCATTCGTAACTAAACCAGATAACAAAAAAATTGTGTATGAAAAAGTTCAGTTTAACAGCACTTACCATTCTGTACTGTTACTTCACCTAATGCGAGGAAGCACCGAAGAAGTGATAATAACCTGTAATTCATAATTAAGAAGAAGAAAAAAAAAGCTGCTAAGTTACATGAAAGAGAACATCACGTAATATGGGACATGAAACTATGTATGGGAAGCAAAAGCTTCACAAAACCCTAAACCTAACCAACAACGCCGCAAATCGAAAAGAAAATGGAAGAATTGTCAAGATGAAAAAAAAAAAGCAAGAATAAATCTTCTTTTCGTGATGAACAATGGAAGAGGACTTGCCGACGTAGGGATTTTCTTTTCCTTCTCTGTAAGGCGATCTCATCAAAAGAAGAATTTCAAAAAAAACAAAACAAAACAAAAACTCGCTCACCAGAACAAGCCGGTGAACGCTCCTCCGCCCGGCGTTCGCTCACGGGAATTTTGGAGTTCAAAATGCAGTAACCAGAGATGCCACAGCAATAGAAATCACTGGAAGCAAATATACCGGAGGCTCTAACAAAACCAGACGATCAAGCAATTAAATTTGGAAGATTAACCTACTAACAGCATAATTTTTATATATTTATATTCTTAATATTTTACCCCCTATTTAAAAATATTTTTTTATTTTAAAAATAATAATAATAACACTATTTTTGATGTGATGTTACAAATGTATTTAAATATTACACATATAAATTTATAAAAATTAAATGATATGTATATAAATACCTCATTAAATTTTAATCTTTCAATCTTTAAAGTCTCAAGAGATGTTCTTTGGAGAGTTCTAGAACAGAAAGGAGTTAATATTGGTTATATTCAAGTCATTAAGGATATGTATACTAGAGCTGTTACTTGTGTCCAAACACAAGGAGGATTGACAAAATATTTTTCTATTTCAGCCCTAATCTTTTTTACTTTAGTTATGGATGTTCTTACGAGGCATTTACAAGAAGATGTACCTTGGTGTATGCTTTTTGCCGATGACATTCTTCTTGTTGATAAGACTAGAGAGGGAGTCCAACGAAACTTGAATTATGGAGGTCAACTTTAGAGTCTAAAGGTTTTCGTTTAAGTAGATCTAAAGAATATATGAAGTGTAATTTTAGTTGTAGAAGTTTTAGTGATAGTGTGACTTTGGTGATCAAGTCATTAATAAGAGTGGCGTTTGAGATTTTAGGCTCTATTGTTCAAAATGATGGTGAAATAGATGGAGATGTTATTAGTAGAATTCAAGTTGGATGGTTGAAGTGGAGGAATGCATCCCTATGTGATAGAAAAATTCCACTTAAACTTAAGGGAAAATTTTATAAGATGGTGGTAAGACCCAAATGACTTATGAATGTTGGCCAATAAAAGAGAAGCATAAGACTAAGTTAAGTGACAGAGATGAGGATGCTAAGGTGGATGAGTGGCTTTACTCTTAGAGATAGAATGTAAAATGAGTATGTTGGGAAAAGTTGGAGTAGCTCAGTGGTAGATAAGATTAGGAGAGTCGCCTTAGATGGTTTGGCCACATAAAGTGTCGACGTCAGATGACCATTAGGAGAGTAGATTAGATTTGCCTTATGTTAAGAAAGGTAGAGTATACCTAAAAGACTTGGTTAAGATGTATAAAAATGATCTTAGTATGCTTGAATTAAATGAGAATTTGACACATAATACACAATGGAGACGGCGGATTCATGAAATACCCCACCTAGTGGGATTAAGGCTTGTTATTGTTGTTGTTGTTGTTATTGTTGAATCTTTAAAAATTAGTTTAAGGAATTAAAATTTTATTAATATATTTTCATTTTTTTCATTTTTAAAGTTAATTTTAGAAAAGAAATTTCTTAACTAGGAAGAAACTTTTTCTGCTCTATTCTTTAACATTTTAGTCAATTATACTTCAAATATATTTCTCTTATAAAAATATTGGCTGATTTTTGTTTTTTAATCAAAATATATTATTTTAAATATAAAAAATAAATTTGAACATTATTAATATTTGTTAAATATTAAATCATAATGTATCTTATTTAAATTTATTAATTTTATAAAATATTTTTCAGAGATTGAGAAAGTAGCATAGAAATTGAGAAAATAAAGAAAGAAAATGACAATTTGAAAAAGTAAATGCTTATTTTATCTTTACTTTTTTTAATAATAAGTGCATTTTTTTTTCTTTTTTATTATTATGCGCAAGTTCTATTTTAGACTCCAAGAGTACATAGTTAATTCTGCACTCAGTACAAAATTGTGTAATCCGAGCAAATAAAGTACACAATGAGAGATAATATTTAATAGCTTTGCTATCAAAATAAATATAGGGTATAGTGAATGCACAAAGCACAATTATGTTCTTTAATAACCCAAATGTAAAATTATACATGTGATCCACATTTAATATTGATATGGTACTGAAAATTCCACTAGTCAAAGCATGAATCTTGATGTCAAAAGCAATCTGATCCTAAGTCAAAACTAGACAAGATCAAGCACTTAAAATATCATTAAAAACTTTGGGATATCAGTTGAATCCCTAAATAGTTTATAAATATGGAGTGTTTATGATCAAATCGAGCGTCTTGACGAGCCGGATCTAACAAGCTCAAGATTTCTTGATTCTGACTTCGTTTGAGCATTCAAATACTTAAAATACATCAGATGATCAAGGGAATCATTTTGAGTCGTCCGATGGAGTGGTTTGGATTTTGCATGTATTTACAAAAATATCATTCTTCTAATCTATAAATAGCCCCTTATTCTTCACATGATAGTAGCACAAGCTAAAAAGAAGAGAGAGCTCTAAGGCTTGAAGATCTTCCAAGCATAATCGTTCTCCACTCTTCGAATCGTTGCCGTGTCACCACCACGTCGATCCGCCGCAACCATGCACCACCACCGCCGGTCCTCGCCACCGACAACTACCGCTGCCATCGGTCATCACTGACACCGTACCGGAATTAAACACATCGATCGTGGTAACCATCACCGTTCAGCGACACCATCGGCCATCGGCCACCACCATCGATCATTGTCATCATCGACCACCTTCATCGGTCACCGCTGCACTACTGCGATGTCCGGCATCATCACCATCCGTCCGATCGCGTCGACCAATCTTACCAACAACTATTTCAAATTTAACCACTTGCAAAGATATTGTGATTACTGATTTTGATCTGCATTCGCTCCATAATTTAATCCAAAAACTTTGTACTCCAAAACATATACATAGTGGAAGATCTTTAATGTGCTGAGCCCCGTGATTTTTCCCCCTCTTCAGGGGTTTTTTCACATAAAAATCCTGGAGTTTATTGCTGACTCTCTAAATATCTATGTGTGTGTGCTAGATTTCATAATAGGGCTAAGGCGTAAAATTTTATTCTACGACAACTGGTTTTCTAGCACGCAACAGTTTGGCGTCGTCTATGAAAAGTGAACCCCACAATTGCAATCTTTGTGAACACCTGCATTACAGCCAACAGGCGCAATAGTCGCAATAACGGAGCCTCCTGCTCCAACTCTCGTCACTCCCAAAACCAATCCTTGAACCAAGGACACCAAGCTTCTGCCTCACTTCCCCTTGATAGACATGACCCTATCGATAAAGGTGCAACATGAATCTCTCTAGAAGATCGTGTTCGCCAAGTGGAAGAGTCTTAAAATGAGATAATCTAACTTTTACGAGAAACCCACTCTGGCAAACGACATCTCCGCAAAATCTATCGTTAGCTGTGGGGAGGTCAAAAGCAGTACGGGCCTTCTCATCAGCCAAGTTCCTCCGCTTCTAGACCGTGATGCTGACCTCCTTAACACCGCTAGTTCTACTCATTATTCACTTGCAGCTCAACTGATTGCTAATCCACCAATTATTGCCGGTAGCTTGGCATGTTCTCATCCGGTTGATTCCACCCATCATGTTATACGTGCAAAATTACAACGCTTAGTGCGAGAAGAATATCACTTTAAAGATGAAAATAATCTTCCCTCTCATAGCGACTATTAGGAGTCTTCACCTTTGACTGAAGCTATTCTTCAACATCCTATTCTCGTAGGGTTCAAGCTTCCGAGCATCGACTCCTATGATGGGGCAACTGACACATATGAACACATCGACCATTACAAGACCATCATGCATATCTAACGAGCTCCTAAGATATTGCTTTGTTAAGTCTTTCCAGTCACCCTCAAGGGTCAGGCTCGCACTTGATTCTACTCCCTTCCAAGGAGATCCATCCATACCTTTGACGAACTTGCCAAAATTTTTGTAGAACAGTTCATTACAAATTGGAGGATCATTAAAGATTCCTCTCATCTCTCAGGCATTCATCAAAATGAGGGTGAATCACTTAAGGATTACTTCCAAAGGTTCTCCTTAGAGGCTCGCCAAATACTTGGAGTAGACCCTGAACTATTAAGAGGAATTTTTCTTGGAGGGCTCCGTCCAGGGCCTTTCAACTCATCACTAATATGAGATACGATATGCTCATATGTCGACTTGGTTCATCGTGTGTAAGCGCAAATTTCTACCGATAAGACTATTAATGTCTATCGTGAATAATTTAAACAATCCATAGAAAAATATAAGAGTGCCCCAGGGAACACAGATTGATAATCCCATCAAAAGAAGCAATCCATGGCCCTCACATCAATGAAGTGAACCACAACCGGAAAAGGAATACACACCACTGAACACATCTCGTGTTAACATCTTTATGACAATTCAAGATGAAGAGATCATTAAGTGGTAACATCCACTGAAATCAAATTCAGAAAATCAGGAGCAATATTGTCACTTCTATTGAAGTCGTGGACATACTGTTGAGGCGTGTAAACAACTCAAAGAAGAGATCGATAGGCTCATTCAACAAGGATATCTACATCGATTTGTGCATAATCAATCAACTCAAGCAAACATAACTTCCACTAGGGGAAAACCAGGACAATCATCACAAAAATAATAAAATAGTCACCACATAGTTGAAGAAATTGAAACAATCGTAGGAGGACCACTACTATCTAATCAAGTCTTCATTGTCACCCCTGAAGAACCAGAGTTAAAGAAATCTCATACTGATCATTCCATCACTTTTAATGACTCGAACTTAGAAGGAGTCCAAGTTCTGCATCAAGATCCACTTATCATCGGTGCGGGGATCAATGACCCATGTTATAATGTTAAGAGAATTTTGATTGATAATGGGAGTTTTATCGATGTCTTATTTTACTCCATATTTCTTAGCATGTGTTTGGTCAGGGAAAAGCTCCAACCCGCTATAAGATCATTATATGGTTTTAATAATCGCCCTATGCGAGTGGAGGGGGTAATCACCTTTCTTATTGTCCTCGAAGAATTTTCTCGATAAGTGACTCATTCGATTCAATTCGGTGGTCAGTCGATTGCATAACACTATCTTTGGAAGGCCCCTCCAATTTTTGGGTATCGATCTCATCTTTAGATGAAATTTCCAACCCCCTTTGAGGTTGATGTGGTCTGTGGAAATCAACAAATAGCACAATCATGTTACCTCAACAAGCTCAACCACGCCCTTCAATGACCTTCAGTATCGAGAATTTTAATTTTTGAGATGAAGAAGTACCCTAGAGAGCTTTGCCTGTAGAAGACTTGCTCCCTATTTTATTGTTAGATGACCAACCTTTATGAATAATGCAAGTCGGATCTCTTCTCTCAGACGAACAGAGAGTAAAACACATAGACATCTTGTGCAAAAATCAAGACATCTTTGCTTGGAGTCCGACAAATATGCCTTGGTAGTTAACAAGCTCTTAGAAGCGGGATTCATACGAGAAGTATATTACCCTACATGGCTAGCAAATATTTTCATGGTTAAAAAAGTAAATGAAACTTGGAGAATGTGTATTGATTACACTTATCTCAATAAAACTTGTGCAAAAGATAGTTTTTCTCTCCCCCTAATTGATGAATTGGTTGATGCTACGTCTGGGCATCAAATGCTCAGTTTTTTGGATGCTTACTTAGGGTACAACCAAATAAAAATGGACCCAACAAATGAAAAGGTCACATCATTTCAAACATATAAAGGTTTATATTATTACCAAGTTATGTCGTTCGGGTTAAAAAATGCTGGTGCTACCTATCAACACCTTATGAATAAGATTTTTAAAGACCTCTTAGGCCGCATAATGGAGGTATATGTGGATGACATGTTAGTAAAAAGCTTGGAAGAATCATAATATATTTCTAACTTAGAAATATTCTTTAATCTTCTTCGATGTTATAACATATGACTCAACCCGACCAATACGTCGAGAAAATTTCTTGGGTTCATGGTCACCCACCACGGGATTAAAGCTAATCCCGAGAAAATCAGAGTGCTTAGAGATATGGCTCCTCCAAAGAATATCAAGAAAGTTCAACGCTTTAATGGACGAATTATTGCCTTATCCCGCTTCCCCGTTCTGGGGATAAATACTTATCATTCTTTAAAATATTAAAGGGAGCTAAAAATAATTATTTTCAGTAGACTGATGAATGTCAAGCTACTTTTGAGCAACTAATGGAATATTTAGCATCTCCACCCTTACTATCCAAGCTTATCCAAGGATAGATATTATACTTATATCTAGCAGTCTCTTCCCACGCAATAAGCTCAATTTTAGTACAAGAGAAAAATGCAATACAATGACCAATTTACTATGTTAGCAAAATTCTCTCTGATATAGAAAATCGTTATCCACTAGCAGATAAGAGGCATCTAGAAGGTTAATCAAATGGTCCGTAGAATTGAAAGAGTTTGATATTCATTTTCTACCCAGGCCAGACATAAAGTCTCAAGTACTTGCAGACTTTATAGTGGAGTGCACTATCCCTACTCCAAATGAGCTATCTGTTACACACTTTCATATCCTCAATGGACCCTCTATGTTGACGGAGCTTTAGGAAATGCTGGTGCCGGAGCAAAAATCTTACTTATCTCCCCCAACATGATACCTTAGAGTATGAACTTCTCTTAAAATTCTCTATAACTAATAATATGGTTTAATATGAGGCTCTCATCGCAGGGTTGAGACTTATCATCGATTGTGAAGCTCAAAACTTAATGATCCACACCGACTCTCAGCTTGTCGCCTCTCAGGTTAAGGAAAACTTTAATTCTCATAATCCCCAGCTAGCATAATACCTTAGCTCAGTGAGGTCAGTTCTTGCCCATATCAAGACACATCAAATCATTCACATACTTGAGAGAAGAACACTCGAGCTGATGCTCTCGCTAAGCTCACTACCTCTGCTACTGGAGATCTATTTAAGAGAAGGCATGTTGAGGAAATATATTTTTCTAGTATCCAAGGGTCATGGGTAATACAATCAATTAATGAGATGAAGGAACCTTCGTGGATAGACCCCATCCTATTCTTTCTACAAGAAGGAACCCTTCCTAAAGACCCAATTGCTGCAACTCATCTCTGAAGATATGTTGTAAACTTTATTATTATTAAAGGTGAACTATACAAATGAGCTTTTTCTGGTCCATACTTTAAATGCTTATCACCATCAGAGGCCAATTATGCATTAAGAGAGATTCACTCTAGGATACGTGGAGAACACCTAGGAGGAAGGGCGCTAGCCCATAAGATTATAAAGCAAGGGTTCTATTGGCCTATGATGAGGCAAGATACCTTGGATTTTATAAAAAAATATGCGAGTTGTTAGTTGCACTCTAACCTCTCTCATACACCACATACATAGTTCTCATCCTTTCAAAGCTCGTGGCCTTTTGCTCAATAGGGAATTGATATCATGAGACCTTTTACAGTAGCATCAGGGCAACGAAAGTTTATCATTTTAGATGTCAACTACTTCACTAAATGGGTGGAGGCTGAACCACTCACTAAAATCACGGAGGCGAATGCTAAACAATTTATTTTGAAATATATAATATGTCGATTCAGTCTTCCTGCAAAGATCATCACCGATAGTAGAACCCAATTTACTGAAAAAGTTTTCATGTCTTTTTGTAAAGGTCTTCACATTCAGCTACTGCATACAGCTATAGCCCATCTTCAAACTAATGGACAGACTGAAACTACCAACAGGACTATACTCAAAGAGTTAAAATGCATCTCAAGAAGGCTGGGGGCAATGGGTTGAGGAGCTCTCTAATATTATTTGGGCTTACTGCACTCCATCATGAACTTTGACTGGTGAGACACCATATAATTTATGTTTCAGTACATAAGCTATCATATCTGTAGATGTCGGGATTCCAAGTCCAAGAGTTGAATAATTCAATCATAATATTAATAAAGAAAAACTCTGATAGAACTTGGACCTACTCCCCGAAACTTGTGACATGGCTCTATTTCGGACTGTTTCCTACCACCAAAGAGTAGCTCATCACTTCAACAAAAGAGTGAAACCCTGTTCCATCTCTTTTGGTGACTTGGTCCTGTGAAGTCTTGAAGCTACGGGCAAAGGCCCTCAATGCAATAAGCTATCACCTCTTTGGGATGTCCCTTATGTGGTTACAGTTATGGTCAAGCCAGGAATATTTAAGCTCAAGGATCTAGAGGAAAAAACCTTACCTCGAACTTGAAACATGGAGAATCTCCAGAAATATTATCAGTAATTCTTATTGCATAAATATTGCAACTTTTATTTTGTCTCGTTTGTCATTTCCTCTTCAACTCATATCTTTGTTAAAATTATCTTATGATTGTATCACCGACCTTATCAAAGTAATGAGTTTATGGCCTTTTCTTTCAAGCTTGTTCCTTCCCACTTGAGGAATGCATAACTCACGTTGTATCTCAGTCGAGGCATGATCAATCCCAAGGGGATTTGATCGGACCTCTTCCATACAGGTAAGAACTCAAGCAACACTTTGAATAATACCTAGGATATAGCCCAAGAAGTTCTTTTTGGGTTCATCATCCTCAAGCTCAAAGCTGGATGTAGGATTTGAGGAAGATACTCTTAAAGAATTAAGGGACTTACCTTTTGACTTTTACTCGCCTGGTGCTCAAAATCTTATACATAAAGGTTTAGTTCCTCACACTTGGTCTAAGCACAGGTTAGAATACTTTGAAAAATTATGGAACAATACAGGCAGGGAAGCATAATTAGGAAAAAGACTAGGATTCTACACAGTGGTTCCGATCGATGAGAAAGATTATTGCTTAGTTGTTACCAACCATTTGGAATCTGATGGGTTCTTCTTACACATCCCCAACTCTTATGAGAATGTATATTTAGAAACTTCAGATGATTCAGATGATCTCCAAGTCAAAGAGGCACTGCCAGAATTTGAAGAGGAGATTCATTCAATAATTAACAAGCTTAAAGAAATCAACCTCAGGATAGAAGAAAATCTTTGCTCGATATACATCAGTTCATTATTGAATGAAGAAGAAATCAATGACTTAGTTAGGCTATTGACTGAGTTTAAAGACTACTTAGCATGGAGTTATGAAGAAATGCCTAGATTATCTCCTAACATAATAGTCCATAAGCTAGCAATAGATCCTAATGTTACCCCTATTAAGCAAGCTCCTAGACGTATGTGATTAGAAATTGAACAACAAGTCATTTCTGAAGTCAAGAAACTGATCGATGATGATTTCATCAGGGAAGAAAAATATCCTACCTGGTTAGCTAGTGTCGTCCCAATTAAGAAGAAGAATGGCCAAATTCACATTTGTGTCAATTTTAGGGACTTAAACAAGGCATGTTCTAAGGATGAGTTTCCTCTTCCTAAACCAGAGTTAATGGTGGATATTGCCTCATCTCATGCAGTCTTCTCTTTCATGGATGGATCATCTGGCTATAATCAAATCAAGATGTCTCATGAAGATGAAAGAAGCACTGCTTTTTGAAGCCCGATAGGAATCTTCTGTTATAGGGCCATGCCTTTCGGCCTTAAAAATGTTGGTGCTACATACTAAGGGGCCATGACTCGGATCTTCAATGAACTCATCCATCATCAGGTTGAGTGCTACGTTGATGATCTAGTAGTCAAAAGTTTAGAAAAGAAAGACCACCTCTTTGACTTGAGAGTAGTTTTCGAACAGTTAAGATAATATAACCTTAAGATGAATCCCTTGAAGTATGCATTCAGAGTCGCTTCAGGAAAATTTTTTGGGTTTGTTGTTTGACACTGGGGAATAAAAATAGATCCAAAAAAGATCAAAGTTATCTTAGAAATGACAGCTCCTAAGAGTTTAACTCAACTTAGATCCTTTCAAGAATGACTTAAATATCTAAGATGCTTTATCTCAAACTTATCAGGGAGATGCAAGCCATTCTCAGCGATTATCAAAAAGGATGCCAAGTTCAAGTGGGATGACAAGTGTCAGCACTCATTCGAAGACATCAAATAGTACTTGGTGAAGCCGCCAATTCTAACAACCCTTTTCCCGGGCAGGCCATTGATCCTTTACACTGCTGCATTGGACGACTCTCTCGGTGCTCTGTTGGCCCAAGCCAATGACGAGGGGAAGGAGAGCACACTTTACTACCCCAGTCTTCGTCTGATCCCTGTTAAAGCAAACTATCCATATATTGAGAAACATTGCCTACCATTGATCTTTGCATCTCAGAAGCTATAGCACTACAAGCTTTCTCATATGGTGAACTTGATCTCAAGAACCAATCCACTACAGTACCTCATCACACAGCCAATGCTTTCCAGACATTTGGCTCGTTAGTCCATGATACTCTTGCAGTTCGATTTCACATTCATACCCCTCCATGCGATAAAAGGACATGCACTAGCGGATTTCTTAGCAGCACACTTCCTTCCTGTTGATTCTCCGCTTAGTGACGATCTCTCCAACAAACAAATCATGAACTTAGGGGAGGCTACCAATCTCCGATGGGAGATGTATTTTGATGGTGCTCCTTTTTTTCTTAAAGGTGAAGCATCATGATCTATTCTCCCAGGAAAGGCAAGGGTAGGAATAGTTCTTCTAACTCCAAACTACGATGTGATGAGATTCTCATACTATCTTTCCAACCCTTGCACCAACAATGAAGCTAAGTATGAGGCTTTGATTATCATTTTAGAGTTAGCCATAACTATTAGTGTCAAGAGCATCAACATCTTTGGGATTCTCGGTCATCAACCGCTTGGGTCCTACTAGGTCCTCAAGCCCAAGCTTCATCATTACTACGAGTATACCATGAAGTTGTTGGCCCAGATTCCCAAAGTTACCATCTATAAGGTTTCCTGAGCAGAGAACGCAGTAGCAGATGCCTTGGAAAAATATGCCAAAGAGTTGGCATGTCCAGAAGATGAGTCCATTTCAATAAGGGTCCAAAATAGAAAAGTCTTATCCCTTATTGATTCTAAACTCATCGAGAGACTTTCTCTTGAAGGGATGGTTGTCGTTGCCAAAATAGACAAGGAGTTTGATTGGAGGCAACCGTTCATAGATTACTTGAACATCGACAAACTACCTCAAGAGAAATCTCAAGCCCATCAGGTGAAACAGAGAGCTCTCTCCTATGCTCTTGTTGATGGCACCTGTACCGACGATCCTTTGACCAAATGTGGTTATGATGTTTAGACAAATATGAAGCCCATGGCATTATAACTGAGGTACATTCAGGTCTATGCGGAGCTTATCAATCCGGTCCGAAGATGAAGATGAATATCAAAAGACTTGGATACTACTGGCCTTCTATGATCACAGATTGCATGGATGTAGCTAGGAGATGCCATCAGTGTCAGGTGAATAGTGTGGTCCTCCACCAACCACCCAACATTCTACACCTTACATTGGCTTCATGGCCATTTGATTGTTGGGGTACCGACATTGTAGATCCAATTGATCCTACTTCTTCCAAGGATCATCGATTCATCTTAGCTGCTACCGACTACTTTTCCAAGTGGGTGAAAGCCATCCCACTCAGAGAGGGCACAGCTCACCATGTGCTTCAGTTTTTTAGGAACCATATCGTATATAGGTTTGGGTGCCTTGACAAATTATATCCAATAATGGAGTAGCATTCAAAAGCACGAAGATCAACAGCTTTTCCAAAAGACATGATATAGATTGGTGATACTCCACCATCTACTACCCCATAGCTAATAGTTTAGTAGAAGCATTCAACAAAAATCTCATCCATATACTAAAGAAGACTCTTGATGACAACAAATGATAATGGAACGAGTACTTAGTTGAAGCCTTGCGGGCCTACCGTACCACATACCGAACTCCAACTCAGTCTACCCCATTTTTCTTAGTGTATGGGTCCGAAGCCATTCTTCCCTTAGAAGTCAACTCCCATCACTAAGAATAACATTGGGTAACAAGATCACTACAGAGCAGAATGCAAAGTTCTGATTAGAAGAGCTTAAAGGTTTAGAGGAGAGTCGCCCACGGGTGTGCCAGAACCTCGAGTTGTACAAGGCCAAAATGATTCAAGCTCATAATAAGCTGATCTGCCCTAGGTTTATTTGAGTAGAAGAACTTGTGTTAATCCTAAGGAGACCAATTGTTGCCCATCAAAAGATGGGAGGCAAGTTTGAACCCACTTAAGAAGACCCATATGTCATAGAGAAGGCCTATCAAGGAGGATCTTATCAGCTTATTGATTGTAAAGGGGAACACTCGATTCTTCCAATTAATGGGCTATATCTAAAGAAATATTACCCATGAAACAAAATTTGTTTGAAAACAATCATTAATAAAAAGAACAAAATCTTATTCCATTCATCAAATCTTCTCTTCTTTCGAAGTGTTGTTTGCTTATATTATGAATCTGTCGTGTTAAGTTTAGGGTAGGTGTAAGAGTCCCCCAGTGGCATCATATCCCTCTTTCACAACACAAACACAATCTCCCGATGCTTTTAGAATAAGTGTAAGAGAACCCGAGAAGCATCCTATTTCGATTAGCATAACTAAGATAGGTGTAAGAGAACCCAAGTGGCATCATGTCTTAGTGAGAATTTTTATTGACATCCGTGGTATCATTTCATAATTCCCTCACATGTTTTAAAGTAGGTGTAAGAGTCCCCTAGAGGCGTCGTATTCCTTTTAGCACATGCACAACAACAAACACAAATCTTTTATCTTGAGCTATTTGATGTGGGAGCAAGCCCCTGTGGCACTCACTCATTAGCTGCTCTAGGTCGGGTCTACATACTACCTAACTAGTATGTCACCCCAGTGGTCACTTGTTGGAGGATGTGAGTCCCCACGCTTTTTTCCTAACTTGATCATTGCAAACTAGCGAGCACCTTGTTAGTATGGTACACTTCATTGCCTAGCAAGTAAGCTACCTCATGTTGACTTTGCTTAAGAAGATGTGAGTCCCCATGCTTTCTTTTTAAACTAGCCATCATGTTCTAATTAGGTTGAGTATATTTTAGGTTTAGGATAAGTCCCCCAGAGGCTCCTTTCCACTTGACTACTTTTGAGTTGATCTAAGTCCCCTAGTGCATTCACTTAGTAGTCGCCTTAGGTCGGGTAGCACCTGTTGAGCCAAAGAGAGACTATCCCGGTTCGCTACATAGGAGGATGTGAATCCCAGCTTTCTTCTAGTATTATTGCAACCGCAGAACCTTAGGTTGGTTGATGTTCACTATGCTGACAGTGACTCACCTGGTGAGTACACCACTCTTGGCAGATATGAGTCTACGTGCTTTCTCCTTGAGTTGGACACTGAGTACCTATTAGATTTATGACTAGCCATATCATTTTCTCCAGGGTGTTGAATTAAGCCCTTACCGACCCCATCCCCTGTGAGCACTCTATTTGGATCAAGTCCTTTACGACCCCATTTAGACACTACTTGGGTTATTTTCGGATTCGACAGTTCCCCTTTCTTAGTAGCCACCCATGTGGTTGGAGAATTTGTTCAGCGGATGCGTAGATTCTCCCTTGGTTCAGTAAATCTAAGATAGGTCTAGGCTGATTAAGCTTCTTCTTAGTTTGATCCCTCACAAACTAACATAGTCCACGATAAAACCAACAAACAAATAAATATTCGCTTGTGAATTAGGAATTCAAGCCCCCAAAGGGCCCCTTCTCCTAAGCAAGCATCCTATCTTTAGGGCAGTGTCAGCAGAACTCCCTATAGGAATTGCCTGACTACCTGAGTTGAGATAAATCCCTAGGTCAATACTCACTTCGTAGTCACCCTTAGGTTGAGTTCAATCTGTTTTCCACAAACAGGTTATCCTGGCAGTCATTCTGCTTTGAAAGATATAAGACTTTGACGCATTCTTTCTAGCATGATTATCACAAACTAACGGGCAGCCCTAGGTCGGGTTCGATTTATTGCCCAAAGCAACCGATCACCCCAGTGATCTTTTCTAGTGGAAGATGTGAGTCCCCGAGCTTTCTTCCCTTTAATTGATCATTGCAAACTGAAAGGCACTCCTTTGGTTGGATAGTTCTCCCATCGGTCAGGAAGCTACTTCCTTTGGTTTAGTAAATCAGAGTTAGGTCTAGGCTTCTATAAGCTCCTTCTTAGTATGATCCATCGCAAATTGATGGAATCCATAAACAAATCTAAAAATGAAATTAATCTTGACTATTCTTGAGCTGATTTAAGTCCCCCAGTGGCATTCATTCAATAGTTAGCCCTAAGTCAGGTTTGATTTGTTGCCCAAAGCAACCAATCACCCCTGTGATTCTTGTCTATAGAAGATGTGAGTCCCCGTGCTTTCTTCTTAAGACTTGGCCATTGTATACTAAAAGGCATTTCCCCTTTATTGCATAGTTTTACCTTGTGATTGGTAGATTGTTCTCTTTGAATTGATAAATCTGAGTTTAGGTTTAGGCTTCCATGGACCCTACTTAGTACAGTTCATCGCAAACCTTTGGGATCCATCATATTCAAAACAAACAAATCTAAAAATGAAATCAATTTTGACTATCTTCGAGTTGATCTAAGTCCCCCAATGGCATTCACTTAATAGTCAGCCCTAGGTTGGGTTCAATCTGTTGCCTTGCCAATAGATTACCCCAACAATTGATTCTCTACTTTGGAGGATGTACGTCTACTACAATTTATTCCAAGTACAGCTGTTGTATACCGAAAGGCATCCCTTTGGTTGGCTAGTCCTACTATGTGTTTAGTAGAGTACCCCTTTGAATTGGTAAATCTGAGTTAGGTCTTGGCCTCCAAGACTCCTATTCAATACAACCCATTGCAAACCAATGGGGTTCATCTAAAAAATTCAAACTTAATAAAAATTTGAAACAAATTCAACCCTCTCCTCCAGTGGAGATCTCTCCTCAGTGAGATTCAAATCAAATCAAACCTCTCATTCCCTTATGGATGACTTAAACCTGCTTCCCTAGAGGAAGGTTCACACTTTATCCCTTAGTGGATTTCTTCTCTCTCTCTTATGTATTGGACACAAGTAGAGCCACATTGCACTAAGTTCTAGATTATTTCTATGCCTTCAGTTAAGGATAGATTGTTTCTATTAGTGCTTGTGATCTCTTGATGTTGTTGATCATTTGGTCAACACCAATATGTGCGGTGTTCCTTGTCAATCACACAACACCTATTGGGCGCCATTTGTTAACCTCATTTTTAGAATGAGTTCTCAACCCCTCCATCTTAGGCTTATGACTTCTCTTAGACTTTAAGCATTTCTTAGTCTTAAGACATATCTAGTGATTAGGTGGACACTCCAACCTAGCCCTAGAAGACTTAGGAGAGTTAGCCATAGGAATAGGTCATGTCTTATGGGTGTTAGGAAAATTTTCCTACCCTTAGCTTAAACCATTCCTCACTTTCCTTCCTTCAAGTGAAAATCCAAATAAATTTTATTTGATTTTCTCCAAATTCAAATCAATTACATGATTCAATTTCATGATTGAAATCCATGATTCAATTCCATGATTGAAACCCATGATCAAAATCCATCAAAAATTCCTAAGTCCTTAACCCTTTCTTAAGGACTTAATCAAAACTAAGATCTAAACCTATTCAAACTTTTGAGATTTTCTCATAATTCATTTATATTCTCATTTATATTCTTATATATAAATGAAATATAAATTCAAATCAAATTCAAAATTCCAAATTCCAAATCAATCTATGACAATTTTCATAAGTCCCTTTAATTTTTCATTAAAGGACTTAGCCAAAATCAACTCTAAACCTTGATCAAATCTCTTCAAACTCATGGGATTTTCTCAAAACTTATTTATATTCTCATATATAAATTAAATATAAATATAAATCAATCAAATTAAACCCTCAAATTAAATTCCAAATTTAAAATCCTTGAAATTCCCTTAAATCCCTTAATTTTCCATTAATGGATTTATCCTAAACTTTGATCAAACCATTTCAAACTCATGAGATTTTTCCAAAACTTATTTAAATTCTCATTTATATTCTTACATATAAATGAAATATAAATATACATCGATCAAATCCAATTCAAAAATTAAATTTCAAATTAAACTTTTTTTTAAACCCTTTAAATTTTCTTTAATGGATTTAACCCAAATCATGATTAAACCACTTCAAATTCTTGAAATTTTCTCATGATCAATTTATATTCTCATTTATATTCACATGTATAAATGAAATATAAATTCAAACATTCAAAACCAATTCCAAAATCCAAACTCAAATCCACTCAAAATCAAATCTAAGTCTTTCAAGCCAAAATCTTGAACTTAGCCAAACAATTCAAAATCAAGCCAAATCCTTGATTTTCTCATGGTTCAATCAATCCTACAATCATGATCTCATATATAAATCCAAACTACAATCAAACAATCAAAACCCAAATCAAAAATCAAACCCAAAATCCTTTCATATTCTTCATTTGAATATGAAATTTTCAAATGGATCAAAACTCATTTGACTTCAAACCACTTGTAATTGGATTTATATTTCAATCATGAATCCATATATAAGATCAATCAACTTCAAATCAAGCTTTGACCAAGCCATTTGACCCACTTAGGCTCACTTGACCCAAAGTGACCTAAATATGAGCCAACTTTTGATCCTAACCAAATTGGATTGAACCAAACTCATACTTGCCTCTCATCATGATCAACAATCATCATGGGATGATCAATCAATCAAATTGGGTCAAACCAAGTCAAACCTAAGGGTTGACCAAGTCAACACTTAACCCAAAATGAAACCTAACATAACCAAAGTCCACCATAGGCCAAATTGATTGAAACCA
Source organism: Cymbidium sinense (assembly GCA_021442155.1). NCBI lineage: Eukaryota > Viridiplantae > Streptophyta > Magnoliopsida > Asparagales > Orchidaceae > Cymbidium > Cymbidium sinense. The sequence goes on from CM038215.1 coordinate 269,392,795, forward strand.
TTTATCTAAGTTCACTCATGACCTATGTTTGAACTTGACCAAACCAACATCTGAGCCTAACCTAGCCCAATTGGCCCACTTGACCCAAGTTGACCCATTTTGGCCTAAAGGGTCAAAATGTGTCAAAACTTGATCTAAGCCAAATTGATTGAAACCAATGGGTCAAGTCTATTCCAAATCACTTGTGGAACTTGACCAAGGCCTCAATTGGCCAACTAGACCCAACCTAGCCCAATTGATCTTATACCCAACATGACCTAAATGGGTCATGTTGAGCTAAAATTGAACCTAACTGAAATTGATTGGAAACAAAGATACCAATCCACTCCATAAGACTAACAAAACCTAAACATACCCTTGACCTACCTCAAATAGGTCAAATGGGTCAAATAGGTCAACTTGACCCATTTCACCTAAATGAAATCATATGAGCCAAAACCAAATCTATATCAAATTGAACCAAACCAAAGCCACCAAAACATTTCAAATGGTCATATGAACTTGACCCAACCCTTGGTTTGACCCAATTTGGCCAATTGGTCAACTTGACCTAAGTTGATCCATTTTGACCTAAATGGGTCAACATGAGCCAAACCCTATGAAATGGATTCCAAATCCAATGAAACTTAGCCAAACCTATTTTCTCAACATACCAAACATACTCAAAGTCAAAAAAATAGCAAAATGGCCATTTTACCCCTAGGCCATAGAACAAATTTTGGCCTAGCCCATGGGTATTTTGGTCATACCCTCTTCACAATCACTTGAGGCTTTCCTAAAAGCTCAAGGGGACTTAGTGATGAGTGGTGCCCCCAACCCAATAGGTTTGGGTCAGCCCATTTGACCAATAGACCAAACCCAATCACTTGGCCTAAAATGGAGTTTTCAAATTCCCTCCTAAGCTTAATTTGATGCACATGGGAGGTTGGCAATCCACTCAACACCTCAAACCGACCATGTGCAAGGATCTAATAGCCTAAACAACCCTCCCAATTTAGTCAATTAGATCAAAATGGCAAGGAATGGTTCTGCCGTCTGATTTCCATTGGGGAAGATATACTCCCCCTAATTTAATGAAATTTCAATACACCCACTATCGATTGAAGCCTAGGAATCCTTAGCAATCATCAGAGAGCATTCCCAAGGTTTTGAGAGAGGATTAGAATTCTTCCTTCTCGGTTTTGCATAGTGCAAAAATAAGGGAGGTGGAGTAAATTGCTAGCTTCCTCTACACTTGATTCCATCCAAATTCCTTCTACACACTCCTTCTAAGGACCGATCCAAGCTCACTCAAGCTCACATTGGAGTTCCCATAGCAAGGAGAGGATCAATTCAATCAAAGTCGAAGCCCAAGCAAGGAGGAGTTGGTCTTCCCATTGATCCACTCAATCTCAAGGGCTAGGAATTTCAACAGGGCTTCATCTCCACCAGACGAAGCTACCTCATTGATCTCGAGCGCCGGTGAGGTATGGAATTTTCTGACCACTTAGATTAGGAGGTGTTGGTCCTTTGTAAAAGAATGTTCATGGCATGTGAAATCAACCATTGGATAGGTTGGTAATTGTGCTTAGATGGTGTGGATTGATTTTTGTATGATTCCATGCTAGATCGGATCTCCCTAGATCATCTCTATTGATCCTCAGGGAAGAACTTAGCTCATCTCAGCCATCCATCCACGCATTTTAGATGGACGGCTGAGATTATTTTGCACGTTTAGTAATTCATTTACCCTTTTAAAACTGCAGGTGAATCATTAGTTGTTCGATCTTTGATCGGACTGCCGAGGATATTAGTGCTTGCACCGCCGTCGCCATTTAAGTCACACCCTCATGGCGCGATGCATGTAAAGCGCTACCACCGCATACACGGGTCACCATGAGTCGCATTAAATAGGATTTTAATTACCTAATTAATTTCTAATTAATCCATAGATCTTCTAAAATTCAGAACTCTTCATAAAAAAATCAAAAAAAATAAAAAGAAAAATTTTATGGAAAGATAATTTCATCTAGAATATTTAAAAAATGTTTTCAATAGATTTTGATTTACCCTTTTCTTTGAATTTGGGTTTCTTTGGGAATCTTAATTAGCTAATTATCCTTTAATTAGGTCATCAATTAATCTCAAATTTTTAGGGTTCATTTTATGGGATGACCTCTGCCTCTCCTAATTTTCTTGAGATTTATTGAGGGCTCAATTGGGAAAATTGTTATCTCATTCCCTAATTATCCCTTTCATGTAATTAAGGGTAAATAAGATGTGATTAGTGGATTTACCCTATGATTAGGGTTAATTAAGGTCAGATCCAGTTAGTAGGAGGTTTATGAAATAATTTTGAGGCATTTCCCCTAAGCTATTCCCTAAACCTCCTCTTCTCTCCTTAATCTCTTCTTAATTAAGGGTTAATTTATTAATTATCCCTTTAATCAATTTTCAAAAATTATAAAAAAGTTCCAGAACTTAATTAATCTACCTTGGGTAGATGCTTGGGTGTTTAATAGCCTATGTTTAATTAAGGAAATCAAAATCTCACTCATAAGTGTGAAAGAGTATTTTGAAATTACTTAAGCAAAACCCCTTAGCTTAATTAACTTTTAATTGTGAGTCAAATTGCATTAGGCCTTTTCATTATTAGGTGCATTGCAAATTTAAATTTATTGTGGGTTTTATGTCATCTCATTGGCTCATAATTACTTAGTTAATTTTTCTAAGTAGTTGTAGGTAAGGGTTAATTAAGCCGCTTAATTCATACCTTAACCTAATTAATGCTTAAAATGGATTTAATTATCTAAAAATTAAAAAAAAATACAAAACACATGTGGGAATGGGTTAGAAAAAGCAAACTCATCTCACCTTTTTAAAATTAAATCAAACCTCAAACTAAACAAATATCATTTTTGAAATTCACTTTGATTTATTCTAAATTTTCTTATTCTATAATAATGTCTTTAGGATTTAAGTAAAGTGAGTTTGTTTATATGTTTTCATTGCTTTGGATCTTTCCCAACATGTTAAGTTGTATGCCATGTGATTCATGCATTCATAATTTCATGTTTCAAATTTTAAAATGAAATTATTTACTTTATGCCAAATGTGCATGTGTTGGCTAAAATAAAATATGAGTGGTTATTATCACTACTAAATCCAAATTATTTTCAAAACTTATAAATAAAATATTAAATCTGAAAGTGTACTACTTATGCCTTAATTATAAGTTTGCATGTGATAGATTATAAAGTCATGCTTAGTATAGCTTTCCTTTCTTTCTTATATTAGCATAGTTTTGAATAGGAGTTAGTAAGATGTAAGGTTCATTTGAAAAGAACCCAACACTTACTTAATTCTATACCCTATTCATCCCTATGCTCTCACCTAAGAAGGGTTGCCTATACTTGCATGCATAAATTGCATAAGTAAAAAAACAAAAAATGAATCCACTAAATAACTTTTGCATTTTTCCTTTTTCATTTCTTTTCTTTTATATACATGTTTGTACTTAAGGGAAGTGGTATATTAGTCTGGACAACCCCGAGGTTGTGAGGCTTTAAGTAGCCCTAAGTAGGTCTTGTACCTTACACCTCTGGTTAACAATGGCGTTGTACTCACTTATGTCTTTCTTACTTTCATGTATGTATGTGAAATTTTGGATAAGGAAAACCTTTTCTGCTTAAGAAAATAAAAATCATGCATATTCAAGTTCTAAATTTTCTTTGATGGATTACTTAGCATGCATCATAAAGTGTGTTAACTACTCTCATTTACATATATAGATATGCTTAGGGTCTATCCATATGCATATCATATATGTTGGAAAAAAAATGAAGTAAGGTGTGTTATGTGAATTTTGATTCATTTTATTTAATCTTAAAATGTCTTTCTTTTTGAATAGGTTTGTTTAGAGTTTATCTAGACTTAGAATTAATCAAAAGATGTAATCAAAACATTCACCTAAATGAAATTAAAATGTGAACTTACCTTAGAAATTACTTAAGATTAGGGAAGGAAATAGAAGTTCTCTTCTCTTTCCCTCTCTTCATAACTTAGTAATTAATTGTAGATTTCACCTAAACAAAATTAAAACATGAAATAAAAAAATCCAAAACACTTAAACAACTTAAATGAAACCCCCCTCTAAGTTGAACATGTCCTTCACACTCAGAAAATTTGAACCTAAAATCCTAAGCTAAGCATACCACACAAGCGTTCAAAGCACACACATTAGCCTAAGTCACCACTTCTATCCTTAGGTTAGGTTGGTGCATGGTTTGATGTTATGTTTTGTTTTGTGATATGTATTTTAGACTGGATGTTAGGATGTATACTCGTAGAATGAATGGTAGGATGTTCTTAGTTTAACTATTCTTTTTTTGCAGGGGATTGTGCTTAAGGGATGCTATCATAAATAAAAACATAATTGCTTCTTGCTTGTAAGTGCTTATTCCCCTTTGCATAATCCATAGGCCAGGTGGACTTAGTCACCCATGTGTGGGGTGATAAATCCAATATACATGCTTGAGATTTGTGTGGTGTGATTTAACTAACCTTTATTTTGCAGGTGCTAGTTAGATTTCCCTTTTTCTTTTCATGTAAAAATTTATATAATTAGGATTTTAGAATGATTTATTCTGGGTATTAAGATGAACATTGGTCATAAGATCCCATCTTATGTATCATGTGAAGCCTTGGAGCATCCACCTTCCAACCATCCAAAAGGAGGAACAAAAGAAGAAAAGAAGAAAAAAAGAAGAATAAAGCTTGAAGACCCCCATAATAATGAATTCCTTTGCTTAATTGTAAATTCAATTAATTTGTAATCCAGGTTGTATAAGGGTAGAGCTCGGCTACCTAATTTAATATTTTGGGTTTGTGCGGTGGTGCCCAACCACAAACGGACATTTATTCTTTTTGTGATTAGCTTTATAAATTGATTGATGATTTATTTAGCTTTTACATTAAGTGGCATATTTTTCCTAGTTTCTTCCTTGCTTTATGTATGGCCTAGATGTGGATTAAGCTCTTTAAGAAAAAAATAAATCTATTACCCAACTTAACAACTCAAATTAAATACAAATAACTCATAGCCTCACCTAAAGCTTATAATTAAAATTAAGATAAAAGAATTAGCAATCTCTTAGCTGGATGAGCATTTCTTTATAATATCATGCACAAATGCATCTTATTTCACTCTTGATTGGAGGGCTTCCACCTTTGCCAGAGAACCCGGCTTGACCTGTGAGAACTATGGTGGAAACTCACCTCCTCCCTTCTCGTTGATTTTGGCCAATAATTCTATTTCTCATGATTAGTCATAAAAATACTATTAGCTTGAGTAAAAATAATTGCCCAAAAAGAATAATAAAATAAAATTTGGAATGCATTAGATTTTAGTCATTTGAAGCATGTCCCTTTACATGATCTAGTCTCTTTAGGGAGTGAGTTTAAGGACTAAGTCTCTTTTTAAAATAAAAATAGCCTAGCTATCTTGCATAAGCATAAAGACTTGCCTACATGTATTTAAAATCATAGGAGGAGTTAGTTAGCGGCCACCCCCAGGCAATTATAAGTCCAAGCTGTCGGGTGGTTTGTTCTCTTTTGTGGAGGCAAACCAATTACCCATTTTTTCCTCAGATTTAGGTTATGTTTCCAGCCCTCCTCGAAGCTCCCTTGATTTAGGTTCTGAGGTTACTTTTCCCCTTTGTGGTCCATAAGCATAATTTCTCACCTCTTAGGCATTTCCTTAATCTTGTGTTAGGGAATCGTAAGTCCTAAAATTCTGATGAAAAATGAAACTCAAATAAACTAAATCAATTTTCAAAATGTAAGCCCAATTTTAGGATAGTTTGAGATGCTCACTAGGTTTCCTAGCATCGTGAGCATCTCCTACTTATTTCTCATTTGGGCTTCGATAATAATTCCCTCTTTTGATCAAATCTCATTTGATCTTCAAAACATAAACCAATCGATTGATAGTCATTCCCTATTGAAATCTTCAAAGACAATGATCATTTACCTTAATCAAGAGTTTTTCTAAGGGATCCCGTCCTTTAGGATGTAATTAACTATGGGGGCTTGCCCCTGTAGGGAACTTAATGAACCTGATTTAAAATAAATCCTACTTTACTTTTTCATGTAAAGTAGGGGAAGAATCTCTGGTACATATGCAGACCCATCGTCCATAGGAGTCCTTATTGAGGTGCTTGGTTCCATTAAAGGATAGTGATTTTTATCTTTCGAGATAGTATACTATTTCTTTGATGACGTACCCGATCACCTGAATAAATATATATGTGGATATGTGTGGCGTCTTACCAAGACAAATTTCTATAGTGTCTTGTCTTTTCTTTCTCCCTTCAAATTTGAAGGTAACTCCTCTATAAGAATTTTTCTCCACACACACATTACTTCATTTCTTTCCCAACATGTATAACATGTATATGAATAAATCCTAAGAATATCTATACACACAAATGAGAATATTTAACACACTTTATGATACATGCTAAGTAATCCATTTAAGGAAATTTAGAAGTTTACTATGCATGATTTTCTTTAGTAGAAAAGGGTTTTTTTTATCCAATTTTTTTTTTCACATGCACACATAAAAGTAAGAAAGACATACGTGAGTACAGCATCATTGTTAACAAAAGGTGTAAAGTACAACACTCCTTCACACATATGAATTAGGTTTTGATTTTCTTATTTGAACTTAGGCTATTAAACACCTAAGCATCTATCCAAAGTAGATTAATTAAGTTCTCAAAGTTTTTATAATTTTTAAAAAATTATTTAAAGGGATATTTAATGATTTAACCCATAATTAAGAGAAGATTAAGGAGAGAAAATGGGGTTTAGAGAATGGTTTAAGAGGAATTCCCCAAAATTATTTCTTAAACCTCATATCTAATAGATCTGACCTTAATCAACTCTAATCATGGATTAAAACCACTAATCACACCCTAATTATGCTTAATTAGGTTAAGGGGATAATTAGGAAATCCATATGCAATTGCCCCACTTAAGCCTTCAATAAATTCAAAGAAAAATAGGGGAGGCAGAAGTCATCCTCTAAAATATACCCAAGAAGTTTGGGGTTAATCAGAAGTATGATTAAAAGGTAATTAGCAAAATGAAGTTCTAATAAAACCCAAAATAGAGAAAAGCATAATTCAAAATCTATTGAAATTAATTTTAAAATATTCTAGGTTGAATTATCTTTCCATATGATTTTACCTTGTATTTTTCTGAATTTTATTGAGAGAGAGATGAATTTTAGAAGATCTAGAGATTAATTAGCATTTAATTAAATCCCTAATTAATCCTTTAGCTCACAGCATGATGCGTGGTGGCGGCAGTCAATGTGCTCTACACGCGTCGCACGGTGAGCATCCCACTTAAACGTCGCATCAGGTGGCAGCGTGGCAGTGGGACGCGCTTTGATCTCTGCCGTCCGATCCAAGATCGAACAGCCAGAGATCTCCCCGCGATTTTAAAAGGGATAAAAGAAATTCTAAACATGGGAATAATCTCGACCGTCCATCCAAAATGCACGGATGGACGACCAAGATCTCTCCAGTTCTTCCCCTTTGATCAACAGAGACTACCCATGATTTTGGGGAACATCCGAGCTCGATTGAGCTCGGATTCAAAAAAAATGTTACCCACACCATCTAAAGGCAATAAGCGGCACATCCAATGGTGGAATTTACATGAAGTGAAAATTTCTTTCACAAAGGACCAACACCTCCTATGCTAGGTGGTCAGAAAATTTCATACCTCATCAGAGGTGATCACCGATGCTCGAGATCAATGAGGTAGGTTTATCTAGTGGAGATGAAGCCCTGTTGAAATTCTTAGGCCTTGGGATTGAGTGGCTTGCTCTATGGACCAACACCACTTGAAGATCCTTATGGCTTTGATCCAATTGCTCCTCTCCTTGCCATGGGAACTCCAATGGAGCTTGAGTGAGCTAGCATTGGTCCTTAGAAGAAGTGTGCAAGAGGAATTGGGGATGGTTTTCAGTGAGGAGAAAGTTGGGAGTTCAAGTGAGCTCCCTTATTTTTACACTGTACAAAACTGAGAAGATGAAGTTTGATTTCACTTTAGGAAGCTTGGGGAGGCTAAGGAATTGCTTCTCTGACTTCCCTAGGTTCAATCAAATTGAGGAATGATAGTTTTGAATATAATTAGGGGGACTATATCTCCCCCTTGAAGGATCGGACAGCCACAAGCAATCTTGTCATTTTGATCTAATTAATCACAATAAGAGGGTTATTTGATCAGTTAGATATTTGCACATGGTCGGTTTGGGGCCTTGAGTGGATTTCCAACCTCCCATGTGCTTGAAATTGAGTGAAAGAGGGAGTTTGAATTAGCCATTGGGGTCGGGTTTGGCCTTGGAGCCAATTGGGGTAACCCAAACCCATTGGGTTAGGTGCACCACTCTTCATTAGGTCCCCTTGAGCTATTAGGAGATCATCAAGTAGGTATGAAGAGGGTTTGACCAAATTCCAAGTGGAATTGGCCAAAATTTATTCTATGGCCCAGGGGTAAAATAGTCATTTAGCTTATTTTTGAATTTGGATATGTTGGGTATGTTGAGAAAATAGGTTTGGCCAAGTTTCATTGGATTTGTAGTTCATTTGGTATAGTTTGGCTCATGTTGACCCATTTAGGTCAAAATGGGTCAACTTGGGTCAAGTTAACCAATTGGTCAAATTGGGTCAAACCAAGGGTTGGGTCAAGTTCATATGACCATTTGAAATATTTTGATGGCTTTGGTTTGATTCAATTTGGTATAGTTTTGAATTTGGTTCATATGACTTCATTTAGGTCAAATGGGTCAAGTTGACCTATTTGACCCATTGGACCTATTTGAGGTAGGTCAAGGGTAGGTTTATGTTAGGTTAGTCATATGGAGTGGATTGGTATCTTTGTTTCAAATTAATTTTGGTTAAGTTCAAATTTGGCTCAACATGATCCCTTTAGGTCAAGTTAGGTCTAAGGTCAATTGGGCTATATTAGGTCTAGTTGGTCAATTGAGATTTTGGTTAAGTTCAACAAGTGATTTGGAATGAACTTGACCCATTGGTTTGGATCAATTTAGCTTAGATCAAGTTTTGACACATTTTAATTTTTTAGGTCAAGTCGGGTCAACTTGGGTCAAGTGGCCAATTGGGCTAAGTTAGCCTCAAATGTTGGCTTGGTCAAGTTCAAACATAGGTCATTAGTGAACTTAGGTCAATGATTTCAATCAATTTGGCCTATGATGAAATTTGGCTATATTAGGTTTCATTTTGGGCTAAGTGTTGACTTGGTCAACCCTTAGGTTTGACTTGGTTTGACCCAATTATATTGATTGATCACCCCATGATGATTGTTGATCATGATGATGGGCATAGGTGAGTTTGATCCAATCCAATTACATTAGGATTAGAATTTGACTCATAAGGGTACATTAGGTCACTTTGGGCCAAGTGAGCTTAAGTGAATCAAATGGTTTAGTCAAGATTATGATTGAAATATAAATTCATTTACAAGTGATTTGAAGTCAAATGGGTTTTGATTCATTTGACAATTTCATATTCAAAGGAAGAATATGAAGGGATTTTGGGTTTGATTTTTGACTTGGGTTTTGATTGAGTGATTGAAGTTTGCACTTATATATGGACTCATGATTGTATGGTTGATTGAATCATGAAAGAAAATCAAGAGTTTGGCTTGATTTGAAATTGATTTGGCTAAGTTCAAGATTTTGACTTGAAAGGAGATTAGATTTTGAGTGGATTTGAGTTTGATTTTTGGAAGTGATTTTGATTGTTTGAATTTAGATTTCATTTATATATGTGAATATAAATGAGGGTATAAATGGATCATGAGAAAATTTTAAAGATTTGAAGTGGTTTAATCATGATTTAGGCTAAGTCCATTAAGAAGGATTTAAAGAACTTAGAAAAATTTTATGAATTTGGAGTTTGAATTTTTGAATTTGGTTTGATTGATTTGTATTTTATTTCATTTATATATGTGAATATAAATGATAATATAAATGAGTTTTGGGAAAAACCCATGAATTTGAATTGATTCGATGATGATTTAGGTTAAGTCCATTAATGGAAAATTAAGTATTTAAGAAAAATTTCATGAATTGAGTTGGAATTTTGAGTTTAGTTTGATTGATTTGAATTTATATTTCATTTATATATGTGAATATAAATGAAAATATAAATTAATTATGAGAAAACCTCAAAGATTTGAATTAGTTTTAATCATAATTTTGGTTAAATCCTTAAGGGAGGATTAAGGACTTAGAAAGATTTGGACTTAGGAATTTTGTTGATTTTGATCATGGGTTTCAATCATAGATTTCAATCATGAATTTCAATCATGGAATTGATTTGAGTTTGGAGAAAATCAAATAGAATTGATTTGAAATTTGACTTGAAAGAAGGAAAGTGAGGAATGGTTTAAACTAAGGGTAGGAAATTTTCCTAACACCTCAAAGGCATGACCTATTCCTATAAGTAACTCTTCTAAGTCTCTAAGGCTAGGTTGAGTATCCACCAAATCACTAGATGTGTCTTAAGACTAAGGAACTCTAGTCTAAGATGAGTCCTATGTCTAAGATGGAAGGGTTGAGAGCTCATTCTAAAAATGAGGTCAACAATAATGTACTAATTCATCTGTTCGTTGACGTCCAGTGCATACATGCTTTAACACCTCTTCAGGAATATGCGGCTTCAAGAAACGAATCCCCCAATTGTGAGTTGAGATAGCTAAACTCTCAGATGTCAACTAGGGGCGAACATCTTATCCGCAAATATTTGACATAGTTACTTCGACACATGTCTTCTTTTCTTTAAAGAATAAATATTGTTGTCACCATGATTTCATAACAGGCTTCTTGAAAGAATCATATGAATATGAGGAGACCTTTCATCACTTTTAATTTATCTCTTCAGTGGAAGAGCATGAGATCTCCCTGTCTGAATAGAAAGGCCAACCTTGAACATTTTATCTTCAATTATATACTTACTAATGTGACGTAACTCATGCTGCAAGCTTCCTACATCAGGAATATTAAGAGTTGTTAGGATTTCATTCTCTTCAATCAGCAATGGATCAGGAAGGTCATTCAGTCTTCCACATCTCTCAGGGAGGCCCCACTCATTTTTCACAAAAAAGAACCCATTATACTAATTTTTAGATGGATCTCATGCTAAAAATTTTATCCAATTTAGCTCTATAAGAAACACATCCCTGAGCATCACATGTGAATCTACACATTCATTACAAATATTTGATGTTCAAACTCACGTCATACTCTCTAAAGAACACAGTCAAACCAATGATGATCACTAAAGCTTGAAATGAAAATTGTAACAAAACTACATCGCATATTTTAAAGACCTCAATCAATTCAAGAGCCAAAGGAAATCGCAGTCCCGCATGAAGAATCATCTCAAAAATAGTAAAGTATCCTGGCGGAGGAAACGTGCTCAATTAGACTTTTTGTCAACAATAGTCACCAACTCATTTGGGAAATGAAATTTTCTGTGGAGCACCATTAAACTATCAACTATGATAGTGGATAATATATCATCTGTAGTTGTCACACTGTTGGCTTTCTTCCGGCCATCATCCTGTGAAAATACATAATAAATATGAAACAAAAAAGAGGAGAGAAAGACAAATGTCTAAGAATTGTGTGAAACAACTCACTCACCCCAATACTTGGGCATATCCTTTTCTGACTTTATTGCTCACGGATAGTTTTGGATAAAATTTTTCACTTACGATCTGACGAAAAATATACGCATACATATGAGATCAAAAAAGAAAAAAAAAGCTATTTCTCTCTAATGATACTCAGAAATTACCTACCAGATTTTTTGAGTTTTTCGAGGGATGCTACTTAATTGATGCTTCCCCTCCATCTTGGTAGTTATCAACTGCTGAACCATCCATTGGAGTTTCAAGAAATTCAATTTCCTACAAGAAGAAATAGAAACTAGGGTATTGATTGCCTCCAAACCCGGTTGATCCGACGAGGACAGTTGATGCCACTCTCGAGGGAAAATCGGAGCCTCACCGTATGAACTACGGGTCTTGATCACCTCCAAACCCAGTCGGTCTGACGATGATAGTTGATGCCTCTCTTGAGGGAAAATTGGAGTCTCGTTGTATGAACTACGGGTCTTGATCGCCCCCAAACTCGGTTGGTCCGACAAGGACAGTTGACGCCTCTCTCGAGGGAAAACTGGAGCCTCGCCGTATGACTATGGGTCTTGATCACCTCCAAACCCGGTCGGTCCGACGAGGACAGTTGACGACTCTCTCAAGAAAAAACTGGAGCCTTGCCATATAAACTACGGGCCTTGATGGGGTCCAAGACATTGGCCTCTCGAGAGAAAATCGAGCCTGTCAGTGAGAGATCTGGTCTTGATCGCAATAATAACCTTCTTCTAAGAAGAAGGCCAGAGCTTCACTGACAATAGAAAGAAAAAAAAATTATTACCCTAGCCCTTGAACTTCTGCTAGATAATTTCTCATCTAACGTAGAAGAACACTAGAGCATATGGGAGTTGTGTCTCCTTACTTGACCCTAGTGAGATTTTTATAGACCCACTATAGGGGCAAAAAGGGAATTAATAAAAAAATGAAAAGAAACGGAAAAAAATTGGAAAACAAATTGAAAACAATGCTCATCGCATGGACGATCTTAGTCCAGCACTGACGTCGAGGGCCCCCGTAAAGGGTGGGTATGGCCCTAGAGCTTAGCGCTTGCACCTACGCATCCTGACCTGCGCCCGTGATCATAATCTTGTGCACCCATGAAGATCTATTCTCTCAAATTATTTATGATGCAAATGTCAATGAACCCACAAATTTCGTTGAAGAATTTGTTATTTTTAATTATTTGGCATATATTTTTGGATGACAGAGATAATATCATCCAAAAATAGAGGGCAACTGATATGGCACTGAAAATTTCACTAGTCGAAACACGAATCTTGATGTCAAAAGCAATCTAATCCTAAGTCGAAACTAGACTAGATCAAGCACTTAAAATATCATTGAAAACTTTGGGATATGAGTTGAATCCCTAAATATTTTCTAAATATAGAGTGTTTATAATCAAATCGAGCCTCTTGACGAGCCGGATCTAACAAGCCCAAGATCTCTTGATTCTGACTTCGTTTGAGCATTCAAATACTTAAAATACATCAGATGATCATGGGAATCATTTTGAGCCGTCCGATGGAGTGGTTTGGATTTTGCATGTATTTATATAAACGTCATCCCTCTAATCTATAAATAGCCCCTCATTCTTCACATGAGGGGAGCTCAAGCTAAAGAGAAGAGAGAGCTCTAAGGCTTGAAGATCCTCCAAGCATAATCGTGCCACCACTCGACGGTCGCCGACCACCGCCGCCGGTCACTGCTGCCAACCACCGACGGCCACCGCCATTGGCCACCACCGCCGTCAACTACCACCGCCACCGGTCATCAACGCCGTTCACCGTCGCCAGTCACCATCGCCGGTCATCGTCAACCACTTATTGCTGCCCGGCCACCGCCGCCACTTGTCGTCGCCACCACTATATCATCGTCATCATCACCACTGCGTCGGTCGCGACTATCGTTGCCATCTCCTGATCATCATCACCGCCGTGGCCGTTGAGTGAATGCCATTCATCATCACCGCCACCAACAAGCATTCTTAACCACTCTTTGCATTCTTATTGTTACCCAATGGGATTACCATTGTTAGGCTTTCTCATATACAATTATGTAATCTCATTATTGAGAAAACTTTGTACTCCGAAATAGATACATAGTGGAAGATCTTTACTGGGCTAGGCCCCATAATTTTTTTCCCCCTCTTTAGAGGTTTTTCCACGTAAAAATCCTGGAGTTTATTGTTCACTCTCTAAATATTTGTGTGTGTGATGGATTTCATAATAGGGTTAATACATAAACTTTTATTCTACCGCAACTAATTTTCTAGCACGCAACAAATACTTTCTCTCAAAATATCAACTCTTTGTAGCGTACAAGCCATTATGGGATTTTTTTTAAAAATTTTGTATTTTTGTAATCATTCCCTTAATTAAGTTTTTTACATCGTTTAGACTTTGGTAGGTTTCCAAAAAACCTTAGTGCTGTAAATAAGCCGAATAGAGATTAAGTCATGCCTAGCTAGAGCTTAACACAGCCATCAAATCACACACTTAAACTAGAACTTTTAAGCTTGAGTTGCGAAAGTTGAGGTTGTAAATTAGCCAAGTAGAGCAGGGTACTAAATTATTCAAGCTCGTTAATTTATTTTCTTAGTTCCAATTCAAATTGATGGCCAAATTAAAATAAAATCAAAATTTTAATTTTACACCTTTTTCACATGACGATTTCTAATACATGCTCATATTTCATTTAATTTCAGATTTTTGCATAAATTAAGGGGCTGTTTGTTTTATTTATTTTTAAAGTAAAGTAATATAAATACAGATAAATTAATACTTTAGAGATTGTTTAGTTGGAATATAAAGTAAACTAAAGTAAAATAAATGCAGGGATTTTAAAAATTTTGATGTTTGATTGGAATACAAAGTAAATGCATTTGAAATTCACTCCTTAGTTATGTTTTGGTGTATTTAGAATTTGCTCAAATTTGGGTGAATTCCAAATACACTAATAATATCTAAATTGATGTCTCACACTACCGCACATATTTGGCCAATCAAAACTTTCAAAATACTTTACATTACATTTTTTTTACCAAATAGAAAAAAATAAACTCATGAATTTATAAAACTCTCAACCAAACAACTGTAAAGTAATCCTTTTACACTGCATTCCTTTTTCAGCCAACAAAATAGCCCCTTAGTATTTAGTTAGATCACTTTGTAAAAGTAAAGTAAAATATTAGAGAGCTTCAAATACACAAAATAGGATATTTCCTGTGTATTACGAATTCGGCCGAATCAAAGGGAAAAGAAAATACCTCGCGGGACAACTGGCATCTCGCGAAACCTCACGAAGCATTCTTTCCTAGCACGATTCTTCGCTTCTCGTCGGCAATCGCCAGCGATTCTCAAGTTCTCGTCGCCGCTCGCGTGGGTTTCGGCATTGTAGGTATGTTCTTCACCTCCGTGAGTCTTCTTACCGGTCGATCTTCATTTATTCTTCTTCGGCTTACACATTCCTTCCCATAGTGTAAAGAATTTCTTCTCTGATACAGTGTGAGAAGGTTCAATTTAGGGCTTCGTGTGACTGTCACCAAACCTTCTGACGCCGGAGACAGCCGCAAAAGAGCAATTTAGGGCTCCACAATAAGTTCTTTTTTCTTGATCCTGCTCTGAACAACTTTGGCCTCCCCATTCCACCCCTTTTATGCTTATATAAATTCATCTCCTCTTCTATTTTTCTCTTCTCCTTCCTCACTTCTCTCCACCTTATCTCCTAATTATTTTGCTTGTGCTAAGTAGATCTTGAGTTATTTAAGCACTTGTTAAAATTTTCTAATTAATTTGAGTTGGCTCTTTGTTATAGTGTTTGAAACCCATCTATGATTACATAGTACTTTATGATTTTAAAATAAAATCTCTATTTATTTTTTTGTATTAGTTACTTTGCTTATTATAATACATTAGACTGTGAAATTTCTCTACAAGTCATGCATGATTTTTTTCTTGTTACTAGATATTGCATAATTTAGTATTGTTAATATTATTTTGATTGTTACATACTTAGTTAATATTGTATAATTAATAATGCATTAGTGGAGTTAATATTCTTGTGATAAGGAGATGATTGATAAGTTTAAAATTATAACAAATTATAATTACATTTATATTTTACTTTCAAGAATAATTTGAACACTATATAATAAATTATTTATAATTGATAAAAAAAATTTTAATTTGACGTGTCGAATAATAAAAAACTACAACTCAATGGCTCATCAGTCATCAAGTCATACTGGAGTTAATATTCTTTGTCTACATTGCAGATTCTGTTCCAGCTTAGAGACATTGCGACTAGATTGGCGCATGAGAGCTGAGTGGTTTGAGTCATGCCTCTTAGATTATGATCCTTGTTCTAACTATGGGAACTGGACATATGGTCCTTACACTAAACTTGCTTTTCTTTACTAATAAATTTGGCTATGAAATATTCCTCATCTTCTTCAAATAATTTCATTTTTGTTTATCTGTTATTGTCAATAGGTGTTGGAAATGACCCAAGAGAAAACCGTTATTTCAGCATTCCAAAGCAAGTATATTTTCTCCTCTTCTAAATAATACTAACCAACATGAGCACTGCAATTCATAATCATTTGTAAAAATAAGCTTAAATATATCCTCAAATAAATAATGAAATGAATCTTCATATTAGTAGTAGAAGTAGGGGATGAGGAGACATGAGTTTTTATAATATATATAATTATAGGATAGTTTAAAGGTAAAATTTTTATATTATATATAGTTGCATTATTATTATTATTATTTTTTCAAATTTAAGAGATCATGAACCACCCTTAGCCCCTCCTTGATTCCACCATTACTTTTCATACATGAGACTTCCAACAAGTGACGAATTTTCTATAATATACTTTGTTCGTGTAGAGTTTAATCGTAAAAAATTTTATATTATACAATTTATAAAATTTTTCTTTAAATTAGGGGGCGAAAGCTACCCTCGACCTCTCACTTATTCCACCACTACTTCACATATTCATTCAAAATAAATGTCTTTGCAAACTTCGCATCTTAAATAGTAATATTTGTTTAAAGTTATTCTTTATTATAACAAAATGTAATTTCTTTTTGGGCAAAAACTTATAATCCTGATGATAAATAAGTTTCATATTGATTACCACTGCTTCAACCTCTTCCAAAAAAAAATTTTTTTTTTCTGGAAAGTTATATATCAACAAATTGTACCTCTTAAATTTGAAAACACAACTAATATAAGATAAAATCTTAATAATAATATATATATATATATATATATATATATATATATATATATATATATATATATATATATATATATATATATATATATATATAATCTTTAATATTACTTAAAAATATTATCATTATTTACTTTTTTTTAATAAAATATACATTTTCGAATATAAAAAAATTAAAAAAATATTAGAAAAATACATTTTTTTTTATCGATCATATCATTAATTTTTTATTATTAAAAAAATAATAATTTAATTTAACCCCTTTTTACTTTTATATCACTATATTATTATTTTATAAAAAATAAATAAGACTTTAAAATCAATTTAAAAATCTATCAATACGATTTAATTAATTCATTAATATTAACTCAAATGATTTAATTTTTATTTAAATGATAAAATAACTATGATTTATTTATTTTAATGTTCAAGTTGTAAAATTAATTAACATATCAAAAATAATACTTTTATATAATTTTTAATATATACATATATTGAGCTTCTTATAAAAATAAATAAATAATATTTTAAGTTACATAATAAATATCATTAAAATAAATTCATTTATCAATTGAAATTACAGAGAAATCCTCCGTAATGTCCAATTTTTCACTCTTAATTTTAAAATAAACATATCATAATCCTTTTTAAACTAAATAATAAATTTTTATTTATAATTTATTTATATTTTAATATATATTTAATTTATTAATTTAATAATTCAATTAATGAAAAAAAAACTTATACCTACTCTACATATCACAACATTCATAATATAAATATTTATTTTACATATATCCAACCAAATAGAAAATATAATTTTCATGTATTTACTTTATATATAACCAAATAACTATAAAATATTTAGAATTCATTGTATTCACTTTACAGTGCATTCCTTTTTCAACCAACCAAACAACCCCTAAAAAAGCTAGAAAGTCGAGACAAGTTTAATGCAAAAAAATAAAGTGTGAGAGACAACAACAACAAGCCTTTATCCCACTAAGTGAGGTCGGCTACATGAATCCTTCTGGTGTCCTATGTCAAATTCTCATTTAATTCAAGTATACTAAGGTCATTGTTATATATCTTAACCAAGTCTTTTTAGGTCTACCTCTACCCTTCTTAACATAAGGCAAATCTAATGTATCTACTCTCCTAATCGGGTCATCGGATAGCTGACGCTTTATGTGGCCAAACCATCTAAGACAACTCTCTCTAATCTTATCTGCCATTGGAGCTACTCCAACTTTTTTCCGAGCATACTCATTTTGTAAGAGTACAGCCACTCATCCACTTGAGCATCCTCATCTCCGCTACACTTAACTTAGTCTTATGCATCTCTTTTATTGAAAAACATTATGCACAATAAATCAATGCAAGTCTTACCACCATTTTATAAAATTTTCCCTTAAGTTTAAGCGGTACTTTTCTATCACACAACAGGCCAAATGCTTTCCTCCACTTCAACCATCTAACTTGAATTCTACTAATAACATCCCCATCTATTTCACCATTATTTTGAACAATAGAGCCTACATATCTAAATTGCTCGCTCTTTTTAATGACTTGTACATCTAATGTCACAACACTTTCACTAGAACTTCTACAACTAAAATTACACTCCATATATTCAATTTTAGATCTACTTAAACGAAAACCTTTAGACTCTAAGGTTGACCTCAGTATTTCATTTTTCTCTTGGACTCCCTCTCTAATCTTATCAACAAGAAGGATGTCATCAACAAAAAGTATACACCAAGGTACATCTTCTTGTAAATGTCTAGTAAGAACATCCATAACTAAAGCAAAAAAGATAAGGGCTTAAAGCTGATCCTTGATGTAAACCAACTGAAATAGAAAAATATTTTGGCAATCCTCCTAGTATTTGGACACAAGTAACAGCTCTAGTATACATATCCTTAATGACTTGAGTATAATCAATATTAACTCCTTTCTGTTCTAGAACTCTCCAAAGAACATCTCTTGAAATCATCATAAGCTTTCTAAATCAATAAATATCATATGTAGATCCTCCTTACTTTCTATGCTTCTCCATCAAACCTCTTAACAAATGTATAGCATCCATAGTAGATTTACCTGGCATGAAACCAAACTGATTGTGAGAAACTTTTGTATCACATCGTAACCTATGCTCAATTACTTTCTTCCATAATTTTAATGTATGGCACATTAACTTAATTCCTCTATAATTTGCACACTCTTGTGCATCACCTTTATTCTTAAATATGAGAACCAACAAACTCTTTCTCCACTCATCTGGCATCTTTTTAGTCTTTAAAATGACATTAAAAAGATTTATAAGCCAAGAAATTCCTTGATCTCCTAAACATTTCCACACTTCTATTGGAATATCATTAGGTCCTAATATTTTTGCACATTTCATTTTCTTTAAAGGTTCTCTAACTTTAGATTTACTAATACAACAATATAACAACAACAACAACAACAAGAAGCCTTAATCCCACTAGGTGGGGTCGGCTACATGAATCCTTCGTCTCCATTGTGTCCTATTATGTGTCAAATTCTCATTTAAATCAAGTATACTAAGATCATTTTTATCTTAACCAAGTCTTTTAGGTCTACCTCTTTTCTTAACATAAATCTAATGCATCTACTCTCTTAATCGGGTCATCGGACGGCCGACGCTTTTTGTGGTCAAACCATTTAAGGCGACTCTCCCTAATGTTATCTACCACTGGAGCTACTCCAACTTTTTCCCGAATATACTCATTTTGCATTCTATCTCTGAGAGTAAAGCCACTCACCCACCTAAACATCCTCATCTCTGTAACACTTGACTTAGTCTTATGCTTCTCTTTTATTGGACAACATTCATTGCAAGTCTTACCACCATCTTATAAAATTTTTCCTTAAGTTTGAAACTTTTCTATCACATACAGCCGATGCATTCCTCTACTTCAACCATCCAACTTGAATTCTACTAATAACATCTCCATCTATTTCACCATCATTTTGAACAAGCCTAAATATCAAACGCCACTCTTATTAATGACTTGTTCATCTAATGTCACAACACTTCCACTAGAACTTCTAACTAAAATTACACTCCATATATTCAATTTTAGATCTACTTAAACTAAAACCTTTAGACTCTAAGGTTGACCTCGATTTCAAGTTTCTCTTGGACTCCTCTCTAATCTTATCAACAAGAAGGATGTCATCAACAAAAAGCATACACCAAGGTACATCTTCTTGTAAATGTCTAGTAAGAACATCCATAACTAAAGCAAAAAAGATAAGGGCTTAAAGCTGATCCTTGATGTAAACCAACTGAAATAGAAAAATATTTTGGCAATCCTCCTAGTATTTGGACACAAGTAACTGCTCTAGTATACATATATCCTTAATGAGTATAACCAATATTATTAACTCCTTTCTCTAGAACTCTCCAAAGAACATCTCTTGAAACTTTATCATAAGATTTCTCTAAATCAATAAATATCATATGTAGATCCTCCTTACTTTCTATGCTTCTCCATCAAACCCCTTAACAAATGTATAGCATCCATAGTAGATTTACGGCATGAAACCAAACTGACAGAGAAACTTTGTATCACATCGTAACCTATGCTCAATTACTTTCTTCCATAATTTTAATGTATGGCACATTAACTTAATTCCTCTATAATTTGCACACTCTTGTGCATCACCTTTATTCTTAAATATAGGAACCAACAAACTCTTTTTCCACTCATCCGCATCTTTTAATCTTTAAAATGACATTAAAAGATTTGTAAGCCAAGAAATTCCTTGATCTCCTAAACATTTTCACACTTCTTGGAATATTATCATCGCTTTTCCACATTTCATTTAAAGCTTCACTAACTTATTTACTAATACTAAGAGATAAAATGAAATTATCTATTTTTGTTATAGGTATTAAGGTAAAATCAATCATCTTTCAAATCCTTCATTAAAAAGTTTATCAAAATATCTCATCCACATATTTTCAATATCCTTTTCTAAAAAAAGTATTTTATTATTTTCATCCTTAATACACCTCATTTGAACTATATTTTTACTTCTCCTATCTCTTTGGCTAACTTATATATACATCTTTCACCTTTTGGTATCTAATTTATATAAATCACTTAAATTTTTTCATCATATATTACTTTCTTAGAATCTCTACGCCACTTTATATGTTTCCTTCTCCAGTTTTACATCTAAACCAAATTATATAACAATACTTTCTTATTTTTATCCTTTCGCACACTCGACCACCACCAACTATTCTTATTAAGTTTTTTTCCTTTTGATTCTCCAAGCACATCTTTAGAACTGCTTAATTTCACTTGTTATTTTTTCCCACATAATATTAACTTCCTCATATCCCAAATTCTAATCTCTTATAGCTTTAAAAATATTTTCATTTTGTTATTTAAGTGCCCCATCTAATTACAATAATTTGATTTATTTTTCTCTTACAACCTTTCAACTTAAAATCTAAAACTAAGAATCGATGTTGACTTAAATTTTCATTTGGAATGACTTTACAATCTTTACAATCTAAACTATTATTTTCTTATCGAAAATAATCAATCTGTGTTTTACTATATCCATTTTATAAGTAATAATATGTTTCTCTTTTTTTAAATAAAGTGAAGAACTATAAAATCAAAAAGAAAATCTAATATAATCCTACCTTCTTTATTACCACTCCAAATTCATAAGAATACTTTAAAATCTTCTACCACTCTACCAATATGCCATTTAAATCTCCTCCAATAAATTTTTTTCTTCAAGAGATTCTTTTGTATTAATCCTCTAATTCATTCTAAAATTTTTCAGCTTACCTCCAAACTTACTTGAGCGTACATTTATAACATTGATAATCTTAGACGATAATCTTTAAAGTTGTGATTCTATCTCCATATCTATTAATATTATTATAACATTATCCTTCAAACTTTTATCTATAATCACACCTACACCATTTCTAATTCGATTTTACCTGAATACCAAAGTTTAAAACCTAAACTATCAATCTTCCTGGCTTTCTCCCCAACTCATTTAGTTTCTTGAACACATAAAATATTTATCTTTCTATGAACCATAATATCTATTAATTCTATTAATTTACCTAAAGAGTACCTATATTCTAAGATCCTAACCTAATTCTAGTTTCATGGACTAACTTCTTTGCCCACATCCGTCCATAATGAAACCCTTATTATTAACATCGACCGCATGTACGTATATTTTTCATTGATACAACCATCGCTCCAACGCCTAGCATTAACACAATGATTTAAAGGCATGTCATGATTATTTCGACAAGTTTTACGGGTCGACTACGCAAACCCTCCACTTTTCACATCCAGACTTGGGACCGGCAATGGTAGTGTTAAAGACTAAAATGAGCAGTTTTTAAGGTGGTTGACATCCTATATAAGGTGGGAATACCAAAAAATCAAATTGAAATATAACACAACTCAACCTCCATATAAATCTTTCTTGGCCATCCATATAAATTATTTCAAGTATTTTATTCATTTTATCCCACATGGTGGTTATATAATATAACGAAATCATATAAGAAAGAAGCTTGGTGTATTTTGAAAATAGTTGCCACATGAGAGTTACTTTGGAAGGAGCTCAATAGTTTCTTATGCATGAATGAAATGCCACCTTATGTTACATATTCAAGTTATGAGTTTTGTCACTTTATTGTTCTTCCCATAATCCTAATGCTAGGCTCGGCCCTTTACCTCATTTTTTAAAAGACACTAAATACTAGTATGCCCTCTACTTCCCCATCACAAATAATTTTTTAAATTATTAAAATCGAGCATGAGACTAATTATAATGTTGTTAATGAGAATTGAGGAATTTGGTCTTATATTTGAGATAGTAATATCAAAAGCTAACCAGGTAAAAAAAAATAGCTTTTCTTCTCTAGTCACTCCAATTAATTTGGAATTTCAATGGCCAACACGCCAATGAATAAAAAAATTAAAAAAAAAACTTTTTGAACATATATGTTACAAAAAAAAATATGTTGCCAGGCTAATCGACATTGTTCAAGTCAGGACCTTAGGCAAGCGTTAGACTGAGCTACAGTGATGAATGCGAACAAATATGGCAAGCATAGTTGAATTGCATCTTCAAAGTTCATCCTGAACTACAAATTATCCAGCAAGGTCTATCGGTTATTCACAGCAGTGGAAAAACATAAAATTGAAAAGGAAGATTTACATACATAGCACATAAACCTTACAAATTTATATATCTAACACCTAAAATTAATACTTTTTTATACATGAAAAGGTAAATTTTACTTTTAAAAATTAGTAATAATAGTACTTTTAATATGATATTAAAGATTTAGCTGGTATGTATGTAAATATTAAAATATAAGTGTTAGATATGTAAGTAAATATATAAGAATTGTGTAGTATTGTATGTAAATCCTCCAATTGAAAATGGAGATCGAGGTCAAAAGGCAAACTCAAAGTACTGTACCACTTTCAAAATCTTTCTTTTGAAATAAGAAGTTTGGAATCTTTTAATTTAGGAAAAGGTACAGCCAAAAAAGCCTGAACTTAGTTCCAGAAATTGATTCCCATGTTTTGCCCTTCTACAGAAAAAGAAACTAGTCCATGGCGAGCTCATTCATATAACAAAGAACAAAGAAGAAAATACACATTCACATGCAGCATTACAACAGGAGCAGACACTTTATGCAAGCATGCTAGAATTAGAATTAGTGAATGTTTCATATAATAGAAATTTAGACTAAAAAACATTTGAATTAACTATTGTTTCAGGACTAGGAGATTTCATATACAATGTTCATACTAATAATAAAAGAATCATCTAAGGAAGAATAAGCTGATACTAAGACCAAGCAAGAGATCGGCAAAATTTATTTATAGGCACATTTTAACAATCGAGTTGTGACTCTAAGAACTTGAATACTCATCAAATGTTTTTAAAAACAGGGCTGATAACAACATTTTCTTTAAAAGATGCTCTAATAGAAAAAAGTAAGTTAATTTGAAAGGATTGAGAAATTAATGGGATATACCGAAGGAAATATAAGTTATGCTCAGATCGTTTGATTTCTAGTAGATGGAAAATGTGGTTTGAGAAATGATGATTTTATCTTCACTCATTTTAAGTTTGAAAATGAGCTCACCATCCTAAAGAGATTTTGAAGGCATTAGTAGAGTGAAAGATTTATATTGATTTCTAACTACATCCAACCAAAGGATAGGATCTAAAAAAGTAATCATTTTTTTAAATATGCTTTCTCTTTAAGCAACCAACTAAGCCTATAAAAAATTTGTACAAAATAGAGTTAATACATCATGTAGCACTCAAAAGAAATGAATGGAAAGGATACATAAAATTGCTTCAAATAGCTGTGGGACAAAGGAGGATGATGATGATGATGATGATGATGATGATGATGATGATGATGATGGAGGAGGTGGTGGTGGAAGTGGTGCAATCAAACCGATGATTATGTTTATCAAATAGCCCTAACATAATATTTGTAAATATAGAAATAGCCTTTTGACAATCTCAAGTGCTTAGGGATTTTCAACTATAACCGAGTGGACAACAACACAAGCTATTGAGATAGAGGTTCAATGACTTTTCTTGATTTTATCAGTTCAAAAAAATTTTTTAAGGTTTTTTTTTTGTTTTTATTCTTAGATATTTCGTGAAAGAAATTTTGCTTCTCCCTTTTGGTTTTCTTTTAAAAAACATTATTTCAAGTTTCTTGAAATCTACACTTCAATAGTTTTGTGAGAAAAAAATTTGATGTCTTCCGTAAATAAGCTAAATTTGTACTCCTCCATACTCTTTTAATAGTGAAATTATATGTCCCCTCATACCACAAATGTAGGTCAATCTTTGACTGAACTACATAAATCATGGTGTTCATGTCGACATGATAGTGCTAGTTTTGTTTTCGTATCACATCTGCATATATGGTGCAATTGCCCACCTTTTTGGCACACATAAAAACAGATTTGCTTACATCCCACTATAACAGATTAGTATCGGAGCATTGATAGGGAGAAAATAGGAGATAGCACCATCAAAACCTTCAACTGGAACTACGAAATAAGAGTTTAATGAATTCAATGGGCACAATGACTTCATCATTTCGTAGATGAAGTCAAAAACATCTTTGTCTAAGGAGGGATTTATTCAAGCACTATAGGAGATGAATTTTCCGAACTAGGATAGATGAGGAAGAGATGCATGCTAAAACAGCCTTTAACTTAATCATCCTTATTTGGGAGATAAAGTTCTTTGAAATGTGACAAATCATAGTACCACACAAAAGATTGAGGAAAAGTTACAATCTCTTTGCATGATGTAAGCAATTACAAATTGTCTCTAATTGAAGCAACAAAATATTTGCATTTCACATTTACTGCAATAGCATTAAGATGCCTACAATAAGGTATGTTGATTCAACCAAATTTAGATGACAAAATTAAAGAGAAATATAAAACTATGATCCTGTTATGTTCTCTACGGTACACCCATGAGCACCTTATAACTACTTTATTGTATGGAGATGACAATATCAATGATAGAGGTCAAATCTACCATTTCATTAAATGAGGTGATAAAGAAGGTGCAAGACTAATGCTCAATTGAGTGATTATTTATGAGAAGAGAAGCATGAAGAAAGGAAGCAAGAAAGAGAAATATTAAAATGGAAGACCAAAAAGAAAGAATAATGCCATTATTGCAAAAAGCTTGAACACTAGAATTTAAAGTGTAGACCATGGTTAAAAAAAAATTCAAAGAAAAAAGTAATTTAAAAAGCAAGACTAGCTCTAAGCAAGCATCAATTGCAAAGGAGTCGAAAGATGAGCCTAATATAGTTTTGGCAGTTGTAGAGTGGTTTGTCTCTTCTATTAATGATTGGATCCTTAACTCTATATGCTCACATCACATTAACCCTCATAGAGATTGATAGAAATATCTGTATTGGCAATGACATGATCTATAAAATTATTGGGATAGAGGCATCTTGGATCAATACATGTGTAAAGTTGTAAGGAATTTAGGAGATGTCACGCATGAGCTATTTTTGAAAAAGAATTTTATGTCTTCGAGTAGTTTGGATTCTAAAGAGAGCATGCATGAGTTTGAAGAGAGCACTAAAAAATTAGTAATTTATCTTTATTCAATAAACACAATTTTAGGTGAAGTATCAGTTTCTTAGTCCAATATTTTGGTTAGATTATGGAACATGAACTTAGTCATAAGTTAGAGTAGGGTTTATTAGAGTTGAGCAAAAGAGGTTTTCTTTGGGGTTAAAAGATTGGATCTTTGGAGATTTGTGAACAATATGTTCAAGGTAAACATCATAGATTGAAGTCCATAGAATTAAAGGTATTTTGAACTATATTCATTTTGATTTGTGGGGTGCACCCAATGTTCATTTTGATTTGTAGGGTCCACCCAATATTAGATCAAAATGTGGACATAAATACTTTTGTATCTTCATAGATGATTCTCTAGGAAGGTATGAGTTTATACTTAAGTAAAAGAGTGGTATATCTGAGGCATTTAATAAGTTGAAGACAAATTGAGACGCAAACAGAAAAGAAAATCAAGAGATTAAGAATTGAAAATAAATTGAATTTCATTCTTTGGAGTTTGAAACTTTCTGCCAAATGATATTGTTAGACATAAGATTGTAATAGATGCATCTCAATAAAATTAAGTGACAAAAAAATGAAGATAACACTCTTGAAGAGGGCTAGTTGTATAATATCCAATGCTAAGTTGAGCAAACATTTTTGGGTAGAGGCTGTTAATATTGCATATTTCTTAGTGAACATATCTTCATTTAAGGCTATTACATTGCGGACTCTTGAAGAGGTATAATCAGGTTATTTTGTAGAATACTCAATTTTAAGAATCTATGGTTACCCTTCTTATACTCATGTCAAATAAGCTTAGCTAGACCTTGAAGCTAAAAAGTATATATTCCTTGGATATGCAAATGGAATGAAAAGATACCAGCTTTGGCATATTGGTGCCAAGTAATCTGAACTCTTGATCAACAAGAATGTTAATATCAATGAATAAAACATTCTTAAATAGAATTCAATGCAAATTAAATATTGGGAGGAGATCATATAGTAGAAAGATATGTCAGACTTGAGGTAAAGCATAAATAGTTAGATGATAGCTCACTACAACAACTTACTGTCTCAAGAACTGAGGTGACAACCACAACTACAAAAATATATTGCTTCTCATAGGGACCAAAAAACATATTAGAGCGATCTCAAAGATTTGGTTATGAGAACCCTTCTTGTTCTCATATGATTATTTATCTTTTGAGTATAGAGTTTAATAGTGATCAACAGTCATCCACTTTGAGGAAGCTATTGACGAAATAATCAAAATAGTGAACTAACAACTATTGCAGATGAGTTGTACTCTTTATATAAGAATGAGACTTGGAATTTTGTTCAACTATCTAAAAGTAAAAAGATTCTTGGCTACAAATGAATATTCAAGTGTAAAATGGAAGCTTAGAGAGAAGACACCATCATATACAAAGCATGATTAGTTGCAAAGAGTTACCATCAAAAATCAAAAATAAAGTGTGGACTTCAAAGATGTTTTCTCACTTATTAATAAACATAACTCTATCTGTACTTTTTTAGTAGTGGTTACTGTGTATGATATTTATTTTGGCATAAGTATTATAATAACCTAACACCCACCCAATGTGTTTAGGATAGTTTTCTGCCTGCTTTGTTTTTTAGAAAGCAGTTACAGTTATATTTGGCTACTAAATTTTAGATTGTTTTTTAAAAGTTTTGTGGTGAAAAGTTGTTTTTGAAAATCAAAACTATTAAAATATGGTGAATATCAAAAAATTTGTTATTTACATTTTTTAAACAAGAAAATAATTGTAACACCCAAACATATTTTCAAAAAATTATTTTTCCAATAAAAATTTTACAACCATATTTAGAAATAGCTACAACTACCCTAAATAGACCCAAATTCTCATTTAGAATTAGAACAATTGAATGGAAAGACAAAATTTCTTTATGGTATTTTGAATGTGGAGATTTATATGCAACAACCATTGGAGTTTGAAACTAAAGGAAAGAAGGTTAGCATATTTAATGAAAAATTTTCTATATGGCCTAAAGCAATCTTTCATACAATAATACAATAGCACAAAAATTTCACAATATCATAATCAACAATAAGCTTAGAAGAAGCTGATATGATAGACGTGGTACCATATGCAGCTTAAGATGGAACTTATATATACACTCTTTTATGTGGATATTGTATTGATTGCAACCAAAGACTTCTCACAAATTCAAAGGATTAAAGTTGCTTTGAGTATAACATTTGAGATGAAAGAACTTTGTGCAATTAAAAAGATTTTAAGGATAGAGATTGCTAGGAATCAAAAAATAAGTACTTATATTTCTAATACAGCAAAGATGTGTTGAGGTGTTAAAAAATGAAAGATTTGGGTTGCATAGTGCATAGGCTATTACTTCTTCAATTGTTAGTCATTTTTGTTTGACATCAACATCTCCTCAATCACTAAAATAGTGGAATTATATGACTAGCCTACCATTGTTAGAAACATCATATATATTATGGTGTGCACACATCTAGACATTTCACATGCAATCAACGTTGTAAGCAAATCCATGGATAGGCCTAGTTAGCCTTAATGGAAAAAAGTGAAATAATTTTGAGATAACTTAAAAGGACCTGTATATTATAATTTGATGTAGTTAGATTGTAGAGAGAATTTTTTATTTAGATTATGCTAATGATTGAGGATGTCTTTAGATTATCAATCAAAAGGTCAATCTTTGACCTATAATTGTTTGTTTACTAAAGAGACAATATATGAAATTTCTTTAAGCTACCACAGAAGCTATCTGGTTAGGCATAGTTAAAGATTAAAATTTGCACCAGGACAACTCAATGGCTTACCATGACAACCAAAGTGTTATTCACTTAACCAGAAACTAAATGTATCATGAGAGAACTAATCATACTAAAATTTAATACTACAAAAAAATAAAATTTTAGTAGAAAAATATGCACAGAGCACAATCTTCCTAACATGCTTACGAAGGTGATCCTAATTCTCAGTTTACACAATATTTGAACTTTAAGCTATTGTTGATGCCCTTGGCTTTGGTTCAAGAGACTTTGGTGATTTGAGTAGCCTTAATTATCTTATCCACTTTATTTTTGGTGCATTTATATTACATATTTAACACAAACTTTAATATTTACATTCATAACACTCTTATTTTTAGCATCACATCAAAAATACCACTATTATTACCTTTTCATGCATAAGTAAGGTGTTATAAGAGTAAATATGAAAGTTTAGGAGTTAGATATATAAAAACATAAGAATTGTGCACTATGTATATAAATCTTCCTTTATTGTTTATTGATATAAATGATTTTTATTTTATTTTATTTATTTTTTATATAGAAAATTGGATATAAGAAGAATGAGTTATCAAGTTATATCAAAAAAAATATCTAAGCATGAACTTGTAATTATACATTCTAAGCTCTAATCTAACTTACTAAACTGAATACATATAAAGTAATAGGATTTTGGTGATTTCAACAATATCGTAGTGGAAATTTTCATTTGTGACCTAACAAGAGATATTAAGTGATCGAGAAAAAGATTTAGTCTCTTCTTAATTTTCTCAATTTGAGGATTAAACAAGGAAGATTGATTAATTTTCATTCAGGGCAATTTGGTGATAGAGAAATTTTGCATCTTGATTTTAGCTTTCTTCCGAGAAAAATTACTTTAAGTTTGGTCAAATCTTCTCTACACCTCCTTGTTAGTTCTATAAGAAGAGAATTTGATGCATTTTGTAACTCCTCTTAATTTGTACTCTATGTTACACTCAAATATATCATAAATCTAGTTCAAATCAATGTAATTTGATTCAGAGTTGTAAGCAAATCATCTGAATAATAAGAATGAAAATAATTAACTCACTAATGGGCCATTTAGTTTGCCAAAAAAAATCAATATAAAGTAAAATAAATATATGATTTTTAAATATTAGTTGGTCGGTTTAAATTGAAAAGGATGCAACGTAAAATTTTGGAATTTTGGAATTTACCATGTAAGCCATTTCAACGTATTTTAAATTTACTCAATTTTAGCCAAATTTAAAATACATTGCAAGAATGAAGCTTTGCCCAATAATTTACCCCTAACGACCGCCCACTACAGCAAACAAAGCTAGCCACCCACTTACCACAAATTAAAATATAAAAAAATACTTGTGTTATCCTATATATTTGTTCAAACATCATACAATCATTGAACAAATAATGAATTCACCTAGAGTATTACATCATAATATACTCAACTGAAGGATTGACTAATCTATTCACCCCTATATGTAAAGCCAGTAATCAAGGCTCAAAAGCTATTATTTGCCAACATTGAACAACTCCATTAGTGACTTTTCTTAGAGATTAGCTTGAATTAAACAATATGTATACGTTTATGCATTATGGCTACAAACCCATGTATTTTTACATCAAACAATTGTTAAGCCCTACTATGTATTTTTTTTCTTGCATAATTTTTTCTATAGTGTTGAACCCTAAATTGAACCAATCAAAAAGAAACATAGTAAGAGCTTTGGACATAAAGGCATTTGTACTCAAATATTGTACTTTTCTCAATCTAGTGATACCACAAATCTTCTCACTCTAAACTCTCTTTTTCTTTATTAATCTATTTAATTTTTTATTTTATTCTTGTTAGTAAGATAATAGTGGCACCAATAAAGAAATTTGTATCCAACATGGCAACATCCATACTCTTTTGATGATGATATTAATTGTCTCCTCACCCATAGATGTAGGTAGATCCAAGGCTATTAAAATCGAATTGGACCAATCGGTCCGACCCGCCCAGTGCCACAATCCCCCTTAAACATCATTAGTTTATAATCTAACAATTAGGATCTTAGAAGTCCAAACAAAAAACCCTATTTCGAGTTTAGTTTCTGTCACATTATTCACGTGTGTGGCACTACTGCTTCGAGTGGAGAGTGGAGACCTTCGAGTTCGACAGAGGCTTTCAACTCCCAATGATATAGGCTTTCGGCTCACTCGTCCTCGATGACAGAGGCTTTTGGCCCCCTCCTAAGCATTTTAATCCTTACTTCAACTTCTCGTGGAGATTCTGGTTCGACTCAACTTTATCTTTTCCCGTAGGCTATCATTGTCGACTAGTCGCCTCCTTTGCGTAGGTTAGTCAGCTTTGATTGCTGGCTTATCACTTCCATGCTTCCACTTTAATTCCCTTTTGTAACATTTTAAGTTATGTTGCCGTCAGAGGAGATATTTTCTTCCAATTGGTTATATCCTTCATCGTCATAAATATTATTTTATTGTCATTTTTTGTGAGTTGCATGCAACATGAAATTTCACATGCAAACTGACAATGGGGTGGCTGTTACTCGATGACTGCCCTCTGCGCTATTTGTATAAAGAATTATGGTGGTCGTTATAATCTTATTAGTTGTAATTGTTTGGTTTGTTGTTGAATAGTGTGGAATTTAAAAGGTGGTGGTCTATACGATAGTTGCATGGCTACATAAGTCATTGAAACAACGACATTGGTCTACCATAACTTTTAGACAATTAGGATGAAGCCCAAGAACAGCGATTATACTCTTGTTGGTATTACTTGATGTCTATTATGCTTTATAAATACAAAATGATAATGTATGATAAATCATGTGTAGTTATAGTTGTTATTAATTTTCTCCCATCTTTATTTCAGTTTCAACCTTTCAAAGGATCAAGCTCTTGAACAAATTAAATACAAGATTTCAGAAGGTCATTTGAAGTTTGCTAATTGCTACAAAATAAAGGTTAGTAATTTAAATATTGAAATTATTTAAATTCATGATTATTAAAATATTATTTGCCAATGAGGTATTTTCATTTTTTGTCATCTATTTATATTGTTGCATCATTATTACATCATTTATATTATATTTAAATAATTTTAATAATTATTACATCATCTGGTTCAACCCCAATTAAACCTTGAAACTCTCCCTCTTCCAATTCAATATCCAGTCTGATTTTTACAACCTTGGGTAAATCTTGATCGTACTACATAAACCATGTTGTTCTTATCTACAAGTTTGTTTTATAATTTTTATATTATTTTTTTGTGCATGGCACTAGTTGTATTTCCCCTAGATTAATTCAATTGCTCTTCTTTTTTGGCACCTTCAAAGAGAGATTTGAGCACTTCTACATAAACGGGTTGAATGGAGCCTAATGACAGTTCAATAATGTTGAGTTCCCTTCCAAAATGCCGAATAATTGCAATATGGTTTGTTTTTAAGAAAAAATAATCAATCATTTGAATTAAAAGCTATGCAGAAGAAATTAGAGACAACGGAGTAAGTCAATCCAATAATGCACACAAGAGATTTCCAAAAACACTTAAACACCCATTAATTATTTAAAAGGATTTGCAAAAATTAGATTCAACATTACATGCAACAATGAAAAATAAAGATTCATTTTATAAAGCTGACGACAGATAATTAGATAAAGTTAATGATGATGATAATAATGATGACCTAAACATTAATAAGTGTTCATGCAATTGTGAATCAAAACTAAGCTATAGAAAAAGTGATTGAGAAGCAATTCAAACCGATCAGTAGCTTTTAAGGTTTCAAACAAACAAATCTGTCAAGCAACTAAGGCAATGTGATGCAAAACCAAAGGAGGCATTACAAGGAGGGTTTTTTAGGTTATGGACAGTGACAAACCAGAGAAGTGGACTACTTAAGCTGTTTGGTCGTGGAGAATTCGAAAGTAACTTTCTCCAATAGAAATTGCTGGTACAAGTACTAACCTTTTTGATTGAGTTCCTACACTCTGAATCCATAGTTCTTGAAGTCACAACTCATGCTTTATTGAAATTAGTGTCACTCACAAATGCACACACATATGCAGATATGCTCATATATACATACAGATAACATAAATTATGATATAATATAATGCATAACTTACAGATTTATACAAAAATAGTATATATCAAAATATATGATATATGATGTACTAGACAACAAATTATTACTTTATTATGATATCATATGAATGATATAGAATAAAAAACCATATAAGTTCTTGCAATACATAAATTATATTAAAATATTATTATATAGTTGTACTGTACAAAACATTATTGATATTTTATGTACCTATATTTATGCAGTATGGGGGTGCATGTGTATATATAATAAAAATTTTATTAAATTTATTAAATAATTTCATTCCCTACAAAACCAAAAAATAAAAAAGTGACAGTTTCCAATTAGACAACCCAACTTCGTTTATAGAAATGACTTCCTCAAATTCCACTTCAAAAAGTGAGAAATGTCTGTGTCACTTCCTCTCGCTAACAATCAAACAAGCCTTAAGGGTGGTGGGTGAATGGCAAGCATCGGACAAATGCAATATACAGATGAATTTGAACTTTGCTAGTACATCATGCACCAGAGAATAAAGATCAAGCACACAAAGAGTTCAACATCATGGGTGGATACTTGACATGTACAGTACTGGAATCTAAATTCTAATTATTACACCAGACTACTAACAAGTTTAGGTTGCTTCACAGGTTCTTCTAAGTGGGTGTCTT
The DNA here is from genome assembly GCA_021442155.1 of Cymbidium sinense. Taxonomy (NCBI): domain Eukaryota; kingdom Viridiplantae; phylum Streptophyta; class Magnoliopsida; order Asparagales; family Orchidaceae; genus Cymbidium; species Cymbidium sinense. The sequence goes on from CM038215.1 coordinate 269,426,526, forward strand.
TTCGAACATAAATGTTTTACTACACAAAAGGCAAAAGACTGCAAAATACAACCTAAAGTAAATTGTCTTTGCACCATAAAATCTAAGGAACTATTAGAAGTCAAACAGAAGTCAAAGTTGTAGCTTGGTGGTGGACTCTTTATCATAGAAGTTTTAGAAGAGCTTAAAAATAAATCATGAATTAGTAAAAATAATTCGTGATGAAATAAGAAGATATAATAGACTATTAAGAAAAAAGTGCATTTTAACAGTAACAAAAGTACTTTTTAACAGTAACAAAAGTACTTAGGCTTATTATAATAGCTATAAGAAAGCTAAAAACATTACAAAGAGAAAAGCATACAAAGCAAAAAAACTATTTTTTTTTTTATTATGTGGTAAAAGAATTGTTGGGTCGATGGAGATAAGTGTCAGCTCTAATAACTCTTACCTCTTCCATTGAAGAACTTTTGACATTGAACGTTGGGGAAAGACTAACTTGATGGATCATCTTTTGGTCTTTTTACCTAAGGCCATCCATGATAATTTAGCTAGTTTCTGAGCCTTGAATATGTTAATGTTCACTTTTTTGTGACATTGGATGGAATCGTAGGCCTTAACTGAGGTAGGACCACCCTAAATGATCAGACTTTTACTTGCTAAGTGTAAAATTGAATAAATGCCAAATGGGCCACTAACTAAAGTTGATTGTAGTGTGGAAGTTAGCGAACTCAACATTTATCATTATGTCAGCCATGTTGCAACCATAACCAAAAAACTTCATAGCTTGGAAGGTGACAATTTCCCATGGCAAAAGCCAAGGTTTAACTTAGTAATTTGAATTGTGCCCGTAAGTATGACCACAATGACAGAATTTAAAGTCAGGATGCAACATACTGGCTGACAAATTCTAGGCCGAGATAAAGCTATATAATTTTACTATGTCATAGAGTTACAATTGAAGAGCTTACATTTTAACCCTGCGTTTACTATATTTTTTAGACATCAAGAATAATGAGCAGTGATGAGAGAAAAACCTTCCTTATTTGAGTTGAAATACCATACCTCTAACAGGGATGCTCATTTGTTATTTGAAAACTCGTGACATAGTACTTTCAGAACATACATTGCTTTTCTTTTTTCATAGGCTCCCTTAGTTGATTGTTAGGTCTGTTTGGATCTTGACAATCAAGGTTTTTGAGCACCTAGAGGAAGGGCATGAGAAGATAGCAATTGGATGTGGGTGGTCTGGAAGCCAACAATTAGATGCAGTCATGATTAGATGATGATGGAAGCAAAGACAATGACTGTTGTGGGGGGCAACAATGCAAAAGATGTCAATTATTTGAAATGCCATAATTGTGTGGGAATAATAGCTGCATGCAGGGGTGGTGACTGAATACAAGGATGATGACTAGACAATAAAGACTACAGTAAGTGGCTACAAGAATGAGGCAATATATTGCATTCAAAATATAACCGAGACATACAATAACATTCATTTGCAAAACTATTACTTAAACATATCAATAGGCCTAATGAATGGCATATTTAAATATCATGCATAACATACTAGATGATATTACAATTATCATAATAGATTTGGAGAAGAGTTATAAATCAATTGGAACTAGGATAGCTTGTAACAAGAACGTCAAAAACAAACAAAAGATTTAGAAGAGAATGGAAAAAAAGTTTATCTCATGAACGTCAAAAATCATTTGTTTATCTCATGCTTGAAATATGTTTTGAAAAACAATGAAGTTCCTCAAATTCATCATTTGGTTGGAAATAGTTAAGAATCAACATTGATTTCAAACACGTGCAACTTCCTCTAAACTCTCACAAAGGGATCATTTCATCTCACACAATAAGTGAAGATGAAATAAACATTTTCTAAAACATTTACCTACAAGCAACCAAAAGGACTCTACTTCCACCATTGTAATAAGTTTAATAAGGTTTATAATGTCAGCATTGCAATATAATCACATTAGATGTAGATATCCATCATCCAAGTACGAGAGAAAAAAAAGGTACTCTTTTATGTCATGGAAAAATGCAATAAATATGAAATATAAGAATAGAGAATACGAAGTGAGATAAAAATGAGATACGCTATAGGATGGTCTTCTTATCTACCTTTGTTACAAGGAGCATTGAAGGACTATTAGAATTAAATAAAATGCAGAAATATTTTTCATCTCTTGCACCAAAAACATTAGAGGTGTAAGGGACTTAAAAGTCAAAACAAGTCCACACAAAGGAATCGGAACAATTAACAAACACAAAAAATTCAAGAAACATATGATACAAAATAAGCAAAATAAAACACACAAAACTACTTTAAGTATCGAATTTATACCAAAAAAATTAAGCGATCAACATGCCTTTCTTAAGCAGAACAACGTCAGACGCCTTCAAAGTTAAAAAAAAAAAAAACAAATTATTTTGGACTGTTATTAAAAATAGGCAGATGAAACATCCACACCCAAAACCATAAATCCACGAAGTTGATTAAATCCCAACTTCACCTTTCCAATCCTTCATAACCCTGAACACCAACACTTACAGAGAAATTATCCGATCATTCGGAATCGACTGCGGCGCCCACGATCTGCTGCTGCTGCTGCATGCGCTCCAGGGCCTTCTGATGTGCCCAGGTCTCGATGGTGAGATCGGGCTTGGCGTTGAGGCCGACGCCGAGAATGACGATTGTGAGAAAGGAGGTTATGTAGCAAGGAAGCTCCCAGTCCTCCCACTTCCTCGACTCACCAGGTGGTGGAGGTGGGCGATTAAAAAGGTATCCCTTTGGTCGTTCCTCGTGCCCGTCGGTGGTCCATCGACCCGCACCCCCGCCACTACCGCTGCGCCGGAGGAGCGATGATCGAAGACGGGATCGAAGCATACCGCCGGACGCCACCGCCGCTGCAATTGCCTTTGTCGGAGACATTTCATCCACTACAGTCTCAGGAAGAGAAGGGGCTGTATAGTAGCAGGAATAGAGCAGGAATAACCTAAATTCTGCCGAGAGGCTAAAAAAACAGCATTTTACATATCGTTTGATTTGTGAAAGAAGAACGAGGTATAATTAAAATTTAATATATTTAAAATATTTTAAAATTACTTAATTAAGTGTGAAATAAATAAAAATATTATTTTTTATATTTGATTTAAAATAAAATAAAAAAAGTTTTTACATACATAATTATCTTATTCTTCTATATTTTAAATCTTAATTTTTCTAATTTATTTTAAAAATATTAAAATTCATAATAAAAGTTTAACTTTTATTTTTCATTTTTATAATATTTTTAAAAATTCGATCATGGCACATATAAATAAATGAATATGATAGTTTAAAAAAATAAAAAATATGATTAAATTATAAATATGATAATTTAATTAAATAATAGATGATTAATTTATAAATTTTTCTAAAATAAAATTAATATAAATATCTTACCGTAACAATGGCATTCATCCGCAAAGACAATGATAGTTATGTGAAAAGAATGACTTTCAAACTCATCAAAATTTAAAATTACAGTTACACCCAATCAAAAGCATAAATTTCATTATTAGTTGCATTTAGTTTATATTACACCCGTAATGTATGCAATCAAAAAACTCAACCTATAAAATCTTAAATCACGTTTTTCTTCTTTGCTTCTTCTCCTTTACAAGCTGTAGGGTTCCATAATATCGTCTCTAGCTAACGCCGATCTTAAATCCTCATGGTGATTGGAGAAGGATTAATATAATTTGGGTAGGAGTGATGAAGAGTTGAGGATGGTTTGGGCTTGTTTTTAATATTAATTACTTAATCAATGCTAATTTAATCTTAAATTATTTTCAATAACTAATATTAGTTAATTAAAATTAATAACTTAAATAAATGAATATTATTTATAGGTAAATTTAACTAAATAGCAATTAATGTGTTCAAATAAAAAAATTACTTAATTTGAATCTTGAGCATAAATGCACTTTGTTACGGAAAAGCATGTTCGTGGAGGTCTGGAAACATAACGTAAAGGCATTAGCATAGGTTGTTCTTCTTATGAGATTTAGGGTGCATTTGAGATAGTTTTTTAGTTACTTTGATTTTTCAGAAATCAGCCAAAAATTAAACAAACTTCGTTTGGCTATCAGCTTTTTGACTACTTTTCAGAAAATTTTATCGTAAAAAAATTGTTTTGAGAATCATATCTATTAGAGTGTGATGGTTGTCAGAAAACTGTTTTTTTAATTTTTCTAAAAAAAATATTTGTATATCTGATAAACTTTTCAAAATGTCTTTTCCAAAACATTTTATAACTAAACTTTTCAATTATAAATTGCCCCAAACAGATCCTTAGGCACATATGCTTTAAAGAGTCTAAAACTATATGAGGGGGAGGCTTTTATGAAATGAATTAGGTAAGAGGGAAGGTTATTTAGTTCCTCTTTAGGCCTTTTTTAATACAAATATTTACATAGAAAAAATGATTATGATTATATGATGCCAGAGGATTTTTTCACTAAAATGTGTTAATGAGTTGAAGCTATGTGAAATTTATTTAGGTTAAGTTTAAATGCATGAGCCAGATCAAATGAGTCTCCCAACAAATGTAAGTTAATTAAAAATTAAATTTATTTAATTAATTAAGTCTATATTTATGCATATTAAAAATATATGGAATTTGACATAACTTAAACTTAAATTGGGCTCAAGACCTTCTAATGTTGACCAATACTAGGTTCAAGGCAAAGGGGAGTTTGCTTACCTTAGAAGATTTCTTAGACAAGAGTATCACATATGCTACATTGAGGGTATGTTTGGGAGAGCTACAGTTCTATGAAAAAATAGTGATAAAAATGTTGCAAAAGAAACTGTTGTTTGAAAAAATTACAGTGAGTATACAATTTTCTTTTATTTTATAAAAGTTAAATTACAATTTTTCGATCACCACCATAGGTAGTCAGATCAGGTTAAAAAATACAGTTTTATATTGGGAATTCCTCAAAACACAGCTAAAATGTAACCCGAATGTAGTACCAAAATGACATTATAATACGGTACGGCACCGCACTCCAATATCACCGTCGCCTCAAATGACCCCTATAATTGCATGAAATTGGAGGGAAAAACTCATCAAATTTTCCAAGTAGCAATTGTCAGTAATATTTTAGTTTTAGCAACCCATTTTTGGTTAATAGGCTATCGAAAAGTTTTCCAGCAACTTATGATTGCCAATTCTAAGTGATAGAAATTATTAAAGATCAACTATTATTCTTCCTAAGAATTATAAATAACTTAAATTGTATCAAAAATCTTGTCCTCATTTATCTCCTTATCTCGAAGCTCGTTGGAGCCCTATTTTAGCACAATTTGCTTGATTTTTCCATGGATATGAAGATATATTATATCGTCTGTTCTCTATCAAGCTTTGCTTTGAAATATCATTTGTGAAATTTACTTATTTTCATGAAATATGTTTAGACTTCTTTAATTGTTAGCATTTTGGTTTATGTTAATTCTAAACTTTTTTAGGTTGGATCAATATTTTTTGTTGCTTATATCAAAACTCTGTTAAATTTTGATTTGTCAAATATAAATGATTTTTTTTTAAATTTTTGGTTTTAATTTTTACTTCAACTAGAGTTTGTTTGAAGGCTGAGATATTTAATTTTCTTTAAATCTATATTTTACAATTATTTAAATTGTGTTTTATTTTAAGTGTATGCCTATATTACTTTTTAATTGTAATAGTTTAAATGAATGTATATATGTATTAAAAATATTATATATTTAGTGAATTTTTGTATGATTATTTATGTTTAAGCATGTCTTTTAGTATATTTGTATATGTGCATTTGAAAATATCTTATATGGATGTATGTATTCATTTATTTTAGTTATTGACATTGCCTTTCTTTGACTTATTCTAATGGCATTTTATCTTGGGCAAATAAACTTATGAACTAACTCATATTTTATGTCAATCAAATGAAAAATATATTCACTCTAAGCACCTAAACTCCGTGTATAGCTTAAAATTTACCTATCACAATGGAAGATCATGAGGAATGAAAGCAATGATGTAGTTTCAAGGATGTCCAACTCTAAAAATTTATTAACATCATAAAATCTACTATAATTATGATTAAAAAATTATATCATTTTAAATCATATTATTATTAATTTGCAATATTGTGCCATGACATACTTTAATTCGATACAAATTTTGTGCAATAGTGATGTATTTTTTATACTAAGAAATATCATATATCCATATAACAAATGATGTCATATATGTTCAACCTAAGGAAAAGAAAAAATCCAAACTTCTTCACATAATTTAGTCCATTCCTTAGATTTGTTGCCAAGAGAAATTCAGGCATCAAATTTCAGTCAAGATTCATGCATTGGATTTCTGGATATTTTGTGTCACTTTTTATATTATATTATATTATATTATATGAGCAATTGCCTATGCCAAAAATTGTTTTTGGCATTTACTTTTATTATAACATTTAAATTTGCTCCTCTTAAGAACTAAGACTAATTTCACCTTTAAATTATATGCATAAAAGCATTATTTGGCCCTTCATATCAAAAGAATGTTCATGCTCGGAGAAAAATATTTTGGCCACTGAATTTAATGTTTCTTTCTATTTGGTTTACATGTGGCCAAAGACATCCTCTTAATGCATCATTAATTTTATGTGTATTCAATTTATGAAAATACTATATGTATTTATATTAAAATGAATAATATCAATTATATAAGATTATGCTATATTGAAATAGAATTTGAGAAAATAGAAAGATTTTATAATACTTGAAAGAAAAAGGAAAAAAAATTCTTGAATTTTATGATTTTTTTTTTTGGAATTATTTCAAATTTTAAGGCCAACCATCTAATTCATTTTTTTAAAACAATATTAATAAATAAAATAATTTAAAATAAATAAAAAGTTAAAAGTTAAAACAAAAAAGAATGCTTGATGCATGCATGATAGCCACACCTGTTGTGAGCTAATTTCAAAATTTTGAATAATATTGTGTCAAAATTTTCAGTAATTTTTATTACAAATGATTGCAAATTTTGTTGAAGAGTGAAGTTACCATAAAGGTAAATTTACTTAAGAGCTGTTTGAGATTAAATTTATTATTTTTATTATATTTTGATTTGAAATAAAATATTTTTTATAGGTGATAGTTATTTTTAAGTGCATTCAAAATATTCAAAAATTATTTTGAGTATTTTTAAAAATAATTTATTTATAAAATAAATAAATCAAAATATTTTAAATATACAGTAACAAAACATATGTTTTAAAAATAACAAAAAAATAAAATAAATTAAATTAAATTAATTCATATTGGTGTCAAGAGACTTTTGTCCAAGCTATAATTTTATATTGCAATTTTATTATGACTCAGATTATTTTTATTCTAAGATTTTGTTATGACCTCATATAAAGGCAATTGATGTATTACTGAAAATTTTACCTAATCGAACACAAATCTTGACATAAATTTATATATTATAAAGCATCCAGAGGAATAGACCGCAAATTTTCAAAATGGACTCTATGACCATCCAAATTTAATTTTTAGCAAACTTATAATTAAGATGCGTACCTCAATGAAATTAACCTAATGATAATAAGAATGTTGTGGACATGGCCCAATTGATGCTAAATCACGCACTAAAAATATAATTTAATAATTTATGAGACTGTTCGGGGGGATCAAATATCATTTGAATCATGCCTACTTAAAATAAAAGTGAGCTTCTTGATGAGATAAATCTAACATGACTAAGACTGTTCAATTACAATATCAATACGACATTAAGATATTTAAAAAATGTTATGTGATCGAGATATGGATCATTCAATGTGTATATCCATATCCATATATGACTTATGGCTCTAATCCAAGGAATGTTGCCTAGGTCCAATAAATCACAAAAAGATTAGTTCACCACAGCTCTCATATGGCCATAAGTTTGCCACCTTGCCAACTTTCCAAACCGACGATAGCCATGAACTTGCCAACCAAGTATCCCTCACATAGAAGGTTGAAATCAAGAAGGCCATGATTTTGACTAGCTAAACAACATATTAATATGCATATTTGTATATAGGTCATGCATATCTCCAAAATAAAAGCCATTACGACTTACTTTATATATATAGATTCCTTATAATGCTAAAATTTGGGGCCTATAAAAGGAGTTCTAAGGAGAGATAAAGGAAGGGGGACAAGTATTAGGAATCTAACATTGAACTTTTGGATAAATACAAAAAATCACTATCTTTCTCTATTTTCATTTTTCTCTTTCTCATTAATTTTTTTTTTTTGATATTTTTTAAGTTTATTAGGCTAAATATTCAATAATTTCTACTAAACTTCACTAAAGTTTGAAGTTACAATGAAGTTAAATTTATTTGATGCACAATTCTGAAAGGAGGTCAATGTTAGAGATAAGTGGTTACATCTTATAATTTTATCAAAATCATAATTTTACATCACAAAATTTTCAAAACTTCAACTATTTTTGTATTATAATTTTTTTTGTTTGAAAATAGTGATAATTGATACATCACTATAAAAATTATCTAGTCAGTTATGAATCTTAATATATTTTTGCATATTATTAATCATCCAAAGTAATGGAACCAAAAATTTTAAACCGAACTCCACGACAGTCCAAACTCCATTTTAACAAACCTATAATTGGGATGAATATTTCAAAAAATGAACCCAATGATACTTGCTTTTAATTGAACCCAATGAAGCTCTAAAAATTATAATTTGAAAATTCATAAGACTTTTTGAGAGATCAAATATTATATGAATCATGCTTACTTATTGTTAAAATGAGCATCCCATTGAGTGCATCTGAGCAACACAAGATCACTTAGTTATAATATCAATATGACATTAAGATATTAAAAGAATGTTTACTTATAAAGAAAGAGAAATATTAATTGTCCAATGTGTATTCATATACAGTCTATTAGTTTGATTCATGGTGAGATGTATAGGTCCAAGATGTCACAATGGGATAAGTTTATCATAACTTGCAAATGACCACAAACTCGCTAACTTATCAAACCTTCAATGCTCACAAACTCATCATCATGTACTTTTCACAAAGACTAATGAAGTAGCCACCCTCACATAAAAAGATGAAACTATGTAGACCAAGATTTCAATTTGTTGATTACATATTAACATATGTATTTATTATCATAAATTTAAAGCACATTATAAAAATGTCATGTGCCTCCCAAATAATATAAGTTGGTAAAAGTTATTATGCATTTCTTGTGATGCCAAAATCTAAGTCATACAAAAGAGATCCAAGGCTAGGCAAATGAAGGGGTGATAATGATTGAAATTCCAATCTTGTACCTTTAAATAAATGCATAAAATTATATAAAATTATTTTCTCCCTCTCTATTTTTATCTTTCTGTTATGTTATTTTTTATGAATGTTTCTCGAAGATATTGTGAGTAAGATTTGAGTATCTCACCTGATAAATATGGATCTAACATCCTCTTAACTTACATATTCGGAAGGTAGGTACAAAAAAAGAATAAAAGATAATGGAGTATTTTGATCATTGGTCTATATGATTGAAATGTCTTATTTAAAAAACTTATAATAAGCCTTGTTTCTACAAATTTAGGGAGGCTAAATTAGACCCTAAAATTTTTTTTAGAGGAGAGAATCAAGAGCTCAAAGTCATTATTGATCATTGTCATCGCTTAACATGGTTAGCAAGTATAACACCCATCGTATTTTCAGGAATGATGCTTGCCATTTCTATTAAGGTCATCATCCATTGTATGATGATGCCTTTCATTATTAATAAAATGGTGATCGTTGTTATCAACAATGATAACACTCTTCATCGCTAGCAATATTAATATTCTTCATTGGTATTAAGATTGATGTTCATCATCATCAACAATGCTAATGCATAATGCCACTAACAAACATGACACTTGTTGATATTAAAGTCAACACTCACCATCGTTACTAAGAAGAATATTTACTATCATTTATAACGTTACATTTATCATCACTACTAAGGCTAACACTATCATTAACAAACTCAAATTATATTTTGTCATCAAAATCCGCAGTAGTCTTTATTAGTAAAACTAATATATGATGTTGATAATAAGGCAAACATGCACCATTAACGCCAATATTAATGTCTACAGTTGCCAACAAGGCTAACATTCATTGCCATCAACAACTTGACAGTATGTGACTGCCAAGAAGATTAACACTTATCATCGATACAAATGCAAACAATATTTGTAGCCACCAATGCTGACATCCATCAACACTAGTGCTAACACCCATCATTACAATAACATTAAATATATATTATCGATACTACCATGACACCTGTTGCTATCATTGAAGTCTATGCTTATCATCGATATTAAGATTAATACCATTACAATATTAACATATGTTCCCAATGAAGTTTATGCTTGTATAATATTATTTTTTAAATTAGGTACTGTTTAAGAATCACAAATCAATTGAAGAAAAAAATTTTTTCTAACATAAAAATGCCACTATGATCTCTTAAAATAAACAAGAAATCAAGGGGTGGGTGGATTTATTATGTTTATATTATTCAAATTTTTATCATTTCTAACTTATTCTATTTATAGTAATTTGTTTTTTTTACAATTTATCCTTATGATATAGACTATACAACATGTGCACATAAATTTTAAATAATATGAATATTATTATTAACATTAACTTAGGTAAAATAATATATATAATATAATTTAAATATTAATATATTATATAAGTAAAGAAATTAAGTATTAAATATAGAAATATGTAAAATGGCATGTAATTATTATTTTTTTCTACTGAGAGAAAAGTCACGATCATTTGATTTATCAACTCAAGGGGAAAGAAACGAGCAAAATCTCCAATTAGTCCAATATTCAAGCCAAGGCGGTTCTCCTTCGTTACAGCTTATCTCAGTCAGTGGTGAGTAAAGCTTCTGCCCTCGCGGTCGATGCCTCGCCAATTCAAATCCCCCAAAATGGGGGAAGGAGAGAGAACGCCTACCGGGCGGCATTATTTGCGCCCAATTTGGAAATAAAATAATAATATAGCACCCGTGAAAAATATATGCCATTTGTATTCCGCTCCAAATAATAATATCAGCCGTCCATACTTTCGTAGGACACCGATCGTAATCGTTCATTATTTGCCCACAGAACTGAGTTGCTTAAGCTACGCTGTTCATGCGGAGAGCATTATAGTTTCTTGCCCGGTACGAAACGCTAACCAACTGGGCTGCGTTCGGCGCGAAATCGGACTCGAAATCGGACCTATTCTGAATTTCTGAGACTAGTCTTTGTCCGAGTTGGAATTCGGGTCGAACGCGGCCCGTTGGGTAAACGTTTCGTACTGGAAAAGGAGCTATAATGTTCCGCATGACCATTGTAGCTTAAGGAGTTGGGCAAATAATGAACGATTACGATCGGTGCGCGTCAAAAGTATGGACGGCTAATATTTTTGATTTGGAGTGGAATGCAAAAGGGCATATATTTTTCTCGCGAAATATATTATTTTTTATTTCCAGTTTGGGTGCAAATAATGCTGCCCCGTAGGCTTTTTTTTTTCTTGCTCTCTTCGATACCTCCTCGGCCTTCCCTGCTCACGGTTCCACGATTCCGAGGCGATTTCTTGGGTTAGGGTTTTCTTTTTTTCCTTTGCTATCTCCCTCCTCGCTTCTCCTGGCTGTTTCTACGTTTTTTTAGCTCCTCGATTCAATTGATTGCTTGCTTCGTATGCATCGGTGCTTTGGCGTTGAAGGAAGGGTTCACGTCTGATGAAAGTTATTTTGCGTGATTGTTTAGGTTTGAGCCAGGAATCAAACGTGAGCTTATAGGAGATCGGGCACGAAGGAGGAGCAGCGGGTCGGGAGCTTCTGTGCCAAGGACAGGTTGGTTGTCTTAATTTGGCTTTTTGATTAATCGACTTTTTCTTCTGGAAGGGGCCGCTGAAAAAAATGAGTTGTTTTTGGAGTTAATAATAAGGCACTATTTATTTTTGGAGAAGTTTATGGCTGTAATTTCTTATCGTCTAATTGTACACTCCGTATTACTTGTTTAGGGTTCCTTGTCCCTTTAGTTTCCATCTATTTTAGGAGAACTAAGATATATTTATGCTCTGTTTTCCTATCCAGGCCCGCTCAGCAAGGCGGATATGTGTTGCGATTTTAGTTGTGCATATTAGGTGCTTGTTAATCATTTTTGTGGCTAAAATTAGAAATTTCTGTATTTTGATCTGAGCCTCTGGCAAAAATAGGTTATTGGTTACTTGATTTGTTTCTTTAAGGTTTGAGCTATTTGCTCTTCCTTTTGTTTGAAATGTTTACTTCTGCTGTAGAATGCCCGAGCATTTGTTTACATTTCTTTAGTCATCAGGTGAAGAGGGCCATGTGATTGGCGTGTATTTGTTGCTTGCTATTGTATCTTCATGCAGAAATCTAACCATTTGTTGTTGGTCTATAATTCTTCCTTATGGAAACAAGTTGTTGGATTCTCAACTTTGATGTTTTAAGTCCTTGTCTTCTTAAAAGGTGTTCTTTGTATATTGGAACTATACAATTTTTTGTGATTCATGTTAGATTATGGAGCATGATGAGGCCGGATGCCAAGCTCCCGAAAGGCCTATCCTTTGTATCAACAACTGTGGTTTCTTTGGAAGTCCTGCAACCATGAACATGTGCTCCAAGTGCCACAAGGATCACATTTTGAAGCAGGAACAGGCTAAACTGGCAGCATCATCAATTGATTGTGCAGTGAATGGTCCTGGAAATAGCAGTGGTCAAGAACTGATTGTTGATGGGAATTTAGACTTATTAGTTGGTGTACTTGAGCCTAAATCTATTGTCGCACAGAATACCAATGGTTCAGCCGCAAGTGATGGCTGTGAAGGGAAGGCCAAAGAGGGTCCCAGCAGGTGCAATGCTTGTAGGAAACGCATTGGGTTAACTGGTTTCAATTGCCGATGTGGTAATGTCTTCTGTGCTGCACACCGCTATTCTGACAAGCATAACTGCCCATTTGATTATCGCACGGCAGGTAGGGATGCCATTGCCAAAGCCAACCCAGTAGTCAAGGCTGAGAAACTGGACAAGATATAGTTCAATGATGATGAGTTTGGAAAGGTATGATTAGATGCACATCCTTGTGCCTAATGCTTTTACCCTTTATATTGGGTTCCTCTCATCATTGGTGTCCTTTGCTGCTATAAAAGGTTGGATGTATGGTGCTTTGGGTGTCTTAGTCCGGCAGACTCAGTCTCTTGATTTGGAAAAATGGTTTCTGTGTTGGTGCATGTATTCGCTCTTTATAAATGACTTGGTGGACCTTATTTCTGTTTAAGCTCTTTGACTTTGATCATATAATGCCATCTCCTGTCCTATTGATTATGATGTTTGTCTTTGGTAAGGACCTTTGTACAATCATATTTACTTCAGTATGTTGTGATGAGTTTCATTTTTTTGGCTTGGGTTGCCTTGTTTTGCTTGGCATGCTTACACATGTTTAGCTTCATTTTGGCTTCATCTTATCCCAACTGTCAGAGCACGTGCAGTCTTTCAGTCATCTTAGTTACGAGCATTTACTAGATCCATTTCAATTTAGCTGAGTTCTATTGATTTGTATGCTTACCCATGTTTAGATTTATGTTTGGTTGCTCTACATGACAATCTTAATCTTTCATGAAGCTATCGAAAATCCAAGCTCTTCCATCATTTTCCTTCATTTGGGATATACAGAATTTTTTAAGTTGCTGTTTATGACTATCTTGTTCTTGACTTCTTTTTAAGCTGTTTGAGTACGGTGGTGCAAAGAATCAAAATGACAATAATGTTTGAAGCAAAATAATTATCGGTATTTTGTACCAATCCTTTTGTATAAAGCCCGCGTATAGTGTTCTGTATCATATAATTTATAGCCAAAAACTATGTGAAGTCTGTCGTTCTTGAGGTTGGCTATGCTGTGCTTTTGTTTGCCTTTTATAGGAAATGCAATCATTATTTTTTCGCTCGGTTGATCTTACTCGAATTTTGAGGTGCATAGTGAGTTAAGATTTAAAACAACTCGTACTTGAAGTTTTGCTTGATTTATGCGGTAGTAGAGTTTGGCTTTATGTGCATCTAAACAACATAGTGTATGGTTTAATTTTCTTTTTATTTTTTTGCTTCAGTTGTATCATGAATCCAATAGTTTCTTGTTTTTTATATACTTTAATGTCCGGCGCCTTTTATTTTATGTTTTTTTAAAGTTAATGTAGGCTAAAGATTGTTCTTGGAATATGGAAATTGCAGTGGTTTACACTTAAAAAAGGATAACAAGTGCATCTATCTTAATCTTTTAGATGCATATTACTTGCCACAGATGTGGACGAGTTTTTTTTAATATTTTCATCTAGTTTTTTATATCATCAATTATTGGAATAACAGAGTATTTCTGGACACCACTCTTAGCTTCAATTTCTTCTGTGCATAAAGTTTATATTGCTGGCATGTTTTGATGTATAGTAATTGTGAACATTAACAGTTAGATGTTGTGGGGAAGGTTGAATTGGTTGGTGTTTGATTAAATTGCTGAATGCTTGGTTTAAAGTTCTGCTTAATTTTGCGGAACTTTCAAATGTGAATGTATTACTTAATGATAGAAAAATTCTAGCTTAGATTGATCAGCAGCGGGTTTAGATTGATTCTGCTACTTTTTGTTGAAGTGTGCTTTTTACCTGGCCATTATTGAACTAATACTGGTATTTTTATTTAGTGGTATTTGTTTTTTTTTTAGTACTTCTAATCCATCTGTTTTTTATGGTTCTATGATGGTTTACATTTAATTTGAAATAGTTTGATTTCTCTATTTTTAGAAATATATTATTTATTTAATTACTAATTCGATCTGTCTGAATTCGGATTAAATATCATTTTTTATTCGCTTGGCTGCTTTAAAGCTCGAACGAATCACTTATTTTGGTGAAATGTATATTTATTTCAGGTAGAAAGCATCTTATTTTTTGTGCACACTTTCTGTAGGACCACACGTCGAAATAATTACTCCTTTTTGTGACTTTTTTAAAACAGTTGTTAAGCGTCCCAATTCATAATTAAAAAAAATCTTTAAGGGGTTGACATTATTAGAGAGAGAGAGAGAGAGAGAGAGAGAGAGCTCATGATTGCGTGTTGTATTTGATCTTTTTTTTCTTAAAAAAGTATGCCATTTTATTAATTTTTTTTTAGTTATATTTGAATAATGTACCATTGTTTTTTTAAATTTTGGATGCATTGTCTTGGTTCTTCAACCGTGATATTGGGGATGTTAGATGTCTTTCAATTGTTATTTTTTTAAAGAGACTCCTCTTTTGATTGATATGGTTCCGCTTGACATTTTGGTTCACTGATAGTGTTGATGTGTTGAATGTTGATACCCTCATCTCTTTATGCTAGTTATATAAGTTGGATTTCTTTTATTTGGGTCAATTGATGAAATATATTTAAGCTCAATATTGTATGATCATTTTGAATTTTTTTAAATTTTTTTATTTTACTTCGTTCAGTTCTTAAGAGGCAATTTTGAGATCATTTTCATTTTTGAAATTTTATTTTTTATTATATCTTATTTTATTTATGAATATTTTGTATTGTATGATCATTTTTTTTAATATTATTATTTAAAAACATATTGTATAAACGTGTTTTTAAAAAAAATGATGTAAAAAATACAAAACATAAAATATAATTGATTTCTTTAAAGGATGGACAATTTCTTTCTGTAGATAAGTGTATGTGTAATCTCATCACCAAAAACACTGGACATTAAAAAGAATATATCCATCCTTGAAAGATTCCCTTCGGGCCTAGTTGAAATCAATTTTATTATATTTTATATTCTTTATAGTATTTTTTAAAGGGGCATTTATATATATCGCGCATAATTTGTATATACATATATATATATATATACTTAAATTTGTATTATTATAATATAAATAATATTTTAAAAAAAATTTTAAAATAAAATTTAATTTTTGAAGTATAGAAAAAGTATTATATTTGTAAATGTTAAAATTTAGGTATTAGATATGTAAATACATAAGAATTATCTGTCAATGTAAATTTCTCTTTTTTAAAACATATTTGTTCAAGCTGGGATGAATATCCGTGTTTTAAAGCAGCGCAGTTCTTTTCCACAATTAATACAAAATGATATTCAATCCGAACTCAGACAGACTGAGTTAATAAGATATAAACTAAACTATTTCAAATTAAATGTACAATAAGGTCGATCAGCGTAAAATGCAACATTTAATCATTTTATCATCAAATGTTCTTTATGGTATTCGTGAATTGTTTATTTAATTGCTTGTGTGTTGGAGAACACATATTTTAAGGTGATTTTCTTATGTTTAAGACGTATTTAACATTTATATCTTGCTTTTTAAGTTAGTTTGAAAAATGAAAATTTTGCAATGTAGATCTTGTGCTATTCAAATGGTGACAATAGTTTCATGATTATTATTATTGTTATTTTAAATCAAAATAAAAGAATGAAAAGTATTAAATTGAGAGGTTGATCAACCAGTAGTAGCTCAAAAAGATGGCAACGATTCAAATTCCCTTAAAAATTTTATAGTTTTAATATACAAAGAACGACTTAAAATATCAAATTTGAGAATCCAACAAATTGTTTCTGTAAGGAAGAATTATAGATAAAAAAAAATAGTTGAAATTTCTGGATTTCGATACAATAGCGAGCAACAAATACACACCAATCACTCACATGGCCCTCTTCAGTCTTCACCTATGGATATAGAAATGTAAACAAAAGCTTGAGCATTCTACAGCATAAGTAAACATTTCAAACAGCAGAAGGAAGAGCAAATAGGCTAAATCTTAAGGAACAGATCAAATAACCAATATCATATGCTTGCTAGAGCGCAGATCAAAATACATAAAATTTTAATTTTTGCCACAAAAATTATTAGCAAGAATCAAATACGCATGACTAAAAATTGCAACACATTTCTGCCTTGATGAGCATCCTAGATAGAAAAATAGAGCAGAAAATGATCTTAGTTCTTATAAAATAGATGAAAACTAAAGGGACAAGGAGCCCTAACCAAGCAATATGTAGTGTACAAGTAGCAATTAAGCATTAAGAAAGTATAGTCATAAACTTCTCCAAAAATAATTAGTGTCTTATTATTAACTCTAAAACAAATATTTTTTTTCTGCAGCCCCTTCCAGAAGAAAAGCAGATTAACGAAAAGCCAAATTAAGCCAACCAACTTCTCCTTGCCACAGAAGCTATGTACTTGCTACTCAATCTCCTATAAGCCCACGTCTGATTCCTGGCTTAAACCTAAACAATTAGGCAAATTACATTCATCAGAATTGAACCCTTCCTTCCATGGCAAAGCACTGATGCATATGAAGCAAGGAATAGATTGAATCGAGGAGCAAGAAATATAAAAACACGTGGGGCTGAGGGGAGAGAGAGAGAGAGAGACAGAGAGAAGAAAGAAAGAAAAACCTATGAACATCTTAACCCAAGAATTCACAGATCTATTCTCTCTGTGTTCTCATGCATCCTGATGCTTTGATGGTTATTTATATATGTGATATGTAACTATTACTTTTTTGCATATCGATCATCCTTTTTTTTTAGTGAAGCTTCTCACTTCAATCTCAATTTCCTCCAATATTCATTAGTTATTTTCATTAAATTGAAGGCTTGAAGATTTAACAAATTTAGAAAATCATTGCTTGCTTCTATATAGCAATTCTAATGGTTCTTAATTAAATGCCATATTGGGTTTCAATATTTTCTAAATAATTTGTACTTATCTAGTGATCAAGGATTTAAAAGTTGGATCAGATATTGAATTGAAATAAGAAGAGTTTAAGATTCAAAAGTTCAGTCGGGTTGAACATGGAGTTAAACTAGATGATATGATAAAAATTAAATTCATTTAAATGTTACTTAAATGATATAATAATGACGCACAAATGTGACATAGAATAATAATATTTTATGGCATATAGAGCATAAATAAGAATTTTTTTTATAATTTTAAATTTAAATATATTTTTATATTTTAGTGACTAACCTTGATATATCTTAAGAAAAATCATTCAATTAAGCATACATTTTGATGCAATTTTTGAGTCGAAATTTTTTTAAAAGTAAATATAAGATCACTCTTATGTCAAATATAGTTTGCTTATGAACAAATTGAATATCTCAATGAAATAAATTCAAAGGTATCAAAAGTGATAAGATCTGAGTTCAAATAAGCTCAAATTTCAAAAAAAAAAAAAACTAAAGTGCAGATAAAATATTAAGATATTAATGAATCTTGTATGCTTTATTCAAGTCTAGCATCATGATGTGAGAAATTTAGGGAGCCTAAGATTAATTAATTTTAATATTATTAAGAAACTTATATACAAAATAAACAACATATAATCAAAGGAAATAAGGTTCCTTGATGAATTTTTTAAGGACTTTGACCAAAATAGTTAAAATGTCACTATAGAAAAATTATAACTAAATCTTCATTCTCTACATGAATGACACAAATTTTAAATTAGAGAAAATTTAGAGATCTAAAGAACTTTTGAACTCTACTTGATTATTAATGCTAACAACCATTACTAGCAATTGTTATCATCCTACCGCCATCATACAACTGTCATCATCTGATCACCATTACTTGATTGCTAATCTCGTATTATTATCACCTAATTAATGCCATTGACCATTATTATAGATCACTATTGGCTTACCACTGTGACCACTATTTATTAATCCTACCATATTCACATTAGGCCAGACAAAAGCTCTAATTGTTGTAACTCATTGTTCTCCAAATGCGTAGAAGAATAGACTTTCATAATCATATATACATGTTATGTTTTTTTAACAAAGATAAACTTTATGAATTTTTTTCTTTCTCAAATGTTTCATGTAAACTTTTTTATTTCTTTTTTTGCTATTTTTATTTATCTATTTATGTGCAAAATCTTCATGCAAAACTAAAATGCAAAGTTCTATAATGCTATAATTTTTTTTAGCATGCAATAGTTTGCATGCGCACGTGTATATATAAGC
This sequence comes from Cymbidium sinense, assembly GCA_021442155.1. Lineage (NCBI taxonomy): Eukaryota > Viridiplantae > Streptophyta > Magnoliopsida > Asparagales > Orchidaceae > Cymbidium > Cymbidium sinense. The sequence goes on from CM038215.1 coordinate 269,445,703, forward strand.
ATGTGTGCGCATGCACACCACTGGTGGTGCAATGGTGATGGTGAGAGATTGGATTTGTTTTGAGGTTGGTTTTGAGCATATAATTGCCTATTCTAGCATTTTTTGCAGTCCTTGAGATTACTTTTTGATATTTAGGGGTTAATTTTGAAAATTTTGAAGCATACTAATAGTGTCTTTATAACTAATTTTATGCAATCTTAAAGAGTTTAGAGTGAAAATTTTTAAGAATTTTTTGCTCCATTGTGCTAATCTTAGGGAAGAATGAAATTATTGTCTAAGAGAATTTACTTGCTTTATGGTTCGGGAGAAGGCCTATGTTGATGTCCATAGAGTAGTTGAGCATTGTACATACTGAAATATATAATTTTGAAATTTTTGAAAATATTTAATTTTTCTAAAAGCTTAATATATATTTTGGAAATGATACAAGCTTCTGTATCAAAAAATAAGAGTAAATAATATGTTGTTTTTTTTTAAAGTGTGCATATTGCATTAATATTAAGCAAAAAGTATAAAAAAGGGTACAAACTAAGGTGTATACTATATGCTAAATCAATTCTATGGATCTGAACAAAAGCAAACCTTAGCTCCCAATCTATGTGTGCATCACCCTCACCAAAAATGAAAAAAAGAAGAAGAAATGTTTACATTATATGTATTTTTCCACAAAAAGGTATGTTGAAGAGCAAGTTGTGCATAAAATTTTTTGTTGGAAGAACTAAAAGACACTTGTATTATCATCTTCTATGATAAGCCCTTTAGCCTTCATCTATAATAACTTCTATTTCCACCACATTCCTATCCTAGTGTTCAAATTGTTTGCTCACCACAATGATTGGGTCCCTAAATTCATCTCTGATCACCGCTCCAAGCCTGGCCAAATGAGAGGACAACATAGCTCCATTAATGTTAACCTTGATGGAGCACCAAGTAGTCTTTTGAAGTACATTGAACTAAAGGGGGTCCCATTGCTCTAGTATGGGATAGAGATTAGCTTTGGTAAGGGCTCTGAGAATGTTAGCAGGAAAAATAGTAGTTGTGTTGGATGACTGACTATGCTTCTTAGCATTTCTTTCCTTCCACTTTAGATAAACAACCCCATACAAGATCCTGTTGGTCCCTCTAACCTACTCATTGTTGCTTGTGAGAGTCATTATAAAATCTTCCATGCTGTTGCTATAAGGAATAAAGAAGCCCCATTAATTGAGGCTTAGGCTTCGTTTGGCTAAGCTTTTTTGATGCGTTTTGCTTTTGAGAGCGTGTATTTTTGATTTTGATACCCGTTTGAATAGTGCGTTTTTCTAAACGGTGTTTTATAGAAAACTCCGTTTTACCCAGATTTCACGACGCGAAATGAGAACGGCTTTTCCTGACTGTCCGCCGTTTTGGAAAAGTAAATGTCGTAATTGCCCCTTCTCTCACTCCGCTGCCATGATCCCTTATCACGAACTACTCATTCGTCATCCGCTTCTCCTCGTCCGATTGACATTGCCTCAAGCCCGACGGTGCAGCACTCAAGCATCACTCGAGCATCTCCGAGCAAATCCCGAGCAGCTCTACCTAGGGTTGCTTTCCAAGGTTCGCTCCTCTAATTATTCACTGCACCCTATCCGAAGTAGTATGCGCTCTTGATAAATTTCCTAATGCGAGAATTTGTTATTGGGTTTGGATTTAATAAATTCTGAAGGTATTAAATTTTGAATCCTTTTCTTTTGAAAGATGTTTGTAATGGCTATAAATATCCCCCCTTGCTATAATGAAAAGATATCTTTTGGCAATTACAAATTATTTGAGTTGTTCTTGTGGTCTGAGAGCTTGGTGGCCAAACCTCAGCAATCCTTGATGGGAGCGCTAGTTATCCAACATATCTTCTTTCCTCACATCCAATATCCAATTTCTCTCAATCTAACTAAAAGAAAGAACGCCACCTCCATCAAAATTGGTATCAGAGATAAGCCTGAAAGGAGCAAATTTGATCAAAGGTTTGCTTCAACAAAGGGAGTATCTCAAGTGGTGGACTTGTCTTCAAACTTGTGAGTTTTTCTTGGACTTATGAGGTTAATTAATTTTTTATATGATAGTTTAAATACATATGAGTAGCTTGAAAATATATATATTACTTGCAAGTTTATGGTGATAGCATAAGTTTTTAATTAGTAAGCTTCATTATATATTCTTGGACTTAATGTCTTAGATCTTAGGATCCATAACAATGAATTAAAAACTCAATAAATATTAGAAGAAAATAAGAATCAAATGCAAAGGCACTTTGGAAAGTCTGAGGTGCTATCTCTGGGAGGACTATGCTCGCTAGGCGATACATGCCCATGACTGCCCACTATCGGTGGAGTGCCGTCTCTAGGAGGATCTACTGCCATGGGAACTATAGAACTATCTCCCTTCTCTTCTGCTACTACCACTATCATTGGCTCTGATGGTGGTGGTGGTGGTGGTGCGACCACGATGCTGCGGGGTTTCCACTCCTTCTTCACTAAGATTGAATTAGGAGGTCGAGTAGGGGAACTCCCCCTCACCTCAGTCAATGGAGTAGATGGAGTGAGATCCTTTAGCCATAGCCGGATCACCAAAGGGGCTTTCTTCTCCCCAGAAGTTGACTTCATGACTTTTGTGGGAACGATGGATGGCGGGACCTGAATTGGTGATAGCGGGCGAGGAGTGGATCAGTGTGGTGGAGACGACACGCTCCACCCTCGTTGGGGCTTTCCCCTACGACTGGTGGTACCCGTCAATATTATGCTATCGATCCTATCAGCCCTAGTAGCCTGATGACTGGGGAAATAAACTAGAGCAGAGGCCACCGACTGTCTAGCAAACCTTCATCACTCCCTACTCCCTGACTGAGCTGCTACTCTGGCCTTTGATGCTCTATCCCCATGGATCTGCTTGGTAACACTCCTGGGGATGATCATCTTTAAGTCACATAGTGTGCCAGACTCTGAGAGTCTGTGTGCTTTGCCAACCTAGCGTAGTATCGTCCGTAGATCGGCATAGGGCTTCCTCTTGTCCCTAGCCAAAACCTCGTGGTATGTGGGCGGTGGAGGCAATGCGGCTATCCTCCTATAGTTTTCCTCTCCATCTGATGATGAGAGGGGGTAAAACCTATTGCCACTAAGAAGTGGAGAGGTCTCACAGGGAGATCCCTCCTCAACAACATGGGATGTTGCATCTATCTCTCAGACTGCATGCTCGTGGTGCCGCTTGATCTTGTGACTTCTATTACGGCACTATGTGCGGCTAAGTAAGGTAGTGTGAGAACTAGATTCTACCTCAAAGTTAAGGGAGACTATCTCTAAAGTCAAGATAGACTTCCCCTTAGCAGGGACCAACGAGGAGGTGCTAGTATGCACCTGAGCTGCTGTAGGAGCAATTGACTGCGTGAGAAATGAATTAACTGGTGGAACCTCATTTGCCTTTTTCTTCAAGGAAGGATACTCAGTATTGGAAGGCAGGTCAATGCGGTGTGGTATCTATTTTTGGATTATGTTTGTTTGTTGTGTATATGTGAGGGGACACCACGTAGATCAGATGATGTACTTATTGAGGTGATCGGGTATTTCATTAAGGAAAAGTGTACTATCTCAAGAGATAGAAGTCACTACCCTATAATAGACCTAATCACCTAATAAAGACCCCTAAGGCATGATGGGTCTTCGAATATACCAAAAGATTTTTCCCTCACTTTACATGGAAAAGTAAAGCAAGGTTTATTTAAACTAGGTTTGTTAAGTTCCCTTACATCTTAAGGGAAGTGAATCCCTTAAGAATACTCTCGATTAAAGTAGGTGATTGTTATCTTGAAAGAATTCAAAGATAGGACTATCAAAGTATTGGTTATATTTTAGAAAATCAAGTGAGATAGATTAAAAGGGGAGAGTTATTATCGAAACTAAAGGAGATGAGTACGGAGTACTCATGATATTAGGAGACCTAGTGAGCACTCCAATCTATCTTATGGTTGGGCTTTATGTATTTAAAATTGAGGAGATTTATTTATTTGAGTTGAAATTTTATTTAGGAATCTAGGACTTATAATTCCATAATACAAATTGTGGAAATTCTTAAGAGGTGATGATTTATACTTGTAGCCCACAAAGGGGAACAACAATCTTAGATCCTAAATCTAGAGAACTTTGGCGAGGGCCAAAATATGATCTAAATCTAAGATGAAAGTATATATGATTTACCTTCACAAGAGAGAGTAAATCACCCGACTGCTGAACTTATTACTGCCTAGAGTGGCAGCCAACTAACTTCTGCTACGCTTTAAATTCATGTAGGCAAGTCATATGCTTTGCAAGATGGTTAGTATATTATTTAATTAAAATACAAATTAAGTCCTTAAACCACTCCTTAAGAGACTAGAGCATGAAGGGTATGAATAACGACTTAAATCTAATGCAAATTTTTATCAAATTTTATTTAATTTTGGGACTCTTTATTTTGACACAGGCTATGGGATTTTATATCCCTAAATGTATAAGAAATTGATTATGGGCCAAATCTAGAGGGAAAGAGGTGTTCTTCCATCATAGGCTCTTAAAGGTTAAGCCCATTTTATCTAGCAAAGATGGAAGCCCTCTCTTAGCAAGAGTGAAATAAGATGGTTATGCATAATGTTCAACATACAATCATCCAACTAAAGGGTTGCTAAATATTTTATTATCTTGATTTAATGCCTAGGCATTTTTATGTGAGGTTATGAATTATTTTAAAATTTTAGTTATGAGTTATTAGTGGGGTAAAAAAATTATTTTTCATCCTAAAAGCCTAATCACCAGACCACACAACAATCACCAATCATAAAGAAACTATGAAAAGACATGCTACTTCTAATGCACAAGCTAAACAAAACTTCAAACAATTCTATAAAACTATCGCAAAAGAATAAGAGGCCGATGCAGTCGGGTACCGTCATACAACTGAAAAGAAATGTGGGTAGCCAAGCTATACTCTTATGCATCTCGACACAATGAAAGAATAATTACAATTATAAAATGATAAGTGTTATTGGGCTCTTCATTCTTTAACATCCATTCTTCACTCTTCATCTTTCATTTCTTCATTTTGATCTGCTCCATTTCTTTCTTTCTTTTGATTTGATTGGGATGTTGTTTGCTCCAAAGGTATCAAATGGTGTATAAGACTTGGTCATATAACCAATGCTCATCCTAATCTCCCATAACACTTATCCTAATCCTAATGCAAAATTACATTAAAAGGAAAGGAAAGTAAATTTAGCTACACTTGCAAAATAAGTGTTAGCTAAACACACCATACAACCCAAGGAGCTATATAATTAATTTAGAGTTAGCATCCCACACATGGGTAACCAAGCCCACCTGTCCTAACTTGGGCTATGCTTAGGGGCTAAGTAACCTGCACAACAAAAAACATTTATATTTTTATTACAATGGGCCCCTTAAGCATGACCCCTTGCAAAACATGATTAAGCTAATATCGGCTTAACATCCAGACTACGAACATACATCTTAACATCTAGTCTAAAATAATATATCACAAAATCAAACAAACACCAAACCATGAACTGTTCTAACATAAAGCTAGAAATAGTGATGTAATCTAATGTGTATGTGTTAAGGCTTGTGTGGTATGTCCTAACTAGGCTTTAGAGTTATGATTTGCTAAGTGTGTGGGATTTAATTTATAAAGGGTTGATTTCTATTTAGGTGATTTAATTGATTTGAAGATTTTACTTAGTATTTTCTTTTGTTTCATATAGCCTAAACTTAGCAACTAAGTGTTATAAAGAGAAGAAAGAGAGAGAATCTCTCTTTTATCCTTACCTTAAGCCATTTCTAAGGCAAGTTAATTAACTTAGTTTTCTTTAATGAATGGTTTATTATGTATTTTAATTAACTCTCAGTTTAGGTTCACATTAAATAACCTATTCAATAAGAAAGATATCTTAAGATTAATTAGAATGGATTACTATCACATAACACACATTCATTCATTTCTTTTCATCATGTATATTATGCATATGAGTAAATCTTAAGCATACCTATATATGCAATTTATATTTTTAACATACTTGAATGATGAATGCAAAGAAGTGTATTTGGAATTTAAATATTTCATTTTTGGTTGAATTATTAATGCGTGCCTTTTTACATAGAAATGAGAGATTTTTCATCCATTAACTAAATACACATTCACATGTATAAAAGTTTTAAGTGAGTACGACACCATTATTTTCTACACTAGGGGCATAAGGTACAAGACCTACTTAGGGCTACTTAAAAGCTTCATAGCCCCAGGATGTCCAGACTAATATACGACTTTTCTTAGATACATGTAGATGCCTAAGCAATTATAAGGATAGGAAAACCTATGCAAAAGTTATGTTTGATTTATTTGATTTATGATTCTTATTCATTGGCCACATCATACATACATATGTATAAGAGTTTTAAGTGAGTACGATACCATATTTTCTACACCAGGGGTGTAAGGCATAAGACCTACTTAGGGCTACTTAAAGTCTCATGACCCAGGTGTCTGTAATATGCTACTCTCATACATATGAATATACAAAAAGGACCACATGAATAAGGAATTATGCAAGATTTCACATTTGATTTGGTCGTATGATTTACATATGTGATATAAAATTCTTCTTAAGTCTTAACATGGAGATGCATAGGAATAGATTTAGACAAATGTTGTGTTCTTTTCAAATGAACTATACACTTGCAAATCCCATGTGAATCCATTTTAAGATAGGGAAAGAGAACGTCATATTGCACATCTTATACTATCATCACATGCAAGCTTATAGATATTTGTAATTAACATTACTTCATTTATAATAATTGATTTATAAGCTTTTAAAAATAGCTTTTGATTTAATTGTGATAATACCCACACATATTTTAATTTAAGTCAACACATGCAATTTGACATAAAAGAAAATATTTTATTTAATTAATTTTTAAAATAAATGAATGCATGATTTCATATGGCAAGCAATATTTAGCATGATTGGAAAGAAATAAAAGAATGTAAGCACATGATTTCATTCACCCCAATTAATTCATAAGGAAAATCTTATTAAATAAGGCTATTTAAAATAAACCAAAATTCTATAATGATATTTTTTTAAATTTGAGTTTGGTTTGATTTAGGAAACATGAAAGAGGTTTGCTAATCCTAACCCAATTCCCCATGTATGAATTAATTTGGTTTAATGAATAATATTTAAGTTGATTTTCTATTTAAATTAAGTTAAGGTATCAATTAAGTGAATTAATTAATCCTTACCTATATCACCTTAAGTTAATTAACTAATTAATAATAAGCCAATATGATATGCAACCATATGAAAAGTAAATTTGCAATGCTCCTAAGAAATGAAAATGGCCTAATGCAATCAACTTATGATTAATAGTTAATAAAGCTTAAGAGATCTCACTTAATTACTTTTATGATTTTCTCTCAGATGTGAGACAACCATAATTTCATTATTTCTCACCTTGGGTTATTGAATACCCAAGGAGCTAGCCAAGATCATTTAAAGGTTGCTTAAGTGTGGATGAATTGATTTTTTAATTTTAATTTCATTAAGCCTTTAATTAATTGATTCAACACTTTGGTTATGTTTTAATTTGAATGATGAAATTAACTTAGGGTAAAGGATCAAGGGTAGGGCCCTAATATTAATCCCTAAATCATTTTAAACATTAAATTTGATTCTGATTTCTCTATCTTGAAGATTGATCACTTAATTAATTAATTAATCATTTCATTAACCATTAATTAATTTAATTTTTAAAAGTAAAGAAAACTTAGGAAATGAATTAGGAAAAGCATCCCCAATCACATCACCTAAGTTATCTTACTATTCAAGAGAGGTAATTTGGTTTAAATGATTAATCAAGTTAATGTTCATTCATTAATTATGATTAATTAGATGAAGAGAGTGATTGAGGCTTAATCAACTGATTTCCCTAATTAAGCAATCAATAAAATCCAAGAAAAATAGGGGAGATAGAGGTCATCCCCCTAAGCATCCATAGAAAATTTGAGATTAATTGAGTATTTAATTAAGGTGTAATTAAACTAATTATATTTTTGGAAAAATCTTAATTAAGACAAAATCACTATTTAAAATCAATTAATAATAATTATCCTAGATTTTACTCTGAAATATCTTCAAAATGAGCCTAAGTTTGTATTTTTTGAATTTTTCTATAATTAGTTATGATTTTATAAAATTTTAGGACTAAAAACTAATTAATTAGCCCTAATTAAAGCCTTAATCCTATCGGGCCATGTGGTGGCTGACATGACGTACTTTTCATGTGGCACGCCGGGATTGGATATTAAAGTAGTCAAATCCGAATGCTGACTCGGATGGCAGCAGACACGCTTTCTCCATGGACTGTCCGATCTAAGAACAGACGCTCATGATTCGATCCGTGGTTTAGAAAATGAATCAAAGGATCTACCACGGGATTTGATCAGAGACATCCATTCCAATCATGTGGGATGGACAACTCATGATCTGTCCCATTCGTGAGTGACGATAGACAAATGCCATCCATCTTCCCTCATTCGATCTGAGCTCACTCGAGCTTAGATTGTCTCCAAATTCATCCCACACCTTCGGAGAAGTGAGATGCACACATCTAACTATCAAATTCACATGGATTTCGAATTTCCTTCATAAAAGACCAAGCCACTTTTTCATACAAGGCTTGATTTGAGGAATTAACTCACCAGAGCTAATGTCCAGCGGTGTAACACCGGAGGTAGCTTCGCCTAGTTGAGGTGAGGCCCCGTTGAATAGCTTTGAGCTTGATTTGGGTTGGACTGCTCGGTTGACCAATCCATGCATGCAAGGGGCTCGACTTCAATCGAACTCACTCCTTTGATGGCTTGGAAGCTTGGGAATTGGTTCGGTTGACTTCGATAGAGTATGGGGATGGTGTGGGTGCAAGAAATTTGGATTTAGTTTGGTGGAGAGGGAGTATTGCTCGGGATTGGGATGCCCTATTTTGACTTTGCTCTGGAATGAGCAATGCCGATCAAGGAGGGCTTGGGGGGCTTGGGGATCCTTGGAAACACTCTAAGGGGCTTCAAAATTAGCTTAGGAAGGCTCACGATGTAATTGTGTGTGATTTTCCACTTGAATTGAGTGGGTATACTCCTCAATTGCCCATGATGGATGGACAACAGGATGCACATGATTTACACTAGCTTGTCGCTTTTCGGCCATCAGACTCATCTCCATCAAGTCAGGGTGGCATGCTAGGGATGGGAGGAGTGATGGGAGGTTGCCATTGATCCATTGTGCAAAGGTGCAAGGGCTTGGATCTAATTAGTGCTCGATTTGGGTTGGAGGTGAGTCAACTCACCTCCCAAAGGTCCTTGGCTGACCTAAGGTGGGTAAGGTGGGCTAGGTGGGCTAGGTTGGGTTAGGAGAAAGTTCTATGGAGTGCTAAGGGGCTGTCGTGGGGATGGGAGAGTTGACTTTGGCTTGGATCCATTGGTTCTGAAGTTTAAATCTCATGATTTGATGGCTAATCCCCTTAGTGGGTCCCACTTAGGTTTTGGGGAGGTCTTAGGCTGACCTAGGGTGAGTTTAAGCTGAGTTAGGTCTGCCCACCAGATCTCATAAGTTGGATTTGAGTGGTTTGGCTTGGATTGGTCAAATAGGTTTCCTTTAGGCTAGGTTGGGTTGGGTTAACCAATTGGTCAAATTAGATCAAACCAAGGCTTGGGTTAGATTCATTTAATGATTTGGGATGTTTTGGTTCAATTAATTTGCATTTGTTTGACCTAGGTTTGGATTTGACTCATTTGGATTTAAAAGGGTCAAATTAGTTTGACCAATTTGACCAATTTGACTAAATTTGGTTGGGTTAGGTGTTGAGTCAAGTTCAAATGGTTGATTGAAAATGATTATAGGCTTTGGTTTGGTTTAATTTGGAATTAATTTGAATTTTGGTCAATTTGACCTTTCAGGTCAATTTGGGCTAGGTTAGGTCAAATAGACCAATTGGTCAACTTGGGATTAATCATGGCTTTGGCCAAGTTCAATAAGTGATTTGGGATGAACTTGAGCTATTGGTTGCAATCAATTTGGGTTAAATCATGATTTGACCCATTTTAGCTTTTTAGGCCAATTTGGGTCAACTTAGGTCAAGTGGCCAATTAGGCTTGATTTGGCTCAATTGATGGTTTTGTCATGTTCAATCATTGATTATGAATGGGTTTGAGTCAATGGTTTCAATCAATTTGGCATATGATGGATTTTGGCTAGTTTGGGTTTCATATGGGATAAATGTTGACTTGGTCAAATACTAGGTTTGACTTAGTTTGACCTAATTTAAGGTGGTTGATCACCCCATGATGATTGTCGATCATGATGGAGGTTCAGATGGGATTAATTCAATCTTATTTGGGTTAGATTAGAACTTGGCTCAAAAGATCCTTTAGGTCACTTTGGGTCAAGTGAGCCTAAATGGGTCAATTGGCTCGATCAACATTTGATTCAAATTTAGTTGAACTCACATATGAGCCTAGGATTGAAATATAAATCCAATTGCAATTGGTTTGGAGGCAAGTGAGTTTTGGTTCATGTGACAATTTCAAGCCAAAGGGGTTAACTTGGGCTTGATTTGGGCTGACTTGGATTTGGTTTGATAATGGTGATTTATGTTTATATTTGGATCAATGATTGAAGGAATGATTGACTCATGAAGGAATCCATGAGTTTTGAGTTGATTCAGATGTCATTTAGCCAAGTTCAAAAATTTGGCTAAAAGAGTTAAAATTGGGAATTTGATTTGATTTGAGTTTGATTTTGGTCATTTGAATTTATATTTCATTTATATTTGTGAATATAAATGAAGATATGAATGAGTTATGAGAAAATCACTTGAGTTTGGAGTGATTTGGAAGCAAGTTTGACCATATTAAAGGATATAGGTTAAAAGTGGCTAACTTGGATTTTGAATTGGTTTGATTTATTTTTGGTCATTGGAGGGTGGATTTCATTTATATTTATGAATATAAATGAAGGAATAAATGATTTATAAAGAAATCAATCATGTTTGGGTTGATTTGGATCAAGATTTGATTGAGCTTATGGAGGTGGGTCCATATGGCTTAAGAAGGGTCTTGATTTGGTTTGATTTATTTTGATTTGATTTGAATGGTTTGAATTTTGATTTCATTTATATTTATGAATATAAATAAAAGAATGATTGATTTATAAAGAAATCAACCAAGTTTGATTTGGTTTGAAGGAGTTTTGGCTAAGCATATGAAGGTGGTTCATATGGCTTAGGAAGAGATTTTGGAATTTGGAGTTAATCATGGGTTTCAATTATTTGGAGTTTGGAATTGATTTGTGATTTAGAATTTGATTTGAGATTGAATTTGATAATTGAGGAAATTAATTAGATTGGGGCTGATTTGGATTTGGGTAAGGCTATGTCCATAAGATAAAATCAAAGGGCTTAAGAAGGGATTCAGAGTTTGAATTTGGTGATGGATTTCAGTCATTGGATAGTTGTATTTGATTTTGGGGTTTTGAATTTGAATTTGAGGTTTGGGTTTCAAAGAGGGAAGCAAGGATTGGGTTTGGTCTATAGGGTAGGCAAGCTTTCCTAAACCCCTAAGGCACAACCTATTCCTACGGCTAATTCTTCTAAGTCTCTAGGGTTAGGTTAAGTGTTCACCTAATCACTAGAAGTGTCTTAAGACTAAGGAACTCTTAGTGTCTATGAGAGTCCTAGATCTATGATGAAGAAGTTGAGAGCTCACTCCAAAAGTGAGGTCAACATGCAGATGACTAGCTTCTGTCCAGCCATCTCATCTTGACTGACAGTGGTGAGGGTCGCCCCATCACAGGTAATGCTGGCTCCCTCAAATTCTTAGCCAAAGAAAACCATGTGAGTGGAGTCAATCCGAGGAAGTCTGGCCTGATCCAAGGCCAAATCTATCCTGAACGGAAAGGTAAAGATGAACTTCTAGGAGGCTATATGTATTGACTGTGAAAACAAACTGCACTGTATCTTTGCATGTGTTAAAATGTAACTTGCGTCAGATCTCTGCTCTAATACTTGTCCCAAGAGAATAATAGAGATTTGAAGTTTTGAACCCACACTCAATCTATTCAAATATGTTAAGTGGGGTTCATTTGAGAGATTTTGATATGTGAGAAGAGTCTTTGCCATTTGATTTTGATTTAGAACCCATACTCAACCAATTTAGGTATGTTGGGTGGGGTTCAAATATTTGAAGATATTTGTATTGTTATTTTGCCTTTTTTTATTTTGAAAGTCTTTACTTAGAAAATTTAGGTATGCTAAGGAAAGGTATTTTGAATTTTGTGAAACATCTATGCTTGTGGTGATTGATTATGTGTTTGTTTGGTTTGAAATTGAGATTCTCCACTTAACAAATTTGGTATGTTAAGTAAAAACCAAATATGATATGATTTGGAAACATGATTCTCACTTAATAAATTTGGTATATTAAGTGGAACCAAATGTGATATGATTTGAAATTATGATCCTCACTTAACAAATTTGGTATGTTAAGTGGAACCAAATGTAATATGATTTGAAAATATGATCCTCACTTAACAAATTTGGTATGTTAAGTGAAACCAAATATGGTATGATTTGAAAATATGATCCTCACTTAAAAAATTGGGTATGTTAAGTGAAAGCCAAATTTGTATTTTGAAAATGAGACTCTGACTTAACAAATTGGATATGTTAAGTGAAAGTCAAATCCATGTTTTAAAAAATGAGACCCTCACTTAACAAATTGGATATGTTAAGTGAAAGTCATATTCATTTCTTGAAAATGAGACTCGCTCTTAACAAATTAGATATGTTAAGTGAAAGCCAAATTTGTATGTCATTTTTGAAAGAAGGGAATCTATTTAACAATTTTAGGTATGTTAAGTAGAGTTCGATGAATTGTCTTTCTTTCATGTGTAATTTAGGGAGAAACTTCAATTCTAACATATGTGAAATATGTTAAGTGAAGTTTCAATTTTATTCTATAATTTTATTTGAAAATAGATTCCTCATTCAATAATTTTGAGTATGTTGAATGAATATGGTCATTTTCAAAAATGTGCTTTTGAAAAGATGGAAACTCCATCTTTAACATATATGAAATATGTTAAGTGGAGTTTCAATTTTATGCTATTATTTTTTTTTGAAGATAGACTCATCATTCAACAATTTTGAGTATGTTGAATGAATATGGTCATTTTCAAAAATGTGCTTTTGAAAAATGATTTTGATCTTTATTTTGAAAAGAACCTCCATGTAACAATCATGGGGATTGTTAGATGGGGTTTGGTTATGCGAGTTTTGAAAAATGTGCTTTTGGAAAGTGGCACTTTTCAAAAGAATTTATTTTCTTAATCATTAAGATGAACCTTGCCTCACCAAGCAAGTGGAAGGAGGTTCTAAATTTTTTATCATTTCCTTTCATGAATTAATTTTATTTTTCACATATTGGGAAACCCAATAGGGGTTCCAGGACCTACAAGGAGTGAGGTCCTAAAACCTAGAAGATGTTGGCTAACTTTGCTTAAGAATGAAATAAGTAAAGTGCCAATGAAAGGAAAGATAGTCTTGGACTCATATGGAATACAAGTCCACTATCGATGCTTGGAGAAAATAATTGTCTACTAGAGATGGAGACATGAACCATCCTCAGCGGAGTTGCCAGAAAAAATCTGTGGTATTTATTTTTGGTTTAATGTGTATGTGTGTGTGTATGGGTGGGGGGGGGACACCATGTAGATCTGAGGTGTATTTATTGAGGTGATCTGGTACGACATCAAGGAATAGTGTACTATCTCAAAAGATATAAATCACTACCCTACGATAGACTTAATCACCTAATAAGGACTCTTAAGGCATGATGGGTCTTCGAATGTACCAGAGATTTTCTCTCTATTTTACATGGATGAATAAAGTAGGGATAATTTAAATCTAGTTCTAAAGTTTCCTATGGGGGCAAGCCCCTATATTTAATTACATCCTAAAGAAGGTGAATTTCTTAGGAATACTCTCGATTAAAGTAGGAAATTATTGTCTCCAAAGAATTCAAAGATATGACTATCAATAAATTGGCTATGTTTGAAAGATCAAATGGGATAGATTGAAAGAAAAGATTTATTATTGAAACCAAGGGAAGATGAGTAGGGGATACTCATGATACTAGGAAATCTAGTGAGCATCCTAAACTATCTTATGGTTGAGATTTATATGTTTGAAATTGAGAAGAATTGTATGTTTCAGTTGAAATTTTATTAGAAATCTAGGACTAATAATTTTACAATACAAGATTGTGAAAATGACTAAGATATGAGGATTTATACTTGTAGCCCCAAACGAAAATAACAACCTAAGATCCTAAATCTACGGAGCTTTAGCAAGGGCCAAAGCATGGCCTAAATCAAAAGCAAAAGTGGGTATATTATTTACCTCCACAAGAGAGGGTAAACTATCTCACTACTAGACTTATAACTGCCTGGAGTGGCAGCAAGCTAACTCCTTCTACATTGTAAAACCATGTAGGCAAATCTGATGATTTTGTAAGATGACAAGGTTGTTATTATTTAGAAAAGAATTTAAAGTTCTTAAACCCACTCCCTGAGAGACTAGAACATGAGTGGTATGAATAATGACTTAGTCTAATGCAAATCTTATTAAATTTTATTTGATTTTGGACTCTTTATTTTGACATAGGCTATAGGATTTTATATGCTTAAATGTATGGTGAAGTTGATTATGGGTATAAATTTCAACCTTCCATCGCCTCTCAAAATTCTCTGAGAAATGACCCTCTTTAGCTGATATACCGCTTATTAAATTAATGAATTAGTTGGTTTGAGTTGTATTTTTATCCAGAGCCTAATCACATTCAGGCTGTACAACAATCACCAATCATAAATAAACTATGAAGAGACATACTTTTTCTAATGCACAAGCTAAGCAAAATATCAAATAATTTTATAAAGTTAACGCAAAAGAATAAGAGATCGGTGAAGTCGGGTACTGCTGTACAACCCAAAAAAGAAATGGGTAGCCGAGCTCTACCCTTATACAACCCAGTAACATAAAAGAATAATTATAAATTACAAAATACTAAGTGTTATGGGGGATCTTCAAGTCTTCTTGCTCCCTCCATTCCTTCGTTTGATTTTTTCCATTGGATTTGGTAGGCTTCTAGGCATCACATGGCACCCTAAGCTTAAACTTTCTGGCCAATGTTCATCCTTAACCCCCATAACACTTAAACCAAATTCCTAATGTATAATTACATTAAAAGAATGAAAAAGTAAATCTAACTATACTTGCAAAATAAGTGTTAGCTAAATACACCATACAACCCAAGAAATTATATAAATAATTTAGACTTACCACCCTACACATAGGTAACCAAGTCCAGCTGTCCTCATGTATATTATGCTTAGGAGTTAAGCAACTTGCACAACAAAACATTTATATTTTTATTATAACGACCCCTTAAGCATAATCTCATACAAAAAATATGATTAAGCTAAACACGACTTAACATCTAGTCTATGCACATACACCCTAACATCCAGTCTATCATAAAATAAATATACATCAAACCATACACCGCCCTAACATAAAGCTAAAAGTGGTGACTTAATCTAATGTGTATTTGAAGGCTTGTGTGTTATGTCCTAACTAGGCTTTAGAGTTAAGCTTTCCTAAGTATGAAAGACATTTAATTATCAAGAGTGGTTTCACTTTAAATGGTTTAATTAATTTGGAAATTTTACTAAATGTTTTCTTTTGTTTCATTTGACCTACACAAAATAACTGAGTGTTATGAAGAGAAAGAAAGAAAGGATTACTCTCTTTTATCCCTACCTTAAGTCACATCTAAAGCAAATTAATTAATCAATTTCCTTTAGTGAATGACTTATTACATGTTTTAATTAGTTCTAAGTTTAGGTTCACTTTAAATAAACTCATTCAATAAGAAAGGCATCTTAAGGTTAGTTGGAATGAAGCACTATCACATAACATATGTTTGTTCATTTCTTTCCATCATGTATATCATGCATATGATTAAATCCTAAGCATAGCTATACATGCAATTTGTATCTTAGCACACTTAAATGATGAATGTGAGTAAATGTATTTGGAATTAATATTTCATTTTGTTGAACGATTTTGTCATATTAATTTGAAGTTGTCTAAATTCTTATGCAAAAGCATAAGGAAAGAACCTTAAATCACTTTATTAATCAACTCAACCAAATAAATAAAATCTGAATGCATGTCTTTTAATAGAAAGGGGTGGGGTTCATTCATTAGCTAAGTACACATCCACATGTCCATTATTATGCACTAAGAGAATGAGGTAAGAAACTCCTTTGGGCTACTTAAAGCCGCGCATCCCTGGAATGTACAGACTAATATACCATTATCCTTAGATACATGTGGATGTATAAACAAATACAAGAATAGAAAACCATGCAAAAATTATATTTTGATTTGATTATTTTATTTTGTGTAAATGAATTAAAGCTCTATCTAGATTCTAATGTCCAAATGTGTAAGAATGAAATCAAACAGATATGTCACCATTATTCTGCACCAAGGGAACAAGGTAGGAACCTCCTTGGGGCTACTTAAAGCCGTGCGTCCCTAGGATGTCCAGATTAATATACAACTAACATTCATACTTATGCAAATCAACACATGAATGCAAGGAAGAGACTTTATTTCATACACTAAATATATATTCACTTGCATTTCCTATGTATGTGTAACTAAAATTACAATACATATGTATATTCATTCATTAATAAACTTTTGAAAATATATTTGAGATTTAATAGTGATACTAGCCACATATTTTTTAATTTAAGTCAACACATGCAATTTAACATAAAGGAAATCATTTTTTTATTTTATTAATTTGAAAGACATGAATGCATGAGTACAAGTGTCGTACAATATTTAGCATGATTGGAAAGAAATGAAATAACACAAGCATGTGATTTCATTCAAATCAATTAACTCCCAAGGGCAATCAAACTAAATAAGATTATTTAAAACAAACACAAGTTCTTTAATGTCATTTCATTTTCATGTTTGATTTGATTTAAAGAAATGTGAAAGAGGTTTGCTAATCCTAATCCCATTCCCCATGTGTGAGTTAATTTAGTTTAATGAAGAATAATTAGGTTAAGTTTATGTCTTAATTAGGTTAGGGTATGAATCAAGTCAATTAATTAACCCTTATAATTAACTAATTAATAATGAGCCAATATGATATGCAACCACATGAAAAGTAAATTTGCAATGCTCCTAAGAAATGAAAGGGGCCTAATGCAATTGGCTCATGATTAATGGTTAATTAGGCTTAAGGGATCTCACTTACCTACTTTTATGGTTTTCTCACACATGTGAGCTAACCATAATTTCATTAGCTCTCTCTTTAGGTTATTGAGCACCCAAAGAGCTATACAAGATTGATTAAAGGTAATTATATGTGAATGAATGAATTTTAAATGTAAGTTTCATTTTAATCAAGTCATTAATTGATTAATTAAATCTTTTGATTATATCTCTTAATTAGGATGATGAAATTAACTTTGGGAAAGGGATCAAAAGACGAGTCTCAATCCCAATCACTTAATCATTCCAATTACCAAAGCTTTGAAATAACTCACATCATAATTAAGTTAATTAATCACTTAATCTTTAATTAATTGAAATGGATAAAGAGGATTAATGAAATGGCCATAAGAAATACACCTAAACCATTTTTCTAAGACTCTTCACTGTTAACAGAGGGCCATAAACTTAATTTATGGATTAATTTACTGTTCATTCACTAATTATCACTAATTAAATTAAGAGAGTTTTTAAAGCTTAATCAATTAATTTTCCTAATTAAGAAACCAATAAAAATCCTAGAAAAATAGGGGAGGCAGAGGTCATCTCCCTAAATATCCACAAAAAATTTGAGATTGATTAAGTGATTAATTAAGGAGTAATTAAGCTAATTAAATTTTTAATTAAGCCAAAATAACTATTCAAAATTAATTAATAATAATTTTAATGGATTTTACTCTGAAATATATTCAAAATGAGCCCAAGTTTGTATTTTTTGGATTTTTCTAGGATTAGTTATGATTTTTAAAAGTTTTAGCCTTAAAAATAGATTATTTAAGTTATCACATCTGACACTGACTTAGATTGCAGTGATGCGCTAACTCCGTGGATCATTCGATCTACGATTAGATGGCTACGATTCAATCCACAATTTAGGAAAGGAATCAAGGGATCTAATGCGGGATTAGATCATGACCGTCCATTCCGATCACTTAGAACAGACGGTCCGTGATCCGTCCTATTTGCGAGCGATGAAAGATGGATGTTGTTTGTCTTTCCCCATTTGATTTGAGCTCACCCGACCTCGAATTACCTCCAAATTGATCCCACACCATCGGGGAGGGGAGGTGCACACATCCAACGATTAAAAACACATGACATTCAAATTTTCTTCACAAAAGACCAAACAATTTTCCATACAAGGCTCGGTTTGTAAAATTACCTCACCGGAGCTAATATCCGGTGATGGGATCGATGGAGGTAGCTTTGCCTAGTTGAGGTGAGACCCTATTGAGAAGCTTATTAATTTGGTGTAGAACTCTCGGTCAACCAATCCATGTGTGTAACAGCTTTGGCTCCGATCGAACTCCGATCTTCGGTGGTCGGGAAGGCTCAGTGATGGTTTGGTTGGCTTCGAGGAAGTACGAGGATGGTGTGGGTGCAAAGATTTTAAGTTTGATTGAGTGGAGGAGGAGTATTGCTCAGAAGGAGGTTTTCCTATTTTAGCTTTGCTCAGGGAGGAGGAATGTCGATCGAGGAAGCTCCAGGAATGCTCTTGGGAAGTCTCTGGGATTTTGAAAATGCTTTAAGGACTCACACAAAGTAATTGGTGTCGTTTGTAGCTCAAATTGAGGGGGTATACCCCTCAATTGCACTTGATGGATAGATGGGATTAATCCTTAAAAATCCATCGATTGGCCACTGTTAAGTCATCAGAGGGGTTGCTGTTAGCTCCACGTGGCATGCCAAGAGTGGGGGAAGTGGTGGCAAGAGTCTTGAGGCTTGAAATGGGGATATTGTGTGGGATTGATCCTTGTCTTTGTCCATGGGGTTCGGCCATGGAGGTGGCTATTTTTCTTGCTTCCCTTGGTCTATGGAAAGTGCTAGGATGGCTAAGGGTGGGCTAAGGTGACCTAGGAGTTCCTCATTAGGAAGTTTGATGGCTACCATGGAGAGGCAAAGTGGACTTTGCCATTTAAGGTAAGAATCCAATGTAAAGAGAGGGTGTCCAAAGGTTAATCCTTTTAGGTTGGGTCACACATGGACTTGGAAAAGTTTGGAGCTAACCTAAGTTTAATTTGGGTAGGGTTAGGTCAGCCACCAAGGTTCTATAAGGTGGTTTTTGGTGATTTGGCTTCATATGGTCAAAATAGGCTCATTTGGGTTAGGTTAGGTTGGGTTGACCAATTGGCCAAATTGGATTAGGTTCATATGATGATTTGGGATGTTTGGTTCAATTGGTTTTGATTAATTTGTCTTAGGTTTGAATTTGACTCATTTGGATTCAAAAGGGTAAAATGGGCCAAGTTGACTAATTTGACCAAATTGGGTTGGGTTAGGTGTTGAGTCAAGTTCAATTGGTGAATTAAAAAATATTGTAGGCTTTGGTTTGGTTTAATTTGGATTTTGGCCAATTTGACCCTGTAGGTCAATTTGGGCTAGGTTGGGTCAAGTTGACCAATTGGTCAAATTGGGCTCAATAATAGCTTTGGTCAATTTCAATAATTGATTTGGAATGAACTTGAGCCATTAGTTGCAATCCATTTGGATCAAATCATGATTTGACCCACTTTAGTTTTTAGACCAATTTGGGTCAACTTAGGTCAAATGGCCAATTGGACTTGGTTTGGCTCAATTGAGGGTTTGGTCATGTTCAATCATTGATTATGAGTGGGTTTGAGTCAATGGTTTCAATCAATTTGGTATATGATGGGTTTTGGCTAGTGTGAGTTTCATTTGGGCTAAAGGTTGACTTGGTCAAAGGACTAAGTTGAGTTGGTTTGACCTAATTCAAGGTGGTTGATCACCCTAGTGTGATTGTTGATCATGATATGGGATTTGGATGGGATTAGTTCAATCTAATTTGGGTTGAATTAGAACTTGCCTCAAAAAGATTTTTTAGATCACTTTGGGTCAAGTGGACCTAAATTGGTCAATTGGCTTGATCATGGCTTGATTCAAGTTTAATTGAACTCACATATGGACTTAGGATGGAAATATAAATCCAATTTCAAGTGGTTTGGAGTCATATGAATTTTGGTTCATATTACAATTTCAAGTCAAAAGGGGTCAACATGGGCTTGACTTGGGTTGAATTGGATTTGGATTGATAGTTATAGTTTGTGTTTATATTTGGAACAATTATTGAAGGAGTTATTGAATCATGAATAAATCCATTAGTTTTGAGTTGATTTGGATATCATTTAGCCAAGTTCAAGAAATTAGCTAAAAGGGCTAAAATTAGAAATTTGATTTGATTTGGGTTTGATTTTGGCCATTTGGATTTATATTTCATTTATATTTGTGAATATAAATGAAGATATAAATGATTTATGAAAAAATCATTTGGGTTTGGAGTGATTTGGAAGCAAATTTGACCAAATTAAGGGATGTAGGTCAAAAGGGCTTAAGTAGGGAGTTGATTTGGTTTGGTTTGGTTTAGTTTAATTTGATTTGAATGGTTTGAATTTAGATTTCATTTATATCTGTGAATATAAATGAAGGAATGATCGATTTATAAAGAAATCAACCAAATTTTATTTGGTTTGAAGGAGGTTTTGGTTAAGCATATTAAGGTGGTCCATATGGCTTAGGAAGGGATTTTGGAATTTGAATTTAATCATGGGTTTGAATCATTTGGAGTTGGATTTGATTTGAAATTTAGGTTGTGATTTAATTTGAGATTGGATTTATGATCTTGAGAAAACCAATTGAATTGGGGTTGATTTGAATTTGGTTAAGGCTAAGTCCATAAGATAAAATCAAAGGGCTTAGAAAAGGATTTGGAATTTGAATTTAATCATGAGTTTTAATCATTTGATTTAGGATTGGATTTATGATTTTGGATTTGAATTTAAGGTTTTTTTTGGAAGAAGGAAGCAAAGATTGGATTTAAGGCTATAGGGTAGGCAAGTCTTCCTAAATCCCTGAGGCATAACCTATTCCTATGGCTAACTCTTCTAAGTCTCTAGGCTTAGGTTAAGTGTTCACCTAATCACTAGAAGTGTCTTAAGACTAATGAGCTCTTAGTATCTATAAGAGTCCTAGATCTATGATGAAGAAGTTGAGAACTGACTCCTAAAAGTGAGGTCAACAAAGACCATGGCTGTTCTCCCTATGGACATTGCTCATATTCTTTTAGGATGACCTTGGCTGTATGATATGAATGTTATTCACTATGGTAAGAAAAATATTTATATTTTAAAACATAATAAGAAGACTATTAAACTCCTACCAATAAAGCCAGTAGAAAAAACACCCTCCATAGAACCTATTGACCTCACTTTTGGAGTGAGCTCTCAACTTCCATATCATAGATCTAGGACTCTCATAGACACTGAGAGTTTCTTAGTCTTAAGATACTTCTAGTGATTAGGTGAACACTTAACCTAATCCTTGAGACTTATAAGAGTTAGCGATAGGGATAGGTTGTGCCTTAGGGATTTAGGAGGACATGCCTACCCTATAACCCAAACCCAATCCCTGCTTCCTTCTTTCAAACCCAAATCTCAAATTCAAATTCAAACCCCAAAATCAAATCCAACTATCCAATGATTGAAATCCATCACTAAATTCAAACTCTAAATCCCTTCTAACCCCTTTGATTTTATCTTATGGACTTAGCCTTAACCAAACCAAAATTAACCCCAATATAATTGATTTTATTAATTATCAAATTCAATCTCAAATCAAATTCCAAATCATAAATCAATTCCAAACTTCAAATGATTGAAACCCATGATTAAGTGCCAATTCCAAAATCTCTTCCTAAGCCATATGAACCACCTTCCTATGCTTAGTCAAAACTCCTTCAAACTAACTTAAACTTGGTCAATTTCCTTACGAATCATTCATTCATTCATTTATATTCACAAATATAAATGAAATCTAGGTTCAAACCCTTTAAACCAAATCAAAATAAACCAAACAAATTCAAAGTCCAAGCTTTTGACCTATATCTTTTAATTTGATCAAATTTGCTTCCAAATCACTACAAACTCAAGTGATTTTCTCATAACCCATTTATATCTTCATTTATATTCACAAATTAAATGAAATATTAATTCAAATGGTCCAAACCAAATCCAAATCAAATTCATAATTTTAGCTCTTTTAGCCAAACTTTTGAGCTTGGTTAAATGACATCTAAATCAACTCAAAACCCATGAATTAATTCATGATTCAATCACTCCTTCAATTATTGATCCAAATATAAATATAAACCACCATTATCAAACAAAATCCAAGTCAACCCAAATCAAGCCCAAGTTAACCCTTTTGGCTTGAAATTGTCATATGAACCAAAACCCATTTGGCTCCAAACCAATTGCAATTGGATTTATATTTCAGTCTTAGGCTCATATGTGAGTTCAACTAAACTTGAATCAAACCTTGATCAAGCCAACTGACCCATTTAGGCTCACTTGACCCAAATTGACCTAAAGGACCTTTTTGAGCCAAGTTTAAATCCAACCTAAATTGGATTGAACCAAGCCCATCTAAAACTCACAACATAACCAACAACCATCCTAGGGTGATCAACCACCTTGAATTGGGTCAAACTAAGTCAAACCTAACCTTTGACCAAGTCAACACTTAGCCCAAATGAACCAAACTAGCCAAAATCCATCATATGCCAAATTGATTGAATCCATTAACTCAAACCCACTCATAATCAATGATTGAACATGACCAAACCATCAATTGAGCTAAACCAAGCCTAATTGTCCATTTGACCTAAGTTGACCCAAATTGTCCTGAAAAGCTAAAATGGGTCAAATCATGATTTGATCTAAATTGATTACAACCAATGGCTCAAGTTCATACCAAATCACTTATTGAACTTGACCAAAGCCATAATTGAGCCCAAGTTGGCTAATTGGTCAACTTGACCTAATCTAGCCCAAATTGATGTAAAGTGTTAAAATGGCCAAAATTCAAATTAATTTCAAATTAAACCAAACCAAAGCCTACAATCATTTTCAATCAACCAAATGAACTTGACTCAACACCTAACATAACCCAATTTGGTCAAATTGGTCAAATTGGTCAACTTGACCCTTTTGAATCTAAACGAGTCAAATCCAAACCTAGGCCAAACCAATACAAATTAATTGAACCAAAACATCCCAAATCATCAGATGAACCTAACCCAAGCCTTTGTTTAACCTAATTTGACCAATTGGTCAACCCAACCCAACGTAGCCCAAATGGAACCCATTTGACCAATCCAAGCTAAACCACTCAAATCCAACTTATGGAATCTTGTGGGTTGTTCTAACTCAGCTTAAACACACCCTAGGTCAGCCTAAGACCTCCCTGAAAGCCAAGTGGGCCCCACCAAGGGGATTGGCCATCAAACCATGGGATTTATACTTCAAAACCAATGGATCCAAGCCAAGTCAACTCTCCCATCTCCATGACATCCCCTTAGCACTCCATAGAACCTTCTCCTGACCTACCTAGCCAACTTAACCCACTCTAGGTCAGCCAAGGACCTTTGGAAGGTGAGTTGACTCACCTCCAACCCAAATTGAGCACCCATTAGATCCAAGCTTTGCAAATCTTGTACAATGGATCCATGTCAGCCTCCCATCACTTCTCCCATCCCTAGCGTGGCACCCTGACTTGATGGAGACAAGTCCAATGATCGGACGGTGGCAATTCAGCACAAAACATGCACACGTGGTCATCCATTCTTCCCTATGAATTGAGGGGTATACCCCCTCAATTCGAGCATGATTTGAAAAGTATTCAAAAGATTTGAGTCTAAAAAGTATTTTTGAAACCTTAAAGAGTGATTCCAAGCCTTCTCGAGCACTCCAAAATCCAGATTTTCCATTCCCGTGCAAGGTCAAAATAGGGGAGGGCAATCTCGATCCATACTCCCTCGTTTCACAATCAAACCCAAATCCCTCTTAGCCACACCATCACCATACCTAGTCGAGCACAAACGTACCAATTCCTAAGCTTCTAAGTTGCGAGAAGAGTGAGTTCAATCAAGACCAAATGCCAAAGGAGGGGAGCTTGGTCTATAGAGTATTCTACACCAAATCAATCCCAAACTTCTTCAATAGGGCCTCACCTCAACTAGGCGAAGCTACCTCCGACGACCCATTACCAGACATTAGCTCCATTGAGGTAATTTTGCAAATCGAGCCTTGTATGCAAAAATGGGTTGGCCTTCTGTGAAGTAAATTTGAATCCCATGTGAATTTGACCATTGGATGTGTATCCCTCCTCCTTCCAAAAGTTTGGGATCAGTTTGATCCCAATTCGTGCTTGGGTTGAGTGATAAAAGACAAGCACCGTCCATCTTTCCCCATTCGATTCGAGTGTTCGATCTTAGATCGGACGGTCCATGGAGAAAGAGCGTTTGTAGCCAGTTGAGTTAGCGCGCGGATGTGACTACTTCAATCCCATCATGTGTGGAAAGCGCAGCAACCACATGGCGATGGGCTAATTAGCTAATTAATTGATTCTTAATCTTGAAACTTTCTAAAATAATAACTAATTGTAGAAAATCTAAAAAATATAAACGTAGGCTCATTTTGAAGATATTTTAGAGTAGAATCTAGGAACATTTTTATTAATTAATTTTGAATAGTGATTTTGGCTTAATTAAAGTTTTATCAAAAATCTAATTATCTTAATTACACCTTAATTAAACACTCAATTAATCTTAAATTTTTTGTGGATGTTTACGGGGATGACTTCTACCTCCCCTTTTTTTGGGATTTATTGATTGCTTAATTAGAAAAATCACTTGATTAAGCTCTAATCACTCTCTTAATCTAATTAATGATAATTAATAAATGAACAATAACTTGATTAATCATTTAAACCTAATTACCTATGTTGAACAGTAAAATAACTTAAGGGATGTGATTGGGGATACTTTTCTTAATTCATTTCCTAAGTTTTCTTCACCTTTAAGAATTAATTAATGGTTAATGGAATGATTAATTAATTAATTAAGTGATTAATCTTCAAGATAAGGAAATCAAAATCTAATTGAATGTTTAAAATGATTTAGGGATTAGGATTGGGGCCTTACCCTTGATCCTTTCCCCTAAGTCAATTTCATCATTCAAAATAAAATATAACCAAAGTGTTTAATCAATTAATTAAAGGCTTAATAAAATTAAAATTAAAAATCAATTCATCCTCACCTAAGCAACCCCTTAATTAACCTTGGGTAGCTCCTTGGGTGTTCAATAACCCAAGATGAGAGATAATGAATTTATGGTTGGCTCACATGTGTGAGAAAGTTATAAAAGTAATTAGGTGAGATCCCTTAAGCTTAATTAACTATTAATCATAAGTCAATTGCATTAGGCCCCTTTCATTTCTTAGGAGCATTGCAAATTTAATTTTCATATGGCTACATATCATATTGGCTTATTATTAATTAGTTAATTAACTTAAGGTGATATATGTAAGGGTTAATTAATTTACTTAATTTGTATCTTAACATAATTAGAATATAAAATCAACTTAAATATTCTTCATTAAAGAAAATTAATTCACACATAGGGAATTGGGTTAGAATTAGCAAACCTCTTTCATATTTCCTAAATCAAATCAAACTCAAAGTTAAAAAATGTCTTTAAAAAATTTTGGTTTATTTTAAATAGCCTTATTTAATGTGATTATCCTTAGGAATTAATTGTGATGAATGAAATCATGTGCTTATATTCCTTGATTTCTTTCCACTCATGCTAAATATTGCTTGCCATATAAAATCATGCATTCATTTCCTTTAAAAATAATTAAATGAAATAGTTACTTCTATGTCAAATTGCATGTGTTGATTTAAATTTAAAATAAGTGTGGCTATTATTACTATTAAATTAAAAGCTATTTTTAAAAGCTTATAAATCAATTATTGTAAATGAAGTAATGTTAATTATAAGTATCTATTAGTTTGCATGTGATGATAATACAAGATGTGCAATATGAAGTTCTCTTTCCTTATCTTAACATGGATTCACATAAGATTTGCATGTGTATAGTTTATTTGAAAAGAACACAAAATTTGCCTAAATCTACTCCTATGCATCTCCATGTTAAGACTTAGGAAGAATTTCATATCACATATGTAAATCATACAATCAAATCAAATATGACTTTTTGCATGATTTCTTATTCATGTGGTTCTTTTTGTACATTCATATGTATCTGAGAAATGTGGTATATTAGTCTGGACACCCTGGGGTTGTGTGGCTTTAAGTAGCCATAAGTAGGTCTTGTGCCTTATGCCCTTGGTGCAGAAAATAATGGTGCCGTACTCACTTAAAACTCTTATACATATGTATGTATGATGTGGCCAATGAATAAAAATCATAAACCAAATAAATAAAACATAACTTTTGCATGGGTTTTTTTTCCTATCCTTATAGTTGCTTATACATCTATATATATATATATAAGAAAAGTGGTATATTAGTCTAGACACCCCAGAGCTGCGAGGCTTTAAATAGCCTTAAGTTGGTCTTATACCTTACGCCCCTGGTGTCGAAAACAATGGTGACGTACTCACTTAAAAATTTTATACATGTGAATGTGTATCTAGCTAATGGATGAAAAATCCCTCTTTTCTATTTAATAAAGACATGTATTCATAATTCAATAAAAAAATGAAATATTTAAATTCCAAATACACTTCTTCGCATTCATCATTCAAGTATGCTAAAAATATAAATTGCATGTATAGGTATGCTTAAGATTTACTCATATGCATGATATACATGATGGAAAGAAATGAATGAATGTGTATTATGTGATAGTAATCCATTTTAATTAATCTTAAGATGCATTTCTTATTGAATAAGGTCATTTAGAGTGAACCTAAACTTAGGGTTAATCAAAACATGTAATAAGCCATTCACTAAAGAAAATTAATTAACTAACTTGCTTTAGAAGTGACTTAAGGTAGGGATAAAAGAGAGATTCCCTCTCTTTCTTCTCTTTATAACACTTAGTTGCTAAGTGTAAGCCATATGAAATAAAAGAAAATATTAAGTAAAATCTTCAAATCAATTAAATCACTTAAAGAGAAATCAACCCTTTATAAATTAAACCCCTCACAATTAACAAACTATAATTCTAAAGCCTAGTTAGGACATACCACACAAGCTTTAACACATATATATTAGATTAAGTCACCATTTCTAGCTTTATGTTAGGACTGTGCATGGTTTGGTGTATATTTGATTTTGTGATGTATTATTTTAGACTGGATGTTAGGGTGTATATGTGTAGTCTAGATTCTAGGTCGATATTAGCCTAATCATATTTTCTGTAGGGGGTTATACTTAAGGGGCCACTGTAATAAAAATATAAATATTTTTTACTGTGGAAGTTGCTTATACCCCTAAGCATAGCCCAAGTTAGGACAGGTGGGCTTGGTTACCCATGTGTGGGGTGCTAAGTCCAAATTATTTATATAATTGCTTAGGTTGTATGGTGTGTTTAGCTAACATTTATTTTACAGATGTAGATAGATTTACTTTCCTTTTTTTGATATAATTTTGTATTAGAATTAGGATAAGTGTTATGGGGGATTAGGATGAGCATTAGTTATAAGACAAAGTCTTGTATACTATGTGCTGCCTTTGGAGCAAGCAACATCCCAATCAAGCCAAAAAGGAAGAAAGAAATGGAGCAAATCAAAAATGAAGAATAAGAATGAAGACCCCCATAACACTTATCATTTTATAATGATAATTATTCTTTCATTATGTTGAGATGTATAAGGGTAGAGCTTGGCTACCCATATTTCTTTTCGGATTATAGGGCGGTACCTGACCGCATCAGACTCTTATTCTTTTGCGATAGCTTTATAAAATCATTTGATATTTTGTTTAGCTTGTGCATTAGAAATAGCATGTCCTTTCATAATTTCTTTATGAATGGCGATTGTTGTGTGGCCTAGATTCTTTTAGGCTTTTAGGATGAAAAATAAATTTTCTACCCCATTAACAACTCATAACTAAACTTTTAAAATAAATCATAATCTCATATAAAAACTAAGCATTAAATCAATATAATAAAATATTTAGAATCCTCTTAGTTGGATGGTTATATGTTGAACATCATGCATAACCATCTTATTTCACTCTTATTAAGAGAAGGCTTCCATCTTTGCTATATAGAATGGGCTTAACCTTTAAGAGCGTATGATGGAAGAACACCTCTTTCTCTTTTAATTTGGCCCATAATCAACTTCTCATGCATTTAAGCATACAAAATCCTATAGCCTGTGTCAAAATAAAGAGTCCCAAATGAAATAAAATTTGATAAAAATTTGCATTAGATTTAAGTCATTATTCATACCCTTCTTGGTCTAGTCTCTTAGGGATTGGGTTTAAGGACTTAGTTTCTTTTTTAAATAATAATAGCATAGCCATCTTGCAAAAGCATATGACTTGCCTACATGGTTTTAAAATGTAGGAGGAGTTAGTTGGCTGCCACTCCAAATGATAATAAGTCTAGCAGTAGGGCGGCTTATTCTCTCTTGTGGAGGTAAACCATATGCCCACTTTCGCCTTAGATTTAGGTTGTGCTTTGGCTCTTGCCAAAGCTCCCTAGATTTAGGATCTGAGGTTGCTGTTTCCCTTTGCGGGCTATAAGCATAAATTCTCACCTCTTAGGCATTTCCACAATTGTGAAATTATAAGTCTTAGATTTTTAGTAAAATTTCAACTCAAATAAATAAATCTCCTCAATTTCAAATACATAAAGCCCAACCATATGATAGATTAGAGTGCTCACTAGGTTTCCTAGTATCATGAACACTTATTACTCATCTCCTTTAGTTTCAATAATAACTCTCCCCTTTTGATCTATCCCATTCAATTTTCTAAAATATAATTAATTTGTTGATAGTCCTATCTTTGAATTCTTTGGAGATAATAATCGCCTACTTTAATCAAGGGTATTCTTAAGAGATTCACTTTCTTTAAGATGTAATTAACTATGGAGGCTTACCTCTATAGGAAACTTAACGAACCTGATTTAAATAAACCCTACTTTATTTTTCCATGTGAAGTAGGGGAAAAATCTCTGGTATATTAGAAGACCCATCACGCATTAGGGGTCCTTATTAGGTGATTAGGTCCATTATAAGGTAGTGACTTCTATCTCTTGAGATAGTACACTATTCCTTAATATCATACTCAATCACCTGAATAAGTATATCCTCAGATCCATGTGGTGTTCCCTCACATATACACACATAAACACATTATCAAAAATAAACACCACAACACCACACAAAATAACTTCTTACTTGCAACCTAAGCCGCTATTAAAGAAAAATGCCAAACTTCAATTAATTATCATAAAAAATCCTACTGTTAGGGTTAATACTTCCATTTCTAATTCTTACTTCAAAACATTTATTCTTCCTTCTTTGACCCCAAAGATAGAAATAATAGGTTTTGGAGCCTTACGAAAAGAATTTTTTAATCCATTTCTCCTCCACTTATTATATGTAAAAGAAGTGATACTAGACTCTAATGAGACTCACATACATGTTCTGGTCCATTTTATTCTTTTTAATTTTAAAGATATTGCACCCAATAAGCTTCCTGATGATCTACTTCCTCTAAGAGACATTCAACATATTTTTTAGTTCTTACCCGATTCTCAATTTTCTAATCTTCCACATTATAGGATGAACCCTACTCAGCATGTTGAGATTAAAGGACAAGTTGAGGAATTATTAAAAAAGAGTTTTATTCAAGAGAGACTTAGCCCTTGTGTAGTCCTAGCTTTATTAACTCCAAAGAAAGATGGAACATGGTGAATGTGTGTTGATAATTAAGCAATAAATAAAATTACTATCAAATAAATGTTTCCTATTCCTTGATTAGATGATATGTTAGATTTAATCTCAGGTGTAATTTTTTTTTCAAAGATTGATCTAAAAAGTGGATATCGTCAAATTCATATTAGATCAAGAGATGAGTGGAAGACGGCTTTTATGACCCCTGATGGACTTTATGAATGGCTTGTCATGCCCTTTGGACTTTCAAATGCTCCTAGCACATTTATGGGATTCACGAATACTATTCTTAAGCCATATATTACTGAATTCTTGGTGGTATATTTTGATGATA
The DNA here is from genome assembly GCA_021442155.1 of Cymbidium sinense. Classification (NCBI taxonomy): domain Eukaryota; kingdom Viridiplantae; phylum Streptophyta; class Magnoliopsida; order Asparagales; family Orchidaceae; genus Cymbidium; species Cymbidium sinense. The sequence continues at coordinate 269,476,232 of CM038215.1, forward strand.
TTCTGATTTTTACTCCAAGTGGAAATGAGCATCTTCAACACCTACAAAAAGTCTTTGATGTACTTAGACAAGAGAAATTATACATTAATTTTAAAAAGTGTTTCTTTTTGCAAGCTGAGGTAATCTTTTTAGGCTTTATTATATCCATTGCTAGACTTAAACATAGTCTTTCTAAAGTAAAAGCAATCTTAGATTGACCATCACCTAAAAGTTTTACTGAAGTTAGAAGCTTCCATGGTTTAGCCACTTTTTATCAAAGATTTATCAAGAATTTAGTACCATTGTTGCTCCGATAATTGATATACTCAAATTAGATAAATTTTGTTGGACTCCTAATTCACAAAAGGCCTTAGAGCAAATTAAAGTTCTTATCACTTCTGTACTAATCCGTAGGCTTCTTGATTTTTCTAAAGCCTTTGAAGTGACTTGCGATGCTTCATGAATTGGGATAGGTGGAATTTTAAGTCAAGAGAATCATCTTATCGCATTCTTTAGTGAAAAGTTAAATGAAGCCAAACAATGATATTCCACTTATGATAGAGAGTTTTATGCTGTGATTCAATCCTTAAGGCATTGGTGACACTATCTTTTACATAAAGAATTTATACTTAATTCTGATCATCATGCCTAAAAAAATCAGTAATACTAAATGAAAATTAAGTCATAGGCATGCAAAATGGGTTGAAATTTTACAAGACAACTCTTTTGTTCTAAAGCATAAGCCTGGAATTGAGAATAAACCTGCTACTATTTTATCCAAGGTAAACCTAATGATTTCCTCTTTAGAATTGAGAATCCCAGGATTTGATAGAATTAAAAATGATTATATTGTGTGCCCTGACTTTCACCTAATTTATCTTGAACTCTTAGATAAACCAATAACTTTACAAGGAATATTCTTGATAATAAATGGATATTTATATAAAGGAAAACAACTATGCATTCCTTTATCTTCTCTTAGATAATTCCTTATCACTGAGCTACATGCTGGAGGTGTAGCTTGTCATTTTGGAAATGATAAGACCATATGTTTATTAGAAAATAGATTTTATTGGCCTTCATTAAAATGAGATGTCTTAAAATTAGTGGCTCAATGCTTAATTTGTAAACAGGCTAAAACTATCAAACAAAATTCTATACAATACACTACCTTACCTGTTCCTTATAAGCTTTGGGAAGACCTATCAATGGATTTTATTCTAAGATTACCTAGGATAGCTCGAGGAGATGATATCATTTTTGTAGTGGATAGGTTCTAAAAAATCGTTCATTTTTACCTTATTCAAAAGCATATGATGCTTCTTATATAGCCAAATTATTTTCTTAAGAAAATAGTGCGACTTCATGGCCTCCTTTTAACCATTATTTTTGACAGAGATGTTAAGTTTGTCTCAAATTTTTGAAAAATATTATAGAAATTATTAGGTACCAAATTAAAATTTTCTTCTATCTTTCACCCACAAATTGATGGAGAAACAGAAGTAGTCAATCTCACCTTAGGAAATTTGCTTAGATGCTTAGTAGGTAAAAGTTTTGGAAATTAGGACTTATATTTACCAACCCCAAAATTTATCTATAAAAATACTATTTCTAGAACTACAAAAAATCACCATTTGAGATAGTCTATGGTCAAAACCCATGATGACCAATAGATGTAGCAAACCTACTATCTCATGTATTTTCTAATGCAACATTGTCATTTGCTAAAGATTTTCATAGCCTCCATGAAGATATAAGAAAGCAAATTACTATAAGTAATGAAAATTATGCTTTTAAGGAAAATCATAATCATTCAACGAAAGAATATAAAAAAAGTGATTATGTATTGATTCTTATTAGACCTGAGTGTTATTAAACCACTAAATATAAGAAATTATATATAGGAGCTTGTGGTTATTAAAAAAATTAGAACTAATGCTTATCACCTTGATTTACCCACTGATATGCTCATTCATCTAGTTATTAATATTGAAGATATTTTATCATATGAAGGAATTAAAAAACCTCCACTTGTTCAGTTTAACTCTTTAGCAGGAGATATAACACTGTACTTGCAGAAGCCCTCTCTCTTTGAAGTTAACTATATTATCATCGAGGAAGCACCCATTAACCTTGCTTATGAACATCACTTTCTAGTTCATTGAAAGAATAAGCCACCAGCTGAAGACACATGGTTAACCCGTATTGATTTGGAGACTCTTGCCCCATAATTAGTAGACAAATTTTTAGATTTCAATTCTACAGAGAAGAGTTCAATTGGCCCTAGGAGAGTTGATGTAGAATATAATGTGGATCCATAAATTATAGCTCAAAGTTGATTTACAAGATCTCAAGCTAAAGGCTAAAAAAATTTAAGAAAGAAAAAGTCATAGCCCATTAGCCTACTAAGGGCCATTTTATGATTTCATATTTTTCTATTTATGTTATTTTTAATTTTCTTCTAGAAATTTCAAGTTTGAAAATTTGAATTTAAAAATTTAAAGCATGACATGCGAGGTGGTTGAACCACATAAAATAATAACATGTGAAATGGGTTGATGACATAAAATAATAAGGCAACTTAATACTTCACATTAATGTGGCCACCCACCTTTCCCTCCATGTTTTGAATTATTTTCTTTTGAAAGATGTTTGTAATGGCTATAAATAGTCCCCCTTGCTGCAATGAAAAGAGATCTTTTGGCAATAACAAATTATTTGAGTTATTCTTGTGGTTTGAGAGCTTGGTGGCCAAACCTTGGCAATCTTTGGTGGGAGTGCTAGTTATCCAACATATCTTCTTTCCTCACCTCCAATATCCAAGTTCTCTCAATATCAGTAAAACAAAGAACACCCACCTCCATCAATTAATTAGGGGAATTGATCACTTAAGCCTTAATTACTCTCTTAATTCACTTAGTGGCTAATTAACATCATAAATAATAATAAATTAATTAATTAGGCTGACTAATCACTGTCTAATAGTGAATAGACAAGGATAGTGGGGTTAGGACCTCTTTCTTAGCTTCTTTCCCTAAGTCCACTTCATTTTGAAAGAAAATTAATTAATATGTAGATTAATTAAGAATTAATTAATTAATTAAGTTATTTAATTAATCAAATTGAAATCATAATCACATCAAATAATTAACAATGGAATTAAAACATCCTCTTTATGTGTTTAATAACATAAAGACCCTTTAAAGAAATTATGATTTGCCCATAAGTGTGGGAAATCATAAAAGTACTTAATTAGGTTCTTTAATTTAATTAACCCTTAATTATGAGCTATTTGTATTAGGTCCTTGTAGGAGCATTGCAATTTTATTTCCTCATATGTTCATTTCATATTCGGCTCATAATTAAGTGGCTAATCAAATTAAAGAAGCATAGGTAAGAGTAATTAATTGATTTAATTAAAGATCCAACTTAAGTAATCCATAAACTTCAATTAATTATCTTTTCTTAAACTAATCAAGTTTGGCAATATGGGAATGAGATTAAAACAACAAATAATTCTTCTCCTCTTTAAACTTAATCAAAATCTCAAATCATAAATTAATAATAAGCTTTGGTTTACTTTGAATGATTTTATTTAGTATGATTATCCTTAGGAATTAATTTGATCAAATGAATCATGTGTTTATATTTGATTATTCCTTTCCAATCATGTTAAACAATGTATGTCATTTGATTTCATGCATTCATGACTTCCAGGAGTAATTAAATCAAATGAAATTTCTTTATGTAAAGCTTGCATGTGTTAGATTAACTTATCATATGTGTGGCTATTATCACTATTAAATCTAAATCTATTTTTCAAAATTTATAAAGTGATACCAACATGTGAAGTGATAGTAGTTATGAAAACATATAGGCTTTGCATATACTTGAAGCTTAGAAATGTGAAGTAAAGCTCTCTTTTCTTTAATGCTTGTGTAGATTTACATGTGTTGGAATGTTAATAAGTATATAGTCTAAACATCTCAGGAATATGAGGCTTTAGCTAGACCCAAGGAGATTATTTGATTACCTCACTTCCCTGGTTAACAATGACACATACTTATTTAAATTCATTCTCGTGTATTTCTACATTAGAATTTGGATAGAACCTTAATTCACATACATAAATAATTCAATCAAATAAAAAAAATATAACTTTGCATGATTCTCTTTCCTTTAGTTATTTATCCATCTATATGTATTTAAGAAAGCAAGTATATAGTTTGGACATCCCTGGAATACAAGGCTTTAGCTAGCCCCAAAAAGGCCATTTGATTGCTTCACTTCCCTGGTTGACAATGATATGTACTTGCTTATATCTTTTATACATATATGAGTGTATTTAATTAAGGAATTATGATCCTCTTTTTCTACTAAAAATGCATGCATTCATATTCACCAAAGTTATTAGCACATGTTATATATAAATTAGTGTTCTCTTTTTCTTATTCGTGTATAGATTTACACAAGTTTGGAATGTTAAAAAGTATATAGTCTGGACATCCCGGGAATACGAGGCTTTAGTTAGCTCCAAGGAGTTCATTTGATTATCTCACTTCCCTAGTTAACAATGACACGTACTTATGTGACTCCATCCTTATGTATTTTGGTATTAGAATTTAGATTGAATTTTAATTTATATATTTTTATAATTTAACCAAAATGAAAATATAAATCCCAAACATACACATTCATCATCATTTAAGTGCACTAAAATATATTGTACATATAGATATGCTAAGTATTAAATAATATGCATGTTACTTGTGATGAAAAGGAATGACAAATTATACTACATGTGATATCAATTCAATTAGATTAATCTTAAGAAGCCTTCCATGCTAGATAAGGTCATTTAAAGTTAAATTAAACTTAAGATTAATGAAAGATCATTTAATAAGCCATTCATTAAAGTGAACCAAATCAAATCAATATGCTTTAGAAAATAGCTTAAGGTAGGGGTGAAAGAGGGTAATCCTCTTCCTTCTCTTTTTAACACTTAGTTGCTAAGTGTAAATCATATGAAACAAAAATGAAATACAAATTAAAATTCACAAATCAATTAAACAACTTCAAATGAAACCCACCATCATGTTAACTTAAATAATTTTCTGACTTAGGAAAATATAACTCTTATACTTAGTTCAGACATACCAATCAAAGCCTTAGCACACACATTTGAACTAAGTCACCACTTTTAGTCCTAAGTTATGATGTTGTATGTATGGTGTATATTTTTGTTTTGTGATTTAATATTTTAGATTGAATGTTAAGGCGTATGCTCCATAGATTAGATGTTAGGTCGTGATTAGCCTAATTTTGTCTTCTTCAAGGGATTGTGCTTAAGGAGCCACTGTAAAAATAAATATACATGTTTTGCTTGCAGGTTGCTTAAGCCCTTAAACATAATCCAAATTAGGACATGTGGACTTGGTCACCCATGTGCAGGGTGCTAAGTCCAAATTATATATATAACTGCTTGGGATTGTATGTCTATTTAGCTAACCTCTATTTTGTAGGTGTAGTTAGATTTACTTTTCATATAAATATAATTTTGCAATTATAAATTATGATTAGTGCTATGTGATGAGCATTGGCCAGATGCCGTTGTCCTGGGGTGTCATATGATGCCTTGAAGCAAACTAAATCAAAATAAGAAAAGAAGACATGAAGAATGAATGATAGAAGACCCCCATAGCATTTATGAATTTATAATTGTAATTATTCTTTTGTGTTCTGGGTTGTATAAGGGTAGAGCTCAGCTACCTATATTTTCTTTTTTGGGTTGTACGGTGATACCCGACCGCACCGGCCTGTTATTCTTTTATGTTAGATTATAGAATTATTTGATGTTATGTTTAAATTGCTCATTAGAAATGGTATGTTTTTCTTAGTTTCTTATGATCTATGCTTTAATGTGTAGCCTCGATGTGGTAGGCTCTTAGGGTAAAAATAAATTTTCTACATAACTAACAATTCATAATTAAACTTTTAAATAACTCACAACCTGTCCATAAAGCCTAGGTTATAACCAAGGTTATTAAAAGATTTAGCAACCCCTTAGCTGAATGTTAGATATCTCACATCTTACATGCATCTTGAGTCACTCTTGTAAAAATGAGGTCCTTCATCCTTACACAATATGGACCACTTGACCTATGAGAGCAACCCCTGAAAATAGAGGATCACCCTCTTTCATTCTTTACTTGGCCAATAATCAATTTTCATCATGCATTTAGGCATGGAAAAAATTCAAGCCTTATTGTTCAAAATGACTTGTCAAAATGAAATAAAGCTTGTAAAGTTTTGCATTTTTTTAGAGTAACTCATATGTTCATTCCACTCATGCTCTAGTTTCTTAGGAAGTGGGTTTATGACTTTAATCTCTTTCAAATTAAATAACTACCCTAGCTATCTTGCAATTCATAAGACCATACTATATGGATTTAAAGCATAGAAGGTGTTAGCTGGCGGCTACTTTAGGCGATTGTAAGTTCAGAAGTCGGATGACTCATCATCTCTTATGGAGGTGAGCCCTTATGTCCATCTGTTGCTTAGATTTAGGTCACACTTTGGCTTGTACTAAAGCTCCCTAGATTTAGGATATGAGGTAGCTATTTTCTTCAGGCTACAAGCATAAATCCTTGCCTTTTAGGTATTTTCACAATCTTGTGTTGATGGATTATAATCCCTAACAATCTAATAAAAATTCAACTCAAATGAATAAATCTCTTGACTTCCAAATATATAAAGCCCAAATATATAAAGCCCAATCATATGATAGAATGGAATGCTCACTAGGCCTCTTATTATCATGGGTATTCCCTACTTATTTCTTTTAGATTCCAAAAATAAGTCTTCCCCTTGAACTTTTCTAATTTATTTTCCAAATATGACTAATCCTTTAATAGTCTAACCTTGAAATATTTGGAGATAATAATTGTCTATTTTAATCGAGAGTATTCTTAGGGAATTTCATTCCCTAGGATGTAATTAACTATGGGGGCTTTCCTACATAGTGAATTTAAGAGCCTGACTTAATATAAATCCTACTTTACTTTTTCATATAAAGTAGGAGAAAAATCTCTGGTATATTCAGAGACCCATCATGCCTTAGGAGTCTTTATCAGGTGATTTGGTCCATTGAAGGGTGATGCTTCTATCTTTTAAGATAATACACCATACTCAATGATACTAGGAAGCCTAGTGAGAATTTCAAACTATCCTATGGTCGGGCTTTATATATTTTAAAATGAGAAGAATTATATATTTGAGTTGAAATTTTATTAGAAATCTAGGACTTATAACTCCACAATACAAGATTGTGGAGATGCCTAAGAGGTGAGGATTTATGCTTGTAGCCCCAAAGGAAAATAGAAACCTCATATCCTAAATCTAGGGAGCTGTGGTAGAGGCAAAACCATGACCAATATCTAAGGTGAAAGTGGGTATATTGTCTAACTCTACAAGAGAGGGTAAACTACCCGACTGCTGGACTTATAACCACCTGGAGTGGTAGCTAGCTAACTCCTCCTATATTTTAAAACCATGTGGTCAAGTCATATGCTTTGCAAGATGGCTAGGTTGTTATTATTTAGAAAGAAACTAAAGTCCTTAAACTCACTCGCTAAGAGACTAGAGCATGAGTGATATGAATAATGACTTAGTCTAATGCAAATTTTATCAAATTTTATTTGATTTTTACTCTTTATTTTGACATAGGCTATAAGATTTTATATGCCTAAATGCATGGTGAAGTTGATTATGGGCCAAATCAACAGAGAAAGAGGTGTTTTTTCATCATAGTCTCTTAAAGGTCAAGCCTTATTTCTATCTGGCAAAGATGGAAACCCTCTCTTAACAAGAGTGAAACAAAATGACATGCATGATATTATGCATACAACATCCAGCTAAGGGGTTGGTAAATATTTTGTTATCTTGATTTAATGTCTGGGCTTTATGTGAGGTTATGAGTTATTTTAGAAAATTTAGGTATGAGTTATAGCTAGGGCAGAAAATTTATTTTTTTCCTAAGAGCCTAATCGCATCCAGGCCACACATTAAATCATCATATATGAAGAAACTAGAAAAATACATGTCATTTCAATTGCATAATGTAAACAAATCATCAAGCAATTTATAACCTCAATGTGAAAGAATAATAAGCTGGTACGATCAGGTACCGCCATACAACCCAAAAAATAAATGGGTAGTCAAGCTCTACCCTTATACTACCTGGTATATGAAAGAATAATTACAAGTTACAAAATGATAAGTCTTATGGGAGATCTTCAAGTCTTCATGCTCCCTCCATTTTTTCATTTGATTTGCTCCATTTGATTTGGTAGGCTTCTGGGCATCACATGGCACCCCAAGATCAAACCTTCTAGCTAATGTTCATCCTTAACCCCCATAACACTTAAAAAAATTCCTAATGCACACTTACATTTGAAGAATGAAAAAGTAAATCTAACTACACCTACAAAATAAGTATTAGCTAAACACACCATATAACCCAAGCAGTATATAACCCAAGCAGTTATATGAATAATTTGGACTTAGCATCCCGCACATAGGTAACCAAGCCCACCTGTCCTAATGTAGATTATGCTTAGGGGTTAAGCAACCTGCAAAAGAGAGCATTTATATTTATTTTAAGCACCCTTTAAGCATAATCTCCTACAAAAAATATGATTAGGCTAATCACGATCTAACATCTAGTCTACAAAGCATACACCCAAACATTCAATCTACAATAGTACATCACAAAATAAAATATACATCAAACCATACACCACCCTATCATAAAGCTAGAAGTGGTGACTTAATCTAATGTATGTGTTAAGGATTGTGTGGTATGTCCTAACTAGGCTTTAGGGTTAAGATTTTCTAAGTATGAAGGACATTTAATTATGAAGGGTGGTTTCACTTTAAATGGTTTAATTAATTTGAAAATTTTACTTAATATTTTCTTTCATTTCATTTGGCCTACACTCAACAACTAAGTGTTATAAAGAGAAGAAAAGAGAGGGTCACTCTATCCCTACCTTAAGTCACATCTAAAGCAAAATAATTAATCAATTCCCTTTAGTGAATGACTTATTACATGTTTTAATTAGTCCTAAGTTTAGGTTCATTTTAAATAAGCTCATTTAATAAGAAAGGCATCTGAATATTAGTTGGAATGGATTATTATCGCATAACACATGTTTGTCCATTTTTTTCCATCATGTATATCATGCATATGATTAAATCTTAAGCATAGTTATACATGCAATTTGCATCTTAGCATACTTAAATGATGAATGTGAATAAATGTATTTGGAATTAATATTTCATTTGGTTGAATGATTTTGTCATATTGATTTAAAGCTCTATCTAAATTCTTATACAAAAGCATAAGGAAAGAACCTTAAATTACATGACTAATCAACTTAACCAATTAAATAAAGTACGAATGCATGCCTTTTTAATAGGAAAAGGGGGGGGAGCGTTTATTTATTAGCTAAGTACACATTCACATGTATAACAATTTTAAGTAGGTACGTCGCCATTATTCTACACCAAGGGAATAAGGTAGGAACCTCCTCGGGGCTACTTAAAGTTGTGCATCCCTGGAATGTCCAGATTAATATACCCACTATCCTTTGATACATGTGGATGTATAAACAACTACAAGAATTGAAAGCCATGCAAAAATTGTATTTTGATTTGATTGATTTATTTTGTGTAAATGAATTAAAGCTCTATCTAAATTTTAATGTTCAAATGCATAAGAATGAAATCAAGCAGGTACATCGCCATTGTTTTGCACCTAGGGAATAAGGTAGGAATCTCCTTATGGCTATTTAAAGCTGTGCGTTCTTGGGATGTCCAGACTAATATACCCACTAACATTCTTACTTATACAAATCAACATATGAATGTAAGGAAGGGACTTTATTTCATACACTAAATTTATATTCACTTGCATTTCTTATGTATATATAACTAAAGTTACAATACATATGCATATTCATTCATTAATAAACTTTTGAAAATATATTTGAGATTTAATAGTGATACCAGCCACACATATTTTTAATTAAGCCAACACATGCAAATTAACATAAAGGAAATTATTTTTTATTTGATTAATTTGAAAGACATGAATGCATGAATACAAGTGGCATACAACATTTTAGCATGATTGGGAAAAAAATAAAGAAACACAAGCATGTGATTTCATTCAATTCCAACTAAGCCTTAAGGACAATCATATTAAACAAATTCATTTAAGCTGAACCAAAGTTCCTTAAAGCCATTTTTGATCTTTATGTTTAACTTGAGTTAAGGAATGTGAAAGAGGTTTGCTAATCCTAATCCCATCCCCCACGTGTGAGTTAATTTGGTTTGATGAGAGCAATTAGGTTGATTTTATGTCTTAATTAGGTTAGGGTATGAATTTAGTCAATTAATTAACCCTTACCTATGTCACCTTATGTTAATTAAATAATTAATAATGAGCCAATATGATATGCAACCACATGAAACGTAAAGTAGGATGCTCCTAATAAATGAAAGGGGCCTAATACAATTGGCTCATGATTAATGGTTAATTAAGCTTAAGGGATTCACTTAATTACTTTTATGGTTTTCTCATATATGTGAGCTAACCATAATTTCATTAGCTCTCTCTTTAGATTATTAAACACCCAAAGAGCTACCCAAGATTGATTAAACAAAATTAGATGTGAATTGACTTTTCGATTGAGTTAATTAAGCTCATTAATCCATTTGGTTAAGCATTAAGCATGTTCAATTAATGAAATGAAATTAACTCAAGGAAAGAGATCAAGAAAGAGGCCTTAATCTCAATCCCTAAGTCCTACATTTGATCACTTAAGATTTGATTTTATCTTGAAGATTAATTAATTAATTAAGCACTTAATTATCTCATTAATCATTAATTAATTTGATTCCAAAAAGTAAAGAAAACTTAGGAAATGAATTAGGAAAAATATCTCAATCACATTCCCTAAGCTCCCTTACTGTTCAAGAAAAGTAATTAGGCTTAAATAATTAATTAAGTTAATATTCATTCACTAATTATCACTAATTAAATTAAGAGAGTGATTAAGGATTAATCAACTAATTTTCCTAACTAAGCAACTAATAAAATCCAAGAAAAATAGGGAAGGCAGAGGTCATCCCCCTAAACATCTACTGAAAGTTTAAGATTAATCGGGTCATTAATTAAGGAGTAAATAAGCTAATGAAATTTTCAATTAAACTTTGGTTAACCTAAAATCACTATTCAATATTAATTAATAATAATTTTTCTAGATTCTACTCTGAAATATCTTCAAAATGAGCCATAGTTTGTATTTTTTGGACTTTTCTACAATTAGTTATAATTTTTAGAAGTTTTAGGCTTAAAAATGGATTAATTAATCCTAATGAAAGCCTTAATCTCCAATGTTAATGTGCTTTTCCATGGTGTGACAGGAGTTGCTATTTAAGTTGTCACATCCACTGCTGACTCCGATTGCAGTGGATGCCTTATCTCTGCTGATCGTTTGATCTAAGATTGGATGATCATGATTTGATCTGTGATTTAGAGGAGAAATAAAAGGATCTAACTCAAGATTAGCTCACAATCATCCATTCTGATCAAGTTGAATGGACGGTCCATGATCCATCCCATTTGTGAGCGGCCTGACTATCATTCCTCGTTCAGTCTGAGCTCACTCGAGCTCAGATTGCCTCCAAATTGATCCAACACCTTTGCGGAGGGGAGCCACTCACATCCAACTACTAAGATCTATTGACATTCACATTTGCTTCATAATAGACCAACCTATTTTTTTTAGGGAGCTCAATTTGCAAAATTACCTCACCGAAGCTAGTGTACGGCGGTGGGATCAATGGTGGTAACTTCGCCTAGTAGAGATGAAGTCCTTTTGAGAAGATTCTGACTTGAATTGATGTAGAGCTCTTGATCGACCAAGCCATGCATGTAAGAGGCTCGACTTCAATCAAACTCCAGTCTTCTATGATTGGGAAGGCTCGGGGATGATTCAGTTGGCTTCGTCGAAGTATGAGGATGGTGTGGGTGCAAGGAATTGAGATTTGATCAAGTTGAGGAGCAGAATTGCACGGGAAGGGGGTGTCCTATTTTGAATTTTCACGGGAAGGAGAAATGTCGATCAGGGGAGCTCGGGAAGGCTTTGGGGAGGCTCTTTGGGATTTTAAAAACTCCTTAGGGACTCACACGAAGCGAATGGTGTCATTTGTCGCTTGAATTGAGGGGTTATACCCGTCAATCGGGCTTGATGGATGGATGGGATCTGTTCCTTAATTTCTGCCATTTCATCACTGTCGGCCTGCCGGAGCTCTCCTCAACTCCACTTGGCACGTCCTGGTTGGAGAAAGTTGTGGTAGGAGTCTCAAGGCCTGAATTTGAGAGATTGAGATTTTCTTTTGCTCCCTTGCACCCATGGGGTTTGGCCATGGAGGTGGCTGCTTGAGAAGTTTCTCTTGGTCCATGGAAAATGCTAGGGTGGCTTAGGTTGGGCTAGAAAGGATAAGAATGCCTCATTTGGCATATGGAGGGCTACCATGGGAAAGGCAAAGTGGACTTTGCCACTTATGGCAAGAATCCTATGCAAGGAGCTTTGCACACTGGTCAATTCCCTTGGATTGGGTTCCACTTGGGTTTGGGCTGGCTTGTGGTTGACCCAAGGTCAATTTGGGTCAGGTTAGGTCAGCCACCAACGTTCCATAAGGTGGCTTTGGGTGATTTGGCTTCATATGGTCAAAATAGGCTTATTTAGGTTAGGTCAGGTTGGGTTGACCAATTGGTCAAATTAGGTCAAACCAAGGCTTGGGTTAGGTTCATATGATGATTTGGGATGTTTTGGTTCAAATAGGTTTTGATTAATTTTGCTTAGGTTTGAATTTAACTCATTTGGATTCAAAAAGGTCAAATTGGTCAAGTTGACCAATTTGACCAATTTGACTAAATTGGGTTGGGTTATGTATTGTGTCAAGTTCAATTGGTTGATTGAAAGTAATTTTAGGCTTTGGTTTGGTTTAATTTGGATTTAAATTGAATTTTGGCCAATTTAACCCTTTAGGCCAATTTGGGCTAGGTTGGGTGATGTTGACCAATTTATCAAATTGGGCTCAATCATGGCTTTGGTCAAGTTCAATAAGTGATTTGGAATGAACTTGAGCCATTGGTTTCAATAAATTTGGATTAAATCTTGATTTGACCCATTTTAGCTTTTTAGGCCAATTTGGATCAACTTAGGTCAGATGGCCAGTTGGACTTGGTTTGGCTCAATTGATGGTTTGGTCATCTTCAATCAGTGATCATGAGTGAGTTTGAATCAATGTTTTCAATAAATTATGTATATGGTGGGTTTTGGCTAGTTTGGGTTTCATTTGAGCTAAGGGTTGACTTGGTCAAAAGATGAAGTTGACTTGGTTTGACCCAATTCAAGGTATTTGATCACCTTAGGATGATTGTTGTTCATGATATGAGGTTTGAAAGGGTTTAGTTCAATCCAATTTGGGTTGGATTAGAACTTGGCTCAAAATGGTATTTTAGGTCACTTTAGATCAAGTGGACCTAAATGGGTCAATTGACTTGATCATGGCTTGATTCAAGTTTAGTTGAACTCACATATGAGCATAGGATGAAGATATAAATCCAATTACAAATAGTTTGAAGCCATATGAATTTTGGTTCATATGATAATTTCAAGTCAAAAATGGCTAACTTGGGTTTGACTTAGGTTAGCTTGGATTTGGTTTGATAATTGTAGTTCATGTTTATATTTGGAACAATGATAGAAGGAATGATTGAATCATGAAGAAATCTAAGGGTTTTGAATTGATTTGGGTATCATTTAGCCAAGTTCAAGAATTTGGCTAAAAAGGTTAAAATTAGAAAATTGATTTGATTTGGGTTTGGTTTTGCCACTTGGATTTATATTTCATTTATATTTGTGAACATAAATGAATATATAAATAATTTATGAGAAAATAACTTGGGTTTGGAGTAATTTGGAAGCAAATTTGACCAAGTTGAGAGATGTAGGTCGAAAGGGCTTAAATAGGGAATTGATTTGATTTAATTTATTTTTTTGTCATTAGAGGGTGGGATTCATTTATATTTATGAATATAAATGAAGGAATGATTGATTTATAATAAATTCAATTGAGTTTTGGTTTATTTGGATTGAAATTTGGTTAAGCTTATGGAGGTAGGTCCATATGGCTTAAGAAAGGTCTTGATTTGGTTTAATTTAGTTTGATTTGATTTGAAGGGTTTGAATTTGGATTTCATTTATATTTATGAATATAAATGAATGAATGATTGATTTATAAAGAAATCAACCAAGTTTGATTTAGTTTGAAGGAGTTTTTGGCTAAGCACATGAAGGTGGTTCATATGGCTTAGGAAGGGATTTGGAATTTAAATTTAATCATGGGTTTCAATCATTTCGAGATGGATTTGATTTGGAATTTGGGTTAGGATATGATTTGAGATTGAATTTGATAATTGGGAAAATCAATTGAATTGGGGTTGATTTGAATTTGGTTAAGGCTAAGTCCATAAGATAAAATCAAAGGGCTTAGGAAGGGATTTAGAATTTGAATTTAATCATTTGATTTGGGATTAGATTTATGATCTTGGATTTGAATCTGAGGTTTTGTTTGGAAGAACGAAGCAAGGATTGAGTTTAAGGTTATAGGGTAAGGAAGCCTCCCTAAATCCCTAAGGCATGAGCTATTCCCATGGCTAATCATTCTGAGTCTCTAGGCATAAGTTAAGTGTTCACCTAATCACTAGAAGTGTCTTAAGACTAAGAAGATCTTAGTATCTACAAGGGTCTTAGATCTATGATGAGGAAGTTGAGAGGTCACTCCAAAAGTGAGGTTAACAAGGGATCACATTTGATTGGTAAGCCACTGCAATTCAAGAAACATTTCTTAGTTAGAGCATATCTTTATCAAAAGAGGGAACTCAAGAAGGTATATCGACGAGCTCAGTAAAAAAATAGAAACCCAATGAGTCCTTTGTTGATTATATTCTCAGATGGCACAACTTGAGTATGAAATATGAACCACAACTATCTAAACAACATACCATTGAGATTCTTCTTTAGAATATACATGGCTCGGTCGCCTTCATGCTTAAGGGCTTCACTAATCAAGAAGGTGGCTAGCCTATAAGAGGAAGCCAAACAGTTACCCTTCCCTGACCAATCATCTAACCCCAAGTCGTAAAAGGTGTTTGAAAAGAAGCCTACGATTGGATGAGGGAAACAATTAGAGTAAAACAGAGGCCTCTCAGAGCCTCCATTGCCATCCTCTTCCAAGGTATATGACCACCACCTACAATAGCCTACTCTAGTTTTTATTCATATCCACCATCAGGTAACTATTTTTCACCTACTCTTATTAAGAAATTAAACAAGCCATATTAATTTAAGAGGGAGGTAGTCAGAAAAATCTTTAAGAATCTCTTAAAGAAACATGATTTTCAGCTACTTGAGCCTATAAGGCCGAAGGAAGTGGGCAAGAGCGAAGATCTTAGCAATCGCCCCTACCACTGCATGTTAGGCCATATATTAGAGAATTGCATCACTTTTTAAATATGGATGCTACAAGTCAGTCAAGTTATCCCTATGAATAATTTATAAACCACAAATATATGTTAGTATAATTAGGATACTGATCTTAGGACCAAAGAAAGTTGGGATATTTCCTTATCCCGTACCTCTAAGAAAATTATTTCTTAGATCAAAAAACTTTCCTTGTAGGTGCTAATACCAAACCTCAACACCAAGGAAGGTCAAAAAGGATAACTCGAGGTGAAAGATCGCAGTAGATGACCGCTTTTGGAAATAGTCTATAGTGCAACCACCATCCAAGTCCAAAGACTGCTCCATCGTTGCTACCAATGCCTCTACTAGCTCCTTTTTGGTAGAGACAGATTCACAATGAGGCACCAAACCCCTCACTCTACTTACTTTACTTGATTTCTATTATGTAGCTGCACTGAAATTAAAGAGATCAATGAAGAAATCTGATTCCACTTACATCTTCTCTACTTTTGATGCTCCCATTGAGTTTATTCCTATAAAAAGCTCTTGAAGTAAAAGCAATAATCAAATATTTCTTGTCATTAAGTGGATTTCCTCTCTTAATCACTCACCTCTTGAGATTGACTTGGAGTCATCCCACTGAGGATCCTTTAGAGAAGTTATAGGTATACATGAGTGGTAGAACTTTTCACAAACTGATTCTAAAAAGTCATCAAGTCAACTATGGCAAAGTTCTACTGTATGCACCAGGATAAGGGTAAACATGCCATTAGTTCTAGTGAGCAGATAACCCCTCCACAAGATACTCCACCTATGGATATGTTCGTGAAGGACCAGTCCAAAGTTGATTATAACATCCTCGTACATCTTAGAAAGTTGCCAGCTAAGTTAAGCATATATGACACCCTTGTCTTATCCAAAGAGATGAATAAATATTTAATCAAGGCCTTACTTGATCCAGAGATATGCTTAACTCAGTTGATCGCTACTGGAACAGAAGCACACTATCCAAAGAACATCCTAGGAGTTATATTTAGTGATGAAGACCCACTTATTAGGATGATCGAGCACAACCGTTACATTAGGGATATGGCATTCGTTCTTAGAGTTCTAGTTGACCTAGTATCAACATTATGAATCTAAGAACCCTTGCCTACTTGAGGATCGACATCTCTAAACTCATATGGAAAAGATGATGTTGAAAGGATTCAATGAATAAGACGAGAGGGCCTTAGGCTCCATAGTGTTACCACTAGAGATAGATGATTGGAAGATTGAAGCCAAGTTTTATATTATAGACTCAGATGCATCTTTCAATGCATTGCTTGGGAGACCGTGGATACATGAGAATAATATGGTTCCATATTCTCTACATAAGTGCATCAAGTTCATGAGAAGAGGGATTGAATATTGTGTCAAAAGAGATCTCAAACCATTTTTTGTACACGAGGTCAGGATATATGAGGATGGGCCTACTACCTCCCTCAAAATCAAAAAGTATATTCTCACAAACTTAGTCAAAATCCCCATGTGAGGGAAAAGGAAAAAGAAAAAAAAGAAAAGAAAAGAAAAAAAAGAAAGGAAGAAGAAATAAAAAGGGAAATAGAAAAGAAAAGGGAGCGAGAAATAGACTTGGCGGAAGAGGTAGAGCTTGAGATCAGATTCCACCCATAATTTATTACTCCATTAGAACACATGGATAGAATGATCCGACCTCCACTAGGACATGGAAGAGGCAAATCTAGAGGCAATCCCAAGGGTGAAAAACCTCCTTACTAGCCACCCAATAAAAGATATGGCACAGCTACCAGGAGTACACCTGCTATCCATATAGACTTATAATCTAGTTTTGAGGATGAGTCTTACATGGTTTGCACGCCAGCTAGCTCTTCTTGACAACAGATCCCATTGGAGGTGACACTTAAGCCAGACATCGATGATGACCAGGCTCCAAAGCAAAGCACAAGTGTATCCAAGTCTCTATATGAAACTATTAGGCTTCAGTTGAGAACCTTAGCTCTAACCCCACTTTCCTCAAAAAAAGTTGAGAGTTTGTTAGTTAAAGAAACCCCTAAATCATCCATAGTTATGAAGATTCTAAGATTTTTTCTTGGAGCATCATCCTCAAGTCAAGAAGTTGATGTAGAACTTGAAGATAATTCATATAAATATCTATTAGAATTACCTTTTGATTGGTACTCACCTTGTGTTCATAATTTAGCAAAGAAAAGATTAATTTTGCATATATGGTCTAAACACAGTTCAGACTACTTCGAAAGGTATTGAAACAACAAATACAAAAGCTCTCAATCAAGGCCAGGACTGGGCTTTGGCATAATAGACCCAATCGATGATGACGATTACTGCTAGGTCATCACCAATCATTTGGAATCTGATAGGTTCTTTTCAGATCACATTAACTCTTATGAGAGGAGATGTGCTTACAAACTTCAGATGACCTAGGTGATTTCCAAGTCAAAGATGCATTGCCAAAATTTGAAGAAGAAATCAAGTCAACCATCGATGAGCTCAAAGAAATCAACTTTAGAATTGAAGAAAATCCATGACTAACATACATCAGTTCCTTATTGAATGAACCAATGATTTAGTTAGATTACTCTCTGAATTTAAGGATTTCGTTGCATGGAGTTATGAAGAGATGCCTGGATTGGCTCCTGATGTAGTGGTCCATAAACTAGAAATACAGCCTAATGCTAACCCTATCAAGCAAACTCTAGATGCATGTGATTAGACGTTGAACAATAGGTCATTTCTAAAGTCAAAAAACTGATTGATGCTTGTTTCATACAAGAGAAAAAAATATTCCACCTGGTTAGCGAGTGTTGTTCGAGTTAAGAAGAAGAATGGATAAATTCACATATGTGTCAACTTTAGGGATCTAAATAAGGCATGTCCAAAAGATGAATTTCCGCTATCAATACTGTAGCTGATGGTGGACATTACCTCATCACATGCAGTCTTCTCCTTCATGGATGGCTCATCTGGATATAACTAAATAAAGATGATCCCTAAAAATGAGAAAAATAGTATTTTTAGAACCTCGATTAGAATCTATTGCCATAAGGTCATGCCCTTTGGCCTTAAAAATGCTAGTGTCATATACTAGCAGGCCATGACTCGAATCTTTGATGAACTCATTCATCACCAAGTCGAATGCTACGTCGATGATCTCGTGGTCAAGAGAAAAGAAAAGGAAGACCATATCTTTGACTTAAGAATAGTTTTCAAATGGTTAAGATAATTTAACCTCAAAATGAACCACATGAAGTGTGCATTCAGAGTAGTTTCAAGAAAATTCCTTGGGTTTATCATATGAAACTGTGGAATCGAAATCGATCCGGAGAAGATCAAAGCAATATTAGAAATGCCACCTCTTAAAAGTTTAACTCAACTCAGATCATTCCAAGGACAGCTGGCATATATAAGACACTTTATATCCAACCTACCAGGGAGAAGTCAACCATTCTCACCACTTGTCAAAAAGGATGCCAAGTTCAAGTGGGATGATAAGTGCCAACAAACCTTTGAAGACATCAAGCAGTACCTGATGATGCCACTTGTTCTAGCAGTCCCTATCCTGGGCAAGCCTTTGATACTCTATACTGTTGCAGATGACTCCCTTGGTGCTTTTTTGGCTAAAGCCAATGATGAAGGGAAAGATAATGCGCTCTACTACCTCAATCGTCATCTAATCCTTGTTGAAGCAAATTATCCACCCATTGAGAAACATTGCCTGTCTTTATTCTTTGCATCCCAAAAGCTACTACATTACATACTTTCTCATAAAGTGAACCTGATCTCTAGAATCAATCCACCATAATATTTCATGACATGGTTGACGCTATCTGGATGGTTGTCATGTTAACCATTGATTTTATCATAGTTTGACATCACTTTCTGTTGACCACATTTTTAGAATGAGCCCTCAACCCCTCCATCTTAGACATAGGACTTCTTCTAGACTTTGGGAGTTCCTTAGTCTTAAGACATATCTAGTGATTAGGTGGACACTCAACCTAACCCTAGAGACTTAGTAGAGTTAGCCATAAGAATAGGTCATGCCTTAGGGGTGTTAGGAAAATTTGCCTACCCTATAGCTTGAACCACATTCCACACTTCCTTCCTTCAAGTCAAACTCCAAATTAAACCAAAATCAAACCTAAATCAATTCTAGGCTAATTGATATTCTCCAAACTCAAATCAATTCCATATGATTGAAACTTATGATTGAAGCCCATGATTGAAATTCCAAGTTCAAAATATTTCCTAAGTCCTTTGATTCCCTCTTAAGGACTTAGCCTAAATCTAATCCAAATCAATTCAAACTCATGAAATTTTCTTACAACCCATTTATATTCTCATTTATATTCACATATATAAATGAAATATAAATTCAAATCAATCAAACCAAATTCCAAAATCAAATCCAAGTTCAAAATATTTCCTAAGTCCTTTGATTCCCTCTTAAGGACTTAACCCAAATCAAGTTCAAACCACTTCAAATCCTTGAAATTTTCTCAAACCCCACTTATATTCTCATTTATATTCAATAAATGAAATATACCCAAACAACCAAAACCAATTCCAAAAAATCAAACTCAAATTCAATCAAAATCCAACCTAAGCCTTTTCAAGTCAAAATCTTGAACTTAAATCAATTTCAAATCAAGCTAAACTCTTGATTTTTCTTCATGATTCAATCAATCCTTTAATCATGAATCCAAATATAAATACAAACTTCAATCACTTAACTGAAACTCAATTCAAAAATCAAACCTAAGTCAAACTCATGTTCACCCTTGAACATGAAATTGTCAAATGAATCAAAACCCATTTGACTTCAAACCACTTGCAAATGGATTTATATTTCAATCATAAGTCCATATGTGAGTTCAATCAAACTCAAATCAAGCTTTGACCAAGCATTTGACCCACTTAGCTCACTTGACCCAAAGTGACCTAAAGTACCCCTTATGAGCCAAATTCTAATCCTAACCACTTTGGATTGAACTAAGCCCACCTAAACCTCATCATGATCATCAATCAATTAAATCAATCAAACCAAGTCAAACCTAAGGGTTGACCAAGTCAACACTTAGCCCAAAATGAAACCTAACATAGCCAAATTCCACCATAGGCTAAATTGATTGAAACCATTGATCTAAGTTCATTCATGAACTATGTTTGAACTTGACCAAGTCAACCTTTGAGCCTAACCTGACCTAATTGGTTACTTGACCCAAGTTGACCCAACTTGACCTAAAAAAGTAAAAATATGTCAAAACTTAATCTAAGCCAAATTGATTTAAACCAATGGGTTAAGTTCATTCCAAATCACTTGTTGAACTTGACCAAAGCCTCAATTGGCCAACTAGACCTAACCTAGCCCAATTGACCATGAACCCAACTTGACCTAAAGGGTCAAATTGAGCCAAATTCAACTTAACCAAAATTGATTGGAAACAAAGATACCAATCCATTTCATATGACCAACCAAACATAACCAACCCATGACCTAACCCAAATAGGTCAAATGGGTCAAATTGGTCAACTTGACCCATTTGACCTAAATGAACTAAATTGAACCAAATTCAAACCTAAACCAAATTGAATCAAACCAAAGCCCAAAAATATTTCAAATGGTCATATGAACTTGACCCAACCTTGGTTTGACCCAATTAATTGGTCAACTTGACCTAAGTTGACCCATTTTGACCTAAATGGGTCAACATGAGCCAAATCATATCAAACCAACTCCAAATTCAATGATGAAACTTGGCCAAACCTATTTTCTCAACATATCAAACATACAAACTAAAATCAAGGTTAAAATGACCATTTTACCCTAGGCCATAGGGTAAAAAATCAAAACCACTTGGAATTTGGTCAATTCCTTTCATGGACACACATCCTCTTAGTGGACCAAATGGTCACTAATGGACCTAGGTGCACATGACCCAATGGGTTTGGGTCACCAAACCCAACCCAAAGACCATGATGCTTGAAAATGGCCACACATGGAATCCTCCTCCACCCATTTCAAGCACATGGCCACTACCTCCTCTACAAACCAAATGACATCAAACACAATAAACCCACTCAAGGAGCTCAATGGATCAAACAACATCTGTGCCATGATCTTGGGGGGAGATATACTCCCCAATTCAATCTTCACACTCATACTTGATTGAGCTGGGAAGCGAGGAGCCATTGCCAAGTCCCAAGCTTCCTAGAGTGAAATCATTCTCCATTCTCATTTTTGAAAAATGGGGGAGCTCAATTGAAACCAACTTACTCCAACACTCAAATTAACCCATTCCTTCTCAGACACCATCGTGGAGCACCAAGCTCAAAGCTTCCAAGTTCTCAAGCAAGGGAGGTCCTTGATCAAAGTCGAGCTCAAGGGGAGTTGGCCTCTAGAAGGAACCATCCACCTCAAGACCTCAAACTCAACAAAGCTTCATCTCCACTGACAAGCTTCTCAGAATCGAATTACCACCGAGGTTAGCCATTAAATTGAGCTTAATTTCAATATGGTTTGGAGCTTTGTGAAGTGAATTTTAATCCCATGGTATTCTAGCCATTAGATGTGATTATCTTTGTGCTTAGATGGTGTGGGTTGAGTTTCAATCCAATTTGAGCTCAATCGAGCTCGGATCATCCTAAGATGGACTGTCCATCTTCACAAAGAAATACATGGATGATCATGGCCATCCATCCACATTTTGATGGATGTCCATGACAAACATGCAAGATCCATATTTATTCCTTTAGATCATGCTTTATCTCACCCCGATCCTTGATCGGATGGTGAGGAGAAAGCATTATCCATGCGCACTACGATGTGATTACTTTAATATCCAATCATGCCACATGGAAAGTGCATTGCTGGTCACGCCCACGTGGGATGAGAAACATTTAATTAGGTTTAAATTCTAATTAATCACAAACTTCTAAATTTATATATCTAAGCCTAAAAAAAGTATAAAAATATTAAATAAATTGCATTGGATAGATAATTGAACATAAAATATTTTTAAAATGATTTAAATGGATTTTGAGTAATGTTTTTCTCTAAATTTAGGTTTTATTGGGAATGCTATTTTGTTAATTACCCTATAATTACTCCACTGATTAATCCCAAACTTCTTGTGCTTAATTAGTGGGATGACTTCTACCTCCCCTAATTTTCTTGGGATTTATTGGTGGCTAAATTTTAGGAATTGCTAGTTCATTCCTTAATCACTCTTTCAAAATAATTAAGCTTAATTAAGGGAATAATTAGTAGTTTAACCCTCTGATTGAGTCAATTAAGTTTTGCTTAAGTGAATATGAGATTTAGGGAATAATTTTGAGAATAATTTCCTTAAGATATTCCTTAAACCCCTTTCTCCCTTAATCTAATCTGAATTAAATGTTACATGACTAATTACCCCCTTAATTAATTTCATAAAATTATAAAACTTTCTAGAACTTAATTAATCTATCTTGGGTAGATGCTTAGGTGTTCAAGAGCCTAAGTACAATTAAGGAAATCAAAACTCAACTCACATGTGTGAGGGTGTTATGAAATTACTTAAGTTAAACCCTTAGTTTAATTAATCATTAATCATGAGCCAAATTGCATTAGCCCTTTCTTACTAGTGCATTGTTGATTTAAATTTCTTTATCATTTTATGTCATCTCATTGGCTCATAATTATTTGATTAATATGCTAAGGTGGTATAGGTAAGGTAATTAACATGCTTAATTCATACAACCTAACCAAAATATAAAATTGATCTAATCCCTAAAATTAAACTAAAATAATAAAAAACATATGTGGGAATGGGTTAGAACAAACTCACCAATCAAACTCAAAATAAAATCAAACCTTCTTTAAAAAAAAAACAAATTGATTTACTTTAAGCTTTCTTTTTTCATAAGATTGTCTTTAAGAATTAATTAGGGTGAATGTGTTTACATGCTTTCATCACTTTAGTTCTTTCCTAACATGCTAAATGTGTATGTCATATGAATTTCGTGCATTCATGCTTTTTTTAAAAATCAAATTGAAAATGAATTATTTTCTCTATGTCAAATTGTATTTTTGGCTAAAGTAAAATATGAATGGTTATTATCACTACTAAATCAAAAGTTATTTTCAAAATCTATAAATTAAATACCTAAAATTGAAAGTGTGCTACTTATAATTATTTATAAGCTTGCATGTGGATATAAATATGAAGATGTGCATAGTGTGGCTTTCTTTCCCTTTCCTTTTAGCATAGTTTTGAATAAGATTTGGTAAAGTATATTGTTCATCTAAAAAGAACATAACACTTGCCTAATCCCATTCCTATTCATTTTTATTCTATTATTCAGGAGGGACATCCACATTTGTGCATATAAATTGCATAAACAAAATAAATAAACAAATACAAACTTTTTGCTACATGTGCATGTATTTAAGGAAAGTGGTATATTAGTTTGGACATCCCCGAGGTTGCGAGACTTTAAGTAGCCCAAAGTAGGTCTTGTACCTTACACCCCTGGTGCTAACAATGGCACCATACTCACTTATGCTTTCATACATACAAGGTGTGTATGTGAAAAATGGATAAGAAAACCTCTTTGCTACTTAATGAAAATCATGTATCATAAAGCATTCAAATTTTCTTAAGTAACTTACTTAGCATTCATCATAAAGTATGCTAAACATTTCCATTTGTATGTATAGATATGCTTAGGATTCATTCATATACATGTTATACATGTTGGGAAAGAAATGAAGTGTTGTGTGTTTTGTGATCTTAATTCACTTTACTTAATCTTAAAATGCCTTTCTTTTTGAGTAGGTTTGTGTAGAAAATATCTAAACTTAGGATTAATTAAAACACATTGTAAAGCATTTAGTAAATAAAATCAAACATGAATCCACTTTAGAAATTACTTAAGGTAGGGAAAGAAAGTGAAGTTCTATTCTCTTTTCCCTCTCTTTACAACACTTAGCAATTAATTGTAAGATTCATTTAAAATAAATCAAAATACAAAATAAAATCAACCCAAATCAATTAAACACTTAAATGAAACCACCCATCTAAGTTGAACATCTTCACACTTATAAAATCCAAACCTTAAAGCTATAGCTAAGCATGCCACATAAACCTCCTAAAGCATACACGTTAGACTAAGCCACCACTTCTAGCTTTAGGTTAAGGTGGTGCATGATTTGATGTTTGCTTTTATTTTATGATATTTTATTGTAGTATGGATGTTAGGGTGATTGTGCATAGATTGAATGATAGGATGATCTAGTCTAATCATCATTTTTTACAGGGGATTGTGCTTAATGGGCGATTTAATAAAAATATAATTGCTTTTGCTACGCAGGTTCTTATATCCCTAAGCATAATATAATAGGCCAGGTGAACTTGATTACCCATGTGTGGAGTGCTAAGTCCAATATACATGCTTGGGATTTGTATGGTTTGTTTATGAAATCTTTATTTTGCAGGTATTAGTTAGATTTACTTTTCCCTGTCATGTAATTTTTGCAATTAGGATTTTAGAATGAATGTTATGGGGGATTAGGATGAAAATTGGTCATAAGATCTCATATTATGTACCATGTGAAGTCTTTGGAACATTCACATTCCAACCATCCAATAGAAGGAACCAAAGAAGAAAGAAGAAGAGAAGAAGAAAGGAAAAAAGAAGAATGAAGAGATGAATAATGAAGACCCCCATAACATGAATTTCCTTGCATGATTGTAAATTAATTCATTTATAATCCAGGCTGTATAAGGATAGAGCTCGGCTATCCAATTTATTTTTTTTATGTTTGTGCAGTGGTACCTGACCACAAATGGTCTTTTATTCTTTTCCGTTAGCTTTATAAAATGTGTGATATTTTGTTTACCTTGTGCATTAAGATGTAATCTTTTTTTTTTAGTTTTTTCCTTACTTGATGTATGGCCTATATGATGATTAGGCTCTTAGAAAAAAAAATCTTCTATCAAATTAATCAACTCAAAATTAAAAATAAATAACTCATAATCTCACTTAAAGCCTAAGTTAAAAATCAAGATAAAAGAATTAGCAACCCCTTAGTTGGATGAATATTTCTTTTATAACATCATGTGTAAAAGCATTTTTTTCACTCTTGATAGGAGGGCTTTCACCTTTGCTAGAGAACTTGGCTTGACCTATGAGAGCCATGGTGGAAACACCCCTCCTCTTTCTCACTGATTTTGGCCATAATCTTATTTCTCATGCATTAGGCATATGAATCCTATAAGCCTGAGTCAAATGATTATCCAAAAATGGAAATAAAATATAATGTAAATTGCATTAGATCTAGGTCATTTTTCATGCCTTACATGATCTAGTTTTTTAGGGAGTGAGTTTAAGGACTTAGTCTCTTTCTAAATAAATAATAGTCTCTTTCTAAATAAATGATAGCTTAACTGTCTTGCATAAAGCATAAGACTTACCTACATGAATTTAAAATCATAGGAGGAGTTAGTTGGCGGCCACCCCCAGATGGTTGTAGGTCTAAGCAGCCGGTGGCTTGTCCTCTCTTGTGGGGGCAAACCAAATGCCCATTTTTGCCTTAGATTTAGATTGTGCTTTTGGCCCTTGCTAAAGCTCCCTAGATTTAGGTTCTATGGTTGCTTTTCCCTTTTATGGGCCATAAGTATAAATCCTCACCTCTTAAGCATTTCCATAATCTTGTGTTGTGGAATCATAAGCCCTAAATTTCTAATGAAAAACTCAACTCAGACAAATTAAATTAATTTCAAAAGTGTGAAGCCCAACTATAGGATAGTCTGAGATGCTCGCTAGGTTTCCTAGCATTATGAGTATCTCGTACTTATCTTCCCTTGGCTTCGATAATAACTCTTTCTCTTTGATCAATCCCATTTGATCTTCTAAAATAAATTAATCGATTGATAGTCCTACATATTGAAATCTTTAGAGATAAAAATTATTTACCTTAATCGAGAGTATTCCTAAGGAATCTCCTTCCTTAAGATGTAATTAACTATGAGGGCTTTCCCCTATATGGTACTTAACAAACCCGATTTAAAATAAACCCTGCTTTATTTTTCCATATAAAGTAGGGGAAGAATATGTGGTATATA
Source organism: Cymbidium sinense (assembly GCA_021442155.1). Classification (NCBI taxonomy): domain Eukaryota; kingdom Viridiplantae; phylum Streptophyta; class Magnoliopsida; order Asparagales; family Orchidaceae; genus Cymbidium; species Cymbidium sinense. Next base: position 269,502,960 of record CM038215.1, read on the forward strand.
TGCAGACCCATTGTCCTTAGGAATCCTTATTGAGGTGATTAGGTCCATTGTAGGATGGTGGCTTCTATCATTCGAGATAGTACACCTTTCCTCAATGCCAAACTTGATCACCCTCAATAAGAACATCTACAGATCTACATGGTGTTAAAATGTGTAAAAGAAGAAAGTTTATTTCTTTCTTCATTTTATTCCGCATAGAGTGAAGATGGAAGTATATAATTTTTTTAGAAATTATATACATAATATATAATTTCACCATAGGATTTTTGTGGCGACTCCGCTGGGGATGGTTCCTCTCTCTATCTTTGGTAAATGATCATTGTCTCTAAGTATTGATAGTGGGTTTGTACTTTGGTATGAATCCAAGACTATCTTTCTTTCTGTTGGAACTTAGCTTATTTCATCCTCAAGTTAAGTTAGCCAACATATTTAGGTTTTAGGACCTCACCGCATGTTGGTCTTAAAACCCTTGTTGGGTTCCCTAGTGAAAATAAAAGCTTAATCAATAAGAATTAATCAAAGACTTGCTCCTTTCCATTTTTATGGTAAGGAAAGGTTCATTCTAAAATAATAAAGACAAAATAAATCCTTCATGAAAAATAAAAATTAAAAAAATCTTGCTTTTTAGAAAGCACTCTTTCAAAAATGCACATAATAAAATATTTTTGCAGAAAATTTTTCCTAAATCACCTTCATCTAACAATCTTCATGATTGTTATATGTAGGATCATCATTTACAAAAATAAAATTCCAACAATCACATTTTCTAAAAGCACAAATGAGCTTCTTCACTCAATCCATTTTGGTGAAGGCCTCATTTTCAAAAATAAGATTCCAACAATCACTTTTTCTAAAAGCACTAATGAGCTTCTTCACTCAATTCATTTTAGTGAAGTCCTCATTTTCAAAAATAAAATTTCAACAATTATGTTTTCAAAAGCACAAAGTTTGAAGATAAGTTTATCCATCCAATACATTCAAATGTGTTAAATGGATGTTACATCTTCAAACAAAAAAAAAAACAAAAAATCATTACAACTTTGAAATTCCATTCAACACATTCCACACGTGTTAATTTGGAATTTTCACCTTTTCAAACAAAATCAAAAATAAATTTTCCAAAAGCACATATGGAACCTCTCCATTCAATATACCCACATTTATTGAATGGAAGTTTCAATTTCAAACAAAACCAAATTTTCCAAAAGCACATATGAATATTTCTATTCAATATACCCAAATTTATTGAATGAAGATTTCATTTCCAAATAAAATGACATTACTTTGAAATCACACTTAACATATTCCATATATATGATTAAGTTGAGATTTCCTCTTTCAAAAATTGATTTCCATCTCACATACCCAAATTTGTTACATGAAAATCTCTCTTTTCAAAATCAATAAAAATAAAGATTTTACAAAACATATTTGGAACTTCATTCTAGCATATCCCATTTGCTAAAATGAAGTCTCCCTTTTCAAAAACAAAAATTTGAAACACACTTTTGGAATTTCATTTAGCATACTCCAATTTGATAAGTGAAATTTTGATTCCACAAAAATTTCCAAAACATATTTGGAATTTCAATTTAGCATACCCCATTTGCTAAAGTGAAGTTTCCCCTTTTCAAAATCCAAAACAAAAATTTGAAACATACTTTTTGAAATTTTATTTAGCATACCCAAATTTGCGAAATTTACATTTCACAAAAATTTCTAAAAACACTTTTGAAACTTAATTCTTTAGCATACCAAATTTGCTAAAGTGAAGCCTCCATTTTCAAAATAAAATTGAAACACAAAAATTTTGAACACAACTTTTGGAATTTCATTTAGCATACTCAAATTTGCTAAGTAAAATTTTCATTTCACAAAATTAAATGGAACTTCATTTTTATCATACCATATTTGCTAAAGTGAAGTCTCCTCTTTCAATCAAAAACAAATCAAAACCAAAAAGAAACATATTAAGATTTTCTTAGCATACTTAAATTTGCTAAGAATCCTATTTTAAAAAATTTCCATAAGACAAAACACACTTGGATTTTCTCATTTAGCATACCCAAATTTGCTAAATGAAAAATTTCATTTCTCTTTTCAAATCACAAAAAGATTCATGAAGCAAAGTAAACAAAGAAAGAAAAAGAAACAATTATTTTCAAACATCTCACTTAGCATACCCAAATTTGTTAAGTGAACAAATTCCAAAACTCACAAATCCAAAACAAAAACCAATTGACCCTTACTTTAACATATTCAAATTTGTTAAAGGAAAGGCCCCTAAAATCAAAATCTAATTTCAAACATGAACCTATGAAAGCATCTTTCTAAAAATATTTGAACCCATTTTCAACATACCCAAATTTATTGAAAGTGGATTCATATTCAAAAAATTCCTCTTTCCAATCAAATCTCTAAATCTTCTATAAATCCATTTGAACCCCACTTAACACTTCCAAGATGTTGGATGTGGGTTCAAATTTAAATTCAAAATCAACAAAATAAAAAAAAAATATGATCCAAGTTTGTTTCAACATTGCAAACTTCTCAAGATCAATTGCAACTTCGTCAATTTTTTTCAGTTGATTTATGGCTTCTCAAGTGTGTTTACTCCTACGGCATGGACTTGGCCCTGGATCAAGTCAGCCTTCCCTGTTCTAATTATGCCCACCTCATTCATTTTGGATGAGATTGTGAAGATTACCTGTGAGGGCACTCCTCTCACAACTGTAGTGAGTGGCGAAAGTAGTCCATTTAGATTGACTTATCATCGACTGATATCCCACTCAAGAGGAAAGGAGCTTTCATAGTAGCCAATGTATGTTCCAATATCTCAGTCCGGTCTCGGTTTCCGTGTCCCAGTGGGCTAGCACCCACTCATTAGCACCCTCAAGGGTAAGGCTCCTCATCCTGAGATTGTCTCCCAACTTTTGAGGTGTTCTTACTTAACTCACCCACCAGGACTGAGGAGGAACAAAAGTGCATAATGCGGTACATACACACAGGTGAGAAGCCACCACACATCATTTATGGAGGAGTTTCCCACTCTGATTTTCTTGCTGGTTACAGTGAACCCATTTCATCCTCTCTCTGGGTCTGATAGAGAGGATGCTAGGAGGATCCCTACTTCACCTCCACTAGCGGTTTGATTTTAGCCAGTAGGGAGGTCATGGCCTGCTCAGTTCTATGCGTCATGGCCTATGGACGTTCTGTGTCTGGGGCTCAATTTGACTTGAGATATATCATTCCCTGTAGTGTGGGGAAACATCTACAGTAGGAGAGGGCTAGGTAGGCCTACACTATAGTTCATATCGCTAGCTGAGAGAGGTGGAGGTTTGGTTGGTAGTTAGTTGCCTCTGCACTCATTGATTTTTCTGATTAGAGCGCTACCCACGCTGATCACACAGACAGTATTCTACTTATGGGGATTACCTATCACAGGAGGAGGGTCCCTGTTCCGAGGGAGTCGATGGTGTCTCCACCACACCACTCTACCGCCCATCCACCGTCACCCGTTCATGTTGTAGCATCTCCAGTTCTGCCGAAGGCCATGAAGGCCACATTCAGGGAGAAGAGGACCTCGTTGGTGATCCGGCTACGGCCAAAGGATCCCATTCCATCTACACCACCTACTATGGTGAGGTTGAGCTCTCCTGCTCGACCTTCTGCCCCGGTTGTGGTGTGGAAGGAATTGCGACCCCAAAGCATAGTGGTCATCCCTTCACCAACACCACCAGTTCAGCGGGACATAGAGATAGTTGCAGCAATTGTAGAGGGAGGAGATGATAGCCCAGTTGCACTCATGATTATATAACCTCTTAAGAGTGTCACCCTTTTCAGAGTCAGTGATAGCTAGGAGTGGATATCTTCTAGCGAGTACAGTCTTCATAGGATTGATTCTCCAGCAGCAGGGGAGGTCTGGTGCCTCTCAGTATATGACAATGATCACATCGGTTAGCCTAAGTCGTTTGTGCCTATCCATATTGATTGTTCTCTAGAGGACATAGTAGTGCATTATCTTATGGAAAAGAAAGAAATTCTAGGATATGATTGGTCTTATGAGGAGAAGATCAGCTTTGATCCCAATGAAGATGATTTGTTGGGAGACTCAGTAGGGGTTGCATGGAAGATACTAGAGTATCCATCCTTAGAGAGCAGCAGGCCATGGAAGGTGTTGAGGTTGAGTAGGAAGATAGCCCAATTAGCCCAACACCTCTGATATCAATTAAAATAGAAAGATGAACAAATATATAGGATGGTGAGGTAGCTTGAGGACTTGTTAGCAGCAGTCTCAGTACTTCAGAAACAAGCACTAGTAGTTCATCCTACCATAGCTAAGACCAGTCAGCCAGAGTTGGTGCATGTCTTGGACCCAGCCAAGACTTTACCTCCATTAGAGCAAGGTATCACCAACATGTATAGGAAGGTAGTGGAAAATATCTCCATATAGGAGAAAGACATCAAGTCCATGGTTGAGCAATAGGTGAAGGAAGCGTTGGCTCAAGCCCGTGAAAAATCATCAGTTCCAAAGGGTAGACCCTACCCAGAGGAATTTGATGTAATCCAATATCCCAAGAGTTTTGTGACACCTTCCTTCAAAAGTTTTGATTGAAGTGGAAACCCAATGTAGTACATCGCCCATTTCAGAGCTAGTTGTTGCAACGTCGGTAGCATCGATGCTTTACTATTCCACCTCTTCGTCAGTAGCTTGGTAGGGATAGCTTTTGAGTGGTATGCTGAACTTCCCAATAGTGTAGTGAAGACATTTGCTAAGTTGGAGCAACTCTTCATCAAGAGATTTGTTGGAGCTCAGTAAAAGGTCACTGTTGGCGATCTCGTTGTAGCACAACAACACTCAGGTGAGTTCCTTGTTGACTACATTATCAGATGGCATAACCTGAGTATGAAATACGAGCCACAGTTGTCTGAACAATATGCCATTGAGATTATTATAAAGAATATCCATGGCTCGGTCGCCTTCATGCTTAAGGTCTTCACAATCAAAACTTTTGAGAAGTTAATCAACAAAGCAGCTAGTCTATAAGGAGAGGCCAAATAGTTGCCTTTTCAAGATCAGTTTGCCAAAGCAAAGGTATATGAAAAGAAGCGAACAGGACAAGATGGGGTGGGAAGCAACTAGTTAGAGATCAGTCTGAGAGACCACAATATTAGTAGCCTTTGCTTCCACCTCCTCTGCCACCACCGAGGTAGCCCTACTGGTTGCCATAGTAGCCTCCATGATCTGCACTACCGCCTCCTCAGCCACATTAGCAGCAGCAGCGGTACACATACCCGCCGCCAGGTAGTTATGGCCCACCTACTCTTTTGGATAAACTCAACAAGCCTTATTCATTAAAGAGAGAGGTAATCATAAAAATCTTTAAGAACCTCTTAAAGAAGTCTGATTTTTAGCTATCCGAACCTAGGAGACCAGAAGAAGTGGGTAAAAGCCATGATCCTAAATTTTGCCCCTACCACCATATGCTAGGTCATGTTTTGGAAGATTGCTTCACCTTCAAGGATTGGCTTGAACATAGCTTCAAGACTGGTGCTATAGTTATCCCGAAGGAATACCTTGTGAAACAACCATCTAGTTCCATCAGGGTAATCTTTGGGGATACTTATGATCTTTGTAAAACCAAAGAAGGTTGGGATATTTTCTTATCCAAAACCTCTAAAAAGATCATTCAGAAGATCAAGAACCTTTCCTTGCAGGTGTCTGAGCCTGCTCAAACCTCCAACATCAAGGAAGGTTTGTAAGTTGCCAGTGCCAACTCGGAAAGGGGAGCTCAAGAAGAAGACGCGTACCGGGATAGCCCAAGATAAACCATCGATCGTTCGCCTCTAGTCTACCGTTGTAGCTACCACATCAACGACTTCTTTTACATCATTAGGTCTTCTTCTTCTACTAGTAAAACTCTTGTATCAGTGGATAAGGGCATCAAATCCCTTACTCCTCTCAAATCACTTTACTTGATTTCTACTTTGTACCTCCTATCAAATCCAAGAAATTGAAGAATAAAGCTAGCTTGAATTACATCTGTGTCACTTCTGATGGGTTGTCTACTTATATTACTAATGATAACTCTTCAAGTCAAAATAACTATAATAATTTTGATCTCCCTCTTTCTAATTTAGAGTTAGATTTTCCTACTTTGAATGCTATGAGTTTGCCTCTTGAGATAGACTTGGAATCATCCGATTCTGAGGGTCCCATAGGAGAAGTTGTAGGTGAGCCTGATATGCAGGTAGAATCTTTCATTACCCTACCACAATAAATCACCGAAGTCAACCTCTATAATGGCAAGGTTCTACCTAATAGGGCAGCACCTCAAGATAGAGGAAAATAAGTCATTAGTACAGAGGATTAAGAAGCCCCTCCACAGGATACTCCACCCTTGGATATGCTTGTGGAGGACCAGCCCAAGGTGGACTACAATGTCCTCTCTCATCTAAAAAAGTTGTCATCTAGGCTAAGCATATATGATGCCCTTGTCTTATCCAAAGAGATGAAGGAGTCATTAATCAAAGCTCTCCTTGATCCTGAAATATGCTTAGCTCAGCTATTCTCTATTGGTGAGGAGGCACATTACACAAAAGATACTCAGAGGATAACCTTCACATATGAAGACCTTCTAGTAGGAGACCTAGAGCACAACCGTCCCCTTCACATTATACATTATAGTCTGACTTGCTAGAGTTCTCACCGATCTAGCATCGATAAATATTATGAGTCTAAAGACTTGCCTATTTGAGGATGGACATCTCCACACTAGGAGATCGATGATGTTGAGAGGATTCAATGAACAAGGTGAGAGCTTTAGGTTCCATAGTGTTACCTTTGGAGATAGGTGAAAGACTAAGCTAACTTTACATCATTGATTTGAATACTGTTCACTTTTTCTGGTAGGCCCTGGATACATCAGAATAAGATAATTCTATCCTCCCTCCATCAGAGCATCAAGTTCAGAAAGGATGGGACTGAATACCATATCAATAGAGATGAAAAGCCATTTTCAGTTAGAGAGGTTGAGATTTAAGAGGATGCAGCCTACTATCTTCCTCAAAACACCCTTTCTTGAGAACTTGGATAGAATTCAAATCCAAAAAAAAAAGAAAATGAAGAAAAAAAAAAGCAAAAGAAAAAGAAAAGAAAAAGGAAAATCCAAGTGAACAAGAATGAGGAATTGAAGAAGAAATATAGCCGCAATCACATTCCACCCATAATCCATTCCATTATATGGACATGTGGGTAGGATGACTTAACCTACATCAGGTAGAGGCAAAGGCAGAAACAAAGGTAGTTCTAGAGGTGGAAGACCCTTTGGTTGGTCATCAATCAATAGGGGTTATGTTCCAGTTCGTAGGAGTGCCCCTACTATTCACATTGACTTGGAATGAGGGATGAGTCTAATGTGATTAGCATACCAACCCTTCTGGGTTCCATTGAGGTGACTTTGATCTAGACATCGATGAAGATGGCCTCAGATAAGCAAAGTATTCAAATCGTTTATGTGACTATTAGAGCTAGAACAGCTCTAACCTCACTTGCATCTCAAAAAGTTGAAGGTTTAGTAGTTAAGGAAGCCCCTAAGTCTTTCGAAGATATGAACCGAAGAGATTCTTTTTTAGATCATCATCCTCAAGTCTTGAAGCTGATGTAGAACTTGAGGAGGATTCATTTAAAGAATTAATGGAATTATCATTTGACTTTTACTCGCCTTGTGTTCGTAATCTTATACAGAAAGGTTTGGTTCCTCACATGGTCAGGCATAGTCGAGTATTTTGAAAAGTTGTGGAACAACATAAAGGGAAGCATAATCAAGAGCGTGTCTAGATTCGATGTGGTGCAAATCGATGATGACGACACTACTAGTTATTACCAAACATTTAGAGTCTGATAGGTTCTTTTCACACAACACCAACTCTTATGAGAATGTGTGTTTAGAAACCTCAAATGATTCAGATGATATCCAAATCAAAGATGAACCACTAGAATTTGAAGAGGAGATCCATTCAACAAAAGACAAGCTTAAAGAAATCAACCTCGGGACACAAGAAAATCCACACCCGATGTACATCAGTTCATTACTGAATGAAGAAGAAACCAATGACTTAGTAAGGCTATTGATTGAATTTAAGGACTGCTTTGCATGGAGCTATGAAGAGATGCTAAGATTATCTCTTGACGTAGCATTCCATAAACTAGCAATAGATCCTAGCGCTAAGACTATCAAGCAAGCTCTTAGACACATACGATTAGAAATCGAACAATAGGTCATTTCTGAAGTCAAGAAACTGACCAATGCTGGTTTAATCAGGGAAGAAAAATACCCTACTTTGTTAGCCAATGTCATACCAGTTAAGAAGAAGAGTGGTCAAATTCGCATTTATGTCGATTTCAGGGACTTAAATAAGGCATGTCCTAAGGATGAGTTTCCTCTTCCTATACCAGAATTAATGGTAGGCATCGCGTCATCTCATGCAGTGATCTCTTTCATGGATGGATCATCTGGCTAGAACCAAATCAAGATGTCTCATGAAGATGAAAGAAACACCGCTTTCCGAATCCTGATCAGAATCTTTTGTTATAAAGTCATGCCTTTCGGCCTTAAAAATGTTAGAGCTACATACCAACGGGCCATGACTCAGATCTTCAATGAACTCATCCATCATCGAGTTGAGTGCTGATGATCTAGTAGTAGAGAAAAATACCATCTCTTTGACTTGATAGGAACGATTAAGATAATATAACCTCAAAATGAATCCCCTGAACTGTGCATTCAGGGTAGCTTCGGGGAAATTCCTTGACTTTATTGTCCGACACTAAGGAATATAAATAGATTCAGAAAAGATCAAAGCTATCTTAGAAATGCCACCTCCTAAAAGCTTAACTCAACTCAAATCATTCCAAAGATGGTCATGATCTCATAGATGCACATTGTCAATGTCCCAAGTGGGATGATAAGTGCTAGCACGCCTTTGAAGATATCAAGTAGTATTTGGTGAAGTCGCCAGTTCTAGTAGGCCACTCATCCTCTACACTGCTACATTGGACGACTATCTCGACGCTCTGTTGGCCCGAGCCAATGATGAAGGGAAGGAGATTTCCCTCTACAACCTCAGCCATTGTCTGATCCCTGCTGAAGTGAATTGCCCACCTAATGAGAAACTTTGCCTAGCTTTGATCTTTGCTTCCCAAAAGCTATGACACTATATGGTTTCTCATAAGGTGAACTTGATCTCCAAAATCAATCCGTTGTAGTACCTCATGACATGCCCAACACTATCCGGATGGTCGCACGATGGTCCATGATTCTCTCACAATTTGATATTACATTCGTACCCCTCTGTGCGGTAAAAGGATAAGCACTAGCGGATTTCTTAGTAGCACAACCACTTCCCGATTCTCGCAGTGATGATCTCACGATGAACAAATCATGAACTTAAGGGAGGTTGAAAACCGTCGATGGGAGATGTATTTTGATGGTGCAGCTTCTTTTCATAAAGAGGAAGCACCATGATCTACTCTTCCAGGAAAGGCAAGGATAAGAATAGTTTTTCTAACTCCAAACTGCGATGTGATGAGATTCTTATACTATCTTTCCAACCTTTGTACCAACAATGAAGCTGAGTATGAGGCTTTGATTTTTGGTCTGGAGTTAGCCATCATAATCAGTGTCAAGAGCATCAACATCTTTGGGGATTCTCAATTGGTCATCAACCAGATCGTCGGGTCCTACAAGGTTCTCAAACCTAAGCTTTGTCATTACCATAAGTATACCATGAAGCTGTTGGCCCAAATCTTTGAAGTCACCATCTACAAGGTTCCCCGAGTAGAGAACGCAGTAGCAGATGCTTTGACCAAACTTGCCAAAGAATTGGCATGTCCGAAAGATGAGTCCATTTCAATAAGGATCCAAAATAAATAAGTCCTATCCCTTATTGATGCTAAACTCATCAAGAGACTTTCTCTTGAAGGGGTGGTTGTCGTTGCCAAAAAGGATGAGGAGCTGGATAGGAGGCAACCATTCATAGACTATTTGAACACTGGCAAACTAACTCAAGAAAAGTCACAAGCCCATCAGGTGAAATTGAGAGCTCTCTCCTATGCTCTCGTTGATGGCACCCTGCACCACCGATCCTTTGACCAAATGTGATTATGTTATTTAGAAAAATACGAAACCTCTGGCATTGTAACCAAGGTACATTCAGGTCTATGCAGAGCACATCAATCTGGTTTGAAGATGAAGACAAAGATCAAGAGACTAGGATACTACTGGCATTTGATGATTACAGATTTCATGGATGTAGCTAGGAGATGTCATCAGTGTCAGGTGCACGGTGTGGTCCTACATTAACCACCCAACATTATACATACTACATTGGCTTCATGGTCATTTGAGTATTGGGGTACCGAAATTGTGGGTCCGATCGATCCTCCTTCTTCCAAGGGTCACCAATTCATCTTAGCTGCCACCGACTACTTTTTTAAGTGGGCAGAGGCAATCCCACTCAGAGAGGTCACAGCTCAGCATGTGCTTTAGTTTTTAAGGAACCATATTGTATATAGGTTCAATGTGCCTCAACAAATTATATCCATTAATGGTACTGCATTCAAAAGCACAAAGATCAACAGGTTCGCCAAAAGACACAATATAGATTATAGATACTCCACCATCTACTACCTCATATCAAATGATTTAGTAGAAGGATTCAACAAAACTCTCATCCAGATACTGAAGAAGACTCTTGATGATAGCAAGCGATAGTGGAATGAGCAGTTGGTTGAAGCCTTGTGGGCCTATCACACCACATACCAAACTCTAAATCAATCTACCTCATTTCCCTTAGTGTATGGGTCCGATGTCATTCCACCTTTAGAAGTTCAACTCCCATCACTAAGGATAGCATTGGGTAGCAAGATCACTACAGAGCAGAGTGTAAAGTTGCAGTTAGAAGAGCTCAAAGGTTTGGAGGAGAACCGCCTACGGGCGTGCTAGAACCTCGAGTTGTACAAGGCCAAAATGATTCAAGCTCACAACAAGCTGGTCCGCCCTAGGTCTTTCTAAGTAGGAGACCTTGTGATAGTCCTAAGGAGACCAATTGTTGCCCATCAAAAGTTGTGAGGCAAGTTTCAACCCACTTGGGAGGTCCCCTATGTCATAGAGAAGGCCTACCAAGGAGGGTCTTATCAGCTCATTGATTGTAAAGGGGAACACCAGATGCTTGCACTTAAAGGGCTCTATTTGAAGAAATATTATCCATAAAAATCATGTTTGAAAATAACTCTATCAAAGAATAAAATCTTATTCCATTTCATCCAAATCTTCTCTTCTTTCAAAGCATTGTTTGCTTGTCTTGCGAATCCGCCATGACGTGTTTAGGGTAGGTGTAAGAGTCCCCCAGCGACATCCTATCCCTTTTCATGGCATAAACACCATCTCCTGGCACTATTAGAATAGGTGTGAGAGAACCCAAGAGGCATCTTATTTCGATTAGCACAACTGAGTTAGGTATAAGAGAACCCCATCGACATCCTTTCTTAGTAGGAATTTTAGGTTGCCATCCGTGGCATGACTTCATCAAACTCCCCAGTGTGTTTAGGATAGGTGTAAGAGTCCCCCAGAGGCATCCTATTCCCTTTAACACATGCACAAAAATAAACACATATCTTTTGTCTCAGGCTATTTTGATGTGGGAGCAAGTCTCTGTGGCACTCACTCATTAGCTGTTCTAGGTCGGGTCTACATACGTCACTTATTTGGAAGATGTGAGTCCCCACATTTTCTTCCTAACTTGACCAGTGCAAACCAAGGAGCACCTCGTTAGTATGGTAGACTTCACTGCCCAGCCATTGAGTTACCTCATGATTGACTTTGCTTAAAGGGATGTGAGTCCCCGTGCTTTCTTCTTGAACTAACCATCATGCACTAACTAGGTCGAGTATATTTGAGATTTAGGGTAAGTCCCCCAGAGACTCCTTTCCTCTTGACTATGCTTGAGTTGATATAAGTCCTCCAGTGGCATTCACTCAGTAGTCTCCCTAGGTCGGATGACACTTTTCGAGCCGAAGACAGCCTATCCCAGCAATCAGTTTCGCTATAGGAGGATGTAAGTCACCGAGCTTTCTTCCTAGGTTGATTGTTGCAAACCAACGGGGACCTGAGTTGGTTGATGTTCTCTATGCTAATAGCGACTCACCCGATGAGTAAACAACTCTTGGTAGATGTGAGTCCCCGAGTTTTCTCCTTGAGTTGGACACCGAATACCTATTTGATATATGACTAGCCATGTCATATTCTCCAGGGTTTTAGATTAAGCCTTTAGCGGCCCCTCTCCCCGTGGCATTTTATTTGGATCATATCCTTTATGACCCCATTTAGACATTGTCTGGATTACTCTCGGATTGGACAGTCCCCCATTTCCTGGTAGCCACCCCTGTGGTTCTAGAATTTGTTCAGCGGATGCACAGATTCTCCCTTGGTTCAATAAATCTGAGATAGGTCTAGGTTGATATAAGCTCCTTCTCAGTTTGATCCTCACAAACTAACAGGGTCCATGTTAAAACAAATTAAATAAAATAAATAAATTAATTCACTTATGGATTAGGAATTCAAACCCCCAAAGGGCCCCTTTTCCCAAGCAGACATCCTATCTTTGGGGCAGTGTTAGCAAAACTCCCTATAAGAATTGCCTTATTACCTGAGTTGAGATAAATCCCCAAGTTAGCACTCACTCTATAATCATCCTTAGGTCAGGTTCAATATATTTTTCCATAAGTAGGTTACCCCAACAGTCATTCCACTTTGGAAGATGTAAGACTATGACACATTCTTTATAGCATGACTGTCGTAAACTGACAGGAAGCCCTAGGTCGGGTTCAATTTATTGCCCAAAGCAATCGATCACCTCAGTGGTCTTTTGTAGTAGAAGATGTGAGTCCCTGAGCTTTCTTCCCTTGAATTGATCATTGTAAATCGAAATACACTCCTTTAGTTGGATAGTTCTCCCATCGACCGGGAAGCTACTCCCTTTGGTTCAGTAAATATGAGATAGGTCTATGCTAATGTAAGCTCCTTCTTAGTGTAATCCATCACAAACCAACATAATTCATAAAAAAAAACTAAAAAAAATGAAATTAATCTTTGACTATCTTTGAGTTGATTTAAGTTCCCCAGCGGCATTCACTTAATAATCAGCCTTAGGTCGGGTTCGAATTGTTGCCCAAAGCAACCGATCACCCCAGTGGTTCCTTATTTTGGAAGATGTGAGTCCCTGCGCTTTCTTCTTAAGACTTGAACATTGCAAACCTAAAGACACACCTTTGGTTGGATAGTCCTACCTTGTGGTTGGTAGACAACTCCCTTTGGATTGGTAAGTCTGAGTTGGGCCTAAGCCTCCATGGCCCCTACTCATTGTAGTCCATCGCAAACTGATGGGACCCATCAAAATAAATCTAAAAATAAAATTAATCTTGACCATCTTTGAGTTGATCTAAGTCCCCCAATGACATTTACTCAATAATTAGCCCTAGGTTGGTTTCAATCTGTTGCCTTGCCAATAGATTACCCCAGCAACTAGTCCCTACTTTGGAAGATGTAAGTCTACTATGCTTTCTTCCTAGTACAGCTATTGCATACTGAAAGACATCCCTTTGGTTGGCTAGTCCTACTATGTGTTTAGTAGACTACCCCTTTGGATTGCTAAATCTAAGTTAGGTTTAAGCCTCCGTGGCTTCTATTCAGTGTGATTCATCGCAAACCAACAAGGTCCATCTCAAAATATAAAATCTAAAAAAAATCCAGAACAAATTCAACAAAACAAATTCAATGAAATAAACAAAACAAAACAATCAATAAATACAAATCAAATCTTTTGCTTCTCTTCAATGAGATGCAAATCTTTCTAGTTCCCCAACAGACTTAGAATTCTAATCCCTCAGTGGATTTCACAACCTTTCCTCCCTTATGGATGACTTGAACTTTCCTCCCCATTGGAGAGTTCATTTGTCTATCCCCGGTAGAGTCAAATAAACACAATTAAACAAACAGGAAATTGAAACAAACTCAACCCTCTTCCCTAGTGAAACTTAATCAAATCAAATTTCTCCCCAGTGAGACTCAAATCAAACATCTCATCCCCATGTGGATGACTTGAACCTAATTCCCTAGTGGAAGGTTCACATACTCTATCCCTAGTGGATTCCTCCTTCTCTCTTATGTCCTTGACATAAGTAAAGTCACATTGCACTAAGTTATGGATTCCCTCTACACCTTGGGTTAGGAGTAGATCATCTCTATTAGTGCTAGTGATCATTCAGTGTTGTTGGTCATTTTGGTCAACACCAATATGTGCGGTGTTGTTGATCATTTTTGTCAACACCAATATGTGCGGTGTTCTTTGTCAGTCACACCACACCTATTGGGCCCCTTTTGTTGACCTCATTTTTAGAATGAGCCCTCAACCCCTCCATCTTAGACATAGGACTTCTTCTAGACTTTAGGAGTTCCTTAGTCTTAAGAAACATCTAGTGATTAGGTGGACACTTAAGCTAACCCTAGAGGCTTAGAAGAGTTAGCCATAGGAATAGGTGATGCCTTAGGGGTGTTAGGAAAATTTGCCTACCCTATAGCTTGAACCACATTCCTCGCTTCCATCCTTCAAGAAAAACTCTAAATCAAATCAACATCAAACCTAAATCAATTTTAGCCTAATTGATTTTCTCCAAGCTCAAATCAATTCCATATGATTGAAATCTATGATTGAAACTTATGATTGAAGCCCATGATTGAAATTCCAAGTTCAAAATATTTCCTAAGTCCTTTGATTCCCACTCAAGGACTTAGCTTAAATCTAATCCAAATCAATTCAAACTCATGAAATTTTCTTACAACCCATTTATATTCTCATTTATATTGACCTATATAAATGAAATATAAATTCAAATCAATCAAACCAATTTCCAAAATTAAATCCAAGTTCAATATATTTCCTCCTAAGTCCTTTGATACCCTCTTAAGGACTTAACCCAAATCAAGTTCAAATCACTTCAAATCCTTGAAATTTTCTCATAACCCACTTATATTATCATTTATATTCATACATATAAATGAAATATAAATTCAAACAACCAAAACCAATCCCAAAGATCAAACTCAAATTCAATCAAAATCCAACCTAAGCCTTTCAAGTCAAAATCTTGAACTAAGACAAATCAATTTCAAATCAAGCCAAACTCTTGATTTTTCTTCATGATTCAATCAATCCTTCAATCATGAATCTAAATATAAACACGAACTTTAATCACTTAACCAATACTCAATTCAAACAATCAAACCCAAGTCTAACTCATGTTCACCCTTTGAACTTGAAATTGTCAAATGAATCAAAACCCATTTGACTTCAAACCACTTGCAAATGGATTTATATTTCAATCATAAGTCCATATGTGAGTTCAATCAAACTCCAATCAAGCTTTGACCAAGCCATTTGACCCACTTAGGCTCACTTGACCTAAAGTGACCTAAAGTACCTCTTATGAGCAAAATTCTAATACTAACCAAATTGTATTGAACGAAGCCCGCCTAAACCTCTCATCATGATCAACAATCATCATGAGATGATGAATCAATCAAATTGGATCAAACCAAGTCAAACTTAATGGTTGACCATGTCAACACTTAGCCAAAATAAAACCCAACATAGCCAAAATCTACCATAGGCCAAATTGATTGAAACCATTGATCTAAGTTCATTCATGACCAATATTTGAACTTGACCAAGTTAACATTTGAGCCTAACTCTACTTGACCCAAGTTGACCTACTTGACCTAAAAGTCAAAATGTGTCAAAACTTGATCTAAGCCAAATTGATTGAAATTAATGGGTCAAGTTCATTCCAAATCACTTGTTGAACTTGACCAACACCTCAATTGGCCAACTAGACCCAACCTAGCCCAACTTGACCTAAATGGGTCAAATTGAGCCCGATTTGAACTTAACCAAAGTTGATTGGAAATAAAGATACCAATCCATTTCATATGACCAACCAAACATGCACCAACCCTTGACCTAACCCAAATAGGTCTGAGTCAAATTGGTCAACTTGACTCATTTGACCTAAATAAACTAAATTGAACCAAATTGAATCAAACCAAAGCCACCAAAATATTTCAAATGGTCATATGAACTTGACATAACCCTTAGTTTGACCCAATTTGACCAATTGGTCAACTCGACCAAAGTTGACCCATTTTTATTAAAATGGGTCAACATGAGCCAAATCATATCAAACCAACTCCAAATTCAATAAAACTTAGCCAAACCTATGTTATCATCATATCAAACATACCCAAACTAAAATCAAGGTCAAATGACCATTTTACCCCTAAGCCATGGGGTAACCCAAAATCAAAACCACTTGGAATTTGGTCAATTCCTTTTCATGGATGCTTGACATCCTCTTAGTAGACCAAATGGTCTCTAATGGACCTAGTGTGCATGACCCAATGGGTTTGGGTCAGCCAAACTTAACCTAAACCCAAAATCGACCATGTGATTGAAAATGGCCACATGGGAATCATGCTTCCACCCATTTCAAGCACATGGCACTCTTCCACTACATCCCTTTGTCCAAACCAAATGCAATGACACATCAAACGGCCTAACAAACCCACTCAAGGAACTCAATTGGATAAAAATGGCATCTCCTTGCTCGGCCGTCCGATTTCCCTTGGGGGAGATATACTCCCCCTAATTCCATTCAATCTTCATGGCCTCATGCTCGATTTAGCTAAGGGAAGCCAGAGGAGCCATTGCCAAGTGACCCCAAGCTTCCTAGAGTGAAATCAACTTCTCCATTCTCGATTTTTATAACTTGATAATAGGGGCTCTTAATTGAAAAGAAAACTTACTCCACACTCCAAATTAACCAAATTCCTTCTTCAAGCACCATCAAAGAGCTCAATCGAGCTTGCCTAAAGCTTAATCCAAGTTCTCCAAGCAAGGGAGGTGCTGCCTTGACCAAAGCCAAGCCTACTTGAAGGGGAGCTTGGCCTCTAGAAAGAACCATCCAATCTCAAGACCTCAAACTCTCAATAAAGCTTCGTCTCCACTAGAAAAAGCTTCTCCAAGGGAATGAAGCATCGGTGATCTCCTCTAGTGAGGTTAGCCATTAAGCCGAGCTTAACGTGGCGCCGACGGGATTAAATATTTAATTAGGCTATTAAATGTTCTAATTAACCATGAAAACTTCCTGAATTCATATCTAAGCCTAAAAAAAATCAGAAAATATTAAATAAATTGCATTGGATAGATAATTGAACATAGAATATTTTAAAAATGATTTGAATGGATTTTGAATAGTGCTTTTCTCTATATTTAAGTTTTATTGGGACTATTATTTTGCTAGTTACCCTCTAATTACTCCATTGATTAATCCCAAACTTCTTGTGCTTAATTAGTGGGATGACCCTTGCCTCCCCTAATTTTCTTGGTATTTATTGATGGCTTAATTATAGGAATTGCTAGTTCATTCCTTAGTCACTCACTTAATATAATTAAGCTTAATTAAGGGAATAATTAGTAGTTTAACCCTCTGATTGAGTCAATTAAGTTTTTCTTAAGTGAATATGAGATTTAGGGAATAATTTTGAGAATAATTTCCTTAAGATATTTCTTAAACCCCTTTCTCCCTTAATCTAATCTCAATTAAGGGTTAATTAACTAATTACCCCCTTAATGAATCTCATAAAATTCTAAAACTTTTCAGAACTCAATTAATCTATCTTTCGTAGATGCTTAGGTGTTCAAGAGCCTAAGTAAAATTAAGAAAATCAAAACCCAACTCACATGTGTGAGAGGGGTTATGAAAGTACTTAACTTAAACCCCTTAGTTTAATTAATCATTAATCATGAGCCGAATGCATTAGGTCTTTTTCTTACTAGGTGTATTGATGAATTAAATTCCTTTTGTGGTTTTATGTCATCTCATTAGCTCATAATTATTTTATTAAGCATGTTATGGCATGCTTAATTTATACCTAAACCTAACCAAAATATAAAATTGATCTAATTACCTAAAAATTAACCTAAGACAACAAACATATGTGTGAATGGGTTAAGAACATCAAACTCACCTCATGTTTCTCAAATTAAATCAAACTCAAAAAAAAATCAAACCTTCTTTAAAAAAATAAATTAATTTACTTTAAGCTTTCTTATTTCATAAGATTATCTTTAGGAATTGATTAGGGTGAATGTGTTTACATGCTTTCATCACTTTAGTTCATTCCTAACATGTTAAATGTGTATGTAATATGTATTTCATGCATTCATGCTTTTTTGAAAAATTAAATTGAAAATAAAATGTTTTCTCTATGTCAAATTGCATGTTTTGGCTAAAGTAAAATATGAATGGCTATTAGCCCTACTAAATCAAAAGCTATTTTCAAAATCTATAAATCGAATACCTAAAATTAAAAGTGTGCTTCTTATAATTATTTATAAGTTTGCATGTGGATATAAATTTGAAGATGTGCATAGTGTGGCTTTCTTTCCCTTTTCTTTTAGCATAGTTTTGAATGAGATTTGGTAAAGTGTATAGTTCATTTGAAAAGAACATAACACTTGCCTAATCTCATTCCTATTCATTCTTATGTTATTATTCAAGAAGGACATCCACATTTGTGCATATAAATTGCATAAACAAAACAAATAAACAAATACAAACTTTTTGCATCTTTCTTTTTCCATTCATTTCTTTTGTACATGTGCTTGTATTTTAGGAAAGTGATATATTAGTCTAGACAACCTCGGGGTTGCCAGGCTTTAAGTAGCCCTAAGTAGGTCTTGTATCTTATACACCTGGTGCTAACAATGGCATCGTACTCACTTATGCCTTTCATACATACATGTGTGCATGTGAAAAATGGATAATAAAACCTCTTTGCTACTTAATGAAAATCATGCATCATAAAGCATTCAAATTTTCTTAAGTAACTTACTTAGCATTATCATAAAGTGTGCTAAACATTTCCATTTGTATGTATACATATGTTTAAGATTCATTCATATGCATGTTATACATGTTGAGAAAGAAATGAAGTGATGTGTGTTTTGTGATCTTAATTCACTTTATTTAATATTAAAATGCTTTTCTTTTTGAATAGGTTTGTTTAGAAAAAATCTAAACTTAAGATTAATTAAAATATGTAATAAAACATTTACTAAATAAAATCAAACATGAATCCACTTTAGAAATTACTTAAGGTGGGGGAAGAAAAGAGAAGTTCTCTTCTCTGTTCTTACTCTTTACAACACTTAGCAATTAATTATAAGATTCATTTAAAATAAATCAAAATACAAAATAAAATCAACCCAAATCAACTAAACACTTAAGTGAAACTACCCATCTAAGTTGAACATCTTCAGGCTTAGAAAATCTAAACCTTAAAGCCATAGCTAAGCATGACACACAAACCTCTTAAAGCACACACATTAGACTAAGCCACCACTTCTAGCTTTAGGTTAGGGCAATGCATGATTCGATGTTTGCTTTTATTTTGTAATGTTTTGTTGTAGTATGGATGTTAGGGTGAATGTCCGTAGAATGAATGATAGGATGATCTAGTCTAATCATCATTTTCTGTAGGGATTGTGCTTAAGGGGCGCTGTAATAAAAATATAATTGCTTTTGTTGTGCAGGTGCTTATACCCTTAAGCATAATCCAATAGGCCAAGAGGACTTGGTTATCCATGTGTGTGGTGCTAAGTCCAATATACATGATTGAGATTTGTATGGTTTGTTTAGCTAATCTCTGTTTTGTAGATGTTAGTTAGATTTACTTTTCCCTTTGATGTAATTTTTATAATTAGGATTTTGGAATGAATGTTATGGGGGATTAGGATGAGCATTGGTCATAAGATCTCATCTTATGTACTATGTGAAGCCTTTGGAGCATCCACATTCCAACTATCCAAAAGAGGGAACCAAAGGAGAAAGAAGAAGAGAAGAAGAAAGAAGAAAAGAAGAATGAAGAAATGAAGAATGAAGACCCCCCATAAAATGAATTTTCTTGCTTGATTGTAAATTAATTCATTTATAATCCGGGTTGTATAAGGGTAGAGCTCGACAACCCATTTTTTTTTTTTTTTGGGTTTGTGCCATGGTGCCCGACCACAAATGACATTTTATTCTTTTGCGTTTGCTTTATAAAATGTGTGATATTTTGTTTAGCTTGTGCATTAAGATGACATCCTTTTTTTAGTTTCTTCCTTACTTAATGTATGGCCTGGATGACGATTAGGCTCTTAGAATAAAAAATATTCTACCAAATTAATCAACTCAAAATTAAAAATAAATAACTCATAACCTCACTTAAAGCCTAAGTTAAAAATCAAGATAAAAGAATTAGCAACCCCTTAGCTGGATGAGTATTTCTTTTATAACATCATACATAAAACATATTATTTCACTCTTGATTGGAGGGCTTCCACCTTTGCCAGAGAACTTGGCTTGACCTGTGAGAGCCATTGTGAAAACACGCCTTCCCCTTCTCGCTAATTTTGGCCCATAATCTTATTTCTCATGCATTAAGCATATGAATCCTATAAGCCAGAGTCAAATGATTGTCCAGACATGAAAATAAAATATAATGTAAATTGCATTAGATCTAGGTCATTTTTCATGCCCTTACATGATCTAGTCTCTTAGGGAGTGAGTCTAAGGACTTTGTCTCTTTCTAAATAAATAGCGACCTGGCTATCTTACATAAAGCATAAAACTTACCTACATGAATTTAAAATCGTAGGAGGAGTTAGTTGGCAGCCACCCCCAGGCGGTTGTAAGTCCAAGTAGTCGGGTGGCTTGTCCTCTCTTGTGGAAGCAAACCAAATGCTCATTTTTGCCTTAGATTTAGGTTATGCTTTTGGCCCTCACCAAAGCTCCCTAGGTTTAGGTTCTGAGGTTGCTTCTCCCTTTTATGGGCCATAAGTATAAATCCTCATCTCTTAGTCATTTTCACAATCTTGTGTTGTGGAATCATAAGCCCTAAATTTCTAACAAAAAACTCAACTCAAACAAATTAAATCAATTTCAAAAATGTAAAGCCCAACCATAGGATAGTCTAAGATGCTCGCTAGGTTTTCTAGCATCTTGAGCATCTCCTACTTATCTTTCCTTGGCTTCGATAATAACTATTTCTCTTTGATCAATCCCAATTGATCTTCTAAAATAGACTAATCGATTGATAGTCTTACCTATTGAAATCTTTGGAGACAACGATCATTTACCTTAATCGAGAGTATTCCTAAGGAATCCCCTTCCTTATGATGTAATTAACTATGGGGACTTTCCCTTGTAGGGAACTTAACGAACCCGATTTAAAATAAACTCTACTTTACTTTTTTATGTAAAGTAGGGGAAGAATCTCTAGTACATATGCAGACCCATTTTTCTTAGGAGTCCTTATTGAGGTGATTAGGTTTATTGTAGGGTGGTGACTTCTATATTTTGAGATAGTACACCTCTCCTCAATGTCATACCCGATCACCCTCAATAAGAACATCTACGGATCTATGTGGTGTCAAAATGCATAAAAGAAGAAAGTATATTTCTATCTTTATTTTATTCCGCATAGAGTGAAGATGAAAGTATATTATTTTATTTTTGAAATTATATACATAATATATAATTTCACCACACTTTCGTACCCCTCTGTGTAGTGAAAGGACAAGAACTCACAAATTTCTTAGTAGCACATCCACTTCCTGCTAACTCTTTGCTTAGTGATGATCTACCTGATGAACAAATCATAAACTTAGGGGACACTAGCATTCATCACTGGAGATGTACTTTGATGGTGCGACTTCCTCTCAAAGAGGAGAATAACCATAATCTACTCTTCTAGAAAAGGCAGGGGTATGAATGGTTTTCGTAACTCTGGACTGTGATGTGATGAGATTCTCATATCATCTATCTAATCCTTGCACTAATAATGAGGTCAAATATGAGGCTCTGATTGCCGGTCTGGAGTTAACTGTTACACTAAGCATATAGAACATCAACATCTTTGGGGATTCTCAGCTAGTCATCAATCAATTCACTGGTTTCTACAAAGTCCAGAAGCCTAAACTCCATCACTGTCATAAGTACACCATGCAGTTGTTAGCCCAAAGCCCTAAAGGTTACCATCTACAAAATTCTTCGAGGAGAAAATTCCATAGTATATGCTTTAGCCAAGCTAGCCAAGGAATTAGGATGTCCGAAAGATGAGTCCATATTGATAAAGGTCCATAATAGACAAATCTTATCTCTTATTGATACTGACCTCTTAAAAAAAAAACTCTTTTTAAGGGGAGGTTATCGTTGTCCAAAAGGATGAGGAGCTGGATTGAAGGCAACCATTTAATGATTACCTAAATAAAGGAAAACTACCTCAAGACAAGTCTCAGACATATCAGATGAACCAGAGAGCACTCTCATACGCCCTCATAGATGCTGTTTTATACCGACAGTCCTTCGATTATATGTGGTTACGTTGTTTAGACAAGCACGAAGCCCATAAGATCATAACCGAGGTATATTCAGGATTATGCGGGGCACATCAGTATGGTCCCAAGATGAAGGATATAAATCAAGAGACTCGGATATTATTAGTATATGATGATCACCAGTTGCATGGATGTAGCTAGGCAATACCATCAGTGTCAAGTACACGGAGTGGTCCTACACCAACCACCCAACATTCTACATCCAACATTGGCCTCATGGCCATTTGAATGTTAGGGTACTGATATAGTGGGTTTGATCAATCCTTCTTCCTCCCAGGGTTATCCTAGTTGCTACCGACTAATTTTCTAAATAGGTGGAGGCGATCCCACTTAAAGAAGTCACATCTCAGAATGTGCTTCAATTTTTCAAGAACTATATCATATATAGATTCAGAATACCTTTGCCGAATTATATCCAATAATTACACTGCATTTAAGATCAACGAGATCAACAACTTCTCTTGGAGACACATCATAAATTGGAGATACTCTACCATCTATTATCAAAGAGCAAATGGCTAACAAAAGCTTTCAATAAAACTCTCATTTAGATATTCAAGAAAACACTCAATGACAACAAACGACAGTAGCATGAGCAGCTAGTTGAAGCTATGTGGGCCTACCGTACCACCTACAGGACTCCAACTCAGTCTACTCCTTTCTCTTTAGTGTATGGGTCCGAAGCTGTTCTACCATTAGAAGTCTAACTCTCGTAACAAAGGATAGCTATGGGTAGCAAGGTCACAATGGAACATAACGCCAAGTTGCAGTTGTGGTGTTTATTTTTGGATGTGGGACACCACGTAGCTTTTCTCTTCAGTGGGAGGAACTCGAGATCAGAAGAGATGTCAAAGCAGAGAAGTGGCTTCTATCTTGCCACCTCCTCCTTGTTAATAGTAGTTAGGGCTGGCCCCTCGCACATGACTATGACCATGTCAAAGCCATGGCCGAACTAAATCAAGTGCATGGTGGTAGTGGTGTGTATGGCTTGATCCAAGGCCAAATCCACACCATAAGGGAAAGAGAAAATGAACTTTCCTGATGACATGATGGCAGACTGGAGAACATAAACTAGGCTGGAGGAACTGATTGGTGTCTCTACATTTGAAATAGAATTGAATCAGACCCTTTCTTTAATAACTGCCTTCAATCATTAATTTTTAATCTTGACTTGGAATTTGAACCCACACTTAACAAATTTAGGTATACTAAGTGGGGTTCATTGAGTTGGAGAGATTTTAGAATGTGAGGAGAAACTTTGTCTTAGAATTTGACTTTGATTTAGAACCCACAACCAATAAATTTGGGTGTGTTGGGTGGGGTTCATTCATTTGGAGAGACTTTAGAGATGAATTTATTATTTATCATTTATTTTACAATTTGATTTTGGAATCTTTGCTTATCAAATTTTTCTATGCTAAATGAGATTCAAGCGTATGCTTGAAAGACTTCTGAAAGCATTTTTATTATTTGTGATGATGTTTGTCATGTGTTTGGTTTGATTTTAAAAATGGGATCCTTACTTAACAAATTTAGGTTTGCTAAGTAAAGCTCTAAATTTGTTTGATGTATTTGTTTTGTTTTTGATTTGAAAAAGGGGAACTCTTATCTAATAAATGAGGGCATGTTAAATAGAGTTCAATTTATTTTATGTGTTGTTGTTTGATGATGATTTTAAAAAAGAAACTCTCATTTGACAAATTTGGGTATGTCAAATGGAATTTAAATGTGTCTTGATTTTGTGTGTGATGTTGCTTTTGAAAAGAGGGAACTCTCACTTAACAAATTTGGGTATGTTAAGTGAGGTTCAATGCCATGTTAAATTTTTTTAATTTATTTTGATCCTGAAAATGGAACTCCACTTAACAAATTTAGGCATGTTAAGTGGAGTTGGTTAATTGATTGATGTTATTTTGGAAAATTCATTGAAAAGGATTTTGATGATGCATATTTAATTTTGATTTTTTGAAAAGGATCCTCATTGAACAAATTTAAGTAAGTTAAATGAGGCTTGATTATCTTTATTATTTGAAAAGAGAGTTGAAAGTTTTACATTTTGTAAACTTTATGTTATATGAAGTGCATTTCAAAAAATGATTTTATTTAAAAAAAAAGTGCTTTTGGAAAATCTTGCAAAAGACTTTACTTGTTTAGTTTGAATTCAATTGAAACTTTCTTGAATATAGAATGAACCTTGCCTCACCAAGATAATGGTAAAGAGGTTCTAAAATTTGTATTTAGTCATCTCCTTTATTTAGTTAATTTATCTTTTACCTATTGGGGGACCCAATAGGGGTTTCAAAACCTGCACGGAGTGAGGTCCTAAAACCTAAAGGATGTTGGCTGGCTTTGCTTAAAGATGAAGTATGCTAAGTGCTAATGAAGAGAAAGATAGTCTCGTGCTTATATAAAATATAAGTCCACTTTCGATGCTTGGAGACAATAATATCTGCTAGAGATGGAGAGAGGAATTGTCCCCAGCGAAGTCGCTAGAAAAATTTATGGGGTTTATTTTTGGATGTGGGACACCATGCAAATCTTAGGTGGTACTTGTCAAAGTGATCGAGTATGATATTAAGGAATGATGTACTATCTCAAAAGATAGAAATCATCACTCTATAATGGACCTAATCACCTAATAAGGACTCCTAAGGCATGATGGGTCTTCGAATGTACTAGAGATTTTTCCCCTACTTTCCATGAAAAAGTAAAGCAATGTTTATA
The DNA here is from genome assembly GCA_021442155.1 of Cymbidium sinense. Lineage (NCBI taxonomy): Eukaryota > Viridiplantae > Streptophyta > Magnoliopsida > Asparagales > Orchidaceae > Cymbidium > Cymbidium sinense. The sequence continues at coordinate 269,528,241 of CM038215.1, forward strand.
TTAAGCCGTGTTCATTAAGTTCCCTATGGAGGAAAGACTCCATAGTTAATTACATCATAAGGAAGGTGAATTCCTCAAGAATACTCTTGATTAAAGTAGAAATTAAAGTCTCCAAAGATTTCAAGGCTAGACTATCAAAGTAGTGGTTGTATTGGAAAATCAATTAGGAAAGTGCAAGGAGAAGAATTATTTTGGAAGCCAAAGGGAATAAGTAGTGAATGATCATGATACTAGAAGGCCTTGTGAGCATTCCAATCCATCTTATGGATGAACTTTATAATTTTGAAGTTGAAGAGATTTATATATTTGAGTTGAATTTTATTAGATGGCTAGGGCTTATAATCCAACAACACAAGATTGTGGAAAGGCATAAGATGTGAGGATTTATGCTTGTAGCCAGAAGGAAATAACAACCTCAGATCCTAAATCTAAGGAGTTCTAACACAAGTTAGAACATGACCTAAATCTAAGTGAAAATGGGCATAAGATTTACCTCTACAAGAGAGGATAAATCGCCCTACTATTGGACTTATAACCGCCTGGAGTGACAGCCAACTAACTGCTCCTACGATTTAAATTTATGTGGTCCGGTCATATGAACTTGCAAGATTAGTTAGGGTAGTTATTTATTTAGAAAGAGACTAAAGTCCTTAAACCCACACTCTAAGAGACTAGAGCATGAGTGGTATGAAAAATGACTTAATCTAATGCACAATATTTTTAAATTTTATTTAATTTTTTGGCACTTCATTTGGACAAAGGCTTTAAGACTTTGATGCCTACATGCATGATGAAAATGGATTATGGGCTAAATCAGTGAGAAAGAGGTGTTCTCTAACACAAAGGAGGCCCTGAAAGGTCAAGCCTTCCCCTATCTTGCAAGGATGGAAACCCTCTATTTGCAGGAGTGAAATAATATGCATGCAAGATGTGAGAAATACAACATTCAGCTAAGGGGTTCCTAAATCTTTTAATTATCTTATTTATGTCTTAGGTTTTATGGTGAGGTTATGAATTATAGAAAATTTTAATCATGAGTAATTAATTTGGTAGAAAATTTATTTTATCTTAAGAGCCTAATCGCAACCAGGCCACACATTCAAGCATCAATAATTTAAGCAACTAGAAAAAGCCTGCCATTTCTAATGTGCAAACTAAGCATAACATCAAACATTTTATAACTATCAGAAAAGAATAAGAGGCCAGCTGTCGGGTATCACCGTATAACCCAAAAAAAGAAAATGGGTAGTCGAGCTCTATCCTTATACAACATAAAAAATAAAAGAATAATTATAATTTACAAATGAATAAATGCTATTGGGGATCTTCAAGTCTTCATATCTTTATGTCTCCTTCATTTCTTTTTTTTTCACATCTTTCCTCCTTTGATTTGGTGAGCTCCAAGGCATCACATGGCACCACCATGACTAAGCCTTCTAGCCAATGCTCATCATAAACTCCCATAGCAATAATCTTAATTCCTAATGTAAAATTATATTTAAAATAGGAGAAATAAATCTAACTACACATACAAAATAGAGGTTAGCTAAATATACATACAACCCAAGCAATTATATCATAATTTGGACTTAACACCCTATGCATAGGTAATCAAGCCCACCTATCCTAACTTAGGTTATGCTTAGGGGTTTAAGCAGCCTACAAAGAGAGCATTTATATTTATTTTTAAGCGGGCCCTTGAGCACAATCCCTTGTAGAAAAAATAATTAGGCTAATCACGACCTAACATCCAGTTTATGAAACATACACCCTAACATCCAATCTAAAATAATACATCACCAAAAAAAATATACATCACACCATGCACTGTCCTAACTTAAGACTAAAAATGGTGACTTAATTCTAATGTGTGTGTTAAGGCTTGTGTGGTAAGTATTGGTAGGCATTAGTGTTATAATTTTTTAAGTGTAGGATGATTCAATTTAACATGAAAGGGGGATTTCACTAGAAGTGACTTAATTGATTTGCAAATTTTACTTTATATCTTCTTTTATTTCATTTGATTTACACTTAGCAACTAAGTGTTATGAAGAGAAGAAAAGACTATTGCCCTCGTTCATCCTTACCTTAAGCCACTTTTTAAAGCACATTAATTTGATTCAGTTCTCTTTAGTGAATGACTTGTTACACATTTTAAATTGATCCTATGTTTAGGTTCACTTTAAATAATTCCTTTTGATATGAAAGGCATCTTAAGATTAATCAAATTAAATTACTATCATATGATATAAGTTTAATCATTCCTTTCCATCACATGTAATATGCATATGGCTTTAATCCTAAGTATACCTACACATACAAAATATTTTAGAACACTTATATGATGAATGCAGATATGTATTTGGAGTTTGTAGTCCTTCATTTGATTAAATTATTTAATCATATTAATTTAAAACTCTATCCAAATTCTTATACAAAAATACATATGGATGAAATTAAATAGGTATGTGTCATTGTTAACCAGGAAAGTGAGGTAATCAAATAACCTTCTTGGGGCTAATTAAAGCCTCTTGTTCTCGGGATGTCCAAACCATATACCCATTTGCATTCGAACATATGTAGATTTATATATATGAATATAAAGAATAAAGTTCTAAATCAAGTAGCTAATTAATTCAATCACTTAATCAATTATGAATGCATGCTTTTTTAGTAGAAAAGAGGGATTTTCATCCATAAGTCACACATACATACACATATAAAGTGAAATAAGTTAGTATGTGCCTTTGTTAACTAGGGAAGTGAAGTAATCAAATGACCTCTTGGGCTAGCTAAAGCCTCGTATTCTCAGGATATTCAGACTATATACTTTGCTATCTCACTACACATGAATGTATATGCAAATAAAAGGGAGAAAACCATATAAAAATTGTATTTTTTTTACTTGAATGAAACATATATGTATGTGAAACAAGATTCTATCCAAATTCTAATATAGAAATACATGTAAATGAAATCAAATAAGTACGTGTCATTATTAAACTAGGGAAGTTAGGTAATCAAATGATCTCCTTGTGACTAACTAAAGCCTCGTATTCTCGGAATGTCTAGACTATATACTTATTAACATTCAAATACATATAAAACTACGTATGAATTAAGAAAGAGAAAACTTTATTCATAACTACTATCACTCTAATCAATGTAATTTATTGATAAACTTTGAGAAAATAATTTGAATTTGTTAGTGATAATAGTCATACATATTATGAATTAATCCAACACATGTAAGCTTACATAAAAGAAAACCATTTGATTTAATTAATTTTTGAAAAGATGAATGTATGATTTCAAATGACATACAACATTTAACATAATTGGGGAGGAATAAATAAGCATAAACACATGATTCCATTCAATCAAATTAAATCCTAAAGATAATCATATCAAATAAAACTATTTAAAGTAAACCAAAGTTTTCTTAATATCATCTTTAATTTCATATTTTGATTTGATTTAAGGATGTAAGAAAGGATTTGCTGGTCCTAACCCATTCCCATGTTTGTTAATCCATTTGGTTTAATGAAATGCAATTAAGTTGATTTTATGGGTTAATTGGGTTGTAATATGCATTAAATCCATTAATTAACCTTTTCACATGTTACCTTAACATAATTACCCAAATAATTATGAGACAATATGATATGCACAAGCCTTGAAAATAAAATTAGCAATGATCTTAAGAAAGGAAAGGGGGGCTAATGCAATTGGCTCACAATTAATAATTAATTAAGCTTAGAAACTTAATTAAGTACTCTTATAATTCTCCCACACATGTGAGCTAATTATAATTTTCTTCGGATTTCCTTAGATTGTTGAACACCTAAGGCCCAAGACTGCATTAATTAAGATTCCATATGGTTATTATTTTAATTTAATTAATTAAATAGTTTACTTAATTAATTAAGCCTTGATTGATTTAATTAATGAAATGAATTTAGGGAAACAGATTAGGAAGGAGGCCCTAACCTTATCCCATGGGCTCATTCACTATTGAGCAATGATTAATAACTTATTTAATAAATTTATTACTGTTCATAAGATTAATTAATTATTAATTAAATTAAGAGAGTAATTAATACTTAATTAATTAATTTTATTAATTAAATGGGTAATAAATCCCAAGAAAATTATGAGAGGTAGAGGTCATCCCATTAAATTAACTCACAAAATTTAAAATTAATTACTTAAGTAATTAAGGAGTAATTAATCTAATTAAAATTTTAATTAAATTCTAATTAAGTCTAAATTACTATTTTAAATTAATTAAAAATATTTTAAATAAATTCTCCTCTGAAATACCTTTAAAATGAGTATTTATTTATATTATTCTAATTTTCTACAATTAGTTATAATTTTTATAAATTTTAGCCATTAAAACACATTAAATAAGCCTAATTAACCCTTTATCTCGTTAGCGCCATGTGGCACGTTGACGCGATGCACTTTCCGCGTGGTATAATGAGATTGATTATTAAATATAATCTTAGTCAGTGCTTGAGTGGCGGTGCAGGACGCGCTTTCTTGTGCACCGTTCGATCTAAAATCAGATGACCACGATTAATCCTGCAGTACTAAAGGATTAAATAGGATAATTCTAATGGATCTAATCATGACCGTATGTTTTGATCATGCGGAACGGATGGTGCGTGATCTATCATCATGCGAGCGAGGGAGAACATAGTCTGTGTGTCATTGCTCACATGTCCAAGCTCACGTGAGCTCAAATCGAGTCCAAAAGGATCTCACACCTTCGCACAAAGGATCCGAAGGGATCCAACGGCTAAGTTCGCATATGATGAAAGTTTTCTTCAAAAAAGCTCCAACAAATTTTTCACCTAAGTTTGGTTTCAATGGCATACCTCACCAGAGCTCAAGACCGATGGCTAATCCGATTAATGAAACTTCGTCTAGTGGAGACGAGGCCCTGCTGATCAGTACAAGTTGCAAATTGAGGTGGTTGGCTCAGAAGGTTAATACCCAAAGAACATGAGGCTGGCATTGATTGAAGTCCACCCTCCAGTCATCAGGAAGCTTGCGGGATGTTTCGTTCTTGCTTGACTACCTCCAAGGATGGTGTGTGCAAAGTTAATTGCACTTTGGTTGAGCCTTGAGAAAATGGGAATGAATGGAAGAGTGCCCTATTTTGGCATGAAGGAAACTGAGAGTAGGGAGATTGACTAGTTTAGGTTCATATAGGTTAGGAAGGTTGACTTGGTCAAAGGACCAAGTTGACTTGGTTTGACCCAATTTATGACAATTGATCAACCTAGGGTGATCAACAATCATGATAGGAGGTCTTGGTGGGCTTAGTTCAATCTAAATTGGGTAGGATTGAAACTTGGCTCAAATAAGTCAAATTGGCCACTTTGGGTCAAGTGGACCAATTGGGTTTAGTTGGCTTGATTTTGAGTTGAGTTTGATTTAGTTGAGTCTATATATGGATTTGGGATTGATATATATAAATTCAATTCCAATTGGTTTAGGTATAAATGAGTTTTGGTACATTTGAATATTTCAAGTCAAAAGGGTTAAGTTAGGTTTGACTTGGATTGGTTTTGGTTTAGCTTAATGATTGTAGATTTCATTTATGTTTGGAAAGATGATTGAGGGAATAATTGATTTATAAGCAAATCAATTGAATTTGGGTTTTGGAATGAAGGAATTTGGCTTAGTCCATGAAATTGGGTCATGTGGCTTAGGTTTGGATTTTGATTTCGTTTGATTTAGTTTGATGATTTAAATATATATTTCCTTTGTACTTATGAAGAAGACTGGAGATATGCTTGATTCATATGAAAATCAATTGGGTTAGAATTTATTTGGGTTAAGATTTGGCTAAGATTTGGCTAAGCTCATGAAGGTTGATTCATATGGCTTAGGAAGGATATTGATTTGATCATAGATTTTGGAAAATTGGATTTGGAATTGAGTTTGAGAAATGGATTGAAGGGTTGAATTAATATTTGAGAAAATCACTTGAGTTTGGATTAATTTGAATTTAGCTAAGGCTAAGTCCATAAGATAAAATGAATTTAGCTTTAATCATATTTGAGAAAATCACTTGATCTTGAGTTTGGATTTGATCATGAGCTTTAATCATTTGGCTTAGAATTGGTGTGGTGTTTATTTTTGGGATATGGGACACCATGTAGATCATAGGGGGTACTTAATTGAAGTAATCAGGTATAACATTGAGTAATGATGTATTATCTCAAAAGATAGAAGTCATCACCCTACAATGGACCTAATCACCTAATAAGGACTCCTAAGGCATGATGGGTCTTCGAATGTACCAGAGATTTTTCCCTTACTTTACATGGAAAAGTAAAGTAGGGTTTATTTTAAATAGGTTTTGTTTAAGTTCCTTATGGAGGCAAGCCCCCATAGTTAATTACATCCTAAAGAATAAAATTTCTTAAGAATACTCTCGACTAAAGTAGACAATTAGGGTCTCCAAAGATTTTAAGGTTAGACTATCAAAGGATTGATTATATTTGGAAAATTAATTGGGAAAGTTCAAGAAGAATACTTATTTTGAGAAGTCAAAGAGAATGAGTAGGGAATACTCATGATACTAGGAAGCCTAGTTAGCATTCCAACCTATCCTATAATTGGGCTTTATATATTTGAAATTGAGAGGATTGATTTTATTAAAGTTGACATATTGTTAGAAAACTATGACTTATAACAACACATGATTGCGAAAATACCTAACAGGTTAGGATTTATGCATATAACTCAAAGGAAACAGCTATCTTGGATCCTAAATCTAGGGAGCTTTGGCATAAGCCAAAGCACGACCTAAGTCTAAGTGAATATGGGTATATAGTTTACCTCCACAAGAGAGGATAAACCACCTGACTGTTGGGCTTACAATCGCTTGGACTGGCAGCCAGCTAATTCCTCTTATGCTTTAAAATGATGTAGGCAAGTCATATGATTTTGCAAGATTGTTTCATTGTTATTAATTTAGAAAGAGACAAAGTCCTTAAACCCACTCCCTAAAGAGACTAGAGCATGAGTTGTATGAGTAATGACTTAATCTACAAATGTAAATCTTTTCATATTTTATTTGAATTTGGACACTTCATTTTGACAAAAGTCATAGGATTTTTATATGCCTAAACGCATGTTGAAATGAGTTATGAGCCAAATCAAGAGAGAAGAGGGTGAACCTCCGTCAGCAGGAGTTTCTCTCATAGGTCAAGCGATTCCCATGCATGCAAGAATGGAGGCCCTCATTTTTGCAAGAGTGATAGAAGATGCATGCATGATATTAGACATACAACCATACAACTAAGGGGTTGTTAACTCTTTTAATTATCTTAATTTAATGCCTAGGCTTTATGTGAGGTTATAAGTTATTTAAAAATTTAATTATGAGTTGTAGTTGAGTAAAAGATTATTTTTTTCTCTAAGAGCCTAATCAGGTCCAGGCCACACATTAAAATCACCATATATGAAGAAATAAGAAAAAAAAAACATGCCACTTCGATTGCGCAATTATAAATAAAATATCAAACAATCTTATAAATCTAACATAAAAGAATAACAACCGGTGCGGTCGGGTACCACCGTACAACCCGAAAAGAAAAATGGGTAGCCGAGCTTTACCCTTATACAACCTGAATTACAAAAGAATAATTATAATTATAAATGATAAATGTTATGGGGGTCTTCATTCTTCATTCTTCATTCTTCACTTCTTTCCTCCTTTGACTTGATTTGGATGTGCTTGCTTCAAAGGCATCACAAGGCCTCCCAAGACAAAGCCTTCTAGCCACTGCTCATCCTAATCCCCCATAACACTAATCCTAATTTCTAATGCAAAATTACATTAAAAAATAGGAAAAGTAAATCTAACTATACTTGCAAAATAAGTATTAGCTAAACACATCATACAACCCAAACCGTTATATGAATCATTTGGACTTAGCACCTTACACATGTGTAACCAAATCCACCTATCCTAATTTAGATTGTGCTTAGGGGTTAAGCAACCTACAAAAGAGAGCATTTATATTTATTTTAAGTGTCCCTTTAAGCACAATCTCTTGCAAAAAATATGATTAGGCTAATCACGGCATAACATCCAGTCTACAAAACATACACCCTAACATACAGTCTAAAATAATACATCACAAAATAAAACATACATCACTCCATACACAGCCCTAACATAAAGCTAAAAGTGGTGACTTAATTCTAAGGTGTGTGTATTAAGGCTTATGTGGTATGCCTTAAATAGGCTTTATTATATTTTTTTAAGTAAGAAAGGATTTAATTATAAAGGATGATTTCATTTTAAGTGATTTAATTGATTTGTAAGTTTTACTTAATATTTTCTTTTGTTTCACTTGGTTTACACTCAACAACTAAGTATTATAAAGAGAACAAAAGAGTGGATCACTCTCTTTTATTCCTACCTTAATTCACATCTAAAGCAAGTTAATTAAATGAATTCTCTTTAGTGAATGACTTCTTACCTATTTTTAATTAATTCTAGGTTTAGGTTCACTTTAATTAATCTCATTCAATAAGAAAGACATCTTAAGATTAATTAGAGTTAATTACTACCACATAACACATGTTTGTTCATTTCTTTCCATCATATGACATATTTATACATGTAATATATGTTGGCACACTTAAATGATGAATATGAACATGTACATTTAAAGTTTTTATTTTTCCTTTTTGATTGAATTTTTTTTTATCATATTAATTTAAAGCTATATCTAAATTCTTATGCAAAAATACATAGAAATGAAATTAAACAGGTATGTGTCACTGTTAACCAGAGAAGTGAGATAATCAAATGACCTCCTTGGGGCTAACTAAAGTCTCATATTCCTAGGATTCCGAACTATATACCCATTTGTATTTAAACATATGTAAGCTTGCATACATGAATGTAAGAAAGAGAGCTCTTAATCACATGATTAATTAATTCTATCACTCAAACAATTGCAAATGCATGTGTTTTGGTAACATTAAAAAGAGAGGTTTTGACTCCATAATCAAGTACACACATATATGTATGAGAGGCATGAGCTAGTATATGCCATTGTTAACTACAGAAGTGAGATAATCAAATGACCTCCTTGGGGCTACTTAAAATCTCATATTCTCATGATGTCCAGACCAACTATTTGCTTTTCTAAAATACATAAGAATGTATACACAAATAAGGAGAACAAACAATGCAAAGGTTGTATCTTATTGATTGAAAAGGTTTATATACGTGGAGTAAAGTCTTGTTGAAATTCTAATATTGAAAGCAAAGAACTTTACTCCATATACTTAAGCTATAATCATTTGCATTTCTTATATATTTATAACTAGCATTTATAGCATATGTAATCATTTATTTATAAGATTTAGAAAATAGGTTAGAATTTAATAATGATAGTAGCCACACATATATTAATTTGAATCAACACATACAAGCTTGACATAAAGGAAATCATTTATTTTTAATTAATTTTTGAAGAAATGAATACATGAATCAAGTGGCATACAATATTTTAATATGATTGGAAAGAAATAAAGAGACACAAGTATGTAATTTCATTCAATCCAACTAATTCCTAAGGGCAATTATATTAAATAAGCTTATTTAAAATAAACTGAAGTTTTTAATGCCACTTTTGATTTTATGTTTAACTTGATTTAAGAGATGTGAGAAAGATTTACTAATCCTAATCCCATCCCCCATATGTGTGAGTTAATTTGATTTAATAAGAAGCAATTAGATTGATTTTATGGATTGATTAAGTTAAGCATGGATTAAATCAATTAATTAAACCCTTACTTTTGTTACCATAAAGTAATTAATTAAATAATTATGAGCCAACATGATATGCATGAAAAATAACTTGCAATGATCCTAAGAAATGAAAGGGCCTAATGCAGTTAGCTCATAATTAATAATTAATTAGGTTAAGGAACTTAATTAAGTACTTTTACGATTTCTCCACACATGTAGGCTAGCCATAATTTTCTTAAATAGCTTTTGGATATTAAACACCTAAAGATCTACCCAAAAAACTTGATTAAATGAGATCTAGAATGATTATGATTTCAATTTGATTAATTAAGCCATTTTAATTAATGAATTAAACTATTAATTAGTCCCAAATTAATTAGTTTCAAGTCAAGTGAAATGAACTTAGGAAAAAGAATGAGAAAGAGGTCACAATCTCATTCCCCATGCCCATTCACTATTCCACAATGATTAATAAGATTAATTAATAATTTTTGTGCTATTCAGAATGTTAATTAATCACATAATTAATTTAAAAAGTAATTAGGGATGAAATAAGCAATTTCCCTAATTAACCAAGTAATAAATCTCAAGAAAAATATGAGAGACAGGAGTCATCCCATTAATCAACCTTAGAAAGTTTGGGATTAATTAATTGGGTAATTAGGGAGTAATTAAGTTAATTAAATTTTTAATTAAATCTAAATTAAGCCTTAATTACTATTCAAAATCAATTGAAAATATTTTTATTAAATTCTCCTCTAAAATACCTTTAAAATGAGTATTTATTTGTATTTTTATGATTTTTCAAAGTTTAAATTGATTTAAGTGATTTTTCATGATTTTTATAAAGTCCATTAATTTATTTTTGTTAAAGTAGACCATTTGAGCTTCAGAATATAATATCTTCTAATCCAAAAATCATTTTGGCTTAAAATTTTTATGATTGGTGCATTTTAACTTCAATTTCAATCTCTGAAAAATTCAAATCAATATGATGTATATTTTTAGTGTAATTAATGAAATTTTATTTTACTAAAACTCAAATTAAGAACAAAATATTTAGTAAACTTTGGGGATTTTAGGTTTGTTGGATTCCTCTTGGAAAGATGAATCCAACGATCCCTTGTTTGCAATTTTTAGTTAAGTATTTTATTTTCTATGAATTTTTGAAGTTTCAGGTATTTTAAATAATTTTTGAAATAAAAAAATCCGGAATTTCCCACTTAACATAGTTAGCAATGCGCAGCATGACGTGGCAACGTGGAGCTGCACGATTGGAATGCGCGGTGCCATGTGGCACGTGGCGTCGTGTGGTTGGGCCGCGTGGCGCCTGACGCGGTGTGAGAGCAGGAAAAGCTGATGAACAAGAAACTGATGTGCGGATCAGATTCGACCATCCGATCACAAATTGGATGGTCTAGATCTGATGAGCGGGATTAGGAGAATGGAAATGTGTGATCGTCACGCGATCTGAGCCTTTAGATCCCACGAATTGCGAGATCAGGCGACTACTGTGTGTCGCAGCCAGCAGAATAGTAAACTGAGAGTTTTTGGGGTTTTTTTTTGCAAATCTAAGTAAAATTTCATCTGAATGGGCTCATTTTTGCATTGATTCACACCACAAAAACTTCTATTTTTATATTAGGATGAAATAAAATGAAATATGCAAGGGTTTTCTAAGGAAATTCCTAAAAATCACATAAGAAAATATCACAAACAAAAGCTCCTAAGGCCGGCTACGGTTCTTGAAAATTACCTCACCAGAGATAATTTCCGGCAGCGGTGATGATCCGAGAATGCTCTTAAGTGGGGGATGAAGCCTTGGGATGAGCCTGGACCTTCACCTTCACTTAGGAATGGTGTTTTCTCTAATTATCACCAATTCCTCATCGGAATCCACTTGACTTTGTTTGCTTTTGCTAAAAAAAAGTGGGAATGATTGGTGGTTGCTTTGGGAGCTCTAAGAGAACAGAATCAGAGTTGGAGGAGGAGTTTTGGTGTCTCTAATTCTCAGGTTACCAATGTGGCCGAAAATCCCCTTATTTTATGATTTTTTTGGCTCCTAATGGGTGTCATTTGTCTTGGGGTGGTTGAGAATGGAAGGGAATCATCTGAGGTGGCTCATTATAGTTGGTTAAGGCATGGGAAGTGGTTACCATGAAGGAAAAATGGGTGTCCTAGCAAGCGGAGGTTGAAGTTCTTCATGCTAAGTGTTCCAATAGGAGAGGTGAGGTGATTTCACCTCCCCATGAGTCATGGCTGACCCAACCATCTCTTAATTCAGGTTGGTCAGTGTCCTTGGTGCCTATGTGGACAAATTGGATGAGTGTCAAGTGGCCAAGAAAGAAAAATGACTATTTGGAGTGCATTGGTTCAATTAGTTTCAATAAATTTAGTTTAATTTGGATTTTGGCCAATTTGATCATTTAGGTCAATTTGGGTGAAGTTAGATTAGGTTGACCAATTTATCAAATTGGGCTCAATTATAGCTTTGGTCAAGTTCAATAATCAATTTGAAATGAACTTGAGCCATTTGTTGCAATCAATTTGGTTTGGCTAGTTTTGGTTCATATGGGTTAAAAGGTTGACTTAGTCAATGAGATAGGTTGACTTGGTTTGATCCAATTCATGATAATTGATTAACCTAGGATGATCAACAATCATGACATGAAATTTGGATTGGCTTAATTCACTTTGATTTGAATTGAATTAGGTTTTGGTTCATGTATGTCAAATTGGTCACTTTGGGTCAAGTGAGCCAATTGGGTTTAGTTGGCTTGATTTTGAGTTGAGTTTTATTTAATTGAGTTTATATATGAATTTGATAAATTCAATTTTGGTTTGAGATTCAATAGTTTTTTTTCTCATTTGAATATTTCAAGTCAAATGGGCTAGGTTTACTTTGACTTAAGTTGATTTTGATTTGGCTTGATGATTATAGGTTTCATTTATATTTGGATAGATGATTAAAGGAATGATTGATTCAACAGAAAATCTATTGATTTTGATTTGATTTGGATAGGATTTGGCCAAGTTCAAGGAATTTGCTTAAAGGGTATACATTAGATTTTAGTTTAATTTTAGATTTGGTTTTGGCTATTTGATTTTATATTTCATTTATATTTGAGAATATAAATGAATATATAATTGATTCATGAGAAAATCACTTGAGTTTGGAGTGAATTGAAAGCAAATTTGACTAAGCTCATGGAGGAAGGTCAAAAGGGCTTATAAGGAAATTTGGTTGAGTTTTGATTTAGTTTTAATCATTGAGATTGAATCATTTGAAGTTGGATTTGAATTAGAATTTGATAGTTTGATTGAAAGATTGAATTGATATTAGAAAAAATCAAATGAATTGGTATTGATTTTAATTTATTTAAGGCTAAGTCCATAAGATGAAATCAAAGGGCTTAGAAAGGGTTCTGAATTCAATCATGAGGTTTTATGGAGAAATTTTGAGCTTGAATTTGATTATGAGATTGATTATGAGTCATGGAAATTTGGTTTTGATTTGGTATGAATTTGAGGTTTGGTTTGAGAAGGAAAGTATGGATTGGGTTTAGGCTATAGGGTAGACAAGTCTTCCTAAGTACCTAGTGCACAACTTATTCTAGTAGTTAACTCTTCTAAGTCTTTAGGCTTAAGTTAATTGTTCACTTAATCACTAGAAGTGTCTTAAGACTAAGGATCCCTTAATGTATATAAGAGTCCTGATATATGATGAGGAAGTTGAGAACTCACTCCAAAAATGAGGTCAATAATTGGTTATAGATTTGGACTGGGATTTGATTTGAATTTAGCTTAGGCAGGTGAACATGGATTTGGTTTAGGCTATAGGGTAGGTGGATCTCTCTAAGTCCTAAAGCATAGCCTAATCCTATGATTAACTCTTATAAATCTATAGGCTTAGGTTAAGTGTTCACCTAAGTGCTAGACGTGTCTTATGGCTAATGAAGTCTAGTGTCTAGAAGATTCCTAGATCTAAGATCGAGAGATTGAGAACTCACTCTAAAAGTGAGGTCAACAACGGTTAGATGAGCTCAAAGGTTTGGAGGAGAGATGCTTACGGACATGCCAGAACCTCGAGTTGTACAAAGAAAAAATGATTCAAGCTCACAACAAGTTGGTTTGTCCTAGAGCTTTTCAAGTAGGAGAGCTTGTTCTAGTTCAAATGAGACCAATTGTTGCCCATCGTAAGATGGGAGGCAAGTTTGAACCCGCTTAGGAAGGCCCTTTTGTCATACAAAAGGCCTACCAAGGAGGAGGACAAAATGGCCTACCAAGGAGAATCTTATCAACTCATCAATCATAAAGGAGAGTGTTCGATGCTCCCGATCAACGGGCTCTACCTAAAGAAATATTATCCATAAAATCATGTTTGAAAATGATTACCACCAATAAAAATTTTATTTCAAACCAAATATCTTCAAATTGAAAGCTTTTTATTTGCAAATCCACCACGACGCGCTTAGGATAGGTGTAAGAGAACCCAAGAGGCATCATATCCTTCATTAACACAACACAAACACAAATTACACAAAAAACATAAAACAAATACATATCTTTTGTCTCGGGCTACTTTGAGGTGAGATAGCGTCCCTTGCGGTCCTCACTCAATAGCTGCTCTAAGTTGGGCTGATGTGCTACCCTAGTAGTGCTTCACCCTAGTGGTTTCTTGTTCAGGAGAATGTAAGTCTGCTATGCTTTCCTTCCTTACTTGACCATTGCACACTGACGAGTGCCTTGTTTGTATGTTAAGCCTTACTGCGCTGCTAGTAAGTTACCTCATGATGGCTTCATTTAAGAAGATGTAAGTCTCTTATGCTTTCTTCTTGGAGCTGTTGTGCACTGACTAGGTCGAGTATATTCGAAGCTTATGGTTAGTCCCCCATCGGCTCATTTCCTCTCGACTACTTCAAGTCTAGGTCCAGTCCTCCCCTCGAGACTCTCCACTTAGTAGTCACCCTAAGTCCAATAGTTCCTGTCTAGTCGACGATAGGTTTTCCCGGCGATCAGTTTCATATGAAAAGTTATAAGTCTACCTGCTTTCATTCCAGATTGATTATTGCACACCAACGAACACCTTAGGTTAGTTGGTTCTTGCTATGTTGACAGCGATCCACCCGGTGGATAACACCACTCATAGCGGATGTAAGTCTGCTACGCCTTCTCCTTGAGTTGGTCATCATACAACTGTAGGCTTTCTTTTCCAGGGCTCAGGATAATGACCCTAACGACACCTCCCTTGTGGCACTCTATTTGGATCACATTCTTTGCAACCCCATCTAGACACGATGTGGGTTACTACCAAATTGGACAGTCCCCCTTTCATAGTAACCAACCCTTTGGTTAGAGAATCCATACTACGGATGTGCAAATTCTCCCTTGGTCTAGTAAATTTGAGATAGGTCAAGGCCGATATAGCCCCTTCTCAGTGTGATCTCTCACATACCAACAGGGTCCACGTAAACATATAAATAAACAAAAAATATATATTCGCTTGTGGATTAGGAGAATGCTCCCCTAGTGGCACCTCTTCCCAAGCAGACATCCTATCTCTAGGGCAGTGTTAGCAAAGCTCCCTATAGGAATCGCCTGACTACGTCTGAGTTGACGTAAGTCCCCAACGACATTCACTCAGTAGTCACCCTAGGTTGAGTTTGACTTATTGTGCATCCAATGGGCCACCCCAATGACTGTTCTGCTTTAGAAGATATAAGTCCTTGTGCTTTCTTCTTAGCATAGTCGTTGCACACTGAAAGGCAACCCTTAGGTCGGATGGTCTCACCCTTCGGCTGGTAGACCACCCCTTTGGATCAATAAATCTAAGATAGGCCAAAGCCGACATAGCCCCTTCTTAGTGGATCCATCGCACATCAACAGGGGCCATCACATAACACATCAAATTAAATCAAATTAAATCAAAGCATATCAAATTAAATGAAATTAAAATGAAATTAACCTTGACTACTCTTGAGTTGAGGTAAGATCCCTAGCGAGACTCACTCAGTAGTCGCCTTAGGTCGGGTTTAATTTATTATGCACCTAATAGATCACCCCAACGGTTGTCTCTACTTTGAAAGATGTAAGTCTGCTATGCTTTCTTTCTAGCATAGTTGTTGTAACACCGAAAGGCAACCCTTATGTCGGATGGTCTCACCCTTCGGCTGGTAAACCACCCCTTTGGATTGATAAATCTGATATAGGCCAATGCCAGTATAACCCCTTCTCAATAGGTCTAACGCACACCGATAGGGTCCATGACATAACATATTAAATTAAATCAAATTAAATCAAACCATATCAAATCAAATGAAATGAAAATGAAATTAACCTTGACTACTCTTGAGTTGAGGTAAGATCCCTAGCGACACTCACTCAGTAGTCACCTTAGGTCGGGTTTGATTTGTTGCACACCCAATAGATCACCCCAGTGGTTATCTTTGCTTTGGAAGATGTAAGTCTGCTATGCTTTCACCCTGGCACAGTCGTTGCACATCGAAAGACAACCTTTAGATTGGATAACTCTACCTGATGGTTAGTAGACTATCCCTTTAGACTTATAAACCTAAGATAGGCCAAGGCCCCCATGGTTCCTTCTTAGTGGGTCCATCGCACACCGACTGGGTCCATAAATCAAACAAAAAATTTTAATCAAAATAAATTCAACCAAGCTCATATCTCCAGTGGATATATACTCCAAACAAATCAAGTCAAATTCAATTCAAATCCCCCCAATGGAGTCAAATCACATTCCTCCCCTAGTGGAACCCAAATTAGTAAACAAACCAATAAACAAAATCAAAACAAATCAAATAAAATCAAATTAAATTTAAATCCATGTATCCCCAGTAGATATGCCCCTAAATTATATTAAACCAAAATAAATCAAATAAAATCAAAATTAAATTCAAATCCATACCCCTAATGGATAGCTCGAACCCGTGCCCCTAGCGGATGGTTCACATCCTCAATCCCCAGTGGATTCCCTTCTTTTATGCCCTTGGCATAAACCCATCACATGTCATATCCAATGCATGTGTGATTTCCAAGCGGATCTCTCTTCATGTCCTCAACATGAAATTCCTTTCAAATCAAATTCTCTTGGCTCTCTTATGTCCTTGGCATGAGTTAAGTTGCATTGCACTAAGATCGTGATTCTATCTACCTTTGGAGTTTAGGTATATATCATTTCCATTAGCACTTGTAATTTTTTGGACATTGTTGATCGTCTCGATTAATGCCAATATGTGTGGTGTGCATTGTCAATTATACCACACCTATTGGGGGTCCTTTTATTGACCTCATTTTTAGAGTGATGATTCAATCTCCTCTTCTTATATTTATGAGTCTTCTAGATACTAAGACTTTCTTAGTCATAAGACACTTCTAGTAATTTGGTGAACACTTAACCTAAGCCTAGAGACTTAGAAGAGTTAATCATAGGATTAGGCTATGCCTTAGGACTTAAGAAGACATACCTATCCTATAGCCTAAACCTAATCTATGCCTATCTCTTTGGCCTAGACCAAACCTCAAATTCAATTCATCCAACTTCAAATGGCAAGTTCAAATCTAAATTCCAAACCAAATGATTGAAACCTATAATGAAAATCAAATCCAAATCAAACCTATCATAAGTCCATAATTCAATCCCATGGACTTAGCCTTAACAAAGTTCAAACCAAACCTCAAAATCAATTCAACCCTTCAATCAATTTACCAAAATCTATAATCAAACTTAACTTCAAATCAAATCCAAATCAACACAAAAGCCACATGATTCAATCCCATGAACTTAGCCTTAACCAAATTTAAACCAAACCTCAAAATCAATTCAACTCTTCAATCAATTTACCAAAATCTACAATCAAACTCAACTTCAAATCAAATTCAATTCCAATCAAATCAATTTGAATCCAAATCATTTAAACCAAAATCTAAACCTAACATAAGCCACATGATTCAATTCTGTGGACTTAGCCAAAATTTCATTCAATTCAAGTCAAACTCAATTGATTTTCTCATGAATCAATTATTTTCCCAATCACCATCCCAAATATAAATGAAATATATAATCAAATCATCAAGCTAAAATTAATTCAATCAAACCTAACTTAGCCTATTTGACTTGAAATATTCAAATGAACCAAAATCCATTCAAACCTAAATCAATTTCAACCAAAACTATATACCAACTCCAAATCCATATATAAACTCAACTAAACCCAAATCAACTCAAAATCAAGCCAATTAACCTACTTAGCCTCACTTGACCCAAAGTGACCTAAAATGACCTATTTGAATCTAGTTTCAATTCAACCCAAATTGGATTGGACCAAACTAATCTAAACCTCCTACAGTGATTATTGATCATCCTAGATTGATCAATTATAAATAATTAGGTCAAATCAAGTCAACTTGGTCATTTGACCAAGTCAACCCTCTTAACCTATATGAACCAAACTAGCCAAATCTCAATATAACCCAAATTAATTGAAACTAATATTCAAACTAAGCTAAAATTAATCACTAAACATGACTTAACTATCAATTGAGCCAAACTAAACCTGATTAGCTCTCTTGACCCAAGTTGATCCAATTTGACCTAAAAGATTAAATTGGGTCAAATTAAAATCTAATCTAAATTGATTGTAACCAATGGCTCAAGTTCATTTCAAATTGATTGCTGAACTTGATCCAAGCCCTGACTGAACTTAATTTGACCAATTGAATCCAATTGACCCACTTAACCCAAATTGGCCTAAAAGGTCAAATTGACCTAAATCAAAACCAAATCTAAATTGATTGAAACCAAAGCCTACAATTATCTCCAATTGGTCAATCAAACCCAAATCAATAATTGCCCAAGTCAATTTAGTTAATTGGGCAAATTAGTTAACTTGACCCATATGACTTTAAATGAGCCAAAATCAAACTCAAGCCGAATTGAACTAAACTAATTGAAGCTTAACACTTCAAATCATCATTTGAACATGACTCAACCCTTGATTTGACCTAATTTGACCAATTATTCAACCTAACCTAACTTAGCCTAATTTTACCTATATGGGTCAAATTGAGCCAAACTCACTTGAATCAAGCCTAAACCCAATGCAACCTAACCTAGCCCATATTAGACTCACCTTGGGTCAGCCCAAAACCATCCCAATCCCAGTGGGACTTGATTTAACTTTTGACCCAATGGATTAAGGCCTCCACATGGGCTCAAACCCATTTTTGGCAAGCCAACTCACCCCTTTTTCTCCTTGACAGCCACCCCTTACCCAATTTAGACCCCTACCTACATGGCTGACCCAACCCAAGTGGGTTAGGTCACCCATTGACCAAGGGGAGGTGAGTTAACTCACCTCCCCACACTAGCTAAACCCAATGGATCCCAAATTTGAGGGAGCACCTTAAGCTACCAACCCAACCCGTTGGCCAATCAAACTGAGCCACCTCAACTTGACCATGACCTCTCCGCCGTCTGAACGATGGCTGACCGGTCGAATTCTTGGATTGAATCTAAGCCATCTGGTCCAAAGGAGGAGGGGGGATATACCCCCCTCATTTTGATTTAGTTCAAACACTTGCACCCTCAGAGAGCTTCTAGAGACCAAAATGAAATCCTAGAGCACTCTCCAAGCCTCCTGAGTCTCCCCTTTATCGAACATCACCAAACTGAAACATAGCAATCCTCTCCTCCATCCAACTTCACTAATACTCAACCAAACTCAAATTAATTTCACCCACACCTTCCCTTGCCTCTATCGAGCAAGAACGAATCATCTCCCGAGCCCTCTGACCACCGGAAGCACCAGTTCAATCAATGACGTTGTGCAAATCTACAATTTGTGGTCCATAGAGCAAATGGTGAGGAATTAGGATGCATGCTACTCAACAAGGCTTCGCCTCATCCAGGCGAAGCTACCTCAAGCATTGCGCCGCTGGTCTTGAGCTCTGGTGAGGTAATTTCTATTAAAATTGAGCTTTAGTGAAAATTAGTTAGTCTTTTTTGAAGAAAAATTGAATGTCATGCAATTTTGACCATTAGATCCCTTGTGATCTTCGTCGTGAAGGTGTGGGATCAATTTTGTGGTCATCTGAGCTCAGGTGAGTTTGGATTGAGCGGAGGAAGATGGACGACGTTCGTCTCCTATCGCTCAGGAGACGATGGATCACACACCGTCTATTTCGAGTGATCGAAATGGACGGTCATGATTATTCACTAGATTTTATCCAATTAAATTTATTAAGAACTGCGAGTTTACTCTCTGCTATTCGATCATAAAACAAATGGTCGGGATGAAATTAAATTGCGCGATACGTGGCGTTGAGTACAGTTTAAGTAGCCAATCCGCATACGCCATGTGAAAGTGTGCCACATCGCATTGTGTGGCTGAATAGGCTTAATTAGGCTTAATTAAATGGTTTAATTGGCTGAATATTTGAAAATTTATAATAAACTATAGAAAAATTCAAAAAATATAAATAAATACTCATTCTAAAGGTAAAACAGACGAGATTTAATTAAAAGTAATTCTAATTAATTTTAAACAGTGCTCAAAGCTTAATTAAAGTTTAAATATAAAATTTAATTAACTTCATTAAGCCCTAATTACTTAAGTAATTAATCCCATACTTTATGTGTTAATTTAATGGGATGACCTCTACCTCCCATAATTTTCTTGAAATTTATTTCTTGATTAATTAGAAAAATTGGTCATTTAAGTCCTAATTACTCTCTTAATCAACTTAATAGCTAATTAACACCCTAAATAGTAATAAATTATTTAATTAGGCTCAATAATCACTGTCTAACAATGAATAGACAAGCATAGTTGGGTTATGACCTCTTTCCTAGCTTCTTTTCCTAACTCCTTCATTTTAAAAAAAATAATTAATATGTAAATTAATTAAGGATTAATTAATTAATTAAGTGGTTTAATTAATCAAACTAAAATCATAATCACATTAGATAATTAATAATGGAATTAGGGGTTCCTCTTTATCTGTTTGATAACATAAAGACCCTTTAACGAAATTATGATTAGCCCATAGTGTGAAAAAATCATAAAAGTATTTAATTAGATTCTTTAATTTAATTAACCCTTAATTATGCCCATTTGCATTAGATCCTTGTACGAGTATTGCAATTTTATTTTCTCATATGTTCATATCATTTTTGGCTCATAATTAAGTGGTTAATCAAATTAAAGAAGCATAAGTAAGGGTAATTAATTGATTTAATTAAAGATCTAACTTAATTAATTCATAAAATTCAATTAATTATCTTTTCCTAAACTAATTTAGTTCACCAATATGGGAATGGGATTAAAACTGCAACTAATTCTTCTCCTCTTTAAACTTAATCAAAATTCCAAATCATATATTAATAATAAGCTTTGGTTTACTTATTTTATTTAGTATGATTATTCTTAGAAATTAATTTGATTGAATGAATCATATGTTTATATTTAATTATTCCTTTTCAACCATGTTAAATATTGTATGTCATTTGATTTCATGTATTCATGTCTTCCAAAAGTAATTAAATAAAATGAAATTTTTTTATGTTAAGGTTGCACGTGTTGGAGTAACTTATCATATGTGTGGTTATTATCACTATTAAATCTAAATATATTTTTCAAAATTTATAAAGTGATAACAACATGTGAAGTGATAGTAGTTATGAATACATATATGTTTTGAATATGCTTCTATCTTAAAAATGTGAAGTAAAGCTCTCTTTTCTTTAATGCATGTGTAGATTTACATGTGTTGGAATGTTAATAAGTATATAGTCTGGACATCCCCGTAAATACGAGATTTTAGCTAGCCCCAAGAAGGTCATTTGATTACCTCACTTTCCTGGTTAACAATGACACGTAATAATTTGATTTCATTCCCATGTATTTCTACATTAGAATTTGGATAAAACCTTAATTCACATACATAAATAATTCAATCAAATAAAAAATATATAACTTTGCATGATTCTCTTTCCTTTAGTTATTTATACATCAATATGTATCTAAAAAATAAGTATATAGTCTGGACATCCCGGGAATATGAGGCTTTAACTGGCCTAAAGGAGGTCATTTGATTACCTCACTTCCCTGGTTAACAATGACACATACTTGCTTATATCTTTTATACATATATGTGTGTATTTAATTAAGGAATTAGGATCATCTTTTTCTACTAAAATTGCATGCATCTACATTCACCTAACTTATTAGCACATGTTATTTATAAATTAGTGTTCTCTTTTTCTTCTCCGTGTATAGATTTACATAGGTTTAGAATTTTAATAAGTACATAGTCTGAACATCCCAGGAATATGAGACTTTAGTTAGCCCCATGGAGGTCATTTGATTATCTCGCTTCTTTGGTTAACAATGACCTGTAATTATGTGACTCAATCTTTATGTATTTTGATATTAGAATTTGGATAGAGTTTTAATTTATATAATTATATAATTCAACCAAAATGAAAATATAAATCCTAAACATACACATTCATCATCATTTAAGTGTGCTAAAATATATTATACATATAGATATGTTAAGTATTAAATCATATGCATATTACATGTGATCGAAAGGAATGACCTAGTATACTACATGTGATAGTAATTCAATTAGATTAATCTTAAGAAGCCTTTCATGTTGAATAAGGTCATTTAAAGTTAACCTAAACTTGGGATTAATGAAAATTCATTTAATAAGACATTCATTAAAGAGAACTAAATCAAATTAATATTCTTTAAAAAATAGCTTAAGGTGGGAATGAAAGAGGGTAATCCTCTTCCTTCACTTTATAACACTTGCTTACTAAGTGTAAATCATATGACACAAAAATAAAATACAAATTAAAATTCACAAATCAATTAAACAACTTCCAATAAAACCCACCATCATGTTAACTTAAATAATTTTCTAACTTAGAAAAATGTAACTCTAATGCTTAGTTAAGAAATACCACACAAAGTCTTAGCACACACATTAGAACTAAGTCACCACTTCTAGTCTTAAGTTAGGACGGTGTATGTATGGTGTATGTTTTTGTTTGGTGATGTAATACTTTAGACTGAAAGTTAGGGTGTATGCTCCACAAATTGGATGCTAGGTCGTGATTAGCCTAATTTTATCTTTTGCAGGGGATTGTGCTAAAGGGGCCGCTGTAAAAATAAATATAAATATTTTACTTAGAGGCTACTTAAGCCCCTAAGCATAATTCAAATTAGGGCATGTAGGCTTAGTTACCCATGTGCAGGGTGCTAAGTCCTAATTATATATATAACTGCTTAGGATTGTATGAATGTTTAGCTAACTTTTGCTTTGCAAGTGTACTTAGATTTACTTTTCATATAAATATAATTTTATAATTAGGAATTATGATTAGTGTTATGGGGTTTAGGATGAGCATCGACCAGAAGGCTTTGTTCTAGGGGTGCCATGTGATGCCTTCAAGCAAACTAAATCAAAAGAGGAGAAGAAGACATGAAGAATGAAGAATAGAAGACCCTCATAGCATTTATTCATTTCTAATTGTAAGTATTCTTTTATGTTCCAGGTTCTATAAGGGTAGAGCTCGGCTACCCATTTTTCTTTTCGGGTTTTAATACACCAATGACCTATTGTTTTTTTACGTTAAATTATAGAATTGTTTGATGTTATGTTTAAATTACACATTAGAAATGACATATTTTTCTTAGTTTCATATGATTTATGCTTTAATGTGTAGCCTGGATGCGGTAGGCTCTTAAGGTAAAAATAAATTTTCTACCCAACTAACAATTCATAATTAAACTTTTAAACAACTCACAACCTCACCATAAAGTCTAGGTTATAACCAAGGTAATTAAAAGATTTAGCAACTTCTTAGCTGAATATTGTATGTCTTACATCTTGCATGCACCTTGAGTCACTCTTATAAAAATGAGGGCCTCCGTCCTTACATAATAGGGACCACTTGACCTATGAGAGCAACCCATGATGACAGAGCTTCACTATCTTTCCCTCTTGATTTGGCCAATAATCAATTTTCATTATGCATTTAGGCATAAAGAAATCCCAAGCCTTGATGTCTAAATTGACTTGTCAAAATAACATAAAATTTGTAAAGATTTGCATTTTTTTACTAAGTCATATGCTCATACCATTTATGCTCTAGTCTCTTAGGGAGTGAGTTTAGGACTTTAGTCTATTTCAAATTAAATTACTACCCTAACTATATTGCAATTCATAAGACTAGACTACATGAATTTAAAGCGTAGAAGGTATTAACTGGCGGCCACTCTAGCGGTTGTAAGTCTAGAAGTTGGACGACTCATCATCTCTTGTGGAGGTGAGCCCTTATGTCCACCTGCCGCTTAGATTTAGGTAATGTTTTGGCTTGTACTAAAGCTCTCTAGATTTAGGATCTGAGGTAACTGTTTCGTTCAGGCAACAAGCATAAATTTTCATCTCTTAGGAATTTTCACAATATTGTATTGATGGATTATAAGCCCTAGCAATCTAATAAAAATTCAAATCAAATGAATAAATATCTTCACTTCCAAATATATAAAGGCCAATCATATGATAGATTGGAATGCTCACTAAGCCTACTAGTATCACAGGCATTCCCTACTTATTTCTTTTGGATTCTAAAAATAAGTCTTCTTCTTGAACTTTTCTAATTGATTTTCCAAATATGACTAATCCTTTGATAGTCTAACCTCAAAATATTTGGAGAGAATAATTATTTACTTTAATCGAGAGTATTCTTAGAGAATTTCATTTCCTATGATGTAATTAACTATAGAGGCTTGCCTCTATAGGAAATTTAAGAACTCAGCTTAATATAAACCCTACTTTACTTTTTCATATAAAGTATGTGAAAAATCTCTAGTATATTTGAAGATCCATCATGCCTTAGGAGTCCTTATCAGGTGATTGAATCCATTGAAAGGTGATGCTTTTATATTTCGAGATAGTACATTATACCTCAATGTTGTACCCATTCACTTCAATAAGTACCCCCCCTACGATCTGCGTGATGTCCAGCCACATCTAAAAATAAACACCACATCCTTCTTTTTATTTTTAAAATTTAAATTAAAAGGAAAATGACTAATATTTAATAGAGATGTGATCATTGAATAATACCTTAAAAAGATGATGAAGATTCAAGTTGCTTTTAATAAAATAGACGAGATAAGGTACTTGATGCGGTAAAATATTGTGATTATTTTCTCTAATAATATAGATTGTTATGCATCCTCCATGTTGTTGGCATTATTTTGAGTGGTATGTAACTTTATTAGTTTCTTTGCATTATGATTTGTTTATTATTTAATGTAGTATCCATTGTAGTCTTAATTGCCTCAAGTATATTTTGAAAATATTTTTTTATAATTTGAAAAGCTTTATCCACTTATGTAATAGTTCTCAATTAAATGTCATCTTGGGTTTTAACATTTCCCTATAAAATATTCACTTTTCTTATGATTCCTCTCTCTCTCTCAATAGGCAAGTTTCCTAATATTTTTAAAAGTTCATTGATAAGATACATAATCTTCAAAAGTTAGAAAGTTCTTAACATTTGTTGGTCATCTCCAACTCATTAAAATTTTTGATTAGAAATTTATTTTCTTATTGGATTCGATCATTGTTTCTTTCAAAAAAAATAATAAAAATAAATAAATAAATAAATACATTGATAGTATTTAAGCCACAATTCTTTTATCATGGTGATGTTAAAACTAGAAAGATTCATTCTTCTGACTTTGGCCTTCCTAAATTCAAATCTTCCTTCAGAATTCTTATTTATACATAATCTCAATTTGACATTTAGGTAAATCATTAAGGCTAATTGAGAAGATCATAAAAAATATTTTTCACTAAATAAAATAATAACTATGAAACCTTTAAGAGTCTTAATAACAAAAAGGTTTCAAATAATTATATTTCTCAATTCTTGTGGCTTAATGTAATGCATATAAATAAAATATTTATATAAAAATTAATTTTCTTCAAATCCAAATTTATGTGATTTTTTTAGGCTCTATTTATATAAAAAAGTTTAATGTTTTTGATGTGATTTACATAAAAATTATTATGTTGCAATAAAATTTATTTATTTTAAGTTTAATTAAATTATTGTTCGCTTTCATTGATTTCTTTTGCATGTTTAAATTTTTATATCTTTATATATTTAATGACTCACTTATTTTTTAAATAAATATTTTATTAATAAATTTAAAATAAAATGCTCACTTTAGTTTCATTCTTTTAAAGAACCAGTCCTATCCGGGGCTCCTTGCCGCGTTTCTATTGTTCCGCAGGTCACCAGAACGCAAATTCTCCAGTTATATAAAAAAATATAAATAAACCAAACACATCGCCCGTCGTCGCACTCATATTCCTCGCGTCCTTTTTCGTCTCTTGCTCTGCGCTCTCTGTCCCAATACCGGGATCAACCCGAGCGACGGAATCCAATCCAATCGAATCAAAGCAAAGCACAGGGTTTTTCTCTGTTTCGTGCCTCTTCGTCCCTCCAGGTATGATCAATTGTTGCTTTTATTTATCTATTTCCTCCAGGTCTAGGGTTTCCTTCTGCCGCCCAGGCGTTTCTTGTTCCCTGGGAAATATGATCGGACGCGTCTGCGATTTCTGACTCTAATAAATTGATTATATGCTGATTACCTATGTTGCTCGAGCGATTCGTTTTGTTATTTTCTGATCGGAGCTTAAAGAATGCAGTCCGTTGAACAAAACAAGCCTCCAGATTTGCGTGATTTGTCTAAAATGGAGAAAAGCGTAAATCCCGATCTTTTTGTCAACGATGGTTCCTTCATGGAAAAGTTTAAACAGCTTCAGCAAGATAAGCATGAGAAGGATTTTGTTGAGGAGTCCAAATCTGGCACTGCCGCCAATTCCATCCTTTCCATAAAGCCTGTTGTTATTGCGAACAAGAGGTCGCTGGAAATCAAATCTAGTGATATGAAAAAGTCTAGTCCTTCTGGATCCAGTGGGAAATTAGCTTTCAGCTTGAAGCAGAAGTCTAAGATTGTATCTGCTCCTGTTAAACTGATTGAAGATGAAGAAGAGGACCGAGAAGAATCAGAGCCTGGGATTTCTGAGGAGTCTGCAAAGAGGCAGAAACTGGGGCAGTCGGATTCTTTCAAGTCAAAACCAGTTAATGGTGATGGTAATGATTTCTTGTTTCCGCTTTCTCATACCTTGAGAAATATGATTATGTTCTTCTACTTATTTTCTTCCTCAACTATTTATTTTCTTCTACCTCTTAAATCAGATGTACCGTTTTCCTTTTAAAATTTGAGATTTAAAAATTCCCCGCATTGGTTGAGAATGCTTGATATGAAACTGTAAATAGTAGACATATCACTGCAGGAATGCCTTTTCAGAAGCTAATTGAGCTTTTGATTATTGTATTACGATAGGTATGTATAGAACGTAGTATCGAAATACTAGTCTTGAAAGTGTTCTCATGAATGCAGCTTATATCTTATGTGTCCATCGACTTTGGTGGAAGATGTTGATTGAAAGATTTGGAAAATGTGGCACGCCTTCTACAACAGTAATTTGCATTGCCATGCTCATACTTTGGTATTAATCAATTCTTTAAGTGACATGCAGCACCAGTTCCTCCTAGTGATCCTACAGTGAAGAATGCCGCGGACAAGTTAGCTAGCTTTGTTGCCAAAAATGGAAGGTACTTCGAGGATGTTACACGGCAAAAGAATCCTGGAGATACCCCATTTAAGTATGAATGCTTTTTATTTGCATTAGGTTTATTTTGAATTAGTGTTTCCGTTAGAAGTTGTTGCTTAGTTATGTCACAATATTTATTATTTTAGCTGAATTTCTGTTAATACTTAATTCCACCCCTTGTTATATTGATGATTTGTGATTTCTGCATTGCACGCCCATGGGACATTGTTTCATTCTAAAATTTCACCCAAGGGACATTGTTTTATTCTAGAATTTTCATGTAAGTACTTTAAAAAAATTTCATTAACTTCTTCAGGATGAATTTATGTTTCATATTCACACACCTTGTGGAGTCATTTATTTTATTTCCTACATCCATCAAAATTTAGGTGCTTTGCAACCTTCAACCTTGAGCTGCTTCTTTAGAAGAAAAAATATTTTGAATAATAATGTAACCATTTACAAATTTTTTTATTTCTTATGCACAAATTTATGTATGTTCCAGGTCCTAGTCGTGGATTATCTTATCTTGAGTTGAAGTTGACTTGCTTTTGTCAAGTCTGGCCTATAAAGGGATTGATTAATTCTATGCTTGACTTTGTATGTTCAATAGGACCCAAAAGATTATTATTATTATTATTATTATTTTGGTTTTCATCACTACAAGCATGCCACTGTATATTTTTGCATGCATTATACATGCATGTGGCCTATATGCATGCACACACGCACATTTATTTCAATTCGTACATACATATTTGTTTGGATTATTAACTTGATATGATCCAGCCCTTGGTTAATCTTAGCTCGATTTGGACCAACTGTGAAATTGAGTCCTATATGTATATGCTCGTGTATGCTTCTGACTATATTAGGCTTTGTAACATTTATTATATTTTTCCATAGGTTTTTGTTTGACACAAGTTGTTCAGACTACAAGTACTATGAGTATCAGCTTCTTGAAGAGGAAAAGATCCAACAAAAGTCAAATGATTCTCAAACATCATACCATGGTAAGCCTGTCCCTTGAAATTTGTCTAAACTTTTTAAGGCTTTATGTCCCTTGAAATTTGTCTAAACTTTTTAAGGCTTTATGTTTTCTTGTAAATTTGAAAGATAGTTATCCGGCAACTACTTTTTATGTCTTGTTGTTCTTATTAGCAGAAAGCAGTGCTGCTGCTGCAAGTTTTAAAGTCTCAAATACTTCTCAGAAGACTCCTATACAGAAAAATTCTAATTTTCAGACTCCAGCATCAGCTTTATATGGTGTTGATGAGGACATAAAAACTTATGCTGCACCTACGGGAAAAACCTCCGTACACGGTATTTTTTTTATTCTGCCTATTATTCACCATGCTAATACTTGGTAACTTGCTTCTATTTGGTGTTTCTTAGTCTCCATATGGTGGGTCTATTTTTTTGGTTTGCAGTGACTAATGGTTTTCTAAAATACCTCGGGGACTTTACTTATTTAGGGGCTGTTTGGCTGCTTGCATTTTAAGAATGCAGACTACGAGTGCATTCTATTTACACTAACCTGTTTAATTGAATGCGAGGTGAATGTGTAGTGGATCTATTTTTCATGCTTGGTCTCCAATGAAATGAAGAGGAAAAATACCTTCTATGTGGATTGGGGAAAGAACGTAAGGGTTTAATTTGCACATTAATTATTTGATCTTTTGTTTGGTCACCAGGGATGCTTGTACTAGGATATTTTAAAGCTAAAGCCTATACAATCTATTCCAAAACTTAGTCCCCATTGAAGAACATAGGACACAGAAAAGGCTTAAATCTCCAAATTTTTCACAACTGAAAGAATACCCAAATCAATAATAAAACATTAAATTTTCTGAGAAAACACTAGTAAAGCTTCAACCTTCTAACCAAATCACTAAACAACCAGAATTCACTGAAACCTCTCATAAATCCCTAAAATGTAATCAAACCCACTGAATACATGCAGTGTTATTATCACTTTTTAATGAAAATACAAAGCTTTCGGATATGCTCTAAAGATTAAAACCCATGACAGATAAGCTATTTTAGTTTTAAGAGATGGAATTAAAGAAAGGGGTATTGTGAAAAATGAAGTCCAGATGCATCTCATGGCCACGTAGAGAACATCTTTTACAGATCAGCTCTCCTACCTGAATGCCTGGAGGAGCCTGAAGATGTAGTCAAAATCTAATGCAAGAGCAAGGGACAGTGTAATTAGAGTTGGTAGAGCTGTAAGTGAAGAACATGACCACGAGATTCATTGCAGTTGTGAAGCATTTGAAATCAGCATGGTCTTTCAACTCGAACGAGAGTTGTTGGAGTCGCTTGATGAAGAGGATAGGGTATGTATCGGAGAAATTTAAGGAGGTAGCATGATCATTCCTCTGTAAAGTTGTAAGGTAGTATTTGGCCACAGCTATTTTAAGGTAGATGTGATTTGGTTAAAGCTACTTTACTGGGGAAATTGATGGTTTTAGAATGCACTGTAATTTTACCCAATGCTAATTTTTTTTTTGATAACAACATATAGAAAAGTACTTTATTTAAATGCATTTAAAAATAATTTATGCTCATTTAATCTGAAATCAGTGAACTCCATAATTGCACAAACTACTTGGCATGTAGAAACTTTAGTACTGCACTATTATTTGAAGGTTGGTAGCTTCTTTCTATATAAGATACTCTTGTAGATCCTTCTAGGTTTACATTGATACTCTTCGTTTTGTTAGCTAATTTCCTTGAGACAGGTTGATGACACCAAACCGAGAGCAAACTGTTAACTTTTTTCACTTTGGTAGAGACATACATGCTTTACTATCTCAGCAGAATGAGCTGTTTATTCAAGAGAACGTCTTCTGTTTTTATTCTCTTCTTCTTACGTATTCCATTTAATTTTCGCATCTATGATGTATGTTTGATGCCCCTTTTACCTGCATGATGGGTTGGAATTCTTTTCTTGATTCAACTGGCACTAGCATTTAGATAAGTGATTAATTGAATCATTCTATCATTCAGTCTATTGATTTCTTGTGCTTTATTTTAGCGGCTTAGTCGCTATAATCCAAAAGTTTTGCAAAAAGGGTATTGAGAAAAATATAAAAGCTATAGGTTTTGATAATGTGCATAATAGCCTAAATACTAAGGAAGGAGAAAAATAGATAATTTGTTGCATTTGGAATGGATGTAATAAAATCATAGTTAAATATGAATATATGAAGGAAAAATGGAAGTAATACTTTGAGAAATTATTAAGGGGTATGTTTGGGATAACTGTAACTGTATGAAAAAATAGTGGAAAAGCTAAAGAAGTATGAAAGAAGTTGTGGATATACAAATTTATGAAGAAGTAATACTTTGAGAGTTGTGGTGCCAACCCGACCTACCTAACAAGGACAGAATGTTCTCAAACAATGCAGAGGTACATCTTTGTATTGCAAGGCTTCCCCAAACACAACCTAAAGAGGATTTTTGTGAATATGTTATCCTTGAAATGCATAATGAATAAAAGAAGGGCTATATTATATATTATTGACTAATTAAAGGTGATGCTAGCTTTTAAGAAGATGCAAAAATATAAATCATCAGATTCAATATGAGGTGCCTTGACATAAGTTTTTTGGCATATGGTTGTTAAATGGGACATATGCTGAAATACATTTAGCTATGAGCTATGACTTTAGATGGAGGTATGACTTTTTACTAAAGAGATGGGTGGAGTAGCATCTATTAATGATAAAATAGTGTGAAATAGACTTAGATGACTTTTAACATATGTAACAAAAGTAGAAATTCTACTCATAAAACGGGTTAGATAAATTTAGGGCTGTTTAGAAAGTTTGATCAAATTTGATGCATTTGGAATGGATGTAATAAAATCATAGTTAAATATGAATATATGAAGGAAAAATGGAAGTAATACTTTGAGAAATTATTAAGGGGTATGTTTGGGATAACTGCAACTGTATGAAAAAATAGTGGTGGAGCTGCTACAGAAGAAACTGCTTGTATGAAGAAGTTGTGATGGATATACAAATTTATGAAGAAGTAATACTTTGAGAATTGTGGTGGGAAAGCTGCGTTTTCCAGCCCGACCTACCTACGAACAGTGACGGCCATAATGCAGTTCTCAAACAATGCAGAGGTACATTTTTGTATTGCAAGGCTTCCCCAAACACAACCTAAAGAGGATTTTTGTGAATATGTTATCCTTGAAATGGATAATGAATAAAAGAAGGGCTATATTATATATTATTGACTAATTAAAGGTGAAGCTAGCTTTTAAGAAGATGCGAAAATATAAATCATCAGATTCAATATGAGGTGCCTTGACATAAGTTTTTTGGCATATGGTTGTTAAATGGGACATATGCTGAAATACATTTAGCTATGAGCTATGACTTTAGATGGAGGTATGACTTTTTACTAAAGAGATGGGTGGAGTAGCATCTATTGATGATAAAATAGTGTGAAATAGACTTAGATGACTTTTAACATATGTAACAAAAGTAGAAATTCTACTCATAAAACGGGTTAGATAAATTTAGGGCTGTTTGGGATCAATTTTTTTTTTTTTTGTGTGTTTTTGGTTTTTGTTTTTATGTTATGTTTAAAAACATATTTGTTTAGTACATTTTTAAGTGTTTTTATTTTTAAAACATTCAAAATAAACTTTGGGTGTTTTGAGTGTTTTTAAAAACAATTATCACTAACATATTTTATTTTGAATCAAAACATAGACAAAATCAAATAAAAATAAAAACAAAAAACAAAAGTGATTCCAAAGGGATTTGGATAAAAAGGTTAGGCTGAACGTAATATTGACATAAATTTTAGCCAAAACACCTCTTGTAGCATTCGACAAGAACGAATAGGAAATCATGATTTATATAGGGAACTTTGAAATAGTTGGGATAATACTTATGATTATTATGATAATTTGTGAGGGAGATGCTTGTCAAGGCGATGAGAAGTCTTCAACCAAGATGTCAGGAGGAATTGAGCTTAGGTTGACTTCAAAAAGGAGGCCAGCAAAGGATATTTTAAATATAACTATTGCTTACAGAATAAATACCATTATATGCTGTTTTTATGGGATTTTTTTATCTATTTGTTGATGTTTGTTTCACCAAAATGGAATCTGTCATAAATCAAGTTAAAAGTGTCTGATTTACTTCAGATGCTTTTGTTGTCAACTCCGTCGGTAGGATGGATTGGTGAACCAATCATTTAATTTGGCTAATGTTAAATCACGTTTGTTAAGTTTCTATATGTTATTTTGTGCGCATTTTTTGCATTGCTAAATTTTTAACTCTTACATGCCATTCATCCCTTCTTGTGGCTTTATGGCCTTGTGAGCTGTGGAACTTTTTCAATAGCAGT
The DNA here is from genome assembly GCA_021442155.1 of Cymbidium sinense. Classification (NCBI taxonomy): domain Eukaryota; kingdom Viridiplantae; phylum Streptophyta; class Magnoliopsida; order Asparagales; family Orchidaceae; genus Cymbidium; species Cymbidium sinense. The sequence continues at coordinate 269,561,140 of CM038215.1, forward strand.
TTTGGTTATCTGCTACTGGAAATTTTTTAACTTTTACATGCTATTACTAAGGCTTCACTCCATACAACGTTTCTTCAGTGGAACTTTCCCAAGGACATCGTGCTTAAAATTTTTTAACTTTTGTTTTATATGATATTACGTGCTTAAAAATCATTGTTTTGTCATCCGCCTTCTTTATTTCATGATCATATGCACTAATTTATCTAGATATTTCATATTTTTATGTGAGCGTAGGATGATTTTATTTTATACGGCACAATGAAAGTGCGTCCTTAGCAAGTTCTTAGACATAATTTGATGCTACCCCATCTAGGGTAGGATTGTTTGTTCAACCATTTGGTTCATTCGTAATGATATTTTTATTAGAAATGATTTCTTTTATTTGGTGTCATACAAAGTTTATAAAATTAAACAATGAGCTATTGAGGCATTTTTTATTCACAAGGTAAGGCGTAAACTTCAAAGTTGTAACAACAACAATAACAAGCCTTTATCCCACTATGTGGGGTCGGCTACATGAATCCTTCTTATCTATTGTGTCATATTATGTGTCAAATTCTCATTTAATTCAAGTATACCAAGGTCCTTTTTTATACATCTTAACCAAGTCTTTTTAGGTCTACCTCTATCTTTCTTAACATAAGGCAAATCTAATGCATCTACTCTCCCAACCGGGTCATTGGACGGTTGATGCTTTATGTGGCCAAACCATCTAAGGCGACTCTCTCTAACTTTATCTACCATTGGAGCTACTCTAACTTTTTTCCGAACATACTCATTTCACATTATCTTTAAGAGTAAAGCCACTCATCCACCTGAGCATCCTCATCTCTGCAACACTTAACTTAGTTTTATGCTTCTCTTTTATTGGCCAACATTCTGCACCATAAATTGTTGCAGATCTTATCACCATCTTATAAAATTTTTTCTTAAGTTTAAGCGGCACTTTTTTATCACACAATAAGCCAGATGCATTCCTCCACTTCAACCATCCAACTTGAATTCTACCAATGACATCTCCATCTATTTCACCATCATTTTGAATAATAGAGCCTAGATATCTGAATCGCTCACTCTTTTTAATGACTTGTTCACCCAATGTCACAACACTACACCAGAATTTCTACAACTAAAATTACACTCCATATATTCAGTTTTAGGTCTACGTAAACAAAAACCTTTAGACTCTAAGGTTGACCTTCATAATTCAAGTTTCTCTTGGACTCCCTCTCTAGTCTTATCAACAAGAATAATGTCATTAGCAAAAAGCATATACTAAGGTACATCTTCCTGGAAATGCCTAGTAAGAACATCCATAACTAAAGCAAAAAGATAAGGGCTTAAAGCTGATCCTTGTTGTAATCCAACTGAAATAGGAAAATATTTTGTCAATCCTCCTTGTGTTTGGACTCAAGTAACAGCTATAGTATACATATCCTTAATGACTTGAATATAACCAATATTAACTTTTTTCTTTTCTTGAACTCTCCAAAGAACATCTCTTGAAACTTCATCATAAGCTTTCTCTAAATCAACAAATATCATATGTAGATCATCCTTACGTTCTCTATACTTCTTCATCAAACCTCTTAACAAATGTATAGCATCCATAGTAGATCTACTTGGCATGAAACCTAATTGATTGTGAGAAATTTTTGTATCACATCGTAACCTATGCTCAATTACTCTCTCCAATAATTTTAATGTATGACACATTAACTTAATTCCTTTATAATTTGCACACTATTGTGCATCACCTTTATTCTTAAATATAGGAACTAACAAATTCTTTCTTCACTCATCTAACATCTTTTTAGTCTTTAAAACAACATTAAAAAGATTTGTAAGTCAAAAAATTCTAAACTTCAAAGTTGTAATAAGTAATCTACATCCTAATATACATTATTAAAATGAAATATACATCCTAATATAGTAAGAAGTAATAAATTATGCAAAGTATCAAATAACATACCAATATATTGATATTAAATTATGAAGTTAGAATTGCCAAGCAAACATCAAAGTAACACAAGATATCAAAGTTAGAACTAATGACATAACAATTTAAAAGTTTAATATAATAAGTTTTTTCTTCCACTTTAATTATCCAATTTCAAAGTAAGAACATCACAAGTAATGATAGTGGCCGCAATGATTCATGTTGTGCTTGAGGAGTGGAGAGGGCATGAGAGGAGAGGCTTGGGTAATGTCTATCCGTAGTTCGGCTGCTTATGTGTTTAAACGTGTGTTATTTGAGTAATTAAAATTTTTATTTGATCTTTTTATACTTAGATTCTAAAAGTGTAAGCCTCACAAAAGCTGAGCCAAGGTGAGGTGGGCTTCTCATCATGAGAGATGTAAGCCTCACAGTGATTTTTTCAAAAAAAAAAAAAAATGTTGAGGTGGGCTCAATTTTTAAATCAGGGTGTCATGTTGATCTATTTCGGTTTCATCACTGTATGCTGCGAAATTGTTCGACCACCTGCTGTTGTTCAACTTCTAATATTGTTATAACCAAACCATTTCTTGTGCAAGGTGAGGTGGGCTTCACATCATGATAGATGTAAGCTTCACAGTGATTTTTTGAGGTGGGCTCAATTTTTAAATCATGGTGTCATGTTGATCTATTTCTGTTTCATCACTGTATGCTGGGAAATTGTTCGACCACCTGCTGTTGATCAACTTCTAATATTGTTATAACCAAACCATTTCTTGTGTTTAGTCTCTTAAGTGCTTATACTTGCTAATCGATTTTTTTCTAGTTCTGTTTGGCATACAAAGCTAATTATCTCTGGAAAAATAATCCCACTTCATGCAAAAATTATTTTTGAATGCTATTAGTTTGAAAAGTTATATTATTTAATGCGACTGTATTCGTGGATTCTGTCAGTCTTGCATCATATTGGAAATTGATAGACTGATCATTAGATGTCTTTTGAATGTAAAGGCAACATAATTGATTATCCACTAGTGGAAATTTGATTTGAATTATCTCTTGCAGGAGAATCTAGTGGGCCTCCATCCTCGGATCCCATTGCAGTGATGGAATACTACATGAAAAAAGCTGCACATGAAGAGCGAAAGAGGCAACCACGATATTCAAAAGATGAAATGCCACCACCAGCATCTCTTCAAGGTTTTCATCTTTCTTTCTATCTTTATTTTCTGTCACTATTCTATACTATATTTATGATATATTTCCGCTGAAAGAACGACCAATGCCTAATCTGAATATCACCGAGCCATACTTATCTCTTTGCTTTATACAGTCTATCTTCCATCTAAAGTGTGTTATGGGTAAATGGGACTTTCTAGTGTAATATTAATTGGATTCTTGCCGTTTCATGTCTGTTTTATTGCAGCTTCTTCCAGAAAGGGGCATCATATGGGTGATTTCATCCCACAAGAAGAATTGGAAAAGTTCTTTGCTAATTGCAATGATGCTACCGCCCAAAAATTTGCTCATGAGACTGCAGCAAGGTCCAGAATCCAATCTGACAATGTTGGGCATAAGCTTTTATCCAAAATGGGATGGAAAGAAGGTCAGGCTACTCAACTGTTCAGTTGTTGTTTAATTAATTGTAACAAATCCCATCATCATGTATGTTTCACGGTGAATACTTTACTCTTTTGGACATTATTTTATTTATTTATTTATTTTACTCATGAGTCATTGAAATTAATTTTTGATCAATATTTGTTTCTTTTTTAATTATTCATCTACTTTCTTTCATGCAATTAGTTGGTGACGTGCTTGTGAATATAATCATATATGTTGATTGTAGGTGAGGGACTTGGTAGCGGTAAAGCGGGCCGTGCAGAGCCTGTGATGGCTGGGAATGTGAAGCTGAATAACTTGGGTGTTGGTGCTCAGAACCCAGGCGAGGTTACTCCAGATGATGACATTTATGAACAGTATAAGAAGAGGATGATGCTTGGTTATAAATACAGGCCAAATCCTCTGGTAAATTTTTTCACCCTTCTTGGTTTTATTTATTTATTTGCATTATAATGAAAGAAAATCTCCTTTGGACAAATTATACTGGGAGTGCGTCTCTGGTTCTCGTTGTAGATGTGCAATGGCTCATAGAAATTTACTATTTCTGCAGAACAATCCTCGGAAGGCATATTATTAGATGGAAAGTCTGGTCTTTTGCAGGTACGGTATATCTGTTTTGCTGGCTGTGTGCATCAATCGAACTATATGGCCATGCAATGGAAGAAAACTAATGCCTTGTTTATAACTATTTTTAAAATATGGACTTGGTCACTAATCTGTTTTGTTAAACTCTTTTTAAAAAAATAAGAATATAAGGCCTAAATAATTGATCTGATGGTTTTAAATGTTTTTTTTTATAAATTTTTTACCTTGCCAAAACTTTACTCAAATTGGTGTATTGTGTATTGTTAGATCGGTCCCTTAACAGACTAGACTCACTGGTTGGATCACAACCATTAAACCTTCTAGGAAACCTCTTATAGATGAACTGTGTGCTTGTGGAGCTTGTGCAACTTTTTGCATGTGGAGCTTGTGCAACTTTTTCAAAGATTGTGTAAGCTTGGATGAAAAATTTATTTTTTTATTCTGGGTGTCTATTCTCATGATAGATTTATGCTTTTTTTTCATCTAGGAAATGAAGGCCGATTCTCTGTGAGCTAGCAGCTGAATTTTACTGTATGTCCACTTTCGATCCTTCTGCTTCGAGGAGATGAAGTTCTTTTGCAATGAAGGGTTTTTTTTTTTTCCTGATTATTTGTGTTACATCTCTTCTGAGACGCTTTGCAAGCTTTGTTTATTCGAGGCTTGCGTATTTGGAATTCAAATCAAAGGTTTTATTCTTTGGAATCAGTTCCTTGGCAAGAAAACGATTTTTAGTTTTACCTACAATTTCATATTCTTTTGTGGTTATGTATGGGGGTATGCTTTTATGGCCTTGAACCACAGGACATTTGGATTACATACTTAATTGTCAGTTTGCAGTAGATCCAGCAGAGCTACTTTATTGGCACCAGCGGATATCCTAGTTATTATAGTTGTTTTATAAAGTAAATGTGTCATTTTGTATATGCAATCTGATCATCTTTTTTCCTTGCATGTGTAAGAGAATAATTGTAAGAAATGATGAGGCACGAAATAGCTGCTTTGACCAGGGAGTTGTAGGCCCGATATGCTAGCCCGTGCGAACACAACGGCTGAAATGGTGCTACAATAGATGGGTTTTATGCTAAGCACCATAACACAACAAAGAAGAGGGAGTGAATTAAGGGAGATGAGAAATGCAATGATGATAGAGAGAACGATAAGAGGAGAAGACATAGTGAGGAAAAAAAAACAATATTATTATTAAGAGATTGTTTGGTTGGTTGAAAAAAAGAAAGCAATGAATTCTTTTTTCAATAAAAAATAAAATCATCTTGTTTGATTGATTGAAACAGAAATGTAAGGTAAAATTTAAATGTATTTTTTTATCTTATGACTTAAATTTAGTGAAAGGATTTCGTTTGATTTGGACAATTTTATTTAACTTTTTGACTGCAATGGATCACCGCCGTTCATCGCCTCTATGCTGTAGGTTGTCACCACTGTTGGTCGTATGTTGGACGTTGTCGTCATTGCTAATGCCACCATTAGTGTCATCATTTGTCATCGTTCGTTCGCTATCCGTTGTTGGAGATTATTTTTTATATTTATATATTTATACATTAATTTAAATCAAATATTAAAAAATAAATTTTTGAATTTGATTAATATTTATCCGTACAATCATAAAGTATTTCAATTATATTATATTTTTTTATATTGTATTTCATTTTTAATCAATCAAACAACTCCTAAGTATAATCTCATCATATACTTTTTTTTGTTATTATAAAATATTAATTTTGTTTATATCAATTGTGAATATACTTATATTCATATTATGTAAAATTATATTTTTGGTTATGTATTATGTTACGTGAAATTAAATAAGTTCACATAATTTTCATATTATGTGAAATTATTTAATTTTTAGCAATACTTTGATAAGGTAAGAGGTTGTTAGACCAATGAAAAAATTTAGAGATTATTATTTTTATTTTATTTTATTCATATTTTAATTCGAAAATGAATATATTTGAGAAAGTTATTCTGAGTGTTCTAAAATAATATGATTTATTTTTTAAAAAAATAAATACAAATATTAAATAAATATTTTTAAAATAATATAAAATTACAAAAATTGAATTAATCTCAAACAAGCTCTTACATTTTTTGTTATAAAATTCATCAATGAATTTAATTTTTAAAATTATTTAAGGTGTGTTTGGAATTTTTTTTTTCAAACTTGTAACTATAATTATGTTTAATTAATAATTTTAATTTTTTTGCTATTTTTTATGAGATTATTAAAAAATTGTTATTTGAATTTGTAAAAAAAAAGTATAACATAAATATGGATTTTTAAAAAATATTTTTTTATAATAATGTTATAATCAACTTTATACAAAATTATAGCTGTCTGAGACTCTTTAATCATATATATTTTCGAGCTGTGACGAAAAAGTTACAGAAACGAGCATTTCTAGCAGAATCGATAATCGATGGAGAATTTGTTAGCGTGTACACCATGAATGGTCGACAAAAACTTCTGTAGCTATATAAATGATCAAGCTATAAGTTCTCTCTTAAATATATCTGATACACTAAGGCCCCGTTTGGTACAACTGTCATTACGCAGTGCGGTGTAAAATGTGCCGCAATATCATTTGATTTACAATTTTTTTCTCATGGTTAGCGAATTTGAGGCTGCGATCATTCATATTTTATGTAAGAGAAATGTTGTCACTGAACTTAATGCTTTTATGTAAGAGGAGATGCATGTATTAAGATCAAGATTGACTTTACTAATGATGGATGCGATCATTCATTTTTTATTTCAGTTTTCTAGTGCATATTACTTGCCAATGTAAATGGTTTATTTTGGTATAATGGTTTGTTAAGAATGTTAAATGCTAAGATGCTTGCCTTGTATATTTAACCCTTAAGCTTTCAAGAACCAGTGCACCTTGCTGCAGGGGAATGATCCTGAGGCATTTCTTAGTGGTGCCTTGATTCTGAACAAAGTGAAAAAACGGAATGTTTATAAACAAGCCCTTGAAATATTTTTAAAGGTAATGTTATTCTTGTGGTCATAACCCTTATATTAAATTACGGATAATGCTAAATGCCAAAAATTTTTGTTATTGCAGCATAAAACTTGAAATTGAGAATAAATTAGAACTCATATTTGATGGCATGGTTGCTACAAGTGTTCATTTATGGACTCCAAGTCAAAAAAATTGATGACAATGTATATGAACAAAATAATTCTGAGTAAATAGCTAATTCAAATGATTTAATTCATGAATCATTACATACCATAGATTCCAGCATTGAATTTAGTTATACTAGGCGTCCACCATCTTTAGGACCTAAAGGTTTGAAGAAAAAGAAGGGAGGTGCTGGATTTCTCCAAAATCAGATATTACAGTTAGTTATTATATGCACTAATATGACATCTAGAACAAATAAGCTAATTGCACCACCATTTGTGTTCTGAGGCAATCATTAAGTTAGATCAAATCACTCAAATTTTTTAAGATATTTTATTTTATCCGTACTCAACGAAGTTGCTTGAAGATGTCAACAAACAAAAGATCTTTATAATAATGACAGTTGAACGAATAGTTCATTTTCATCACTATTATTTTGAAAAATGTGATGTTTAGCATTTACTATTATGATGTATTAGTATCTATTATATCTTATGCTTCTTTAAAAATTGATAGTAGCTTGATTATTTATGGTAACTATTTTTGCTATCAAAATATATGATGCTTTACTTCCTAAATTTTGATTAATGTCTGAAGCTGAAATGGCTATCATGTTTAGAATGATGTTTTGTTGGGTGAATTTTTATCAAAGATTAATGTGAAGATTGTGTTATTTATTAGTTGTAATTATGAAAAATAATGATGAAGATCAATCTATGATTTAATAAATGAATATTATGAATCTTATATTTGCAAAACTTAATGTATTACTTCAAAATTTATTGGAGAAAAATAGATCGATGAGTTACTTACAGGGCACCCAAGGAGATTTCATAATATGTTTCATATATCACAAACAATCTTTATTCATCACTTGTAAGAGTTATAAAATTTTCATAAACTCCATGGATCTAGAACTACAACTCGTGAAATATTGTCTCTAATACTATATATATTATCACATAATGAATCAATTAGGGCGACTAACGAGCGATTTTAATTATCTGAAATCATAAGCAGATACTTCTCTGTTGGTTTTAGTGCTTTGGTTAGTTTATCAGCTAAAATTATAAAGCCGATAGATTCAACTTTTCAAAATATACTAGAAGAGATTTCACAAGATTGTCGATATATGTCATATTTCAAGGTGAACTTCATTTTTAAGTTTATGTTTCAACAATCATTTTTTATTTTCACCTAATTACGTATAAAACTATGATGTAGGATTGCATTAAAGCAATTGATGAGACACACATCAATGCTCGTGTGCCTTCAAGTGTAAGGTCGTATATATTGATTTATGTGACTCGTATACCCAAAACATCATGAAGGCATGTGATTTTAATATGCGCTTCATTTTTTTTAATAACTGGATAGAAAGGAAGTACACATGATAATCGCATATTCAAGATTGTCACACGAGATAAAGAAAATAACTTTCCAATGCCTCATCTAGGTATTCTTGTATTGAACCATTCATTTATTAAAATAAATAATTATTGAAGCTCATTATTAGAAATTCAAACAAAAAAATATTATCTTGTTGATGCTGATTATTCAATACAACGAGGGTTCCTGAAGACTTTTCCAAAAATAATATATCATATCCCTAATTTCGAAAGGAGCAACCAAGTCATTACGAGAAGAAAAGAATTGTATAATAAATGACACTCATTGTTACGTGGTGTAATTGAGAGAGCTTTTGGAGTATGGAAGAAATGAGTTATTATACGAGACATGTTTGCATACTCATTCAAGAAGCATGTTAAAATAATTACGGCTACAATGACTTTATATAATTATATACGTCGTCACCCGTCGCACCATGATATTAAATTCAATATTGTAGATAAAGATCAATTGTTTGTGCCACCTAAAACATTTGAATATCGAGTTGACCACACGATGATAGAAACTAGTTAACACAATAGAATTTGAGACACAAGATGGAGAAGTAGCTGATGAGATGAAAGAGTTACAAGGGCAAATTACAAATATTTTAGTTTGTGATTAGAATGGAAGTAATGATTATCTCTAACTGGCTTATGTAACTCTTGTTTTTAGATGGTCATTTGAACATTATATATTGGCATCTGCATCCTCATTGAAACTAATTATCTTTGTTGTACTACTTATTTCATAATTTTCACAAACAACTCTTTAATTATCGTTATCAAATTATTTTACAATATTATCATTAACATATCAACATTTTTAATGTTAATACAAATTTATCTTAGGAAATACGAGTTCAAGGATCTCAACTACTTTCAGAACTGTCTATTGCAATTGTTGTGTACAATACAATATATTCACATCACCTAGAGAAGAAAATTATAAGAGATGATTTTGCAAGTGTCCTAGAAATAAAATATAAGATAATTGCAACTATTTTAAATAGGTTGACAAATACGAAGGTAGCACTTCAAACAATGATTATGATATAACTCAAAATCCTCTAATTGCCAAATTATAACATACATCCATCATTTACAAATGTAAGAACTATAAGACAAAAAGAAATTACGTAATACAACTCAATTGAATGCTAAAATACAAGTTCCCTACGTAAAATTAATAATAACGAAACTAAAGATTAGTAAGACAATATTATAACATCACGTAAGCTAGATAATAAAGCAAAGGACTTGTAACTAATCCAAGATAAAGACGCAAGAAACAACAAATAACATGATGATATCAACTACAACAATAATAATCCTTTAAACATCACGAAAGACCAACGGCGCGCCTAAGGGCTTAAACTAAACCAACAAGCCATATCCGTGGCTGAAAGCAAATTCCGCAACGTAAATAAGCCAAAAGAACAAGAATGATGCCGATAGCAAAAATAAGAAGAATGCGAAAATAAAAGACTACAATTACCTCAATCTCCGTAATCGACGTAAGAGATCCTAACAGAATGAAAAGTAGTTACAAAGGTATAGAAAGCATAGATCTAAGAACGAAAAGACTATAAATAGATGTAGGAAAAGCAAACAGAGGATAATCAATCTTTTAAGAAAGAAACTTATCTTCTTCTTCTTCTGTTTTTCATCTCCTCCTTCCTTCTCGAGTCTTCTCTGGTTTTCCTCACCGTAAACCGCCGCTCTTCCATTGGAGAACCCTAGGTTCTCCTCCGATCCCAGCCGCACCCCCTCTTCCCTCTCTGGAGTAATTCGACGACTCGAACTGTCGAAGGAAACAAACAAAGAAAGGGTTAAAGCAAACGTCCCTCAGAAGCTTCATCACACGGCTACGAAACAACCTCTGTTTTGAATCAAGGGCACAGATTCAATCCAAGGAGCACAGATCAAGGCAAGAGATCAATCCATGTTGAGACGCTGGAATCCCTTACACGAAAGGAAATCAAGAACCGCTCACTCGAAGCACAAATCCAAGGGCAGAGAAGAGAGAATCCCAAACGGACGACTCAAATCAAAGCTCAGGAAGCAACGATCCGAGTGCTAGATCCAGCGGCTAAGGGTAAACAAGGCGACATCCAACGGTTCAGCCAGCACCCTTAATTCCCCTCTGTAATTACTCACTCAGCCGGGTTCATCCCACTCAATGAGTTAACTCCCTGAGCCAGACTTAAACCAGGAACCGGACCTTAATTAATCGATCGACGATTGACTCTTGACTCACTCAATGTAACCAAATTCAAGAAGGAACCATATCATCGGGTGCTCGCTGATTACATCATACGTAAATGAGAAGGAACAAGACACACATCAAAAATCCTAAGAATGTGAAAGGCTAAACAAAATAGATGAGCAAATGTCCTCAATCTCTATGATATTAAATGAAGTTTCAGAAGACTATCTTCTATAAGAAAAAATTGGAGAAAAACTCTCAAGAACAACAAATCCAATCCTGTATGTACATCATCTCATACAAAATGTTATCCTCCAAACCACAAACACAAAAACATTAGACCTATTAAAGTAGATATGCCAAGGTTGAATGGAGACAATCCTAAAGGTCATTGCTCAAAGTGACCGCACTTTCAATATTACAATTTATCAAGAATGTAAGTTCATAATTGCCTCGCTTTATATGGATGGGACTTACCGATATCAATATATGCACTTAAATAATTAATTCATTGGACACAATTTAAAGAACGTTATTCGAGATTTGGTCTCTATACAGATTTGAGAGAGAATTAACTAAATTACGCACAACAACAGCTCGTAACTTCTACAATGATTTTGAAGAACTATTAATCAAATTTCGTGCATTCCACCGAATTTTTACAAAACTGCTTTGAATCGCTTAAACATGATATCAAGAGGGAAGTAAGAGCATTACGGTTCTTCAGAAGCATATCAATTTGCCAAACTCATGGAAGATAGGCTAGCTGATGACATTCACATGGCCAGAAAATACAGATCAACCAATCTCCAGCAATAAAACAACCTCAATTACAGCAACAACCCATACTGCCTACTCCCACAAACACCAATCAACACAAAGAACAATCAAAATAAATAGAAAGAATTCAGTCGACACCTACACAAATGGAAGAAAGAAGAAAGAAAGGATTGTGTTTCAATTGTGAAGAAAAATATCACAGAGGACATATATGTCAAGCCTTATTTGCCTTTATGATGAGATCCAAGAGTATCAACTACAAAGATACTCAACCGGGAAAAAAAGGATACAAGAGTATTAAACAAGTTTAAACTATCGCCCATTCAATCCGTAAAGACAGATAACATGTTGTATAATTATAAACATTCTAAATAGTTCTAACCAATCGACTTAGCTTAGAATTATAATCCGATATAGCCCAAATCTATAAAATACCATGCGTATAAAGTGAAATGTCGAGTTATAGTAGAAGTTTGACAACAAACCAAATCTCAAATAAAGGCCAAAAGAATTCTGAATACGTCAACAATACCGCCACATTACAAGGGTAATAGGTAAAAGCGACTACAACAAGTGAGAGAACCTACAACTACATCAGTAGAACAGAAGACCCTTGTACAAGCAGATAGAAGTCCAGGGGAAAGGATTGCTATCAAGTGATGATCCGGTAGAATTCAAAGAATCATAAAAGAAAATATAGTGACCTGGTGGCGTCAATGTTGGAGTAATGATATGACTCAAAATCCTCTAATTGCCAAATTATAACATACATCCATCATTTACAAGAAAAACTATACAAAAGAAAATTACGTAATACAACTCAATTGAATGCTAAAATACAAGTTCCCTATGAAAATTAATACAAGGCTAAAGATCGAAGACAATATTATAACATCACGTAAGCTAGATAATAAGAAACAAAGGAATTCCGTAACTAATCCAAGATAAAGCGCTAGCAACAACAAATAATGATGATATCAACTACAACAAGAATAATAATCCTAAATTAAACATGAAAGACCAATAAGCAAGGCCGGGGGCTTAAACTAAACCAATGTAAGCCATATCCAACCTACCGAAAGCAAATTCCGCAACGAAATAACCGCCAAAAGAACAGAAGAATAGATGCTCGATAGTAAGAAAACAAGAAGATTAGTAATGAAAAATAACACTACAATTACCTCGATCAATCGCGAGAATTCTAACAGATTGTAACATAAAGTAGCAAAGATAAAGCATGATCTAAGAAAGAAAAGACTATAAATAGATGTAAGAAAAGCAAACAGAGGATAATCAATCTTTTAAGAAAGAAACTTATCTTCTTCTTCTTCTTCTTCTTCTTCTGTTTTTTATCTCCTCCTTCCTTCTCGAGTCTTCTCTGGTTTTCCTCACCGGAAACCGCCGCTCTTCCATCGGAGAACCCTAGGTTCTCCTCCCAGACCCCCCTCTTCCCTCTCGAGTAATTGACGACTGAATCGGAAACAAACAAAGGGTTAAAGCAAACGTCCCTCAGAAGCTTCATCACACGGCTACGAAACAACCTCTGTTTTGAATCAAGGGCACAGATTCAATCCAAGGAGCACAGATCAAGCAAGAGATCAATCTGCGCTGTTAGAGATGCGTGGAATCCCTTATCACAGAAAGGAAATCAAGAACCACTCACTCGAAGCACAAATCCAAGGGCAGAGAAGAGAGAATCCTGATCGGACGACTCAAATCAAAGCTCAGGAAGCACATGATCCGAGTGCTAGATCCAGCGGCTAAGGGTAAACAAGGCGACATCCAACTGTTCAGCCAACACCCTTAATTCCCCTCTGTAATTGCTCACTCAGCCGGGTTCATCCCACTCAGTGAGTTAACTCCCTGAGCCAGACTTAAACCAGGAACCGGACCTTATTTGGGCACTGCAACAAACCCGATTGACCTTGCCCAGACTCAATTCTGTAATAGACTAAATTCAAGGAATTAGAACCATATCAGATTATACTTGAAGGGTAGCATTAGAGAATTTTTTTTAAACTATTTGATCAACAGGATATCAAACTTTAATATTTTGATCGCACTAATTGTTATACTTATAATTTTAATATTAATATTATCTATTATATGCTATATAATCTCTTAATATAATTTAGTGAACTATACTTATATATGAATATCAATTATGTTATTTTTCTTCATTCTATTTTATGTTATTTAGCACATAAAAATAATTTAATCTTTTTTATACAAATAGTTGCAACATAGCAAATTTTCAACTGAATTTTTTAAACAGAACCACGGCTTCAATAACAACAATTTTCTACCACAAACTTCTTCTACAACAACTTCTCAGCTGCTTCATAAAAAACTACAATTATCTCAAGCAGACCCTATGTTCCATTGAACATTTGTTTTGATGAATTTCTTTGAATTATTTTTTTTTTCAAGAAGTTTTGATGGTGGCTAGGTAAATTTCTCTAGTGTTGGACAAATCTTCCCAATAGGCCACAAATCATAGTTCTATATTAAACATGTGTAACTCCAAGTTCCTAATGACATACCAGATAATAACAAAACGCATCTTGATGTTCAAAATTCAACTAAATATAATTGTTTGTGGTGTCCCTTTCTCTTTATTGTTAATTATTATTAACAGCTAGTTGTAAACCTCAAACCACATAAATTCTTCTTTTTCTTCTATTTATAGGAGTTTAATGAGATGAAATTTTAAATTCTGAAGTAGCTTAATTAAGACTTTCATAAAATAAAAATTTACTATTATGTCTATGAATTATATTGAATGTATATGATGGGAAGTGAGTCCCTGCAAAGTTATGACCATCCGAGTTCTGATGAAATAGTTTTGACTGGGATTTGGAACTATCTTGCTTAAGCGGCCATTAGGGCAGAATAGTACGGGTAGCTTTGGTGAGTTCAAACAACTTTGCATAGTGGCTCGTAAGCCAAGAACACTTCATTAGAGAGCTTGGGGCAGAAAGTGGTGATTTTACAATAGAGATAATCAGCTTCCTTTGATTTTAATATATGTGATTGCAAGAAAATTTTACAATAAAAAATTTTGCATATCCTTTTTTTTTCCTCCTGCATTCAACTCGGTTCTCTTAGCCGCCAAATTATCCCACCCTTCAATCGGTGTAAAGGGCTAAAGTGTTTTATAAAATATATAGAAAATCTGCATAATTTTTTTTTTCGTGGATGCTCCATCCCAAGAAGAGATAAAATTTAACATTTTAATTGAAAAAAAAAATTACAAATTCTAACCTTTGGATGCACCAAAGTACACTCACTTTATTGTTTCCCATCAATTTAGCCGATATATTTGATCAGAGGTTTGGAGTGAATAACTGTTTTGTATCCTCTGAAAGTATTTAAATTAAAGTCTTGAATTTGTACCCTTCCTTCCTGGAATTTGCAGTGCATCATAATGGCCAAATCCATGATAAAGAACTCGAATTGGGTTCTCCTTCCCATATTCTTGGCCGTAATCAGCAATGGCTATCAGACCGCCAGCTTCATCATCATAAATATAGACTGTAATTGGCATCCTAAAAAAAAAAATGTTTGATTTCAGCTTTTCTGCAATCAAATTTATGGAAATATTATTCCAATTTTTCAACATTGAGTTAGCAGACCCCACAATGGACAACAATACACCAAGTAATACTTGAGACAAGAAACATAGACGAGTAGAAATGTGGATTGTAAACCGACAATGCGTGGTTGAAACTCAAAAAGACAGTATGCTTTAGATGGAGCCATGATGGGATCTGCATTTTTTTGATCTTCAGTTTGACGAATTATAGTTTAATAAAAATTTTCTTTTGAGACTCCAAAGCGAGTACTTAAATCAGCAATTTGAGTGTTTTTTTTTTGGTGTTCACCTCACATGTAAAAATTATTGTACTTGAGAATTTCAATTTTGATTATTCATCATAGGTAAAGAATTATGAGGGCACAGTGATGGGAGTAATCCTATATTTACTAAGTTTCCTAAATTAGGTCAATTGTTGATCAAAGATGCAAGAGTTATGAGATGGAACTTAAGTTCTGTTGATCAAATAATTATCCTCACTCTAAGGCCATATACTAGAGCTAAACATATGTAATCAAGACAACAAAACCAAAAATTTTCAATTAAAACATGAGATTGCTAGATAGACTCAAGGAAATCTCTCCATTCACGATTATTTCTTTGGATTTTAAAATTTATGGATTGAATTAGTTGAAATGATTTATACGAAGGAACCTACTGAATCACTTTTGATGATTCAAGAGGCAAATGAATAAAGTAAGATAAATCAATTTTTTATAAAATTTCCAGAATTTAAGCCTATTAATTCTAATTTGATGAACCATGACCCTACCCCCACTTTGGATGTATGCTTTGGAGAACTATTTCCCAAAGAGCAATGTATGATGACAAACCATCCTTGAACAACATAAAATGCACAAAAATATAGCTGAGCATGCGAACCACACGAATGACAACAACAACAACAAGCCTTAATCCCACTAGGTGGGGTCGGCTACATGAATACTTCGTCTCCATTGTATCCTATTATGTGTCAAATTCTCATTTAAATCAAGTATACTAAGATCATTTTTTATGCATCTTAACCAAGTCTTTTTAGGTCTACCTCTGGCTTTCTTAGCATAAGGCAAATCTAATGCATCTATTCTCCTGTCCGTCATGGACTGACGATGCTTTATGCTAAACCATCTAAGGCTCTCCCTAATCTTATCTACCACTTACTCCAACTTTTCCCGAATATACTCATTTTGCATTCTATCTCTAAGAGTAAAGCCACTCATCCACCTAAGCATCCTCATCTCGTAACACTTAACTTAGTCTTATGCTTCTCTTTATTGACCAACATTCGCACCATAAGTCATTGCGGTCTTACCACCATCTTATAAAATTTTTCCTTAAGTTTAAGTGGAACTTTTCTATCACATAATAGGCCAGATGCATTCCTCCACTTCAACCATCCAACTTGAATTCTACTAATAACATCTCCATCTATTTCACTATCATTTTGAAACATAGAGCCTAAATATCTAAAACGCTCACTCTTATTAATGACTTGTTCACCTAATGTCACAACACTACCACTAGAACTTCTACAACTAAAATTACACTCCATATCTTCAGTTTTAGATCTACTTAAACGAAAACCTTTAGACTCTAGAGTTGACCTCCATAATTCAAGTTTGTTGGACTCCTCTCTAGTCTTATCAACAAGAAGAATGTCATCGCAAAAGCATACACCAAGGTACATCTTCTTGTAAATGCCTAGTAAGAACATCCATAACTAAAGTAAAGATAAGAAGCTGATCCTTGATGTAATCCAACCAAATAGGAAAATATTTTGTCAATCCTCTTTGTGTTTGGACACAAGTAATAGCTCTAGTATGCATATCCTTAATGACTTGAATATATAACTCCCTGTTTCTAGAACTCTCCAAAGAACATCTCTCGAAACTTTATCATAAGCTTTCTCTAAATCAATAAATATCATATGTAGATCCTCCTTACTTTCTCTATGCTTCTCCATCAAACCCCTTAACAAATGTATAGCATCCATAGCGCTCTACGGCATGAAACCAAACATTGTGAGAAACTTTTGTATCACATCGTAACCTATGCTCAATTACTCTCTCCCATAATTTTAATGTATGGCACATTAACTTAATTCCTCTATAATTTGCACACTCTTGTGCATCACCTTTATTCTTAAATATCGGAACCAACAAACTCTTTCTCCACTCATCTGACATCTTTCTAGTCTTTAAAATAACATTAAAAGATTTGTAAGCCAAGAAATTCCTTGATCTCCTAAACATTTCCACACTTCTATTGGAATATTATCCGGTCCTACTGCTTTTCCACATTTCATTTTCTTTAAAGCTTCACTAACTTCAAATTTACAAATACGACGATAAAAATAAAATTCTCTATTTTTGTTTAGGGACCACACAAATGACAAAAGAAAAAATATACATGTAAAGTGCTTAGTTGCGAGATCTATAAAAATTTTGTTGCCAATAAAAAAAGAAAGTGCAACTATTGTGAGAAAGGTAGGCACATTATTAATGAATGTTGAACTCCTCAAAATGGACAATCAAATTTTAAACAAGCTTATTGCTGATCATGCTATTGGTTTAGCAGTTGTGGACATACTAGGCCTTTATACTAAAATGGTTCAACAGATGCATTAAAAGCTCTATTAGCCTTACGACTCCTAGGTACAAATGCATTACCTCCTTATTTGGCTCAAGGATTCAGTCCATCCAATCATAGGATCGGTACCTTACATCTTAATAAAACCCAACCATATCATGGATCATCTATTAAAATTGCTAATAGAAGTCAATTACTCATTAAAGCTATTGAGGATATTAAATTTTCCATGAATGATGTCCTCATATCTCCTAAGTTTTCTGCTTATCTCAATATGAGGATTAATTGATAATAATCATGATGTTTGATTTTTGTGATGCATTATGTAGGATTAGGCGACAGTCATACAACAACAATAACAATAACAAGTCTAATCCCACTACGTGGAGTTGGCTACATGAATCCTTCTCCATTGTGTCCTATTAAGTGCCAAATTATCATTTAATTCTAATAAAGTAATATCACTTGTTATACTGCTTAACAAAGTCTTCTTAGGTCTACCTCTATCTTTCTTAACATAAGTCAAATCTAATACATCTACTCTTCTAACTAAGTCATTATATAGTTGATGTTTTATGTGACCAAACCATCTAAGGCGACTCTCTCAAATCTTATCTATCATTGGAGCTACTCCAACCTTTTCACATATATATTTGTTTCGCTATCTCTAAGTGTAAAGTCACTCAACTAGTTGAACATCCTTATCTCTATAACACGTAACTTAACTTTATGCTTATCTTTTATTGACCAACGTTCTGCTCCATAAATCATTCCAGATCATACTATTATCTTATAAAATTTTACCTTAAATCTAAGTGATACTTTTCTATCACAAAACATGTCAGGTGCCTTCTTCCACTTCAACCATCCAACTTGAATTTTACTAATAACATCCTCATCTATTTTACCATCATTTTAAATAATCGACCTAAGATATTTTAAACATTCACTCTTTTTAATCACTTGATCACTCAATGTCATAACCCCATCACTAGATCTTTTACAACAAAAAATATACTCCATATATTGGTTTTAGATCTACTTAAATTGAAGCCTTTAGATTCTATGATTGACCTCCATATCTCAAGTTTCTCTTGAACTCCCTTTGTAGTCTTATCAACGAGAAGAATATCATCAACAAAAAGCATACACCAAGGTACATCTTTTTGTAAATGTCTAGTAAGAACATCTATAACTAAAGCAAAAAAATATGAGCTTAAAGTCGATTCTTGATGTAATCCACAACTAAAATAGGAAAATACTTGGTCAATCCTTCTTGTGTTTGAACACAAGTAATAGCTCTAACATAGATATCCTTAATGACTTGAATATAAGCAATATTAACTCCTTTCTTTTCTAGAATTCTCCAAAGCACTTCTCTTCCAACTTTATTATAAGCTTTTTCTAAATCAACAAATATTATATGTAGATCCTTCTTCCTCTCTCTACACTCTTCCATCAAACCTCTCAACAAATGAATAGCATCCATAGTAAACCTACTCAACATAAAACCAAATTGAGTTTGAGAAATTTTTGTATCACGTTATAACCTATGTTCAATTACTCTCTCCCATAATTTTAATGTATGACACATCAACTTAATTCCTCCATAATTTACACAATCTTATGCATCACCTTTATTCTTAAAAATAAAAATCAACACACTCTTTCTCCACACATCAAACATCTTTTAATCTTTAAAATAATATTAAAAAGATTAATAAGCCAAAAAATTCCTTGATCACCTAAGCATTTTCATACTTTTATTGGAATATCATCAGGTCTTATTCCTTTTTCACACTTCATTTTTTTTTGAAACCTCTTCAACTTCAAGCTTACTAATAGAACGATAAAAATAAAATTCTCTATTTTCATTTAGGGTACTAAGATCGCTAAAGTCAATCGTACTCTCACAACATTCATCGAAAAGTTTATCAAAATATTTCATCCGTCTATATTCAATATCCTCTTTTAAGATGATTTTTAACTTTAATGCACTTTACTTGATAAAACTTTTACTTCTCCTATCACTTTATTTGGTTAACTTATATATATATATATATATATATATATATATATATATATATATATATATATATATATATCTTCCATTCTTTTAGTATCCAATCTATTATATAAATTACTAAAAATTAAATTCTTTGCATCACAAATTATTTTCTTAGAATTGCTACAGGCGACTTTATATCTTTTTCAATTCTCTAAGTTTTACAACTTAACTAATTTTTATAATAAAGCTTCTTATTTTTGATCTTTTCTTGCACATTATGACCCCACTACAAACTATTTTTATTAAAAAAAAATTTTATTTTTTATTTTAAATATATTATTATTATTATTATTATTATTATTATTATTTTCTAAGTACCCCCATCTTATCCTAAGATAATATTTTAATTTATTTTTTATCTTTCAACGCTTCATCTTAAAATCCAAAACTAATAGTCGATATTGAGGACTAAAACATTCACCCGTAATGACCTTACAATCTTTACAATCTAAACGATCTATTATTCTTATAAAAAAATAATCAATCTGTGTTTTTTACTAGGTCCATTCTTACAAGTGATAATATGCTCATCTCTTTTTTTAAATAAAATATTAGCAATTACAAAATCATAAGTTAAAGCAAAATTAATGGTCCTTTATTCCAATTCAAATTTGTGATTGTCAAAAAACTCATTATTAGCGACGCTGTTACATTCGTTAAGCAAGTGAGTCGAACACGAACAATCATTTATTCGATTGTGTTTGGCTCGATTTAGCTCGAAATAAAAAAAATTATTTATCCATCTATCTATCTATCTATCCATATATATATATGAAAGCATGGTTCAATGGTTGGAGCTTTTGTCATGCAAAAGATTGATCCAGATTCAAATCCTCTCTCCTACAAAATTTTCAGATTATTGCTTATACGAGTCATTTTGTGCAATTCGAGTTGAACACGAATACTAAAATTTCAAGCCATTTAGAATACGAGCTAAACACGAACTGAGTAATTGTCGAACGAGTTGAACACGAATGAAAGTTCGGCTCGCTCAAGTTCGACTCATTTACACCACTACTCCAAACCCATAGCACCACCATAAATGCTTTTAAAATATTCTATCACTCTACCAACATGCCTACTTAAGGTGATAGTCATAGAAGTCCCTAAAATTGGGCAACCCCCTTGTATTTATCCATTAAAGAGAATATTTTGTTAGCACAATAAATGAGAATAACAACCTAAGGCACAAATGCTACGATCTGATGAATTCTAATAATCTATCTCATCTTATGAATTCTACTTTGCTGGTTGTTTTTCATTTAATTGCTCAATATGCAAAATTAGGAAAAACAAGGGCCTTTTCTATCACATGAATGTCATGACAAAAATTGTTTAGACATGTGATATTACTTTGATAATATTGCAAGCAAATTATTAAAACTTTATAGTTGATGTTTCTGAGTATACCAAATTGTATTTTCTTCACTAGAAGTTTTGAGTATTAACAATGTTTTAAAATTTGTAACTTCTATTGAAACTAAGTTCTCGCCTCACATCTAAATATAAACTGATGACATCGAAGGCCTTCTCAACAATCATGTTATGATACATCTCAATAAAACGATGTTGCTAAACATAAGCAACATATAAGGATAGCCATCTCTTAAATGTTTGAACTTGTTGCTAAAATCTTAAGTTCTACCCAAGTTTTGAGTTGAAGCATTGAGCACAATTATCTATTTAATTAATAAACTATTTTCTCATATCTTGGTATGTGACTCTCCTTATTATTATCTCTTTAAGAAGCATCTCACCTATCATAATATGCATACATTTTATTGTGTATTTTGTTCATCTACAAGCACATGAAAAATATAGACTCAGTGATCAAGCTATTCAATATGCATTTCTGGGCTATAATATTTCTTGCAAATGCCATGTTTGCTATGACCCTACCTCCAAAAGATTTTGTATCTTTCTTCATGTCACTATTCACTAAAATCAAAATTTCTTCTCTACTCATGTTGAGCCTCTGTTAATGATATATGTTCTTGTAATTTAATTGAATTAAATTATATCTTAAATAATTTAAACCTAGAATTATATAAGAAAGAAAATACCCAATTTTATCACTATTCAATCCAAACTAACCATTGTAGCCTGCATAAATTGATCCATCACCTAAGTCTGCTAATTGGAATACAATCACTACTCCTAGATCTTCTAAAACTTCAATTCTCCAAATTAAAATGGTTTACACATTTCCTTGGCCTCAATTCCCATTCTTTGTCTTATTTATAGAGGATAGTAAAAACGATTGTTAGGAGGCTACTCTTGAAGAATTTTGAACCCTTGAAGAAAATCATATATGGAAGTTCATTGTTCTCCAAATATTATAGTCATTTGTTGTTAATGAGTATCAAGTCAAACTCTGATAATACTTTCGTAAACTATAAGGCTTTTTTAACCTTGATAACAAACAAAAGTGAAGAAATTTTTACTCTTGTAGCTAAATGAGTAATAACACAACATTTGCTACTTCACAAGGATGGGCACTCTACCAAATGGCTGTTTAAAATATCTTTCTTCAATGATAATCTCAAAGAGAATTACATGATTTTTGTTGGTCTATAATTTTTGCCTCTACGACGTTTGCAAGCAAAAGCACTCCTTATATGGTTTGAAACAATCTCCTTGTGCATAATTTGATAATTTTCTCTTAATCTTCATTTATCTTTTGACAAAACCAACACAATTCATCATTATTCCTTTACAAGATATTCGGTGGTATTGCTCTTTTCTTGCTTTATGTTAATAACAGCTATTTGCAACATCTTCAAGTCATATTTTATCTGAAGAACCTTGGTACTGTCACTTGCTTCTTAGGTTTCGAAATTCATACTCATCAATTTACTATTTTGAGTATTGTCCTAAACCACCATAAATATATGCATGATATAATTACTTTGGTTAGCCTACCAAATACTTCCTCTATAATATTCTATTTGAACTAAACATAAAGTATCATAGTGAGGAAGATGATCTTTTTTTTATCCTATATTATTTCTATAACTGATAAGTAACTTAAATTACTTAACAATTACACAATCTGATATCTTTTGTGGTATAGCAAGTTAGTCAATCTATGTAAAATCCTTCTAATCTATATTTAGTTAATTGAATCATTTGGTATCATAGTGAGACACCAAATCTTCATTTGTTATTTCAAATTGGTTATTCTCTTCATCTTGTGGAATATAGTGATGTTTTTAGTTCCTTGATATTGAACAATTAATCATAAGGTGGTGCATGTTTCTTGATAACTATTTGATTTCAAGAAGAGTAAAAAACAATCTTCTGTGTATAAGCACCTGTTGATCCTGAATGCCAATGTTATATTTGCTACATGTTTAGAGGTTATTTACCTCGTAGAATTCTACCAGAACTTAATTTTTCTTAGTATAAGCCCACTCTCTAATCAAACAATAACAATCTCATTTAAATTGCTATCAAGGATGTTAATCATGAGCATACAAAACATATTTACGTTGATTATCAGATAATTCGGGGAAGCCATCAAAAATCATATTATTTCACTTCAACATATTTCTACAAATCTTCATATTACAGATACATTTATGAAGGCTATGACATGATGATATAGTTCCTTATAGGCAAATTGATGCTTCCTAAAAAATCAGTATTAATTTAATGAAAGATATCAATAAAAATGCATTAAATACTACAAATACCTATCAGTTTCATTCCAAATATAGGAAAAAGATCTTTAGTGGAGAGTTAATCACTCTCACTTTATTATATACATACTAGTTAGAATTCCTCTTAAAATTAAAATTGTAATTTGCTAAAATTTATTTTGTTGTGCAATGGATTATTATCAATTTACTTTATAAAATCATTTTTACATTAGTCTATAAATTGCATTAAGAAAAACATTATCGTAAGATCATTTTTAAGATATTTATTTTATTATTTCTTATCATTATTAAGTGAGCATTCTATCTTATCAAATTTGTTTGAAAATTTATTATAAGTTATGAGATCACCTTTTGATTTGAATAGATTTGTAGATTTGAGAAAAATATTTAATTATAGATTCCTTTTTAGGTTAGATCCAATTAAGAAAATCATCTAATCACTTATATAATGCCCAATTATATTTTGTACAATAAAGAGAATCCTCTAAGAAAGTTTTAAGAACTAAACTGAGTATCAAATCAACATGGGTAGTTCAAGTTTCAAACGGTCAATCAAGGTTGAAAAGGGGGTTGAATCAAATGATAAAATAAATATTAAAATTATTTTAATATGGACATAATAATGATATAATAATTATATTTTTACTAATTTAATATATACTATTCTAAATCAAAACACTTTTGAATATTCTGAATATGATTCTAAAAAATAATTTTAAGACATGATATTTTAATTATTTCTTTATTTTAATATAAATCTTTTATTTCTAGGCATCTAATCAAAGTAAAAAAAGCCTAAAAATGATCAATATTAGAGCTAGACAGTTCATCAAAAATCATACCAGTTCGCCTATTCTAACACTGGCTCAATAAATTTAATATAAGCATCTATTTTACTAACCCAAATAATTTTTCTTCACCCTAATGGTTAAAATAATTTATATAACATATTTTAAATATATTTAGAATTAAACTAAGCATTTTATTTCTATTTAGATAAGATACACAAGATGTAATGATGTGTCAGTGATAGTAATCTGAGGATATCCGTGAATAAGCATAAAAATAAGATTCACTTATTTTAAATAGTATTCACATCATTATATTACATATAAGTTTTTATAAATATTATATATATAATTCAACTATATCTAAGACAACACATTATAGAATAATCACAATCCATCTCGACCATAATTGAATATTTTTAAACATAAAATAAGTTTAATAAAATATACCTTAGTTCTAATATCTTAAATATTATTATTGTTAACATAAGAAATAACCAAAATCTAAATTGAAACTAAACAAAAAAACTGCACGACTGAATTTGAAAGATCTGAAATCATTGCTACACCTATCATACTAACTTGATTTTCTACCGATATTGTCATTCAATTATGCCAAAACTCAATTTATTAACCACAGTTACAAATAAAAAAAATGGTAAACTTGCTGACCTCTTCACATTTATCTACTCGAAAGAACAAATAAATTAATTTTCAAATCTCTGAGGCATTCTAAATCCATACACACGTGTGGACACCAAAAACATAAGAGAGGGGAAAGAATTATCTTACTGAAGAACATGAGATGCCATGATCAGCTCTGGCTCACCACCCCACACATGTGGCCGTCTAATTTGAGAGACATAATCGTCAAAACTCCCCTCAATAAACCTGATGATCAAAAAACATTTAGGACTCATGGCCAACAAGACTATTTGCCTTACGTATAAGCAACATGTCAAACTATTAATCAAATCGTTAATGATATATGCAACTGAGCAGTCCTAAGCAAGAACTTACACAGACAAACAGATGCGAAGGCACACATTTTGAAAAAACAAATTTAAAAGAATAAAAGTTACCATTCCGTCTCTTCTCGTCTCTTAATAAATTCATCAGCAATCTGGTGAATTTTATGAATAAGTATTGTTATCTGAATATAACACTAGCAACTAAATACACTGTTATACATATAACATTGAATCAAACAGCCACATAAAGCATAATTTGGTATCAAAATTCCGACAAGAAGCTAGACATACCAATGCCCTCAATTCATCAGCAATTTCTCCCTGAAGGGTCTCATTAGGTATGGGTTTTCCTGCCCGGATGCACGCCCCATGGGCCACAGAGCGAAACAAACATCTACCATCGCCCGGTATGCCTGATAGAAGGATTGAGTCAAGAATAAACAGAAGAAACTAAATAGATTCTAAAACTTAATTGAATTAACATAAACATTAACGCTTGCAATAAGCATTTACTCACCAGTTATAGTGTAATCAGTGTATACTTCCTTTCCATGGGAAGTTCTCACAGATGATAATTTATCCGCACCATTCTCGGATGCTTGAGCATTTACAACTCCAGATGATGAAAAACTTAAGCAGAGTCCAAAGGAGGCACCTGCTGCCAATGAGGTATGCCTTGCATTCCAACTTATTTTAGGAAATTTCTGAAATCTGGACATGGGAAGCCTCAAGCTCATACTTTGGCAGCTTGCTGTTGATCCTAAATGCACGTCACGTCTAAGTGAGCTTACAGAAGCAGCCAAGTTAAGCGGATAGCAACCTCCAATTTGTTTGGAAAACGAGAAAGCAACATCAGGAAACTTAGATACTCGAAAGCCATTCAATGGAGAAAGAAAAGACCTTCTTATGGTCAGGTCCATGTATTTATGACGGAAATGGCTTGAATGTATGTATAAACTAGAGGAGCTGCATCGTGGTATACACACTGAAGGAATGAAACCAATCATCGGCTTTACTGCAACTCAGTCAGAGTGAGTCTATAATTTGAGCATATAAATGAGTTTTCCTTCCTGCCAATTATATTGCAGGTAATTAAAATCTCTCCAATAGTCATATTTGTTGCTATCTCACGATTCGGTAAAATTTTCTTGTATGGCACATGTTGCCATGAGTAGCAAGACCACCCTGCGGACAAAGCTTCAAACTGCAGAAACCATGTTATTTTAGAGATTATAGCTTTAATCATAAATATCACACATACATTATCTATGGATATGACTTAAACAGACAGCCAATCAAGCATTTGCGATAAATCAAATCCAGGAATAAAAACAATTATATTAAGCATTCATACAAAGTTGCTGAGGCACTACACATGTGAACGCCTCCTTATTGCAAAGAAGTAACCTATAGCCAGACAAATGGAAGTAATTTTGATTATATGAGTCCATGATGGATGTATAGCTGCAAGGGAATAAATTTATAATGATATACACACAAAATCACACTTTTAAATTTGCAACTCAAAAATCCTTAATTTCAAAAACTATTTGCTTCTTTAAATTAAAACAGAAAAGAAAAAAAAAACTTATATATGCTCTCAAATGATAATTTAATAATCATTTATGAGAAATAAACATAAATATTTGGAAATGAAAATCAGATATTTGATTGGAACCCACAATGCATTTGGAAAGATAAGGTTGCATTAAATTGGACAATGCCAATTTATAGAAATTATAGAACAAAAATTAAAGAGATCACCCAAATAAAATAACTTCACTCAAGTCGACATAAAAAGATAGCCTCCTCAAATTTTAGAAGGCTAGTAAGAATTACATTCAACCATAAATTTATTTCTTTAAAGTAGAAATCCAGTAGAATTGTTATTTTACATATTTCATGCCCCTATTTATAATCACAAACCTTCCCTCAATTTATAAATACAAATATTAGAAGAAAAGTTGGACATTTTCTAACTTCAAAAGCCATATCTATGGGGAACTAAAGGATCTAGAACCTAAGAAGCTACTAAAAGTAGGGCAAATTCTACAAAAGATCATTAGGAAGCCACTAATAATAAGTTAAGTAAGCTGTGGAATGGAAATATATAACAATCGTGCAATGGAGTTGCAATTCATGTCTAGTTATACTAACCAAACTTCTCAACAAAAGATAACAATTTTTGGCTGATATCGGAAGTGCTGAATCAATTAAGGACACCACATGACAATGCTTTAAGGCAAAGTGCTGATTTGGTGCCTTGAAGATGGTTATACGTTATAGTTA
Source organism: Cymbidium sinense (assembly GCA_021442155.1). NCBI lineage: Eukaryota > Viridiplantae > Streptophyta > Magnoliopsida > Asparagales > Orchidaceae > Cymbidium > Cymbidium sinense. The sequence continues at coordinate 269,588,772 of CM038215.1, forward strand.
TCTTTTTTAAAGTTCTGACATAAAACATGAATAGCAAATTCGTAATCAATTTAACCAAAACATTTAGTTCAACATGAAAGGAGCAAGCATATCAATACTCGATATCATCTTATTCAAGAGTGAATGTGAAAGAAAAAAAAGTAGAGTTTATCTATGTAAAGCAAATAACGAGGTTGTAAATATCTTTACCAAACTACTTGCGACAAATACATCTCATAACTAGTATTTTCCTAAAACAAAGGATAGTAAACAAATAAAAGTTTACACAAGATGTTGAAATTTAAAATTAACTTAATCATAATTTAAAAAATATATGTTGGGACTTAGGTAAGACCCAATTTAATCATTTGAATCAAAAAATAATTTTAAACATAAACTAGATAATACACAAAACACACCACTATTTTTATACAAGTTTGCTCAATTGATGACATCCTATTATTGCCACTATAGATTTCATTATAATTTTGATTATGTGGATTTTATAGGGCTAATATCTCATATTTGAGTTTATGTGAATAATTCTTTACAAAGCAAAAGTTTAGGCACATAACTTTTATTATAAGCATCAAGTTCCATCTACAAATATATTAAAAGTACACACACAAAGAGTCATGATCATGATAAGGGTCAATCTTGATTTTGAAAGTTGGCGATTGGATATTTGCTTTGTAAGTCTTCGTTAAAGTTAATTGTATCAGAAGTCTTTATAAAACCTATAAATATCCATTGATATTTTTTTAATGACAAGGTAAGTTATTTGAATCTCGAAACTCCTCCAAATTCATTTTTGTTTCCTTGTCCAATTTTGTATTAGCTATTCTATTTTTCCTAATTTCTGTCAAGTATAAATATAGTAAATGAGCTTATAGGATAATTACTGGTAGTATTTCAACTAATTGTAATCTATGTGCAGAAAAAGTATGCATGTAACGTTCATTTCTATGAGAATGTAACTGATTAATCTTGTGTTTGTGTGTATGTATTAGAATAGATGAATGAGCGCATTTGCACCAGTACAAAATATGTAACCAGATTCAAATATTTATATGTACTCATATACGTCTGTCCATTTATGCATGTTAACTATAGTTACCTACGTAGTATGTGCATGTACTAGTATCAACATTTTCCAGAACATAGGAGAATTATGCGTTAGATTAGTAGTATGCCAATGCTTATCCAAAAGCTCATTTGTAAAGTTAAAAGGATGTAAAATGACACCATAAGCCTCCTTTTTTGTTCCATTTGAAGCACAAATGATTCCAAAACTAAAGCATTTCGTAAAGAGAAATTATCAAGTGCTGACTATGTACATAGGACTACTGTGAAGCAAGAGTACACAGTCGTTTACTCTCTCTTCAAAAACATAGAGTTACGTATATAATATGGACCTAAAAATTTCTCCTTTATACGAATGCCTTTTGAAAGATACTTTCTATCAAAATTTTCCCAGTAAACATAAATGGCTTGATCTTTCCAAAATTTTCAGATAAATCAAACTTTAATAATCTTGGAGGGGAACCACAATATTGCAACAACAAAAGTGCACTAATGATCCAGACAACACAAGCACCATATTTTAAGCGGGGTCATTTGGTTCAATGTTTAGCAAAGGCACTCAATTTAATACAAAGGTACCTTACTTAATAGCATAGCATTATTAAAATTAATCAACAAACATTATTATATTTTTCTTCTAGTATCAGTTATTATAGTGATAAAAAACTTTTTTTTTTGTGCCAGAATATCCTAATTCAAATTTGATGATAACGTATTTTATTGTTATCAGATTTGCTATGATGACTGAACTAAAAGTTTTAATTAGTTCAATGGCAATAAACTCATCATGATCAAATTTGGGCTAGCGTATTATGATGCAAAAATGATCCAAATCGTTCATTCTCACCGTAGAAAATTCTGGAAAGTAACAACAAAGTTGGAACTAAACAAGCACTTGTCAACTATTTGTAAAACGAAGTTACGAAAAAGTTACTTCCAATGAACACTAAATGCCAATAAATTTAACTGTCTAAAATTTAAGTGTTATTTACGCTATTTCCATTCATAAATACCACAAATCAAGAACCGTTTCATATAAATAAAACTGCTTTTGATCAAACTATCCTCATCCCCCACCCTACTTAATATTAAATGAAACTAAAAAACAACAAAAGGAGGTCGAAATGTTTGTTCCTCCACCTGAAACAGCTCTAGCACCCGCGCAAAACAACCATAAAATAGCAAACCAATGGTTAGTAGAGAGAAAAACGAAAGGCACCCTAAGAAGATAAAATGGGCATTTACTTCGAACACGAAGAAGGCGCGAAGGGAAAGATAAGAATACCTTAAACCGACCATCCCAGCGAAGAATTACAGCAAAAACAGTTATGGAATCCAATTCGGAGGAAGAAATCCCGACGTCAAGCCCGCTTGAAGCGCCACCGAAGTAAGAGGCCGGGATTTTTTTTTCTTTAATATTTTCTAAGTGGGGCAGATGGCGAAACCTCCTCTCATTATGACTTGGTGTTCGGAATTATATGAAATCATCCCACCGTCCGTGCTGATCTTCAAGTTCAGTCAACCGTTGGATGTTTTATCGTTGCGAAGCTATACCAGTCCGATACGAATCGGACCGTTTATTTCAGGCAAAGTATGCAGGTGGGTGCATCACGTGTAGGGCTCTCAAAAAAGTTCATTATTCACGATCAATTCATATTCAGCTCATTATATAGCTCATATTCGACTCATTCGTTGATTAAATGAGTCACGACGTTTTCAAGCGATATAAACGTGAATAATCGTTTGTTCGATCGTTATTGATTTTAAATAAAAATTATATTATTATTATTCTTATTTATTATTATTATTATTATTATTATTATTATTATTTTATTACTATTATTTTTATTTATTACTAGTATTATTATTATTTCATTACTATTTTTTTATTTATTACTATATTTATTACTATTATTATTATTATTATTATTATTATTATTATTATTATTATTATTATTATTATTATTATTATTATTATTATTATATATACATACGAACACATTTACATATTACAAATACAAACATGGCTTAGTGGTTAAAATTTTGTTATGCAAAATATTGGCTCAAGTTCGAATCCTCCCTCATATAGTCTCAAAAGCTCGTTGTTCATGACGGTGTGTTAACTAATCAACCAACAGATATTTCAAGCTTGATATACTGAACAAAACAAATTTCAAACGAAACAAATAAGAGTTCTGCTCTCACTCGTTTACACTTCGCGTGGCATTTTGCATCTTATCCTAGCCTACTAGACCAGTTTTTATAATATATATATATATATATACACCCTTTTTTAAATTGATATTTTTAGCTCAATATACTCTTTAAGATAATTTTAAGTAGGCCTAATTCTAATATGCAACATCTATAAAAGTTATATAAGCCGACAGAAAACAAAAATAATAATAATAATTATTGTGTGTCAGAAAATCAGTAGTGATAGAATAAAATTTCACACCTTAGCTTTGTATGAAAATTCAGTACGCACACATGAAAAAATTCTAAAAAGAGAAGAAAAATCACGGGGTCTAGCCTAGTAAAAATGCTCTACTATATATCTTCTTTGGAATACAAAGTTTAAGTTTTCCTAACAATAACAACAAGCCTTTATCCCACTAAGTGTGGTCAGCTTTATGAATCTTTCGTCTCCATTGTGTCATATTATGTGTCAAATTCTCATTTAATTCAAGTATATTAAGGTCATTTTTATACATCTTAACCAAGTCTTTTTAGGTATACATCTACCTTTCTTAACATAAGGCAAATCTAATGCATCTAATCTCCTAATCGGATCATCGGACGACCGACGTTTTATATGGTCAAACCATCTAAGGCGACTCTCTCTCTAATCTTATCTGCCACTGGAGCTACTCCAACTTTTTTCTGAACAAACTCATTTCACATTTTATCTTTAAGAGTAAAGCTACTCATCTACCCAAGCATCCTCATCTCAGTAACACTTAACTTAGTCTTATGCTTCTCTTTTATTGGCCAACATTCTACACCATAAGTCATTGCAGGTCTCACCACCATCTTATAAAATTTTCCTTTAAGTTTAAGTGGAACTTTCCTATCACACAATAGGCAAGATGAATTCCTCCACTTCAACCATCCAACTTGAATTCTTCTAATAACATCTCCATCTATTTCACCATCATTTTGAACAATAAAGCCTAAATATCTAAATCGCTCACTCTTATTAATGACTTGTTCACCTAATCTCACAACACTACCACTAGAACTTCTACAACTAAAATTACACTCCATATATTCAGTTATTGATCTACTTAAATGAAAACCTTTAGACTCTAATGTTGACCTCCATAATTCAAGTTTCTCTTGGACTCCCTCTCTAGTCTTATCAACAAGAAGAATGTCATCAGCAAAAAGCATACGTCAAGGTACATCTTCCTGTAAATGCCTAGTAAGAACATCCATAACTAAAGCAAAAAAGATAAGGGCTTAAAGTTGATCCTTGATGTAATCCAATTGAAATGGGAAAATATTTTGTCAATCCTCCTTGTGTTTGGACACAAGTAACTCTAGTATACATATCCTTAATGACTTGAATATAACCAATATTAACTCATTTCTATTCTAGAACTCTCCAAAGAACATCTCTTGAAACTTTATCATAAGCTTTCTCTAAATCAATAAATATCATATATAAATCCTCCTTACTTTCTCTATACTTCTCCATCAAACCTCTTAACAAATGTATAGCATCCATAGTAGATCTACCTGGCATGAAACCAAACTGATTGTGAGAAACTTTTGTATCATATCGTAACCTATGCTAAATTACTCTCTCCCATAATTTTAATGTATGACACGATAACGGGATTAAAAAATTGTATGTGAGAGAAATCATGACAATAGGAATTCCAGAATCAGGTTACAATAGCTTTGTAGCAGTAGTTTGGTTGTAACGATTATTGGTGGCAGACGACAACGGCAATAGACGGCGATCAGTGACAATGATGGTGATGACGAACTTCAAACTTTTAACTCTCTCTCTTAGTTTTTTCCCAAGTTCCCTTCTAGCTCCTTCCTCCATTTTATGACAAGAATGGGGTCCTATTTAAAAGATTCAGAGAGGGAAATTTTGGTTATTGTAGCCAAAATCTTAAAACACTCCATCGAATAGTGTCTATGGATTCATTTGATTATAAATATTTCTTTGGTGATTTGACTATTCAACGATCTTCGATTTAAATAATTTTAGGCCTTTTGGATTTGTCTCATCGAGCCGCTCGATTCGACTATAAGCACGTCAAATTTGGAAATCATTTGATCATCCAGTCATTATTTCGAAGTTTTCATATGTAGTTTTTGGGCTCGATTTTATTCGATTCTAACATTGTTGAACTCTTCTCACTGAGCCATTTAATTTGATTGTATACATGCTTTAGCTTGGGATTCATTCTTGATTTATTAGTTTTAGAGAGATATGTCATTGCTTCCTTAGTTTTGGATGATAAAACTTATCTCATCCAAAAATATATTGATTCTGTTTTAAAATAAAATAACTTTAGCTATAAAATATTAAGATTTGTAATTATATAAGTTATATGTATCAATTTATTTATGTTTTTATTAATTGGTTTTATTATTTATTTATTTTATTTTATTATATATATTATTTATTTTCTTTTTAGGTAACCTTTGATTTAAAAGAGAGGGGGCCATGAGCCCCTCAAATTTTTTTTTATGTTGTCGTGAGTGTATGTGTGTGTGAGAGAGAGAGAAAAAAGAAAAACTTTTATTATTATTATTAAATGGCTCGCATTTTTTGCAGCCATGAAGATTGGGATCGTGCCACATTAGGCTCTAGTTCTTTCCAGTCTTGGGCGGTGCGTATCCCAAATTCAGGCTCTAATGTGATTCTAAGTTTCTTTATATCCCGAAATCCTCCACTTAACGGTGTAAATGAGCCGAACATGAACGAGCTGAGGCTCTATTCTTGTTCGACTCGTTTACATTTATTTGTGTTTGTGTTCGGCTCGTGTTCGAGTTAAGCTCATTATGAGAATGTTCATGTTCATCTTGTTATTGTTCGTTTAAGCTCGAATGTGTTCGTGTTCAGCTCGAATAAGACTCGTTTATTTGTTTGCTCGAATCAGCTCGATTTCAGCTCGTGAAGAAGCTCGAAATAGACTCGAATTTATTAAATTAAGTACTAAAACCAACTTTTTAAAAAATTTTGAATTATTATAACACAAAATTTTAGATACAAATAAGAAAAAATACAAAATAATATACAAATTTTATTAATATTAAATAAATTTTCAAATTTATAATATACATTAAACATAAAATTTTTCTAATGAAAGACATGCAAATACAATGATACAAAAATATAAAACAATGTTTTATTAAACTAGAGAATGGGATATAAAATCCTTATGGGGGATAAAGCTCAAAGATCTAATGCTCTAGGAGCTACAAGAAGATTAAAGAGTTTAATCCTCATGTAAGTACACAAAATAGAAAATTAAAAGCTAAAGAAAGGTAAAAACTGAAAAAGACAGCAGCCGACGAAGAGAGCTTGAAAAAGATCAGTAGTTAGCAGAATTCAAAGTCCAACACCTTGAAAGGAGTAGAGAAAATGATCTACAAAAAAAATACTTGAGAAGATAGTTAATGAAGAGAAAAAAATATATGACTAAGATCTACAAGAAAAAGGCAGAGATGGATCAGGCTCAGAGTAATATTCATTCTAATTATCAACATAAGGAGCAACAAATTAGTGAGCATCCAACTTCCAAGAATGGTTACAATCACAAAAGATGCTACCAGCCAAAGAAAATAATTTTATGATCGTCATAGCCATCATAGCCAATTAGCCACCATAACCAACAAAAGCAACATCATTGCAAAGGTAAGGAGGCTGTGAAAAAGGCACCACGGGTAGGGCTGTCAAAATAGTAAACAAAGCCCAACGATTCCACAAAACCAACAACCAAAAGGAGACCGACCAGCAGTGTACAACACAACCTGCGCAGTAAGTAGGTAGTAGGTTCTGTACTAAGAGTCGAGACTAAAAAGGCCCAAAGTGGACAGACAACGGAGTTCTGATTACACTTACAGGTTACCAGTTTAGAAGTAGATGTACAGATTATGAGGTACACTCAGAAGTCTAGAACAGCCAATGAGCCAATCAATCCCATGATTCCCATAGAATGATAAAAATAATAAAAGCAAGTAAGAAATCTTCAAAGTTCAAAGTTCAAAAGTAACTTAGGCTTTACAATCAAAGCAATAACAGTCAAGTAGGCAAATAGCCAATAATTCCAGAAAAAAAAAACTATAATTCAAGTATACAATAACACCATTCACCAAAATATAGAACAACCCACTAGAAGCAAAGAGGATGCAAAAAAAAGACACTTAATAGTTCTAATTAACCAATCTAGAAAAAATAGTTCTAATCAAAGCAAAGAGGCTGCAAAAAAAGAAATCATTTTAGGTCCATCGAGAAGTGAGAACAGGCAGAACAACCAACCAAGTTACCAAAGTATCAAACGTGAAAGAATCAACAAAAGGAACCATCAATGGCTGGATAAATATGAAACCAAATACAATAATAAGCCAAAATCCTTTGATGCCATATCATAGCAATAATATAACAACACCATTCACTAAAATGTAGAATAGCCTGCTAGAAGAAAAGAGGATGCAAAAGAAGGCACTTAATAGTTCTAATTAACCAATCCAAAAAAATAGTTCTAATCAAAGTAAAGAGGCTGCCAAAAAAGGAACCATTTTAGGTCCACTGAGAAGTGAGAATAGGCTGAACAACTAACCAAGTTACCAAAGTGTCAAACCTGAAAGAATCAACAAAACCAACCATCAATGGGTGGATAGAAATGAGATCAAATACAATAATAAGCCAAAATCTTTCTGATGCCAAAACATAGCAATAATATAACAACACCATTCACTAAAATGTAGAACATCCCACTAGATGCAAAGAGGATGCAAAAGAAGGTAGTTAATAGTTTTAATTAACCAATCTAGAAAAAATAGTTCTAATCAAAGCAAGATGTTACTAAAAAAAGGAACCATTTTAGGTCCACTGAGAAGTGAGAACTGGCTGAACAGTCAACCAAAGTACCAAACCTGAAATTCTGAAAGAATCAACAAAAGCAACCATCAATGGCTAGATAAAAATGAAATGAAACACAAGAATAAGCCAAAATCTTCTGATGTCATAACATAGCAAATACTCAATCACATCTAATAGCTAACAGGCTATCTATTATAAGAAGTTATAGACTTGTAGTCTTGTTGATTTAAAATAGCAAAATAATAGTTGAATGAAAATAATAAAATAACAAAATAACATAGAATGATAGAAATGGGTAGTGGGCAGTGGTCCAGTGGACAACAGTTGAATAAAAATATAGGAATTTTGAAACTAGAGATGCTTAGATTTAATTATAACACATATGTGATATGACATTGACATAACCTCAAACACTCTATATGGATTCACGTTTAGCTTTAACATGCCATTCCAAATTTAGAGAGACAAAGTTTGGAACATAAAAGTATTCGATGCTCATCAATCATCATCTTAAAATCCCACATAAGGTTGATAAATTGCATGCATCCAAACCATAGAGGATCAATAAAAAAAATATCTGCTCAAATTTGCATATTTTACCATCATTTCAATCCTCTATAGGGTTACATGCAATAATGACAAACCAAAAAGAAGGCAACAAGCTACGAAGCAATATTTACATATTTGAGCATTTTAAATCATCATAGCCTCACTCCTATAATTATTCTGCAAAAAAAAGAACAGAATAATATTACACAGTAATTCATAAATTTAAATAAACCCAAAGTAAGCAAATAATCTATCATCAGCATAAGTGTATAACCAAATCTATAAAATAAAAATATGAAAAGTATTTGCAATTAAATGTATATAAAATCCTCAAATGATTAGTAGCATAATAGCAAAAAAAGGCATTGTTGGCTTCTTGCTCATGAATCACCCAAGGGAGCAAACAAATTTTTCTCCTCCAACATTTCTTGCTTTGGAAAAAATTAAAAAAATATTAAAATGCAAAATATATATAATGGAATAACAATATTAAATTGTATGGTACTATATTGAAGCAATGAAGCACTTACTAATGGTGTTTTAGTATTTATTTTGAATTATTTGATCCAATTAGATAAGTAAAATAATGTATTAACTGTCTTAGTAGATAAACAACTTCTATAATCATCTAGTACACTTACACCAGCACTCAATGCGGATTTAGAAGCAACAATCATTATTGGAATTGATAAAATATCACAAGCCATTCTAGACAAACATGAATATTTCAATGTATTCATCTTACACCATTCCAAAATATCAAATTGCTTAGTATTGCAAACAAGCAACCCTTCATCAAAATACACTTGCAAGTCAGAGTTAGTGGGTTGTATGGAGCTAGATGACATAACAAAATCTTTAAAACCCAACATACAATCAAATTGAGATATGCCAAGAGGATCTATAACAGACTTCGAACAAGAAAATCTCACATTGATTGATTCATTCATTACAATAATAGAAGAACTCTCAGAAGCATATATTGCAGGTATTTCCTAAAGAGCCTTCTTAATAGATATAATTTCAGAAACAAGTTCATGTGGTTCATAGATCTTAGGAAATAAATGAAATGAATTTTAACTTTAAATGAGGGTCAAGAACTATAGCAATAGACATTAGTATGTTACACTCCCCTCAATATTTATGAATTTTTTTTATAACTATGGTCATTTTTCTGACATACTTATCTTCAGATCTAGATTCTTCCCAGAGAAGCTTCTTAACATGCATTACAATTGGCAAAAAAATATTTGGTGTTGGATATGATGTGCCAAAAATTATTTGAGTGACATTATTAAAAATTGATAAGAACTTTCTGATTTTTTCATACCTCAGCCAATCAGAATCTAGTGATACCCACTTATAATTTGAATCTCTAGCTGCATAATGAGTTAAGACAGTACGATAAATAAAAGCTGACTCAAGCATCATATAAATTGAATTCCAACATATTTCCACATCAATACAAAGAGATTGTGACGTAGGTACACTTAACTATTTTGCAATCTCAATAAATTTGTGTAGCCTTGCAGGAGATTTTTTGAGATATTTAACTGGCTCCCTAATATTATAAATTTTGTCATGCACTTCTTTCAAACCATCCTGCACCATTATATTTAATATATGTGCAAAACACCTGATATGAAAAAAATGACCATGGAAATGCAATTTTCCTCTTGAATCAAAGTTATTTCTAAGGCAAAAAGCTGCAACATCATTATTACTGACATTATCAAGAGCAATTATGAAGACTTTATCCTGAAGATTCCATTCTAACAAACAATCACATATAGCATCACAGATGAAAGTCCCAGTATGAGGAGGTCAAGTTCAATAAAATTACTAATCCTTTTCTGGATCTTCCATGACAAATCAATGAAATGAATAGTCAAATACATATACACTACTGTCTGATTAGATGTCCAACAATCTGATGTTAATGAAACTCTCTAAACACCACTAAGATAAGCCTTAAGTTTTTCTTTCTCAACATCATAAATCCGCATGCAATCAATTTTTATGGTGTTTCTAGACACACTTTCAAAGTTAGGATTCATATATTTCAATAAGATATTGAACCAAGTGTGCTCTACCATCATAAAAGGATATTCATGGACAATAATCATCCTTGCAATAATTTCTCTAACTTGTCTTTGATCATAATTTTTAGAATCATGAAAAATAAAAATGTCAAATTCACTAGTAATATCAATTGGGGAGAAATTCAGTCATTTCTATCTTTCATCTGATAAATCAATAACTTGTTTACCTTTTGATTTAATTTTTTCACAATCTGTGACATGTTTGAGAAGTTGTGAAGTTGTGCCTATTTTTGATTTTTGGAACTTAACTCCACAAGATATACATTGTAAGCAAGGAATCTCAACACCCTTAGACATAGTTTTAACATATACAAAGTACTCCCACACACTAGACCTTCTCTTTCTAGATTTTTAGCCTGCACCTCTAGTATAGTGCTAATACTCTCAACAATTTGTTGAGATGCTTGATTATGTCTGTCTTCCAAATGTTCCATATCAACTGGTGGCATCTCACCAGTTGATGTAGACTGGGAATGCTCAAATGATGACATATGTTGTATGTAAACTATGAATAATTCCAAACATCATGTATTAAATGACAAATATGTTAAAAAATAATGCATTCATAGATATAACAGAGTTTAGAACATACATAATACATTACAACCAAGCTTTGCATAATTAAAATTGCAAGGATGAATATCATTTATAATGAAAGGAGAGTGAGCTTCATTATAATAGAAATAAAAAGATTATTAAAAAAATATTTAACTGGCTAATGGATATTTAAATCGTCTATTTTTTCAAATATAATTTGGTAAAAAAAGAAATAATAAATAATCATCAAATATCAAAGTAAAAGCATATGAATATATGATCCTTTTTCTTGCTCGGGACTCGGGATGTTATAAAGTATACTTCAAGCTTTACTAGTTGCAGAGCTTACAATTAGCTACAAAAAACTCTTATTTTTTCATTCAAGTATTCAACTCGTTCCGCCTGGACCACTATCCACTACACTACCACGCCCCACCGCCTAATTCTATTATTCTATGTTATTTTGCTATTTTTATTATTTCTATTCAACTGCTATTTTATTATTTTAAATTGACAAGACTACAAGTCTACAACTTCTTATAATAGATAGCCTATTGGCTATTAGATGTGATTGAGTATTTGCTATGCTATGATATCAAAGGATTTTGACTTATTATTGTATTTCATTTCATGTCTATCCAGCCATTGATGGTTTCTTTTGTTGATTCTTTCAGTTTCAAGTTTTATACTTTGGTAACTTGGTTGGCTGTTCAGCCTATTCTCACTTCCTGGTGGACCTAAAATGGTTCCTTTTTGACAACCTCTTCACTTTGATTAGAACTATTTTTCAGGATTGGTTAATTAAAACTATTAAGTGCCTTTTTTGTATCATCTTTGCTTCTAGTGGGCTATTCTACATTTTGGTGAATGGTGATGTTATATACTTGTATTTTTGTTACTTTCTTTTGGAATTGTTGGTTACTTGCCTATTTGGCTATTGTTGCTTTGACTGCAAAGCCTAATTTGCTTTGAACTTTATAGAAATCAGATGGAATAAATAATGTAAGTACGCAACACATTATAACTAAACACTAACAGTAAACACTAAACAACATCACAGTCTCACATATTCACAAAAATCACAACCAATAGAGGCTTCCATACAACATAGGAGTCACGCTCCTAAAAAAATCACATAATCATAATAAACATAGATTGGTGAAAGGCCATAAAGATATGTGAAACTCTGACATACCTAAGCGGGTCGAGCACTACTACTAATCCCATATTAATAGTTAATAGAGTTGAAAAGTAAAGGAAATCACAGAGAAGAGTCAGAGCATTAAACGACTCAAAAAAAATGAGAATGAAGAGAGGGACAGATCTATAGAGGATCAGATTCACGACTCCACAATCTCCACTTGCTCGAGATGCAATGCAGTGATGTAAGAATGAGAGAAATCTCAGAGGTAGGACTCGGTAGGAAGGTATTGTGGAGTGCGTACTGCTCAGATGCTCGAAGTCGAGGGATGAGGAGAAGTGGGGATTGGAGAACTCAGAGGCATAGAGGCTCAGAGGTAGAAGAACTAGGGCACGAATGCTCGAATTACTCGCCATTGAAAGGCTAGAAAGACTTAAGCAAAATAATGAAATTTGAATCACTCAAAAAAGTCAAATAGCCTAACATAAATATTCAAGTAACGGTGTAACGCAATCGAGGAATCGCATCGCAGGCCATGCATAGTTTGAGCCTTATCGAGCAGAACACGAGCGAACAGTTCTGCTGTTCATGTTTGGCTCATTTCAAATTCGAATTGAAATTTTTTGTTCATGTTTGGCTCGTTAGTTTAACGAATGAGCCGAACATGAGTTGTTCACGAATAACGAACTACTTTGACAGCCCTACCTTGACTGATCTTTATGATGATGCATGACCCCCTTCACAAGCTCCATTCTCCCTAGTCTCGGGGTTTAAAACTAACTTGGTTAGGCAGTGCATATCCCAAATTTAGGCTCTAGTGTGATTCCAAGTTTCTCTAAATCCTGGAATCCTTCACTGATCTTTATGACGATGCGTGACCCCCCTGATAGGCTCTAGTTCTCCCCAGTCCCGGGATTTGAAACTGACCTAGTTAGGTGGTGCATATCCCAAATTTAAGCTTTAGTTTTATCTTTTATGCATGTTAAGGAATTTTCCCCATAGTATAAAAGATATATATATATTTCTATAAAATTTTTGCCCCTCAATGAAGACAGTAATAATATATCATTTTTCAGATATTTGACTTTGAAAGGATTATGATTTATGTATATCTTCAGAGATTTTTGGTATACTTGTATGTTTTGAGAATTTTACCTTCTGAAATTTTTTATGTATCTGTACCTTATGAGGCTTTTGCATTCTAAGATTTTTTGATGTACTTGTAACTTCTAAGGCTTTTGCCTTCTGAAGTTTTTGATGTATCTGTACCTTTTGACGCTTTTGCCTTCTGAAGTTTTTGATATACCTGCACCTTCTGTGGCTTTTAATTTTTAAGATTTTTTATGTACATGTACCTTCTAAGGTTTTTGCCTTATGAGATTTTTATTGTACCTGTTGTTGACCTCCATGCACGCACCATAAGTCAAGTCAAGCTCATAAGGTGAATTCGACGAGCTTCAATGTGCAAATCAGACTTGAAACACATTTGACAATATAAAAAATTAGTTGAAATGATCTCTGATTGACAAATGAACTCCGCCATCATATTTAGAACATCAAAATTGATCAGAATAGGCATCTTGCATAATTCGACGGTAGACCAATCAAGGAGGGTTGTCGATGTATTGATATGTATATCGAGGTCGGAAAGCTATGATATTGCCCAAATGATCTCCATTCATAAAATTGATTGCTCCGTTAGCATCAAAATGCCAAAACCTATAAAATGAGACTATTCATGCTCAATTCGAACGATTATGCATGAATATCGAGCAATCAGATACAACAACACGCAAATCAAAGCTGAAATATACTCGACAGCATCAAAAATTAGTTGAAATGACTTCTGATTTATGAGCAAACTCTGCCATCGTATTCAGAACATCAAAATTGATCAGAATAGGCATATTGCATAATTCGATGGTCGACCGATCAAGGAGGGTCGCCGATGTGGTGACACGTATATCGAGGTTAGGAAGCTACAATGTTGCACAAACAATCTCCGTTCATAAAATCGATCACTTTGTTAGCGTCAAAATATCAAAACCTATTAAATAGGATTTTTCACACTCAATTTGGATGAGTCTGCATGAATATCGAGCGGCAATGATGCAATTTGAGTGAAATTGATGACTTGAACCAAACGACCTCCGTCCTTCAGCAGTGGCCGTTGCATCCGGAACATCAGAGTAACCTAAAATCGACATGTATATTGTCTATGTGATGATGTCAGCATGAAAATCTAAATTAGGGAAAATAAAATAATAAAAAATGCAAATCTTATAAATACTTCTCTTAAAACCCTAAATCTAATTTTTTCCTATTCCCCTTGTCCCGCAGCCGAAGTCCTCGCGTCTCACGTACGATCCCCTCTCACGGTCTCTCATGGTCTCTCTCTCTCTCTCTCTCTCTCTCTCTCTCTCTCTCTCCCTCCCCCCGTTCACTGTGCTATAGTGCCCGATAGAGTTTTCCACGTGAAACAATCGTTGACACTATAGCGGATGCACTGTTCACATCACATAGCATAAGCACCAAGACACCAGACACCCGCGGGCCGACACTACGTTGAATGCTTAAATTCAAGTGTTTGAGGATGTTGCATGGTTGCTTCCCGGTTGGGTTTAGGATCGGGTCCGGGTTAACAAAATCTAAAAATCAAATGATGTTATTATAATATCTTCAATCTAATAAAACATCTGAGAAGCTAATTCTTTCATATGAAGTAGATCTGATCTTATATTACTAAATTAATAGAGTTGATAGGATCTGAAGTAGCTAAATAATAAATCACCCTGATGATGGCTGTGTTAAATAAAAATTTAACTAGAGGGAATACTTCAATCAAAATATGCTCACAATTTCAAAGTAAATTAACTTAGATTGAATCTTAATCTACATGCAAAATTTGAAATATCATTGAGTTATAAATGTCTAAGTGAAATTCAATATTAAAAATTTAAAGCCAAAAATTCAACTCACCTTCCATAATTGTTTGTAGGATGTGGAAAATTAAGAAAATCCTAGCTCACAAAAGTGCCAAAGTCAAATCAAGTACATAATTATGTTTACTCTCAAATAATCTCAAGCCGAGGGGCGTGCAGGTCCCTCGATTGCATGGCTTGGCCTGCTCCACATGATGCACTAGAGTCCTCGGTAGGGTGGTTCGCCAAATGACCTCACTATACATATCATAGTCGGCCTATCCCATATGCTTCCTAATGGCTCTGCCCTTTGAGTTGTGAACCATAGGATATACTTGATTGGGAAAAAAGCCCTCTGTTAGCTAAGGTAGATTTAAGCTTATCTCCTTTGACAAACATCACCCCAAGTCTATAAGGATTTCTTGGATGACGTAAACCATGTGTTGCTGATAAGGATCCTTCAGTTAGGTTGGGTCAACTACCTCTTCTGACTAAGTAGACTAGGGACCACGATAGCCCGGGATGATGAAATCATGGGATCTAGATCGGGCGCGTTATCATTCTCGGATCTAGATCGGGCACGTTATCGTTCTCCCAACCATCCGCTTTAAGCTAAATATAATGAATTTCATAAATCTCAATTCCAAAACTCCATATGGTGCTACTATACGCTATGCACCAAGGGACCTAATGACTAGCCTTAATCGAAAGTTCTCTCTCGGCACTAAGAGGGGTAATTAACTATATGTGCTTGTGCCTATAGGAAACTTGGAACCAAATCTAAAGTGCTCACAAAATGAGAGTGAAATCTCTAGGTAGTGTCTTATCTACTATTCCATTTGTCTTCTGAAAATTACACCAACACTTTAAATCACTCTCTTCATCGAGAGGTCGGTGGCGAATTTTTGGAGCCCACAGATTTTTGGCGACTCCACTGGGGACAGGTTTCTCTTTCCATCTTTGGCTAGTTGAATCAAAGCTATGATAGCAGTGGAGTATAGTAAAATGAAAACTTAAAGTTACTTATAAAGTTAAATTGATTAAAACCCAAAATTATTTTTATAATGAACATAATTCTAAAGTTTTCAAAACCTTTTGTTATTCATAACTTATTTTCATATTTTATTATGTTTGTTCTGTTATATCTCTGCATCATGAAAGTGTGGGATGATATGTCAATTACTGATTACTAAACCCCATCTTTCATTTCGTAGATGGATCTTCATCTGTAGTTGGGCTGCGGAGCCAACATCGGTCTGGCTAATGCTATCATCAACACTGGGGACACTGGAGCTACTATACAATTTGGTAGCATAGATTTCCTAGCAATTGCTGCTCAAACTACTATTAGGCCTGCACAAGACAATCATGAATAACTTGCATATCAACCCATGCAGCATGCCACATCCACTAAAACTCCTGTCACCACTGCTGTTGAGGTCCCTCGAAAGAGAGCCTCTGTATTTGAAAGGTTGGGACACATTGAAGCTTCAACCATGAAGGGGATGATGACTGGGCAAACAATTTTAGTAGTGCATCCGAACGCTACTTCTCTATTGATCTTGCCTTCTGTGCAAGGCCAACATAATGCTAGAGCTTCCTCATATGGAGGAAAGCTAACTAGAAGACAAAGGAGAAGAAGGAATGCGGAGTTGTGTGCCCAACAACTCTCATCTGGCCCCTCCGTTACACAACCATTTGTGCAACCAGAAGCGAGTGTTTCCACCCTCAACAAATTTGAGAATCTCAAGTGGGTGAAAAGGAACAGCTCTATTGGTGATATTAAGTAATCATTTTGGGAGCAATGGTACCAAGCTCCAACCCCACAAAGGAGGCTTCTTGAGACTCTATCCTCTAGAGTGCATAAGGTGCTGAAAGTTGTAAAAGAATAATACCTTATGAAGAAGAGATATTAAAGGCCAATTATTAGAGAAACCAATAATGCTCCACTACAAATCTAAAAACATCAGGTCTGAAACATAAGTCTGAGAACATCAAGAAAAAAAAATAATCCATATCCAGAAACCAAAGAGAAAGGTGTCAAACAGGAGTTTACAAAAGAATGTTATAATTAATGAGATGGTGGTCGCGGAGAATCCTCTAGGGAATCCCATCACCAACCTAAATGATCTTCCCTTGATTTTAATCATAGCCCACTGATTGAGGAGACATTCGTCCCACACTCTGAGCCTGAAATCAGATGGAGACATTGATCAGAGATAAGGTTACAAGAAGAAGAAGAGGAAGAAGAAGGAGAAGACGCCATGAGAGCAGAGGTGGTGTATATGGTACAACACGTTGAAGAATCGTCTGGTGTACAACAGTACCGATTCAGGTGTCATGGAACCGCACCTCCTATCCACCTCAAAGAATCGATACCAGGTCAAATGGAAGCAGATCCTTTTAGTTCCTCCTCAAGTGACGAAAAAGAAGAGGAACCAGAAGAAGAAGAAAACATGCTATTCGCCGACACTGCTACACTTGCTCAGGTGCAAAGGCAAATGCGATGGTAGATGAAGGCTAAAGATAAAGAGATCTCTCAACTGAATTTGAAGATGAATCTCATGATGCAAATGATGCAGAGGAACACTGTTGTTGTGTCGACACCTGTCAATCATCAAATAACCAACACTGCACCTATCAATCCACTAGTTGAGCAAGCATCACAAACCTCTGGAGCACAAAGTGCTCATAATGGTAGAAATGAAGTCAATCAATTGATTGCTCCACCCATTCTCTAACAAATACTGAGCACATCCGAGCCAGTGACTGATGTACAACTTGAAACTATTATGAGTGAAAAGATTAAAGCTGTCATAGCTACATAATAGGTGGAGAAACTAGTGAACATAGGTCATTCATATCCTATAGAGTATGACCAAGTGCTGTATCCTAAAGGTTACTCAGTGCCAAAATTCCACTCATTTGATGGCAACGGTAATCCTAGGCATCACCTAGCACAATTTAAAGCAACCTGTGGTAATATTGGGGGTAATGATGCGTTGTTATTTTGCCAGTTCATTAGCAACTTAACTTCAACTGCTTTTGAGTAGTACACAGAGTTGCCAAATGACTCAGCTAAGACATTCACCAAGATGGAGGTAATGTTTATCAAAAGATTTGTTAGTTCCATTAGAAAGACTATAATAGCTGACCTCACCCTGTTGAAGAGAAAGAAGGACGTGTCAGTCACTAAATACATAACTCGCTGGCACAACATGAGTATGAAGTGCGAGCAACAGCTGGATGAAGAATATGCAATTCAACTGCTAATGGGCAACATTGATGATAAAATGATGCCTTATTTTTGCATGGCTTCCATCACCACTTTTCAAGAACTGCTTGATCGGGTGGAAAAATTTGAAAAGTTAAATTTTTCTAAAACAAAAGGTCATCCAGACAAAACAAAGGAAGGGAAGTTTCTAGAATCAAGGAGGAGTGAATCTCACACTACTTCATATGATTTAAATAGAGGAAGAAGGGAAACTTACAATGTAGATAAGGGGAAACAACCTATCTATTTTGAAGAAAAAGTTAAACAACCCTTCAATTCTCAATTGAGGCTAGTTCTTGGAGGCAATGACAAAACTAGAACTTTCCCGGGTAGTGGTGATAGCCCACAAAAATCATTAGGAGATGATGATTGAATGCGTCTCTCTTAAGGAGAAGATGAACAAGGAAGATTCATTCAAAAGAGAAAGCGTGTTTCGGTAAGCACTCAAGGTAGGGTTGGAGTTGCCAAAATGTAAAAGACCTAAAGAGTCAAGATGAATTGACAACCTAAATTACTGTCCATATCATCGGGTAGTTAGCCACCCTATAGAAGATTACTATGCATTCAAGGACTGGCTAGAAAAAAGATATAAGAGAGATGAATTCATGCTATCTAATAGTGATCTTATTCACCCAAAGAAATAATTTGCAAGGGTGGTTACGTCCTCTTATGTGCCCCCACAGAAAGATAAAATAAAAGAAAAGATAGTTGAGGATGACAAATGGGAGAATGTGGTCTCAAAGAAAACTATGAAGATGTTGAAGTAATTAGAAGGCATTCCAGGTGTCAGATGGAAATCTCCACTTGAACTGGTGCTAGAACCGAAGGTAGAATCTACATCAAAAGGTTTTGCCCTTCAGAAGCAGTCCAGGGTGTTTGGTGTTCCTCACCTTGAGAAAGAACCTATTTAGAGTTTGCTAAAAACTCTCAAAAGGCCATACAAATAAAAGAAGATAAAGAAGAAATCTAATACCCAAAAGATTATTAATAATCTTGAAGAATATCAATGACCATCAAGACAACCAATTAAGCTTGCTGATTTTATGTTAGGACTCGAAATCATTGAAACAAATGATGAAGAAGGTAATGATGAATAATCTCTTTATGGAGAAGTCTAACGGGTTATCTCAGCATCCTTGGATACTCCCCGATAGAATCTACTTCCTCGAGATAATCCAAGGAGAAGAACCACCAATGATGTGGCATTTAAGCCTTGCTTGATGGTGAAGCAAATAGAAGATAGCTCGAAAGAAGACTTATGCTTTCCGGAGGAAGATGAATCAGAGTTTTTAATATCACCATTGATGAAGGGCATAAAACTAAGAAGTGATTCTGAAGGCTCCATCTGATCCTCAGGCATAAACAGTGGTTCTGAAGAGGAGACTTCTTTAAAAGAATTTGATCCATATAGAGTAGCCCTAGTACAACTAAGAAGTCGCAATGTGTTGTCGTCATCACAGAAGAAAGGAAAGCCAAATAAAGGTAATGACAAGAACATAGAAGTTAATAAAAATATCATTCCCAAATATCCAAAGAAGAAGTTTAACATGGATAAAGGAATCGATTACAACATCTTATCGCACTTGAGGAAGATCCCTGAACAATTGAGTTTGTATGAGGCCCTCCTGATGTCATAAGATCTCCGTGAAACTTTAATTCAGTCTCTTAAGAATCTGGAGAAATATGAAGCGTACTTCATCAAGCTGTGTATGACTGAAGTATTACAATCTCAAGACCTTCCAATGATCACCTTCTTTAAGGAAGATCTTATGCTCGGGACATTCAAACACAATTTCTCATTATATGTCTCTACAGAGAGTGATGGTGTGATAATCAATCGAATTCTAATTGATCCAGGTTCATCTATTAATCTCATGAGTTTAAAAACATTGAGAGGATTGTCCCTTGATGTTCAACATTTAGGACGGGACAAATTAATGATCCACAACTTCAATGAAAAAGGACAAAAGACACTTGGGTCTTTTACCTTGCCATTAAGATTCAGAGAACTTCACACAGAAGCCAAATTCCATGTCATTGATGCTGACACCTCATTCAGGGCCTTGTTGGGGCATCCTTGGATACATGAGTATGGAATAGTCTCGTCTACTTTGCACCAATGCATGAACTCCATAAGAGACAAGGAAGAACATATAATTTCTAGCTATCTTCAGCCATTTGCAGTCCATGATGCTAAAATCTATGAAGATGCAAGATACTATTTATTGAAGGAGCCCAAGCCTCAACAATCTAAATCTTCTACCTAAAAGGCTACAAAATAACACAAAGAAGTGAAGAAGGAAAAAGGAAGAAAGAAGGCGACGCTGACTCTTCCTAAAGAAGCTAGCGCATCACATAAGTTGAAAAGGCTAGTCCCACATCTAGGCAGTGACATAGAGGAAGAAGATGATGATCCTTCTATCAGACTTAAGGGAGTAAACAAGTCTTTGGTGAAAGGAAAAAATTATGGAATACTTAGATTTTGAGTATGATTCTGAACCTACTTATGAAAGTGAAGTTCAGTGTATCTCTTCAAGAAGGACGGAAGACCTATTGATACCAACAGAATTATTAGTGATTGTCCTGGTTCCTTTTCAACACTTCAAATAAATCACTCCACGTGAAGTCCACGTTATTGAAGAGTTAAAGAATTTCTATGTGCCTCATTTGCTTGAAAGTAATGAACGTGAAATTTTATTTTACAAGTCTGAGGAGTGTTGTCACCAGGATTCTAATTAGCTCATGCAATTTGATGAATCTGATGATATGGTTCTCATAAGAATGCCAAAATATTATCCTCCAAGGATTCGTAAGATGATGCACAAATTGGGAGTTGATATTGGAACAGATAAATGGCGAGCCCACTTCTTTGATACCCTTTGGGGTCTAAAAAGTCCACAAACCTTGTGAAATTATGATAATCATACATCTAAAGGTCTTGGATACATCCGACGTAAACCACAAAGAAAACCTATTATATCTGATAACAAAAGATTGAAAGATTGAAAATGAAGATGATTTTTATTAGGTTTACCTAACCAACGATGAGGAGTTAGAAGCAAAGCCAACACTTAAAGAACTTGAAGATGGTGGACAATCATCTATCATTGATGAGTTGAAGGAAATCAACTTGGGAACATAGGATGATCCTTGCCCAACTTTCATCAGTTCCCTTCTGCCTGATAAAAAGGCTGAAGAAATGAAAGATCTGCTATGTGAATTTAGGGACTGCTTTACTTAGACATACTTTGAAATGCCAAGCTTATCCCCTGATGTGGCAGTTCACAAACTACCCATCAAGGCAGATGCAACACTTGTTATGCAAGCTCCTAGGTGAATGAGATTGGAGATTGAAGAATAGGTGATTGCAGAAATTAAGAAGCTGATCGAAGCAGGCTTTATCTAAGAAGAAAAGTATGCAGATTGGATAGCCAATGTTGTTTCACTGAGAAAGAAGAATGGTCAAATCTGTATCTGCATTGTTTTTCGAGATTTGAATAAAGCATGCCCAAAAGATAATTTTTCACTTCCAATATCAGAACTACTTGTAGATAATACTTTCAACTATGGCATGTTCTCATTTATGGACTTATCATCGGGATACAATCAAATCAAGATGGCTCTTAAAGATGAGGACACATCATTTAAGATGCTAATTGGTATATAATGCTACACAGTCATGCCCTTCGGATTGAAGAATGCTGGAGCTACATATTAGAGGGCCATGACACGTATCTTCAATGAGTTGATTCATTAGAAAGTAGAATGCTATGTGAATGACCTCATCGTCAAGAGCATAGATCGAAGAGATCATTTTGGTGACCCGATGATGGTCTTCGATAGAATTAGGCAGTACGATCTCAAGATGAATCCTCTCAAATGTGCATTTAGGATTTTATCTAGAAAGTTCCTTGGCTATGTGGTATGACATAGAGGAATTGAGATCAACTCTAATAAAATTGAAGTGATAGTGAATATGCCACCGCCGAAGAATCTTCGTCAGCTTCGTTTCGTGCAGGGACATTTGGCGTTCATCCAACACTTCATATCAAATCTGTTGGGTAGGTGTCAACCATTTTCTAAATTGATGAAGAAAAATGCACCATTTAAGTGGGATGATGAGTGTCAAGAAGCATTCGATAGCATCAAAAGATACTTATTGAATCCACCAATCTTGGTGGTGCCAATCATGGGAAAGCCTCTCATTTTGTATACAGCTGCATTAAAAGAATCCCTTAGAGCATTGCTTGCATAGCACAATGAAGAAGATAATAAAAATATGTTGTACTATATCAGTCGAAGATTGATAGGAGTTGAGACAAAGTACTCTCCGATCGATAAGCACTGTCTTGCACTGACCTTCATCGCCCAGAAGCTTCGACATTACATGTTGTCACATAAGATAACACTCATCTCGAAGATTGATCCACTGAAGTCCTTGATGATAAGACCAGCATTGATAGGTCATTTGGCATGATGAATAGTACTCCTATTGCAATTCAATATTATATATGTATCTCAGAAAGCTGTTAAGGGGCATATACTAGCGAATTTTCTCACTGCGCATCCTACCCTAGCAGATTTAGTAGTCAACAATGATTTACCTAATGAACAGATCCTGCTAATTCACAAAAGGGAGGAGTTGTAGATCTGGGAAATATATTTTGATGGTGCATCATCTATTAAGCCTGCTCAACCCCTAAATCTACTAAAAGAAAGAGCTGGCATTGGCCTCATCTTCATAACTCTGAAAGGTGGCATAATGAGATGTTCATATAGGCTGACTGAGCCAAGAACCAACAATGAAGCTGAATATGAGGCATTAGTGGTAGGTCTCAAAGAAGTTGTTGTTATCGGCATTCAAAATTTAAGAATCATTGGAGACTCTCAATTGGTAATCAACTAAGTGTTGTGTCTCTATAAGATTAAGAAGCTTGAATTGGTGTACTATCATAAGTGAGTGCTTGAGCTTATGAAGCAAATTTCAAACATTAAACTAGCTCGAGTTTTTTAATCAAAGAATAGTAAAGTAGATTTCCTAGCCAAGCTAGCAAAAGAGATGGCGAACACGGATGATGATGCTGTTTTGATTGAAGTGTCCACTCATCGAGTTCTGCAACTAGTAAATCCATATTACCCGTAGGTAGAAAGCCATCAAACTCAAGCCAGTTGGAAGCAATTCAAATTGCTTGTCACTCTCCTAAAGACGATAAGTACAAGAGACAAAAAACTCAAAAGTACTGCAAACAAATCATGCGAAGCTTTCATAGTGGAAGAGCCAGATGATTGGAGACAACCCTTCATCAATTATTTCAAGGAAAGAAAATTGCCAAACAATAAATCACTAGTCACATAAATTACAAAAAGAATCCTATGATATGCTTATGTCAATGACACATTGTACCATAAATTCTTTGAACAAATGTGGTTGTGATGCTTAGGGACGGATGGAGCCAACAGAGTAATGTCTGAAATTCATGAAAGACTCTATGGCGTGCACTAATTAGATCCTAAAATGGCAACAAAAATTAAGATGATGGGATACTATTGGCCGTCAATGGTGAAAGACTGCATAAATCATGCTAGAAAATGTCACAAATTCCTAGTTCACGGGGATCTCATTCATCAACCTCTGAATCCTCTACATCTAATAATAGCGTCCTGGCCATTCAAAAGTTGGGGCACAAATATAATTAGACCGATTGATCCTCCATCATTAGCGGGACATCAATTCATTCTAGCAGCTACTAACTACTTCTCTAGGTGGGCCAAGCCCGCTCCATTTAAGGAAGTCACCAATAATGTTATCTATAGATTCGGGGCCATGATGAACCATTTCATACAACAGTCCAGCTTTGAAGAGTGCGAAGATATACAAATTCGTTGATCAGCACAAAATTGATTGGCTGTATTCATCAATCTACAATCCAATGGCCAATAGTTTAGCAGAGGATTTCAATAAGACATTGGTAAAGCTATTCAAAAAGATTCTCACAAAGAATAAAAGAGAGTGACACACTAAAATGATGGAAACACTTTGGGCATACAAAACAACTTATAAAATGCCAACCAAAGCCACTCCTTATGCTCTAACATTTGGGATTGAAGCTATTCTTGCATTAAAAGTTGAGCTGCCATCACTTCGAGTAATTGTCCAATTCAATCTTACTCAAGATGAGAACGCTCGCCTGCGAATGGAAGAGTTGGATGCACTTGATGGAGTTAGACTCCAAGCTCAACAAAGTTTAGAAATTTACCGAGCGAGGATGTCCACAACATTCAATAGTTTAGTACGTCCTCAGATATTCCAGAAAGGTGAATTGGTTATGGTGCTGAGAAGGCCAATAATCCTTCATCATAAGATCAGTGGTAAATTTGAAGCTAACTGGGTAGGTCCTTACGTCATAGAGAAGGTGTACGAAGGAGGAGCCTACCAGCTTATTGATAGGAATGGTCAACGACCGGTGCTGCCAATCAACGGTCAATTGTATGTACCCTTCAATGGGTCCGTCAAAGTAGCAAGCACAGGATTTAGAGCATGCATACACTTCCTGACAAGTCAGTATAGACAAATCAGGTCAACCCTTCATGAAGTCCATCAAGCTTAACGCAAAGACAGAAGGAGATTCAAATCTCAAAGCGAACAAACTAATTCCTCCATCAAACCCAATCAAGCATTAAGCTAGGGTCAGAGGAAATTTAAGTTTACAATAACATAAGAGAAAGAGGTCTTCATCATGCCCATTGAAGTAGAGAGTAGATGGAGAAGAGCTCTTATCCAGTCGACAAGTCGATCCTGACAAATCGGTCAATCCTGTCATCTAGCATGTCCAAAATAAAGCATCATATTATTAACAAATCTTGTTAAAGCTCCATAAGCTACTGAAATTGAAGATGAAGTGATCCAAGATCTATGACCAGCCCAAAGGTCAATCAGTTTTCAACAAACATGACTCGCCCTATACGTGAATCATATTTGTTGGGGGGCATTTATTGACCTCTATGCACGTGCATAAGTCAAGTCGAGCTCAAAAGGTGAATCATATTTATTAGGGAGCATTTTTTGACCTCTATGCACACGCTGTAAGTCAAGTCGAGCTCAAAAGGTGAATTCGATGAGCTTTAGTGAGCAAATTGGAGCTAAAATGCACTCGATAGTGTCAAAAATTAGTCAAAATGATCTCTGATCGATGAATGGACTCCGCCATCACATTCATAATGACAAAATTAATCAGAATAGACATCTTGCATAATTCGACGATCAATCGATCAAGAAGGAGGGTCGTCGATACGTTGACACATACATCGAGGTTGGGAAGCTATGATGTTGCCCAAATGATCTTCATTCATAAAATTGATTACTCCATTAGTATCAAAATATCAAAACTAATCAAATGAGACTATTAGCACTCAATTCAAATGAGTATGCATGAATATCGAGCAATTGGATATAACAACACGTAAATCAAAGTTGAAATACACTCAACAGCACTAAAAATCAGTAAAAATGACCTCTGATCGACTAACGGACTCTACCATTGTGTTCAGAATATCAAAAATGATTAGAATAGGCATCTTGCATAATTCGACGGTCGACTGATCAAGAAGGAGGGTCGCTGATGCGCTGACATGCATATCAAGGTCGGGAAGCTACAACGTTGCCCAAACGATCTCCGTTCATGAAATTGATCACTCTGTTAGCATCAAAATATCAAAACATATCAAATAAGTAGGGGTGCAAATGAGCCAAACATGAACGAGCTGAGAATGTTCGTGTTCGGCTCGTGTTCAAGTTAAGCTCGTTATGAGAATGTTCGTGTTCAACTCGTTATTGTTCATTTAAGCTCGATTGTGTTCGTGTTTGGCTTGAATAAGGCTCATTTTAGCTCGTGAAGAAGCTCAAAATAGACTCAAATTTATTAAATTAAGTACTAAAACTAACTTTTTTTAAAAAAATTTTGAATTATTATAACACAAAATTTTACATACAAATAAGAAAAAAAACATAAAATAATATAAAAAATTTATTAATATTAAATAATTTTTCAAATTTATAATATATTTTCCACATAAAATTTTTCTAATGAAAGACATGCAAATACAATGATACAAAAGTATAAAACAATATTTTATTAAACTAGAGAAAGGGATATAAAGTCTTATTGGGGATAAAGCTCAAAGGTCAAATGCTCTAGGATGTACAAGAAGATTAAAGAGTTTAATCCCCATCTAAGTACAAAAAATAAAAAATAAAAAAAGCTAAAAAAAGGTAAAAATTGAAAAGAGCAAACTAAGAGAGAAAAGATAAGCGGTCAGTGAATTGAGTCCAACACCTTGAAAGGAGTAGAGAAAATGATCTACAAAAAAACAATACTTGAGAAGATAGTTAATGAAGAGAAAAAAAATATATGACTAAGATCTACAAGAAAAGGCATAGATGGCTCAGGCTCAGAGTAAAAAAAATATGCATTATAATTATCAACATAAGAGGCAACAAATTAGTGAGCATCCAACTTCCAAGAAAGGTTACAATCATAATAGATGCTACCAGCCAAAGAAAATAATTTTATGATCATCATAGCCATCATAGCCAATTAGTCACCATAAACAACAAAAGCAATAACATCACAGAGGTAAGGAGGTTGTTAAAAAGGCACCACGAGTAGGGCTGTCAAAACAGTAAACAAAGCCCAACAATTCCACAAAACCAACAACCAAAAGGAGACCAGCCTGCAGCCAAAAGTGCACAACACAACTGCACAGGTAAGTAGGTAGCAGGTTATAGGTACTGAGAGTCTGAGACCAGCCGATAGCCAAAGGCCCAAAAGTGTACAACACAACTGCGAGGTTCTGACTTCTGAGCTTGTACACAGGTTTACAAGTGCACAGGTTATGAGGTACACCCAGAAGTCCAGAATAGCCAATGAGCTAATCAATCCCATGATTCCCATAGAATGATAGAAACTACAAAAGCAAGTAAGCAACCTTAAAAGTTTAAAGTTTAAAGTAACTTAGGCTTTGCAGTCAAAGCAACAACATCCAAGTAGGCAAGTAGCCAATAATTTTATAAAAAAATAACAACAATACAAGTATACAACAACACCATTAATCAAAATGTAGAAGAGCCCACTGGAAGCAAAGAGGATGCAAAAAAACCACTTAATAGTTCTAATTAACCAATCCATAAAAATAGTTCTAATCAAAGCAAAGAGGCTGCAAAAAAGAATCATTTTAGGTCCACCTAGAAGTGAGAACAGGCTAAACAACCAACCAAGTTATCAAAGTACCAAACCTAAAAGAATCAACAAAAGAAATCATCAATGGCTAGATAGATATGAAACTAAATACAATAATAAGCCAAAATCCTTTGATGTCATATCATAATAATAATACAACAACACCATTCACCAAAATGTAGAACAATCCACTAGAAGAAAAGAGGATGCAAAAGAAGGCACTTAATAGTTCTAATTAACCAATCCAGAAAAAATAGTTCTAATCAAAGCAAAGAGGCTGCCAAAAAAGGAACCATTTTAGGTCCATCGAGAAGTGAGAACAGGTTGAATAGGCAACCAAGTTACCAAAGTACCAAACCTGAAACAATCAACAAAACCAACCATCAATGGCTGAACATAAATGAAACCAAACACAATAATAAGCCAAAATCCTTCTGATGTCATAGCATAATAATAATACAACAACACCATTCACTAAAATGTAGAACATCCCACTACACACAAAGAGGATGCAAAAAAAGGCAATTAATAGTTCTAATTAACCAATCCATAAAAAATAGTTCTAATCAAAGCAAAGAGGCCGCCAAAAAGGAACCATTTTAGGTCCACTGAGAAGTGATAATAGGCTGAATAATCAACCAAAGTATCAAACTTGAAACTCTGAAAGAATTAACAAAAGCAACCATCAATGGCTGGATAGAAATAAAATAAAATATAATAATAAGACAAAATCCTCTGATGCCATAGCATAACAAATACTCAATCACATCTAACAGCCAACAGACTATCTATTATAAGAAGTTGTAGACTTGTAGTCTTGTCAATTTAAAATAGAAAAATGGTAGTTGAATGAAAACAACAAAACAACAAAATAACAAAATAACAAAGAATGATAGAACTAAGCAGTGGGCAGTGGTCCAGTGGACAACAGTTGAATGAAAATATAGAAGTTTTGAAACTAGAGAGGCTTAGGTTTAATTATAACACATATGTGATATGACAATGACATAACCTTGTACACTCTATATAGTTGCATGTTTAGCTTTAACATGCCATTCCAAATATAGAGAGATAAAGGTTAGAACATAAAAGTATTCAATGCTCATCAATCATCATCTTAAAATCCCACATAAGGTTGATAAATTGCATGCATCCAAACCATAGAGGATCAATAAAAAAATATCTACTCAAATTTGCATATTTTACCATCATTTCAATTCTCTATAGAATTACATGCAATAATGACAAACCAAAATGAAGGCAATAAGCAACGAAGCAACATTTAGCTATTTGAGCATTTTAAATTATCATAGCCTCACTCCTATAATTATTTTGCAAAAAAATAATTAGAATAGAATAATATTACACAGTAATTCATAAATTTAAATCAACCCAAAGTAAGCAAATAATCCATCATCAGCATAAGTGTATAACAAAATCTATAAAATAAAAATATGAAAAGTATTTGCAATTATATGTATATGAAATCCTTAAATGATTAGTAGCATAATAGCAAAAAAAAAAAAGACATTGTTGGTTTCTTGTTCATGAATCACCCAAGGGAACACCCAAATTTTCCTCCTCCAACATTTCTTGCTGTGAAAAAAAAATTTAAAAATATTAAAATACAAAATAGATACAATGGAATAATAATATTACATTACATGGTACTATATTGAAGCAATAAAGCACTTACCAATAGTGTTTTAATATTTATTTGGGATGATCTGATCCAATTAGATGCACAAACTAATGCATTAACTATCTTGACAGATAAACTACTTCTATAATCTTCTAGCACCCTTCCACCATCACTAAATACAAATTTAGAAGCAACAATTATTATTGGAATTTATAAAATATCATGAGCCATTCTAGACAAACATGGATATTTCAATGTGTTTATCTTTCGCCATTCGAAAATATCAAATTGCTCAGTATTACAAATAAATAACCCTTCCTCAAGATACACATGCAAGTCAGACTTAGCAGGCTGTATGGAGCCAGATAACATAACAAAATCTTTAAAACCCAACATACAATAAAATAGAGATGTGCTAAGAGGATCTATAACAGACTTCGAAAAAGAAAACTCCACATTGATAGATTCATTCATTGCAGTAATAGAAGAACTCTCAGAAGCATATATTGCATGTATTTCCCAAAGAGCCATCTCAACAGATATAATTTGAGAATCAAGTCATGTGGTTCATAGATCTTAGAAAACATAAATGAAATGAATTTTAACTTTAAACGAGGATCAAGAACTACAGTAATAGACATTAGTAGGTTACACTCCCCCCAATATTTATCAAATTTTTTTTCATAACTGTGGCCATTTTTCTCATATACTCATCTTCAAATCTAGATTCTTCCTAGAGAAGCTTCTTAACATGCATTATAGTTGGCAAAAAAATATTTGATGTTGGATATGATGTGCTAGAAATAGTTTGAGTGACATTATTAAAAATTGATAAGAACTTTCTAATTTTTTAATATCTCAGCTAATCAGAATTTAGTGATACCCACTTGTAATTTGAATCTCTAGCTGCATAATGAGTTAAGACAGTACGATAAATAAAAGCAGACTCAAGCATCATATAAGGTGAATTCTAATATGTTGGCACATTAATACAAAGAGACCGTGATGTAGGTACACCTAACTATTTTACAATCTCAACAAATTTGTGTAGCCTTGGAGGAGATTTTTTGAGATATTTAACTAACTCCCTTACATTATAAATTATGTCATGCACTTCTTTCAAACCATCCTGCACCATTATATTCAATATAGGTGTACAACACCTGATATGAAAAAAATGACCATGAAAATATAGTTTTTCTCTTGAATCAAAGTTATTTCTAAGGTAAGAAGCTGCAACATCATTGTTACTGAGATTATTAAGAATAATTATGGAGATTTTATCCTGAAGATTCCATTCTAACAAACATTGACATATAGCATCACAGATGAAAGTCCCAGTATGAGGAGGATCAAGTTCAATAAAATTAATAATCCTTTTTTGGATCTTTTGTGATAAATCAATGAAATGAATAGTCAAACACATATACCCTATTGTTTGATTAGATGTCCAACAATCAGATGTTAATGAAACTCTTTGAACACCACTAAGATAAGTCTTAAGTTTTTCTTTCTCAACATCATAAATTCTCATGCAATTATTTTTTATGGTGTTTCTAGTTAGGACTCAAATATTTCAATAAGATATTGAACCATGTGTGCTCTACCATCATAAAAGGATATTCATGGACAATAATCATTCTTGCAATAATTTCTCTAACCTATCTTTGATCATAATTTTTAGGATCATAAAAAATAGAAATGCCAAATTCACTAGCAATATCAATTGGGGAGAAATTCAGTCACTTTTGTCTTTTATCTGATAAATCAATAACTTGTTGAGATGCTTGATTATGACTATCTTCCAAATGTTCCATATCAACTGGTGGTACCTCACTAATTGATGCAGACTGGGAATGCTCAAATGATGACATATGTTGTATGTAAACTATGAATAATTCCAAATATTATGTGTTAAATGACAAATATGTTAAAAAATAATGCATTCATAGATATGACAGAGTTTAGAACATACATAATACATTGCAACCAAGCTTTGCATAATCAAAATTATGAGGATGAATATCATTTATAATAGAAGGAGAGTGAGCTTCATTATAATAGAAATAAAAAGATTATTAGAAAATTAGTTAATTGGCTAATGGCTATATAAATCATCTATTTTTTTTCAAAAATAATTTGGTAAAACAAAAAATAATAAATAATCATGAAATATCAAAGTAAAAGCATATGAATATATGATCCTTTTTCTTGCTCAGGACTCAGGATGTTATAAAGCATACTTCAAGCTTTACTAGTTGTAGAGCTTACAATTAGCTACAAAAAACTTCTATCTTTTTTATTCAAGCATTCAACTGTCCACTAAGCCATACTTTGCCATTATTATTCTATATTATTTTGCTATTTTGCTATTTTCATTCAACTGCTATTTTGTTATTTTAAATCAATAAGACTATAAGTCTACAACTTCTTATAATAAATAGCCTGTTGGCTGTTAGATGTGATTGAGTATTTGCTATGCTATAGAATCAGAGGATTTTGGCTTATTATTATGTTTCATTTCTATCCAACCATTGATGGTTGCTTTTGTTGATTCTTTCAGATTTCAGGTTTGGTACTTTGGTAACTTGGTTGGCTGTTCAGCCTGTTCTCACTTCTCGATGGACCTAAAATGGTTCCTTTTTTGGCAGTATCTTTGCTTTGATTAGAACTATTTTTTTTAGATTGGTTAATTAGAACTATTAAGTACCTTCTTCTGCATCCTCTTTGCTTTTAGTGGGCTATTTTACATTTTGGTGAATGGTGCTATTGTATACTTGGATTATTATTATTTTCTTGAATTATTAAAGCCTAACTTACTTTGAACTTTGAAGAAACCAAATGGAATGGATAACGTAAGTACACAACACATTATAACTAAATACCAACAGTAAACATTAAACAATATCACAGATTTATAAGAATCACAACCAACAGAGGCTTCCATACAATAGAGGAGTCACGCTCTTAAAAAAATCACATAAACATAATAAGCATAGATTGGTGAAAGGCCATAGAGATCTGTGAAACTGTGACGTACCTGAGAGGGTTGAGCACTGCTACTAATCCCAGATTAATAATTAATAGAGTTGAAAAGTAAAGGAAATCACAGAGAAGAGTCAGAGCGTTAGACAACTCAAAAAAAATGAGAATGAGAGAGAGGGACAGAGCCACAGAGGATCATATTCATGACTCTACAGTCTCCACTTGCTCGAGATGCCACACAGTGATGCAAGAATGAGAGAAATATGAGAGGCTGGACTCGGGAGGAAGGGATTGTGGAGTGCATACTACTTGAAAGCTCGAAATCGAGCGATGAGGAGAAGTGGAGATTGGAGAACTAAGAGGTAGAGAGGCTCAGAGGCAAAAGAACTAGGGCACGATCGCTCAAATCATTTGCCATTGAAAGGCCAAAAAGACTTAAGAAAAATAGTGAAATTCGAATCGCTCAGAGAAGTTGAATAGGCTAACATTAATATCCAATTAACAGCGTAATACAATCGAGGAATCGCGTCATGGCCTATGCGTGGTTCAAGCTTTATCAAGCCGAATATGAGTAAATAGTTCCGTTGTTCGTGTTTGGCTCATTTCGAATTCGAACAAAAATTTTTTTTCGTGTTCATCTCATTAATTTAATAAAAGAGCCAAACACGAGCTAATTTTTGAGCTGAACATGAGCTGTTTGTAAATAATGAGCTGTTTTGACAACCCCACCTCCACTAATATTTATGACGATGCGTGACCCCCTTCGCAGGCTCCATTCTCCCTAGTCCCGGGGTTTGAAACTAACTTGGCTATGCAGTGTATATCCCAAATTTTGGCTCCAGTGTGATTCCAAGTTCCTTTAAATCCTGGAATCCTCCACTGATCTTTATGACGATGCATGACCCCCTCGTAGGCTCTAGTTCTCCCCAATCCCGGGGTTTGAAACTGACCTGGTTAGGTGGCGCGTATCCCAAATTTAGGCTTTAGTTTTATCTTTTATGCATTTTAAGGCATTTTCCCCATAGTATAAAAGATATATATTTTTCTATAAAATTTTTGCCCCCCAATGAAGATAGTAATAATTTATCCTTTTTCAGATTTTAACTTTGAAAGGATTATGATTTATGTATATCTTCTAAGATTTTTGGTATACCTGTATATTTTGAGGCTTTTGTCTTCTAAGATTTTTGATGTACCTGTACCTTTTGAGGCTTTTGCCTTCTGAGATTTTTGATGTACATGTATCTTCTAAAACTTTTGCCTTATGAAGTTTTTGATGTATCTGTACCTTTTGAGGCTTTTGCCTTCTAAAATTTTTGATGTACCTGCACCTTCTAAGGCTTTTGCCTTCTGAGATTTTTTATGTACATGTACCTTCTGAGGCTTTTGCCTACTGAGATTTTTAATATACCTGTTGTTGACCTCCATACACGTAACATAAG
This sequence comes from Cymbidium sinense, assembly GCA_021442155.1. NCBI lineage: Eukaryota > Viridiplantae > Streptophyta > Magnoliopsida > Asparagales > Orchidaceae > Cymbidium > Cymbidium sinense. Next base: position 269,622,732 of record CM038215.1, read on the forward strand.
TCAAGTCTAGCTCACAAGGTGAATTCGATGAGCTTCAGCGTGCTAAACGGACCTTAAATGCACTTGACAACATAAAAAATCAATTGAAATGATCTCCGATCGACAAACTGACTCCGCCATCACGTTCAAAATGTTAAAATTGATCAGAATAGGCATCTTGCATAATTCGACAGTCGACAGATCAAGGAGGGTCGCCGATGCGCTGACACGTATATCGAGGTTGAGAAGCTACAATATTGCCCAAATGATCTCCAATCATAAAATTGATCACTCCGTTAGCATCAAAATGTCAAAACCTATCAAATGAGACTATTTGCGCTCAATTTGAACGAGTATGCATAAATATCGAGCAATCAGATACAATAACACGCAAATTGAAGCTGAAATACACTCGACAACATCAAAAATTAGTCAAAATGACCTCTGATCGATGAACCAACTCATCCATCACATTCAAAATGTCAAAATTAATCAAAATAGGCATCTTGCATAATTTGACGGTTGACCGATCAAGAAGGAGGGTCGCCGATGCACTGACACATATATCGAGGTCGGGAAGCTGCGATATTTCCAAACGGTCTTCGTTCATGAAATTGATCACTTTGTTAGCATAAAACATTAAAATATATCAAATAAGGCTTCTCATGCTCAATTTGGATGAGTCCGCGTGAATATCAAGTGAGCAGAAGCAATGACAAATAAATTTGAACTAAAATTGACCCCGATTTGACGCCAACTTGAACCAAACGGCTTCCGATCGAGAAACAGACTGAGCCGTTGTGTCTGAAACATCAGAGTAACCTATAATTGACATGTATATTGTCTATGGGAGAATGTCGGTGTGAAAATCTAAATTAAGACAAATAAAAAAATAAAAAAATATAAATCCTATAAATACCTCTCCTAAAATCGTAAACATAATTTTTTTCTTTTCTCCTCCTCCCCCAGCCGAAGCCCTCGCATCTCCTGTATGATCCCCTCTCATAATCTCTCATGTTCCCTCACTCTCTCTCTCTCTCTCTCTCTCTCTCTCTCTCTCTCTCTCTCTCTCTCTCTCTCCCATTCATTGTGCTACAGTGCCCGATAGAGTTTTCCATGCAAAATGATCATCAACATCACGCACGGTGCATGAGCTCCCATACCACAGGCATGCGTGCACTGAAGTTCCGTGTGGCGAGTGCCCCCGCTAGGCCCCGACACTACGTTGAATGCTAAAGTTTAAGTGTCTGAGGATGCTGCGCGGATTGCTTCCCGGTTAGGTCTTAGGACCGGGTCCGGGTAAACAAAACCTAAAAATCAAATGATGTTATTATAATATCTTCAATCTTAGAAAGCATCTGAGAAGCTAATTCTATCATATGACATCCTTTATTACTAAATTAATAAACTCGACAGGATCTGAAGTAGCTAAATAATAAACCACCCCGATGATGGTTGTGTTAAATAAAAATTTTAACAGAAGGGGATACTTCAATCAAAATATGATCATAATTTCAAAGCAAATTAACTTAGATTGAATTCTAATCTAAATGCAGAATTTGAAATATCATTGAGTTATAAATGTTTAAGTGCAATTCAATATTAAAAACTTAGAGCCAAAAATTAAACTCACCTTCCACAATTATTTGTCGGATGTGAAAAATTAAGAAAAACCTAGCTCACAAAGGCGCCAAAGTCAAATCAAGTACACAACTATGTTTACTCTCAAATAATCTCAAGTCAGCAAGGATGTGGCTTGTTTCCTCTGACTGTGTGGCTTGGCCAGTATGCTCCATATAATGTAGTTACAACCAGAGTCCTCTGACCTAGTGGTTGTCGCCAAATGACCCCCCTATATCACGGTCATGATTGTAACCCGTATGCTCCCCAATGGATCTGCCCTTTGAGTTGTGAACCATAGGGTATACTTGATTGGGAAAAAATCCTCTGTTAACTAAGATAGACTTAAGCTTGTTTCCTTAGACAAACACCACCCTAAGTCTATAAGAATTTCTTGGATGACGTAACCCATGTGTTGTTGATAAGGATCCTTCAGTTAGGTTGGGTCGACTACCTCCTCTGACTAAGTAGACTAGGGACCATAATAACCCGAGATGATGGAACCATGTGATCTAGATTGGGCATATCATTGTTCCCCAACCAACTGCTTTAAGCTAAATATAATGAATTTCATAAATCTCAATTCCAAAACTCCATATGCTGATACTATACGCTTTGCACTAAGCGACCTAACGACTAGCCTTAATCAAAAGTTCTCTCTCGGAACTCAGAGGGGTAGTTAACTATAGGTGCTTGCGCCTATAGAAACCCTAGAACCAGATCTAAAGTTCTCACAAAATGAGGGAGAAATCTTTGGGTGGTGTCTTATCTACTATTCCATCTGCCTTTTGAAAATTACACCGCCACTTTAAATCACTCTCTTCATTGAGAGGTCGGTGAAGAATTTTCAGAGCCCACACTTGTTCCTTCTGAGGATTTTGCCTTATGAGATTTTTGATGAGTGGAGACTCTGTCAAACACTTGCTATATTGGAGTCTTTCTAGGGAGGACCTTGTCCACTACTAGCTTCCCATCAAGGCTTTCTCAGGGGCGTGCCTTCTAGAGGATGAATCCATAAAAGATTTTTGACCTATCCAAGGTTGTTTGTCAGAGTGTTACTCAGTGATATTTAACTTGTATGGAAGAAGTAAATAGTTTTAACTCTCATTCGAGATTGTTTTGTCAAAGTCTTACTATATGATGTTAATCTGTGTGGAAGATGTTAAACCAAAAATATCTGTTTGAGGCTGCAGCTAAAGTTGCTTCTTGACATTTGCCTTATTTTTTGTTAGTATGATTGAAGAATCATAATTTATAAAGGTATCTTTTTTTTAATATTGAAATTACTCCACATCATTGACTTGCTTCACGAATTGATAATCAATTAGATATCTAAAATATTAATTTGGATAGTCTTTTGGGATTAAGAGTTACGCCCAACTTTTAATAAGAACTGAAGGATCAGCATTTGATGTTTCTTCATTCTTCATATGTGTTATTATGAAGTAGAATTTTCTCCATCATATAGATGGTGTTGCTCTTAACATGAAGTCAGATTGTCAACCATTGTGAAGATTTAAAGAAATTATTTCCCACAGATGACACCAAATTATTGCATGCTATAAAACCAGTAGCAGTAGAATAAAACTTCATGCCTTTTCTTTATATGAAAATCCAGTACGCACACAGATAGTTGAAAATAGAATACGAAACTTTAGATTTTTTACATGAAAAAATCACAGAAAGAGGCAAAAAATCACGGGAATTAGCCTAGTAAAAAAAAAATACTCCACTATATATCTTCTTTGGAGTACAAAGTTTAAGTTTTCGCGATAACTAGATTACAAGATTGTATTTGAAAAATCTGAATAATGAAAATTCTAGAATCAGGTTACAACAGCTATGTAGTGGTGGTTGAGCTAAAATGGTTGTTGGTGGTAGTCGGTGACGATAATAGACGGCGATCTATGATAACGTTGGTGATGATGAACTATGAACTTTTAGCTCTATCTTAGCTTTCTCCTAACTTCGCTTCTAGCTCTCCCCCCTTTTCATGACAAGAATGTGGTCCTATTTGTAAGATTCGGAGATGGGCATTTTGGTCATTATAGCCAAAATCTCAAAACACTCCATTGGACAGTGTATATAGATTCATTTGATCATAAATAGTTTTTTTTTGATGATTTGATCATTTAAATGATCTTCAAGTTAAATGATCTTAGGCTTATTGGATTCATCGCATCGAGCCGCTCGATTCGACTATAAGCATGTTGACCTCACTTTTAGGGTGAATTCTCAATCTCCTCATCGTAGATCTAGGACTCTTATAGACACTAAGAGCTTCTTAATCTTAAGACATTTTTAGCAATTAGGTGAACACTTAACCTAAGCCTAAAGACTTAGAAGGGTTAGTTATAGGATTGGGCTATGCCTTAGGGATTTAAAGAAATAACACACTCTATAGTCTAAACCTAATCCATGATCACCTTCTCAAAACCAAACCTCAAATTTAATTCCAATATCAATCCAATTCCAAATTCCAAATCAAATGATTAAAACCCATGATCAAATCCAAAATCAAAATCATGCCTAAGCCCTATGATTTTATCTTGTGGACTTGGCCCTTAACTAAATTCAAATCAATCCAAATTCAATTGATTTTTTCCAAGATCAATTTAATTCACCAACCAATGTACCAAATTCAATTCCAAACACAATTCTAAATGATTGAAACCCAAGATCAAATTCAAACTCCCAAATACTCCTTAAGCATTATGATTGAATTCTATGGACTTGACCAAATCTCTGCCCAATTCAATCCAAACTTGATTGCTCTCTTCATGAATCAATCATATCTTCATTTATATTCACAAATATAAATGAAATATAAATTCAAATAACAAAAACTAAATAGAACTAAATCCAAATCCAATCAAATTCCAAGCTAAGCTTTTAGACACACCTTCATGAAGTTAGCCAAGCTTGATTTCAAACCCCTTCAAATTCAATTGATTTTCTCATAAGTCATTTATATTCACAAAGATAAATGAAATATAAACTAAATTGACCAAAATCAAATCTAAAATCAAATAAAATCATAATCTAAACTCTTTGAGCTAATTTCTTGAACTTAGCCAAATATTATATAAATCAAGCCAAAATCAATGAATTTTCTCTTGAATCAATCATTCCTTTAACCATCTATCCAAATATAAATGAAACATACAATCATCAAGCCAAATTGAAATCAACCCAAGTCAAGCCCAACTTAGCCCTTTTGACTTAAAAAATTTTAAATGAACCAAAATATATCATAGCCCAAATTGATTGCAGTTGAATTTATATTTCAATCCTAAACTCGTATATAAATTCAACTAAACCTTAATCAAATCAAAACCAACCCAATTGACGCATTTAGGTTCACTTGACTCAAAGTGACATAAAGAACCCATTTGAACTAAGTTTTAATCCAACCCAAATTGGATTGAACCAAGCACATACAAACTTAATACCATGACTACTGATCATCCTAAGATGATCAATTGCCTTAAATTGGGTCAAACCAAGTCAACTTGGTCATTTGATCAAGTCAACCCTTTAACTCATATGAACCCAAACTAGCCAAAACTAATCCTACACCAAATTAATTGAAACCATTGATTCACATTAACCCATAATCAATAATTAAATATGACTTGACCATCAATTGAGCCAAATCAAACCCAATTTGCCATTTAACCCAAGTTGACCCAAATTGACCTAAAAGGCCAAAATATGTCAAATCATGATCTAACCTAAATTGATTGCAACCAATGGCTCAAGTTCATTCCAAAATGATTATTGAATTTGACCAAATCCATTATTGATCCCAATTTGACCAATTTAACCCAATTGACCAATTTAGCCCAAATTGACCTGAAGGGTCAAATTGGCCTAAAACCAAATTAAATCCAAATTGATTTAAACCAAAGCCTACAATCATCTCCAATTAACCAATTGAACTTGAACCAATACCTAACTCAAGCCAATTTGACCAATTTGGTCAAATTGGTCAACTTGACCCATTTGACCTATATGAATCCAAATGAGCCAAAATCAAACTTAGACCAAATTGATATAAACCACTTGAACCAAAATAGTTTAAATCATCATTTAAACTAACTCAAGCCTTGGTTTGACCCAATTTGACCAATTGGTCAACCTAACCCAACATGACCCAAAAAGACCTATATAACCCAAATTGAGCCAAACCTCTTTAAACCAACCTATGATACTTTGAAACCTGACCAAACTTGACCCAAACCCACATTAGGTCAGCCCAAAATTAGCCCAAACCTAATTGGAGTCAAACCCAATGAGATCTCCCTTGGATATGCCACCCCACATGGGATTTTGCCAAAAATAGCAAAGTCCACTTTCCATTTCCACTTAACAGCCCTCACACACCCCAAATGGGGTCTAACTTAGCCACTTAGCCTAGCCCATGTGGGCTAGGTCTGCCATGGACTAAAGGGAGATGAGTTAACTGACCTCCCTTACAAATCGAGAACCCAAAGGATCCAAGGAAGAGCAATCCAGCCAAATCCTGGCTTGAGCTCCCTACTAATCCTTCCTCCAACCAAAATGAGCCAACTGGACTTGATGGAGGTAACTCAAGAGCTCTGGTGGATGCTGGGCCAATCGAAAATGAGGAGCTTGATTCGTCCATCCATCACAAGCAATCAAGGGGTATACTCCCTCAATTCGCATGGGAAACACCACCATTCAACTTGTCCGAAGTTCCAAGAGAGGAATGAAACTCCCTAGCAAGCTCTCGAGCATTCACAAGCTTCCCTTGTTGAAATTTCTCCTTCCCAAGTGAAGTCAAAATAGGGCAAGCATCTTTTGATCCAAACTCCACCAATTCTCCACTTTGATCAAATTGCTTCTTCCCACACCATCTCCTCAACCTATCGAAGCTAAATGAATCCTTCATGAGGCTCTACGATCACCAGAGCTAGGAGTTCGATCAAAGCCAAAGCCCCAACTAACGAATCTTTGCCTCCTGAGAAATCCACTTGGAATCAACTCAATTATCCCTCAACAAGGATTCATTTCTACTATACGAAACTTTCTCAAGCGTGTGAGCCACTGGTCTTTGCTTCGGTGATGTATCGCCATTAATCTGTGCTTCTCTCAAAATGTTTTTGAAGTTTTGTGAAGGGAATGTGCATGTGAGCCAATCTTAGCAATTGGATCCTACTAGATCATTTGTACGATGGTGTGGGTTCCATTTGGAGCCAATCCGAGCTCGGGTGAGCTCAGATCACGCGAACAATGGCAGATGGATGTTGTTCTCCCTCGTTCGCGTGATGATAGATCACGCACCATCCATTCCACGTGTTTAGAATGGATGATCATGATTAGATCCCGTTAGATCATCTAATTTTATCCCTTTTATGCTGTGAGATTGATCGGCGCCATTCGATCTGAGATCGGACAATGAATATCAAAATCGCATCCCACTGTCAGCTGACTCAATGCGAACGAGATAACTTAAATAACCAATCTTGCGGTGCTACGTGGAAAGCGCGTCGCATCAGTACGCCTGGTGGCACCGACAAAATAAGGCTTAATTAGGCTTAAATAATCTATTTTTTAAGATTGAAACTTCATAAAATCATAATAAATCATAGAAAAATCCAAAAATTATAAATAAATGCTAATTTCAAAGATATTTCAGAGAGAAATCCATTAAAATTAATCTTAATTAATTTTGAATTAGCGCTTAATTAAGGTTTAATTGAAAATTTAATTAGCTTAATTACACCATAATTAATCAATCAATTAATCTCAAAGTTTCTCATATCATTTAAACGGATGATCTCTACCTCCCATAATTTTTTTGGGATTTATTGATTAATTAAGTATGAAAATTAACTAATTGAACCCTAATTACCTTCTTAACTTAATTAAGAGTAAATTAAGCATATGAAAAAAAATTAATTAATTAATTATGTCATTTATCACTATTCAATAGTAAGGAGACTTATGGAATTGAATTGGGCCTCTTTTCTAATCATTTTCCTAAGTTTCCTTTACCTTTCAAGAGAAAATTAATTAGGGATTAATTGGATAATTAATTACTTAATTAGTTTAATTAAAGTTAAAAACATATCAAAACCCAATTAATTAATTTAGGGGTAGATATTTAAGTGTTCAATAACCTAAATATATTTAAGAAAATTATGGTTAACAAATATGTGTGGGAAAGCCATAGGTGTACCTAATTAAAGTTTCTTAATCTAATTTACTAATAATTATGAGCTAATGGCCCTTTCATTTCATAGGGCCATTGCTAATTTACTTTTCAATTCATTTGCATATCATGTTGACTCATAATTATTTAGTTAATTACCTTAAGGTAACATAGGTAAGGGTTAATTAATGAACTTAATTCATATCATAACTTATTTAACTCATAAAATCAATTTAATCACTTTTCATTAAACCAAATTAAGTCACAAACATGGGGATGGGATTAGGATTGGTGAACTCCTTCTTTCATTCCTTAAGTCAAATTGAATATGAAAATTAAAATGATACATAAAAAATTTTGGTTTATTTTAAATAGTGTCATTTGATATGATTGTCCTTAGGAATTAATTTGATTGAATGAAACTATATGCTTATGTTTATTTATTCATTTCCAATCATGTTAAATGTTGTGTGTCATTTTAAATCATGTATTCATTTTGTTAAAATTAATTAAATCAAATGAAGTTTCTTTTTTGTTGAGCTTGCACGTGTTGATTTAATTTAATATATGTGTGGCTATTATCACTATTAAATCGAAATATATTTTTCAAAAGCTTGTAGATGAAAAAAATAATATATGTTGTGATGTTAATTATAAATACATAGGATATTTATGTGATTATATTTTAAGTATATTAATTAAAGTTTTCTTTTTTTTCAATTCAAATGTAGTTTTACATGTATTTGAACGTTAGTGAGTATATAGTCTGGACATCCTGGGAACACGAGACTTTAGTAAGCCCCAAATAGGTCATTTGATTACATCACTTCCCTGGTTAACAGTGACACATACTTATTTGATTTCATTTACATGTGTTCCTACATTAGAATTTGGATAGGGCTTTACTCCATATGCATAAATGTTTCAATCAAATAAAAATACAACCTTTGCATGATTTTCCTTCCTTTATTTATATATACATCCATATGTATTTGAGAATAGCAAATATTTAGTGTAGACATCCCATGAATACGAGGCTTTAAGTAGCCCCAAGGAGGTCATTTGATTACCTCACTTCTTTGGTTAACAATGACATGTACTAGCTTATGTCTCTTATACATGTGTGTGTATTTAATTTTGGAATTAGAACTTTTTTCTTTTATAAAAAAAATACATTCATCAATAATTATTTAGTCATTGGATTAATTAATTATGTAACTTGGAGCTTACTTTCTCATATTCATATATACAAATTTACATATGTTTGAATGCAAATGGGTATATAATTTAGACATCCCAGGAATACGAAGCTTTAGTCCAAGGAGGTTATTTGATTACCTCATTTTCCTGATTAACAATGACACGTACCTATTTAATATCATCATTGTGTATTTTTGCATAAGAATTTAGATAGAGCTTTAAACTAATATGATTAAATAATTCAATCACACAGGATGATATAAACTTCACATAGACATACATTCATCATATAAGTATGCTAAAACATGTTGCATGTATAAATACATTTAGGATTATATCATATGCATGTTACATGTGGTGGAAAGTAATGATTTAACATGTGTCATGTGATAATAATTTAATTAGATTAATCTTAAGATTCCTTTCACATTGGATAAAATTACTTAAAGTGAACCAAAACTTAGGATTAATTTAAAAATGTGTAATAAGCATTCACTAAAGAGAACTAAATCAAATTAAGATGCTTTGGAAAGTGGCTTAAGGTAGGGATGAAAGAGAGAAATTCTCTTTCTTTTTTTTATAACACTTAGTTGCTAAGTGTAATCAAATAAAATAAAAGAAAATACAAATTAAAACTCTCAAATCAATTAAATAACTTCAAGTGAAATCAACCCTTCATGTTAAATTAAATCTTTCTACACTTAGAAAACTATAACTCTAATGCCTAATAAGACACACCACAAGTCTTAACACACACATTAGAATTAAGTTATCTCTTCTAGCTTTATGTTAGGATGATGCATGGTGTGATGTGTATTTTATTTTGTGATGTATTATTTTAGACTAGATGTTAGGGTGTATGTTTTGTAGACTGGATGTTAGGCCGATATTAGCCTAATCATGCTTTATGTAGAAGATTATGCTTAAAGGGATGCTTAAAAATAAATATGAATGCTCTCTTTGTAGGTTGCTTAAACCCCTAAGCATAATCCAATCTAGGACATGTAGGCTTGGTTACTCATGTGTAGGGTGCCAAGTCCAAATTATAAGTATGTCTGCTTGAGAGTATATGTATGTTCAACTAACCTCTGTTTTGCAGGTGTAGTTAAATTTATTTTTCTTACTTTTAATGTAATTTTACATTAGGAATTATGATTAGTGTTATAGGAGATAAGATGAGCATTGACTAAAGGCTTTGTCTTAGTAGGCCATGTGATGCCTTTGAAGTGGAGTAAATCAAATCAAATGGAGACATGAAGAATGAAGAATGAAGACCCCCCATAGCATTTATTCATTTGTAAATTGTAATTATTCTTTCATATTCTGAGTTGTATAAGGGTAGAGCTCAGCTACCCACTTTTTCTCTTTTTGGGTTGTATGACGGTACCCGACCGCACCGACCTATTATTCTTTTGCGATAGTTATACAATTATTTGATGTTATGTTTAAATTGTGCATTAGAAATGACATATTTTTCATAATTTCTTATGATTGATGCTTTAATGTGTGGCCTGGATGCGATTAGACTCTTAGGATAAAAATAAATTTTCTATCCTAATTAATCACTCATAACTAAATTTTAAATAATTCATAATCTCACCATAGAGCCTAGACATTAAACGAGATAATTAAAAGATTTAGCAACCCCTTAGCTGAATGGTTGAATGTTTCACAACATGTATATTATATTATCACACTCTTGAAAATAGAGGATTTCCATCCTTGCATGATAGGGGAATAGTTGACCTGTATGGGCATCCCTTGTGGTGGAAAATACTCATTTTTTGCTAATTTAGCCAATGATCTACTTTCATCATGCATATAGGCATCAAAATTGTAAAGCCTTTGTCAAAATGAAGTGTTAAAATTAGAATAAAACTTGAAAAGATTTTTTGCATTAGGTTAAGTCATTACTCATACCACTCATGGTCTAGTCTCTTAGAGAGTGAGTTTAAGGAATTTAGTCTCTTTCTAAATTAATAACAACCCACTATCTTGCAAATTCATAAGACTTGCTTATATGGATTTAAAGCGCAGGAGAAGTTAGCTAGTGGCCACTCCATGTGATTGTAAGCCCAACAATTAGGTGGTTTATTCTTTCTTGTGGAGGTAAACCTTATGTCCATCTTCGCTTGGATTTATGTCGTGCTTTAGCTTATGCTAAAGCTCCATAGATTTAGGATCCGAGAAAGCTATTTTCATTGGGCTGCAAGTATAAATCCTCACCTCTTAGGCATTTCTATAACCTTGTGTTGGTGGATTATAAGCTCTAGTAATCTAATGAAATTTTAACTCAAACAAAATAAATCTCTTCAACTTCAAATATGTAAAACCCAATTATAGAATAGATTGAAATGCTCACTAGACTTTCTAGTATCATGAGCATTCCCTACTCATCCCCTTTGGCTTCCAAAAATAAGTCTTCTCCTTGATCTTTCCCATTTGATTTTTCAAACATAACCAATTCTTTGATAGTCTTAACTTTGAAATTTTTGGAGATAATAATTGCCTATTTTAATCGAGAGTATTCCTAAGGAATTTACCTTCCTTAAGATGTAATTAACTATGGAGGCTTGCCTCCATAGGAAACTTTAGAACCCAGTTTAATATAAACCATGCTTTATTTATCCATGTAAAGAAGAGAAAAAATCTTTGGTACATTCGAAGACCTATAATGCCTTAGGAGTCCTTATTAGGTGATTAGGTCCATTGAAGAAGGGTGATGTATCTATCTTTTGAGAGAGTACATTATACCTTAATGTCATACTCAATTATTTTAATAAGTACCCCACTACGATTTACGTGGTGTCCCTCATATACATCCAAAAATAAACACCACAAAACACGTCAAATTTAGAAGTCATTTGATTATCCAAACATTATTTTGAAGTTTTTATATGTAGTTTTTGGGCTCGATTTGGCCCAATTCTAGCATTGTTGGACTCGTCTCACTGAGTCGTTTAATTTGATTATATATATGTTTTGACTTGAGATTCGTGCTTGATTTATAAATTTTAGATAAATATATCAATAATAATAAATAATCCAAAGTTTTCAAAAAAAATAAAAATAAAAGTTCGCCAATCTACTATTGGTTAATTTCCAAAAAAAAGTTTTTTTTTCTAAAATTACTGTAGTTTTTTTAATTTTCATTTTTAATAAATTTTATAGCTAAATTTAAGTTCATATTATAAATTTTTAAACTTTATTTTTGTAGGAATTTTTATAATTTGAGTTGAAAAATATGTTTTCCTTTAATCTTATTTTATTTTGATGTGATTCAATTGGCTTTTTTTTTTAAAAAAAATGATATGTTCTTTAATTTGCACTTTTAGTGAATTTTATAGCTGAATTTATGTTTCCATTATAGAAATTTTTTTTTTATTTGAACAAAATTCACTTAGAATTTTTCTTTAATTTGAGACGAAAATTATATTTATATTTAATCTTAATTTATTTAGATTTGATTCAATTATTTCAAGATAAGATCTTATCAGTCTTGTTTGACTAAATTTTGTAATCGATCTTAAATTTGTGATATGGAATTTTTAAATAAATTTATTTAAAATTTCTTTTTAATCCAAGATGAAGATATTCTTTATATTTAATTGAAATTTATCTAGATGTAATTCAATTTTTTCTATGAATCGTAGTCAATATATTAATTGGAGAAAGTAAGCAAGCATATGCCTATATTTAAATAATAATAATTTTTTATATTGCTTGACTGATTTCCAGAATGATTATAGGCTGTTTATAGCTTTACAATCTAAATTTAGAATTACTTTTCTATCAAATTGAATTCATTATACTTATGTTTTTATTTATTTTATAAGATTGAATTATACATTAAAATTGGATACATCAACTTTATGCCATTTATAATTTTACATCTTTAACTGCTTGAATATATATATATATATATATATATATATATATATAGTCTTTAATTGCACATAATCCTAAGATCATACTTGTAAGTGGTATAAACATCTAGTTATATTGCCATGTTTGAGTTCTATTATTTCACTGAGTGCTAAAACAACCCCACCAAATGAGCAGGTGGAAAATAACTTATTTCAAACTCCTTTAATAAAGGCAAACATTATACATAGGCTTCTGAATCGGATATGTTAGGCATCAAGAAACAACTAACCCTTGAAGAATATATGCACAACTATTCCTCCAAAAGTTTATCTCATTTAAGTCTATGTATGAATCTTTGTAAAATGTTCATCTACTAAGTCAAAGCAATTGAAGAGCCATATATGTCTGCATTTGACCCTAACTCATTCTAACTGAGAACATATTAGATGCATAAGTGGAATCATGATCATGATATTTTGAGGATGTCATCACAACTGTCTATTTATGAACTCCATTCTACAATAATGTGACCAATCACAGGTAATCGATGAACTTAAATTCCCCGGAAATTAATTAGACGAATTCATTCAAAGTTTCACACCCACGACTTGCTGAATTATGATTGTATAATTACAAATACTTATATAAAAATAGATTATTATTCACATCAATTTCAACTATACTATCAATGCTTCTCCATATTTATTGAAGTAGAAATTTATAGCCATGATTAAAACTAGATGCTAATATTGCCAACCCATTATAAAAGATACAAATGCTGAAAAAAATAGATTGAAAATAGTTAGATCCACTTAGTTGAGTTCTATAGAACAGCTCTCATATAATATTACACATTCTATCGATTAATTTCTTGAGCAATATGATTCTTTCTAACTATCAAATATGAGCATTCTAAGCCTTCACATAGCCTAATATTAAATTTAAATTTCATATTGCCAAGAATCACTCTTGATTTTAAATATAGCTAGTATAAAATAGCTAATAAAAATGTGAGTTATAGTAGCCTTGGGTTTGGCCTATGGTGCGCACATTGCTAGTGCTTGACACTTATCATGGGATGATTTCATGTGTGTAGCCCTACCAAAGTTGAGATCCTTCAAGCTCTACTCCAACATTTGAGAGAATTGCCATATAAACAACACCTACAAATTCCTGATAGATGCACATTTTACACACACAACACATTTAACTCTATTTTTACAATATACTTTAAACTCTACAATATTCATATTATCCAAGAATCATGTGAATTGGTCTGATTGTTTATTTTAAGCTCTACTCCCGTCTTTTCTATTTTTTAATTTTTTTAATAAAATATAAAATAAAAAAGGTTGATTTCTAGATAGGCTTGTCCTAGATCACCACCTTTTATCACTGTTAGTAGTGCCACTTGCCATTTATGGCCCTCATTGGCTTTGACCATCATTATCATCATCATCATCATTATCTCACTAGCAATTTTCATTGCTATGTCGATGATCGCCACTTTATAAACCAATTTATTTATAATCAAGTTAAAAATATAACTTCAAGATATAAAATATATTTTATTTTAAATATAAAATATAAATAAAATAAAGTAAAATGCAATTATTAAAATATAAAAAAATAAATGATCTCTAAGCAAAGGCATAGTTTTAGAACAAATCTAACTACTTGAATAAGAATAATAAAAAAAGTAAAAGAGGGATTTACATACATACCACACAATTCTTATGTATTTACATATCTAACGCTTAAACTTTAATTTTACACACACACACACACACACACACACACACACATATATATATATATATATATATATAACACCCCAATCTTCAATATCACATCAAAAATATCATTATCGCTCGCTTTTAAAAAATGTCACACACATTTTTAAGTATAGAAAAATATTAGAAAAGTAAATATATAATTGTAAGTGTTAGATATATAAATGCATTAAGAATTGTGTGGTATGTATATAAATCTAGAAGGGGGATTTACATACATACCACATAATTTTTATATATTTACATATGTAACACCTAAACTTCAATTTTTATGTATATAACATCCTAATATTTAATATCACATCAAAAATATCATTATTATTTATCTTTTAAAAGTAAAATATATATTTTTAAGTATAGAAAAATATTAGATAAATAAATATATAAGAATTTTTTGATATATATTCAAATCTTCCATTTTAGAAATAAGAAAAGAGAAAAAGAGTGGGAGGGCTTGGCGGTCAGACTTAGCAGAGGCTTGCTTAGTGCTAGAATTTCCTATCTGTGGCATCATCGAGCTGTGGAGTGGCGTCGGCATGACTTCTTTGTTCTAAGTGCTAGATACAACAGTTCATTTTGCGAGCCTATATATGTAATATGGATTATAATTCAAATAAAAAATTCATCCGAAAAAGGTAAATCATTATCATTAAACAGCATCAAAATACAAAATCATTAAAAAATATTAAAAAATAATTCAATCAATAAAATCATCATAAAAATTATCGTTAAAACATCATGGAGAAAATTTTCATATTAAAAAAAAAAAAAAATTCTGACGAATTGTACGGTTTGTACCGACACTAAACTTTATATGATCTTACCAATAGAAGCTAAGAAGTGCAAAATAAATCATCAAAACAGAAAAATAGCTGATAAAATATAGGATATTTATATAATAATTATAAGATAATTATTTTATAGTAAACATGACATTCAAACTTAATGGTTGTTCTAAACAAAAAATAAACGATAAGGAACTAGCTCCTGACGCATTTGCTTTCCCAGCACGTATCTGGTTGCCAAATTTCTAGCGCGGAAACGCTGTTGCACTATTACTGTACGTAGAAATAATTAGGCTTTAAGTATAATTATGTTAAGTGTCCATACACAGCTATTGTCTACTAATTAAGAATTACGCATACTTGTTAATATTCATCAATATGATCTATAATTCACGCATGTAATCACATCTCTTGATTATTCACCTCGTCCAACTCCTCATCTTCATCAAAACAATGCACTCCACAAGCAGCATGCCCATCACAACCAAATGCCTTGACGTGATCCTTGAGAGACCTCTTATGCTTAAAATCAGATCCACAGGAGCAGAACCATAGCTTCCCACAGTTCTTCTCATGCGTTCTCCAATCTCCTCTAACTGCAAAGGCCTTGCTGCACTTGCAACACATAAAGGGCTTCAAGCCATGCTTTCTTTTGTAGTGTGTTTGGAGAGTTCTGAAGTCCTTCAGTGGCTTAGCTCGAGGATGATCAATATTGTTCCTACAACCTGGAGAGCAGCAGTAGCATGGAAGTTTGAGCATTGCTGTGGGTTGGATTCCACGGAGGGATTGACGACCAGTTCTGTATTGTGAGCCGTGACCCCACATATGCATCTGTCGAATTGATTTTTTAAGGAAAAACATATAGATATTTTAGAGATTTGTTGTAAGTAAACTAGTAAAATATGAAGACAGAAGAAATATTATATGCAAGACAACGAGGAATGATTCTTGCGTCCATACAATCAGTGTTTTTGAATGCATAAAATTTATATGAAATGTTATTTATGAAGTAATTTACCGTTAGGGTTTTCACCCTCTCTCTTACGTGTTTTCTTGTTGAAATCTGGTGTGCATTGGCGTCCTCTGCAGGTTTTTTCCTCACTCATCGCCATAGATCTTGTAGCCTTCATTGTTCCGCTTTCACGGTTGTCCACCACACGATCAACTTCGTTTGCTTAAGATCATGATTTTCTGTCTTCCACAAGGTCCAGCGCTATCGCTCTGATTCTTACTGGTCACTTAACTCTCTGCCTACGTACCTCCACTGCTAGCCGACCCTAAAACTTATCCCGACTTATCAACTCGCCCTTGCTCGCGATGGCTTTCTTTTGTTTTGATGGCTATTACTCCCGCGTAGATGCTCCTTCAACTCCTCTCAGGTTCCAAGAACTGATTCTCCGCCCAAGAGATCATTCTTGGATGCATTGACGGGAAAGCCTCCTAAAGATTCAATCTTTGTTGGCATCTAAACTGTTTTTAATTTTAATGGTATTTATGTATATTTCTCACTAATTTAAAGTTCAAGTCTTTTGCTAAACCTTCCAAGATTACCATTGTTGGTAATTTTTTGTTTGGTTATCTGCCATTGGTGGAGATTCAAACGTGGATCAAGTAACTGGGTTATCTATGAGACTAATTACTTCTCATTAGATATATTATGTCAATGATTTTTTTTTTTTTTATGAAGTTGCCTAAATTGTCTACTCTTGATGTTAAAGTGGAGTGAGATTTTGTCTAGTTTAAGTTGTCTTATCATATCTCAAAATTTATTTGGCTACCCATGATATCTTATTTTCTCTTGCTTCTATTTTTACTAATTGTTGGTTAAGTGCTAATAATGAATTTTGTCTCTTGTTTCATTAGCTCTTGATTTGATGAAAATGATCATCATTTAAAGACTTGCTATAAGCATTTAACTTGTCAATGAATAAAATGATTATAAAAAAATAGTTTGTCCAAAATATTTCCTTAATTTTTCCTACTATAAAGAGTTGTGTTATGATGTTTTTCTTTGTTTTGCTCTTCATGCTATCCGTATCGCATGAATTTTGAAAGTTAGGTCAAAATACATACAATTGTTGATTGTAAAACCTTTTTTGGTGGATCCATAAAAGATTAGATGAATTTAGTTATCCTTCAACCATTGCTTGGTGATGGATATGATGATGGATGAGCTTACTATCATCACTAAGTTGGTCAAGACCAAGTGATGCTATTATTATAGAGAGTTCTATTGGCAGAGAGATAATTCTTCTATAATTTGCATTATTTTGGCTAAGAACCTTGAAGGAAATGACACTATTGTTAACATAATTGTTAATGATGTCAATAGTGAATTGTTATTGTGGGTTTTATAACAATGTGTTTTCACCTTTACATGGTGAAGATAGTGTTATTGAGATGTTCAACATTATGCTTAAAGGTTATAGCAATGCCGTTATGTGTCCTATTTCTTTCAAAGAGAATGGCCTTTTGGTGAACCTAATTGTTTCAGAAAACTCTCATATGTGAGAAATGAACATGTTCAGGTGATCTTTATTGAAGTCTCAAGCAATGTTAATAGACTTCTTAATTTAGGGTTATGATATGAACAAGCTAGACATGTTTTCTATTTGTATCTTAATCCTAAGTGTTTTTTCATTACTTTGCTTCACATATTATTTATTAGAAAATCCATAAGATATGATTATTTTTTCCCGCGTGGAATTTTCATCTAAATTGTTTATTAATTATGCAAATAGTGAATATATACTTCTTTTTCTAATAATATATGTATTTAATCAAGCAAAAATTGAAAAAAAAACAAAATTATATTAGCATGACTTTTGATTGATCAGGCATATAGTTAAAATATTGGTTGTTTCTCATGGCTGTAAAGATTTTTTCTAGTGTACCTTAGTATGACTATTGCCTAGCCCATATGTGAAGAAGGATTGAGATTTGTCAAAGAAGTTCTAGTAAGCTAAATGTGACTCTTTCTTGAGTCTATTGTATTATTATTATTATTATTATTATTATTATTATTATTATTATTTTCTTAACTTAGATTGAGATTTCTTGTATGGAACCTTGTATTATTGTTAAGAAAAAAAAAATCATGTTTTTGCCTTCAAATAAAAAACTATTTTAGTAAATTAAAAGAAAAGAAAAAGATAAGGTAATATACCAATAAATGCATATAAATTTAGTAGTTATTGGGGGAAGTAGAAAAATAATTTAGAGAGGCATTGTTTTAGGACAAGGATCTTATAAGAAATTCCTCAACAAATGATGCTTGAGTTCTTATCTAAAACATATTTAAGAATAAAGTTCTCATAAGAAATTCCTAAAAAGCCAATACTTTGATTTCTTACAAACAATTATTTTGCGCTTACTCTGGGTTATATCATTTATATAGAGATTGAGATCTATTACAAGATTTAGAAAAGCTACTAAAAAAAAATAGTTTGTACCTTTTTTAAATCCCACAATTGATCTTAATCTATATAATCCAAACTAAAATAAAAAATAATTATTTTTAAGTTGTCAAAGTATCATTGTTTTTACTTGTGATTAATAATAACTTATTTAGTCACACTTTAGACCTTATAAGCACATTTTAGGAACAAAACCTTTGACCACACACAACTTAATTATAGTTTTTATAATATGAATAAAGTAGAAAATAACTATAAAACTATTACTTGCTTTCACTTAAAAAAGTTTCATGTGATTTTAAATTTTAGTTCTGACAATAGTAATAGTATAAATTCAGTTCGGGTAATTGGCTAAATCAGTAAATATAAGGTAGGTCAAAAGTAAGCGATGGCTTGAATGAACATGTTCAGATGGAACCATTCATTAGCTAATTTCTTCTACCTGTCACTATACAGAAAGAAAGTATCACAAGAATATTCACTGCAACTTTTATTACTCATAAGAGTCAGAGAGCGAGCGAGCTAGTGAGAGAGAGAGAGAGAGAGAGAGAGAGAGAGAGAGAGAAATCTTAGTGTTGAAACTGAGTGCAAAATACTAAGAGATAATTCTTCACTACTTTAAATATGCCAGGCATAATACAAAAGCGATTCAGAGAAGAGGGGCCATTTTCAGAGCTCTCACTGTAGCCATAGAGATTGATGATCAAACACAAAACCAAGGAGTACTTGAGGGGCGGTAAGAGGGAACACTGTTCAAACCCATCAAAGGATAATTCGATTCTTCAAGCCCACTTATATCGAAATAATTTAATAATATTTTAATTTAACACTATCATTAGTGCCTAATAACCTTATAAAAATTTAGAAGTTCTTTTTGCAAGTCGTGAAATCATCAAATTTATATTTTGACATTCAATAGTTTAAAAATAAATTAAGCTATCTATAATACTGCATTCAATAATTATAATGAAGGGAACTTTAAGAAAAAAATCTACTATGCTCTAAATTAAATGATCTAAGGAGTTATATTATTACAAAAATTCAAATCAATTAGCATATAAGACAAAACAAATAATTATAAGTATATGGTGCATTGAATACATGAATTTTTTTTTCTGTGTAATATGTGCGTTTACCGGAAGTTAATTTTTATAGCGGGGTAAAATTTTATGCAATAGAAAGTTTCAAGATCTATTCCACCACTAATTATAAATATCATTAAAAAACTATATATCTTATGAGCTTCATTTATATGAAACATTTAAGATAAAATAAATATATTAGTTGAATTTATGGTGATTTTGTGGGCGTGAGATGTATTGTAAACTTGAACAAAGTTTAAACAAACTCACCAATATTGATGCAAGAAAGATAAAAAATAATTTCCAATTACTGGATTTACCTGCAAGTTATTGTATCTATTGAATGTCTTGAAGCATACAGAGCAGGAGAACTGTGTTGGTCCAATTAGTATCTGAGAAGTAGTAGGAATCCAATATTGTCCTTTGTTAAGCTTCCCTATGAGAGTCTCGGGGTACCTTAATAATAGAACTTCTGCTTCCTCTCCAACTCCACTCTCTTCTCCTTGCTTTTCTCCTTCGTTTTGAGCAAAAGATACTGTTGATGAGATAAGATCTGCAGCATTAGGACCTGGAAGTCCTATGTGAAGAGCCACAGTCACTGACTCAACATCCTTCACTGATTCCTGGTCATCTTGATCGATTAATAAGTTCAATATTTTGTTGTGCTTCTTCTCTTGATCTTTCTCATCTTTCAGAAGTGGTAGAGCTTCCATTACGGGAGGTGAGGATGGAGGGGACAGATAGTTACCGATAGTCATCGGAGGTAAAGGAGGAAGATATGGAGCAGGAAGAGATGAGTTTGAGAGGAGGAAGTGATCGTTGAAGTAAGCCATGGAGAAATTTATGTTTGGTTCTACCATGTTTGTAAATGTGGATGTTTGTGTAGAGGAGGGGTATGTTTCTGAAGGTAGGTCATTTTATAAGAAAGAGGCTGTATGGAGCAAGGACAAGGGGCGCGGAGAGAGAGAGAGAGAGCGAGAGAGAGAGAGAGAGAGAGAGAGAGAGAGAGAGAGAGAGGAGAGTGAGTTTATAAAAAATAAAAACGCAGTTAAGCTCCTAATGATCATAAGATACATAAAATCAATGCTTTTCACATTTTTTAAATAGGAATAACATCCTAAAATTTAATATGCATTTCGTTCATTAAATTGTGGGTCATATCATAATTTTATATATCAATAACAAATGGTGCTAAATATGAGTTCATTTGTGTTAATGTAAAAATCATTTTTTTTCTCACAAAAATTTAAATTTGAATATCATTTACGTAAAAATTATACCTTTTAAATTTTTTTTTAATTTTTTTAATATTTATTTTTTTATAAAAAAACTGTGTTTTTTCGATCACTTTTTAGGCCTAACTCAAATAAGACCCTTTGTAATATTTGGATATTGGATACAAACGCAAATATATATATATATATATATATATATATATATATATAATAAAATAAATATGATTCAACATAAACATAGAACATATCTAATATTAAAAATGTAGAAAAACACAAATTGAATATGACATTATAATATTATTTCTTAAAATTATAAAAAATATATTATAGCTACATAAATTAAATAAATGTTAAAGGAATTCATATAGTAATAAATTTATTTCAATTTTTTATAAAATAAAAAAAAAATTAAATTTGTTAAATACTTTAAAACTCATTTGAAGAAGAAATAATCACATGATATAATAATTTATTAGCTTCAAGTTAAAAAACAACTTATTAATTAAAACAAAAATAAATATTATAAAAAAGGAAAATATAGCAAAATAAGATATAAAATTAATAGTCTGTAGCTATTAAATTATTTAAGTAATATACTTTAAAATAAAAGAGAGGAAACGGCAAAATTTATGTTATTTATATAGTGTACTTTTGAAATTAAATTTATTATTTATGGCACACATATCAGACACATATCTATTATCTTTTTTTTTTTAAATTGAACACATGGATGCTATATTGGGCATGTGTTGGGCACATGCATGATGAGTGTATATATCTTGCATATTGATATGTCACTGAAAACTCTACTACTTGAAGCACGAATCTTGATATCGAAAACAATCTGAGTCTGAGTTGAGATTATCCCAAATTAAAAACTTAACATATAATTGAAAACTTTGGGATATTAGCCGGATCTCTAAATAGCTCATAAATATGGAGTGTTTGTAGTTAAATTGAGCGTCTTGACGAGGCGGATCTAACAAGCCCAAGATCTCTTAATTCTGATTTCATTTGAGCATTCAAATACTTAAAATACATATGATTGAAGGAATCATTTTAAGCCGTTCGATGGAGTGGTTTGGATTTTGCCTATATTTACTGAAATACCACTCTCGTAATATATAAATAGTCCCTCATTCTTCATATAAAGAGACCCAAGCCAAAGAAAGGAGAGAGCTCTAAGACTCGAACAATCTCAAAGCATAATTAGGTCACCAGCCGACCGTCGTGGGCCGCCACCATCGGCCACCACCGTCGTTGGCCCCCACTACCGCCGGCCCGCCACTCGGTCACCATCCGCAAACCACGGTAGCCGCCGACCACCACCTCCGTTACCGTAGTCGGCCGTCGTCGGTCATCGCTGCCGTTGGTATGGTAGTATTACCATCGCCGGTCCTCGTCATCATTACCACCCGCCGTATGCATCATTAGCACCGTCGTTACACCATTGTTGCGCCCATCGCCGCCACTTCCGCATGCATTCGTCAGCGTCATCACCGGTCATCATCATCACCACTGGCCTTGGCTGACGGCCATCACCCAGGCCATCCTTTGGTCACCAGCTTTCATCATCACCGCTACCAGCGATAATCTTTCGATAGTTTGTGCAAGATCATCAAACTACCACCTCAAGCAAGGCCTTTGTCATTAGTCCAGTGAAGTCTGTCACAAAACTTACTCTTATAAGCTATCCTTCTCCAACTTTGGAGAAAGGATAATAATTGTAACAAAAACTGATATAGTGAAATTATTTCTAAGTTGGCTAGGCTCTGTAGTTTTTCCCTTCTTGGGTTTTCCATATAAAAATCTTGATGTCTCTTAAACTCTTCTACTGTATGTGCGAAACTTTTATGCAAAACTAAGCCATCGAATTCTTCTACTCTATCAACTTGAATCTTCCTGCACGCAATAGTTTGGCGCCGTTTGTGGGAAAGAGAATCCCACAATCGCAATCTCTGTGAATACTTGCACTATGACGAACAAGCATAATATTCGAAACAACGGAGCCTCCCGCTTCAACTCCCATCATTCCTGAAGCCAATCCTTAAACCAAGGACATCAAGCTTCTGCCTTATTTCCCTCTGATAGGCGTTACCCTATGAGCGAAGATATATCAAGAACCTTTCTAGAAGATCTTGTTCGTCGAATATAAGAGTCTCAAAATGAGATAATTAACCTTTACGAGAAACATGACAGCCACTACTAAAACAAGCACATCTCCCCCAAGATTGATCATTAGCCAAGGGAGGTCAAAATGATTACACCGGGCTTTCTCATAATCAGGCTGAAGTTCCTCCGCTTCCAGACCATGATGCTGACCTCCTTAACACTGCTAGTTCTACCCATCCATCACTTGCGGCTCAACCGATCTCTAATCCACCAATAATTACGGATGGTTTGGCATATTCTTTTTCTACCGATTTCACCCGCCATGTTATACGTGCGAAATTACAACGTTTAATGTGAGAAGAATTTCACCTCAAAGATAAAAATCATCTTCTCTCTCATCATGGCTATCAGGAGTCTTCACCTTTAGCTGAAGCAATTCTTCAATATCCTATTCCAGTAGGTTTCAAGCTTCAAAGCATCAACTCCTATGATGAAGCAACGGACCCATATAAACACATCAACCATTACAGAACCATCACACACATCCAACGAGCTCTTGACACATTGCTTTGTCAGGTATTTCTAGTCACTCTCAAGGGCCAGGCTCGCACTTAGTTCTACTCCCTTTCAAGGGGATCTATCCATACCTTTGATGAACTCGTCATGATTTTTGTATAACAGTTTATTGCGAACCAAAGGATCATTAAAGATTCCTCTCATATCTCAGGAAATCATCAAAATGAAGGTGAATCACATAAGGAGCACTTCCAGAGGTTCTCCTAGAGGAGTTTTTCTTAGAGAGCTCTGTCCTAGGCCTTTCTACTCGCCACTAATGCGTGATATGATCCGCTCATATGCCGACTTGGTTCATCGCATGGAAACGCAAATTTCTGCTGATGAGGCTATTAATGCCCATAAAAAATAGTTCGAAAAATATGTAGGGAACAATCATAGACTAGGGTGCAACCCTTATTATAACCTCAAAAGATTATTCATGTAAATATCAGAGGAATAGAATCTCATTGTCCACCTACTTGATAAGCAAGTCAAGATTAAGGAACAATTCTGATTGCAACATTCAAATGATGATATTCTAGCATAATTATGATTATAAAACTCATTTCTTCTATCATTTAATTTAATATTAGATTTATGAGTAAGGCAATATGAAGAGGCTTTCTACAAATACATAAGATATCATAAGAAATTCTTGGGAAAAATTAAAATTCTTCATACAGTCTTCAACTAGATTTCTACTCATTGGGCAATCACCTCATCCCAATTAGAGTATAATCAATCCTTAGCTGATTTGATTCAACCTCTTCCATACAAGTTAATGACATCAAGTAATACTTTGATAAACAACCTTGGATGGATAAAAAATCCTTGGAAAATTCAGTTCGACCCATTCCATACAGGTTAACATCATCAAGTAACATCAGGACAAACAACCTCATATGGGTCAAAAATTCTTAGCGGATTTGACTCGGCACCTTTCATACAGGTTAAAGTCATTAAGTAACACTTTGACAAACAACCTCAGATGGATCAAAAATCCTTGGCGGATTCGATTCGACCTCTTCCATACAGGTTAATGTCATAAAATAATAGTTTGACAAATAACCTTGGACGGGTCAAAAATCCTTGGTGGATTTAGTTTGACGCCTTCCATACTGGTTAGTGTCATCAAGTGACACTTTGACATACAACCTCAGATGGGTCAAAAATATTTCAAGGATTCGATTCGACCTCTTTCATATAGGATAATGTCATCAAGTAATACTTTGACAAATAATCTTGGATGGGTCAAAAATTATTGACAGATTTAATTTGACCCATTCCATACAGGTTAATATCAATGAGTAACACTCTCACAAACAACCTCAGATGGGTCAAAAATCCTTGACGGATTCGATTCGACCCCTTCTATACAGGTTAATATTATCAAGTAACACTTTGACAAACAACCTCGGATGGGTCAAAAATCTTTGACAGATTTCTTTCGACATGTTCTATACAGGTTAACGTCATCAAGTAAAATCATGATAAACAACCTTGGATAAGATAAAATATGAAGATAAATTTCTTTCATCATGACAAACAATCTCGAATAGGTCAAAAATTCAAGATGAATTTCTTTCGACATGATTCATATCGAGTAAATACCACGAAGAACAACCTTGAATGGTTAAAATTATTAGTGAAAAATTAGAGCCTCATTGTATGAACTACGAGCCTTGATCATTTCCAAACCCGGTCAATACGATGAGGATAGTTAACGCCTCTTTCAAGAAAAAATTGAAGCCTCGCCGTATGAACTACGGGCCTTGATCTTCTCCAAACCCGGTTAGTACGACGAGGATAGTTGACGCCTCTTCTGAGGAAAAATGAGAGCCTCGCCGTATAAACTACAGGCCTTGATCACCTCCAAACCTCGTCGTATGAACTATGACCATGCGTGCCAACGTCCCTCCACGTTCGCATGTGCGCACCTGCACTAAGTTGGCCATGACCTCACGCATTCGTCGCTCTGCTTGTCCACACATTTGTGGCATCATGCACCTGTGTGACTGGTCTCTTGCACCCACTTCTGTAATCATAGTCTTGTGCATTCATGAAGATCTATTCTCTCAAACTATATCTGACATAAAGGTTAATGAACCCACAAATTTCATTAATATTGAAGAAGTTATTATTTTCAATTATTTGGCATGTACTTTTAGATGATAGAGATGATATCATCCAAAAATAAGGGGGCAACTCATATGTCACTAAAAACTCTACTAGTTGAAGCACGAATCTTAATATCGAAAGTAATTTGATTCTGAGTCGAGACAAGCCCAGATCAAGCAATTAAAATATAATTAAAATTTTGGGATATCAGTCAGATCTCTAAATAGGTCATAAATATGGAGTGTTTATAATCAAATCGAGCGTCTTGATGAGCCGGATCTAACAAGCTAAAAATCCCTTAATTTTGACTTTATTTGAGCATTCAAATACTTAAAATACATGTGATGATCGAAGGAGTCATTTTGAGCCGTCCGATGGACTGGTTTGGATTTTACCTGTATTTATAGAAATGTCACTCTCTTAATCTATAAATAACCAATCATTCTTCACATGAGGGGACCCAAGATAAAGAAATGTGAGAGCTCTGAGACTCAAAGAATCTCAAAGCATAATTGGGTCCGCCGTAGGCCGTCGCCTGTCGCCCTCGGCATCGCCGCTATTACTGACCAGCAGCCGTATCGGCATCGTATTGCCATTGCCATCGTCGTCGACCACCGCCGTCGAACCACGGTAGTTGGTCATCATGATTGACCGCCGGCCATCGTTAGTTACCGCCGTCATCATATATGCGATACCCACCGTCCCGGTCATATCACTAATCGCAATACCAGGCATTGACCATATATCGTCGATACCGTTGACCACTGCCGGTCATCGCCATCGCCGATCCGGACCACCATCACCTCTTTATCACTTCGCCAGTCATGGATCATCCGGCTACCACTATTGATCATCATTGTTTATCATCGCCATTTCTACCGCTGGCTCGACCATCTTTTTGTATGGATCATCGACCAAACAAGGTCTTGCGCTAGTCCAGTGAAGCTTGTCACGAAACTTACTCTTGTAAGCTACCTTTTCTAACTTTGGAGAAAAGATAAAATTGTAATAAAAGTCGATATAGTGAAATTATTTCTAAGTGGAGTAGATCCCGCGGTTTTTTCCTTCTTGGTTTTCCACATAAAAATTCTGATATCTCTTAAACTCTTACTGTGTAAACTTTTGTAATCTTTGACAAATTTCTTCTACTCTACCCTTCTTCCTATATATATATATATATATATATATATATATATATATATATATATATATATATATATATATATATATATATATATATATATATATATATATATATATATATATATATATATATATATATATATATATATATATATATATATATATATATATATATATATATATATATATATATTATAGAATTTGTGTACATCAACATGCCATCTAACAAACGAAACCCATTGCTAGGGCCCCCAACAATAATTAAGAGATTTTCACTATCTTTGAATGTATTATGAGACACATACTAAGATATTGATTTGAAAGGATGGTGGTATGTTATTAAAGAAAAGTTAAAATTTACACACACATCACACAATTTATATTTACATATATGACACTTTTTTATGTATAAAAAGTTGCATCTTATTTTAAAAAGTTAACAATATTGATATTAAATATTTATATATATATATGTAAAGATTAAAATTTGGGTGTTAGATATATAAATAAATAAGAATTGTGTGGCATGAATGTAAATACCCCTAAAAAATAAAGATTTCCCAAATATTTATTTACTCATATATGCACTAATGGCTTAAAAGAAATAAAATTTTTTGATCAAAATAAATGTTTAAAATTTTAAATTATTTTAAAATGAATATAATATATATTTAATAATTATTATTTAAATTATTTCATTTCAAATTAAATCTAATGATTTTAAGATTATCTTAACTAATTTTAAATTAGGATATATTGATTAATTTTATTATAGATGTGAACTTTGGATGAGTTCTTAGAAGAGAGAAATTACATTGGGTGTGTTCTTTTGTTTATATAAGAACTTTTATTTAGTGGGTGATCACATGAATGAGTATGCAAGATCTTTATAGAGAAATGCTTTATTAAACGTGTAACTTATGAGATCCCTTTAGCTTGTTCAATATATGTGTTTTGAAGTTCGAGTAGTACTTGCCTGACTTTATGACTAGTCAAACCATAAATCTAGGTGAGTGGGGGTAATAGATGAATCAAGGTTTAGAGTGACCTTTGTGGTTGGCGAGTTAAACTACATTAGCATTAGTGAGAAGTACAAAATTATTTAACCTTAACAATTACCTTGATTAAACTAATTATGTGATTATGTGTGCACATTAATTTTTTAAGTCTCTTATTTCTTTCAAAGAGCAAAAAATCATAGACAAACAAATGCAAAATGACAAATTTCCCAAGCTTATTAATTATTGCAACTAAAAGTTCTAAAAAGTATTTACAATTTTTTTATAATTCTAATAATGGTAGATATGACAACTAACATATCATTAACTTTAAGCTATTGAATATCAAAATTGGGGTGATAATAAGAATACTTTGATTGTTCTTCAATGTTTTGCAAAGATGAAGGGTTCATTTATCTCCCCAAACATCATTTTGTGCTAAAAAAATAAGTAAGATTGTCATCACTGCACAAAGCTATCAAAGTTACTCTTATAACTGAATCTATGCTAAAGAAGATTAAGGCTAAACCACTAGAAAGTGGAAGTGAGCAAGCCCTTTTACCAAGTATAGTGGTTGAAAAGGGAACTTTTTATTAATAAAAGGTTAGAAAAATCCTTTGCTAAAGTTGAAATCATCAAGAAGTTAGCCTTGATAGTTATAATGGATGATTTGATTGAAAGTGGGCCATAAATAAGATCAAAAGTCACTAATTCACAAAAACATAGTTGCAATCCTCAAAAATAATTATGAGATTGGGAAGAAAAAAGTTTCTTTTTTTGAAGTCAACAAATTGAGATTGAAGAAGTTGATGTTAAGATCAATAGAATTAATAATTATTTTATTGAGTTATATGTTAAGTTTTTAGTTGTTCAATTAATAAAACATAATTAAATAATTCCTCAAAGCCTAAAGAGTTAAATAATTCAACTAATTCCTAATATCAATTCTAAGTCTAATGATAAATTTGTAGTCTAATTTTAATCTTTATAAGTGCAATTAGTTTTAGAAATTAAAATGTATATACTTATGTTGGGCCCTTACATGGGCTATTATTTGGAATCTTGTAATTGGTCTTTTAGATTTATTTATTTTATCTCCATAATGTGGTGCATCACTTAGCTGTTATATATTACTGTATTATAAAATCTTAAGGATTCTTCATGCTTATTGTAATGGATATTTACTTATGGTTATCTCTAGTGGAAGTAGGTCACATGATTAAACTACTTTAAATCTCTTTGTTGACCTCACTTTTAGAGTGATATTGACTACCCTCATCTTAGGACTAGGATTTTTCTAGATACTAAGACTGCCTTAGTGCTAGGACACTTCTAGTGACCAGGAGGACACCAAGCTCAAACTTAGAAGACCCATATGGTACAATCCTAGGGTTAAGGCTTACCTCAGAATATGTAGAACCTCACTTATCCTAAAGCCCAACCAAATCTCATACCTACTCAATTACTCAAACCTAAACCCAATGATTAAAAACCAAGCTCCAAGCCAAATGCCAACTTAACCTGGGCTCAATGTGACTCATCTTGATTCAATTTGGTTAAAAGTGCTAAGTGGACCTAACCCAACCCACTTGAACTCTATAGAGCAAAAACCCTATTCAATTTAATTCATGCCAACCCAATTTAATTCAAGCCTCATGATTATCCCAAGTGCTCAATTATATGCTACAATTCATTCCAAACCATTCAATTAACTTAATTAACCCAAGTTGACCCATTTGACCTAAATGGTTCAAATGAGTCAAAACTCAACCTAACCCAAAGTGACTGCAATCAAAGTCACTAATCTACTTCAAAATCATCATTGAAAATATTTCAGCCTTCATAGAAATCCTATGTGACCCATTCAAGCTAATTGGTCCAAATCTCATTTCACTTCAAATTGATTGCAACCAATGGCTCTAATCAATCACCAATTAAGTATTGAACACACTTCAGTCATCAATTAAAGCCAATTTGATCAAACCAACCCAATTGACCCATTTGACCTAATTTGACCTAAATGGTCAAATTGAACTAAAATTCATTCTAATCTTAATCAAATCAAATCAACACCTACAATCAATGAAAAATGATTAATAAGACATGTACTAACTCTTCAATCAACCTAATTTGAGCAATTTGATCAAATTGGCCAACTTGACCCATTTGGCCTTAATGAACCCATATTAGCCAAATTCAAATCCACTCCAAATTGGATCAATCAAATTACACCAATGCATTACAAATGGTCAATTGAGTATAACCCAAATGTCTCTTTGAGAAAATTCGGTCAATTGGTTAACATAACCCATTTGAACCCAATTTGACCTATATAGGTCAAATTGAGCCAAACTCAATCGAACCAAGTCTAAACCTAACCAAACTTGGCATAAATCATCCTTAGGTCTCCATTGACTTGCCCAAGTCAACTTGACCCAAGTTGGACCTGGTTCAGCCCAAATCAAGTAAACCAAGGGTTCCAAATAAGATAAAAAATCCAAAGTAGGAAGGTTCAACCCCTTCGTTTGCATGGGACAACCACCTTAGCATGCATTGAGCTCTCTTATGCTGATTGGACCTTACCCAAAGATGTTGGGCTTGGACTTTGGGCAAGGAGAGGTCTCCCTCACTTGGATCAAATCTTGGTTCACTTCTTATAAAATGTCCACTTCATGGGGAGCCATCAAACTTGTTGAGCCATTAGAGGACCTCCTCCTTAGAAGTTTAATGCTATTTCCAACTACCCCCGCTGGCCGGCCGGTTGCCCCAGTCTAAACCATCTATTTTGGTTGGTTCATATGAGGAGGTGGGTATACACCTCCTCCCTTAGCCAAAATGAGCAGAGACCCTTCCCATAGCAACCCGAGTAGTCCCCAAGTATCCCTAAAGCTCCTCGTGCCTTAGGTCGCTAGGGAGACCAAGCTCTATTTGAACTCGAGCTCTCCTTCCGTCCACCCTCACCCAAACTTCACCAAACTTAAATTAGCTCTTTTAACACTTCCTTTAGCTTCGATGAGGTGAAATGAATCGATTCTTGATCGATTCGAGCACCGAAAGATGTCCTAAGACCATATTCAGTGAGCTTTGTGAAGGCATTTGATCCAGAGAGCAACTGGCAAGAAGGCAAGTCGCAGTCTTCTTAATAGAGCTTCGTCACTTCAAGACAAAGCTAGCTTAGTCCATGGATCATCGATCTTTAGCTCCGATGAGATAATTTTTTGGCAAACTGTAGTTTGGCCATTAAGTATTGCTCCTTTGTGAATAAAATCTTTATTTTGTGTGAACCTCACCATAGGATCCCCTTAGAACTCCCTTGTGATCATTTTGTAATCCTTTTTGACTTCAAATGAGCTCTGACGAGCTCAGATTGAATGGCGACAGGTAGATAATATATGTCTCTCACTGCTCGGGGACAATGAATCACTGGTCGTTCATTCTGCGCGGTTAAAATGGATGACCATGATTAATTTTCTTTAAGATCGCAGGGTTAATCTCGATCGTTTGATCCATGATATAACGACCGTGACAAAAGCGTGCTCGCTGCCATTGAGTCAACAACCACGTTAGCCAATTTAAGTGGCCAATAATGTGGAAAGTGTTGCCACGTCAGTCGTTGAGTAATGCGGATTGTGTAAATAGATTAATTAGAGTTTAAATTATATATTAAATAGCCAAAAATTCAAAAAATCATAACTAATTATAAAAAATACAAAGAAATCTATTTTGAAAAACTTAGATAGAAGGGAATCAAGAAAAAGTAAAATCCATAAATTTTATTTAGTGAACATTAAATAATTAGGGTTTGGAGTTTTAGATAATTAGCTTAGTTAAGCTCTAATTACTTAGGCAAATGACTTGAAATTTGGACTGATTGGTCCATGGGATGACTTCTGCCTCCCATAATTTTCTCATATTCATTTGCTTAATGGTTTGGGGGATTTGAATTTTTAAAGCCTAATTATGTTTTTTATGCATATGATAATTATTAAAAAGGTTATAAAAATATGAAACTGATTGGGAATAATTAATTGATCATGTGAACAATGAGATTGATTAGAGAAAATAATTAGGACTCTTGGTCTTAATTATCCTCTCTAATCCACCTTAATGACCCTTGATTAATTAATTAACCTCTCAAATTTAAAAATTTTTATGATAAATTATAGAAAATGATCATAATCTTAATTGAATCCCTTTGTGCTCAGCAAACAAAGAATAACTTGATGAAATCAAAATCCCTAAATGGTTTTGGGGAATTTTGAAAGTAATTGCTTAATTCTCTTTTGGGTTTTATCCCAATTTATTTAATTAAGCCTTTGTTATGAGCCTAATTGGATTAAAAACTTTAGGGCATGTTTATTTTACACTTGTGCATGTTCTTTTATTTTATCATGATTTTTTTTAGGCTCATATCTAAAGGTGAATTAAATTCGTAGGCCTCTTTTGGGCTTAATTGGATTAAAAGCTTAATTAACTTAATTAAATCATAAAAATCATTTGAGATAATGTTAAACCACTTAATGAATAGAGATGGGTGTGGGTTAATCATTAATCATTTGTCCTTCTCTTTAGGATTAAATAACTTGAACTTAAAGAACTTGATTTGGGTTAAGGTTATATATTTAGTATGATTATCCTTAGATTTTAATAAAGCCAAACGAAGCATTTAGTAATGTCTAATTGCTTTGCTTCAATTTTTATAAATTTGGTATGTCATTTACTTCACGCATTGTTTCATTCATGTTTTAATTTTTTTTAAAGTAAAATTTGACATTTAATTGCATGGCTGTTGTATTAAAAGAATAAGTGTGGCTACTATCATTAATAAATCTTAAAATTCTTTTTCCAAACAATTATTATATAGTTGCTTCTT
Source organism: Cymbidium sinense (assembly GCA_021442155.1). Lineage (NCBI taxonomy): Eukaryota > Viridiplantae > Streptophyta > Magnoliopsida > Asparagales > Orchidaceae > Cymbidium > Cymbidium sinense. The sequence continues at coordinate 269,655,686 of CM038215.1, forward strand.
ACTACTTAATCCAAAATTTTAGATTTATTAAATTAATTGTAAGCAATATGAGTATGTACAATGAAGTTAATTTCCTTTTATATAAAAGAAGAATACACTTAAAAATGATTTAAGGCTTACTTTCTAAATTTCATCTTTATGTTTGTATGTATATGTATGCATATAGATTAATAAGTATATAGTCTAGACACCTTGATAATGCAAGACTTTAAGTTGTCCCAACGGGGCATTTGATTGCCCAACTTTCTTGGTTCAATAATGGCACGTAGTTATGTAGTTTCCTATATACATATGTATGTATATGAGTATAAAATGAAATCCATTTCTATGAAATTCATGCATCATATTTATGCACATACATACATACATATACATATATATATATATATATATATATATATATAGGTGTTAATAAAAATGATAAGTGTTCTATATGTAATAAATTAAATCAAATAAGAATGTTCATAAATAGTAGCATTGAAGCTAAGTTAAGAGGATGTTATTAAATTTATTAAAATTTGGCTTTATTAAAATTCAAGATGCTTTTCATATTTAAATGAATTTCTTTATGTTTAATCTAAACATATGTTAAATTAAAAATTCATACATCTTTCATTTAAGAGATTGAAAATCCTAAAAATCCATTCCTTAGCTTCAACCTAAGGTAAGGATTGAAGAAGATCATCCATCTCTTTTTATAACTATAATTAATTATTATGAAATAAAATATATGTTAATATAATCTAATAAATATATTAATATGATAATGATTTAAGGTTTAACCACCCCTAATAAAGAATTTGAACTTTCAACATTAGAAAACTTCAATTTTTTTTTTAAAAGAACTTATGTTAAGACATACCACACTAAGCCTAGCACACACATTAGAATGTTAAGTCATCGATCTTAACTTTAGGTTAGACTAGTGAATGTTATTATGTGATGTTTTATTTTATGATATAATACTTTTGGCTAGATGTTAGGATTATTTATGCATAGTCAGAATGTTAGGGTGATATTAGACTAATAATGTTTCTATAGGGGATTCTGCTTAAGGGACCGTTGTAATAATAAATAAAAATAGATTCTTTGCTTGCAAGTGTTCCTTAAGTCCCTAAGCATAATCTAATTAGGTTAGGGTGGGGTGCTAAGTCCAAACATATGAATGAAATAGCTTAGTTTGAAGGAATGTTAATGTAACCTCTATTTTGTAGGTGTAGTTAGATTCATTTTTTTCATAAAAACTATAATTTTTGTAATAGGATTAAGATTAGAGCTATATGGTTTAGGATGAGCAGTGACTAGAAGGCTTGAACCTGGGAGACCCTATGATGCCTGAAGTACAAATTCATGAAGCGAAGATAAAGAAATGAAGACCCCCACATCTTTCTTTTTATTATAATTTAATTGTAATCTAGATTGTATAAGGGTGTTGACCTCCATGCATGTGCCATTAGTCAAGTCGAGCTCATAGGATGAATTTGATGACCTTCATATTGCAAATTGAGACTGAAATGCACCGGACATCACCAAAACTAGTCGAAATAATCTCCAATCGATGAACGAATTTTGTCATCATGTTTAGAATGTCAAAATTGATCAGAATATACATCCTGCACAATCCGATGGTCGACCAATCAAGAAGGAGAGTTGTCGAAGTGCCAACATGTATATTAGAGTTAGGAGGCTACGATGATGCCCAAATGACCTCCATTCATGAAATTGTTCATGCCGTTAGCTTCAAAATATTAAAATATATTAAATGAGACTATCCGTGCTTAATTCAGATGAGTCTTCTGAATATCGAGCAATCAAATACAATAACATATAAATTGAAGTTGAAATGCACCAAGCATCGCCAAAATTAGTCGAAATGATCTTTGATCGATGAACGAACTTCTCCATTACATTTAGAATGTCAAAATTGACTAGAAGTATATTTCATAATTCGACGATCAACTGATTAAGAAGAAAATCCATCGACGCACTTACACATATACCGAGGTTAGGAAGTTGCGAAGATGCCAAAATGACCTCTATTTATAAAATTGATCATGCCGTTAGCATTGAAATATCGAAATCTTTCAAATGATACTATCTGTGCTCAATTCGGATAAGTCTACGCCAATGTTGAGCGGTCGAAAGCGACGACAAGCAATTTTGAACTGAAATTGACCTGATTTGAACCATACGGCCTCCGATCATGAAACAGACTGTGCTGTTATGTCCACAATATCAGAATAATCTAAGATATATATATATATATAACCTATTGCTGACCTCACTTCTAGAGTGAGTTCTCAATCCCCTCATCATAGATCTAGGACTCGTATAAACACTAAGAGCTTTTTAGTCTTAAGACACTTCTAGTGATTGGGTGTCACTTAACCTAAGCCTAGAGAATTTGAATGGTTTGTCATAGGGGTAGGTTATGCCTTAGGGACTTAAAGAGATTTTACCATCTTATGGCATAAACCTAACCTATGTGCACCTTCTCAAACCAAACCCTAAATCCAAATCCAAATCCAAATTCTAAATCAAATGATTGAAACCCATGAACAAATCCAAAATCAAAATCCTGCCTAAGCCCTATGATTCCAATTCCAAATCAAATGATTATAAACCATGAACAAATCCAAAATCAAAATCCTGCCTAAGCCCTATGATTTTATCTTATGGACTTGTCCCTTAACCAAATTCAAATCAATCCAAATTCATGTGATTTTCTCCAAGATCAATTTAATCCCTTAATTATTTATCAAATTCAAGTCCAAATTCAACTCTAAATGATTGAAACCCAAGATCAAATCCAAGCTCGAAATCCCCCCTAAGCCATGTGAACCACTTTCATAAGCTTCACTAAAATCCCATTCAAATCAAGTTAAACTCAATTGATTTTCTCATAAATCAATTATTTCATCAATTATCTTCCTAAATATTGTGGTGAAAAATTTCTATTAGGGAGTCGCCTTTCAAATCTGTGGGGAGAAAAGAAAGAGGAACCTTTACAAAAATTCATCTTGGTAAGACGCCATGCAGATCTGTAGATGTACTTATTCAGGTGATTAGGTATGACATCAAGAAATAATATACTATCTCGAAAGACAGAAGTCACTACCCTTTAATGGACCTAATCATCTCAATAAGGACTCCTAAGGATGATGGGTCTGCATATGTATGAGAGATTCTTCCCCTACTTTATATGAAAAAGTAAAGCAGGGTTTGCTTTAAATCGGGTTCATTAAGTTCCCTACAGAGGCAAGCCCCCATGGTTAATTACATCCAAAGGGATGGGATCTCTTAGGAAAACTCTCGATTAAGGTAAATGATCATTGTCTTTGAAGATTTCAATAGGAAGGACTATCAATCGATTAGTTTATGTTTAAAGATCAAAATGAGATTGATCAAAAGAGGGAGTTATTATCGAAGCCAAAATGGGAAATAAGTAGGAGATGCCCACGATGCTTGGAAACCTAGCGAGCATCTCAAACTATCATATAGTTGGGCTTTATATTTTAGAAATTGATTTAGTTTGTTTAAGTTGTATTTTTCATTAGAAATTTAGGACTTAAGATTCCTTAACACAAGATTAAGGAAATGCCTAAGAGGTGAGGAATTATGCTTATGGTCCAGAAAAGGGAGAAATAATCTCAGAATCTAAATCTAGGGAGCTTTGGCGAGAGCCAGAGGCACAACCTAAATATAAGGAGAAAAATGGGTAATTAGTTTGCCTTCACAAGAGAGGATAAACCACTTGATAGCTTGGGCTTACAACCACCTGGGGGTAGCTTCCAACTAACTCCTCCTATGATTTTAAATACATGTAGGCAAGTCTTTATGCTCATGTAAGATAGCTAGGCTGCTTTTATTTAGAAAGAGACTAAGCACATAAACTCACTCCCTAAAGAGACTAGACCATGTAAAGGGACATGCTTCAGATGACCTAAATCTAATGCAATTCAAATTTCATTTTTATTTCATTTTGGACAATTATTTTGACTCAAGCTAATAAGATTTTTATGACAAATGCATGATAAATTAGGTTATTGGCCAAAATCAGCGAGAAAAGAGGAGGTGAGTTTCCACCACGGCCCTCAAAGGTCAAGCCGGATTCTCTGGAAAAAGATCAAGAGTGAAATAAGATGCATTTATGCGTGATATTATAAGGAAATGCTCATCCAGCTAAGGGGTTGCTAATTCTTTTATCTTGATTTTAATCCTAAGCTTTAGGTGAGGTTATGAGTTATTTATTTTTAATTTAAATTATTAAGTTGGATAAAAGATTTTTTTTTTCTAAAGAGCCTAATCCACATCCAGGCCATACATAAAGCAAGAAAGAAACTAGAAAAATCATGCCACTTAATGCAAAATCTAAACAAATCATCAATCAATTTATGAAGCTAATCATAAAAAGAATAAACGACCGTTTGTGTCGGGCACCACCGCACAAACCTAAAAATATCAAATTAGGTAGCCGAGCTCTACCCTTATATAACTCAGATTACAAATGAATCAAATTGCAATTTAAGCAAAGGAATTCATTATTATGGGGGTCTTTAAGCTTTATTCTGCTTTCTTCTTTCTTCTTTCTTTCTTCTTTCTTTCTTCTTTTCTTCTTTGGTTCCTCCTTTGGATGGTTGGAAGGTGGATGCTCCAAGACCTCACATGGTGCATAAGATAAGATCTTATGACCAATGCTTATCCTAATCCCCATAACAAATCATTCCAAAATCCTACTTATACAAATTTTTACATGAAAAGGAAAAGTAGAAATCTAACTAACATCTGCAAAATAAAAGTTATTTAAATCACACCACACACACCCCAAGTATGTATATTAGACTTATCACCCCACACATGGGTGACTGAGTCTACCTGGCCTATGAATTATGCTTAGGGGTATAATGCACCTGCAAGCAAAAGTATTTTTATTTTTATTTATGATAGCACCCTTAAGCACAATCCCCTACAGAAAAGAATAGTTAGACTAAGCACGTCCTAGCATTCATTCTATGAGCATAGACCATAATATACAGTCTAAAAAATTTATCACAAAATAAAATAAACATCAAACCATGCATCGATCTAACCTAAAGCTAAAAGTGGTGACTTAGGCTGATGTGTGTGCTTTGAAGGTTTGTGTGGTATGCTTAGCTTAAGGCTTTAGGTTTAAATTTTCTAAGTGTGAAGAACATGTTCAACTTAAAGGAGGGTTTCATTTAAGTTGTTTAAGTATTTTGGTTATTTCATATTTTAAATTGGTTTAAATAAAACCTACAATTAATTACTAAGTTATGAAGAGAGAGTAAGAAAAGAAAACTTATCTTTCCTTCACTAACCTTAAGTAATTTTCTAAAGTAGGTTCATGTTTTAGTTTCATTCAAATGAATGGTTTGGTTACATCTTTTAATCAATCCTAAGTTTAGATAAACTTTAAACAAACCTATTAAAAAAGAAAGGCATTTTAAGATTAAATAAAATGAATCAAAATTCACATAACACACATTACTTCATTTCTTTCCCAACATATATAACATGCATATGGATGGACCCTAAGCATATCTATACATGCAAATAAATGTAGTTAACACACTTTATGATGCATGCTAAGTAATCCATTTAAGAAAAATTGGAAGTTAAATATGCATGATTTTTCTTAAGTAGAAAAGGTTTTCCTTATCTAAATTTTCACATACATATATGAAAGTAGGAAATGCATAAGTGAGTACAGTGCCATTGTTAACCAGAGGTGTAAGGTACAAGACCTACTTAGGGCTACTTAAAGCCTCGCAATCTCGGGGTTGTCTAGACTAATATACCACTTTCCCTAAGTACAAACATGTATATAAAAGAAATGAAATGGAAAAGAAACATGCAAAAGTTGTTTAATAGATTTATTTTGTTTATGCAATTTATGTATGTAAGCATATGTAACCCTTCTTAGATGATAGCATAGGGATGAATAGGATGTGAAATTAGATGAACATTAGGTCCTTTTCAAATGAATCTTATGTCTCACCAAAATTCTTATTCAAAACTATACCAACATAAGAAAGAAAGAAAACTTATACTAAGCATACCTTTATAATATTTCACATGCAAGTTTATAATTAAAGTATAAGAATAGTATATTTTTAGATTTAATATTTCATTTATAAGTTTTGAAAATATTTTGGATTTAGTAGTGATAATAACCACTAATATTTTATTTTAGCCAACATATGCACATTTAATATAAAGTAAATAATTTTTATTTTAAAATTTGAAACATGAAATTATGAATGCATGAATCTTATGTCATATAACTTATCATGTTGGAAAAGATCCAAAGTAATGAAAGCATGTACACAAACTCATTTTACTTAAATCCTAAAGACATTTTTATAGAATAAGAAATTTTAGAATAAATCAAAGTGAATTTCAAAATAATTTTTATTTAGTTCAAAATTTGATTTAATTTTGAAAAGGTGAGATGAGTTTGTTGTTCCTAACCTATTACCAGAAGTGTTTTATATTTTTGTTTAATTTTTAGATAATTAAATCTATTTTAAGTATTGATTAGGTTAAGATATGAATTAAGTAGCTTAATTAACCCTTACCTACACCACCTTAGAAAAATTAACTAAGTAATTATGAGCCAATGAGATGACATAAAACCCACAAGGTATTTAAATTTGTAATGCACCTAATAATGAAAAGACCTAATGCAATTTGGCTCATAATTAAAAGTTAATTAAACTAAAGAGTTTAGCTTAAGTAATTTCAAAATACCCTTTCATACTTATGAAATGGGTTTTAATTTCATAATTAAACTTAGGCTATTAAACACATAAGCATCTACCCAAGGTATATTAATTAAGTTCTGAAACTTTTTAGAATTTTTGAAAATCGATTAAAGGGGTGATTAATGAGTTAACCCTTAATTAAGAGGGGGTTATAGAGAGAAAAGGGGGTTTAGGGAATAGCTTAGGGAAAATGCTCCAAAATTAATCCATAAATCCCTTACTCATTAGATATGACCTTAATAAAACCTAATCATAGGTAAATCCACCAATCACACCTTAATTACTCCTAATTACATGAAAGGGGTAATTAGGGAATGAAATGGCTATTTCCCCAATTAAGCCCTCAATAAATCTCAAAAAAATTAAGGGAGGCAAAGGTCATCCCCTAAAATTAACCCTAGAAATTTGAGATTAATTGATGACCTAATTAAAGGATAATTAATTAATTAAAATTCCTAAAGAAACCTAAATTCAGAGAAAAGAATGATTCAAAACCCATTGAAATTATTTTTAAAATATTCTAGGTGAAATTATCTTTCCATAGCATTTTTCTTTTATTTTTTTGATTTTTTAGAAGGAATTATGAATTTAAGAAGTTTTATGGATTAATTAGGAATTAATTAGGCATTTAACTAATCCCTGCTTAATCCTCAGCTCACAGCGTGACGCGTGGAACCGACGGTTAGCGCGCTTTACATGCATTGTGCCATGAGGGAGTGACTTAAATGTCACATACCAAATGGCAGCAGTGGCACACACATTAATATTCTTGACCGTTCGATCAAAGATCAGATGGCTAAGGATTCACTCACGATTTTGAAAGGATAAATATATTTCTAAACGTGCCAAATAATCTCAATCGTTCATCTAAAAAGCATGGCTGGATGACTGAGATGAGCCAAGTTCTTCCTTGAGGATCAATGGAGACTAACCATGATCTAAGGGGAGATCCGAGCCTATTCTAGCATGGAATCATACAAAAATCAACCCACATCATCTAAGCACAATTATAAACCTATCCAACAGTGGATTTCACATGCCAAGAATATTTCTTTCACAAAGGACCAACACCCCCTAAGCTAAGTGGTCGAAACATTTCATACCTCATCGGAGGTGATCACAGGCGCTCGAGATTGATGAGGTAGCTTCATCTGGTGGAGACAAAGCCCTGTTGAAATTCCTAGGCCTTGGGATTGAGTGGATCAATGGATGGACCAACACCACTTCACTTGAGCTTCAGCTTTGATTGAATTGATCCCCTCCTTACTATGGGAACTCCAATGTGAGCTTGAGTGAGCTCGGATTGGTCCTTAGAAGAAGTGTGTAGGAGGAATTGGAAGGAGATCAAGTGTAGAGGAAGTTAGAAATTCACTCCACCTCCCCTATTTTTGCACTATGCAAAATCGAGAAGGAAGAATTCTAATCCTCTCTCAAGACTTTGGGAATGCTCTCTGATGATTGCTAAGGGTTCCTACGCTTCAATCTATAGATAATGCATTGAAATTTCATTGAATTAGGGAGAGTATATCTCTCCCAATGGCAATCGGATGACAGAGCATAGGCTTGCCATTTTGATCCAATTGACTAGATTGCGAGGGTTGTTTAGGTTGTTAGATCTTTGCACATGATCGATTTGAGGCCTTGAGTGGATTGCCAACCTCCCATGTGTAACAAATTGAGCTTAAGAGGGAATTTAAAAACTCAATTTCAAGCTATGTGGTCGTGTTTGGTTTATGGACCAAATGGGCTGACCCAAACCCATTGGGTTGGGTGCACCACTCTTCACTAGGTTCCCTTGAGCTTTTAGGAAAAGCCTCAAGTGACTGTGAAGAGGGTATGACCAAATTACCCATGAGTTAAGCTAAAATTTGTTCTATAACCTAGGGGTATAATTATCATTTTACTATTTTTCTACTTTGGATATGTTGGGTATGTGGAGAAATTAGGTTTGGCCAAGTTTCATGAGATTTGGAATTCATTTGATATGGTTTGGCTCATGTTGACCCATTTAGGTCAAAATGGGTCAACTTGGGTCAAGTTAACCAATTGGTCAAATTGGGTCAAACCAAGGGTTGGGTCAAGTTCATATGACCAAATGAAATGTTTTGGTGGCTTTGGTTTGATTCAATTTGGTATATATTTGGTTTTGGCTCATGTGACTTCATTTAGGTCAAATGGATCAAGTTAGCCTATTTGACTCATTTGACCTATTCAGTAGGTCAAGGGTAGGTTTAGGTTTGGTTAGTCATATGGAGTGGACTGGTATCTTTGTTTCCAATCAATTTGGTTTAAGTTCAATTTTGGTTCAACATGACCCCTTTAGGTCATGTGGGGTCTAAGGTCAACTGGGCTAGGTTGGGTCTAGTTGGCCAATTGAGGCTTTGGTCAAGTTCCACAAGTGATTTGGGATGGACTTGACCCATTTGTTTCAATTAATTTGGCTTAGATCAAGTTTTGACACATTTTAGCCCTTTAGGTCAAAATGGGTCAACTTGGGTCAAGTGGGCCAATTGGGCTAGGATAGGCTCAAATGTTGGCTTGGTCAAGTTCAAACATAGGTAATGAGTGAACTAAGATCAATGATTTCAATCAATTTGGCCTATGGTAGAATTTGGCTATGTTAGGTTTCATTTTAGGTTAAGTGTTGACTTGGTCAACCCTTAAGTTTGACTTGGTTTGACCCAATTTGATTGATTGATCATCCCATGAACATTGTTGATCATGATGAGAGGGATATATGAGTTTGGTTCAATCCAATTTGGTTAGGATCAAAAGTTGTCTTATAAGGATACTTTAGGTCACTTTGGGTCAAGTGAGCCTAGGTGAGTCAAATGGCTTGGTCAAAGCTTGATTTGAAGTTGATTGATCTTGTATATCGACTTATGATTGAAATATAAATCCATTTACAAGTGGTTTGATGTCAAATGGATTTTGATCCATTTAAAAATTTCATATTCAAAGGAAGAATATGAAGGAGTCTTGGGTTTGATTTTTGATTTGGGTTTTGATTGTTTGATTGAAGTTTGGATTTATATATGAGCTCATGATTGTAAGGTTGATTGAACCATGAGAGAAAATCAAGAGTTTGGCTTGATTTGAAAGTGATTTGGCTAAGTTCAAGATTTGGCTTGAAAGGCTTAGATTTGATTTTGAATGGATTTGAGTTTGATTTTTGGAATAGGTTTTGATTGTTTGAATTTATATTTCATATATATATATATATATATATATATATATATATATGAATATAAATGAGAATATAAATTGATCATGAGAAAATTTCAAGAATTTGAAAGAGTTTAGAGTTTAATCATGATTTATGTTAAATCCATTAAAGTGAATTTAAAGGGTTTAAAGGAATTTTTAATTTGAAATTTAATTTTTGAATTGGATTAGATTGATTTATATTTATATTTCATTTATATATGAGAATATAAATGAGGATATAAATAAGTTTTGAGAAAATCTTATGAGTTTGAAATGGTTTGATCAAGGTTTAGGTTAAATCCATTAATGTAAAATTAAGGGATTTAAGGGAATTTTAAGGATTTTAAATTTGGAATTTAATTTTTGCCTTTGATTGGATTGATTTATATTTATATTTCATTTATATATAAGAATATAAATGAGAATATAAATAGTTTTTGAGGAAATTCCATGAGTTTGAATAGGTTTGATCAAGGTTTAGGTTGAATCCATTAATGGAAAATTAAGGGATTTAAGGGAATTTCAAGAATCTTAAATTTGGAATTTAATTTGAGGGTTTAATTTGATTGACTTATAATTATATTTCATTTATATATAAAAATATAAATAAGGATATAAATAAGTTTTGAGAAAATCCCAAGGGTTTGAATTGATTTGATCAAGGTTTAGAGTTGATTTTGCCTAAGTCCTTTAATGGAAAATTAAAGAGACTTAAGAAAATTTTCATGAATTGATTTGGAATTTTGAATTTGATTTGATGGGTTTGAATTCATATTTCATTTATATATGTGAATATAAATATGAATATAAATTAATTATGAGAAAATCTCAAAGGTTTGAATAGGTTTGAATCACAATTTTGGCTAAGTCCTTAAGAAAGGGTTAAGGACTTAGAAAATTTGAACTTAGGGATTTTTGATGGATTTTGGTCATGGGTTTCAATCATGGAATGAATCATGGAATTGATTTGAGTAAGGAGAAAATCAAATAGAATTGATTTGGGGTTTGACTTGAAAGAAGGAAAGTGAGGGATGGTTCAAGCTAAGGGTAGGTAGATTTTCCTAACACCCCTAAGGCATGGCATATTCCTATGGATAACTCTTCTAAGTCTTCTAGGGATAGGGGAGTGTCCACCTAATCACTAGATGCATCTTAAGACTAAGGAACTCTTAAAGTCTAAGAAAAATTCTATGCCTAAGATGGAGGTGTTGAGGGCTCATTCTAAAAATGAGGTCAACAAATATAAATGAAATCTACATCAAATGATCTAAAGCAAGTCAAGTCAAGACTCCTCCTAATCCATATGGACCTACCTTCATAAGCTTAGCCAAATCTTAACCCAAATCAACCCAACATCAATTAAGTTTCTTTTGAATCAATTATATATTCAATCATCTTCACAAATATAAATAAAATCCACATTCCAATGATCAAAATTAAATCAAACTAAATTGAATTCCCTTCTAAGCCCTTTGGACCTTTCTCCATGAGCTTAGCCAAATTTACCTTCCTTTGGACCCTTCCTAAGCCATATGGACCTACCTCCATGAGCTTAGCAAAATTTACCTTCAAATCACCTCAAATTCAAATGATTTTCTTATAAATCAATTATTCCTTCAATTATCTTCCCAAATATAAATGAAATATACATTCAAATGACCAAAACTAAATCCAAATCAAATAAAAAACCAATTTAAATCCTTTGAGCTAATTCCTTGGACTTAGCCAAATCCTATCTAAATCAAGCCAAAATTAATAAATTTTCTCTTGTGTCAATCATTCCTTCAATCATCTATCAAAAATATAAATAAAACTTACAATCATCAAGCTAAATTGAAATCAACCCAAGTTAAGCCCAACTTAGCCATTTTGACTTGAAAATTCCAAATGAACCAAAACCCATCATAGCCAAAAATTGATTGTAGTTAAATTTATATTTCAATCCAAAACTCATATATAAATTAAACTAAAGTTTAATCAAACCAAAACCAAGCCAATTGATCCATCTATGTTCACTTGATCCAAAGTGACCTAAAGAACCCATTTGAACTAAGTTCTAATCCAACCTAAATTAGATTGAACAAATCCCATCCGAACCTCATACCGTGATCATTGATCACCTTAGGATGATCAAAGTCAACTTGGTCATTTGACCAAGTCAACCTTTAACCCATATGAACCCAAACTAGCCAAAACTCATCATACACCAAATTAATTGAAACCATTGAGTCAAATAAACTCATAATCATTGATTGACCATGACTTGACCATCAATTAAGCCAATCCAAACTCAATTGGCCATTTGACCCAAATTGACCTAAAAGACCAAAATAGGTCAAATCATGATCCAACCAAAATTGATTTCACTCAATAGCTCAAGTTTATTCCAAATTGATTATTGAACTTGACCAAAGCCATAATTGAGCCCAGTTTGACTAATTGGACCCAATTGACCAACCTAGCCCAAGTTGACCTAAATGGTTAATTTGGCATAAATCCAAATTAAATCTAAATCGATTCAAACCAAAGCCTATAATCCTATCCAATTGACCAATTAAACTTATACCAATACTTAACCCAAGCCAATTTGGTCAAATTGGTCAACTTAACTCATTTGACCTATATGAATCTAAATGAGCCAAAATCAAACCTAGGCAAATTGATTGAAACCACTTGACCAAAATACTTCAAATCATCATTTGAACCTAACCCAAGCTTTAGTTTGATTCAATTTGACCAATTGGTCAACCTAACCCAACCTAGCCCAATTTGACCTATAAGGGTCAAATTGAGCAAAACCCCTTTGAACCAACCCATGATACTTTGGAACTTGACCAAACACGACCCAAACCCAGCTTGGGTCAACCAAAAATTAGCCCAAACCCAATTGGAGCCAAACCCAATGAGATCTTCCTTAGATATGCCACCCCACATGAGATTTTGCCAAAATTATCAAAGTCCACTTTCCTATCACCCTTGGCAGCCATCAAACACCCACTTTAGGGTCTGACCTAACCACCTAGCCCATCCTATCTGGGCTAGGCTTTCCATGGACCAAAGAGAAGTGAGTTAACTCACCTCCCTTATAAATTGAGAACCTCGAAGGACCCAAGGAGAGCCATCAGCCCATCCCATGCCTTGAGCTTCCTGCCAGCACTCCCTCCACTCAATTCGAGCCACGTGGAGGTGATGGAGACAACTCTGATGCCCTGACAGTGGCTGACTGGCTAAAAAATAGGAGCTCGATCCATCCATCCATCATAAGAAATTGAGGGATATAACCCCTTAATTCACACAAAAAAGCACACCATTCGAATCATCCGAGCTTCCTAAGTGATTTTTAAACTCCCATGTGAACTCCAAAGTGTTCCCAAGGTTTCCCTCGTCAAAATTTCTCCTTCTTGAGCGAAGCCAAAATAGGACACATCCTCTTCGATCCCAACTACCTCAATCCTCAACCGAATTCAAATTCCTCTTGCACACACCATCCTCGCACCTCATCAAAGCCAAATGAATCCTTCCCGAGGCTCTACGATTGTCAGAGCTAGGAGTTCAATCACCACTGAGCTCCAAATTGATGAAATTTGGTCTTCCAAGTGAACCACTTAGAATCAATCCAATTGCTGCTCACAAGGCTTTGTCTCAACCAGACGAAGCTTCCTCAAGCATGTGAGCCGCCAGTCTTAGCTCCGATGAGGTAATTCCATGAAAACTGACCTCTAGGTGAAATGTTTTTAGAGCTTTGTAAAGGGAATGTGCATGTGAGCTGATCTTAGCCATTAGATCCTCTTAGATCCTTTGTGTGATGGTGTTGGTTCCATTTCAAGCCAATCTGAGCTTGGGTGTGCTCGATTCACATGAACAATGGAGGATAGACATTATTTTCCCTTGCTAGCATGATGACAGATCACACACCGTCCATTCCGCATGATTGGAATAGACGATCGTGTTTAGATCCATTAGATCTGATTGATTTAATCCATTATTAACCATAGGATTAATCGTGGCCATCTGATCTTAGATCAGATGACACACGAGAAAGCGCATCCTGTCACCAGCTGACTTAGCATTTGATGGCGACAACTTAAATATCCAATTCCACGGTGCCACGTGAAAAGCGTGCCACGTCAATGCACCACGTGGCACCGATGAGGTTCGATTTAATTAAGGCTAATTAATCTATTTTTAAGGCTGAAGCTTCATAAAATCATAACAAATAATAGGAAATTCTAAAAAATACATATAAATTCTCATTTTAAAGGTATTTTATAGAGGAATCCATTAAAAATATTATTAATTAATTTAAATGTAATCATAGCTTAATTAAGGTTTAATTAAATAAATTAATTACCTTAATTACTCTATAATTAATTAATTAATTAACCTTAAACTTTCTAAGATTATTTAAGGGGATGACCTCTGCCTCCCCTAATTTTCTTGTGACTTATTGATTAATTAATTAGGAAAATTAATTGATTAAACTCTAATTATATCCTTAACTTAATTAAAGATTAATTAATCATGTGAAGAGTAAATTTATTAATTAATTGGGTCATTTATCATTATTTAATAGTGAGGAGACTTATAGAATGTGATTTGGACCTCTCTCCTAATTTCTTTCCCAAAGTTCACCTTACTTTCAAGAAAATTAATATGGGATTAATTGGGTAATTAATTACTTAATTAGTTTAATTAAAATTTAAAGCACATTAGATCCTAATTAATTAATTCATGGGTAGACCTTTAGGTGTTTAATAGCCTAAAGAGAGTTAATGAAATTATGATTTACCCATATGTGTGGAAAGATCATAAAAGTAATTAATTAAGTTCCTTAATCTAATTAACCAATAATTGTAAGCTAATTGCATTCGGCCCCTTCCATTTCATAGGACCATTGCTAATTTACTTTTCAATTCATTTGTATATCATGTTAGCTCACAATTGTTAGGATAATTATTTTAAGGAAACATAAGTAAGGGTTAATTAATGAACTTAATTCATATGACAACTTGATTAATCCATAAAATCAACTTAATCACATGTCATTAAAATAAATTAACTCACAAACATGGGGATGAGATTAGGATTAGCAAACTTCTTCTCACATTCCTTAAATTAAATTAAACATGAAATTAAAAATGATGTTAAAAAGCTTTGGTTTTCTTTAAATGATATTTTTTTTTTGATATGATTGTCCTTAAGAATTGATTTGATAGAATGAAATCATGTGTTTATGTTTACTTATTACTTTCCAATCATATTAAATATTGCATTTTATTTGGTCCATACATCCATCTCTTTTCAAAATTAATTAAATCAAATGATTTTCCTTTATGTAAGCTTGCATATGTTGATTTAATTTAATATACATGTGGCTACTATCACTACTAAACTTAAATGTATTTTTCAAAAGCTTATAAATGAATGAAAATATGTGTTGTGATGTTAGTTATAAATACATAGGATATGCATGTGATTATACCATAAGTGTATAAAATGAAGTCTCTTTCCTTTATTCATATGTTGGTTTACATAAATATGTATATAATGGGTATATAGCATGGACATCCCGAGAATACGAGGCTTTAAATAGCCCCAAGGAGGCCATTTGATTACCTCACTTCTCTAATCAACAAAGGCACATACTCATTTGATTTCACTCTTATATTTCTTTAACATAAAAATTTAGATAGAGCTTTAAATCATATATCTAAATAATTCAATTAAATAAAAATATAATTTCTTGTATGATTTTCATTCTCTTAATTATGAATAAATGTGTATGTATTTAAGAAAAGTGGGTATATAGTCTGGACATCTCGGGAATATGAGGCTTTAGCTAGCCCCAAGGAGGTCATTTGATTACTTCACTTCCCTGGTTAACAAAGGCATGTACTTGCTTATATCTTTTATACAAGTATGTTTATGTTTAATTAGAGAATGGAAATCTTCTTTTCTATCAAAAATACATGCTTTCATAATTGTTTAAGTTGTTGAATTAATTAATCATGTGATTGGGAGCTCTCTTTTTATATTCATGTATGCAAATTTACATATGTTTGAATGCAAGTGGGTATATAGTTTGGACATCTCGGGAATACGGGACTTTAGCTAGCTCCAAGGAGGTCATTTGATTACCTCATTTTCCTGGTTAACAATGACATGTACCTATTTAATTTCATCTTTATGTATTTTTGTATAATAATTTGGATAGGGCTTTAAAATCAATATGATTAAATAATTCAACCCAATGAAAAATTTAAACTTTAAATATGCATGTTTACATTCATCATTTAAGTGCGCTAAAACATATTGTATGCGTAGGTACACTTAGGATTTAGTCATATGCATGTTACATGTGATGGAAAGGAATGATTTAACATATGTCATATGTTAATAATTCAATCAAATTAATTTTAAGATGTCTTTCATATTGAATGGGACTATTTAAAGTATACCTAAACTTAAGATTAATTTAAACTATGTAATAAGCCATTCACTAAAGAGAACTAAATCAAATTAATATATTTTAGAAGTGGCTTAAGTTAGGGATGAAATAGGTTGATCATCTTTCTTCTCTTTATAACACTTAGTTGCTAAGTGTAATAATATGAAACAAAAGAAAAATACAAATTTAAATTCTCAAATCAATTAAATAACTTCAAGTGAAATCAACCCTTTATATTAAATGAAAGTCTTTCATACTTAGAAAATCATAACACTAATGCTTAGTTAAGACATGCCACACAAGCCTTAACACACACATTAGAATTAAGTCACTAATTCTAGCTTTATGTTAGGGATGCGCTTGGTATGATGTATCTTTTATTTTGTGAGATATTATTTTTAAACTGGATGTTAGGGTGTATGTTTCATAGACTGGATGTTAACCTGATATTAGCCTAATCATATTTTCTACAGGAGATTGTGCTTAAGGGGTGTTTAAAATAAATATAAATGCTCTCTTTTCAGGTTGCTTAAACCCCTAAGCATAATCTAAGCTAGGACATGTGGGCTTGGTTACCCATGTGCAGGGTACTAACTCCAAATTTTATATAACTGCTTGGGATTGTATGTGTGTTTAGCTAACACTTATTTTGTAGGTGTAGTTATATTTACTTTTCATATTCTTAATGTAATTTTATAATTAGGAATTATGATTAGTGTTATGGGGGATAAGGATAAGCATTGGCTAGAAGGCTTTATCTTGGGAGGCCATGTGATGCCTTGAAGTGAAGTAAATCAAATCAAATGGAGATATGAAGAATGAAGACTCCACATAATATTCATTCATTATAATTGTAATTATTCTTTTATAATTTTGGGTTGTATAAGGGTAGAGCTCGTCTATCCATCTTTTCTTTTCAGATTGTATGATGGTACCTGACTGTATCGACCTATTATTCTTTTACAGTAGCTATAAAATTGTTTGATGTTATGCTTAAATTATGCATTAGAAACATCATGCTTTCATATTTTCTAATGATTGATGCTTTAATGTGTGGCCAAGATGCGATTAGGCTCTTATGGAAAAATAAATCTTTTACCCAACTACAACTCATAAATAAAATTTTCTATAACTCATAAACTCACCATAAAGCCTAAGCTTTAAACAAAATAATTAAAAGATTTAGCAACCGTTAGCTGAATGATTGAAGGTTTCACAACATGCATATCATATTATTTTACTCTTGAAAATAGGAGATTTCTATCCTTGCACGATAGGAGAATGCTTGACCTATGAGGGTATCCCTTGTGGTGGAAAACACCCATTTCTCATTGATTTAGCTAATAATCATATTTCATCATGCATATAGACATCAAAATCCTAAAGCCTTTGTCAAAATGAAGTGTCAAAATCAAATAAAATTTGAAAAGATTTGCATTTGTAGATTAAGTCATTCTCATACCACTCATGTTCTAGTGTCTTATAGACTAGGTTTAAGGACTTTAGTCTCTTTCTAAATAAATAACAATCAAACTATCTTGCAATTCCATATGACTGGACCACATGGATTTAAAGCGTAGGACGAGTTAGCTGGTGGCCACTTCAGGCGATTGTAAGCTCAGTAGTAAGGTGGTTTACCCTCTCTTGTGGAGGTAAATATTATACCCATCTTTGCTTAGATGTAGGCCTTGCTTTAGCTTATGCTAAAGCTCCCTAGATTTAGGATCTAAGGTTGCTATTTCCCTCGGGCTACATGCAAAAATCTTTACCTCTTAGGCATTTTCACAACCTTGTGTTGGTGGATTTGTTGACCTCACTTTTGGAGTGAGTTCTCAACTTCCTCTTCTTAGACTTAGGAGTCTTCTAGACACTAAGACTTCATTAGTCATAAGACACTTCTAGTGATTAGGTGAACACTTAACCTAAGCTTAGAGACTTAGAAGGGTTAATCATAGGATTATTCCATGCCATAAGGACTTTGGAAAATCACCTACCATATAGCCTAAACCCAATCCATGTACACCTTGTTAAATTCAATTCAAATCCAAATTTTTAACCAAACCTCTAACTCAATTTCAAATCCAAATTCAAATCCAAATTCCAAATCAAATGATGGAAGACCTTGAACAAATCCTTCCTAAGCCTTATGATCTTATCTTATGGACTTAGCCTTAGCTAAATTTAAATCAATCTAAATTCAAATCAATCCAAATTCAATTGATTTTATCCAAGGCCAATTCAACCCCTCAATCAAGTACCAAATCCAAATCCAAACCCTAAATCAAATGATTGAAACCCATAATCAAATCCAAAATCAAAATCCCCCTTAAAGCCTTATGATTGAATTCCATAGACTTAGCCAAATTCCACCCAATTTTACCCAAATTTGATTGATCTCTTCATGAATCATTTATATCTTCATTTATAATCACAAGTATAAATGAGATATAAACTCAAATAGCCAAAACTAAATCAAACTAAATCCAAATCTAACCAAGACCTCTCATAAGACATATGGACCTACCTTCATGAACTTAACCAAATCTTAACACAAATTAACCCAAAATCAATTGATTTCTTTATAAATCACTTATTCCTTCATTTATATTCACAAATATAATTGAAACTCTCATCCCAATGGTCAAAACTAAATCAAACTAAATCAATTTCTTACTTAAGCTCTTTTGACCTACCTCCATGAGCTTAACCAAATCTTAACCTAGATCAACTCAAAATCAATTGATTTCTTCATAAATCAATTATTCCTTCATTTATATTCACAAATATAAATGAAACCCCCATCCCAATGATCAAAACTAAATCAAACTAAATATATTTTCTACTTAAGACATTTTGACCTACCTCCATGAGCTTAGTCAAATTTTCTTCCGAATCACTCCAAACTCAAGTTATTTTCTCATAAATCATTTGTATCTTCATTTATATTCAAAAATATAAATGAAATATAAATTCACATGACCAAAACCAAGTCCAAAATCAAGTCAAAACCCAATTCAAGCCATTTAAGCCAATTCCTTGAACTTGGAAAAATCCTATCCAAATCAAATCAAAACTAATGAATTTTCTCTTAAATCAATCATTCCTTCAATCATCTATCCAAATATAAATGAAACCTATAATCATCAATCCAAATTCAAGTCAACCCAAGTTAAGCCAAACTTAGCCCTTTTGGCTAGAAAATTCTAAATGAACCAAAACCTATCATAGCCCAAATTGATTACAGTTAGATTTATATTTCAATCCTAAACACATGTATAAATTCAACTAAACCTTAATCAAACCAAAACTAAGCCGATTGACCCATTTAGGTCCAGTTGACCCAAAGTGGTGTAAAGGAGCTTTGTGAGCTGAGTTTTAATCCAACCCAAATTAGATTGAAATAAACTCATCCAAGCCTCTTATCATGATCAACAATCACCCTAGAGTGATCAATTGCCTTGAATTAGGTCAAACCAAGTCAACTTAACCCTTTGACCAAGTCAACCCTTAAACCCATATGAATTAAAGCTAACCAAATTATAATGTAAGCCAAATTGATTTAAACTATTGATTCACACTAACCCATAATCAAGGTTTGAACATGACTTGACCTTCCATTGAGAAAAACTAAACCCAATTGGCCCTCTTGACCCAAGTTGACCCACATTGACCTAAATGGACAAAATGGGTCAAATCAAAATCTAAAATAAATTGATTGCAACCAATGGCTCAAGTTCATTCCAAATTGATCGTTGAACATGACCAAAGCCTCAACTGGGCCTAATTGACTCACTAGACCCAAAACCCATTGAACCCAACTTGATCTAAAGGGTCAAATCAACCTAAAACCTAATCAAATATAAATTGATTCAAACCAAAGCCTACAATCATTTTTAATTAATTAATTGAACTTGAACCAACACCTAACCCAAGCCAATTTGGCCAATTTGGTCAAATTGGTCAACTTGTCCCATTTGACCTATATAAATCTAAATGAGCCAAAATCAAACCTAGACCAAATTGATTGAAACAAATTAAACCAATGCACTCCAAATGGTCATGTGAATTTGACCCAATTCTTAGTTTGACCCAATTTGACCAATTGGTCAACTTGACCCAACCTAACCCAATTTGACCTAAATAGGTCAAATTAAGCTAAATCAAACCAAATAAACTTCAAATCACTTGAAATTTGGGCTAACCCACTTTTGACTCATCTTAAATCTTCCCAAATTTAACCCATTGCCAAATGACTAAGATAACTTTGGGCTAAGGGTATCACATGAGGAAAATCACTTGGGAAAATGATCATTTCTCTTCCTTAGCACTTAACACTCATCCATTGCTCCACCTAGACACTTAGGACACTATCTAACCTGACGTAGGGGTTGGTTGAGTTGGCCATAACCCATGGGAGGTGAAATTACCTCCCCATTTCCATTGGAGCATATGGAAAGCAGGGACTCCCACTCCCCTTACCTTGGTTACATTCTCACACTCTCCTCCACTCAAGTGAAGCCAACTAAGGTGATTCCCTACACAATTTGAGCTCCCCTTGGCAGCCACTTGATTAAAATGGAAAAACCATCTATGGCCATCTGATCCAAGGAATGTGGTGGTAAATCCCCCCCCCCCTCATTCTCACTCAAATCAATCGTCTTACACTCGATTGAACCCTAGTAGTCAGAGACGCACATCCCAGAGCAATTTCTATGGTTTTTGAGCTCCCCAAATTTTCTCCTTCTCAGTTTTGTGAAAAACTAAAATAGGGAGGTCATCTCCAATTCCCATTTTCTCAAACCTCCACCAAAGTGCAATTAACTTTGCAGAAACCTTCATTGGAGCTAGACGAGCAAAAATGAATCACTTCCTGTCACCTCCAACCGTTGAAAGTGGGGTTCATTTTATGCCATATTATTCCTTTCTAATCATATTAAATGATGTGTGTCATCTGGTTTCATGCATTCATGTTTTCAAAATATTTAAATTTAAATTAATTTTCTTTATGTCAAGCTTGCATGTGTTGATTAACCTATGAATATGTGTGGCTATTATCACTATTTAATCAAATTTATTTTCAAAAGTTTATAAGTCAACTATAATATTTGGAGTGATAGTTGTTATAAATATATATAAGCTTGTATGTGTCTATGGCTTAGAACATGTGGCATTGAGTTCTCTTTCTTTAATCTATATGGATTTACATAAAGTTTGAATGTTAATTGTATAGCCCATTTGAAAAGGGCACAACATTTGTTTGAACTCATTCCTATGTATTTCTATCTTAAAATTTAGATAGAACTTTAGCTCACATGTATAAATAATTCAATTGAAGGAAATATAACTTTTTTTGCATGATTTTCAATTCTTGTAGTCACTTGTACATTCATGTGTATTTAATAATAGTGGGTATATCTAGTCTGGACATTCCAGGGATGCAAGATTTTAAGTAACCCCAAGGAGGTCTTTACCTCACTCCCCTGGTTAATAATGGCGAAGTATGCACTTAAAACTTTTATACATTTATATGTGCATTTATCTAATGAATGAAATCTTCTTTCCAACTTATTGAACTTTTTGTATGATTTTCCATTCTTGTAGTCTATTGTACATTCTTGCATATTTAAGAATAGTGGGTATATCTAGTCTATACATTCAGGGGATGCAAGGCTTTAAGTAGCCCCAAGGAGGTATTTACATAACTCCCTTGGTTAATAATGGCGAAGTATCTCCTTAAAACTTTTATACACGTGTATGTGCATTTAGCTAATGAATAAAAATCTCTTTCTCAATTGAGAGAAATACAACTTTTGCATGATTTTTCATTCTTGCAGTCATTTGTACCTTCATGTGTATTTTAGAATAGTGGGTATATCTAGTCTGAACATTACGGGGATGCAATGCTTTAAGTAGCCCCAAGGAGGTCATTACCTCACTCCCATGGTTTAACAATGGCGAAGTACTAGCTTAAAACTTTTATACACTTGAATGTGCATTTAATTAATGAGTGAAAATCCCATTTTCTACAAACTACACATATGTATCTTTCATTTAAAGTGTGCTAAAAGAAATATATTGCATGTATAGTTATACTTAGGATTTAATCAGATGCATGTTACATGTGGTGGAAAGGAATAATGTGATGTATGTCATGTGTTAGTAATTCAATTAAGTTAATCCAAAGATGTCTTTCATGTTGATTATGATCATTTCAAGTGAACCTTAGCTTAGGATTAATTTAAAATGTGTAATAAGCCATTCACTAAGGAGAACTAAATCAAAGTAACATGCTTTAGAAAGTGGCTTAGGGTAGAGATGAAAGAGAGCAATGATCTTTCCTCTCTTTATAACACTTAGTTGCTAAGTGTAGGTCACATGAAATTAAATAAAACACAAATTAAAATTCTCAAATCAATTAAACAACTTGAAGTGAAATCATCATTTATGGTAAAATTAAATTCCTTTCACATTTAGGAAATCATAACCTTAATGCCTAGTTAGGACATACCACACAAGCCTTAATGCACACACATTAGAATTAAGTCACCACTTCTAGCTTTATGTTAGGACGGTGCATGGTGTGATGTATGCTTTATTTTGTAATGTATTATTTTTGACTAGATGTTAGGGTGTATATTTAATAGAATAGAATGTAGGTCATGATTAGCCTAATCATGTTTTATGAAAGGGATTATGCTTAAAGGGGATACTCAAAAATAAATATAAATGCTCACTTTATAGGTTAGCATAATCTAAGTTAGATAAGTTGGGGTTATCCATGTAGTCAAAAATAAAATATAAATATATAGCTTGGGTTGTATGTATATTTAGCTAACCTCTATTTTGCAGGTGTAGTTAGATTTACTTTTTCTATTTTAATGTAGTTTTATATTAAAAATTAATATTAGTGCTTTGGGGGATTAGGATAAGCAGAGGCTAGAAGGCTTTGTCTTGGGAGGCCCTTTGATGCCTTTGAAGCAATACCATCCAAATCAAAGAAGGAGGAATATACATAAAGACATGAAGACATGAAGAATGAAGGCCCCCATAGCATTTTATAAATTGTAATTATTATTTTGATTCTGAATTATATAAGGGTAGAACTCGGCTACCCATTTTCTCCTTCTAGGTTGTACGGCGGCACCCGATCACACCGGCCTGTTATTCTTTTGCGGTAGCTATAAAATGTTTGATGTCATGTTTGCTTGTGCATTTGAAATTACATGCCTCTTCATAGTTTCATTATGATTGGTGTTGTCGTATGGCTTGGATGTGATTAAGCTCTTAGAAAAAAATAAATCTTTTACCCAACTTCAACTCATAATTAAAGTTTTAAATAATTCATAACCTCACATAAATCTTAGGTGTTAAATCAAGATAATTAAAAGATTTAACAACCCCTTAGCTAAATGTTGTATGCTTCACAACATGCATATCATATTATTTCATTATTAAAAATAGGGGATTTCCATCATTGCACGATAGCGGAATGCTTGACTTGTGAGGGCATCCCTTATGATGGAAAACACCCCTTCTTATTGATTTAGCAAATAATCTAATTTTATCATGCATATAGGCATACAAAATCCAAAAGCTTTTATCAAAATGAAGCATCAAAAATCAAATAAAATTTGAAAAGATTTGCATTTGTAGATTAAGTCATTATTCATACCACTTATGCTCTAGTCTCTTTAGGGAATGAGTTTAAGGACTTTAGTCTCTTTCTTAATAATAATTACCTAACTATCTTGCAAAATTATATGACTTGCCACATTATTTTAAAGCATAGTAGGAGTAGCTGGCGGCCACTCTGGGCTATTATAAGTCTAACAATCGAGTGGTTTATCCTCTATTATGGAGGTCGATCATATACCCATTTTCACTTAGATTTAGGTCATGTTTTAGCTCTTACTAAAGCTCCCTAGATTTAGAATCAAAGGTGGATATTTTCTTCGGGCTACAAGCATAAATTCTCACCTCTTAGGCATTCCCACAACTTGTGTTGTTGGGTTCTAAGTCCTAACTTTCTAATAAAATGTCAACTTTAACTAAATTGATCTCTTTAATTTAAACATATAAAGCCCAACCATAGGATAGATTGGAATGCTCACTGTGCCTCATAATATCATGAGAATTCCCTATTCATTCCCTTTAGCTTCAATAATAAGTCTTTTCCTTGAGTTCTTCCACTTGATTTTCCAATACAAATAATCATTTGATAGTCAAGCATTGAAATCTTTGGAGACCTTAATTTCTACTTTAATCGAGGGTATTCCTAAGGGATTCCATCTCCTAAGATGTAATTAACTATGGGGGCTTGCCTCGATAGGGATTTTAACAAACTCAACTAAAAATAAACCCTACTTTACTTTTTGATGTAAAGTAGGAAAATGATCTGAGGTACATTCGAAGACCCATCATGCCTTAGGAGTCCTTATTGGGTGATTGGGTCCATTATATGGTAATGATTTCTATCTTTTGAGATAATGCACCATTCCTTAATGTCATACCCGATCACTTCAATAAGTTCCCCATAAAATCTATGTGGTATCCCACATTCCAAAAATAAACACCATATATTTTTCTGGCGACTCCACTAGGGATAGTTCCTCTCTCCATCTATGGTAAAAATTATTGTCTCCTAGCATCGATAGTGAACTTATATTTTATATAAGCCCAAGACTATCTTTCTTTCTATTGGCACTTAGCTTATTTCATCTTTAAGCAAAGCTAGCCAACATCATTTAGGTTTTAGATCACCGCAGGGATGTTCAGCCCGCCCTACATCAGTGGATATGGGCAGATTCAGGCTATCTAGAGTGTTGGTTGATCCAGGTGCATCAGTCAACATTATGAGCCTAAGAACCCTTGCCTACTTAAGGATCGACATCTCTAAACTCCAAAAAGAAAGGATGATGTTGAGAGGATTCAATGAATAAAGCAAGAAGGCCTTAGGTTCTATAGTGTTGCCTTTGGAGATAGATGATTGGAAGACTGAAGCTAAATTTCACATTATAGACTCAGATATATCCTTTAATGCTTTCCTTGGGAGATTGTGGATACATGAAAACAACACGATTCCATCCTCTCTGCATCAATATATGAAGTTTGTGAGAGGTGGGATCGCCTACTATGTCAAGGGAGATCTCAAGTCATTTACAGTTTACAATTGGCATATATAAAGATGCAGCTTACTACCTCCCTCAAAATCAATAAGTCCATTCTCATAAACTGGCCAAAGTTCAAAAATAAAAGAAAAAGAGAAAGAAAAAGATAAATAAAATGAAAAAGAAAATGAAAAAAAAAGTAAAAGGGAGCGAGAAATAGACTTAGAGGTGGTAGTGGAGCCCGACATTAGATTCCACCCATAGTTCGTTACTCCATTCAAACATATGGGTAGGATGACCCGACCTCCACGAGGCAGAGGAAGAGGACATATTAGAGGAAGCCCTAGAGGTAGAAAACCTCCTTATTGACCACCTAATAGGAGGCATGTCCCAACCATAAGTAGTACACTTGTTATCCATATGAACTTAGAATCTAATTCAAAGGACGAGTCTTATATGGTTAGCACACCAGCTAGCTCTTCTCAATAGCAAATTCCTTTCGAGGTGACACTTGAGCAAGACAGTGATGAAGACTGGGCTCCAAAGTAAAGTATAAGTGTGTCCAAGTCTATATGTGAAACATTTAGGCATCAGTTGGAAACCTTAGCTCTAACCTCAATTTCGTCATAGAAAGTTGAGGGTTTGGTAGTTAAGGAAGCCCCAAAGTTATCCACAGATGTGAAGACTCAGAGGTTTTTTTTGGGCGCATCATCCTCAAGTCAAGAAGTTGATGTAGAACTTGAGGATGATTCATATACAGATCTAATAGAATTGCCTTTTGATTGGTACTCACCATGTGTTCTAAATTTAGCAAAGAAATGATTGATTCCACATGCTTGGTCTAAACACAAGTCATATTACTTCAAGAAGTTATGGGATAACAAATGATGACATTATTAATCAAGATTAGGACTAAGATTCAGTATAGTGGGTCCAGTCAATGATGATGATTATTATTTAATCATCACTAACCATCTAGAGTCTGATAGGTTCTTTTAAATCACATTAACTCTTATAAGGAGATGTGCTTAGAAACTTTAGATGATCTAGATGAGTTTCAAGTCAAAGATGCACTGTCAGAGTTCAAAGAGGAGATTAGGTCAACCATCGATGAGCTCAAAGAAATCAACTTAGAAATTGAAGACAATCCACATCCGACATACATAAGCTCTTTGTTGATTTAAACTGAAATCAATGACTTAGTTGGGATGTTGACTGAGTTTAAGGACTACTTCACATGGAGTTATGAAGAAATGCCTAGTTTATCTCCTGATGTAGCAATCCATAAAGTACCAATAAAACCTAATGCTAACCCTATCAAGCAAGCTCCTAGATGCATGTGATTAGACATTAAACAACATGTCATTTCTGAAGTCAAGAAATTGATCGATGCTAGTTTTATCAGAAAAGAAAAATACCCTGCCTGGTTGGCCAGTGTCATCCCAGTTAAGAAGAAGAATGGCCAAATTCACATATACATCAATTTTAAGGACTTAAATAAGGCATGTACAAAAGATTAATTTTCACTATGAATCCCAGAACTGAGGGTGGACATTGCCTCATCTCATGTAATTTTCTCCTTCATGTGATGTAAGACAAGGGTGCCTTATATGATATGATGTTTATTACACCGATAATTCTTAAATCCTCATAAAAGAGTAAGGATAAATGCACACTACTATTGAGCACATTCATAATATTATGAATTTAGTGAAGTTGAAAAGATTTTGATTAAAGTTATGTTAACCAAACTAAAGATCTGAATCTTATAAGTGCAAAGAAATAACTGAAAAGTTATGTATGATCTAACCTATAGCAGATTTAAAATAACCAATAGTGAAGTGGGAATAAGTTGAAGTCGACCTCTACTAACAATTTATCATTGTGGAGATCACATTCCTTCCTTAGAAGTTCTTCTCTAAGGGTTATGAGCTCACACACTCCAGTTGTCTATCACTCAAGAGGACAACACACAGAAGAATAGTAAAAGAAATTTAAGAACATAACTTTTATTCCAAATCCAAGTGTCAAGCATTACAAGAGCCTCTCTATTTATAGGATTGAAAGAGAGAGTTAAGAATACTCAAACCTAACTTTAAACTCAAACCTAACACCATCATAACTACACCTACCACCACCTACTACCAAACCTACCACCATTATAAAACCTACCACTCATTCCATACCTACCCAAAATGTCATGCCTACTATAATGTATCATGGGCCATGACATAAGAATAGCCCAACACATATAAGCTCAAGACGTATACAAAATATAAAAGCCCAATAATACATAACTTAAATTATAACAAAAGGCCTAATCATGGATTTAAGCTTTATGATGATGATGTCAACGACGGTGATGATGATGCCTTACATCAGCACTCCCTGGCTTTAAAGGATTCTCCTCTGGAGGATAAAAATCTAAGTACTCTTGTAATAATTGTGAGTCTAGTTGATGTAACTCATCAAATGTAAGCCATGAATCTTCAAGTGGAGAAAGACCATTCCAACAAACAAGAAACCTTTGAGTGCCTCCATGAGATGTGATAATAATATGGTATTCTAAAATTTGATCTGGATGATGTGATCTTAAGTGACGAGATGGTATAGGAGTTGGTGATGAAGTATGAAACTGCATGTCAGTACTATTTGTAGAGGGAATAGTATTATCCATGGCTTGCCCATGGTAGAACATTAAATCTGATACATTGAATATTGGAGAAATCTCAGCATTCATTGGAAGATCTATTTCATAAGCATTATCATTCATCTTTATTACAACTTTATAAGGATCAGATCTCTTGAGAGTTAATTTCTTAAGAGTTTCAGTTGCAAATCTTTCAGGTCTAACTTTAACAAGAACCAAATCTCCCTCATTAAATTTTACATATCGCCTATGTGCATCAACATTAGCTTTATATTTATCATAACTCAGATTAAGTTTTTGTTGAATTTCACGATATAAATCATGCATCCTTTTTGCAAATGAAGATGCAAATGCACTAGACCTATATGTTACAGGAAATTCAACAAGATCAATTTGTTTTCTTAGATCATAACCAGTTATAATATGAAAAGGACTCATACTAGTTGACCTATTATTTGAACTATTATAAGCTAACTCTGCAGTAGAAAGAACTAGGTCCCAACTAGTAGCATGATCGATCATGAGACACCTAATTAAATTTCTTAAGATTCTATTAACAACTTCAGTTTGTCCATCTGTTTGAGGGTGGTAAGCTGTAGAAAATAAGAGTTTTGTGCCAAGCTTTTTCCATAAAGTTTTCCAAAAATAACTCAAAAATCTTACATCACAATCAGACACAATTGTCTTAAGAAGTTCATGTAAGCGAACTATCTCACGAAAGAAAATTGTCGCTATATGTGATGCATCTGATATCTTATAACATGGAATGAAGTGTGCCATTTTAGAAAATCAGTCAACAACTACTAGGATAAAATCAAAACATTGTATAGTGCGAGGTAATCCTATGATGAAGTCCATACTAAGATCTTCTCATGCTTTGTGGGGGAATTGGGAGTGGTGTGTATAGACCATAATTTTGTTTTCCACTTTTTGCTACTTGGCAAGTATGACATTAGGCAATAATACAAGCAACATCTTTCTTAAGACAAGGCCAAAAGAACCTATCCTCCATCATTGCTATTGTCTTATTACGACCAAAATGACTAGACACACCTCCTGAATGAATTTCCTCAACAAGAAAATTTTGAAGTGATGAATCTGGGATACATAGTTGTGTGCCACAAAAGATAGTCATTTCATATTTGATAATCTGGACAATTAATTGAAACATCAAATTTCAAAGATTCAAAAATTTATTAAAAATCTTTATAATTTGGATAATTATCTTTAACATTTTTGAATCCAGTAACCTTCATACTCATTAATAATGTATATATTCTACTTAAGATATCTGGTACTTTATTCTCGACACTAGATTTATGTTTAAGAACAAACATATATTCTTGAAGAAATTGAACCCATTTTGCATGACGAGAACTAAATTTTTTTTGGGGTGTTTAGATATTTAAGCGCTTCATGATCAGAATATAGTATAAATTCTCGTGAAAGAAGATAATGTTGCCAATAATATAAAGTTTGCATGACAGCATACAACTCACGATCATATGTGGAATATTGTTGATGCACTTCATTTAATTTTTGACAAAAGAAAGTAATAGGATGACTTTCTTGTTTAAGAGCACCTCCAATACCAACTCCAGATGCATAACATGATACTTCAAATACTTTGTCAAAATTTGGCAATTTCAATATTGGTGGTCTTGTTTAAAGTTCTTTAATTTTAGAGAAGGCATTAGTAGCTGCCTTTGTCCAAATAAAGTCTTCTTTTTTAAGACATTGAGTTATCGGGGCCATAATAGTGCTAAATCCATGAATAAACCTTCGATAAAATGTGGCTAACCCATGAAAACTATGTACATCATGAATTATGGTTGGGGTAGGCCACTTGAATAGCCTTAATTTTTTCAGGATCAACAGAGATACCATCATAAGAAATAATGAATCCTAAGAAGATTACTGAAGACATCATAAATGAGCATTTTTTAACTGAACATATAGTCTTTCTTTACGAAGCACTTCAAAGACTTATCGTAAATGATTTTCATGATCACTCTTAGTTTGACTAAAAATTAAAATATCATCAAAGTACACAACTAAAAATTTTCCAATGAACGGCCCGTAAGATATGTGTCATCACTCGCATAAATGTATTTGGAGCATTAGTCAATCCAAAAGGCATTATTATCCATTCTTACAAACCATCTTTTATCTTGAATGTTATTTTCCATTCATCACCTTCTCTCACACAAATTTGATGATATCCACTTCTAAGATCAATTTTAGAGAAAACTATTGATCCAACCATCATATCTAACATGTTAGCGAGTCTAGGTATGGAGAACCTATACTTAATAGTGATTTTATTTATAGCACGACTATCCACACACATATGCCAAGTACCATCTTTCTTTGGGGTAAGAAGAGCAGGCATTGCGCATGGAGATAAACTTTCCCTAATAAATCCTTTTGCTAATAAATCATCAACTTGTCATTTTAGCTCCACTTGTTCATTTTCATACGATAATGTGGCAAATTTGGGAGTGATGATCCAGGAACTAGCTCTATGTCATGTTGGATACTTCTTATTAGATGAAGCTCACTAGGAAGTTCTTCAGGACAAATATCTTGATTTTCTAATAAAAGTTCACGTACTTCAGATGAGAATGATTTAACATAAAGTTGATTTTCAGAGGTTAGGATAGATAATGCAAAAATGATATTCCCATTAATCGCTTGTTGAAATTGATATTTATTAATAATATGTAGGGATTTCTTTTCTATGGGAGGAGAAGAATTTTGGGGTTGAAGTGGAGTGACCTCTTTAAGCTTAGCTAGATTTAAGATAATTCTCTTACCTTGAAAATTAAAAGCATATGTATTAGATCTCCCATAATTTGTGACATCCATATCAAAAAGCCAAGGTCTACCTAAAAGTATATGAGCAACATCCATTGGAGGAACATCACACCAAATTTTATCACTATATTCTCCTAATTAAATGGGTACAAGAAAACATTGAGATATAGAGATAGATGTTTTATCTACCTAAGCAATCTTGTAAAGCTGTGAGTGGGTCTCTGGGGTGAGCTTCATCCTAGCCAAAGTAGAGGTAACAATAACATTTATGCAGCTGCCACTATCAATGCTTAATTTACACATCTTTTCACCACTCTTAAAATAAGTGTGGAAAATTGATGTGAGCCTCCAATCAATATTAGCTCGTGGGGTAGCTACCACACAATGCATAATAGCTATATGAGACTCATCTAATGCTTCTTCTGCATCACTAGCTTCTTCGCAAGGGTCAACTGCAATTTGATTATCATTATTTTCATTTTTTTATCCTCATTTTTATAATCTATGTGTAAGTTTTGACGATGACAAGTACTTGCATAATGTCCAATTTTATCACATGTAAAATAAGTAATGCTAGAAGTCTTAGAATGAGATGTTCCCACTAAAGATTTTACTTTTATTGCACTAAGTTCTTTAGGAACTGCTAAAGTAGGAGGGGTAACATGTGATTGAGAGTTATTTCCATATGAAGTTGTGAATCGCTTATAAGGTTGTGAAGATATTGTTCAATTTGAGTTTCCACTCGAAATGCATCCTCATGAGAATAAATTTCTCAAGTTATCATGTCATTATGAATATCAGTTCGTAACCCAGATCTAAATCTAGAGATTATGGTGTGGTGATCCTCTCTAA
Source organism: Cymbidium sinense (assembly GCA_021442155.1). Taxonomy (NCBI): domain Eukaryota; kingdom Viridiplantae; phylum Streptophyta; class Magnoliopsida; order Asparagales; family Orchidaceae; genus Cymbidium; species Cymbidium sinense. Next base: position 269,687,552 of record CM038215.1, read on the forward strand.
CATCACAATGGGTCATCAATTCATCAAACTGTTTCATATACTCAACAATAGTTAAAGATCCTTATTTAAGCGTAGTCATTTCATCCATAAGTTGATCATGAAAATTTAATGGTACATATTTTTGCTTTAAAATTTCTTTCATTTCATCCTAAGAAGCAATAAGTGGTTGTCCTAATCATTGAAATTTTTGTGAGAGTAATCCAATAAGTCTTAGCATGGCTAGTTAGTTTTATGCAGGCATAATGAACTTGTCTTTCTTCTAACATGGGCATCCAATCAAAATATTGGTCCATAAATACTAACCAATCTAAGAAAATTTTAGGATCAAGTCAACCATCAAAAGTAGGTGGATCAATTTTAACCTGAAGAATAACATCATCATCAGGTTCTCTAAGTGTACGTCGAGGGGCAGCAAAATTAGATAATGGCTCTTCATAATGTCAAGGATAATGCTCATAAGGAGTTTGATGAGCATAACCTTCATCTCATCTTAATTGTCTTATTATTCGATGAGGTGAGTGAGAAAGTACCCCATCAAACTCGGGATATTCATTAAAGTTGTTCCTAGGATGATAATGGGGTCTAATAGGAGAATGTGGATGAGGCAGGAGAGGAAGAAGAATGAGATCGACAGGATGACCTTCCCTCTCTTCAAGTTAGTATTCTAGGATTGGGTTATTTTCTGGTGAATGTATTGTAAGCCCACCAACTTTTTGTTCTAAGACTTCAAATCTTTTTTGGAATTCATTATAGGTTTGTTGGTGCATAAGGGCAAGCTTTTCTACTTATTCTAGTTAAGATTCATAGGAATCATGTTTTTCATCAAAGGATTGATCATGATATTTAAGACCACTATGAGTTGACATGATGATATTCTTCTAAAATTTTAATATAAGAAAATATTTAATTATTCTTTTTTTAAAAAAAATGCAATGTAATAAAATCAAAGACATGATTAAAAAAGTAAGTAAATGCCATAATTAGATAAAAATTTTGTATGTTTTTTTAACAATGAATTATAAAAGTACTCTAATGCAAAAATAAAACTCAATATTAAATAAGATATTTCCAAAGAAACATACTTACTCTGATACCAAATATGATGTAGGATAAGGGTGCCTTTTATGATATGATGTTTATTGCACCGATAATTCTTAAATCCTCACAAAAGAGTAATGATAAATGCACATTACTATTGAACACATTCACAATATTATAAATTTAGTGAAGTTGAAAAGATTTTGATTAAAGTTATGTTAACCACACTACAGATCTGAATCTTATAAGTGTAAAAAAATAACTGAAAAGTTATGAACGATCTAACCTGTAGCAGATTTAAAAAAACTAGCAGCGAAGTAGTGATAAGTTGAAGTCGACCTCTACAAATAGTTTGTCATTGTGGAGATCACGTTCCTTCCTTAGAAGTCCTTCTCTAAGGGTTGTGAGCTCACACACTAAAGTAGTCTGTCACTCAATAGGAAAGCACACAGAAGAATAGTAAAAGAAATTTAAGAAGATAACTTTTTATTCTAAATCCAAGTGCCAAGCATTACAAAAGCCTCCCTATTTATTGGATTGAAAGAGAGAGTAAAGAATACTCAAACCTAACTCCAAAATCAAACCTAACACCATCATAACTACACCTACCACCATTATCAAACCTACCACTCATTCCATACCTACCCAAAATGTCATACCTACTACAATGACTCATGGGCCATGACATAAATAGCCTAATACATATAAGCTCAAGACATATACAAAATATAAAATTCCAATAATACATAACTTAAATTATAACAAAAGGTCCAATCTTAGATTTAAGCTTTATGATGATGAAATTAACGATGGTGATGATGATGCCTTGCATCATCATGGATGGCTCATCTGAATACAACCAAATAAAGATGGCATCAAAAGATAAAAGAAACACTACTTTTTGAATCCCGATCAAAATTTATTGCTATAAGGTCATGCCTTTCGGCCTTAAAAATACTGGTGCTACCTACCAGCGGGCCATGACTCAAATCTTCGATGGACTCATTCATCATCAAGGAAAATGTTACGTCGATGATTTTGTTATCAAGAGCAAAGAAAAGGAAGATCATCTCTTTAACCTGAGAGTAGTTTTCGAGTGGTTAAGATAATATAACCTCAAAATGAATCCCCTAAAGTGTGTAGTAGGAGTAGCTTTAGAGAAATTCCTTGGGTTTGTTGTCCGACACCAAGGAATAGAGATAAATCCAAGAATATCAAAGCTATATTAGAAATGCCACCCCCTAAAAGTCTAACACAACTCAAATCATTTAAAAGTCAGTTGGCTTATCTAAGATGCTTTATATCCAACATATCAGGAAGGTGCCAGCCATTTGCAACACTTATAAAAAAGGATGCCAAGTTCAAGTGGGATGACATGTGTCAGCATGCCTTTGAAGACATCAAATAGTACTTGATGAAGCCACTAGTTCTAGCAGCCCCTATCCCAGGAAAGCCATTGATTCTCTACACTGTTTCGTTAGATGACTCCTTCAGTGCTTTGTTGGCCCAAGCCAATGATGAGGGGAAAGTGAATGCTCTCTACTATCTCAACCATCATCTAATCCCTACTGAAGCCAATTATACACCTATTAAGAAGCACTGCCTAGCTTTAATCTTTGCATCTCAAAAGCTATGACACTACATGCTTTCTCATATGGTGAACTTGATCTCTAGAATCAATCTACTGCAATATCTCATGATATGGCCAATGCTATCTGGACGGTTGGCACGCTAATCCATGATTATTTCATAGTTTGATATTACTTTCGTACCCCTCCATGAGGTGAAAGGATAAACACTAGTAGATTTCTTAGCAGCACACCCACTTCTTGCTGACTCTCCATTTAGTGATGACCTCCCCGATGAATAAATCATGAACTTAGAAGACACTAGCATTCACCGCTAGGAGATTTACTTTGATGGTGTGGCTTTCTCTCAAAGATGAGAAGAACCACAATCTACTATCCCAGGAAAGGTAGGGGTAGGAGTAGTTCTCCTAACTCCAGACCACGATGTGATGACATCCTCATATCACCTATCCAATCCTTACACCAACTATGAAGGCAAATATGAGGCTTTGATTGTCGATTTGGAGTTAGCAGTCATGTTATGCATCCAGAACATCAACATCTTCAGGGATTCTCAGTTAGTCATCAACCAAATCACTGAGTTCTACAAGGTTCTAAAGTTGAAGCTCCATCACTACCACAAGTACACTATGGAATTGTTGGCCCAAATCCTAGAGGTTACCTTTTATAAAATTCCTCGAAGAGAGAACATCGTAGTAGATGCTTTAGCCAAACTCGCCAAGGAATTGGCATGTCCGGAAGATGAGTTTATATCAATAAGGGTCCAAAATAGATAAGGCTTATCCCTTATTGATATTAAACTCATAAAAAAATACTCTCTTGAAGGATAATGAGTCAGATTGGAGACAACCATTCATAGATTACCTAAATATAGGAAAACTACCTTAAGAGAAGTCACTAGCACATCAAGTGAAGTAGAGACCCTTTCCTACGCTCTCGTGGATGGCACTTTGTACTGACAGTCCTTCAATCATATGTGGTTATGTTGTTTAGACAAAAATAAAGCCCGTAAGATCATGACCGAGGTACACTCAAGTCCATGTGGAGCTCATCAATCCAGTCCGAAGATGAAAGCTAAGATCAAAAGACTAGGATACTACTGGTCATCGATGATTACCGATTGTATGGATATAGCCAGGTGATTCCACCAATGTCAGGCACACAGTGTGGTCCTACATCAATCACCTAACATTTTACATCCAACATTGGCCTCATGGCCATTCGAGTGTTGGGTACTGACATAGTGGGTCCGATTGACCCACCTTCTTCCAAGGGTCATCAGTTCATCATAGCTGCCATTGACTACTTTTCCAAGTGGGTGGAGGCGATCCCACTTAGAGAGGTCACAGCTCAGCATGTGCTCCAGTTTTTCAGGAACCATATCGTATATAAGTTCGGGGTGCCTCGATAAATTATATCTGATAATGGTACTGAATTCAAGAGCACCAAGAACAATAGTTTCACCCAGAGATATAACATAAATTGCAGATACTCTACCATCTACTGCCCGGGGGAAAATGGCTTGGCAGAAGCCTTCAATAAAACTCTCATCAAAATATTAAAGACAACACTCGATGATAATAAGCGACAATGACATGAGCAGTTAGTTGAAGCCTTGTGGGCATACCGCACCACATATAGAACTCCAACTCAGTATACTCCATTTTCCTTAGTGTATGGGTCTGAAGCTATCGTATCATTAGAAGTCCAACTCCCATCACTAAGGATAACTGTGGGTAGCAAGATTACATTGGAGTAGAATGCCAAGTTGTAGTTAGAAGAGCTCAAAGGTTTAGAGGAGAGATGCCAACGAGCATACTAGAACTCAAATTGTATAAAGCTAAAATGATTCAAGCTTACAACAAGTTGGTCCGTCCTAGAACTTTTTAAAAAGGAGAGCTTGTTTTAGTTCTAAAGAGACTAATTATTACCCATCGTAAGATGGGAGGAAAGTTTGAACTCACTTGGGAAGGCTCTCTTGTCATAGAAAAGGCATACCAAGGAGGATCATATCAGTTGATCAACCATAAAGGAGAGCGTATGATGCTTCTAATTAATGGGCTTTATTTTAAAAAATATTATCCTTAAAATAATGTTTGAAAATAAATATCCTCAATAAAAATTATATCTTTCCATTCATCAAATCTTCTCTTCATATGAAGCATTATTTGCTTGTTTGTGAATCTTCCATGATGTATTTAGGATAGGTGTAAGAGAACCTAAGCGGCATCCTATCCTTCATCAACACAACATTAAACATAAACTTCACACAAACACATATCAAAAAATATATATCTTTTATCACGGGCTACTTTGATGTGGAATAACGCCCCCTACGACACTCACTCATTAGCTACTCTAGGTTGAGCTGATGTGTCACCCTGCTAGTGCGTTACTCCAGTGGTCTTCTTGTTTAGGAAGATGTAAGTCTGTTATGTCTTCTTTCCTAATTTGACCGCTACACACCGATGAGCTCCTTATCAGCATGGTACTCCTTACTGCGTGGTCGATAAGCTACCATCATGTTGGCTTTATTTAAGAGGATGTAAGTCTGCTACGCCTTCTTATTAAACTAGCTATCATGAACTAACTTGGTCGAGTAGAGGATTAGGGTAAGTCCCCTGGCGGCTCCTTTCCTCTTGACTACTTCAAGTCTGGGTCCAGACCTTTTTTGTGACTCCCTACTTAATAGTCACCCGTAGGTTGGGTTGATTTATTGCGCCATCTATGGCTCGGCCCAATGGTTGATCCCTACTTTGGAAGATTTAAGTCTGCTATGCTTTCTTTCCAAGTATAGTCGTTGTACACCAACGGTCAGCCCCATGTCAGATAGCACCTGTCAAGCCGACGATGGACTATCCCGATAATTAATTCTGCTTTAGGGAGATGTAAGTCTACATGCCTTCTTTCTAGACTGATTGTAGCACACTGTGAGCTCCTTAAGTTGGTTGGTGTTCGCTATACTAACAGCAACCCACCCGGTGGATACACCATTCTTGGCAGATGTAAGACTACTATGCTTTCTCATTGAGTTGACCATCATATACTGTGGTGAAATTTTATAATTGAAATTTCTAAAAGCAAAAGGGAGTATACTTCCATCTTCACTCTATGCGAGATAAAATGAAGATAGAAAATATACATATCTTTTTATGCATTTTTGACACCACATAGATCCACAGATGTTCTTATTGAGGGTGATCGGGTACGACATTGAGGAGAGGTGTACTATCTCAAAAGATAGAAGTCACCACCCTACAATGGACCTAATCACCTCAACAAGGACACCTAAGAATAATGGATCTGCATGTGTACCAAAGATTCTTCCCCTACTTTACTTGAAAAAGTAAAGTAGGGATTATCTTAAACCATGTTCGTTAAGTTCCCTACAGGGGCAAGCCCTCATAGTTACCTAAGAATAATGACCTAGATCTAATGCAAAACATATTACATATTACTTTCATTTTTGGACAATCATTTTACTCAGGCTTATAGGATTCATATGCCTAATGCATGAGAAGTAAGATTATTGGCCAAAATCAGTGAGAAGGGAGGAGGTGTGTTTCCACCATGGCTCTCAAAGGTCAAGCCAAGTTTTTCAGGCAAAGGTGGAAGACCTCCAATCAAGAGTGAAACAATATACTTTTTATGCATGATGTTATAAAATGAATACTCATCCAGCAAAGGAGTTGCTAATTCTTATATCTGGATTTTAATTTAGGCTTTAAGTGAGGTTAGGAGTTATTTATTTTAATTTTGAATTGATTAATTTGGTAGAAGATTTATTTTTACCTAAGAGTCTAATCGTCATCCAGGATATACACCAAAGCAAGAAAGAAACTAGAAAAACATGCCATCTTAGTGCACAAGCTAAACAAAACATCAAACATTTTATAAAGCTAACATAAAAGAATAAAAGGCCATTTGTGGTCAGGCACCACCGCACAAACCCAAACATAAATTGGGTAGCCGAGCTCTATCCTTATACAGCCTGGATAAAAATCGAATTAATTTACAATTAAGCATGGAAATTCATGTTATGGGGGTCTTCTTTCTTCTTTCCTTCTTTCTTCTTTTCATCTTTCTTCTTTCTTCTTTCTCCTTTCTTGTTTGGTTCTTTCTTTTAGATGGTTGAAATGTGGATGCTCCAAAGGCTTCACATGGTACACAAGATGAGATTTTAAGACCAATGCTCATCCTAATCTCCCATAACATTCATTCCAAAATCCTAATTGTAAAAATTACATGAAAAGAAAAAGTAAATTTAACTAAGACCTGCAAAACAAAGATTAGCTAAACAAACCATATAAATCCCAAGCATGTATATTAGACTTAGCACCCCACACATGGGTATCCAAGTCCACTTGGCCAATTGGATTATGCTTAGGGGTATGAGCACTTGCACTGCAAAAGCATTTATATTTTTATTTATTTTAGTACCCCTTAAGCACAATCCCCTGCAAAAAATAATGATTAGACTAAATAATCCTACCATTCATTCTATGTACATTCATCCTAACATCCAGACTAGGAATATTACATCACAAAATAAAAGCAAATATCAAGTCATGCACCGCCCTATCCTAAAGCTATAAGTGGGGATTTAACCTAATGTGTGTGCTTTAAAAGGTTTGTGTGGAATGCTTACCTATGACTTTAAGATTTGGATTTTCTAAGTGTGAAAATGTTCAACTTAGATGGGTGGTTTCATTTAAGTGTTTAGTTGATTTGGGTTGGTTTTATTTTATATTTTTGATTTGGTTTAAATAAATCCTACAATTAATTACTAGGTTTTAAAGAGAGGGAAAAGAGAAGATAACTTCTCTTTCCTTCCCTACCTTAAGTAATTTCTAAAGTGGATTCATGTTTAGTTTTGTTTAGTGAATATTTTATTATGCATTTTAATTAATCCTAAGTTTAGATCAACTCTGAATAAACCTATTCAAAAAGAAAGGCATTTTAAGATTAAGTAAAGTGAACTAAATTCACAAAACACACATCACTTCATTTCTTTCCCAACATGTATAACATGCATATGGATGCATCCTAAGCAAATTTATACATACAAATGAGAATGTTTAGCATACTTTATGATGAATGCTAAGTGGATTACTCAAGAAAATTTGAATACTTTACGATGCATGATTTTCATTAAGTAGAAAGAGGTTTTCTCATCCATTCTTCACATGCACACATGTATGTATGAAAGGCATAAGTGAGTATGACGCCATTGTTAACCAGAGGTGTAAGGTACAAGACTTACTTAGGGCTACTTAAAACCTTACAACCCCGGTTGTCCAGACTAATATACCACTTTCTTTAAATAGAAACATATGTACAAAAGAAATGAAGGGAAAGAAAGATGCAAAAGTTTGTACTTAAGTTTGGACTTGGTTATACAATTTATATGTGTAAGTGTAAGGATCTTTCTTAAGTCATAACATGGAAGATGATAAGAATAGATTTAAGCAAGTGTTATGTTCTTTTAAAAGAACTATACACTTTGCAAATCTTTTTCAAATCCATATTAAGAGGAAAGAAAGGAAGTATTCATAAGACACATTTTTATATTCATATGCAAACTTATAAATAAACTTTAAGTAGCACACATTGAGTTTTAAGTATTTAATTTATATATTTTGAAAATAGTTTTTAATTTAATAGTGATAATAGCCATTCATATTTTACTTTAACCAAAACATACAATTTGTGATAAAGAAAATATTTCATTTTTGAATTTGATTTTTGAAAAGCATGAATGTATGAAATTCGTATGACATACACATTTAGCATGTTAGGAAAGAACTAAAGTGATGAAATCATGTAAACACCTCCACACTAATTAATTCTTAAAGGCAATCTTATGAAATAAGAAAGCTTAAAGTAAATCATATTATTTTTAAAGAAGATTTGATTTTATTTTGAGTTTGATTTAATTGGAGAAATATGAAGTGAGCTTGTTGTTCCTAACCCATTCCTAGATATTTTGGTAGTTTTAGTTTAATTTTTAGGTGATTGGATGATTTCTTATATGTTACTTAGGTTAAGGTATGAATTAAGCATGTTAATTAACCCCTTACCTATACCACCTTAGTATAGTTAATCAAATAATTATGAGCCAATGAGATGACATAAAACCATACATGTGAGTTATATTTTAATTTCCTTAATTGTACTTAGGTTATTCAACACCTAAGCATCTTTCTAAGATAGATTAATTGAGTTCTAGAAAGTTTTAGAATTTTATAAAATTAATTGAAAGAGTAATTAGTGAATTAAACTCTTATTTAAAGATGATTTAAGGAAGAAAAAGGGGTGTAGGAAATATCTTAAGGAAAGTATCCCAAAATTATTCACTAAACCTCATATTAACTTAATCAAAACTTAATTAACTCAGTTATAGAGTTAAACCACTAATTATACTCTTAATTAAGTCTAATTATATTAAGTGAGTGATTAAGGAATGAATTAGGAATTCTCCTAATTAAGCCTCCAATAAATCCCAAGAAAATTAATAAAGGTAGGAGTCATCCCACTAATTAAGCACAAGAAGTTTTGGATTAATCAGTGCAGTAATTAGAGGATAATTAACAAAATAAAATTCCTAATAAAACCCAAATTCAAAGAAAAGTACTATTTAAAATTCACTAAAATCATTTTTACAATATTCTATATTCAATTATTTATCCAATACAATTTATTTCATATTTTTTAAATTTTTCTAGGCTTAGATATGAATTTTAGAAGTTTTCATAATTATTTAGAATATTTAAATTGCCTAATTAAGTATTTAACCGCGTCGATGCCACGTGGGCCGCAGATGCGGCATGCACTACCACATGGCATGGCGGGATTGGATCTTAACTTTTCACATCATAGCGCCTCATTAGCGGTGGCACTATGCGCTTTCTCCTTAGCCGCCCAAACAAGGATCATATAGTTGAGAGTAAAGTTGTGGTTCTAAAGGGTAAATTCAACGGATCTACGTGTTTTAATCTCAACCGTCCATCCAAAATGTGCGGATGGATGACCAGAGATTCATCCATATATTTCCCTATGAGAGATGGCTACCGTCCATCTTCTAGGGTGAGATCCGAGCTCGATTGAGCTCGGATTGGGCTAAAATTTAGCCCACACCTTCATCATTTAATGGAGATCATATCGAGTGGCTAGTTTATCATACAATAAAAATTTCTTTCACAAAGCTCCACACTATGGCTAGATTCATCTCAAAAAAATGGTTTACCTCATCAGAGGTGATCACTGGCGCTCGATTCCCTTGAAGAAGCTTCGTCTAGTGGAGACGAAGCTTTGCTGAGAGTTTGAGGTCTTGAGATTGGGTGGTTGATTCTAGAGGTAAACTCCACTTTGAACTCCTTACAGCTTTGATAAAACTAGCACCCCTCTTACCTTTGGAGCTTGGGGAAGAGCCTGGGCAAGCTTGATTGGGGTCCTTGAGGGAGCTTGCAAATGGAATTGGGCTGATTTTAAGTGTGGAGTGAGATTGGATTTTGGGTGAGCTCCCCTACTTTCAAACTATGAAAATCGAGAAATGAGTTTTCAAACTCTTTCTAGGAAGCTTAGGAAGAGTAGTTAGGGCTTGCTCTAAGTTCCTATGTTTCAATCAAATTAGGGAGAGTAAAGATTCAGTTGAATTAGGGGGAGTATATCTCCCCCTTAAAGGATCTGATGATCGCAAGCCTCCTTGCCATTTTGATCTAATTGAGTTTATGCCATGAGTTTGTTAGGCCATTTTGGATGTCCTTGCATTCAATTTGGCCTAAGGAGTGGAATGGTGAACTTCCCATGTGTTTAATTCAAGTGAAAGGATCCCATGTGCCCTATTTCTAGGCATGTGGTCTGTTTTGAGTTTGGGTTGGGTTTGGCTGACCCAAACCTAATGGATCATGTGCACTAGGTCCAATAGTGATCATTTGGTCCACTAAGAGGATGTCAAGTATCCATGAAATGGAATTGACCAAATTCCAAGTGATTTTGATTTTGGTTTACCCTATGGCCTAAGGGTAAAGTGGTAATTTGACCTTGATTTTAGTTTTGCATATTTGGTATGATGAAGAAAATAGGTTTGGCCAAGTTTCTTTGAATTTGAAATTGGTTTGATGTGATTTGGCTCATGTTGACACATTTAGGTCAAAATGGGCCAACTTGGGTCAAGTTGACCAATTGTCAAATTGGGTCGGGTTGGGTCAAGTTCATATGACCATTTGAAATGTTTTATGGGTTTGGTTTGATTCGCTTTGGTTCATATTTGGTTTTGGTTCAATTGAGTTCATTTAGGTCAAATGGGTCAAGTTGACCAATTTGACCCATTTGACCTATTTGGGTTAGGTCATGAGTTGGGTCATGTTTGGTTGGTCATATAAAATGGATTGGTATCTTTGTTTCCAATCAATTTTGATTAAGTTTGAATTTGGCTCACCATTTAAAGTCAAGTTGGGTTCAAGGTCAATTGGGCTAGTTAGGTCTAAAAAAACATTGGTCAAGTTCAACGATCATTTTGGGATGAACTTGACCCATTAGTTTCAATCAATTTGGCTTAGATCAAGTTTTGACACATTTTAACTTTTTAGGTCAAGTTGGGTCAACTTGGGCCAAGTGGCCAATTGGGCTAGGTTAGGCTCAAATGTTAACTTGGTCAAGTTCAAACATTGATCATGAATGAGCTTAGATCATTGGTTTCAATTAATTTGGCCTATGGTGGATTTTGGCTATGTTGGGTTTCATTTTGGCTTAGTGTTGACTTGGTTTGACCCAATTTGGGTGATTGATCATCTCATGATGATTGTTGATCATGATGAGAGACTTAGATGGGCTTAGTTCAATCCAATTTGATTATGATTAGAATTTAGCTCATAAGGGTACTTTAGGTCACTTTGGGTCAAGTGAGCCTAAGTGGGTCAAATGGCTTGGTCAAAGCTTGATTTGAGTTTGATTGAACTCACATATGGACTTATGATTGAAATATAAATCTATTTGCAAGTGGTTTGAAGTCAAATGGGTTTTGACTCATTTGATAATTTCAAGCTCAAAGGGTGAACATGAAATGGATTTTAGCTTGCTTTTTGAAATGAGTTTTGATTTGATGATTGAAGTTTATGTTTATATTTAGATTCATGATTGAAGGAGTGATTGAATCATAAAAAAAAAATCAAGGGTTTGGCTTGATTTGAAATTGATTTGGCAAAGTTCAAGATTTTGACTTGAAGGGCTTAGGTTGGATTTTGATTGAATTTGAGTTTGATTTTTGGAGTTGGTTTTGGTTATTTGAATTTATATTTAATTTATATATGAGAATATAAATGAGAATATAAATGGGTTATGGGAAAATTTCATGAATTTAAGGAGGTTTGAATTTGATTTGGGTTAAGTCCTTAAGAAGAGATTAAAGGACTTGGGCAAGATTTGGAATTTAAATCATGGGCTTCTATCATAAGTTTTAGTCATGGGTTTCAATCATGTGGTATTGATTTGAGTTTGGAGAAAATAAATTAGGCTAGAATTGATTTGGGTTTGATGTTGATTTGATTTAGAGTTTTGAGTTGAAGAAAGGAAGCGAGGAATGTGGTTCAAGCTATAGGGTAGGCAAATTTTCCTAACACCCCTAAGGCATGACCTATTAATTTCTAAGTCTCTAAGTTAGGTTGAGTGTCCACCTAATCACTAGATGTGTCTTAAGACTAAGAAACTCCTAAAGTCTAAGAGGAGTCTTATATTCTAAGATGGAGTTGAGAGCTCATCCCAAAAAATAAGGTCAATAAAGGGAATAGGTGTAGTGTGACGACAAGGAACACGACATATTTGTGTTTGATCAAAATGATCAACAACACCAATGATCACAAGCACTAACATATGATCTACTCAACCCAAGGTGTAGAAGGAATCGAGCTTAGTACGAGCTTACTTATGTCAAAGACATAGAGGGAAGGAGATCCAATAGGATAGTATGTGAACCTTCCACTAGGGAAGTAGGTTCAAGTCATCTACAAAGGGATGAGAGGCTTGATTTGATTTGGGGTTTGACTTGAAGGAAGGAAGTAAGGAATGTGGTTCAAGCTATAGGGTAGTCAAATTTTTTTAACACTCTTAAGGCATGACCTACTCCTATGGCTAACTACTCTAAGTCTCTAGGGCTAGGTTGAGTGTCCACCTAATCACCAGATATATCTTAAGACTAAGGATCTCTTAATGTATAAGAGGAGTCCTATGTCTAAGATGGAGGGGTTGAGAGCTCAGTCTAAAAATGAGGTCAATAAAGGGCACCCAATAGATGTGGTGCGACTGACAAGGAACACTGCATGTATTGGTGTTGATCGAAATAATCAACAACATCAAACGATCACAAGCACTAACAGAGACGATCTACTTCTATCCCAAGGTGTAGAAGGAATCTCAAGATTAGTGCAATGTGGCTCTACTTATGCCAAGGACATAAGAGAGGGAAGCAGGAATCCACTAGGGATAGTGTATGTGAACCTTCCACTAGGGAAGCATGCTCAAGTCATTCACAAAGGGATGAGGGATTTGATTTGATTTGCTTCTTGCTGGGAAAATTTTTGATTTGATTAATTAAGTCCCATTGGGGGGCAGAGGGTTGAATTTGTTTTAATTTGTTATTTATTTAGTTGTGTTTGTTTTGACTAATCGAGATACAAGGAAACGCTCCATGGTCCAAGTCATCCACCAAGTGAAGAAAGGTTGTGAAATCCACTAAGGGATTAGAATTCTAGATCCACTAGGGATCTAGAAAGATTTGCATCTCACTGAGGAGAAGCAAAAGATTTTGATTTGGATTGATTGATTATTTTTGTTTTATTTATTTATTTCAATTTTTTAAATTTGGATTTTTGAGATGGACCCTGTTGGTTTGTGATGGACTTCACTGAATAGGAGCCATGGAGGCCTAGACCTACCTTAGATTTACCAATCCAAAGGGGTAGTCTACTAAACACATAGTAGGACTAGCCAACCAAAGGGATGCCTTTCGGTATGCAACAACTATACTAGGAAGAAAGCACGGGGACTCACATCATCTAGATACAAGAAGCCACTAAGGCGATTAGTTGCTTTGGGCAACAAATCAAACCTGACCTAGGGCTAACTATTGAGTGAATACCATTGGGGGACTTAAATTAGCTCAAAGATAATCAAAATTAATTTTATTTTTAAGTTGGTTTTGATGGATTTCATTTGTTTGTGATGGATCACACTAAGAAGGAGCTTATATTAGCCTAGACCTTTCTCAGATTTACTGAACCAAAGAGAGTAGCTTCCCGATCGATGGGAGAACTATCCAACCAAATGAGTGTCTTTCAGTTTGCAATGATCAATTCAAGGGAAGAAAGCTCAATGACTCACATCTTCCACTACAAAAGACCATTGGGGTGATTAGTTGCTTTCGGCAACAAATCAAACTCGACCTAGGGCTACCTGTCAATTTGCGATAGTCATGCTAGAAAGAATGTGTCATAGTCTAATATCTTCTAAAGTGGAATGATTGCTGGGGTAACCTACTTGTGGGAAAATAGATTGAACCTGACTTAAGGGTGACTACGGAGTGAGTACTGACTTGGGGATTTATCTCAGCTCAAGTAGTCAGGCAATACCTATAGGGAGTTCTGCTAACACTGCCCTAAAGTTAGGATGTCTGCTTGAAAAAAGGGCCCTTTGGGGGCCTGAATTCCTAATCCACAAGCAAATTAATTTGTTTATTTTATTTGGTTATCATAGACCATGTTAGTTTGTGAGGATCAAACTGAGAAAGAGCTTATATCAACCTAGACTTATCTCAGATTTTTTGAACCAAGGGAGAATCCGTGCATTCGCTGAACAAGTTCTCCAACCATAGGGGTGGCTACTTGGAAAGAGAGACTGTCCAATCCAAAAGTAACCCAGGTAGTATCAAAATGGTCACAAAGGATGTGATCCAAATAGAGTGCCCGCATAGGATGGGGCTGCTAAGGGCTTATTCCAAAACCCTGGAGAAGATGACATGGCTAGTCATATATCAAATAAGTATTTGGTGGCCAACTTAAGGAGAAAGAGTGGGGACTCACATCTTCCAAGAGTGGTGTATCCACCAGGTGAGTCACTATCAGCATAGCAAACATCAACCAACCTAAGGTGCCCGTCGGTTTGTAACAATCAGCATAGGAAGAAATCCTGGGGACTCACATCCTCCTATAGTGGAAGTGATTGCTGGGATAGTCTATCTTTGGCTCGACATGTGCCATTCGACCTAGGGAGACTACTGAGTCACTGGAGGACTTATATTGACTTAAATGTAGTCAAGAGGAAAGGATTTTTTGGGAGACTTATTCTGGACCTCAAATATACTCAACCTAGTCGGTGCATGATAGCTAGTTCAAGAAGAAAGCTCTGGGACTCACATCTTCTTAAATATAGTCAACATGAGGTAGCTTACTGACTGTGCAGTGAAGTACCAAACTAATAAGGTGCTCATTGGTTTATAATGGTCAAGTGAGGAAGAAAGTGTGAGGACTCACATCTTCCAAACAAGTAACCACTGGGTGACAGCCTATCAAGGTATCATATAGACCCGTCCTAGAGCAGCTAATAAGTGAGTGCCACAGGGGGCTTGCTCTCACATCAAAATAGCTTGAGATAAAAGATATGTGTTTATTTTGATGCATGTGTTAAAGGGAATAGGATGCCTCTCGAGTACTCTTCCACCTAACCTAGAACACGCTTGGGGATTTTGATGGAATGGTGCCACAGATGGAAGCCAAGATTCCCACTAAGAAAGGATGCCACTTGGGTTCTCTCACACCTAACTTAGTTATGCTAATCAAAATAGGATTCCTCTTGGGTTCTCTCACACCTATTCTAATAGCACCTGGAGATTGTATTTGTCTTGTGAAAGAGGAATAGGATGCCGCTAGGGGACTCTTACACCTACCCTAAATACATCATGGTAGATTCACAAGACAAGCAAATAATGCTTCAAAAGAATAGAAGATTTTGATGAAATAGAATCAGATTTTTGTTAATTAATATTATTATTTTCAAACATGATTTTTATGAGTAATGTTTTTTCAAATAGAGCCCATTAATTGGAAGCATCGGGTGTTCCCCATTACAATCAATAAGCTGATAAGATCCTCCTTGGTAGGTCTTCTCTATGACATAGAGGCCTTCCCAAGTGGGTTCAAATTTGCCTCCCATCTTTTGATAGGCAACAATTGGTCTCCTTAGAACTAATACAAGTTCTCCTACTCGGAAAGACCTAGGGAGGACCAACTTGTTGTGAGCTTGAATCATTTTGGCCTTGTACAACTTGAGGTTCTTGCATGCAAGTAGGCGACTCTCCTCCAAACCTTTGAGCTCCTCTAACCATAACTTTGCATTCTGCTCTATAGTGATCTAGCTACCCAATGCTATCCTTAGTGACGAGAGTTGAACTTCTAAAGGTAGAATGGCTTTGGACCCATACACTAAGGAAAATGGGGTAGACTAAGTTGGAATTTGGTATGTGATGCGGTAGGCCCACAAGGCTTCAACCAACTACTCATGCCACTGTTGTTTGTTGTCATCAAGAGTCTTCTTTAGCATTTGAATGAGAGTTTTGTTGAATGCTTCACTAAGCCATTTTCTTTGGGGTAGTAGATAGTGGAGTATCTTCAATCTATACCATATCTTCTGGCAAAGATATTGATTTTGGTGCTTTTAAATGCGATACCATTATCGGATATAATTCATCGAGGAACCCTGAACCTATATGCGATATAGTTCTTGAAAAACTAAAGCATATGCTGAGTTATGACCTCTCTGAGTGGGATTGCCTCTGCCCACTTAGAAAAGTAGTCGATGACAGCTAAGATGAACCGATGACCCTTGAAAGAAGGAAGATCAATAGGACCCACAATGTCGGTACCCCAACACTTAAATGGCCATGAGGTCAATGTAGGGTGTAGAATATTGGGTGGTTGGTGGAGGACCATATCATGTACCTGACACTGATGGCATCTCCTAGCTACATCCATGCAGTCTTTAATCATTGAAGGTTAGTAGTATCCTAGTCTCTTGATCTTCGTATTCATCTTCGGATCGAATTGATGTGCTCCGCATAGACCTGAATGTACCTCAGTTATAATTCCACGAGCTTCGTGTTTGTCTAAATAACGTAACCACATCTGGTCAAAGAACTAGCGGTACAGGGTGCCATCAACGAGAACATATGAGAGAGCTCTCTGTTTCACCTGATGGGCTTATTATTTTTCTTGAGGTAGTTAGCTGGTGTTCAAATATTCTATGAATGGTTGCCTCCAATCTAGCTCCTTGTCCTTGTAGGTAACGATAACCTCTCCTTCAATAGAAAGTCTCTCAATGAGTTCAACATCAATAAGGGATATGACTTGTCTATTCTGGACCCTTATTGGAATGGACTCATCTTCCAGACATGCCAATTCTTTGGCAAGTTTGGCCAAAAGCATCTACTACGGTGTTCTCAGGAACTCAGTAGATGGTGACTGATTTGGGCCAATAGCTTCATGGTATACTCAAGGTAATGATGAAGCTTGGGTTTGAGAACCTTGTAAGACCCGACAATCGTTAATGACCAACTGAGAATCCCCAAAGATGTTAATGCTATTGACACTGATTGTGATGGCTAACTCAAGATCGACAATCAAAGCCTCATACTCAGCTTCATTATTGGTGCAGGGGTTGGAAAGATAGTATGAGAATCTCATCACATCGCAGTCGGGAGTTAGAAGAACTATTCCTACACCTGCCTTTCCTGGAAGAGTAGATCATGATGCTTCCCCTTTATGAAAAGAAGTTGCACCATCAAAATACATCTCCCATCGATGATTATCAACCTCCCCTAAGTTCATGATTTGTTCATCAAGGAGATCATCACAAAGTGGAGAATCAGCATGAAGTAAGTATGCTACTAAGAAATTCGCTAGTGCTTATCCTTTTACTGGATGGAGGAGTATGAATGTGATATCAAACTGTGAGATAATCATGGGCCATCATGCCAACCATCTGGATAGCATTGGTCATGTCATGAGGTACTACAGTGGATCAGTTCTAGAGATTAAGTTCACCTTATTAGAAAGTATATAGCGTCGTAGCTTCTGAGATTCAAAGATCAAAGCAAGGCAATGTTTCTCAATAGATGGATAGTCTACTTCAGCAGGAATAAGATGACTACTGAGGTAGTAAAGAGTGTTCTCCTTCCCTACATCATTATCTTAGGCCAACAGAGCACCGAGAGAGTCATCCAATGTAGCAGTGTAGAGGATGAGTGGCCTACCTGAGATAGGGGTTGCTAAAACTGATAGCTTCATCAAATATTGCTTAATGTCTTCAAAGGAATGCTGACACTTGCCATCCTATTTGAACTTGGCATCCTTTTTGATAAGTGTCAAGAATGGCTTGCATCTCCATGATAAGTTGGAAATAAAGCATCTTAGATACGCCAAACATCCTTGGAAGGATCTGAGTTGAGTTAAACTCTTAGGAGGTGGCATTTCTAAGATAGCTTTAAACTTTTCTGGATCTGTTTCTATTCCCTGATGTCAGACAACAAACCCAAGGAATTTCTTTGAAGCTACTCTGAATGCACACTTTAGGAGATTCATTTTGAGGTTATATTGTCTTAACCATTTGAAAACTACTATCAAGTCAAAGAGATGGTCTTCCTTTTCTCTACTCTTGACTACTATATCATCAACGTAGCACTCAATCTAATGATGGATGAGTTCATTGAAGATCTGAGTCATGACCTGTTGGTATGTAGCACCAACATTTTTAAGGCCGAAAGGAATGACCCTATAATAGAAGATTTCGATCAGGGTTTGAAAAGCAGTGTTTCTTTCATCTTCAGGAGACAACTTATTTTTTTTGTAGCCAGATCACCCATCTATGAAAGAGAACACTGCATGAGATGAGGCAATCCCTACCATTAGTTCTGGTATAGGAAGAGGAAACTCACCCTTAAGATATGCCTTGTTTAAGTCCCTAAAATTGACGCATATGCGAATTTGGTCATTCTTCTTCTTAACTGGGATGACACTGGCTAACCATGTAGGATATTTTTCTTCCCTTATGAAACTAGCATCGATCAGATTCTTGACTTTAGAAATGACCTGTTGTTCTATTTCTAATCGCATGCGTTAAGGAGCTTGCTTGATAGTGTTAGCATTGGGATCTATTTCTAGCTTATGGACTACTACGTTAGGAGATAATCTAGGCATCTCTTCATAACTCCATGCAAAGCAGTACTTAAACTCAGTCAATAGCCTAACTAAGTCATTAGTTTTTTCTTCATTCAGTAATGAGCTTATGTATGTTGGGCACATATTTTCTTTTGCCCTGAGGTTGATTTCTTTAAGCTTGTAAATTGTTGAATGGATCTCCTCTTCAAATTCTGGAGGTGCATCCTTGATTTGGAAATCATCTGGATCATCTCAGGTTTCTAAACACACATTCTCATAAGAGTTTATTTTATGTGAAAAGAACCTATCAAACCCTAAATGATTAGGAAGAACTAAGTAGTAATCATTGTCATCGACTGGACCCACTATACTGAATCCTAGTCCTGCTCTTGATTGTGCTTCCTTGCCTGTATTATTCTATAACTTTTCAAAATGCTTTGACATGTGCCTGGACCATGTATGAGGAACCAAACCTTTCTGTATAAGATTATGAACAAAAGGCAAGTAAAAGTAAAATGGTAATTCCATTAATTCATTAAATGTATTCCCCTCAAGTTTTACATCAACTTCAGGACTTGAGGATGATGATCCCAAAAAGATTCTCTTCGACTTCATATCACTGGAAAACTTAAGGGCTTCCTTAACTACTAAACCTTTAACTTTTGAGATGAAAGTGAGGGAGCTAAAGGCCCCAAACCCGATAATTTTACATATACATGCATTCAAAATACTTTGCTTTATCAAAGTTACCTCCAATGGAACCTGCTGGGAGGGGTTGGTTGGTAAGCTAATCACATTAGACTCATCCTCTGAACTGGATTCCAAGTCTATGTGAATAATAGGGGTACTTCTATGAACTAGAACATAACCTCTATTAGCTGGTGGAAAACCAAGGGGTCTTCCACCTTTGTAACTACCACTATTTATTCCTCTACCTCAACCTGGTGGAGGTTGAGTCACCCTACCTACATGTCCATATGATGGAATAAACTGTGGGTGGAATGTGATATGCATATCTACTTCTTCAATTCCCCTTTCGTGTTCACTTGAATTTTCATTTTTCTTTTCTTTTTTCTTTTGCCTTTTATTTTTCTTTATTTTTTTCTTTTGAATATGAGTTTTGTCCAAGTTCACGAGAAAGGAAGGAAAATAGTAGGTCGCATCCTCATAAATCTCAACCTCTCTAACTAAAAATGGCTTTTCATCCCCATTGACACGGTATTCAATCCCATCCTTTTTGAACTTGATGCGCTAATGGAGGGAGGATGGAATTATCTTATTCTGATGTATCCAAGGCCTACCGAGCAAAGCAGTGAACGAGTATTCGAATCAATGATGTAAAACTTGGCTTCAGTCTTCCAGTCGCCTATCTCCAAAGGTAACACTATGGAACCTAAAGCCCGCTCACCTTGTTCATTGAATCCTCTCAACATCATCTGATCTCCTCAGAGTGTGGAGATGTTGATCATTAAATAGACAAGGGTCTTTAGACTCATAATGTTCACTGATGCACTTGGATCGATGAGAACTCGTAAGTCAATCGCCATGTCAACTGATGATGGGACGGAGGCTCCAAGTCCCCCAGAAGAAGGTATTCATCTATGAAAGGGCTTGTTTTGTGTAATGTACCTCCTCACTGATAACGGTCAGCTAAGCTAAGCATATCTCAGGATCAAGGAGAGCCTTGATTAATGATTCCCTTATCTCTTTGGATAAGATAAGGGCATCGTATATGCTTAGCTTAGATGACAACTTTCTTAGATGAGAAAGGATATTGTTGTCCACCTTGGGCTGATCCTGTACAAGCATATCCAAGGGTAGAGAATCCTATGGAGGGGCTTCTCGATCCTCTGAACCAATGACTTATTTTCCTCTATCTTGAGGTGCTGCCCTAAGAGGTAGAACCTTGCCACTATGGAGGTTGATTTCGGTGATCTCTTGTGATAGGGGAATGGAAAGTTTTACCTATACATCAGGCTCACCTACAGCTTCTCCTATGGGACCCTCATAATCGAATGGTTCCAAGTCTATCTTAAGAGATGAACCCGTAGCATTTAGAGTAGGAAAGTCCAACTCTAAATCTGAAAGAGGAAGATTGAAATTGTTATAGTTATTTTAACTTGAATACTTATCATTAAGAATAGAAGTAGACAACCCATCAAAAGTGACACAAATTTAATTCAAGCTAGCTTTATTCTTCAATTTATTTGATTTGATAGGAGGTACAAAGTAAATTTCAAGTAAAGTAAGAGGGGTGAGGGATTTGATGCCATCATCCGCCAACACAAGATGTCTACTAGTAGAAGAAGAACTACCTAAAGTAGTGGTAGCTGCAATAGTAGACTGGAGGCTGGACTCGGTCGGTGGTTGCACTATTGGGGTATCCCGAGCTGGCACATGTTCCTACTGCTGCTAATGTTGTTGAGCTCCCCCTTTCCTTGAGTTGGCTATGGCAACTTGCAAACCTTCCTCGATGTTGGAGGTTTGAGCTGACTCAAGCACCTACAAGGAAAGTTTCTTGATCTTTTGAACAATCCTTTTAGAGGTTTTGGATAAGTAAATATCCCAACCTTCTTTAGTTTTGAAAGGATCACAAGTATCCCCAATGATTACCCTAATGGAACTGGAGGGTTGTTCCATAAGGTATTCTTCAGAAACAAAACACTGCTTTGAAGCAATGTCTGCCACCCTTAAATGTGAAGTTCCTCCTCCAAAACATCCCATACAAGAGGGCAAAAGTTTGGATCATGGCTTTGCTCACTCCGCCTCCAGGCTTTGAAACTCGTGCTTTAAGAGATTCTTAAAGATCTTCTTGATTACCTCCCTCTTAAATGAATAAGGTTTGCTAATTTTATCTAAAAGAGTAGGTGAGCCACTACCCCAAGTATGTGTCACTTCATGATGTAGCTGAGGAGGCAAAGTAGGTCATGGAGGTGCCATGATACCGCCCCTCATGGTGAGGAGATGGTGTGAAGGTTTAAGGTTTTGGTCTCTGACATCTCTAGCGGGTTGCTTCCTTATCTACTACTATCACCGCTTCTTCTCAGATACCTTCGTTTTACTTTGGGAAACTGGTCTTGAAAAGGTAACTGTTTGGCCTCTCCTTGTAGACTAATCGCCTTGTTGATCAACTTCTCAAAGGTTAAGATGGTGAAGCCCTTAAGCAAGAAGGTAATCGGGCTATGGATATTCTTTAGAAGAATCTCAATGGCATGTCGCCTTCATATGGGCTCATATTTCCTAGGTTATCCCATCGAGAATATAGTCAATAAAGGACTCACTTGTTGAAGATATGCTAGATCGCCAAGCATTCTTGCTAAGCTCCAACAAACCTCTTGATAAAGAGATGCTCCAACTCATCAAATATCTTTACCGAAGGAAGTTCATACCAATCAAGCTATCCTTCAGCTCTTTAAGAGGGGGAATAACAAAGTGTCGCTGCCACCGGCGTTGCAATCATCTTTGTTGGGATCAAAACTGATCTTCTCCTCATCAGACCAGTCGTATCTTAGGATCTCCTTCTTTTCCATGAAATAGTGAGTTACAATGTCATCTAAAGATTGATATGTCAGAATAGGCATAAATACTTTCAACTGACCGGTGATGGGATCCACATCATGAACTATGAGGCATCGGACCTCCCCTGCTACTAGAGAATCAATCCTGTGAGGACTATACTCGCTAAAAGAAATGTACTCTTGACTATCACTGACTCTAAAATGGGTGACACTCCTAGGAAGCTTTATTATCATGGGTGCAACTAGCCTGTCATCTCCTCCCTCTGCAACTACTGTAACCATCTCTATGTCATATTGAACTGGTGGTGTTGGTGAAGGGATGACCATTATGCTATGGGGTCATCATTCCTTCTGCACCATAACTAGGGTAGAAGGTTGAGCAGGAGAGCTCGGCCTCGCCACAGTAGATGGTGTAGATGGAATGGGATCCTTTGGCCATAGCCGGATCACCAAAGGGGTCCTCTTCTCCCCGAATGTGGCCTTCATGGCCTTCGGCGGAACTAGAGATGTTTATACATGAACGGACAATGGTGCAATGGGGTAGAGCAGTGTGGTGGAGACACCACTGACTCCCTTAAAATAGGGGCCCTCCTCTTATGGTGAGTAGTCCCTGTAAGTAGAACATTGTCTATGTGATTGACGCGGGTAGCATGCCGATCAAGAAAATCAATGAGTGCGAAGGCCGTTGACTACCTATCAAACCTTCACCTCTCTCGACTAGTGATATGAGCTATAGTATGGGCCACCCTAGCCCTCTCCTGTCGTAGATGTTTTCCAACGTTGCGAGGGATGACAGATCTCAAATTAAATTAAGCCCTGGACTCAAAACGTTCAGAACTCGCCAACTGCATAATCAACGAGTTCGCATATGACCTCCTACTCTAACTACAAAGAATGCTAAACCGTTGGTGGAGGTGAAGTAGGCATCCTCTCCAGCAGATCCGTGAGAAATGAATTATAAACCAGAAATTAGAGTGCAACTCCACCATAACTGACCGTAGTGCCTCCATCTCCTCAAGGATGTGTATGGTACCGCTTAATCATGCAATTTTTATTCCTCCTCTGAGTCCTGGTAGGGTGAGTGGAGTAAGAACTGGAACTAACCTCAAAAGCTGAGGAGGCAATCTCTGGAATTAGAGGAGCCTTACCCTTCAAGGGTGCTAATGAGTGGGTGCTATCCTTTATTAAGGGTAGCACAGGAAATAACCTGGTGCACTGGCACTGTCACAGATACTGGCACTAACATTTGCATTATTGTAGAAACTGTCACTACCTTCTTCTTCAATGTGGGGACATTAGGGTCTAATGGCAAGTCAATCTGAATGATCGGCTTTTGCCCGACCACTATGGTCCTGCTAACAGTTGTGAGGGGAATGCCCTCACAGGAAATCCTCGCCCCCTCAAAGCCTCATCCAAAATGAATGAGGTGGGTGTAAGCAACATGAGGAAGGCTGGCTTGATCTAGGGCCAAGTCCATCCCGTGGAGAAAGGTAAACACGCATTGAGTACCATTTGCCAACTAAAAATTGAAACTAAACTGAACTAAAACCGAACGAGTATGCAATGTTGAAAATAAACTTAAATCAGATTTCTGTTAACTTTGAATTTTGATTTTTTTTATAATTTGAACCAATACTCAACATCTTAGAAAAGTGCTAAGTCGAACTCAAATGATTTAGAACATATTTCAAAATTTGATTGGAAAGAGGAATTATTTGGATATAGAATCCACTTTCAACAAGTTTGGATATGTTGAAAATGGGTTCAAATATTTTTGTTTGGAGGGATGCTTCCATAAGTTCATATTTGAGTTTTAATTTTGATTTGAGGACCCTTTATTTAACAAATTTAGGTATATTAAAGTAAAGGGTCAATTTGCTTTTGTTTTGGATTTGAGATTTTTGGAATTCATTCACTTAGCAAATTTGGGTATGCTAAGTGAGATGCTTGAAAACAATTTCTCCTTTTATTTCTTTCTTTGCTTTATTTTGTGAATCTTTTTATGATTTTAAAAATAGAAATGAAATTTCCCATTTAGCAAATTTAGGTATGCTAAATGAGAAAATCAAAGTGTGCTTTGTTTTTGGAAATTTTTGAAAATAGGATTCTTAGCAAATTTAAGTATGTTAAGAAAATCCTAATGTGTTTCTTTTGATTTTAATTTGATTTTGAAAATTATGATTCTTAGCAAATTTAAGTATGCTAAGGGAATCCTAATCTATTTCTTTTGATTTTGATTTGATTTTGAAAAGTATGATCCTTAGCAAATTTAAGTATGCTAAGGGAATCCTAATGTGTTTCTCTTTTGATTTTGATTTTATTTTTGGTTGAAAGTGGAGACTTCACTTTAGCAAATATGGTATGCTAAAATGAAGTTTCATTTAATTTTGTAAAATGGAAACTTCATTTAGCAAATTTGAGTATGTTAAAATGAAATTCTAAAAGGTGTGTTTAAAGTTGTTGTGTTTTGACTTTATGTTGAAAATGGAGACTTCACTTTAGAAAATATCGTATGCTAAAGAATGAAGTTAAAAAAATGTTTCTTGAAAATTTTATGAAATGAAAATTTCACTTAGAAAATTTGAGTATGCTAAACAAATTTCCAAAAAGGGTGTTTCAAATTTTTGTTTTGGATTTTGAAAAGGGGTGACTTCTTTTTAGCAAATTGGGTATGCTAAGTTGAAGTTCCAAATATGTTTTGAAAATTTTTTTGGAATGAATATTTCACTTAGCAAATTTGAGTATGCTAAATGAAATTTCAAAAGTGTGTTTCAAATTTTAATTTTGGAAAAGGGAGACTTCATTTTAGCAAATGGGATATGCTAGAATGAAGTTTCAAATGTATAAATTTTTTTTTTGTTTTTGTTGATTTTTGAAAAGGGAGATTTCTATTTAACAAATTTGGGTATGTAATATGGAAATCAATTATATTTCATTTTCCAAAGGTGTATATTTTGTGTGTGATTATTGCTTTTTTTTTGAAAGAGGAAATCCCAACTTAATCATATATGAAATATGTTAAGTGGCATTTCAAAATAATGTTACTTTATTTAGAAATGAAATTTCCATTCAATAAATTTGGGTATATTGAATGGAGATATTCATATGTGCTTTTTGAATGTTTATTTTTGATTTTGTTTGAAAAAATAAACCTCCATTCAATAAATGTCAGTATATTGAATGCAGAGGTTTCATATGTGCTTTTTATTTTTTATTTTTTGAAAATATGAAAGTCCTAACCTAACATATGTGGAATGTGTTAAATGGAATTTCAAAGTTATGATTTTGCTTGAAGAGGTAATATCCATTCAACACATTTGGATGTATTGAATGGAAAGGCCCATCTTCAAATTTTATGCTTTTGAAAATATGATTGTTGGGATTATGTTTTTGAAAATGAGGCCTTCACCAAAAAAATGAATTGGGTGGAGAAACTCATTTGTACTTTTTTTTTAGAAAATGTGATTGTTAGAATTTTTTTTTGTAAAGAAAATCCTACATATAACAATCATAAAGATTGTTAGATGAAGATGATTTAGGAAAATTTTTGTGCAAAATATTTTATTATGTGAATTTCTAAAAGAGTACTTTTTGAAAGCAAAATTTTTTATGAAGGATTTATTTTATCTTTATTATTTTAGAATGAACCTTTCCTTACCATAAAAATGGTAAGGAAGAAATCTTTGATTAATTCTCTTTATTTCAATTTTTATTTTTACCCATTGAGGAACCTAGTGAGAGTTTTAAGACCAACACGAGGTGAGGTCCTAAAACCTAAAGATGCTGGCTAGCTTAACTTAAGGACGAAATAAGCTAAGTTCCAATGGAATGAAAGATAGTCTTGAATTCATACCAAAGTACAAACCCACTATCGATACTTAGAGACAATGATCATTTACCAAAGATGGAGAGAGGAACCTTCCCCAGCGGAGTTGCTAAAAAAATCTGTGGTGAAATTTTATAATTAAAATTTCTAAAAGAAAAAGAGAGTATACTTCCATATTCACTCTATGCGGGATAAAATGAAGATAGAAAATATACATCTCTATTTATGCATTTTTTACACCATGTAGATCCGTAGATGTTCTTATTGAGGGTGATCGAGTATGACATTGGGGAGAGGTGTACTATCTCGAAAGATAGAAGTCACCACCCTACAATGGACCTAATCACCTCAACAAGAACTCTTAAGGATAATGGGTCTGCATGTGTACCAAAGATTCTTCCCCTACTTTACATAGAAAGGTAAAGTAGGGTTTATTTTAAATAAGGTTTGTTAAGTTTCTTACAGGGATAAGCCCCCATAGATAAATACATCCTAAGGAATAAGATCCCTTAGGAATACTCTCGATTAAGGTAACTGATCATTGTCTCCAAAGATTTCAATAGGTAGGACTATCAATCGATTAGTTTATTTTGGAAGATTAAATGGGATTGATCAAAGAGAGAGAGAGTTATTATTGAAGCTAAAGGGAGATAATTAGGAGATGCTCATGATTCTAGGAAACCTAGCGAGCATCTCAAATTATCCTTTGGTTGAGCTTTACATTTTTGAAATTCAATTATTCATTTAAGTTAGGGCTTATAATTCCATAATACAAGGTTATGGAAATACCTAAGAGATGAGAATTTATGCTTATGACCCATATAAGGGAGAAACAATCTCATAACCTAAATCTAGGGAGCTTTGACGAGAGTCAAAAGCACGACATAAATCTAAGATGAAAATGAGTATTTCATTTGTCTTCACAAAAGAGGACAAACCACCAAACTATTTAGACTTACAACCACCTAGGGGTGGCCACCAACTAACTCCTCCTACGATTTTAAATTTATGTAGGCAAGTCATATGCTTTATGCAAGATAGCTAGATTGTTATTTATTTTAGAAAGAGACTAAGTCCTTAAACTCACCCCCTAAGAGACTAGATCATGCAAGGGCATGAGAAATGACCTAAATCTAGTGCAAAATATATTACATATTATTTTCAGTTTTGGATAATCATTTGACTCAAGCTTATAGGATTCACATGCCTAATGCATGAGAAGTAAGATTATTGGCCAAAATCATCGAGAAGGGAGGAGGTGTGTTTCCACCATGGCTCTCAAAGGTCAAGCCAAGTTTCTCTAGCAAGGGTGGAAGCCCTCCAATCAAGAGTGAAACAATATACTTTTTATACATGATGTTATAAAAGGAATACTCATCCAGCTAAGCGGTTGTTAATTATTTTATCTTGATTTTAACTTAGGCTTTAAGTGAGGTTAGGAGTTATTTATTTTAATTTTAAATTGATTAATTTAGTAGAAGATTTATTTTTTCCTAAGAGCCTAATTATCATCCAGGCCATACATCAAAGCAAGGAAGAAATTAGGAAAACATGCCATCTTAGTGCACAAGCTAAACAAAACATC
The DNA here is from genome assembly GCA_021442155.1 of Cymbidium sinense. Taxonomy (NCBI): domain Eukaryota; kingdom Viridiplantae; phylum Streptophyta; class Magnoliopsida; order Asparagales; family Orchidaceae; genus Cymbidium; species Cymbidium sinense. Next base: position 269,715,310 of record CM038215.1, read on the forward strand.
AAACATTTTATAAAGCTAACGTAAAAGAATAAAAGACTATTTGTGGTTGGGCACCACCACACAAACTCAAGAAAAAATTGGGTAGCCGAGCTCTTCTCTTATACAACCCGAGTTACAAATAAATTAATTCACAGTTAAGTAAGAAAATTCATGTTATGGGGGTCTTCTTTCTTCTTTCCTTCTTTCTTCTTTTCTTCTTTCTTCTTTTCTTCTTTCTTCTTTCTCCTTTCTTCTTTGGTTCATTCTTTTGGATGGTTGGAATGTGGATGCTCCAAAGGCTTCACATGTACATAAGATGAGATTTTATGACCAATGCTCATCCTAATCCCCCATAACATTCATTCTAAAATCCTAACTGTAAAAGTTATATGAAATGGAAAAGTAAGTCTAACTAACACCTACAAAATAGAGATTAGCTAAATAAATCATACAAATCTCAAGCATGTATATTGGACTTAGCACCCCACACATGGGTAACCAAGTCCACTTGGCCTATTGGATTATGCTTAGGGGTATGAGCATCTGCACTGCAAAAGCATTTATACTTTTATTTATTACAGCGACCCTTAAGCACAATCCCCTGCAGAAAATAATGATTAGACTAAATCATCCTACCATTTATTCTATGCACATTCACCCTAACATCCAGACTAGAAACAGTACATCACAAAACAAAAGTAAACATCAAGCCATGCACTGCCCTATCCTAAAGTTATAAGTGGTGACTTAACCTGATGTGTGTGCTTTAAAAGGTTTGTGTGGTGTGCTTAGCTATGAATTTAAGGTTTGGATTTTCTAAGTGTGAAAATGTTCAACATAGATGGGTGGATTCATTTAAGTGTTTAGTTGATTTGGGTTGATTTTATTTTATATTTTTGATTTGGTTTAAATGAATCCTACAATTAATTACTAGGTTTTAAAGAGAGGGGAAAGAGAAGAGAACTTCTCTTTCCTTCCCTACCTTAAGTAATTTCTAAAGTGAATTCATGTTTAATTTTGTTTAGTTAATGTTTTATTATGCATTTTAATTAATCTTAAGTTTAGATCAACTCTGAACAGACCTATTCAAAAAGAAAGCCACTTAATATTAAGTAAAGTAAACTAAATTCACAAAATACACATCACTTCATTTCTTTCCCAACATGTATAACATGCATATGGATGCATCCTAAGCATATTTATACATACAAATGAGATTGTTTAGTGTACTTTATGATGAATGCTAAGTGGATTACTTAAAAAAATTTGAATACTTTATGATGGATGATTTTCATTAAGTAGAAAAGAGGTTTTCTTATCCATTCTTTACATGCACCCATGTATGTATGAAAGGCATAAGTGAGTACGATGCCATTGTTAACCAGGGGTGTAAGGTACAAGACCTACTTAGGGCTACTTAAAGCCTTATAATCTCAAGGTTGTCTAGAATAATATACCACTTTCCTTAAATACAAACATATGTACAAAAGAAATGAAGGGAAATAAAGATGCAAAAGTTTGCACTTATGTTTGGACTTGGTTATGCAATTTATATGTGTAAGTGTAAGGATCTTTCTTAAGTCATAACATGACAGAGGATATGAATAGATTTAAGCAAGTGTTATGTTCTTTTAAAAGAACTATACAATTTGCAAATCTTATTCAAATCCATATTAAGAGGAAAGAAAAGAAGTAAATATAAGACACATTTTTATATTCACATGCAAGCTTATAAATAAACTATAAGTAGCACACTTTCAATTTAAAGTATTTGATTTATAGATTTTGATAATAGTTTTGAATTTAATAGTGATAATAGTCCTTCATATTTTACTTCAACCAAAATATGTAATTTGACATAAAAAAATATTTTATTTTTGAATTTGATTTTTGAAAAGCATGAATGTATGAAATTCATATGACATACGCATTTAGCATAGGAAAGAACTAAAGTGATGAAATCATGTAAACACCTCCACCCTGATTAATTCTTAAAGACAATCTTTTGAAATAAGAAAGCTTAAAGTAAATCAAATTATTTTTAAGAAGGCTTAATTTTGTTTTGAGTTTGATTTAATTGGAAAAATATGAAGTGAGTTTACTTTTCCTAACCCATTCCCACATATGTTGGTTATTTTAGTTTAATTTTTAGGTGATTAGATGATTTTTTATATGTTACTTAGGTTAAGGTATGAATTAAGCATGTTAATTACCCCTTACCTATACCACCTTAGCATAGTTAATCAAATAATTACGAGCTAATGAGATGACATAAAATCACACAAGAAACTTTAATCAGCAATGTACCTAGTAAGAAAAAGGCCTAATGCATTTGGCTCATGATTAATTAAACAAAGGGGTTTACCTTAAGTAATTTCATAACCCCCCATATGTGAGTTGGATTTTAATTTCCTTAATTGTATTTAGTTTATTGAACACCTAAGCATCTACCCAAGATAGATTAATTGAGTGCTAGATAGTTTGAGAATTTTATAAAATTAATTAAGGGGGTAATTAGTGAATTAAACCCTTAATTAAGGATGGATTAAGGAATAAAAATGGGTTTAGGGAATATCTTAAAGAAAGTATCCCAAAATTATTCCCTAAACCTCATAATCACTTAATCAAAAATTAATTGACTCAATCAGAGGGTTAAACCACTAATTATACCCTTAATTAAGTCTAATTATATTAAGGGAGTGATTAAAGAATGAATTAGTAATTCTCCTAATTAAGCCACCAATAAATACCAAGAAAATTAGGGGAGACATAAGTCATCCTACTAATTAAGCATAAGAAGTTTGGGATTAATCAGTGGAGTAATTAGTAAAATAATATTCCCAATAAAACTCAAATTTAGGGAAAAATACTATTCAAAATTCATTGAAATTATTTTTAGAATATTATATATTCAATTATCTATCCAATATAATTTATTTCATATTTTTCTAATTTTTCTAGGCTTAGATATAAATTTTAGAAGTTTCCATAATTAATTAGAATATTTAAATAGCTTAATTAAGTATTTAATCCTGTCGGCGCCACATGGGCCGCTGACGTGGCATGCACTTTCCATGTGGCACAATGTGCTTGGGCCTTTAACTTGTCACATCATAGCACTGCATCAGCGGTGGTTCTACATGCTTTCTCTTCAGCCAAGGATCGGATGATTGAGATTAAAGTCGCGGTTCTAAAGGGTAAATCTGACGAATCTATGTGTTTTAATCTCGGCCATCCATCCAAAATGTGCGGATGGATGGCCGAAGATTCAACCCTGTATTTCCCTGTGAGAGATGGCTACAGTCCACCTTCTAGGGTGAGATCCGAGCTCGGATTGGGGTAAAATTTAGCCCACACTTTCATCATATAATGGAGATCATATCCAATGACTAGTTTATCACACAATGAAAATTTCTTTCACAAAGCTCCACACTATGGATAGATTATGCTCAGAAAAATGGTTTACCTCACCGGAGGTGATCACTAGTGCTCAATTCGATTAAAAAAGTTTCGTCTAGTGGAGACAAAGCTTTGCTGAGAGTTTGAGGTCTTGAGAATGGGTGGTTGCTTCTAGAGGCCAACTCCACCTTGAACTCCTTCTGGCTATGATCGAACAAGCACCCCTCTTGCCTTTGGAGCTTGGGAAAGAGCTTGGGCAAGCTCGATTAGGATCCCTAAGGGAGCTTGCAAAGGGAATTGGGCTAATTTTAAGTGTGGAGTGAGATTAGATTTTGGTTGAGCTCCCCTATTTTCAAACTATGAAAACTGATAAATGAGATTTCAAACTCTCTCTATAAAGCTTAGGAAGAGTAGTTAGGGCTTGCTCTGAGTTCCTATGCTTCAATTGAATTAGGGAGAGTAAATATTTAGTTGAATTAGGGGGAGTACATCTCCCCCTTGAAGGATCCGATAGCCGCAAGCCTCCTTGCCATTTTGATTCAATTGAGCTTATGTCATGAGTTTATTAGGATGTTTTGGATGTCCTTGCATTCTATTTGGCCTAAGGAGTGGAATGGTGAACTTCTCATGTGCTTAATTCAAGTGGAAGGAGGATCCCATGTGCTCCATTTCAAGGCATGTGGTCAGTTTTGAGTTTGGGTTGGGTTTGGTTGACCCAGACCCAATGGGTCATGTGCACTAGGTCCATTAGTGACCATTTGGTCCACTAAGAGGATGCCAAGTGTCCATGAAAAGGAATTGACCAAATTTCAAGTGGTTTTGATTTTGGGTTACCCAATGGTTTAGGGGTAAAATGGTCATTTGACCTTAATTTTAGTTTGGGCATATTTGGTATGATGAGAAAATAAATTTGGCCAAGTTTCATTGAATTTGGAATTGGTTTGATGTAATTTGGTTCATGTTGACCCATTTAGGTAAAAATGGGTCAACTTAGGTCAAGTTGACCAATTGATCAAATTGGGTCAAACCAAGGGTTGGGTCAAGTTCATATGACCATTTGAAATATTTTGGTAGCTTTGGTTTGATTCAATTTAGTTCATATTTGGTTTTGGTTCAATTGAGTTCATTTAGGTCAAATGGGTCAAGTTGACCAATTTGAACCATTTGACCTATTTGGGTTAGGTCATGGGTTGGTCATATAAAATGTATTGGTATCTTTGTTTCTAATCAATTTTTGTAAGTTTGAATTTGGCTCAATTTAACCCTTTAGGTCAAGTTGGGTTCAAGGTCAATTGGGCTAGGTTAGGTCTAGTTGACCAATTGAGGCTTTGGCCAAGTTCAACGATCATTTTGGGATGAACTTGACCCATTGGTTTCAATCAATTTGGCTTAGATCAAGTTTTGACATATTTTAACTTTTTAAGTCAAGTTGGGTCAACTTGGGTCAAGTTGCCAATTAGGTTAAGTTAGGCTCAAATATTGACTTGGTCAAGTTCAAACATTGATCATGAATGAACTTAGATCATTGATTTCAATCAATTTGGCCTATGGTGAATTTTGGCTATGTTGGGTTTTATTCTGGCTAAGTATTGACTTGGTCAACCCTTAAGTTTGACTTAGTTTGACCCAATTTGAGAAATTGATCATCTCATGATGATTGTTGATCATGATGAGAGGCTTAGATGGGCTTAGTTCAATCCAATTTGGTTAGGATTAGGATTTGGCTCATAAGAGTACTTTAGGTCACTTTGGGTCAAGTGAGCCTAAGTGGGTCAAATGGCTTGGTCAAAGCTTGATTTGAGTTTGATTGAACTCACATATGGACTTATGATTGAAATATAAATCCATTTGCAAGTGGTTTGAAGTCAAATGGGTTTTGACTCATTTAACAATTTTAAGTTCAAAGGGTGAATATGAAATGAATTTTGGCTTGATTTTTGAATTGAGTTTTGATTTGATGATTGAAGTTTATGTTTATATTTGGATTCATGATTGAAGGATTGATTGAATCATGAAGAAAAATCAAGGGTTTGGCTTGATTTGAAATTTATTTGGCTAAGTTCAAGATTTTGACTTGAAAGGCTTAGGTTGAATTTTGATTGAATTTGAGTTTGATATTTGGAGTTGGTTTTGGTTATTTGAATTTATATTTTATTTATATATGAGAATATAAATGAGAATATAAATGGGTTATGAGAAAATTTTAAAATTTGAAGTGATTTAAACATGATTTAGGCTAAGTCCTTAAGAGAAAATCAAAGTGACTTAGGAAAGATTTGTGACTTGAACTTGAATTTTGGATTTAGTTTGATTAATTTGAATTTATATTTCATTTATATATGTGAATATAAATGAGAATATAAATAAGTTATGAGAAAATTTCATGAATTTGAATTGATTTATATTTGATTTAGTCTAAGTCCATGAATGGAAATCAAAAGACATAGATAAGATTTGGAATTTAGAATTGAATTTTGGATTTAGTTTGATTAATTTGAATTTATATTTCATTTATATATGTGAATATAAATGATAATATAAATGAGTTATGAGAAAATTTCATGAATTTAAGGAGGTTTGAATTTGATTTGGGTTAAGTCCTTAAGAGGAGATTAAAGGACTTAGGCAAGATTTGGAATTTCAATCATGGGCTTCAATCATAAGTTTCAATCATGGGTTTCAATCATGTGGTATTAATTTGAGTCTGGAGAAAATCAATTAGGCTGGAATTGATTTGGGTTTGATGTTGATTTGATTTGAAATTTTGACTCGAAGAAAGGAAGTGAGGAATGTGGTTCAAGCTATAGGGTAGGAAAATTTTCTTAACACACCTAAGGCGTGACCTATTCCTATGGCTAACTCTTCTAAGTCTCTAGGGTTAGGTTGAGTGTCCACCTAATCACTAGATGTGTCTTAAGACTAAGGAACTCCTAAAGTCTAAGAGGAGTCCTATGTTTAAGTTGGAGGGGTTGAGAGCTCATCCTAAAAATGAGGTCAGCATATACATACATGCATTATTTTCTTCAAGGATCAAGATAATGCCCCTAGTGGCACCTCCCCTATGGGCACTCTACTTGGCTCACATTCTTTGTGACCCCATTTAAACACTACCCGAGTTACTTTTGGATTGGACAGTCCCTTTCCTAGTGAACACCCCTGTGGTTAGAGAGTTTGTTCAGCGGATGCTCGGATTCTCCCTTGGTCCAATAAATTTGAGATATGTTAAGGCTGACATAGCCCTTCTCAGTGTGGTCCCTCGCAAACCAACAGATTCTACGATAACAAACAATCAAAATATAAATTTTCTTGTGGATTAGGAATTAAAGTCCTAAGCAGCACCTTTCCCAAGCAGGCATCCTATCTTGAGTTGAGATAAGTTCCCCACGATAATCTCTCAGTAGTCTCCCTTAGGTCGGGTTCAATATATTTTGCCACCAACGGGTCACCTCGGCGGTCGTCCTTGCTTTGGAAGATGTAATTCTACTATGCATTCTTTCTAGCACAACCATTACAAACCTATAGGCAGCCCTAGGTCGGGTTTGATTTATTACGCATCCAACAGGTCACCCCAACAGTCGTTCTTTGCTTTGGAGATGTAAGTCTGGTACGCTTTCTCCAGCACAACCATTGCAAATTGAAAGACACCCCTTAGGTCAGATAGTCCTAGCCTTCGGCTAGTAGACTGCCCCTTTGGATTGATAAATCTGAGATAAGCCAAGGCTGACATATCCCCTTCTTAGTGCAGTCCATCGCAAACCAACGGGATCCATCAATTGAAATTAAAAGAAATTAATCTTGACTACTTTTAAGTTGATATAAGTCCCCCAGTGGCATTCACTCAGTAGCCACCCTTAGGTTGGGTTGATCTATTATGCCATCAATGGGTCGCCCCAACGGTTGATCCCTGCTTTGGAAGATGTAAGTCTGCTATGCTTTTCTCCTAAGTACAACCTTTGCACACCAAAAGGAAACCCCTTAAGTTGGATAGTCCTACCATATGGCTGGTAGACTACCCATTTTAATCAAAAAATTTGAGATAGGATGAGGCTGACATAGCCCCTTTTCAGTGTGGTCCATCGCAAATCAACATGTCCATCTCAAAATCTAAAATTTAAAATTTAAAACAAATCAAACCAACCTCCTTAATGGATTCCTCCTTATGCCCTTGGCATAAACCTCTAACATGTCATGCCTAATGCATGTGTGACCCCTTAACGGATCTCCCTCCATATCCTTGATATGGAGTTCTTATCAAATTCCATATTTTCTCTCTTATGCCTTTGGCATGAGTTGAGTCGCATTGCACTAAGATCATGATTCTATCTATCTCTTGGGTTTAGGTATAGATCATTTTCATTAGTGTTTTCAATCTTTTGGATGTTGTTGATCATTTCGGTCAATGCCAATACGTGCGGTGTGCCTCGTCAGTTACGCCACACCTATTGGGGGTCCTTTTGTTGACCCACTTTTGGAGTGAGTTCTCAACCTCCTCTTCTTAGACTTAGGAGTCTTCTAGACACTAAGACTTTCTTAGTCATAAGACACTTCTAGTGATTAGGTGAACACTTAACCTAAGCCTGGACACTTAGAAGGGTTAATCATAGGATTAGGCCATGCCTTAAGGACTTAGGAAAATCACCTACCCTATAGCCTAAACCCAATCCATGCACACCTTCTTAAAATCAATTCAAATCCAAATTTCCAACCAAACCTCAAACTTAATTTAAAATCCAAATCCAAATCAAAATCCAAATCCAATTTCCAAATCAAATGATTGAAGCCCTTGATCAAATCCTTCCTAAGCCCTATGATCTTATCCTATGAACTTAGCCTTAGCCAAATTCAAATCAATCCAAGTTTAATTGATTTTCTCAAAGACTAATTCAAACCCTCAATCATGTATCAAATCCAAATCCAAACCCCAAACTCCAAACCAAATGATTGAAACCCATAATCAAATCCAAAATCAAAATCCCCCTTAAAGCCTTATGATTGAATTCAATAGACTTAGCTAAATCTTTACCCAATTCAACCCAAATTTGATTAATCTCTTCATGAATTATTTATATATTCATTTATATTCACAAGTATAAATGAGATATAAACTAAAATAGCCAAACTAAATCAAACTAAATCCAAATCCAACCAAGACTCTCTTAAGCCATATGGAACTACCTCTATGGGCTTAACCAAATCCTAACCCAAATAAATCCAATATCAATTGATTTCTTTATAAATAAATTATTACTTCATTTATATTCACAAATATAAATGAAATCCCCATCCCAATGATCAAAACTAAATCAATTTCCTACTGAAGCCCTTTTAACTTACCTCCATGAGCTTAATCAAATCTTAACCCAAATCAACCTAAAATCATTTGATTTCTTTATAAATCAATTATTCCTTCATTTATATTCACAAATATAAATGAAACCCCCATCCCAATAATCAAAACTAAGTCAAACTAAATCAATTTCTTACTCAAGCCCTCTTGGCCTACCTCCATGAGCTTAGTCAAATTTACTTCTGAATCACTCCAAACTTAAGTGATTTTCTCATAAATCATTTATATCTTCATTTATTTTCACAAATATAAATGAAATATAAATTTACATGACCAAAACCAAGTCCAAAATCAAGTCAAAACCCAATTTAAGCCCTTTAAGCCAATTCATTGAACTTGACCAAATCTTATCCAAATCAAATCAAAACTAATAGATTTTCTCTTGAATCAATCATTCCTTCAATCATCTATCCAAATATAAATAAAATCTACAATCATCAAGCCAAATTCAAGTCAAGCCCAACTTAGTCCTTTTGGCTTGAAAATTCAATTGAACCAAAACCTATCATAGCCCAAATTGATTACAGTTGGATTTATATTTCAATCCTAAACTCATATATAAATCCAACTAAACATTAATCAAACCAAAACCAAGCCGATTGACCCATTTAGGTCCACTTGACCCAAAGTGGCGTAAAGTACATTTTGGAGCCGAGTTCTAATCCAACCTAAATTGGGTTGAAACAAACTCATCCATGCCTCATATCATGATCAATAATCACCCTAGAGTGATCAATTGCCTTGAATTGGATCAAACCAAGTCAACTTAACTCTTTGACCAAGTCAACTCTTTAACCCATATGAACCAAAACTAGCCAAATTACAAAGCCAAATTAATTAAAATTATTGATTCACACCAACTCATAATCAAGGTTAGAACATGACTTGACCTTTCATTGAGCCAAACCAAACCAAACCTAATTGGGCCTCTTGACTTAAGTTGACCAAAGTTGACCCAAATTGACCTAAATGGCCAAAATGGGTCAAATCTAAATCTAAATCAAATTGATTACAACTAATGGACCAAGTTTAATCCAAATTGATCATTGAACTTGACCAAAGCCTCAATTGGGCCTAATTGACTCACTAGACCCAAAACCTATTGAACCCAACTTAACTTAAAGGGTCAAAATATCCTAAAACCCAATCAAATTCAAATTGATTCAAACCAAAGCCTACAATCATTTTTAATTAATCAATTGAACTTGAACCAATGCCCAACCCAAGCTAATTTGGCCAATTTGATCAAATTGATAAACTTGAGCCATTTGACCTATATAAATCCAAATGAGTCAAAATCAAACTTAGGCCAAATTGATTGAAACTAATTGAACCAATACACTCCAAATACTCAAGTGAACTTAACCCAATCCTTGGTTTATCCCAATTTGACCAATTGGTCAACTTGACCCAACCTAACCCAATTTGACCTAAATAGGTCAAATTAAGCCAAATTAAACCAAATGAACTCCAAATCACTTGAAATTTGGGTTAACTCACTTTTAACTCATCTCAAATCTGCCCAAATTAAATCCATTGCCAAATGACCAAGATACCCTTGGGCTAAGGGTATCACATAAGGCAAATCATTTGGGGGGAATGGTGATTTCTCCTCCTTGGCCACTTGGCACTCATCCATTGCTCCACCTAGGAACTTAGGACACTGGCTAACCTGACCTAGGGGTTGGTTGGGTCAGCCATGACCCATGGGAGGTGAAATCATCTCCCCATGTTCATTGGAGCATGTGGCAAGCAAAGACTCCCACTCCCCTTGCCTTGGCTGCATTCTCACACCCTCCTCCACTTAAGGGAAGCCAACTAAGGTGATTCCTTGCCCAATACAAGCTCCCCTTAGCAACCACTTGATCAAAATGACAAAATAGGCCATGGTCATCCGATCCAAGGAATGAGGGGGGTATACCCCCCTTCATTCTCACTCAAATTAATCGACTTGCACTCAATTCAACCTTAGCAGCCAGAGATGTACATCCCATACAATTTCCAATGTTCCCGAGCTCCCCAAATTTTCTCCTTCTCAATTTTGCAAAAAACTAAAATAGGGGAGGCCACTCCTATTCGCATTTGCTCAAACCTCGACCAAATTACAATTAACTTTACACACACCTTCCTTAGATCTAGATGAGCAAGAACGAATCGCTTCCCATTGCCTCTGACTACCGGAAGTGGGAGTTCAATCAAAACTGATCACCTACGCCTATTGCATTGGCCTTCCAAGCAAACTACACCAAATCAAAGCTCGTGCTGCTCAACAGGGCTTTGTCTATACTAGACGAAGCTTCCTCAATCAATTGAAACCACCAGTCTTAGCTCCAGTGAGGTATGCCATTGAAACTGACCCCAAGCTTAAAATGGTTTGGTCCTTTATGAAGAAAAGTTATAGGTTGTGAGATTTCCACCGTTGGATCTATTCATTTTGCTTCCCTGATGGTGTGGGATCGATTTCATCTTCATTCGACTTTGGGTGAGCTAGGATCGAGTGATGTACGATGGATGTTCTCCGTCACTTGCCGCTCGGGAAGAGACAGATCACGAACCGTCCATTCTGCATGATCGGAACAGATGGTCCTGATCAAATCACGCTAGATTAAATAGATTAATCCTATTAAACCACGTCTTTGATTATGGCCATCCGATCTTAGATCGGATGGCTCACGAGAAACTGCATCCCACCGTTGGATGAGTCAGCCCGCAGATGTGACAACTTAAAGAGCGAATCCCGCGGTGTCATGTGGAAAGTGTGTCGCGTCTGTGTGCCACGTGGCACTGATAGGATTAAGGTTAATTAAGGCTAATTAATGCATTTTAATCACTAAAATTTCATAAATTCACCATAAATTGTAGAAAAATTGAAAAAATATAAATAAATACTCAATTTAACGGTATTTCAGTGGAGAATTTAATAAAAATATTCCCATTTGATTATGAATAGTAATTAAGGCTTAATTTGGGTTTAATTGATAACTTAATTAGCTTAATTACTCCCTAATTACCCAAGTAATTAACTCCAAACTTTCAGAGGTTGATTAATGAGATGACCTTTGCCTCCCATAATTTTCTTGGGATTTATTGCTTGGTTAATTAAGAAAATTGGTTATCTTAGTCCTACTCACTTTCTTAATTAATTAAGTAATTAATCAACATTTCAAATAGTAAGGAAACTATTAATTAACCTTGCCAATCATTGTAGAACAATGAATGGGCATGAGGAATGAGATTGGAACCTCTTTTCTAATCTTTTCCCTAAGTTCATTTCACTTGAATGGAAATTAATTAATTTGAGATTAATTAATGGTTTAATTCATTAATTAAATGGCTTAATTAATCAAGTTGAAATCATAATCATTCCATATCTCATTTAATTAAGTTTCTTGGGTAGGGTGTTCAATAATCTAAGAGAATCTTAAGGAAATTATAATTAGCCCACATATGTGGGAGAATTAAAAGAGTACTTAATTAAGTCCTTTAGCTTAATTAACTATTAATTGTGAGCCAATTGCATTAGGCCTCTTTCATTTCTTAGGATCATTGTTGATTTAATTTCTAATGCATATGCATATCATGTTGGCTCATAATTACCTGGGTAAATATGTTATGGTGATATAGGAAAGGAGTAATTAATGGACTTAACTCATATTGCAACCTAATTAATCTATAAAATCAACTTAATTTCTTTTCATTAAACCAAATTGATTAACCAATATGAAAATGGGTTAGGAGCAACAAATGATTGAATCTCCTCTTTTCTTTAAATTAAATAAAAACATAAAAATGAAAGATGGCATTAACAAGATTTAGTTTTCTTTAAATGATTTTATTTGATATGATTGTCCTTAGGAATTAGTTTGATTGAATGAAACATTTGTTTTATTTCTTATTATTCCTTTCCAATCAATTTAAATGATGTTTGTCATGTGGTTTCATGCATTCATATTTTCAAAATATTTAAATTTAAATGAATTTATTTAATGTCAAGCTTGCATGTGTTGATTAACCTAGGAATATATGTGGCTATTATCACTATTAAATCAAAGTTATTTTCAAAAGTTTATAAGTCAACTATAATATTTGGATTGATAATAGTTATAAATATCTATAAACTTGCATGTGTCTATGGCTTAGAACATGTGACATGGCGTTCTCTTTCTTTAATTATATGGATTTACATAAAGTTTAAATATTAACAAGTGTATAACCCATTTGAAAAGGGCACAACATTTGTTTGAACTCATTTTTATGTATTTCTATCTTAGAATTTAGATAGAACTTTAGCTCGCATGTATAAATAATTCAATTGAAGGAAATATAACTTTTTGCATAATTTTCCATTATTGTATTCACTTGTACATCCATGTGTATTTAATAATAGTGGGTATATCTAGTCTAAACATTCTGGGGACACAACTTTAAGTAGCCCCGAAGGTCTTTACCTCACTCCCCTGGTTAACAATGGTGAAGTATCCACTTAAAACTTTTATACACTTGTATGTGCATTTAGCTAATGAATGAAAATCTTCTTTCCAACTTAATGTACTTTTTCCATGATTTTTCATTCTTGTAGTCACTTGTACATTCATGTGTATTTAAGAATAGTGGGTATATCTAGTCTGGACATTTCGGAGATGCAAGGATTTAAGTAGCCACAAGGAGGTCTTTACCTCACTCCACTGGTTAACAATGACGAAGTATCTGCTTAAAACTATTATACACTTATATGTGCATTTAGCTAATGAATGAAAATCTCTTTTTAAATTGAAAGAATACAACTTTCACATTATTTTCCATTTTTGTAGTCATTTGTACATTCAAGTGTATTTAAGAATAGTGGGTATATCTAGTCTTGACATTACGGGGGCACAAGGCTTTAGTAGCCTCAATGAGCTCTTTACCTCGCTCCCCTAGTTTTAGAATGGTGAACTACTTGCTTAAAACTTTTGTACACTTGAATGTACATTTAGTTAATGAGTGAAAATCCCATTTTCTATAAACTATACATATGCATCTTTCATTTAAAGTGTGTTAAAAGAAATATATTACGTGTATAGTTATACTTAGGATTTAATCATATGCATGTTACATGTAGTGGAAAGGAATAATATGATGTATGTCATGTGTTAGTAATTCAATTAAGTTAATCCTAAGTTGTCTTTCATGTTGAATAGGATCATTTAAAGTGAACTTGAACTTAGGATTAATTTAAAATGTATAATAACCCATTCACTAAAGAGAACTAAATCAAATTAAGATACTTTAGAAAGTGGCTTAGGGTAGGGATGAAAGAGAGAAATTCTCTTTCCTCTCTTTATAATACTTAGTGGCTAAGTGTAGGTCACATGAAGCCAAAGAAAACACAAATTAAAATTCTCAAATTAATTAAACAACCTGAAGTGAAATCATCATTTATGGTTAAATTGAATTCCTTTCACATTTAGAAAACCAAAACCTTAATGCCTAGTTAGGACATACCACACAAGCCTTAATGCACACACATTAGAATTAACACACCACTTCTAGCTTTATGTTAAGATGGTGCATGATGTTATGTATATTTTGTTTTGTGATGTATATTTTAAACTGGATGTTAGGGTGTATATTTCATAGACTAGATGGTAGATCGTGATTAGCCTAATCATATTTTTTGTAGGGGATTATACTTAATGGGACTGCTTAAAAATAAATATAAATGTTCTCTTTGCTGGTTGCTTAAGCCCCTAAGCATATTCTAAGTTAGGACAGGTGAGCTTGGTTACTCATGTGCAGGGTGCTAAGTCTAAATTATAAATATAACTACTAAGGTTGTATGTATGTTTAGCTAACCTCTATTTTTAGATTTACTTTTTCTATTTTTAATGTTGTTTTGCATTAGAAATTAGGATTAGTGCTATGGAGGATGAGGATGAGCAGTGCCTAGAAAGCTTTGTCCTGGGAGGCCCTGTGATGCCTTTGAAGCAAGCCCATCTAAATCAAAGAAGGAGAAAGATACATAAAGAAATGAAGACATGAAGACCCCCATAGCATTTTATAAATTGTAATTATTATTTTGATTCCAGGTTGTATAATGGTAGAGCTCGACTACCCATTTTCTCCTTCCGGGTTGTACGGTGGTACCCGACCGCACCAGCCCATTATTCTTTTGTGGTAGCTATAAAATATTTGATGTTATGTTTAGCTTGTGCATTAGAAATTACATGCCTCTTCATTATTTCTTTATGATTGGTGTTTGTTGTATGGCCTGCATGCGATTAGGCTCTTAGAAAAAAAATAAATCTTTTATCCAACTACAACTCATAATTAAAGTTTTAAATAATTCATAACCTCACATTAAGCCTAGGTGTTAAATGAAGATAATTAAAAGATTTAGTAACCCTTTAGCTGAATGTTGTATGCTTCACAACATGCATATCATATTATTTCATTCTTGAAAATAGGAGATTTCCATCCTTGCACGATAGGGGAATGCTTGACCTGTGAGGGCATCCCTTGTGGTGGAAAACACCCCTTCTTGCTGATTTATCCAATAATCTAATTTCATCATACATATAGGCATACAAAATCCCAAAGCCTTTGTCAAAATGAAGCGTCAAAAATCAAATAAAATTTGAAAAGATTTGCATTTGTAGATTAAGTCATTATTCATACCACTCTTGCTTTAGTCTTTTTAGGGAGTGGGTTTAAAGACTTTAGTCTCTTTCTAAATAATAATGACCTAGTTATCTTGTAAAATCATATGACTTGCCTACATGGTTTTAAAGAGTATGAGGAGTTAGCTGGTGGCCACTTCGGGTGGTTGTAAGTTCAGCAGTCGGGTGGTTTATCCTCTCTTGTGGAGGTAGACCATATACCCATTTTTTACTTAGATTTAGGTCGTGCTTTAGCTCTTACTAAAGCTCCCTAAATTTAGGATCTGAGGTGGCTATTTCTTTTGGGTTACAAGCATAAATTCTCACCTCTTAGGCATTCCCACAACCTCATGTTATTAGGTTATAAGTCATAGCTTTCTAATAAAATGTCAACTTTAACTAAATTGATCTCTTCAATTTTAAACATATAAAGCCCAATCATATGATAGACTAGAATGCTCATTAGGCCTCCTAGTATCATGAGCATTCTTTACTCATTCCCTTTAGCTTTGATAATTAGTCTTCTCCTTGAGTTCTTCCATTTGATTTTCCAATACAAATAATAATTTGATAGTCTAGCCTTGAAATCTTTGGAGACCTTAATTTCTGCTTTAATTGAGGGTATTCCTAAGGGATTCCATCTCCTAGGTTGTAATTAACTATGGGGGCTTGCCTTCATAGGAAACTTAATGAACCCAGCTTAAAATAAACCCTACTTTACTTTTCCATGTAAAGTAGGGGAAAGATCTCTAGTATATTTGAAGACCCATCATGCCTTAGGGGTCCTTATTGGGTGATTAGATCCATTATAGGATGAAGATTTCTATCTTTCAAAATAGTGCACCATTCCTTAATATCATACCTGATCACTTCAATAAGTACCCCCTAAGATATACGTGGTGTCCCACATTCCAAAAATAAACACCACAAAATTATAAGCCCTAGTAATCTAATAAAATTTCAACTCAAAACATATAAATCTCTTCAACTTCAAATTTGTAAAGCCCAACCATATGATAGATTAAAATGCTCACTAGGCTTCCTAGTATCATAAGCATTTCCTACCTATTCCCTTTGGCTTTCAAAAATAAGTTTTATCCTTGAACTTTCTCATTTTATTTTCTAAACATAACCAATCCTCTAATAGTCTAACCTCGAAATATTTGGAGACCTTAATTGTCTACTTTAATCGAGAGTATCCTTAGGGTCCTTAAAGTGTAATTAACTATGGGGGATTACCTCTATATGAAACTTTAGAACTCAATTTAATATAAACCCTGGTTTATTCATCTATGTAAGGCAGGGGAAAAATCTCTGGTATATTTGAAGACTCATCATGCCTTAGGAGTCCTTATTAGGTGATTATGTCCATTGAAGGGTGATGCCTCTATCTTTCGAGATAGTACAGTATACCTCAATGTCGTATCCAATCATTTCAGTAAGTACCCCATACGATCTATGTGGTGTCCCCCTACACATCCAAAAATAAATACCACTCGTGTAATTATGTTGGTACAAAAATCCAAATTAGGGCTAATTAAATACTTAAATAAAAGTTTCTATAAATACCCCATTTATATTTAACCCTAACCCTAACTACCTACAGCCCCTCCAAACTCCCCACAGCCCTAAAGCCTCATTCGACCTCTCCCTCTCATCTTGTCTTGTGTATGACCTCCCATCCCAAGCATAGAATCGATCTCGCTCGTTCCTTCCTCCCAGCCCATGTAGTGAGGCACGCGAGCGTCTGTCGTGATTGTTCCACTGTGTGAGCAACACCTCTCGCCCCACCTCTCGCCAGCGTAGTAACCGTGTCTCGTGTACATGGGCAATTTTGCGTGCATCCTAGCACCGGTGAGCACACGCCCACACGCGTGCTACCCTAACATCCGGGCGCGTCCTGGTGCTCGCGCTCGCGTGTCCCTGTGCGCACCCATGCCCGCACACAACCGTTTATCCTCTTTCAGCGAGCACAATAAAAATCTGTGTTGAAATATAAGTACTCGTACGCATCTTTCTTAATACGGTGAGAAAGACTGTGCTTGCTTGCAGGTGTATAAGTGTCCATACACGCATTACTTGGCATAGTGAGAAAATATGTGTTTCACACAGGTACCTCAGAGCCCCATACATATTTTTCTTAGCATGGTGCGATGACGCATTCGACCGTGGTGTTTACACCACCCATACATGCATTTCTTGACATGGTGGGTAGGCCTAGTATACCCGAGGTAGCCCCCTATATGTGGACGATACCGGGATGCTACCGAAATGCTGCCAAATTTTTACACTGTCAGGAGACCTAAACAACTTAACATAAATTTAACTATAAATGTAAAATTATTATTTAAGCTGATATTGCAGGTCTATCAATACCCGTACACACCTTTCTTGGTGTGGCGGGGAAATCTGTGTTACATGCAGGTGCTTCAAAGACCTATACATGCCTTTCTTGGCATGGTGGGATGACGCATTTGATCGTTGTGTTTACACCACCCATACATACCTTTCTTGGTATGGTGGGCAGTCTCAACCCCCGTTGTAGCTCCCTATGTGGGGACGATGTCGGGAGGCTGCCAAAATACTGTCAAAATTTCATCTAAAATCTTAAACTTGCAATGAAACTCAATCAAAATAAGCAACATTATTCAAATCCCCTAAAATTAAATTAATATTAAATTGAATAACCTGCATGGGCCCCGACACTATGATGAATACATGAATCTAGTGTCTGAGGATGTTGCCATTGATTCTCGACAGTCTTTAGAGGGGTTAACATAACCTAAAAATCTAATAATATTATTATAAGAATTTCAACTTAGTAAAATATTTGAGAAACTAGTTCTTTAATATGACAGTAAATCTGATCCTCTATTATTAAATTAATAGAGTTGATAGGATCTAAAGCAAAAATAATAATACATCCTCCTCGATGATGGCTGTGTTGAGTGGAGATTTCAACTAGATGAGATATTTTTATCAAAATATAATTACAATTTTAGATCAAATTAAATTAAATTAAGTAGCAATCCCAAATGCAAAATCTAATATGTCAGTAAGCTATAAATGCTCAAATAAAATTCAATTCATCAAGCCTTAGTAATTGTTTATCGTAGGAGGAAAATTAAGAAAACTATAGCTCACAAAAGAGCCAAAGTCAAATCAAGTGTTTCACTATATTCACTCTCAATCAATCTCATAACATTAAGGATGTGGCTCGTGTCCTTTGACTATGCTCTACATACGATGCAGTTATGACCAGAGTCTTCTGACTGAGTGGCTGGCGCCAAATGACACCATTATATTACGATCACGACTATAGTTCGTACACTCCCCAATGGCTTTTTCCTTTGAGATGTGAATCATTGGGCACAGTTAATAGGGAAAAAATCTCTTTATTAGATAAGGTGGACTTAAATTTGTATCCTTAGATAAACATCGCCATAGGTCTACAAGATTTTCTTGGACGACGTAACTCATGGCTGCTGATAAGGATCTTTTGATTAGGTTGGGTCAACTACCTCCCCTGACTAAGTAGACTAGGGACCATGACAGCCTAGGATGACAGAACTATGGGATCTTGATCGAGCACATCATCGTTCCCGCAACCATCCGCTTTAAGTTAAATAATGATGAATTTTATAAATCCAAATTCCATAGCTCCACATGCTGCTACTATATGTTATGCATTTAGCGATCTAATGACTAGCCTTAATCGAAAGTTCTCTCTCATTATGGGAGGGGTAATTAACTATGGGTGTTTGTGCCTATAGAAAACCTAGAACTAGATCTAAAGTCTTCACAAAATGAGGATGAAATCTCTAAGTAGTGTTTTATATACTATTCCATCTACCTTCTAAAAATTTAACCGACACATAAATCAAACTCTCCTAATCAAGAGGTCAGTGGCGAATTTTCGGAGCCTACAAAGGTGGAATTTGGCTACCCAAATTTTTTTTTCAGGGTGTATGGCGATACCCGACCGCATCGACTTTTTATTGTTTTACAAAATTCAAATGTTTGATTATTGTATTTATATTGTGTAATAGAAGTGGCATGCTTTTCATAGTTTTTAAAATGTGTATGTTTGATGTGTGGCATGGATACGTCAAGCTAGTTAGAATAAAATTAAATTTTCTACTATCATTAATTACTTTAACTAAATTTTAATCAACTCATAACCTCATCTTAAAGTGTATGCTTTTAATCGAGATAATAAAATATTTAGTAACTCTTTAGTTGGATGTTATATATTCTAACATCATACATACACATATTGTCTCACTCTTAAAAATAAGGGATCTCCACTCTTGCATAATATGAGACACGCTTGACCTGTGAGGGCAGTTCCTTGTAGTGGAAAACACCCCTTATCTCTGATTTGATCTATAACCTACTTTCACCAAATATTTAAGCATAAACTCTTCCAATCCTGAGTCCAAAATGAATAAAAAATGGAATAAAGTGTGTGAACTTTATTGCATTAGCTTAAGCCATATTTTCATACCAAACATGATATAGTCTCTTAGATAGTGAATTTAAAAATTTAGATTCTTTCTAATTGAAAATAGCCTAGCTATCTTGCATTGGCATATGACTGGCTCACATGGTTTTAAAATCATAGGAGATGTTAGCCGACAACCACTTCAAGCACTTGTAAGTCCAGAAGAGTTAAGGTTGGTTCACTCTATTTAGTAGAAGTGGACCAACATATCCCATTTTTTTAGTATAATTAAGTTGTGTTCTTGGCTTATGCTAGAGCACTCTAAATATACATTCAGAGGCTGCTTATTTTTCTTTTGCCATGCATATAATTCCTCACATTTTAGGCAATTCCACGATCTTATGCTGTTGGAATCTAAGCCCTAGTTTTCTAATAAAATTTCAACTCAAATAAATAAAAATTCTCTCCTCCAAACATATAAAGCTTCACTGTAGGATAGATTGAATCATTCCCAAGGCTTTCTAGCATCATGGATGCTTCCTACTCATCCTTCTTTGAAATCCGTTAAGAACTCTTCCTATTTGAGCTCTTCCCTATTATTTTTCAAGATAGCTAATTCTTTGATCATCAATCCTTGAAATCTTTGGAGGCAATAATTAACTATTTTAATAGAGAGTTTTTTAAGAAAATTCATATCTCTTAAGATATAATTAACTATGGAAGCTTGCTTACATAAGAATCTAAAGAACCTGACATAAAATAAACCTTATTTTACTTATCCATGTAAAGTGGGAAAAATATCTCTGGTATATTTATAGACTCATATGCCTTAGGAGTCCTTAAACCTTATTCTACTTATCCATGTAAAGTGGGAAAATATCTATATTATATTTATAAACTCATATGTCTTTGGAGTCCTTATTAGATGATTGAGTCCATTGTGGGGTGATGTTTTTATCTTTCGAGATAGTACATCATTTCATAGATGTCGTACTCGGTCACTTCAATAAGTATCCCCTAAGGTCTATGTGGTGTCCCTACGACAACCCAAATAAAAACACCATACTCTTATATTTTATACATTTTTTATTATTTTGATCACACCTACTTATAAAGTAATTTATGATTTGCACATTCTTAATGCTTATCCCCCTTTATGGATCCATATTTTATTTCTTTGAATCAAATTTTTCATGGTCAAAATATATTTGACATCATTCATTAGGAGGCATTAGTCGATGAAGGCCATTAACATTACTTGATAATCAGTGTTGTATGGTGTTAAGATGGGCACTGATGTTAGTTGGCATATAACCTTAAGTCATGGATGATAATGAGCATCATTATTTGTTATTTATGAGCATTAATGTTGGTCTAATGGTAGGTTCCAATTTCGATCAAGAATCAATATAAAGTGATTGCAATAAAAAGCACCAATGCTAGAAAACAACTAGAATTGTGTAATTAAAAATGACTACTATATTAGTCAATAATGGGTATAAATATTGATTTGATGGTGGCCATTAGATGATAGATGAAGGAAAATATTATTCAATGGTATTACAGTGATGGTTATTGTCATTTGATAGTAAGCATTGGTGCTTGTAAATCAGTGCTAGGAAGTGGAAATTCTAAGAATTAATGTTAGTTGATTACCAATGCCAAGTATCATTATTGGTTGATATTGAGTGCAACACTAATTGATTGTGGGCTTCAAAATTAATTGACAATTAGCATTAAGATATATATGACAATAGGTGTTGGATAATTGCATGCGTTAGTGTTGGCCAATGGCAGTCATTAGCATTAAAGTTGATCAGTGATGAGAATCAAAAGACATACGACGAATAGAATTAGCATCTATTGATGGTGAGCATTTATGTAGATCAATAAATGGCTAGTCTTCAAAGGTGATGATGTTGGGCATCAATATTAGTTAACAATCAACATCGAGCAATAAATGTGAGTGATCATCGATGTCAGTTGATGGAAAATAATGATGTCAATTAACAACGAAAGTTGATGTTGCTTGTTGATAAGGATTAGATGATGATAATGATGATGATGATGATGATGATGATGATGATGATGACACATATCGATGTTGATCGATGATTTATGTTGACTGATGATGATGACATGCATCTTTGTTAGTTGACAATAGGTGTCGATGTAGATTGGTGGTGGGCATCGATGTTAGTTGATAGTAGATTTTGATATTTGATGATAATGAGCATTGACATGGATAGATAATATATGTCGATATCAAGCAATAGAAGACAATAGAACTTGATGCTGGCTGACAACAGGTGTTGGGCAACGGATGATGACAAGTGTTTGCATTGGTTGATAAAGGGAGTTTGTGTTAGCCAATGGTGAGAAGAGCTCTAGAATTATTTATGAATCACATATTTCTCTACGATAAAAATACTTCCCTAAATATATAGAAATATGGACTATTTTATATATTATTAGAAGGGCATTTAATCATTTTTGCCAGGTTTATTTCAACAAAACACTCTTTTCAATTATAATCATGCAATTAGAATTCATTTTATCCATTAGATAGTTGATAATATTCTAATTATATTTTTTAATGTTTAATTTAGGATTAGTTGGACTCCAATCTAGTCATTCTTAGTAGCATTGGGTTCATCTCATCCAACTATATCATATTGGTCATAAGTTTTTTAAAAACAGAGTTTAGATGAGCTTAGAATTAATTTTTAAAATTTCTCTTTCAAATATTTGAATAATTTTGAAATTAGAAAATTATATCAAAATTAACATATGAATTTTTTTTTATGGTGTGTAACAAAATTTAAATAATTATTTGTGCTTAATTTTTGGAGTTTGGTGTTCATATTCTTTTTTAATTATATCTGCAATGAAGTTTAACAAAAAAACTATTAATTTACAAACAAACAAACGAAGAGCATGTGATCAAGCTCGGGTAGGATTACGCTATGGCTAATAATCTCTTCTTCCCCCATTTAACTTCTTTATCCACTACTGCCCGCCATCGCATGAGCCTATTAGGTGCTTTAAAAACAATTCTGTAATTTTTTTATAAATATCTTATAGTTTTTATAAAATATCTTACATTTATGATGCATTTTTGTATGAGAAACTTCTGATTCAATCTTACAGATTTATCATTGCTTATAATTTTTACAAGGGCGATAATAAAAATAAAAATTATGTAAATGAGACTTCTGTCTTTACATAATTTTAGATAGGTAAATATATAAAATAATTTTTAGACGATAATATATTTTCTTGAGATTCGTAAGTCATTCATTTTAAAATGAGATATGGGGAGTTTATTCAGGTGCAAGCGGGAGGGCCTATAGCAAGAAGACTGCAGAATACTGCAACAGACATCTGTTGCTGCTATTGACGCCATGAGATTCCAAAACAGTACTCTTTGATAGGTAAGTATCATTGGATTTTGCTGATTTGAATACTACTGATCTTTAGGGGAACAGTATATAGCTTTGATTGCTTTTTAGTTTATGTATGGAACGAAGATATTATTATTATTATTATTATTATTATTATTATTATTTGTCTATAGTGAGTCGATGGCTCACAAAACATTCCCTTAACATTTTGATCATTAAATGCCTACCAAAATTATTCCACATGTTAGTTTCTAAATGCATATTCTTAGTAAATTATATAAACAAGGGTGTAAATGAGATAAAGAAGAATAAATATGAGATTGTTTGGCCCAGTTTGTTAATTATATGATAGAGTATTTGCTCAATGATATACATCAACAAAAATAAATTTTATATGCTAGTAAGTTGGCATGCTAAATATATGTTGCATCCTGCATTATTAAGATCAACATCAAGTTCTATGAGTAGGTATATATTCTAGGGGTTGAAGAGTTCTTAGTTAGGTTTATGAAAGTGAAGCATTACCTGAACTCATTTAATGATGTTGAGTTCTATATTTATTTTGATTAATCTTTGCTCAAAATATAAATTCAGTAATGTCTTGTGAGCACAAACATTTTGATGTTTTATGTCTTATTACAATTCAAATCATACCAAATTTGTTTACTAGCATTCTCATTTATTTTCTTTATTCTAGGGTAAAAGAAAAAAGTGGATTATCAATTAAGGCATTTGAACATAAAGAAATGCACTTTTTGGTCATCATGCTTCATCCTAGGTGAAATGCACTTTTTGGTCATCATGCTTCATCCTAGGTAGTGCCTTCCCCTTTTATTATGCATGTGGAGGCTATAGAGTAGGAGGTCATCCACCCTATTTTAGGGGTTAAAAACTAAATTACAATATGCTATATAGTTATGAAAAAATATTTTTAAAATATGATGGTGCTGCTACAAGGAAGGATTGGGAGTTGAAGACTGAGAACCAAGTTCTGTATTCAATAATAAATAAATTTCTTTTGAGGTTTCGACACATAAAGTTCAATCTCTAGCCCAATAGTCCTGAGCAATCTAGGGAGCTCTCACATAAAGTGCATAGAGGTATGAAACTCTAGCTTTTATAAGTAATTAGTAAGGTATTACATTTAGTTTCAATTGATATATAATGGTGACATAATAATAATGTTATCTAGGTATTTTTCAGATGTCTTACTTGAAGTTACAACATCAATTTATAATTCAAATGCATATTGAGGCATTGATTACCTACCTAGGATGAAGCATGATGACCAAGAGGATGCTCCTGGTAATCTGCTCCACCTTAAGCTAGTAAAATTAGGGTACATAATTAGTTTGCCCACTAATTAGTAAGTATGGCTTCCTTGTGAGTACTTCTTTTTGCTAATATTTTTCTAAGCATGATGATTTATATGATAGATTCTATGTATGTTCCTAAAATATAACCAATCAAATGTGAATCCCGAGATAACTTGTATAAATTAGATCAAATTTGTTTGTGATGAAATAAATCAAATATGAATAATGAGTATATTTATAGTTTTTACTTGATGGCTTGATCGCTTGAAAAAAGTTTGTTATTTTCATAGTATAATACATTTTAGATATCATATATAGAATCTATCATATATTTTGTTCATGACATTTACAATATATTATGCTATTTTTTTTAATGTGAAATGCATCAATAAAAATGAATTTTACATGCTAATACACAAAAATACTAAAATGTATGTTGCATCATTCATTACTAAGAACAATCTCAAGTTCTATGAGTAGGTATACATTCTAGGGGTTGAAGAGCTCATAGTTAGGGCTATGAAATTGAATGAACACCTTAACTCATTTTATGATGATGAGTTTTATATTTATTTTGATTAATTTTGGTTCAAAATGTGAGTTACATAATGTTTTTTGGTCAAAATATTTTGAATTTTATGATTTATTTTTTCTAAAATCACGCCAAATTAGTTTACTGGCATTCTTATTTATCATCTTCATTTAGGGCAAAGAAACGAAATGTATTATCTACTATGGGCGATGACATTGGAGGATGAAGACATGCATCAAGAGCATTGAGTTGGTGAAGTGCGTGCTCCCCACCCCCTTTAAATCGTGTGGAGGTTATTGACTAAGAGGTCATCCGCCCTAATTTAGGGGTTAGAAAATAAAGCAATTTATGATATATAGTTATATGAAAACCCTTTAATAATATGATGGTGGTAACTTATAAGGAAAGAGTGTGCTAGTTTTTCAATACTTTAAAATATGTATTCAAAAATGGAGAAATCTTATTTGATGCTCCTATTAATCTGCCCCCACCTCAAGATGTTAAGATTAGAGTTATATTTAGAATTGGTTCCACTTCTCTTCTATTTAAATTTAATTTTTTTCTAAAGGTATAGTACTTTTAATATATAATAGGTTAATATGAGGCTTCAAAGTGAAATATAAAATTTGAATGACGAAACTAAAGTGAAATCTACAATATGAATTCTGAAATAATTTTAATTTATTAATATTTAATCAATTTTTTTAAATTTTATCAAAACTTTTGATTCACTGATCAATCTAAAAATTAAATATTTCATTAATTAAAATTAATATTTGTTGCGTGCTAGAAAATCAATTGCAGTAGAGTGAAAGTTTACGCCTTAGCTTTGTTGTGAAATCCAAAGCCGTGTATTTAAGAGTGAAAGAAAACTAATTTTACGTGAAAATCTCGAAAAAGGGAAAAATCACTAGCCAGAAAATCTTCCAATATCTATTTGAGTACAAAATCTTAAAATCTTACGTGATTAAATATGAGAAACAACCTAGTCGCGTTAATTGGTAACGATTCTTGGTGTAGCGAGATGATGGCGACAACCAGTGGCGTATCGATGAAAGTTTATGATGGAGATCATTTGACGGCGATCTGGCGGGGTATAGCGGCGGTGGTTGACAGTCAGTAATTCGATTGTGATCTTTGGCTTTAAATCTCTCCTCTCTCTCTTGCCTCCCATATGAGGAATGAAATTTATGGATTGGAGGAGTGGCGTCTGAAAATACGCAAAATCCAACCACTCCTCCATCTGACGACTCATGATGATTCCCGATCATGATGTATTTTGTGTATTTGAATGCTTAAATGAAGTCAAATTGTAAGATTTTCTTTGTTGGAAGCTCGTCGAGGCGATTTATTATATATCCATATTTTAGAGCTTTTGAATTTAACCGATGTCAAAGTTTCCAATGATATTTTAAGTCTTGATCTCACCGTTTGATTTATCATTTCTTTCGGCATCAAGATTTGTACTTCGACTAGAGGAATTTTCAGGGTCATATCAATATTCAAATTATTAATTTTTAAAATCAAACTAAATTGTCCAAAATAAATTTAATTTAATTTAATTTATGATTATGAATAATTCAAATCTCTACTTTTCATTCCATTCGGCCGATCCTAATTCAACCGGCCGAAAAGTTCGGTTTTTAAATTTTAAGCGCGAAATGATTTTGTGTACAATCAAGAAAGAAGTGTCACTGTCCTATTAAACGCTACAGCAATCAGAAGGGTTGCCCAATAAATGCAAATACTTCAAATAGCTCTTATACTAATAAATGCTATGTTATAATAATTATAAGTCTGTATAAGAAAGAGAAGTATTCATATTACAGGCTCGACCGACACAAAATCCGCCCGACAAATTCCACCGTCACCAACAGTACCACTCCATTGACTCATTGATTGAATTTGACATTATTGGTATTTGTTGGCTAGAGAGAGAGAGAGAGAGAGAGAGAGAGAGAGAGAGATTTAATAAAAGGTTGGTGACTCATTGATAAAACGAGAAGATTATTTTTTTAAGCATAAAAACTATCATTAGCGAAAAATAAAATTGAGTTCAGTAGTGATTTGCTCAAAACGAGAATTTTAATTTATTGATTATTTATTAAAAAATTAGGATAAGTTTTTAAAATTAATTAAAATAAAATTTAATTTTCTAAATTTAATATGATATCGTAATCCAGAATTTTTCATTGATGAAATTCATGATTTATATATTTATTCATAATAAGATTTTCTATTCATAGATTTGAGAAAAAAAGGTCATTTGATTAAGTTTTAGGGAAATTTACATACATATATTCTTACGATTCAATATTTTTTAAATATTTACAAAATTTCTTCCTATACTAAAAGTCATTTCACTGAAAAAAGTAAAGGGTGGTATTTTTTGATGTAATAATAAAGATTTAGATCTTATTTAAGTAAAATTAAAGTTTGGTGTGAAATATATAAATTAATAAAATTGTGGTATGTATGTAAATCCCCCTAAGTTTTAATATTTTCAAATTTATTTTAAAATAAATATAATTTATTTAAAATTTGGATTGCATTTATTTTAACATAAATGTAATAATTTTAAGATTATTCTCACTAAAATTTATATATTTTCTGAAAAAAAATTAGAATATCTTCAATGCATATCATACACTCTCTCCGAATAATTAAGATTATACAGAACATATTTTAAAGATAATATATATTATTTTTTTAAAAAAAATAATGATGATTTTATTAGACATAATATTATCAAAAGATTTAAATTTACTGTTTTAATTAATCTAAGTTGTAACATCTGCTAGAGATGCAAGCACATAGCCTAAGTAGAATAATAATGGAATAATACTATAATTATTGCGTGCTAGAAAACCAGTTGTGGTAAAGTGAAAGTTTACATCTTAAAATTTGTTAATTAAACACACAGATTTAAAGAAAGTGAGAAAACTCTGAATTTTTTATGTGAAAAATCTCGAAAGTGAAAAAATCATGATCAGGTAAAAATCTTTCACTATGTATTTATTTCACAAGATCAAAATCTTCCCCGATAGGGATTATAGGATTGCATATGAGAAGGGGAATTATGTAGTTACGTTGTGTGTAACAGTTGATAGTGGTAGCGAGATGATGGTGAGCAGAAGTGACATCGATTGATGAAGGTCATGATGGCGTGATGACAGATTGGCGGTATCGTGAGGTGGTGGTGGTTGACGACCATCGAGTGGTGACAGGATTGTGCTTGGAGTTAGAGCTCTCTCTCCTCTCTCTTTCGGTCCCCTTATGAGGGGAGATAAATCGGAGAGTGGCGTCTCTGTAAATACATGCAAAATCTGAACCACTCCACTTCATCGGATGGCTCATAATGTTTCCTTTGATCATTTGATGTATTTTAAGTATTTAAATGCTCAAATGAAGTTGAAATTATGAGATCTTGGGCTTGTTAGATTCGACTCGTCAAGACGCTCGATTTGACTATAAACACTCCATGTTTAAGAGCTATTTATAGATTTAATTGATATCCCAAAGTTTCAAATGATATTTTAAGTGCTTGATCTCGACTAGTTTCAACTGAGGATCAACTTGCTTTTGACATAAAGATTCGTGCTTCGACTAGTAGAATATTTAGTGTCATATTAGTTGCCCCCATATTTTTGGATGACATTATCTCAATCATTCAAAAATATATATATGTCGAATACTTGAAAATAGTAGATTCTTCAATGAAATTTGCAGGTCCATTAACCATTCATTTTGAGAGAGCAAATTTTCATGTGAGTACAAGATGATAGGAGGAAGCGGACGTGGATATGTGCAGTCTGCGTGGGATTGGTTATGGACTCATCTGGGCACTTACAGGTACTTGTAGGCGTCCACAGGGTTATGGACCCATGGGCGTGAAGCGGCTTCAGCTGGCCAGCGGCCAGCAGCTCCTGAATGGAGCTCGCCGTGAGGAGCGGGAGAGGAGAGTCTTGTGAGCGGACGAGGGATGGCGGCCGCTGAAAGCTAAGCAGGCCACCGGTGTGGCCAGCACTGAGCCATGCAGCTGGGGCCTGTGCTTATGGCCAAGCATCACGGTGCAAACTACGCCGATGAGGGTATTTTCATTCATTTTCTGTGATTTTTCACAGTTTTGAGTGATTTTAAGCTATTTTTCTTAGATTTTTGACCTTTTACCCTATAGGGTCTATAAAACAGGGGAGGGGAAGGCTCTTCTTCTTGAGAAGAAGGTGGTTTGGAGGTAATCAGGCATAGTTCATCTGATGAGGCTCCAATTTTCGCCGAAGAGGCGCTCTTGTCGGACCGGCCGGGTTTGCGATCAAGACATCGTTCCTCAGAGGCATGTCATCGTCGGACCGGCCGGGTTGGCGATCAAGGGCGTGGTTCATGACGAGGCTCCGGTTTTCTCTCGAAGAGTCAGCCTTGTCGGACCGGCCGGGTTGGCGATCAAGGCCCGTAGTTCAGCGAGGCTCGTTTTCCCCGAAGCTCGGACCGGGTTTGGGCAATCAAGGTAGTTCTACTTCTTCTTGTAGGAAATTTGATTTCTTGGAACTTCAATAGATGGTTTAGCAGTTGATAACTTCCAAGGTGGTGGAGAAGCATTAGCTAGGAACCATCGTTCGAACGACTCAGAAAGTTCGGCAGGTAATTTCTGAGCATCATTAGAGGGGAGTATCTTCTCTCTCTCTCTCTCTCTCTCTCTCTCTCTCTCTCTCTCTCTCTTCATATGTATGTGTATCTTTTTTTTAGTGGTCAGGTGAAAAATTTTATCCCAAGCTATCCATGAGTGAGAGAGTCAAAAGGATCATAGTATTGGGGTAAGTAAGTTGCTTCACAAAATTTTCAGATTTTTGTCATTTCTTCCTCTTTATTTATCATGTATTTTCATAAGGTGACGACTAGAAGAAAACCCATAACGTGACGGCTACAGACGATATATCATCCATTATCATATCAGACAATTTAATGGTGTTCCGCAGAAAATTTCACATCCCTAATGAGTTGGTGGCCATTGTTGCTAAAAGATCGAGCTCACCTCCAGGATACTTTTCGTTTACGAGATGATTCTTCGTGCGGGATTGTGATTCCCTTTGGCTCCCGAGTTGATTGAGATCTTCAAAATATATGGTGTAGCTTTGTCACAATTTTCATTTCGAACTTTAGTGGTCATCGTTGGTTTGACTATCTTCTTTAGAGAGTGTGGTGTTACTTTGAACATCAAATACTTATGCCGAATATGTAGATTCACATGTGATACTCAGGGGCGTGTTTCTTATTAGACTATAAAGAATTGGATAGAATTTTCAGCACGGGATCCCTCTAAAAATTGGTCTACTGGATTTTTTTTTTGTGAAAAATGAGTGGGGCCTTCCTGAGAGATGGGGAAGATTGAATGACCTTCCAGATCTATTGCTGATTACAGAGAATGAGATCTTGACAACTCTTAATGTTCCTAATGTAGAAAGCTTACATCATGAGTTACATCACATTAGCAAATATATAGTTGAAGATAGAATGTTCAAGGTTGGCCTTTCCATCCAGGCAGGGAGATCTCATTCTTTTCCACTAAAAAGGTCAAGTAAAGGTGATGAAAGGTCTCCTCATATTCATAGGGTTCTTTTAAGAAGCCCGTCACAAAATCAAGTGGTGGCAATATTTCTTCCCTAAATAAAAAGAAGACATGCGCTGAAGTGACTACGTTAGATATCTGCGAAGAAGATGTTCCTGGGCCTCCGAGTTTATGTTTTAACTCATGATGGGGAGTTCATTTCTCAAAGTCGCATTCTCGAAGAGGTGTAAATAAATCATATGCGGGCATCAACGAATTGGGTAGTGGTTGTCTTTTTTTTTCTTTTCATCTTTTCCTTCTTTTCTTTTGTGTAATATATTTATTTTTTCTTCTTTATAGGTAACTCAAATATTAGGGTGATGGCTCATTTGGGTGTCTCTTTAGATGAGTGGAATACTAAATTTGTGAAGGTAAAATATCTGCGAAGATGAAGATGAGAAATAGAATTGGTGACTTTGGAGGATCAACCAGTGCTAGCGGCATATTTTCTCTCTTATGAGGTGGAGCACACTCGTGATGAGCTGATTAAGGTGAAGGCAGAGACTCACCAGAAAGAGAAAAGACTCAAGGCACTTATAGCAGAGAATAAAGCTCTCGAACTGGAGAAGAAAGCATTACAAGATCGTCTTTCTGAGAAAGAGCATATAATATCAGAAGCGAAGAAAATGAAATCTCCTTGAAGGTAGTGGAAAACTTTAAGAGCTCTCTGGCTTATCGCGGTACAATTGAAGACTATGTCCAGGAAGCTCGTAATCATATTCTTGATGTTGAAGTGAATGACATAAAGCACCAATATTTAGAGGAGGGCTTCATCCGAAGGATCCTAAAAGGAATCCGCTTAGTACACATCATGATCGAGGAGCTATTGAGGATCTCCTATCTAGAATTTAGGAGATGAAGGAGTCGAGAGTGAGCTCAAGGGAGCATCTCCTAGTGGTGGGGAGGACGTTGATATCATGTAGTATCAATTATGGATGCCTTTATTTTTTTATCTATATATTATTATTAGTGTGTATCAGAATCTTGATTCTTTCTTATATCATCATTTTAATGCTATCAATAAAAATTTTTTTAGATGATACGCTCTTATTTTATTTTTACCTATCCGGGGTAATTAGTGAATATTATTTGGCGCTAACCTCTGGATGAGGTTGAATTGAATCCATTGAGGATTTTTGACCTATCCGAGATTGTTTGTCAAATTGTTACTTGATAACGTTAACCTGTATGGAAGAGGTCGCGAGATGTCCACCAAGGACCTTTTGACCTATCCTAGGTATCAGCCAAAGTGTTACTTGATGACGTTAACCTGTATGGAAGAGTTCTGATCAAGTCCCCTTGGGATTGATTATGCCCTGATTGAGATGCAACATGAGTTGTATATTTCTCAAGTTGGAGGATTAAATGAAGAAGAAATAAGCTTATAAGAAAAAGCTATAAATTCATTACTTTGATAAGTTCGGCGATACAATCATAAGATGATTTTAACACGGATATGAGTTTTAAGAGGAAATGACAACAATATGTCTTTATCCCACTAAATGGGGTCGGTTACATGAAGAGGAAGCGACAAACGAGACAAAATAAAAGTTGCAATAATTATACAGTAGGAATTACTGATAATATTTTCGGAGATTCTCAGTGTTTCAAGTTTGAGGTAGAGTTTTTCCTTCTGGATCCTTGAGCTTGAATGTTACTGGCTTGATCATAGCTATAACTACATGTAGTCCATCCCAAAGAGGTGAGAGTTTATTACGTTGAGGACCTTTGCCTGCAGCTTCGAGACTTTGTAGGATAAAGTCACCGATAGATATTTGATGAGGTTTTACTCTTCTATTGAAGTGATGAGCTACACTTTGGTGATAGGAAGCAGTCCGAAGTAGGGTTATGTCATGAGTTTCGGGGAGTAGGTCTAGGTGATGTCGGAATTTTTCTTCATTACCATCATGATTGAATAATTGAACTCTTGGACTTGGAACCCGATATCTCTTGGTATATAATAGCATCTTAGAAACACAAGTTATATGGTGTCTCACCAGTCGGGGTGCGTGATGTAGTGCGGTAAGCCCAAAGAATATTAGAAAGCTCATCAACCCATTGCCCCCTAGCCTTCTCAAGACGTATTTTTAGTCCTTTGAGTATAGTCATGTTGGTAGCTTCAGTCTGTCTATTAGTTTGAGGATGTGCTACAACCGTATGCAACAGCTGAATGTGAAGATCTTTGCAAAAGGACGTAAAATTTTTTCCAGTAAATTGGGTTCCATTGTCAGTGATGATCTTTGCAGAAAGACCGAATCGACATACTATATTTTTCCAAACAAATTATTTAGCATTTGCCTCTGTGATTTTAGCGAGCGGTTCGGCTTCCACCCATTTAGCGAAGTAGTCGACGGCTAAAATGATAAACTTTCATTGCCCTGATGCTATTGGAAAAGGTCCCATGATATCAATTCCCCACTAAGCAAAAGGTCACGGGCTTTAAAGGGATGAGAGATCTATATGCGGCATGTGAGAGAGGTTAGAGTGCAACTGACAACTTGCACATTTTTTGTGAACTCTAAGGCGTCTTGCTTCATCGTAGGTCAATAGAACCCTTGCCTTATAATTTTAAGGGCTAGCGCCTTTCCTCCTAGGTGTTCTCCACATATCCCCGAGTGAACCTCTCTTAATGTGTAATGGCCTCTAAAGGTGAGAGGCATTTGAGGTCTGAGAGCTCATTTGTATAGTTCACCTCAGATATAGTTTGAAGCTTGTCTTGAGGTGAGCAGTTGGGTCTTGAAGGGTTCCTTCTTGTAGAAAAGGCAGGATGGGGTCCATCCATGAATGTTCCTTTATCTCATTAATTTCTTGTATTACCCACGACCCTGGGATGCTAGAAAAATATATTTCTTCAATATGCTTTCTCTTAAATAGATCTCTAGTAGCAGATGTAGCAAGCTTAGCGAGAGCATCAGCTCGAATATTCTTCTCTCGTAGTATGTGAATAATTTGATGTGTCTTGAAATGGGCAATAAGAGACTTTACAAAGTGGAGATATTGTGCTAGCTGAGGATTATGAGTATTAAAGTTTCCCTCAACTTGGGAGGCGACAAGCTGAGAGTCAGTGTGGATTACTAAGTCTTGAACTTCACAATCAATGGCGAGTCTCAGACCACTCATATTCCATATTATTAGTTGTAGGAAATTTTAGGAGTCCATACTCTAAGGTATTCTTTGGGGAAATAAGTAAGATTCCGACCAATATTCCCTAAAGCTCCATCAACATAGAGGGTCCATTGAGGGGAGGCAGTGTAGATAGCTCCTCTAGAGTTGGGGCAGTGCATTCCACTATAAAGTCTACGAGTACTTGAAACTTTATAGCAGGCCGAGGTAGAAAATTTATATCAAATTCTCCAAATTCTACAGACCATTTAATTAACCTCCCAGATGCTTCTTCTGGTTTCTATAGGATAACCCTTCATGGTAAATGAGTGTAAACGCCGATAGTATGAGCTTAGAAGTATAGACGCAATTTTTGCGCTGAGAAAACTAAAGCCAGAGCCACCTTATCTACAAGTGGATAATGACTTTCTATATCAGAGAGAATTTTGCTGACATAGTAAATTGGTTGTTGTATCCCATTTTCTTCTCACACTAAAATTGAGCTTATCGCATGGGAAGAGACTACGAGATATAAGTATAGCATCTCTCCTTAGATAGACTTGGATAGTAGGGGTGGAGATGCTAAATACTCCTTTAGTTGCTCAAAAGCAGACTGACATTCATCAGTCCACTGAAAATTATTATTTTTAGCTCCCTTTAATATTTTAAATAATGACAAGTATCTATTCCCAGAACGGGCTAGAAAGCGGGATAATGCATCAATTCGTCCATTCAAATGTTGAACTTCCTCAATATTCTTTAGAGGAGTCATATCTTTGAGAGCTTTACTTTTCTCAGGGTTGGCCTCTATCCCACGGTGGGTTACCATAAATCCAAGAAATTTTCCTGACGTAACCCCAAAAGCACATTTGGTCGGGTTGAGTCGCATGTTATAACGTCGAAGAAGGTTAAAGCATATTTCTAAGTCAGAAATATAATGTGATTCTTCCAAGCTTTTCACTAACATGTCATCCACATATACCTCCATTGTGCGACCTAATAGGTCTTTAAAAACCTTATTCATAAGTCATTGATAGGTAGCACCAGCATTTTTTAGCCCAAATGGCATAACTTGGTAACAGTATAAACCTTTATATGTTTGAAATGATGTAGCTTCTTTATCCGTTGGGTCCATTTTTATTTGGCTGTAACCAGAGTAAGCATCCAAAAAATTGAGCATTTAATGTCCAGATGTAGCATCAACCAAATGATCAATTCGAGGAAGTGAAAAATTATCTTTCGAGCAAGCCTTGTTAAGGTCAGTGTAATCAATACACATTCTCCATGTTCCATTTGCTTTCTTAACCATGACAATATTTACTAGCCATGTAGGGTAATGTACCTCTCATACAAATCCCGCTTCTAGGAGCTTGTTAATTTCTTGTTCAATAGCTTGGAGACGATTGGGTGAAAAACTTTTCTTCTTTTGGATGATTGGTTTGAATGTTGGATCAATCTTGAAGGAGTGCATGATCACATTGGGGTCGACCCTCGGCATATCCGTCGAACTCTAAGCGAAGATGTCTTGATTTATGTGCAAGAAGTCTATGTATTTTTCCCTTTGTTCTTCTAAGAGCAGGGATCCAATTTGCACTGTTCGTAGTGGTTGGTCATCTAATAATACAACAGAGAGCAAGTCTTCTACAGGAGAAGCTTTCTAGGGTACTTCTTCATCTCGAAAATTAAAATCTTCGATGCTGAAGGTCACAGAAGGGCGTGGTTGAGCTTGTCTGAGATAACATGATTGCGCTATCTATTGATTTCCACAGATCACCCCAACTCCAACGGGGGTTGGAAGCTTCATCTTAAGATGAGATACTGAAGTGATTGCACCGAAAATTGATTGGAGGAGCCTTCCAAAGATAGCGTTATATGTCGAATCTAACTTGACCACCATGAATTAGATTAAATGAGTCACTTATCGAGGAAATTCACCAAGGACAGGAAGGGTGTCCCTTTACTCTTGAGGCGTTATCAAACCCGTATAATAGTCCTACAGCGGGTTGGAGCTTTTCCCTAACCAGGCCCATGCTAAGAAATGTAGAGTAAAATAAGACATCAATAGAACTCCCATTGTCATTCAAAATTTTCTTAACATTATAGCATGGGTCACCGATCCCTGCGCTGATGATAAGTGGATCTTGATGAGGAACATTGACTCCTTTCAAGTCTGAGTCATTAAAAGTGATGGAATGATCAATACAAGACTTCTTTAACTCTGGCTCTTCATAGGTGGTAATGAGAAGTTGATTAGATAGTATTGGTCTTCCTGTGATTGTTTCAATTTCCCCAACTGTTTGATGATTATTTTGTTATTTCTGTGATGATTGTCCTGGTTGCCCCCAATTGGAGGTATGTTTGTTTGATTCGATTGATACTTCACAAATCGATGTAGATATCCTTGTTGAATGAGCCTCTCTATTTCTTCTTTGAGTTGTTTGCATGCCTCAGTTGTATGTCCATGACTTCGATGGAAGTGAAAATATTGCTCCTGATTTTCTGAATTTGGTTTCAATGGATGTGGCTACTTGATATTTTCTTAATCTCGAATAGCCATCAAGAGGTTGACACGAGACGTGTTCAACGGTGTGTATTCCTTTTCTGGTCATGGTTCACGTCGCTGATATGGGGGCCGTTGAGGGAGATCACGGTTGCCTTGTTGCTTCTTTTGATGGGGTCGGTATTCCCGCTTACATTTTCACGTGTTCAAATTATTTGCGATGGGCATTAATAGCTTCATCGACATAGATTTGTGCTTCCACATGATGAACTAAGTCGGCATATGGGCGGACCGTATCTCGCATTAGTGACAAGTAAAAAGGCCCTGGACAGAGCCCTCCAAGGAAAACTCCTCTCAACAGTTCATGGTCTACTCCAGGTATTTGGTGAGCTTCTAAGGAGAACCTCTGGAAGTATTTCTTAAGTGATTCGCCCTCATTTTGACGAATGCCAGAGAGATGGGAGGAATCTTTAATGATTCTCCAGTTTGTAATGAACTGTTCTACAAAAATCTTGGCTAGTTCGTCAAAGGTATGGATGGATTCTCTTGGTAGGGAGTAGAACCAAGTGCGAGCTTGTCCCTTGAGGGTAATTGGAAAGACCTGACAAAGCAGTGCATCAGGAGCTCGTTGGATATGCATGATGGTCCTATAATGGTCGATATGTTCATGTGGGTTAGTCACCCCATCATAAGAATCAATGTTCGGAAGCTTGAAACCCACGGGAATAGGATGTTGAAGAATAGTTTCAGCTAAAGGTGAGGATTCCTCATAGCTGCGGTGAGGGAGAAGATGATTTCTGTCTTGAATGTAAAATTTTTCTTGCACTAAGCATCATAATTTTGCACGTATAACATGATGAGTGGGGTCAACAGGACGAGAATGTGTTAAGCTACCAGCAATAATTGGTGGATTAGCAGTCGGTTGAGATGCATATGATGGATGAGTAGAACTAGCAGTGTCAAGGAGAATCATGGTCTCTGAGACTTGTGTCGAAGATTAGCATTTTGACCTCCCACGGCTAACGGTCGATCTTGGGGGAGATGTGTTTGTCGTGGTAATGGCTGTTGGGTTCCCTCATAAAAGTCGGATCATCTCATTTTGAGACTATTCCATTCTGCGGACACGATCTTCTAAAGAGATTCTCATTGCGCCTTCAACGATAGGGTCATGCATATCAGGAGGGAGTGAGGCAGAAGCTTGGCGTCCTTGGTTCAAGGATTGGTTTCGAGAGTGATGGGAGTTGGAGCGAGAGGCTCCATTGTTATGAGTGTTGCGCCTATTGGCCATAACGAGGGCGTTCACAGGAATTGTAATTAAAGGGTTCTTTTCCCACATACGGCGCCAAATTGTTGTGTGCTAGAAAACCAGTTATGGTAAAGTGAAAGTTTACGCCTTAGCTTTGTTGTGAAATCTAGCACACACACGTATTTAAAGAGTAAACAAGAAAACTCCAGAATTTTTACGTGAAAAATCTTGAAAAGAGGGAAAAAACCACGGGGCCTAGCCCAGTAAAAATCTTTCACTATGTATCTGTTTCAGAGTACAAAATCTTCCCGATAACGGGATTACAGGATTGCATATGAGAAGGGAACAACAACTGTATGTCACGTTGGTACGATTCTAGTGATAGTAGATGATGGTGAACAATGAGACATCGGTGACGATGAAGGTCATCATGATGGAGGCACGAGATTGATGGGCAGATCAGGCGGGTGGCGGTTTGCCGTCAGTGGTTGTAGGATTGTGATTGGAGAATCTTCAAGCTTTAGAGCTCTCTCCTCTCTCCTACTTGGGTCCCCTCATATGAGGAATGAGGGGCTATTTATAGATTGGAGGAGTGGCGTATCTGTAAATACATGTAAATTCTGAACCACTCCACTTCATCGGACGGCTCAGAATGATTCCTTTGATCATTTGATGTATTTTAAGTATTTGAATACTCAAATGAAGTCAGAATTATAAGATCTTGGGCTTATTAGATCCGGCTCGTCAAGGCGCTCGATTTGACTATAAACACTCCATGTTTAAGAGCTATTTATGGATTTAACTGATATCCCAAAATTTCAAATGATATTTTAAGTGCTTGATCTCATTGAGGTTGCTTTTGACATCAAGATTCGTGCTAGTAGAGTGTCATATCAATAATAATAAATATCAAAACATAACATGATGTCACATTAATTATTAAATATTATTATTATTAGTTATTACTAAATATCATGTATATATATATATATATATATATATATATATATATATATATATATACACACACACACACACACACACACACACACACACATAGGATCTTAATAATGTTGTACAAATATATAATTATTTATATTAGTGAACTTATATTTCATATTATGACTTATGATTAAAATAAAAAAACTGAAAATTATGGTATCAATAGCAATATAGAGATTGAAGATTTTAATTACTATATTTAGATCGAATGGTATTATTGAGATAAACTATTTATCCCTTTTTGAGTTGCATTATTCAAATGTGATTTTGCTAATACCATTATAATTAGAATAAATCAAGATCAGTAAGGTTATACTGTAATAAATTTCTTTTATTTGATTCATATTGGAAAAAGAATATGATCCTTTTATTTTCTCCTCTCGATACAACTCATTTTGTATATTCAAAACCCTTAAAATAATAATTAGAATGTTATTATAAGAGTGAGACTATGTGATTTGTTTGATTTGGATGGAAATTTTAATAATGATGGTTGCATACATAAGAGAATAAATACCTGATAAAATAATTAGATCAGAAAGATGAGGAAATGGCAAAAATTAAAAATAAAAGATCTTGAAAATTCCTCAAAATGAAGAAACCATGATATTATAGCAATCACCAACATTTCTAGAGGGATCCTTTATGTTATATCCGCAACGACATGCTAATAATACATTGTTGTATTGATCTCCATCTCTCTCATGATTGAAATCACATTTCAGGAACGATTAACTTCTTTGAGAAAGAAAATTAAAGCCTCAAATGGGGTGAAAAATCACCCTTCCTTGGATTAGATTCATGTAAACATGATAATCATCCATTTTGTAAATGAAGATTGAACCATCAAAAGTAAGAATTTCTAGGCTCGATAGTGATTGATAGTTATGCACCATATATGATAGAGATTAACATCTTTTTTAAGGAGAATTAGAGCTTAGAAGGGAGTATAAAGATTTTTTGCATACCATGTAGGGGTATTATCATTAGACGTAGAAAAAAAAAATATTAGATTTTTTTTAATTTAGTAGTTTTAAGTATTTTTTTAAGTAATAGAATTTAATTTGAGAAAATAAAAAATAATAGAAAATTATTAAGAATTTATCAAAAAATATATGCTAAGTCAAGAACTGAGTTGATCTTGTCAAACCTCTAATAGTTAATACTAATGGATCAAACGGCCTCATACATTTATTAATAAGCCTCCTAAAGTCAATAATTAATATTGTGCCGCTAGTCCCGAAATTTTTTATATTGATAACTACTAAAAACAACTACATATTTGTTACAAAATTTGACATCTGGCCTAGTTAAACTTTCTAGAAATACTGAAAAATTGGCTTCTGCATTAACTTGCTGGTTTTGATCATGCTAATCTTGTCCTTGATCTTCTGGATGACAGTAAGTGTCTCCATGTCAATGACATCTTGCTGCATCCGAATCGCTCAAAGCACACACCGCAAAGCCTCTAAGCCTTCACAATTATAGGTTCATCGCCAACTTTCATCTTCGCACCATTCTTGAAGAGGCCTTGGACGATCTCAGCCTCAATTGGAACGTAGGCCATCTCCAACTCTGCTGGATAGTCAATGAGGTTGCGGATGTCCATTGGGTTCCGGTAGCGAAGCTCATGAACCTGTGCCTCTAGATCCCTGATGACGTCAGGATCAACGAGTGCATCCTCGACGATTGGAGCAATGTCTGCATCTGTTGTGTGAATCTGGCAATGACGGAAGCAGTTCTGGATTGTCTATGGCTTGACATCGGCGGTCCAGGCAGCAACAGCCATGTAGATGGCTTGCAGAACATCGATCTTTTTAGGGTCTACAATCTTGTCCTGAAGGTGCTGAATCAGAAGCTGGTTGAACCTGCGGCGGTAATAGGCCTTGAAGTTCCAGATAATTTTAGCATCGCACGGCTAGATCTTGGACGTGGTGTTTGGCAGAAGGTAAAAAATAGTCGTGTTGTGGAGTGTAACAATAGAAGGAAGTTGCATTGCAGGGATGTGCGCACTGCAATTGTCCATGATCAAAAGTACGTGACACCCCGCCATTCATGTATCAAACCATTTGAGCCACTCGGTGAAGATGATATGCGTCATCCACGCCTTAGCGTTATTTTGGTACTTGCATCCAAAGCTGTCTTGGTTGACATTTTTGAAACAACGAGGATTAGAGTACTTACTGATGACAAGAAGCGGAAGCTTGTCAACTGTTGCATTGCAACACGCCCAAGGTGAGCCACTCTTGTTCGCGCTATGCCTTCCACCGCTTTGTGGCAGTGAATTGTCTACCTGCGGAAATTGCAAGTGTTACCAGATATAAGAATTTTTTTAGGAAAGTGATTGCCTCATTCCTCACTTACCTACATACGGTAAAACAATCCAGTTTCGTCCATGTTGTAGATATTGCAAAGCTCAAACTGGTCCAATGTCAAACGAATCTGTGGCAGGTTCCTGTCAATCATGTCCATGTTGACAAATCCAGACTCTCCAAAATGGCGATAGGACTTAATGCCATGGCGATTCTTGAATGCTTCCACCGCTTGAGAAATTCAAAGGCATCGTATGGGTACACCGATCGAGGAAGAAGATGCCCTTCTCTTTGATGAGGTCACCGACATGTTGACCTTATCCCCGGTAGGTAACCACTAGTACAGGTCGCTCCATCAAAAAAAACTTGACGCCCATTATCGCCGGTGATCGATTCGTGTCTTTCTTCTGAGCAAGGATGTCTACTGAGCATTTCAGCATCAGGGAAATCATCCCTTGGCTGACAGACACACCATGCGTCTCCTTTAACCACGTGATAAGATCAGTTTGAGTGAGGGAATGATTCTTTTTTTTTGTACTCACAGAGTGCAATGCAACCGTTGGTCATGTCTTCTTCAAGCCATTGTGGTGGTGAGTGTTTGAATCAGGGTGAAGTGTTTGGTTTGTGGTGTGCTCAGATGGGCAAAGGGTCAGGTTGAAGGATGTTGTTGCGAGATTTAAGCGTCGTGTCACGGAGAAACTTTTTCCCTAGTCTCCCATGCAGCCTTAGCACTTCTTCCTTAATGCTAAGTTAGCCTAACCCTCACAATGCTGGACTAGAATGCTCAAAACTCTTTTAGATAAGAGAGGTTGGAAGTAAGAAAGCACTTCACTATGCAAGAAAGCTTTACAATACAAGATTGCTTGGGAACCTTGGATCCCTTTGCTTGGTTATTGCTTGCTTCCTTGCTTGGTTCCAAATGAGGGGTGAGGTCCCCTATTTATAGTCCTTCCCCTATCCCTAGGAACAATCTAGAAAAGAATGTTCTAGAATACAATAATATTCTCTAGTCTCTCGTGCGGCCTTAGCACTCATTCCTTAATGCTAAGTCAGCGTAACCCTCGCAACGTTGGACTATAATGCTCAAAACTCTTTTAGACAAGAGAGGTTGGAAGTAAGAAAGTACTTCACTATGCAAGAGAGCTTTACAATACAAGATTGCTTGGAAATCTTGGATCCTTTTGCTTGGTTATTTCTTGCTTCCTTGCTTGGTTCCAAATGAGGGGTGAGGTCCCCTATTTACAGTCCTCCCCCTATCCCTAGGAATAATCTAGAAATGAATGTTCTAGAATACAATAATATATATATGGTTCTAGATCATTCCACACCACTCCTACCATATACAAGGGTTCTAGAGTATTCCATACTATCCTAGAGTTCTCTTGAAGCCTTTCTCCTCTAGCACCTTCTGGAATATGGTGGAACCTTCTGGAGTCCTCAAGATTTTTTCCCATCTTTTTATAATTCTTTAGAACTTTCCCTCCTTGTGTATGGCTAAGAGAGCATGGTTGATCTCTCTTTATTTAGCTCCATGAACGTCAGGCTGGAATTGTAGAATATCCGCACCTCCCTGGCAATGAAAAATAAATTAATTAAATGACACTCTCTTTATTAATATCATGCCTAAGTTAATACAATGCCCCTGGTCCTGGGAGTATCAATTTAGACAGTTTCTACTGTAGCAACCTATTCTACCCACAATGATCCATTCTTAATTTAAGCTTGTATAGGTTTCTCAAGTTTTTCAATCCTCTCCCCCTAACTCACAACCTACTCTACCCACACTAATCCATGCTTAATTTAGGCTTGGATATATTTCTCAACTTTTTGGATCCCCTCCTCCCAACTCGCAACCTACTCTTCTTACACTGGTCCATGCTTTATTTAGGCTTGGATAAGTTTTTCAACTTTTTTTTTGGATCCCCTAGCCCTAAAAATAATTCTTTGACATTTTATACTCAATTTTTGCATTTTCAAAGCTGAATAGGGCCTAAGATAAAATTTTGGTCAAACTTTGAAGCTAAATGTATTACTTATTATTACTCCAAATCACATGTTTACTTCAATAAATGATAAATTTTTTATTAAAAAAACTTTATTTAATCTACATTCTACAAAGAAGGTCAATATTGATGCCTAAACACTGGTCACACCTTCTAATTTTTCTAAAATTT
Source organism: Cymbidium sinense (assembly GCA_021442155.1). Classification (NCBI taxonomy): domain Eukaryota; kingdom Viridiplantae; phylum Streptophyta; class Magnoliopsida; order Asparagales; family Orchidaceae; genus Cymbidium; species Cymbidium sinense. The sequence goes on from CM038215.1 coordinate 269,758,307, forward strand.
TAATCTTACATTATTAATTTATTAGGACTATTTTATTTCTAAATAATATAGATTTTGATGTGCATAAATATAAGACAAGTAATACATCATTATAAAATTAATTTGATCACTCATGAATCTTAGTATAAGTGTGTGGATAAAATTTTTTAGATAAACTAAAGTTTAATTTTAGCAAACTTATCATAAAAAATAAATATTTTGATAAAATAAATCTAATGACACTACAACTACATTTATTTGAGTTCAAATGAAATGTAATCGAGTACTTAAAAATATAATTAGAAACTTCATAACATTATTTAAGGGATTAAATGATCTCTAAATCTTTTGTTCTTATACTTAAAATGAGTGTCTTGAGAATATAATTTTTTTTGAGCCTAAGATTACTTAATTAAAATATTACCAAGGCACTGAATGCTTAAAAGATTTTGTATGTCCAGAAAGATAAACTCAAACTATATGATTAACTATCTGTGGATTTTGATAAAAGTAATGGAAATAGGATTGCAAAAAATTATAAATAAATGTAAGGGAGATCTAGACCTAGAAAGTGTTAATAAATTTTAATAAAAAAAACTTAGAGCTTTACTTAATGATCGATGCATATGATAACCTTCAACAACTAACATTCCTTAACTATCTTCACCATATTGCCAATGCCCAATTAATTTCTATCACCTTCTACAAATGTAAACGCCAACTAATGCAAATAAGGTTGTAACCCTTTGTTGCCAATAATGTTGATTCTTCTAGCACTAATTGAATTGTCACATACCAGCAACATCAATGTTGACACCCACCAATTTCAGAAGGTTGTTACCCATCATTATCAATTATATTAACACCTATCATAGGACGACATGCATCTTCAACATAAAGTTTGACAATTGCCATCATCACCACTAATAACATTGATGCTTAATGATGCCATTAAGCTCATTCCTTGAGGTAGCCTACAAGATCAACACATGTTAATATTAAAAAGAATGTGCATTACTAAAAAAATCGATGTTCATTGGTAACATTATCGTTAGTACTATTGAGTGCTAATAAGATCATTGAATGTCATTACAAACAAGATTGACACATGTTAATGCTAAAAAGATCATTACCCATCATCGCCCTATTGATGACAAAAAAATTATTATTTACGTTTGATATCAATGCAAATGCTTATTAATGCTAACAAGGTCATCTTTCTATAACGCTAATAACATTAAAACAAATCATCACAAATATAGTCGATGCATACCATTAAAACTATTGCTAATAATCATCAAAATCAATAATATTATTACCAGTCATAGACACTAAAGCTGATGCCCGCAAGGTTTTCACTCTCCATTGCTAACAACATCAGCACTATCAATGCCAACACGATTATTGCCTATCTTCAACACCAATGCTAATACCTTTCATTATTGACAAAATTGACACACACTATCGGCACTAATAATGCATCAAGTATTACTAATAAGACTTATACCTATCAGAGACAACAATGCTAATGCATGTTGTATTTATAAAGACTAATGCCCTTCTTTATAATTACTAGTCTCCTCTCTTATAAGCAGAGTAATCAAGCAAACCACTAACAATCACTAATGATATCTCTAATGCTTAAGTCTCATCCTTCTTCTATTATATAAGCCATTTTTCACAATTAATATCTCTATATAATGTAAACGCCATCTCTAATTGTAAGAGAAGATAACCTTAGTAACCTATGACTCATAATGAAAGAATCATGTCAACTAGGACAAGCCATATGATTTTTTTTTTTTTTTTATGTTGGGTTTTCTAAATAAAAAGCCCTATTTCTTTTATAAACTGCTCTTAACTTATTTATCTGTGTGTGGCATCTTCGCATAATGCTGATATAATAAACTCGCTATCATTTCAAGTGTTCCAATATTTAATAATATCGATGAAATGAATCAAGCAAATCAATTATACGGCAAATGATTAATCAATTCGTTTACTTTGACTCTCTAGTTCTGTACAATTATACCCAATTTTAGTGTAAAATAATTTTAGCATTGAATTGAATTGGCCAGAGAACTAATTCAAAGTTCGACTAAATGGATCAATCCCTTTTCACCCCTTGCTTTCAGTCTTACTCATCAGTAACATCTTTGGCTATTACATACTCACCCACGGTAAATATGACAATGATGGTGCATTGGAGCCTATCGATAACCTTTCAACACAAAATGAAGTTGTATTTGACTCCATCATACAGAAAAAACTGAATATAAATATCAGATTTAGCTTAACTCTACCAAACAAAATCTCATCCCCCATGTGATATGTTTTAAAGGGGGAAAGAAGTGCACTTGCTTTCCCAGCCTCATTACTTCAGAACTGAATCGACAGCAGGAGAAATGATTGCGGCCATCTGAGAATACTCATAGCCGAGCTTGCGTCTCAAACTTTTGCAATGTTCATTTTATTTTGGGATAGAATTTAATTCAATATTTCCTTCGAGTGAATAATGTATGAAAAATATTAAGTGTTGAGGGAATAAATCAGACGCATTCTCCTGTCGCCTAGCAAGCTCAAGTATTTTTTCCATGGCTTCATATTCTGGCAATCTCCCATCACCTTCTGTCCTTCTGATTCCCTTCAATAAAAAAAAAATGAAGATATGCTGAGTGGATGAATGAGTGTGGGTGACCTAAGGTCTAATTTGGCAAGGATAGGACCTCGTGTGCCTAGACTTTAAGGGCTAGGCCCCAAGAGTGTAGGGGTAAAGTTTATACAGAGACCCACTTATAGTAAACCAAGTTTACAAGGAAAAAAACATTTGTCAAAACTTACTACTGAGGATTTTTTTTTTCTTTTTTTTTTGGAACTTTAAGAGTAGATAAATAAAAAAACATGGCTGTCGGCATAAGTGATTATTATGAATGGGCGTATTAAAATATGTAATTATTGAGGTGATATTGTAAACTTGATATTAGAGTTGTCATCAAGTGAAGAGTTTTTTTTTTTTGTTCTTTTTTACTGTTAATCCAACTTCAAACTCATTAGTTTATATTAATCCTGTTTATGTTTGCACCTTAGTGTTCTTCATTTGAAAAAATATTATAAATTTTAATTAAATTATAATTATCTTAGTGGATGCTGCTCAAAGAATCAAAAAGATATATTTTGATGTCGAAGTGGAAAAAAGTGGATGTAAACCAAATTAAAATTTGAATCAAAAGTACTGCAAGACTATAAATTTTACATTAAATAGATCATACGGTAATCAGTGAACCAAAGGAAATTAATATATTTTTAATAATAGAATAAACTTGATCAGGGGCAGATCCATAATTTTTTCTCCATGGGCACAACAAAATAAAAAATATTATAATTTTATATAAAATAAAAATTAAAATATATCATATAACAAAATAAAAAATTAAGCTTCACAATAACCTTAATTTTTTTTACATTATACATTATCTATAATTTCTCCCTTCAAATCGATTATGAATAATATTCCATTAAAAATATTTTTAAATATTCTAATATTCAGGAATCACCTCATATAAAATATATAGTAATGATTAAATATTCATTAAAGATATATTAAAATTTAAAATAAAATAAATGATGATACTATTTTTTGATGTAATATTAAAAATTTTGAAACTAATGAAATTGTAACATGATCCATATAAGTTAATATAAATTTTAAGTTTCACTAAGAACTTTCTCAAATATAATATTTTTTTTCAAAATATAAATAAATAGAAAACAGAAAGTAGTCAATGACAAGTTTTTCACAGAAAGTAGTCAATGAAGTGTACTGCTCTGAATAAGGAAGCTAGATGATCATTAGAGGAAAAAGAGAGAAACAGAAGAGCTAGAGCAAATATAAAAATATATACATGAAGATGGTGGAGTAAAATGGATTTCAGAAGACTAGGATTGAATAGCTGGCAATTTATGCAGTAATCAAATGTAAAATATTTATTATAATTTAAAGTTTTTTCTTTAATTTTACATTTATATAATATATAAATCTATATATTTATATATTTTGGGAGGAATATTTTGATACTTTTTATGAGAATCTTATATATCTATGTTAGCAATAGATGCCCGTATCACATCCTCCCTTAGCTTGAAAGGACATTAGATGTTGATGCACCTAAGATGGATCGATACACGTGGGTGAAAAGAAAAAGGTATTAGCACCTACGCCTCAAAGCTCGCCTTCCTGGAATCATACAAACCATACTCACAAAAAAAAAAAAAGGATCGATAGACCTACCTATGCTAGGAAGGGCATGGTCGAACAGTCTAGGGCTAAGATAGTTCAACAATAGCTACGATTAGTAATGTTTCCAATTGATAAAAACAAAATCATTTTGAAATTCAGTATTAGTAATTCAATGGGAAAATTTTGAGAACATCAATATATCAAATGATTTATAAATAGAAAATGATGAAGTTATACTTTGTTAAAATATTTATTTACTTAAGAGTAATCCAACACCAAAAATGATGGAGCTCTACATAAGCCATAAGATCTCTAAGAATATGAAATTTATGAGATTAAATAGCAAGAGAGTGAGGAAAAGCAAAGTAATTTGGGGCCATGAATATAGATTTTATGGTAAGAGGGCAGTTGCCCTTGGTTGATTAGAAAAGTAAAGATAGTGGGTAATCATAGTCCGCACTAATTTACTTCAAACATGATCATACATAAAGGGGACGAAGTAGGTCGCTTCACTATCTGAATTATCAAGATTAGATTGTTTTGGACTACTTTGACTAATTGAAACCCCAAAAATATTTATTTTTTATGATTTAGGTGTCATTGGAGTCATCGTGATGAGATTGACATTTTGAATATATACTTGTATCATTGAAATTACATTTGGTCTTAAAATAATTTTAAAATTGCATATAAAGTTGTTTTGATAAAAAAAAATGTGTATGATTCCCATAATTTTGTCATAAAAATGCCATATAAAAGTGAATATATAAAGTAAACTTTGATCCTTGACAATTCCTTGGATATTAATATAGTCCGCTCCTATAAGTTATTGACAAAGTTATTTATTATAACTTTATGTATATGAAAGCTCTTAAAGTCGCCAACATGCTTTGAATTTGAGAAGAAGCTTGCACCATATTCAAGGCCGGATCAGCATCAGCAACGGGAGATGGCGCATGATGAAAGCTTGATGGATTCGGAGGAGGAGGTACAGTTGTTTGTGGCATGGCCTTCATGAGCATTTCAACCTATATGAAATTTTAGCTAATCTATCTAGAATGATGACTACAAGAGATTCTTCTTATGTGGAAATAGTAGAGGCGCTGACATTAATAATATACAATGAGTTTGAATACGATGAAATACAAAGTTTTATATTGGATTGTTAATTAAATTCATAATAATAATTATAAATAAATTTTATGAGATGAATTATATTGATGAGTATTATTGTATTATTTGAGCCACTTTTATTAGCATAAAATGCATCTTTTCTTACATAATAGTATTCTCTCTCTCTCTCTCTCTCTCTAAACTGATAACTATTTAATACTTTAGGTGCCCAAACATGAAAGTGCTAAATGCAAATTGTTTAGGTTCTAAAGGTTGCTCGTCTCTAAGCTAGATTAGTGAAGACTTTAACACCATTAAAAAAAATCTTAGATTTGTAGATTCACATAAGCTTCTATATGAGTAATTTGTGCATCATTAATCAGTCACAAAAACAATAAAAATACAAATTTTAGACTCTAAATAAATAAAAAAGATTCACTATATATATGAATTAGTACTCCTCTAATTTAAAGCTTGCTTCAATAAAAATGTGTAAACAAACAAACAAACTCTCCTTTGATTAATTAGAAAACCAATACATTCCCTTTGGTGAAGGAATTCATGTTTTAGTGGATTGAGCATCAGATTATTTCTCCAACATCATAAATTTGAATCACAATATTTGTAGTTTATTGTTCAATCATTAAAATAATATATATTCTGTTATTGATCAATGAGAATTAAATGTTATTAAGCCATAAGAGTCACAAATTATGCTAATGATTAAACAATGATAATAGAAGTTATACAAAAAAATTATGGGGAGTAAATTTAATAATTTCATATTTCATATAATATCAACAGTAGATAAAAATAATTAAATAAATAAAGAATAATAATTTACATAATAATCTGAAATAACTTGAGATTAAACTAGTGATGATTACAAAGATGATATTAACTCGTGATATGTTTCACCGTGCTTCATAAAGCTGAAATCGTTAATAGTTTGAAAGAGCCCATTTCAAAGCCCATCTATGATCTCAGCCTTGTGGTCAAAGCCCGCTATCAACCTGCTTGCCCAAACCGAACCGATCAGCTAAGCTAAACCAACCGAAACCAAGAGCGACAGGGGCCACTCCAACCTTATCGAGCTCCAACCCTAGTCTCTAACACACTCGCAACACCGGCAACGCGGCGCGGCGCTCGATTCCAAACATCGGAGATGACCGGCGATAAGAGGTCGCCGACATGGGAGGATCGGATCGAAACCCTAAGCCACATCCTCACCCACCCAACGAAAACCCCCTCACTCCACTCCCAGCTCTTCGTCGCCTCCCGATTCCCCTGCTTCCTCCGCTGGGACTATCCGCCCTTCCTCTGTGAATCTGGCTCTTCGGCGATTCTTCGATGGTCCACCGCTCTTTTCTTCCGTCGAGTAACTGGCCTCGAACGACCGATTGCGTCGTGGCGGAGCAAATGCCCGTTCCAGCTTCCACCGCCAATAGTGATCTCCTGCGCCGAAGACCCTGCACCGGAGAGGTGGACACCAGAGGCGCTGCGAGAGAGACTCCGACGGCGGCTCCGGCGAGGGCGGTCGGGGTTGAGAGTGCCGCCGCTGCTGGTTGTCGCTGTTCCGAATCTTGTACTCTTGCTATTGTTGTTTTGTGACCCCAACTGGGCGGCTCATCACCGAAACAAAAGGGTATGAAGGCGAATTAAAATTGGGTTAGGATGGATTTTAATTATTTTTGTCTGAGTGTCAATCAACTTTTATATATGTACGTTTATATTAATATAAATCTTAAACTTTAAAAATCATTTTAATTGAATTCTCTTTAGGGTACTCTCACACATCATTTTTCCTGAAAACGGTTTTTTATTTGAAGCATTTTTGGGGTATTTGTAGATTTATTTCCTTCTCAATATTTTTAAAAAAATTACATCCATTTCACACAAATTTTATGTATATTTAACACCTAAATTTTTATAATTTTATATATAATAGTTTCTTATTTATATAAAAAAAATTAATTATAGTGGTATTTTTAGTGTGAAAAAAATTTTAATATTGTGTATGTGAATATTAAAATTTAAATATTATGTATATAAATATATAAAAGTTATATAATATAGATATAATTTTTGTTATTTTAAAGCAATTCTAGTTATAACTTGTAAGTTTGATACAGGCTACAGAGTTACAAGTGTTGTTTTGAACCATTCCCAAACAAGGCGATGACCTCAAACCGCACCGTGCCATCTTTGTTGTTGAGCCTTTGCCACCTTCAGGCCCTAGACAAAATAATACATTTCATTAACATCCATCAAAAAAAAAATTTTTTTTTAAATTTATAACAAACAAATATAACTTTAAAACGTGGAAATATAATATATTTAATTTACATTGCATTTAAAATATGTATACATCTTAAATACATGCAATCAAATAATTCTTCAAGTATAATTGTGTCTGTCTGCGGTTTCGAGGCAACTGTGAGCACAATTCATATTGTGGTTACAACCTGGCTTGAATTTAGGCTGTATATTTTTGGAAAAATTTGAGAGCTAAGGCTCAATATATGAAGAAGAGATCACAACACAGTGAGGAAGGAGCTACCAAAAAGAAGAGATTACAATTGAAGCTGCAGCTATTAATATATTAATATATTAATATATATATATATATATATATACTCCTAATAAATTGATTCAAAAAATCAGACCATGGCTCCATTAAGTCCAATACATATATGTCATGAATGTCAGCAAAATGTTTAAGGGATAAAAAAAAAAAACCCTACAAATACATCAGTTATATAGGATTTTTAAGGAGATTTTCTTCAATAGGACTCTCCTTCTTAGGATATACTGATCCATTCCTTAACGCTCAATCAATTCATGCATTCAATCAATCAAAGACAAACACAAAGTCCTTTGTTGCACCAAATATGAAAGGCCCTCTGATGCCTTAGCAGCTCAGTTAAATGAGAGAATGGGTGCTCAATAATTGAATTCGAAGAGCTAATTTCAGAAGGAGAATAAAGGGGCACCAAACTCTATTATTAACTGAAAACTGAGATCAATTTACATTTTTTCTGAAAAAAAAATAAGTCATTTTGAAGAAGAAGGAGATGGAGCCATTCACTGGCATAAGAAATTGTGTCGCACGTGACTTTGATTGATACGAACTTTGGGTGTTTGGCCTATTATTTTTTTGTCGTCGAGTCGAACCGTGCAATCTGATGGGCATTGCCATCATTTCTGACTTCGGCAATGTGTAATTCGTGAGGCCAAATTCAGTATACTTCTGGCAGTTTATTTGGAGGAAATTAAGGATCGAATTAAAAATATATAGTCGATTTAATAAAAAAAATTCATATTCATTTTAAGATAAATGACAGTTTTTTAAGGGCAACATTTTTCATGTTGCCTTTTTTCTTCTCTTATTTAGTTGGAATTTATTTTTATTTCATGAACAGTATCGAGTGAAAGTAATATATTTGAAATAATTTTAATTATTTGAGCAAAGATTCTATAAATGTAATTTTTTTGTTGGGTTAAGCAAAATAAAATAGAATTATCAGTCGTGAGGAGACTGAAGGCGATAGCTGATAGCGTGAAAGCCGGTATTAATGATGATTGATAATAACCAATAGATGATGATATGGATATAGAACAATCATGATGTAATTCGATATAAATTACTACGAACGATTTCAATTTATGCTTAATTGTATTCACCCAAATTTAATGAGTTCTAAATACATTACATTTGAACTAGAGAGTAAATTTCAAATATATTCTCAAAATCTATTGCATTTTAAATATAACAAACTGAATACTAGAATTTTTAAGATGCATAAATTTGATTTACATTACAATTATAAATGATGCTAATCAAGTAGCTCCTAAATGATTTTATTTATTCCAACAAGAATATATAATTCAAGTTGCTTACTTTGCTCCAAATCACATTAATGTATTTTAGAGTGGTATATGCTTGACATGTGGTTGACATAGATTCTTTAAACAAGAGGGCTTTCATTGAATATGAGAAAGAATAATATATTTCTTTTGAAGTATGTTCTAGTGTTACTATTATTATTATTATTATTATTTTAAAAAAAAATTTATATGCATAGCATATAATTCTTATGCATTTATATATCTAATATCTAAAGTTAGATATTAATAAATATAGCATCTTTGTTATGCTTGAAAAGATGTATTTTATTTTATAAAATTATAAAAAATTCTATTTTGGATTATATAAATATATATATATATATATATATATATATATATATATATATATATATATATATATGAAAGTTTAAGTATTAGATCTGATCTGTAAATATTTAAAAATTGTGTACTCTGTATATAATGCTACTATTTTATTTTATTATTATTATTATTATTATTTTGTCAATTTGAGCCATTTGAAGTAAATCTCAAAGCTTAGAAGAAAAGTCTTCAGCAACTATCTTCATATCTTAGGGGCGTTCTAATATTATTTATGATCCTATCATTTTAGTAACTTTGTATGTGATATATATATATATATATATATATAGCTAGTGAGGCTAGATTTAAGGATTAAGCTATATTTTAAAATATGGTATCACCTTCGTTATAGATGGAATGCATAAAGCATACTGAGTTATATAAAGTTATATTCAAATAATCATGCCATGTTACTTTATGTCATATCTTGAATGTCATTGGTTTCATTTCATCATATAAATGGTTTATTCATTATTGCATTCTATAAATAAGATGAGGCATGCAAAGCATGATATCACATGGATATGATATTGCATGAGTAGGTCACTACAGACTAAAATAATGTCCTTCTTTATTTATTTTGAGTCAAAGCATGTAGTGTCATAAGGTTAGACTAAATGTTTGATGTAACATGCATCAATTAGTAAGTATTTCAATTTGGGTCATATTTGAATTTTATTCAAATTTAACCAACTTGAATAAATATGACTCAAATATGACTTGTTTATTAAACGAGTCAATAACCTCAACCTAAGTCCAATATATCTTCAATCCAGTTAACTCAAACGCGACCCAAGTGACACATTTGAATATTACTTGAAGTCAAATTTTAGTCAAAGCCAAGACAAATTTATATTCATAAGTCAAAATTAGGTCAATTTTTAAGCTAATCTGGATTTGTTGGCTTAAAATTAGGTTAAATTTAAATTGATATATCAAATTTAGGTTGATGGGTCAACCCAAATCTCACCTAAATATTAAATTGGTTAGATTTTTGGATCCAAACTTGACATAGAAGTTAATTGAAACAATCTGAATCATCTAGATTTTTTTGAGTTGATTTCATATTGAGTTGTTAGATAGGATCACTTATTGACACTTTTATCATTTAACATAGCATTTGATTCTATAGAATAATGATATAATATGGAGTAAAATATCTCTAGATCTCAAGATAAATAACTATTACATTATTTTCGGAACACTGTATTAAAAATATATAGAAAATTTAACTCATCATTGGTCATCATCCCCCTCATATGTTAACTATTTTAAGTGATGAAAATATTACTTAATCACCACTAGTCAATGTATTCTACATTGGTATAAATAGGGTGTAATCCATAAATATGTTATTCCTAATGAATAATATGTAAAAGAAATAAGATTTGGGAACAATAGATATTTTTCAAAATAGTTCCAAAAGAGCTCAAAAAAACATTTATGTTCATAAATATCTTACAAGCACATCAATATGCGATAGATGTAGAAGGATTTGACATAAGACTAAAATTTACATATGTTTGCCACATAAATCGATTGATGCATCATCAAAGCTACAATTCTCATAGCGTAAGCTGATTCTATGTACGATTCTTGATATAATATAAGATTAGTGAAGTTATAACACATTTGATTTCTATTTTCATAAACAACATCGTTCTAATTTTAAGTGATTTAGGATGTATTTGGGACAACTTTCTGGATATTTTATTTGTTAGAAAACAACCAAAAAGCAATCATAACTTTATTTGGCTATTTGTTTTATGGCTACTTTTTAGAAAATTTTGTGTTAAAAAGTTACTTTTGAGAACAAGAATTATTAGAGTGTGGTGACTATCATAAAATTATTATTTGAATTTAAATAAAATATATTTGTAACACACAATAGCTTTTCAAAAAGTTATTTTCCCCATAATAATTTTACACATTTGTAAAAAACTACAACTGCTCCAAACAGACTCTTAATCTGAGCATAAATCAAACCTTTATAATCATATAATTATTATAAAGCATATTTATTTTTATTATTAATAAAAAAATCAACCTATTATCTCTTAACACATTTAAGTATATAAAATAGCTTAGAACTTTCATTGACATGCTTATATATATAAATGGAACAATCTATTATGAATTGAATAATTTTTAAGGACTATTCCATCTTTCCAAAATTTGTCAGAATGAATGAGAGTTGTTCAAAGAGTACTTTTCATTTATTCCTTTCTGAAGCCTACCAAATATTAAAGGTGAATCTTGAATTACTAAAAAAAGTCTACCTCGGAAGGCACAATCATGGGTCTCTCTGCTTCTCATTGAAGCAAGAGATAGCCCACTCTTATGCTGATCTTATCTATCATGTAAAAGCATAAATTATTGTTGATTAAGCCTTTTGTGTACATCGAAGATATTTTGAACACATTTTTAAAAATATAAGTATACATAAGGTGTTATAATAGTATCCCACTAGTAAAGAAATATACATGTAAGAGATTAATGTTGTCATCCTAATAAAATTTACCCTAAAACTTTTAATTATACCCCATTAAACACACTCATCATCATTCAACCAAGGACTATTATAGGTTGTTTATTTTCTCCATGCTGTTTTTGCCAAAATTTTATAGCATGTAATCAAACATTCTTTAATTAAGGAGAAGAGTGAAACACTATAACTCAAATCTCATAGAAGACTACTTTTGTTGAGCAAGACCCTATGGTTTATTTTGTTAATAAGTTTTTTAAGGTAAAAAGTTTGGTTGTCTCTATTTATGTTTATGTTGGATATTTCTATAAGTTAAAACCTTCTTTGTCATCAAGAATTTTCTAGCATGCAATAAGCCCAATAATTTCTTACCCCATTTTTGATTATCAATGAGATGAGCTATCAAAAATGATGAGATAATATATAATTTTTATAACTAGTAAAATATGTTTATCTATACTTTTTAAAAAATTTATCAAATCAACATGTATATCTATATGAGAATATATCAAAATATATAAATACTCAAATAAATGCTTTCCAAAATGGCTTTGAGAACATTTTAATTCTATTTTTAACAAATTCATATTAAAATGATCATTTTTATAAGATAAATCTAATAATACTAAATACTTTTCAATACCATTTAAAAAACAAAATATCTTTCAATTTTTGCATGCTTATAGTTAAAACAAATATTTCAATTAAAAAAGTTCAACAAACCTAATATTGTATATAATTAAAATAATTTAGGGCTTATAACATTTAAAACAATATTAGATGAACAAGACTAATCTCCATAGTAGATCCGATATAGTGTTTGATATTATGACATAAATGATCATAATGTCTTATTTTAAAAATTTATAAATAGGTCTTTCTTTTATATCTTGTAAAAGATTTATTAGAGAGAAGTTTAAAACTCCGTTAAATCCAAAATTCTACCCACCGACAACAATCATCCACCCCTACCAGCCTTTGTTGACTAATGAAAAAATTTTAGTGGATGATTTTCAAGTAGAACTCCACTGACAATATTATTCTCTTACTAAAATTTCATATTTATACATTTGTCAATCCCAAGTCCGGATGTGAAAAGGAAGAGTTCTGATAAACATTCAACAATCAGTGTAAAATTTGTCAAAATAATAATGACATGAATCCTTTACGGACCCCACTTAGTGGGATAAAAGGCTTGTTGTTGGTAGTGAAATTTCATATTTATAGCAAAGTAGTCTACTAGAAATTAGAGATAATCTAGTATATTTTGCTCCAAGCACTTAGAATTTTCAACCATTATAAATGATAATTGGTGAATATTAACACAAGTAAAAATTTGGGTTATAATGAGTAGTTATCATAATATAAAATAAAAGTCCAATAGCATTTCAATTTAAACCAAAGAAGAATAGAACTATGAATTTGCTCACAATGCCTCAAACATACCAAATAAAATGATGTTTTTAAGTTGAAAAAAAATATGATCATCATCCTCATCATGATTTGATATATGCTAAAAGAAAATGTCTAAATGAATTTTAGAGCAATTTTGTAATTTGTTTTATGTATCAAGATTATTCGGTTTTGAACATGTAAGTCAAAGTTGCACCATTTAAACTTTTTTTTATTTAGAGAGTTGCATTTGTGAAGATGTAAGAAGAAAAAGAAAAAGAAATTTGATGGCAAAAGAACAAAAAAAGTGTATCTTTATAATGCTATAACAAGAATTCTAGTAAGTATAAGAAGTGCAATCCAATAATAAGTAAAATCATGTTATCAAGGGAATGTTGAATTGGATTAAGTAAATGAAATTAAAAGAATGGTGACCAACATAAGTTTTTAATGGAAAAGAAATAAATAATGCAAATATACAGCAATAAAAAATTGAAGCATCATCACCCTCCACTTCCCAAAATAAAAAGTGAGAAAGATTGAATTAGCTTATCCAAGACATATACCTCTAACAAAATAATTAATATTGATGAAAGAGTTAACAATGTCTTTTTTTTAAGCTTCTAATCTAGTAACATATGGAGATGCCTCAAAAGAAACCAAGAGGAGAAAATCAATGGAATGGAGGAAGAAATATATGCTATAAAGAAAAAAAATTACATTGATACAATACAATTCTTATGAATTTACACTTAAAATTACATATTTACATAAATAATACTCTTTTATGCTTTAAAAGATATTTTTTAAAAATAATTAATGATAATGATATTTTTTTATCTAATATTAAAGATTTAAATATTATAGATGTAGATATCAAGTTTAAGTGTTAGATGTGCAAATAAATAAAAATTATGGGATACATATGTAAGTACTCTTAAAAACAAATAATACATAAAAGCATAATTCAATTCCAAAATGGCATTCGTTCAAATGAAATGCAAAAGCAGAGGTGGAAATGTACAAAGAGTGAACTTTGTATTGAATATGAAGAAGCCTTTTCATCATTCGGAGCCCACATATCTCACTAATAACTAAAAAGAGAACATACTTCAATAGGAAGTGAAATAAACATTTCTAAACGGAAATCTCATAAGAGAGATCTAGTCCCTAATATGCATCAGACCTGACATTCTACTTCTCATCTGAAAGTAACTGAGAGGATTCTTAGATGTGTAAAAATGATTATAAATTATATGTTATTTTAGCCAGCAACAATATACACATATACACACCATACAATTGCTATGAATTTATATATCTAACACTTAAAGTTTCATATTTACATATATAATATTTTCCCATCATGACAAAAAAATGTCACTTTAAAAATTAGCAATAGTGATATTAAAAATGAAAGTGTTATATACAACAACAACAACAACAAGTCTTAATCCCACTAGGTGGGATCGGCTACATGAATCCTTCGTCTCCATTGTATCCCATTATGTGTCAAATTCTCATTTAAATCAAGTATACTAAGATCATTTTTTATAAATCTTAACCAAGTCTTTTTAGGTCTACCTCTAGCTTTCTTAACATAAGAAAAATCTAATACATCTACTCTCCTAATCGAGTCATCGGACAGCCGATGCTTTATGTAGCCAAACCATCTAAGGCGACTCTCCCTAATCTTATCTACCACTGGAGCTACTCCAATTTTTTCCCGAATATACTCATTTTGCATTCTATCTCTAAGAGTAAAGCCACTCATCCACCTAAGCATCCTCATCTCTATAACACTTAACTTAGTTTTATGCTTCTCTTTTATTGGCTAACATTCTGCATCATAAGTCATTGCAGGTATTACCACCATTTTATAAAATTTTCCCTTAAGTTTAAGTGGAACTTTTCTATCACATAATAGGCCAGATGCATTCCTCCACTTCAACCATCCAACTTGAATTCTACTAATAACATCTCCATCTATTTCACCATCATTTTGAACAATAGAGCTTAAATATCTGAAACGCCCACTCTTATTAATGACTTGTTCACCTAATGTCACAACACTATCACTAGAACTTCTACAACTAAAATTACACTCAATATATTCAGTTTTAGATCTACTTAAGCGAAAACCTTTAGACTCTAGAGTTGACCTCCATAATTCAAGTTGGACTCCCTCTAGTCTTATCAACAAGAAGAATGTCATCAAAAAAACATACACCAAGGTACATCTTCTTGTAAATGCCTAGTAAGAACATCCATAACTAAAGTAAAAGATAAGGGCTTAAAGTGATCCTTGATGTAATGAAATAAGAAAATATTTTGTCAATCCTCCTTGTGTTTGGACACAAGTAACAGCTCTAGTATACATATCCTTAATGACTTGAATATAACCAATATTAACTCCTTTCTGTTCTAGAACACTCCAAAGAACATCTCTTGAAACTTTATCATAAACTTTCTCTAAATCAATAAATATCATATGTAGATCCTCCTTACATTCTCTATGCTTCTCCATCAAACCCCTTAACAAATGTATAGCATCCATAGTAGATCTACCTGGCATGAAACCAAACTGATTGTGAGAAACTTCTGTATAACATCATAACCTATGCTTAATTACTTTCTCCCATAATTTTAATGTATGTCACATTAACTTAATTCCTCTATAATTTGCACACTCTTGTGCATCACCTTTATTCTTAAATATAGGAACCAACAAACTCTTTCTCCACTCATCGACATCTTTTAGTCTTAAAATGATATTAAAAGATTTGTAAGCCAAGAAATTCGATCTCCTAAACATTTCCACACTTCTATTGAAATATTATCCGGCCCTATTGCTTTCACATTTCATTTTCTTTAAAGCTTCACTAACTTCAGATTTACTATAATATAAAAAAAATGAAATTCTCTATTTTTGTTTAGAGTATTAAGATTGCTAAAATCAATCGTACTTTCAGATCCTTCATTGAAAAATTTATCAAAATGTCTCATCCACCTATTTTCAATATCCTTTTTTAAAAAAAATATTTTATTATTTTCATCCTTAATATAAATTTAGGTGTTAATTACTTATAGCAATTATGTGGTATTTATGTAAATTCCCCTACATATAATTCTAGATAAATGATTGGTATTGATGAAAATTTATTTTTATTTTTATTTTTTTGCGAGTTGTGATACACTAACATACCAAAACCTCAAAAGAAACAAGGTGGAGAAAGCAATAAGTGAAGGAATGCATGCTCTAGCAGCATATAATATATATGAGCATATTTACTTCCAAAATGTCCAAACCTATCAAAGATAAATGAAATAAATCAGAAGAAGAGGTAGAAAAGCAAGTGAGTCTAGTGGTGAAAGGGTGCAAGCAAAAACTTGGTATTGACTAACAAAAAGTCTTTTCCCCAAGGTGGTGAGACCAATCTCACATTAGTAGCAGAAAACAGAAGATATTTCAAATGGAAGTGAAATAAATATTTCTAAATAAAAAAATCCCAGAAGAGAGATTCATGATAAACGACTATCAAAGTTGCTCGTTCAAGGAAAAGAACAAAAGATCACAAACTGAAAATGACTCTATAAGGCTCATGTAAGTACTAAAGGATGGAATTCTAGAATTGTTAAGTACTTTATCCAAGAGGATTTCATAAGATGGCCTTATTATCTACAGATTAATTTAAAGGGAGTGTTTGTCATAAAAAAATTTCAATAATGGTCTCCAAAATAACATTAAATCGATGGATTATGGAATCAAAATGATAAAAATAAATTCTAGTGGCATGTGTAAGATAATAATAGGATCTATTTGGGACGTTGCATCTATTTCAGAAAATAGTAATAGAATTGCTACAGAAGAAAGAACTGTCTAAAAAACTACGGTGGAGATTACAATTTTTTAAAAAAAAAAAAAATTAGACTATAACTTTTTGACAATTGCTGCAATCTATCAAGTCAGGTTGGAAAAAGCAACTTTTCCACCTGACCTTCAAAACAGACCAAGAATGTAGTTTGCATAACACTTACTGCAGTGCAGTTTGAACCGCACCACACCTACACCATCCTCCCAAATGCATTCTTAGTCTTGATATTCTAAGTCTCATCAGAAAGTGACTGTGAATTCTTGGGAAAATAAAGGAGACTATAAATTATAGATTATTTTAATACAACAACAACAACAAGCCTTAATCCCACTAGGTGGGGTCGGCAAAAATGATTAGGTCAAAAACAGCAATTCATCATAAGAACAAGCTAAGTTCATGTTGTACCTTGGTAATGCAACTTTTACATGTTCTTCACAACAATAATCTGCTATTGCCTTGTCAATTTATGAAACCAAATTAAATGCAACTTGTTTTTTTTTCATGCAATATATCTAAGAAGATTACTCGAAGATCTTAAGTGCAATAGGAAGGTTTAAACATATAAATGTTCAAATGCAATAGCTACTCGTATTCAATTTATCAGTAACATGCTAAAACAAAAGTTGAACTTCCATTTACAGACGAATGATCAAGTTGTCCACATATTTACAAAAGCACTTAAAGTTGAACTCATACATGAAGAAAATGCTTGGAATTTTGGCTTATGGAGAAACAAGTTTAAAGAGAGGAAATGTTGGAGAATAAAATTGTTCTGGACGTTTGAAATTCCCAATGGAAAAAAAAAAACCTGGATATAGAAGTTTAAGTCTTACTGAAAGCTGGAGAAATATTTAATTAAGCTTTGAGATACAAAAGAATAATTAAAATGTCCATGCTAAAACATTCTAAACAGCTATCTCTCTCTCTCTCTCTCTCTCTCTCTATATATATATATATATATATATATATATATATATATATACATGTTATATACTGAGTTTGTGCACTGAAATCTAAGTTTATAATAAAAGAATCCATTTCTGTTTACCTCATTTACTTTCTCCTCACTGTTCTGCCACCTAAGTAACTTATTATAATAAGTGCTGAGTCAGATGGGACACAACGATCATGTCAGACAGTCCTACAAAGGATGCTAGAAAATTTAACTTCACAATCTGTTAATTGATAGGTCTTGAAGTTTCCAGCAGAAGACCCTTGAAATACAGCAAAACAACAATTCAACAGCACGAAAAGAGAACAGAAAGGAGAATAAATAAATGAACAAAACTTCCATATACACAAGATCGAACACATGGAAACAATACATCATGAGGAGCTTATCTCACATTTGAAGGGAATTAGCCAACCCAAAACATAAATTGATATTCATTCTTACCTCCAGAAAACATAGACCTAAAAAAGACTAATTACAGATAAACTCAATCTTCAAAGACAAACTTTTGTGGAAATTCACTTCTACAGAACTCCCGAATGCACTCATTATGCCTTCGATTTTCTCCTCCATGCTATTGTTCATAAATAGTATGGTTTTGTTAAAACACAATAATCTCTTGACCCAAAGATAAACAGGTAAAAAGATGCAGCTAAAATTAGTCAGCATCCACCAATTGTTGCCGTGCAATGGCCAAAAAAAAAAAGACAAAACAAAATACCTCAACTTTACCAGAGTTGATCACATACTCAGTCAAGTAAAACAAGACGTATTCACAGTCCGGGCAAACAGATTCCCATAGGCAAGTAGTTTCTAGCATCCAAAGCTTCTTACAATGCTGAGGAGCTCATCAATGACCACTTCTGGTCTGGCATATGATCCATCAAGATTAATGGCGTGATATTCTAGCCCTTTCCATTGTGAGATCAATGAAAAGTGTGGTCGTCTATAACGGCTACTGATGATTTCAAGAACAATTGTTTTTGATCTCGCAGAAACCAAGTGTGTAAGACCAGCCCCATGAGCCCCTATAACAACTGAAGCTTCATAAATGGCTCGGAGTTGATCTTTCATTGTCATATGAGCAAAGAGACCATTGACCACGTTGAATCTGCATTTTGTTTGGTTTACTGCCCAGTTTTGTATTGAATCAAAAACCTCTTGTTCATTGCTCAAACGAGATTCTACTTTTCCGGTATGACGAGGATGAGCCAAGTAATCTTCACGACGGACAAAAAGGATATCATGAACTGTTGATGCCTTCGTAATTGAGTTTTCATCAGTTGGTAGATCAAAGGCTGCTCTCAGCATTTCTCCGAATTCTGACAATCGGGAAGTTTTATGGTCATCAGGGTTCTCTCGGAGATTGTT
The DNA here is from genome assembly GCA_021442155.1 of Cymbidium sinense. NCBI lineage: Eukaryota > Viridiplantae > Streptophyta > Magnoliopsida > Asparagales > Orchidaceae > Cymbidium > Cymbidium sinense. The sequence continues at coordinate 269,777,941 of CM038215.1, forward strand.
CACAGGCGTTCCTCGACAGTTAAATGATTCAGAAAGTCCTTTGAACAAGGCAGTCTCATACCCTAGAGGTGAAAGAATGACATGGCGGAAACACACACTAGATGAGAAATTTTTGGCGTATCTTGCACTGGTAAATAGTGCTTCCCAAGCTTCCTCCAATGGAGCCTGACCATTTATAATGGAAAAATCAGGTATATACCTCATGAGAGGAGGCCATCAAAAGGCTCTACTTTGATCTACTAATCTGAAAGAGACCAACACATGCAATACACAAAATAAGATGATAACAATGATGAATGGCAGAAAGGGAATTCATAGTCAAACCAAGTAGCTGAAATGAAGATTCTCTTAGAGGCTGTTTGGTTTGATTACTTTTGAGCGTAAAGTAAAATAAATACAGGAGATTTAACTTTTTTTGTGTTTGACATGGTACAAAATAAAATAAAATAAAAAGTGATGTATTTAGAATATCTTGGAAGGGTGAATTTTGGTGTTTTGAAATTCACTCAAATTTGGGAGAATTCTAAATATACCGGTTAGTATAAAGTGCTACCGCCATCACCGCCATCCAGTCGCAACCGGCTGCCGCCAACTTCATTGAAAAAAAAAATAAACTCATATATTTGTAGAGTTTTCAACTAAACAATTTAAAATAATCCAAATACATTATATTCACTTTATACTGTATTCTTTTTACACCGCATTACTTTTTTGGGCATCCGAACAGCCCCTTAATGGCAAGGACAATTTTCTTTATGGTTGGGTGGGTAGGGAGGTTGAAAAAATAGATTAGCACAAGGAACATAAGTTTGCATAACTATTTCAATCAGGGTGACTAAAAATTGCTTTCAATTAGGACATTATGACAAATACATTGATTTTATGGCTCATTTGGTTACTTGAAAATAAAAATTATTCAAGAAAAATTATGAAATTTGTTAAGTCAATCATTTGGTTGGATGTAGTTAGACATCAATATTGATTTCCACCTTCACAAATCTCCTCAAAACTCCCTCAAAATGAGAATTTTAATTTTCCCTCTCAAAATGAGTGAAAAAAAAATCATCATATTTTAAAACATAATTTTCATACAAGCAACCAAATGAGCCCTTACAATACCAGTAGTCATTCACTTCAAGAAAATGTGATGCACTTCTATCACTCATGCCTAAAAATATATTGGTTTTGTATGAAGTACAATATGCAAATCAGATTGTAATGCGGAATCTAGATAAATGTTCACTCTCATGATTTCGGACAATAATTCAAAGATACACGAAAATGATAGTAAAAAAGCATTATGCGCTTAGTCCATTAGCTAAATATAATTCACGTAAATAGCTCTCATAAATTAAGGTCACATAGAAGACACTCTACATATGATTCATGTAAGTAGCTTTCATAATGGTGATTCATACTATACTTCGAGCCATTGGGATCATGCTGAAATAGTCTACAAGATGATTAAATAGAACTTTGAACAACAATATAGTCCTAAATTGTATTTGCTGATCTTATAGATCATATTCATTGCTTAACACGAGGACTAAAACAATTAGCATGAGAACTCACCTATAGGGGCGTAATTGAGTAAAGCTGGCTCATGAGCTGACTCGAGCTCGGCTCGTTAACGAGCTCGCTAGCCAAGCTTATCGAGCCACGAGCTCAAAAAAATTTTTGAGCTCGAGTTCAAGCCTAGTTTGACTCGACTCGGTAGTTTATCGAGCCGGTTCATTTACATAATGACGAACTGTAATTATCGTATATCACGTTATCGATTTAATAATTTATCGAGCTTTTTAAACGAGCTCGAGCTTTTGAAATGAGCTTGAGCTTAACAGGGTTTAAACAAGCTTAGCTCGATTAAGTCAAAACTCGACTTGTTTACACCCCTACTCACATACGTATCCAAAAGCACAATCAAAAGTGTAAACTTATTGAGGTCCTACATAACACATTTTTGCATAGAAAATACCCAATTCGGTATGGGATAATAACTGCAAAATGAAAACAAACTTTCATACAAATATTGTCCCCGAAATTCTAGAAAAGAAAAGACTAGATAAAACAAGGTTTTAATCTGTCTAGATATTGGCCCCTCCAGCAGAGCTTCATTTTTTATGTTTTCTGAAGTTGAAAAACGAATTAAAATTGGTTTTACTGTGTAATTTATATCAATATAAAGATGGGCTCATATTTGATTTTTGATCATGATGGATTGGTGCCAGGTTCAGGTCCAAGGCAAGCATACCTAATTGTGTCAACCACAATAATAACAATGAAAGTACTCCCTTTCAGAACATTATATGAGCAAATATCTGGTACTATTTTGTATATTTCACAAATATAACAAAAGAAAAAACTAGAGCATTTAGTGCTTATAAATTAATCAGCTTAAGATTTTCAATAACGATAATTAACATGGACAAAGTCCGTTAAAATGACTTAATAAAGTTGCTTCTGGAATGAGATAATAAACAGCTAACAAGCCTCCTGGCATTTGAATTGGTGTCTAGGATGATTATGAGGGTAAGAAAACTGATTCGGTTAATTTGAACAGAGGTGAGATGGGATTAGCAGGGAATATATCAGAGGAAGATTATTTTCCAGATAAAAAAGGGAGAACGACTCTAAATTCTTTTTATTTTGAGATGTCAAGATCTGAGAAAAGGATCATGCTTGTATTTTCATAGAATTATTAACTTCATTTAGGATAACTCTAAGAAAAAAAGAGAAAAAATTTATGAGAGTAATATGATTTCTCAATGAAATTAAAAGAAAACTCCTTATTCACTATATTCCGAGTTGCTGAAACTCAAAAATACTATTTCATATAAGACTTTATAAGGTATTTATAGACTTCATCCAGGATTGCTTCTTACACATAATAGGCCTCTCTCACATGGTTATCTGAGAACCCTGGCCATACCAAGATTACATGTTTTGCAAGGACATAAAAATAAATCTCCTTGTTTAAACAAAGCATGGCTTGACGAATCTTATTTTGAATCTCTGGATGGTTTGACGCCTCTTTGGTTGATTGAGCACGTGTTGCACATGTCCTTAGAAATCCTTGAACCATCTAATGGTGACCTATATGTCATTTGCTTAACCCAATCTTCTCCAAACTTCATAGGAATTGGGATGAACATTTGGGTTAATTAAGGTGGTTGTCAAAATCATAAGTTAAAATAATCATTATCGTAACTGCTCCTCTTTATAGTTCTAATAGGTTGTGCTCTATTGAACAATGGTGTAGTCGAGCCAACAAAATACTCCAATCCAAGCAAATCCTTAGGTTCATTTCACTAGACTAAGTCTAATATCGTTGGATTCTTATGCTTGACGTATCATAAGCATTACATATAAACTCATGAGTAAAAAAAAATTAGAAGAATCAACATTTCAAGGGCATCCAAATTGTGTCCTACGGAGCAATGAAAAGTTGAATTATTTTGATACTCTAATCTGAGTAGCTCCATGTTGACCTTCATTACAATTTCGCTAGCTAAGTTAATTCAATACATTGAGAATGTTGAATGACAAATGTGACTTTACATAAATCAGATTTGAGGTTTTCAATCACCTTCAAAATTATTTAAATAGCATTTGTTTACAAAACAAATTGTGTTGATGTGTTAAGAGGATCAAAATTTATCAAAAGAGAATTTTCAAAATCAATCTAATCGAATAGAATGATGACGGTGAGCGACATATGAGCATCACACAAATTAGGAGGGGGTTATTTTAATCGGCATTAAAATCATTCAAACAACAAACCTTGCACAAATCCAATCAAAGTCATCTTGATCGTCACTAAAGCTATCCAAATAACATCTTTTCGTAAAACAGATAATATCGATGAATTCAAAAAGTTCGATTTGCTTCAAATCGACATTCATAATGTCAAAATCCTCACACGAATGCATAGTGTAAAAAATCATTCAAATAATCTCGAACCGCGCCGCTCGGCCGTCTGTTTCCGCTATGTGTTGGGATTCTTCCGCGAAGCTCGAATGCGGATCAAAGGGAGCTGCGTGTGGCGGGGGGGGGGGAGAGAATTTATCTATACTACCCCACGCCCATGCTCTTCTGTTGCCGCGTTTCTCTTCTGTTTCTCCCCATGCTCTTTATGTTCTCCCGTGCCCGTGCTCTTTCTATTCTCCCGTGCTATTTCTGTTCTCCCATTGACGGATCTGAGAGTCCAGGGCTTCGAACTCCTCCTTCTGTATCCGTCTTTTGCCGTCTTCCGTCGTCTGTGAAGGTAAGTAAATACGATCTCTCCTTTGAGCATTTGTTATTTGAAGACGGATCAGAGATTATTTTCTAGTAATTGCCCATGAGGTAGAGAGGAAATCATTCTCCAACCTCTCTGTGAAAAATCTAATCTTCAGTTCGGGCCTGTTGACAATGTTAATTTGGTCCATGCAAGTTTTGTTCAGTTAATACATTATTTTGTTGCTTATGGTGACCCTAAATACATGGAGACTGGAATGCTGGGGATTGCACGGTTGAGCAAATTTTTTTTTCTGTCTTTAGAGGAGGAGATATTCTTAGGTGCTTGAGTATCAAATTATTTTATCTGTAAATATTGCACTCGATAAAGTGGCTAGGTGGTCTTATAAGCCATGCTTAAGACTAGTAAGAAATGTTCAAAGTATTTAGGTGTTATGGGAAATTACTGTGCAATGATTTTTGTTGATATACCGATGAGATTGACTGCATGAAAGTAAGAGGGTGAACAAAGGAGTAATGGCTTGAGTGTCTTCTTTATAAACTATGGCCTTGTGTTAAATCCTCACTACAGTATACATCAATCCCCTCCTAAGATCTTGTGTTGATAGAAGTTTCAAGTACTTTATGTATCTTTTGTTATTAAATGCTTGCAAATGATTTTAATTAGAATTTAATACACTTCTTTTTCTATAAGCTCATGTCATTATCATTATAATCAAAAGATATGCATGTTACTGAGCTTTATGTTATCCTAGAATATTCATGTATGATGAAGAGATATTTTACTTTATATGAGTTTGTTTATGCTTGTTGTCCTTAGACTTGGACCTAATATTTGCATATGTAATTTGACAAAAATTTAATATTTCTTTATGTTCTTATTGTTGACTCCAATGAAAGCATTGCCTAACCAAATTAAGTAATTTCAATCCTTTGTTGTTTGATTCATCTGGGTTTCATCGCTTGTGTGATAATGATAGGCTATGTAAATGGGAAACCCAAGGGAAGGTGGAGCCGGTGCTACTTGGGAGAGAGATGTGAAAATAATATTTTGTGATCTTTGTCTAAAGGAGATAGATTTGAGTAATAGACCGACGACCTATTTTAATAAAGAGGGTTGGAGTAATTTAACCAAAAAATTTAAAGAGAAAACTGGAAGGAAGTACAACAAGACACAACTTAAAAATAAATGGGATCAATTGAAGAAGGATTGAAAATTGTGGAAAAAGTTGAAACATGGATCAACTGGTTTGGGATGGGATCCGATAAAGAAGACGACTGACGCATCAGACGATTGGTGGCGAGAAAAGCTACTGGTAACTATCATATACATAATTTTCCATTCTAATAACTCGACAAAGAGTTCATATGAACATAACATGTACACATAATTGCATGTGCTCTTGTAGATATTACCACATGCGAAGAAATTTAGATATTGCGGCTTAAATCCTGAAATTGAAGAGAAATTTGATCTCATGTTCAGTGGTGTGGTTGCCACAGGTGCCCATTCTTGGACACCAAATCAAGAAGCTAACGATATTGCCCAAGAACAAAATTATTCTGAGCAAAGGTCCGTTTCATATGATTCAGACAATGAATTGTTACATGCCACGATTCCCACGAATCTAGTCATGCAGCGCTCACCATCGAGGAAAAAAAGGGAGGTGTTGGATTCCTCGACATCGATATCGAGTTAACATGCACTTCCGAGCGGCTAACTACTATCACTAGGCGATCACTATTTTAGATAAAATCGTCGAAGTTTTTAATGATATTCCACTTTATTTGCATTCAACCAGGTTGCTTGAATATCCAAATAAGCGAGAGATCTTTGTGGCTATGGCACCTGAACGGAGAGTTCATTATCTATGCTATCATTTTGAATCACGTGATGCTTAGCTAGGTTGTCTTTAGGAATAGATGTTTTCTGATTTGCCAAAATTTAAACTTCACCGTGATCCGTGGAGAGTTCTACTTTACTTTGTCTTGTTTTGTACCGCTAAACTTTTATGAATTTTGTTTAGTATCTTAATCTGTAAAGGCTAATATATGTTATTTTGTTAGTAGTTATAGTTATGGATAGTGATGATGATGATCACCCATGACTAATTTTATCTACCGCAATGCTTAGTTTATTTATTGATTCAGAATCACGATGTAAAAAAATGTTAATTAAGTGTAAAGGATTACTTTATAGTTGTTGAGCTTTACAAATTCACGACTTTGCTTTTTTTGTTTGATTGATAAAATGTAATGTAAAGAAATTGAAGGGGACGCGAGAGGGGAAGGCGTGCTACGACCGACGAAGTGGCGCGGGTGGCAACGGCGGGCATGGGCGGCCGGCACGGAGTAGGCGGCGCGCCTACGGGAGAGGCGCGGGAGGCGTGGCGCCGTGGGCCGCCACATCACTTATATTGTAGATGGAATTACCGATTTAATTCCAAATACAAACCGGTCTTTCGGTGTATTTGAAATGACCGAATTTTACTTTACTTGGAACCAAACGCTTGAAATGTTCAAAAGCATGCATTTGGAATGCAGTGCATTCCAAATGTACGCTACCAAACAGCCCCTTAATACATAAGTACTATGAGTCTTATGTTTGCAAGACTCCATGTATGACTTCCATATTTGTTGGTGAAAATTGGATCAATGAATTACTAGCAGAGCACTCAGGGAGATTTCATAACATATTTCGTATGTCATAAGTTATTTTCACTAACCTGCTGCAGGAATTAGAAAACTTTCATGAACTTAGTGGATCTTCAAGAACTACGACTAGAGAAGTCTTGGCCTTAACATTGTATATTTTATCACATAATGAATCTATCAGGGCGGCTAGCGAGCAATTTCAGCACTCCTCCGAAACCATAAGTAGATACTTCTCTGTTGGTCTTGATGCTTTGGTACGTTTATCAACTAAAGTTATAAAACCGATAGATTCAACTTTCCAGAACATACTTACTGAGATTCTTCATGATTGTCGATACATGTCATATTTCAAGGTATACTTCATTTGTAAGTTTATTTGAAAATGACCATTTCTGATTATTACCTAAGTTTACAGCAAATTCTATTGTAGGATTGTATTTGAGCAATTGATGGAACACATGTCGATGCGCGTGTGCCATCAACTGACAAGGTCGTTTACATTGGTCAATGTGGCGCACCAACACAAAATGTGATGGTAGTATGTGATTTCAATATGTGTTTCACCTTTTTAATGGTTGGATGGGAAGGAAGTGCGCATGATAGTCGCATATTCAAAAATATTGTACAATGCAGAGAAAACAACTTCCCATTGCCTCCTCCAGGTATTACTGCAACGAATCATCCATTGAGTACAACGAATATGATATTTTTTACATATTCTAATTAGAAATGTAAACAAGAAATATATTACGTTGTTGATGCTGGCTACCCAATGCAACGAGGGTTCCTGAAACCTTTTTCAGAGACGAAATATCATATTCCTGATTTGAAAGGAGCCCAAGTCACCGGGGTCGAAGAATTATTTAATAAATGCCACTCATCGCGTGTGTAATTGGCGAGCCTTGGTGTGGAAGAAGAAATGGGTTATTCTACGTGATATGTCTCGGCATTCTTCAAGAAGGTTAAAATAATTGTAGCTACTATGACGTTGCATAATTACATACTTCGTCACCCATCACACCACGACATAGAGTTCAACATTGTTGACAATGACCAATCATTTATTCCACCTGAAGCATTCGAACATCGGTTGGGCTACTCAATAGTTAAAACGAGTCAACATACCACGGAATTGGAGGTGCAGGATGGAGAAAGAGCTGAGGAGATGAAAGAGTTACGAGAGCAAATTACAGTTGCCTTAGAGAATGCAGAATGAGGTATAAATTATGACTCTAAGATATTATTTTGAAAATGGATAACTCTCATAATATTTTAAAACTGTTAACCAGCATTAATGGAAGTTTTTTTTTCTTTTAGAACTAAAGAACCTCTTTCATGCAAATTGAATACATTGAAGGTGTCTTATTTGCATTTTACAGAACTGCATTATTGTGTATATTGCTTATGTTAAATATAAGATTGATATAGACTATTTGATTTATAGAGTTGAAGTCACTAGGGAAGATTGATGAGCTATTTGACAACTAGTGTGGGCAAATAATTGTGCATGCATAAATCCTCCACCTACGACATGTGTTCATTTATTGAATGCATGAATTGGTGTAGAAATGTTAATCCAACATTTCGTTACTTAACATCATGCTAATGTTGTAGTAATTATATCATTTCTCACTCCAACCATGTGATTCTTTTGGGATTTATAAATGCATGTTTGTTGCTAAGTTGATGTCATAGATGACTATGAAATGCATGATACAGATAAGGCATATTATATGTGATTCATGCTAAAGCCTGGATGAATTGTGGATAAAAGTTCATGATTCCATTAAAGCTACAAATTTCTATTAGAATTGGTCATCATTGGATTAGCAAGACTGTATTTGGATCAACTTAGATCCCCTGTGCACTATGAACAAAACACAAGAAGTGAACTTGGTTGATAGTGATATCACATCTTGTGAGATTAATGTACAATTGTTGTTCTTAAGAGGTGGAGAATAGCATTGAAGTGTAAGATGATCTATTGAAATGCTAAAAATCAATATATCATCAAAATAAATGGAAACAAAATTTACCAAAGGGCTTTAATACCTCATTAATGAGCCTCATGAAGAAGAATGATGCATTACATAACCCAAATGAAAGAATGATGCGTTACATAGCCCAAATGACATTACTCTCTATTCATACAATCCTTCTCTAATTTTTAAAGATGTCACCCATTCTCTCTTCAAGCCTTGACATGGGAAAATTATATTTTATAGTAATTTTAGCTATTGCTTGATTGTAATGCACATCATGGAGTTGATCGGTTCACTTATGATCATGACCTCACCCATCCCGACTTCAGCTTTCATATGTTACGGTTCTTATGGATTCAATGGATTTGTATACGATGTAAATGAATGATTCTTGTAATACGCATGGTTGTATGCATGGTTCAACTTCTCTTCTATATCTATTAAGGCATGGATATGAACTACATTGATTGATGGATTTAATTGTTTAAGGTATGCTATTATGATTTTTTAATTGATAAAAAGTCATCCTTTATTGGCTATATGTTATTGTTTAAGATATGTGGTTCTTATGATGGGTTGGTTGGCTGGTTGGGTTGGTTCTGTTAGCTTTTGTTTTGGCTATTTGCTTCTGTTTGGTATTTTGAAAGGTTGAGGGTTTAGGTGATGGTGTTAGGGTCCTGTAGTTGACTAGTTGGTTGTTTGGTGTGTTAGTTTTGTTTGCTTGTTTGGTTGTTTGTTTTATTTTGTTCGGTTAACACTTTGTGAGTTTTTCGGTCTTGGTTTTGGGTTTGTTCTTATTTTCGATTAGCTACTACAAGGCTGTCTATTTAGTGGTTGTTATTTTACTTGGGGTGGTGGTGACTTGGTTTGGTATTTTGAAAAAGGCTATTTGTCTTTGGATGATTTGGTTGGTTGTGTTAGGGTTTGTTGCCTAGTTGGTTATTACATGGTTGGTTATGTTTGTTTGTTCGTTACCGCTCCGAGTTTCTCAATCTTGGTTTTGGGTTAGTTCTTTGGTTTGCTCAAGGTTGTTTACAGGTCTTTACCCTGGGTGTCGACTTGGTTTAGTATTTTGAAAGGTTGTTGGTCAGTCGGGCTAGTCTGGTTAGTGGTTTGGTCGCCAGGTTCCTTGGTGTTACTAATTGTGGTTGGCTCATTGGTCATATTCTTTTCGCTTTTGGTCGCTTTGCTTCGCTTTGTTCTGTTGGTTGTTTGCTCGTCTTCCTAGTTAGCTGGTTGGTTATTGTCCGCTTGGGTTCGCTATGACTTGTTGTTCCCCGCTTATGTTCTAGAAGCTGCTGGTCGATTCTCCCGATAGAAGGAAATGACTATGATGGCATTGATGTTATTTTTTTTTATCGTTAGAAGCATTTTATGTGATCAGAACCCATCTTTTGAAGTTTGGATGCTCACAGTTGCTTCTAGACTTTCATTGAGCCCGTTATAATTTACTTCAATGTATCCGTTTCACGTTGCTTATATTTTTTGAGCTTTTGGGTATTTGTATCTGGACTCATAGTTAACTACTTTTAGTCAAATTTATATCTTTTTATTAATAATTGTAACCCTTCTATTTTTCTTAATGAAATATCTATCACATTTTGGGAAATAAATATTTTGTCATTTCATTTTAATTTTAAAATATTTTGTAGTGTCACCCCTCATATTAATATTTTATTGCTTACATAATTTACTTTGTCGGAAATATGAGTTCAAGGAGCTCACGAATTAGAGTCAGTATGTCATGCGAATGTTATGTATTCACTTCACATAGGAAAGAGATTATGGGAGAAGATTTTTCGGCCCAAAGAAATGAAACGAGATGAGAACTATTTCGGATGACGACGATCAATACGATGGTGACACATCAAATGATCATGCTAAGACAGAAGAATGAAAATTTTTTTTAAAAAAATAGACCAACAGATATTAGGCTTAACATTCGACGCAGTTATCAGACTTGTACTTTTAATATTACTAATAATTATATAGTATTTTTATTAAGTGATGTAACTGTTAATGTAATTTATTAGTTGACTTACTACATACGAGTATTATCATATTTTTATTAATTATGTTTAAATTTATTCAAATTATATACCAGTGGATATTTCTCATTTTCAGACAAAAAGAACACGAGATTCTAAACAGAGTTTTCCAAACAGAATCAGCCAAAGAACAATGTTTGCCACTTTTTCTTCTACCGCCAAAAGTCTAGTACCCCAAAGGCCTAAGCCAAATTCTCTAATTTTGCCACCTATCTTGTGCCCCATACTCCACTACCCCATCCTTTGCAGCCAGAAATAAACAAAACAAAAAAATGATGCCCTAATACCCTAAACCAGCCACTCAGGCGAGCTCTCGAGAAATCCTCTCATCTCTCGCTCATGCATACTCACACGGAAGAAATCCTCTCTCTTTCTCTCTCTCTCTCTCGGATTTAACTGCAGTTTACACTTCCCAACCCTCCTATTCTCATGTAGAAGCTGCCCCACAGCAATCCCACTCTTTCATTATCTATCCTATGAATCCTCCCGCTCCATAGAAATCCTCTCTCACTCTCTCTCGATGAATCTAGCTTACACTTCCCAACCCTCCTATTCTCACACAAAAGCTGCCCCACAATAATCCCACTCTTTCATATCTATCCCATATCGCAGAATCATCCTTCCTCCATACTTGTAGATGTCGTAGCAAGCTCCGTTTACAAATCCCACCACCGCCTGTTAAACAAGAGCCTTGATCCCCAGCCCTTCATGCAAAACCGAACTCCTTCGCACTTTATCTCTGGTTTAGATACTCCAGTGGCTGACGCTGCCATTCACCATGATCCCATTCCTATCTCGCTCAAAGGTCCTGTTTCTCCTCTCCTGCACTAAAAACCTTATCTCCTCAATCTCTCCCACTACTCTCATTCAATCAAAACCCAATCAAGCCCAGTGAACAACACCTCTAACTCCGACATACACTTTCCTCTTCGGGCACAGCTGAACTCCACTTTCCCCCATTCTTTCACTCTTTATTGTTCTAGGATAAAATCCGCTCCAGAAATCATACAAATCTTTTAAGTAGATTTGACATCTATTGGATCTCCATCAAAATCGAGATCTCTACGGTTTCTCTCCAATCAAATGAAGCTTAAAATCAATAAGGCCTGCGATCTGAGCTTCATCTCAATGGTTCCACCTCAATCTAGGTTCATATCCAAATTTTTATGAGACGGAACATAATGTATTCTGGTATGGATGTATACGGGTTGGGAAGAAGCCAAGCTTCGCAGCTCTGATCTCAATCTCAACAGCCATTTTCTCAGGGGGTATCTCAATCTCAAATCACTAAAAACTCTTTCGAGAACTTAGGGAACAAGCAGCTTGGCAATCAGTGACTTTGGAACACAACATTTTGCAGACCGAGATATCTTCTACACTGATCATGTAACTGAGGAAGACCTGCAACTGGTTGCTGCTGCAATAGGTGGATCTTGCGAGCTGTTTGGGGAAAAAAAATGGAAATGAACGCTTCAACATGCTTAGTGGTTGTCCTACTGGGCAGACAGTTACAATGGCCTCGCGAGGTGGTGCTGATTAGTTCATTGATGAAGCTGAAAGGAGCCTACACGATGCGATTATGATATTGAGAAGATCTATAAAGAACACCATTGTTGTGAGTGATGGTGGTGCAATAAATAAAGAAATTAGTTGCTAGGGCAATAACTGGCAAGTAACAATTGTTTATCTTCCACTACCAAACTCGGGCTACTCACCACCCTGCAGTCACCGCTCTTTCTTTCTCCTTCGACAAAATAGAAGGTAAAAAAAATTTTATTGTTTGAAATTGCCAAACATTTCAACCTCAAAGTTAGCAATTCATTATTGTTGTTGATATCCGTGCAAAGGTATAATATCTAAACTCAAACTAAGTACCCATTCGTGATGTTCCAATATAGTGGAGAAAAACTATGAAATTAAATATTTGCATGTGCCGAGATTAGACTCGAGGGGAATCTGTTGTATTTGTGCAAGTGATTGAAGAAGATCAAGTTATGCTCATCAGAGCTTGACAAGATTGAAGATTGGTCGAGGTGCTTCAAAACATCAATTATCACGCTCTTCAAGGAGTGACAGGTAGGCCAAAAAAGTTCCAATGCAGCCCCTTATGCGGAGAAGATGTCGAAATGCCTGCGAATTTTCAATTGGTACTAGACTTCAAAAGAACAATAAAAAGATCTAAATACAACAACAACAAGCCGGCTACATAAATCCTTCGTCTCCATTGTGTCCTATTATATGCAAAATTTTCATTTAATTCTAGTATACTAAGGTCATTTTTTATACTTCTTAACCAAGTCTTTCTAGGTTTACCTCAACCTTTCTTAACATAAAGCAAATCTAATGCATCTACTCTCCTAACCGGGTCATCAGACGGCTGATGCTTTATGTGGCAAAACCATCTAAGGTGACTCTCTCTAATCTTATCTGCCACTAGAGCTACTCTAACCTTTTCCCAAACATACTCATTTCACATTTTATCTCTACGAGTAAAGCCACTCATCCACTTGAGCATCCTCATCTCTGCAACACTTAACTTAGTCTTACGCTTCTTTTTATTGGCCAACATTCGCACCATAAATCATGGTCTTACCACCATCTTATAAAATTTTTCCTTAAGTTTAAGCGGTACTTTTCTATCACACAAAAGGCCAGATGCATTCCTCCACTTCAACCATCCAACTTGAATTCTACTAATAACATCTCCATCTATTTCACCATCATTTTGAACAATATAGCCTAGATATCTGAATCGCTCACTCTTTTTAATGACTTGTTCACCCAATGTCACAATACTATCACTAGAACTTCTACAACTAAAATTACACTCCATATATTCAATTTTAGATCTACTTAAATGAAAACCTTTAAACTTTAAAGTTGACATCCATAATTCAAGTTTATTTTGGACTTCCTCCCTAGTCTTATCAACAAGAAGAATGTCATCAACAAAAAGTATACACCAATATACATCTTCTTGTAAATGCCTAGTAAGAACACCCATAATTAAAGCCAAAAGATAAGGGCTTAAAACTGATCCTTGATGTAATCCAACTAAAATAGGAAAATATTTTGTCAATCCTCCTTGTGTTTGGACGCAAGTAACAGTTCTAGTATACATATCCTTAATGACTTGAATATAACCAATATTAACTCATTTCTTTTCTAGAACTCTCCAAAGAATATCTCTTGAAACTTTATCATAAGCTTTCTCTAAATCAATAAATATTATTTTTCAGATCCTCCTTACTTTCTCTATACTTCTCCATCAAACCTCTTAACAAATATATAACATCCATAGTAGATCTACATAGCATGAAACCAAACTGATTGTGAGAAACTTTTGTATCACATTGTAACCTATGCCCAATTACTCTCTCCCATAATTTTAATGTACGACATATTAACTTAATTCCTCTATAATTTGCACACTCTAGTGCATCACCTTTATTTTTAAATATAGGAACCAACAAACTCTTTCTCCACTCATCTGACATCTTTTTAGTCTTTAAAATAACATTAAAAATATTTGTAAGCCAAAAAATTCTTTGACCTCCTAAATATTTCCACACTTCTATTGGAATATCATCAAGTCCTACTGCTTTTTCATATTTCATTTTCTTTAAATTCTCTAACTTCAAATTTACTAATTTGACAATAAAAATAAAATTCTCTATTTTTGTTTAAGGTACTAAGGTTGCTAAAATCAATCTTATTTTCAGATCATTCATTGAAAAGTTGATCAAAATATCTCATCCACCTATTTTCAATATCCTTTTCTAGGAAAAACACTTTATAATTTTCATCCTTAATACAACTCACTTAAACTAGATCTTTGCTTCTCCTATCTCTTTGATTTTATACATACATCTTTCACCTTCTTTGGCATTCAATCTATTTTATAAATTACTAAAAACTAAATTTTTTGCATCATATATTGCTTTCTTAGAATCTCTATGGGTCACTTTATATCTTTCTCAATTCTTTAAATTTTTACATCTAAACTAAGTTTTATAACAATGCTTCTTATTTCTTATCTTTTCGCACACTCGACTCACCACCAACTATTTTATTGTATTCATTTTGATTCTCTAAGATATTTCAGAACTTACTTAATTTCACTTATTAATTTTTCCCACATAACATTACTTTCTTTTTAACATCCAAAATTCTAAGTTCTTATATTCTTAAAAATATTTTATTAGTATTCTTTAAGTGCTCCCATCTAATCCTAAGACAATAATTTAATTTATTTTTCATCTTCCAATCTTTCATCTTAAAATATAAAACTAATAGTCAATGTTGGGTACTTAAACTTTCACTTAGAATGACCTTTCAATCTTTACAATTTAAACGATTTATTTTTCTTATCAGAAAATAATCAATCTGTGTTTTACCATATCTATTTTTATAAATAATAATATGTTTATCTCTTTTCTTAAATAAAATGTTAGCAACTACAAAATCATAGGCTAAACTAAAATCTAATATAGTCTTACATTCTTCATTAGTCACTCCAAATTCATAATCACTCTGAATATTTTTAAAATTTTATTCCACTCTACCAACATATCCATTTAAATCTTCTCCAATAAATATTTTTTCTTCATGAGGTATCTTTTGTATTAATCAATCTAATTCATTCCAAAAATTTTCTTTTGAACCTATATCCAAACCTACTACTTGAGGAGCATAAATACTTATAACATTGATAATCTTAGTATCAACAATGATCTTTAAAGCTATAATTCTATCTCCACATCTATTAATATTTATAATATTATCCTTCAAATTTAAATCTATAATCACACCTACGTCATTTCTAATTCGACTTTTACCTGAATACCAAAGTTTAAAACCTAAACTATCAATAAATAGATCTGAATAAAATTTAATAAAAGACCTAAATCAAAAACTCAATTATGAAAAGTTAAAAGTGATATTATATATTCACGAGATGAATATAAAATGCAAAAAGTCCAATATGTGGTGATTGAGTAATAGCAGATTAAATAGCTCGCTTCCAAGCTATCGTTAGATAGAGCACTCACTTATAAGGATGAACAAAATTAAGTGAGTGTTTGATTTATATTATATCATATGTTGCCAAGTCAAATGCAAGCATGACTTGGGATTCATACAAAACTTATAAAGAGCTTGCATTAAGTTGCGAGGCTATATTTCAAATTGGAAAGAATTAAAATTAGACATTAAAATGAACCTATTCAAAAATTAATTTTCCCTTGTGAGCAAGAGCATTGCTTAATAGCTTGTTAAAAGCACTAACAAGGTCTTTTTATTAAACATGAAAATCATGTAAACACAACACTCAATAAATAGTTGAAATATGAAGTAACTTATACCGAACAAATTGAATGAAAATTGAAAGGATCAAAATAGACATATGATGTAAATGGCTTGTCAAAGAATCTGAATGGGGTTTGTGATGAATCCAATGTTCACCTACAAATATGAACAAGATATTTCAATAAATAATTGAGTAACATTGCATTTCTGCTTTTAAGGAATTCATAAGAGCTTGGATTCACATAAACATACTTGGAGGGGATGCAACAGTTCAACTACGAGCAAAAATAAACATTGAATATGATGATTTCACAATGACTGGAGAGGAAGGAGATTTAAAACATAAAATTTCAATGGATCGTAAATCAACTACAAAGTAAATGAGAAATTGCTATAAATGATTGAATTAGAATTTGAAACGACAATCATCACCGGATCTGCAACATTATCATATATGCAGACAGAATGTGATATTAAATTAAAATTTGCATACATTATAAAGCAGCCAATTCTCTCTCCAAATAAATTAAAATGTGTGCAAATAACTTCAAAATAAGAGCTTACATGTAGTAAAGAGTTGCCTTCAATCCCAAAATTGAATGATTTTACTTCCAATTGTAATATGTCAAAATCAATAATTTTGACAATTATGTGAAATCAATTAAAATTAAAATGTTTCCATGTGCTCGGACCAATAGACAATTATGTGAAATCAAATAAATTAAAATGTGTACAACTCTAATGTCTGAAAAGATTGCGCAGACTATGTTTGGATTAAATTAAAATGCAAAAGCAATCTTCCAATTTGAATGTAAAATTATCAAAATTATAAAATACTCGTAAGTGCCTTGACTTAATACTAAATGTTTAGATTTAGTGTTTGATGATGGCGCACAGGTTAAAGTCAAATAAACTTAGAATTCATTTTGATTTTGAAAAGTACATAGATTTATCAATATCTCACAAAATTCTCTAATTCTAAATTCATTTAGAATCTAAAACACTCACATGTGATCTAACATAGTACTTAATATTTAAATTTAGTATCTGAGGATGCTATGTGAGTTAAGTAAGCTTAGAATTTACTTTACTTTTAAAAGGTGTGGAACCATATTAAAATATTATAAAATTTCCAAAATCTAAAATTATTTAATAACCCGCATGTGCCCTGACATAGTATTGAATGTTTAAATTTAGTATTTGAGAATGTTGCACGGGTTGAAATTAAATTGATTTAAATTCTTTGCATTGAAAAGTGTGCTAGTATTTTGGAGGATTAGCAATCATATTGAAAATATTGAAGTCTTTTAAAATTCAAAGAACCATGAATTACAAAATCACAATGTACAATTACAAGTTTCAATCTACAGACCTGATCATCTACCTATGAGAGTAGAGTTGAAAATTTCTATAATATGCTGTCATTTTAAAGTTGATTAATCACATGTAAATCCCATACCTGATCCTCTTTTAGCAATTAAACAAAAATGATAAACTTTAAAGCTATAAAATAGATTCAATCAGTCAAATACACTAATGATGACTGTGTTAGTTATAAAATTCAATCGGAGGGAATTATTATTGTTATGTTAATCAACGATCACAAAAGGACCAATGTTATGTTAAGTATACTACTATAAGAATGTGACTTGAGTCCTTTGCCCGCGTGATTTGGCTAACAATCCCCATACATGAAGCGATTACGACTAGAGCTCTCTAACCGAGTGGTTTGACCATTCAGCTCCACTATATTACGACCACGCCTGTAGCTCATATATTCCTCAATGATTCTCTATCCCTTTGAGTTGTGAATCATAAAGTATATTTAATAAGGCATAAAGGTACTATCAACTAGGATAAACTTATAATTGTCCATTTAGATAAATATCAATCTCGTCCATTCTGCTCCTGGGAAAGAACTCCTAGCCGACAAAGATCCTTTGGTCGACGTCAACCACCTCCTCGATTAAGAACTAGTTACCACGACAAAATGGAACCATGGGATCTTGATCGGGCGCATCATTATTCTCCCCAACATATACTTTAAGCCAAAAATGATGAATTTCAATCATAATTTTCAAAATCAATTGCTGCTACAATATACTAAGTAATTAGTGACTTAATGACTAACCTTAATTGAAAGTTCTCTCTCGTTGTAGTGGGGAGAGATAATAAAAAACCTGGAACCATCTAAAATCTTCACTAAGAATGAAATCTCTAGGTAATGCCTTACTTATTTGTAAAAAAAAATCATCTACCTTCTAAAAATTTCATTCAGCACAAATTTACACTCTCTTTCATCAAGAGGCTGGGCGTGAATTTTTGGAGCCCTCACTCCTCTTAACTTGTCTTATCTAAATATAAATTGTGTCACATAGTTCTTACATTTCATGCTAAACTCAGCATAGTTGATTTGACCATCCAAAGGAATCCACTACACATATTATAACCTACTATTAGGACATCATACGTATTATACATAAATTCTCAAAAGAAAATATCAAAAAAAATTTCAAGATATATTATGATTAATGATTGAAAAAGAAAAAAGGCCACATGATGTTTTCCATGATTTTGCAGCTTAATTTTCAATGAAATCGATTTATCATCCTATTTTCGGTAAAGTGATAAACAACAAAAATTTGATGGGGTGTGGGTGTCTCATCCAACATCATCTAATATAGAGGAGGTATGATAAAACTACTTCTCAGATTTTTCCATGAAATGTAATAGTGAAAGGCATCTAAGCCTTACATTACAAGTTTTACAACAACCAAATTACTCTATTTAAACTTGCATAATAAAGAAAATTTGGAATATGGTGGGATCAATGAGATAAAATAAGAGTGCTTGAACAACAACTACTAAGTTGAGTGATGTTGTTTTTTGACTTCTAATGCGGAGGGCTAAGGTTTGAATCTCAAGGATAAAAAAAACTATGAGGCGTTGAAAAAGATATACGATATGTTTTGAAGTGGTGAGATGGGCATCTCATCCAAGTTCATCTCTCATGGTGACCTTGCATTGAATCCAAGCAATAATGCAGATTATTTTTTCTTCTAAGAAATTATTCATGCACTGAAATACTGTGAAGATCAATTGAACAATACATACATAAAGACATGTATCATACCTTGCAGTGGCCATCAACATATATCAAATGAGGCCTCCTAGGCAAACCCATAACTCTGGAAGAGACATAAGCGCTGTACCAATCTGTAACTGTGTGGAAAAGGTTTGCATACTCAAAACGCATAACCAAAACCGTCGGTTCTTCAATCCACTAAAACCAAATTAGTCAATGCAACATAATCAACAGATAGTAAAAAAAAGCTAGACAGATAAAATGCATGAACACAAAATGATACTTGAATTCTATGCATAATTAATTTTTAGTATAACACGTGCAGACAAAACTATATACTCTGACATCTTATGTAGCAGTCCTAAGCTATGAACTTCAGTATTCCTATAGTTTTTCAACTAATATACATAGCATCCAGGTAATTAACTGAACTTAGTTCAAGTAAGCGTTCACATGTAGAAGCGATAAGTTCTGGTGACCAATTATCAAAATCCCTCAGTCTCAGACCTTGTACAAAACAATGTATGCTGTTGTCTTTCAAGATTTGATAAGAAGCTTGCATTATACCAAGTTAAATTAATACAACTAAAGCACACTACAAGCTCTTCCTTAGAATTCATAGTCATCACATCAGTTTAGAGTATCTACTGGAAAACTTCCTCTTCACAGCTTTAAATACTAGAACAATGTAAGATACAGAAAAGAGGTTTTCAACATTCAGTTGCTAGGAGGCTCTCTAACGAGCTTATCAAATTCTGCTTCTAGGCATATGCTAAAAAAAAAAAATGCGTTTCACTGAAGCTTTAGCTGGTACTAATTGTTGCTTGAAATTTCATTTTGGGCATCTTTCCGCCAAAAAATTAAACTATAAAGAAAAAAACTACGACAGCCATCTCCAGTTCTTGTAACTGAAAATGAAGCTACGTATACGAAAATTTTAAAATGCAAAACAATCCTACTTGTTTTCAGCATCCATCAGCAGTCTCACCTGTGAGCACTGGAGTTCTTCAGACCCAACAATCCTCATGGATTTCATCAATCCTCTCATTGTATGAAACTCTATACCATTCTGTGGCACATACTGATCAAGAAACTCATCATCCACCACCCTGCCCCCACGACTTCTCTTGCCTCCATACCCCTCGATCTCGAACGCCCCATCCTCAAACCTCGGCAACTCTTCCTCGTCCCTCCTCCCCATCACCAACTCCAGTCTCTCACCTCCCTTTGACATCTGTATCTTCCTTGGATCCATTCGCACGCGACCTCCCTCGCATATGGAGCTCTTAAGCGTCGCACTATAGAAGCACCGGAACCACCCGCCATCGCCGCCTTTGCCGAAGCCGTTAACTTGGTGGGAGAAACCGTTGCCGAAGTAGGCCTCGCAGGATCTAAGGGGAGGATTCGTGTTAGGGTTCCATGGTAGAAACGAGGGAAGAAAGGGCCAGGACTTGAGAGTAGAAAGGGGTTGGTTTTGGGTTAGGGTTACGCGAGACTGGGCGGGGCGGGGGTGGAGGAAGAAGTAAAGGGCGAGGGACAGGGAGTTCAGGGCAAACAGAAAAAGGACGGTTCGGATGAGGAGGGATCGCTGTCGCCGGCTCATTGCAGCTGATGAAATTAGCACGGTTTCGGCGGCCGAGGAAGAGGCGAGTTCAGGCGGTTGTCTCTGGCAGTAGCAGTTTAGAGTGGGTATGAGAACAGTAAGCGGCCGACTCCGGCGGTTGACTGATCACGCGCACCGAACGGAGCGTGCATAGCAAATAAACGAAGGGTGATTTACATGCATACCACCGAAACATATTAAATTACACGTTCATCATAGATATGTAAATACATAAAGATTATGTGATATATATAAATCCTCCTTTAAATTTTGGAGGATTTATAGCACATTCACTTAAAACTTTGTAATATAGAACACAACAACTAAAATCTTTGTATTTATAACACAACCACCCAATTCCATTTAAGCTCACAAAACAACTACGAAAAATCTATCCGTCTCTCGCTCGTTACTCTGTCTCGTCTTCGTGTCCCAGCCCGTCGCCTCCGTCTCTAGCACTTTATTCCGTCTCGTCTCCATATCGACTTTCCTAAGGGCATCATAGAGTCCATCTCTGCCGACTTTTCGACGAGTGCATCACAGTCGAAGGTAGGTAAAAATTTTATTCTTCTTCCTACTTCTTCCTACAATATTGATGTACATGGTAGGTTAAAATTTTTTAATTGAATCTTTTTTTAACATTTGAAGGTAGGCATCTTCAACATTTATATTGTTTTTTTATCTACTTCGTAAACCAATTTTAGATGTTTAGTTTTTATAGAGTTTGGGTTCTTAGAACAACTAAGTTATTTATATATAACTAGCTTGTATTTTTGTTAAAATATAAATTTTTTTTGAGGATCTACAAAGTTATAAAGCCTTGTATATCTAATAATTTTAGCAACTTTATGTATATTTTGAATATTTGTTAATTATATTTAATTTATTTATTTAAATGTATTATTATTTGCAGTGTCAAGGTAGTACGATATGAGCTCGAGTCAGTCATCTGCAGCTGGTGTTGTCCCTAATAATAATCAATTATTTTGTAGATACAATCTACAATGTGTTTTATATACTTGCCACAGAAGAGTAAATCGCGACAAAAAAATTTTATCGATGCCCACGAAATCGATCAGAAAGTGATTGTAAATTTTTCAAATGGGCAGACGAAGTTGAACCATCACTACAAGACATTTTACGTCAGTTAGAAGCTCACAATGAGATGTTTAGAAAGTACCTCAAGGAAATATTGTTTTACTTCAAAGTTCTCATCAAAGTTATCATATTTGTTGTTATGTATTTTTCACATGTCTAAGATATCAATGTTGTGGAAGTGTTAGTGAAGTGTTTATGAACTTATTGTTTACTAGTTGTAGTTGTGGACTATTATATGTGTTGTAATCGTGAAAGTGTTCTTAAGAAATTGTGGCTATGTAATTTATTGCATAGTGTTTATTGTTGTTCTCCACTATATAATGTTGTAAGCGTTTAGGTGTTTGTTATGAGAAGTTATCAATTTCCCTTGTGGCTATAAATATATCTGAACCCATTGTTGGAAGAAACATAACCCACGGAGATTACCATTCCAAATAATAAGCTATATATATATATATATATATATTTTAAAAGGGGGAATTTTATTGCCACAAAAAAATGTACAAGATCCTTAAAAGGGATAAATCTCTAAACTATTGCTTAGAGAGCTACAATAAGCTTAAAGAGATAAATCCCCTACCTATTACATCAAAAGCAAAAAATAATAATAATAAATAAATAAAAAAAAAAGATCAACTCAGCAACAACACTTGGAGCTTCTGTCAATAGCATAAACCACTTCCAAGGTCCCAGAACCTGAAACAGGCCCCTACAATATACTTAGACAAAAGATAAGCACAATTAATTGAAATAAAAATAATCGTAGATAAATAGCAAAGTAATAAGAGTTCATGAATAGGCTCATGCTTAGTCAAGATTATCTAAAGAGACAACAACATATGTGAGCATCCAATTTCTAATAGGAGGGTTACAATCACATATATAGCTACCAGCCAGATCTCAAGGGGAAACAACATATGTGAGCATCTAATCTCCAATAAGAGGGTTACAATCACATATGTAGCTACCAACCATAGAGAAAACATCATAGCCATCACAACCCACTTACCTTCCATGAAGCCTTCAATCAAGGAGAGACCATAGCACCCACCAAGCAGCAGCTACAAAGACAAAACAACAACCAAAAGGTAGCCCACATTCAGCTAAAGCAAAATAGGAAGAAAATCAGCTATGAAAGCCACCTAGCCAAAGCTAAGGCGCCACCAAACCAGTTACCTGAGAACACAAGAAAAAAATAGGAGCAGTAATAATAACAGCCAACCCAATCCTACCACCAATTGAGAACAGAAAATCGACAATGAAAGCCACCCAGCCAAAGCAAAAACACCATCAAACCAACTACCATAGAACAAAAAAAAAACAATTAGAGCAGCAATAATAGTAGCCAACCCAATCCTACCACCAATAGAGAATAGAAAACCGGCTATGAAGCTACCCAGCCAAAGAAAAAACACCACCAAACAACTACCATATAATAGAAAAAATAATAATAATAGGAGCAGCAATAACATCAACCAACATAATCCTAGCACCAATAGAGAATAGAAAACTGGCTATGAAAGCCACCCAGCCAAAGCAAAAATACCACTAAACCAACTACCATATAACAAAAAATAAAATAACAGGAGCAATAATAACAACAGCCAACCTAATCCTACCACCAATAGATAACAAAAAATTGGCTATGAAAACCACCCAACCAAAGAAAAAACACCACCAAACAACTACCAAAGAATAGGAAAAAAACAACAGGAGCAACAATAATAGCAGCCAACCCAATCCTAGCAGCAATAAAGAACAAAAAACTGACTATGAAAGCCACCCAGCCAAAGTAAAAACACAACCAAACCAACTACCAGAGAGTAGGAAAAAAAACAACAGGAGCAATAATAACAACAGCTAACCCAAAATTAAATTAGATAATAATATTCCAGAACTCTAAAAAATCCAAGCCATAAGGTAGAAACCAGAGCACCCACCAAGCAGCAAAACAAGAAAAAAGGCACCCATCCAAATTGAAGAAAAATGTTTAGACAGCCAACCCAACCCAAAATTAAACTAGATAACAGTAATCTAGAACTCCATAAAGCCCAAGCCACAAGGTAGAAACCATAGCACCCACCAAGCAGCAGCTACCAAGGCGAAACAACATCCACCAAGGCAAAATAACAGCCAGAAGGCAGCCCCCATCAAGCTTGAGAGAAAATTGAGACAGCCAACCCAACCCAAAATTAAACCAGATAACAATAGTCCATAACTCTAGAAAACCCAAGCAAATAGGCAGAAACCATAGCACCCACCAAGCAGAAGCTGCCAAGGAAAAATAGCAGCCAGAAGGAAGCAGCCAACCATCCAAAGCAAAATAATTGAAACAGCTAACCCAACCCAAAATTAAACCAGATAATAGTATTCTAGAACTCCAAAAAATCCAAGCCACAAGGTCAAAACCATAGCACCCACCAAGGCAAAATAGCAACCAGAAGGTAGCCCCCATCCAGCCAGAGAGAAAATTGAGACAGCCAACCCAACCCAAAATTAAACTAGATAACATTAGTCTAGAACTCCAGAAAACCCAAGCCATAAGGTAGAAATCATACCAGCAGCCTCCCAACCAAAAAAACTTAGAAAATACCTGCAACAAAGGATCGTACATCATACCAGAAAACTAGAGTAGACCATTCCCAAAACAGCAAGGATAAAAAAACTTGAATAAGAAAATTACCAAAATAAAGGCAATGAAGGCTAAAAAATCATATAAACTAAGGGTAACATATAACCAAACTACCAAAACAACAATGAAGGCCAAAAAGATCATATAAACTAAGTAAAATCAATAAGGAACAATAATGGATCAAAAACATTTGGCTCCCAAAAAATGTATGAATGGTATCAGTTCGATCCAGCATCAATAAGTTCAAACTCCTCACGTCTCACAGGAAGCTTCTTCCTAGCACCAAGGGTGGTATATGTTAGTTTAGATACATATGAGTCAGGATCGACTGTTAGCATCAATGTGCTTGACTGATAGATGGGGTTCTTGCATGTTTCTATGATGTCCCTAACATCCATATCTCCCACACTTGTGCATCATCTTACTCTTCTTACCCTGAGTCTCCATAAAGCTTTTCATTCTCCTTTTTCTTGGTCGACCCCTTAGTTTCAATGTAGTCAGCACCCCTAGATGAAGACCATCATACGGTGATTTTCATTGACTTCATCCTGGTAGTGTTGCAATTGCACCATCATAGGCCATATGGTATCTACAATTATATTTATTAAATGAGAAAATATATTTATTACAAAAAATACAATTATCTTGCTACATAGTAGTGTTCATCAACGTATAAATGTCAGTGTGTAAGATCTTTCATGGCAATGTAAGCAACTTCATGAGTACAAGGTAGTCTGGTCATTTGCTATTATCTACAGCAGCATTCCTTATTCTCTATGTCTACTTCATGTAATGCATCATGCTTTTCAACCTCGGCCTTACTTGTTGATTGCTTGATAATAAATTGTATATTTCTTGTAGTTACTTCTCTAATGTGCTCTTCAACAGTAGGAACTAAGATACATTGGCACTTACTTGCCATTACTTTACATTCTAACCTTTGCTTCATAATCATACTTCTAATCTTGTCAACTAAATCCACAATAGTTTTATCTCTTGGCTCTCCAATCCAAGAGTTAAATGATTCGGACATATTATTTGTATTAGTATGATTTTTAATTTCAGAATCAAACTGACATTTGGGCCATTTATATGGAATAGTGGTCAAATAAGCATGGAGTTGAGGACTCAATTTAGATAGCTCAAATATTTTGTCATCAATATCATATCTAATATAAATGTTTGCAGCAAACCACAATAAATTTCAAATTTTTGGGCTTCCATGATAATGATGGTATTTCTTTATATTTTTCCATAGATGATGCATGCAAACCCTATGTTCTGTAATGGGAAATACACATCTTATTGCCTCAACCAATCCTTTCTCCATATCTGAAATAAAAGCCAAAGGATTAACCTCGCACCCAAAAGATGTAGCCAGATTAGATAAAAACCATTGCCATGACCTGTTAGATTCAGACTCCACAGCTGCAAAAGGCTAATGTAAATAATATATTATTACCATCGAGAGTATTTACAGAAAGCAACACCCCCAGGTACGTAGACTTAAGATGGTAAGCATCAATGCCCACAAGGTGCCTGCAACCTATAAGGAATCCATCAATACATACCTTGAAACTGACATAAAATCTTTCAAATGAGTTATCTTTATCATTATACTGAAATATAATGTGAGAACCAATATTTCTTTCTACAAGTTCTGCTCTCAATGCAGGAACCCAAGTGTAATTATCTTCAATTGAGCTAAAAATATTCTCCTAAGCTAATTTCCTTGATTGCCACAATTTCATATATGGAAATGACAATCCATATTTGGTTTCTAAAGTATTCTTTAGTTGTTTTGGAAGTAAGCCTAAATATTTTTTCACAAATTCTTGAATTTCATAAGCCACCCAATTAGCTGTTGTCTGCCTATTACCAACTTTGTTGATGCTTGGACATACGTGCAAAGTTTTTAATTTTCTCACTTCGAATGTTTTACCATCAGCACACACTGAACCTCGTACTCTCCACAGGCATCCAACATAAGAACAAATTGCAATAATCCTTCTTCTATCACTTGCCTTAAACTTCATATCAAAATTCTCAGCAATAGACTTAGATCGAAGAAATTGCCATAAACTCACAAAGTCATCAATTTGTGTTCCTACTATCAAAGAGATATCATGAACAATTTGGCTTAAAGAGTGATCATTAGTATATGGACCAAGGTCATCTATAGATATATCAGTACTAGTAGAGCTAAAATAATGTTTGTCTGGCATTAAAGAAGAAAAAAAATGTCCATATTTTACAATTTTAACAAATCATCTCCATCACGTGACATGATTTCAACCTCTGCAATACAAATATGATTTAGAATAAAGAGGTTAAAAAGATAATTTCAACCTAAACATTTCTCTTTGTAGTCATATTTCAATAGCCAACCCAAAAATATCTTTTATTTAGAAAAATCTACTATTTATCTTGTTTCATATGCCACCAAAAAATACCTTAATGGAGGGCTCGACTTAGTACCAAGGTGACAACAAAGAACAAAATGGAAAGCTTCACATGTGGGAACAAGGCAATAGTAGATAGAGGGGGTTCCACATAGAGATTTTCCACATGGTCGAGAGGGAAGGATAATGGGGGCTTTTACGCATGAAAATGGCAAAATGACAAGTGAACGACCTACCAGGGAGATGGGACGGAGTAACTCATCAAAAGTTTGTAGAGATAGACTCTGCGATGCCCTTTAGGAAAGTCAACATGGAGATGAAATGGAGGCGACAGATTGGGACATGGAGACGGGACGGAATACTGAGTGAGAGATGGATATGGTTTCTAGTGACTGTTATGTGATCTTAAATGGAATAGGGTGGTTGTGTTGTAAATACAAAGGTTTGGGTGGTTATGCTGTATATTACAAGGTTTTAAGTGGTTGTGCTGTAAATCCCCCATTTTACATACATGCCACCTAAAATTCTTAATCCATCAAATGTATGACTCCACCACATCTTCCATTACTCCATTAAGCCACACCACCTCTCCCATTAATGCCAGATAAGACACTACCAGTAGCCATTATACTGAGTAACTGAGCGCCACCACTTAATATATAGTAAACTTGGGGAACACCATCACCATAACATAAATCTATCTCAACACCTACATTCTCTCCAATTTCTTTCTTTGGCTTCAATGTTAATGAGCTCATCCCTCTGCTTTTCTCCTTGTCTCTTTCAAAATCTCATCTCTCTCAAAATCTCAAACCAAACCCCCCTCACTTCAAGAAAACATTTAAGTGTCCTTGTCTTCTTTAATTGCTTCATCAATACCATCCTAGGATCCAAATGCCTGAGTTCGTCCAAGCTGATAAGTTCATTTTTTAGGATGAATACGATAATGAATATGTGGTGGAGATTTTAGGAAAGGTGGCCAATGTAGATGATAATATGTAACTATAGCGCATAACACAAGAGAGAATAAAATTATTCTTCTACCTTATTGCTTTGGATATAAATGAAATTTTTTTTTTGTATTTTTTTTAATTATTGGAAGGTTACACATTTATGAAATGGGTGCACATTTGATCAAGGTGAGTCTTTGAAATAAAATTTGAAGTGGAAGTTGTGTTAGTTATGTCATCTATAGTTAAAAACATCACTACATCAATAATACAAATGCTCTATAATAAAAAAAAAGAGATCAAATGAATTTTCGATTGATTCGTTTCATATTTGAACAAAATTGATGGAATCAAATGATGCAGTGTGATGGAGATGTGATGGTGTGGATTAATGGAGAGAGGTGGAGTGGTAAATTTGGTGGATTAAAACTTTTAGATGGTATGCATGTAATATTATTGTTTACGGTGGATTAATAGATAATTTAGTATGCTTTGGGGGTGTGTATGTAAATCCCCATAAACGAAACAATAGCACACATAATAATTAAATATTAATTACTTTAAACATACATATTATGTTATATATATATATATATATATGGATAATTAAGTGTTAATTATATAAATGCACAAGAGTAATGTGGTAGTAAAATTTTCTAAATATTTATAAGATTAATATTTTTAACTTATTATTTTTTATAACAATTGTAAAATTTGGTGTTAAGTTATGCCAATCAATTGATTTTAATAGTAGGCATCAATGTATTAATTTGATTAATGATGGTGTGTGTTAACATTGCTACAACAAGCAATAAAGTCAGCAAACATTGAAATTGATATAAAGAGCTTGCATCAATCTTATTGAAAATGGTATGTGTCAACATTATTTCTAATAATGAGTGAAAAAATCAATGAACGTCAACCTTAGTATTAATGACATGCATCAGCTTTGTTAGCAATGATATATATATTAGTATTAGTATTAATAGCATGTATTAGTATTATCATGCATTAATGGTTAAAAAAATGAGGTGGTGAGTGTATGCTAATCAAGCAATAATTGTTCGGCAATAGTAATCGTACAATGGTGAACATGCAATAATTGTTAAGGCATTAGTGGTTTTGTTATTGTAGTTTGGCATTGATAGTCTATCAAAGGTGATCAGATGACCATAGCAAAGCTATGGTGGTTGGGCCACCATAATTAAGCAATGGAGATTGAGCGATGATAATTGGCAATAATAATCATCAATGTTGATCATTGACTAGAGCTCTTTAATTCTAGCCCCAGGTCACCCACAAGTGATTAATGAGAGATTATTTATAAATGTTTAAAACAAAAATAGCTAAAATCTTGTAGCATCCATTGAATGGTTCAATTTAATCTCATTGTATAAATGGTTCTGTTAGTGTGTAGTATCTTATTGATATTATAATTAAGTGATCTCACTCTTGCTGAATTTCTCTCATTAAGACACATATTTTAATTGGGCTTAATTTTTAAATTAGGCCTAATTAATAACTTAATTAGCTAATTAAGCTATTAAAAAAAATTAAAAATAGGCCCAGTCGCCCAGTCAGCGGGCGACTGGCCATAAATTTTTTTTAAAAAAACATTAAGCAGACAACCCCCATTTTTTGGCCATATCAGGCTCATCAGGTGTTGGATTTTGGCGTGCTTGGTATCATTGGGAAGGTAATGAAAAAGCACACAACTTTCATATTGATAACTTTCAACGAATCTTTCCCAAGTAGCCATAGTTTTTGTGAATGTATGAATTTTGAAGTTGTAAAAGTTAAAGTTATTGCGACAGCCCCTATTTTTTGGCCATAATATAAGGATTGTTGAATATATATGATTTTTTTTGGTAATATCAAACACTCTCAATATATTTTATATATAAATTGAGTTTTAATAGGTTTACTCATTCTTAAAAAATTATCAGCTCTTTTCTTATATTTGAAGATATTTTCTTACACTTGCTAACATTTACTTCTCTAAAACACATCAGAACTAATAAGGTGAATTTTGACTTGAGATATACCTCCATTTGACTCTTTACCATAATAAATACATATATGGCAAAAAGTTCTTAAATCAGATTTGAACTATATGTAATTTCACATTAAATCTTTCCTCCTCGCATGTGAATTAACCAAAATAAATAAATAGTAAAAAACACTAGGATTATACAATCAGGAGTAATTGAATGAGTAAACATAACAAAAAAATAGTCACAAGTACATGCCAACAAAAAAATAGTCACAAGTACATGCCATCAACCATATAAAAAAGATAATACATCTACCATCATCGATGCCTGCGTGGTGGAATCGCATCGCTACTAGGAGTGTAATGGGCTAGTGGTCGCCTCGGCCAATCACGTAGATGATGCTGTCGATGGTCCTCCTCCTCTTCCACCTGCTCCACGGGGTTGCAAATATCCTAAGTTTGTAATATGAGGTATATCAGCTGAAGCTTGAGTAGGCAACGAATACCCATAGTACACTCTGTATGGCGGTGTCATATGAAATGATGGTGGACCATATGCCGGTGGGACAACTGCATGCCATGGGTGTAGTTGATACCACATTGCTTCCTGATATGAATATCAGGGTGGGTGTGTAAATGTATAGGTAGATTGTCCCACCACTAGCGTAGAGGATGGCCCCACATCCATCGATGGAACATCTGTCTGCGCTGATGTAGAAGTGCCTGGAATGTCAGTATCCCTGTATCTACTGTCGGAGATATGCATATTTTGCCTCAGTTCCACACACAATTCCTCATAATCATCGAAAGATTTCTGAAATTCTGTATCATCACCTCTACCGAAATAGCGCTGAAATATGTCCTCAGTATTCAAGATGTGCTCACATTATAAATACAGAAATTTATATCAGGGTTTCATTATTACAAGGAAAAATAAATTATAATACTTTGCATATAGACTAACCATCAAACAGTCTCTAGGCGCTCGGGGGTAATACGTGTCAAGAGGAAGTGTCGGTGCCTTCAGCATGTAAAGTGAAGCCCAAGAACGATACCACCTCATGTATCGGTTGATCGCTGGCTCCCGATCATGCTGTGATGAATCCACCATGACAACCGACTCACGTCTGCGCTCCCACTATGCAATGTAAGAGTGGTGGAAATCGACTCAATCAACATTAGCTTTTCCTCAACTATATACCCTTACGAACGATGGATCTATCGGGGCAACATCAATTGTAGGAGGCATGCCAAACTGTCTGAGCACATGATCAGGCAGGTACCACTCTACCCTCTTCCAACATATGATCGACACTCTAGATAGCCATATTTCTCTCAAACATATATTCGGACACGAAGCGCATGATGTCCATATGGCTATGACCGCACATAACATAAGTTATTCTTTCAGCTACAAGCCCATAATGAGTAAGCCAATAAACATTACATCAATTCAGCATACCTGACTCTACAGATGTCCATCCAACTCATCCCTATAAACTTTGAGGTGGGATGCTGGCATTTCCCGAACATACCCTTCATTCCACTAAAAACCTACACTAAGTCCATCAATTTCTGTAGGATATGGAATACGTAACGTAGGTCTGCCCACATGAATGTGCTCCTAGGCCCACACCTACAGTAAATGAATACATCCAGCCATGTTCATGCGCTTTGGTTTGATTATTTCATGTTATTCTCTGTATAGATGAGCGAGCACAGCTGAACCCAAAGACAACTCTCTAAATGTGTCAATACCCTCAAGTAATGGCTGATACTGCAGATGAACGTCAGAACCTAAAATATCTGGCAAAAGGAAAGATCCAATGGCAAATAGTATGTATGCTCTAACATGCATAATGAACTAGAGCTTTGGTAGATCTAAATATGAATCTCGGTAGCATGTCCATCACAGCCATCATAAGGGTAAACAAGTACATGCATGAGCCTATCCCATTCGAAATTTTGATGTGATATGTGGATGGACCGGATCACGGTACATGATGTATGGCTCTGGATGTGCTCCAAGAAACTCATCACAACAATCTAGCCACGAAGCCACCGTTTCCTGCCACCAATAACAACGCTGCCAGTCACAGGTGGGCCATTTATCCGAATGCCTAGAAGCATCGCAACATCTTGTAATGTGATCGTAATCTCCCGTAGTGTGGAAGGTATTCGCTCAACACCATCACCCAATGTCAATAAGTGGTGATCCAGCTTAATATACTGTAAGATTCCTTCCAACTACCAAATATAACTTTAACTACCTTTCGATGTGCATCCTAGGCCTTCATATCTGACACTCTTATGTTGAACTTGGACTCAATATGGCCTACAATTTCTCTGGGCTTTAAATCTAGCAGACGTCTGACTGCAGGTTGGATGAAATAACTGATGAATTATGATGTACATTGCCTGTGTTCAACATTAAGCACTGAATGACTACAACTATGAGGTGAGCCTACTGAACTAATCCTCCAAGCACCACCCAACCTCTTAATTGATCTTGCATGTAAGTGTCACAAACATGGTCTAGCTGGGTCAGAATGGTGGGTGCATAATACAGTGAATTTTAATTGATTTAAAGCACATATGACATACTCAACATTGTTCATGATAGACCAACCGAATAGCAAATTGTAACTACTTCTTCTCATGAAAACACATACCTTCAAATAATTCATCTGGAATGCAGTTCTCCTCCTCAAAGGCCGAATCATCTGATGGGCCATCAAATGTAAGGCCCTCATCCCATTCTCTAGCCGTTTTAGCGCTACGCAAGTAGTCATTGTTCCGTATCAAGTGCTCTTTAGTATGACTTGTTCTAATTGAGTAATCAGCAATCAAATCTCTAACCCTAAGAGTTGGTTCTGTGGCCCATAAGTCAGCCCGCTCTGCATCGCTATTATCCTCCTCATCATCATCACTACTAGCTCCACTAAGCATAGTTTCATATCCAACATCTTCAGGATATAGTGGATTCATGTCATTACCTTTTGGTCACCCATAGCAATAGAACTTGTCCCAACAAAATAATCATGTTCTCTTATTGCAGACCCATAGCATCCCACTTGAGTACTTAGCTAAGAAGCTGGTGTGATGTACTCAGTGCTGGTTCAAGCTCTCTGACATTCCTCTATATTTTAAACTCTCTATCCCCATACGATAGTTCCTCAACTTCAACATAAACCATAATAGGTTGCACACATGCTGCATTAAGTATAGCTTCATAAACTTCTTCATCATTAATGGGACCTGCAATAAATCCAGCACAATGACCCACCAGATTAACATAGCACTTTGCTAGATCTAGCTTCAACGACCTCATTATTCGCTTATGTGATTCCTCAAATTTAATCCACCTTGGGATTTGGACTGGACGATTTTTCCACCAACATATATTGGAATAAAATCGTCTCTTACTCTGAGTTCATCGCCATAATAAAGAACTATACATACAGTATCTGAACTCATCACTAACTAGTAATAACAAAACATCAGTAATCTTTCGTCTCACCTATTCAATGCAGATAATTTAATTTAGGAGAAATAAATTGACTATAATTTCTTAAATTAACAAGATTGCCCAAAGTTAGAACTAACCACATAAATAGTTTTCCCTTGCGCTCAACATGTAGCTAGATAATTTGGAGTCATTTTGACTAAGTTCAGACGACAATTTCACTATTATGACCAAATGGTTCAATTAGGTCAAATTCAATCTAAGTTAAAGATTAAAGTTCTAATTCACTTCTAAATAATTTAAAAATGTTTTATAGATCAATCACAGGTCATAAACTAGTAACTTATGAAGCTTGATCAAGTCAAAATTAACTAACATAATAGGCTTCGTAAGGTATAATTTATAACTTCCTTCAAAAATTTGATTCTTAATAAAAATTCTTAGTATCTTGAATATCTCAAGTGTGCCTTCATAAGTTAAAAACAACATAGAGATAAATTAGACAGAAAGGAAGAAAGAAAGTGCAGTAGTTAATTGGATCCAGTACCAAAGCACGATTTCATTCCCTTTGTAACAGAAAGGAAAACCTAACACAGATGGATTTTGAAAAGACAACAAGTGGAAGGCAGAAAATGTATGCAGCATTCACAAACCAAATTGACAATTGCTTTGTTCTATCAAATAGGAAAAAACCCCGAAGAAACTGTCATCTACAAAGTCAACAAGATCCAAAAGAAATCCTCTTCATGATACCTTAGCATTCACTTCAACGCACATAATTTATACCTTTGGAACCCAGTAAGTTAATTTAAAAATCATGCTCACATACATACAACTTTATGCCTTCAATGAAAAAAATTGATTAAACACCACATATAAATGCCTAAATTAACTTTATGCCTTCAATCAAATACATACAATTTTATGCAAAGCAATCACATAAATGCCTAATCATACTTAATCAAACTAAATATATCCACTTAATCAAACTAAAATATACACATAAATTAAATTTCCCTAAAAAATATAAATACCACATTTAAACCTAGATTTCACACAAAATTCCTATGAAAATCAAGATAAATAACTTAATCATAACATCTAAACCCATAAAAATTAAAATCTAACACATTTGGTGCATTTAGGGTTAAAAATACCTAAAATGTGTAAAAAAACCAACAAAAAACCCTTGCGAGCTTCTCCTTCACCGGCAGTAACCTCGTTCAGAGATAGGTCTTACGATGGGCAAGAGGCTAAATATCGGATGGAAGGGATGGAATGGGAAAAAATGGGAAAAATGGGTTAAAACTGAGAGCCGACAAGCTCTCTGTTTCAATTTACACCCTAAATTAAGGGTAATGGCTAGTCATGATCGGTGGATTGAACACGATCGGTTGGGTTATACCACCTATATTTTAAAATTTTTTTAACGGCTTAATTAGCTAATTAAGTTAGTAATTAGGCCTAATTTGAAAATTAAGCCACAAGATTCATTAATTTTTTTTATTGTACTTTTAGTATATGATATATGATGATTTGGAATTGAACTATGGAACTTTAGGTATCATTAGGTTCATCTCCTCAAAATATTTCTTTCAAGTATAAGTATGTTATACTTGGAATTTGGATGGTCACAAATTTAAATATAAAAGCTTCTAATTCATGTACTTAAATGAAGGATCCATATATGATCATATAAATTTTATAGTAACTTATCAATTGTTATATATGCTTTATTACTAATCGTGATAATTTTATTTGAATTTAAATTGAAGTTTGTAAAAAAAAATTATTTATAAAATTGTAATTTCAAAATGATGTTATTAAGATCTTAATATATAAGATCAAAAATAATTTTTTTTGCATTTGTATATTTTCAAAGTAATTAAAATTTAAATTAATAAATTAAATTTTGTATTCAACATTAAATTTTATTCAAAAAAAATTTAGGCTTTTGGTCAAATGTCTCTAATATATTATACAAAAATTTAATCGATATGATATGAATTTTGAGGTGATACATGAGTTGGGATTTTTTAGAATTAAATTGGAGATCATTCGAGCACCAATTCTAACTAACTTATAGTAGAACTAAGCATCTCAATGAGATGACCATCAACGCCAAGAGATGAATGATCCAAATCTAAATGTGTGCAAATCAAATCTCAAAGGTATGATTAGAAGCTTCAAAGTATTAATTAAAGGGAAAAATGATCTTCAAATTCAACATATAATTAAATTGGCTGAATTGATGAGACGAATCAACAATCTCCAAATCACTCAATTTTGAGATAATTTAGACACTTAAATATTTAAATAAAGATTTATGATCAAGATAATTGACATGAACTTTTTAATGGAGTTTTTTTAATGATTTATGATCAAGATAATCTCCAAATCAAAATATCTTTGCCTAAAATACTATAAATAAGCCTTCATTACCTTAGAAAGTGGAAATGAACTTGTAGCTAAATTTGAACTTGTGAAAAAGTTTAAAGCTAAGATCACTAGCATTTATCAGTGACCACCATCAACGATTGTAATAGCTCAACTATTGTCATGTGACTAATATTATTCTTTAGAATAACTTTTATTTTTTATTTTACTTTGTTTATGTTTAGATTCAAAATAAATTATGTTTGATATTGATAGTTATTTTTAAAATATTCAACAACAACAACAACAACAACAACAACAACAAGCCTTAATCCCACTAAGTGGGGTCGGCTACATGAATCATTCGTCTCCATTGTGTCCTATTATGTGTCAAATTCTCATTTAATTCAAGTATACTAAGATCATTTTTTATACATCTTAACCAAGTCTTTTTAGGTCTACCTCTATCTTTCTTAACATAAGGCAAATCTAATGCATCTACTCTCTCTCGTTATCGCTGGCTTTATGTGGCCAAACCATTTAAGGCGACTCTCCCTAATCTTATCTACCACTGAAGCTGCTCCAACTTTTTCCCGAACATACTCATTTTGCATTCCATCTCTAAGGG
Source organism: Cymbidium sinense (assembly GCA_021442155.1). Taxonomy (NCBI): domain Eukaryota; kingdom Viridiplantae; phylum Streptophyta; class Magnoliopsida; order Asparagales; family Orchidaceae; genus Cymbidium; species Cymbidium sinense. The sequence continues at coordinate 269,814,402 of CM038215.1, forward strand.
TAAAGCCACTCATCCACCTGAGCATCCTCATCTCTGTAACACTTAACTTAGTCTTATGTTTCTCTTTTGTTACAACTGCACCATAAGTCATTGCGGGTCTTACCATCATCTTATAAAATTTTTCCTTAAGTTTAAGTGAAACTTTCTTATCACATAATAGGCCAGATGCATTCCTCCACTTCAACCATCCAACTTGAATTCTACTAATAATATCTCTATCTATTTCACCATCATTTTGAACAATAGAGGCCTAAATATCACAGATAGCTCACTCTTATTAATGACTTGATCACCTAAAGTCACAACACTACCACTAAAACTTCTACAACTAAAATATTCAAAACAACAAAAAATTATTTTGAATATTTTTAAAAATAATGTTATTTATTTTTAAAAATATTTAAAAAAAATACACAAAATAAAAATAAAAAATGAAAACCACAATATTTAAATAAAATTACAATAATATTAAACAAATTGTTTATAAATTTACATAACACAATATTTAATATTAAATATAGTACACATTTAATTTAAATTACAATGATAGAAGACCTTAAAATAATTGTTGAGATCTTCAAAAAATTAAACACTATCATTACTTGCATTAATAACAGATGATCAAAATATTAGTTTTATTTAATAAGTTCAGATCTTTGATGGAGACAAGAAGAATTGTTTGTGAGAATGAGTATGGAAACTTTGTCTTGCTTTCAAGTGTGTAAATGAGCATCTATGGAGCATTGGATTCTATAAAGCAGTTTCTTCCTTGATATTAGATTCCAAGCTCCATCTATTAGAAGGCATTTTTCCCTTGCCATAGGGATGGTGGAGCCTCTCCTATTTGTTAGTGCAAAAATTTCCCTCTAACAAGGTGCTTTTTTAATGCTCTTTTTTCAGTAGCCATGTGGTTGGGGCTTCAGGTTTCTCCATGGCAAGAGTTCAAAGACGTATATTACCTAAAATTGGCCACCACTCCATCCAAAAAAAAATAGGATGTTTTTTGGGAGCTAAGCTCTTAATTGAGAGTGTAAGCTCTCAATCATTAGGCTAAGATATCTTATGATCAACCCTTTTTTTATGCACTTCTCTCCATAACCTTATGGTCGGGGATTTAGATCTCTCAAAGGCGGCAAGAGTTTGAAGCTGTATATTACATAAAAAAGGCATCATGTCAAAAAGAAAATTGAAGTTTTTAAGGGATATTTGAGATAATTTGATCACAAACTAATACATATAACACATGGAAGTGCTTCAATCCAAGAACTCTTAGTTCAAAGTGTACGATCTCAATCAATAAATTCTCTATGCTTGGCACTCCAATCATAAAAAAAAAGCTCCTTAAAAATTTGCTTCTTTATCATGTTCTGTCTCCACCTTAATCATAGCAAGTTGCGGTCAAGATAAAGGAAACGGAAAAGTGATCATAAGAAAGGGAGGTTGAACGTTATCGAAGCATCCACTGCCAAGTTCTTTATTTCTTTGACTTGATATCCAAATTTTATAAGTAGATTTTGCTCCTTGTTTTATTATAGGTAAATGTTGTCCAATAGCATAAGTTATTTGGTTAAATGATTTAAAATAACAAAGTTATTTTATGATTTGGATATAATGGATATATGTAAAATGTGAACTATCAGCTCAATTTGTAGAGATTTGTTGGAGAAAAAAAAAAATCTAACAAAGCACTATTCTGAAGAAATAACATTATTCTCAACACATCACAAAAAGTTAAATCAGTGATTGATTTGAATTAGTTTTCATGTGTCAAAATAGTTCCAATTTTGATTAAAAAAAAATTAAAAAAACCTTCACATTCAAATAAGTTGAACACAATGCTTGCATGCACAAAAAAAATAAAAATCAAACTAAAGATTAAAATTATTTGAACTAACCAAACTATTTCACAACTTAGATGATTACCCCTTTTTCTTGCACAGACACTTGTGCCTGTTGATAAGGGTATAATGTGGCAGAGTCATTGTCTACAAGGGTTAGAGTGATGACACTTTGGCTGGAGGTTTACTAGTGAAGGTTATATAAATAGCTTAATTCATCATTATTTGTTGTCATTCTTTTATGAAAATTCCAAGATCTTTGAATATTTTAAAATCAATGCAATTGTCATTCCCCACTTGATTTTATGTTGTTTGTTTTAGAATTGAAATATAAAAGAGTTCAGCATTTTCCTCCAAGAGTAATGATGTTTGTTTACCTTGAAAATAAGTGAGGTGATGTTATTCCTTCTTAAAATCTTCTCATATAAATTCGTGTATTTCTTTTATATCAATTGATAGTATATATATAAGAGCATATCCCTTTGGTCCTTTGTATTATAGTAACAAAATAATAAAACATGATAACCCAACTAAACTATGCTTATAATGAAATTTTGAGCATCATTTTTTCAACCTCTTAGAAGCTTGAATAGATCATCAAAAATACTTATAGAATAGGTTCAAGGAAGAAGTGATTGAGATAATTCCTCAGAGGATTGAGTAGCTACCAGAAAGATTTCATGAAGTTTGAGTAGATTTGTTGGTGCCAAGAATAATCAAGGTTCTCAAGAAATATCCTTTGTTATACACCTTTAATTAAATTCCTAATTTGTTAAAATATATTTCTCTAACTTTTATAATTTACATCCTTCGACTATAGAAAGAGGATGTGATATTATAATGGAGGATATAAATTAAGTTTCTTAAATTATCTCAAAGTAGAGAAAGGCAATAGCCATCATGCTCAATGATTAGAGAGAGGCTTCTTTTTCTTCCTCTATTTATAATTGCTTAGTGATATTCTCTTAAGTAAGATAAATTTTTTTTCCTAAAATAATCTAAATTAACCTCTTTTTCGAACATCTTGAATTATCATTCTTAATGTATCAAATGAATCTCTTTTCTGTGATGAAATCATCACTATCAGAAAATTGTGCTATAATTTCCATAGTTGCCAATAATTCATGATGGCCTATAAAGTTAAAATTTGATAATATTTATAACTTGATTTAAGTGACAATATCAAGAAGTAAAGATTAGGTGAAATCTCTTCTTTTAATGCATTGAATATTAAGAGTAGGGGAAGAAATTTAGAGAGAGAATCATAGAGATATAATTGAAACTTAGCAAATAAGTCAATCAAATGATTGTGATGGTGTAAGCTGATGATGTTGTGAGGGTGATCACATGAAAAGAGATTACTCATTAACAAAGTGGATAAAATTTAAATTAGATATAGGAATTCATGAATGCTTCAAGTGAAATAATATATGATGTATTGGTCCTTATCGCAACTAATTATATGGAGTTTTGATCTTCGACTTAGGTGAATCTTTACATTCAATTCCTTTTAAATACTTTAACAAGAAATTCTAAAAATATTCAACTTGTTGATGGTAAAATTTTGAATATTATCAAGGTTGGTGATATGCAAATCACGATTGGCAATGAGCTTGTGTGAGAGCTTCAAGATGTGAGGCACACTATTGATTCATAAAGAAGCCTAATCTCACTTAGACAACTTGTAAATATGATTAAATATCTTAACCTTTTATATTGATGTTTGGTGATTATTGACCTCACTTTTGGAGTGAGGATTCAATCTCCTATTATTTGATCTAGGAGTCTTCTAGACACTAGATTCTCCTTAGCCATAAGACACTTCTATCAATTAGGTGAATACTTAACCTAAGCTTAGAGACTTAGAGAAGGATAATCATAAGATTAGGCTACGCCTTAGGACTTAGGGAGACAAACCTACCCTATAGCCTAAGCCCAATCTAAGCCTACCTCTTTGGCCTAAACCAAACCTCAAATTTAATTCATCCAAATTCACATACCAATTCTAAACTCAAATTCCAAACTAAATGATTGAAATCTATAAACTAAATTCAAATCAAATTCAAACCTATCCTAAGCGCATAATTTAATCTTATGGACTTAGCCAAGACAAATTCAAACCAAACCAAAGTCAATTAATTTTTCTCAAAGTCAATTCAACTCTCCAATCAACCCATGCCAAATATAAATGTTGACCTTCATATATACCACATGAGTTGAATCGAGCTTATGAGATAAATTCGATCGACTTCGGATGCTTCAGAGCACAAATCAGAGCTGAGATGCACCAAATCACCAAAATTAGCCCTAATGACCTCCGATCTATGAACGAACTTCACTATTATGTTTAGAACATTGATCTTAACCAATTGGTTAATGTCAAAATCTCTTTAGGTGATTTATCGGCTTTTGGCTCTTTTATCTATGCTTCTTGTAATAGAGCTGGTAGGAATCTCCTTTGGAATCACTTACGCACCTTCGCTTCCTCCAACCTTCCCGGTTGGTTGGAGGCATTTCAATACCATCATAGCTAGCTGGAAAGAAGGGGAGGATGTTCTCTAACCTTCATTCCATGGAGGACTTCTCAAATATGATATGATTGCAATTTGATTGACATTGGTTTCCTAATTACACGTCACAACTCTAGACTTTGGCGTAGATAGGACCCTCTTTAATTCGCTTTGGATCAATCAAGGTCCACTACCACTATTGAGCATTTGAGAACTTTGTCGATCATGCTCCTCTCGATTTCCTTCAAAATCCCCCCTACCCCCTCTCCTTTCAGATTTCAAAATATGTGGACCCAACATAGTGACTTCACCAATGTCGCCTCACTAATTGGATGGCCCCCCTGATAATTCTAAGGTATGACTGCCTAAAGCTCAAAAGACTTAAACAAAATCTCAATTGGTGGAACAAACACATTTTCAAAACCTTTTCACAAATCTTAAAGATATGGAACAAGAGGTTTGTTCTCTTGAAGAGGTTGTCTCCACTGATCCCAGTAAACTAGAGGAGTTGAACATTGCCAAGAATACCTTGGCTAATTATCAAAATATGGAAGAAACCTATTACGTCAAAAGTCGCAAGCAAGCATATATTGTCGATGGTGACGTAAACACCGTATTTTCATGCCATTTGTAATAAACGGAGAGCCTTAAACTCGATTAAGAAAATTAAGAACTCTAATGGTGAATGGATAACTAATAACATTGATATTAAGGATTCTATGTCATTCAGCATTTCCAAACTCTATTAAATTCTAATCCGTTGCTGGAAACTTTATCAAACACTCATCTTATTCCCTCTATGATTAATAGAGGACAATCATTTACTCACTAGGTGTCCCTCAAGAGGAGGAGATTAGTAATACTCTTAAGAACATGAACATCGATTCTGTCGGGTCCTCGACTATACACCCACTTCTTTCAAAGATTGTTGGTCATTTATTAAATCCGATTAGTTGATGTTATTGATTTCTTTGATGGCAATCCTATACCCAAATACTTTTCTAGCACTTCTTGTTGTCCTTATTTCCAAAACTAGCAATCTCAAACTTGGGGCATTTTAGACCGACGTCTTTGCACCTTTTTCAAAAACTTATTGCTAAATTAATAAACAATAGACTTAGCTCTTCCTAAAATCATCTCACCTAATCAAACTGGTTTTGTTAAAAAATTAATATCGGATAATATTCTTCTCAAGAACTGGTTCATGACATTAATGTCCCTTCTAGAGGAGGCAACATCTTATTCAAATTGGACATCACTAAAGCCTTTGACAATCTCTCATGGGAGTTTCTCTTTCAAATCCTAAATTTGTTTGGTTTTTCTGATAGATTTATCCGGATTATAAAAAGGTGTATCACGAATGTCCGGTTTTATTTTGAATGGTGAGTCCTTAGGTTTCTTTCCTTCTAGCCATGGTTTGAGGCAAGGTGACCCACTTTCACCGCCTCTTTTATCATCGCTATTGAATACTCAGGAGCCTTAACAATCTTTACGCTAATAAACCCAATATGTCTTTTAAAACTCATGGTGGCTTCCCTATTTCTCATCTTTTTTGTGATGATTTCATTATCTTCAACGGCTCCCTTCATCATGTTAAATCCATTATGAACCTTCTAAATGATTTTGGTAAAGTTAGTGGCCTTCTTCTTAATGAAGGAAAATGCGCTTTATCCCTTCATCTAAGATTCCATCTAATAGACTTAACCAAATATCCGTAATTACTAATTTTAAGCAAAATCAACTCCCTCTTAATTACCTTGGGGCTCCCAAAGAAAGGCCATAAAAGATCTCACCTTTTGATGATCTTATTCGAAAATTTCTAACAAACTTTCGGTTTGGGAATTTCATTTACTCTCAAGGCTTACCTTGATCAAAAGCACTTTAAATTCCATGCCTATATATCTTCTCCAAACGATTGTTCCTACCAACTCTATCATCAATAGAATTGAACGTCTATTAAACAAATTCTTTTGGGGAACCAATACCTCCTCTAAAAGGATGCACTGGTCATCCTGGTCCAAAAATTGTGGTACTCTTGAAGAGGGAGGTCCGGGTAAATCCATTAAAGAAGTAATCAATGCCTTTTCCTACAAACTTTGGTGGAATTTTAGGAGCACAATAATAGTCTTTGGGCAAAATTCATGACTTCCAAATATTGCGGTAAACATCCTCTCATTTGTCCCTTTAAATCGGGATTCTGAGAAGACTATGTTCTGTCAAATGGGATGCAGAATCCTTAATTTTTTGGGGCATAAACTCTGGCAATTCCTTCTTTTGGCAAGACAACTGGAGTGGTTGTGGATCCATTGATGACTTACTCTACACTCACTCCACCTCTGATCTTAGAGTTAATTCATTCTGGCAAAACCACAAGTGGAATACTAGTAAGATTACTGATTCTATTCCTTCCGCTTACATATGATTACTAACATTCCTATCACTCCTAACAATCATGATCGATTATCTTTAAGCTATCTCATATTTCAACCTTAAAATGTGTGGCTTCACACTAAAGACACTCGATTCTTCTATTGTGTTCTCCAAAACTGGAATAACAATATCCCCTCTTCTTACTCATCCTAACTTGGATCCTAAAAAACTTTATTCTGTTGACTCTTGTGGGGTAAAGGGTTTTACTTACCCTCCAAATGTCAATGTTGTTCTCATATTGAGAATGTTAACCATGTTTTTATTAATGGGGCTATTGCCTCTAAAATTTGGATTTGGTATGATGATCTATTCAACACTCAATTTTAATTGTTCTTTTAATTTATATCAACTTCTTGGAGTTTACTTTGACAATACAATTAAAGGTCATATTAAAATCATAATCGCCATTACTCTTATTTGGTTCATATGGATGGACAAAATGATGCTAAACATCGTGGGATTCGTATGAATCACATGAGGATTATTGCTAGAACTAAAACAAAATTTGTGAATTGTTCAAAGCCAACTTAATTCATCATAAACATTTTAAAGAGTAATCAGAAGCTAATAAACTGGGACTCAACCTTCCACTACAAAATTACTATCGAAATGATAGAATGGTTTTGGAAGAAACCTCTTGATCATATTATTAAAATTAATACTGACGGCTCTGGCTCTAATAATGGCTCTGGTTGTGGAGGCATTTTCAGGGACTCTAAGGGCATTGTCCTATGTTTTTTGCTTATTTTCCAACACTGCTCCTTATCGAGCTTATGGCACCCACAAAGCTTTAGAAATTTGTATTCAAAACGGTTGGCTCAATATTTGGATAGAAGTGGACGCCTTGATCTTTTGACTTCTACCAATATGAGCAACGCTGTTTGTACTATCTCCTCAAGCAAACAAGGGTTCTTCTTTCTCAATTTTACCATCACCCATGTCATGGAAGGTAACTGTCGATTACCTTGCAAATCAGAGATTAGACAGTATCATCTTCTTTGATCAACTTACATTACCCAAATACTTGCGTGGCCTAGTTAACTTGGACAACTCTGGGCTTCCTTACCTCAGAATCTAATTCACCTCTTTGCCTTCCATTTTTTCTCTTTTTTTTTCTGATTTTCTGTTTCTTTGTGTTCTTTATGGATAATCCTCATAGATATCATTGCTGTCTTGTGCTCTTTGCTATGACTTGCTACCTCTACCCCTTCTCCTCTAGTTGGATGATTCATGTTTTTGGCATTTTTAATTTTATGGATGTTGAACTATATGCACATTAATCTCTTGAATTGGAACCTGCCTTGGATTACACATCGGTTTTATAACTACAATCACACTTGGGACTTGTTTTTCATTGACACAACTATTACTAAACCTGATAGAATAAAACATTGCTGGAGGAAGTTATCTACTCTGATGGGTTTAGATTTTTATACTAACTCTGAACCGCCTTTTCTCACTGACAATAAGGCTTGGAGCATTGCTACTAACTATGTTGACTCTAGGCATCGGTTTAGTGTGCATTATGCTGGTTGCAGTTTTTATTTTACTGATTATAGTATTTTTTTGGCTAATGCTTACATTCCTTGGGACTCTTCCCTCCTTCAAGGCCTTATTCATAAAGGTTCCATCACTTATGCTGAAAGGACTTTGGTTGGTTGTTGATTTTATAATGTACACTTGCTTGTATAACGCCTAACCTCACCTTTTCCCGCAAGGGAAGAAATTGTAATTCGGGTCTCTTTTATTGATTGTTTTGGTCCAAAATACTTATAGGACTGATTTAATTGTGATTTGGGGTTTGGAGGTTTCCGTCATGGTTGCTTGTTGTTTTGTTTGTTGATTTGGTTTTTTCATCCTGTGGTTCTGCGCCAGATTTTTTCGCCTCCCGCCTCTTCCTCCTATTGTCTTGCCGCCTTGTCTACTACCGTCTTAGCAAGTTCGGTTTTGGACCTTTATTTTCTTAAAATTTCGATTGGTAATGATCTACTTGGAATCATCTTCTTATTCTATATTTTACTGGCTTACATTGTTGCATTAGTTGCTCTCATGGGAGTGACTTGCTGATTGCCCGGATTATTGCTGGCTGGATTGCTGCTCATTTCAGGGTGGTTGTAAATCCTGCATCTAATGGGCTTGTGCTGTTACCTTCTTGGATTGGAGTGTCATTTTTGTTGGAGAAGTATTTTAATCTGATGCTGTCTGTTGATGTCTATAGATCTTGGATGTTTGTGGATTTAGTATATCTGATTAGTTGTCCCCGGTTCTTGTTACCGCTATAATATCCCTTTACCGCTGCTATTGTGCACCAATCGTGCCTAATCAACTGTTCTACTGGATCTTAACATATGGTTTGTATATTCTCAATGACTGTTATTATGGCAAGCCTGTGGGGTATTTCTCCAAAGATTGTGGGCTGAATTGGGATTGTGCTGCTACTGTTATGAATGTTCCTTATGTGGCAACTTTTCTGATTTTCACTGGTCGGATTTGTTTCTGCTGGGGTGCTGACATTATCCTTGATCCCTTAATCTGCTGCAGTACTTTAATCTGTTTAAGTTCTGTGGTAATTTAAACTGGAAATTTGCTGATTTACCTTTCATTTGTTTTATTAATCCCGAATGCATGAGGGCATCTGCTTGTTCTCTTAGAACTCATTGAACACCTATTGGTTCTTCTTTATTGCGCTTATTTTGATTGGAATATCCCATCTCTACTTTAATATCTATTTACAGGAATGGAATTATGTTATTTTTTTCTTTATTAGTCTTGTTGCTTCTTGTTTTGCTTCCCATGATCAGCAGGTTTGGAATTTTTGTGTATCTGCTGGGATTGTGGGTACTGCTTACTCTGATAGTTGCTGCTTATGTCGTCTCTTGTCTTGGAGATTTATTTTCTGCTTTGTCTCCTCTTGGCTCTCTCTTTGTTGGTTGTAACATTTCAGGGTCTCATGACCTGAAAGATGTTCCTGCAATTGCTGTCCTGATGGTGAGGGCTTTTAGTGATTTCTATCAATTTTGCTACCTTCAGGATAACGTCTATATGTCTTTTTTCGTTATCTACTATTGCCATGTCTACTCGATTGAGGAGTTTTCCGCCAATTTGTCAGTAACTTTCTATTTCGCCGCCTTAACTGCTGTCGCTCGACGGATGTTGAGCCTCATTTTTATTCACTTGTTGATTTCTTTTATGGGGGTTCCAATGTCGTATTAGTCGTTGTTTGGGTTGGCTGATTGCCCGTGCTATCTATCTCTTGTCTTCTCCGATTTGCATCACCGCTACCTCTTTTCTCGATTGGTTGGTTCCAGATGAGCACTTTATTCGAAAGATGGATATTATGGCCACTTTAGTCTTTGCATATCTTGGAGGTTTCGCCTTTTGTCGTCCGTTCTTTTGATTTATTGTCGATGGATTACTTGAATGGTGATTAATGTCGCTATTGGAGCCGCTTTAACTTTCTTTCTGCTCTAACTCTGATTGGTGCTCATTCCTTGTGTTGAGCTATGATTTCTTTTCTATTGCTTTCTCCGTGACATTATTAAAGGGACTGCTTTCCGGTTGTTTTCGACCAAAGACTCAATTACATACCATGTGATTGGGATGGTGTTAATTATAGGCTCATCGACTTATGTAACAGATTCTCAGCTAGTAGTCTCCTCTGTATTTATCTTATGGAGGGATTATATGTCAACAATTTCCCGCATATGGCTATTGAGATTCGCAAAGATGGTTCACTTACTTATGTTTCTGTATTCTCATATCAAGATGGCTATATTGATGATAATTCTCTTGAATGAGACTCCTTATCCTTCTCTTAGCAATTACCTATATATTTTAGATATGATTTTTCTTAGGTTTGCGTAATAAAGCTCACAAGAATATCAACAACCTGGGTGCTTCCTTCTCAGTTTGTTGGCTATGATGGCCGTGATGTTCTCACCCTTTTGTCTGGTAGTAGCTCATGTGATGTAACCCCTGAAGTTTGGATGCTCATATTTGCATCCGCCCCAACATGGTGTGATTGAGCTGAGCCTTCTATCCCATTTTCTTATTATCATACTCATATTATACTATTTTCTCTATCCTTTTGTCTATATTACCTTAACTGCTCTAATCTCTCTTATTATTACTTTGTGTGTGTTTCTCTTTTTTTATCTGTGTTTGCTCCATATTACCAAGCACTTCTACAATCATCGAGCTTTGGCCTTATCATTTCTTTAGCTTATTATGTTAAACATCTTGTATCTTTTGATTGCTTTTTCTTTTGCTCTTTAATGTTTTCTTAGTTGGATTTATATTGGGGATTGTAGCTCTTTGAGCGTAGTTTGAGTTTATCCCCTTTAAGGACCTTGTAACCTTTATTTTGTGGCAATAAAATACCCCAGATATAATGGGGTTTCCTAAAAAAAAAAAAAAAAAAAAAAAAAAAATATATATATATATATATATATATATATATATATATATATATATATATATATATATATATATATATATATATATATATATTGCATAATCTAAAGATCAAGCGATCAAGCGATCGAGCTATCAATGTGCCAACATGCATATCAGAGTCAGGAAGCTGCGATGATATCCAAACGACTTCTACTCATAAAATTGATTGTGTCGTTAGCTTTGAAATATCAAAAACTACCAAATGAGCCTATCCACACTCAATTCAGATGAGTATACATGAATGTCGAATGATCGGAAGTGATAGTGCACAAATCGAGACTGAAATATACTTAATGGTGCAAAAATCAATCAAAATAATCTTCGATCGATGAATGGACTTCACCATTGCATTTAGAACATCTAAATTGATCAGAGTATAAATATTGCACAACCTAATGAGCAATCGATCAAGTGATCGAGTAGTCAACGTGCTTACACACATATCGAGGTTAGAAGACATCGACTTAAACCAAATGACCTCCGACCGCAAAATTGATTATGATGTTAGTTTTAAAATATCAAAATCTATCAAGTAAGACTATTTGCACACAATTCAGACAAGTCTATTCGAAAATCGAGCAATTGAAAGTGACAATGCACATTTCAAGCTGAAATTGATCAAATTCGATGCCGATTTGAACCAAGCAACCTCCAATTGTAAAACGGACCGTGTCACTGTGTTCGGAATATTAGAATAACCTTAAATCAATATATATATATATATATATATATATATATATATATATATATATATATATATATATATATATATATATATATATATATATATATATATATATATATATATATATATATATATATATATATATATATATATATATATATATATATATACATATCAACCCATATTAAGGTCAAAAGTTCATATTAAAGTCGATTAAGTAATAAAGGCCTCCTCTTCATGTATGATCCCGATCAAAACTTCCTCCCTCCCGCTCTTCCATTTGAACGACTCAACCATTCCTATTCGATCTCCTCCTCCAACAGTCCCCCCCTCCCCCTCTTTCATGGCTATTTTCCCTCAACTGAAAAGGAGAAGGGGCTTCTTTTCCAGTTACGTGTGCTATGTTCCACATTTGTAGGTTTTCTTTTGTTTATTTAATCAGCAAGCAAGGGTAAGGTTTTCCCTCTCCTTCCTCCTCCCTTCACTTCCTCTTTCCCTCATTTCCTCCCAAACCAAAAACCCTTCTTTCTCCATTCTCCTCATTTCTTCCAATGTGAAGTTTCTCTCTTTCCCTCACCCTTCCAATCCAAAATTTCTTTTTTTCCCTCACCCTCATAAAACTTAAAATCCCTTTTTCTATTTTTCCATTTTTTTTCATTTTTTTCAAATTCGAAAATCTTTCTCCATTTTCCCTCAATTTCTCTTAGTCAAACTCCCTCCTTCCCTTATTCCTCTTTGCTGAATTCACCCTTAGCCGACCTCCTTTCTTTATACAAGTGAGGGTAGCTGAGAGGTAACTCCATCATCATGTAGGTTCCTCTCGGTATACCTCCTCACTTCCTCCTCTAATCAAGCATATAGTCGCTGAATTACCCTTCCAATTTCTTTTTCTATAGCTGGAGAGGAACACCATCATCAGGCGGGTTCTTCTCTTGGTTTTCAGCATCTCCCTCCCCGTCTCCCTCAGCTTTGGTGAATGTGCAATAGATTTGAGTTGGAATGTGTAAAAGAGAAAATATTATGTGTATGGATTGTATTCTATATGTTTCTTTGCAGGTTTGAATGCCTCATCATACTCATTAGGGCATGACGAGATGAAAATTGATTGCGGTATTGAAAAACACCAACCGTCACGCTCATCATGGTATGACGGGAAGGCCTCCAAAATTGTTAGATGTCGCTACCATAGCTGAAATGCTGCTGAAATTTTGACTGAAATTCTGGACTTAAGCAAATTAAAATGGAAATCATCTAAGCTTTAAACTAAATAAGAAATGCATAATAAATACAATGATAAGCCTTAAATAAAAAAAATAAATAGACGAGGAATACTTAAAGAAAGTTTGAAGGAAATAAAACTCTTACTCGAAATGGAATTAGATTCTCTCCCCTATCAGACTCCAAGGCAACACAACTTCTCAAACAAGTAGAATGAAATGAAAGACCCCCTCTTGGCCTTATTTAGAGAGATTAGAGGGAGTAATGAAGGACCCATTCTTACAAAAAATAAATTAAGTAAGTGAGTCTATGTTCTCACAAATTTCTCAAACAAAAAAGGGGAGGGAGAACTAAACAAGTTTTAATTCAGATGGGGGGAGTTAAATGTTAAATTCATAAAAGAATTATAATAGAACTTGAAGTCTAGTCATTCACTAAATATGAAACCTAATGTGGAGTTAGGGATATTGGAGTTGATCTTTGTTTATGTGAATAGAGCCTCTTATTGAATGCTCAAAGTATTAAATTCACAAATAAGTAATCATAAAAGAAATTGAATAATTAAAAATTAGGTCTGATGTCGAAAGAAGTAATAATCTTGATTGAACATCAAAGCATAAGAGAGCATTTTGGAATTAAGACACACTCTTCAAATATACTCAAATAAATTGAATAAAGTTAAAGAATTCATCAGAGATTTTCCATGGGATCAAATGATTGTTAATAAGCATAAGCGATGAATCCTTAGAAAATGTTTGAAGTATATTCGTCGCCTTATTAAATACTCGAATTAGATCAAGGAGAAACTGAGTACAGTTGGTGATGAATTTGAGAATTGTCATAAGCAAGAATCTATTGAATATTCAAAGACTAATCAACTTGGGATAAAAGAAAGTAATTCAATATTAATCCAAAAGATATAATAAGATATTAGAGCAATTTACAAAGCCTTTTATGCCACTGAACCCACAATATTCAAGTACAAGCAGGCAGAAGACACCATTTGAAAATTTTAAACAAATATGCCATCGGATTTGCAACACAATGTATAAGTGAACAGAAGGAATTAATTAAGACATTCTTAAATACACCCGCATGGGCCCTGACACTACACTGAATGCTTAAATTTAGTGTCTGAGGATACTATGCGTTTGATTCTCGATTTGGTCTTAGGACTGGGTCTGGGTTAACAAAATCTAAAATACTATTATAAGAATTTCAACTTAGTAAAATATCTGAGAAGCTAATTCTGTCATGTGGCAGTAGATTTGATCTTCTGTTAGGAGCTAAATAGAGTTGATAGGACCTAAAGTTCTCAAATATATTTAATTCAATCAATTAACTACTTCGAGAGTGGCTGTGTTAAATGGTGATTTCAACTAGAGGGGATACTTCCATCAAAATATGATTCTAATTTTAAATCAAATTAACTTAAATTAAGTATCAACCTAAAAAACTGCTTAAATGAAATTCAATCATTAAAAGCTTAAAGCAAAACTCAATATATCCACCTTATGCAATTATTTATCGGAGGTGACAAATTAAGAAAACTCTAGCTCACAAAGGAGCTAATGTTAAATCAAGTGTTCTGCTATGTTCACTCTTAATCAATCTCATGCTAATAAGGATGTGGCCCATGTCCTTTAACTGAGTGGCTTGGCCGATAGGCTCCACATATTATGCAGCTATGACCAGAGTTCTTTGATCGGATCATTTGACCAATAAGGCTCTATTATTTTATGATCACGACCGTAGCCCGTATGCTCCCCAATGGCTCTACCCTTTGAGTTATGAATCATAGTGTATGCTTGATAAGGCAAAATGCCATCTATTAGCTACGATAGACTTAAGAATATCTATTTAGATAAACCCCACCCCAAGTCTATAAGGATTTCTTAGGTGATGTAACTCATGTATTACTGATAAGGATCCTTTGGTCAGGTTCGATCAACTACCTCCTCTGACTAAATAGAATAGGGACCATGATAGCCCGGGATGATGGAAGTATGGGATCTAGATAGGGCACATTTTCATTCCCCCAACCATCCACTTTAAGCTTTTAATGATGAATTTCATAAATTACAAACCCCAAAATTCAAAACTCCACATGTTGCTATTATACACTACGCATTTAGCGATCTAACAACTAGCCTTAATCAAAAGTTCTCTCTTAATATTAAGAGGAGTAATTAGCTATAGGTGTTTACGCCTATAGAAAACCTGAAACCAGATCTAAAGTCCTTGCAAAATGAGGGTGACAGCTCTGGGTAATGTCTTATCTACTATTTCATATGCCTTCTGAAAATTACACCGACACTCAAATTTACACTCTCTTCAATTATGTCGGGAGGTCAGTGGCAAATTTTCTAAGCCCACAATAAAATCAGATTCAAATCAACCAAATCAATATTAATTCAAACCAACCCTTCATAAGCCATATGACTTGATCCCATGGACTTAGCTAAAATCCTCTTCAATTCAAATCAATTTTAATTCATTTTTTGATTAATCAACTATTTCTTCAATCATCTTCCTAAATATAAATGAAACCCACATTCACATGTCCAAAATCCTAAACTAAAAATCCAAACCAAGCCAAACCTATCTTAAGCCATATAATTCAATCCAATGTCCTTAACCAAAATTCCATTCAAACTAAATAAAATTGAATAGATTTTCTCATAAATCAACTATTCTCTCAATCATTATCCTAAGTATAAATGAAGTCTACAATCATCAAGCTAAAATCAATTCAATCAAATCAAACCTAACCCATTTTGACTTGAAATATCCAAATAAACCAAAACCCATTTGAACCCAAATAAATTATGATCAAAGCTATAAGTCAATCCTAAATCCATATATAAATCCAACTAAACTCAATTTAGCCCAAAATTGACTCAACTAAACCCAATTGGTCCACTTGATCCAGAGTGACCAATTTGATCTATTTGAACCAAATTACAATCCTACATAAATTGGATTGAATCAAGTCTACCAAAACCTCTTACCATGATTGTCAATCATCCTTGATTGATTAATTATAACAAATTGGGTCAAACCAAGTCAACTTGGTCATTTGACCAAGTCAACTGATGGAAGTGGGCATTCTTTCTTTTGATGAGATTGAGAGAACTTGGGTATTTGAGGTGAGGGAGGAATATATATTGGATAACTAGCGCTCCCACTAAGGATTGCTAAGGTTTGGCCAGCAAGCTCTCAAACTACAAGAATAACTCAATAATTTATAATTGCCAAAAGATCCCCTTCATTCTAGTAAGAGGGGTAATTTATAGCCATTACAAGTATCTTTCAAAAGAAAAGAATTCAAAATATTGAGGGAAAGGTGGGCGGGCATATTAATGTGAAGTATTAAATTGTCTCATTATATGCCATCCACCCATTTCACATGCTATTATTTTATGTGGATTCAACCACCTCACATGTCATGCTTTGAATTTTTAAATGCAAAATTTTAAACATAGAGTTTCTAGAAAAAAATTAAAAATTACATAAATAAAAAAAGATGAAATCATAAATTGGGCCTTAAGAGGCTAATGGGAAAAGCCTTCTTCTTTCTTGAATTTTCTTGGGCTTTAGCATGAGATCTTGTAAATGGACCTTGAGCCATAATTTTTGGATCCTCATGATGTTCTATATCAATTCCCCTAGGGTCAATTGAACTCTGCTCTGCAGAGTTGAAATCTAAGAAGTCTTCTACTAATTATGGGGCTAAAGTCTCTAAATCAGTATGGGTCAACCATGTGTCTTTAGTTGGTGGCTTATTCTTCCAACAAACTAGAAAATGATGTTCAGAAGCTAGATTAGTGGGTGCTTCCTAGGTGATAATATAGTCAACTTCAAAGGAAGAGGGCTTCTGCAAGTACGATGCTATATCTTCTGCTAAAGAGTTAGATTGAATAAGTGGAGGTTTGCTAATTCCTTCATATGATAGAATATCTTCAATATTAATAACTGGATGAATGAGCATATCAACATACAAATCAAGATGATAAGAATTAGTTCCAATTTTCTTAAGAATTTTAAATGGACCACAAGCTCGTGCATGTAATTTCTTATATCTAGTGGTTTGATAATGCTCAGGCCGAATGCGAATCAATACATACTCACCTTCTTTATATTATTTGTTGAACGATTATGATTTGCCTTAGAAGCATAGTTTTCATTACTTATAGCAATTTACTTTCTTGTATCTTTATGGAGGCTTTGAAAATCTTTAGCAAATGAGAATGTTACATCAGAAAATACATGAGATGGTAGGTTTTCTACATCTATTAGTCATCGTGGGTTTTAACCATAGACTATCTCAAATGGTGATTTTTTTTGTAGTTATAGAAATAGTACTATTATAGGAAAATTCTAAGGTTGGTAAATATAAATCCTAATTTCCTAAACTTTTACCTACCAAGCATCTAAGTAAATTTTCTAAGGTATGATTAACTACTTCAGTTTGTCCATCAGTTTGTGGGTGAAAGGCAGAAGAAAATTTTAATTTGGTACCTAATAATTTTCATAATGTTTTCCAAAAATATGAGACAAACATAACATCTCTGTCAGAAATAATGGTTAATGGGAGACCATGGAGTCGCACTATTTCCTTAAAAAATAATTTGGCTATATAATAAGCATCATTTATTTTTGAACATAGTAAGAAATGAGCCATTTTTGAGAACCTTTCACTACAACGAAAATACTATCATGTCCTCGAGCTATCCTAGGTAATCATAGAATAAAATCCATTGATAGGTCTTCCCAAGGCCTATAAGGAACAAGTAAGGTAGTGTTTTGTCCAGACCTTTGTTTGATAGTTTTAGCCTATTTACAAATTAAATATTGAGCCATAAATTTTTGAATATCTCATTTTAATGAATGATGTAGAACATCATGAGGATCCAAAAATTAGAGCTCAAAGTCCATTTACAAGATCTCAAGCTAAACCCCAAGAAAATTCAAGAACGAAGAAGGCTTAGCCCATTAGCCTGCTAAGGCCCATTAGCCTGCTAAGGCCCATTTTATGATTTCATCTTTTTTATTTATGTAAATTTTAATTTTCTTTTAGAAACTCCATATTTGAAATTTTGCATTTAAAAATTCAAAGCATGACATGTGAGGTGGTTGAATCTACATGAAATAATAGCATGTGAAATGGGTGGATGACATAAAATAATGAGGCAATTTAATGCTTCACAGTAATGTGGCCACCCACCTTTCTCTCCATGTTTTGAATTATTTTCTTTTAAAAAATGCTTGTAATGGCTATAAATAGTCCCTCTTATTAGAATGAAAGAGATCTTTTGGAAATTATAAATTATTGAGTTATTCTTGTGGTTTGAGAGCTTGGTGACCAAACCTTGACAATCCTTGGTGGGAGCACTAGTTATCCAACATTTCTTCTTCCCTCACCTCCAATACCTAAGTTCTCTCAATCTCATCAAAAGAAAGAATGCCCACCTCCATCAAATTTAGTATCAGAGCCAAGCCTGGAAGTAGCAAATATGGTAAAAAAATTTTTTTAATAAAAGGAGCATCTCAAGTGGTTGACTTATCATCAAACTTGTGAGTTTTTCTTGGACTTGTGAGGTTAATTAATTTTCTTTTATATGATAGTTTAAATACATATTAGTAAATTGGAAAGATATATATTTCTTGCAAGTTTATGGTCATAGCATAAAATTTTAATTAGTAGGCTCCATTATATATTTTAGTCATTTTCCAATTAGCACTAAAAATAAGAAAACAAATTATGAGAGCACCTTAGTGAGGTAGTGCTTCACCCCAAAAACAACCTAGCCATTAGTGCAAATCAAAATCTAGTTACTTGCTTTATTATCTTTGTTATTATTTATGATTAATTTTAGAAGTTTCTTTGATTAACTTATGATAACTTGCTTTCTTAAGGAAAAAAAAGAGGCTTGATAAATTTGAGCATATTTTATTACATTAAAAAAATGCATGAATAATAATATAAGTGTGTTAAACCTAGTGATTTTGGAAGATAAATAGAACTTTGTCAAAAAGACCTAAACTATCTAAGGAGAGCTTGCGATTTAAGTAGTCTTGTACCCCCTCCTCACCTGGAAGTTCTCTTACCCTAAAATTTTACTTTGATTGCACAATTATATTATACTTATTTATTTTATTTCATTTTTTTTCATTGAGGACCGTCGGTAGAAGGTGCAATCCATGAGAGCATAGGAAAGTGATCTCTGCTTCATCTGATTGGCTAGTGACTTCTCTTGTGGTAGTTTGCCTTTATTTAGGTAATCCATGAATGGTTGCCTCCAATCTGACTCCTTGTCAATTTTGGCAATGGTAACCTCCCCTTCAAGAGAGTATTTTTCAGTGTGCTTAGGGTTAGGGTTTAGTGTTTAGGGTTTAGTATTTAGGCTTTAGGGTTTAGGGTTAGCTTAGGGTTTAGGGTTAGTTTAGGGTTTAGGGTTTTGGGTTTAGGCTTTTATCACTTCTGGTTTAGGGTTTAGTTTGAGTTTAGTTTAGGTTTTATGGTTTAGGATTTAGGGTTTTAGGCTTTTTAGGGTTGGGATTCTGGTTTAGGAGGGTTAGGGTTTAGCATTTAGGGTTTAGGGTTTAGGTTAGTTTAGGGTATAGGTTTGTGTTTAAGGTTTTAAGTTTTATGGCCTTTTAAAATTTTAGGTTTATTTTAGTTTAGGTTTAGATTTGATTTAGTTTAGTGGGTTTAGGCCTTAGGTTGTAGTTTAGGGTTAAGTTAGGGTTAAGGTTTATGTTTAGAGTTAAGTTAGATTTATGGTTTAAGGTTAGTTTAAGGTTTAGTTTAGCTAGTTGGGTTTAGTTTAAATTTAGTTTAGGTTAGTGGTTTACAGGTTAGTTTAGGGTTTAGGGTTAAGGTTTTAAGTTTAGGGTTTAGGGTTTAGTTTAGGTTTAGGGATTTAGGGTTAGGGTTTAGTTTAGGTTTAGGGTTTAGATTAATTTTAGGTTTAGTGTTTAGGTTTATAGTTTAGGATTTAGGTTTATAGTTTTGGATCTTTAGGGTTTAGGGTTTAGGTTTTAAGGTTTAGGGTTGAAGGTATAGGGTTTAGGGTTTAGGGTTTAAGGTTTATGATGTAGAGTTTAGGGTTTAGGGTTTTTTTTTAAATTAAGTAAACCAAAAGGTTTAGATTTATTTAGTTTATATTTTATTAATTTTAGTTTATTTTATTTTTTATTTTTATTTAGGTTTATTTTTATTTTTATTTAGTTTATTTATATATTTTAGTTTAGATTTTTTATTTTAGTTTATTTTTAGGTTTAGGTTTAAGTTTATGTTTATTTTTTTTTAGTTTTATTTTTATTTTATTTTTTATGCTTAGGTTTTTTTTTAAAGTTTAGGTTTAGGTTTTTAATTTATTTTTTTAGGTTTAGGTTTTATGTTTTTATTTTAGGTTTATTTTTAGATTTTTTAATGTTTAGGTTTAAGTTTATTTTATTTAATTTAATTTGGGGTTTTGGTTTAGTTTATGTTAGGTTTAGGTTTAGGTTTTATTTAGTTTAGTTTAGTTTATTTTATTATTTTATTTATTTTTAGGTTTATTTTTTAGGTTTAGGTTTTTATTTAGTTTTTATTTTATTTTTATTTTAAGTTTATTTTATTTTTATTTACATTTAGTTTTTATTTTATTTATGTTTTTTTATTTTTAGGTTTATTTTATTTTTTCATTTAGCTTAGGTTTTTATTTATTTTATTTTAGTTTAGTTTTTACCTTTTATTTTATTTTATTTTTATGTTTAGGTTTTAGTTTAGGTTTTTATTTTATTTCATTTTGGGTTTAGTTCTATTTATTTATTTTATTTTTAGGTTTTATTTAGTTTAGGTTTAGGTTTTTAGGTTTTTTAGGGTTTAGGGTTTAGGGTTTAGGGTTTGGGGTTTAGGGTTTTGGGTTTAGGGTTGTTGGTTTTAAGGTTTAGGGTTTAGGGTTTTTAGTGTTTAGGGTTTTGGGTTTAGTGTTTAAGTTTTAGGTTTAGGGTTCAGGTTTAGTTTAGGGTTTTTGGTTTTTTTTTAGCAGAGAACAAATTTAGGTTCAACATTTCTTCTTTTCAATTTCATCAACCAAGTAACAAACCATGGAAGTGAGGTAATCAAATGACCTCCATGGAACTAGCTAAAGCCTCGTGTTCCCGGGATGTCCAGACTATATTCCCATTACCATTCAATCTTATATAAATCAACACATGAAGAGAGGAAAAAGAACTCAACATTCGTACACTTAAGCTATAAGCACATGCATTTCTTATTTATTTATAACTAACATCATAACACATATTATTATTCATTTATAAGCTTTTGAAAAATATATTTGGATTTAATAGTGATAATAGCCACACATATATTAAATTTAATCAACAAATGCAAGCTTACATAAAGGAAATCCATTTTATTTTACTTGATTTTGAAAAGATGGATGCATGAATTCAAATGACATACCAAATTTAACATGATTTGAAAGAGGACAATCAAATATAAGCATCTGATTCATTCAACCAAACGAGTTCTTAAGGATAATCAAATCAAATAAGATTATTTAAAGCAAACCAAAGCTTCTTTATTAATTAAGTTTTGGATTTGATTTGATTTAAAGAGGATAAGAGAAATCATCACTTGCTATTTTAAACCCATTCCCACATTAGTTATTCGATTTAATTTAATTAAATGTAATTAAGTTAATTTTATGGGTTAATTAAGTTGAACCCTTAATTAGATAAATTAATTACCCTTAGCTATGTCACCTTAAAGTAATTAACTAAATAATTATGAGCCAACATGATATGCATGGAAAATAAACTTGCAATGATCCTAGGAAATAAAAGGGGCCTAATGCAATTGGCTCATGATTAATAGTTAATTAGATTAAGGGACTTGATTAATTACTCTTATGATTTTTCCATACATGTGGACTAACCATAATTTCATTGAGCTCCTTTAGGTTATTAAACACCTAAAGATCTACCTCATGATTTAATTAATTAGGGTTTGATGTGATTATGATTTTAATTTGATTAGGTGATTTAAATAATTAGTTAAATCTTAATTAATTTTAGTTTCAAAAAGGGTGAAATGAACTTATGGAAAGAGGTCCCAACCCTATTCCTTAGTTCACTTACTGTTGAAACAATGATTAATAAACTTAATTAACCAATTTGTTGCTGCTCATGGGATTAATTAATCATTAATTAACTTAAAAGAGTAGTTAAGGTTTAATTAGTCAATTTTTCTAATTAAGTGAGCAATAAATACCAAGAAAATCAAGGGAGGCATAGGTCATCCCATTAAATTAACCCACAAATTTTGGGATTAATTGCTCAAGTAATTAAGGAGTAATTAAGCTAAAAAGTTTTGTAATTAAACTTTTAGTTAAACCTTAATTACCTTTCAAAATTATTTAAGATCATTTTTAATTAATTCTCCTATGAAATACTTTTAAAATGAGTATTTATTTTCATTTTTTTATTTCTCTATGATTTTTAGAAGTTTTAGCCATTAAAAATGATTAATTAAGCCTAATTAATCCTGTTGGCGCCATGTGGCCCGCTTTGCACGTGGCACCACGGGATTGGCTACTTAAAATTTATCTGACTCAGTGCCTATATGGCGACGGTGGACGTGATTTCTTGTCCGCCATTTGATCTAAGATCGAACATCATTGATTAATCCCACATCTTAGTAGGATTAAATCAGATCAATCTAGCAGATCTAATCATGATCGCCCATTCTGATCATGTGGAAAGGATGGTGCGTGATCTAACATCACACAAGTGAGGGAGAATGGAGTTTGTTTGCCATTGCTCACTTGATCCAAGCTTACCTGAGCTCGGATCAACTCCAAAAGGATCCCACACCTTCACAACATCGATTGGAGGAGATCCAATGGTCAAGATCACATGAGATGCAAGTATTCTTCAAAAAGATCCAACCCATTTTTTGCCTAAGGATCAGTTTTTGGAAGCATACCTCGCCGGAGCTCATGACCAGTGGCTCGAATGATTGAAGAAGCTTCATCTAGTGGAGATGAAGAACTGTTGAGCAAAAATTTGATCAATTCCTTGAAGTTTGATCGGAAGGCCATGAACCAATAATTTGCAGCTCATCTTTGATCGAAGTCCCACCTCCAATGCTTGTGAAGCTTAGGAGATGATTCGTTCTTGCTCGACGAGGCCTAGGGAAGGTGCGTGTAAAGTTAATTTGAGTTTGATAGAGAAATGGGTAAGTTAGGTCAGAAAAGGGATCTAGTTTGGCATTTTTCCTATTTCAGGAAGGGCAGGAATGGAATTTTTTGATCTAGGAATGAGCTTAGAAGCTTAGGGAATGGCTCTAGCAGCTCGTCTTGGGTAGTTAGGGCTCTGAGGAATGATTATGTGTGTTTGAGTGGAAACGAGGGTGGTGTTTAGCCCCCTTCATTATGATCGAATAGTAGGATCAGGTTTGGCTTCTAGGGGCCGTCCGACCATCTTAGGGAGTTGTGGGTGGTAGGGAGGAGGTGAGTTGGCTCAGCTTGGTTGGTTGAAGGTGTTGAGGTGGTTACTAAGGAAAAATCATGGGTGTCTTATGGGTTTCAAATCCTTCAATGGGGAGGGTGAGGTGATTTCACCTCCCATGAGTCATGGTCGACCCAACCACCCCTTGTCAGGTTGGGTAGTGCCCTAGGTGCCTAGGTGGACCATTGGGAGAGTGCCAAGTGGCCAAGGAATGGAAATGACCACTTACATGGGTGATTTGTCTCATGTTATGCCCTTTACCCAAGGGTAGAATGATCATTTGACATTGGATTCGATTTGGGCAGATTTGAAATGAGCCAAAAGTGGGTTAGCCCAAATTTCAAGTCAATTAGAGTTGATTTGGTTAGGTTTGGCTCAATTTGACTCATTTAGGTCAAATTGGGTTAGGTTG
This sequence comes from Cymbidium sinense, assembly GCA_021442155.1. Classification (NCBI taxonomy): domain Eukaryota; kingdom Viridiplantae; phylum Streptophyta; class Magnoliopsida; order Asparagales; family Orchidaceae; genus Cymbidium; species Cymbidium sinense. Next base: position 269,838,456 of record CM038215.1, read on the forward strand.
GGTCAAGTTGACCAATTGGTCAAATTGGGTCAAACCAAGGGTTGGGTCAAGTTTATATGATCATTTGGGATGTTTTGGTTCAATTAGTTTGGTTTAGTTTGGCTTAGATTTTATTTTGGTTCATTTGAATTCATTTGGGTCAAATGGGTTAAATTGACCAATTTGACCAAATTGGCCAAATTGGCTTGGGTTGGGTGTTGGTTTGGGTTTAGTTGACCAATTTAAGATTATTGTAGGCTGTGATTTCAATTAATTTGGATTTGGTTTTGATTTAGGCCAACTTGAACCTTTAGGTCAATTTGGGCTAAGTAGGTCAATCGGGTTCAATCATTGCTTTGGTCAAGTTCAACATTCAATTTGAAATGAACTTGAGCCATTGGTTGCAATCAATTTAGTTTATCTTTTGATTTGACCCAATTTGGTGGGTTAAGGGATTGATGATCAAGTTGACTTGGTTTGACCCTAATTATGACAATTGATCAACCTAGGGTGATCAACAATCATGATTGGAGGTTTTGATGGGCTTGGTTCAATCCAATCTTGGTAGGATTAGAACTTGGCTCAAATAGGTCAAATTGGCCACTTTGGGTCAAGTGGTCCAATTGGGTTTAGTTGGCTTGATTTTGTATTGAGTTTGATTTTGTTGAATTTATATATGGATTTGGGATTGGTATATAAATTCAATTGCAATTGGCTTAGGTTCAAATGGGTTTTGGTTCATTTGAACATTTTAAGTCAAAAGGGTTAAGTTGGGGTTGATTTTGGTTTGGCTTTATGATTGTAGATTTCATTTATATTGTGAATATGATTGAAGGTATGATTGATTCATGAGAAAATCAATTGAACTTGGGTTTTGGAATGAAGGAATTTGCCAAGTCCATGGAGTTGGGTCATGACAGTTTTGATTTTGATTTAGTTTGATTTATTTTTGATGATTTAAATGTATATTTCATTTAAATTTGTGAAGATGATTGAAAATATGATTGATTTGTTAGAAAATCAATTGAGTTTGACTTGATTTGGATTAAGATTTGGCTAAGTCCATAGGATAGGTCATATGACTTAGGAAGGATTTTGTTTTAATTTGATTTAATTTGATTTAGTTTTGATCATTTGAATGTAGATTTGATTTATATTTAGGAAGATGATTGAAGATATAAATTTATTATGAGAAAATCAATTAATTTTGGATTGATTTGGATTAAGATTTGGCTAAGTCCATGGGATAGGTCATGCGGCTTAGGAAGGGTTTCAATTTTGGATTTGATCATGGGTTTCAATCATTTGGTTTTGGAATTTGGGTTTGGATTTGGATTTGAATTTGATGTTTGAATTAAACTTGAGGTTTAGTTTGAGAAGGTGAACATGGATTGGATTTGGGTTGTAGGGTAGGTGGATTATCCTAATTCCTAAGGCATAACTTAATCCTATGATTAACCCTTCTAAGTCAGTAGGCTTAGGTTAAGTGTTTACCTAATTGTTAGAGGTGTCTTATGACTAGGGAAGTCTTAGTGTCTAAAATTCTCCTATGTCTAAAATGGGAAGATTGAATTCACACTATAAAAGTGAGGTCAACAGGCCTTAGGCTCCATAGTGTTGCCCTTGGAGATAGATGATTGGAAGACTGAAGCCAAGTTTCACATTATAGATTCAGATACATCTATTAACGCTTTTCTTGGGAGACCATGGATACATGATAACAACATAGTTCCATCCTCTCTACATTAGTGTATGGAGTTTGTGAGAGGCGGAATCATCTATTGTGTCAAAGGAGATCTCAAGCCATTTAAAGTTCACGAGGTCAACATATATAGGGATGTAGCTTACTACCTCCCTCAAAATCAACCAGTCTATTCTCGTGAACTTGGCTAAAGTTTAAAAAAAATAAAAATCAAAAGAAAAAGAAAAAGAAAGAGGAAAAGAAAAAGAAAAGAAAAGAGAAAATGAAAAAGAAAATAAAAGAGAGCGAAAATAGACTTGGAGGAGGAAGTGGAGTATGAAATTAGATTCCACCCACAATTCGTTACTCCATTAAAACATATTCGTAGGATGACCTGACCTCCACTAGGAAAAGGAAGAGGTCAGTTCAGAGGCAGTCCGAGGGGTGAAATACCTCTTTATTGGCCTCCCAATAGAAGATATTCCCTGGCTACCAGGAGTACACCTGTTATCCATATAGACTTAGAATATAGTTCATAGGATGAATCTTATATGGTTAGCACACCAGCTAGCTCTTCTCAGCAGTAGATTCCCTTGGAGGTGACACTTAAGCCAGATAGTGATGAAGACCGGGCTCCAAAGCAAAGCATAAGTGTATCTAAGTCTATATGTGAAACAATTAGGCATCAGTTTGGAACCTTAGCTCTAACCCCACTTTCCTCTAAAAAAGTTGAAGGTTTTGTAGTTAAGGAAGCCCCTAAGTCATTCGCAGGTGTGAAGACTTAGAGGTTCTTTCTAGGAGCATCATCCTCAAGTCAAGGAGTTGATGTAGAACTTGAGGATGATTCATATAAAGATTTAATAGAATTATCTTTTGATTGGTACTTGTCTTGTGTTCATAAAGGTTAATCCCACATACTTGGTCAAAGCACAGGTCAGACTACTTTGAAAGAATATGGAAGAACAAATGCAAAATCTCTCAATCAAGATTGGGACTAGGATTCAATACAGTGGGTCCAATCGATGATGATGATTACTGTTTAGTCATCACCAATCAAATAGATTCTTTTCAAATCACATTAAATTATATGAGGAGCTATGCTTAGAAACTTTAAATGATCCAGATGATTTTGAAGTCAAAGATGCACCACTAGAGTTTGAAGAAGAGATCTAGTCAACCATTGATGAGCTCAAGGAAATCAACTTAGGAACTGAAGAAGATCCACGCCCAACATACATCAGTTCTTTGTTGAATGAAATTGAAACTAATGACTTAGTTAGGCTGTTGACTGAGTTTAAGGACTACTTTGCATTGAGTTGTAAAGAGATGCTTGGATTGTCTCCTAACATAGCAGTCCATAAACTAGTAATAGAGCCTATTGCTAACCCTATCAAGCAAGCAGCTAGACGCATATAATTAGATATAGAATAACATGTCATTTTTGAAGTCAAGAAACTGATCGATGTTGGCTTCATCCGGGAAGAAAAATACCCTTCCTGGTTAGCCAGTGCCATCCTAATTAAGAAAAAGAATGGTCAAATTCAAATATGCATCGATTTTAAGGATTTAAATAAAGTATGTCTAAAAGATGAATTTCCACTACCATTTCCGGAGCTGATGGTGGACATTGCCTCATCTCTTTCATGGATGGCTCATCTGGATATAACCAAATAAAGATGGCCCTTAAAGAAGAAAGAAACACTACTTTTACAACCCCGATCAGAATCTATCACTATAAGGTCATGTCTTTCAGCCTTAAAAATGTCGGTGCTACATACCAGCGGGCTATGACTTGAATCTTCGATGAACTCATTCATCATCAAGTTGAGTGCTATATCGATGACCTCGTGGTCAAAAGTAGAGAAAAGGAAGACCATCTCTTTGACTTGAGAGTAGTTTTTGAATAGTTAAGACAATTTAACCTCAAAATGAACCCCCTAAAGTGTGCATTTAGTAGTCGTGAAAATTCCTTGGGTTTGGAATCAAAATCAATTTAGAGAAGATCAAAGCGATATTAGAAATGCCACACCTTAAAGTTTAACTCAACTCAGATCATTCCAATGGCGGTTAGTATATCTAATATGCTTTATATCCAACCTATTGGGAAGATGTCAACCATTCTCAGCACTTCTCAAAAAGGATGCCAAGTTTAAGTGGGATGACAAGTGTGAGCATGCCTTTGAAGACATCAAGCATTACCTGATGACGCCACCGATTCTAGTAGTCCATATCATGGGCAAGCCGCTCATACTTTACACTGCTGTGTTAGATGACTCCCTTGGTGCTTTGTTGGCCAAAGCCAATGACGAAGGGAAGGAAGTCTAAGATAGGTCAAGGCCAATATAGCCCCTTCTCAGTGTGGTCCCTCGCACACCAACAGGGTCAATGCAAACATATAAATAAAATATATATTCACTTGTGGATTAGGAGGACACCCCTAGTGGTACCTTTTCCAAGCTGGTATTCTATCTTTATGGTAGTGTCAATAAAACTCCCTATAGGAATTGCTTGACTACCCTTGAGTTGATATAAGTCCCTAGAAGCATTCATTCAGTAGTCACCCCTAAGTCATGTTCGATTTGTTGTGCTTCCAATAGGTCACCCCAGGGGTTGTTCCCTACTTTAGAAGATGTAAGTCTGCTACACCTTCTTCCTAGCACAGCCATTGCACACCGAAAGGCAACCCTTTAGGTTGGCTAGCTCTACCCCATGGCCAGTAGAATATCCCTTTGGAATTGTAAATCTAAGATAGGACAAGTCTAATATAGCCCCTTCTCCTTCTTAGTGGGTCCATCGCACACCGACATGCTCCATAAATTAAATTTATCAAATTTGACCGAGCTTACATCCCAAGCAGATATGCCCTCAATTTGAAATCAAACAAAACCAAAGAAACCATATCAAATCACATGAAATTAAGATACAATTAATCCTAACTACTTTTGAGTTGACATAAGTCCCTAATGCCATTCAGTCAGTAGTCTCCCTAGGTTAGGTTTGATTTGTTGTACATCTAATAGGTGACCCCAGTGATTGTTGCTCACTTTAGAAGATGTAAGTCTACTATGCTTTCTTCCTAGCACAGCTGTTGTACATCAAAAGGCAACCTCTTAGGTTGGCTGGCTCTACCCCGCAGCCAGTAGACTATTCCTTTGGATTTGTAAACTTAAGGTAGGTCAAGGCTGATATAGCCCCTTCTTAGTGGGTCCATCACACACCAACAAGGTCCATACATTAACTCAGATTAAATTTAACCGAATCTTATTTTCCCTAGTGGAGTTAAATCATACCCTTCTCCCTAGTGGAGCCCCAAATCATATATAAACAAGTTAAGCAAATAAATCAAATTCAAAACCAATCTCCCCAGTGGAACCAAATTAAACCAACTCCCCTAATAGAGTCTAAATTAAAGAAATCCAACCAAACTCTTATCCCTAGTGGATACATCCCCAAACAAATCTATGAAATGAAACTAAAATCCCAATCCCCAATGGATAGCCTGAACCTGTTTCTCTAGTGGAAGGTTAATATACCTGATCCCCACCAAACTCGAGCCCATATCTCTAGCAGATATGCCTCCACATCAATTAAAATAAAACAAATTAAAGTCGATTCGATCTTAATCCCTGGTGGATTATAGATTCTTATTTCCAATGGATCTTCTTTCCACAAATCATATAATCAAATCAAATTCAAACCTTATCCTCAACAGATTTTCTTCTTCTATGCTCTCGACATAGACCCCTCACATGTCATGTCCAATGCATGTGTGATCCATTAGTGGATCTCCCTGCATGTCATTGACATGAAATTCTTATCAAATCTTATTTCTTCTCTTATGCACACCTTTAATACTTAAACCAAAAGCTTAATAATTTTTTCGTTCAAATTACATTATCTTAACATTGTAATCAACATTTTATGATTTGTGATGGTGCAAGCTTAAACTAACTATATAATATCATGCAAAACATATTATAGTGTGAATTAACACACTATACTATATTATAAAATATGATGTTATATTATAATTTGCTATAATATAATATATTTTCTAACATTACACCTCATTAGAATCACTTAAAAAGAACAAATAACAAAACTTTCTCAAAATATGAATAATGTTCATTTTGGATGTAAAATTGTTAATTTTCTATTAGAAATGGTACAAAATAGCATAATTTTGGTGTTGCTTCTTAGTGTGTGCTGTGAATTTGGCCAAATTCTTCCATCTTAACCTTCAAATTAATATTTTTTTGTGAGTTTTGACCCAATGTATTATAACAAAAGTAAAACATACTAAAATGTACAATAACATTTAGTAACACACCACGACATTCATATATATGTGAAGCTATATTATTATGTACATTATATTTTAATATGCTTTTATATAATATATTATCTTACATTACACCTTAAAAATGAATCACTTTAAGCAAAAAATTTATAAATTTTGGTTGAAAAATGAACATTTATTTTGGATACAAAATTCTATTCTTATGATTAAATGACACACCATAGCACACCCCCAATGATGTTCCCTAAAGCTTACCTTAAATTTTGCCAAATCCCACCATCTCAACCTATAAATTAGTATTTTTATGAATTATACCAGTATAAACTCTACTACATCATACTATAACAAACTAAAATATGCTAAACAACAAGTAATAATACACAATAGTATGCTATAATGCATGATGCTACACTATGTTATGGAATCTTATATTATAATACACTATAACATATTATATTATATCATATTGCATATCACATCACAAGGGATTGCTTAAAATAAAAAAAATCATAATATTAGTTTAAATAATAAAAAACTATATATTGTAGTCGTATCACTTACAAATTTTAAATTGAAATAATATATTATGATGCCATGCTCTACCTATTATGAATTTGGCTAAATTCCACCATTTTAAAGTCTAAATCAACATTTTTATAAATAATGCTAGTTTAGGCTCAACTGCATGATTGTAAAATAATAAAATAATTTAAAATACACAGAATAATATATTATGATATATGATGCTATACTATGATACAACAAATAATATTTATTTTGAACTTAAAATCTTACTTTTTAGACTATAAGTGGCGTAGCACCCCTTTGGTACTACAACCTAATTCTCACTTCAAATTTAACAAATTTCATCATCTGATTTATTAAATCAATATTTTTATGATTTATATTAATATAGACTATAGGGCACAATACCATAATATACTAAAACATGTCAAAACATCTTATAACATCCAAAAACACATCACTACATACTCAAATATATGATGCTACATTGTACTATAATATATGGTATTATAATTTGATTTAGGGTTAGGTTTAGGGTATTCAAATCTCTAATAGTCCAGGGAAAGTCTCTTAAAGAGATTTTCCTTAGCTACCATAACAATGTTAGGATTAGGACATTCTTTAGATCTGCACCTAATGACATATTTATTCAAGGTGTAGGGTATAGGGTTTAGGGTTAGTTTAGGGTTTAAGGTTTAGGGTTAGTTTAGGGTTTAGGGTTTAGGATTTAGGGTTTGAGATTTAGGATTTAGGGTTTAGTGTTGTAGGTTTTAGGGTTTAGGATTTATGGATTTAGGGTTTAGGATTTAAGGTTTATGGTTTGGGGTTTTACAGTTTAGGGTTTAGGTTTTAGGGTTTAGGGTTTAGGTTTTAGGGTTTAGGGTTTAAAGTTTAGGGTTTAGTATTGAGGGTTTAGGGTTTTTAGAGTTTAGGATTTAGGTTTTAGGATTTTGGTTTTAGGTTTAGGGTTTAAGTTTGAGTTTAGGGTTTATGGTTTAAGGTATTTTTAATAGAGAATAAATTTAGATTCAACATTTCTTTTTTTCAATTTTATCAACCAAGTAGCACCCCAAGTTTTCTAAGACATAAGCTATAACATAAAAAAAATGAGCACCCATAGAGCAAATAAAAAACCCTAGATAAGTAGAATCATCTCTACTCTAAAGACACAGTCCATAAGCAGCAGATCAAATCAACTGTTCTTCAGTTTCTTTAGTTCCCATCTGAATCACCCCCGCCTCTTGAGTAGTGAGATCTGTCATATTCTTGATCTCCTTCTCTGCCACCACCACGACTATAACCTCTGTTGCTCCTCCTGCCTCCATAACTACCACTACTCCAACCACCACCTCCATATCCACCAGCACATCTAGATTCCCTACCACCATTACGATAACCACCGCCTTCACCTCCATCGCCAGATCTAGACTGAGCCTAGCTGACGGTGATGTTCTTGCCATCAAGGTTCTGCCCATTCTTAGGTTTTAGGGTTAGTTTAGAGTTTAGGGTTTAGGGTTTAGGGTTTGGGGTTTAAGGTTTCGGGTTGCAGGTTTTAGGGTTTAGGTTATAGGGTTTAGGGTTTAGGGTTTTAGGTTTAGGGTTTAGAGTTTAGGGTTTTAGGGTTTAGGGTCTAGGGTTTAGGGTTTAGGATTTAGGATTTAGGGTTTAGGGTTAGGGTTTTAATGCTTAGGGTTTAGGGTTTAGGGTTGTAGGTTTAGGGTTAGTTTTATGGTTTAGGGTTTAGGGTTTTTTTTAATTAAATAAATAGGTAGGTTTAAGTTTATTTACTTTATTTTTTATTTATTTGAGTTTATTTTATTATTTATTTTTATTTAGTTTAGTTTATTTATTTTATGTTTATTTATTTTAGTTTATTTTTTAAGTTTAGGTTTATTTTTTAGTTGAGTTTTATTTTTATTTTATTTTTTATTTTTTGGTTTTATTTTTTATTTTTAGGTTTAGGTTTAGATTTTTATTTTATTTTTTTTAGGTTTAGGTTTTAGGTTTTTATTTTAGGTTTATTTTTAGGTTTTATGTTTTAATTTAGGTTTAAGTTTATTTTTAGTTTATTTTATTTTATTTAGTTTTGGTTTAGGCTTTATGTTTTTTAGTTTAGTTTATTTTAGTTTAGGTTTAGGTTATTTTATTTAGTTTATTTTATTTTTATTTTAGGTTTAGTTTTTTTTGTTTATGGTTTAGGTTTTATTTTTTATTTATTTTTATGTTTTACTTTTAGGTTTATTTTTTAGGTTTTGGTTTTTATTTAGTTTTTATTTTTTATTTAGTTTTTATTTTTTATTTTATTTTTTTTTTAGGTTTACTTTTAGGTTTAGGTTTAAGTTTAGGTTTTATTTTATGTTTTTATTTTTTTAGTTTTTTAATTTTATTTTGGTTTAGGATTATTTATTTATTTTATTTTTTAGTTTTATTTAGTCTAGGTTCAGGTTTTTAGCTTTTTAGGGTTAAAGGTTAGTTTAGGGTTTAGGGTTTAGGGTTTAGTTTTTGGGGTTTAGGGTTTAGGGTTTAGGGTTTAGAGTTTAGGTTTTGGGTTTAGGGTTTAAGTATTAGTTTGGGGTTTAAGGTTTTTTTTAATAGAGAACAAATTCATATTCAACATTTCTTCTTCTCAATTTCATCAACAAAGTAGCACCCCAAGTTTTCTAAGACACAAGCGATGACATAGATAAAAAATGAGCACCCACAGAGCAAATCAAAATCCTAGATAAGTAGAAACCTCTCTACTCTAAAGACACAGTTCCATAAGTAGCAGATCGGATAGTTCTTGATTTCTTGAGTTCTCGAAGCACCCTTGAGTAGCGAGGATCGCCATCATATCCACGTCTTCCTGCCACCACCACGGTTGTAACTTCCATCACTCCTCCAGCCTCCATAACCACCACTGCTCTAACCTCCACCTGCATACCCACCAGCACCTCCAGATCCCCCACCACCACTAGGATAACCGCCGTCTCTGCCTTTGCATCCACCAACAGATCTAGAATGAGCCTAATTGACGGTGATGTTCCTGCCATAAAGGTTTTGCCAATTTTTAGGGTTTAGGGTTAGTTTAGAGTTTAGGGCTTAGGGTTTAAGATTTAGAGTTTAGGGTTTGGGGTTAAGGGTTTTGGGTTGTAGGTTTTATGGTTTAGGGTTTAGGGTTTAGGGTTTAGGGTTTAGGATTTAAAATTTTAGGGTTTACGATTTAGGGTTTAGGGTTTAAGGTTTAGGATTTAGGGTTCAGGGTTTAGAGCTTAGGGTTCAGGGTTTAAGGTTTAAGGTTTAGGGTTATAGGTTTAGGGTTTAGGATTTAGAGCTTAGGGTTTAGGGTTTTATTTTTTAAATTAAGTAAACAAGTAGGTTTAGGTTTATTTAGTTTATTTTTATTTATTTGAGTTTATTTTGTTTTTTATTTTTATTTTATTTTGTTTATTTATTTTAGGTCTATTTATTTTAGTTTAGGTTTTTATTTTAGTTTATTTTTTTGGTTTTGGTTTATTTTTTAGTTGACTTTTATTTTTATTTTATTTTTTAGGTTTAGGTTTTATTTTTTATTTTTAGGTTTAGGTCTAGGATTTGTTTTTAGGTTTAGGTTTTAGGTTTTTATTTTAGGTTTATTTCTAGGTTTTATTTTTCTTACTTTAGGTTTAGGTTTATTTTTAGTTTATTTTTTTACTTAGTTTAGGTTTTAGTTTATTTTATTTTAGGTTTAGGTTTATTTTAGGTTTTATTGGCTTAGGTTTATTAGGTTTAGGTTTATTTTATTTTGTTTATTTTATTTTTATTTTAGGTTTAGGTTTTATTATTAGTTTAGGGTTTTGGTTTTATTTTTTATTTATTTTTAGGTGTATTTTTTAGGTTTAGGTTTTTATTTAGTTTTTATTTAGTTTTTATTTTAATTTATTTTTGGTTTACTTTATTTTTATTTTACATTTAGTTTTTATTTTATTTAAGTTTTTTATTCTTAGGTTTATTTTATTTTATTTAGTTTAGTTTAGTTTTTTATTTATTTTACTTTAGTTTATTTTTTATTTTATTTTATTTTTAGGGTTAGGTTTAGGATTTTATTTTATTTTATTTTTTTAATTTTATTTAGGTTTAGGTTTATTTATTTATTTTTATTATTAGATTTTATTTAGTTTAGGTTTAAGTTTTTAGGTTTTTAGAGTTTAGGGTTAGGGTTTAGGGTTTAGGGTTTTGGCTGTAGTGTTTAGGCTTCAGGATTTAAGATTTTTAGGGTTTAGGGTTAAGGGTTAGCTTAGAGTTTAGGGTTATTTAGGATTTAGGGTTTTAGGGTTTAGGGTTTAGAGTTTAGCATTTAGGGATAGGGTTAGTGTTTAGGGTTTAAGGTTTAGGGTTTATGGTTTAGGGTTTAGGGTTTAGGGTTAGGTTTAGAGTTTAGTTGTTTATTTATTTTTAGGTTTATTTATTTTAGGTTTAGGTTTTATTTTAGTTTTTTTTATTTAGGTTTAGTTTATTTATTTTTTTTTTTATTTATTTTTTTTTAGTTTATTTTTTTTTTTATTTAGTTTAGTTTAGGTTTATTTATTTTAGTTTATTTTATTTTAGTTTTTTTTTTAGGTTTAGATTTTATTTTTTATTTTTTAGGTTTAAGTTTAGGTTTTTTGTTTTATTTTTTTTAGGTTTAGGTTTAGGTTTTTATTTTAGTTTATTTTTAGGTTTATTTTTAGTTTAGGTTTAGTTTATTTTTAGGTTTATTTTATTTTATTTATTTTAGGTTTAGGTTTAGGTTTAAGTTTATTTATTTTAGTTTATTTATTTTGTTTAGGTTTAGGTTTTTTTTTTTATTTTATTTTAGTTTAGGTTTTTTTTTAGTTTAGGTTTAGGTTTATTTTTTTTATTTATTTTTATTTTTTAGGTTTAGGTTTTATTTAGTTTTATTTTAGGTTAATTTAATTTTATTTTATTTTAATTTTATTTTATTTAGGTTTTATTTTTAGGTTTATTTTATTTTTTAATTTAGTTTGGGTTTATTTATTTTATTTTTGTTTATTTTATTTTTTTATTTTATTTTATATTTAGGAGTTATTAGGTTTTCATTTTATTTACTTAGGTTTAAGTTTTTTATTTATTTTATTTTTAGATTTTATTTAGTTTAGGTATAGGTTTTTAGGTTTTTAGGGTTTAAGGTTTAGGATTTAGGGTTTGTTATTTAAGGTTTAGGGTTTAGGGTTATAGGTTTTAAGGTTTAGGATTTAAGGTTTAGGGTTTAGGGTTTAGGGTGTAAGGTTTAGGGTTTAGGGTTTTAGGGTTTAGGGTTTATGGCTTAGGCTTTAGGGTTTAAGTTTTAGGGTTTTAAGGTTTAGGGTTTATGGTTTAGGGTTGTAGGTTTAGGGTTAGTTTTAGGGTTTAGGGTTTAGGGTTTAGGGTTAGAGTTTTTTTTTTTAAAAAAAATTAAGTAAACTCATAGGTTTAAGTTTATTTAGTTTATTTTATTTATTTATTTTAGTTTATTTTATTTTTTTAGTTTTGTTTAAGTTTATTTTTATTATTATTTAGTTTAGTTTATTTATTTTTGTTTTTATTTTTTATTTTAGTTTATTTTTTAGGTTAAGTTTAGGTTTAAGTTTATTTTTTCATTTAATTTTATTTTTTATTTTTTTTTTAGGTTTAGATTTGATTTTTTATTTTAAGTTTTAGGTTTAGGTTTTTAGTTTATTTTTTGGTTTATGTTTTAGGTTTATTTTTACGTTTTATTTTTTTGTTTAGGTTTAGGTTTATTTTTAGTTTATTTTATTTTATTTATGGGTTGGGTTTAAGTTTAGTTTTTTTTAGGTTTAAGTTTTATTTATTTTAGTTTAGATTTAGATTTATTTTGTTTTAATTTTAAGTTTAGGATTTTTTTTAGTTTATGGTCTAGGTTCTATTTATTATTTATTTTTAGGTTTTATTTTCAGGTTTACTTTTTAGGTTTAGGTTTTTATTTAGTTTTTATTTTATTTTATTTTTATTTTAGGTTTAGTTTTTATTTTGTTTAGGTTTTTTAATTTTTTTAGTTTAGTATAGGTTTTTATTTATTTTATTTTTGTTTAGTTTTTTTTTATTTTCTTTTTAGGTTAGGTTTAGGGTTAAGTTTAGGTTTATGTTGTTATTTTATTTTGGTTTAGGTTTTATTTAGTTGAGGTTTAGGTTTAGGGTTTTTAGGGAGGTTTAGGGTTTGGGGTTTATGGTTTAGTTTTTGGTTTATGGTTTTAGGGTTTAGGGTTTTATTTAGGTTTCAGGTTTAGGGCTTTTAGGGTTTAGGGTTTAGGGTATAGGGTTTAAGTTTTAGGTATAGGGTGCAGGTTTTCATTTAAGGTTTAGTGTTTTTAGTTTTTTTTAACAGAGAATAAATTCAAATTCAACATTTCTTCTTTTCAATTTCATCAACCAAGTAACTCACCAAGTTTTCTAAGACACAAATAATGACATAGATAAAAAAATGAGCACTCAAAGCAAATAAAACCATAGATAACTTAGTCTCTTGTAAAGACACAATTTAGCGACATATGGTCAGTTTCTTGATTTCTCAGTTCCCATGGGCCTAGGATCCATCAACATATGATCTCTATGCCACCACTCATGCGCCCTCATTTCCTCCCATCTTATCATTCATATGTCCCAGAACCTCCAGTCCCCACCACTATGCAGATGCCTCACCTTAGCCTCCATCGCCATATCTAGGCGAGCAGTGTGATATTAGTCAAGGTTCTGCCCATTCTTAGGGTTTAAGTTTAGGTTTATTTTTAAATTTATTTAGTTACTTTAGGTTTAGGTTTAGGGTTTGGGGTTTAGGGTTTAGGGTTAGGGTTTAGGTTTTACAGTTTAGGGCTTAGGGTGTAAGGTTAAGGGTTTAGGGTTTAGGGTTTTAGGGTTTATGCTTTTAGGGTTTAGGCTTTAAGGTTTAGGATTAGGATTTAGGGTTTAGGGTTTTTGGTTTTTTTAACATAGAATAAATTTAGATTCAACATTTCTTCTTTTTGATTTCATCAACCACATAACACACTAAGTTTTCTAAGACACAAGCAATGACATATATCAAAAATGAGCAAACATAGAGCAAATCAAAACCCTATTAGATAGTTTTGTAGCAAAGTCGGTCGACCATTCTTGGTTCTCAATTTCCATGAGTCATCCTAGCCTTTCGAGTAGTGGGATCCACCATCATATCCCTGATATCTCCCTCCATCACCACCACGGTTGTAACTTCCGTCGCTCCTCCCATTTCCATAACCACCACTTTTCCGACCACCACCTCCATATCCACAAGCACCTCCAGATCTCCCACCACCACTATGATAACCGCTGCCTCCACCTTTGCCTCCACCACCAAATCTAGGCTGAGCCTCATTGACGGTGATGTTCCTACTGTCAAGGTCTACCCATTCTTAGGGTTTAGGTTTATTAGTTAATTTATTTAGTTACTTTAGGTTTAGGTTTATGGTTTGGGGTTTAGGGTTTAAGGTTTTTGATTTAGGGTTAGGGTTTAGGGTTAAGGTTTAGGGTGTAGGGTTTAGGGTTTAGGATTTTAGGGTTTATACTTTTAGAGTTTAGGGTTTAGGATTGGGGTTTAGGGTTGTAGGTTTAGGGTTTAGAGTTTAGTGTAGTTTTAGGGTTTAGGGTTTAGGGTTTATGATTTAGGGTTTAGGGTTTTTTTAATTAAGAAAAATGGTAGGTTTATTTTTTATTTATTTTATTTTTTATTTATTTTATTTTTTATTTATTTTAGTTTATTTTATTTTTATTTTTATTTAGTTTAGTTTATTTATTTTAGGGTTACTTATTTTAGTTTATTTTTTAGGTTTAGGTTTAGGTTTAGGTTTATTTTCTAGTTGAGTAATATTTTTATTTTATTTTTTAGGTTTAAGTTTTATTTTTGATTTTTAGGTTTAGGTTTAGGTTTTTTTTAGGTTTATAAGTTTTCATTTTAGGTTTATTTTTAGGTTTTATTTTTTAGTTTATGTTTAGGTTTATTTTTATTTTATTTTATTTTATTTTATTTAGTTTAGGTTTAGGTTTAGGATTAGTTTATTTTAGTTTAGGTTTAGGTTTATTTTATTTGCTTTATTTTATTTTTATTTTAGGTTTAGTTTTTTTTAGTTTAGGGTTTAGGTTTTATTTTATTTATTTTAGGTTTATTTTAGGTTTAGGTTTTATTTTCTTTTATTTTAGGTTTATTTTATTTTTATTTTATGTTTTGTTTTATTTTATTAGGTTTTTATTCTTAGGTTTATTTTATTTTTAGTTTAGTTTAGGTTTTTTTTTAGTTTATTTTTTATTTTATTTTATTTTTAGGTTTAGGTTAAGGTTTTTATTTTAATTTTTTATTTAGGTTTATGTTCTTTTTTAAGGTTTTATTTTGTTTAGGTTTAGGTTTTTAGGTTTTTAAGGTTTAGGGTTTAGGGTTTAGGGTTTAAGGTTTAGGGTTTTAGAGTTTAGTGTTGTAGGGTTTAGGGTTTATGGTTAAGGTTTAGGGTTTAGTGTTTAGGTTTTAGGGTTTAGGGTTATTAGGGTTTAGGGTTTATGGTTTAGTGTTTAAGGTTTAGAGTTTAGGGTTTTAAGGTTTAGGGTTTATGGTTAAGGTTTAGGGTTAAGTTTAGGGTTTAGTGTTTAGGCATTAGGGTTTAGGATTTTAGGTTTACTTTAAGGTTTAAGTTTATAGTTGTTTAGGGTTTTAGGTTTAGGGTTTAAGTTTAGGATTTTGGTTAGGATTTGGGTTTTAGGTTTTAGATTTAGTTTAGGTTTAGTTTGGTTTAGTTTTAAGTTGTAGGTTTAGTTTAGGGTTTAGTGTTATTTTAGTTTAGTTTAGTTTTTGAAATTATCAGTTTAGGTTTATTTAGTTTATTTTTTTATTTATTTTAGGTTTATTTATTTTATTTCTTATTATTATTATTATTATTATTTATTTTTTAAGTTTAGGTTTAGGTTTATGTTTATTTTTTATGTTTAAGTTTTGTTTTTATTTTTAGGTGTAGTTTTAGGTTTTTATTTTACTTTTTTAGGGTTAGGTTTTAGGTTTTTATATTAGGTTTATTTTTAGCTTTTATTTTTTAGTTTAGGTTAAGGTTTATTTTTAGTTTATTATATTTTATTTAGTTTAGGGTTTAGGTTAAGTTTATTTTAGGTTTATGTTTAGGTTTAGGTTTTATTTATTTTGGTTTAGGTTTAAGTATATTTTATTTTATTTATTTTAGGTTTAGTTTTTTTTTAGTTTAGGGTTTAGGTTTTATTTTTTATTTATTTTTAGGTTTATTTTTTAGGTTTATTTTTTATTTAGTTTTTATTTTATTTTATTTCAAGTTTATTTTATTTTTATTTTACGTTTAGTTTTTATTTTATTTAGGTTTTTTATTTTTAGGTTTATTTTATTTTATTTAGTTTAGTTTAGGTTTTATTTTATTTTATTTTATTTTTCGATTTACGTTTAGGGTTTAGGGTTTAGGGTTAGGGTTTAGGGTTTAATAAGATAGTTAAGCAAGCAACCCGCAAGGATAGTAGCAAAATAGTAGGAGCACCACTAGTGCCACCACCAAAAAGGAATAAGCAATTCAAGAGGAGTAAGCATCATGACATGGGTAATAACTAGGGAGAGACAAACAGAAAACCAAAAACCATAAGCTGATCCTCCATCCAAGCGGAATAGCAAAGGGTGAAGGTCACCCAAATAGAAAAGGGTGTTCTCGCATCCAGTGAGAGGAGATAGCGAGGAAACTAGGAGATAAAAATCTGAAAAATAGAGGTTCTGAGCGGTCACCAAAGATGCAGGAAAAACTAGCCAAAATAACCACCCCTCCAACCAGTCCAGCCAGCCAAAACAACTAGTCCAACCAGACATCCAACAAATCCTCCTAGTAAACCACCTCAACAAGAGAAGGTCCAAGCCATTAAACCCAAAAACATTAGTATCAAGACCAACAACAATCATCAAGCCAGAAACATCCAAAATAGCCTGAGAAAGGGTGAAGAAAGACAACAGCCTCCAAACCCAATCAAGGCAAAGAAAAAAAAAACCAATCCAGAAAGATAGAAAAACTAGCCAGAGATAGAAAGATACAGAGCCTAGTAAGATAGATTACAAGCCAAACAACAAAAATAGCAGAAAGCACCCAACCCACCAGTGATAAAGGCCAAATAATAGCGAGACCATCCGCCATTTTAGAACAATACCCAAACCCAAAGCCATAGTAGTACAAGAGGAGGTCCAACCCATAACCAAAAGAATCCAAACAAAAATAGCCAAACCAACTACCAATCCCCAGTCAACAAAATAGAGAAAATAATAGTTTTCCAACCACCTCCACCATGCCAAAATCAAGCCATAGATAAACCACCAAAAACAACCATCCAACCCAACTAGCCAAAAATCCTAGCCAACCCAACTAGCCAAAAATCCCTGCCAACCCAGCTAGCCAATCATGCCACACAGTTAATCACCATAAAAATAGATTTAATAGGTTTGTAAGTAGGCTAAAAAGAGCCAAAAACCATATTAAAAAAGAAATTCCTGCAGCAGCCAAAGCCACAATCTAGAAGAAGGAAATAGGAAATAGCCAAGGGAAAAATTTGGTAAAAGCCCAGCTAGACAGTTAGCAACCACCAAGCTGAAAAATCAAAACACTTTTACTTAACCAGCAACAACTAGGCCAAAACAAAAGCAAGTGTTGAAAAGCAAAACCCTAAAGAGGAAAAATTAGAAGATCACCACAGCCTAAAGAGGGTTTAACAAGGCCAAAATAAAAATAAAGGATCATAAAAAATCAACGATAAAACTAATCTAAGAATTTATAATCTGAGATAAGGCAATCCAATATTATCTAGATTAACCAAACCTCTTAATAATTTAGGCAAAGTTTGGTTGTCAAATAAAGTGAACTCAGTCAAATTGGCACCAAAATTAGCTAAATAATTAGCACAAGCATTACCTTCATGAAGGATGTGGGAAATTTTAAAATAAACTTGAGAAAGCATAATTTTAGTATGATTTAGAAGATAAAATAGATCAGCATTCCCATTTCTATTGGAATTAAGGAAGTCAAAAAGCAAGAGAGCATCAACTTTAATCCAGATGTTGAAGAAACCTCTATTTAAACAAATTTTAATTGCTTTATTAACATCCATAAGCTCAGCAAAGAGAATAGAATAGGCTTTGAGAGGGTAGGCAAAAGCATAAATGATAGTACCTTTAAAATCCCTAAGGATACCACCACAACCATATTTATTGGAAGCAACATAATCATCAATATTAACTTTAATCACATTGTCTTTAGGTTTGATCCAATGGATAATTCTAGCACCTTTATGAGAGTCAAGATCAGGCAGAATCATACCTAATTTTTTAGCTGCAAATTTGTAACCTCTAAAATGAATGTTACTAATTAAAAAGAGCATGAATTTTTTCATTAGTTCTAGCCTTGATCCTTTTATGGTTCATAGGAATACCACAATATTTAGCATCATTTTATCCATCATCCATGAACCGGATAAGGGTAATAGTAATTAAAACTTTTATATGACCTTTCACGTTTTTTGAACAAGAAGTTGATATAAAGAAAGAGAACCATGAAAATAGTTGGTATTAAATAAATCATCATACCAAAACCATAATTTAGAAGCAATAGCACCATTTACAAAGACATGATTTACATTTTCAATATGATAGCAATAATAACACTTTGAAGGTAAATAAAACCCTTTAGTCCAGAGCAAAGAGTCCACAGGAATATAGTTATTCAAAATCCTTCAAGCTAAAATTGAATTGGAAATGGGAATGATATTGTTCCAAAGTTTAATAAAAACATAAGAAGGGTGCTGTTTATTTCTAATAAATTTCCAAACCTCTTTAAGATCAAAATCACAATTATAAAAAAGTTTAAAAAGAATTTGGTCAGGTTTGTTAAAAGCAATGGGAATATTTCTAAAGTTGTCAAAAAGAGAAATATGGATATAGTTCTCAAGTTTGTTTTCATTCCAATTGTTATTAAGCCAAAATAATTAACTTTGATAGGAATAGTAGAGTGGATACATAATTGGGTGTCAATAGAACCATTGCCAATCCATTTGTCTTGCCAAAAGAAGGAAGAACCTGACTGGATACCCTAAGATATTAATGATTTAGCAACCCATTTAATGGAACAAAGCCTTTCCAAACTGGAGAGTCACCAAATTTATAAGCACAGTTAAGAGGGTGTTTACCTTGAAAATATTTTTTCATCATAAAGTTAGCCCAAAGACTATCATTCTTTCTAAAATTTCACCAGAGTTTATGAGAAAAAGAAGTGATAGCTTCATGAATAGGTTTCCAACCAAGAGGACCTTGACCCAAAGGACCACAACATTTATGCCAAGATGTCCAATGCATTATTTTGGTAGAATTATTGGAGCCCCAAAAAAATTTGTTAAGCAAACGATCAATCTAATAAGAGTAGCATTAGTGGGAATAATTGTTTGAATCAAATAAAGAGGCATAAAGTTGAGAGTGCTTTTAAGGATAGTAAGCTTGCCACTAAAAGATAGTAAATGGAATTCCCAAATAGATGTTTTATTTAAAATGTTTTGAATTAACTCATCAAAGAGATGGGAACGTTTCGAGCCTTTAAAGAGCGGAGCACCCAAGTACATAAGAGGCAAGTGTTGATGTTTAAAATTTATGATATGAAGGATTTGATTGATTTTATTATTGGAGATGCTAGAGGAAGTGATAAAACAACTTTTGTTATCATTAATCGAAAGGTCACTTTCTCTACCAAATTTATTTGAAAAAATTCTTAAGATGCTTGATGTGATAAATGGAAGCATTGCAAAAAATAATGAAATCATTGACAAAACTTAGATGGGAAATAGGGAGACCACCAAGAGTTCTATAGTACATACTAGGATTATTTAAGAATAAATCATTGATGCTCCTAGAAAAGTACTCAACAACAATAATAAATAAAGCTGAAGATAAGGGATCTCCTTGTCTTAAGCCATGGGAAAAGGGAAAGAAACCCAAGGCTTCTCCATTAAGCAAAATCGAAAACCAGACATTATTAATACAATTTTTAAAAAGAAAAATAATTTTTTTTAGAAAACCTAAATAAAATCAGAATATGGAAAAGGAAATCCCAAGAGATGTTATCAAAGGCTTTAGTAATATCTAATTTGAAAAGAATATTGCCCCCTCTAGAATTGGCATCAAGATCATGAATTAATTCTTGGGCAAGTAAAATATTTTCAGAAATAGATCTACCTCTAACAAAACCAGTTTGGTTTAGAGAGATAATTCTATTGAGTAAAGGACTAAGTTTGTTGGTAAGGATTTTGGAAATCAGCTTATTGAAAAAGGTGCAAAGACTAATAGGTCTAAAATCACTCCAGTAGTCTGGTTATCTTTTTTAGGTATGAGAACAATAGAAGTACTAAAAATATATGGGAAAAGGATTACCATTAAAAAAATCAATCACTGCCTTAATCAAATCATTTTTAATGATAAACTGGCATTTCTGAAGAAATTGAGTGGTGAAACTCTCCAGACCAGCAACATAATCAATATTCATGCTATTAAGAACTTTAAAAATTTCATCTTCATTAGGCACAATGGTAAGCAAATCATTATCATTATTATTAATAATATAAGGAATCAGGTGCGATTTGGAAATAGCTTCATAACGATAATTCTTGTTAAGTATATTTCTAAAGTAATAAATAATCAAATCCTTAATATCAATTTTTTCCATAATCTAATATCCATTTTCATTTTTAATTTTTTTGAATATTATTCAAGGCTCTCTTTTTGTTAACTAAAGCATGGAAATACCTAGTATTCCAAAATATATTTACTAGCAGCTTTTTGGCCCCAATAAGTCTCTTCCATATTTTGGAAATTGATAAGTTTATCTTTAGCCTCAGTCAAATCTGTAAGCTTAGAAGGATCAGACATAACAGAGATTTCAATATCACAAACCAACTTTTCCATGTCTTTAATATTAGCAAAAAGGTTTTTAAAATAATGCTTGTTCCACCAACCCAAATTTTGTTTAAGTCTTTTAAGTTTAAACCAAAGTCTACTCATCCCCCTAATCGAATTATCAACATGTAAAGGGGCTTTCCAATTTTTAGCTACAACATCAAGGAAATCAATATGCTGAATCCACATGTTTTAGAATTTAAAAGGAGAGGAGTTATTAAGTCTATTAGAATTATCTTAAACAGAAACCAGAAGAGGAGCATGATCAGACAAGGTTCTGCTTAAATGTTCAACAAAAGTAATAGGCCATTGAGTAGTCCAATGAGTATTAAAAAGAATCCTGTCCAACCTTTGCCAAAGTCTAGAGTTTTGCCAAGTGTAATTAGAACCCTTAAAGCCAATATCAACCAAATTGAAATCAAGGATCATATTAGAAAAATCTTCCATAGAATGAATATTGGGAGAGCAACCACCACTCCATTTAGAAGAAAATAGAATAGTGTTGAAATCACCATCCAAAAATGAAGGTTTGTTGACCGAGGTAGCAAAATTCCTCAAATTATCCCAAAGGAGATTTCGACCAGATCTATAATAAGATGCATAAACAAAAGAGCCCAAAACACAATAGTCACCCTAAGAGATTTGAGCATTAATAACTTGTTGAAAATCATCAATAATAGAAACCTCAATGAAATTATTCCAAAAACACCAGATCTTATTACTAACATTGGAGTAAAATTTATTGAAGCCGATCATTCTAGCAACATGGTTAATTTTATTAGCATGAATAAGAGGTTCCAAAATAATAAGTAAAGAAATATTATGAATGCGACAAAGATTTCTAATATGATTGCTAATAAAGAGGGTACCAATCCATCTAACATTCCAAATAATAAAATTAAGCATAATAAAAATAAAAGTAGGGGAGCAAGGTTAATTAAGAGAGGAGAGGCCACAGCATCTAGTTTTGGGCAATTTGGGAAGGTAATTTTTAACCCTTTTTTTTCTTTTTAGCATGATAAGTTTGAAAACCATTTCCTTTTCCCCTAGAATCATCATCTGAGTAAGATTTAGTGCCATTGGTCACCAATTTAGGAGAGTTCTCCAAGTTTTTAGGGGAAAATTTACCCTCTTCCAAATCTAAATTAAGTTGAAAAGTAGGATTAACAAGAATATCAAGATTTGAAATGAGAGATAATGATGATTTAGAACCATTTAAAGCACAAATAGTTAAATCCAGATCAGAAATATTTTCAGCATGCTCAACATTATTTAAATCCTCATTGAAAGCTTCATTTTCTTTGATCAAAGCTGACATAGATGCAGGGATAGAATTAGAGGAAACATAATCATCATCCATTAACCTTAAAAATTTGTTATTCTACGCATTAGAAATATTCAATTTTAAAGAAGAGATAAGAGGTAATTCATCCTTCCCATTATGAAAATCAGCTGAAGCCATATTAACAGTAGGAGCTGAAATTGGTTCAACAGGAATAACCCTGATATTCAATGAATCAACCTCAATAGCATCCTTCAAAGCATTCTTAGGATTCGAGGCTATTTTTTGAACATATGTAGGGATCAGTTTATGACTAGGAACAAGATTTTCTTTGGAAGGATTTTGCTTTTTTAAATGGGGATGGAGAATAAAACATTTCAAATGATCATGGCCATGAATTTTATAGTGAGAACAAAAAATTGGAAGATTCTCCAATTCAACCATTTGTGAATACTCATATTTTTCAGTGCCAATCCAGACTTAGGGTATTTTTTAGTTATGTCTAATTCCACTAGGATCTGAGCCACAGAGGGGTGAGATCGCTCAGTGGTAGCTTGATCGAGCTGCAAAGGCTGACCAAAAAGAGCCCCAACAGCAAAAAGCACATGATGAGTAACAAAATGGATGCACATATTAAGAAGAGATAACCACACAGGGATAATATGATATTCCTCCTTAATATCAAAAAGGGGTGATGACTTCAGTAAGCACATTTGACTATTAAAGAAGAAGTAAGAACAATGCACAAAAACACATGAATAATCTAGATCATTAGAAAGTTGAATCAGAATATGCCGAGGGTCAATAAGACCAATCAAAAAGGCACCCATTAGCTTAAGATTATGAAAATAGGTGCAGATCTTATCCAAATTCGGATGACATAAAGCAAATTTTTTGACAAGAGAGAATCCAAATGGTTTTACCAATAATTCGACATCCACATCAGAGCACATAACGGCCGACAAACCATGAAAAGAAGTCAAAATGAGATTAATCGATTCAATAGAGTGAGAAGCCTTACTAGAGAGCACTTCCTTAAATGATTTAGTAGAAGATGAAGCATTAGGGCCGCAATCCCCAAAATGTCAGATGCCCTAGCCGAAGCATCCAAAATTTGAGGTGCAGCCAAAGGAATCAAACTCACCGTAGCCATTATTAAGGATGAAGCATCAAGCAATCAACCAGATCCCGATCAAGCCTTTGAATTCGATCAAAATTGAAGCCAAAATTGCAGAGATCCCCAATCGAGGATGCGCCACCAAGAGGGATTCGAAAATCGCCAAAGAGAAGAGAGTGCTCGGGGGGAGGGGGTTTGGGTTTAGGTTTAGGTTTTTGGGTTTAGGTTTGATTTTTTTTTTAGAGTTTAGGGTTTAAAGTTTAGGGTCTAGGGTTTAGGGTTTTAGGGTCTAGGATTTAGGATTTGGGGTTTAGGGTTATTTATTTATTTATTATTATTATTGAATTAACTAAATTGGTAGGTTTTGGTTTATTTAGTTCATTTTTATTTATTTTGATTTATTTTATTTTTTATTTTGATTTAGGTTTATTTTTATTTTTATTTAGTTTAGTTTATTTATTTTAGGTTTATTTAGTTTAATTTAGGTTTTTTATTTTAGTTCATTTTTTAGGTTTAGGTTTAGGTTTATTTTTTAGTTTAGTTTTATTTTTCTTTTATTTTTGAGGTTTATGTTTTATTTTTTATTATTAGGTTTAGGTTTTTATTGTATTTTTTTGAGGTTTAGATTTTTGGTTTTTATTTTAGGTTTTATTTTAGGTTTTCTTTTTTAGTTTAGGTTTAGGTTTATTTTTAGTTTATTTTATTTTATTTAGTTTAGGTTTAGGTTTAGGTTTAGTTTATTTCAGGTTTAGGTTTAGGTTTTATTTATTTTAGTTTAGGTTAAGGTTTATTTTATGTTTATTATAGGTTTAGTTTTTTTTAGTTTAGGGTTTAGGTTTTATTTTTTATTTATTTTTAGGTTTTATTTTTTGGTTTATTGTTTAAGTTTAGATTTTTATTTAGTTTTTATTTTATTTTATTTTTTATTTTAGGTTTTATTTTTATTTTATTTAGGTTTTTTATTTTTTTAGTTTATTTTAGGTTTTTATTTAATTTAATTTAATTTAATTTTTAATTTTTAATTTAATTTTTCTTTTTAGGTTTAGGTTTAAGTTTACATTTTTTTTATTTTATCTTATTTTTTATTGTTATTTTGGTTTAGTTTTTTTTTTAATTTATTTTTAGGTTTTATTTAGTTTAAGTTTAGGTTTTTAATTATTTAATGTTTAGGGTTTAGGGTTTAGGGTTTGGGGTTGTAGGTTTAGGGATTAGGGTTTTAGGGTTTAGGGCTTTAGGATTTAGGGTTTAGGATTTAGGGTTTAGGATTTTTATGGTTTAGGGTTTAGGGTTTAGGTTTTAGGTTTTAGGTTTAGGGTTCAGGTTTTAGTTTAGGATTTAGGGTTTTTAATTTTTTTAACAGAGAATAAATTTAGATGCAACCTTTTTTCTTTTTAATTTCATCAACCAAGTAACACACCAAGTTTTCTAAGACACCAACGATGACATAGATAAAAAATGAGCCCGCATAGAGCAAATAAGAAAGCCTAGATAACAAAACTATCTCTACTATAAAGACATAGTTACATAAGTAGCAGATCAGATTGGCCATTCTTTAGTTTCTCTAGTTCCCATTAGAACCATCCCGACCTCTCGAGTAGCGGGATCCACCATCATATCTCTGATCTCTCCCTCTGCCACCACCACGGCTGTAACCTCCGTCGCTCCACCCGCCTCGATAACCACCACTACTCTGACCACCTCTTCATATCTACCAGTACCTCCAGTTCCCCCACCACCATTGCGATAGCTATTGCCTTCGCCTTCGCCTCCACCGCCAGATCTAGATTGAGCTTGGTTGATGGTGATGTTCCCGTTGTCAAGGTTCTACCAATTCTTAGCATTTAGGTTTAGGCTTAAGTTTAATATGTTTTAGGGTTTATGTTTATTTTTTAATTTATTTAGTTACTTTAGGTTTAGGTTTAGGGTTTAGGGTTAGGATTTAGGATTTAGGGTTTGGGAGCTTTAGGATTAGGGGTTTAGGGGGTTATGGTTTAGGGGAGCTTGTGGAGGTTAGGTTGTAGGTCAGTTTAGTAGAGGTACTGTTTAGGAGGTTAGGAAGTTTAGAGGTTATAGGTTTAGGGTTGGTAGTTTAGGGAAGGATTTGGGTAGGATCTTTAAAGAAACCAGCAGTGGTTAGTTTATTTAGTTTACTGAGAGGTTTAGGTTTAAGGAGTTTATAGTGGTGATTTGGGGGGAGGAGTTAATTTAGGTTTGGGTTTAATGAGAGTCAGCCTCAGGTTTAGGGAGTGGTGGGAGTTTAAGATTTAGGGTTTATGGAGAGTTTAGGGTTTAGAGTGGGCCCAGGGTAGTTTAGGTTTAGGTTTAGGGTTGGTTTAGGTTTAGGTTTAGGCCCAGGGTAT
This sequence comes from Cymbidium sinense, assembly GCA_021442155.1. NCBI lineage: Eukaryota > Viridiplantae > Streptophyta > Magnoliopsida > Asparagales > Orchidaceae > Cymbidium > Cymbidium sinense. The sequence goes on from CM038215.1 coordinate 269,863,642, forward strand.
AGGGTGTTTTAGGTTTATGGTTTTGGTGGTAAGGTTTAGGGTTTTAGGGTTTAGGTTTTAAATTTTTTTAAAATTAAAAAGTAGGTTTATTATTTTTTTTTTATTTATTTTATTTTATTTTATTTTTATTTTGATTTTGGTTTATTTTTATTTTTATTTAGTTTAGTTTATTTATTTTAAGTTTATTAATTCTAGTTTAGGGTTTTTATTTAAGTTTGTTTTTTTTTTGGTTTAGGTTTAGGTGTAGGTTTACTTTTTTATTTAAGTTTTATTTTTATTTTATTTTTTAGGTTTTGGTTTTATTTTTTTATTTTTATGTTTAAGTTTAGGTTTTTATTTTATTTTTTTAGGGTTAGGTTTTAGGTTTTTATTTTAGGTTTATTTTTAGGTTTTATTTTTTAGTTTAGGTTTAGGTTTATTTTTAGTTTATTTTATTTTATTTTATTTAGTTTAGGTTTAGATTATTTTAGGTTTATGTTTAGGTTTTATTTATTTTAGTTTATTTTATTTTATTTTAGTTTAGTTTAGGTTTAGGTTTATTTTATTTTTATTTTAGGATTATGTTTTTTTTTTGTTTAGGGCTTAGGTTTTATTTATTATTTATTTTGAGGTTTATTATTTAGGTTTAGGTTTTTATTTAAGTTTTATTTTATTTTATATTTGGTTTATTTTATTTTTATTTTAGGTTTAGTTTTTATTTTATTTTTCTAGTTTAGTTTAGTTTTTATTTTTTATTTTAGTTTGGTTTTTATTTTTTATTTTATTTTATTTTTTAGGTTTTAGTTTAGGTTTTGGTTTTGGTTTAAGTTTTAGTTTTAGTTTTTATTTTATTTTATTATTTTATTTTATTTTGGTATAGATTTTATTTATTTATTTATTTTTAGGTTTTATTTAGTTTTGGTTTAGGTTTTTAGGTTTTTAGTGTTTAGGATTTAAGGTTTTGGGTTAGTTTAGGGTTTAGGGTTTAGGGCTTGGGGTTTAGGGTTTTGGGTTTAGGGTTTATGGTAGCTTTTAGGGTTTAGGGTTTAGGGTTTTAGGCTTTAAGGTTTAGGGTTTAGGGTTTAGGGTTTAGGGTTTAGGTTTTATAGTTTTTAGGGTTTGGGGTTTAAGTTTTAGGTCTAGGGTAAGGTTGTAGTTTAGGATTTAGGGTTTTTTTTGGTTTTTTTAACAAAGAAAAATTTAGATTCATCCTTATTCTTTTTTATTTCATCAACCAAGTAACACACCATATTTTATAAGACACAAACGATGACATAGATAAAAAATGAGCCCGCATATAGCAAATCAAAAACCCTAGGTAACTAGAACTATCTCTACTATAATGACACAGTTCCATAAGTAGTAGATCGGATTAGCCGTTCTTCAGTTTCTCCAGTTCCCATCTAAACCACCCAGACCTCTCGAGTAGCGGGATCCACCATCATATCCCTGATCTCACCCTCTGCCACCACCACTACTGTAACCTCTATCTCTCCTCCCGCCTCCATAACCACCACTGCTCCGATCACCACCTCCATATCCACCAGCACCTCCAGATCCCCCACCACCACTACGATAATCACCGCCTTTGCCTTCGTCTCCACTGCCAGATCTAGACTGAGCCTGGTTAACAGTGATGTTCCTACTATCAAGGTTCTGCCTATTCTTAAAGTTTAGGTTTAGCTTTATTAGGTTTTAGGGTTTAGGTTTATTTTAAAATTTATTTAGTTACATTAGGTTTAGGGTTTGGGGTTTAGGGTTTAGGGTTTAGGGTTAGGGTTAAAGGTTTAGGGTTTAGGGTTTAGGGTTTTAGGGTTTAGGGTTTAGGGTTTAGGGTTATGGGTTTAGAGTTTTTTAAGGTTTAGGTTTAGGGTTTAGGGTTGTAGGTTTAGGGTTTAGGATTTAGGGTTTAAGGTTTAGGGTTTAGGGTTTTGGTTTATTTAGTTTATTTTTTATTTATTTTAATTTAATTTATTTTTATATTTATTTAGGTTTAAATTTATTTTTATTTAGTTTAATTTATTTATTTTAGTTTATGTTTTATTTTATTTTATTTTTTATTTTATTTTAGTTTAGGTTTTTTATTTTATTTTTAGGTTTTATTTATTTTAGGTTTAGGTTTATCACTTTTTAGGGTTAAGGGTTTTGGGTTTAAAGTTAGTTTAGGGTTTAGGATTTAGGATTTAGGGTTTAGGGTTTGGGGGGTTTGTGTGGAGGGTAGGTTTAGGGTGTGGAGGGTTTAGGGTTTAGGGTTTTAGGGTTTAGGATTTAGGGTTTAGGGTTTAGGGTTTTTAGGGTTTAGAGTTTAGGGTTTAGGCTTTAGGTTTAGGTTCCGATTTTAGTTTAGGGTTTATGGTTTATAATTTTTTTTAACAGTGAACAAATTCAGATTCAACATTTGTTCTTTTCGATTTCATCAACCAAGAAACACACCAAGTTTTTTAAGACAGAAGCAATGACACAGATCAAATCGACCGTTCTTTAGTTTCTCCAGTTCCCATCAGAACCACCTTGACCTCTCGAGTAGCTGGATCGACTATCATATCCTCGATCTCTCCCTCCACCACACGGTTGTAACCTCCGCCGCTCCTCCCGCCTCCATAACCAACACTGCTCTGACCACCACCTCCATATCCACTAGCACATTTAAATCCCTCACCACCACTACGATAATCGCGACCTCCGCCTTCCCCTCCACTGCCAGATTTAAACTGAGCTTGGTTGAAAGTGATGTTCCTACCGTCAAGGTTCTGCCTATTCTTAGGGTTTAGGTTTTGGTTTAGGTTTATTAGGTTTTAGGGTTTAGGTTTATTTTTTCATTTATTTAGTTATTTTAGGTTTAGGGTTTGGGGTTTAGGGTTTAGGGTTTTGGGTTGAGGTTTAGGGTTTAGGGTTTAGGGTTTAAGGTTTAGGGTTTTAGGGTTTATACTTTTAGGGTTTAGGGTTTAGAGTTTTTTTTTTTAAAATTAAGTAAACCGATATGTTAAAGTTTATTTAGTTTATTTTTTATTTATTTTAGTTTCTTTTATTTTTTGTTTTTATTTAGTTTATTTTTCATTTTTATTTAGCTTAGTTTATTTATTTTAGGTTAGGTTTTTTATTTTAGTTTATTTTTTAGGTTTATTTTTTAGTTGAGTTTAATTTTTATTTTATTTTTTAGGTTTTGGTTTTATTTTTTATTTTTAGGTTTTGGTTTAGGTTTTTATTTTATTTTTTTAGGTTTAGATTTTAGGTGAATTTTTAGGTTTTACTTTTTAGTGTAGGTTTAGGTTTATTTTATTTAGTTTAGGTTTAGGTTTAGGTTTAGTTTATTTTAGGATTAGGTTTAGGTTTTATTTATTTTAGTTTAGGTTTAGGTTTATTTTATTTTATTTATTTTATTTTTATTTTAGGTATTGGTTTTTTTTTAGTTTAGGGTTTAGGTTTTATTATTTATTTATTTTTTTGCTTTATTTTAAGGTTTATTTTTTAGGTTTAGGTTTTTATTGAGTTTTTATTTAATTTAATTTTACATTTTTTTTACATTTAGTTTTTATTTTATTTAAGTTTTTTATTCTTAGGTTTATTTTATTTTATTTAGTTTTGTTTAGGTTTTTATTTATTTTTATTAGTTTATTTTATTTTATTTTTAGGTTTAGGTTTTTATTTTATTTTATTTAGGTTTAGGTTTTTTATTTCTTTTATTTTTAGGTTTTATTTAGTTTAGGTTTAGGTTTTTAGGTTTTTAAGGTTTATGGTTTAGTGTTTAGGGTTTAGGGTTTAGGGTTTAGGGTTAGTGTTGAGGGTTTAGGGATTAGGATTTAGTGTTTAGACTTGTGGTTTAGGTTTAGGGTTTAGGGGGTCATCTAGGGTTTTGTGGATTAGTAGTTTAGTGTATGGGTAGACTTGTGGTTTTAGGGTTTATAGGTTTAAGATTTATGTTTATGGTTAGTTTTATGGTTTAGGGTTTAGGGTTTTGAGGGTTTTTTTTTTAAATGAAGGAAACTAATAAGTTTAGGTTTATTTAGTTTATTTTTTATTTATTTTAGTTTAGTTTATTTTTTTATTTTTATTCAGGTTTATTTTTTATTTTTATTTAGTTTAGTTTATTTATTTTAGCTTATTTTTTAGGTTTTGGTTTAGGCTTATGTTTATTTTTTTTACTTTAGTTTTATTTTTATTTTATTTTTTAGGTTTAGGTTTTATTTTTTATTTTTAGGTTTAGGTTAAGGTTTTTATTTTATTTTTTAGGTTTAGGTTTTAGGTTTTTATTTTTGTTTTATTTTTAGGTTTTTGTTTTAGTTTAGGTTTAGGTTTATTTTTAGTTTATTTTATTTTATTTAGTTTAGGGTTTAGGTTTATATTTTATTTATTTTGGTTTAGTTTATTTTAGTTTATGTTTATGTTTATTCTGTTTATTTTAGGTTTAGGTTTTATTTTTTATTTATTTTTAGGTTTAGGTTTATATTTAGTTTTTATTTTATTTAGGGTTTTGTGCCACCATCCTTCAAGATGTTTGATGGCGGTGGGAACCCACGATATCACATTGCACACTTTAGAGCGTTGCAACACGGTGTGGTACATGCTCCTCTTCCTTTTGTTAGGTTTTCGGTGTTGCATTTGATTAATTTAGATTGGTGAAGACTTTTCTTGAGTTGGAGCACCTCTTCATCAAGAAGTTTTTGAGCTGAGAGGGTGATGACCTCATTTTAGAGAAATAGAAACTCAATGAGTCCCTTGTTGATTACATTCTCAGGTGGCGCAACATGAGCATGAAATGCAAACCATAGCTATATGAACAACTTGCTTTTGAGATTCTTCTCAAAAATATCCATGGCACTGTCGCCTTCATGCTTAAGGGATTTACCATCAAAACATTCAAGAAATTAATTAACAAGGCGATTACCCTACAAGAGGAAGCTAAACAATTGCTCTTTTCTGACCAATCATCTAGGCCTAAGCTGCAGAAGATGTTTGAGAAGAAGCCAGGGACAGCTGTGTTAGTGGATAGAGGGAAGCAGCCAACTAGAGTTCAATATGAGAGACTATGAGCTCATCAGCCTCCTTTGTCACCTCCTCTTTCACCACCTCGACCATCATACTGACCACCACAGCTGCCACAATGACCATTTTGACCACCTCAGCAGCCTACCCAGTAGAGGTATTCATATCCATTGCCAGGTAGTTACTTTCCACATACTCTTGTAGATAGATTGAATAAGCCATATTCATTCAAGAGGGAGCTAATTAGTAAAATCTTTAAGAATCTTTTAAAGAAACCTAACTTTTAGTTACCAGAGCCTAAAAAGCCAGAGGAAGTGGGCAAGAATGATGATCCTAGCTATTGCCTATACTATCGCATGTTAGGCCATGTCTTAGAGGATTGTATCACTTTTAAGGACTAGCTTGAGCACAACTACAAATTGGGAACCATAGTTATCCCTAAGGAATACTTATTAGAATAACCATCTAGTTCTGTTAGAGTAATCTTTGGGGATACTTGTGATCCTCTTAAGACCAAAGAAGGTTAGGATATCTCCCTATCCTGAACCTCTAAGAAGATCATATCTAAGATCAAGAAGCTTTCCTTGCAGGTGCCTGAAGTAGCTCAAACCTCCAACACCAAGGAAGGTTTGATAGTTTCAATGGACAACTCGGGGAGGGTGATAGCCCAGTAGTAGCATCAACTCACCATACTTGTCCAAGATAGTCCATTAGCACAGCCACCATCTGAGTCCAGTACTCCCTCCACCATTGTAGCTACCACCTCTTCTGCTAGCTCCTTTTCTACCGATAAGAGCATTATATCTGTAGATAAGGGCACTAAATCCCTTGCTTCACTTACTTTACTTGATTTCTATCATGTACCTCCACCAAAAAGAAATTAATGAAGAAAGCTAATTTGACTTATATATTGTGTACTTCTGATGCTCTTGATTTTATTCCTATTGAAAGCTCTCCGAGTCTAAATAAAAATAATAGCTCTAGTAGTTCTGATCCTTTCCTTTTTGATTCAGAGTTAGACTATCCTTCTCTAAATCAATTAGGTTCACCTTTTGAGATTGATTTAGAGTCAACTGACTTTGAGGATCTCATAGGAGAAGCTGTAGGTATGCCTGATGAGAAGGTAGAACTTTCCACAAGCTCATCATTCCAAGAAGTCACTGAAGTAAACCTACATAGTGACAAAGTTCTACCTCCTAGGGTAGCACCTCAGGATAAAGGTAAGCAAGTCATTGGTTCTAGTGAGCAGATAGCCCCTCCATAGGATGCTCCACCCATGGATATGCTTATGGAGGACCAAGCCAGAGTTGATTACAATGTCATAGTTCACCTCAGAAAGTTTCTAGCTAATTTAAGCATATATGACACCCTTGTCTTATCCAAAGAGGTAAAAGAATCTCTAATCAAGGCTTTACTTGATCTAGAGATATGCTCAGCTCAGCTGACCGCTACTAAAGAGGAGGCATGCCACTCGAAGGACATTTGAGGAGTTACATTCAGCGATGAAGACTTACTCCTAGGGATGACCGAGCACCACTGCCTCTTTACATTATAATGAATATTGGCAGATATAGGCTCCAGAGTTCTGGTTGACCCAGGTATATCAGTCAACATTATGAGTCTAAGAACCCTTGCTTACTTGAAGATCGACATCTCCAAACTCCAAAAATAAAGGATGATGTTGGGAGGATTCAACGAATAAGGTGAGAGGGCCTTGTGGTGTTTTTTTTTTTGGGGCTGGAGACACCATAGATCATGGGGTACTTTTGAGGTGATCGGGTATAACATTGAGGTATGATATACTATCTCAAAAGATAGAGGCATCACCCTATAATGGACCTAATCACGTAATAAGGACTCCTAAGGCATGATGGGTCTTCAAATGTACCAGAGATTTTCCCCAGATTTTCCCCTACTTTATATGGATGAATAAAGTAGAGTTTATATTAAACCAGATTCTTAAGTTCCTTATGGAGGCAATCCTCCATAGTTAATTACATCTTAGAAAATGAAATTTTCTAAGAATACTCTCAATTAAATTATACAATTATCATCTCCAAAGATTTCAAGGTTAGACTATCAAATGATTGGTTGTATTTGGAAAATCAATTGGGAAAGTTCAAGGAGAAGACTTATTTTTGGAATCCAAATGAAATAAGTAGAAAATGCTCATGATACTAGGAAGCCTAGTGAGCATTCCAATCTATCATATGGTTGGGCTTTATAATTTTGAAGTTGAGGAGATTTATATGTTTTGAGTTGAAATTTAATTAGATTACTAGGGCCTATAATCTACTAACACAAGGTTATGGGAATGCCTAAGAGGTGATGATTTATGCTCATAGCCCAAAGGAAATAGCTGCCTTGGATCCTAAATCTATGGAGCTTTAGTACGAGCTAAAGCATGACCTAAATCTAAGTGATAGGTGGATATAAAGGTTTACCTCCATAAGAGAGAATAAATTATCTGACTTATGGACTTATAATCGCCTAGAGTGGCCTCCAACTAACTCCTCCTTCAATTTTAAAACCATGTAGTCTGATCTTATGAATTATAAGATAGCTAGGGTAGTTATTTAATTAGAAAGAGACAAAAGTCCTAAACACACTCCCTAAGAGACTAGAGCATGAGTGGTATGAGCATATGACTTAATATATAGATGCAAAATCTTTTCAAATTTTATTTCATTTTAGAGACATCATTTTAACATAGGCTTTAGGATTCCTTATGCCTAAATGAATGATGAAATAGGTTATGGGTCAAATTAGCTAGAAGAAGGTGTTCTCCACCACAAGGGATGCCCTCATAAGTCAAGCATTCTGTTATCGTGCAAGGATGAAGATCTTTCATGTTCAAGAGAGAAAGAATATGCATGCATGATGTGAAACATGCAACCATATAGCTAAGGGGTTGCTAAATCTTTTAATTATCTTATTTATGTCTTAGGCTTTATGATGAGGTTATGAGTTGTTTAAAATTTAGTTATGAGTGATTAGTTAGGTAGAAAAGTTATTTTTATCCTAAGAGCCTAATCATATCCAAGCCACACATTAAATCATCAATCATTCAAGAAACTATGAAAGGAATGCCGTCCTAATGCATAATGTAAACATAATATCAAACAATTATATAAAATATTATGAAAGAATAAAAGGCCAGTGCAGTCGGGTACCACCGTACAACCCGAAGAGAGAAAAGATAGATAGCCGAGCTATACCCTTATACAACATGGAATATGAAAGAATAATTATAATTATATTAAATGCTATGAGGGTCTTCTTTCTTCATATCTCCATTTTTGATTTGGTTCCTTCTTTGATTTGGATGGTGCTTGCTTCAAAGGCATCACTGGGCACCCCAGGACAAAGCCTTCTAGCCACTGCTCATCCTAATCCCCCATAGCATTAATCCTAATTCCTATTGCAAAAATTATATTTATGTGGGAAAAGTAAATCTAACTACACCTGAAAAATAGAGGTTAGCTAAATATACATATAGTCCCAATCAGTTGTATTTATAATTTGGACTTAGCACTCTACACATGGGTAACTAAGCCTACCTATCCTAACTTGGATTATGCTTAAGGATTTGAGCAGCTTGAAAAAAGAGCATTCACATTTATTTTAAAGCAACCCTTAAGCATAATCTCCTACAGAAAGCATCATCAGGCTAATATTGGCCTATCATCCAGTCTACAAAGTATACACCCTAACATCTAATCTAAAATAATACCTCATAAAATAAAAAATACATCACATTATACATCATCCTAACTTTTAGTTAAAAGTGGTGTCTTAATTCTAATATGTGTATTAAGGCTTGTGTGGTAGGTTTTGTTAGGCATTGGTGTTGTATTTTCTAAGTGTAGAAGGATTCAATTTAACATGAAAGGTTGATTTCACTTGAAGTAGTTTAATTGATTTGAGAATTTTAATTTGTGTTTTCTTTTGTTTCATTTGATTACACTTAGCTAAGTGTTATAAAGGAAAAGAAGATTGCCCTCTTTCATCCCTACTTTAAGTCACTTTCTAAAGTATATTAATTTGATTTAATTCTCTTTAGTGAATAGCTTTTTAAATTATTTAATTAATTCTAAGTTTAGGTTCACTTTAAATAATCCTATTCAAAATAAAAGGCATCATAAGGTTAATTTAATTGAATTACGACCACATGACATATATTAAATCATTCCTTTCCATCACATGTAACATGCATATGATTTAATCCTATGTGTATCTATACATGTAACATATTTTAGCACACTTAAATGATGAATGTATGTGTGTGTTTAGAATTTATATTTTATTTGATTGAATTATTTAAACAAATTAATTTAAAACTTTATCCAAATTCTTATACAAAAAGGACATAAGAATGAAATTAAATAGGCATGTGTCGTTGTTAAACCAAGGAAGTGAAGTAATCAAATGACATCCTTGGAGCTAGTTAAAGCATCGTATTCTCGGGATGTCCTGACTATATATCCATTTGCATTAAAACATATGTAAATTCATATACATGAACATAGGAAATAAGCAACAAATCATATGGCTAATTAATTCAATCACTTAGTCAATTATGAATGCATGCAATTTTAATATAAAATGGGAATTTCATTCACTAATCACATATACATATACATGTACAAAGATATAGGCAAGTACGTGTCATTGTTAAACCAAAGAAGTGAGATAATTAAATGACCTCCTTGGGGCAAACTAAAGCCTCGTATTCCCAGGATGTCCAGACTATATACTTGCTTTTCTTGGACACACATGGATGTATACATAAATGAGGGAAAGAAAATCTTGCAAAGATTGTATATTTTGTTTGATTGAATCATTTATATATATGAATTGAAGCTCTATCCAAATTCTAATATTGAAATACATAAGAATGAAATTAAATGGGTATGTTCTATTATTAAACTTGGGAAGTGAGGTAATCAAATGACCTCCTTAGGGCTAGCTAAAGCCTCGTGTTTCCGGGATGTCCAGACTATATACCCATTACCATTCAATCTTATATAAATCAACACATGAATAGAGGAAAAAGAACTCAATATTCATACACTTAAGCTATAAGCAGAAGCATTTCTTATGTATTTATAACTAGCATCATAACACATATTATTATTCATCTATAAGCTTTTGAAAAATACATTTGGATTTAATAGTGATAATCGCCATGCATATATTAAATGAAATCAACACATACAAGCTTATATAAATTAAATCCATTTTATTTTACCTGATTTTGAAAAGATGGATGCATGAATTCAAATGACATACCAAATTTAACATGATTGGAAAGAGGGCAATCAAATATAAACATGTGATTCATTCAACCAAACTAGTTCTTAAGGACAATCAAATCGAATAAGATTATTTAAAGCAAACCAAAGCTTCTTTATTAATTAAGTTTTGGATTTGATTTGATTTAAAGAGGGGAAGATAAATCATCATTTGTTATTTTAAACCCATTCTCACATTAGTGATTTGATTTAATTTAAGGAAATATAATTAAGTTGATTTTATGGGTTAATTAAGTTGAACCCTTAATTAGATGAATTAATTACCCTTACATATGTTACCTTAAAGTAATTAACTAAATAATTATGAGGCAACATGATATGCATGAAAAATAAACATGTAATAATCCTAGGAAATAAAAGGGGCCTAATGCAATTGGCTCATGATTAATAGTTAATTAGATTAAAGAACTTAATTAATTACTCTTATGATTTTCCCACACATGTGGACTAACCATAATTTCATTAAACTCCTTTAGGTTATTGAACACCTAAAGATCTACCCCATGATTTAATTAATTAAGGTCTGATGTGATTATGATATCAATTTGATTAAGTGATTTAATTAATTAGTTAAATCTTAATTAATTTAATTTTAAGAAAGGGTGAAATGAACTTAAGGAAAGGGGTCCCATCCTTATTCCTTGGTTCACTTACTATTGAACAATGATTAATAAACTTCATTAACCAATTTTTTTACTGCTCATGAGATTAATTAATCATTAATTAACATAAAAGAGTAGTTAAGGTTTAATTAGTCAATTTTCTTAATTAAGTGAGGAATAAATCTCAAGAAAATCATGGGAGCATAGGTCATCCCATTAAATTAACCAACAAAATTTGGGATTTTGCTCAAGTTATAAAGGAGTAATTAAGCTAATTAATTTGGCAATTAAATCTTAATTATTGTTTCAAAATTAGTTAAGATCATTTTTAATTAATTCTCTTCTAAAATACCATTAAAATGAGTATTTATTTGCATTTTATTGATTTATCTATGAGTTTTTATGATTTTTAGAAGTTTCATCCATTAAAAATGATTAAGCCTAATTAAAGACTAATCCTATTGGCACCATGTGGCAGGCTGACACAGCGTGCATTCCACATGGTGCCGCGTGATTAGCTATTTAACCTTATCCAACCTAGTGCCTACGTGGTGGCAGAAGATGCGTTTTCTTGTCCACCATCTGATCTAAGATTGGATTTCTACGATTAATCCCATAGCTTAATAGGATTAAATTAGATTGATCTAGCATATCTAATCATGATCGTCCATTTCAGTCATGCAGAATGGACGATGCTTGATCTAATGTCACCGGAGTGAGGGAGAATGGAGTCCGTCTGCCATTGCTCACTTGATCCGAGCTTACCCGAGCTTGAATCAACTCCAAAAAGATCCCACACCTTCACGACATCGATTAGAGGGGATCCAACGTTTAATATCACACGAGATGCAAGTTTTCTTCAAAAAGCTCCAACCCATTTTTGCCTTGTTGACCTCACATTTGGAGTGAGCTTTCAACTTCTTCATCTTAGACATAGGACTCCTCTTAGACATTAAGAGTTCCTTAGTCTTAAGAAACTTCTAATGATTAGGTGAACACTTAACCTAACCCTAGAGACTTAGAAGAGTTAGCCATAGGAATAGGTCATGCCTTAGGGGTGTTTGGAAAACTTGCCTAGCCTATAGCTTGAAGCAAATCCTCACTCCCTTCTTTCAAGTCAAACTCCAAATTCAAATTAACTTCAAATTAAATCAACTTCAAATTCAAACCAACTCCAAAGCTCCAAATTCAAATCGACTTCAAATCAAATCCAATAAATTCAAATCAACTTCAAATTCAAATCAACTTCAAATTCAAATCAACCTCAAATCATAATCAACCTCAAATCTAAATCAACTTCAAATCCAAATCACTTCAAATTCAAAAGATTTTCTCATAACCCATTTATTTTATCATTTATATTCACAAATATAAATGGAATATAAATTCAAATACCCAAAACCAATTCAAAACTCAAATCCAAATCTAGCTTAAATTCAACCTATACACTTTCAAGTTAAATTCTTGAACTTAACCAAATAAAACTCAAATCAATTCAAACCTTTGGATTTTATCTTCAAAACAATCAATCCTTCAATCACAAACCAAATTCAACCATAAACTTCAATAATTAAACCAAAACTAAATTCATAACTCAAACCCAAATCAAACCCATGTTCATCCTTTGAACTTGAAATTATCAAATGAATAAAAACCCATTTGACTCCAAATCACTTGCAATTGGATTTATATTTCAATCATAAGTCCATATGTGAGTTCAATCAAACTTTAATCAAGCCTTGATCAAGTCAATTGACCCATTTAGGCTCACTTGACCCAAAGTGACCTAAAATACCTTTTTGAGCCAAATTCTAATCATACCTAAAATAACTTTTTTTACCCCATCTAAGCCTCACATTATGAGAAACAATCATCATAAGATGATCAATCACTCAAATTGGGTCAAACTAAGTCAAACCTAGCCTTTGACCAAGTCAACACTTAACCCAAATGAAACTTAAACTAGCCAAAATCCATCATAGTCCAAATTGATTGAAACCATTGATCTAAACCAATCCGTGATCAATGTTTGAACTTGACCAAGTCATCATTTGAGCCAAACCTAGCCCAATCGGCCTCTTTGTCCAAGTTGACCCAAGTTGACCTAAAAAGTTAAAATGTATCAAATCTTGATCTAAGACAAATTGATTGCAACCAATGGGTCAAATTCATTCTAAATCACTTGTTGAACTTGACCAAAGCCTCAATTGACCTAGACAATTAACCATGAACCCAACTTGACCTAAAAGGTCAAATAAACTTGAACTTAACCAAACCAAAATTGATTAAAACCAAAGCTTGCAAAACATTTCCAATGATCAACCAAGCCAAAACCAACCCACGATCTAACCCAATTGGGTCAAATTGGTCAACTTGACCTATTTGACCTAAGTGAACTCAAATGAACCAAAACTAATTATAAATCAAATTGAACCAAACCAATGATACCAAACCAGTCCAAATGGTCAGATTAACTTGACCAAATCCATGGTTTGACCCAATTTGACCAAATGGTCAACTTGACCCAAGTTGACCCATTTTGACCTAAATGGGTCAACTTGAGCCAAATCATATCAAATAAACTCTAAATTCATTGAAAATTGGCACAACCCATTTTTCAATCGGTCCAAACCTTCCTAAATCAAAATCAAAGCCAAATGACCATTTTAACCCTAGGTTAAAGGATAACCTATGGACAAATCCACTTGGAATTTGGTCAATTCCTTTTCATGGCCACTTGACATCCTCCTAGTGGACCATTTGGACACCAAGGGAAGTGGTGCACATGACCCAATGGGTTTGGGTCAGCTAAACCAAACCCAAGGCCAAAATTGATCACTCCACTCAAAATTCTCCGCATGGATCACCTCCCACACTCATTTGAACCCATGTGCACCTCCACACTCCCACTCCTCTGCCAAAACTGAACCACATGGGGCTCCTAACAACCAAAATAACCTATTCAATCAGAACAATTTGATCAAAATAGCAAGAAGGCTCTTAACCATTCGATCCATGTAGGGGAAGATATACTCCCCCTCATTCCAATTCAATTAAACTCTATTGCATTCGATTGAGCTCAGAGGATCAAAGGCAAGCATCCACAAGCTTTCCTAAGCATTCCTAAGCTCATTCCATTTCTATCTTCTCAATTTTGCTTAAGCCAAAAATAGTGGAGGTAGGAGAAATTTCCAACTCACTCATCACTCCACCAAAGTCCAATTGCTCATGCAAGCACCATCAGGGAGGCAAGTTGAGCTCATCCAAATCTTTTCCCAAGTCTCCAAGCCATGGGAAGCCTCACCTAGACCAAAGCCACAAGCCATTGAAGCAAGCTTTGGTCAATCAGAAGATCCATTGCAAATTGAACTTTCAAACCTTCAACAGGGCTTCGTCTCCACTAGGCGAAGCTACCTCAATGGTTGGAAGCGCCGGTGATAGCCTCCGACAAGGTATGAATCAAAACCGAGCTTAGGTTGAAAATTCTTTGGTCCTTCGTGAAGGGAATTGTAATCCCATTAAAATTCCATTGTTAGATCTTCTTCTCTATGCTTCTTGATGGTGTGGGTTGAATCTTAGCCTAATCCAAGCTCAAGTGAGCTCGGATCAAGCCATGGAGGATGGACGGTCTCTGTCTTCCACAGGAAAAGGCAGAAATGAATCATGGACCATCCATCTTACGTGTTTTGGATAGATAGTCTTGATTAATCAGCATAGATCCTTGATTAGACAACCAAGGAGAAAGTGCATAACATCGCTAGATGACGTAGCAAGTGATTTGATAACTTAAATAATGAATCCCATCGTGCCACATAGAAAGCGCTCGCCGCGTCAGTGGTCCACGTGGCGCTGACAGGATTAGTTAATTAATTAGGGCTATTTAATTATCCCTTAATTACTTAAACTTCAAAAATCCATAATTAAATGTAGAAAAATCAAAAAAATATGAATGAGAGTTCATTTTAAAGATAATTAAGTGATGAATAATATAAATTTTTTTCTAATTGATTTTGAAAAGAGAATTTTCATTAAATATTGTTTAATTAAAAACTTAATAACCCTAATTATTCCCTAATTATTTAATTAATTAATTCCAAACTTAATAACCATATGCTCATTTTCTCTTTAGATTTAGGTCATGCCTTGGCTCTCGCCAAAGCTTCCTAAATTTAGGTTCAGAGATTACTGTTTCTCCTTTGTGGACTACAAGCATAAATCCTCACCTCTTAGGCATTTTCACGATCTTGTGTTGTGAAATTATAAGCCCTAGATTTCTAATAAAAATTCAACTCAAATAATTAACTCTCTTCAAATTTCAAAAATATAAAGCCCAACCATAGGATAGTTTGGAATGCTTACTAGGCTTCCTAGTATTATAAGCATCCTCTACTTAACTCCCTTTGGTTTTGATAATAACTCCGTCCTTTTTATCAATCCCACTTGATCTTCCAAAAATAAACCAATTGATTGATAGTCCTATCTTTGAAATATTTAGAAATAATGATCATTTACCTTAATCGAGAGTATTCTTAAGGGATCTCATTCCTTAAGATGTAATTAACTATGGGGGTTTGCCTCCATAAGGAAGTTAACGAACCCGATTTAAAATAAACCCTGCTTTACTTTTCCATATAAAATAGGGGAAGAATCTCAAGTACATCCGAAGACCCATAGTCCTTAGGAGTCCTCATTAGGTGATTAGGTCCATTGTAGGATGGTGACTCCTATCTCTTGAGATAGTACATTATTCCTCAATTCCATTCCAGATCACTCTAATGAGAACATCTGTGGATCTACGTGGTGTGGAAAGAAGAAGTAGTATTTTTTTCTTCATTTATTTTTCAAAAAGATAGATGAAGATGAAAATAAATTCACCACATATTTTTCTGGCGACTATGCTAGGGATTGTTTATCTCTCCATCTTTGGTAAATGATCATTATCTTCAAGTATCGATAGTGAATTTGTACTTTGTATAAGTCTGAGACTATCTTTCTTTTCCATTGCCACTTAGTTTATTTCATCCTTAAGCTAAGCTAGCCAACATCCTTTAGGTTTTAGGACCTCACTCCATGTTGGTCTTAAAACCCCTGTTGGGTTCCCCAATAGGTGAAAATTAAAATTTAATAAAAATAAATAACTGAGGACTTCCTCCTTACCATTTCTATGGTAAGGTAAGGTTCATTCTAAAAATAAAGAAAAATAAATCCTTTATAAAAACAATAATTTCCAAAAAGCACTTTTCCAAAATGCACATAATAAAATATTTCAACCTCATCTAACAATCTTCATGATTGTTACATGTAGGATAATTTCAAAATAAAAATCAATAATCATATTTTTAAAAAGCACAAATGAACATCCTTCATTCAATATACCCAAATTTATTGAATGAAGATTTCATTTTCAAATAAAAAATCAATAATCATCTTTTCAAAAATAAAATCAACAATCATCTTTACAAAATAAAATCAACAATCATATTTTTAAAAAGCATAAATGAGCATCCTTCATTCAATATACCCAAATTTATTAAATGAAGATTTTATTTTCAAATAAAAATCAATAATCACCTTTTCAAAAATAAAATCAACAATCATCTTTTCAAATAAAAATCAATAATCATCTTTTCGAAAATAAAAATCAACAAACATATTTTTGAAAAGCACAAATGAACATCCTTCATTCAATATACCCAAATTTATTGAATGAAGATTTTATTTTCAAATAAAAATCAACAATCATCTTTTCAAAAACAAAATAAACATTGATCTTTTTAAAAACAAAATCAACAATCATCTTTTCAAAAAGTACATTTTTGAAAATGAACATCCTCTTTCAATATACCCAAATTTATTGAAAGAAGATTTCATTTCCAAAAAAAAATCACATCATAACATTGAAATTCCATTTTAACATATCTCACATATGTTGAAGTTAGAATTTCCTTCTTTCAAAAAGTACAGATTTGAAAATAAACATCTTCATTCAATATATCCAAATATGTTGGATGGAGGTTTTATTTTCAAATAAAATAACACCATTTGAAATTCTACTCAACACATCCCACATGTGTTAAGTTATAATTTCCTCTTCAAAAAGCAATAATCACACACAAAATAAAATTTCATCTTTGAAAAATTAAACATAGTTAACTCCCATTTGACATACCCAAATTTGTCAAATGATAGTTTCACTTTCCAAAATAAATTTGGATCCTTTATTTAGCATACCAAAATTTGCTAAATAAAGATCCTCTCTTTTAAAAAATCTATAAAAATCAAACACATTCGGATTCTTTATTTAGCATACCCAAATTTGCTAAAATAAAGATCCTCTTTTTAAAATTAAAATCATAAACATTAAACACATTTTGATTCTTTATTTAGCATACCCAAATTTGCTAAATAAAGATCCTCTCTTTTCAAAAAAAAAAGATCAAAAATAAAAAAAAATCAAAACATATTTGGATTCTTCATTTAGCATACCTAAATTTGCTAAGTGAAGATCCTCTTTTCAAAAATCAAAAATCAAAATATATTTGAATTCTTCATTTAACATACCCAAATTTTCTATGTGAAGATCCTCTTTTCAGAAATTAATAATTAAACACATTTGGATTCTTCATTTAACATACTCAAATATTCTAAGTGATGATCCTCTTTTCAAAAAAATAAAATAAAATCAAAACACATTTGGATTCTTCATTTAGCATACCCAAATTTGTTAAGTGAAGATCCTCTTTTCAAAAATCAAAATATCAAAACACAAAACACACTTGGACTCTTCATTTAGCATACTCAAATTTGCTAAGTGAAGATCCTCATTTAAAAAATCAAAAATCAAAACACATTTGAATTCTTTACTTAGCATACCCAAATTTGCTAAGTAAATGTTTCATTTTTTAAAAATCAAAAATCAAAACACACTTGGATCTTTCATTTAGCATACCCAAATTTAATAAGTTAAGATCCTCTTTTCAAAAAAATAAAAAATAAAAAATCAAAATAAAAGAAAATATTTGGACTTTATTTAGCATTCACAAATTTGCTAAGTAAAGATTCCAAACTCACTCATGATTCATAAAAAACCAAAAGAAGAAGAAAATTATTTTCAATCAACTCATTTAGCATACCCAAATTTACTAAATGAGCAATTTCAAACAAAATCAATTGACCCATTATTTTAACATACTCAAATTTATTAAATAAAGGGTCCCCAAACAAACAAAAATCCAATTCAAATATGTACTAATGGAAGCATCAATCTCTTCAAAATATTTGAACCCATTTCCAACATACACAAATTTGTTGAAAATGGATTCCAAATTCAAAAATTTTCTCTCCAATTCTAAATTCAAAGTCTCTCTCCAAAATCAAAGAGCCCCACTTAACATATTGAAATTATTGAGTGTGGGTTCAAATTCTAAAAAATAAATTAAAGCATAAATCTGATTTGATTTTATTTTCCAAAATTTTAGAATTTCAACTTAGTTTCAGTCAGTTTCAGTTCAACACTAATGGAAGCTCAGAAGTACGTATTTATTTTTCCTTTTGGGATGTATTTGGCCTTGGATCGAGCCACCCTCCCATGTGACGACTTTGCCCACCTCATTCATTTTGGCCAAGAGGGGGGGTAGAATTGCTTGTGAGGGGAACACCCTCACAACTAGTAAGAGTGGTGACGTGGTCATCCATGTTGAGATGCCATCGATTGAGTTTCACCAAGAGGAAGGTTGTGGCGCTATAGATGCGCCGGTGTACTCAATGGTTCCCTTTACGATGCAAGATCCACTGCTGGTTCTTCCAAAGGCTCTCTATCTTCAAGGATAGTCTCCCTACCTACATGGTCTAGTTAGTTCCTGCTCCTCCCACCAGACCCAAAGGTGTAATGCCATAAGATCTGAATCATGTACGCATAGCTAAAGAGATGGAGTCAGCTGCTCAATATGCAGTAGAGGAGTTACCCAGGATAGTCTCTCCTCTGATCATAGAGAACAAGTTTCATCCCCTCTCTGGATCTGATGGAGAGGAAGATATTAGGAGGATCTCATTTTCACCTCTACCTGCAGTTCACTTTGAGGCTCCTATCAGAGATAGGAGGAGGTCGTATGCTAGCCTTAGATCAATTCTGTGCCGTGTAGGCGGGGCTTACGGATGGTCAAAGTTTGAGGCCCAATTTTATTTATGATCTATCATCTCTTGTAGTGTAGGGGGCACATCAGGTAGGAGAGGGCCTGGGAGGCTCGTTTATCAGTACATGTGACCAACAGAGAGAAACATAGGTATGATAGATAGTCAGCTGCCTCCACCCTCATGGACTTTCTCGATCGTCATGCCACCTGCATCAGTCATACTAATAGTATTGTATTGATGGGTACCACCCACCATAGGAGAGGAGCTCCTACATAGAGAGAGTCTCCACCCAGATCAAGTGACAGTCAGGAGCATCTTTCTTCCAGTGAATGTAGTCCTCACAAGATTAGCCCTCCAGTAGCAGGGAAGGTTAGATGTCTCTTTGTTTATGAAAGTGATCCCACCACCGGCTAGCCACATGCCTTCGTGTCTGCTCAGTTGGATCAATCCTTAAATGATATTGTAGCTTAGTATCTAGTTGAAAAGAAAGAAATTCTAGGGTATGCCTAGTCTGACATAGAGGATGAGAAGGTCAATTGTGATCCCAATGAGGATGATATGTTGGAGGATTCAACAAGAGTACATATGATTGACACTAGGGGTTCCCTCCTTCGGGATCAGTAGAGTTTGGAAGGTGTTGCGACTGAACAGGATGACACAGCTCATTTGACCCAACACCTCCTTCAACAACTTAAACAAAAGGATGAACAAATAGATAGTATGGGAAAGAGGTTTGAAGACTTGCTAGCAGTAGTTTTGGCACTTCAGAACCAAGCCTGGCAAAGGCATCCTACTATTGTTCTAGCTGGGAGTTGCATGTCTTGGATCAAGCCAAGACTTCACCTCCAGTAGAGCAAGGCATCACTAGCTTATATATGAAGGTAGTGGATAGTACCTCTGTATAAGAAAAGGATATTAAACTCATGGTTGACTAGCAAGTGAGAGAAGCATTGGCACAAGCCCAAGGAGGGTCATCGATTCCAAAGGGTAGACCCTACCTAGAGGAATTTGATGACATCCAGTATCCTAAGGGTTTTGTAACACCTTCTTTCAAGAGCTTTGATGGTAGTGAGAACCCATGACAGCACATAGTGCACTTCAAGGCCAGCTGCTGTTGCAATGCTATGGTAGCGATGCATTACTATTCTGACTTTTTATTAGTAGTTTAGCATGCATAGCTGAACTCTCAAAAAATTTGGTGAAGACTTTTACTGAGTTGGAGTAACTTTTCATTAAGAGGTTTGCTGGAGTTCAATAAAGGGTTACTGTAGGCGATCTCGTTATAGCACAACAACACCCTGGTGAGTCCCTAGTTAATTATATTCTCAAATGACATAATTTGAGTATGAAATGTGAACCGCAGTTATCTAAACAACATGCCATTGAAATTCTACTAAAGAATATCCATGGCTCGATCGCCTTCAT
This sequence comes from Cymbidium sinense, assembly GCA_021442155.1. Taxonomy (NCBI): domain Eukaryota; kingdom Viridiplantae; phylum Streptophyta; class Magnoliopsida; order Asparagales; family Orchidaceae; genus Cymbidium; species Cymbidium sinense. Next base: position 269,884,079 of record CM038215.1, read on the forward strand.
GCTCAAAGGTTTTGCCATCAAGACATTTGAGAAGTTAATCAACAAGGCGGCTAGCTTACAAGGAGAAGCTAAATAGTTACCTTTTCTGGATCAATCATCAAAGACAAAGTTGTAGAAGCTTATGAGAAGAAGCCAAGGGAAGTAGCAAAGTTGGATAAGGGGAAGCAACCTGCCAGGGATCAGCATGAGACATCTCGAGCTCCATAGCCATCACTTCCACCTCTTCTACCACCACCGAGGTCATCTTACTGGCCGCCACAATAGCCTCCATGACCTTCACTGCCTACTCCTCAGCCATACTCACAGTAGTGGTACACATACCCACTACCAGGTAGCTACCATCCACCTACTCTTTTGGATAAACTAAACAAACCTTTTTCATTTAAGAGGGAGGTAATTAGGAAAATCTTTAAGAACCTCTAAAAGAAACCTGATTTTCAGCTACCTAAGCCTAGAAGACCAGAGGAAGTGGGCAGGAGTAATGATCCTAACTTTTTTCCCTACCACCGCATGCCAGTCCATGTTTTGGAGGATTGCTTTACATTCAAGGACTAGCTTGAGCATAACTATAAGATAGGAACCATAGTTATCCCAAAGGAATACCTAATGGAATAACCATCCAGTTCTATTAGGGTAATCCTTGGGATACCTACGATCCTCTCAAAACTAAAGAAGGTTGGGATATCTTCTTATCCCGAACCTCTAAAAAGATTATTTTAAAAATCAAGAAACTTTCCTTGCAGGTGCCTGAGACAGCTCGAACCTCCAACATCAAGGAAGGTTTGCAAGTTGCCAAAGAAAACTTGGGAAAAGTGGGAGCTCAGCAGCAACAGCAGCAGCAGCTCACACTTGCTCGGGATAGCCAAGTAGCACAACCACCGACCGAGCCCAGCCTCTATTCCACCGTTGCAGTTACTATATCAACTCACACTTCTACTTCAGCTAGCTCTTCTTCTAGTAGACATCTTGTATCGATAGATGAGGGTATCAAATCCCTCACTCCACTTACTTTACTAGATTTCTACTATGTACCTCCTTCAAAATCTAAGAAATCGAGGAATATAGCTAGTTTGAATTACATCTGTGTCACTTCTGATGGGTTGTCTAATTATACTCTCTTAGAAAACTCTCCAAGTCTAAATAATAATTATATCAACTCTGATCTTCCTCTTTCTGATTCAGAGTTGGACTTTCCTTCTCTGAATAATACGGGTTCACCTCATGAGATAGCTTTGGAATCATCCAATTTTGAGGGCCCTATAGGAGAAGCTGTAGGTGAGCCTGATAAGCAGGTAGAATTTTCCACTAACCTACCATAAGAGATCATAGAAGTCAACCTCCGTAGTGGCAAGGTTCTACCTCCTAGGGCAGCACCTCAAGATAAGGGAAAATAAGTCATTGGTATTGATGATCAAGCAGCCCCTCCACAAGATGCTCCACCCTTGGATATGCTTGTGGAGGATCAGTCCAAGGTGGATTACAATGTCCTCGCTCACCTAAGAAAGTTGCCAGCTAAGTTAAGCATATATGATGCCCTTATCTTATCCAAAAGATGAGGGAATTATTAATCAAGACCCTTCTTAATCCAGAAATATTTTTAGCTCAGCTAACTGTTGTTGGAGAGGAGGCACATTATTCTAGAGAATCCCAGGGAATCACCTTCACATATGAAGACCTACTTTTGGGGGACATGGAGCACAACCGTCCCCTCTACATTATAGTGGATATGGATAAATTCAGACTTTTTAGTGTTCTTGTTGATCCAGGTGCATCGGTGAACATTATGAGTCTAAAGACCTTTGCCTACTTGAGGATTGACATCTCTACACTCCAAGGAGATCGGATGATGTTGAGAGGATTCAATGAACAAGGTGAGAGGGTTTTAGGTTCCATAGTGTTACCTTTGGAAATGGGTGATTGGAAGACTGAAGCCAAGTTCTATATAATTGATTCGAATACTTCATTCACTGCTTTGCTCGATAGGCCTTTGATACATCATAATAAGATGATTCCATCCAACTTCATCAGTGCATCAAGTTTAGAATGGATGGGATTGATTACTATGTTAAAGGAGATGAAAAACTATTTTCAGTCAGAGAGGTTGAGATATATGAAGATGAGACCTACTATCTTCATCAAAACACTTTTCTCATGAACTTGGTCAAAATTCAAATACAAAATAAAAAGAAGAAAAAGAAAAAGAAAAAGAAAAAGAAAAGGAAAATGAAAGTACAAGTGAATGAGAAAAGGATACTAAGAAAGAAGTGGAGTCGCATGTCACATTCCACCCACAGTTCATTCCACCATATGGACATATGGGTGGGATGACTCAACCTCCGTGTAGAGAGGTAGACGTAAATGAGGTAGTGGAAGACCCCCTTGTTGGTAGCCAACCCATAGGGGTTATGTTCTAGTTCATAGGAGTACCCCTACTATTCACATAGATTTGTAATCTAGCTCAGAGGATGAGTTTGCATACCAGCCAACCCCTCTCAGTGGGTTTCATTGGAGGTGACACTCGAGCCGAACAGTGATGAAGACCAAGCCTCCAAACAAAACACGAATGTATTCAAATCAAGTTTATGTAAAACTATCAGGCAGCTATTATAAACCTTAGCTCTAACCTCACTTTTCTCTCAAAAAGTTGAAGGTTTAGTAGTTAAGGAAGCCCCTCAGTCTTCCATGTATGTCAAGCCAAAGAGATTCCTATTAGGATCATCATCCTCTAGTCCAAAAACTGATGTAGGACTTGAGGATAATTCATATAAAGAATTAATGGAATTACCTTTTGATTGGTACTCGCATTGTGTTCTTAATCTTGGAAAGAAGGGTTTGATTCCTTATACATGGTCCAAGCACATGTCAGAGTACTTCAAGAAGCTATGGAACAATAGAGGCAAGGATGCACAATCAAGATTAGGACTGGGATTCAATATAATTGGTCCAGTTAATGACAACGATTACTGCTTAGTTGTTACCAATCATTTAGAATCTGATAGGTTTTTCTCAAACCACACTAACTTTTATGAGGAAGTATGTTTAAAAACTTCAAATGATCCAGATGATCTCCAAATCAAAGATGCACTGCTAGAATTTGAAGAGAAAATCCATTCAACAATTGGCAAGCTTAAAGAAATTAACCTCGGGATAGAAGAAAATCCAAGCCTGACATACATTAGTTCGTTATTGAATGAAGAAGAAACTAATGACTTAGTTAGGCTATTGATTGAGTTTAAGGGCTGCTTTGCATGGAGCTATGAAGAGATGCCCAAATTATCTCCTAATTTAGCAGTCCACAAACTAGCAATAGACCCTAACACTTACCCTATCAAGCAAGCTCCTGACGCATGCGATTAGAAATCGAACAATAGGTCATTTTTGAAGTCAAGAAATTGAACGATGCTAGCTTCATCAGGGAAGAAAAATACCCTACCTGGTTAGCCAATATTGTGCTAGTTAAGAAAAAGAATGGCCAAATTCGCATATGCGTCAATTTCAAGGACTTAAATAAGGCATGTCCTAAGGATGAGTTTCCCCTTCTTATACCAGAATTAATGGTGGACATAACCTCATCTTATACAACATTCTCCTTCATGGATGGGTCATCTGGCTAAAACCAAATTAAGATGGCCCCCATGGATGAAAGAAACACTACTTTTTGAACCTTGATAAGAATCTATTATTAGAAGGTCATGCCTTTCGGTCTTAAAAATGCTGGTGCCACATACCAACAGGCCATGACTTAGATCTTCAACGAACTCACTCATCATCAAGTTGAATGCTATGTTGATGATCTAATAGTCAAAAATAAAGAAAAGGAAGACTATCCCATTGACTTGAGAGTAGTTTTTGAATGATTAAGATAATTCAACCTCAAAATGAACCCCTTGAAGTGTGCATTTGGAGTAGCTTCAGAGAAATTCCTTGGGTTTGTTATCAGACACCGGGGAATAGAAATAGATCCCGAAAAGATCAAAGCTATCTTAGAAATGCCACCACCTAAAAGTTTAACTCAACTTAGATCTTTTCAAAGGCAGTTGGTGTATCTAAGATGCTTTTCTCCAACCTGAAGATGCAAGCCATTTTTAGCACTTATCAAAAAGGACACTAAGTTCAAGTGGGATGATAAGTGCCAGCATGCCTTTGAAGATATCAAATAGTATTTGCCACCTAGCAGCTCTATCAGTGCCACTCATCCTCTACACTACTGCATTGGATGACTCCCTTAGTGTTTTGTTGGCCCAAGCCAATGACGAAGGGAAGGAGAGTGCTATCTACTACCTCAACCATCATCTAATCCCTACTGAAGTGAACTATCCACCTATTGAGAAACATTACCTAGCTTTAATCTTTGCATCCCAAAAGCTACGCCACTATATGCTTTCTCATAAGGTGAACTTGATTTCAAGAATCAATCTACTGCAGTATATCATGACACAGTCGACATTATCTGGATGGTTGGTGCATTGGTCCATGATTCTCTCATAGTTTGATATCACATTCGTACCTTTCTGTGTGGTGAAAGGATAAGCACTAGCAGATTTCTTAGCAACACATCCACTTCTTGATGTTTCCCTGCTTAGTGATGATCTCCCTAACAAACAAATTATGAACTTAGGGGAGGTTGAAAATTACCGTTGGGAGATGTATTTTGTTTATGCAGCTTCCTTTCAAAAAGGAGAAGAACCATGATCTACCCTTCCAGGAAAGGTAGGGGTAGGAATAGTTCTCTTAACTCCAGACCATGATGCAATGAGATTTTCATACTATCTCTCCAATCCCTGCACCAATAACGAAGCTGACTATGAAGATTTGATTATCGATCTGGAGTTAGCCATTACAGTGTGCATCAAAAGTATCAACATGTACGAGGATTCTCAGCTGGTTATCAACTAGATTGCTGTGTCCTACAAGGTCCTAAAGCCTAAGCTTCGTCACTACCACAAGTATACCATGAAGCTGTTGGCCCAAATCCTTGAGGTCACCATCTATAAGGTCCTTCAAGGTGAGAATGCTGTAACAGATGCTTTGGCCAAATTTGCCAAGGAATTGGCATGTCTGAAAGATGAGTTCATTCTAATAATAGTCCAAAATAGACAAGTCCTATCCCTTATTGATGCTAAATTCATCGAGAGACTTTCTCTTGAAGGGGAGGTTGCCATTGCCAATAAAGATGAGGAGCTGGATTGGAGGAAATTGTTCATAGATTACTTGAACACTGGTAAACTACCTCAAGAGAAATCACAAGACTATCAGATGAAGTAGAGAGCTCTCTTCTATGCTCTCGTGGATGGCAACTTATACTGACGATCTTTCGATCAAATATGGTTACGTTGTTTGGACAAATACAAAGCCAGTAGGGTCGTGGACGAGGTACATTCAGGTATATGCGGAGCACATCAATCTGGTCCAAAGATGAAAGCAAAGATCAAGAGATTAGGATATTACTGGCCTTCGATGATTACAGACTGCATGGACGTAGCTAGGAGATGCCATCAATGTCAGGTACACGGTGTGGTCCTATATCAACCACCCAACATTCTACATCCTATATTAGCCTCATGGCCATTTGAATATTGGGGTATTGACATAGTGGGTCCTATCAATCCGCCTTCTTCCAAGGGTCACCAGTTCATCTTAGCTGCCACCGACTACTTTTCCAAGTGAGCAGAGGCAATCCCACTCAGAGAGGTCACAACTTAGCATGTGCTCCAATTTTTCAAGAACCATATCGTATATAGGTTTGGTGTGTCTCGATGAATTATATTCGATAATGGTACTACATTCAAGAGCACCAAGATCAATAGCTTTGTTAGGAGACATAGTATAGATTGGAGATACTCCACCATCTACTATCCCAGGATAAATGGTATAACAAAAGCATTCAACAAAACTCTCATCCAAATTCTAAAGAAGACACTGCATGACAATAAGCGACAGTGGCATGAGTAGTTGGTTGAAACCTTGTGGGTATATTGCACCACATACAGAAATCCAACTCAATCTATCCTGTTCTCCTTAGTGTATGGTTTTGAAGCTATTCTACTTTTAGAAGTTCAACTCCCATCACTAAGGATAGCAATGGGGAGCAAGATCACTATAGAGCAGAATGCCAAGTTGTGATTAGAAGAGCTCAAAGGTTTGGGGAGCAAGATCACTACAGAGAAAAATCCAATCAACCTCCCCTAGTGGAGTAAAATTAAACAATCAAATAATTAAAATGATCAAATCAGTCAAATCAAATCAAATCAATTAGCTTCTCCTCAGTGAGATGCAAATATTTCTAGTTCCTCTAGTGGATCTCGAATTTTAATCCCCCAATGGATTTCACAACCTCTTGTCCCTAGTGGATGACTTGAACTTATCCCCTAACAGAGAGTTCACATTTTCATCCTTAGTGTAGGACCAAATCCTAAATCAACAAATCAAATAAATTTCTCCCCAGCAAGACTCAAATCAAATCAAATCAAACCTCTTATCCCCCAGTGGATGACTTGAACCTTTTCCCTAGTGGAAGGTTCACATACTCAATCCCTAGTGGATTCCTCCTTCACTCTCTTATGACTTTGACATGAGTAGAGTCACATTGCACTAAGTTCTTGATTCCTTCTACACCTTGGGTTGGGAGTAGATCATTTCTGTTAGTGCTTGTGATCGTTTGATGTTGTTGATCACCTCGGTCAACACCAATATGTCTGATATGCCTTGTCAGTCACACCACACCTATTGGGTGCCCTTTATTGACCTCACTTTTAGAGTGAGCTTTCAACTTCTTCATCTTAGACATATGAGTCCTCTTAAACATTAAGAGTTCCTTAGTCTTAAGACACTTCTAGTGATTAGGTGAACACTTAACTTAACCCTGGAGACTTAGAAGAGTTACCTATAGGAATAGGTCATGCCTTAGGGGTGTTAGGAAAACTTGCCTACCCTATAGCTTGAACCAAATCCTCATTCCATTCTTTCAAGTCAAACTCCAAATTCAAATCAACTTCAAATTCAAATCAACTTCAAATTCAAACCAACTCCAAATTCAAATCAACTTCAAATTCAAACCAACTCCAAATTCAAATCAACTTCAAATTCAAACCAACTTCAAATTCAAATCAACCTCAAATCATAATCAACCTCAAATCCAAATCACTTCAAATTCAAAAGATTTTCACATAACTAATTTATATTCTCATTTATATTAACAAATATAAATGAAATATAAATCCAAATACCCAAAACTAATTCAAAACTCAAATCCAAATCTAGCCAAAATTCAACCTATACCCTTTTAAGTCAAATTCTTGAACTTAACCAAATCAAACTCAAATTAATCCAAACCTTTGGATTTTCTATTCAAAACAATCAATCCTTCAATAACAAACCAAATTCAATCATAAACTTCAATCATCAAACCAAAACTAAATTCAAAACTCAAACCCAAATCAAACCCATGTTCATCCTTTGAACTTGAAATTATCAAATGAATCAAAACCCATTTGACTCTAAATCATTTACAATTGGATTTATATTTCAATCATAAGTCCATATGTGAGCTCAATCAAACTTGAATCAAGCCTTGATCAAGTCAATTGACCCATTTGGGCTCACTTGACCCAAAGTGACCTAAAACACCTTTTTGAGCCAAATTCTAATCCTACTCAAATTGGATTGAACTAAGCCCATCTAAGCTTCACATTGTGAACAACAATCATCATAAGATGATCAACCACTCAAATTGGGTCAAACCAAGTCAAACCTAGCCTTTGACCAAGTCAACACTTAACCCAAATGAAACTTAAACTTAAAAAATCATACCAAAGCCAAATTGATTGAAACCATTGATCTAAACCAATCCATGATCAATATTTGAACTTGACCATCATCATTTAAGGCAAACCTAGCCCAATTGGCCACTTGACCCAAGTTGACCCAAGTTGACCTAAAAAGTCAAAATGTGTCAAATCTTGATCTAAGCCAAATTGATTACAACCAATGGGTCAAACTCATTCTAAATCACTTGTTGAACTTGACCAAAGCCTCAATTGGCCAATTAGACCCAACCTAGCCCAATTTACTATGAACCCAACTTGACCTAAAAGGTCAAATCAACTTGAAACTTAACCAAACCAATATTGATTGAAACCAAAGCTTGCAAAACATGTCAAATGATTAACCAAGCCTAAACTAACCCATAACCTAACCCAATTGGGTCAAATGGGTTAAATTGGTTAACTTGACCCATTTGACCTAAGTGAACTCAAACGAACCAAAACAAAATATAAATCAAATAGAACCAAGCCAATGATATCAAACCACTCCAAATGGTCATATGAACTTGACTTGGTTTGACCAATTTGACTAATATTTGACCCAAGTTGACCCATTTTGATCTAAATGAGTCAACTTGAGCCAAATCATATCAAATAAACTCCAAATTCATTGAAAATAGGCAAAACCCATTTTTCAATCATTCCAAATCCGCCTAAATCAAAATCAAAGCTAAATGACCATTTTACCCCTAGGTCAAAGGATAACCTATGGCCAAATCCACTTGGAATTTGGTCAATTACTTTTCATGGCCACTTGGCATCCTCCTAGTGGACCATTTAAACACCAAGGGAGGTGGTGCACATAACCCAATGGGTTTGGGTCTACCAATCCAAATCCAAGGCAAAAATTGATCACTCCACTCAAAATTCTCCACATGGATCACCTCCGACACTCATTTTAACCCATGTGCTCCTCCACACTCCCACTCCTTTGCCAAAACTGAATCACATGGAGCTTTTAACAATCAAAATAACCTATTCAATCAGAGAAATTTGATCAAAATGGAAAGAAGCCTCTCGGCCGTCTGATCCAAGCAGGGGGAGATATACTCCCCCTCATTCCAATTCAATTAGACTCTATTGCATTCGATTGAGCTTAGAGGATCAAAGGCAAGCATCCACAAGCTTCCCTAAGCCTTCCTAAGTTCATTCCTTTTCTCTCTTCTCAATTTTGCTTAAGCCAAAAATAGGGGTGGTAGGAGAAATTTCTAACTCACTCATCACTCCACCATCAGGGAGGCAAGTCGAGCTCATCCAAAGCTTCTCCCAAGTCTCCAAGCCATGAGAAGCCTCACCTAGACCAAAGCCGCAAGCCATTGAAGCAAGCTTTGGTCAATTAGAAGATCCATTACAAATTGAACCTTCAAACCTTCAATAGGGCTTCATCTCCACTAGGCGAAGCTACCTCAATGGTTGGAAGCACCGGTGATAGCCTTCGGTGAGGTATGAATCAAAATCGAGCTTAGGCTGAAAATTCTTTGGTATTTTGTGAAGGGAATTGTAATCCTATTGAAACTCCATCGTTAGCTATTCTTCTCTATGCTTCTTGATGGTATGGGTTGAATCCTAGCCTAATCTAAGCTCAAGTGAGCTTGGATCAAGCCATGGAGGACGGATGATCTTCATCTCCCGCAGACAAAGGCAAGGATGAATCACATACCGTCCATCCCACATGTTTTGGATGGACGGTCCTGATTATTTCACATAGATATGATGATTTAACCGCTCATAACCATAGGTTTTATCCTGACCGTCCGATCCTTGATCAAACAGCCAAGGAGAAAGCATGTAGCACCTCCAGCTGGTTCGGCATGTGATTTGATAACTTAAATAATGAATCCCGTCATGCCATGTGAAAAGCGCATGCCACGTCAACGGTCCATGTGGTGCCGATGAGATTAGTTAATTAATTAGGGCTATTTAATTATCCCTTAATCACTGAAACTTCATAAATCCATAATTAAATGTAGAAAAGTAAAAAAATGAATGAGGGCTCATTTTAAAGATAATTCAGTAAGGAATAATATAAAATTGTTTCTAATTGATTTTGAAAAGTGAAGTTTCATTAATTAAAGTTTAATTGAAAACTTAATAACTGCAATTATTCACTAATTATTTCATTAATTAATTCCAAACTTTTCAGGCATGTTTAATGGGATGACTTCTGCCTCCCCTAATTTTCTTAAAATTTATTAATGAGTTAATTAGAAAAATCAATTAATGAATCCCTAATCACCCTCTTAATGTTATTAAGAGTAATTAAACATGTGAACATTAGTTTAATCAATTAATTAGAATAATTAAACATTGATTAAGTGAAGAGGAGGTTTATGGAATGGGTTTGGGGTATTTTCCCTAAGTTATTCCTTAAATCCCCTATCATCCTTAATCCAAACCTAATTAAAGATTAATCCACTAATGATCTACTTAATTAGCTTAGTCAAAATTTTAAAATCAATCTGAACTTAATCAATCTCTTACTGGGTAGATCCTTAGGTGTTCAAAAGCCTAAGGTATATTTAAGGAAATCATTTCCAACTCACATGTGTGGGAAGGTTATGAAAGTACTTAATTAAACCATTTAGTTTAATTAATCAATAATTGTGAGCCAATTGCATTAGGCCCCTTTCTTTCCTAGGTGCATTGCTAATTTAAATTCCATGTGGTTGCATATCATATGTTGGCTCATAATTGTTAGGTTAATTATGTTAAAGTGGTGTAGGTAAGGGGTAATTAATGGACTTAACTTACACGTTAACCTATACAAAACATAAAAAAAATCAATCTAATGGTTCTAAAATTAAACTAAATAAATTCACATAGGGGGGAAATGGGTTAGGGCCAGCAAACCTTTTTAGATTTCTTAAATCAAATCAAATTCAAAACAAAAAATAAAAATCTCTTTAAGAAATATTGATTCTCTTTAAATAATCTTATTTCATAAGATTATCTTTAGGAATTAATTGGGGTGAATGAAGTTACATGCTTACATCACTTTATTTCTTTCCAATCATGCTAAATATTATGTGCCATATGAAAATCATGCATTCATATCTTTTGAAAGAATCAAAATAAATGAAATATTTCCTTTATGTCAAATTGCATGTTTTAGCTAAAGTAATAATATGAGTGGTTATTATCACTATTAAATCAAAAAATTATTATTAAAACTTATAAATCAAAGATTATAAATGAAAGTATGATACTTATAAATACTTATAAGCTTGCATGTGATTATAACATAAAATGTGTTATGTGGTTTTCTTCTCTTTTCTTAACATGGGTTTGTATAGGATTTGCAAAGTGTATAGTTCATTTGAAAAGAACATAACACTTGCTTAAATCCATTATTATCTTCCTCAAAACACCCTTTCTGATGAACTTGGACAAAATTCAAAAGCAAATGAAAAAGCAAAAGAAAATGAAGCAAAAGAAAAGATAAAAGAAAATGAAAAGAAAAAAGAAAAGTCCAAAGCAAAAAGGGAAATTGAAGAAGAAGTGGATCCACATATCACATTCCACCCACAGTTCATTCCATCATATGGATATATGGGTAAAATGGCTCAACCTCCACCAGGTAGAGGCAGAGGTAGAAACAGAGGTAGTTCTAGAGGTGGGAGATCCCCCAGTTGGCATTCAGCCAATAGAGGTCGTGTTCCAGTTCATAGGAGTACCCCTGCTATTCATATAGACTTGGAATCTAGTTCGAAGGATGAGTCTAATGTGATTAGTATATCAGCCAACCCCTCTCAGTGGGGTCCATTGGAGGTAACTTTTGATCCAGCCAGAGACGAAGACTAGGCCTCCAAGCAAAGCAAAGTATTCGAATATGGTTTATGTGAAACTATTAGACAGCAATTGGGAACCTTAGCTCTTACCTCACTTACATCTCAGAAAGTTGAAGGTATAGTAGTTAAGAAAGTCTCTAAGTCTTCCAGTGACATGAAGTAGAAATGATTCTTTTTGTGTTCATCATCCTCAAGTCTAGAGGATGTAATGAATTAAGAAGGATCTCCACATTGCACATGTAAATTAAACAACCAAAACCAACCAAACAAACATAAACCTTTTGCATGATTCTTCATCCATTTGTTTTCCTTTTGTACATGCAAATGTATTTAAGAAAAGTGATATATTAGTCTGAACATCCCGAGGTTGCACTTTAAGTAGGCCTAAGAAGGTCTTGTACCTTATACCCTTGGTGTAGAAAACAATGGCGCCGTACTCACTTATGTATTTCATACATGTAAGTGTGCATTTGATTAATGGATAAAAGAGTCCCTCTTTTCTACTTAAGAAAATCATGCATCATGAAACATCCAAATTTTCTTAAGCAACATCTCTTAGCATTCATCATTAAGGTGTGATAAATATTTGCAATGCATGTATAGATATGCTTAGGATTTATTCATATGCATGATACACATGTTAGAAAGGGATAAATGGTTATATTTTGTTATAGTAATTCACCTTAATTAATCTTAAAATGCCTTTCTTATTTGATAGGTTTATTTAGAGCAAATCTAAACTTAGGATTAATTAAAACACATAATAAAACATTCACTAAAGAAAAATCACTAATGAATCCTTAAGGTAGGGAGGAAAGAGAAGTTCTCTTCTCTTCTCTTTACAACACAGTAATTAAGTGTTCATTCAAACCAAATCAAATCATCAAATAAAATTAACAAATCAACTACATCAGTTAAATGAAACCACCCTCTAAGTTGAATCCATAACACTTAGAAAATTCTAACCTTAAAGCCTAGCTAAGACATACCACACAAGCCTTAAATGACACACACATTAGGCTAAATCACCATTTCTAGCTCTATGTTAGGGCGGTGCATTGTTTGATGCTTGATTTTATTTTGTGATGTAATATTTCAATCTGGATGTTAGGTTGTATGTGCATTGACTGGATGATAGGATGATCTTAGTCTAATCATTATCTTCTATAGGGGATTGTGCTTAAGGGGAGTTGTAATAAAAATAATAAATACTTTTGCTGTGCAGGTTGCTTATACCCCTAATTATAATCCAAATTAGGACAGGTGGACTTGGTTACCCATGTGTGGGGTGCTAAGTCCAATTTATTCATATACATGCTTGGGATTGTGTGGTGTGTTTAACTAATCTCTATTTTACATGTTTAGTTAGATTTACTTTCCCTTTTTCATGTAATTTTGTAATTAAGATTTGGAATGAATGTTATGGGGGATTAGAATGAAAATTGGTAATAAGATTATGTCTTATGCATCATGTGAATCCTTGGAGAAACCACATCCCAACCAACCAAAATAAAGAAAGAAAGAAGAAAGAAAGAAAGAATAAAAGAAGAAAAGAAGAAAAGAAAGAAAGAAGAAAAGAAGAAAAGAAAAAAGAAGAATGAAGACCCCCATAACATGAATTCCTTTTTGATTGTAATTAATTAATTTATTATCTGGGTTGTATAAAGGTAGAGCTCGGCTACCTATATCTTTTCGGGTTTGTGCGGTGGAGCCCGGCCACAAAGGCCTCTTATTCTTTTATGCTAGCTTTATAAATTGTTTGATGTTTTTTTAGCTTGTGCATTAAGATGGCATATTTTTCCTAGTTTCTTCAATGATTGATGAATGTCTTAGATGTAATTAGGCTCTTAGGAAAATTTTTTTTCTATTTAATTAATCAACTCAAAATTAAAAATTAATAACTCATAACCTCACCTAAAGCCTAGGTTATAAATCAAGATAAAAGATTTAGCAACCCTTTAGCTGGATGTTGTATGTCTCACATCATGCATAAAAAAGCATCTTGCTTCACTCTTGCTTATGGAGGGCTTCCACCTTTGCTAGGGAACTTGGCTTGACCTTTGAGAGCCATGATGGAAACATACCTCCTTCTTATTGATTTTGGCTTATAACCAATTTCTCATGCATTAGGCATATGAATCCCACAGCCTGAGTCAAATAAGATGTAATTAACTCTGGGGTTTGCCTCCATAGAGAACTTAACGAACCTGGTTTAAAATAAACCCTGCTTTACTTTTCCATGTAAAGTAGGTGAAGAATCAATGGTACATCTGAAGACCCATAGTCATTAGATGATTAGGTCCATTGTAGGATGGTGAGTTTTATCTCTCGAGATAGTATATCATTCCTCAATGCCATACCTGATCACCCTAATGAGAACAACTGAGGATCTATGTGGTGTCCAAATAAGAAGTTATATTTTTATCTTCATTTATTTTTCAAAAAGATAGATGAAGATGAAAATAAATTCACCACATGCCTAAGGATTAGTTTTGGAAGCATATCTCACCGGAGCTCAAAACCAGCGGCTAGAAGGATTGAGGAAGTTTCATCTAGTAGAGATGAAGCCCTGTTGAGCAGCAATTGGATCAAATCCTTGACGTTCACTCAAAAGGCCACAAACTAATGATTTGGAGCTCAGCTTTGATTGAAGCCCCACCTCTGGTGCTTAGGAAGCTTGGGAGATGATTTCTTCTTGCTTGAGGAGGCCTAAGAAAGGTGAGTGCAAAGTTAATTTGAGTTTGATGGAGAAATGGGGAAGTTAGGTCAAAAATGGGAGTGTCCTATTTCAGGATGGACTAGAATGACATTTTCTGATCGAGGAATGAACTTGGGAGCTTAGGGAATGGCTCTAGCAGCTCGTCTTGTGTAGTTAGGGCTATGAGGAATGATTTTTATTTATGTTTGATTGGAAATGAAGGGGTGTATACCCCCCTTCATATTAATGTGGACGTAGTTTGGCTTGTAGTGGCCATCCATCTCTGTGAGTCGGGTGGAGGAGGAGTGATCTTGGGTTGGTTGGTTGAAGGTGTGGAGGTGGCTGCCAAGGAGGAATCATGGGTTTCAAATTCTCCAATGGGGAGGGTGAGGTGATTTCACCTCCCATGGGTCTTGGCCGACCCAACCACCCATTGGGCCAGGTTGGGCAGTGTCCTAGGTGCTAAGGTGAACCATTGGGAGAGTATGAAGTGGCCAAAGAATGGAAATGACTACTTACATTGGTGATTTGTCTCATGTGATGCCCTTGACCCAATGGTAGGATGATCATTTAGCATTAGATTTGATTTGAATAGATTTGAAATGAGGAAAAACTGGGTTAGCCTAAATTTCAAGTCAATTGGAGTCTATTTGGTTATGTTTGGCTTAATTTGACTCATTTAGGTCAACTTGGGTTAGGTTGGGTCAAGTAGACCAATTGGTTAAATTTGGTCAAACAAAGGGTTGGGTCAAGTTCATATGATCATTTTGGGATGTTTTGGTTTAACTGGTTTGGTTTAGTTTGGCTTAGATTTGATTTTGGCTCATTTGAATTTATTTTGGTCAAATAGGTTAAGTTGACTAATTTGACCAAATTGGAAAAATTAGCTTGGGTTGGGTGTTGATTTGGGTTTAGTTGACCAATTGAAGATGATTATAGGCTTTGGTTTTAATTAATTTTTGATTTGGTTTTGATTTAGGCCAACTTAAATCTTTAGGTCAATTTTGGCTAAGTAGGTCAATTGGGTTCAATTGGGTCCAATCATGGCTTTGGTCAAGTTCAACAATCAATTTGGAATGTACTTGAGCCCTTAGTTGTAATCAATTTGGTTTATATTTTGATTTAACCCAATTTGGTCTTTTAGGTCAATTTGGGTCAACTTAGGTCAAAAGGGCCAATTGGGTTTGGTTTGGCTCAATTGAAGGTCAAGTCATATTCAAATATTGATTTTTATTTGGTATGAATCATTGGTTTTAAGGGATTTGGCTTAGGTTGTAATTTGGCTAGTTTGGGATCATATCGGTTAAGGGGTTGACTTGGTAAAATGACCAAGTTGACTTGGTTTGACCCAATTTGTGACATATGATCAATCTAGGGTGATCAAAAATCATGATGGGAGGTTTTGGTGGGCTTGGTTCAATCTAATTTGGGTATTATTAAAACTTGGCTCAAATAGGTCAAATTGGCCACTTTGGGTCAAGTGGACCAATTGGGTTTAGTTGGCTTGATTTTGGGTTGAGTTTGGTTTAGTTGAGTTTATATATGGAATTGGGATTGATATATAAATTTAATTGCAATTGGCTTGGGTTCAAATGGGTTTTGGTTCATTTGAACATTTCAAGTCAAAAGGGTTAAGTTGGGTTTGACATGAGTTGATTTTGGTTTGGCTTGATGATTGTAGATTTCATTTAAATTTGTGAGTATGATTGAAGGTATGATTGAGTCATGAGAAAATAAATTGAATTTGGGTTTTGGAATGAAGGAATTTGGCTAAGTCCATGGAGTTGGTTCATGTGGCTTAGGTTTGGATTTTGATTTGGTTTGATTTAGTTTTGATGATTTAAATGTATATTTCATTTAAATTTGTGAAGATGATTAAACATATGATTGATTTATGAGAAAATCAATTGAGTTTGACTTGATTTGGATTAAGATTTAGCTAAGTCCATGGGATAGGTCATATGGCTTAGGAAGGGTTTTAATTTAATTTGATTTAGTTTGATTTAGTTTTGATTTTTTGAATGTAGATTTGATTTATATTTAGGAAGATGATTGAAGATGTAAATTAATTTTGAGAAAATCAATTGATTTTGGATTGATTTGAATTAAGATTTGGTTAAGTCCATGGGATAAGTCATATGGCTTAGGAAGGGTTTCAAGTTTGGATTTGATCGTGGGCTTCAATCATTTGGCTTTAGAATTTTTCTTTGGATTTGGATTTGAATTTGATGTTTGAATTGAACTTGAGGTTTGGTTTGAGAAGGTGAGCATGGATTGGATTTGGGTTGTAGGGTAGGTTGATTATCCTAATCCCTAAAGCATAACCTAATCATATGGTTAACCCTTCTATGCCATTAGGCTTAGGTTAAGTGTTTACCTAACTGTTAGAAGTGTCTTATGACAAGGGATGTCTTAGTGTCTAGAAGACTTTTAAGTCTAAGATGGGAACATTGAATCTGCACTCCAAAAGTGAGGTCAACAGGCCTTAGGCTCCATAGTGTTGCCCTTGGAGATAGATGATTGCAAGACCGAAGCCAAGTTTCATATTATGGACTCGGATACATCTTTCAATGCTTTGCTTGGGAGACGATGGATACATGAGAACAACATAGTTCCATCCTCTCTACATCAATGTATGAAGTTCATGAGATGTGAGATCATCTACTATGTCAAAGGAGATCTCTAGCAATTTACAGTTCACGAGGTCAGCATATATGAGGATGCGGCTTACTACCTCCCTCAAAATCAACAAGTTTATTCTCGCAAACTTGACCAAAGTTTAAAAATAAAAGAAAAAGAAAAAGAAAAAGAAAAAGAAAAAGAAAGGAAAAAAGAAAAAAAAAGAAAAGAGAAAATGAAAAATAAAAAAAAATGGAGCAAAAATAGACTTGGAGGAGGAAGTGGAGCATGACATTAGATTCCACCCACAGTTTGTTACTCCATTCAAACATATGGGTAGGATGACTTGACATCCACCAAGCATAGGAAGAGGCCAGTTCAGGGCAGTCCTAGGTGTGAAAAACCTCTTTATTTGCCACCCAATAAAAGATATGTCCCAACTATCAGGAGTACACCTGCTATCAATATAGACTTAGAATCTAGTTTGTAGGATGAGTCTTATATGGTTAGCACGACAGTCTGTTCTTCTCAGTAGTAGATTCCCTTGGAGGTGGCACTTGAGCCAGATAGCGATGAAGACTAGGTTGCAAAGCAAAGCATAAGTGTATCCAAGTCTATATGTGAAACAATTAGGTATCAGTTGGGAGCCTTAGCTCTATCCCCACTTTCCTCTCAAAAAGCTAAGAGTCTGGTAGTTAAGGAAGCCCCTAAGTCATCCATAGGTGTGAAGACTCCAAGGTTCTTTCTAGGAGCATCATTCTTAAGTCAAGAAGTTGATGTAGAACTTGAGGTTGATTCATATAAAGAAGTAATAGAATTACATTTTGATTAGTACTTATCTTGTGTTCATAATTTAACAAAGAAAGGGTTAATCCCACATACTTGGTCAAAGTACAGGTTAGACTACTTCAAAGAAAATAGAAGAACAAATGCAAAATCTCTCAATCAAGACTGGGACTAGGATTATGTACAGTGGGTCTAATCGATGATGATGATTAGTGCTTAATCATCACTTATCATTTGGAATCTGATAGGTTCTTTTAAAATCACATTAATTGATATAAGGAGCTGTGCTTAGAAACTTCAGATGATTTAGATAATTTTCTAGTCAAAGATACACTGCCAAAGTTCAAAGAAGAGATCAAGTCAACCATCAACAAGCTCTAAGAAATCAACTTACAAACTGAAGAAGATCCACGACCGACATACATCAGTTCTTTCTTGAATGAAAGTGAAAATAATGACTTAGTTAGGCTATTGATTAAGTTTAAAGACTACTTTGCATGGAGTTATGAAGAGATGCCTGGATTGGTTGCTGACATAGTGGTCCATAAACTAGTAATACAGCCTACTACTAACCTTATCAAGCAAGCTCCTAGACGCATGTGATTAGACATAGAATAAAAGGTCATTTATGAAGTCAAGAAATTGATCGATACTGGCTTCATTCGAGAAGAAAAATACCCTACCTGGTTAGCCAGCATCGATTCAGTTGAGAAAAAGAATTGCCAAATTCACATATGCGTCGATTTAATGGATTCAAATAAGACATGTCCAAAAGATGAATTTTCACTACCAATCACAGAGCTGATGGTGGACATTACCTCATCTCATGCAGTCTTCTCTTTCATCGATGGCTCATCTGGATATTACCAAATAAAGATGGCCTTTGAAGATGAAAGAAACACTTCTTTTAGAACCCCGATCGAAATCTATTACTATAAGGTCATGCTTTTCAGCCTTAAAAATATCGGTGCTACATACCAGTAGGCTATGACTTGAATCTTCGATGAACTCATCCATCATCAAGTCGAGTGCTATGCCGATGATCTCATGGTCAAAAGTAGAGAAAAGGAAGACCATCTTTTTAACTTGAGAGTAGTTTTTGAACAGTTATTATAATTTAACCTCAAAATGAACCCCTTGAAGTATGCATTCGGAGTAGCTTCAAGGAAATTTCTTGGGTTTATTGTGTGACACTAGAGAATCTAAATTGATCTGGAGAAGATCAAGGCGATATTAGAAATGCCACCCCCTAAAAGTTTAACTCAACTCAGATCATTCCAAGGGTGGTCGGTGTATCTAAGATGCTTTATATCCAACTTATTAGGAAGATGTCAGCCAATCTCAGCACTTATCAAAAAGGATACCAAGTTCAAGTGGGATGATAAGTGTGAGCATGCCTTTGAAGACATCAAGCATTACCTGATGACATCGCCAGTTCTAGTAGCCCCTGTCCTGGGTAAGCCACTCATAATTTACTCTGCTGCATTACATGACTCCCTTGGTGCTTTGTTGGCCCAAGCCAATCATGAAGGGAAGGAAAATGCACTCTACTACCTCAGCCATCATGTAGTCCCTATTGAGGCTAATTATCCACCCATTAAGAAGCATTGCCTAGCTTTAATCTTTGAATCTCAAAAGCTACAACACTACATGCTTTCTTATAAGGTGAACTTAATCTCTAAGATCAATCTACTACAATATCTCATGACACAACCGACACTATCCCAACGGTTAGCATGACAGTCCATGATCCTCTTGCAGTTTGACATTACCTTCATACCCCTCCATACTGTAAAAGGACAAGCGCTAGCAGATTTCCTAGCAGCACACCCCCTTCCTGCTTACTCTCTACTTAGTGATGATCTCTCCGATGAACAAATCATGAACTTATGGGATGCTAGTATTTAATGCTGGGAGATGTACTTTGATGGTGCAGCTTCCTCTCAAAGAGAAGAAGAACCATAATCTACTATTCCAGGAAAGGCAGGGGTAGAAATAGTTCTCTTAACTCCAGACTGTGATGTGATGAGATTCTCATATCATATGTCCAATGTTTGCACCAACAAGGAAGCCAAATATGTGGCTCTGATTTCCAGTCTAGAGTTAGCCATTTCTCTAAGCATCCAGAACATCAACATCTTCAGGGATTCTCAGTTAGTTATCAACCAAATTGCTAGGTCCTATAAGGTTATAAAGCCCAAGCTCCATCACTACCACAAGTACACCATGGAGTTATTGGCCGAGATCCTAGAGGTTACTATTTATAAGATTCCTTGAATAGAAAATGTCATAGCGTATGCTTTAGCTAAGCTAGGAGTTAGCATGTCTGGAGGATGAGACCATATCAATAAAGGTCTAAAATAGAAAAGTCTTATCCCTTATTGATATTGAACTCATCAAAAAGTACTCTCTCAAAGGGGAGGTTTTCATTGTCAAGAAGGACGAGGAGTTAGATTGGAGGTAACCATTCTTGGACTACTTAAATAAAGAAAAACCACCTCAAGAAAAGTTTTAAGCCCATCAGAGGAAGCAGAGAGTACTTTCTTATGCTCTTGTAGATGGTGTCTTGTACCGGTGGTCTTTCAATCATATGTGGTTACGTTGTTTAGATAAGCATGAAACCTGTAAGATCATGACCAAGGTACACTAAGGATTATGTGAAACCAACCAATCCCGTCCAAAGATGAAAGCCAAGATCAAGAGACTAGGATACTACTAGCCATTGATGATCAAAGAATATATGGATACGGCTAGGCGAGGCCACTAATGTCAAATACACAATGTGGTCCTACACCGACCACCCGACATTCTGCAACCTACATTGGCTTCATGGCCATTCAAGTGTTGGGGTACTGATATAGTGGGTCTAATTGATCCTCCTTCTTCCAAGGGTCATCGGTTCATCTTAATGGCTACTGACTACTTTTCCAAATGGGCGAAGATGATTCTGCTCAAAGAGGTCACAGCTCAAAATGTGCTCCAATTTTTTAGGAATCATATCGTATATAAGTTTGGAGTGCCTCGATGAATTATACATGATAATGGTACTACTCGAAGACACAACATAGATTGGAGATATTCTACCATCAACTACCCGAGGGAAAATGGTTTAGCAGAAGCCTTCAACAAAACTCTCATCAAAATACTGAAGAAGACACTTGATAATAACAAGCGATAGTGGCATGAGCATTTAGTTGAAGCCTTGTGGGTCTACCACACCACATATAGAACTCCAACTCAGTCTACTCTTTTCTCCTTAGTGTATGGGTCTGAAGCCATTCTACCAATAGAAGTCCAACTCCCATTACTAAGGATAGCTATGGGTAGCAAGATCACAATAAACCAGAATGCTAAGTTGCAGTTAGAAGAGCTTGAAGGTTTGGAGGAGAGATGCCTACGGGCATGTCAAAATCTTGAGTTGTACAAAGCTAAAATGATTCAAGCTCACAACAAGTTGGTCTATCCTAGAGCTTTTCAAGTAGGAGAGCTTATTTTAGTTATAAGGAGACCGCTTGTTCCCATCATAAGATGGGAGCCAAGTTTGAACCCACATGGGAATGCCCTTTTTCCATTGGGAAGGCCTACCAAGGAGGATCTTATCAGCTTATTAATCATAAGAGAGAGCGCCCAATGCTTCCAATTAATGGGCTCTACTTAAAAAAATATTATAAATCATATTTGAAAATAATTATCATCAATGAAAATTCTATTTTGAATTCAATCTCTTCCATGTTGAAAGAATTCTTTTTTGCGAATACACCACAATGTGTTTATGGTAGGTGTAAGGAACCCGAGTGGCAACCTATCCTTCATTGACACAGCACAAACATAAACTCCACACAAACTTATAAAATAAATACATATATTTTATCTTGGGCTACTCTGAGTTGAGATAACTCCTCTAGAGGCACTCACTCAGTTGCTGCTCTAGGTCGGGCTGACGTGCTATCTTGCTAATGTGTCATCCAGTGGTCTTCTTGCTTTAGAGGATGTATGTATGCTATGCTTTTCTTCCTTACTTACCACTCAGAGCACCTTGTTAGTTTGGACCTTACGGTAAGCTACCTCATGTTGGATTCATTTAAGAGGATGTGAGTCTGCTATGCTTTCTTCTTGGATTAGCCTTCGTACACTGATTGGGTCGAGTATATTTGAGGTTTATAATAAGTCCCCTAGTGGCTCCTTCCCTCCTAACTAGTTCAAGTTTGGGTCTAGTCCTTCCTCGAGGCTCTTCGCTTAGTAGTCGCTTTAGGTTAGATGTCTGTCATGGCCGAGATGATGATTGGAAAGTTGTAAGTCTACACACTTTCTTTCTAGATTGATCATTGGACACTGACGGGCACCTTAGGTTGGTTAGTTCTCACTATGCTGACAGATATACCACTCATACTAACGAATACATCTTAGGTTGGTTGGTTCGATACACCACTCATATGATGTAAGTTTCTCCTTGAGTTGGTCACCGTACACCTATTAGCATTTTTTTCCCAGGGATCAACATATCACCCCCAGTAGCACCTCCCTTATGGGCACTATATTTGGATCACATCCTTTGCGACCCTATTTAGATACTACCTGGGTTACTATCGGATAGGGTAGTTCCCCTTTCCTAGTAACCACCTCTATGATAGGATAATCCATCCTATGGATGTGCAAATTCTCCTTTGGTCTAGTAAATATGAGATAGGTCAAGCTCGATATATCCCCTTCTTAGAGTGATCCTTCGCACACCAATAAGGTCCATGCAAAAATAAAAACAAAATTTATATTCACTTGCGGATTATGAGGATATTTTTAACAGTACCTTTTCCCAAGCAGCCATCCTATCTTTAGAGAAGTGTCGACAAAACTCCCTATAGGAATCACTTGATTACTCTTGAGTTGATATAAGTCCCCAGCATCATTCACTCAGTAGTCACCCCTAAGTTGGGTTTGATTTGTTGTGCTGCTAACAGGTCACCCTAGCAGTTGTTCCCTACTTTAAAAGATGTAAGTCTGCTACGCCTTCTTCCTAGCACAGCCGTTGCACACAAAAAGGAAACCCCTTAGGTTGGCTAACTCTACCCCAAAGCCAGTAGTCTATCCTTTTGGATTTGTAAATCTGAGATAGGACAAGTCCAACATAGCCCCTTCTTAGTGGGTCCATCGCACACCGACATGGTCCATAAATTAAATCTATCAAATTTGACCGAGCTCACATTCCTAGTGGATATGCCTTCAATTCTAAATCAAACTAAACCAAACAACCATATCAAATCACATAAAATTAAGATAAAATTAATCCTGACTGCTTTTGAGTTGGAAAAAGTCCCCAGTGGCATTCACTTAGTAGTTGCCCTAGGTTAAGTTCATTTGTTGTGCATCCAACATGTCACCCCAATGGTTGATCTTCACTTTGGAAGAGGTAAGTCTGCTATGCCTTCTTCCTAATACAGTCATTGCACACCGAAAGGCAACCCCTTAGGTTGTCTAGCTCTACCCCGCAGCCAGTAGACTATCTCTTTGGATTTGTAAACTTGAGGTAGGTTAAGGATGATATAGCCCCTTCTCAGTGGGTCCATTAAACACTGATAGGGTCCATACATTAACTTAGATTAAATTAAACCCAATATGATTTTCCCCAATGGAGTTAAATTACACCCTTCTCCCCAATGGAGGCCCAAATCATATATAAGCAAGTTAAGCAAACAAATCAAATTCAAAGATAGCCTCTCTAGTGGAGCCAAATTAAACCAACTCCCCAAGTAGAGTCTAAATCAATGAAATCCAACCAAACTCTAACTCCTAGTGGATACATCCCCAAATAAATCTATGAAATCAAACTCAAATCCCAATCCTCAGCAGATAGCTCGAACCTACTTCCCTAATGGAAGGTTTATATACCCGATCCCCAGCAGACTCGAGCCCATATCTCTAGTAGATATGCCTCAACATCAATTAAAATAAAAAACATTAAACTCAATTCGATCTTAATCCCCATTGGATTATAAATTCTTATCCCTAGTGGATCTTCTTTCCATAAGTCATATAATCAAACCAAATTCAAACCTTATCCCCAACAGATTTTCTTCTTTTATGCCCTTGACTTAGACTCCTCATATGTCATGTCCAATGCATGTGTGATCCCCTAGTAGTGGATCTCCCTCCATGTCCTTGACATGGAATTCTGATCAAATATTTTTCTTCTCTTATGCACACCTTTAATACTTCAACCAAAAGCCTAACAATGTATTCGTTCAAATTACATCATCTTAACATTGTAATCAACATTTTATGATTTGTAATGGTGCAAGCTCAAACTAACTATACAATATCATGCTAAACATATTATAGTGTGAATTAACACACTACATTATATTATAATAAATGATGTTATATTATAATTTGTTATAATATAATATATTGTTTAACATTGTACTTCATTAGAATCACTTAAAAAGAACAAACAACAAAATTTTCTCAAAATATGAATAATGTTCTTTTTGGATGTAAAATTATTATTTTTCTATTAGAAATGGTACAAAATAGTATAATTTTGGTTTTTCTTCTTGCTGTGTGCCATGAATTTGGCCAAATTCTTCCATCTCAACCTTCAAATTAACATTTTTGTGAGTTTTGACCCAATGTGTTATAACAAAAGTAAAACATACTAAAATGTATAATAATATTTAGTAACACACCACCACATTCATATATATATATATATATATATGTGTGTGTGTGTGTGTGTGTGTGTGTGTGTGAAGTTATATTGTTATGTACATTATATTTTAATATGCTTTCATATAATATATTATCTTACATCACACCTTAAAATGAATCACTTTATGCAAAAAATTTATAAAATTTGGTTGAAAAATGAACATTTATTTTGGATGCAAAATTCCATTCATTTGATTAAATGACACACCATAGCACACCCCCAATGATGTTCCCTATAGCTTACCTTAAATTTTGCCAAATCCCATCATCTCAGCTTATAAATCAGTTTTTTTATGAATTATATCAATAGAAACTCTACTACATCATACTATAACAAACTAAAACATGCTAAACAACAAGTAGTAATACACAATAGTATGCTATAATGCATGATGCTACACTATGTTATGGCATTATAATACATATAACATATTATATTATATTATATTGCATATCACATCACAAGGGGATTGCTTAAGATAAAAAATTATAAAATTAGGCTAAACAATAAAAAACTATATATTTTAGTCATATCACTTACATATTTTAAATTGAAATAATATATTATGATGCCATGCTCTACATATTATGAATTTGGCCAAATTACACCATTTTAAAATCTAAATCAACATTTTCATAAACAATGCTAGTGTAGACTTGACTGCATAATTGTAAAATAATAAAAGAATTTAAAATGTGCAGAACAATATATTATGATATATGATGTTATACTATGCTACAACATATAATATTTATTTTGAACATAAAATCTTACTTTTTAGACTACAAGTAGCATAGAACACCTTTGGTACTACAACCTAAGTCCCACTTTAAATTTAACAAGTTTCATCATCTGATTTATTAAATCAATATTTTTATGATTTATATTAAAATAGACTATAGGGCACAATACCATAATATACTAAAACATTTTAAAACATCTTATAACATCCAAAAACACATCACTACATGCTCAAATATATGATCCTACATTATACTATAATATATGGTACTAGAATATCATTTAGTGTTAGTGTTTAGGGTATTCAAATCTCTGATGTCAAGGGAAAGTCTCTTGAAGACATTTTCATTAGCTACCATAACCATGTTAGGATTAGGTCATTCTTTAGATCTACTCCTAATGACATATTTATTCAAGGTTTAGGGTTAGTTTAGGGTTTAGGGTTTAGGGTTTTGTTTCAATTAATTTGGATTTGGTTTTGATTAAGGCCAACTTGAATCTTTAGGTTAAATTAGGCTAAGTAGATAAATTGGATTCAATTGGGTCCAATCATGGCTTTGGTCAAGTTCAACAATCAATTTGGAATGAACTTGAGCCATTGGTTGTAATCAATTTGGTTTATATTTTGATTTGATCCAATTTGGTCTTTAAGGTCAATTTGGGTCAACTTGGGTCAAGAGGGCCAATTTGGTTTGGTTTGACTCAATTGAAGGTCAAGTCATATTCAAATATTGATTTTGATTTGGTATGAATCATTGGTTTTAAGGGATTTATCTTAGGTTGCAATTTGGCTAGTTTGGGTTCATATGGGTTAAGGGGTTGACTTGGTCAAATGATTAAGTTGACTTGGTTTGACCTAATTTTTGATAATCGATCAACCTAGGGTGATTAACAATCATGATGGGAGGTTTTGATGGGCTTGGTTCAATCCAATTTGGGTAGGATTAGAACTTGGCTCAAATATGTCAAATTGGCCACTTTGGGTCAAGTGGACCAATTGGGTTTAGTTGGATTGATTTTGGGCTGAGTTTGATTAGGAGTTTATATATGGATGGATTGATATATAAATTGAATTAACTTGGGTTCAAATGGGTTTTGGTTCATTTGAACGTTTCAAGTCAAAAGGGTTAAGTTAGGTTTGACTTTGGTTGATTTTGGTTTGGCTTGATGATTGTATATTTCATTTATATTTGTGAATATGATTGAAGGTATGATTGATTCATGAGAAAATCAATTGAATTTGGGTTTTGGAATGAAGGAATTTGGCTAAGTCCATGGAGTTGGGTCATGTGGCTTAGGTTTGGATTTTGATTTGGTTTAATTTAGTTTTGATGATTTAAATGTATATTTCATGTAAATTTGTGAAGATGATTGAAAATATGATTGATTTATGAGAAAATCAATTGAGTTTGACTTGATTTAGATTAATATTTGGCTAAGTCCATGGGATGGTCATATGGCTTAGGAAGGGTTTTGATTTAATTTGATTAAGTTTGATTTAGTTTTGATAATTGGAATGTAGATTTGATTTATATTTAGGAAGATGATTGAAGATATAAATTTATTATAAGAAAATTAATTGATTTTTGATTTATTTGGATTAAGATTTGGCTATGTCCATGGGATAGGTCATATGGCTAGGAAGGGTTTCAAGTTTGGATTTGATCATGGGTTTCAATCATTTGGTTTTGGAATTTGGGTTTGGATTTGGATTTGAATTTGATGTTTGAATTGAGCTTGAGGTTTGGATTGAGAATGTGGACATGGATTGGATTTGGATTGTAGGTAGGTGGATTATCTTAATCCCTAAGGTATAACCTAATCCTATAGTTAATCCTTCTAAGTCTTTAGGCTTAGATTAAGTGTTTACCTAATTGTGAGAAGTGTCTTATGACTGGGGAAGTCTTAGTGTCTAGAAGACTCCTAAATCTAAGATGGGAAGATTGAATCTGCACTCTAAAAGTGAGGTCAATAGGCCTTAGGCTCCATAGTGTTTCCCTTGGAGATAGATGATTGGAAGACTGAAGTTTTGCTTGGGAGACCATGGATACATGAGAACAACATAGTACCATCCTCTCTACATTAGTGTATCATGTTCGTGAGAGGTGGGATCAACTACTGTGTTAAAGGAGATCTCAGGCCATTTATAATTCATGAGGTCGGTATATATGAGGATGCGGCTTACTACCTCCCTCAAAATCAACAAGTATATTCTCACGAACTTGGCTAAAGTTTAAACATAATAGAAAAAAAAAGAAAAAGAAAAAGAAAGAGAAAAAGAAAAGGAAAATAAAAGAGAAAATGAAAAAGAAAATAAAAGGGAGCGGAAATAGACTTGGAGGAGGAAGTGGAGCCTGACATTAGATCCCACCCAAAATTCATTACTCCATTCGAACATATGGGTATGACGACCTGACCTCCACCAGGCAGAGGAAGAGGCCAATTCAGAGGCAGTCTTAGGGGTGGAAAATGTCCTTATTGGCCACCCAATAGAAGATATGTCCCAACAACCAGGAGTACACCTGCTATCTATATACTTAGATTCATATATGGTTAGCACACTAGCTAGCTCTTCTCAGTAGTAGATTCCCTTGGAAGTGACGCTTGAGCTAGATAGCGATGAAGACCAGACTCCAAAGTAAAGCATAAGTGTTCCCAATAGTTAGGCATCAGTTGGGAACCTTAGCTCTAACCCTAGTTTCCTCTCAAAAAGCTGAGGCTTTGGTAGTTAAGAAAGCCCCCAAGTCATCCACAGGTGTGAAGACTCAAGGTTCTTTCTGGGAGCATCATCCTCAAGTTAAGAAGTTGATGTAGAACTTAAGGATGATTCATATAAAGATTTAATATAATTTCCTTTTGATTGGTACTTGCCTTATGCTCAAAATTTAGCAAAGAAAGGGTTAATCCCACATACTCGATCAAAGCACCTGTCAGACTACTTCAAAAAAAATATGGAAGAACAAATACAAAAGCTCTCAATCAAGATTGGGACTAGGATTCAGTA
Organism: Cymbidium sinense; assembly: GCA_021442155.1. Taxonomy (NCBI): domain Eukaryota; kingdom Viridiplantae; phylum Streptophyta; class Magnoliopsida; order Asparagales; family Orchidaceae; genus Cymbidium; species Cymbidium sinense. The sequence continues at coordinate 269,912,241 of CM038215.1, forward strand.
CAGTGGGTACAGTCGATGATGACAATTACTACTTAGTCCTTACCAATCATGTAAAATCTAATAGGTTCTTTTCAAATCACATTAACTCATATGAGGAGCTGTGCTTAGAAACTTCAGATAATCAAGATGATTTTGAAGTCAAAGATGCACTTCCAGAGTTTGAAGAAGAGATCAAGTAAACCATCGATGAGCTCAAGGAAATCAACTTAGGAACTGAAGAAGATCCACGTCTGATATACATCAATTCTTTTTTGAATGAAATTGAAACTAATGACTTAGTTAGGCTATTGATTAAGTTTAAGGACTGCTTTGCATGGAGTTATGAAGATATGTGTGGATTGGTTCTTGACATAGCAGTCCATAAACTAGCAATAGAGCCTACTGGTAATCCTATCAAGCATGCTTCTAAAAGCATGCAATTAGACATAAAACAATAGGTCATTTATGAAGTCAAGAAACTGATCGATGCTGGCTTCATCTAGAAAGAAAAATACCCTACCTGGTTAGCCAGTGTTGTCTTAGTTAAGAAAAAGATTGACCAAATTTACATATGCATCGATTTTAGGGATTTAAAAAGGCATGTCCAAAAGGAAAATTTTTGCTTCTAATCCCAGAGCTGATGGTTGACATTGCCTCATCTCATGTAGTCTTCTCTTTCATGGATGACTCATCTAGATATAACCAACTAAAGATGACCCCTGAAGATGAAAGAAATACTACTTTTTGAACACCGATCAGAATCTATTACTATAAGGTCATGCATTTCATCCTTAAAAATGATGGTGCTACATACCAATAGGCTATGAATCTAATCTTCGATGAACTCATTCATCAGCAAGTCGAGGGCTATGTTGATGATCTCATGGTCAAAAGTAGAGAAAAGGAAGACCATCTCTTTGACTTGAGAGTAGTGTTTGAATAGTTAAGATAATTTATCCTCAAAATGAACCCCCTGAAGTGTTCATTTGGAGTAGCTTCAGGGTAATTCTTTGGGTTTGTTGTCCAACACCAGGGAATCAAAATCGATCTGGAGAAGATTAAGGTGATATTAAAAATGACACCTCTAAAAGTTTAACTCAACTCAAATCATTCTAAGGGTGGTTGGCATATCTAAGATGCTTTATATAAAACTTATTGGGAAGATGTCAGCCATTCTCAGCACTTGTTAAAAAGGATGCCAAGTTCAAGTAGGATAATAAGTGTGAGCTTACCTTTGAAGACATCATGCTTTACTTTATGATGCCGCCAGTTCTAGCAGCCCCAATCCTAGCCCCTCATACTTTACACTACTACATCAGATGACTCCCTTAGTGCTTTGTTGGCCCAAACCAATAACGAATGGAAGGAAAACACACTCTACTACCTTAGCCATCATCTAATCCCTGCTGAGGCTAATTATCCACCCATTGAGAAGCATTGCTTAGCTTTAATATTTGCATCTCAAAAGTTATAACACTACATGATTCCTCATAAGGTGAACTTAATCTCTAGGATTAATCCACTACAGTAGCTCATGACAAGCTGATGCTATCCAGATGGTTGGCTTGATGGTCCATGATCTTCTCGTAGTTTGAAATTACCTTTGTACCCCTCCGTGCGGTGAAAGGAGAAGTGCTAGCAAATTTCTTAGCAGCACACCCACTTCCTACTGACTCTTTGCTTAGTGATGGTCTCCCCGATGAATAAATCATGAACTTAGGGGATACTAATATTCACCACTGGGAGATGTACTTTGATGGTGTAGCTTCCTCTCAAAGAGGATCATAACCACAATATACTATTTTAGGAAAGGCAGTGGTAGGAATAGTTCTCTTAACTTTGGACTGGGATGTGATAAGATTCTCATATCATCTGTCCAATTCTTGCACCAATAACAAAGCAAAATATGAGGCTATAATTACCGGTCTAGAGTTAGCCATTACTCTAAGCATCAAGAACATCAACATCTTTGGAGATTCTCAGCTAGTTATCAACCAAATTGCTAAGTCCTATAAGGTTATAAAGCCCAATCTCCATCACTACGACAAGTACACCATGGACTTGTTGGCCCAAATCCCAGAGGTTACCATTTATAAGATTCTTTTAGGAGAGAATGCCGTAGCATATGCTTTAGCCAAGCTTGTTAAGGAGTTAGCATGTATAGAGGATGAGTCCATATCAATAAAGGTTCAAAATAGACAAGTATTATCTGTTATTGATATTGAACACATCAAAAAGTACTCTCTTGAAGGGGAGGTTGTCATTGCCAAGAAGGACGAGGAGTTAGATTGGAGGCAACCATTCATGGATTACCTAAATAAAGGTAAACTACCTCAAGAGAAGTCCCAAGCCCATCAGATGAGCACCTTCCTATGCTCTTATGGATGGTTTCTTGTACCGATAGTCTTTCGATCATATGTGATTATGTTGTTTAGACAAGCATGAAGCCCGTAAGATCATGATCGAGGTATAATCAGGATTATGTGGAGCCAACCAATCCAGTTTGATGATGAAATCCAAGATCAAGAGACTAGGATACTACTGGCTATCAATGATAAAAGATTACATGAATATTGCTAGGCGATGCCACCAATGTCAAATACACAGTGTGGTCCTACACCAACCACCCAACATTCTACATCTTACATGGGACTCATGGCCATTCGAGTGTTGGGGTACCAACATAGTGGGTTTGATTGGTCCTCATTCTTCTAAGGGTCATCAGTTCATCTTAGCTGCTACTAACTACTTTTCTAAATGGGCGAAGGTGATTCTGCTCAGAGAGGTCATAGCTCAACTTGTGATCCAATTTTTTAGGAATCATATTGTATATAGTTCGGAGTGCCTCGATAAATTATATCTGATAATTGTACTGCATTCAAAAGCACCAAGATCAATAACTTTGCCCAGAGAAACAAAATAGATTGGAGATATTCTACCATCAACTACCCGAGGGAAAACAACTTAATAGAAGCATTCAACAAAACTCCAATCCAAATACTGAAGAAGACACTCGATAATAACAAACGATAGTGGCATGAGCAGTTAGTTGAAGTCTTATGGGCCTACTGCACCACATATAGAACTCTAACTCAGTATATGCTTTTCTCTTTAGTTTATGGGTTTGAATCCATTCTACCATTAGAAGTTCAACTCCCATCACTAAGGATAGTAGTGGGTAGAAAGATCACAATAGAGTAGAATGGCAAGTTGTGATTATAAGAGTTCAAAGATTTGGAGGAGAGATGCCTGCGGGCATGCCAAAACCTTGAGTTGTACAAAGCTAAAATGATTCAAGCTCACAACAAGTTGGTCCATCCTAGAGATTTTCAAGTAGGAGAGCTTATTTTAGTTCTAAGGAGACCGATTGTTGCCCGTTGTAAGATGGGAGGCAAGTTTGAACCCACTTGGGAAGACCCTTTTGCCATAGATAAGGCCTACCAAGGAAGATCTTATTAGCTTAGTAATCATAAGGGAGAGTGCTCAATGCTTCCAATCAATGAGCTCTACTTAAAGAAATATTATAAATTATGTTTGAAAATAATTATCATCAATGAAAATTCTATTTCAAATTCAATCTCTTCCATATTGAAAGTATTCTTGTTTGCAAATCTGCAATAATGTGATTAGGGTAGGTGTAAGGAACCTGAGCAGAGTCCTATCCTTCATCAAAATAACACAAAAATAAACTACACACAAACATATAAAATAAACACATATCTTATATCTCGGGCTACTCTGAGTTGAGATAACGCCCCGAGTGACACTCACTTAGTAGTTGCTCTAGGTCGGGCTGATGTGCTACCCTACTAGTCTGTCTCCCTAGTGGTCTTCTTGCTTTGGAGGATGTAAGTCTGCTTCATTTTCCTTTCTTTCTTGGCCACTATGCATCAACGAGTGCCTTGTTAGTTTGGTAGGCCTTACTGCATGGCCAGTAAGCTACATCATGTTGGCTTCGTTTAAGATGATGTGAGCCTCCTATTCTTTCTTCTTGGATTAACCTTTATGCACAGACTGGGTCGAGTATATTTGAGGTTTAGGATAAGTCCCCTAGCAATTCCTTCCCTCCTGACTACTTCAAGTCTGGGTCTAGTCTTTCCTCGCAGTAGTCCTAGGTATAGCATTTATCACATGGATGACTATCACGATGATCAGTTCCGCTTGGAAAGTTGTAAGCCTACATGCTTTATTTTCAGATTGATCATTGCACACTGACAGACACCTTAGATTTGTTGGTTCTCACTATTCTGATGGCTACGCCACTCATGCTGATGGATATACCTTAGGTTGGTTGGTTCTCGTAGCTTAGGATACACCACTCATGGAAGATGTAAGTCTGCTACACTTTCTCCTTGAGTTGGCCACTATACACCTATAAGCTTTCTTTTCTAGGGCTCAGGATAACACCCTTAGCAGCACAACCCCTGTGGGCACTATATTTGGATCACATCCTCTGCGACCCCATTTAGAAACTACCTGGGTTACTATCGAATTTGGTAGTTCCCATTTCCTAGTAACCACCCCTGTGGTTGGAGAATCTGTCCTATGGATGTGTAGATGCTCCCTTAGTCCAGTAAATCTGAGATAGGTGAAGGCCGACATAGTCCCTTCTCAGTGTGGTCCCTTTCACACCAATAGGGTCCACACAAACATATAAATAAATATATATTCACTTGTAGATTAGGAGGACACCCTTAGCGGTACCTTTTCCTAAGAAGTCATCCTATCTTTAGGGCAGTGTCAGCAAAACTCCTTATAGGAATCGCCTGACTACTCTTGAGTTGATATAAGTCCCCAGCGGCATTCACTCAGTTGTCACCCCTAAGTCGGGTTCAATTTATTGTGCTACCAACATGTCATCCTAGCAGTTGTTCCCTACTTTAGAAGATGTAAGTATACTATGCCTTCTTCCCAGCACAACCGTTGCACATCAAAAGACAACCCTTTTGGTTTGCTAGCTCTACACCATAGCCAGTAAACTATCCCTTTGAATTTGTAAATCTGAGGTAGGACAACTCTAATATAGCCCTTCTTAGTGGATCCATTGCACACCGACATGGTCCATAAATTAAATCTATCAAATTTGATCTAGCTCACATCCCCAGCGGATATGCCCTCAATTTGAAATCAAACTAAGCAAAAAAAAAAAACCATATCAAATCACATGAAATTAAAATAAAATTAATCCTGACTACTTTTGAGTTGACATAAGTCCCCAGTGGCATTGACTCTGTAGTTGCCCTAGGTCAAGTTCGATTTGTTGTGCATCCAACGGGTCACCCGGAGTTGTTCCTCACTTTGGAAGATGTAAGTCTGCTATGCCTTCTTCTAGCATAGCCATTTACGAAAGGCAACCCCTTAGGTTGGGTAGATCTACCCGGTACTATCCCCAGATTTGTAAACGTAGGTCAGGCTAATATAGCCCCTTCTTCTCAATGGGTTAATAGCACCAGATCCATACATTAACTTCAGTTAAATTAACCCAATCTAATTTTACAGTGTGGTTAAATCACACCCTTTCTTTCCAGTGGAGCCCCAAATCATATATAGGCAAGTCAAGCAAACAAATCAAATTCAAAACCAACCTCCCTAGTGGAGCCAAATTAAACCAACTCCCCTAGTAGAGTCTAAATCAAAGAAATCCAACCAAACTCTTATCCCTACCAGATACATCCCCAAATAAATCTATGAAATCAAACTCAAATCCCAATCCCCAGTGGATTGCCCGAACCTGCTTCCCTAGTGGAAGGTTCGTATACCCGATCCTCAGCGGACTCAAGCCCATATCTCTAGTAGATATGCATTCATATCAATTAAAACAAAACAAATTAAAGTTGATTTGATTTTAATCCCCAATGGATTATAGATTCTTATCTCTAGAAGATCTTCTTTCCACAAATCATATAATCAAATCAAATTCAAATCTTATCCCCAATAAATTTTCTTCTTTTATACCTTCAACTTAGATCCCTCACATGTCATGTCCAATGCATGTGTGATCCCCTAGTAGATCTCCCTCTATGTACTTGACATGGAATTCTCATCAAATCTTATTTCTTCTCTTATGCACACCTTTAATACTTCAACCAAAAGCCTAACAATGTATTCGTTAAAATTACATCATCTTAACATTGTAATCAACATTTTATGATTTGTGATGGTGCAAGCTCAAACTAACTGTACAATATCATGCTAAACATATTATAGTGTGAATTAACACATTATATTATGTTATAATATATGACGTTATATTATAATTTGCTATAATATAATATATTGTCTAACATTACACCTCATTATAATCACTTAAAAGGAACAAATAACAAAATTTTCTCAAAATATGAATAATGTTTATTTTGGATGTAAATTATTATTTTTCTATTAGAAATGGTACAAGATAGCATAAATTTGGTGTTGCTTCTTGGTGTGTTCCGTGAATTTGGCCAAATTTTTCCATGTCAACCTTCAAATTAACATTTTTGTGAGTTTTGACCCAATGTATTATAACAAAAGTAAAACATACTAAAATGTACAATATCTAGTAACACACCACCACATTCATATATATATATATATATATATATATATATATATATATATATATATATATATATATATATATAAGTTATATTGTTTAGTACATTATATTTTAATATGCTTTCATATAATATATTATCTTACATTACACCTTAAAATGAATCACTTTAAGCAAAAAAATTATAAAATTTGGTTGAATGAACATTTATTTTGGATGCAAAATTCCATTCTTTTGCTTAAATGACACACCATAGCACACCCCCAATATTGTTCTTTAAAGCTTACCTTAAATTTGGCCAAATCCCATCATCTCAGCCTATAAATCAATATTTTTATGAATTATACCTGTACAAACTCTACTACATACTATAACAAACTAAAATATGCTAAACAATAAGTAGTAATACGTAATAGTATGCTACAATGCATGATGCTACACTGTGTTATGACATCCTATATTATAATACACTATAACATATTATGTTGCATATCACATCACAAGGTATTTCTTAAGATAAAAAATCATAAAATTAGTTTAAATAATAAAAAACTATATATTTTAGTCGTATCACTTACATATTTTAAATTGAAATAATATATTATGATTCCATGCTCTACCTATTATGAATTTGGCCAAATTCCACCCTTTTAAAGTCTAAATTGACATTTTTATAAATATTGCTAGTGTAGGCTCGACAGTATGATTGTAAAATACTAAAAGAATTAAAAATACGTAGAACAATATATTATGATATATGATTCTATACTATGCTACAACATATAATATTTATTTTGAACATAAAATCATACTTTTTGGACTACAAGTGGCGTAGCACACCTTTGGTACTACAACCTAATTCCCACTTCAAATTTAACAAATTTCATCATCTGAATTATTAAATCAATATTTTTATGATTTATATTAATATAGACTATAGAACAATACCATAATACTAAAACATTTCAAAACATCTTATAACATCCAAAAGCACATCACTACATGCTCAAATATATGATGCTACATTATACTATAATATATGGTATTATAATATGATTTAGGGTATTCAAATCTCTAATAGTCAAGGGAAAGTCTCTTGAAGACATTTTCTTTAGCTACCATAACTATGTTAGGATTAGGTCATTCTTCAGATCTACTCCTAATGACATCTTTATTCAAGGTTTAGGGTTTAGGGTTAGTTTAGGGTTTAGGGTTTAGGGTTTGGGGTTTTGGGTTTAGGTTTTAGGGTTGTAGGTTTTAGGTTTAGGGTTTAGGGTTTAGGGTTTAGAGTTTAGGGTTTTAGGGTTTAAGGTTTAGGGTTTAGGGTTTAGGGTTTAGGGTTTAAGGTTTAGGGTTAGGGTTTAGGGTTTAGGTTTTAGGTTTAGGGTTTAAGTTTTAGTTTAGGGCTTAAGATTTAGAGTTTTTTTTAATAGAGAATAAATTCAGATTCAACATTTCTTCTTTTCGATTTCATCAACCAAGTTGCACCCCAAGTTTTCTAAGACATAAGTGACGGCATATATAAAAAAAGAGCACCTATAGAGCAAATCAAAAACCCTAGATAAGAAGAACCATCTGTACTATAAAGACATAGTTCCGTAAGCTCTAGATCGGATCAATCATTCTTTTCTTGTTCCCCATGACCACCCCACCTCTCAGTAGGGATCTACCACATATCCTTGATCTCTCTACCACCACCATGGGTAACCTCGCTCCTCTGCCTCCATAACCACCACCTCGACCACCACCTCCATATCCGCACCTCATCCCCCACTACCACTGATAGCCTTGCCCTTCTTTATCTAGGTGAGCCTGTTGATGATGTTCTGTCAAGGTTCTACCCATTCTTAGGGTTTAGGATTAGCTTAGTGTTTAGGGTTAGTTTAGGGTTTAGGGTTTACGGTTTGGAGTTAAATGTTTAGGGATGTAGGTTTTAGGGCTTAGGGTTAAGGGTTTAGGGTTTAGGGTTTATGGTTTTAGGGTTTAGGGTTTAGGGTTTATGGTTTAGGGTTTTAAGGTCTAGGCTTTAGGGTTTAAGTTTTAGAGTTTAGGGTTTTAGGAGGTTTAGGATTGTAGGTTTAGGATTTAGGGTTTAGGGTTTAATGTTTTTTTTTTAAATTAAGTAAATCGGTAGGTTTAGGTTTATTTAGTTTATTTTTTATTTATTTGAGTTTATTTTATTTTTTATTTTTATTTAGTTTAGTTTATTAATTTTAGTTTTTATTTTTTATTTTAGTTTATTTTTTAGGTTTAGGTTTATTTTTTAGTTGAGTTTTATTTTTATTTTATTTTTTTAGGTTTAGGAGTTATTTTTTATTTTTAGGTTTAGGTTTAGGTTTTTATTTTTATTTTTTAGGTTTAGGTTTTAGGTTTTTATTTTAGGTTTATTTTTACATTTTTTTAGTTTAGGTTTAGGTGTATTTTTAGTTTATTTTATTTTATTTAGTTTAGGTTTAGGTTTAGGTTTAGTTTATTTTAGGTTTTGGTTTAGGTTTTATTTATTTTAGTTTAATTTATTTTAGTTTAGGTTTAGGTTTATTTTATTTTGTTTATTTTATTTTTATTTTAGGTTTAGCTTTTTTTAGTTTAGGCTTTAGGTTTTATTTTTTATTAATTTTTAGGATTTATTTTTTAGGTTTAGGTTTTTATTTAGTTTTTATTTAATTTTATTTTATTTAGCTTTATTTTATTTTTAGTTTTTATTTTATTTATATTTTTTGTTCTTAGGTTTATTTTATTTTATTTTAGGTTAGTTTAGGTTTTTATTTATTTTATTTTAGTTTATTTTATTTTTTATTTTATTTTATTTTTATGTTTAGGTTTAGGTTTTAGTTTAGAATTTTATTTTATATTATTTATTTTATTTTATTTAGGTTTAGGTTTATTTATTTATTTTATTTTTAAGTTTTATTTAGTTTAGGTTTAGGTTTTTAGGTTTTTAGGGTTTAGAGCTTAGAGTTTATGGTTTAGGGTTTTAGGGTTTTAAGGTTTAGGGTTAGGGTTTAGGGTTTAGGGTTTAGGGTTTAGGTTTAGTGTTTAGGCTTTAGGATTTAGGGTTTAGGTTTTGGTTTAGGGTTAGGTTAGGTTTATATTTAGTTTAGTGTTAGTTTAGGCTTAGTTTAGGTTTATGGTTTAGGGTTTTAGGGTTTAAGTTTAGATTTTAGGTAGTAGGGTTTAGGTTTAGGTTTAAGTTTAGGGTTTATGAGTTTAGATTTAGGTTTGTGATTTAGGGTTTAGGGTTTAGGTTTAGGTTTAGGTTTTAAGTTTAGTTTAGGTTTATTTAGTTAGATTTAGGGTTTAGATTTAGTTTAGGGTTTTATTTTATTTAGTTAGTTTAGGTTTAGGTTTAGGGTTTAGGGTTATTTAGGTTTAGTTAGTTTAGGTTTTTAGGTTTAGGGTTTATAGTTAGGTTTAGGTTATTTAGGGTTTAGGTTTAGGGTTTAGGGTTTAGGTTTAGGGTTTAGGTTTATAGTTTAGGGTTTATTTATTGTTTAGGTTTTAGGTTTAGTTTAGGGTTTAGGTTTTAGGTTTAGGGCTTAGTTAGTTTAGAGTTTAGAGTTATTTAGGTTTTAGGTTAGTTTATTTATTTAGTTTTTTAGGTTTAGTTTAGGTTTATTTTATTAGTTTTTAGGTTTTATAGTTTAGTTTAGGTTTAGTTTATTTTAGGTTATTTAGGGTTTAGAGTTTAGGTTTAGGGTTTATTTTATTTATTTTAGAGTTTAGGGTTTTAGTTTAGGTTAGGTTTAGTTTATTTTATTAGGTTTATTTATTTTTATTTAGGTTTAAGGTTTGGTTTAGGGTTTAGTTTAGGTTTAGGTTTAGGTTATTTAGTTTAGGTTTATTTTAGTATATTATAGTAGTTTAGATTAGTTTATTTATTAGTTTAGTTTTATTTAGGGTTTAGGTTTAGGTTTAGGTTTTTTATTTTGTTTAGGTTTTAGTTTAGGTAGGTTATTTTAGTGTTAGAATTTTTTTATTTTTAAATTTTATAGGTTATTTATTTATTTATTTTTTGTTTATTTTAGTTTATTTATTTTATGTTTATTTATTTTAGTTTAGGTTTTTTATTTTAGTTTATTTTTTAGGTTTGGGTTTATTTTATTTTATTTTTAGGTTTAGTTTTTAGGGTTTAAGGTTTAGGGTTTAAGGTTTAGGGTTTAGTTTTATTTTTATTTAAGGTTATTTAGGGTTTAGGGTTTATTTAGGGTTTATTTTAGGGTTTAGGGTTTTTTATAGGTTTATTTTAGGGTTTAGTTTTAGGTTTAGTTAGGTTTAGTTATTTAGGTTTAGGGTTTAGTTTAGGGTTTAGGGTTTTAGGTTTATGATTTAGGTTAGTTTAGGTTTAAGTTTAGGTTTAGATTTTAGGGTTTAGGTTAGTTTATTTAAGTTTAGGTTTAGGAGTTTAGGTTTATGGTTAGTTTATATTAGGTTTAGGGTTTATAGTTTAGGTTTTAGGGTTTAGTGTTAGTTTAGGGTTTAGGATTTAGTTTAGGGTTTAGGTTTTAGGTTTAGGTTTAGTTTTATTTAGGTTTAGTTTAGGTTTTATTTAGGTTTATTAGGGATAGGGTTTAGGGTTTTTTTTAGTTTATTTAGGGTTTAGTTTAGGTTTAGGTTTTTAGTTAGTTTAAGTTTATTTTAGTTTAATTTAGGTTTAGGTTTTAGTTTAGTTTAATTTAGGGTTTAGTTTTATTAGGTTTAGGTTAGTTTAGGGTTTAGGTTTATTTTTAGGTTTAGGTTTATTTAGGGTTTAGTTTATTTAGGTTTATATTTAAGTTTAGGGTTTATAGTTTTAGGGTTTAGGGTTTAGATTTTATTTAGGTTTAGGGTTTAGTTTTTTTTATTTAGGTTTTTAGTTTAGGTTTTAGGTTTAGTTTAGGTTATTTAGGTTTAGTTTATTTAGTTTAGGTTTAGGTTTATTTAGTTTAGGTTTAGTTTATTTAGTTATTTTTTAGGGTTTTAGGTTAGGTTAGTATTTAGGTTATTTTAGGGTTTATTTTTAGATTTAGGTTTATTTTTAGGATTATTATTTTAGGTTTAGGTTTTAGTTTTAGTTTAGGTTTATTTTTTTAGTTTAGTTTAGGTTTAGGGTTTAGTTTAGTTTTATTTTATTTTTTAGGTTTAGGTTTTAGGTTTAGGTTTAGGTTTAGGTTAGTTTATTAAGGTTTAGGGTTTAGTATTTTTTTTTAGGTTTAGGTTTAGGAGTTTAGTTTAGGTTTAGGGTTTAGGGTTTAGTTTAGGTTTAGGTTTATTTTTTAGGGTTTAGGGTTTTAGTTTAGGGTTTGGGGTTTAGGTTAGTTTATTTTAGGTTTAGTTTAGGTTATTTTTTTTTAGGTTTAGGGTTTAGGTTTTAGATTTTAGTTTAGTTATTTAGGTTTATTTAGGTATTTTTTTTATTTTTAGTTTTATAGGTTTATTTAGTTTATTTTTTGTTTATTTTAGTTTATTTATTTTATATTTATTTATTTTAGTTTAGGTTTTTTATTTTAATTTATTTTTTAAGTTTAGGTTTATTTTATTTTATTTTTAGGTTTAAGTTTTATTTTTAAGTTTTAGGTTTTAGTTTAGATTTTTATTTTAGTTTCTTAGGTTTAGGTTTTAGGTTTTTATTTTAGGTTTATTTTTAGGTTTTATTTTTTAGTTTAGGTTTAGGTTTATTTTTAGTTTATTTTATTTTATTTAGTATAGGTTTAGGTTTAGGTTTTATTTATTTTAGTTTAGTTTATTTTAGTGTAGGTTTAGGTTTTTTTAATTTTTATTTTAGGTTTAGTTTTTTTTAGTTTAGGGTTTTGGTTTCATTTATTATTTATTTTTAGATATTACTTTTAGGTTTATTATTTAGGTTTATGTTTTTATTTAGTTTTTATTTTATTATATTTTAGTTTTATTTTATTTTTATTTTAGGTTTAGTTTTTATTTTATTTAAATTTTTCTTAGTTTAGTTTAGATTTTTATTTATTTTATTTAGTTTAGTTTTTATTTTTTATTTTATTTTCTTTGTATGTTTAGGTTTAGGTTTTCGTTTATTTTTTTATTTTATTTTAGTTTATGTTTATTTATTCATTTTATTTTTCAATTTTATTTAGTTTAGGTTTATGTTTTTAGCTTTTTAGGGTTTATGGTTTAGGGTTTAAGTTTAGGGTTTAGGGTATAGGGTTTTGGGTTTAGGGTTTAGGGTTTAAGTTTTAGGGTTTATGGTTTAGGGTTTAGGGTTTAGGGTTTAGGGTTAGTTTAAGGTTTAGGGTTTAGGATTTTAGGGTTTAGGATTTATGTTTAGGGTTAGGGTTAAGGTTTAGGGTTTTATTTTTGGGAAACCCCCTATAGGGGAAATTTTATTATCACAAAAAGAGGGTTACAAGGTTCTTAATAGGGGATAAACTCCACAACTACTGCTCAAAGAGCTACAATCGACTAGAGTAAATCTATTTACAACCAAAAGCAAAATAAAAGAGTAAAGAAAAGCAAAAGATACAAATTGATTAACATAGATAAGCCAATGAATAGATGCAGAGCTCTTGAGGATGAGAGAATGCATGACTAGGTAGCAAACCTACAAGAGAACAAGAGAAATGCACGCAAAATTGTAGAAAGATAGAAATTAGAGCGGTTAAAAGTCTGAGACAAAATGAAAATTGAAAATAGCATAAGCGAGAAAGATTATAAAGAAGTGTGTGAGAGAAGGCTCAGCTTTCACATCAAAATGGGAGATGCAAATATGAGCATCAAACTTGTGGAAGGGTTACATTACAAGAGCTACTATCAAACCAAAAAGGAGTGAAATCATCACATCCATCATAGCCAACAAACCTATGGGAAGATAACAACCATTTGTTGAAAGTCTTTTGAGATTTAGTACTTGCAAACCTAAACAAAGCCATAAACATAATAGAAAAGGATACAATAAAGAGCAGAATGCAAAAGGGGATCCCATGCAGAATAAATATCATCAATATAGTCACCATGGCATGAGAATCCCTACACATATGAAAATGAACCATCTTTGCCCGATCCACCTTATTTTTTACCAGAGCCAAGAGTTTAATTAGGCCAGCATGAAAACCCACCACAGGAAAGCAGTAGAAAAGGCCAGGCAGAGGAAAGAAGCAATATACAACCAGTTGAAAAGCCTACTGAAATCCAACAAGGCTAATCAAATAACATGTAATTAAATCCATCCTAAACATATGGGACATATATGAAACTTACAGTCCTGGTATACAGCCCAGGAATATAGCCTAGAAAAAAGTACCCAATCAGAATAAGCAATGCAGATATTAACAACCCGCTTGTTAATAATCATTGCAGAAGTTAGTAACCAGCAAGTGTAAAGCAAGATAGCATAACCCAAACCCAAATAGGAAATGCAGAAGTTTAACAGAGCCAAGATGGGAATGCAATAGCAGATTAGATGGACTAGAAACCACAGGTAATAATAACAGCAAGTTGGCCATAAAACCACCCATTCAGAATAGACAGTGCATAAGATAATATCCAAGTAGGTAATAGCATAATCACAGTGATATGCACAAGTCTAACTGAAATAAGATGAAAAAAATAGTAGCAGATTAAATAGACCACAAACATCAGGTGATCAGCTACAGCCTGGTTGGAAACAACAAAAACAATCAGAAAAACAACTGCCAACAAATAGCCAATAACCTCAAAGGCAGCCTGCTGGACATAAGACCTGAAAATCCAACAACCAACAATAAAAATAGCAATACAATTATTGCACCCTCCATAAGATAAGCCAGTAAAAAAGAGAGGTACAACATAGATACAAAAGGGGTTCAAAAGAGAGCCATCATTGAAATCCTTCAAAATTAAGAAGAACAGGCTTGCAGCTAAACCAAGATCCTTAGTAAAAGCAGACTGGAAAGAAATCATTAAGTAAGTCCAATCCTATAAAGAGACAATAATAATAACAAGGGTACTGTAATTTCTCTCCTTATAGGTTGGGAAGGTGAGGTTAGAAAAAGCAATCAAAAAAATAGCCCCAAAAGCAGCCTGCTGGACATGAGAGACAACCCTAGTAGCAGCTTGCTGGACAGCCAACAACCAAGACAACAAATAATAACAAGCTGGCCATAAAACCACCCATTCAGAATAGACAGTGCATAAGTTAATTTCCAAGTAGGTAATAGCATAATCACAGTGATCTAAACAAGTCTAACTGAATCAAGATAAAAAAATAGCAACATTTTAGATAGACCACAAACATGTGGTGATCAACTGCAGCCCGGTTACAAACAGCAAAAATAATCAAAAAAATAAAAGCCAACAACCTCGTAAGTTCTGCCGATGATAAGATCCAAAAAATCCAACAAACAACAATTAAACAACAATACAATTATCAGACTCCATCATAAGATAAGACAATAAAAAATACAACATGTACACAAAAAAGGGGTTCTAAAGGGAGCCATCATTGAAATCCTTCAAGACAAAGGAGAGCAGGCTTGCATCTAAACTAACATCCTTAGTAAAAGCAGATTGGAAAGAAATTATTAAGTAATTCCAATCCTGCAAAGAGATAATAATAATAACATGGGTATGGCAATTTCTCTCCTTACAGGTTGGTAAGGTGAGGTTAGCAAAAAGCAATAAAAAAATAGCCCCAAAAGTACCACTGACATAAGACCAAAATCCAACAGCCAACAATTAAGGCAACAAAATATTTATTGCACCCACCAAAAGAAAATCCAGTAAAAATAAGTGGTACAACATGAGTCGAAGTGGTTCAAAAGGAAAGCCATCTTTGAAATCCTTCAAGAAAAAAGTAGACCGCCAGCTAAGCCCATAACATCAAGAAAATAGGTCGGATGGAAATCAAGAAGTAATTTCAATCCTAAGAAGAAGAAGAAGGGTAATGCGCTTTCACCTTACAGGTTATGGAGGTGAGGGTTAGTGGAGCATAAGAGGGGCCACATCCATAATAAAGGGAGAAAATAGATAAATTAGGCCTCTTTCATGAAGTTATACAAAAATATAGCAATTAAACATTGATACAACAAAGTCATGAGCCCACGAATAATAGATTTAAAAGGAAAAAGAGACAATCTTAATCATATAATAGACAAGAGGACCCCTTAAAAAAATATTGATGGCAAGAAGTCCAGACCATGATCGAAAGCGTAAAGTAAAGCATAAGGTAATACATCCCTCCAAGAGATTGAAAACACCTTACCATTAACAAGGGAAACAATGCAAGAAGACCCAAAAGGTTAGTAATTAATCCAACAGATGAAGACATGCAAAGAATTAACCGTAAAGAGGTATCAAGAAGATGCATCAGCAAAATCCAGAGAAATAACAACACTAAATGGAAGTTGATCATGTAGTTAAACAGGTAATATAACAGGCCAAACCAATATGATGGATTAATTTCTAAGGTAAGGGAATCCAGTATTGTCCAAATTAACCAAACCATACAAATTTTTAGGAAGTGTAAGTTGATCAAAATTTTATGCCATCTAATCTAAAGACCCAGAATAGTAAGGTGTAATCAACCAACATTACTTCACGCCATACATGAGTGATTTGAAAATCGAGTTGAGAAAGAGAGCTCTACCCCGCTTGAGAAGGTAGTACAATTCTCATTGCCCATTTTGGGTAAGTCAAAAGATCAACTCACCAAGTTTGGGGTTGGACTTAGTGGCAGAGTCAGTGAGTGGTTCAGTTTAGTTACTTGTAGCTCATTTAGGCCAGTTTTATTTTAATGGCCTCTGGGCCTTTGGGCGTTTAAGGTTTAGGGCTCAGTGGCCCAGTATCATTGGGGCCAGGGCTCAGGCCTTGTGGCTCAGTGGCTCAGTGGCCTTGGGAGGTCAGGGCCTAGGGCCTAGGCTTCAGGATCTGAGATCTTGGCCCACCTGCCAGGGCAGCTTAGGGCTTGCCCAGTGGCCTGTTTGGCCTTAGCATTTCAAGATCCAGATGCAGTGCTAGCGCCTGCGCCTGCAGGCCTGTGGCTTGGCTCCAGGCTCAGGGCCTAGCTGCAGCTGGCTCATCCTGTGGTTTAGATCAGTATCAGGCTGATGCCTCAGGGCTCAGCCCATTTAATTCAATCTATCATTCTAGCTTCATGCCTTTGATCCAGTTGATTTTATTTATGCTTTATTTGATTTATCTTTTTATCTTATTCATTTATTTTAGTTTAGCCTTTCACCTTTAGTTTATTTTAGGTTTAGGACCAGTTTATGATTATTTCTTTTAGCTATTAGTTTTATTTTCAGTTTAGTTTTATTTTTAGTTTAGGTTTATTTTATCTTTTAGGCCTAGTTTAGATTTTATTTTAGATTTATCCCAGGTTTTATTTTAGTTGCTTTCAGTACATTTTAGTCATTATTTTATTTAGCTTTAGTTCATTTTATTAGCTAGGTTTAAGTTTTATTTATTTAAATTTCAGCCTGCTCATTTTATTAGTTTAGGTTTTCAAGTTTTTAGGTTTATTTTATTTATTTTAAGCTTTCTTTTAGGTTTGTGCATTTAGGTTTTAGCTAATTTATTTATGTTTATTATTTTATTTTTACATTTATTTTATCTTTATCTTAGGCCTTTATCCAGTTTATTTTAGTTCTTTTGTACTTTGTTTATTTAATTATTTATTTTATTTTACTTAATAAATTTATTTTATCTATTATTTCAGGGTTTAAGCTCAGGTTTATTTGCTTTATTTTATTTTATTATCTATCTACTCAGTTTCAGGCCTTTTATTTATTTTTTAAGTACTACAGCTCAGCCTCAGCAGCCTCAGGGATTTTGGATCATTCCAGCATCTTTTCCTTGTGTATTTAGGCTCAGTGTATTAGGCCCAGCCTGTTTAGCCTTTAGACTCAGGGCCTTAGGATCAGCCTAGCCTGTCCATCTCCAGATTGCCTGGCCTCAGTATTCAGGTTTGCTCTGCGTCAGGTCATGGCCTGGCCCATGGCACAGAACCATGGCCATGCCCAGGGCCAGTGCATGGTCCAGCACTGCGCTCATTCAGTGTAGGTCTTGTGGCCCATGACTCCAGGGTCTTGGCTCCAGGTCCGCCTTGGGCTCAGGGCCTGCGGGCCCAGCCTGGGGCGGACATGGCCCAGGGGCCCAGGCCTGTGAGCTCAGTGCCTCATGGCCCAGATCTGTATTCCAGGGCCCCAGGTCTGGGGCATTCAGGCTGCCTAGTACTCAGCTTAGTCTGCAGGCCTGTGGCCCAGTGGCCTGCACAGAAGAGTTTGAGCCTGAGCCTTAAGGCTCAAAGATCACTAGTCAGGCTCCAGTGGTCTGGCCATTTATCTATTTTATTTATACATTTATCTTTAAAATTAACCAACAAAAAGTTTAGTTTAGTTTTATTTTTAATCATTTTAATTTATTTTATTTTCACTGTGGTGAAATTCTTTATTTTTTAGTTTACTTATTTATTTGTTTTAGCTCATTATTTTGTGGTTTTATCTTTTATTTATTATTTTAGGTTTATCCAGTTATTTATTTTATTTTATTTATTTTATTTTTAGCGTTTATATTTTATTTTAGGTTTAGGGTTTTATTTTATTTTAGGTTTTAGGTTTAGTTTAGTCATCTGTTTAGCCTATTTTATTTATTAGTTTAAGGCTCAGGTTTAATTTTAGGGTCTATTTAGCTTAATTTAGTTTATAGTTTATTTATTTTATTTTTTATTTATTTTATTATGGTTTAAGATTATTTTAGATTTTTTTTTTAGGTCATTTTATATCTAGATTTAGTTTTATTTTATTTAGCCTTTATTATCCATTTTTACTTTATTTTATTCTTTTTTGAAGCCATTTATCTAGTTTTATGATCTTTTTTTTCTTTATCTACTCTAGGTCATCATATTTATTTTATTTATTTAGGCTCAGTCAATCTCCTTGGCTCAGCCTATGCAAGCCAGGGCTCAGTCCTTTTGGCCCACCTGTTTTCTGATCAGGTTTTAGGGCCTTGAGGTTTCAGGCCTCAGATAGTTTAGTTGCCTAATGATCTACCTAGGGCCTGACGCATCAGTTTATTCTTTTGGTTTAGGGTCATGCCTTATTTTTAGTATTCTACTTTTAGTTTAGATTTGTAGATTTTATTTTATTTTTATGTAATTTTTATTCTTTGAGTTTACAGTAGTATTTACTATTTCTTTTTTAGTCCAGGTTTAGGTTTATCATACGCTCAGTTTATCTTTATTTTATATCTTCCTAGATTTAGGTTATATCATTTTTTTTAAGTTATTATTTTATTAGCCTTTATTTCTTAACTTTATTATTTTATTTTTATTCCAAATTTATTTTTATTTTATTTATTTTATTTAAAATTTTATTTTATTTTTTTATTTTATTTTATCAGTCTATATTTTAGTTTTAGAGTTTAGGTTTGTTATTTTGTATTTGTATTTGTTTTTTATTTTAGTTTAGTGTTGTGGCTTAGTGGTTTAGGGCCTGTGGCCTTGGGGTTTTAGGCTTTAGAGTTTGTGGCTTAGGTTTAGGGTTTGTGGTTTTAGGTTAAGAGTTTTCTTTTTTTTTGGGGTAAATCCCATAGGGGAATTTGATTGCCACAAAAAGGGTTACAAGGTAAAGGATAAACTCCATAACTACGCTCAAAGAGCCACAGCCTTCTAGTAAGTCCCTTATCTAAATACAACCAAAAGCAAAATAAAAGAGTAAGAAAAGCAAAAGATACAAATTGATTAACAAGATAAGCTAATAGAAGATTGGGGCCAAAGCTCTTCAGGATGAGAGAATGCATGACACTATGGAGCAAACCTGTGAGAGAATAAGAGAATTGCACCTGCAAAATTGTAGAAAAAAAGAAATTAGAGCAGTTAAGGCAATACAGACAGAGTGAAAAATGAGAGCAACATAAACTAAAAAACATAATGAAGAATTGTGATAGAGAAGGCTCAGCTCAAAGCAACCATTAAGTTGGGCGATGCAAATATGAGCATCCATACTGACATCACAAGAGCTACTACCAAACCAAAAAGGAGTGAAATCATGACAGTCATCATAGCCAACAAACCTGTATAGAAACAATTTGTTGAAAGTCTTTTGAGCCATAGTACCTGCAAACCAAAGCAAAGTTTTATACTGAATAGAAAAGAAAGCAGCAAAGAGCAGAATGGGTCAGGGGATCCCATGCAGAGTAAATGTCATCATATTAGGCACCATGTCATGAGAATCCCAACACAAATGAAAGTGAACCATCATTGTCGTCTACTTTTTAATCAGGGTCCAAGGGTTTAATTAGCATGAAGACCCACCACACAGGAAAACAAGAGAAAAGGCCGTGTGAGGTAAGAAGCATAAAAGACCAATAGAAAGACCTGAAACTGAAGGCAAATAAAATAGCATGGAATTAACCCCATCCCAAACATATGGGACAAATATTAAACAAATTCTAAAATGAAGAAAGCCCTGTGGATATACCCCAGAAAAAGAAGTGCAATGATAGAAAGCAATGCAGAAGTTAACAACCTCCATGTTACAAAAATTAGTAACCAGGAAGTGTAAGGCAAGACAGCATATCCCAAGCCCAAATTACCACAGGAATTGCAGAAGTCTATCAGAGAGGAGATGGGAATGCAGCAGCAGATTAGATGAACCATAAGGCATAGGTAATAAGCTGCTCCCCACCACAAATAACTCCAAGTAAAGAAAATCAGAGAGACAATCCCAAAATCAGCTTGCTGAGCAAAAAACTCAGTAATCCAGTTTAGCCTACAACAAAGACAGTAATAGCCAGCAAGCTGGCCATAAATCCACCCATTCAGAGTAAAAAATGCATAGGTTAAAATCAAATTAGGCAAAAGCATAATCTCTATGATCTGCACAAATCTAATAGAACTAAGAGGAAGAAAATAGCAGTAGGTTAAGTAGATCTCAAACAGCAGGTGATCAGCAGCAGCCCGATTGCAATCATCAAAACCATTCAAAAAAGCAACAGGCAACAAACAACCAAGAACTACAAAGACAGCCTGCTGGTCATAGGACCTGAAAATCCAACAGCCAACAATGAAAACAACAATACAATTATTGCACCCACCATATGAAAAGCCAGAGAAAAGCAGAGATGCAAAAAAGAAATAAAAAGGGTTCAAAATACTTAACAATGAAATCCTTCAAGGTAAAGATGGCGCCTAAACCAAAATCCTCGTGAAAGTAGACGAAAGAAACCATAAAGTAAGACCAAACCTGCAAGAAGATAATAAAAATAACCAGAAAATTGTAATTTCTCTCCTAACAGGTTGGGAAGGTGGGGTTAGCAAAATCAATCAGCAAAATAACTCCAAAAGCACCACAGCATGATAGATGACCTAAGTAGTTTTGGGCATAAAACCCAATGATCTAATTCAACCAACAACCATGATAGGAAAAAACAACTTGGCCATAAAACCACCCATTCAAAATAGACAATGCATGAGATAAATTCCAGGCAGATAATGAAGTGGTATGGGCAAGTCTAGCTGAACCATTATGGAAAAAAGAACATCAATTTATATAGGCCTCAAACATGTGATGATCAGCTGCAGCCCTATTGCAAATAACAATAATAAGCAGAAAAGCAAAAGCCACTATGCAGCCAAAAACCTCAAAAGAGGCCTTCTGGTGATAAGAGCCCAAAACCCGAGCGCTTGTTAGCATTAATGCACCAACAACCAAGACAAGAATACCAACAAGCGGCCAAGAATCCACCCATTCGAGTAGTAGCATAGGTTAATATTCAATTAGGCAATAGCATAATCACGTGATCGCACAATTCTAACGTAACCAATAGGAAAAAAATAGCAACAGATTAAGTAGACTTCAAACATCAGGTGATCAGCTGCAGCCTAGTGCAAATAGCAAAAATAGTGGGGCAACAAACAGGAAGTAATTCCAAACCTGCAGAAACAATCAGAAAAACCACAGGAAACAAACAACCACCAGCCACAAAGGTAGCCTGCTGGATAATGGACTCGATAATCCAACAGCCAACAAATAAAATAGCACTATGATTATTGCACCAACCATAAGATAAGCCAAAAAAGAATAGTGGGGCAACATAGCCACAGAAAGGGTTCAAAAGTAAACCATCAATGAAATCGTTCAAGACAAAGGAGAGCAGGTTAGCAACTAAACAACCATCCTAAAAATAGACTAAAAGGAAATCATTAAGTAAGTCCAATCCTGTAAAGAGACAATAATAATAACAAGGGTATTACAGATTCTCTCCTTATAGGTTGGGGAAATGAGGTTAGCAAATACAATCAACAAACCAACCCCAAGAGCGAGCAGACAAAGGCCCAAATCCAACAACAACAATTAAAACATCAAAATAGATATTGCACCAACCATAAGAAAAGCCAGTAAAAAATAATGGTACAACATCAGTTATAAAGTAGTCCAAAGGAAAGCCATCTTTAAGATCCATCAAGACACATAATATCAGGCCAGCAGCTAATCCCACAACATCAGTAATAACAAACTGGATGAAAATCAGGAAAAAATTCCAATCTTGTAGAAAAGAAGTTATAATAGTAAAGATATTGCGATTTCTCTCCTTATAGGTTGTGGAGGTAAGGTTATGGAACATAGGAGGGGCCATAACTATAATAAGGAAAAGAATAACAGATAAATTAGGGCCAGTCATAAGGTTATACAGAAGTATAGCATTTAAACATTGAGACAAGTGCCCTAGAATATAATTCCAGAAAGAGGAAAGGAGGAAAAACACAGCTTCAATCTTAAAATGAGAAACAGAAATAGTAGGATTCATAATCAAAATATTGATGGTAAGAGGTCTGTCCCTGTTGATCAAAAAATAAATCAAAAAATAAAGCATAAAGTAATACATCTCCCTCCAGTAAACAAGAAATACCTTACCATTTAAAGTGGAAGCAGCAGAAGCAGTAAGGCCCCATTTAAGGTTGGGAGAGTTAAACTAACATCAGATGCCACAGAGATCAGCAAATAACTAGCAAGGAGTATCAGGATGCATCAGCAAATTCCAAGTGAACATCAACACATTAACAGTAGGAACAGCAGAAGCAATAAGCCTCCAATTAAAGCTAGGGTAATTAAACCAACAGCAAGGGATATCAAGATGATGCATCAGCAAATTCCCAAGAAATAACAACACTAAATAGAAAATGAGCATGCAGTTAATCAGGTAATATAGCAGATATATCCAATAGGTTGGATTATTTTCTGAGATAAGGGAGTCCAGTATTGTCCAGATTCACCAATCCACGCAAATGTTTAGAAAGAGTAAGTTGATCGAAGAATTTTATACCATCCAATCTAGCACCCAGGTTGTCAAGGTAATCAGCATATACATTACCCTCACACCATACATGAGAGATTTTAAAATAGAGTTGAGAAAGGAGAGCTCTAGTTTGCTTGAGAAGATAGTACAATTCTGCACTGCCCATTTTGGTGGAAGTCAAAAGATCAATCGGGGCATCCACCTCAATCCAAATATTGAGCCAAACTTTTTGAAGGCAAATCTCAAGAGCTTTGTACACTGCCATTAGCTCAGCAAAAGGAACATAGCAAGTATTAAGGGGGTAAGCAAAAGCACATAGGACTTTACCATTAGGGTTTCTAAAAATGCCACCATAGCCAGAAGCATTTTGAGAGATAGAGCCATCAGTGTTAATTTTAATAGTATTAACATGAGATTTTACCCAATAAACAATCTTGTCATCTTTACAAGTTGATCGCAAGTTAAAACCCAATTTATTGGCCACAAATTTACAACCTTTGAATTGTTTGTAGTTAATTAAATTGGCATTGAACAAGTCACAGATTTTGTTTTTAATTCTAGAAATTATCCTCATGTGGTTCATAGGAATCCCATGATATTTTGCATCATTTCTGTCCATCCATTTGAACCAAATAAGAGTGATAGCAGTTATGACTTTAATGTGATCTTTAGTAGTGTTATCAAAATAAACATCGAGAAGCTGGTATAAAGTTAAGGAGCCATTGAATTTGACAATGTTAAAGAGATCATCATACCAAATCCAAAGTTTGGAAGCAATGGCTCCATTAACAAAACATGATTTACATTCTCAATGTGAAAGCAAAGAAGGACATTTTGAAGGTAAGTGAAAACCTTTCGCCACATCAAGGAGTCAACAGGGATGAAGTTTTTCAAAATATGCCAAGTAAGAATAGAAAAAGAAGAAGGAATAGTTTTATTCCAAAGTTTGAAAAATACATTGGAAAAATTATGAGCTTCTTTAATATGAATCCAAACATTTTTAAAGTTGAAATCACCATTTTGAGAAAGCTTAAAAAGGATCTGATCATGATTGCTAGGTATGTTAGGAATATTAGGTTTAGGGTTTAGGGCTTAGGGTTTTAGGTTTAGGGTTTAGGGTTTATGGTTTAGGAATTATTGTTTAAGGTTAAGTGTTTAGGGTTCAGGGTTTAGAATTTAGAGTTTAGGGTTTTTAAAGTTTAGGGTTTAGGGTTTCAGGTTTAAGGTTGTAGGTTTTAAGGTTTAGGGTTTAGGGTTTAGGGTTTATGGTTTAGGGTTTTAGACTTTAGGGTTTAGGGTTTAGGGTTTAGGGTTTAGTGTTTAGGGTTTATGGTTTAGGGTTTAGGTTTTAGGTTTATGGTTTAGGTTTTAGTTTAGGGTTTAGGGTTTAAGGTTATTTTTTTAAGAGAGAATAAATTTGTATTCAACATTTCTTATTTTTGATTTAACCAACCAAGTAGCGTACCAAGTTTTCTAAGACATAAGCAATGATATAGATAAAAAATGAGCATGCATAGAGCAAATAAAAAACCCATAGATAATTAAAACTATCTCTACTGTAAAGACACAGTTCTGTAAGCAGTAGATTGGATCGGTCGATTGTTAGTTTCTCCAGTTCCCATCAAAACCACCACCACCTCTTGAGCAGCGAGATCCGCCATCATATCCTTAATCTATCCCTCTGCGACCAGCATGGCTATAACCTCCGTTGCACCTCCTACCTCCATAAGCTAAGATTTAGGGTTTTAGGGTTTAGGGTTTAAGATTTAGGGCTTTAGGGTTTAGGGTTTAGGGTTTAGGGTTTTTAGGGTTCAGGGTTTAGGATTTAGGGTGGTAGGGTGTTTAGGGCTTAGATTTTTGGGTTTTGGGTTAGTTTAGGGTTTAGGGCTTAGGTTTTAGTTTAGGTTTTTATTTTATTTATTTAGGTTTAGGTTTTATGGTTTAGAGCTTAGGTGGTTTAGGTTTTATGATTTAGGTTTTGGGTTTAAGTGTTTGGGGTTTATGATTTGTAGGGTTGTAGGGTTTATAGTTTAGTGATTCAGGTTTAGGGTTTGGTAGGTTTTGTGGTTTAGGTCAGCCAGTTTTGGGATTAATGTTGGGAGGATGGTTTAAGATTTAGGTTAAGGTTTAAGATTTAGGTGTTTAGGGGTTAGGGTTTGGGGTTTAGGGAGTTTATGGTTTAGGGTTGGGTTTGGAGTGTTTAGGGTTGGAGGTTTAGGATTGAGCTCAAGGTTTAGTTTATGGGTTTTATATTGATTTTCATACCAATTAAGTCCTAGGTTTAGGTTAATTTAATTTATTTAGTTTATTTTTTATTTATTTTAGTATTTTTAATTTTTAATTTTTATTTAGGTTTATTTTTATTTCTCTTTAGTTTAGTTTATTTATATTAGGTTTATTTATTTTTGTTTAGTTTTTTTTATAATATTTTAGGTTTAGGTTTAAGTTTTATTTTTTCTTTTTAGGTTTAGGTTTCAATTTTTATTTTACTTTTTTATGTTTAGGTTTTAGGATTTTATTTTAGGTTTACTTTTAAGTTTTATTTTCTAGTTTAGGTTTAAGTTTAGGTTTAGGTTTAGGTTTAATTTATTTTTAGTTTAATTTATTTCATTTAGTTTAGGTTTAGGTTTAGGTTTTCTTTATTTTAGTTTAGTTTATTTTAGTATAGGTTTAGGTTTATATTATTTTATTTTAGGTTAGGTTTTAGTTTAGGGTTTATGTTTTATTTATTTATTTATTTTAAGTTTTATTTTAAGGTTTATTTTATGTTTAGTTTTTTAGTTTTATTTTATTTTAGTTTTATTTTATTTTATTATACACTAGTTTTACTTTATTTTGGTATTTTATTCTTAGGTTTTTTTGTTTTAGTATAGTTTAGGTTTTATTTATTTTAGTTTAGTTTATTTTATTTTATGTTTAGGTTTTAAATTTTAGTTTAGGTTTTATTTTATTTATTTTTTATAAATTTAGGTTTAGTTAGGGTTTATTTTATTTTTTGGTTTTATTTAATTTTGGTTTAGGTTTTAGGTTTTTAAATTAGGGTTTAACTTTAGGGTTTAACTAGGCTTAAGTATTTCTTTTTTAGTTTTTATTTTGATTTATTTAGTCACTTTAGGTTTAGGTTTAGTAGGGTAGGGTAGGGTTTAAATAGTAGGGTTAAATTTCTTTAAGATTTAGGGTTTGATTTTAGGGTTTAGTGTTTAGGTTTTAGTATAAGATTTGTGGGTTTAGGGTTACAGGTTTAGGGTTAGTTTAGGTTTTAGGATTTAAGATTTAGGGTTTTATGGTTTGGGGTTTAGGGTTTGGGGTTTAGGGTTTAGAGTTTGGGTTTAGGGTTTAGGGTTTAGGTTTTTAGGGTTTAGGGTTATTTAGGGTTTAGGGTTTAAGGTTTAGAGTTTAGGGTTTAGGGTTTAGAGTTTAGGGTTTAGGATTGCAGGGTTTAGGGTTTTGGATTTAGGGTTGTAGGGTTTAGGGTTTATGGTTTAGCATTTAGGTTTTTAGGGTTTAGGTTTAGGGTTTTTTTTTGGGGGAAATCCCGTATAGGGTTAATTTTATTGCCACAAAAAAGGGGTTACAAGGTCCTTAATGGGGATAAACTCCAGAACTACTGCTCAAAGAGCTACAATCAACCTAAGGAGTAACCCTATCTAAGTACATCCTAAAAGAAAAGAGTAAAGCAAGCAAAAGATACAAAGTGATTAACAAAAGTAAGCAAATGAAGGATGAGGGCCAATGTTCTGTAGGAAGTGAGAATCCATGACACTATGGAGCAACCTTCAAGACAAAAAGAGAAAACCACCTGCAAGATTGTAGACAGGAAGAAGTTAGAGTAGTTAAAGTAGTATAGAGGAAATGATAAGTGAGCAAAGAAAATCAAAAATGGTAATAATAAAGAAGTGGGATGAGGAGGCTCGTCTCCACACCAAGTTGGGGCAGATGCAAATATGAGCATCCAAACTTCAGCAGAAGGGTTACATCACAAGAGCTACTACCTGTTGGTTTTCTTTTTTTCTTTGTTCAGAATAGAGAAAAGAAATGACACCACATAGAGTTTAGGAATATTTTATTTAGATGATCAAATACAACATTAAGGAATACACATATTATCTTGAAAGATAAACATGCTTTCTAATGGATTCAATCATTTCAATAAAAGACTCCTAAGGCTAATGGGTCTTTCGTATTAAAGTATTTTCCAACTACATAAAAAAAGTAGAACGGTCAATTTTATCTGATCTCGGTTCCCTATAAAGGCAAGCCTCTATAGTTAATTACATCTTAGGAAGGGTCTCTTCCTAAGAATACTCGATTAAAGAAATAAGTGGTTATTTCTAAAGACTACTAGGGTAGCTTTCAAAGGATTGATTTTTGGAAATTCAATTGGGAGAGGTCCAAATTGGAGAGAGGTATTTTTAAGATTCAAATGGGAAAACGTAGGAAATGTCTATTAATACTGGGATGCCCAGTAGACATTTCATCTATCCTATGATTAGGCTTAAATTTGGGATTTAATTTTAGATTTGATGTTGTCATTTTCTTAAAAATCTAGGACTTAGATTCTAGCAGCACAAGACTACAGAAATGCCTAGGGTTGAAGACTTATTCCTAAAAGGTTGCTTCTTAGATTCTAGCAGCATAAGACTACAGAAATGCCTAAGGTTGAAGACTTATTCCTAAAAGGGTGCTTCAGAACCTAGTATACAGGTGCTTCTGACACATGTCATATGCTCGACCTAGTTCTATTTTTGGGAATCATTGGTTGTTCTCTTCACTTGAAGGAACTAAGCTATCTCTGACTCTTCTTGGCTTACAACCTGCCTGGAGAAGGCTGCCAGCTAACACCACCTAATCGCAATTTTAAAATCATGAGGCTAAGTCATATGAATGCAAGATGGCTGGGCTATTGTAGTTTTAGGAAAGAAATCTATGAACCTAGACTTACTCCTTAATCCCTAAGATCATGTAGGGTATGAAGATGCATATAATTAATGTACATTTTTCAGATTTTAATAATTTTTGACTCAGGATTCATTTAGGCCATAAGGATACAATTTATGCCTAATGCATGCAATTAGAAAAGATCATGGGCCAAATCAAAATAGAAGAAGGTGTACTTCCATCATAGGCTCTCAAAGGTCAAGCTAAAAGATGGAGTTCCTTCATTAATCAAGAGTTAAACAATATGATTATGCATGACATCCAACTAAGGGGTTGCTACATATATTATCTTGTTTTAATACCTAGGCTTTTATGTGAATATTATGAGTTATATTTATTTTTATGTTTCAGTTGATTTAGTTGGGTAGAAAATTTAGTTTATCCTATGAGCCTACATCTAGGAATACATCACAATATAAACATAGCATGGAAAGAAACATAAGAAAAGTATGCTGTTTCTATTGCGCACCCAAAATAAATCAAGCCAAATCTAATTATATAAGAAAAGCCAATGTAGTGCTATGCACTGTAAGAAAGAAAATCAGTACCGAAGTTCCTTATACAACACCTAGAACTACAAGTTTAGATCTATGGGTCTTCTTTCCAAGAAAGTCTCCTTCTTGGACATCCATCTGCCCACAGGGACCAAGACACCATCTCGGTTGGGTCGACTCGCTAATCCTAGACCCCATAGATTCTAACCTAATTCTAAGCTCAAATTTACATTTAAAATTTAAAGAAAATCTTAAGCCCTGCAAAACAGATGTTAGGAAATACACACAACATACAAAGCATTTTATATTTCACAAACATACGGGCTTAACATTAGTTGCTTGCCAAGCCCACCTTTCCTATGGACTATGTTAAGGATTTTTAGCACCTACAAGCAAATGATAATTTTATGATTTATTTATTACAGCGATCCCTTTAACACAGTCCCCTGCATAAAACAATGTTAAATCTTGAAAGAACGCCCTAACATCTAGTCTAACGAACAAACAAGCTTAGTCATCCAGTCTAAAGCAATACACCACACAGACATGTGAAGCACATCACAACATATCATAAGATTAAAAGAAAATCACGATCCATCTAACCTAGATCTAGGTGCGTGACCTAAATAATCTAGTGTGTGTAGTAGTGGGGCTTGTGTGATAAGTCTTTGCTAGGCCTTTAAGTTTAAGTTTTGAAGTTTGAAATTTGAATTAGTTTAATTTTTACCATTGGTTGGTTTCAATTCAAATAATTTAATTCTTATTTTGTTTTGTTCATTTTATTTAGTTAAAGTTGTATAGGTTTTCAAGAATGAAGAATGGAATGATTCCATTTTTTGGATGGATTTCTTCTATTCAACATTTAAATCCAATTAGAAGTTTTTCTTACATTAAATTTTAGGAAAAGCGAATAGTTCGTTTGATTGGTATTTATTTGTTGATTTAATGAATTAATGATTATTTTAATATTGACTAGAGATTTGGAAATTCAAGAATTCCAAATTTATGTAATTGGTGGATAAGTGGGGTTTGCCAATTTTATGTTTAAAGTTTAATGTAATTTGGGTGTAATTAAAGTTTTAATTATTTCATTAAAACCTAAATTAAGATTAATTTATTAAAATTAATTAAGAGATTTTTTTTACATATTTTACACTGAAATACCTTTCCAATGAGGTTTATTCATAATTTTGGTGCACGATTTATTATGATTTAATTAAGTTCAAGTAATTTAATTGAATTATTTTTTTTTTTATCAAATTAATTAAGTTCATATTAAGTTCATATTAGTTTAATTAAGTTAAATTATCATTCTGATGTTCATTATTTTAATTTAAGATTATTAAATTAAAATTTTATAATTATTTTATTAAAGGGTAATTAATTTACTTAATTTAAGGGTTAACTCACATAAAATTTTAATTTCATTTTATTTCAGAGAATTAAATTCCCAAAAATTTACTTAAGGTATGTTTTAAACTTAATTTCATTTCCCCAAAGTTTCAAAATAAGTGGATTATTAATTTAAGAGTAATTAAGATTTACTATTTTTAAATTAAACCTAAATTAAGGAAAAATAACCCAATAAAATTTTGGGATTTTAATTTCTATGGATTTCGCTCATCAAGAAGAATCCATAGAGCTTTCTTTTATATTTTTTTTGATTTTTCTTTGATTTGTTATGATTTTTTGAAGTTTTCTGAATTTTTTTAAATTAATTAAACCGTTAATCAACGGTTTTTAACAGTTTAAGTAATGGGTCCCACGCGATTTAAATAAATCGAGCGGGATTAGTTTTGGATAGTTTGATCGAAGATCGGACGATCGATATTGATCCCACGGTTTAGCGGGATCGAGCCGCGTGTCACACGCGGGTTGATCAGGCGTGATGATCTGGGACCGTCCGATCGCGGATCAGATGATGCAGATCATTCCCGCAATTCTTAAAAGGGATTTAATCAGAATTAACAGCCTAGATCTGGACCGTCCGTTTCTTAAACGGACGGTCCGGATTTCATCTCCCTCAAACCCTACAAGAGCTGTGGACCGTCCGTGGTATTTGGTTAATAGTTTTTGATATACTTAACCAATTTGGATGATTCAAAGTGCTGCATGATCGTTGAAAGATCCTCTTTCAATCCTTATGGCTTGATTGTACTAGAGAACAAGATTTATAAGGAAATGACCAATGCCCAAAGCTCTTAAGAAAAAGGGGGATCATTAATGGCGTACCTTGATTTAGGGGATATCAAAGGCTGGAATCAATTGAAATAGCTTTGATTCTTCAAGGGAAAGCACTTCTCCAATGGAATTGAGAGAATTCCTTGTGGTTTGATCACTAGCCCAAGCTTTGGATCCAAATTTCAGTTTTGATGGTTCCACTGGTTGAGCGCAGTTGGAGGAAAGGGGAGGTTTTGGTTTGCTTCAGTTTTGGTGTGGGATGGTGTATGAGAGCTTATTTTTTCTTGAGAGAGTGTGTGTGTGATAGTTTTCTCGTGGCTGAAAACCTCTTAAGCTCTCATTTTTTTATTTTTATTTTTATTTTTTTTAGCCCCCTTACCTGCTTTAGTTGAAAAACCAGCCACCTCTTAAGAGATGGCTTTTTTGTCTTGGGGTAGGTGATGTGGGATGAGGACAAAAGGAATTTTTTCTCTCTTTATCCCCTTTTTTTAAATTTTTTTATTTGATTTATTAATAAAGGAGATTAATTAACTTATTAATGATGTTTAAGATGATTAATCTCCTATGCACATTCATTGGTTAAGATGGTTATTTTGATTTTTCATGCTTTTATGTTTTGTTTAACTCACTTAACCCAAATTGGGTTAAGTTGAGTCAAACTTGTTTTCTTATGGGTCAAATGGACCTAACCACACCCAATAGGGAGTTAGGTTATGTCCTAGTATCATTCCCATATGGTTTAGGATAATTAGTTTGATGTTATTTTGATTTTTCTTTAATTTGAGTTTAATGTGGCTTATTTTGTTATAAGAAATCTAATTTACTTAATCTAAGCCTTAAAGAACTCAAATTTATTTGTTATTATGATTAAAACTATTTATTTAATTTTTAGAAATGTTTTTGGTGATTTTATTTAGTCAAATTTTAGTGGGTTGACTTCTTGACCAAGTGGGACCACTTAAGTCAATTCTAGGTTAACTAGGGTTGACTTTTAATCATTTTGGATTGATGATTATTGATTATTAAGTTGACTAGTTGATTTTGAATTTAGATGCTTGAGTTGATCCTACCTAAGATGAATAGGTTAGATCGAACCCAAGGTGAATTCTCTAGCTCACTAGGCATAGTGTCCTAAGCATGCTAAATTAACCTCATCCAAAAATGAGGTCAACACTACCAAACCAAAATGGAGTGAAAGCATCATAGCCATCATAGCCAACAAACTTGCAAGAATAGGCAAAGAAGTATACACAAAAGTGGAAATAGCAGCAAAGAGCAAAGTAGGTAAGGGGATCCCATGCCAAATATATGTCATCATATTAGGCTCCATGGCATGATAACCCCAACTCAAATGAAAGAGAGCCATAATGTTGGGGTCATCCATACTTAAACCGTGATCTAAAGGATAATAAACAACAAATTTTGAAATCACGAAACCAGCATACAAAGACAAGAGCAAGGAATTAACCCCATTCCAATCTTGTAGGACATTAATAAATATACATTCTTGGTAAATTGTCCAGTAAGCACCTCAGGATTATTTCCCATCAAAAGATAAGCAAAGAATGTAAGTAATGTAGCACTTAACAACCTCCTTGTTTTAGAAAATTGAGAACAACAATTATAAAGGGAAACAACATACCCCAAGTCCAAATTACCACAGGAAATGGAAGTACAACAGTAGATAAGTAGAAATACGTAAAGGGCTGCTCCCCACCATAAACAAATCCAGTAAGAGACAATCAGAGATAACACCACAGAAATAGTTTCCTTATGATCAAACACATTAATCCACAACAACAATCGAGAGTAATAGAAGGTGGCCATAAATCCACCCAATGAGATTAAATAATGCAAAGATTAAAATCAAGAGAGGAAAAGTATAGTCACAATGATCTGCACAAATGTAGCATAAGCTAGAGGAAAAATAGCAAGATATGAAGTCAATTCAAATGCTACAAAGAAAAACTCAAAAGCCAATAATCAAATTGTGTACGAAACAACCAACAACCACAAAAACAACCTGCTGGATAAGGGAAATAGCATACCCCAAGCCCAAATGACCACAGGAAATGGGAGGATGACAGCAGATAAAAAGAAGGTAAAGGGATATGATAACAGCAAAAACCCAAAAGCCCATAACCAGAATGGGCAGAAAATAGTCGAGAACCATAAAGACATCCTCCTTGATAAAGGACCCAAAAATCCAAAGGACATCAGTGTAAGAATTAATGCAATTATTACCCCCACCAAATTTAAGCAAAATAACATCAAAATCAGTCTGCAAAATAGGATAGAGAACCACAGAGGGAGGTCGAACATAAGATTCAATGATCCATAAACCAACCACCAAGATAGAATAAGAAGTCACAACAACCAACCCCATCAAAATGGAAGATGCTTTCCAAATAGAGAGGGAAAAGGCTTGGCTAAGGAAAGCTGAGTAGAAAATGCAACATCAAGTGAAATCCCAGTTCAATAGAAAATCCTTCCAAAATCCCTTTGGCTAAAAAACCTCCAATAATACAAGGTTTTTTGATTTTCATGGTTTAATATTTAGGGTTTAGTGTTTAGGGTTAAGGGTTTAGAGTTGTAGGTTTAGGGTTTACACTTTAGGGTTTAGGTTTTAGGGTTTAGGGTCAAGGTATTAGGATTTAAGATTTACAATTTAGGGTTTTGGGGTTTTTTTTTTTAAATTTATTTTTTTCTTAAATTAAGTTTGCCGGTAGGTTTAGGTTTATTTAGTTTATTTTTTATTTAATTTAGTTTATTTTATTTTCTATATTTACTTAGGTTTATTTTTATTTTTATTTAGTTTAGTTTATTTATATTAGGTTTATCTATTTTTGTTTAGTTTTATTTTTATTTTTATTTTTAAGTTTTATTTTTTATTTTTAGTGTATAAGGTTACAGTTTTTATTTTATTTTTTTAGGTTTAGGTTTTAGATTTTTATTTGAAGTTTATTTTTAGGTTTTATTTTTTAGTTTAGGTTTAGGTTTAGTTTATTTTTTGTTTAATTTATTTTATTTAGTTTAGGTTTAGGTTTAGTTTATTTTAGGTTTAGGTTTTATTTATTTTAGTTTAGGTTTAGGCTTATTTTATTTTTGTTTTAGGTTTAAGTCATTTTTTTTAATTTAGGGTTTATTTATTTATTTATTTTTAGGTTATAGATTCAAATTTATTTTTTAGTTTTAGGTTTTTATTTTATTTTATTTTAGGTTTATTTTATTTTTGTTTTAAGTTTAGTTTTTTTTTATTTAGTTTTTTATTCTTAGGTTTATTTAATTTTTTTAGTTTAGTTTAAGTTTTTATTTATTTTATTTTTGTTTAATTTTATTTGTATATTTTATTTTATTTTTAGGTTTAGGTTTAGGTTTTTAGTTATTCAATTACATGTACTTTAAGTTTATTTTATTTTATTGATATTGAATATTTAGAGTTTATTTTATTTTAAGTTTTATTTTGTTTAAGTTTAGATTTTTTAGGTTTAGAGTTTAGGATTTATTTAGTTGATTTAAGTTTAGGGTTTGGGGCTTAGGGTTTAGGATTTAGGGATGTAGGTTTTAGAGTTTAGGGCTTAGGGTTTAGGGTTGAAGGTTTTAGGGTTTAGGGTTTTGGGTTTAGGTGTTTTTTATTTTATTAGTATAGAGTTTAGGGTTTAGGGTTTTTAGGGATTGGGGTTTTTGGTTTAGGGTTTAGGTTTTAGGTTTAAGGTTTATGATTTAGTTTATAGTTTAGAGTTTAGGGTTAAGGTTTTATGATCTTTTTTAACTGAGAACAAATTCAGATTCAACATTTCTTCTTTTTAATTTCATCAAGCAAGCAGCACACAAAGTTTTGTAAGACACAAGTGATGACATAGACAAAAAATGAGCATGCATACAACAAATGAAAAACCCTTGATAACTAGATCTGTCCCCAATGTAAACATTCAGTTCCATAAATAGTAGCTCGGATCATCCATTCTTCACATTCTTTAGTTCCCATTAGAACTACCACCGCCTCTCGAGTAGCGGGATCTGCCATCATATCCTTGATCTCTCCCTTTGCCACCACCACGACTATAACTTCATTGCTCGTTCTGCCTCCATAACCGCCACCTCCATATCCACCAGAACCTCTAGATCCCCCACCACCACTATGATAATTATCTCCTATAGCCTCTCGATCTCTGGTTTTGATGTTCTGTCATCAAGGTTTTTTCTTCTGTTTAGATTTAGGTTTAGGTTTATTAACATTTAGGATTTGGCTTTGTTTTTTTGTTACATTAGGTTTAAGTTTAAGGTTTAGGGTTTAGGGTTTAGGGTTTAGGGATTAGGGTTTAGGGTTTTGGGTTTTGGGTTTTTGGGTTTAAGGTTTTAGTGTTTAGGGTTTAGGGTTAAGGTTTATGATTTAGGGTTTAGGGTTTAAGGTTTAGTGTTTAGGCTTTAGGGTCTAGGGTTGGCTTAGGGTCTATGGTTAGTTTATGGTTTAGGAATTAAGATTTATAGTTTTAGAATTTAGGGTTTAGGGCTTAGGGTTTAAGGTTGGGTTTAGGCTTTAGGCTTTAGGGTTTTAGGGTTTTAGGGTTTTAGGGTTTAATATTTATAGTTTAGGTTTAGTTTAGTTTAGTTTAGGTTTAGTTTAGGAGTTTAGTTTAATTAGGGTTTAGGTTTAGGTTAGGTTTATAGTTTTAGGGTTTAGGTTTAGTGTTTAAAGTGTAGGTTTTAAGGTTTAGGTTAGTATAAGGTTTTAATTTAGGTTTAGGTTTAGGTTTAGTTTAGGTTTAAAATTTAGCTTAGTTTATGGTTTAAGTTTATTTATAGTTTAGGTTTAGGGTTAGTTTAGTTTTATGGTTTAGTTTATTTTTATTAGTTTAGGTTTAAGTTTAGTTTAGGTTTTTTTATTTTACCACAAAGAGGTTACAAGGTCCTTAAAGGATAAAATCTAGAACTACGCTCAAAGAAATTAATTAGCTAAGGAGTAAATCCCTATCTATACATCAAAAGAAAGCATAAAACAATCAAAAGATACAAGATGATTAACATAATAGGCTAAAGTAAGATTAAAGCCAATGCTGGAGGATGTGGGAATGCATGATAATCAGTAGACTTGCAAGAAGGAGAGAGAATCACGCAAGTTATAATAAGAGGGAGATTAGAGCGGTTAAGGCTGGACAAAAGTTAGAGGAAAATAACATAATATGAGTATGTTAGTAAGGAATTGTGATAGAGAAGAGCTCAATCACATCTGTTGAGGAAGATGCAAGTATGAGCATCCAAAACTTAAGGGTTACATCACATGAGCTACTACCAACCAATAGGTCATCAATCATAGCCAACAAACGTGAGAAGGTAGCACCGGTTGTTGATATTCTTGTGAGCTTTATTACGCAAACCTAAGCAAAATCATATCTAAAATATATAGGTAATTGCTAAGGTGAAGGATAAGAGTCTCATTCAAGAAAAATATCATCAATATAGTCATCTTGATATGAGAATACATAAACATAAGTGAGTGAGCCATCTTAGCAATCTCATGAATAGCCATATTATTAGGAAATTAGTTTATAATCCCTCCATAAGAAAATTATAGAGACAACTTAAAACGTAAATATGTCAATGAGCTTATACTTAACACCATCCCAATCACATGATATGTAAATGAAATTAGGTTAGAACAACCAGGAACAATCCCTTTATTAATGTCATGGAGAAAGCAATAGTAAAGGAAGATAGCATAGCTCAACAGGAATGAACGCAACCAACCAAAATAAGCACCGGAAAAAATAGTTAGAGCACTCCAATAGCGACATTGGGTTATTGGATAATCAATCAATCAATCCAGAGAACAAGGCGAGCAGCAACATCCAAGATAGGAAGGGACTAAGCCATAATACTATTCTTTCGAATAAATTGCTCATAAGACGCACCAATCAGGAAATGAGGTAGCGGTGATGCATTGGAAAAATAGGAGATAAATTAGCGGGCAATAGCAAACCCGACCAAACAACTAATACAACATTGGAACCCACCATTAAAAAAATTAACAAGTGAATTAAAATGAGTCTCAACATTAAAATCCAAAAAATAGCAACAGTTAAGACGGTAACATCCAAGATAGGAAGATACAACAAATTGGCCATAAAACTCCTCAATCAGAGTAGACATGGCAATAATAGATAAACAAATAAATAAATCATAAAAATAGTTATCGAAGCGAAAAGCAGACAAAATCACCAAAACCCTCACCATCAGAATGTAAGCGACTTTGGCATGAGACCACAAATTCTACAACCAACAAAGAAAGAGCCAACTGAGGTGACAAGATAAAACAAAATGGTAAATCTCCAAGATAAGAGACAACCAAAATAGCAAAAACCAATTAGCTTGCCATGATGCCACTCATCTAGTATAAAAAAAAGGATGAAGTAAACAGTAGCAGAAAAGGTAGATCAATGAATTCCAATGATAGGCATAAAAGAAACCAGTAAGGAGGTTCAAAGAAAAATCTACCAAGCAATTTCTAGAGTACAAAATAATCCAAAGAGCGTAAGGTGGGTATTGATCCATCAACCAACAAGGCGGTTAAAACCAACAAGTCCAAGATTCCACCCATATACATATATCGGTAAAGGAGGGATAGATAATGAATAGCTCCCCACCATAAGCCTATCCGAGTGACATTAGAAATTCGGTCGATTGATGCTTATTCACCATAACCCAATTACGCCAAGGGTAATGACAATAATAACCGGTGGGTTTGTCATTATGCATATAAGATAAATCATTGATTAATTCCAAGCATAACAAAGAAATGTGCTTCAAGTTATACATGTTCCAATTATAGCATAGGAGAACAAAGAAGCAACAACATCCGTGTTAGAGAATCAAATAGTAGATGTTTAGGATTTAAGGTTATATGTTTAGGGTTTAGAGTTTAGGGTTTAGGTTATAGGGTTTAGGGTTTATGGTTTAGGTTTTTGGGTTTAGGGTTTAGGATTTAGGGTTTAAGGTTTAGGGTTTGGGATTTAGGGTTTAGAGTTTAGGGTTATAGTGTTTAAGGTTTAGGGTTTAGGTTTTAGGGTTTAGGGTTTAGTTTAGAGTTTAGGGTTTATAGTTTAAGGTTTTAGGGTTTAGGGTTTTTAAATTTAGGGTTTAAGGTTTAGGATTTAGGGTTTAGGGTTTAGGTTAGTTTAGGGTTTAGGGTTTAGTTTACTTTAGGGTTTATGCTTTAGGGTTTAGGGATTAGGGTTTTGGGTTTAGGGTTTTAGAGTCTTTAGGGTTTTAGGGTTTAAGGTTTAAGGTTTAGGTTTCAATTTGGGGTTTAGGGTTTAAGGTTTAAGGTTTTCTTTTAATAGAGAACAAATTCAGATTCAACATTTCTTTTTTTTCAATTTCATCAACTAAGTAGCAGACCAAGTTTTCTAAGATACAAGCAATGACATAGATAAAAAATGAGCACGCTTAGAGCAAATAAAAAACTCCAGTTAACTAGAATAGTCTCTACTATAAAGACACTATTCCCTAAGTAGCAAATTGGATCGGTCATTCTTAAGTTTCTATAGTTCCCATAAGAACCACCCTTGCCTCTCGAGTAGCGGGATCTACCATCATATCCCCAATCTATCCCTCCACCACCACAATGGTTGTAACCTCAGTTACACCTGTTTACCACCTCCATATCCACCATCACCTCCAGATTCACCAGTACCTCTAGTAGGGTTAGGGTTTAGGATTTAGTGTTAGGGTTTTGGGTTTACGCTTTAGGGTTTAGGGTTTAGTTTTTAGGCTTTAGGGTTTAGGGTTTTTAGGTTTAGGTTTGGGTTTAGGGATAGCTTACGATTTAGGGTTAGTTTAGGTTTTAAGGTTTAAGGTTTAGTGTTTTAAGGTTTAGGGTTTTAGGGTTTAGGGTTTAATTTTTAGGGTTTACTGTTTAGGGTATAGGGTATAGGGTTTTAGGGCATGGGGTTGGTTTCGGTCTACGGTTTAAGGTTTAGGGTTTAGGGTTTAGGGTTTAGGATTTAGGATTTAGGGTTTTTAGGGTTTAGGGTTTAATGTTTTTTATTAATTTTTTTAACTTTTTTTTTCTAAATTAAGTAAATGAGTAGGTTTAGGTATATTTTGTTTATTTAGTTTAGTTTTTAATAATTTTTGTTTTTTTATTTTTTTATTTTTATTAAGGTTCATTTTTGTTTGTATCTAGTTTAGTTTATTTATTTTAGGTTTATTTATTTAGTTTAGGTTTTTTTATTTTCGTTTATTTTTAAGGTTTAGGTTTAGGTTTAAATTTATATTTTAGATTAATTTTATTTTTATTTTATTTCTAAGGTTTAAGTTTCTATTTTATTTTTTTAAGTGTAGGTTTTACATTTTTATTTTAGGTTTAGTGTTTAGTATAGGCTTAGGTTTTCATTTAGGGTTTAAGTTTAGGTTCAGGTTTAGGTTTAGAGTTAGGTTTAGGGTTTAAGGTTTAGGGCTTAGGGTTTAAGTTTAGGTTTAGGATTTAGGTTTAGGTTTAGGTTTAGGTTTAGGTTTAGGTTTAGATTTATGGTTTAGGGTTTAGTGTTTTTTTTTGGGAAACCCTATATAGGGGAATTTTATTGCCAGAAAAAAGGATTACAAGGTTCTTAAAGGGGATAAACTCCATCTCAAAGAGCTACAATCGACCTAGAGTAAATCCCTATCTAAATACAACTAAAAGCAAAATAAAAGAGTAAGAAAAGCAAAAGATACAAATTGATTAACAAGAAAAGCCAATGGAAGATTAGGGCCAAAGCTCTTCATGATGAGAGAATGCATAACACTATGGAACAAACCTGCAAGAGAACAAGAGAATTGCACTTAAATTGTAGAAAAAAAAGAAGGGTTAAAAGATCTGAGATGAAAATGAAAGTAGCATAAAGCGAAAAGATAATAAGGAAGTGTGATTGAGAAGGCTCAGGCTTAGTCACACCAAGTTGGGGCAGATGCAAATATGGGCATCCATACTTAAGCAGAAGGGTTCATCACAAGAGATACTACCAAACCAAAAAGGAGTGAAATCATCGCAGCCATCATAGCCAACAAACCATTTGTTGAAAGCCTTTTGAGCCTTAGTACATGAAAACCAAAGCAAAGCCCTATACTGAATAGAAAAGAAAGCAGCAAAGAGTATAATGGGTAAGGGGATCCCATGCAGAGTAAATGTCATCATATTAGGCACCATGTCATGAGAATCCCAACACAAATGAAAGTGAACAATCATTGTCAGGTCTACCATATTTTTAATCAGGTCCAAGGGTTTAATTAGATGATGAAGACCCACGAAAATAGCGAAAATGCCGGCGAGAGGTAAGATGCATAAAAGACCAATAGAAAGACCTGTTGAAATCCAGCAAGGCAAATAAAATAGCATGGAATTAACCCCATCCCAAACATATGGGACAAATATTAAACAAATAGTCCAGATAAACAGCCCACTAAACAGCCCAGGGATATACCCCAGAAAAAGAAGTGCAATGAAAGAAAGCAATGAAGAAGTTAACAACCTCCGTGTTACAGAAGTTAG
This sequence comes from Cymbidium sinense, assembly GCA_021442155.1. Classification (NCBI taxonomy): domain Eukaryota; kingdom Viridiplantae; phylum Streptophyta; class Magnoliopsida; order Asparagales; family Orchidaceae; genus Cymbidium; species Cymbidium sinense. The sequence continues at coordinate 269,952,115 of CM038215.1, forward strand.
TAACCCACAAGTGTAAGGAAAGACAACATATCCCAAGCCAAAATTACCACAGGAATTGGAGAAGTCTATCAGAGAAGAGATGGGAATGCAGCAGCAGATTAGACGAACCATAAGGCACAGGTAATAAGCTGCTCCCCACCACAAACAACTCCAAGTAAAGACAATCGGAGACAATCCATGGCTGGCGACAACTAGAATCCAATTTAGCCTACAACCAAGACAGTAATAGCAAGCGCCATAAATCCACCCATTCAGAGTAAACAATGCATAGGTTAAAATCAAATTAGGCAAAAGCATAATCTCAATGATCTGCACAAATCTAATAGAACCAATAGGAAGAAAATAACAGCAGGTTAAGTAGATCTTAAACATTAGGTGATCAGCAGTAGCCTGGTTGCAATCAGCAAAAACATTCAAAAAAGCAACAGGCAACAAACATCCAACAACCACAAAGATAGCCTGCTGGACGTAGGACTCGAAAATCCAACAACATACAATGAAACAACAATACAATTATTGCACCCACCATATGATAAGCCAGGAAAAGCAGTGATGCAAAAAAGAAATAAAATGGGTTCAAAAGATAGTCAACATTGAAATCCTTCAAGGTAAAGATGAGCAGCTTGCTAAACCAAAATCCTCGAAAAGCGGTGGAAAGAAACCATAAAGTAAGACCAATCCTACAAAGAGATAATAAAATTACGGAAAATTGCGGTTTCTCTCGACGGGTTGGGAAGATGGGGTTAGCAAAATCAATTAGCACCTCAGCATGATAACATGATGGTAACTGGGCATAAAACCAATGATCCAGCTTAGCCAACAACCAAGATAGGAAAAAATAGCAAGTTGGCCATAAAACCACCCATTCAAAATAGACAATGCATAAGATAAATTCCAGGTAGATAATGAAAAAAATAGCAGCAGTTTAGATAGGCCTCAAACATGTGATGATCAGTTGCAACCCTATTGCAAACAACAATAATAAGCAGAAAAGAAAAAGCCATCATGTAGCCAAAAACCTCAAAAGAGGCCTGCTGGTGATAAGATCCAAAAACCTAGAAGCAACTTGTTGAGCATTAATCCAGTTCAGCCAACAACCAAGACAGTAACAATGAACAAGCTGGCTAAAAATCCACCCATTCAGAGTAAACAGTGCATAGGTTAATATCCAATTAGGCAATAGCATAATCACAGTGATATGCACTATTCTAACAGAACCAATAGGGAAAAAATAACAACAGATTAAATAGACTTCAAACATCAGGTGATCAGCTACAGCCTGGTTGCAAACAACAAAAATAGTGGGGCAACAAACATGAAGTAATTCCAAACCTACAGAAACAATCAAAAAAACAACAGGCAGCAAACAGCCACCAGCCACAAAGGCAGCCCGCTGGATAATGGACCTGATAATCCAATAGCAAATAAATAAAACAATACTACAATTATTGCACCAAACATAAGATAAGCCAAAAAAGAACAGTGGGGCAACATAGCCATAGAAAGGGTTCAAAAGTAAACCATCAATGAGATCTTTCAAGAAAAGGAGAGCAGGTTAGCAGCTGAACTACCATCCTTAAAGAAAACAGACTGAAAGGAAATCATTAAGTAAGTCCAATCTTGCAAAGAGATAATAATAATAATAATAAGGGTATTGTAGTTTCTCTCCTTATAGGTTGGGGAGCTGAGGTTAGCAAATACAATCAGAAAACCAACCCCAAGAGTAGCCTGCAGGACAAAAGGTCCAGAAATCTAACAACCAGCAATTAAAATATCAAAACAGATATTGCACCCACCATAAGAAAATCCAGTAAAAAATAATGGTACAACATCGATTATAAAGGGGTCCAAAGGAAACCCATCTTTAAGATCTATCAAGACACATAATATCAGGCCAACAACTAATCCCACAACATCAGTAATAACAGACTGGATGGAAATCAGGAAATAATTCCAATCCTATAGAAAAGGAGTTATAATTAGCAAAGATATTGCAATTTCTCTCCTTATAGGTTGTGGAGGTAAGGTTATGGAACATAGGAGGGGCCAAAACCATAATAAGGAGAAGAATAACAGATAAATTAGGGCCAACCATAAGGTCATATAGAAGTATAACATTTAAACATTGAGATAAGTTCCCCATAATATAATTCCAGAAAGAGGAAAGGAGGAAGAACACAACTTTAATCATAAAATGAGAAACACAAATAGTAGGATCCATAATCAAAATATTGATGGTAAGAGGTATGTCCCTGTTGATCAAAAAAATAAAGCAGAAAATAAAGCATAAAGTAATTCATCTCCCTCTAGCAAACAGGAAACACCTTACCATTAAAAGTGGAACCAGCAGAAGCAGCAAGTCCCCATTTAAGGTTGGGAGAGTTAAACCAATAGCAGATGCCACAGAGATCAGCAAATATCTAGCAAGGGGTATCAGGATGCATCAGCAAATTCCAAATGAACATCAACACATTAACAGTAGGAACAACAGAAGCAGTAAGCCCCCAATTAAAGCTAGGGTTATTAAACCAATAGTAAGGGATATTAGGATAATGCATCAACAAATTCCCAAGAAACAACAACACTAAATAGAAAATGATCATGCAGTTAATCAGGTAATATAACAGATCAATCCAATAGGTTTGATTAATTTTTGAGATGAGGGAGTCCAGTATTGTCCAAATTCACCAATCCACACAAATGTTTAGGAAGAGTAAGTTGATCAAAGAATTTTATACCATCCAATCTAGCACCCAGATTGGAAAGATAATCAGCACATGCATTATCCTCACACCATACATGAGAGATTTTAAAATAGAGTTGAGAAAGGAGAGCTCTAGTTTGCTTGAGAAGATACTACAATTATGTACTACCTATTTTGGTGGAAGTCAAAAGAGCAATCAGTAGTAGGGCATCCACCTCAATCTAAATATTGAGCCAACCTTTTTGAAGGCAAATCTCAAGAGCTTTGTACACTGCCATTAGCTCAGCAAAAGGAATAGAGTAAGTATTAAGGGGGTAAGTAAAAGCACATAGGAGTTTACTATTAGGGTTTTTGAAAATTCCACCACAGCCAAAAGCATTTTGAGAGATAGAACCATCAGTGTTAATTTTAATACTATTAACATGAGGTTTTACCCAATAAAAAATCTTGTCATCTTTACATTTGGGTTGATCCGACAAGTTAAAACCCAGTTTATTGGCCATAAATTTACAACCTTTGAATTGTTTGTACTTAATTAAATTGGCATTGAAAAGTCACAGATTTTTATTTTAATTCTAGCAATTATCCTCATGTGGTTCATAGGAATCCCATGATGTTTTGCATCATTTCTATCCATCCATATGAACGAAATAAGAGTGATAACAGTTATAACTTTAATGTGACCTTTAGTAGTGTTATCAAAATAAACTTCAAGAAGCTGGTATAAAGTTAAGGAGCCATTGAATTTAACAATGTTAAAGAGATCATCATACCAAATCCAAAGTTTGGAAGCAATGGCTCCATTAACAAAAACATGATTTACATTCTCAATGTGAAAGCAGCAGTGGCATTTTGAAGGTAAGTGAAAACCTTTCCCCCACATCAAGGAGTCAACAGGGATGAAGTTTTTCAAAATATGCCAAGTAAGAATAGAAAAGAAGTAGGAATAGCATTATTCCAAAGTTTGAAAACACATTGGAAAAATCATGAGCTTCTTTAATATGAATCCAAACATTTTAAAGTTGAAATCACCATTTTGAGAAGGCTTAAAAAGGATCTGATCATGATTGCTAGGTATGATAGGAATAGTAGTAAGATTGTTTAAAAGAGAGGAAGGAATATAATCAGTAAGCTTACTATTGTTCCACATAGTATTCTACTAGAAAGAGTTCACTTTAATAGCAGTAGTGGAATGGGTGGAAAGTAAGTCATCAATGGACCCACCTCCAGTCCAGTTATCTTGCTAAAAGAAAGAGGTGCCAGAGTTAATCCCCCAAGAAATTAATGATTCAACATTCCATTTGATGGAACAAAGTCTTTTCCAAATAGGAGAGTCTCCCGCTCTATAGGGGCAAATGAGAGGGTGCTTACCCTGACAGTATTTAGCAGTCATAAAATTAGCCCAAAGACTATTGTTACTCCTAAAATTTTGCCAAAGTTTATAGGAAAAAGTAGTGATAGCTTCCTTGATAGGCTTACATCTAAGACCACCTTTAGCAAGAGTGCCACAACTTTTATACCAAGAGGTCCAGTGCATTCTTTTAGATGAATTGTTAGAACCTTAGAAAAATTTGTTAAGGAGACGCTCAATTCTGTTAATGGTAGAATTGGTCGGCATAATGGTTTGAATGAGATATAAAGTCATGGAGTTAAGGGTGCTCTTAATCAAAGTGAGCCTACTACCAAATGAGAGTAAATGCAATTCCCAAGCAGAAATTTTATTAGAGATTTTTTGTATTAACTCATCAAAAAGATGAGATCTTTTCTGACCTTTAAAAAGTGGAGCACCAAGATATTTAATAGGAAGTTGTTGTTGCTAGAAATTAGTAATTCTCAAGATTTGGTTGATCTTATTACTAGGGATTTTAGAGGAAGAAATGAAACAACTTTTGCCTTCGTTAAGAAAAAGACCACTTTTGTTGCCAAATTTATTTAAAAGATTCTTAATAGTTTTAATGTGAAGAATGGAGGAATTGTAAAAGATTATAAAATCATCAGCAAAACTAAGATGAGAGACTGGAAGACCACCTTGAGTTTTAAAAAACATGTTAGGGTTATTATAGAAAAGATCATTTAGGCTCCTCAAAAGATATTCAACAACAATAATAAAAAGAGAGGGTGAAAGGGGATCACCTTATCTCAAGCCATGCATCGAAGGAAAAAAACCAAGGGACTCACCATTCATGATAATGGAGAACCAAACATTGGTAATATAATTTTTGATGAGGCAGATAAAATTATCAAAAAGCCCAAGCACATGAAGAATTTGAAAGAGGAAATCCCAAGAGAGGTTGTCAAAAGCTTTAGAGATGTCCAGTTTGAAAAGGATGTTGCCACCTCTGATAGGAACATCAATGTCATGAATCAGCTCTTGGGATAGAAGGATGTTATCAGATATAGCTCTACCTTTAACAAAGCCAGTTTAGTTGGGGGAAATAATTTTAGGCAGCAGCGGACTAATTCTATTAGCAATTAATTTAGCAATGAGTTTATAAATGAAGGTGCAAAGGCTGATAGGTCTAAAATTGCCCCAAGATTCAGGATTATTAATTTTAGGAATGAGAATAATGGAAGTGCTAGAAAAATATCTAGGTAAGGGGTTGCCATAAAAAAATCTACAACAACATCAACAAGGTCAGACTTAATAATAGACCAATAGTGCTGAAAGAATTGAGTCGTGTAGCCTTCAGGGCCAGTAATAGAATCAGTGTTCATGCTAATGAAAATACTACCAATCTCAGAGGGGGCGAAACCGAGCAAGTGGTTGTCATCATTAGTAATCATTGAGGAATCGTGTGTGTTGGAGAGGGCTTCTAAGGAAGGGTTGTTGTTTAATAAGTTTTTAAAATATTGTATGATAGAGTCTTTAATATCATTATTGTTAGTGATCCAGCTGCCATTATCATTTTTGATTTTTTTAATAGAGTTTTTGGATTTCTTTTTATTAAATAGAGCATGGAAATACCTTGTATTTCTATCACCATCAGCAATATGTTTGCTAGCAGCCTTTTGCCCCAGTAGGTTTCCTCCATGTTCTGATAATTAATCAAGTTACCTTTAGCTGCATTCAACTCCTCAAGCTTAGTAGAGTCAGTCAAAGCAACATCTTCATGAGAACAAACTAATTGCTTCATATTTTTGAGATTGCCAAAAAGATTTTTAAAATGATGCTTGTTCCACCAATTTAGGTTTTTTTAAGCCTTTTAAGCTTAAGCCAAAGGTGAATCATGCCTTTAACAGAATTATCTGGATGAATAGGGGCCATCCAATTAATGGAAACAACATTTATGAAATCACTATGTTGGATCCACATATTTTGGAATCTAAAAGAAGTAGGGGAGGAAAGTCTTCTGGAAGAATTTTTGATAGAAATTAGAAGCGGAGCATGGTCAGACAGAATTCTGCTCAAATGTTCAATAGAAGTAAGGGGCCATTGATTGATCCAAAGGGAATTAAAGAGGGTCCTATCAAGCCGCTGCCAGAGTCTAGAGTTATGACACGTATAGTTGGAGCCCGAAAAGCCAATATCAATCATATTGCAATCAAGGATCATATTAAAAAAATCTTCCATGGAATGAATGTTAGGAGAGCAACCTCCCCTTCTTTTCGAAGAAGCGAGAATAGTGTTGAAATCACCCCCACCAACCAGGGTTTGTTGACAAAGGAGGCAAAGGTTCTTAAGTTATCCCAAAGGATGTTCCTACCAGCTCTATTACAAGATGCATAAATAAAGGAACCATGAGCAGAAAATTCACCCAATGAGATTTGAACATTAACCAATTATTGAAGATCATCAAGGATAGAGATGCTGACTAAATTATTCCAAAAGCACCAAATTTTATTTCTAATATTATAGAAGAAATTTTGAAAGCCAAGCATTCTAGCAACATGGGTGATCTTAGAAGAGTGTATGAATGGTTCAATAATAATAAGTAAGGCTATGTTATGAGTATGGAAAAGGCTTCTAATATGATTATAGATAATGAGAGTCCCAATACCCTGAACATTCCAAATAAGAAGATTGATCATAATAAAATAGAAGAGATGGAAAAGAGATAACTGAAAAATAAAAAGTAAGAAGAAGAGACAACATGAAACAATTATTTAAGGGAAGTTAGAGAAGATCTAGTGGTTCTGGTAGAGCTATTAGTGAACATTCTAGCTTTAAGGGATTTTTTTAATAACAGTTTGAAAAGTTCTATGTCCAAAGTATCTCCATCCAAGAGAGAGTGATTTGTGATATTTAGAATAGGACCAGTATCTATCAAAGCATTCCTAATGGTAATTTCCCCTTCTTCAGTGTCAGAATTAAGTTGAGAAATTAGGTTAGCATGTGCATCACTCTGTAGGGTAGGAGAAGGAGAGGTTGTGAAGCCATTAAAAGCACAGATTTCATGCTCAGATTCAGAATTACCTTTCAAATTTTATTCAATGACCAACGGATCACCATTTTTCAGATTTTGTTCTTTCATCAGATTAACAATTGCAGAATTTGTTTTTAGATTTTGATCCAACCTGAAGTTTCCATTCAAATCACCACTAGGGTTCATATGAGTCTCCTTGGGTTTAATAGCCAAGCGGGGTAGATTAGACTGAGTCAAGGTATTGTCCCGAGGAGCCAAATCATTACAATTAGAAGCAATGTTAGGTAAGTTACAATTAGCCTCCTCACGAACCTTATACACATTATTTTTAACATGCTCAAATTGCTCTTCAATAGGTAAATCAATATATAATAAAAGAGTTGGGGTAGGGGGATGAGTTCCATTTTGAGTGAATTTAGGCACATAAGTAAATTTATTGATTTTTTCAATTGCTAGAGAGGGATTAGGATCTGGCAATTTATTCTTTTTAAGATGAGGATGCAACACAAAGAATTTAGAATGATCATGACCATGAATCTTACAATGTTTGCAAAAAATAGGAAAATTTTCAAATTCCACTTTTTGATTATAACCAAATTTCTCAGAGCCGATCCATACTTCTTTAGGATACTTTTTGGTAATATCAATCTCAACCAAAATATGAGCAACTGAAGGCTGTGATCTCGCAACGGTGGCCTGATCAATTTGAAGAGGCCAACCAAAGCGAGCACCAATCGTAAAGAGAACTTGATGTGTAACATAGTGTATTCTCATATTAGGAAGAGCTAGCCATTAAGGAACAATTGGAGATTCCTCTTTTACATCAAAAATAGGAGACCATTTCAAAAGCCTCATTTGATAATTATACACAAAGTAGGAGCGACGAGCAAAAACTCTTGAGTAATCCAAGTCATTAGAGAGCTGAATAAGAATATGCCTAGGATCAATCAAACCGATAGTAAAAATGCCAGAGAGCTTTAGGCTATGAAAAAATGATCGGATGTTATCGAGAGTTGGCTGACGTAAGGAAAAGTTACCAACTAAAGAGAATTCAAAAGGCTTCACCAATTTTTCCACGTCAAGATCCGAGCACATAACAACAGGCATCCCACGAAAAGAGGTTGAGATCAAATTGACTGTAGCATTAGGGGAAGAGTTCTTACCAGATAATGCATCCTTGAAGGAATTAATAGCAAGCAGAGTAACGGATGATGTCGGATCCATAATACCTTGTAAATTAGAGGCCCTAGCCAATTCCTCCAAGTTCGAAAAGCTTGGCTGTGCATAAAGCTCCTCTGCCATTGAAAGAGCAAAGGGAAACTCACATTCGCGGCCAATAAGAGACAAATAATCAAAAATTACAATCGAGAAGGATCGAAGATTGGCCAAGCCGCAAGGAAAATGAAAGGGAACACGGAATCGCCAGAGAGCACCACGGCCAAGAGTGTGGGGATTTATGCTTTAGGGTTTAGGGTTTAGGTTTTAGGGTTGAGATTTTAGAGTTTTAGGGATTATGGTTTAGGGTTTAGGGTTTTTAGTGTTTAGGGTTTAGGGTTTAGGGTTAGTTTAGGGTTTAGGGTTTAGAGTTTTAAGGTTTATGATTTAGGGTTTAGGGTTTAGGTTTTAGGGTTTAGGGTTTAGGATTAGGGTTAGGGTTTAGGGTTTAGGGTTTTTTTTGTGGAAATTAGGGAAATTTTATTGCCACAAAGAAAATGTACAAAGTCCTTAGAGGGGGCAAATCTCTAAGCTAATACTCAAAGAGCTACATAAGGTCCTAAAGAGATAAGCCCCCTAACTATTACAATAGTTAAGGAAAGCAAGTAAAGGAAAAGAAAAACAGTAATCAACAAGTGAAAATCCATGTATGCCACAACAAACTTCATATGAACCTTTTGAAACTAGCACGGATCACCTTCAATAGTCTCTTAACATGTAAAAGAAATGTGCAACATACTTTTAAAAGGATGAGTACAATTAATCAAGCAATAAATTAAGCATAAAGATTATGAGCAGATAAAAGGAATAAAATAAAGAAAAGGGTCAGGCTCAGTTACAATCATCTCAAGAAGCAACACTATTTGTAAGCATCCAAACTTCAGGTGAAGGGTTACCTTTACATATAGTGCTACCAGACAAAAGAAGAAAGAGTGGGAAACATCAAAGCCATCATTGTCAGTATACCTCTTGTAGCACCTTATCCAAGGATGATCATCAAGCCTGCCTGTAAAATCCTCCAAACAACAAATATAACCTCCAAAAACCAAGCAATCAGAATTACCAAGCTCAATATGATAGATAAGGTGGTAATCCACCAGGATAGCAATAAACCCGAAGGAGCACCACCAAAGACACCACCAAGAATGGATAACAAATTCAATATGAACAAACATCATGATATGAGAAAAGCACTAAATAGAGACAATCCAAAGGCAAAAGGAAACACATAAGTAATTAGATTCCCCCATAAAAAAATAGGCAAAGAGCCAATCACAATAAAACCCAATATAACAGTAAGCCTAATAGTAAGAGGGTTAAGCCAAACAAGAAAGGGGAGGTTAGGAAGGAATCACTAAAGATAAATAGTCAGTTCCCACCTTAGTCACCAAATAAGCAGGAAAAATTTTCCATAACAGAAACTCCTCCAACCAGCCCAGCTAGCCAGAACAACCAACCTAAATAGCCAGCCAAGAAAACCTCAAAACAAACCACCTCAACAGTAGAAGATCCAAGTCATCAAACCCAAAACCATTAGTATAAAGTCCAACAATAGTCATCAAGACACAAACATCCATGATACCCAGGGAAAGGATAGAAATAGACAACAACCACCAATCTCAATCAAAGGAAAGAAAATCTAATCCAAAAGATAGAGACATCAGCCATAGATAGAAAAGTAAAAAGCCCTGTAGGAAAAAATACAATCCAACTAAAAAATAGCAGCAAAATAGTTACCCAACACAACCACCATCACCTAAGGCAAAATAACAACCAAACAGGAGTCTTCAGCCGGCCAATTCAGAATAAAACCCAAACCTAAAGCCTTGGTAATACAGGAGGAGGACCAACCCATAACCAACTGAATCAAAATAGAAGCAGCCAAACTGACTGCCAAATCCCAGTCAACAGAAAAGAGTAGGAAATAGATAACCAACCACCTCCACCATACCAAATACAAGCTAGAGGTTAACCACCTAAAAAAACTATATAACCTACCCAACTAGCCAAAATTGTTATCCAAACTAGCAGGCCCACAAACCACGGCAACCACAGTGGTAGCTAGGGTAATAAGGTCGACAAGAGGAAAAACGACAATAAAATAAACGTGAAGGGGAAATAAATATGAGGGAGGAGTTTGGTAACAACAGCGACAAAATACTTTTAAAACCAAAACACCCAGGGACTTACAAAACCATCGAGTAGAACCATGCCAAACCAAAAATAAGGGAAGATAAACAAAACCCCCTCAAGCCAAAGGGGAAAAAATAAAGAGGTAACCAAAACCTAAAAGGGTTTTAACAAGGTCAAGATAAAAGCAAAGGATCATCAAAAACCAATAGTAAGACCAAACCAAAGGTTAAGGTTTTTATTTTAGGTTTAGGGTTTTAGGGTTTAGGGTTTAGGGTTTATGGTTAGGGTTAGGGTTTAGGGTTTAGGGTTTAAGGTTTTTTAGGGTATAGGGTTTAAGTTTTAGGGTTTAGTTTCATTTTTATTTTATTTTTTAGGTTTAGGTTTTATTTTTTATTTTTAAGGTTTAAATTTAGGTTTTTATTTTATTTTTTTAGGGTTAGGTTTTAGGTTTTTATTTTAGGTTTATTTTTAGGTTTTATTTTTTAGTTTAGGTTTAGGTTTACTTTTAGTTTATTTTATTTTATTTAGTTTAGGATTTTGGTTTAGTTTATTTTAGGATTAGGTTTATGTTTTATTTATTTTAGTTTAGGTTTAGGTTTATTTTATTTTGTTTATTTTAGGTTTAGGTTTTTTTTTAGTTTGGAATTTGGTATTATTTTTTAGTTAATTTTAAGTTTATTTTTTATGTTCAAGTTTTTATTTAATTTAAATTTTATTTTATTTTAATTTTATGTTTAGTTTTTATTTTATTTAGGTTTTTATTTTTTGGTTTATTTTATTTTTAGTTTAGTTTAAGTTTTTATTTATTTTGTTTTAGTTTAGTTTTCATTTTTTATTTTATTTAGGTTTTTTATTCTTAGGATTAGTTTTTATTTTATTTAGGTTTTTTATTTTTTATTTTAGTTTAGTTTTTATTTTTATTTTATTTTTTTAGATTTTGGTTTAAGTTTAGGTTTTAGTTATGTTTTTATTTTATTTTATTATTTTATTTTATTTTTGTTTAGGTTTTTTGATTTATTTTATTTTTAGGTTTTATTTAGTTTAGGTTTAGGTTTTTAACTTTTCAGGGTTTAGGGTTTACGGTTTAGGTTTTAGGTTATTATTTTAGGTTTATTTTAAGGTTTTATTTTTTAGTTTAGGTGTAGGTTTATTTTTAGTTTATTTTATTTTATTTAGTTTTGTTAATTTTAGGTTTAGGTTTAGGTTTCATTTATTGTAGTTTAGTTTATTTTATTTAGGTTTAGGTTTACTGTCCCAAGTCTGAATGTGACAAGTGGAGGGTTGCGATAGGCAATCGATAGCATCGTAAAACTTGTCAAAATAATCATGACATGAATCCTTTAAATCATTGTATTAATGCTAGGGCGTCCCAGGAAACAGCGTCTTTGTATGGCTTGAATACGTGAAAATGTGCAAGCCCTTTGCATCGAGTGTAGTGTTAAATAGGGGTTCCCACATTATGGATGGATGTGGGCAAAGTTAGTCCATGAAACTAGAATTAGGTTAGGATCTTGGAATATACTCTTCTGATAAATTAATGGAATTAATAAATATTATGGTTCATAGAAAAATAAATATTTTATGTGTTCAAGAAACTAAATGGGTTGGGGAGAAGGCCAAGGAGATTGATAGTTTAGGTTTTAAACTTTGGTATTCAGGTAAAAGTTGAACTAGAATCGGTGTAGGAGTGATTAAAGATAAAAGTTTGAATGATAATGTTATAAATATTAATATATGTGGAAATAGAATTATAGCTTTAAAGATTATTATTGAAACTAAGATTATCAATGTTATAAGTGTTTATGCTCCTCAATTAGGTTTGGATGTAAGCTCAAAAAAATTTTTGGAATGAATTAGAGGGATTAATACAAAAGATTTAACTGGACATGTAGGTATAGTCGTAGAAGATTTTAAAAGTGTTCATGGTGGTTATGGATTTGGAGTGACTAATGAAGAAGGTAGGACTATATTAGATTTTTTCTTATCATATGATTTTATAGTTGCTACTACTTTATTTAAGAAAAGAGATGAACTTGTTATTACTTATAAAAATGGATCTAGTAAAACACAGATTGATTATTTCTAATGAAAAAAATAGATCATTTAGATTGTAAAGATTGTAAGGTCATTCCAAGTGAAAGTTTAAGTACCCAACCTCGATTGTTAATTTTAGATTTTAAGATGAAAGATTGTAAGAGGAAAAATAAATCAAATTATTATCCTAGGATTAGATGGGGACACTTAAAGAACACAAATAAAAATATTTTTAAGAGCAAGCTACAAGAGCTTAGAATTTGGGATGTTCATAAAGAAGCTAATATTATGTGGGAAAAAGTAGCAAGTGAAATTAAGCAAGTTGCTAAAATGTACTTGGAGAATCAAAAGGAAAAGCTTCTTTTAATAAAAATAGTTGGTGGCCTGTAGAGTGTGCAAGAAAAGATAAGAAATAAGAAGCATTGTTATAAAATTTGGTTTAGATGTAAAAACTTGGAGAATTAGGAAAGATATAAAGTGGCCTATAGAGATTCTAAGAAAGCAATATATGATGCAAAAAATTTAGCTTTTAGTAATTTATACAATATATTAGTTACCAAAGAAGGTGAAAGATGTATGTAAAAGTTAGCCAACCAAAGAGACAGGAGAAGCAAAAACCTAGTTCAAGTGAGGTGTATTAAGGATGAAGATAATAAAGTGCTTTTCTTAGAAAAGGATATTGAAAATAGGTGGATGAGATATTTTGATAAACTTTTCAATGAAGGATCTGAATGTACAATTGATTTTAGCAAACTTAATACCCTAAACAAATATAGAATTTTATTTTTATCATCATTAGTAGTAAATCCAAGTTAGAGAAGCTTTAAGGAAAATGAAATGTGGAAAAGCAGTAGGACCTGATGATATTCCAATAGAAGTGTGGAAATGTTTAGGATTTCAAGGAATTTCTTGGCTTACAAATATTTTTAATGCTATTTTAAAGATTAAAAAGATGCCAGATGAGTGGAGAAAGAGTTTGTTGGTTCCTATATTTAAGAATAAAGGTGATGCACAAGAGTGTGCAAATTATAGAGGAATTAAGTTAATGTGTCATACATTAAAATTATGGGAGAGAGTAATTGAGCATAAGTTACGATGTGATACAAAAGTTTCTCACAATCAATTTGGTTTCATGCAAGGTAGATCTACAATGGATGCTATACATTTGTTAAGAGGTTTGATGGAGAAGTATAGAGAAAGTAAGGAGGATTTACATATGATATTTATTGATTTAGGGAAAGCTTATGATAAAGTTTCAAGAGTTTTCTTTGAGAGTTCTAGAACGAGAGTTAATATTGGTTATATTCAAGTCATTAAGGATATGTATACTAGAGCTGTTACTTGTGTCCAAACATAAGGAGGATTGAGAAAATATTTTCACATTTCAATTGGATTACATCAAGGATCAGCTTTAAGCCCTTATCTTTTTTGCTTTAGTTATGGATGTTCTTACTAGGCATTTACAGGAAGATGTACCTTGGTCTATGCTTTTTGCTGATGACATTCTTCTTATTGATAAGACTAGAGAGGGAGTCCAAGAGAAACTTCAATTATGGAGGTCAACATTAGAGTCTAAAGGTTTTCATTTAAGTAGATCTAAAATTGAATATATGGAGTGTAATTTTAGTTGTAGAAGTTCTAGTCATAGTGTTGTGACATTAGGTGAATAAGTCATTAATAAGAGTGAGTGATTCAGATATTTAGGCTATATTATTCAAAATGATGGTGAAATAGATGGAGATGTTATTAGTAGAATTCAAGTTGGATGGTTGAAGTGGAGGAATGCATCTGGCTTTGTGATAGAAAAGTTCCACTTAAACTTAAGGGAAAATTTTATAAGATGGTGGTAAGACCTGCAATGACTTATGGTGCAAAATGTTGGCCAATAAAAGAGAAGCATAAGACTAAGTTAAGTGTTACAGAGATGAGGATGCTCAAGTGGATGAGTGGCTTTACTCTTAGAGATAAAATGCAAAATGAGTATGTTCGAGAAAAAGTTGGAGTAGCTCCGGTGGCAGATAAGATTAGAGAGAGTAGCCTTAGATGGTTTGGCCACATAAAGCATTGGCCGTTCGATGACCCGGTTAGGAGAGTAGATGCATTAGATTTGCCATATGTTAAGAAAGGTAGAGGTAGACCTAAAAAGACTTGGTTAAGATGTATAAAAAATGACCTTTGTATACTTGAATTAAATGAGAATTTGACACATAATAGGACACAATGGAGATGAAGGATTCATATAGTTGACCCCACTTAGTGGGATAAAGGCTTCTTGTTGTTGTTGTTGTTGTTGTTGTATGTTTAGATTTATTTTGTTCATTTTAATTTTATTTTAGGTTAAGTTTTTAATTTTTGTTTAGGGTTTGGGTTTTATTTTTTATTTATTTTTAGGTTTTATTTTTTAGGTATATTTTCTAGGTTTATTCTTTTATTTTATTATATTTTAGGTTAATTTTATTTTTATTTTACATTTAGTTTTTATTTTCTTTAGGTTTTTTATTCTTAGTTTTATTTTATTTTTTATTTTACTTTAGGTTTTTATTTATTTTATTTCAGTGTATTTTTATTTTTGTTATTTTATTTTATTTTTAGGTTTAGATTTAGGTTTTAGTTTAGGTTTTTATTTTATTTTTATAAATTAGGTTTAGGTTTTATTTATTTTATTTATATGTTTTATTTACTTTAGGTTTTTAGGGTTTAGGGTTTAGGGTTTAGGGTTTTGGGTTTTGGGTTTTAGGGTTTTAGGATTTAAGGTTAGGGTTTAGGCTTTAGTGTTTAGGATTTAGGGCTTTTAGGGTTTAGAGTTTACATTTTAGGGGTTAGGGTTAGCTTAGAGTTTAGGGTTAGTTTAGGGTTTAGGGTATAGGCTTTAGGGTTTAGGGTTTTTAGGGTTTAGGGTTTATTATTTAGTGATTTAGGTTTAAGGTTTAAGTTTAGTGGTTTAGGGTTTAGGGTTTAGCTTTAAGTTTAAGGTAGGGTTTAGGTTTAGGGTTTAGTGTTTAGGTTTTAAGGTTTAGGGTTTAATAGCTTCAGTTTAAGGTTAGAGTTTAGTGTTTAGGCTTTAAGGTTTAGGTGTTTTGGGGTTTAGGGTTTATAGTTTAATGTTAGTTTAGGGTTTAGGGTTTAGGGTTAATATAGTGTGTAGGGTTTAGGTTTAAGGTTTTTAGGGTTTAGGGTTTAAGGTTTAGGGTTAGTTTAAGATTTATGGTTTATGGTTTTAGGAGTTCTGATTTAGTTTAGGTTAGTTTATAGTTTAGGTTTAGAATTTAGGGTTTAGGTTTTGGGTTTTAGGTTTTAATGACTTTAGGTTTTAAGGTTTTTAGGGTTTAGGGTTAGTTTAGGGTTTAGGGTTTACGTTTTCTAGTTTAGGGTTAGTTTAGAGTTTAGGGTTTTAGGGTTTTAGGGATTAGGGTTAGTTTATGGTTTAGAGTTTATGCTTTAGGGTTTAGGGTTTAGTGTTTATGGTTTAGGGTTAGTTTAGGGTTTAGGGTTAGTTTAGGGTTTAGGGTTTAGGGTTTTAAGATTTAGGGGTAGTTTAGGGTTTAGGGTTTATGGTTTATGGTTTAGGGTTTAGTGTTTTAGGGTTTTAGGGTTTAGGGTTTTTAAGGGTTTAGGGTTTAGGGTTCTAGGTTTAGGGTTCAGGGTTTTGGGGTAGTTTTAGGGTTTTTTTTTGGGAACCCCATATAGGGGAATTTTATTTCCACAAAAATAGGGTTACAAGGTCCTTAAGAGGGGATAAACTCAAAATCTACTGCTGAAAGAGCTACAAACAGCCTAGAGAGTAAATCCCTTGTATAAGTATAATCAAATTAAAGCAAAAGGTAAAGGAAAGCAACATATATAAATTGATAAAAAGGAAGAGCTAATGGACCATCTTCATCAAAAGCTCTTGAGGATGAGAGAAGCCTATGACTCCATTAGTGAAGAAACCAACAAGAAAGCATCACAGAATCTGCAAGCATCTAGGAGAAAGAGTTAGCACAATTAAAGCGATATAAATCAAATTAAAAGTAAAAGTAGAATAATATGAGAGAATTATAGAAGAGTGTGTGAGAACAAGCTCAGGCTCAGTCACACAAAATTGGGGCAGCCACAAACATGAGCATCCAAACTTCCAATGATGGGTTACATCACAAGTGCTACTACCAGCCAAATGATGAGTGAAATCATCCCAGCCTTCATAGCCTACATACCTGATGTGGAACAGCTGCCATTTGGAGGAATTCATATGGTCTTTAATACCTGCATACCCAAAAAGAGCCACATACACTATAAATAAGAAGGAAACATAGATCTGAATGGTAAAGGGATGCCACCCATTCCTAATAAGATAAGTATCACCAACTAATGCTAACAAAGCATGAGAATGCATAGCCAACAACATCCCAACCCAGATGAAAATCTTGGGCACATCCACCATATTAATAATATGACCACAACAATAAATATACATATCAAGTAGAGGCATGAGTAAACACAACCAGTAGGTAAATCCAAACAGCAAAGCCATAGATAATGGGGTGAAATACACGATCATCAGAGTAAAATGCTATGCAGGAAACTAAAACAATATAAAGCCTGCTGGACATAGTATTCCAAAAAAACCATTCAGCATATAAGTATAACCATCCCTACCCAGATGAGAGTTCTTATCCAGGATAGACATTCAAGATCAGCAATACATATATTAACAATCACCTTGATAATAGCATGATCACAACAATAATTGTACAAGTCTAAAAGATCCAACGGAGAAATGTAACAACAGATAGACCCATACCATAGAGGCACATATATTATGGTTATCCATATAGCAAACAACAGAACAAGAAATAAGCCACAAAACCAACCACAATAGTTAGCCCGTAGAACATAAGAACCCGAAAGACCATGCTGGAAATAACCAAAATAATAAAACAAGTACTGAACCCGACATAGGATATTGTAGGCAGTACCATTACTGCAATGAACCAAAATAAAACTAAAAAATAATAGCAGTAAAATCCTACCAATCAAGGGAAAATAGACCAGCAGCTAAGCAAACAACATCAGAAAAGATAGCAGGAGAGGGAGTCAAGAAATAATCCCAATCGTGCAAGGAAAAAATAGTGATGGCAAGCAAAATAAACATTCTATCTGCAGGTTGGGAAAAGGGACAGCAAAAACCAACAGGTAAGCAAATTAGGAGACACAAACCCAAAGAGCAAATTAAAAAGAACACAACATGTAGAAGGACAACAAACAACTAACCAACAGCTAGGAGAACATAGGCAAGAACCTCCATTACAGGATAACCATAAAAATGATATAGGGAAATGCATCAGAAACCAATTGTTCCATAAACAAGAATCATCTTGATGGACATAGTAATCCAAAAGACAATTCAATATATAAGCAAAACCCCATTCATGGTCACCCAAACAGATGTTAATAATCACCTTGATAATAGCATGATCACAACAGTAATTGGACAAGTCTAAAAGATCCAAGAGAGGAATGTAAAGGAAGAAAGACCCATCCCTCAAAGTCACAAATAATCTGGCTAACCACACATCAAACAATAGAACATAAGACCAGTCAGAATGCCAACCATAATAGTTACCCTACTGAAGATAAAAACCCTTAAGACCATTCACCCAGTAGCTAAGACAGTAGACCAAATACTGAGCCTGACAGAGGATATAATAGGCAGTACAATTACTGCATTGAAATAAAAGGAAAAAAAAATAGCAGCATTAAATCCTTCAAATCAAGGAGAAATAGACCAACGGCTAAGCAAACAGTATCAATAGAGAATAGGAAAGGGAGGCAAAAAATAGTCCCAATCATGCAAAGAAACAAACAAAAAAATTGTCTCAATCATGCAGTAAGATAGCAGTGATGGCAAGCAAAATACACAATCTGTCCTTGCATGTTTGGAAAAGGGCCATCACCAACAAGCAGATTGTGGAAATTGGTAACACAACCCCCTTTAGTAAGAGAAACAACAAGTACAATAATACCCAATAAGTAGGTGGACAATTAACAATCAACCAATAGCTGAGGCTACAGAAGAAAGAGCTTCCAACACAAGAAATCTAGATAATAATTTCAGGGAAATGCATCAAAAAAAACCAAATAGCAATAGAAATTTAAAAAAAAGGATTGAACATATAGGTTGGGCAAACCAATAACAGATCAAAAACATAAAACTGAGACTAATTTTTGATATAGGGTAAACCAGTATTGTCCAAATTAACTAAACCACATAAGTGTTTAGGAAGATTAAGCTGATCAAAGAAAGTTATGTCATCTAATCTAGCACCCAGATTAGCAAGATAATCAATACATGCATTACCTTCATGCCAAACATGAGTGATTTTGAAACAAACTTGAGATAGAAGAGATCTAGTGTGATTAAGGAGGTAATACAAATCTGTATTACCCACCTTGGTGGAGGTCAACATATCAATCAGTAAGAGAGCATCCACCTCAATCCAGATGTTAAGCCAACCTTTTTATAGAGAAATCTCAATAGCTTTGTTAACAACCATTAATTCAACAAAGATTACATAACATGCAGTAAGAGGATAGGCAAAGGCACAAGTAACATTACCTTTAAAGTTTCTGAAAATGCCACCACAGCTAAAGTATTTTGAGAAATGGAGCCCTCAGTATTAATTTTGATAATATTATTATGAGGCTTTATCTAATAGACAATCTTATCTTCTTTATAATTAGGATAATCAGGCAAGCTAAGACCTAGTTTGTTGGCCACAAATTTATAGCCTTTAAATTGAATGTTGGTAATTAAACTAGCATTAAATAAGGCACAAATTTTATCTTTAATTCTAGCAATAATCCTTTTATGATTCATAGGAATCCCATGATGTTTGGCATCATTTCTATCCATCCATATGAACCATATAAGAGTGACGATAATTATCACTTTAATGTGACCTTTTATAGTTCTTTGAAAATAAACATTAAGAAGTTGATATAAGGATAAAGAGCCATTGAAATGGTCAATACTGAAAAGATCATCATACCGAACCCATAGTTTAGAGGCCATTTCTCCATTAACAAAGACATGGTTCACATTGTCAATGTGAAAACAATAGTAGCATTTTGAAGGTAAATAAAACCCTTTACCCCACATCAAAGAATCAACAGGGATGAAATTTTTCAAAATTCTCCAAGTTAGAATAGAGTAAGAAATAGGGATAGTGTTATTCCAAAGTTTAAAAAATACGTAGAGAAATCATGAGCTTCTCTTATATGATTCCAGACATCTTTAAGGTTAAAATCACCATTTTGAGATAGCTTAAATAGAATCTGATCAGGATGGTTAGAAATGATAGGGATGTTAGTAAATTTATGTAAATGAGAGGTAAGAATATATTCAGTAAGCTTAGTATCATTCCATTTATTGTTTAGCCAAAAAGAGTTTACTTTAATAGCAGTAGTGGAGTAAGTAGATAATAAATCATCAATGGAGCCACTGCCAGTCTAGTTATCTTGCCAAAAGAAAGAAGATCCAGAGTTGACCCCCAAAGAAATAAGAGATTCAGCTTCCCATTTGATGGAACAAAGTCTTTTTCATACATGAGAGTCACCCACTTTATAAGGATAGATGAGAGGATGCTTACCCTGGTAGTACTTGCAGTCATGAATTTAGCCCAAAGACTATTTTTTCTCCTAAAGTTCCACCAAAGTTTATGAGAGAATGCATGGTGCTTCATTGGCTTACCAACCTTCAAACAAGGGTGCCACAACTTTTATACCAGGAAGTCCAATGCATCCTTTTAGTAGAGTTGTTTGATCCCTAGAAGAATTTATTAAGGAGGCACTCTATTCAATTTAATGTAGAATTAGTAGGAACAATGGTCTGAATAAGATAAAAAGGCATCGAGTTAAGGGTACTCTTAAGCAAAGTGAGTCTACCACCAAATGATAGTATATGAAATTCCCAAACAGAAATTTTATTTGAAATTTTTTATATTAACTCATCAAAGAGATGTGATCTTTTCCAACCTTTATATAGAGGAGCTCCAAGATATTTAATTGGAAGGTGTTGTTGCTGAAAATTGGTGATTCTCAAGATTTGATTGATTTCATTACTAGAGATTTTAGAGGAAGGAATGAAACAACTTTTGCCTTCATTAATAGAAAAACCACTTTCCTTCCCAAATTTATTTAAGAAGTTTTTAATGTTTTTAATGTGACGAATGGAAGCATTGCAAAAGATAATAAAATCTTCAGCAAAACTAAGATGGGAGATATGAATACCACCCAGAGTTCTAAAAAACATGCTTGGATTATTGTTGAAGAGGTCATTAAGGCTCCTAGAGAGATATTCCATCACAATAATAAAAAGAGAGGGAGACAAGGGATCCCCTTATCTCAAACCATGTGAAGAAAGGAAGAAACCTAAGGCTTCACCATTCAAAATAATAGAGAACCAAGCATTACTAATAGAATTTTTAACGAGGGAGATGAAATTATCAGAGAAGCCAAACAAATAAAGAATTTGAAAAAGGAAGGTCCAGGAGATGTTGTCAAAAGCTTTAGATATATCCAATTTAAAAAGGATGTTACCACCTATATTAGAAGCATCCAAATTGTGTATCAGCTCTTGGGCGAGAAGAATGTTATCAGATATAACTCTACCTCTAATAGAACTAGTTTGGTTGAGAGAAATAATTTTTTGAAGTAGATGACTAATTCTCTTGGCAAGCAATTTAGCAATAAGTTTATGGAAAAAGGTGCATACACTGATAGGTCTGAAGTCACCCCAACATTCAGGATTATCAATTTTGGGTATAAGGATAATGGATGTGCAGGAGAAATATCTAGGTAAAGGATTACCATTAAAGAAATCAACTACAATGTAAACTAAATCATACTTAATAACATACCAACAATGTTGAAAAAATTGAGTAGTATAGCCTTCCGGACCAGCATCAGAATCAACGTTCATGTTATTAAGAATTTTACCAATCTCTGCTTCCGTAGGGACCATAGTAAGCAAGTGATTGTCATCACTGGTAATTGTTAATGGAATCAAATGAGAGTTGGGTTTAGGGTTTAGGGTTTAGGATTTAGGATTTAGTGTTTAGGGTTTAAGGTTTAAGGTTTAGGGTTTCTTTTTTAAATGAAGTAGACCGGTAGGTTTAGGTTTTTTTTTAGTTTATTTAGTTTATTTTTTATTTATTTTACTTTATTTTATTATTTATTTTTATTTAGGTTTATTTTTTTATTTTTATTTAGTTTATTTTACTTATTTTAGGTTTAACAATTTTAGTATAGGTTTTTATTTTAGTTTATTTTTTAGGTTTAGGTTTAGGTTTATGTTTATTTTTTAGTTTAGTTTTATTTTTATTTTATTTTTAGGTTTAATTTTTATTTTCTATTTTAAAGTTTAGGTTTAAGTTGTTATTTTTTTATTTTTAGGTATTATTTTTTAGTTTAGGTTTAGGTTTATTTTTAGCTTATTTTATTTTATTTAGTTTAGGGTTTAGGTTTAGTTTATTTTATGTTTAGGTTTAGGATTTATTTATTTTAGTTTAGTTTATTATAGTTTAGGTTTAAGTTTATTTTATTTTATTTATTTTAGGTTTAGTTTTTTTTTAGTTTAAATTTTGGTTTTATTTTTTATTTATTTTTAGGTTTATTTTTAAGGTTTAGGTTTTTATTTAGTTTTAATTTTATTTTATTTAGGTTTATTTTAATTTTATTTTTTGTTCAATTTTTATTTTATTTAGGTTTTTAATTTTAAGTTTATTTTAATTTTTAGTTTAGTTTTGCTTTTTGTTTATTTTATTTTATTTAGTTTTTAATTTTTATTTTATTTTATTTTTAGGTTTAGGTTTTAGTTTAGGTTTTTATTTTATTTTTTTATTTTATTAAGTTTTTATTTAGCTTTTTAGGTTTTTAGGGTTTGGGGTTTAGGGTTTAGGGTTTGAGGTATATGGTTTAGGGTTTAGGGTTTGAGGTATATGGTTTAGGGTTTAGGGTTGTGGGTTTAGAGTTTAGGGCTTAGAGTTTAAGTTTAGTGTTTAGGGTTTTATGGTATAGGGTTTACAATTTTGGGTTTAGGATTTAGGGTTTATGGTTTATGGTTTAGGGTCAGTTTAGGGTTGAGGGTTTAGGGTTTAGAGTTTTAGGGTTTAGGGTTTCAAGGTTTAGGGTTTAGGTTAGGGTTTAACATTTAGGCTTTAGTATTTAGAGTTTTTAGGGTTTAGGGTTTGCCTAGGATTGGGGTTTATGGTTTAGAGTTTAGGCTTTAGGGTTTAAGGTTTTTAGGATTTAGGGTTTATGGTTTAGGGTTAGTTTAGGGTTTAAGGTTCTAGGGTTTAGGGTTTAGGCTTCAGAGTTTAGGGTTTTAAGGGTTTAAGGTTTATGGTTTAGGGTTAGTTTAGGGTTTTAGGGTTTAGGGTTTAGGGTTCAACATTTTTGGTTTAGGGTTTTCTAGGGTTTAGAGTTTAGTTTTTAAGATTGAAGGTTGTAGGTTTAGGGTTAGTTTTAGTTGAGTTTTACTTTTATTTTATTTTTTAAGTTTAGGTTTTATTTTTTATTTTTAGGTTTAGGTTTAGGTTTCTATTTTATTTTTTTTTTAGGTTTAGGTTTTAGGTTTCTATTTTAGGTTTATTTTTCAGTTTTATTTTTTAGTTTAGGTTTAAGTTTTTTTTAGTTTATTTTATTTTATTTAGTTTAGGTTTAGGTTTATGTATATTTTATTTTAGGTTCAGGTTTAGGTTTTATTTATTTTAGTTTTGGTTTAGGTTTATTTTATTTTTATTTTAGGTTTTATTTTTTTTAGGGTTTAGATTTTGTTTATTTATTTTTAAGTTTATTTTTTAGGTTTAAGTTTTTATTTTATTTTATTTTAGGTTTATTTTATTTTTATTTACGCATAGTTTTTATTTTATTTAGCTTTTTATTCTTAGGTTTATTTTATTTATTATTTTAGTTTAGGTTTCTATTTATTTTATTTTAGTATATTTTTATTTTTAACTTTTAGTTTATTTTTGGTTTAGGTTTTTATTTTATTTTATTTAGGTTATAATTTAATTAATTTATTTTATTTTTAGGTATTATTTAGTTTAGGTTTAGGGTTTTAGGTTTTTAGGGTTTAGGGTTTAGGGTTTAGGGTTTAAGGTTTAGGGTTAGTTTAGCATTTAGGGTTTGGGGTTTAGGGTTTAGGATTTAGGGTTTAGGGTTTAGAGTTTTTTTTTAAAATATTAAATAAACTAGTAGTTTAGGTTTATTTAGTTTATTTTTTATTTTTATTTAGTTTAGTTTATTTATTTTAAGTTTATTTATTTTAGTTTAGGTTTTTAATTTTAGTTTATTTTTTAGGTTTAGGTATAGGTTTATTTTTTAGATTTGTTTTATTTTTATTTTATTTTTAATTTTAGGTTTTATTTTTTATTTTTAGATTTAGGTTTAACTTTTTATTTTATTTTTTTGGGTTTAGGTTTTATTTTTTAGTTTAGGTTTAGGTTTTTTTTAGTTTATTTTATTTTATTTATGGTTTAGGTTAAGGTTTAGGTTTAGTTTATTTTATGTTAAGATTTCGATTTTATTTATTTTAGTTTAGGTTCAGGTTTAGGATCTTTTTTTAGTTTAGGGTTTAGGTCTTATTTTTTTATTTATTTTTAAGTTTTATTTTCAGGTTTATTTTTTAAGTTTACGTTTTTATTTAGTTTTTATTTTATTTTATTTGAGGTTTATTTTATATTTATTTTACATTTAGTTTTATTTTATTTAAGTTTTTTTTTGATTATTTTATTTTTTAATTTAGTTTAGGTTTTTATTTTATTTTATTTTAGTTTAGTTTTCATTTTTTATTTTATTTTATTTTTAAGTTTAGGTTTAGGTTTTAGTTTAGGTTTTTATTTTTTTTATTTTATTTAGGTATAAGTTTAATTATTTATTTTATTTTTAGGTTTTATTTAGTTTAGGTTTAGGTTTTTAGGTTTTTAGGATTTAGGGTTTGGGGTTTAGGGTTTAGGGTTTAGGATTTGGGGTTTAGAGTTTAGGGTTTAGGATTTAGGGTTTAGGGTTTGAGGTTTAGGGTTGTAGGTTTTAGGGTTTAGGGTTTTAGAGTTTAGGGTTTAGGGTTTAGGGTTTAGTGTTTAGGGTTTAGGGTTTAGGGTTTAGAGTTTAGGGTTTAGGATTTAGAGTTTAGGGTTTACAGTTTTTTTTAAATAATTAGGTAAACTGATAGGTTTAGGTTTATTTAATTTATTTTATTTATTTATTTTAGTTTATTTTATTTTTTATTTTTATCTAGGTTTATTATTTATTTTTATTTAGTTTAGTTTATTTATTTTAAGTTTATTTATTTTAGTTTAGGTTTTTTATTATAGTTTATTTTTAAGGTTTAGGATTAGGTTTATTTTTAATTTATTTTTATTTTTATTTTATTTTGAAGGTTTAGGTTTTATTTTTTTCTTTTAGATTTAGGTTTAAGTTTTTATTTATTTTAGGTTTATTTTTAGTTTTTGTTTTTTTAGTTTAGGTTTATGTTTATTTTTAGTTTAATTTATTTTATTTAAGGTTTAGGTTTAGGTCTAGGTTTAGTTTATTTTAGGTTTAGGTTTAAGGTTTATTTATTTTAGTTTAGTTTATTTTAGTTTAGGTTTAGGTTTAAGTTTTTTTTTTAGTTTAGGGTATATGAATTATTTTTTATTTATTTTTATGTTTAATATTTAGGTTTATTTTTTTAGGTATAGGTTTTTATTTAGTTTTTATTTTATTTTTTTTGAGGTTTATTTTATTATTATTTTACATTAGTTTTATTTTATTTAGGTTTTTTCTTAGGTTTATTTTATTTTTTAGTTTAGTTTAGGTTTTTATCTATTTTATTTTAGTTAAGTTTTCATTTTTTATTTTATTTTATTTTTAGGTTTAGGTTTAGGTTTAGGTTTAGGTGTTAGTTTAGTTTTTATTTTATTTCATTATTTTATTTAGGTTTAGGTTTTTTTTTATTTTTTTTATTTTTAAGTTTTATTTAGTTTAAGTTTAGGTTTTGAGGTTTTTAGGGTTTAAGGTTTAAGGTTTATGGTTTAGGGTTTAGGGTTTAGGGTTTAGGGTTTAGGATTTAGGGTTTAAAGTTTAGGGTTTTAGAGTTTAGGGTTTAGGGTTTAGTGTTTAGGGTTTAGGGTTAAGGGTTTAGGGTTTAGGGCTTTTTTTTTTTAAAATAATTAAGTAAACTAGTAGGTTTAGGCTTATTTTGTTTATTTTTTATTTTAGTTTATTTTAATTTTAATTTTTATTTAGGTTTATTTTTTATTTTTATTTAGCTTAATTTATTTATTTTTAACATTATTTAGTTTTGTTTAGTTTTTTTTTTAGTTTATTTTTAAGTTTAGGTTTAGGTTTATTTTTTTAGTTTAGTTTTATTTTTATTTTATTTTTTAGGTTTAGGTTTAAGTTTTTATTTTATTTATTTAGGTTTAGGTTTTAGGTTTTTATTTTAGGTTTATTTTAGATTTTATTTTTTAGTGTAGGTTTAGGTTTATTTTTATTTTATTTTATTTTATTTAAGGTTTAGGTTTTATTTATTTTAGTTTAGTTTACTTTAGTTTAGGTTTAGGTTTATTTTATTTTTATTTTAGGTTTAGATTTTTTTTTTAGTTTAGTGTTTAGGTTTTATTTTTTATTTATTTTTAGGTTTTATTTTTAGGCTTATTTTTTAGGTTTAAGTTTTTATTTAGTTTTTATTTTATTTTATTTGAGGTTTATTTTTTTATTTTATATTTAGTTTTTATTATATTTAGGTTTATTTTATTTTTTAGTTTAGTTTAGGTTTTTATTTATTTAATTTAATTTAGTTTTCATTTTTTATTTTATATTATTTTTAGGTTTAGGTTTAGGTTTTAGTTTTGGTTTTAATTTAATTTTATTTTATTATTTTATTTAGGTTTTGGTTTTTCTTATATATTTTATTTTTAGGTTTTATTTAGTTTAGGTTTAGGTTTTTAGGTTTTAGGGTTTATGGTTTAGGGTTTAGGGTTTGGGGTTTAGGGTTTAGGGTTTGGGGTTTAGGGTTTAGGGTTTAGGGTTGTAGGTTTTAGGGTTTAAGGTTTAGGGTTTAGGGTTTAGGGTTTTAGAGTTTAGGGTTTAGGGTTTAGTGTTTAGGGTTTGGGGATTAGAGTTTAGGGTTGTAGGTTTAGGGTTTATGGTTTACGATTTTTTTATTTATTTTTATTTTTTTATTTTTATATTTTTTAAAATTAAGTACACTAGTAGGTTTAGGTTTATTTAATTTATTTTTTAATATAAAGTTCATATTTTTATTTTTATTTAGGTTTACTTTTATTTTTATTTAGTTTAATTTATTTATTTTTTGGTTTATTTATTTTACTTTATTTTTTAGGTTTAGGTTTAGGTTAAGGTTTATTTTTTAGTTTAATTGTATTTTTATTTTATTTTTTAGGTTTAGGTTTTATTTTTTATTTTTAGGTTTAGGTTTAGATTTTTATTTTTTTATTTATAGGTTTAGGTTTTAGGTTTTTATTTTAGGTTTATTTTTTAGGTTTTTAAGGTTTAGGGTTTAGGGTTTAGGGTTAGTTTAGGATTTTTTAGGGTTTAGGGTTTAGGGTTTAGGGTTGTAGGTTTAGTGTTGTAGGTTTTGGGATCACAGGTTTGGGTTAGTTTTAGGGTTTAGAGTTTAGAGTTTAGGGTTTAGGATTTAAGGTTTAGGGTTTAGGGTTTAGTGTTTATGGTTTAGGGTTTAGGATATAGGGATTAGGGTTTAGGGTTTAAGGTTAGGTTTTTTTTTGTAAATTAAATTAACTAGTAGGTTTAGTTTTTTTTAGTTTATTTCATTTATTTTTATTTATTTTAGTTTATTTTATTTCTTATTTTTATTTAGGTTTAATTTTTATTTATTTTTAGTTTATTTTATTTATTTTAGGTTCATTTATTTTAGTTTAGGTTTTCTATTTTAATTTATTTTTTTGGTTTAAGTTTAGGTTTATGTTTATTTTTTTAGTTTAGTTTTATTTTTTTTATTTTTTTATTATTTAAGTTTAGGTTTAGGTTTTTATTTTAACACTACCTTTGTCGGTCCCAAGTCTGGATGTGAAAAGTGGAGGGTTTCGGTAGGCAATCGATAACCAGCCTAAAACTTGTCAAAATAATCATGACATGAATACTTAAAATCATTGTGAATGTTATCTTGGGGCGTCCAGAAGCGACCGTGTATTTATCTGATTGGAAAATGTGCAAAAGCGTTGCATCACCCAGTGCATGTTAAATAAGCAAGGGTTCCCACATTATATGACGGATGCAGCAAAGTTAGTCCATGGAACTATAATTAAGTTAGGATCTTAGAATATAGGTACTCTTACAGGTAAATTAATAGAATTAATTGAAATTATAGTTCATAGAAAGATAAATATTTTATGTGTACAGGAAACTAAATGGGTTGGGGAGAAGGCCAAGGAGATTGATAGTTTAGGTTTTAAACTTTGGTATTCAGGTAGAAGTCAAAATAAAAATGGCATAGGTGTGATTATAGATAAAAGTTTGAAGGATAATGTTATAAATATTAATAGATGTGGAGATAGAATTATAGCTTTAAAGATTGTTGTTGATACTAAGATTATCAATGTTATAAGTATTAATGCTCCTCAAGTTGGTTTGGATGTAAGCTCAAAAGAAAATTTTTGGAATGAATTAGAGGGATTAATACAAAAGATACCTTTTGAAGAAAAATATTTGTTGGAGGAGATTTAAATGGACATGTTGCTAGAGTGGTAGATGATTTTAAAAGTATTCATGGTGGTTATGGATTTGGAGTGACTAATCAAGAAGGTAAGACTATATTAGATTTTTCTTTAGCCTATGATTTTGTAGTTGCTAATACTTTATTTAAGAAAAGAGATGAACATATTATTAATAATAAAAAATGATCTAGTAAAACACAGATTGATTATTTTTTGATAAGAAAAATAGATCATTTAGATTGTAAAGATTGTAAGGTCATTCCAAGTGAAAGTTTAAGTACCCAACATCGATTGTTAGTTTTAGATTTTAAGATGAACAATTGTAAATTATTATCCTAGGATTAGATGGGGGCACTTAAAGAACGCAAATAAAAATATTTTTAAGAGCAAGCTACAAGAGCTTAGAATTTGGGATGCTCATAAGAAAGCTAATGTTATGTGTGAAAAAGTAGCAAGTGAAATTAAGCAAGTTGCTAAAAATGTGCTTGGAGAATCAAAATGAAAAGCTTCTTTTAACAAAAAAATAGTTGGTGGTGGAGTCTGAGTGTGTAAGAAAAGATAAAAAATAAGAATCATTGTTATAAAATTTGGTTTAGGTGTAAAAACTTAGAGAATTGGGAAAGATATAAAGTGGCTTGTAGAGATTCTAAGAAAGGAATATATGATGCAAAAATTTAGCTTTTAGAAATTTATACAATAAATTAGATACCAAAGAAGGTGAAAGATGTATGTATAAGTTAGCCAACCAAAGAGATAGGAGAAGTAAAGATCTAGTTCAAGTGAGGTGTATTAAGGATGAAAATAATAAAGTGTTTTTCTTAAAAAAGGATATTGAAAATAGGTGGATGAGGTATTTTGATAAACTTTTCAATGAAGGATCTGAAAGTATGATTGATTTTAGCAACCTTAATACCCTAAACAAAATATAGAATTTTATTTTTATCATCATATTAGTAAATCTAAAGTTAGAGAAGCTTTGAAGAAAATGAAATGTGGAAAAAGAGTAGGACCTGATGATATTCCAATAGAAGTGTGGAAATGCTTAGGAGATCAAGGAATTTCTTGGCTTACCAATCTTTTTAATGTTATTTTAAAGACTAAAATGATGTCAGATGAGTGGAGAAAGAGTTTGTTGGTTCCTATATTTATAAATAAAGGTGATGCACAAGAGTGTGCAAATTATAGAGGAATTAAGTTAATGTGCCATACATTAAAATTATGGGAGAGAGTAATTGAGCATAGTTTATGATGTGATACAAAAGTTTCTCACAATCAGTTTGGTTTCATGCCAAGTAGATCTACTATGGATGTTATACATTTGTTAAAAGGTTTGATGGAGAAGTATAGAGAAAGTAAGGAGGATCTACAAATGATATTTATTGATTTAGAGAAATCTTTTGATAAAGTTTCAAGAGATGTTCTTTGGAAAGTTCCAGAAAAGAAAGGAGTTAATATTGGTTTATTCAGGTCATTAAGGCTATGTATACTAGGGCTATTACTTATGTCCAAACACACGGAGGATTGACAAAATATTATTTCAGTTGGATTGCATCAAGGATCAGCTTTAAGCCCTTATCTTTTTTCTTTAGTCATAGATGTTCTTACTAGGCATTTATAGGAAGATGTACCTTGGATTATGTTTTTTGCTGATGACATTCTTCTTGTTGATAAGATTAGGTAGGGAATCCAAGAGAAACTTGAATTATGGAGGTAAACCTTAGAGTCTAAAGGTTTTCATTTAAGTAGATCTAAAATTGAATATATGGAGTGTAATTTTAGTTATAAAAGTTTTAGTGGTAGTGTTGTGACATTAGGTGAATAAGTAATTAAAAAGAGTGAGTGATTCAGATATTTAGGCTTTATTGTTCAAAATGATGGTGAAATAGATGGAGATGTTATTAGTAGAATTCAAGTTGGATGGTTGAAGTGGAGGAATGCATTTGGCTATTGTGTGATAGAAAAGTTTCGATTAAACTTAAGGGAAAATTTTATAAGATTGTGGTAAGACCTGCAATGACTTATGGTGTAGAATATTGGCCAATAAAAGAGAAGCATAAGACTAAGTTAAGTGTTACAGAGATGAGGATGCTTAGGCGGATGAGTAGCTTTACTCTTAGAGATAAAATGTGAATGAGTATGTTCGAGAAAAGGTTGGAGTAGCTCCTATGGCAGATAAGATTAGAGAGACTCACCTTAGATGGTTTGGCCACATAAAGCATCGGTCGTCTGATGACCCAGTTAGGAGAGTAGATGCATTAGATTTGTCTTATATTAAGAATGGTAGAGGTAGACCTAAAAGAACTTGGTTAAGATGTATACAAAATAACCTTAGTATACTTGAATTCAATGAGAATTTGACACATAATAGGACACAACGGAGACGAAGGATTCATGTAGCTGACCCCACTTAGTGGGATAAAGGCTTGCTGTTGTTGTTATTGTTTTTGTTTGATTGTTTGTTTAGGTTTTTATTTCATTTTTTTAGGTTTAGCTTTTAGGTTTTAATTTTAGGTTTATTTTTAGGTTTTACTTTTTAGTTTAGGTTTAGGTTTATTTTTAGTTTATTTTATTTTATTTAGTGAAGGGTTTAGGTTTAGTTTATTTTAGGTTTAGGTTCAGGTTTTATTTATTTTTGTTTAGTTTATTTTAGTTTAGTTTTAGGTTTTTTTATTTTGTTTATTTTAAGTTTAATTTTTTTTTAGTTTAAGGTTTAGGTTTTATTTTTTATTTATTTTGAAGTTTGATTTTTTGCTTTATTTTTAAGTTTAGGAATTTTATTTTATTTTATTTTAGGTTTATTTTATTTTCATTTTTCATTTAGTTTTTATTTTATTTAGGTTTTTTTTATATTTTTTTAGATTCATTTAGGTTTTTATTTATTTATTTTTATTTTAGTTTTTATTTTTTATTTTATTTTATTCTTAGGATTAGGTTTAGGTTTTAGTTTATATTTTTATTTTATTTTACTTTTTTATTTTATTTAGGTTTAGGGTTTATTTATTTAGTTTTTTTTTAGGTTTTATTTAGTTTAGGTTTAGGTTTTTAGGTTTTTAGGGTTTAGGGTTTATGGTTTAGTGTTTAGGGTTTAAGGTTTGGGGTTTAAAGTCTAGGGTTTAGGGTTAAGGTTAGGGTTAGGGTTTAGGGTTTAGTGTTTAGGGTTCAAGGCTTAGGGTTTAGGTTAGTTTAGGGTTTTAGGGTTTAAGGTTTAGGTTTATGTTTAGGGTTTAGGGTTTAGAGTTTAGGGTTCAGTGTTTAGGGTTGGTTTTAAGGTTTTGGGTGCAGGGCTTAAGGTTTAGGGTTCTATTTTTAAAAACATTTAGTAAACTGTTAGGTTTAGGATTTTTTTTAGTTTATTTTTTATTTATTTGAGTTTAATTTATTTTTTATTTTTATTTAGGTTTATTTTTATTTTTATTTAGTTTATCTTATTATTTTTAGGTTTATTTATTTTAGTTTATTTTTTAGGTTTAGGTTTAGGTTTATGTTCATTTTTTAGTTTAGTTTTATTTTTATTATATTTTTTTTAGGTTTTTATTATAATTTTTTAGGTTTAGGTTTTAAGTTTTTATTTTAGGTTTATTTTTAGGCTTTATTTTTTAGTTTAGGTTTAGGGTTTAGTTTATTTTAGGGTTTAGGTTTTTATTTTATTTTATTTGGTTTAGGGTTTAGGTTTATTTTATTTTAGGTTTAGGTTTAGGATTTTTTTAGTTTAAGGTTTAGGTTTTATTTTTTTATTTTTAGGTTTTATTTTTTAGCTTTATTTTTTAGGTTTACGTTTTTATTTAGATTTGATTTATTTTATTTTAGGTTTATTTTATTTTTATTTTTCGTTTAGTTTTCATTTTATTTAGGTTTATTTTATTTTTTAGTTTCATTTAGGTTTTTATTTATTTTATTTTAGTTTAGTTTTATTTTTTTTATTTTATTTTTATGGTTAGGTTTAGGTTTTAGTTTATGGTTTTATTTTATTTTATTTTTTATTTAGGTTTAGGTATTTATTTATTTATTTTATTTTTAGGTTTTATTTAGTTTAGGTTTAGGTTTTTAGATTTTTAGGGTTTAGGGTTTAGGGTTTAAGGTTTTTTTTTAACAGAGAACAAATTCAGATTCAACATTTCTTCTTTTTGATTTCATCAACCAAGTAACACACCAAGTTTTTTAAGACACGAGCGATGACATAGATAAAAAATAAGCACCCATAGAGTAAATCAAAAACCTTAGATAACTAAAACCGTCTTTACTGTGAAGACACAGTTCCATAATAAGGATATTGGATTGGCCGTTCTTCAGTTTCTTTAGTTCCCATCAGAAACTCCTCAGCCTCTCGAGTAGCGAAATCCACCATCATATCCCCGATCTCTCCCTCCGCCACCACCACGGTTGTAACCTCATCTCCTCGTCTCCATAACCAACACGCTCACGCATCCCCTCCACCACTGTGATGCAGCCCTACCTTCACCTCCACTTGCCGGCTAGCACTGCCAGTGATATGTTCTTGCCATCAAGGTTTTGCCCATTCTTAGGGTTTAGGGTTAGTTTAGGGTTAGGTTTATTTTTTAATTTATTTAGTTTCTTCAGGTTTAAGTTTAGGGTTTGGGATTTAGGGTTTAAGGTTCAGGGTTTAGGGTTTAGGGTTTAGTGTTTAGGGTTTTAGGGTTTACGCTTAGGGTTCAGGGTTTAGGGTTAGGGTTTAGGATTTAGGGTTTAAGGGTTTTTAGGGTTTAGGGTTTAGGCTTTAAGGTTAGGGTTTAGGGTCTTTTTGGGTTTAGGGTTTAGCATTAGTTTTAGTGTTTAAGGTTTAGGTTTTTTTTTTTAAAAAAAAGTAAGTAAATCAGTAGGTTTAGGTTTATTTAGTTTATTTTTAATTTATTTTAGTTTATTTTATTTTTTATTTTTATTTAGGTTTATTTTTTATTTTATTTAGTTTAGTTTATTTATTTTAGTTTTATTTATTTTAGTTTAGGTTTTTTATTTTAGTTTATTTTTAGGTTTAGGTTTAGGTTTAGGTTGATTTTTTAGTTCAGTTTTATTTTTATTTTATTTTTTTAGGTTTAGATTTTATTTTTTATTTTTAAGTTTAGGTTTAGGTTTTATTTTATTTTTTAGGTTTAGGCTTTAGGTTTATTTTGAGGCTTCATTTTTTATTTTATGTTTAAGTTTATTTTTAGTTTATTTTAGTTTATTTAGTTTAGGTTTAGGTTTATGTTTAGTTTATTTTAGGTTTAGGTTTTGGTTTTATTTATTTTAGTTTAGGTTTAGTTTTATTTTATTTTTATTTTAGGTTTAGGGTTTAGGGTTTAGGAATTAAGTAAACTGGTAAGTTTAGGTTTATTTAGTTTATTTTAGTTTTTTATTTTTATCTAGATTTATTTTTTATTTTTATTTAGTTTAATTTATTTATTTTTGGTTTATTTATTTTGGTTTAGGTTTTTTATTTTATTTTATTTTCTAGGTGTAGGTTTATTTCTTAGTTTAGTTTTATTTTTATTTTATTTTTTAGGTTTAGGTTTTATTTTTTATTTTTAGGTTTAGGTTTAGTTTTTTTTTATTTTTTTTTATTTTTAGGTCTTAGGTTTTTATTTTAGGTTTATTTTTAGGTTTTAATTTTTAGTTTAGGTTTATGTTTATTTTTAGTTTATTTTATTTTATTTAGTTTAGGGTTTAAGTTTAGTTTATTTTAGGTTTAGGTTTAGGTTTTGTGCTTTTAGGGTTTAGGATTGTAGGTTTAGGGTTTATGGTTTTTTTTTAAATTAAGTAAACTGGTTGGTTTAGGTTTAATAGTTTATTTGGTTTATTTTTTTTAATTATTTTAGTTTATTTTATTTTTAATTTTTATTTATCTTCATTTTTTATTTTTATTTAGTTTAGTTTATTTATTTTAGGTTTATTTACTTTAGTTTAGGTTTTTTATTTTAGTTTATTTTTTAAGTTTAGGTTTAGGCTTAAGTTTAGTTTTTAGTTGAGTTTTATTTTTATTTTATTTTTAGGTTTAAGTTTTTATTTATTTTTTTAGGTTTAGGTTTAATGTTTATTTTTAGGTTTTATTTTTAAGTTTAGGTTTTGATTTATTGTTAGTTTATTTTATTTTATTTAGTTTAGTTTTAGGCTTAGGTTAAGTTTATTTCAGGTTTAGGTTTAGGTTTTATTTATTTTAGTTTAGTTTATCTTAGTTTAAGTTTAGGTTTATTTTATTTGTATTTTAAGTTTAGGTTTTTTTTTTAGTTCAGGGTTTAGGTTCTATTTTTTATTTATCTTTAAATTTAGGTTATTATTTAATTTAACTTAATTTTATTTTAGGTTTATTTTATTTTCATTTTATGTTTAATTTTTATTTTATTGAGGTTTTTTAATCTTTTGTTTATTTTATTTTTTAGTTTAGTTTTGGTTAAGATGTATTAAAAATGTTCATAGTATACTTGAATTAAATGAGAATTTGACACATAGTAGGACACAATGGAGATGAAGGATTCATGTAGCCGACCCCACCTAGTGGGATTAAGGCTTATTTTTGTTGTTGTTGTTATTGTTGGTTTTTATTTATTATATTTTAGTTTATTTTTATTAGTTTATTTTGATTTAGTTTTAGGTTTATGTTTAGGTTTTAGTTTATCTTTTTATTTTATTTATTATTTTATTTTATTTAGTTTTAGGTTTTCTTATATATTTTATTTTAAAGTTTTATTTAGTTTAGGTTTAGGTTTTTATGGTTTAGGTTTTAGGGTTTAGGGTTTAGGGTTTTAGGGTTTAGGGTTTTAGGGTTTTGGGTTTAGGGTTAGGGTTTGGGGTTTAAGTTTTTTTTAAAATAACTTAAACCGATAGGTTTAGGTTTATTCAGTTTATTTAGTTTATTTTTTATTTATTTTAGTTTATTTTTATTTATGCTTATTTGTATTTTTATTTATTTAAGTTTATTTATTTTAGTTTAGGTTTTTTATTTTTGTTTATTTTTTAAGTTTAGGTGTAGGTTTAGGTTTACTTTTTAGTTGAGTTTTATTTTTATTTTATTTTTTAGGTTTAAGTTTTATTTTTTATTTTTAAGTCTAGGTTTAGGTTTTTATTTTTTATTTTTTTTGGTTTAGCTTTTAGGTTTATTTTTTGGATTTATTTTTTAGTTTAGGTTTAGGTTTAGGTTTAGGTTTTATTTATTTTAGTTTAGTTTATTTTAGTTTAGGTTTAGTTTATTTTATTTAGTTTAATTTATTTTTAATTTAGTTTTAGGTTTTTTTAGTTTAGTGTTTAGGTTTTATTTTTTATTTATTTTTAGGTTTATTTTTTGGTTTATTTTTAGGTTTAGGTTTTTATTTAAGGTTTTTTTATTTTTATTTTACATTTAGTTTTTATTTTATATAGGCTTTTTATTCTTTGGTTTATTTTATTTTTTTAGTTTAGTTTAGGTTATTATTTATTTTATTTTTGTCTATTTTTATTAGTTTATTTTATTTTATTTTTAGGTTTAGGTTTAGGTTTTAGTTTAGGTTTTTTTTTATTTTATTTTTTATTTAAATTAGTTTTAGGTTTTTTTATGTATTTTTTTAAGTTTTATTTAGTTTAGGTTTAGCTTTTTAGCTTTTTAGTGTTTAGAGTTTAGGGTTTAAGGTTTAGGTTTTAGAGTTTAGTTTTTTAGGGTTTAGGGTTTAGGGTTTAGGGTTAGGGTTTAGGGTTTAGGGTTTAAGGTTAGCTTAGTGTTTAGGCTTTAGGGTTTGGGGTTTTTAAGGTTTAGGGTTTTAGGTTTAGGGTTGGTTTATGGTATAAGGTTTATGGTTTTAGGGTTTAAGATTTAGGGTTTAGGGTTTAGGGTTAGGGTTTAGGGTTTAGGGTTTCAGGTTTAAGGTTTAGGGTTTAGGGTTTAGGCATTAGGGTTTAGGGTTTAAGGTTTAGGGTTAGTTTATGGTTTATGGTTTAGGATTTAGGGTTTAGGGTTTAGGGTTTTTTAGGGTTTAGGGTTTAGTGTTTAAGAATTTTTTTTTAAATTAAGTAAACTGGTAGTTTTAGGTTTATTTAGTTTATTTATTATTTATTTTAGTTTATTTTATTTTATAGTTTTATTTAGCTTAGTTTATTTATTTTAGTTTAGATTTTTTATTTTAGTTTATTTTTTTGGTTTAGGTTTATGTTTAAGTTTATATTTTAGTTTAGTTTTATGCATTCTTTTTAAAAATTAGGTTTTATTTTTTATTTTTAGGTTTAAGTTTAGGTTTTTATTTTATTTTTTTAAGTTTAGGTTTTAGGTTTTTATTTTAGTTTTATTTTCAAGTTTTATTTTTTAGTTTAGGTTTAGGTTTATTTTTAGTTTATTTTATTTTATTTAATTTAGGGTTTAGGTTTAGTTTATTTTAGGTTTAAGTTTAAGTTTTATTTATTTTAGTTTAGTTTATTTTAGTTTAGGTTTAGGTTTATTTTATTTTGTTTATTTTATTTTTTAGGTTTTTTTTAGTTTAGGGTTTAGGTTTAAATTTTTATTTATTTTTAGGTTTATTTTTTAGGTTTAGGGTTTAGGGTTTAAGGTTTATGGTTTAGGGTTTAAGATTTTTTTTTTCTAACAGAGAATAAATTCTAATTCAATATTTCTTCTTTTCGATTTCATAAACCAAGTAACACACTAAGTTTTCTAAGACACAAGCGAAGACAGAGATAAAAAATGAGCACACATAGAGCAAATCAAAAACCCTTGATAACTAGAACTCTCTCTAATGTAAATAAATTGTTCCATATGCAGCAGATCGGATCGTCCTTCTTCAGTTTCTCCAGTTCCCATCAGAACCAACCTTGACCTATTGAGTAACGAGATCCACCATCATATCTCTGATCTCTCCCTCCGCCACCACCACGGATGTAACCTCCCTCGCTTTTCCTGCTGCCATAACCACCACTGCTCTGACCACCAGCTCCATATCCACCAACACCTCTAGATCCCCCACCACCATTACGATAACTGTCGCCTCCGCCTTCTCCTCCACTGCCAGATCTGGACTGAGCCTGGTTGATGGTGATGTTCCCACTGTCAAGGTTCTGCCCATTCTTAGGGTTTAGGTTTATTTTTTAATTTATTTAGTTACTTTAGGTTTAGGTTTAGGGTTTGGGGTTTAGGGTTTAGGGTTTAGGGTTTAGGGGTTAGGGTTTAGGGTTTAGGGTTTAGGATTTTAGGGTTTTTAGGGTTTAGGGTTTAGGGTTAGGGTTTAGGGTTTAGGGTTTAGGGTTTTAGGGTTTAGGGTTTAGGGTTTAAGGTTGTAGGTTTAAGGTTTAGGGTTTAGGGTTTAGTGCTTAGGGTTTAGGGTTTATGGGGTTTTTTTAAAAAATTAAGTAAACCAGTAGGTTTAGGTTTATTTAGTTTATTTTATTTTTTATTTTTATTTAGGTTTATTTTTTATTGTAGTTTATTTTTTTAGGTTTAGGTTTATTTTGTAGTTGAGTTTTATTTTTATATTATTTTTTAGGTTTAGGTTTTATTTTTTAGTTTTAGGTTGAGGTTTCAGTTTTTATTTATTTTTTTAGGTTTAGGTTTTAGGTTTTTTATTTTAGGTTTTATTTTTTAGTTTAGGTTTAGGTTTATTTTAGTTTATTTTATTTTATTTAGTTTAGGGTTTAGGTTTAGATTATTTTAAGTTTATGTTTAGGTTTTTTTTACTTTAATTTAGTTTATTTTAGTTTAGGTTTAGGTTTACTTTATTTTTAGTTTTTTTTAGTTTAGGGTTTAGGTTTTATTTTTTGTTTATTTTTAAGTTTTATTTTTAGGTTTATTTTTTAGATGTAGGGTTTAGGGTTTAAGGTTTTTTTTAACAGAGAGCAAATTCAGATTCAATATTTCTTCTTTTCGATTTTCTCAACCAAGTAACACACCAGATTTTCTAAGACATAAGAGATGACATAGATCAAAAATGAGCACGTATAGAGCAAAGCAAAATCCCAAGATAATTAGAACTTTCTCTATTATAAATATAGTTCTATAAGTAGCAGATCGGATCGACCATTCTTCAATTTCTCTAGTTCCCATCAGAACCACCCCAACCTCTTGAGTAGTAGGATCCATCATCATATCCCAGATCTCTCCCTCCTCCACCACCACATTGTAACCTTCGTCGCTCCTCCCACCTCCATAACCAACACTGCTCCGACCACCACCTCCATATCCACTAGCACCTCAAGATCCCCCACCACCACTGCGATAACATCCACCTCCGCCTTCTCCTCCCTTCTAGATCTGGGCGACTGTGATGTTCCTGGTTAAGGTTCCTTCAAGGTTTAGGTTTAGGTTTAGGTTTAGGTTTATTAGGTTTTAATGTTTAGGTTTATTTTTTTATTTATTTAGTTACTTTAGGTTTAGGTTTAGGGTTTGGGGTTTAGGGTTAGGGTTTGGGGTTTGGGGTTTATAGTTTAGGGTTTAGGGTTTTAGGGTTTAGCTTTATTTTTTAGTTAAGTTTTTATTTTATATTATTTTTTAGGTTTAAATTTTTTTTAAGGTTTAGGTTTAGGTTTTAATTTTATTTTCTTAGGTCTAGGTTTTAAGTTTTTATTTTAGGTTTATTTTTAGGATTTATTTTTTAGTTTAGTTTTAGGTTTATTTTCAATTTATTATATTTTTTTAGTTTAGGTTTAGGCTTAGTTTATTTTAGGTTTAGGTTTTATTTATTTTAGTTTAGTGTATTTTAGTTTAGGTTTCGATTTATTTTATTTTTATTTTAGGTTTAGGTTTTTTTTTGTAGTTTAGGGTTTAGTTTTTTTTATTTTTAGGTTTATTTTTTAGGTTTAGGTTTTTATTTTATATTTATTTTATTATGTTTTATTTTTAATTTATTTTTATTTTATGTTTAGTTTTTATTTTATTTTTGTTTTTTATTCTTAAGTTTATTTCTTTTAGTTTAGCTTAGGTTTTCTTTTATTTTATTTTAGTTTATTTTTATTAGTTCTTTTTATTTTATTTTTAGGTTTAGATTTAGGTTTTAGTTTAGGTTTTTATTTTAGTTTATTTTATTATTTTATTTAAGTTTATGTACTTTTATATATTTTCCTTTTAGGTTTTATTTAGTTTAGGTTTAGGGTTTAGGGTTATGGTGTAGGTTTAGGGTTAACTTAGGGTTTAGGGTTTTTTTAAATTAAGTAAACTAGTAGGTTTAAGTTTATTTAGTTTATTTTTTATTTATTTTAGTTTATTTTTTATATTTATTTATGTTTACTTTTTATTTTTATTTTATTTAGTTTATTTATTTCAGGTTTATTTATTTTAGTTTGGGATTTTTATTTTAGTTTATTTTTTAGGTTTAGGTTTAGGTTTATGTTTATTTTTTAGTTGTGATTTATTTTAACTTTAATTTTTAGGTTTAGGTCTTTTTTTATTTATAGTTTTGGTTTAGGTTTTTATTTTATTTTTGTAGGTTTAGGGTTTAGGTTTATTTTTAGTTTTATTTTTTACTTTAGGTTTAGGTTTATTTTTATTTTATTTTATTTTATTTAGTTTAGGTTTAGTTTACTTTAGGTTTAGGTTTTATTTATTTTCTTTTAGTTTATTTTAGTTTAGGTTTATGTTTATTTTATTTTGTTTATTTTATTTTTATTTAAGGTTTAGGTTTTTTTTTTGTTTAGGGCTTAGGTTTTAAATTTTATTTATTTTTAGGTTTCATTTTTAGGTTTATTTTTTAGGTTTATGTTTTTATTTAGTTTTTATTTTAGGTTTATTTTTTGTTTATTTTTTTATTTAGTTTTCTATTCTTAAGTTTATTTTATTTTTTAGTTTAGTTTAGGTTATTATTTATTTTAATTTAGTTTATTTTTATTACTTTACTTTATTTTATTTTTAATTTTAGGTTTAAATTTTTATTTATGTTTCAATTTTATTTTATTTTATTATATTTTATTTAGGTTTAGGTTTTTGTATTTATTTTATTTTTAGGTTTTATTTTATTTCGATTTAGGGTCTTTTACGGTTTAGGGTTTATGATTTTGGGTTTAGGGTTTAGGGTTTAGGACTTAGGAATTAGGGCTTATGGTTTTTTTTTAAAAATTTAATAAACTAGTAGGTTTATGTTTATTTAGTTTATTTTTTTATTTATTTTAGTTTATTTTATTATTTTATTTTCATTTAGTTTAGTTTATTTATTTTTGGTTTTTTATTTTAATTTAAGTTTATATTTTAGTTTATTTTTTAGGTTTTCTTTTAGGTTTAGCTTTATTTTTTCGTTGAGTTTTTATTTTATATTATTTTTTAAGTTTAATTTTTTTTTAAAGTTTACGTTTAGGTTTTAATTTTATTTTCTTAGGTCTAGGTTTTAGGTTTTTATTTTAGGTTTATTTTTAGGATTTGTTTTTTAATTTAGGTTTAGGTTTATTTTCAATTTATTATATTTATTTAGTTTAGGTTTAGGTTTAGTTTATTTTAGGTTTAGGTTTAGGTTTTATTTATTTTAGTTTAGTGTATTTTAGGTTTCAGTTTATTTTATTTTTATTTTAGGTTTAGGTTTTTTTTGTAGTTTAGGGTTTAGTTTTTTTTTATTTTAGGTTTATTTTTTTAGTTTAGGTTTTTATTTTATATTTACTTTATTTTGTTTTATTTTTAATTTATTTTTAATTTATGTTTAGTTTTTATTTTATTTAGGTTTTTAATTCTTAAGTTTATTTCTTTTTGTTTAGCTTAGGTTTTCATTTAATTTATTTTAGTTTATTTTTATTAGTTCATTTTATTTTATTTTTAGGTTTAAATTTAGGTTTTAGTTTAGTTTTTATTTTATTTTATTTTATTATTTTATTTAAGTTTATGTACTTTTATATATTTTTCTTTTAGGTTTTATTTAGTTTATGTTTAGGGTTTATTATTTTAGGGTTTAGGGTTTAAGGTTATAGTGTAGGGTTTAGGGTTTAGAATTTAGTGTTTAGGCTTTAGGGTTTAGGGTTTTTAGGGTTTAGGGTTAACTTAGGGTTTAGGTTTTTTTTTTAATTAAGTAAACTAGTAGGTTTAGGTTTATTTAGTTTATTTTTTATTTATTTTAGTTTATTTTTTATATTTATGTTTACTTTTTATTTTTATTTTGTTTAGTTTATTTATTTCAGGTTTATTTATTTTAGCTTAGGATTTTTATTTTAGTTTATTTTTTTAGGTTTAGGTTTAAGTTTATGTTTATTTTTTAGTTGTGATTTATTTTTATTTTAATTTTTAGGTTTAGGTTTTATATTTTATTTATAAGTTTTGGTTTTATTTTTGTAGGTTTAGGTTTTAGGTTTATTTTTATGTTTTATTTTTTACTTTAGGTTTAGGTTTATTTTAGTTTAGATTTATGTTTATTTTATTTTGTTTATTTTATTTTTATTTAAGGTTTAGGTTTTTTTTTTTAGTTTAGTGTTTAGGGTTCCTCTTTTAGTTTAGGGTTTAGTGTTTTTAGTTTTTTATTTTTTTAACAGAGAATAGATTTAGATTCAAAATTTCTTCTTTTCGATTTCATCGACCAAGTAACATACCAAGTTTTCTAAGACACAAGCGATAAAAAATGAGCACATTGTGAAGCAAATCAAAAACCCTAGATAAATAGAACCATCTCTATTGTAAAGACATAATTCCATAAGCAGTAGATCGGATCCGTCGTTCTTCAGTTTCTCGAGTTCCCATCAGAACCACCCCGACCTCTCGAGTAAAAAGATCCATAATCATATCCCTGATCTATCCCTCCGCCACCACCACGGTTGTAACCTCCATCGCTCCTCCCGCCTTATTTAACAACCACTACTTCGACCACCACCTCCATATTCTGTCGTCCAAATGCCCCCCCCCCCCCACACCATAATTGTCACCTCCACCGCCAGATCTAGCCTGAGCTTGGTT
Organism: Cymbidium sinense; assembly: GCA_021442155.1. NCBI lineage: Eukaryota > Viridiplantae > Streptophyta > Magnoliopsida > Asparagales > Orchidaceae > Cymbidium > Cymbidium sinense. The sequence goes on from CM038215.1 coordinate 269,994,088, forward strand.
GACGATGATGTTCCTATTGTTAGGGTTCTGCCTATTCTTAGGGTTTAGGTTTAGGTTTATTAGGTTTTATGGTTTAAGCTTATTTTTTAATTCTTTTAATTACTTTATGTTTAGGTTTAGAGTTTATAATTTAGGGTTTAGGGTTTTAGGTTAGGGGTTAGGGTTTAGGGTTTAAGGTTTTTTGGCATTTAAGATTTAGGGATTAGGGTTGTAAGCTATAGATTTAGTGTTGTAGGTTTAGGTTTTAGGTTTTAGGGTTACTTTTAGGGTTTAAAGTTTAGAGTTTAGGGTTTAGGTTTTAGGGCTTTTAGGGTTTAGAGTTTATTATTTTGGGTTAGTTTAGTGTTTAGAGTTTAGAGTTTTTGGGTTTAGGGTTAAGGGTTTAGGGTTTAGAGTTTAGGGTTTAGGGTTACGGTCAAGGTTTAGGGTTTAGGGTTTAAGGTTTAGGGTTTAGGATTTAGCATTTAGGGTTTATGGTTTATGGTTTAGGGTTTTAGGGTTTATGCTTTTAGGTTTAGTGTTTAGGGTTTTTTAGGGTTTAAGGTTTAGGGTTTAGTGTTCAGGGTTGTAGGTTTAGTGTTGTAAGTTTAGGGTCTAGGGTTAGTTTTATTCTCAGGTTTACTTTATTTTTTAGTTTAGTTTAAGTTTTTATTTATTTTATTTTAGTTTATTTTTAATTTTTATTTTATTTTATTTTATTTTTAGATTTAGGTTTATTTTTTAGTTTACATTTTTATTTTATTTTATTATCTTATTTAGGTTAAGCTTTTTTTATTTATTTTATTTTTAGGTTTTATTTAGTTTAGGTTTAAGTTTTTAGGTTTTTAGGGTTTAGGGTTTATGGTTTAGGGTTTAAGGTTTTTGGGTTTAGGGTTTCTGGGTTTAGGGCTTAGGCTTAGGGTTTAGGGTTTAAGGCTTACAGTCTCGTATTTAAGCTTCAGGGTTTAGGGATTTTAGTGTTTAGGGTTTAGGGTTTATTGTTTAGGTGTTTATTATTTATGGTTTAGGGTTTTCGATTTGGAGTTTAGAGTTTTAGGGTTTACAGTTTAGGATTTAGCATTGTAAGTTTAGGGTTTAGGGTTTATGGTCACTTTTAGGGTTTAGGGTTTAGGGTTAGGGATTTTTTTATTTTTTATTTTGTTTTGTTTTTAGGGTTGAAGATTTAGGGTTTAGGGTTTAGGGGTTAGGTTTTAGGTCTAAGGTTCAGGTTTTAGTTTAGGGTTTTAGTTTTTGGATTTTTTTTCTAATAGAGAACAAATTCAGTTATTTTTTAACAAGGTTTTGCCCATTCTTAGGGTTTAAGTTTAGGTGTAGTTTTGCTAGGCTTTAAGGTTTAGTTTTATTTTTTAATTTTCTTAGTTAATTTATGTTTATATTTAGGGTTTGGAGTTTAGGGTTTACAGTTAGGGTTTAGGGTTTTTTTTTTAACTCAAATGTTTCCATATCAAATAAGAAATTAGTAAATCAAACAAGACATTATCCTCTAACAACTAATAAAATAGGATAAAATAAAATGCAATTAAAAATGATAAAAAATGTATTTTAGAAATGATTTAACTCCTAGAGATAATAAAATTAGATTTTATAGAAGGCCAACAAAGCTTAGTCGGATAACTATCATCATCAGATTCCTCACTAGGCTCTTCCTTCTTCTCTGCCACTATAGTAGCTGGAGCAGTGGCAGCAGGAGGAGTAGCAGAAGCATCAAGCGCAACAACCACATCAAATTTACTAAGATCCTTCAAATACTCCTTAACCTTCTCGGCCTGTGGGTATGTGTAATTAGTGGCAATCATGACAAGGAGGACATTCTTGTAAGCCTTCGTGAACATGTGAGGTGCTAGAACAAGGGTGGGATAAGAGAGGGCCAAGGAGAGAGAAGTGGTCATTGAAAGGCCTGCCAAAATCTTCTTGATGAGATCATCTTGAGTGAAGTCAAGCACATTAGGACTGAACACTGAACCATCATCATACAGAGATTGGACAACAAGGCCATAAGAGAATGGCCTAATCTCCAACTTAGCGAGGAGAGCAGCCTCTGAGGATAAACAGTGTTACATGGAGGAACCCAACATCAATAGGTACAACAAGGACAACATGGGCAGGAGAACCAACTTTGTATTTCATAACCTCTTCACTAACTTCTTTAAGATCACCTTTCATAAAAATTAGCTCAACTGAGGTTTAGGGTTTTAGTGTTTATGCTTTTAGGGTTTAGGGTTTAGGGTTTAGGGTTAGGGTTTAGGGTATAGGGTTTAGGGTTTAAGGTTTAAGATTTAGGGTTTAGGGTTTAAGGTTTAAGGTTTAAGAATTAGGGTTTATGGTTTTTTTAGAGTCTAGGGTTGTATGTTTCTATTTAGGGTTTAAGGTTTAGGGTTAGTGTTTAGGGTTTTAAGTATGGTTTTTTTTTTAAAATAAATTTAGGTTTATTTAATTAATTTTTTATTTATTTTAGTTTATTTTATGTTATATTTTTATTTAGGTTTATTTTTTATTTTTTTTTAATTTAGTTTATTTATTTTAGGTTTATCTATTTTTAGTTTATGATTTTCATTTTAATTTACTTTTTAGGTTTAGGTTTAGGTTTAAGCTTATTTTTTAGTTGAGTTTTACTTTTATTATATTTTTTAGGTTTAGGTTTTATTTTTTAAATTTAGATTAAGGTTTAAGTTTTTATTTTATTTTTTTAGGTTTAGGTTTTATGTTTTTATTTTAGGTTTATTTTTAGTTTTTATTTTTTACTTTAAGTTTAGGTTTATTTTTAGTTTATTTTATTTTATTTAGTTTAGGTTTAGGTTTAGGTTTAGGTTTAGGTATTATTTATTTTAGTTTAGGTTTAGGTTTAGTTTCTTTTAAGTTTAGGTGTTGGTTTAGGTTTAGGTTTTTTTTTAGTTTAGGGTTTAGGTTTTATTTTTTATTTAATTTAATTTTACTTTCTTTTGGGTTTATTTTATTTTTATTTTATGTTTATTTTTTATTTTATTTAGGTTTTGTATTCTTAGGTTTATTTTATTTTTAGTTTAGTTTAGGTTTTTATTTATTTTATTTTAGTTTATTTTCAATTTTTATTTTATTTAATTTTTATGTTTAGGTTTAGGTTTTTATTTTATATTATTTTTTATTTTATTTAGGTTTATGTTATTTATTTATTTTTTTAAGGATTTATTTAGTTTAAGTTTAGGTTTTTAGGTTTTTAGGGATTATGGTTTAGGATTTATGGTTTAGGGTTTTAGGGTTTTAAGGTTTAGGGTTTTAAGATTTAGGATTTAGGTTAGGGTTTAGGCTTTAAGGTTTATGGGTTTAGTGTTTAGGCTTTAAGGTTTAAGGTTTTTAGGGTTTAGGGTTTAGGGTTTACGGTTTAGGGTTTAGGGTTTGGGGTTTACAGTTTTAGGGTTTAGGGCTTAAGCTTTAGGGTTTAGGGTTAGTTTTAGGGTTTAGCATTCATTTTTTTATTTATTTTTTACTTTTAGGGTTAAGTGTTTAGGGTTTAGGGTTTAGGATTAAAGGTTTAGTTTAGGGTTTAGGGTTTTTGATGTTTTTTAATAGATAACAAATTCAGATTCAACATTTTTCTTTTTGATTTTATCAACCAAGTAAAATCCCAAGTTCTTTAGGACACAAGCGATGACATAGATAAAAATGAGCATGCATAGAGCAAATCAGAAACCTTAGAAAACTAGAATCGTCTATACTATAAAGATAGTTTCATAAGTAGCAGATCAGATTGATCGTTCTTCAGTTTCTCCATATCTCATCATAACCACCCCAACCTCTCTAGTAGTAAGATCACCAATCATATCCCGGATCTCTCCCTCCACCACCACCACGGTTGTAACCTTTATTGCTCCTCCTAACTCCATAACCACCAACTCTCTAACCACCACCACCATATCCACCAACATATCCAGATCCCCCACCACCACTGTGATAACCACCACCTTTGCCTTCGCCTCCTTTACTAGAAGTAGACTGAGCCTGGTTGACGGTGATGTTCCTGCCATCAAGGTTCTGCCATGCTTAGGGTTGAGGTTTAGGTTTATTAGGTTTTAGGGTTTAGGTTTATTTTTTTAATTTATTTTAAAAACTTTAGGTTTAGGTTTAGGGTTAGGTGTTTATGGTTGAGGACATAGGGTTAAGGTTTAGGGTTTAGGGTTTAGGGTTTACATTTATAAGGTTTAACTTTTAGGGTTTAAGTTTAGGTTTAGAGATTAGGGATTAGGGTTTAGGGTATTCTAGGGTTTAAGGTTATCTTAGGGTTTAGGGTTTTAGGTTAGTTTAGAGTTTAGCGTTTAGGGTTTTAGGGTTTAGGGTTTAGGGTTTAAAGTTTAGGGTTAGGGTTAGAGTTTAAGGTTTAGGGTTTAGGGTTTAGGGTTTAGGGTTTAAGGTTTGGGGTTTATGGTTTAGGGTTAATTTAGGGATTAGGGTTTAGGGTTTAGGGATTAGGGTTGTAAGTTTAGGGTTAGTTTTAAGGTTTATGGTTTAGGATTTAAGGTTTAGGATTTAGGGTTTAGGGTTTAGGGTTTAGGGTATAGGGTATATGGTTTTAGGGTTTACTCTTTTAAGGTTTAGAGTTTAGGGTTTAGGGTTTACGATTTCTTTATATTAATTAAATCGATAGGTTTAGGTTTATTTATTTTATATTTTATTTATTTTAGCTTATTTTATTTTTTTTATTTAGGTTTATTTAATTAATTTTATTTAGTTTAGTTTATTTATTTTAGTTTAGGTTTTTTATTTTAGTTTATTTTTCAGGTTTAGGTTTAGGTTTATGTTTATTTTTAGTTCAGTTTTATTTTTATTTTATTTTTTAGGTTTAGGTTTTATTTTTTATTTTTAGGTTTAGGTTTAGGGTTTTGTTTTATATATTTAGGCTTAGGTTTTAGGTTTTTATTTTATGTTTATATTAAGGTTTTATTTTGTTAGTATAAGTTAAGGTTTATTATTAGTTTATTTTATTTTATTTACTTTAGGTTTTCGTTTAATTTATTTTAGGATTAGGTTCAGATTTTATTTATTTTAGTTTAGTTTATTTTATTTTTATTTTAGTTTTAGTTTTTTTTGTAGTTCAGGGATTGGGTTTTATTTTTTATTTTTTTTAGGTTTTATTTTTAGGTTTATTATTTAGGGTTGAAAGTTTAGGGTTTAGGATTTAGTATTTAGGGTTAGGGTTTAGGGTTTAGCATTTAGGGCTTAGGGTTTATGGTTTTAGGGTTTATGCTTTTACAGTTTAGAGTTTAGGGTTTTGGGTTAGACATTAGGGTTTAAGGTTTATGGTTTTTTAGGGTTTTGGGTTTAGGGTATAGTATCTAGGCTATATGGTTTAGAATTTTAAGGGTTTAGGACTTAAGGCTAAGGGTTTAGGGTTAGTTCAGAGTTTACGGATTAAAGTTTAAGGTATAGGCTTTAGCATTTAGGGCTTTTAGGTTTTAAGGTTTAAGGTTAGTTAAGAGTTTAGGGTTTAAGGTTTTAAGGTTTAGGGTTTAGGGTTTAGTGTTTAGGGTTTTAGATTAGGGTTAGGGTTTAGGGTCTTTAGGGTTATTTTAAGGTTTAGGGTTTAGGATTTAGGGTTCAATGTTTAGGGATTAGGGTTTATGATTTTTTCTTTAAATTAAGTAAACCGGTAGGTTTAGATTTATTTAGTTTATTTTTTTAATTATTTTATTTTATTTTATTTTATTTTTATTTTATTTGGTTTATTTATTTTCGGTTTATTTATTATAGTTTACGTTATTTTTATTTTAGTTTATTTTTTAGGTTTAGGTTTAGGTTTATGTTTATTTTTTTAGTTTAGTTTTATTTTTATTTTATTTTTTAGGTTTAAGTTTTTTTTAATTTTTAGGTTTAGGTTTAGGTTTTTATTTTATTTTTGTAAGTTTAGGTTTTTGGTTTTTATTTTAGGTTTATTTCTAGGTTTTATTTTTTAGTTTAGGTTTAGGTTTTATTTATTTTAGTTTAGTTTATTTTAGTGTAGGTTTAAGTTTATTTTTATTTTTATTTTAGGTTTAATTTTTTTTACTTTAGGGTTTAGGTTTTATTTTTTTATTTAGTTTAGGTTTTATTTTTAGGTTCATTATTTATGGTTTAGGGTTTAGTGTTTAGGGTTTAGGGTTTAGGGTTTCGGCTTTAGGGTTTAGGGTTTATGGCTTAGTGCTTAGGCTTTAGAGTTTAGGGTTTTAGTGTTTAGAGTTTAGGGTTTTTGTGTTTAGGTTTTAGTGTTTAGGGTTTAGGGTTAGCTTAGAGTTTATGGTTAGTTTAGGGTTTAGGGTTTAAGGTTTAGGGTTTAGGCTTTAGCATTTAGTGTTTTTTGGGTTTAGGGTTTAGGGTTTAGGGTTTAGGGGTTAGGGCTGTAGGTTTAGGGTTTAGGGTTAGTTTTAGGCTTTAGGGTTTAGGGTTTATGGTCTTTTTTTAAATTAAGTAAATTACTAAATTTATGTTTATTTAGTTTATTTTTTATTTATTTTAGTTTATTTTATTTTTTATTTATGTTTATTTTTTATTTAGTTTAGTTTATTTATTGTAAGTTTATTTATTTTATTTTAGGTTATTTAATTTTAGTTTACTTTTTAGGTTTAGGTTTAGGTTTATGTTTATTTATTAGATTAGTTTTATTCTTATTTTATTTTTTAGGTTTAGCTTTTATTTTTTATTTATAGGTTCAAGTTTAGGATTTTTTTTAGGTTTACATTTTTGGTTTTTATTTTATGTTTATTTTAGGTAATATTTTTTAGTTTAGGTTTAGGTTTATTTTTAGTTTATTTTATTTAGTTTAGGGTTTAGGTTTAGTTAGTTTTAGGTTTAGGTTTAGGTGTTATTTATTTTAGTTTAGTTCATTATAGTTTAGGTTTATGTTTATTTTATTTGTTTATTTTAGATTGAGGTTTTTTTTTAGTTTAAGGTTTAGGTTTTATTTTTTATTTATTTTTTATGTTTATTTTTAGCTTCAGGTTTTTATTTAGTTTTTATTTTAGGTTTATTTTATGTTTATTTCCATTTAGATTTAGGTTTTTATTTTTAGTTTTATTTTTACTTTTTGTTTAGTTTTTATTTTTATTTATTTTATTTTTGTTTAGTTTTTATTTTTTTTATTTTATTTTTTGGTTTAGGTTTTTTTATTTATTTTCTTTTTAATTTTTTTTTTAGTTTAGGTTTAGGTTTTTACATTTTTTAAGTTTAGAGTTTAGGATTTAGGGTTTAGGGTTTATGGATTAGGGTTTTAAGTTTAAAGTTTAGTGTTTAAGGTTGTAGTTTTTAAGGTTTAGGGTTTAGGGTTTAGGGTTTAGGATTTTAGGTTTTAGGGTTTAGGGTTTACAATTTAGGGTTTAGGGTGTAGGGTTTTAGGGTTTAGGGTTTAGGGTTTTGGGTTGTAGGTTTAGGGTTTAGGGTTAGTTTTAAGATTTAGGGTTTAAGGTTAGGGTTTTATTTATTTAATATTTATTATTTATTTATTTTTAGGGTTTAGGGTTTAGTGTTTAGTTTAGGCTTTAGGGTTTTTAGTTTTTTAAATAGAGAACAAATTCAGAGTCAACATTTCTTCTTTTTGATTTCATCAGGTTTTCTAAGACACAAGGGACAACATAGACCAAAAATGCGCACACATAGAGCAAATCAAAAACCCTAGATGGCTAGAATCATCTCTATTATAAAGACACAGTTCCATAAGCAGCAGATCGGATCAGTCATTCTTCAATTTCTCTAGTTCCCATCAGAACCACCCAGGCCTCTCGAGTAGCAGGATCCACCATCATATCCCTAATCTCTCCCACTGCCACCACCATGGCTATAAGCTCGATCGCTGCTCCCACCTCCATAACCACCGTTGCTCCGACCACCACCTCCATATCCACCAACACCTCCAGATCCCCCACCGCCACTATGCTAAATGCCGCCTCCACCTTCGCCTCCACTGCCAGATCTAGGTTGAGTCTAGTTGACGGTGATGCTCTAACTGTCAAGATTCTACCTATTCTTAGGATTTAGGTTTATTAGGTTTTAGGTTTTGGTTTAATTTTTAATTAATTTAGTTACTTTAGGTTTAGGTTTAGGATTTTGCTTTTAGGGGTTAGGGTTTAGGGTTTACGGATTGGGTTTAAGGTTTAAGGTTTTAGGGTTTATGCTTTAATGCTTTAGGGTTTAGGGTTTAGGCTTTAGGGTTTATGGTTTATGGTTTAGTGTTTAGTGTTTAGGCTTTAGGGTTGTAGGTTTAGTGTTGTAGGTTTAGGGTTTAAGGTTAGTTGTAGGGTTTATGGTTTATGGTTTAGGGTTTAGGGTATAGGGTATAGGGTTTTGGGTTTTTCTAAACCGGTAAGTTTAGGTTTATTTAGCTTATTTTTTATTGATGTTAGTTTATCTTATCTTTTATTTAAATTTAAGTTTATTTTTTATTTTTATTTAGTTTAGTTTATTTATTTTAGTTTTATTTATTTTAGTTTGGCTTTTTTATTTTAGTTTACTTTTTTAGGTTTAAGTTTAGATTTAGGCTTATTTTTTAATTATGTTTTATTTTTATTTTATTTTCTAGGTTTACGTTTTATTTTTTCTTTTAGGTTTAGGTTCTAGGTTTTTATTTTTGGTTTAATTTTTTAGTTTAGGTTTAGTTTTTTTTAATTTATTTTATTTTATTTAGTTTAGGTTTAGGTTCTGGTTTAATTTATTTGAGGTTTAGGCTTAGGTTTTATTTATTTGAGTTTAGTTTATTTTAGTTGAGGTTTAGGTTTATTTTATTTTCTTTATTTTATGTTTAGGTTTTTTTAGATCAGGTTTAGGTTTTATTTTTTATTTTTTTAGGTTTATTTTTTAAGTTTTGGTTTCTATTTAATTTTTATTTTATTTTATTTTAGGTTTATTTTATTTTTATTTTACATTTAGTTTTTATTCTAATTAGGTTTTTTATTTTTATGTTTATTTTTTTTAGTTTAGTTTAGGTTTTTATTTATTTTATTTTAGTTTAGTTTTTATTTTATATTTATATTATATTTTATTTCTAGGTTGATGTTTAGGTTTTGGTTTAGATTTAGGTTTAGGCTTTAGTTTATGTTTTTTTTATTTAGGTTTAGATTTTATTATTATTATTTTTTTTAGGTTTTATTTAGTTTAGGTTTAGCTTTTTAGGTTTTTAGGGTTTAGGATTTAGGGTTTAGGGTTTAGGGTTTAGGGTTTGGGATTTAGGGTTTAGGATTTAAGGTTGTAGGTTTTAGGGTTTTGGGTTTAGGGTTTAGGGTTAGTTTTAGGGTTTAGAGTTTAGGGTTTATGTTTTTTTAATTTTTTTCATCTTTTTTATTTACAATTTAGGATATAGGGTTTATAAGAGTTTAGGTTATAATGGCTTTTTTTAAAATTAAGTAATCCAGTAGGTTTTGGTTTATTTACTTTATTTATTTTATTTTTTATTTATTTTAGTTTATTTTTATTTAGGCTTATTTTTTATTTTTATTTATTTTAGTTTATTATTTTAGTTTAGGCTTTTATTTTAGTTTATTTTTTAGGTTTAGGTTTAAGTTTATGTTTATTTTTTTAGTTTAGTTTCCTTTTTATTTTATTTAGGGTTTGGAGTTTTGGGTGTAGGGTTTTAGGGATTAGGGTTTATGACTAGGGTTTAGGGTTTAAGATTTATGGTTTAGGGTTTAGGGTTTTGAGGGTTTAGGATTTAGGATTTAGGGTTTAGGGTTTCGGATTTAGTGTTTAGGGTTTATTGTTTAGGGTTTAAGGTTATGGGTTTTTTAGGGTTTATGGTTTATGGTTTAGGATTATGATTTAGGGTTAGTTTTAGGGTTTACAGTTTAGGGCTTAGGGTTTAAGATTTAGAGTTTAGTGTTTAGGGTTTAGGGTTTAGACTATTTTTTAAATTAAGTAAACCGGTAGGTTTAGGTTTATTTGATTTTTTATTTTTATTTAGGTTTATTTGATTTTTTATTTTTATTTAAGTTTATTTTTTATTTTTATTTAGTTTACTTTACTTATTTTAGGTTTATTTATTTAATTTAGGTTTTTTATTTTAGGTTTAGGTTTAGGTTTAGGTTCACATTTATGTTTATTTTTTAGTTTAGTTTTATTTTTATTTTATTTTTTAGGTTTAGGTTTTATTTTAATATTTTTTGGTTTAGGTTTAGGTTTTTATTTTGTTTTTTTTAGGTTTATGTTTTTGGTTTTTATTTTAGGTTTATTTTAAGGTTTTATTTTTTAGTTTAGGTTTATATTTATTTATAGTTTATTTTATTTTATTTAGTTTAGGGTTTAGATTTCATTTATTTTAGGTTTAGGTTTAGGCTTAGGTTTTATTTCTTTTAGTTTAGTTTATTTTAGTTTAGGTTTAGGTTTATTTTAGGTTTAGGTTTTTTTTTTTAGTTTAAGGTTTATGTTTTATTTTTTATTTAATTTTTGCTTTATTTTTTTAGGTTTAAATTATTTATTTAGTTTTTTTTATTTTACGTTTAGTTTTTATTTTATTTACGTTTATTTTTTTCCTTTAGTTTAGGTTTTTATTTATATTATTTTAGTTGAGTTTTATTATTTATTTTATTTTATTTTTAGGTTTTGGTTTAGGTTTAGGTTTAGGTTTTAGTTTAGGTTTTTATTTTATTTTTTTATTTTATTATATTTAGGTTTAAGAGGTTTTTATTTATTTTATTTTTAGGTTTTATTTAGTTTAGGATTAGGTTTGTAGGTTTTAGGATTTCGGGTTTTGGGTTTAGGTTTTAGGGTTTAGGGTTTAGGGTTTGGGGTTTAGGGTTTAGGTTTTAGGGTTTTAGGATTTAGGGCTTAGGGTTTAGGGTTTTAGGGTTAAGGGTTTAGGGTGGTAGGTTTAGGGTTTAGTTTTTTTATTTGTTTTTATTTTTATTATTTTTATTTAAATTAAGAAAATTGGAAGGTTCAGGTTTATTTAGTTTATTCAATTTATTTTTTATTTTATTTATTTAAGTTTATTTTTATTTTTATTTAGTTTAGTTTATTTCTTTTAGGTTTACATATTTTAGTTTATTTTGTAATTTTAGGTTAAGGTTTAGGTTTATTTTTAAGATTAATTTTAGTTTTATTTTATTTTATATTTTTAGGTTTATGTTTAGGTTTTATTTTGGTTTTTTAGGTTTAGGTTTTAGGTTTATTTTTGGGTATTTTTTTAGTTTAGGTTGAGGTTTATTTTTAGTTTATTTTATTTTATTTGGTCTATGTTCAGGTTTAGGTCTAGTTTATTTTAGGTTTAGATTTAGGTTTTATTTATTTTAGTTTAGCTTATTTTAATTTAATTTTAGGGTTATTTTTTTTATTTTTGGGTTAGTTTTTTTATTTTAGTTTAGGGTAAGGTTTTATTTTTTATTTATTTTTAGGTTTATTTTTTTAGGTTTAGGTTTTCATTTAGTTATATTTTATTTTATTTTAGGTTTATTTTATTTTTATTTTAGGTTTTATTTTTATTTTATTAAGGTTTTTTATTTTTTTAGCTTAGTTTAGGTTTTTACATACTTTATTTAGTTTAGTTTTTTTTTTCTTTTTAGGTTTAGGTTTAGGTTTAGGTTTTAGTTTATGTTTTTGTTAATTTTACTTTTTTAATTTATTTTGGTTTAGGTTTTTTTATTTATTTTATTTTTAGGTTTTATTTTGTTTAGGTTTAAGTTTTTAGCTTTTTGGGGTTTAGTGTTTAGGCTTTAGGCTTTAGGTCTATTTTTAGGCTTTCTTCTTTAGTTTAGGTTTAGGTTTATTTTTAGTTGATTTTATTTTATTTAGTTTATGGTTTAGGCTTAGTTTATTTTAATTTTAGGTTTAAATTTTATTTATTTTATTTTAGTTTATTTTAGTTTATGTTTAGGCCTATTTTATTTTGTTTAATTTATTTTTATTTTAAGTTTAAGATTTTTTTTAGTTTAGAGTTTAGGATTTATTTAATTATTTTAAGGTTTATTTTTTAAGTTTAGGTTTTTATTTAATTTTATTTAATTTTATTTTAGGTTTATTTTATTATTAATTTAGTTCAGGTTTTTATTTATTTTATTTTAATGTATTTTTATTTTTTTTAATTTATTTTATTTTTAGGTTTAGGTTTAAGTTTTAGTTTATGTTTTTATTTTATTTTATTTATTATTTTATTTAGGTTTAGGTTTATTTATTTATTTTATTTTTAAGTTTTATTTACTTTAGGTTTAAGTTTTTTTAAGTTTTTAGGTTTTTAGGGTTTAGGGTTTGGGGTTTAGGGTTTAGGCTTTTAGGGTTTAGTGTTTTAGGGTTTAGGGTTTAGGATTAGGGTTTAAGGTTTAGGTTTTAGTGTTTAGGGTTTAGTGTTTAATCTTTAAGGTTTATGGTTTTTAGGGTTAAAGGTTTAGGGTTAGTTCAGGGTTTAGGATTAGTTTAAGGATTAATGTTAGGTTTCTTTAGGTTTAGGGTTTTAGTTTAGTGTTTAGTTTAGGTTAGGGCTTAGTTTAGTTTAGGATGGGTTTTAGGTTTATGTTAGTTTTTAGGTTTATTAGGTTTTAGGGTTTAGGTTTAGGGTTAGTTCTTAGGTTTAGGTTTAGGTTTTAATTTTAGGTTTATAGTTTATTTATTTTATTTAAGTTTATTTTTTTATTTAATTTTAGGTTTAGTTTTATTATTTTATTTTATTTTATTTAGAACATTTTATTTATTTATTTTTAGGTTTTATTTATTTAGTTTAGGTTTTAGGTTTTAAGTTTTATTTAGGGTTTAGGTTTAGTAAGGTTTAGGGTTTGGGGTTTAGGGTTTAGGGTTTAGGGTTTAGGGTTATAGATTTAAGGATTTAGGATTTAGAGTTTAGGGTTTATTATTTAGGGTTTAGGGTTTAAGGTTTTAGGGTTTAGAGTTTATGGTTAAGGGTTTATGGTTTAGGATTTTAAGTTTTAGGGTTTTAAGTTTTTGGGTTTAGGGTTTAAAGTTTTGGGTTAGTTTTAGGGTTTAGGGTTTAGGGTTAGGGTTTTTAATTTTGACTCTAATTTTTTTTTTAGGATTTAGGGATTAGGGCTTAAGGTTTAGGTTTTATGTTTAGGGTTCAATTTTTAGTTTATGATTTAGGGCTTTTGGTTTTTTAAAATTGAGAACAAATTCATATTCAACATTTCTTCTTTTTGATTTCATCAACCAAGAGACAGACCATGTTCTCTAAGAAATAAGCTACAATGTAGATAAGAAATGAGCATGCATAGAGTAAATCAAAAACTCTAAATAGCTAGAACTGTCTCTACTATAAAGACAGTTCCATAAGTAGCAGATCGGATTGATCATTCTTCAATTTCTCTGGTTCCCATCAAAACCACCTTTTCTCTAGCGGATCCACCATCATATTTTTCTCCCTCATCACCATGTTTGTAACCTTATTCTCCTCCCACATCCATAACCACTACTCGACCTCCATCTCCATATCCACCAACAACTCCAGATCCCCCCATTTTGATAATTGCCTTTGCCTTTGCCTCCACCAGATCTTTTTATTGATGTTCTTTTATTCTTAGGGTTTAGGTTTAGGTTTATTAGGTTTTAGGGTTTAGTTTTATTTTTTAATTTATTTACCTACTTTAGGTTTAGGTATAGGGTTTGGGTTTTAGGCTTTAGGGTTTGGGGTTAGGGTTTAGGTTTTAGGGTTTAGGTTTAGGTTTAGGGTTTAGGGTTTTAGGGTTTTATGCTTTTGGGTTTAGGGTTTAGGGTTGGGGTTTTGGGTTTAGGTTTTAGGTTTAGGTTTTAAGGTTTAGGATTTTTTTTAGAGTTTAGGGTTGAGGTTAGTGTTTAGGGTTTAGGGTTAGTTTTAGGGTTTAGGGTTTAAGATTTTGGGTTTTGGATATATTATTTATGATTTAGGGTTTAGGGTTTTTTTAAAGGTTTATGGTTTAGGGTTTTTTTTTGGGTTTAGGGTTCAGGGTTTAGGGTTTAGGGTTTAGTGTTTTATGGTTTAAGGTTTAGGGTTTAGGGTTTTAGGGTTTAGGGTTTAGGGTTTAGGTTTTAAGTTTATGGTTCAGGTTTAACTTTAAGGTTTTGGGTTTGTGGTTTTAGAGAGAATAAATTCAACATTTCATCTTTTGATTTCATCAAGTAACACACCAAGTTTCTAAGAACAGCGATGACATAGGTCAAATGAAAATGAGCAATAAAACCTAGATAATTAGAACTATCTCTAATGTGAACACATAGTTCCATAAGTAGCAGATCAGGTCAGCCCTTCTTTAGTTTCTCTAGTTCCCATAAAAACCCTAGGTTTTATTTTGTATTTTTAGGTTTAGGTTTAGTTTATAATTTTATTTTTTTAGGTTTATTTTTAGGTTTTATTTTTTAGTTTACATTTAGGTTTATTTTTAGTTTATTTTATTTTATTTAGTTTAGGTTGGTTTTAGGTTTTATATTTTAGGTTTAGGTTTAAGTATATTTTATTTTTATTTTAGGTTTCATTTTCTTTTATAGTTTAGGGTTTAGGTTTAGGTTTATTTTATTTATTTTTAGGTTTATTTGTTTAGGTTTAGGTTTTTATTTAGTTTTTATTATATTTATTTTAGGATTTTTTATTTTACATTTAGTTTTTATTTTATTTAGGTTTTTTATTCTTAAGTTTATTTTATTTTAGGTTTTTTTCTTATATTTTAGTATATTTTTATTTTTTATTTTTATGTTTTTTAGGTTTAAGTTTTTGGGTTTTTAGGATTTAGGATGTAGGGTTTAGGGTTATAGGGTTTAGAGTTTAAGATTATTAAGGTTTAGGGTTTAGGGCTTAGTGTTTAATGCTTAGGGTTTAGGGTTTTTAGTTTTTAGGGTTTAGCTTTAAGATTTTCTCTTCAAGTTTAGCATTTAGGGTTTAGGGTTAAGGTTTTAGTGTTTATGTTTAGTTTAGAGTTTAGGGTTTCTTAGGGTTTAGGGTTGTAGGTTTAGGGTTTTAGGTTTAAGTTTTAGGGCTTAGGGTGAGTTTTAGGGTTTAGGGTTTTTTTATTGGGATTTAGGGTTTTAGGTTTAGGGTTTATTTTTAGTTTATTTTATTTTATTTTGTTCAGGGTTTATGTTTAGTTTATTTTAGGTCTAGGTTCAGGTTTTATGCTTTTAGGGTTTAAAGTTCAAGGTTTTGGGTTTAGGATTTAGGTTTATGGGTTTTTTTAAAAATTAAATAAACTAGTAGGTTTATTTAGTTAATTTGGTTTATTTATTTATTTATTTTAGTTTATTTTACTTTTTATTTTTAATTAGGTTTATTTTATTATTATTTAATTTATTTATTTTACGTATATTTATTTTAATTTAGCTTTTTTATTTAAGTTTATTTTTTAGGTTTAGGTTTAGGTCTAGGTTTATTTTTTAGTTGAGTTTTATTTTTATTTTATATGTTTAGGTTTAGGTTTTATTTTTTAATTTTTAGTTTAGGTTTAGGTTTCTTTTTAGTTTATTTTATTTTATTTAGTCTAAGTTTAGGTTTAGGTTTAGTTAATTTTAAGTTTGGCTTAGGTTTTATTTATTTTAGTTTAGATTTAGGTTTATTTTATTTTTATTTTAGGTTTAAGTTTCTTTTCTTATTTAGGGTTTAGGTTTTATTTTTAATTTATTTTTAAGTTTTAGTTTTAGATTTAGGTTTTTATTTAGTTTTTATTTTATTTTATTTTATTTTAGGTTTATTTTAGGATTATTTTATTAATATTTTACATTTAGTTTTCATTTTATTTAGGTTTTTTATTCTTAGGTTTATTTGATTTTTTAGTTTAGTTTAGGTTTTAGTTTAGGTTTTTATTTTATTTTATTTTATTATTTTATTTAGGTTTAGGTTTTTTTAATATATTTTATTTTTATTTTTTATTTAGTTTAGGTTTAGATTTTTAGGTTTTTAGGGTTTAAGGTTTATGGTTTAGGGTTTATGGTTTATGGTTTAGTGTTTAGGGTTAAGGTTTAGGGTTTAAGGTTTAAGGTTTAGTATTTAGGCTTTAGGGTTAAGAGTTTTAATGGTTTAAGTTGTAGGGTTTAGGGTTAATTTAGGGTAGGGTTTAGTTTAGTTTTCTTTAGTTTATGGGTTTTATGGTTTAGGTTAGTTTAGGGAGGTTTAGGGTTTAGGTTTTAGGTTTAGTGTTTAGGTTTAGTTTAGATTTAGAGTTTAAGGTTTAGGAGTTTAGGTTTAGGGTTTAGTTTATTAGTTGTTTAGGTTTATAGTTAATTTTAGTTTAGGTTTATTAGTATTTAAAGGTTTAAGTTTAGATTTAGGTTTATTTAGTTTAATTTAGTATATTTATAGTTATAGTTTAAGGTTTAGGGTTTTTTTAGTTTAGGGTTTAGTTTAGTTTAGTTTTAGTTTAGTTTAGGGTTTTTAGGTATAGGGTTTAGGTTTAGTTTAGGTTAGTTTAGGGTTTAGGGTTTAAGGTTAGTTATGGTAGTTTATTTTAAGTTTAGGGTTGGATTAAGTTTAGGATTAGGGTTATTTTTAGGGTTTAAGTTTAGGGTTTAGGGTTTTAGGGTTTAGTGTTTAATGTTTAGTTTAGGTTAGGTTAGATTTAGTTTTAGTTTAAGTTTTAAGTTTGTTTTAGGTTTAATTTAGGGTTTAGGTTTTAATTTTAGGATTTAGGGTAGTGTTTAGGGTTTAGTGTTTAGGGTTTAGGGTTTAAGGTTTGTTTGGGGTTTAAGGTTTAGGTTTTAGGGTTTACGGTTTTAAGGTTTTGGGTTTAGGGTTTAGGATTTATGGTTTAGGGTTTTAGGCTTTAGGGTTTAGGGACTTTAGGGTTTAGGGATGTAAGTTTTGGGCATAGGGTTAGTTTGAGGGTTTTGGGCTGTAGGTTTAGGGTTTAGAATTTAGGGATTAAGGTTTATATTAAGATTTAAGATTAGAATTTTTTAATTAATTAGTTTTATATATATATATATATATATATATATATATATATATATATATATATATATATATATATATATATATATATATATATATATATATATATATATATATATATTTAAATTAAGTAAACTCATAAGTTTAGGTCTGTTTAGTTTATTTTTTATTTATTTTAGATTATTTTATTTTTTATTATGATTTATGTTTCTTTTTAATTTTATTTAGTTTAGTTTATTTATTTTAGGTTTATTTATTTTAGTTTAGGGTTTTTTCTTTAGTTTATTTTTTAGGTTTAGGTTTAGGTTTAGGATTATTTTTTAGCTTTTTTTTATTTTTGTTTTAATTTTTCGGCTTAACTTTTATTTTTTATTTTTAGGTTTAGGTTTAGGATTTCTTTATATTTTTTAGGTTTAGATTTTAGGTTTTTATTTTAGGTTTATTTTTAGGTTTTATTTTCTAGTTTAGGTTTAGGTTTATTTTTAGTTTATTTTATTTTATTTAGTTTAGGTTTAGGTTTAAGTTTAGTTTATTTTAGGCTCATGTTTAGGCTTTATTTATTTTTGTTTAGTTTATTTTAGTTTAGGTTTAAGTTTGTTTTATTTTTATTTTAGGTTTAAATGTTTTTAGTTAGGGTTTATGTTTTATTATTTATTAATTTTTAGGGTTTATTTTAAGTTTTATTGTTTAGGTTTAGGTTTTTATTTGGCTTTTATTTTATTTTATTTTCATATTATTTTATTTTTATTTTAGGTTTAGTTTTTATTTTATTTAAATTTTCTATATTTTAGGTTTGTTTAGGTTTTTATGTATTTTATTTTAGTTTAGTTTTTATTTTTATTTTACTTTGTTTTTAGTTTTAGGTTTAGATGTATGTTTTGATTTAGGTTTTAGTTTATGTTTTATGTTATTTTATTTTGGTTTAAGTTTTTTATTTATTTTATATTTAGTTAAGGTTTAGGTTTTTATCTTTTTAGGGTTTAAGGTTTTTAGTTTAGTGTTTAGGGTTTAGTTTTTTTTTGGGTTTAGGG
Source organism: Cymbidium sinense (assembly GCA_021442155.1). Lineage (NCBI taxonomy): Eukaryota > Viridiplantae > Streptophyta > Magnoliopsida > Asparagales > Orchidaceae > Cymbidium > Cymbidium sinense. The sequence continues at coordinate 270,011,899 of CM038215.1, forward strand.
TTTACAATTTAGGGTTTAGAGTTTAAAGTTTAGATTTTAGGGTTTAGGGTTTAGGGTTTTAGGGTTTAGGGTTTAGGGTTCTGGGTTTTGGGTTTAGGGTTTTTAGGGATTAGGGTTTAAGGTTTAAGGTTTAGGTTTTAGGTTTAGGGTTCAAGTTTTAGTTTAGGGTTTAGGGTTTTTACATTTTTTTAGCAGAGAATAAATTTAGCTTTAACATTTCTTCTTTTCAATTTTATCAACCAAGTAACACACCAAGTTTTTTAAGACACATGCAATGTCATAGATAAAAAATGAGCATGCATAGAGAAAATGAAAAACTCTAGATAACTAGAACCATCTCTACTGTAAAGACACACTGCCATAAGTAGTATAATGGATGGGCCATTCTTTAGTTTCTCCATTCCCGTTAGAACCACTGTGGCGTCATGAGTAGCGGGATCCACCATCATATCCCTGATCTCTCCCTCGGCCACCACCACGGCTGTAACCTTCGTTGCTCCCCCACCTCCACAACCACCACTGCTTCGACCACCACCTCGAAATCTGCTAGCACCTTTAGATCCCCCACCACCACTATGAAAATTGCCGCCTCCGCCTTCGCCTCCACCACCATATTTAGACTAAGCCTAGTTGATGGTGATGTTTCTGCCGTAAAGATTCTGCCTCTTCTTAGAGTTTAGGTTTTGGTTTAGGTTTATTAGGTTTTAGGGTTTATGTTTATTTTTTAATTTATTTAGTTAATTTAGGTTTAGGCTTAGGGTTTGGGGTTTAGGGATTAGGGTTTAGGGTTAGGGTTAAGGGTTTAGGATTTAGGGTTTAGTAGGGTTTAGAGTTTATGCTTTTATGGATTTGGGTTTAGGATTAGGGTTTAGGGTTTAGGGTTTAGGGTTATAAGTTTAGGGTTTAGGGTTTAGGGTCATAGGTTTCAGGTTTAGGGATTAGGATTTAGGGTTTATGATTTTTTTTAATTTAGTAAACCATTAGGTTTAGGTTTATTTAGTTTATATTTTATTAATTTCAGTTTATTTTATTTTTTATTTTTAATTAGTTTAGTTTATATATTTTAGGTTTATTTATTTTAGTTTAGTTTTTTTATTTTAGTTTATTTTTTAGGTTTAGGTTTAGGTTTAGGATTATTTTTTTATTGAGTTTTATTTTTACTTTACTTTTAGGTTTAGGTTTTATTTTTTATTTTTAGGTTTAGGTTTAGGTTTTAGCTTTTTATTTTAGGTTTATTTTTAGGTTTTATTTTTATTTTAGGTTTAGGTTTACTTTTAGTTTATTTTATTTTATTTAGTTTAGGTTTACATTTTATTTATTTTAGTTTATTTTAGTTTAGGTTTTGGTTTATTTTATTTTATATATATTTTTATTTTAGGTTTAGGTTTTTTCTTAATTTAGGATTTAGGTTTTAATTTTTAATTTATTTTTAGGTTTTATTTTAAGGTTTATTTTTTAGGTTTAGCTTTTTATTTAGTTTTTATTTTAGGTTTGTTTTATTTTTATTTTACATTTATATTTTATTTTATTTAGGCCTTTTATTGTTCAATTTATTTTATTTATTTGTTTAGTTTAGGTTTTTATTTATTTTATTTTAGTTTATTTTTATTAGTTTATTTTATTTTATTTTTATGTTTAGGATTAGGTTTTAGTTTTTTTTTATTTTTTTATGTTTATATTTTATTTATTTATTTATTTTATTTTTAGGTTTTATTTAGTTTAGGTTTAGGTTTTTTGGTTTCTTGGGTTTAGGGTTTAGGATTTTAAAATTTATGGTTTTAGAGTTTAGGGTTTAGGGTTTAAGGTTTAGGGTTTAGTTTTTAGACTTTAGGGTTTAGGGTTTAGGGTTTAGGGTTTGGGGTTTAGGGTTAGCTTAGGGTTTAGGGTTAGTTTAGGGTTTAGGCTTTAGGGTTTAGGGTTTAGGGTTTAGGGTTAGTTTAGGGTTTTAAGGTTTCGGGTTTAAGGTTTAGGGTTTAGGGTTTTGGGTTTAGGGTTTAGGGTTAGTTTAGCATTTAGGGTTTAAGGTTAGTTTAGGATTTTTTAGGTTCAGGGTTTAGGGTTTAGAGTTGTAGGCTTAGGGTTTAGGATTTAGGGATTAGGGATTAGGGTTTTAGGGTTTATGCTTTTATGGTTTAGGGTTTAGGATTAGGGTTTCAGGTTTAGTGTTTAGGATTTTTTTAAAGTTTGGGGTTTAGGGTTTAGGGTTGTAGGTTTAGGGTTTATGGTTTATGGTTTTTTTTTTAAAATTAAGTAAAAACAATTAGGTTGAGGTTTATTTAGTTTATTTTTTCTTTATTTTAGTTTATTTTATTATTTATTTTTATTTAGTTTAGTTTATTTATTTTAGGATAATTTATTTTAATTTAATTTATTATTTTAGTTTATTTATTAGGTTTAGATTTAGGTTTAGGTTTAAGTCTTCATTTTATTTTTTTAGGATTTAGTTTTTGGTTTTTATTTTAGATTTATTTTTAGGGTTTTTTTAGTTGAGGTTTAAGTTTATTTTTAGTTTATTATATTTTATTTATTGAGGTTTAGGTTTTATTTATTTTAGTATAGTTTATTTTAGTTTAGGTTTTGGTTTATTTTATTTTGTATATATATATATTTTTTTAGGTTTAGGTTTTTTCTAGTTTAAAATTTTGGTTTTATTTTATATTTATTTTTAGGTCTTATTTTAAGGTTTATTTCTTTGGTTTAGGTTTTTATTTAGTTTTTATTTTATTTTAGGTTTATTTTATTTTTTTTAATATTTATTTTTTATTTTATTTATTTCTTTTATTCTTAGGTTTATCATATTTTTTAATTTAGCTTAAGTTTTTATTTATTTTATTTTAGTTTATTTTATTTTATTTTTAAGTTTAGGTTTAGGTTTTAGTTTAGTTTTTATTTTTTTTTATTTTTTTATTTTTTTATTTTTAGGTTTTATATAGTTTAGGTTTAGGTTTTTTGATTTTTAGGGTTTAGGGTTTAGGGTTTTAGGATTTAGTGTTTTAGAGTTTAGGGTTTAAGGTTAGGGTTTAGGGTTTAAGTTTTAGGGTTTGGTGTTTAGGATTTAGGTTAAGTGTTTTTAGAGTTTAGGGTTTAGGGTTTAGGGTTAGCTTAAGGTTTGTGGTTAGTTTAGGATTTAGGGTTTAAACCATAGGTTTTAGGGTTTTTGATGGTCTAGGGTTTAGGGTTAGTTTAAGGTTTAGGGTTTATGGTTTAAGGTTAGTTTAAGGTTTAGGGTTTAGGGTTTAGGGTTTAGGGTTAATTTAGGGTTTAGGGTTTTTTAGGGTTTAGGGTTCAGGATTTATGATTTAGGTTTTAGTGTTTAGGGTTTAGGGTTTTCAAGTTTATGCTTTTATGGTTTAGGGTTTAGGATTAGGGTTAATGATTTTTTATGGTTTAGGATTTAGGGTTTAGGGTTTAGGATTTATGATTTATGATTTTTTTTCAAATTAAGTAAACCATTAGGTTTAGGTTTATTTAATTTATTTTTATTTATTTAAGTTTTTTTATTTAGTTTGATTTATTTATTTTAGGTTTATTTATTTTTGTTTAGTTTTTTATTTTAGTTTATTTTTTTAGGTTTAGGTTTAGGTTTAGGTTTTTTTTATAGTTGACTTTTATTTTATTTTATTTTTAGGATTAGGTTTTATTTTTTATTTTTAGGTTTAGGATTAGGTTTAGGTTTTTTTTTTTTTAAGTTTAGGTTCTAGGTTTATTTTTAGGTTTTATTTTTTAGTTTTGGTTTAGGTTTATTTTGAGCTTATTTTATTTTATTTAGTTTAGGTTTAGTTTTATTTTATTTTGTATGTTTTATTTTTATTGTAGGTTTAGTTTTTTTAGTTTAGGATTTAGGTTTTAATTTTTATTTATATTTAGGTTTTATTTGAAGGTTTTATTTTTTAGGTTTAGGTTTTTATTTAGTTTTTATTTTATGTTATTTTAGGTTTATTTTATTTTTATTTTACGATAATTTTTTATTTTATTTAGCTCTTTTATTCTTAGGTTTATTTTATTTCTTTATTTTAGTTTGGGTTTTTATTTATTTTATTTTATTTTATTTTTATGAGTATATTTTTTATTTTTAGTTTTAGGTTTAGGTTTTAGTTTAAGTTATTATTGTTTTTGTATTTATGTTTAGATTTTATTTATTTATTTTATTTTTACATTTTATTTATTTTAGGTTTATGTTTTTTGGTTTTTAGGGTTTAGGGTTTAGGGTTTAGGGTTTTAGGATTTAACATTTTAGAGAGGCTTAGGGTTAGGGTTTAAGGTTTAAGGTTTAAGGTTTACGGTTTAGTGTTTGGGGTTTAGGGTTTAGGGTTTTTAGGGTTAAGGGTTTAGGATTTGCTTATGGTTTAAGGTTAGTTTAGGGTTTAGGCTTTAGGCTTTAGGGTTTAGGGTTATTAGGAATTAGGGTTTAGTGTTTTTTAGGGTTTAGGGTTTAGGGTTTAGGATTTAGGGTTTAAGGTTTTTTTTTAAATTAACTAAATTGGTTGGTTTAGGTTTATTTAGTTTATTTTTAATTTATTTTAGTTAATTTAATTTAATTTTATTTTATTTAGGTTTATTTTTTATTTTTATTTAGTTTATTTTATTTATTTTAGGTTTAATTATTTTAATTTAGGTTTTTTATTTTAGTTATTTTTTAGGTTTATATTTAGTTTTATGTTTATTTTTTAGTTTAGTTTTTTTTTTTGAGGTTTAGGTTTTATTTTTTATTTTTAGGTTTAGGTTTAGGTATTTATTTTATTTTTTTAGGTTTAGGTTTTAGGTTTTTATTTTAGGTTTATTTTTAGATTTTTATTTTTAGTTTAGGTTTAGGTTTATTTTTAGTTTACTTTATTTTATTTTGTTTAGTGTTTTGGTTTAGTTTATTTTAGGTTTAGGTTTAGGCTTTATTTATTTTAGTTTAGTTTTTTTTAGTTTAAGTTTATGTTTATTTTATTTTATTTATTTTATCTTTAGGTTTTTTTTAGTTTAGGGTTTAGGTTTTATTTTTTATTTATTTTTAGGTTTATTTTTTAGGTTTAGGTTTTTATTTAGTTTTATTTTATTTTATTTTAGGTTTACTTTATTTTTATTTTACATTTAGTTTTTATTTTATTTATGTTTTTCATTTTTTAAGTTTATTTTAGTTTTTCAGTTTAGTTTATTTTTTTATTCATTTTATTTTATTTAAGCTTTTATTATTTATTTTATTTGATTTTTGGGTTTAGGTTTAGGTTTAGGTATAAGTTTTAGTTTAGGTTTTTATTTTATTTTATTATTTTATTTTATTTAGGTTTAAGTTTTTTTATTTATTTTATTTTAGGTTTTATTTAGTTTGGGTTTCGGTTTATATGTTTTTAGGGTTTACAATTTAGGGTTTAGGTTTAGGGATTAGGGTTTAGGATTTTTAGGGTTTAGGGTTTAGGATTCATGTTTTAGTTTAAAGTTTAGGGTTTTTGGTTTTTTTTTTAACAGAGAACAAATTGAGATTCAACATTTCTTCTTTTTGATTTCATCAACCAAGTAACAAACTAGGGAAGTGAGGTAATCTAATGACCTCCTTAGGTCTAGCTAAAGCATCATGTTCCTAGGATGTCCAGACTTTATACCCATTACTATTCAATCTTATATAAGTTAACACATGAATAGAGGAAAGAGAACTCAATATTCATACACTTAAGCTATAAGCACATGCATTTCTTATGTATTTATAACTATCATCAAAGCACATATTATTATTCATTTATAAGCTTTTAAAAAAATACATTTGGATTTAATAGTGATAATAGCCAGGCAAATATTAAATTAAATCAGCACATGCAAGCTTACATAAAGGAAATCCATTTTATTTTACCTGATATTGAAAAGATAGATGCATGAATTCAAATGACATACCAAATTTAACCCTAAAGGGTTTAGGGTTTAGGGTTTACAATTTTAGGGTTTAGGGTTTTAGGGTTTAGGGTTTACGGTTAGGGTTTAGGGTTTAGGCTTTAGTCTTTAGGATTTAAGGTTTAGGATTTTATGGTTTAGGGTTTAGGGTTTAGGGTTTGTTTAAGGTTTAGGGTTAGTTTAGGGTTTAGGATTTAAAGCTTAGGCTTTAGTTTAAGATTTCTAGGGTTTAGCATTAGTTTAGGGTTTAAGGTTTGGGATTAAAAGGTTTAGGGCTTTAGGCTTTTTAGGGTTTAGGGTTTAGGGTTAGTTTAGGGTTTAGGGTTTAGGGTTTAGGCTTTTAGGATTTAGGGTATAGTGTTTAGGGTTTAGGGTTAGGGTTAGGGTTTAGGGGTTATTTTTTAAGGTTTAGGGTTTAGGGTTTAGGGTGTAGGGCTTATGGTTAAGGGATTAAGGTTTAGGGTTTAGGGTTTAGGGTTAGTTTTAGGGTTTAGGGTTTAGGATTTAGGGTTTAGGGTCTAGGGTTTAGGGTTTAGGGTTTTTTTTAAAAAAAATTAAGTAAATATGTAGGTTTAGGTTTATTTAGTTTATTTCTTATTTATTTTATTTTATTTTATATTTTATTTGTATTTAGGTTTATTTTTTATTTTTATTTAGTTTAGTTTATTTATTTTAGGTTTATTCATTTTAGTTTAGGTTTTTTATTTTAGTTTATTTTTTAGGTTCAAGTTAAGGTTTAAGTTTATTTTTTCAGTTTAGTTTTATTTTTATTTTATTTTCTAGGTTTAGTTTTTATTTTTTATTTTTAAGATAAGGTTTATGTTTTAATTTATTTTCTTAGGTTTAGGTATTAGGTTTTTATTTTAGGTTTATTTTTAGTTGAGGTTTAGGTTTATTTGTAGTATATTTTATTTTATTTAGTTTAGGGTTTAGGTTTAGTTTATTTTAGGTTTAGGTTTAGGTTTTATTTATTTTAGGTTTAGGTTTTTTTAGTTTAGGGTTTAGGTTTTATTTTTTATTTATTTTTATGTTTATTTTTAGGTATTATTTTATTTTAATTTTATTTCACATTTAGGTATTTTATTTTTAGGTTTATTTTATTTTTTTCATTTGGTTTAGGTTTTTATTTATTTGATTTTAGTTTATTTTATATTTATTTATTTTTTATTTTATTTTTTGGTTTAAGATTTGGTTTAAGTTTTGGTTTAGGTTGAGGTTTAGTTTATGTTTTTATTTTGTTTTTTTATATTGGTTTAGATTTTTTTATTTAATTTATTTTTTAGATTTTATTTGATTTAGTTTTAGATTTTTGAGGTTTTTAGGGTTTGAGGTCTAAGGTTTACGATTTAGGGTTTAGGGTTTGGGGTTTAAGGCTTAGGGTTTAGGGTTGTAGGTTTTAAGGATTAGGGTTTAAGGTTTAAGATTTTTGGTTATAGGGTTTAGGGTTTAGGGTTTAGGTTTAGCTTAGTGTTTAAAGTATAGGGTTTAGGAGTTTAGGTTTAGGGTTTAGATTTTAAAGTTTTGGGTTTAGGGTATAGGGTTTAAGGTTGTAGGTTTTAGGGTTTAGGGATTAGGGTTTATGGTTTTGGATTATGGTTTATGGTTTAGAGCTTAGGTTTAGGGTTTATGATTTATAGTTTAGGGTTTTAGGGTTTAGGGTTTAGGGTTTAGGGTTTATGGTTAGTTTTAGGGTTTAGGGTTTAGGGTATAGGGTTGTAAGTTTAGGGTTTTAGGGTTTGTTTTAGAATTTAACATTTAGGGTTAGGGTTAATTTTTTTTAAATTAAGTAAACTAGAAGGTTTATGTTTATTTAGTTATCTTTTATTTATTTTAATTTATTTTATTTTTTATTTTTATGTTTATTTTTATTTAAGTTCTTATTTAGTTTTTATTTTATTTTATTATAGGTTTGTTTATTTAGGTTTTATTTTTTATTTATGTTTTTAATTTTTTTAGTTTAATTTAGGGTTTTATTTATTTTAAGGTTTTGGGTTTTGGGTTAGTTTTAGGGTTTAGGGTTTAGGGTTTATGGTTTAGTGTTTAGGTTTTTTTTTTTAAATTATGAAAACCAGTAGTTTAAGGTTTATTTAGTTTATTTTTATTTATTTTAGTTTATTTTACTTTTTATTTTTATTTAGGTTTATTTTTTATTTTATTTAGTTTAGTTTATTTATTTTAGTTTAGGTTTTTTATTTTAGTTTAGTTTTAGGTTTAGGTTTAGGTTTATGTTTATTTTTTAGTTTAGTCTTTTTTTATTTTATCTTTTAGGTTTAGGTTTCATTTTTCTTTTTTTAGGTTTAGGTTTAGGTTTTTATTTTCTTTTTGTAGGTTTAGGTTATAGGTATTTACTTTAGGTTTATTTTTAGGTTTTATTTTTTAGTTTAGGTTTAGGTTTATTTTTAGTTTATTTTATTTTATTTAGTTTAGGGTTTAGGTTTAGTTTATTTTAGGTATACATTTAGGTTTTATTTATTTTAGTTTATTTTATTTTAGATTAGGTTTAGGTCTATTTTATTATGTTTATTTTAGGTTGAGGTTTTTTTAGTTTATGGTTTAGATTTTATTTTTTTATTTATTTTAGGTTTATTTTTTAGGTTTAAGTTTTTATTTAGTTCTTATTTTATTTAGGTTTTTAAATTTTAGGTTTATTTTATTTTATTTTTAGTTTAATTAAGGTTTCTATTTATTTTATTTTAGTTTAATTTTTGTTTTTATATTATTTTTTTTATGTTTAGGTTTTGGTTTAGGTTTATGTTTTTATTTAGTATTTTATTTTATTTTATTATTTAATTTTATTTAGGTTTAAAATTTTTTATTTATTTTATTTTTAGGTTTTATTTACTTTAGGTTTAGCTTTTTAGGTTTTTAGGGTTTAGGGTTTAGGATTTTGGGTTTTAGGTTTGGGGTTTACGGTTAAGGTGTTTAGGGTTGTAGGTTTTAGGGTTTAGGGTTTAGGTTTTAAGGCTTAGGGTTTATTGGTTAGGGTTTTAGGGTTTAGGGTTTAGGGTTTTAGGCTAGGGTATTTTTAATTTATTTTTTTATTATTTTATTTTTTTAAAATTAAGTAAACTAGTAGGTTTAGGTTTATTTAGTTTATTTTTATTTATTTAATTTTTTTAAAATTTTATTTATGTTTATTTTTATATTTATTTTTATTTAGTTTTTATTTTAGGTTTATTTTATTTTCATTTTAAGTTTAGATTTTATTTTATTTAGGTTTTTTATTTTTTTATTTTAGTTTATGTTTTTATTTAATTTATTTTAGTTTATTTTTTATTTTTTATTTTATTTTCTTTTTGACTTAGGTATAGGTTTTAGTTTATGTTTTTATTTTATTTTATTTATTTTGGTTTAAGTTTTTTTATTTATTTAGTTTAAGTTTTGGTTTTTAGCTCTTTAGGGTTTAAGGTTTCGGGTTAATTTACGGTTTAGGGTTTAGGGTTTAGGGTTTGGGGTTTAGGGTTTAGGGTTTAAGGTTTAGAGTTTAGGGTGTTCGGTTTTAAGGTTTAGGGTTTAGGGTTTAAGTTTTAAGGTTTAGAGTTTTAGGGTTTAGGGTTTTGGGTTTAGGGTTTAAGGTTTAGAGTCTAAGGTTTAAGGGTTTAGGTTTTAAGGTTGTTGGTTTATGGTTTAGGGTTTAGGGTTAGGGTTTTTTTTAATTATTTTTAATTTTTTTTATTTAGGATTTAGGGTTTAGGGTTAGTTTAAGGTTTAGGGTTTAGGGTTTAGGGTTATAGGTTTAGGGGTTTTTTAAAAAAATTAAGAAAACTGGTTGGTTAAGTTTTATTTGTTTTATTTGGTTTATTTAGTTTATTTTTTATTTATTATAGTTTATTTTTTATTTAGGTTTATTTTTTATTTTTATTTAATTTAGTTTATTAATTTTTGTTTAGGTTTTATTTTCTATTTTTAGGTTTAGGTTTTTATTTTATTTTTAATGTTTAGGTTTTAGGTTTTTATTTTATGCTTATTTTTTAGTTTAGGTTTAGGTTTATTTTTAGTTTATTTTATTTTATTTTGTATAGGCTTTAGGTTTAGTTTATTTTAGGTTTAGGTTTAGGTTTTATTTATTTTAGTATATTTTATTTTAATTTATGTTTAGGTTTATTTTATTTTTATTTTAGGTTTAGGTTTTTTTAGTTTAGGGTTTATGTTTAATTTTTTTATTTATTTTTAGGTTTTATTTTTAGGTTTATTATTTAGGTTTAGATTTTTGTTTAATTTTTATTTTATTTTATTTTATGTTTATTTTATTTTTGTTTTTGGTTTAGTTTTTACTCTATCTTGGTTTTTTAATTTTTAGTTTAGTTTAGTTTTTTGGGATTTAGGTTTTAGGGTTTAGGGTTTAGAGGTTAGAGGTTAGGGTTTAGGGTTTTGGGTTTTAGGGTTTTGGGTTTTAGGTTTAGGGTTTAGTATTTTGGGTTTAGGGTTTTTAAGGTTTAGGGTTTAGGGTTTAGGGTTGAGGTTTTTGGTTTATGGTTCAGGTTTTAGTTTAGGGTTTAGGCTATTTGTTTTTGTTTTTTTAACAGAGAACAAATTTAGGTTCAACATTTATTCTTTTCGATTCCATCAACTAAGTAACACAAGTTTTCTAAGACACAAGTGACAAAATAGTTTGAAAATGAAACGCATAAAAGCAAATCAAAACCCTAGATAACTAAGCGCCTTCTTATAAAGACAGTTCCATAAGTAGCGGTCGGATCGGTGTTCTTGATTTCTCTGTTCCCCATGAACCACCTCGGCCTCTCGAGTAGCGGGATCGACCATAATATCCCCAATCTCTCCCTCCATCACCACCACAGTTGTAACCTTTGTCACTCCTTCACTTTCATAACCACCATTGCTTTGACCACCACCTCTAAATCCACTAGCACCTCTAGATCCCCCACCACCATTATGATAACTACCACCTTCACCTTCACCTACACCGCCAGATATAAATTGAGCCTGGTTAACAATGATGTTCCTGCCGTCAAGGTTCTACACATTGTTAGGGTTTAGGTTTAGGTTTATTAAGTTTTAAGGTTTATGTTTTATTTTTTATTTATTTTTAGGTTTAATTTTTAGGTTTAGGATTTTATTTTATTTTATTTTAGGTTTATTTTATTTTTCTTTTACATTTAGTTTTATTTTATTTAGGTTATTTATTCTTAAGTTTATTTTATTTTTTTAGTTTAGTTTTGGTTTTTATTTATTTTATTTTAGTTTATCTTTCTTAGTTTATTTTATTTTATTTTTAGGTTTAGGTTTAGGTTTTACTTTAGGTTTTTATTTTATTTTATTTATTTAGGTTTAGGTTTTATTTATTTATTTTATTTTTTAAGTTTTATTTAGTTTAGGTTTAGGTTTTAGGTTTTAGTGTTTAGTGTTTAGGGTTTAGAGTTTAGGGTTTAGGGTTTTATGGTTTATGGTTTTAGGGTTTAGGGTTTAGGGTTTAGGGTTGGGTTTTAGGTTTAGGGTTTAGTGTTTAGGCTTTAGGGTTTTAGGTTTTTAGGGTTTAGGGTTAGCTTAGAGTGTAGGGTTAGTTTAAGGTTTAGGGTTTAAGGTTTAAGGTTTAGGTTTAGGTTTAAGTTTTGGGTTTAAGTTTAAGTTTTTAGGAGTTTAAGTTTTTATAGGTTTAGGTTTAATTTAGTTAGGGTTTAAGTTTAGGGTTTAGGTTTAGTTTAAGTTTAAAGGTTTAGTTTAGTTGAGTTTAGTGTTAAGTTAGGTTTAGTTTAGGGTTTAAGTTTAGGGTTTAGTTTAGGGTTTAGGGTTTAGGTTTAGTTTAGGGTTTAGGGTTTAGGTTTAGATTTAAGGTTAGGGTTAGGTTAGGGTTTAGGTTAGGGTTTAGGGTTTTTTTTGGAAAAAGTTATAATTTTATTACCATAAAGGAAAAGATACAATGTTCTTAAAGAACATGGCAATTCTATAGCTCATAGAGCTACAAGAAACCTAAAGAGCTAAACCCTCATCTAAGTACATTAGAAGAAGAAAAGAAAACGAAAGAGCAAAAACATGAACTATAAAGCATGAGAGCAAAATGACACAGAGTAAAACAAAACAAAGCATAAAAACATAATAGGTTGAGTCGTGAGTTCATGATTCCTTTGACAAATTAAGATAAGCAAGCTCCACAACAACAACAGTAGGGATGACTGAGAAACGACCAGGCCTTTGGTAAAGTTCAACCTGAAAGAATTAAAAAACACTACCAAAGCAAAAGTATCTAAAATGATAAGGATAAAGAGAGCAAAGGAGGCGAGAAAGAAAAGGATCAAGCTCAGTTAAGATCTTTTCAAGGGGTAACAATACTTATGTGCATCTAAACTTCATGAGGGTTACAATCATATGTAAAACTACCAACCAAAGAGAGGAGGTGAGTAACATCAAAGCCATTATAGCAAGTATACACACGATACTGACCATCAAGGCTAGGTCCATAGTGATCCAGTCATACACTAAACAAATAGAAAACAACAATGACTAGCCAAAAAAACCACCAATTCAACCACAATAGCGGATCAAAAGCGTAAGTGAGTAATCCCGAAATGAGGCAAAACCCATACATGAAGAAAACCAATAATAGATAAAAACAACCCAAAGGTGGTTATCAAAATATTCAAGGAAAAAAATTTGGTAAAACCATCAGGCAAACAAAGAAGGCTAAAATAACAAAATCAACTCAAGTCGTGATAATAACCACAAAGGAGTAAACTAGGCCAACCAAAAGTAAAAGGTCAAAAGTAACCCCAACTAAGTGTGAAAATAAGCAAATAACCACAACCAAAAGGGTTTAATAAGGAAAACAAAGCAAAGGTCTCATAAAAATAACACAAAAGAAACCAAGCCAAGAAATTATGAGATAAGGCAATCCATATTAGATTAACCAAGCCTTAATAGTTTGAACGGGTTAAGTTGGCACCTAAATTAGCCAAGAAATCAGCATGCATTACCTTCACGAAGGATGTGGGGAATTTTAAAACAAACTTGAAAAAGAAGATTTTTTGTATGATTAAGGAGATAAAATAATTCAGCATTCCTATTTCTATTGGAATTAAGCATGTCAAAAATCAAGAGAGCATCAACTTCAAACCAGATGTTGAGAAAACCTCTATTCAAACAAGTTTCAATAGCTTTATTAACAAAAATAACAGAACAGGCTTTGAGAGGATAGGCAAAAGCACAAATGACAATACCTTTAGAATCCCTAAGGATACCACCATAGCCATATTTATTGGAAGCTACAGAACCATCAATATTCACTTTAATCAAGTTATCTTTAGGTTTGATCCAATGGATAATCTTAACACATTTATAAGGGTCCAAGTCAGGCAGAATGATACCCAGAGTTTTAGCCACAAATTTATAGCCTCTAAAATGAATGTTACTAATAAGATTGGCATTAAACAGAGCATGAATTTTTTCTTTAGTTTTAGCCATGATCCTTTTATGGTTCATAGGAGTGCCATGATATTTAGCATCATTTCTATCCATCCAGATGAACCAGAGAAGGGTAATAGTAGTTAAAACTTTGATATGACCTTTCATAGTTTTTTGAAACAAACTTCAAACTTTAAAGAAAAGTTGATATAAATAAATCATCATACCAAAGAAAAAATTTAGAAGAAATAGCACCATTGACAAAAATAGGATTTACATTTTCAATATGAAAGCAACAATAGCATTTTGATGGTAAATAAAACCCTTTAGTCCATAGGAATAAAGTTATTCAAAATCCTCCAAGCTAAAACTAAATAGGAAATGGGAATGATATTGTTCCAAAGTTTAATAAAGACATTGGAAGGGTTCTGCTTATCTCTAATAAAATTCCAAACCTCTTTAAGAACAAAATCACCATTATAAGAAAGCTTAAAAAGAATTTGATCGGGTTTGTTAGAAGAAATGGGGATATTTCTAAAATTGTCAAAAGAGAAATAGGGATATAATTCTCAAGTTTACTTTCATTCCAATTGTTATTAAGCCAAAAAAAAACAATAAGTAGTGGGTAGATAAAAGGGTGTCAATGGAGTAGTTGCAGTCGGTTGTCTTGCCAAAAGAAAGAGAATGGATGCCCCAATATATTAAGGATTCAATAACCCATTTAATGGAGCAAAGGCTTTTCCAAACTAGAGAGTCACTAACTTTATAAGCACATATAAGAGGGTGTTTACCTTGGCAGTATTTCTCCATCATAAAATTAGCCCAAAGACTATAATTCTCTATAAAATTCCACCAGAGCTTATGAGAGAAAGCAGTGATAGCTTCACAAATAGGTTTGCAACCTAGTGCACCTTCACCCAAAGGACCAAAACATTTATGCCAAGATGTCCAATGCATTCTTTTGGTAGAGTTATTAGAGCCCCCAAAAAAATTATTAATCAAGCGATCAATTTTGATGAGAGTAGCTTAAGTGGCAATTATAGTTTGAATCAAATGAAAAGGCATTGAATTAAGAGTGCTTTTAAGAATAGTGAGCCTGCCACCAATGGAAAGTAAATGGAATTCCCAAACAAAAATTTTATTTAAAATTTTTTGAATTAACTCGTCAAAGAGATGGGATCATTTTGGGCCTTTAAAGAGAGGAGCACCTAAGTACTTTAGAGGTAAGTGTTGATGCTTAAAATCAGTGATATATAGTATTTATTTGATTTTATTATTGGAGATATGAGAGGAAGTGATAAAGTAGCTTTTGTTATCATTGATAGAAAGGCCACTTTCTCTACCAAATTTATTTAGAAAATACTTGAGATGCTTGATATGATGAATAGAAGCATTGCAAAAAATAATGAAATCATCTACAAAGCTTAAATGGGAAATAAGAAGACCACCAAGAGTTATGTAGTTCATACTAGCATTGTTAAAGAATAAATCATTGATGCTCCTAGATAAGTACTCAACAATGATAATAAATAATGTAGGAGATAAAGGATCCCCTTAAGCCATGGGAAGAGAAAGAAACCAAGGCTTCCCCATTAAGCAAAAAAACTAGGAATTATTAATACAATTTTTAAAAAGAAAAATAAATTTATCAAAAAGCCCAAATAAATTTAGAATATGGAAAAGAAAGTCCTAAGAAATGTTATCAAAGGCTTAGGTAATATCTAATTTGAAAAGAATGTTGTGACCTCTATTCTTAGCATCAAGATCATGAATTAATTCTTGGGCTCATAAAATATTATCATAAATAGATCTACCTCTAACAAAATTAGTTTGGTTGAGAGAGATAATTTTATTAAGTAAAGGACTAAGCCTATTGGTTAGAATTTTGGAAATCAACTTATTGAAGAATGTGCAAAGACTAATAGGTCTAAAATCACTCCAATAGTTTGGATTATCTTTTTAGGTATGAGAATGATCAAAGTACTAGAAAAATATCAAGGAAAAGGATTACCATTAAAAAAATCAACCATAGCCTCAATCAAATCATTTTTAATGATAAACCAACATTTTTGAAAATTTTGAGTAGTGAAACCCTCGGACCGATAATAGAATATATATTCATGCTATTAAGCACATTAGGCGATGGTAAGCAAATTATTATCATCATTAGTAATAATAATAGAAAGAATCAAAGCAATTTAGAAATAGCTTCATCAACTCTTATTAAGCATATTTCTAAAGTAATGATTCCTTAATATCATTATTCTCCATAATCCAAACACCATTATCATCTTTAATTTTTTTGAATATTATTTAAAGCTCTCTTTTTTATTAACTAAAGCATGGAAATACCTAGTATTCTTATCACCATCCATATGCTTACTAGCGACTTTTTTGGCAAGTAAGTCTCTTCCATATTTTGGAAGTTAACAAGTTTGTCTTTCATCTCCAAACTAATTCACAACTTTTTAAAGTCAAAAAATAAGGAAAATAAAAAGCAAATGATTAATAAAATGAATTTATTAAGAATCAGGATGTAAATTCCTTTAATCCAACATTCAACAACACATTTGACAATTAAAGATGAAATAAGAATGGCACAAAAAAACATGTAATAATCAAATCATTAGAAGAATTTATATGAGTTAATAAGAATGGGTATAAAATTGAGATTAAAAGAAAAGTAGATCTTAAAAATTTGGATAAGAAAAATTCAATAAAATTAAATCATATTTAATCCAATGAGCATTATTGAAAAACCTTTGAAGACATTAAAATGAATTGAATCACAAGGAGAATCTTACCACTTCATTAATAGAGAAGAATAATCAAACCCCAAAATGTGATAAACAAATAATTTGTATGAATCAAAATGGTCAATGATCTCAAAAAATCCAAATCATTCAATTTGAATTAGATGAAACAAGGCCAAGCAAAATTAGAATAATAAGAATTCAAAAATCTCAAAATGAGAAAATTATAACAAAATTATTTATTTATTTAGGGTTAATTTATATTTAGGGTTTATTTATGAATTTATTTAGGGTTTATTTTTTAGATTTAGGTTTAATTTATTTAATTTAATTTGAGGGGTTAAGGTTTATTTTGAGGGTTTGATTGTAGGTCTAGGTTTGGATAATTTTAAGTAATTCTTTTTTAATTTTTTTTTTTAAGTTTAGGAAAACCATTTTTTTAATAAGAGTAAAATGGTAGGTTTAGGTTTTGTTTAATTTATTTTTAATTTGAAATTTTATTTTAATTTTTTATATAGATTCCGTTTATTTTAATTTTATTTAGTTTAGAATTTTATTTTGTTTAGGAGATTTTATTTTTATTTTTAATTTAGGTTTAGGTTTTATTTTTTTTAGGTTTAGGTTTTATGTTTAATTTTAGGTTTATTTGTGGTTTTATTTTTAGTTTAGGTTTATTTATTTTAGTTTATTTTATTTTATTTATTTTAGGTTTATGTTTAAGTTTAGGAGGGTAAATCATTATTTTTTTTTTTTTTGGTTTGGATTTTTTTAGGGTTTGGTTTTATTTTTTTTTAGGATTCTTTATGTTTATTTTTTTAGTATTTTATTTAATAGGTTTATATCATTTTAGAGTTTTTATTTATTTAGGTTTTTCATTTTTTAGGAGGATTTTTTTTTTTAAGTGGGGATGGAGTTTTATTTTTTATTTTATTTTCAATTTAGTTTTAGGTAGGTTTAGTTTAGGTTTAGTTTTGATTTATTTTTTTACTTTTATTTATTTTGGTTTAGGTTTTGTTTAGTTTAGGACAGAGGGTTGGGTTTAGGTCTTTGGGGTTTTGGTTTAGTGTTTTAGGTTTAGGTTTAGGGTTTGATGGGTTTGGTTTAGGTTTAGAGTTTAGGGTTTAGGTTTTAAGTTTGGTGTTTAGGTTTTTGTTTTTTAATAGAGAATAAGTTCAGAACATTCTTTTCTAATTTCATCAATAAGTAACACACCAAGTTTTTAAGGTAAAATGACACATAGAGAAAAATCAAAAAAATCTTGTCAGAAATCTCACTATAAGCACAATTTAAGAAAATTTTCAATTCTTGTTTTCCATTTCAGAGAACCATGCCTTGGTGGGATCATATCTTATGGCTCTTAGCCATGGATGTAATTTGTCACTCCTCTGCCTCCATAACCACCATTGCTTTGATGTTGGGATAGACCCCAACATCGAATGTCCGTGCCTTTACTCCCTTTGAATCTTGAGCACATTGATGGTGATAAGTCAAGGTTCACCAAGGAGAATCTAGGTTTAGGTTTATGATTTAGGTTTATTTTTATTTTTTTGGTTTAGGTTTAGGTTTAAGGAAGGTTTAGGGTTTAGGGTTTAGGGTGGATTAGAGTTTAGGGTTTAGGTTTAGGGTTTAGGGTTTAGGGTTTTAGGTTTTTTTTAGGTTTAGGGTTTTTGTTTAGGTTTAGGGTTAGGGTTTAGGGTTTAGGTTTAGGTTTAGGTTTATTTGGGTTTATAGTTTTTGAATTAAGTAAATGGTATATCTAGGTTTATTTAGTTAATTTTTTTATTTAGTTTATTTTATTTTATTTAATTTAGTTTATTTATTTTAGTTTATTTATTTTAGTTTAGGTATTTTATTTATATATTTTTTTTAGGTTTAGGTTTAGGTTTAGGTTTATTTTTAAGTTTTTTTGTTTATATTATTATTTTTTTTAGTTATTTTTTTTTTTTTAGGTTAGTTTAGGTTTTTTATTTATTTTTTTTTTTTTTTTGTAGGTTTAGGTTTATGTTTATATTTAGGTTTTATTTTTTTAGTTTAGGTTTAGGTTTAATTTTGATTTATTTTATTTTATTTATTTAGTTTAGGTTTAGGTTTAGTTTATTTTAGAAGGTTTAGGTTTTATTTATTTTAGTTTAGGTTTAAGTTTATTTATTTTATTTTTATTTTTAGGTTTAGATTATTTTTTTATTTATTTTTAGGTTTTTAGTTTATTTTAGTTTAGGGTTTAGGGTTTAATTATTTTTTTTTAGGTTTAGGATTTAGGGTTTAGGGTTTAGGGTTTATGATTTTAGGTTTTAGTTTTTTTAGTTTTTAGTTTAGGTTTATTTAGTTTATTTTTTATTTATTTGAGTTTATTTTAATTTAAATTTTTTATTTAGGTTTATTTATTTTATTTAGTTTAGTTTATTTTTTTAGTTTAGTTTTTATTTTAGTTTATTTTTTTAAGTTTAGTTTTTAGTTAGTTTTATTTTTTTATTTTATTTTTAGGTTTAGCTTTTATTTTTATTATAGATTTAGGTTTAGGTTTTTATTTTCTTTTTTAGGTTTAGGTTTTAGTTTTTTATTTTAGGTTTAGTTGTAGGTTTTATTTTTTAATTTAGGTTTAGGTTTATTTTTAGTTTATTAGATTTTATTTAATTTAGGTTTTGGATTAGGTTTAGTTTATTAGTTTAGGTTTAGGTTTATATTTTAGTTTAGTTTATTTTTTAGTTAGGTTTAGGTTTATTTTATTTGTTTATTTATTTTTTTATGTTTAGGTTTTAGGTTTTATTTTTTATTTATTTTTAGGTTTTTTTTAGGTTTAGGTTTTTACTTAGTTTTTATTTTATTAGATTTTTGTATTATTTTATTCTTATTTTACATTTAATTTTTATTTTATGTAGGTTTTTTATTCTTAGGTTTATTTATTTATTTTAGTTTAATTCAAGTTTTTATTTATTTTATTTTAGTTTACTTTTATTTTTTATTTTTTATTTTTTTATGTTTAAGTTTAGGTTTTAGTCTAGGTTTTTATTTCATTTTATTTTTTGATTTTGTTTAAGTTTAGGTTTTCTTATTTATTTTATTTTTAGAATTAATTTAGTTTATGTTTAGGTTTTAAGGTTATTAGGGTTTACGATTTTAATTTTTAGGGTTTAGGGTTTAGGGTTTAGGGTTTAGGGTTAGGGTTAGAGTTTAGGGTTTAGGTTTAGTTTAGGATTTAGGGTTTTTTTAGGGTTTTTTAGGGTTTAGGGTTTAGGGTTTAGGATTTGGGTTTATGGTTTTAATTAAAGCGATAGGTTTAGGTTTATTTAGTTTATTTTTTATTTTATTTTATTTATTTTTATTATTTATTTATTTTATTTAGGTTTATTTTTTATTTTTTTAGTTTATTTATTTTAGTTTATTTTAGTTATTTTCTTTTTATTATTTTATTTTTTAGGTTTAGGTTTATTTTTAGGTTTAGTTTATTTATTTATTTTATTATTTATTTTTTTTATTTTTTTTAGGTTTAGGTTTCAAGTTTAGGTTTTATTTTATTTTTTTAGGTTTAGGTTTTAGGTTTTTATTTTAAGTTTATTTTTATGTTTTATTTATTAGTTTAGGTTTAGGTTTATTTTTAATTTTTTTTATTTTTTTTTAGTTTAGGTTTAAGTTTAGGTTTAGTTTATTTTAGGATTAGGTTTAGGTTTTATTTATTTTAGTTTAATTTATTTTAGTTTAGGTTTAGGTTTATTTTATTTTATTAATTTTATTTTTATTTTAGGTTTTTTTTTTAGTTTAGGGTTTAAGTTTTAATTTTTATTTATTTTTAGGTTATATTTTAAGATTTATTTTTTTAAGTCTTGGTTTTTATTTAGTTTAAATTTTATTTTATTTTAGGATTATTTTATTTTTATTTTACGCTTAGTTTTTATTTTATTTAGATTTTTTATACTTAGGTTTATTTTATTTTTTTAGTTTAGTTTAGGTTTATTTTATTTTATTTTAATTTATTTTTATTATTTTATTTTATTTTATTTTTAGGTTTAGGTTTAGGTTTTTTTATTTTATTTTATTTAGGTTTATTTTTGTTTATTTTATTTTTTATTTTTATTTAGTTTAGGTTTAGGTTTTTTTATTTTTTTAGGTTTAGGTTTAGGTTTAGGTTTAGGGTTTAGGTTTTTAGGGTTTAGTTTAGGTTTAGGTTTTGGTTTAGGTTTAGTTTAGTTTAGGTTTAGTTTTAATTTATTAGGTTTAGGTTTATTTTAGTTTAGTTTATTTTAGTTTTAGGTTTAGTTTTTTTATTAGTTTTTTTTTAGGTTTATTTAGGTTTAGGTTTAGAGTTTATTTTATTTAGGTTTAGGTTTATTTTATTTTAGGTTTGTTTTTTTATTTATTTATTTAGGTTTATTATTTAGGTTATTTATTTTTAGGTTTTTTTGTTTAGGTTTAGGTTTTATTTTTTTAGTTAGTTTAGTTTATTTGTTTATTTTTATTTATTTGAGTTTATTTTATTTCTTTGTATTTATTTAGGTTTATTTTTATTTGTATTTAGTTTTGTTTATTTATTTTAGTTTAGGTTTTTTATTTTAGTTTATTTTTTAATTAAGTTTATTTTATTTATTATTGGGTTTAGGTTTATTTAATATTTTTTAGGTTTAAGTATATGTTTTTATTTTATTTTTTTAATTTTAGGTTTTAGGTTTTTATTTTAGAATTAGTTTTTAATTTTATTTTTAAGTTTACGTTTAGGTTTATTTTTAGTTTATCATATTTTACATAGTTTAGGTTTATGGTTAGGTTTAGTTTATTTTTGGTTTAGGTTTAGGTTTATTTTATTTTGTTTATTTTATTTTTATTTTAGGTTTAGGTTTCTTTTTAGTTTTGGGTTTAGGTTTTATTATTTATTTATTTTAGGAGTTATTTTTAAAGTTATTTTTTAGGTTAAGGTTTCTATGTAGATTTTATTTTATTTTATTTTATTCTTATTTTACATTTAGTTTTTATTTTATTTTAGGTTACTTTTTTATTTTATTTTTTAGTTTAGTTTAGGTTTATATTTATTTTATTTTAGTTTAGTTTTTATTTTATTTATTTTTTTCTAGGTTTAGGTTTAGGTTTTAGTTTAGGTTTTTATTTTTTTTATTAGTTTAGGTTTTTTATTTATTATTTTATTATTAGGTTTTATTTAGTTTAGGTTTAGGTTTATGGTTTAGGGTTTAGGTTTAGGTTTTGGGTTTTGATTTTGGGTTTTTGGGTTTATTGGGTTTAGGGTTAGGTTTAGGGTTTATAGTTAGGGTTTAGGGTTTAGGGTTTAGGTTTTTAAGGTTTTGGATTTAGGGTTTAGGGTTTTTTTTGGGGTTTAGGTTTAGGGTTAGCATAGTTAGTTTAGGGTTTTGGGTTGTAGGTTTAGAGTTAGTTTAGGTTTTAAATTAAGTAAAATGGTAGGTTTAGGTTTATTTAGTTTATTTTTTATTTATGTTAGTATATTTTATATTTTATATTTATTTAGGTTCATTTTTTATTTTTATTATTTATTTTTATTTATGTTTTTATTTTATTTTATTTTATTTAGGTTTAGTTTTTTTTATATTTTATTATTAGGATTTATTTAGTTTAGGTTTAGGTTTTTTAAGTTTTTTATAGTTTAGGGTTTAGGTTTGGGTTTAGGTTTTAGGTTTAGGTTTAGGTTTAGGTTTATGGTTTAGTTTAGTGTTTAGGTTTAAGGTTTAGGGTTTAGGTTTTAGTTTAGGGTTTAGTTTAGTTTTTAGGTTTAGGTTAGTTTAGGTTTAGGGTTTAGGTTTAGGGTGTTTAGGTTTAGTTTAGATAGTTTTTTAATTTAGGGTTTAGGTTTTGATTTTTTTAGAGAATAATTAGATTCAATATTTCTTCATTTTATTTCATCAACCAAGTAACACAGTTTAGTTATAGATAAAATGAGCTTTCAAATCACCTTGGATAACTAGAATCATCTTATAAAGACGGTTCCATATAGGTAGTCATATTCTTGGTTCTCTAGTTTCCATAGAACCACCCAGCTTTTAGCATGATCCACCATCATATCCGATGTTAGCCACCACAGGTGTAACCTCTTGTTCCATAACCACCCTGCTCGACCACCACCAACAACTCTAGATCCCCACCACTCTTTTTGATGATCATTGCCTCCACCTAGATCTAGGCAGTTTTTGATGTTTTATCAGGTTACCATTCTTAGGGTTTATTTTTATTAGTTTTAGTGTTTAGGTTTATTTTTTAATTTATTATTCCTTTTTTTAGGTTTGGGTTTAGGGTTAGGGTTTAGGTTTCTTTAGGGTTTAGGTTTAGTGTTTATAGTTTAGGTTTAAAATTTTAGGTTTATGCTTAGGGTTTAGGGTTTAGGTTAGGTTTATGGTTTTAGTTTTAGGTTTTAGGGTTTAGGTTTAGTTAGGTTTTAGGGGTTTAGGTTTTAGGGTTTAGTTTAGTTTAGGTTTAGGTTTAGGGTTTAGGGTTTAGTTAGGTTTAGGTACTTTAGTTTTAGTTTAGGGTTAGTTTAGTTTAGTTTAGTTAGTTAGGTTAGGGTTAGTTTAGGTTTTTAGTTTTTTTAGTTTAGGGTTTAGGTTTATTAGGGTTTAGGTTTAAGGTTTAGTTTTGGATTAGTTTAGGTTATGGTTTTGGATTAGTTTAGGGTTTAGGGTTTAGGGTTTTAGGTTTAGGGTTTTAGGTTAGGTTTTATAAAAAAAATTGGTTTATTTTATTTAGTTTTAGTTTTTTATTTTAGTTTAATTTCTTTTTTTTTTTTTTAGTTGGTTTTATTTTTTATTTTTATTTTGTTTAGTTTATTTACTTTAGGTTTTTTTTATTTTAATTTGGTTTTATTTTAGTTTATTGTTTAGGTTTAGGTTTAGGTTTATGTTTATGTTTATTTCTTAGTTTAGTTTTCTTTTTATTTTATTTTTTATCTTTGGGTTTTATTTTTTATTTTTAGGTTTAGGTTTAGGTTTCTATTTTATTTTTTTAGGTTTAGATTTTAGGTTTTTATTTTAGGTTAGGTTTTATTTTTTAGTTTAGTTATTTTATTTTTAGGTTTTATTTTTGGTTTAGGGTTTAGTTTATGGTTTATTTTAGTTTAGTTTATTTAGTTTAGGTTTAGGTTTATTTTATTTTGTTTATTTTATTTATTTTAGGCATTTTTTAGTTTAGCATTTAGTTTTTTTCTATTTATTTTTAGGTATATTCTTTAGGTTTAGGTTTTTTCTAGTTTTATTTTATTTTATTTTAGGTTTATTTTTTTATTTTTTTTATTTTTTTTATTTTATTTAGGTTTTTATTCTTAGGTTTATTTTATTTTAGTTTAGTTTAGTTTTATTATTTTATTTTATTATTTTATTTTTTAGGTTTAGGTTTAGATTTTAGTTTTAGTTTTTACTTTATTTTATTTTTATTTTATTTAGTTAGGTTTTTATTTTTTTTTTATTTTAGGTTTTATTTAGTTTAGGCTTAGGTTTTAGCTTTTAGGGTTTATGATTTAGGGTTTCTTTAGGTTTAGGGTTTAGTTGTAGGTTTTATGGTTTAGGGTTTAGGTTTAGGGTTTAGGTTTAGTTTAGGGTTTTAGGGTTTAGTTTAGGGTTTAAGTTTAGGGTTTAGTTTAGTTGTTAGTTTAGGGTTTAGGGTTTTAGGGTTAGGGTTTTATTTTTTAAATTTTTTTTATTTTTTGTATTTTTTAAAATTAAGTTAGTTTATTTAGTTTATTTAGTATATTTTATTTATTTTAGTTTATTTTATTTTTATTTTATTTAATTTAGTTTATTTATTTTAGGTTTACTTATTTTAGTTTAGGTTTTATTTTAGTTTATTTTTTAGGTTTAGGTTTAGGTTTAAGTTTATTTTTTAGTTTATTTTATTTTATTTTATTTTGGTTTAGTTTTTTTTAGGGAGTTTTAGGTTTTATTATTTTTTTAGGTTTAGGTTTAGGGTTTTATTTTAGGTTTATTTTAGGTTTATTTTTTAGTTTAGGTTTAGGTTTATTTTAGTTTATTTTGTTTTATTTAGGGTTTAGGTTTAGGTTTAGGTCTAGTTTATTTTAGGTTTAGGTTTATGTTTTATTTATTTTAGTTTTGTTTATTTTAGGTTTAGTTTTTTTTTTTGTTTAGGGTTTAGGTTTTATTTTTTATTTATCTTTATGTTTTATTTTTAGGTTTATTTTTTAGATTTAGTTTTATTTATTTTATTTTATTTTATTGTAGGTGTATTATTTTATTTTTTATTTTGGTTTAGTTTTATTTTTTATATTTTTATTTTTTTAGTTTAGTTTAGGTTTTTATTTATTTTATTTTAGTTTAATTTTATTTATTATTTTATTTGCTTTTTAAGTTTAGGTTTAAGTTTAGGTTTAAGCTTATGTTTTTATTTTATTTTATTTTGGTTTAATTTTTTTATTTATTTTGTTTTTAGGTTTTATTTAGTTTAGGTTTAGGTTTTTAGCTTTTTAAGGTTTAGGGTTAGTTGAGGGTCTAGGGTTTAGGGTTTAGTGTTTACGTTTAAGGTCTATTGTTCAGGTTTTAGTTTAGGGTTTGGGATTTTTGATTTTTTAATAGAAAATAAATTCAGATTCAACATTTTTTCTTTTTGATTTCATCAACCAGGTAACACACCAATTTTTCTAAGACACAAGTGACGACATAAATAAAAAATGAGGACGCATAGAGCAAATCAAAAATCATAGATAACTAGAACCGTCTCTACAGTGACGTCATAGTTTCATAAGCAGCAGATCGGATCAATTGTTGTTTAGATTCTCCAGTTTCCATCAGAACCATGCTAGCCTCTCGAGTAGCGAGATCCACCATCATATCCCCGATCTCTCCCTCCGTCACCACCATGGTTGTAACCTCCATCCCTCCTCCCACCTCAATAACCACTACTAATCTAACCACCACCTCCATATCCTCTAGCACCTCCAGATTCCCCACCACCACTACGATAATCGATGCCTTCACCTTTGCCTCCACTGCCAGATCTAGATTGAGCCTGGTTGATGGTGATGTTCATGTTGTCAAGGTTCTACCCATTCTTAGGTTTTAGGTTTTTTTTTTGGAAATTAAGGGAATTTTATTGCCACAAAGAAAAAGTACAAAGTCCTTAGAGGGGGAAACTAATGCTCAAAGAGCAACAATAAGTCCTAAAGAGATAAACCCCGTAACTATAACAATAATATAAGAAAAAAAATAAAATAAAAAGCAAAACCAAATTGGCAACAATAATAAATCCATGTATGCAACAACAACATCCACTAAGTCATTTTGATACTAGCAAGATCCACCTACAAGATTCTCCCAACCTATAAAAGAAATCTGCAACATACTAATGAAAGGATCAGTACATTTAGCAAGCATAAAGAGTATGAGCAAAGAAAAGGAGCAAAGTAAAGAAAAGGCTCAGGCTCAGTTACAATCATCTCAAGGAGAAACACAATATGTAAGCATCCAAACTTTCAAAGATTGTTTACAATTACATATAGTGCTACCAGCCAAAATAAGATAGAGAGGAAACATCAAGGCCATCATTGCCAGCATACCTCTTGTGTGCCATCATCCTACAAAGCTACAAACTCCTCCAAGCAATAGACATAATAACCAACCACAAAGTCACCAAAACATATAAGCCCAATAAGGCAGAAAATCAACCAACCATCAAGGTGACATTAGGAACACCCCAAACCACCAAAGAGGAATATATCAACATCAAAGGGCAAGCATCATGACCTTAACACAGGACCAAAAAAAAAACCTAGATGAAAGAAAAAAACATAGCTCATGTCTTCCACAAGCAAACATGAATGACAAGGCTATCACCCAAACTAGAAAAGGGAAGCGGCCAAGGAGAACCATAGGAGCAAACCAACCAACATGTCACCAGAGCAGAATGATAGGCCAAAATAGCCACCCATCCAACCAACCCAACCAAATAGCCAAATCCAACCGATCATAGCCTCAAACTAACCACTAGAGCAAAAATCCAAATCGTGATAAGACCAACAACATCCATCATGCGAAAACCACCCAAGACAACTAGAAAAAAAGTAGAAGAAAACAACAACATCCACCAAACCCAACCAAAGAAGCAGAAATTCTAATCTAGCTGAGGTGAATAGCCAGCCAAAAATAAAATGGAGCAAAGACTAGTAAGATAAACTAAAAGCCATCCATCAGGAGCAGCATCAATACAATAAGAATACCACCAAATCCAATATCAAAAAGTTTGAGAAATATCAATGAGTGCAAGCATCATAACCATAGCCAAGTTAGGCACCAATACACCAAACCAAGTCACCAGATCCCAAAGAAAAACAACATCCACTAAATATCCATCAACCAACCCAAAATAATAACAAAAAAAAGCACTGAGAGGAAGACTAATACTAGAAACCACAACCAAAGAAATAAACCCAAACAAAACCAACAAACCAATCCACAAAAAAAAGAAATAATAGTTAACAAATAACCTCCACCTTGCCAATCCAAAATTAGACCACCAATAAAGTAGAACAAACTAGCTAATTGACTAGCCTACCAACCAGTCCAGCCAACCACCACGAGCAAAAATCCATCTGGTTAAAAGAAATAACCGCCAGAGATATGACAAACCCTATGTAAAAAATAGTAGGCAAAGCTACCACGCAAATCAAGGTCACAAAAAATAACCAAGCAATAATAATTACCCAGCCAAGCAAATAGCACCCACTAGCCAAAAAAACCAAAACAACCCAGGCAGAAAAAATAAGAACCACCAAGCCAACCCAAAAGAAAAAGCTCAAAAAGAAAACCTATAGAATAGAGTAAAAAATAAAAGACCTACAAAAGAGGGTTTAATAAAGGGGAAACAAAATCAATGGCTCATCAAAAACCAACAGAAAAACCAAGCCAAGAAAATTATAATTTGAGATAAGGTAATCTAGTGTTATTCAAATTGACAAAACCCTTTAAACGTTTTAGCAAATTTTAATTATCAAACAATGTGAAATCAGTTAAGTTGGCACCAAAAGTAGCCAAGAAATTTGCACAAGCATTACCCTCATGAAGGTTATGGGAAAATTTATAATGAACTTGAGAAAGAAGATTTTTAGTATGATTGAGAACATAAAACAAATCATCATTTCCTATTCTATTATAGTTTAGCATGCCAAGAAGCAAGAGCGCATCAACTTCAATCGAGATGTTGAGGAAACCTTTATTCAAATACATTTCAATAGCTTTATTGACAGCCATAAACTCAGCATAGATAATAGAATAGACTTTGAGAGGATAGGCAAAAACACAAATGACAGTACCTTTAGAATCCCTAAGAATACCACCACAGCCATATTTATTGGAAGCAAATAACCATCGGTATCCTTTTAATCAAATTTCTTTTGGGTTTGATCCAATGGATAATTAACTCTTTATAAGAGTCAACATCGAATGATGCCCAATTTTTAGCCACAAATTGTAGCCTCTAAAATGAATGTTACTAATAAGATTGCATTAAATAGATTGAAATTTTTTTTGGTCTAGCTAGATCCTTTATGGCTCAGAATACCATGATATTTAGCATCATTTTTGTACATCCAGATGAACCAGATAAGGGTAATAGCAACTAGAACTTTGATATGACCTTTCACAATTTTTTTTGGAAACAGACTTCAAGAAGTTGATATATGGAAAGAGAGCCATGAAAGTAGTTTGTATTAAATAAATCATCATACCATAAAAATAAATTAGAAGCAATAGCACCATTGATAAAAAATATGATTAACATTTTCAATATGAAAGCAACAATAGCACTTTGAAGGCAAATATAACCCTTTATTCCAGAGCAAAGAGTCCACAAAAATAAAGTTATTCAAAATCCTCCAAGATAAAACTGAATAAGAAATGGGAATGATATTGTTCAAAATTTTAATGAAAACATTAGAGGAGTTTTTCTTATCTCTAATAAAATTCCAAACCACTTTAAGAACAAAATCACCATTGTAAGAAAGCTTAAAGAGAATTCGGTTAGGTTTGTTAGAGAAAATAGGAATATTTCTAAAGATATCAAAAAGAGAAATAGAGATATAATTCTCAAATTTGTTTTTGTTCCAAGTGTTATTATGCTAGAAAGAGTTAACTTTGATAGCTGCAGCAGAGTGGGTAGATAAAAGGGAGTCAATAGAGCCATTTCAAATTATATTGTCTTGAAAAAAGAAAGAAGAACCTGAATGAATACCCCAATATATTAAGGGTTCAGCAACCCATTTAATGGAGTAAAGCCTTTTCCAAACTAGAGAGTCACCAACTTTATAAGCACAGATAAGAGGGTGTTTACCTTGGCAATATTTTTTGATCATAAAATAAGCCCAAAGGCTATCATTCTTTTAAAATTCCACGAGCTTATGAGAGAAGGCAATAGCTTCAATGGCTTTGGTAATTGAGACCACCTTCACCCAAGGGACCACAACATTTATTCCAGGAAGTCTAATGTATTCCTTTAGTAGAATTATTTGATCTTGAAAAAATTTATTAAGCAAGCAATCAATTCTGATAAGAGTAGCATTAGTGGGGATAATAGTTTGAATCAAATAAAGAGGCATTGAATTGAGAGTGCTTTAAGAATAGTGAGCCAAAAGGAAAGTAAATAAAATTTCCAAACATAAATTTTATTTAAAATTATTTGAATTAACTCATCAAAAGATGGGATCATTTGGACCTTTAAAAGAGGAGCACCCAAGCACTTAAGAGGAAGGTGTTGATGTTTAAAGTTAGTGATATGAAGGATTTGATTAATTTTATTATTGCAGATGCTTGAAGAAGTAATAAAATATCTTTGGTTATTATTGAAAGATATTCCACTTTCTCTTCCAAGTTTATTTAAAAAATATTGAGATTCTTGATATGATGAATAGAAGAATTATAGAAAATAATGAAATCATCTGTAAATCTTAAATGAGAAATAAGAAGACCACCAAGAGTTTTGTAATTCATACTAGGATTATTTAAGAATAGATCATTGACACTTCTAGATAAGTACTTAATGGCAATAATAAATAAGGCAGGACATAGAGGATCTCCTTGTCTTAGGCCATGGGAAGAAGGAAAGAAGCCCGAGGCTTACCCATTAAGAAAAAATAAAAAACCAGGCATTATTAATAAAAATTTTAATAAGAAAGATAAATTTATCAGAAAACCCAAATAAATTCAGTATATGGATAAGGGAATCCCAAGAGATATTGTTAAAAGCTTTGGTAATATCTAATTTGATCAGAATGTTGCCACCTCTAGTCTTAGCATCTAAATCATGAATTAATTCTTGAGCAAGTAGAATATTATCAAAAATAGATGTACCTCTAACAAAACTAGTTTGGTTTAGAGAGATAATCCTATGAAGTAAAGGTCTGAGCCTATGATTAGAATTTTTGGAAATCTACTTATTGAAGAATGTGTAATGACTAATAGGTCTAAAATCACTCCAATAGTCCGGATTATCCTTCTTAGTATGAGAATAATATAAGTGCTAAAAAATCTTTTAGGAAAAGGATTACCATTAAAAAATCAACCATAGCCTCAACCAAATCATTTTTAATAATAAACCAGCATTTTTGAAAATTTTGGGAAGTGAAACCCTCCGGACCAGCAACATAATATATGTTCATGCTATTAAGAACTTTAAAAATGTCCTCTTCATTATGTACAATAGTAAGCAAATCATTGCCATTATTGTTTATAATAGAATGAATCAAGTGTGATTTAGAAATAGCTTTATAAGAGCAACTCGTATTAAGTATATTTTTAAAGTAATTAATGGTTGAATCCTTAATATCATTATTCTCCCTAATCCATTGTCCATTGTCATCTTTAATTTTTTGAATATTATTTAAAGCTCTCTTTTTATTAACCAAAGCATGGAAATATTTAGTATTTCTGTCATCATCTACAATATGTTTGCTAGCAATTTTTGGCACCAATAAGTCTCTTCCGTAATTTAAAAATTAACAAGTTTATCTTTCACCTCAGTCAAGTCCTTAATCTCAGTAGGATTAGACATAACTGAGACTTCAATATCACAAACCAATCTTTCCATTTCTTTGATATTAACAAAATGGTATTTATAATAATGCTTGTTCCACCAACCCAGATTTTGTTTAAGTCTTTTAAGCTTAAACCAAAATCTATTCATCCCCTTAATTGAATTGTCAGGATGTAAGGTAGCTTTCCAATTGTTAACCACAACATTAAAGAAATCAATATGTTGAATCCACATGTTCTAAAATCTAATTTGAGAGAAATGTTTTTAATCTATTAGATTTATCTTTAATAGAAACCAAAAGAGGAGCATGATCTGATAAGGTTCTGCTTAAATGATTGACAGAAGTAATAGACCATTGAGTAATCCAATGAGAATTAAAAAGAATCCAGTCCAACCTTTGCCAAAGTCTAGAGTTTTGTCAAGTAAATTTTGAACCCTTAAAGCCAATATCAATCAAATTGCAATCAAGGATCATATTGTAAAATTCTTTTATAGAATTAATATTAGGAGGGAAACCACTTTTTCATTCAGAAGAGAATAAAATTGTGTTGAAATGCCCACCAACAAACCAAGGTTTATTGACAAATGTAACAAAATTCCTCAATTTTTTCCAAAAAAGATTTCTACCAAATCTATTACAAGATGCATAGATAAAAGAGCCCAAAATGCAATAGTCACCATAAGATATTTGAGCATTGAAAACTTATTGAAAATCATTAAGAATAGAAACCTCCACAAAATTATTCCAAAAATACCAAATTTTATTACTAAAATTAGAGAAAAATTTAGTAAAACCAATCATTCTAGCAACATGGTTTATTTTTATTTCATGAATAAGAACCTCCAAAATAATAAGTAAGAAAATATTATGAATACGTCAAAGGTTTTTAATATGATTACAAATATAGAGGGTACCGATCCCTCTAACATTCCAAATAAGAAAATTAAACATAAGGAAATAAAAAAGGGGTTAAGAAAATGTTAGTTAAGAGAGGAGAGGGAGGCCACAACAGATCTAGTATTTTTGGACAATTTGGGAGGGAAGTTTTTAACATTTTTCTTTCTTTTTAGCATGATAAGTTTGGAAACAATTTTTTTTTCTCATAGAATCATCATCCGAGAAGGATTCAACAACATTAATCACAGATTTAGGGGAAGTCTCCTATATAGAAGTGAGTTCTCCTTCTTCCAAGCCATTAGAATTTATTAAAGCCAAATGATCATCAGGTATAGCAAGTGAGGGAACTGAAATAGATTTATTAAGAAAGCAAGTGTGAACATCCAACCCTTCTTCTTCAATATACAGATTATTAGACAAAACAAAATAAAGTCTGGTTTTTCAAACTGAATATCATGAGAAACTAAAGCCATATTCTCCATTGAATTTGAATGATGCATAACATTGATATCCTCATTAATATTTTAAGTTAAAGCATCATTTTTGTCAATCAAATCGATAAGGATGTGGGGATTGACTAAGAGGAAAAGAATCATCATCCAAAAGTTTAGAGAAATTATTATTTTCACATTAGAAACTTTCAATTGCACAAAAGAAATAAGAGGTAAAATAGCCTTATTAGGAACATTCAATGAATCCTTTTTTTCTGAATTAACTTTTTGATATATAATAATGGCCTTGGGTTAAGAACAACAGTTTCCTTAATAGAAATTTTCTTTAATAGGTGAGGATGCAAAATGAAACATTCAGAATTATCATGCCTGTGGATTTTATAATGAGAACAAAAAGTCAGGGAAATTTTCTAAATCAGCTTTCTGCATATAACCATAATTTTTAGATCCCAACTAGATTTCTTTGGGGTGTTTCTTAGTAATGTCCAATTCAACAAGGATTCTAGCCATAGAAGGTCGAGATTTCATATCTGTTGACTGATCAATTTGCAATGGCCGACCAAATGAAGCACCCAAAATAAAAAGGAATTGATGATTAACAAAATGAATTCAAATATTGGGGAGATAAATCCAAACTAGAATGATTGGGGATTCTTCCTATCAAATAAAAGTGGAGTCCATTACAACCTCATTTGGCAATTGAAAACAAAATAAGAATGACGAGCAAAAAACACTGAGTAATCCAAATCATTCATTAACTAAATCAAAATGTCATGGGATCAAACGATCAATCATAAAAGCACCCAAAAGTTTTACTATGAAAGAAAGAGCAATTATTTCTATATTTAGCCTATGAAGAGTAAACTTTCCCAACCAAAGTGAAATCAAATGGCTAAAAGCTTTTCCATAATCGACAGCACATAACCATTGGCATACCTCAAAAAGAAGTCAAAATAAGTTTTAGGGACTCACTTGAACAACTATCCTTACTAGTGAGGACATCTTTGAATGATTTCAAAGTAGCCAAAGCCATGGTAGTTGATGCCCTAGTAGGATCCATTGGATCTGTCAGTTTCCCCATGGAATCATCAGGGAAGATGCCAAATCACGGCTTCACTCCAAGTAAAACACGAAAGCAATCAGCGACCATCAATTCTAGAAGGAATCCAATGAGAATCATGCCAAACAGCCATCAGGTAGCAACCAGAAAGCCAAAAATGAGAGGGGAAAAGGGGAATCCCCAAAGCATGAGGTCAAGGCCTTAAGCATTGGGTGGGTTTAGGTTTAGGTTTTTATTTTTTTAGTTTAATTTATTTTTTATTTTTAGTTTATTTTAGGTTTATTTTATTTTAGGTTTAGGGTTTAGGATTTAAAGTTGGTGGTTTAGGGTTTAAGGTTTAGGGTTTAGGGATTAGGGTTTATGGTTTAGGGTTTTAGGTTTACGATTTAGGTTTTAGTGTTTTGGGTTTAGGTTTTAGGGTTTTAGGGTTTAAGGTTTGGGGTTTAGGGTTTTTAGGGTTTAGGGTTTATGGTTTTTAGGGTTTAGGGTTTAGGGTTTAGGTTTTAGGTTTAGGGTTCAGGTTTTAGTTTAAGGTTTAGGTTTTTTGTTTTTTAACAGAGAACAAATTTCGATTCAACATTTCTTCTTTTCAATTTCATCTACCAAGTAAGACACTGTTGAACTCACCTTTGGAGTGAGTTCTCAACCTCCTCTTCCTAGACCTAGGAACCTTTTGAACACTAAGGTTTCCTTAGTCATAAGACACTTCTAAAGATTAGGCAAACACTTGACCTAACCTAGAGACTTAGAAGGGTTAATCGAAGGATTATGCCATGCCTTAGGGACTTAGAAAAATCACCTACCCTATAGCCTAAACCCAATCTATGTACACCTAAAATTCAATTCAAATCCAAATTTCCAACCAAACCTCAAACTCAATTTCAAATCCCAATCCAAGTCTAAACTCAATTCCAAATGATTGAAACCCAAGATCAAATCCAAACTTGAAATCCTTCCCAAGCCTTTTAATCAACCTTCATGAACTTAGCCAAATTTCCATCCAATTCAATCCAAACTCAATTGATTTTTTTACAAATCAATTATAACTTCAACTATCTTCTCAAATATAAATGTAATATAATTTCAAATAGCCAAAACAAATCCAAAATCAAATCAAAACCTAATTTAAAACCTTTAAGTCATTTCCTTGAACTTGGCCAAAACCCAACTAAATCAAGCCAAAATCAATGGATTTTCTCTTGAATCAATCATTCCTTCAATCATCTATCCAAATATAAATGAAACCTATAATCATCTAGTCAAACCCAACCTAGACCATTGTACTTAAAATATTCAAATGAACCAAAACTCATTTAAATAAACTAATGTTTGAATTTATATATCAAACTCATATATATATATATATATATATATATATATATATATATATATATATATATATATATATATATATATATATATATATATATATATATATATATAAACTCAACTAAATCAAACTCTACCCAAAATCAAGCCAACTAAATCTAATTGGTTCACTTGACCCAAAGTGGCCAATTTGACCTACATGAACAAAAATCCAATTCAATCCAAATTAATGTTAATAAAGCCAATCCAAACTTTATGTCATGAATGTTGATCACCCTAGGATGATCAATTGATATAAATTGGGTCAAACCAATTCAACCTAGCCCGTTGACCAAGTTAACCCTTTAGCCTATATGAACCCAAACTAGCTAAATTAAAACCTAATCCAAATCCATTAAAACCAATGATTCAAATCAACCCAAAATCAACATTTAAACATGACTTGACCTTCAATTGAGCCAAACATAGCCCAATTAGCCATCTTGATCCAAGTTGACCCAAATTAACATAAAGGGTTAAATTAGACTAAACCCAAATTAAATCCAAATTCAATCAAACCAAAGCATGCAATCCTCTACAAATTGTCATATTAACTTAACCTAACCCTTAGTTTGACCCTATTTGACTAATTAGTCAACCTAACCCATTTTGTTCCAATTTGACCCAAATGGGTTAAATTGAGCAAAACATAACCAAATGAAATCCAAATGAAATGAAATTTGGTCCAACTCAATTTTGGCTTATTTCAAATCTGTCTAAATCAAATTCAATGCCAAATGACCACTCAACCCTTGGGCTAAGGGTATCATATAAGATAAAAAACCTATGTAAATGGTCATTTCTCTTCCTTGGCTACTTGGTACTCATCCATAGGTCCAGCTAGGCTCCAAGGACACTCAACCAACCAGGGTGGTTGGGTCAGCCATGACTAAGAGGTGAAATCACCTCCCCTCCCCATTAGAATACTTAGCATGAAGGGTCTCCACTTCCCTTTGCTAGGACCCACTTGGCCTTCATAGCAGCCCACCTCCATGCCTTGGCCAACCAAATTAAGTCACTTAAGGAGAATCCCAACCACCAAGCCAAGGACACATTTGGAGCCAAAATCACCATGAATGAGGTGATTTTGGCCATTGCAAGAAGACAAAAATAGATAAAGACACACATTTCACTCTCCTAGAGCTCCCAAACCAACCAACAACCATTCCCACTTGGTTTTTGAGCAAAATCCATCAAAACCAAGTGGATTTCTATGAGGAAGCGGCAGGCATTGGTGGATATATTATTCTGAACTGATGCAAGAGCCTGAACCCATTCCAAAGCTTCTTCTTATCCTCAGGAGAACACTCAGATCATCACCACCACTGAAAATCATCCTCGGTGAGGTAATTTTCAAGAAAGCCGCCTAGTTCTATTTGTGAGTTTTGTTCGCCTTAGAATTTCTTGGTGTCACTATCGACAAAGTGTTAAAATCATCAGATCTAATAAAAGAAATTTTGGGCACCATAAAAGAGTTGGTAGACATCAATTCTACCTCTCTTTTAGAATATATCACAGAAACTAATTATTGTAGTGGCAGGGTCTTACCACTTTGATCAACACCATAGGAAGAAGCAAACTAGTCATTGGAAATAATCTAATTCTAAATCCTTCTTAAGATACACCTCATAAACTAAAATAAGGGCATCAAACTATTCTAAAAGTTAATCTTAACTTCTTAAACTTTCTTATATTAGCTTAATGAGCCTTATGTTCAATTCGATCAATTTTGATGATAATAAACCAATGCTTGGATGTTCTAATGTATGTTTTATGTGTTTCTGATATATTAATTACTAATTATATATCTAATACATCTCACAATATGTTTGAAGAAATTGCAAGAATAGAAGAATGAAAGATAGATCAAAATGGATAATGTGAAGCTCAAGATACAATATTTTACGTTATATGCATTTATAATTATCTTAGAAATTTATATGAGTTCATTAGCATGAATGAATTTGCTCACAATTTAACATATTATTTTTATTTATTTTAAATAATGATAATGAGGTTAATTTATATAAATCTCTATCTAATTAACATTCACTTATATGTTTCATACATAGCATTTGAATTGTCAAAATAATAAATGATAATAAATTATGACTATTAAGTGTAATTAGCTTATATACTATATTTAATTTTATGGTTATATGATAACTAACATATGTATGATTATATATAAATTATATCATAATATTTAAATGTCATATTTAAAAATGAACAAAAATATGTGGAAATTTATATTTTAGCCAAAGTCATTTTATATTCAAGGAATTTATATCTGATTTCATCTCCAACGGATGCCTTGGATTTTTTTTCTTTAATTTGATAGGTTACATGACCCATGTTTGATTAAAATTGAATTTATTATGACTTTTCAAACATTATTTGATTTTAATAATGAATGCATGTTGCATGCTTAGAATATATTAAGAGCCATATTTGATTATTTTTGACTTGTCTATGTAAATAGTTGAATTTTGCCTATTTGAATTTATTATTTATTTAATATAAATTATATTTTTATTGAATATTAAATTATTATATGATAAAATGATGTTAGAATAATATATATTTTAAAATAATTCAAAATAACCTTCTTGCTTATAAATAGCCCTCATTCTCTTCATGAAAGCATTCCTAATTCAAATTCAAAACCCTCTAGAAAAGCTAAGAGAAAATTTCCTGGATTTTCCTTCTAACTGTTCTCCAAATATTGCAAGATCAAATCCTTAGTTTGGAAGCATCAACATCTTCAACTAAGCATGCTTTCTCAAATTACTTGAGTTCATTTTCTTGATCTTAATCCCTTTTTAGTTGTTCATACTATTTTCACCATCTATTTATTCTTTCCAATTTATATTTTTTGGTGGATTAGTCTTTGGACATCAAAGTCTATGTTTTTTACATCAAAGTTTCTTCAATAATTTTTTTTTGTGAAAAACTCGTGATAGTTTGTAGGATTTATTTCAACTTGTTGAAATTTTTATCTTCGTACAAAATTCTTTTGGTTTATTAAAATATTTCATCATTAGTCTTATTTGAAAGATCATTTATTCTTAGATCTATTTTAGAAGTATATTTTAAGCATTTCAAATTAATTTATTGTGCTAAAATTATTTTCATAATTGCTAGATCTGTCTTTTTAATTGAAAGCTTACTAGTTTACTTAAATCTATCATAAACTAATTTTATTTAACTATTTTGTGATTAGTTGCATTAATTAAAAGCTTCATTTTGGTTAAAATAAAATAAATTATTGGTGGAATTTTAGAGTGTATGCTAGATCTATTATAAATCAAGTTTCTTTATCAAAATAAAAATTTATAAAATTTAAATTATTTATTTATAACTTATCATTTTATTTCAACTAATATCTTTTATTTTAAAAAATTTATCTTGATGAAATTTAGTAAAGCTTGTTGTTTTCATTATTTAATAATTAAGAAAAAGGAAGTTTAGTAAAAAGTTAATCTTTCTTACACTATTATATACATACTAGTTATAGTTTCTCTTAAGCTTAAATATTCGTTACTGAAATTTAATTTATTGTTCAATAGACTATTATAAATTTAATTTGAAATCATTTTTATAATAATCTACAAATTGTAATATCATAAACATCTTAGTAAGATCACTTTAAGATATTTATTTAATATTTTTATCAAAATTATGTGAGCATTCTATCTTGCCAAATTAATAAGTTATAAAGTGATCATTTATAAGTTGTGAGATCACTTTTTGAATTGGATAGATTGGTATATTTCTGAGAGATATATTTTATCAAAATTTATTAATTTGTATTTTTTTTCGTGCTGTAAAATTTATATTGGGTTTGTACTTTGTAGAGAGTACATATTGTTGGTTACTCAGTTATAGAGTACTATTTGTATGCTATTTTGCATTTAGTGGATTCTAGCCAATTAGGTGGACATAGGCCAATTTTGGGCTTTGGTCAAACCATGTAAAAATTGTGTGCCTATTGTCTCTCTTTACTTTAATGTACTTTTATTTTTGTTGTAATAAGAATTGTATCTTGTCATTATAAAATCAAAAATTAATTTTCTACTAAAACTTAAAATTTAAGATTTAACTTTTAAAATTTTAATATCCCAATTCACACCCCTCTTAGGTGCTATAATGACTCACTGGTATGAGCCTAGGCTCTTTTATTGGGTTAACATCTAAGAGTAGATCTTTTCACTATGGCACAAGGTTTCTTAAAGGGTTCACTACCAGAGGGACAATCCACTCATAGACCTCCACATTTAGATATTGTACCATTTGATTATTGGAAAAAATAGAATTAGTACATTTTTAAGAGGTCAAGATGCATGCATGTGGTATATGTTGACACATCAATATCATACACCCATAGCAGAAGTAAATGGCATTAAAGTAGAAAAACCTTTTGAGGAATGGACTGTAGCTGAAAGAGAACTTGATGAATTAAATGCTAGGGCTTGTAATACTTTACATTATGCTTTATTACCTAATGATTACATGAAAATTTCAATGTTAAGTACAACAAAAGAAATATGGGATAAACTCATTATAACTTATGAAGGAACTAGTGAAGTTAGAGATGCTCACATAAACAGACTTGTTCATTAATATGAGTTATTTTATATGCCTCTATATGAATCTATTTTTGATATGTATTCTAGATTCTTGAAAGTAATTAACATATTGCATTGTCTTGGAAAAACATATAGGAATCAAGACTTAGTCTATAAGATTCTTAGATGTCTTCCAAAAGAATGGGAAGCTAAAGTAACAACTATTAGTGAAGCTAAGGATTTATCTACTTATCCACTTAATCAATTTTTGGGTTCTTTGATAGCACATGAACAGGTTATTTCTCAAAATGATAAGATGGATAACTCAGCAAAAAGGGAGAAGGAGAAAGAAAAAGCAGTTGCATTACAAGTTGATGATAGTGATGAGCATAACACCTCAAGCTCGAATGGTGATAATGATAAGGTGGTCATGCTATCCAAAAGGCTTGGGAACTTGCTAAAGAAGAAGAATCAAAGGTATACAAAATCTAAAAACTATAAATTTCAAACTAAGAATTTCTTGTGAAGGGATCATTTGCTACCATTGAAAAAATTCGACACATAAGAGATGATTGTCCAACTTGAAAAAAAAAGAAGAAAGAGATTGATGTGGAAAGAAGAAAAATATGAAGGAGAAAAAAGTACCACACCTAAGAAGAAGAAGGTTTTATGGGCAATTACAGATTCAAATGAATCAAGTACTTGCTCATCCGATGAAGAGGTCAACATATGTCTTATAGCAAATAGAGAATCTGACTTAGATTCTCATGAGGATTGTAATGATATATCTTATGATGAATTAGATGATACTTTTAATGATTTAGTTATTGAATATAAAAAATTAAAAAGAAAATGCAAAACCTTAGAAAAAGAACTTAAAAAATTAGATATGCATTTTTATGATTTAAAAATGAGTGTGATTATTTAAAAAGTAAAAATAATTGTTTATTAAATTGTTCCTTACTTGTATGTAAACTTGAAAGATACAATATCTTGTTAAAAGTAAGATTAGAATTATGTTTGAAATGACAAGTTCATTATAATGCTTCATCAAGTAAAACATTTAATAAAAATTATTTGCATCATACACATACCACTCATATACCTTATAATTATCATGCTAAGCCATATACAAACACTAATGTTTGGTGCAACTATTGTGATAGAAAAAGGCATATTTTATTTGATTGATATGCACGTAAATAACAAAACACTAAGTAATCATCTTATGTATGGATACCAAAAGGTACAAGTACTACACAAACCACATATGCTAGATATCTTGCTTCAAATTTAGAATGTGGACCCAAACATGTTTGGGTTCCAAAAGTTAACATGTGATTTTCTTTTGGAGGAATTCCTTCAAAGAAAAATCAAAGAAGGCATGTGGTACTTGGTGGAGGTTCATGACATATGATGGGAGATAAAGATAAATTCACAACTTTAGAATCAAGTGATGGAGGATTTGTTACATATGGAGATAATGCAAAAGGAAAGATCGTTGGCATTGGTTCAATTTGTAAGAATTCTATCACTTTAGATAAAGTTTTTTAAGTAGAAGGATTAAAACATAATTTAATTTCTATTAGTCAATTATGTGATAAAGGTTTGAATGTAGTATTTCATGCATCATATTGTGTTATACAAAATAATGAAAATGTTTTGTTAGTAGGACAAAGACATAAAAATATTAATGTCATTGATTTAGATAGCTTTCATGATGTGAATTTGAATTTACTTTATTTTAAAAGCACTCATGATGATATATGGTAATGGCATAGACTATATCATATTAACATGCACACACTCAATAAAATTGCTAAACTTGATTTAGTAGTTGGATTGCCTGAATTAAATTTTCATTCAAATTATGTTTGTGATGCATGTATTCAGGGTAAGCATTCTAGAAGCTCATTTAAAAGTAAAAATATTGTTTCTACTTCTAGACGTATAGAATTATTACACATGGATTTATTTGGCCTAATTTGCACCATTAGCTTAGGTGGAAAAAACTATGGTTTTGTGATTGTTGATGATTTCTCTAGATAGACTTGGGTTTTGTTTGAAATTTACAAGGATGATGTTTTTGGTGAGTTTAGAAAGTTTTCTAAATATATTGAAGGAGAACAAGGCCTTTTGATTAATAGGGTTCAAACTGAACATGGTGGCAAAATTGAAAATAAATTATTTGTGGATTATTGTGATGAACAAGGGATTAGACATAATTTTTCTACACCTAGAACTCCCCAACAAAATGGAGTAGTAGAGAGAAAAAATAGAATATTAATTGAATTAAGTAGATCTATGCTTGATGAGTATAAATTGCCCACTAAGCTAAAATAATGAGTGCACCATCACCTTCTATAAGGAGATAGAGGAGTGTTTGATTGGAACTTAGAAGGATTCCTCCTTGCTCAATTAGTGGCAACCTCCTCAAGTCATACTAGACATAGAATATCCTATGGAAAGGAAAGAGAAGTATTACCCTCTAGAGAACACAATATAGACAAAGACTAAAAAAAAGGAGAGAAAGAAAAAAATGAAACAAAAAGAGAAAAGAAAGAAAAGAAAAAATGAAGAAAAAAGAAAAAGAGAGAAAAAAAAAATAAAAGAGAAAAAGTAAAGCACCAATAATACACATTGATTTGGAATCCAAAGGATAAATCATGTGTATGAGGTGTAAATTCAAAAAAAGGAGAGAAAAAAAAAAGAATATACGAAATAAATTGAGTCTACTTTTGACAAGTCTTTGGAGTAGATAATAGAAAATAAAAAAGTTCTAAAAGGATAATTCATGAATGATATGACTAGAAACTTAGTAGGTATGTAACACTTTGACTTCAATTTTACTATCTCATGATATTATTATAGGATTGGAAATTAAGAGTTGTTCCTAACCTCTAACAATATATATATATATATATATATATATATAATGAGATATCAAATTTCCACTTCATCTCTTTCTTCAAGCTCAAAAGAGGATTCAACAATTGTAGATAAACTTTCAAATGAAGTAATAAAATCATCTTTTGCCTAGTCTATCTCCTTTGCTTAAATAATTTTGAAGACTTTCAAGTAGAGGATACACTCATTGAAGTTGAGAAGAAAATTACATCATCAACCAATGAGTTTTAGGAGATTAACCTCAGAAAATAAAGGTAGTCCACCCACCCTCCCAACATCCATATATGATAATTCAAAAAGAAAATGTCAACCACTTGGTTAGGTTACTTTTGTAGTTTAAATACTGCTTTACCTAAGACCATAATGAAGTGCCCAATACATCTCTAAAGGTAGCTACAAACTCAAAATTGAACCTATTATTCTATTTTGCAAACTTTTGATGCAACATTTGCACCAAAAAAGAAGATCAAAGTTTGAAGTCAACCTTATTGAAGAAGAAAGATGCTATCATGATTACCCAACATTATGCCCAGTAAAAAGGAAGGATGTCTTGAAGATGAATCCACATTACCTATTTCAAATTTGATAGCAGACATAGCCTCTTTACATGCAGTCTTCTCATTCAAGGATGGGTTGAATGATGCTAGAGAATGAGATGTCATTTTCACTTATAATTTCCATTATAATTTATCACTATAAGGTCATGCCTTTCACTAGTCACTTGTGTTAAGAAAGAAAAGGAAGACCATCTTTATGGTGGTAGTTATCTTCATTGGTTATGACACTATAGCTCTAAGTTGAATCCCCAAAGTCTACAATGATGAATTTAGGGGAGTTTCTAAGGCTTGTAGTAAAGCATCATGGGATAACAAGGATTGAACTAAAAGAGATTAAAGTGATATTAGAGATGTAACCTCCAAGATTCTACTTAACCAGAGATGGACTTCAATTAATGTTGAATATAGATGGTTTAAACTCTTTCAAAGTTAGTCTATCTCAAAACTTTTCAAATTAAGATCTACTTTTGATCGTTGAAAGGCCTACCTTAGTGCTTCGAAAGATGAAAAGTAGTTAAAACCACTATGATAGGGGAGTGCCCAATGCTTCCAATCAATCAAATCTATTTAAAGAAATACTATCTTTAAAATAATATTTGAAATAATTATCCTCAATAAAAATACTATCTTTCCATTCATCCAATCCCTTCTTCATTGCATGCATTATTTGCTTGTTTACAAATCGACCATAACGTGTTTAGGATAAGTGTAAGAGAACTCAAGCAGCATCTTATTTTTCATCAACACAAACACAAACGACACACTATTTCTTGGTGCTATTAGGATAGATGTAAGATAACCCAAGAGGCATCCTATTTTGAATAGTACAACTAAGTTAGATGTAAGAGAACCTGAGTGGTATCCTATCTTGGTGGAGTCACATTACCCCTGTGGCACCATTTCATCCAATCTTTGATGTGTTTAGGGTAGGTGTAAGGAACCCAAGCATCTTATCCTTCATCAAGATAGCACAAATACAAATTACACACAAACACATGAACAAATATACATCTTTTATCTTGGGCTACTTTGATGTGGGATAATGCCCCGTGCAGCCCTCACTCATTAGCTGCTCTAAGTCGAGCTCATGTGTTACCCTGCTAGTGTGTCACCCCAGTGGTCCCTTATTCAGGAAAATGTAAGTTTGGTACACTTTCCTTCCTGACTTGACCTCTGTACATTGACGAGGGCCTCATTAGCATGGTAGGCCTTACTGCGCGGTCGATAAGCTACCCTCATGTTGGCTTCATTTAAGAGGATGTAAGTCTGCTACACCTTCTTAAACTAACCATCATTCATTGACTTGGTTGAGTATATCTGACAAACATATATACACATTTTTGTCTCGGGTTACTTTGATAAGGAATAACGCCCCCTGCGGCACTCACCCATTAGCTATTCTAGGTGGACGTACCCCTCTGCATTACCCTAGTGGTCCCTTATTTAGGAGGATGTAAGTCTTCTATGCTTTTCTTACTAACTTGACCATTGCACACCTACGAGCACCTTATTAGCATGGTAGGCCTTATGACGTAGTCGGTAAGCTACCTTCATGTTGGCTTTGTTCAAGAAGATATAAGTCTACTATATGCTTTCTACTTGGACTAGCCATCATGAACTAACTTGGTCGAGTAGAGGATTAGGGTATATGTCCCCAAGCAACACCTTTCCTTCTAACTACTTCAAGTCTTGGTCCAGTCTTCTTTATGACTTACTTAGTAGACCCACCCAACTTATTGTGCCAACAATAGTCACCCCAACTGTTGTTCCTCAATTCAAAAGATGTAAGTCACGCTTTCATGTACCATTGCAATGGACAACCCTAGGTTAGATTGCACCTATCGAGTGATGATGACTATCCCAACTATTAATTCCACTTTGGGAGATATAAGTCTACAAGCCTTCTTCCTAGACCATTATCGACACCGATGGGCACCTTAGTTGGTTGGTGTTCATAACAAATGACCCACCAAGGATACACCACTCATGGTAGATGTAAGTATACTATGCTTTCTCTTTGAGTTGGCCACTGTACACCAACAGGATTTCTTATTTACATGGTCAAAGATAACACCCCTAGTGGCACCTCCCCTATAGGCACTCTATTTGGATCACGTCCTTTGCGACCCCATTTAGACATTGCCGATCCAATAGATCGCCTTAGCAGTTGATCCCTTCCTTGGAATATGTAAGTCTACTATGCTTTCTTCCAAAGTACAATCCTGGTACACCAAAAGGCAACCCCTTAGGTCAGTTAGTCCTACCTTATCGTTGGTAGACTATCCCTTTAGATTTGTAAATCTGAGATAGGTTAATTAACATAGCTTTTGTTCCATCGCACACCAATAGGGTACATAACAAACTAAATTCAAAACCAACCTTCCTAGTGGAGTTAAATTAAAATATATCAAACAAACCAAACTTCTACCCAGCGAGGCATAAATCAAATTAATCTCCTGAGTGGAGCCATAAGAAATACCATCAAACTCTTATCCCCAATGGATAGCCCGAACCTGCTTTCCTAGTGGAAGGTTCACAGTTC
Organism: Cymbidium sinense; assembly: GCA_021442155.1. NCBI lineage: Eukaryota > Viridiplantae > Streptophyta > Magnoliopsida > Asparagales > Orchidaceae > Cymbidium > Cymbidium sinense. The sequence continues at coordinate 270,056,211 of CM038215.1, forward strand.
CAATCCTTAATAGATTATAGATTCTTATCCCAGAATACACCAAACAAATCATATTCATAATCGAACTCAAATCCATATCCCCATATAGCAAACCTACTTCCTAGTGGAAGATTCACATACTCAATCCCCTGATTCTTGCTCTTATGCCCAGAATAAAGAGAGCTACTTTTCAGTAAGATCGAGATTTTATGTACCTTTCAAGTTTTGGTATAGATCATTTTTGTTAGTGTTTGTAGCCTTTTGGACATTGTTAATCATCTCAGTTAATGCAAATATGTGCAGTGTGCCTTGTTAGTTACTCCACACCTATTGGGGGGTCCTTTTGCTAACCAAACTTTTGGAGTGAGTTCTTGACCTCCTTTTTGAACTAGAACCTTTAGACACTAAGGTTTAGTCATAAGAAACTTCTAGAGATTAGGTGAACACTTAACCTGCCTAAAACTTAGGGTTAATCATAATGACAGCCATGCCTTGAGACTTAGAAAATCACATTTATACTAAACCCAATCCAATACACTTCTAAATTCAATTCAAATTCAAATTTCCTACCAAACCTCAAACTTAATCTCAAATCCAAATCCAAATCTAAACTTAATTCCAAATGATTGAAACCCAAGATCAAATTGAAACTTGAAATCCTTCCCTAGCCCTTTAATCAACCTTCATGAACTTAGCCAAATTTTCATCCAATTGAATCACAACTCAATTGACTTTCTTATAAATTAATTATACCTTAAATTATCTTCTCAAATATAAATGAAATATAAATTCAAATAGCAAAACCAAATCCAAAATCAAATCAAAACCTAATTTAAACTATTTAAGCCATTTCCTTAAGCTTGGGGAAAACCCATCTAAATCAAGCCAAAATCAATGGATTTTTCCTTGAATCAATCATTCCTTCAATCATCTATCCAAATATAAATGAAACCTATAATTATATAGTCAAACCAGAGTTAACCCAAGTCAAACCCAGCCAAGACCATTTGACTTGAAATATTCAAATGAACCAAAACTCATTTGAATTGAAACCAATTGCAAGTGAATTTATATTTTAATCTCAAATCTATATATTTTCTACTAGGGATTATGTTTAACAGGATGCTTAAAACTAAATATAAATGCTCTCTTTGTAGGTTGCTTAAGCCCCTAAGAATAATCCAAGTTAGGATAGGTGGGCTTGATTACCGATGTGTAGGGTGCTAAGTCCAAATTATAAATATAACTACCTCGGTAGTATGTGTGTTTAGCTAACACTTATCTTGCAGGTGTAGCTAGATTTACTTTTTCTATTTTTAATGTAATTTTTCTTTAGGAATTAGGATTAATGCTATGGGGGGATAAGGATGAGCATTAGCTAGAAGGCTTTGTCTTGGGAGTCCATGTGATGCTTTTGAAGTGGAGCAAATCAAATCAAAGAAGGAGGAAGATACATGATGACATGAAGACTCTCATAGCATTTATCATCTATAAATTGCAAATTATTCTTTTATGTACTTGGTTGTATAAGGGTAGAGCTCGAACCCATTTTTCTTTTGTTGTATATACACCACCCAATGGCTTGTTATTCTTTTGCGTTAGTTATAAATTTTTTTTGATGTTGTGTTTAAAGTGCACAATTAGGATAACATGCTTTTCTTAGTTATATGTTTGATGTTTTTATGTGTGGCCTGGAATGCGATTAGGCTCTTAGAAAAAAAATTAACCTTTCTACCCAACTAGAACTCATAACTAAAGTTTTAAATAATTCATAACCTCACATAAAGCCTAGGACATAAATCAAATAATTAAAATATTTAGAAACCCCTTAGCTGAATGTTGAATGGCCAACAACATGCATATCAAATTATTTTGCTCTTAAAAATAAGAGATTTCATCCTTACATGATAGGGGAATGCTTGAGTTGTGAGGGCATCCCTTGTGTTAGAAAACATCTCTTTCTTGTTGATTTAGCCAACAAGCTTATTTCATCATGCATGTAGGCACCAAAAACATAAAGCTTTTGTCAAAATGAATTGTCAAAATAAATAAAATTTGAAAAGATTTTACACTAGACTAAGTCATATGCTCATACCACTCATTCTCTAGTCTCTTAGGGAGTGGGTTTAAGGACTTTAGTTTCTTTCTAATTAAATAATATTCTAACTAAAATTGTAAATCATATGATCAGACTTCATGGATTTAAAGCATAGGTGTTATTGGGACTCTTGATTGAAAGTCCAACAAGCGCTTTTCTCCTTTATGGAGTTAAACCATATGCCCATTTTTACTTAGATTTAGGTCACTCTTTGGCTTATGCTAAAGCTCCCAAGATTTAGGATCTGAGGTGGATGTTTCTTTTAGGTTACAAGCATAAATCCTCACCTCTTAGGCATCTCCATAATCTTGTATTATTAGATTACCATTCTTAGCTTTATAATGATATGTCAACTTTAACAAAATTGATCTTCTCTTCAATTTCAAAATTATAAAGCCCAATTATAGGATAGATTGAAATGCTCACTAGGTTTTAAGTATCAAGAGCATTCACTCATTACATGTGATAATAAGTCTTCTCTTGAGTTTTCCCAATTGATTTTAAAATACTACTAATCCTTTGATAGTAGAAATCTTTAGTGCATATTTTTAATGTCATACGATCATTTCAAGTATCCCTTAACATCTCATGACATCTCAAAATATACACCACACACCAAGTTCTCACATGTTTATGATAGTTAAAAATGAGCACATCGAAATAAAAAAACCGATAACTAGAACCATCTCTACTATAAACACACAGTTCTATAAATAATAGATCGAATTGGCCATTCTTCAAATTCTCCAGTTCCCACTAGAATCACTCTGACCTCTCGAGTAGTATGATCAAACGTCATATCCCTGATCTCTCTCTCTGCCACCACCACATCTGTAACTTGTGCCACTCCTCCCGCTTCCAAAACTACCACTGCACTAACCACCATCTCCATATCCACCAACACCTCCAGAGCCCCCACCACAACTACTATAACCGCTGCCTCCGCCTTCGCCTCCACTGCCAGATCATGATTGAGCCTAGTTGATGGCGATGTTTCTACTATCAAGGTTCCGCCCCTTCTTAAGGTTTACTTTTAGGTTTAGTTTTATTAGGTTTTAGGGTTTAGGTTTATTTTTTAATTTATTTAGTTACTTTAGGATTCAATTTAGGTTTTGGAGTTTAGGATAAGTGGAGTGGGAGTGGTAGTTTGTGCTTTGGTAGGGAGGTTTAGGTTTAGGTAGGGTGTGGAGGTTTGGTGGGTAAGGTGAGGAGGTTGGTAGAAGTGGGAGGGGTAGGTTTTGTAGGAGATTATGAAGGATCAGGGTATGATCAGGGTTAGTAGGTTTAGTGGTAGTGGTAGGAGAGGTTTTAGGGTATGGTGGAGTTTAGAGTTTAAGATTTTAGGGTTTGAGTGTGGTTGAAGTTTTAGGATAATTAGAGTTTACATTTTTATTGTATTAGGGTATTTAAAGTTTAGGGTTTTAGGGTTTTAAGATTAAGTTTTAGAGTTTAGGGTTTTTTTTTAAAAAAATTAAGTAAAACCCAGCAGTTTAGGATTAGTTCTTTTTATTATTTATTTTATTTTTTATTTTATTTTTATTTTATTTAGGTTTATTTTTTTATTTTATTTAGTTTATTTTATTTATTTTAGGTTTTCCATTTTAGTTTATTTTATTAGGTTTAGGTTTATGTTTATTTTTAGTTTAGTTTTATTTTATTTTATTTTGTTAAGTTTATTTTTTTATTTTAGGTTTAGTTTAGGTTTTTATTTTAGTTTTTAGGTTTAGGATTATTTTAGCTTTTATTTTTTTTAGGTTTAGGTTTATTTTCATTTTATTTTATTTTATTTATTTAGGGTTTAGTTTAGTTTTATGTTTATTTATTTTAGTTTAGTTTATTTTAGTTTAGTTTTAGATTTATTTTATTTTGTTTATTTTAGATTTAGCTTTTTCTTAGTTTAAGGTTTAGGTTTTATTTTTTATTTATTTTTTAGGATTTATTTTTAGGTTTATTTTATAAATTTAGGTTTTTATTTAGTTTTTATTCTAATTTATTTAGGTTAATTTTTTTATTTTACATTTATTTTTTTTTATATTTAGGTTTTTCAATTTTAGGTTTTTTTATTTTTTTAGTTTAGTTAAGTTTTTATTTATTTTATTTTATTTTATTTTTTTGTTTAAGTTTGGGTTTTAGTTTAGGTTTTTATTTTTTTTTAATTTTTTAATTTTTAGGTTTAGGTTATTTATTTATTTTATTTTTAGGTTTTATGTAGTTTAGGTTTAGGTTTTAGGTTTTTAGGGTTTTTGGTTTTAGCTTTTGGTTTTTAGGTTTAGGGTTTAGGGTTTGGGGTTTAGGGTTTAGGGTTTAAGGTTGTAGGTTTTAGGGTTTAGAGTTTAGGGTTTAGGTTTTAGGTTTAGGGTTCAGGTTTAAGTTTAGGGTTTATGAATTTTGATTTTTTTTATAGAGAACAAATTCAGATTCAACATTTCTTCTTTTCGATATCATCAACCAGTAACACACCAAGTTTTCTGAGACACAAACTACAACTTAGATAAAAAATGGGCACGCATAGAGCAAATCAAAAACCTTAGATAACTAGAATCATTTCTACTATAAAGGCACAGATAAGCGAGATCGACCATCATTCCTCAATTTCTCCATTCCCATCAACCACTGCCTCGAGTATCCACCATCATATCTCTGATCTCTCTCTCTCTCTCTCTCTCTACCACCACCATCGCTATAACTTCATCTCTCCTCCCGCCTCCATAGCCACTTGCTGGACCACCTCCATATCCACCGCACTCCAGTCCCCCATATCATGATAACTATCGCCTCCTTCTCCACCGTTAGATCTAAGCCTGGTTGATGGTGATGTTCCTACCATCAGGTTCTTCCCAATCTTAAGGTTTAAGTTTAGAACTTTTAGGTTTTATGGTTTAGGTTTTTTTTAATTTATTTAATTACTTAGTTTTTAGGTTTAGGTTTGTGGGTTTAGGGTTTAGGGTTTAAGGATTTTAGGTTTAGGTTTTAGGTTAATATTCTAAGTTTATTTCTGTTTAATTATTTTAGTTTATGTGTAGTTTATTTTATTTTATTTAGTTTAGGTTTAGGTTTAGGTTTAGTTTATTTGGTTTAAGAGTTTTATTTATTTTAGTTTAGGTTTATTTTATTTTATTTTAATTTAGGTTTAGGAGTTTTTTTAATTTAGGGTTTGATTTTTTTATTTTAGGTTTTATTTTAAGGATTATTTTAGGTTTAGTTTTTATTTAGTTTTATTTTCTTTATTTTAGGTTTATTTTATTTATTTTACATTTAATTTTATTTTATTTAGGTTTTTATTCTTAGTTTTATCATTTTTTAATTTAGTTTAGGTTTTTATTTATTTTACTTTTATGTTATTTTATTAATTTATTTTAATTTTTTAGGTTTAGTTTAGGTTTTAGGTTTCATTTTATATAATTTATTATGTTATTTAGGTTTAGTTTATTTATTTTAATTTATTTTAAGTTTATTTAGTTTAGATTTAGGTTTTTTAGTTAATGGTTTTAGGTTTTAGTTTTTGGGTAGGTTTGATTTAGTGGGGTTTTTTAGGGTTTAGTGTTTGCTTAGTTGGATAGATTTAGGGTTTATGATAGATTTAGGTTTAAGAGTTTAAGTTTAGATCTTTTGTGGTTTAGTCAGTGGTTTTGTGGTTTAGATTTTATTCAGGTTTTGGGTTTAGGATCAGTTTAGGCTCAGGGTTAGAGTTTAGGTAGATTTATTTTTTTAGTGGGATTATACCAGATTTAGACTGTGGATTAGATGATTGGGTTAGGGTTTAGGGTTTTTTTAAATTTAGATACCAAGAGGTTTAGGTTTATTTAGTTTATTTTTTTCTTTATTTTAGTTTATTTTATTTTTATTTTTATTTAGGTTTATTTATTTTTTTATTTACTTTTAGTTTATTTATTTTAGTTTTATTTATTTTAGTTTTTTTTATTTTTATTTTATATAGTTTAGGTTTATGCTTATTTTTAGTTTAGTTTTATTTCATTTTTTTATTTTTAGGTTTAAGTTTTATTTATTTATTTTAGTTTATGTTTAAGTTTTATTTTATCTTTTAGATTTTAGGTTTTTTTAGGATTATTTTTAGGTTTTAAGTTTTGGTTTTAGATTTTATTTTATTTAGTTTTTTTAAGTTTAGTTTATTTTAAGTTTAGGTTGAGGTATTTTATTTATTTATTTAGTTTGGATTTAGGTTTATTTTATTTTGTTTATTTTAGGTTTATGTTTTAATTTAGTTTAGGTTTTATTTTTTATTTATTTTTATTTTATTTTAAGGTTTATTTTAGGTTTAGGTTTTATTTATTTGTTTAATTTTATTTAGTTAATTTATTTTATTTTATGTTTAGTTTTATTTTATTTAGGTTTTATTTTTTAGGTTTATTTTATTTTAGTTTAGTTTTATTTTATTTTATTTTAGTTTTGTTTTTATTTTTATTTTATTTTATTTTAGGTTTAGGTTTAGGTTTTAGTTTTATGTTTTATTTTATTTTATTTTTTATCTAGTAGGTTTTATGTTTTAATTTTATTTTTTAGGTTTTATTTAGTTTGGGTTTAGGTTTTAGGTTTTGGGTTTTGGGTTGGGGGGTTTTGTTTGGGTTTAGGATCTGGTTTTTTGTGTTTATTTTTTATTTTGGGTTGATTTAGGTTTAGGGTTTTGTGGATTTAGGGTTTAGGTTTTAGTCAGTTAGGTTTAGGGTTTAAGGCTAATTTTATGGTTGAGGGTTTAGGGCTAGGGTTTTTTGTTTTATTTTTTAAATTAATAAACTAGTAGGTTTTGATTTATTTAGTGCATTTATTTAATTTTTTTATTTATTTTAATATTTATTTATTTATTTTTACTTTTTAAATTAAGTAAACTAGTAGGTTTAAGTTTATTTAGTTTATTTAATTTATTTTTTATTTATTCCAGTTTATTTTATTTTATAAATTGTCCGACTTCTGGACTTATAACCACTTGGAGTGGCCGCCATCTAACTCTTCCTAAGATTTTAAAACCATGTAGTTTGGTCTTATGAATTGCAAGATAGTTATGGTAGTTTTTTAATTAGAAAGAGACTAAAGTCCTAAACACACCAAGAGACTAGAGCTTGAGCATGAGCATATAACTTAATCAATAGATGAAAAATCTTTTCAAATTTTATTTCATTTTAGGCACAACATTTTGAGAGAGGCTTTAGGATTTCTTATGCTGAAATGCATGATGAAATAAGTTATGGGTCAAATCAGTTAGAAGAAGGTGTTCTCCACCACAAGAGATGCCCTCAAAGGTTAAGCATTCCTTTATCGTGCAAGGATGGAGATCCTTCATGTTCAAGAGATAAACAATATTCATGCATGATGTGAAACATATATCCATATTCTGATATGAGTTGTTTAAAATTTAGTTATGAGTGATTAGTTGGGTAGAAAAGTTATTTTTATCCTACGAGCTTAATCGTATCCAAGCCACACCTTAAAAGCATCAATCATTTAGGAAACAATGAGCAGCATGTCGAACTAATGCACAATTTAAACAAAACATCAAAAAAATATATAAACTATCATAAAAGAATAAATGGTTGATGTCTTAGCACAACTAAGAGAGAAAAGATGGGTAGAGCTCTACCGTTATACAACTGGAACATGAAAGAATAATTATAATTGTATTAAATGATTGGACAATCAAAGTAGATGGGGGTCTTCTTTCTTCATATCTTCATTTATGATTTGGTTCCCTCTTTGGTTTGAATGGTGCTTGCTTTAAAGGCATCAAAGGGCACCCCTGGACAAAGCCTTCTAGGCACTGCTCATTTTAATCCCCCATAGCACTAATCCTAATTCCTATTGCAAAAATTACATTTATGAGGGAAAAGTAAATCTAACCACACCTGCAAAATAGAGGTTAGTTAAATATACATATAATCCCAAGTAGTTGTTTTTATAATTTGGACTTAGTACTCTACACATGGGTAACTAAGCCCACATATCCTAACTTGGACTATGCTTTAGGATTTAAGCAACCTACAAAAAGAGCATTTATATTTAATTTTAAGCACCCCTTAAACATAATCCCTTATAAAAAACATGATTAGGCTAATATTAGCCTATAATCCATTATACAAAGCATACACTCTAAAATCCAATCTAAAGTAATACATCATAAAATAAAATATACATCACATCAAACACCATCCTAACTTAAAGCTAGAAGTGGTGACTTATTTCTAATGTGTGTATTAAGTCTTGTGTGGTAAGTCTTATTTGGCATTAGTGTTGTATTTTCTAAGTGTAGAAGGATTCAATTTAACATGAAATGTTGATTTCACTTGAAGTAGTTCAATTGATTTGAGAATTTTAATTTGTGTTTCATTTTGTTCCATTTGATTACACTTAGCAACTAAGTGTATAAAGAGAGGAAAAGAGGATTGCCCTCTTTCATCCTTAACTTAAGACACTTTCTAAAGTATATTAATTTGATTTAGTTCTCTTCAGTGAATTGCTTATTAAATGATTTAATTAATCCTAAGTTTAGGTTCACTTTAAATAATCCTATTCAAAATGAAAGGCATCTTAAGATTAGTTTAATTAAATTACTACCACATAAATATATTAAATCATTCCTTTCCATCACATGTAACATGCATATGAGTGTATTTATACATGCAACATATTTTTTCACACTGGAATGATGAATGTATGTGTATGTTTTGAATTTATATTTTATTTGATTGAATTATTTTAACATATTAATTTAAAACTTTATCCAAATTCTTATACAAAAAAAGACATAAGAATGAAATTAAATAGGCATGTGTTGTTATTAAACTAGGGAAGTGAGGTTATCAAATGACCTCCTTTGAGCTAGCTAAAGCCTCATATTCCCAGGATGTCCAGACTATATACCCATTTACATTCAAACATATGTAAATGCGTATCCATGAACATAGGAAGTAAGCTCCAAATCACATGGCTAATTAATTCAACCACTTAGTCAATTATAAATGAATGGAATTTTAATGTAAAATGGGGTTTTCATTCACTAATCACATATACATACACATGTGCAAAGACATAGGCAAGTCTCTGTCATTATTAAACCAGGGAAGTGAGATAATCAAATGACCTCCTTGGGGATAATTAAAGCCTTGTATTCCTAGGATGTCTAGACTATATACTTGTTGTTCTTGGACACACATGCATGTATACATAAATGAGGGAAAGAAAACCATGCAAAGAGTGTATATATTTTTTTGATTGAACCATTAATATATATGAATTAAAGCTCTATCGAAATTCTAATGTTCAAATACATAAGAAATGAAATCAAATGGGTACATGTCGATATTAAACCAAGGAAGTGAGGTAATCAAATGACCTTCTTGAGGCTAGCTAAATCCTCGTGTTCCTGAGATGTCCAGACTATATACCCATTACCATTAAATCTTATATAAATCAACACATGAATAGAGGAAAGAGAACTCAACATTGATACACTTAAGCTAAAAGTACATGCATTTCTTTTGTATTTATTACTAGCATCATAACACAAATTATTATTCATTTATAAGCTTTTGAAAAATACATTTGGAATTAATAGTGATAATATCCATTCATATATTAAATTAAATCAACACATGCAAGCTTACATAAAGGAAATCCTTTTTATTTTACTTGATTTTGAAAAGATGGATGCATGAATTCAAATGACATACCAAATTTAACATGATTTGAAAGAGGATAATCAAATATAAGCATGTGATTTATTCAACCAAACTAGTTCTTAAGGACAATTAAATCAAAGAAGATTATTTAAAGCAAACCAAAGCATTTTTATTAATTAAGTTTTGGATTTGATTTGATTTAAAGAGGAAAAGAGAAATCATCACATGCTATTTTAAACCCATTCCCACATTTTTGATTTGATTTTATTTAAGGAAATGTAGTTAATTAATTTTATGGGTTAATTAGGTTGATACCTTAATTAGATGAATTAATTACCCTTACTTATGTCACCTTAAAGTAATTAACTAAATAATTATGGCCAACATGATATGCTTGAAAAATAAATTTGCAATGATCCTGGAAATAAAAGGGGCCTAATGCAATTGGCTCATGATTAATTAGATTAAGGGACTTAATTAATTACTCTTATGGTTTTCCCACACATGTGGACTAACCATAAATTTATTAAACTCCTTCAACTTATTAAATAACAAAATATCTACCCCATGATTTAATTAATTAAAGTAATGTGATTATGACTTTAATTTGATTAATTGATTTAATTAATTAGTTAAATATTAATTAATTTCATTATAAAAAAGGGTGAAATGAACTTAGGGAAAGGGGTCCCAACTTTATTCCTTAGTTCACTTATTGTTGAACAATGATTAATAAACTTAATTAACCAATTTATTACTATTCATGGAATTAATTAATCATTAATTAGCTTAAAAGAGTAGTTAAGGATTAATTAGTCAATTTTCCTAATTAAGTAAGCAATAAATCCCAACCAAATCATGGGAGGTAGAGGTCATCCCATTAAATTAACCCATAAAATTTGGGATTAATTGCTCAAGTAATTAAGGAGTAATTAAGATAATTAATTTTATAATTAAACCTTAATTACTATTTAAAATTAACTAAGATTATTTTTAATTAATTATCCTCTAAAATACCTTTAAAATGAGTATTTATTTGCATGTTTTTGATTTCTCTAAGATTTTTTGTGATTTTTAAAGATTTAGCCATTATAAATGATTAATTAAGCCTAATTAAAGCCTAATCCTATCGGTGCCACGTGGTGTGCTGACATGGCCCGCTTTCCACATGGCATCGCACGATTGGCTACTTAAAACATATCCGACTCAGCGCCTACGTGGCGGCGATGGATGTGCTTTCTCATCCATCATCCAATCTAAGATCAGACAACTATTATTAATCCCACAGCTTAATAGGATTAAATTAGATCGATCTTGTAGAATTAATCACAACCATCCATTCGATCAGGTAGAATAGATGGTGTGTGGTCTAACATCACATGAGTGAGGGAGAATGGAGTTTGTTCACCATTGCTCGCTTGATCTAGGCTTACTCGAGCTTGGATCAACTCCAAAAGGATCCCACACCTTCATGACATCGATCAGAGGAGATCCAATGGTCAAGATCACATGAGATGCAAGTTTTCTTCAAAATGCTCGAACCCATTTTTGCTTAAGGATCAATTTTGGAAGCATACCTTGCTAGAGCTCAAGACTGGTGGCTCAAGCGATTGAGAAAGCTTCATTTAGTGGAGACAAAACCTTATTGACCAACAATTGGATCAATTCCTCGACGTTTGCTCAGAAGGCCATGAACTTACAATTTTGAGCTCAACTTTGATTGAAGTCCCACTTCTAGTGCTCGAGAAGCTTGGGAGATCTCAATGAGGCATAGAGAAGGTGCGTATAAAGTTAATTTGAGTTTAATGGAGAAATGGAGAAGTTAGGTTAGAAATGGGAGTGTCCTATTTCGAGATGGACAGGATTAGCATTTTTTGATTGAGCAATGAGCTTGGGAGCTTAGGGAGTGGCTTTAGAAGCTCATCTTGGGTAGCTAGGTCTCTGAGCAATGATTTTTTTGTGTGTTTGAGTGGAAACTAGGGGGTGCATCCCCTTCCTCTGACAGATTGGGATGCTTTCTAAGCAGCCCATCTGTGTGGAGTCATGGGTGGTGGGAGGAGGTAAGGCATAACTTGGTTGGTTGAAGGTGTGGAGGTGGTCGCCAAAGAGGAATCATGGGTATCCTATGGGTTTCAAATGCTCGACGAGGAGGGTGAGGTGATTTCACCTCCCATGGGTCAACCCACCACCCATTCAATTAGGTTTGTGTCCCAGTGCCTAGGTGGACCATTAGGAGAGTACTAAGTGGCCAAGGAATGGAAATGACCACTTACATGGGTGATTTATCTCATGTGATGCCCTTGACCCAAGGGTAGAATGATCATACAGCATTAGATTTAATTTGGCATGGAGTTAAAATGAGCCAAATGTGGGTTAGCCCAAATTTCAATTCAATTTGAGTTGATTTGGTTAGGTTTGGATCAATTTGACTCATTTAGGTCAAATTGGATTAGGTTGGGTCAAGTTGACCAATTGGTCAAATTGGGTCAGGTTCATATGATCATTTGGGATGTTTTGGTTTAATTGGTTTGGTTTACTTTGGTTAAGATTTTATTTTGGCTCATTTGAATTCATTTTGGTCAAATGGGTTAAGTTGACCAATTTGACTAAATTTGCCAAATTGGCTTGGGTTGGGAGTTAGTTTGGGTTTAGCTGACCAATTGATAATGATTGTAGGCTTTGATTTTAACTAATTTGGATTTAGATTTGATTTAGGCCAAATTGACCCTTTAGATCAATTTGGGCTAAGTAGGTCAATTAGATTCAATTTGGTCCAACCATGGCTTTGGTCAAGTTCAATAATCAATTTGGAAATTTGAATTTAGCAATCAATTTGGTTTATATTTTGATTTGGCATAATTTGATATTTTAGTTTAATTTGGTCAACTTGGGTCAAGAGGAGTGGGTTTGGTTTTCAATTGAACATCAAGTCATATTAAAATATTGATTTTGATTTGGTATGAATCATTGGTTTCAAGGATTTGGCATAGGCTGCAGTTTGGGTTCATATAAGGGTTGACTTGGTCAAATGACCAAGTTGACTTGGATTATCCCAATTTGTGCTAATTGATCAACTTAGGGTGATCAATAATCATGATGGAAGGTTTTGATTGGCTTGCTTTAATCCAATTTGGGTAGGATTAGAACTTGGCTCAAATAGGTCAAATTGGCCACTTTGGGTCAAGTGGACCAATTGGGTTTAGTTGGATTGATTCTGGGTTGAGTTTGATTTAGTTGATTTTATTTATGGATTTGGGATTAATTTATAAATTCAATTGCAATTGGCTTGGGTCCAAATGGGTTTTGGTTCATTTGAACATTTCAAGTCAAAAGTGTTAAGTTGGGTTTGACTTGGGTTGATTTTGGTTTGGCACGATGATAATAGATTTCATTAATATATGAATATGATTGAAGGTATGATTGGTTCATGAGAAAATCAATTAAATTTTGGTTTTGGAATGAAGGAATTTGGCTAAGTCCATGTAGTTGGGTCTTGGCTTAGGTTTGATTTGATTTGATTTAGTTTTGATGATTTAAATGTATATTTCATTTAAATTTGTGAAGATGATTGAAAATATGATTGATTTGTGTGAAAATCAATAGAGTGTGACTTGATTCGGATTAAGATTTGGCTAAGTCTATGGGATAGGTCATATGGCTTAGGAAGGGTTTTGATTTAATTTGATTTAGTTTTATTAATTTTTGATCATTTGAATGTAGATTTGATTTATATTTATGAATATGATTGAAGATATAAATTGATTATGAGAAAATGAATTGATTTTGGATTGATTTGGATTAAGATTTGGCTAAGTCCATGGGATAGGTCATATGGCTTAGGAAGGGTCAAGTTTGATTTGATCATGGGCTTCAATCATTTGGTTTTGGAATTCGGATTTGGATTTGGATTTGAATTTGATGTTTGAATTGAACTTGAGGTTTGGCTTAAGAAGGTGAACATGGATTGGGTTTGGGTTGTAGGGTAGGTGGATTATCCTAATCCCTAGGGCATAACCTAATCCTATGGGTAACACTTATAAGTCTTTAGGCTTAGGTTAAGTGTTTACCTTATTGTGTCTTATGACTAGAAGTCTTAGTCTAGAAGACTTTTAAGGCTAAGATGGTAAGATTGAATCCACACTCCAAAAGTGAGGTCAACTGCCCAGGCTCCATAGTGTTGCCTTGGAGATAGATGATTGGAAGACGGCCAAGTTTCACATTATAGACTGGATACATCTTCCAATGCTTTGTTTGGGAGACCATGGATACATGAGAACAACATAGTTCCATCTCTACATCGTGTATGAAGTTCATGAGAGATCATCTACTATGTCAAAGGAGATATTAAACCATTTATAGTTCAAGAGGTCAACATATATGAGGATGTGGTTTACTACCTCCCTCAAAATCAACAAGTCTATTCTCACGAACTTGGCCAAAGTTTAAAAATAAAAGAAAAGAAAAGAAAAGAGAAAATGAAAAAAATAAAAGGGAGTGAAAATATACTTGGAGGAGAAAGTGGAGCCTGATATTATATACCACCCACAATTTGTTACTCCATTCAAACATATGGGTAGGACCACTTGACCTCCACCAAGCAGAGGAAGAGGCTAGTTCAGAGGCAGTCCCACGGGTGGAAAACCTCATTATTGGCCACCGAATAAAAGATATGTTCTAGCTACCAGGAGTACACTTGCTCTCCATATAGACTTAGAATCTAGTTCATAGGATGAGTCTTATATGATTAGCACACCATCCATCTCTTCTCAGTAGTAGATTCCCTTGAGGTGACACTGAGATATAATGAAGATCTCAAAGAAAAGCATAAGTGTATCCAAGTCTATATGTGAAATAGTTAGGCATCGGTTGGGAACCTTATCTCTAACCCCACTTTCCTCTCAAGAAGCTAAGGGTTTGGTAGTTGAAAGCCCCTAAGTCATCCAGTTGTAAAGACTCGTGAGGTTCTTTCTAGGAGCATCATCCTCAAGTCAAAGTTGATGTAGAACTTGAGGATGATTCATATAAAGATTTAATAGGATTACCTTTTGATTATTTCCTTGTGTTCATAATTTAGCAAAGAACACATACTTGGTCAAAGCACAGTCACTACTCCAAAAGAATATGAAGAATAAATGCAAAAGCTCTCAATCAAGATCGACTAGATTTGTTGTTGGGTCTAGTCGATGATGAATAGCTCATCACCAATCATTTGAAATCGATTCTTTTCAAATCACATTAACTCATATGAGGAGGTTTAGAAACTTTAAATGATCCACATGATTTTGAAGTCAAAGATGCATTGCCAGAGTTCGAAGAAGAAATCAAGTCAACCATCGATGAGCTCAAGGAAATCAACTTAGGAACTGAAGAAGATTGACGCCCGACATACATCATTTCTTTGTTGAATGAAATTGAAACCAACGATAAAGTTAGGCTATTGACTGAGTTTAAGGACTATTTTGCATGGAGTTATGAAGCGATGTCTAGATTGTCTCTTAACATAACAGTCCATAAACTAGTAATAGAGCTTACTGCTAACCCTATCAAGCAATCTTCTAGATGTATGCGATTAGACATAGAACAACATGATATTTTTGAAGTCAAGAAACTGATCGATGCTGTCTTCATTTGAGAAGAAAAATACCCTACTTGGTTAGCCAGCGTCATCCCAGTTAATAAAAATATTGGCCAAACTCACATATACGTAGATTTTATGGATTTAAATCAGGCATGCCAAAAAGAAAAATTTTAATTACCAATCCCAGACCTACTGGTGGACATTTTCTCATCTCATACAGTCTTCTCTTTCATGTATGGAAAATCTAGATATAACCAAATAAAGATGGCCCTTGAAGATGAAAGAAACACTACTTTTAGAACCTCGATCAAAATCTATTACTATAAATTCATGCCTTTCAGCCTTAAAAATGTTGGTGTTACATAACAATGGGAAATAACTTAAATCTTTGACAAACTCATTCATCATCAAGTCGACTGCTCTATCGATGATCTCATGGTCAAAAATAGGAAAAAAGGAAGACCATCTATTTGACTTGAGAGTAGTTTTGAAAGTTAAGATAATTTAACCTCAAAATGAACCCCTAAAGTGTGCATTGATTTAAATATTCCTTGGGTTTGTTACCCTACAGCAGGGAATCAAAATTGATCTAAAGAAGATTAAGGAAATATTACAAATGTCACCCCTAACTGTTTAACTCAACTCAAATCATTCCAAGGGTAATTGGCATATCTAAGATGCTTTATATCCAACCTTTTGGGAAGATGTCAGCCATTCTCATCAATTGTCAAAAAGGATGCCAAGTTCAAGTGGGATGATAAGTGTGAGCATGCCTTTGAAGATATCAAGCATTACATGATGACACCACCAGTTCTATAAGCCCCTATCTTGGGCAAGCCGCTCATACTTTACACTATTGTGTTAGATGACTCCCTTAGTGCTTTGTTAGCCCAAGCCAATGATGAAAGGAATGAAAATGCACTCTACTACCTCAGCCGTTGTCTAATCCCCACTGAGGTTAATTATCCACCCATTTAGAAGCATTGCCTATTTTTAATCTTTGAATCCCAAAAACTATAGCACTACATGCTTTCTCATAAGTTGAACTTGATCACTAGGATTAGTCCACTACAGTATCTCATGACACAACTGAAGCTATCCGAATGGTTGGCATGACGGTCCATGATCCTCTCATAGTTTGTCATTACTTTCATACCCCTCCATATAGTGAAATGACAAGCGCTAATGAATTTCTTAGTAGCACACCCACTTCTTACTGACTCTTCGCTAGTGATGATCACCGATGAAAAATCATGAACTTAGGGATACTAGAATTCACCAAGAGATGTACTTTGATGGTGTGGCTTCCTCTAAAGAGGAGAAGAACAACAATCTACTATTCCAAGAAAGGTAGGGTAGAATCTCTTAACTGACCATGATGTGATGAGATTCTCATATTATATGTCCAATCCTTGCACCAACAATGAAGCCAAATATGAGCCTTTGATTGCAAGTCTGGAGTTAGCCATTACTCTAAGCATCTAGAACATCAACATCTTTAGAAATTCTTAGCTAGTTATCAACCAAATCGTTGGGTCCTATAAGGTTATAATGCCCAAGCTCCATCACTACCATAAGTACACCATGGAGTTATTGGCCCAAATCATAGAGGTTGCCATTTATATCCTCAAGGAGACAACATCGTAGCATATGTTTTAGCCAAGCTTGCTAAGGAGTTGGTATGTCTAGAGGATGAATCCATATCAATAATCCAAAATAGACAAGTCTTATCCTTATTGATATTAAACTCATCAAAAAGTACTCTCTTAAAGGGGAGGTTGCCATTGCCAAGAAGGACGAGGAGTTAGATTGGAAGCAACCATTCATGGATTACCTAAATAAAGGCAAACTATCTCAAGAGAAGTCCCAAGCCCATCAGATGAAGTAGAGAACACTTTCCTATGCTCTTGTGGATGATGTCTTACGTCAGCGATCTTTCGATCATATGTGGCTACATTATTTAGATAAGCATGAAGCCCGTATGATTATGATTGAGGTACACTCAGGATTATGCGGAGCCAAACAATCCAGTTCAAAGATGAAAGACAAGATCAAGAGAATAAGATACTACTAGTAGTCGATGATCAAAGATTGCATGGATACGGCTAGGAGATGCCACCAATGTCAAATACATAGTGTGGTCCTACACCAACCACCCAATATTCTACATCCTACATAGGCCTCATGGCCATTCGAGTGTTTGGGTACCCCATAAGTCGATTGATCCTTCTTCTTCCAATGGTCATCGATTCATCTTAGCTACTACTGATTACTTTTCTAAATGTGTGAAGGTGATTATGCTCAGAGAGGTCACAAATTAGTATGTGCTCTAATTTTTTAAAAACCATATCATATATAGGTTTGAAGTGCCTCAATGAATTATAATTGATAATGGTATTGAATTCAAGAGCACTGAGATAAAGAACTCTGCCCAAAGACAGTATAAATTAGAGATATTCTATCATCAACTACTCGAAGGTAAATGGCTTAGTAGAAGCCTTCAACAAAGCTCTCATCAAAATACTGAAGAAGGCACTGAACAACAAAAAATGACAATGGCATGAGCAGTTAGTTGAAGCATTGTGGGCCTACCGCATAACATATAGAACTCTAACTTATTCTACTCCTTTCTCCTTAGTGTGTGGGTCTAAAGCCATTCTACCAAGTATAACACCCATCATTAAGGATAACAGTTGATAGCAAGATCCCAAAAGAGCATAATGCCAAGTTACGGTTAGAAGAGATCAAAGGTTTGGAGGAGATACGCCTGTGAGCATGCCAAAACCTCAAATTGTATAAAGCTAAAATGATTCAAGCTCATAATAAGTTGGCCCTTTCTAGAGCTTTTCAAGTAGGAAAGCTTATTTTAGTTCTAAGGAGACTGATTGTTGCTCATCGTAGAATGGGAGGCAAGTTTGAACCCACTTGGGAAGGCCCTTCTGCCATAAAGAAGGCCTACCAAGTAGGATCTTATCAACATATTAATCATAAGGGAGAGCACCCAATGCTTCCAATCAATGGGCTATACTTAAAGAAATATTATAAATTATGTTTAAAAATAATAATCCTCAATGAAAATTCTATTTGAATTCAATCTCTTCCATGTTGAAAGTTTTCTTGTTTATGAATCCACCATGATGTGTTTAGGTAGGTGTAAGGAACCCGAGCATCCTATCCTCCATCGACATAACACAAATACAAACTACATAAAACATATAAAACAAACACATATATTTTGTCTCTGCTACTTTGGGTTGAGATAATGCCCCAACGACTCACTCAAGAGTTTCTCTAGTGGATAACGCTTACCCTACTAGTGTGTCACCCGGATCTTCTTGCTTTGGAGGATGTAAGTGCTATGCTTTCCTTCCTTACTTGGCCACCCAACATCGAAAGCACCTTAGTTGTGGCCTTACAATGGCCAGTTACTCTCATGTTGGCTTCATTTAAGAGGATGTGAGTTTGCTATACTTTCTTCTTGGATTATCCTTTGTGCATTGAATAGGTCAAGTATATTTGAGATTTAGGATAAGTCCCTTAGAAGCTCCATCCCTCCTTACTACTTCAAGTTTGGGTCCAGTCCTTCCCTGGGGCTAGGTCAGATAACATCTGTCCTGAGGATGATAGACTATCTCAATGATAAATTTTGATTAGAAAGTTTTAAGCCTTCATGCTTTCTTTCTAGATTGATTGTTGCTCACCGACAGGCACCTTAGGTTGGTTGGTTCTCACTATGCTGATGGATACACCACTCATGCCGATGGATACACCTTAGTTGGTTGGTTCTCACCTTAGGATACACACTCATGAGATGTAAGTCGCTTATGCTTTCTTGAGTTGGCCACCATACTTATAGGCTTTCTTTATAGGGCTGAATAACAACCTATTAGCACCTCCATGGGCACTATATTTGGATCACATCCTTTGCACCTCATTTAGACACTACTTGTTACTATCGGATTGATAGCTTTCCTCCACCACTATTTGGAGAATCCATCCTATGGATTTATAGATTCTCCATTGATCTAGTAAATCTAAGATAAGTCAAGGCTAACATAGCCCCTTCTCAGTGTGGTCGCTTGTACACCAACAAGGTTCACATAAACAAATAAACAAAATATATATTCACTTATGAATTAGAGGACACCCCTAGCGTACATTTTCCCCAGCATCCTATCTTTAGTGCGTGTCAAAAAACTCCTAGGAATCACCGACTACTCTGTATTATAAGTCACCCAACATTCACTCATAGCCCCTAAGTCGGGTTTTGTTGTGCTACCAATAGTCACCTGATTGTTCCCTTTAGAAGATGTAAGTCTGCTATGCCTTTTTTCCTAGCACCAGCACTAAAAAAGGCAACTCCTAGCTCTACCCCATGTAGACTATCCTTTGGATTTGTAACTCGAGATAGGATAAGTGCAATATATCCCTTCTCAATGAGTCCATCACACCGACATGGTCCATAAATTAAATCTATCAAATTTGATCGATCTCACATCCCCAGCGAATATGCCCTCAATTCAAAATCAAACTAAACCAAACAAACCATATCAAATCACATGAATTTAAGATAAAATTAATTTTGAGTTGACATAAGTGATTCACTCAATAGTCACCCTAGGTCGTTCAATTTTGTGCATCCAGGTCACCCTGTTGTTCCTCACATTAGAAGATGTATGTGCTATGCCTTCTTCCTAGCATAGTCATTGCATGCCGAAAGGAAACCCCTTAAGTTGGATAGCTCTACCCCACAACCGGTAGACTATCCCTTTGGATTTGTAAATTTGAGGTAGGTCAAGGTTGATATATTCTCTTCCATGCACACCCCATGGTCCATACATTAACTCAGATTAAATTAAACCCAATCTAATTTTTCCCAGTGGAGTTAAATCACACCCTTCTCCCTAGTGGAGCCCCAAATCATATATAAACAAGTCAAGCAAACAAATCAAATTCAAAACCAACCTCCCTAGTGGAGCCAAATTAAACCAACTCCCCCAGTAGAGTCTAAATCAAAGAAATCTAACCAAACTGGGATACATCCCCAAACAAATCTATGAAATCAAACTCAAATCCCAATCCCCAGGATACAAACCGCTTCTAGTGGAAGGTTCATATACCCGATCCCCAGAATTGGAGCCCATATTCTCTAGCAGATATGCCTCCAAATCAATTAAAATAAATAAATTAAAGTCAATATCTTATCCTTGTGGATTATAGATTCTTATCCCTATAATATTTCTTCCATAAATTATATAATCAAATCAAATTCAAACCTTATCCCCAACATTTTTTTTTCTATGCCCTCACATAGACCCTCACATGTCATGTCCAATGCATGTGTGATCCCTAGATCTCCTCCATGTCCTTGACATGGAATTCTCATCAAATCTTATTTTTCTCTTATGCACACCTTTATACTTCAACCAAAAGCCTAACAATGTATTCATTTAAATTACATCATCTTAACATTGTAATCAATATTTTATGATTGGTGATGGCAAGCTCAAACTAACTATACAATATCATGCTAAACATATTATAGTGTAATTAACACACTATATTATATTATAATATATGATGTTATATTATAATTTGCTATAATATAATATATTGTCTAACATTACACCTCATTAGAATCACTTAAAAGGAACAAATAACAAAATTTTCAAAATATGAATAATGGTCATTTTGGATGTAAAATTGTTAATTTTCTATTAGAAATGGTATAAAATAGCATAATTTTGGTGTTGCTTCTTGTGTGCTGAATTTGGCCATATTATTCCATCCCAATCTTCAAATTAACATTTTTGTGAGTTTTGACCCAATGTATTATAACAAAGTAAAACATACTAAAATGTACAATAACATTTAGTAACACACCACCACATTCATATATATGTGAAGTTATATTGTTATGTACATTATATTTTAATATGCTTTCATATACTTTGTTATCTTAAATTACACCTTAAAATGAATCACTTTAAGCAAGAAAATTATAAAATTTGTATGAAAATGAACATTTTTTAATGCAAAATTCCATTCTTTTGATTAAATGACACACCATACACACCCCAATGATATTCCCTAAAGCTTACCTTAAATTAGGCCAAATCCATCATCTCACCTATAAATAAGTATTTTTATGAATTATGCTAGTACAAACTCTACTACATCATACTATAACAAACTAAAATATGCTAAACAACAAGTAGTAATACACAATAGTATGCTATAATGCATGATGCTATACTATGTTATGGAATCCTATATTATAATACATTATAACATATTATATTATATTATATTATATATCACATCACAATGGGTTGCTTAAGATAAAAATCATAAAATTAGTCTAAATAATAAAAAAACTATATATTTTATTTGTATCACTTACATATTTTAAATTAAAATAATATATTATGATGTCATGCTCTACCTATTATGAATTTGGCCAAATTCCACCATTTTAAAGTCTAAATCAACATTTTTATAAATAATGCTAGTGTAGGCTTGACCGCATGATTGTAAAATACTAAAAAAAATTTAAAATGTAGAACAATATATTATGATATATGATGCAATATTATGCTACAACATATAATATTTATTTTGAACATAAAATCTTACTTTTTAGACTACAAGTGGCATAGCACAACTTTGGTACTACAACCTAATTCCCACTTCAAATTTAACAAATTTCATCATCTAATTTATTAAATCAATATTTTTATGATTTATATTAATATAGACTATAGGACATAATACCATAATATACTTAAACATTTCAAAACATCTTATAACATCCAAAAACCCATCACTACATGATCAAATATATGTTGTTACATTATACTATAATATATGGTATTATAATATGATCTGGTTAGGTTTAAGGTATTCAAATCTCTAATAGTCAAGGGAAAGTCTCTTGAAGACATTTTCTTTAGCTACCATAACTATGTTAGATTAGGTCATTCTTTAGATCTACTCCTAATGACATCTTTATTCAATTTTAGGTTTAAGGTTTAGGGTTGTGGTTTAGGGTTAGTTTAGGGTTAGTTTGTGGGTTTAGGGTTTAGGTTTAGGGTTTAGGGTTTAGGGTTTAGGTTTTAGGTTTTTAGGTTTGGGTAAAGGGTTTTGTGGTTTAGATTTGTTTTGGTGGTTTAAGGGTTTAGGGATTAGGGTTTAGGTTTAGAGTTTAAGGTTTAGTTTAGGGTTTTTTATAATAGAGAATGAATTCACATTCAACATTTCTTATTTTTGATTTCATCTAACAAGTAGCACACTAAGTTTTATAAGACACAAGCGACATAGATAAAAAATAAGCACCCTTAGAGAAAATCCAAAACCCTAGATAAGTAGAACCCTCTCTACTATTATGGCAAAGTTCCATAAGCAGCAGATTGAATTTATTGTTTGTTTCTCCACCCCATCAAACCACTCTCGAAAGTGGGATTCACCAACATCTCTATGATGTCTCCCTCCACCACCACCATGTAACCTCCGCCGCTCCTCCTCCATAACCACTACGCTCCATCACCACCTCCATACCCACCAGCACTTCTAGATCCCCACCACCAATGCGATAATCTCCACCTTTACCTCCAGATTTGAAAGCCTAGTTGATGGTGATGTTCTGTCATCAAATTTTGCCCATTCTTAGGGTTTTAGGGTTACTTTAAGATTTGTGGTTTAGGGTTAGTTTATGGTTTGTGTTTTAGCTTGGGTTTAGGGGGGGTTTAGTGGTTTAGAAGAGGTTTTGTGGTTTAGAGGGTTTGGGGGTTGTAGTTTAAGGTTTAGGGTTTAGTTTTTTTTAAATTAAGAAAACCTGTGTTTAGCTTTATTTAGTTTATTTTTTATTTATTTTAGTTTGTTTTATTTTTTATTTAGTTTAGTTTATTTATTTTAGTTAAGGTTTTTTATTTTAGTTTATCTTATTTAGTTTAGTTTAGGTTTATGTTTATTTTAGTTTAGTTTATTTTATTTTATTTTAGGTTTATATTTTTTTTATTTTTAGGTTTAGTTTTTTAAGTTTATTTTATTTATTTAGTTTAGTTTATTTATTTATTTATTTATTTTTTTATTTTAGTTTATTTTTAGTTTAGGTTTTATTTTTTATTTTAGGTTTATATTTTTTTATTTTATTTAGTTTATTTTGTATTATTTTTATTTTATGTTTAGTTTTATTTTATTTAGGTTTTATCAGGTTTATTTTATTTTAGTTAGTTTAGATTTTATTTATAATATTTTTATTTTATTTTATTTAATTTGTTTAAGTTTAGGTTTTGATTGATTTTATTATTTATTTTATTTAGGTTTTATTATTTATTATATTTTAAGTTTATTTAGTTTAGTAACCATTTAGGTTTTTAGGGTTTTAGGGTTTAGGGTTGGTTTGGGTTAGTAGTTAGGGTTTAGGGTTTAGTAGGTTAGGGTTGTGGTTAGTTTAGAGTTCAGTGTGGTTTAGGGTTTAGGTTTAGGTTAGTGGTTTAGGTTGGTTATTTGGGTCTAGGTTTAGGTTGAGAGGGTTTAAGTTTAGTAGGGTTGGTTAGCTCAGTGGTAGGGTTTAGGTTAATTTAGGGTTTGGGTTGATTTTAGGGTTTAGGTTTAGATTTAGGGATTAGGTATAGGGTGGGATTTTAAGAAAAGTTTTAGGGTTTTATTTAGATTTTTAATTTATTTAGTTTATTTTATTTTAATTAATTTAGTTTATTTATTTAGGTTTTTATTTAGTTTAGGTTATTTAGTTTATTTTTAGGTTTATGTTTATTTTAGTTTTTTATTTTATTTTATTTAGGTTTATTTTATTTTAGTTTTTAGATTATGTTTTATTTTATTTTTAGGTTTTAGCTTTATTTTATTTTAGGTTATTTTTATGTTTTATTTTTAGTTTTAGTTTAGTTTATTTTAGTTTATTTTATTTTATTTTAGTTTAGTTTATGTTTAGTTTATTTTAGTTAGTTTACATTTTATTTATTTTATTTAGTTTATTTTTTAGTTTAGTTTTAGGTTTTTTTACTTTGTTTATTTAGGTTTATTTTTATTTTAGGGCTTAGGTTTTTTTTATTTATTTTATGTTTTTTTTAGGTTTATTTATGTTTAGGTTTTATTTAGTTTTATTTTATTTTATGTTATTTTTTTATATACATTTAGTTTATATATTTTATTTTTTATTTTAGTTTTATTTATTTTTTAGTTTAGTTTTTATTTTTTTAGTTTATTTTATTTTATTTTTAGATTACAGTTTAGGTTTAGTTATTTAGCTAGATTTTTATTTTATTTTATTTTTTATCTTA